>OY728160.1:300153858-305062240 GCA_963277665.1 Viscum album
AATAGATTTTGGGGTAGAAAAAACTAAATCTTATAGATTCGTACCATGCTTGTAATAAAAGGCTCTATCTCCTAAAAAAAATTTATTATATAAAATTGAATACACAATATTCTTTTTTCTTAAATAATTTACTAAAAATGAAAATTAAAGAATTAAAAAAAATAAACATTTTTTTGAAAACATATGACATAAATATAAACTATATATATTTAATCTCGGCATGTAAAATACTATTTTACAATTTATTTTACTTATCATTTATAACCAATTTATAAACCACAAGTCAATTTATCAAAATAAATTATTAGATCCTTTAAAGAAATTCTTTCATTCCACCACACTATGGTCTTTAAATAGTGATAATATTTGCTAGGTTTACTTTATTATAAAGCCTATGTTGGTTTAAGTTGAAACACCTAGAAAAAATGTCATGGTCCAGAAAAGGTGGGTGTTTTGAGGGTCATAGTGAATTCATATAAAGGTTCAATAATATTTTCACCATAGAAAGTTTAGGCCATGATTAATTTCAAGGAACTTAGATAATTTCAAGAGAAGAACCACCACGCTATGTACTATAGCGTGGTGACGGCGATGTTTCTATTTTGATGGTAACTATAGTGGAATAAGTGAAATTATTTCATTGTAATGATATATTTTATTTTAATTCCATTGAATCACACATTTAATTCTTTGAATAATGAGGCATTGATACCATTTATGGATTTAATAGGTCATTATGTGATCATTAGTAGTAGAGGAAAACTAAAACATATCCTAATATATCTTTAAGAAACAAAAATATGAAAGGAACATAAAAACATAACATACTTGTATCGTGTGTGCAGTATCCTCCATATTCTTATTCTCTGATGGATTATGTTTGATGAAAATCAACAAAGAATAAAACAAAGGCTTCCTACCTCTAATGTATTACAGTGGCTTTAGGACCCCAAAACGTTTCTTGAGGATACTTGTACTCTAAAGGGGTGATATAACCTTCATAATGAGAAATAAAAAGAGAACATAAAATGAATAGATCTTCATAGGGTTGAAAAGAAACCATGTTATCTTCAACGGGAGGGATCACATCCATTTATATATCCATACTTAGTGATTTTTATTTTATGAAATGTTTCATCCATATATAACATATCAACATATGTTTATTCTTATTGGAAAGTCTATTGAACATGTTCAATGAATTTTCAATCCATGTTAAATATATTCAAAATGGATTTATAACTGATGAAAATAAAGAAAAGATGGACGTATAATATGAATGAATAATATGCATGAAAAATATTGATGTGATGGATATGTTATCCTTGAACACAATACACCATGGATTACGAAATGGTGTGGAGGTGCTGAGAAACCACCATAATATAGTTTAGGTTCACCAAAATATAGTTTGGTTACTAAAAATTTAAATATAATTTTACTTGTGTTATTTCCTCTCACATTGTTCTTCCATTCTTCTTGAATCCTTGCATGTTCATAAGTCTCTTATTTAGTGATTTTGTATGCCCTTGGTTAATTTTTTAGTTTGTGTATTTTTAGAAACAATACTTTGTAATTTAAGGTTCTCTTATCTTTTATTATCTATATATCATCACATTCATTCCTTATTAAAGAGATATGAAGTAGTGGATGCCTGAATATGGTAGAATATTGATTTATTGAAGATGGATTGTTGGTGGGGGAATAATCTTTATGATATTATGGTAGTTTTTTCATTGAGATTCATCTTTTATTTGTGTCGTGTTACATCAATATTAATTTGAGGTTGGTAATTTGGATTCACTCTTTAATTATTATTTTTGGTAGTCTGTTTCATGAATTCCTTAGTTTCTCTTTGGTTAAGGAGATGTAATTGGTCTTAATCAATATGATTAATTGAATTAAATTTACAGGAAAGTGGGTTTTTAATTATTTACATGATTTCACATAATATTATTTATGTTATTTCATGATTTTCATGATAATATTTTTTATGATTGAATGAGACTGTTCAATGTGTGGAATTATGTTTTAAAATGGTTGGATAAATTGAAGGATGATAACATAATGTTTAATTGGAAAACAAAAAATAATTTAATGATATATTTTTGTTGAGTATGAAATGGTAATTTGATAAATAAGTAATGAATAAATAGTATCATTTAGGTTTTTTATTGTAGAGTTATGTTATCAAAGGGTTTTTTACAATGGTGATGGTCTTAATGTAGTTTATTTGAAATGGAAGTTAAAGAGGTGATGATATATTGTTCTATGTGGTGTTTTGGGGAATTTGGTGTGGTAGTGTGGTGAAGTTGATGTTATTAGTGTGTTTTATTTACCTAAGATATGAAATATTTATATGAAAAATGAATTTTTCTGAAACATATAGATTGGGAATGGATTATATTAAAATAATTCGGTACCGAATAACTTTAATTAAAGTGGTGAAATTATATGGTAAAATATAAGAATGGTGAATTATGGTTAAAATATTTAGTTATTTATGTGGAATTGAAATTTTTGTACTTTAATGTGATAAAATAAAATAATATGGAATTGGTTATGAGGTATAAAGTTATGTGGATGTTATGTAACTATGGAATTAGTTTGTTATGTGGTTAGACATAACAGTTCATGTTGTTGTGTGGCAGTGATAGTGTGACGAAGGCATATGGTTGTAAATGAGTTTGGTAAATAGTAGTATATGGGATAGGATTGTGTTTTATAATATATATTCATTATATTTTTTTATTTCTTACACACAACTGCCTGAGTTAGGTAACTATAAAAACACTTGTATAAGGTCTTGGGTATCAGGTGAACCTACAAAATCCAACTTATAGGTGATATACATGGGTGACTAATCCCCATATATATCTCTTCTTTTTGGTTTTAGTATGGTTATGAGGTAGTGATAGTGTTATTTGGCTATGATTTAGCATGTTATTGTGATGTTCGGGTGCATTATGTGGCTATGGTATTCAGTATGTAGCTATGTTATGTAGCTTTTGTATATAGAAATGGATGAAAGCGACTAGTTTTATGTTTTTGGGATGTGAGGGTGACTAGATTGGTGGGGAAGAAAATATGGGGTACCTCCATAAAATATTTTAAATTTTATTATATTATGATTGTATGTAAATTTATAGAGAGAAACTTGGTGGGATTGGTTTATATTTAACCTAGTCTAAGATGAAAATCAGTTTCACTACTTATTCAATAATTCTTTATTATGATTCTTCTATAGTGGAATGATAGTTTTCAGTGACAAAACTACTGATTATTCTTTTAATCTAATCCCCTATTCAATCAAGAATCCATATATATTTTTTGGATGGAGTCAATGATCGAGTTGTAAATTACTAGCTCATGGCATAGTGTATTGTTAATATTAAAGTTTCTTTATTACGAGTTGATTATCTTGGTGTTGTTCATGAAAATGATTTCTATATTTTCTATATGAAATATTCATGAATATTTATATTATGGATAGAATTTTGTGTTTATTTTTTGAATGTTTTTGTATTGATTAGTGGTTTTGTTTGTTTTCAAAGAATTAAAGATGGAAATTCCTCCTATATTATGTTTCATACCCTCAGAATCAATCACTTACCCATGAAATATTAGAGGTATGATTCAAGGGTTAAAACTGATACCCAATATTAACCCGAGAGGGGTTTTAGTGGGGGTGGGGGTCATTCATGAAAAAGTGGTATTAAATCTTTGGTATAGAAGTAATTTAGAGTTTATAGTTACTCCCTAATAAGGACTACATTTTTTTTGTAAACTCACATCATTTTCCTAGTACTCCCCTTTTTGAGTTTTTCATTTTAGCCTTGGTGGTCATGTCATTTTTAGAGATAGAGAACATTTTTTTGGGGAAAATGACTTAAAGTTTGTGGATGATTTTTGTTTGAATAAATATCAACTTGGGTTGTGAGGAAACTTGAGAAAACCGGAGAGGATCCACGTAGGGAGTAGTTTGGGGATTTTTTAAGTTAATAGAATCTGAGTATAAATGGGTAAAGTGCTTCCAAGGGTTATAGTAAGTTGATAAGTCTTAAAGGGTTTGGTTTTTAATATGGAAATGAGGATGAAAAACTATCTGCAGAATACTTACATGATGTTTAACTATAATACACATTGTGTTATTGTTTCCAGACACATGTTGTTAATAGTTATAGGTTGTGAACTGATTAACGAAATAAAGAGAGTACATGCCTTGTAATATTCGATTCGAATAAGTAATAATTTCAGGCAATAGTTTTTTCAGTATATCCCTCTAAAAATAATTTCACGATGTGTAACTATATTTCACATTATTTAATTCCCTGACCTATAGTTTTAAAGTGTATCATGTGGTTGATTTTTTTTATTTCATCTCACATCAAACTTTCTCCTCTTGACCTAGGGTTTCCTCCCTGGTGATTTTGGAGAACCTCCCTCGATTCCATATTTCTTTTTTATGTGATCAATCCCCGATATATTATTTTGATTTGGTTCCCCCTTCTCTTCCACCATTCTCCAATTATTTTCGTGTAACATATTGACCGTGTGCATTATTAGCTTTCATCTTGATTGATTTTGATCTATGATCATTTTTGCGATCATTTTCACCTTCTTCCTCATGGGAGTTTTTCATTTTAGCTGTTTTGTTCTTCTTTTGTTAAGTGTATGGGGTCTAAACCTTAACCTTGTGGTTTGATAATTTTAGAGTATATGAAATATTGTAATTTCACCAACATATCATGTGCCTTAATTAATTAAATGATGAATTGGATTGTTCCTTGGAGTCCCTTTTCATCCAAATTATTATTGACCTGGATGGTAGCTATCGTTTCAGGTGAACGAACCTTTTATTAAATGAATTGATTAATGGATTAAACTAGGTTTAAAATCACATGTATTTTGGGTGATTACTTGATATATATTCACTTTATATTGGATTATTTATTGCAATGATTTCCATGTTATTGGTTATGGACAATTGATAAATGTGATGTGTAATTAAAAGATAAATTTAAATTTTTATATTTAACCATTGAGCCTTATGATGTGATATTGTGATATACTCATTGCTATGACATGTGTTGTGTTTTCTATGTTGTAATGGTTATATATAGGTATTGGGCCTGGCACATGCTAAAATGTTGATATACTAGGTTTGACCCTGATTGGTTGTTCAAATGCTAATATACTAGGCTTGGCCCTGATTGGATGATAAAATGATAATATACTAGGCGTTGCCTTGATTGGATGCTGAAATGCTGATATACCAAGACCAACCCTGATTGTTTACTGAAGTTATTATATAGCGAGTTAGACCCATATTTTTATAATATTTAAATATCGTGTTTATGCGGTTATTGTTGGCATAGTTGTGAGATATTCTTAGAGACACTCTGACTTGGTGTCGAGGTAGGTTATGTTATCCCATGGTTATATGGTTTTGGTTGGCATGGTTGTGATACATGATCAGAGACATTCTAACATGGATTTGAAGCATGTTTATGTGGTATTAATTAATTAATACACTTTTTTATTACATTATTGAATACACTTGTTATCTGAATAGTTATGTTTAGACATGGTGGTGTCAACCTACCGAGTTATAATCAAACCCTATTCAAGCCATCGTTTGGTACTTGAGAAGATTATATTTATGCAAGATTAGACATGGGAAAAGGACATTGTTGTTGATTATTTTCTTTCTGGATGGGATGAAGTTTGGATATGGGACTGACATGGGGTTTGGAGTTGGGGACGTTTGAGTCTTTATTTGAGACTTCTAGTATTTTTTTGTATTAAATATATAATTACATTTAGTTACATTATAGTACATTATTATACTATTCCCATATTATTTAGTGGATTTTTTATTGGATTTTTTATTGGGTTTCGTTGTATTGTATTGTTTCTATCACCTACAAACTATGATATTTATTCATTTAATTATATTTCTTTTATAATATTTTGTAACTCGGTAACTAGGGGATACAGTCCCCCCATTATACTTATCAGACCCCTGTTGCTAGTCGATAGGCTCTAGAGTACGAGGAGGTGTGCTTGAGGTCTCATAAACAACCCATTTCAACCACATGAGAGTGTGATGGATTAGGGGATGTTACAAAGTGGTATTAGAGGAGTTTTTTTTACTATTTTGGGAAAGTTAGAAATGATACTTGGATGTTTCAAGACTTAGTAATGAGATTGTGCATGGGAGTATCTAACCCATATATGTGGAAAAATTCGAGCACCCATGGGTGGATTATTTTTTAAACTATTTTCTCATTATAGTTGATGTTGTTTCACCAATAGTGATTCATATGATGTGTGAGGTTATGATTTTATGATCTAATTGGTTTTTATGATTTATAATCATATCCAAATATGGTGAAGGATGAGTATACGTGCATCATAATAGGCACATAGTAATATATATTGACATGTATTATTCATGATATGAACATATTTATTTCAAGTGATATATACTTTCCTATTGAACTATGATATAAAATACCTGTTATATTTGAGAAATGAAATAAATAAACTATTATGTCATGTTAAAACACTTGTAATACATGTTTAGAAAGACTAATAATTAGTGGTTATTTGTTGTTGTCACCTATTGAGGTTGAATTAGTTATATGTATTGTTCTGAGGAGTGTGTTTATCTTATAGAGAAAATGCCTCCGCATAATCTTCATGTTTAGCATCAGGTGAGTTGAATTCATAACAATAATAAGGTAAAGGAATAAGTGATTCCTATAGTTCTTATGGATTGGATGGATGCTCATATTTTCAAAATCTTCCGGAGGTTCATGAGATCCATGGAAAGGGAGACTGTTACCATCATACCTTCAATGTATAAGTTGATGAGAGAGTTTCAGCTGCAATATCTACCTATGTTTACTAGAGAGGGAGGGCCCCAAGTAGTCTAGTTCTGGGTTGAGTTAGTCCAGACAATCTTTAAGCATCTTAGTACACCTGTAGATAAGGGTAAATCTTTCTACATATATAATTCATGGACCATACAAGAATTGGTGGGATGTTTGAGAGTAGGAAGGGAATAAATGGGAGTTATCCTATAAGGGATTAGAAAAAAAGTTCCTAATCCACTTATTTCCTAAGAAATTGTGGGATGAGAAGGATCAAGAGTTCATGCATGTGACATAGGAGGGAATGTTAGTGCTCGACTACGCTGAATGTTTCACCAACCTACAATGATTTGTGCCATATTTGGAAACTGATGAGTTCTCAAGGTTTATAAATTTTTAGGATAGTATTCCCTATGATATCAGGTCATAAGTGAATGTGTTCTATCTAAGAATTTTTTTAGACATGATAAATTAGAAACTTGACATGAAATGGAATCTGAGAGATCCTCAAGTAGCGAGTAGGCTGTTTCAGTAGGGAAAACTGTGAACTCTTATTCTAGTGGAAAGAAGCATAAATATAAAAGTTTTCTCTAAGGAAATAGTGGGAAAATTAGTAAGGGTTGTGGACTTTTATTCTAGGTCCATGTTTCATTGCAGTGCTATCAATGTAGAAAGATGGTCCAAAAATGGCCTTAGTGTCTATACCCCACTTTGGAGTGTCGTGCTTGCAGATGATTGGGCTGCCTATAGAGGTTTTATAGGGGTATGTAGCAATATATTAGTGTCATGGGAAGAGGTTAGGTACCAAATTCTATAAATAATTTAGCTACTCCTTAGTAAATAGATATCTGGGGTTCCACAGGATGCTCTGGTCAAGGAAGGGGACATGGTACCCCCGTACAAGAAAAAAAGTATCCAGATGATGGTATAGATTAGGGGAGTCAGACTCGAGCCCTGGGAAAAGGGGCTGGTCAGCTGCACATGATGTAGACTACTCTAACTGTTATGGATTCAAGACCTTCTACTATCATAGGTATGATTCTTATATCATCTATCCTTTCTTGTGTTTTTTCTTTACAAGATCATCACATTCCTTCTTATCTACTTTTTTTATAAATGGTTTGGGCTTGGATGTGGAAATCATTGATGGTGTTTTGACCATTGATATGCCATTAGAAGTGAGGTTAAAGAATATTAAACTTTTTAAGGAATTTTCTCTAGATATTGGTGGTTACCATTTATTTTAGGAACCATTAATTTTGGAAATGATAGGATTCAACTTGATTCTTGGTATGGATTGGTTATTTCTAGACTCGTATCACATCAACTATTACCAGAAGAGAGTTACCTTACTATCTTTAAATATAGGCAGCTATTCTTCTGAGGGTGAGTAGGATATTTAGGCTAGTTATATAGGGATAATTCAGTGCTGATTAACTTTTATCAACGATCAGATATGAGATCTTGCTCTAGATAATGGTGGAATTCAGAAGGATTATTTTCTTCTAGTGGTAGAATATTTTCAAGATGTATTTCTCAATGATTTCTACAACCTAACACCCTATAGAGAGAGACTGATTTTGCGATCGTGTTGGCATTGAGAGAAGGTCCAATTTCTATATCTCATTTTAGAATAGAACCACAAGAGCTTTAAGAGTATAAATTTTAGTTAGAATATTGGGAATATAAAGGTTTCATATAGCCTAGTAAATTTATTTGTGGTTATTCATTTCACTTCACCAAGAAGGTTGATAAGACTTTGCACTTGTGTATGGATTATTAGATATTGGACCAAATGACATCCAAGAACTAGTATCCCCTTCCATGCATTAGACGTCTCTTTGATTAGTTGATAGGTGAAAAGATTTTCTCCAAGAATGACCTGAGATTCAGATACCATTAGTTGAGGGTGGGACCATTAGACATAACTTGTACTTATTTTATGATTTGGTATGAATTGTATGAGTTTTTAGTGATGTTGTTTGGTTTTACCAATTCACCGTTGGTATTTATAGCCTTGATGAATCATATATTTCATCCTTTTAGAAACTAGTTTGTGGTGGTTTTTGTCGATGAAAACTTAGTTTACACCCAATCAAAAAGATGGTCATTCCAAATATCATGACATCATTATTAGTATATCGAGAGTGCATCCGATTTACACCAATCTAACCAAATACAATTCCTATATTGATAAAGTGAACTTCTTGTTCTATGTAATAGTAGAGGAAGTAGTGTTATTGGACCCATAGAAAGTTATAACTATGGTATCTTGGGAGTATCCCAAGAATGTATTCAAAATTCAGATATTTTTGGGTTTATCAAGTTATTATCAGTTCTTTATCCTGAAATTATCTCATTTTGAAGAATCTATGTCAGGGCTGACCAAGAAAGTGATGGAATTTGTTTGGATAGATTATTGCGAGATATATTTTTAATAGTTGTAAGGTGGGATGACCTCAACACTTATCCTCACTTTACATGTGTCAGGTAAATCATATACCATGTACTATGATGCATCTAGAGTTGGACTCAGAGTAGTTATGATGCGGGGGGATTGATTGGTTGTGTATGGCTCTTAATAGTTGAGATCGCATGAGAGGAATTACCCTACTCATGATCTAGATTTAGCAGTAGTTGTACATTCCCTGATATGTTGGAGGCATTATCTCATGGTTGAGTGGTTTTCAGTGTACATGGGCCATAAGAGACTTAGGTACATATTTTCTCAATGTGACTTAAACCGTTGGAAGAGGAGGTAGGTTGAGTATCTTTAGTCATTTGAAATCAAGTTAACTTATACACCAAGAAAGGTTAATGTATTTGCTGATTCATTGAGATGAAAGATTCAGGAAGAGGTAGTACATGAGTCTTCTGATGAGTGGAAGGTGATGGCCCTCTTTTTAACATGCATTTAGATGTTTAGGATTCTTAGGGAAGGGTAGTTCGGAATCCAACATATGTTATACCCTTGATTTTGGAATAGAACATGATCAACCAGTTATCTGATTCAGAGGGATTAGTTCTAAGAGATAGATTATATGGTGTGGGTACACCATTGAGATGGTCTCCTGATAGTGGAAATTTTCTTCTTTACGATGGTTGAGTATTGGTTCCTACAGGCTTTCATGAGGACCAAATGAAAGAGTTTCATGCTTTTAGATGGTCGGTACATCCAGAATTGAAAAATATGTATCGTGATCTCTGTAGACAGTACTAGTGCTTAGAAATGAAGAAGTATGTATCATGATTTTTGGAAATATGTTTCACTTTTCAACAGGTGGAAGTCAAGAATCAAAGGCCATCTATTCTTTTAATACCATTTCCCATTCTTGAGGGGAAATGGTATGAAGACACATTGGATTGTATGATAGGTTTACCTAGGAAAACCTATAGGAATGATGATTTATGGGTGATTTTGGAGCGAATAATGAAGGTATCCCACTTCTTTATTATTAGGAAAACCTCTACATTTCATGATTTGGGTGGTCTTTATATGTGCAAGGTAGTTCAGATGCATGATGTTCCAAAAAGAATTGTTTTAGATAGAGATCCTCATTTCACATCATGATTTTGGTAGGGTCTTTAAAAGCCTTTCAGATCATAGGTTATTTTGAGTATGGCCTATCATCCTTAGAATAATAGCCAAATTGAGAGGACTATTCAAGTCACAGAGGATATGTTATGAGTATGTATTTTATATTTTGGTGGTTTATGGGAGAATTATATGGAACTCATGGAGTTTTCATATAATAACTGCTTCTAGGATTCGATTAAGATGGAACCTTTTGAGGACTTGTATAGAAGGTCATACCATTAATGTCTTTAGTGGTTGGAGGAAGGTGAGTCAGCATTTTTTGGGCATAGTCTCATAAAATATATGTCTAAATAGTTTTATTTGATTATAAAACCATTGGTGACCACACAGATTACGCATAAATATTATGCCAACCGTCAGAGATGACCTCTAAAGTTTGAGGTTAGTCATTGTGTTTTCCTTCAGGTGTTGCCTAAGTTAGGGAAATGATGTATCAGGAAACAGGGAAACATAGTGCCCAGGTTTGTTAGTCCAGTTGACATGGTGTATAAGGTTGTTCTAGTAGTGTAATGATTATCCCTTTCATAGCACTACAGTTCCATGTACAACATTTTTTATGTGTCACATCTTTAGAGATATTATTCAGACCCTTCTCTCGTGATATACATAACAAATGTTGATCTTAGTGCTGATGAGTCCTTTAAGGAGAATCTGATATAGTTTTTAGAATGTAGTGGGAAGTATCTATGGCATAGGGTGATTCTTTTGGTTATAGTTTAGTTGAATTATGGTAGAGTTCAGAATGAAACCTTGGAGATGGATTATGATATGAAATCACAATGGTTAGACTTGTTCGTCATGACCCCATAGGGATGCTTGGACCAACTCAGGGATGAGCTGTTATATCATAGGGAGGTTATAAGATCCCATTTTTTAGGTATGTCCCTATTTGATTTTTTCATTTAAGAATTTATGTTTGTGTCTTGTTAATATATGAGGATCCTTTTTGGGAGTAAATGACTTAAAGTTGTTAGATGTATTTTTTGAATAAATGAAAACTTGGATTGAGAGGAATGTTGGGAAAATTGGAGAGGATCCACATGGGGATAGTTTTAGGATTTATGTTTGAATTAATGGAGTATAGGTATAAATGTGTCATGTGTTACCAAGGGTTCTTGGTAAGTTGATAATCCTTAAGGGGATTCAAGTTTTTATAAGTAAATGATGATGAAAAGCTATCTGAAAAATAGTTACACAACGTGTAACTGTAATGCACGATGTGTAATTGTTGCTAGACACATGTCATGAATAGTTATATATCGTGAAATAATTCAAAACATGAAGGGATTAAATTTAATATAATAATATATTGGAATAAATAATAATAAGATGTGTTGGTTTTTCAATGTATCCCTCAAAAAATAATTTCACAACATGTAACTATATTACATGTCATGTAATTCCCCAAATCGTACTTTTAAAGTGTGTCATGCAATTGATTTTTTATTTCATTTCACATGAAGATTTATCCTCTTGACCTATGGAGACCTTCCAAGTGATTATGGAGTGGCTTCCTCGGTTACAAACATCTAGTTTGTGTGATCAATCCTCAATATGTTGTTCTACTTTTTTCCACCTTATCTTTCACTATTATACGATCATTATGGCGTAATATCTTGACTGTGTACATTGTTCGATTTTATCTTGATCAATTTTAATCTAGGATTATTCCTTATGGTCGTTTTCTATTTGAAGTGTTGTGTTATTCATATTTTAAAGGAATGGGGTCTAAACCTTAACCCTATGGTTTTATAATTGCAGAGTATATGCAATATTGTAATTGAACCAATATATCATGCAACTTAATTTATTAAATGATGAATTGGATTAATCCTTAGGGTTCCTTTTGATCTAAATGGTTATTGACCTGGATAGTGGCTACTATTTAGGTGAGAGAACCTTTTATTAAATGAATTTATTAATGGATTACATTTTGTTTAACATGATGTGGATTTTGGGTGATTTATTTATATAGATTCTCCTTGGATTGGATTTCTTATTGAGATGAATGGAATGTTATTAGTTATAACCAATTGATAAATGAAAATTTTAATTGAAATATAAATAGTAATTTTCATAGTTAACTATTGAGCCTTATAATGTGATATTTTGATGTCCTGGTTTTTATGGAATGTGTTGTGTTTTCTATGCTATAATTATTATACATCGAGCTTGTACCCAACACATAATTAAATGATGACATATCGGTATTGGTCCTGATTCGATGATAAAATGATAATATACAGGTATTGGATGTGATTAGATGTTGAAATGTTGATATACTGGGCTTGGCCTTGATCAGATTCTGAAATGCTAATATACCGGGCTCGACCCTGATTGTTTTATAAAATTATTATATAGCATGTTTGAACCAAATTTGTGTAATATTTACATACCTTAGTTATAATTTTATGGTTAGCATGGTTGTGAGATTTGATCAGAGATATTCTATCATGGCTTCAATGCATGTCATATTATCCCATGATTATATGTCTTTGGTTGGAATGGTTGTGAGACATGCTCAAAGACTTTCTGGCATGCATCCAAAGAAGGTTGATGTGGAATTAATTTAATTGTTAATTAATTAATACGCTTGTTTATTGAATTATTTCATACACTTATTATCTGGCTGATTATTCTTAAACACGATGGTGTCAACCTAATGAGTTATACTCATAGACTATTTGGGCCTTATTTTGGTACCCAAGAAGATTTTATGGATGTAGTATTGGATAAGGGAAAAGGAACTTGTTGTTGATTGCTTTATTGCAGGATGGTCAATAGTTTGGAAATAGGGCCTATATAGGGTTGGTAAAAGTGGACTTTTGAGTCTTTATATTAATTTTCTAGTCTTTTATTTGCATTACATATAGCATTAAATTTAGTTAAATTCTATAACATCAATACATTATTCCCATATTATTTAATGAATTACTCATTTGGATTTATTATTGGATTCTGTTGTATCATATTGTTTCTATTACTTACACACTTTTATATTTATTCATTTTTTTATATTGTTTCTTCACTATGTTGTAACTCTATAACCAAGGGGTATAGTCTTCCCACTATACTTATCACACCCCTACTGCTAGAGAGCATCATTTGGCGTATGGGGAGGCACACTTGAGGTCTCTTAACCAATCCTTTTTTACCATGTGAGAGAGTGTAGGATCAAGGGATGTTTCATTTTTTATAGGGTAATACTTCATTTCAAATTAATATTTCATATAGATTTGGAAGATCAGATAATATAATAAAGGGCCCCTATGATCTAATGTAAGGACTCAAATAGTCTATTAAAAATTATTAAGTGTTTATTAATTACATGTTGTAGGCACACTTGTCGTAAACATATTATACTTGTTTACACCTATTATTAATTATGTAATAAATCTATGATATTAAAAGTAATTTAAATTTTAAAATTCCGTAAATAAAATCCATATATTTATCTTAAGAGTTTTATTTCTTATAGAGATTATTGGTGGATGAAAACCACATGTTGTCTGGGTTAGTAATGGGTAGTATGATTCTCTAGTTGATTATAGGTAAGCTGATCTTGAGGAGGAGTATTAATAGGGGAATGATTTTCATGAGTCTCAATGGTAGAGCCTACTAAAGTATGAGGGAACTATCTCTGATAAGAAGATATAAAGGTGGCTAGAGTAGATTTATATTTACTTTAAGTTGATTTGTATGAAAATGATTAATGGGTCTCTTTGGTAGTTAGTATATTATGAGTTGTATTGTAATAGTGGTTTATCCTTTATCTTGGTGATCAATTTGAATCTATGGTGACAAGGGAAAATTTTTGGAGTCATTTCCATGATGATTTATTATCCATGATGTTGAAGGTGTTTTGTTTTCAGGAGTTTCTCACCCTTTAGTAGGGGAGATCCAGTGTGAGAGAGTTTGAAGTGTGGTTTATGAGCATTCCATATTATTATTTTGGAATTTTTTTCAAAAAGATAATTTTATGGCATGGAATATTTAGGAGGCTTTGTATCTAAATATTTAGTTCCAAGTTGGAAATTTTATATTATGGATGTATATCAAAGTGTTTAAAAAGTAAAAGGTGATTTAGAAGTCATTAGAATAGAATTTTTTCTTAATAATGAAGTCATTATAACTTTTAAAGGATTTGATCTATAGAGGGGAGATCTCAATTTTCATGGAATTAGAGGTTTTGACCAGTGATGAGTCACTCTTAACCCTTTTTTCCCATTTATCTAGAGATATATATTCTTAGACTTCCTCTGAGAAATATGATGTTTTCACTATTTAATTGGTGGGTGAGAACATAGATAATTCATTTTTTGGACCTTACTTATTTATTTGTGAGGAGTTTTTAGTTTAGTAGTGAATGGGTCCCAATAAATTTATTAGCAGTTTCCTCTTAGACCCAATCAGTAGCATCCATACCCTCAATATTTGGGATCACATATGCAAGATCGGGTAGGTTAGGTATAACCCTAAGATATTCCCCACCCTTAATGTCCTGGGGATGATCACAGAAGAGGTGGTAGATGTTAATAGGGATGACAAGGCATTTGTGAAGGATTTGAACATATATGTATGATAGAGTTTCTAGCACCGATAGTACTTGAAATCATTTACGACACCATTTTTTATATTCTACCCTATTTTATTATTCAATTGATTCATTAAAATTTTACTCATTTGTTATATCTAACTTATTATAATAATTAGATCTTAATGTTGATAGAGTACTAGTTATCTTTGTGTAATCTGTGCCAGTATGGGGTTAGTCTAGTTTGTAAAATGTGTGTCCATAATATAAACTGATGATGGGGTTGAATTGATCCATTTATAATTCCATTATGTTATAGATATAATTATATGATTTAATCCTTGGAAAGGATTGGTTATACTCCCTACATACTCTTGTCGGTTATAATCAAAGATGATTGGACTTATTCAATATGTAAGGGAAGGGTGAAATTTTTATTATTAAGGAAGATCAAGATATAGGATTTTCAAGTCTTAGAACTATCTCATCATAGTTGGATATGATGATATTTAATTTTATGGTAGTTCATGGGAAATACTTTTTGAGAGTTTTGTATGATTTTTTGGATGTTTTTTTCTAAATTGGTTATAGCAATACCTCTATGTAATGGAAACAAGTTTGAGGATGAGGCTTAATATGATGTTTCTATGATTTTTATGCCTCCTTATAGGACCACCTTTGAAGATATAAGATTTTTGAATTTAGGTTTATTATATATTATATAAAGGTTTTATCTAGCCTAGTATATCTCTTTAGGGACCTCTAGTATTGTTTATAAAAATAATATATTCTATTTTATAACTATATATAGATTATATTCAATTAAACCTGATGATGTTGAATAATTGTTACCCAATCCTAGGAATAAATGGCTTGTTTGATAAATTGAAGGTTTTTATCCAGTTCTTAAAAATTAATTTACAGTCTGGGTATCATCAAATGATGGTGAAGGAGAAATATTTTCTAGATAAAACTTTTAAGTGTTTCTAATTGTCTTTCCTTTTGGAGTCACAATAACTTAGAAGTCTTTATGGGGTTGAAGAAATAAAATTTTTGTGAGTTTTTTTATTAGTTCATAGTATTGTTCTATAAAAATGTCCTAGTGTATATGATAATGGAGTTAAAGATTTATAAGAACTTTAGGGTTGTTTTAGAGATCCTTCTATAATATCAATTTTATGGTAAGTTATCCAAGTATAACTATGAGATGTGAAAGGTGCATTTCCTTGGACATGTCACTTCTCAATAGGGTGTGGCAGTTGATTATTCAAATATTGAAGCAAATTTTCATTTGGAATAATATAAAAAAACTTCATAGGTATAGTGTTTCCTTTTTCTTTTACAACTATTAGGGTTGGTTCATGTCTAATATTTATTGAATCATGACACCTTTGGTATATTGGACTAGAAAAGACTAGGATTTTATATGGGAAGATTAGTGTCAGGTGATGCTTTAATACCATAAGGGTAACATGATTAGTGATCCTTTTTTTTTAATTATCCCTAGATCGGGTTATGTTTGAGGTTTATTATAATGCTTATGTTCTTGGTTAGGGTTTTTTCTTTATGTAAAAGTGAGTGATGACCTCCTACGGGTTCAAATTGTGATATCCTCACAAATATAATTATACCACCCATGATCTTAAATTTTCAATGATATTATTTTACTTGAAACTATAGTGATATTACCTTATCTGTGATTGATTTGTGACCTTTTTTATCATAATATCCTATTGTATATCTTTTATCAGGGGTATCTAAATTGTTTCCCATAAATATAGATAAAGTTAATATAGTATTATGATTTCAAGAAACCTTGCACTATATGAAAAGTTAGTGAGGTGGATGATGAGATGTGTAAGTAAAAATAAGGGGATATTACTTTAATGGATAAAGATGAGTAAAGGATAAAGGAGGTTCTTGGGACATTGTATCTATAAATGGAGGAAGTTAGTTATATAGTTTTTATTTGTTAGATGATAGTGGATTATTTATTGTTTTATAAAGTATAGGAGTATCAACTAGGATTGATTGAGGTAGAGGTTCATAGAGATCATTTAATTCAAAGGTGATTCTTTTGAGGGAAGTAAAAAAGGATGGTTATTATTAATGGAAGTTATTTTTTATTGTAAATATGGGAGTAAATTATTTTTTAGATTTATGGTTCACCATTTGTTGTATATCCTTGTATTTCCCTAATGTATCCAACATTGAGGGACCAATTTTGGTTTCTATAATGAAGGGTTTAGGGTTTCAATGTGTGACTTAATACCTAGTTTTTTAGAAAATAAAATTCAAGAATTTAGGTCCAGGTAATATATTACTCAACTTTTATATTTCTTAGTTTCATAGGGAGGATATATTGATGGAGTTTTGAAATATTTTCTCTTGATCACTATGTGGATATAAACCCATTTTGGAAATCATAGATTGACAGTGACATTGGATGATTTCATGGAAATTAAAGAGTCATGTGTGGAGGATTCCTTGTAAAATTTCTACGTACATGAGGTGGTGAGATTTCATGGGTTCTAAAGGAAAATAATCATAGATTAAGATCTATGTTTAACCTAAAGAGTGGGGAATAAATTTTAGAAATATTTTCAATATCATTTATACCTTAGTATAACTTTTCATCCTCAAATATATGGGAAAATGAATCAAATGATTTAGATATCAAATAATATGTTACATTAATTTTTTATGATTTTTGAGGTTTATGGGTGAATCATTTACCTTTAGTTGAGTTTTTCTATAATAACAGTTATCACTCATCCATTAGTAAGGTTCCATATGAGGCATTGTATAGGTGACCCTACAGATCACAATTGTATTGTATCTAGGTTAGAGTGTCATATATCATTCGAATAAATTTGGTTTTGGAGTAAGATAAATAAAATAAAAGTAATTCATGAGAAAATAAAGGTTTTTCTGGACCGTCATAAGTTTTATGAAGATCAAATAATTATACCTATGTAGTTTTATATTAGTGATAATATATTCCTAAATTTTTCTCTTCATTGTATATAATGGATATTCAGTAGAGGCGGTTAGATTTCAAATTATTATTTTTACCATTAAATGTGTTGGAAAAAGTTGGAATGGTAGAATATCAATCAGAAATTACAAACTAGATTGATAATGTTCATGAATTATTCCACATTTTTTAGATTTATGGATATCTTCATGAATACTACCATGTAATTTATTGGGTTGTATTAGATATTGAAGAGGATATAAAATTTTTAAAATGATTTTTTAAGAATAAATATCTCCAGGAGAATGTGTTACATGGAAGTTTTACAACTTTTGTGTGATTTTTGTGGAGGTGTGATGGTTTAAAAGAATATTCATGGTAGTTAGAGTCATATATATTGACTTTATGTCTAGAGTTATTTTGAACCTAGTTTATTAAAAAATATTGAGTTTTGATTTTGAGGTGAAGAGGTTGATTTTTTTCTATTTCGTATGATGAGTTTGATATTTTTCAATAGAGATATTTGTCTTTGATGGGTATCTCTTAGATTTTTTTGGTTTTTAATGTTTTTTATTCTTTGGGGTTTTGTTCTAATTCTCAAGGATAATAATTATTTGATAGGAATCTTGTGTAGAGGCCTTTATTTACCTAGTCCTATAATTTTTATTTTACAGGTGTTTGATATAGAAGTGATTTTAGAGATGAATTATGGGTGGGGATAAGATTTTTTTATTTTATATAAAAATATCATGAATTATTCCTAAATATATCATGTTTTATCTAGTTTTCTCGTGGTTATATACCTAGTCATGGTGGAGTGACCATTTTTCTATGGATGGAGAGTTTTAGTTGAGTCTGTCTATTTTGAGTTAAGATTATCTCATGGCTGTAAACCATGATAATATTTTTTTGATTAATTTATTCTTATAACCATGTATTGGGGTTGAGATTTGGATTAATCCATGTTTAAAATAGTGATAAGGTAAATACTCATGGTTTCCATCAAGGTGACAAAACAATACAGTTTTTTAAACACCACATTATGGTTTTATCATGGGAATTTATGGAGATTAGAGAAAAATAGTCATGGTTTCTAGTGTCAAAGTCATATCTTTTTCAAACATAAATATTATTAAATGAAATGTTTAATAAATATTTTAGAGCAATTTATTTTGATGTGGCTTAATTTTCATATAAACATCGACCAAATAAAACTACATCGTGGTTCAAGTTCACCATGCCATGGTTTGGTCAACTAAAATTTAAATATAAATTTTGGTGAAATATTTATACTTGATAAATTATTATATCCTTCTTGAAACCCTAGGAGGTAGTTGGGCTCTTCCTTAGTGATTTTTTGTACACTTGGTGGATCTTTGAGTCTTTTGAATTATGTGATTCAATCTTTATGATTTAAGGTGATATTATCTTTTATTATCTCTATTTTGTCAAGTTTATTGTTTCTTAATGAGTTATATATCTAGTGAATACATGGATATGGTTGATTATTCATGTATGGGTGAAGTATTATAGGTCATTGGAATAATATTATTGGATTGTGAGAGTTTGATCAATAAGATTTATCTCCTCCTGGTGTTTTGTTACTTCAATCTTCATTTGTGGTAAGTGATACAAATTGTCTCATTTATTATTATTGTTTGTATGGTAGTTTAATCATACAATTGATTTTTTTTAAATTATGGAATTTTCCTTAATCATGATGAATAAGTGAATTAAATTAATATGGAATCCGGTTGTTAATACTTTACATGATTTTTATTTGAACCATTTCTAGATTTTTTTTCATGTCATCCTTGAACATTTATATTATTATTGTTTGTATGATTACATTATTATAGTGATAATAATTTTTTTATGTTTGAATAAAATTATTAAATATATAGAATTATGTTTTAAAATAGTTGAAAAATTTGAAAGATGGTAAAATAATGAAGAAGATGAAAAATGAAATTGGTTGATTGATTTTTATAGTGTTGAATATGAAATAGTAATTTAATAAATATGTATTAAATAAATGGAATTATTTTATTATTATTTCCTAATATTTATGTTATGAGATTTGTATTTTAGTGAATTATTTTTTGTTGTGAAAATTTTCATATAAAATAAGAATATGTGATTATATAATTTTTTGTGGTAATGTAGTGAAGTTGATATGGTAGCATGGGAATGTTTATTTGGTTAGTGTATTAAAGTTACTTGAGATTTAGAATCATGATTGAAAAAATACGAGAATTAAATAATTTGGAATAGAAATGGGTTATGTTAATCTAATATATTGTTTAATAACTTGAATTAAAATGGTATAAATTTTGTGGTAAATTATAAGAATAGTGAATTTTATTGAAAATAGTTAGTGGTTTATATAAGGATGACCCCATACTCACCCCACCCTCTTATGATCTCTTCTCCTTCATTATTATAAGGATTTAAATTACATTTCTTACAATTTTGGTGGAGATATTTAATTTTCTCATGTACTTCATTCCATTTCCCTAATTTAGAAGATTGATTCATCTCCCATTTTTTCCATTCATCTCATTTCTTCAATAGCTTGGAACCTTATTCTCCCTAATTTGTTTCAAGGGTTACATTCACTAGTTAGTTTTGATTTTCCTAGTTCATTTAATGATTCAAAGGAAAGTATATCATTGGAGATCATCATTATGGGTAGTTTTAAGTGTTTTCCATAACATTCACTATAGGTCTTGGAGGTGCTGCTTCTAGCCCAAATTAGTGTTAGTTTGTTTATCCTGACTTGGTAGTTACCAGGTGCCTCTATAAAAATTTCTCCGGATATTAATTATCAGTGAGGAATATGTCATGTTTTGTTTTTTTAACTAATAGTGTCATTTATTATTACCCCTTCCTATTTGTATGTTTTTTTGTAGTGCGGTAGTTATTTTCCTCTAATTTTTCTTCTCCCCCCTGTAAATCCTTTAGTGTTGTCTCTCTAATATACTTATAGGGTATTTGTTTAGAAATTTTTATAAATTAATTATATTTATTAGAGTTAAATTTATTTTTACATGGTGAAAAACTTTGATGGTTTCAATTTTTCTTGATGGGGTTACTGAGGTTGGAGATAGAGGGTGAAATTTCATTAGTTCCAGCTTGTGGTATAAGGGTTTTGGTTGCAACCATTTTCAAATCTTTGATGGCTGGTGATATTGTGAAGGTACTTTATGTGATTATAAATTATTGTTAGTCTAGTCTATATAACACACCAAGATTTTATAATTTATTTTATTTAAATAATATGTTCGATAACATCTAGTATACACAATACTGAGATTAAATGAACCTCAATATATTATTATCTAAATATGAATATTTTGAACTAGTCATTATTTTAATGGGTATGAATAGAAATAATCATATTATGAAATATATATAGAATCCTTTTCTTTAATAAATTTAATAATCAATCATATATTGATTATTAATTGGTTCAAAATTAATATAAAATATTTTTATGTTAAAAGATATATTTTTCATAAAATAATTTTTATGTTTTCAATGTATTTATATCTTAACATATCAAGTTAATTACCGTTGATAAATAATTATAATTAAATAATTATATTTAAGTAACCAATTTAATGAATTAAAATTCATTTATTTATGGCTATTATTAAAGGAATGAGAATAAAGTCATTTTATGCTTCAAAAATACATTTCCTCAAAAATGGTTTTTATTACATTTTATGTGTGGATATTATAATTAATTTCCATCACTTTTATAAATTTTTTTTGAAAGAATGCAAATCATTTTTTAAATAAAAATAATAAAAATATCTCATGGTGAATTTTTTAATTTTTCCTAAAAATATTGTTTTCTGAGTGGATAGTGAAAAATGTTGATTTTGACAAACTATACTTTATTTTATTTAAATAAATTAATTTAAAAGTACCATTATATTTTTAATTTGGTTTTAAAGTAAAATAAGTTCCCCTTGATGAAAAATAATCTTATTAATGCCAAATTAATCAATATTTTATATGATTTTGGTATAAGTTCATTTTTATTCTTAAGAACATATATTTCATGATATTTGTTTAATGAATTTTCCACACTTATATTAAAATAAATTTTATAAAATTATAAGAATTTAATATTAAAAAATTATTTCATATTTAGAATTAGTAAGTTCAAATTTGGTAAATATATCAATTTTATTTTCTTTCATAATGAATAGTAACCATGGTAAAAGTTTATCACCACGGTAATGGATAAGATAGGTTAATTATGGTCAGAACAATGGAATAAAATCTCAAAATCAGCCCAAATATTACCTTTATTTCATTTTTTTAGATTAATTTAGCCATACCCATACTAAATTTTAAAATATTTCATTTTTCCACATTCCATTGATTATAAATTTTTTATTATTTAAATTTAATAAAAAAATTCACTCTATTTATTTCAATATATCTATTATATTGTCATAGGGATTAAAAGAAAATATGATTGGTTATAAATGGTTATTTTTAATAAAAATAAATTATTTTTATTATATTAAATTATTTTTATTTTTTATAGATATTATAATTTCCATGAATGCTTACGAAATTTTGGTGTTGCGCACATGAAAGGACTAGAAAAAAAAATAAATGATTTTAAAACTATTAAAAGTAATATATTTTGGATAAATTATGGTTACCCATGAATTGATTGGAAAATCATAATTTCTAATTTATGTATAAAGATATTATATTCTAATTTCATTGTTATCTTGATGCCTTTCAAGTGAAGATACGTGAATATTTCTAAATATGACCTTAAATAGTATTTAATGTTTAAAATTTATTTGTAAATCATTAGAAAATATGAAAAACCTATATTTACTTAATTGGATGGAAATTTATTTATCCTATCATTAATGATTCATTTATGTTCCACTATGTATTTTTGAAATTACTTTCATGACTCTTAAAGAGTGAAAATCTTGTTATAATGGTTAAGGATGAACAAGATTAACAAGGGGGATAAACCAAAAGACATGGTTTAAAATGACATAAAAATTTTATATATTTTATTTTTTGATAATATTTCAAACTTACCATCATTATCTTCAAGTATATTTCACTTTGGATTTATTTTACATGAGTTAAACTCATATTATATATTAATATTTCAAGTATTTATAAGTTTTCCACCCACCTATGTTATAAAATAGAACCTCCTATCCACTATTATTCACATACTTTTATCCATGTATATAGATCAATACCAACAAAACAACTTCTTATATTACTTTCATACATCCTAGATCTTAATTTTTTCCAATAATATCATCCTAATAAAGCTTAATATGTAGTCCAAAGGAGGATTTACAAAGAAGAGGTATAACTTTTAATTGAGTTCGTTCATTTTATTTATTCTTATAACTCCTTAATTTATTTCCTAAAATTTATGATATAATTACATAATTATCATAAATATACTTAAATGTTATTATTTTTTGTTAAAAAAAATTTTTTATCTCATTTTCTATCCAATCGGTGATGGAAGCATCTCTCATGCGTACATGTGGATTACCACCTCCAAGAAGCGATGTGTATAATTTTTCATAACCTCATCCCAAGATTAGTTAATATGATAGATTTAATGAATATAAATTATATTCCTAACACAGTTATTATTATTAAAATATAATATATTACTTACCTTTATACACTTCCATCCTTTGTAAAATGATAACATCATTCATGCATATGTGTAGACTACCACCATCACGAAGTGATGTGATTCATTTTTCATTTTCTCATTTAATAAACTATCATAAAATTATATTTAATGTTTAAACATAATTCATGATCATTATTAAAAATATTATGGACCAATAATCCCTTTAACCACAGTAAACCCATCAAATTCAGTTTTGGATTATAAACCGAACATTTTCAAAATGTCCAATGTGAACTTAACCATTTTAGTAACTAAATAAAATAGTATAACAAATAAAATAAAGGGCATAAAGATAATGGAATTAAAATTAAAAATATTCTTAAGAATGTATAAAAATAATATAATTTTATTACATAAGAGGGTTAATATATGAATGAAATGAGTCAGGACTCGAGGTAAGGGACTTTCTTTTAAAAATCTTGTTTTAAATTCCTCCTTCCATCTCTTTTTCTTCCATGAAGAGGTTATTTTAAATTTTTTAAGAATTTTCTTATTAATGATTAAAAGGTTTCTAAATTTCTTTTTAAACTATTCTTTAATTTCATTATAATGTTTTAAAAATGAATCATTTAAAAAATTTCCATGCAAGTTGTTTTGGACTTTATTTACCTAAGTGAAAAGAATCACTAATTTATGTATTATTCAATGAATGGATTTTCCTACAATCAAGAATTTTATTTTCATTGAATATTAATCTAAAATTTTACACAGTTATTATCAAATAAATTATTTTTCTCAATATTTTGTAAATTATTAGTTTTAAAAAAATTTTATATGGAAACAGAACCTTCTTCTCTTCTTTATGATAAGACTGAAGGTATTATTACTTATGGGATTGAATTCCAAATTAAATGAGTTTAATATTTAAGGTAAAATATATATAGTTTTTATTAATTCTATGTTTCATGGAAATTTTATATGAATGAAAGCTTATTATAAAATAGATCTAATGAAAAGTGAGCCTGATATAGATCTCTAATGCATTGGGTAAAGTGACAAAATTTACTAGTGATAGGTTACTCTTAAGAGATGTGGAAATTATCTAGTTATGTGATTAAATTATAAGTAAGATTTTAAGGATAATGTCCGATATAAGGCCCCAGCCTTAAACCTTACCTAATCTTGAGTTATTACAAGATTACACATTGAGGATCTTTTCAGGTTTAGAGTTTTAGAGAATTAGATCATGAAACTTGCATTACATTCCACATTTAAACAAAGTGGTTACATAAAAGACAGTATTTATTCTTCCCATCAACGGAAACATATTTAAAATGAAACATGGATTCTTTCTTGACACATCCTCGACACTATCATCACATCATGTACCTTTCCCTTGACCTGTGAAAAACATTTCAAAAACTTGGGATGAGCATAAAAGGCTCAGTAAGGGTTATAAAAAATATGGAAAGGAAACATGAGTTCATATATACATAAGAATGAAATCATACTTTACCCATAAAACATAGGCATATCAAATCATGAATAAATCATAGAAAACATAAGACATAAAGGTAACTTGAGGCATTCATAACATTCTTACGGAGGGAGTAACCCTCTTGGTTACGTTTGGAATACCCATCACAGTATATTCCCTAAATCTCTTCAGAGAAACCTTAACGTTTCACTCCTTCGCGTTACCCAATGCATTGGAGAGCTATTACGGGCTCACCCGCCCTTAGTTTATCACGGAACCACCCGTTTTCATAACAATGCCAAAGAAAAATAACATAAATGTGTCACATAAAACATGCATAAAGGAAACATAACATTTCCATATTTAAATCACAATATAACATTTTAGTATATTGAAATATTGAATCCATTCAAAAATAAACCATTTCCAAAACCATTTAAAATAATTAATAAAGAGATTTTTGAATCAAAGTGTCTCATACCACCTTGAAGCTTAAAATTTTAAACCATTAATATCCATATAAATAAATCCTTAAAACCATTTTGAAAACATGGATATTAATAAGAACAAATAATTAAAACATTTAAAACGATATTTTGGTTAAAGGGGTTTTACCAAAATCAGAGACACTTGAATACAATAATTGAGGAATAACATTTAGTCAAAACTTTATAATATCATGAGAATAAATGGATTCATGATATAATACTCCAAAGGACAGTATATACACCATATAAGAGTGAATTGGTGCATAACAACAATGAACTCTCAATAGAAATGTCAAATGTGATGAAATCCCTTATAAAGAATGTATCCTTAAATTAAGGACAAATCAATCTCAAAAAAATATGTGTGAAAAATATAAATACACCCAATATAAGTGGATATTAAGTGTAAAACAATAAAAGTTCATTCACACATATTCAATGGATGACATATTCAATGACTACATGTTGAACCCAAAGAAATCGAAATTGGGTTAAAAAGTTCCCTTGACAGCCTAACGGAATCACATCAAAAAGAGTTGATGAGAGATAAAAAGAGTATCTCATCACTTGGACATAAAATTTACATCAACAAGTATATATTAGAACATATCCCATAATAAAAATATGTAAATTAAAAGACCCAACAAAAGAATTCTTTTAAAAAAGAGGAGGGTGAAAGGTTCCCTTACTGACTTGGGTATCCTTCAAAACATACACCCCATGAAAGAAGTACAATAGATCATTGATGTAAATACTCATAAACGAAATTATATTACACAAAGAGTAGAATAATGGGCAGTACATACACCACTCAATGGAATTTGTGGAAAATGTAGCATAAATCTCACGAGAATAAAAGTGAGATGAAAAATCCCTTACGAAAATTCGGCAGCCTAACGGCGCCACTCAAAACATACAAAAATGATTTATGAGAGGAGATAGGGTCTCTCATCATATGAACATAATAAGTACAGTAGGAGTAATATAAAATAACATCCCAATCATAAGAAATATGAGCATAAAAGGAATGACATAAAGAGTGTACTTAAAAAGAAAGAGAGGTGTAGGATCCCTTACCTCGGGTCCGACTTGACTCGATCGTTCTTTAATCTCCGGTATAATAAACTTGAGTTAATTTTTACTTCCTTAAGAACCTTTTTCAAGTTCATTATTTCTTTTATACCACTTATTACCATGTCATAAACATTATGTAATCATTTAAGTTAATAATATTTGTTTTGCCGATATTTGGTTCTTAAGTCGAAAGTGGACTTCTTACAATTACATGTTGTTCGTGTGGCCAAATGTTTATTATATCCAGAATTGTATTCATGATGTAGATATCATATATGTCATATATATCCAGTACATGCATGCATTTATAACATTACATAATCATTTAGAGGTAAGAAATGAAATGCACCGTTCATGGAGACGGTAAGCCGTACGTACGCATGAACGCTACTTTCATTTCTATTTCGTATTTTATAGAATGGAATAATAATGATATAAAGGTATATTATAATTCCAGTATAATATCATATATAATATCATATTTCCATCCTTTATACATCCCACGTATGGTATTTAACGAATCAAATCACTTTGAGGGGGCGGTAGTCCGCACTTCCTTAAATGAAGATATCGCGTATACCAATAATGGAAGCCATAAAGGTAAGACAAAAATGAAAAATACAGAAGCATAAGGAAAACATAAACATATTATATATCATATATAAAAATATTGACATCATAATGGCCACCTTTGAAGGTGTTAAATGAGTATTGAACAATCATCGTTTCGGGAGGCAGAATTTCACCATCCACGGAAACCGTATGTTCTTTAACCATTTGATGTAGTTGTGTGAGAGTGTAGCTCGAATAAATCTTATAACAACATCCTAGTATATTTAAGATACTGGTGTTTTTACAAAATAAATAAGTAAAAGAGTTTAGGGGGTTGGAGAAGCAAAAGAAAACAAATGAACATGAGAGAATGAATTACCTTTAAAAGTGTAACTCCTTTTGATTTGAGCCTAAAGGCTTCCTTTTAAAGGATTGTGCCCAAAGGGAATCCTCTAGGATGAGGAGAGGGATGTGGAGAGAGTAAATGGGCAGGGTTTGGCCGAGCCAAAGGCTTGATGAGTCTGTGAAAAGAGGTAGAGGTGGGGGCCTTTTATAAGAGGAGAGGAGGGGCACTTTTGGAAAGTAAGGAAATAATACTTTATTTGAAAATGTGTTTCGGTTTTAAAAGGTCCCAAATTGATATAATTAGTGGCTAAGGTTATAAGGGTTAGAAATCAACCCATCCAATAAGTTTTGGACATGTGTAGTTCATAGATATTACATTATATTTCCATTTTATTTTAATCGTTAATGTCATCACTGCATCATTATGATGTCATAAATAATTTAATTTATTTAATGTCTAAAAATTATAAAAAAATTACTATGATGTAGGAAATCTTTTTATATTTCCAATGACTATTTATAATCAAAACTATGACTTGTATAACCCTACTTAAAAATTGTTTTAGTAAAACATATCATGTTTGTGTCAATTTTACTTTTCCATTAAATAAAAATATATTATTGTCATTTTCGAACTAAAGTGGCACCATGGGGTCCCCAAGTTGGCCCATGGCTTTTCTTGGTCGGCCATGACTCACCCAATAGGTTTAGGACAAGTGTCATGGTGTTTTCACATTCTTATAATATCATTTTTACCTTAAACTACAATAATTACCACTAATCGCGATTAAAAACTTAATAAGTTACTATTCACCAAAAAATTATTTTTATCCCATTGAACCACATTTTACTTCTTAATGACAACCATGTATGTCGGATTTTCAAAATTCAATACACATTAGTGGGAAATTTTCATTTAACTGAAAAATCAGTTTGCTTGATTACCACTTAGTGGTTTCACTATTCATCAAAAATTGGAGTTTTTCAGAAAAATACCAAAACTTCACCCTAAGCTATATTTGATATTCCGAATTCAAAAATGAAGTCCGTTTTACAAAATTCAAAACATATTAGTCACATTAATTAATTTAATAATTAATTCCCACTGTCAGAGCAAATAGCGTGTTTTTATAAAACAATAAGTATCAAAAGATTGACACTTGTTTAAGTATGATTTCAAAGTGAAATTAATTCCAACGACCACTATTGGATTTAATGGTAAAAATATTTTCTAATTTCACTTTAAAACCAATTCAAAATATTATCTAATCATATAAATAAATTAGATTAAAAAGAGGTTTTGAATTAAAACACAACATTTTACACTATTCATTAAAAAAATGAACTTTATCGAAAAAATACCAAAAAATTACACAAAGTAAAATTTGATGTCCCGATTCTTAATAAGAGTTTTATTTGGTCCAAAAGAATTTATAAGAGTGATCAAAACTATATTTAATGACATTTCTCCATTAAAAGGCGATAAGTGAACCTTTAGTGAAAACTAGGGCATATACGCCTAAAATTGAATTCTTTCCGTATTTTAAGCCTTTAGCTTTTATTGGATAAATGTAAAAACATTAAAAAACATATATAATCATATTTTAGTTATTTCTATCCATTCCCGCCAATAAAACGGCTACATGTTAACTACCATTTGAAATAATATTATTTTATTATTAGAGTGCAACATAAGATTCCCAAGAAACTCGTTGTTGCGTGTTGGGTATGCCATCGAGCATAGCATCCCCTTTAAAGTCATATTAATATTTCATTCACAAATATGGATAAATATGAAAATTTCATATTCTTTATTTACCTGGGGTGTTACATCCTTCCCCCCTTTTGGGAATTGCGTCCTCGCAATTTTTAAAATTGAGCTTGGAAACATCCTTGAAAGTCCCACATCGGAATAAAAGTCGGTAAAAAAACACTTTAAAATAAAGAAAGATAAGTACAAAGGTCACCCGAGTTAACCCATACTAAGACTCCATGTAGGAAAACATGGACATGGAGGAGAAAACATAGGGTCATGTTCTGATGGAGAGTAATAGAAAACATGTTTAGGAGAAAGTTAACAATGAGAAAATCACAAACTTGTGATGGGTTAAACGGTGTTGGGTTCCCCAGTAGGAAAAGTTAATAGACAACATTTTTGTTTTAAGTTACTTTTTATTGAGGAATTTATTCATAAGGAAACATAATCACTTATCATGTTGACTTTCAACTTTTACTAGATCCCTTAATCAAACTCATATTTTTTCCAAAAGACGAGTATTTAGGGATACTTGTTCGCATTAAGAGTACTGTAATCAACTTCTAGAGAATCACCTAATCCACAAAAGAGAACTATATACTTCCCATTTCATTAGGCTTTAACCAAAACCAAAACCAAAAGGTTAGTACAAGATCAAATAATCCAGAAAAGGATAACCCTTTATAAAAAGAAAATCTATTCTTAACCTCCAAAATTTGTCCAACAAAACCCAAAGTTCAACGAAGACCATTCTATAATCAATTTGTCCATAAAATTCTTCAAAGTAAACCAAACTAAGATTGAAACCCAAATATTTGAAGGATTTAGTCACATAGTCTTCCAAGTTAAATCGTAACATTTATCTCCAAACAACATCAGTTTCTCCTAAAGTCTCGTATTGAAAAGTAATTAACCTAATCACATATCCTCTATGATAGGTTAATAATTTTCATAAATAACCCATAATCAACTTACTCTTAATTAATAAAATCATATAACTAAAAAGAATCAGTCAAACTAACCAGGGACTTCACGTAGTCCAGTGGTAGGCGATAAATACCAGTCGCACTTTGGTTGTGGGTTCGATTCCCGCATCATTGTCCGACGCGACGGGTTGTCACATGGTCTGTGTGTTGTCCTTTTTCCAAAACTATATAATTCTCAAATCATTACCCAAAAGGGATAAATTCATCAAAAATAACCATAACATAATTTAACCTTAATTTTATCTCATGCCTTTCACTTCAATCATAACATATAGTAACCCATAATTACCTCAAAAGTAAGGATCATATAAACCCAAATGGTTCTTTATAACTATGTCCACAAAAGCAAAGATAACTATTACTTGAATAAAATTTGCCTATAGTAAACATCAGGGTTACACATAATATAGAAAGTCTTCTAATGTAACCCCATCATCAAAAGAGACTTAATACTCTTATGAATTTCACCATAACTCTTGAAGCCCTTATATGTTGACATCTTACTCATTCAACATTCTTCATGATCCATTATCCATTCCTTTCCAACTTATTCCGAAATACCTCTTTCCTACAAACAAAATCATGAATCATATCCTAAGATTCCAAAATAGGAAAACAATAGTCATGAAATAGTACATACCTTTGATTGGTCATTGTCAGTTTCTTCATCCTCAATCGGAATGGCATTAGGTATTGGTAAACTAATATTGGTATGCTCTTGGTGACCCCATTCACGAAACTTCTTCATAGGACATGTGTTTTCATAATGACCATGCACACCACATTTAAAACATTCAATTGATCCCTCAGAAAGAACTTCTTTCCCTTTCCTCGAGTCAACTTGATTCTTCCTTTTTCCATGGCAGGTTCTTGCTTTATGACCTTCATTTCCACATCTATAGCATATTTCTGTCCCTTCGAAACATTTTCCTAGGTGTTTCTTTCCACATCTTTGACACATAGGTTTTTGAACACACTTACCTTTATGATTATTACCTGTACTTCCGTAGGGATTTGTTTCTTGCATATATGATGTCTTAGAGAAATCTCCAAGGTTTAGGTGGTCAATCATGACTCCAGATAGTTGGTTCAGGATAATCACAAGAGTTCTCATTGCAGCTCCCATATCATTCAGTTGCTTGCTCAAAACACTGTCACAGTTTCCTTCACATCCACTGTTACTTTGGTGCCTTCTAGATCCAGCCATTTACTAAAACCAAAAAGGTCAGTGTGAGTATATCAACAAAACCATCATGTACTAATGAGTAAGATAAACAATAAGATATACTTACTCATTCAATTTATCTAAAACTAAGACTCTTGTCTGAAATCCTAACCATTATGGTAATGTCAGTTATGCTTAAAGAATACCCTAACCTCTAAAGTTATCTAAACCGACCTTTGATACCAACTATAAGGCCCCAGCCTTAAACCTTACCTAATCTTGAGTTTTACAAGATTACACATTGAGGATCTTTTCAGGTTTAGAGTTTTAGGGAATTAGATCATGAAACTTGAATTACATTCCACATTTAAACAAAGTGGTTACATAAAAGACAGTATTTATTCTTCCCATCAATGGAAACATATTTAAAATGAAACATGGATTCTTTCTTGACACATCCTCAACACTATCATCACATCATGTACCTTTCCCTTGACCTGTGAATAACATTTCAAAAACTTGGGATGAGCATAAAAGGCTCAGTAAGGGTTATAAAAAATATGGAAAGGAAACATGAGTTCATATATACATAAGAATGAAATCATACTTTACCCATAAAACATAGGCATATCAAATCATGAATAAATCATAGAAAACATAAGACATAAAGGTAACTTGAGGCATTCATAACATTCTTACGTAGGGAGTAACCCTCTTGGTTACGTTTGGAATACCCATCATAGTATATTCCCTAAATCTCTTCAGAGAAACCTTAACGTTTCACTCCTTTGCGTTACCCAATGCATTGAAGAGCTATTACGGGCTCACCCGCCCTTAGTTTATCACGGAACCACCCGTTTTCATAACAATGCCAAAGAACCATAACATAAATGTGTCACATAAAACATGCATAAAGGAAACATAAAATTTCCATATTTAAATCACAATATAACATTTTAGTATATTGAAATATTGAATCCATTCAAAAAGAAACCATTTCCAAAACCATTTAAAATAATTAATAAAGATATTTTTGAATCAAAGTGTCCCATACCACCTTGAAGCTTAATATTTTAAACCATTAATATCCATATAAATAAATTCTTAAAACCATTTTGAAAACATGGATATTAATAAGAACAAATAATTAAAACATTTAAAACGATATTTTGGTTAAAGGGGTTTTACCAAAATCAGAGACACTTGAATACAATAATTGAGGAATAACATTTAGTCAAAACTTTATAATATCATGAGAATAAATGGATTCATGATATAATACTCCAAAGGACAGTATATACACCATATAAGAGTGAATTGGTGCATAACAACAATGAACTCTCAATAGAAATGTCAAATGTGATGAAATCCCTTATAAAGAATGTATCCTTAAATTAAGGACAAATCAATCTCAAAAAAATATGTGTGACAAATATAAATACACCCAATATAAGTGTATATTAAGTGTAAAACAATAAAAGGTCATTCACACATATTCAATGGATGACATATTCAATGACTACATGTTGAACCCAAAGAAATCGAAATTGGGTTAAAAAGTTCCCTTGACAGCCTAACGACATCACATCAAAAAGAGTTGATGAGAGATAAAAAGAGTATCTCATCACTTGGACATAAAATTTACATCAACAAGGATATATGAGAACATATCCCAAAATAAAAATATGTAAATTAAAAGACCCAACAAAAGAAGTCTTTTAAAAAAGAGGAGGGTGAAAGGTTCCCTTACCGACTTGGGTATCTTTCAAAACATACACCCCATGAAAGAAGGACAATAGATCATTGATGTAAATACTCATAAACGAAATTATATTAAACAAAGAGTAGAATAATGGGCAATACATACACCACTCAATGGAATTTGTGGCAAATGTAGCATAAATCTCACGAGAATAAAAGTGAGATGAAAAATCCCTTACGAAAATTCGGCAGCCTAACGGCGCCACTAAAAACATCCAAAAATGATTTATGAGAGGAGATAGGGTCTCTCATCATATGAACATAATAAGTAAAGTAGGAGTAATATAAAATAACATCCCAATCATAAGAAATATGAGCATAAAAGGAATGACATAAAGAGTGTACTTAAAAAGAAAGAGAGGTGTAGGATCCCTTACCTCGGGTCCGACTTGACTCGATCGTCCTTTAATCTCCTGAATAATAAACTTGAGTTAATTTTTACTTCCTTAAGAACCTTTTTCAAGTTCATTATTCCTTTTATACCACTTATTACCATGTCATAAACATTATGTAATCATTTAAGTTAATAATATTTGTTTTGCCGATATTTGGTTCTTAAGTCGAAAGTGGACTTCTTACAATTACATGTTGTTCGTGTGGCCAAATGTTTATTATATCCAGAATTTTATTCATGATGTATATATCATATATGTCATATATATCCAGTACATTCATGCATTTATAACATTACATAATCATTTAGAGGTAAGAAATGAAATGCACCGTTCATGGAGACGGTAAGCCGTACGTACGCATGAACGCTACTTTCATTTCTATTTCGTATTTTATAGAATGGAATAATAATGATATAAAGTTATATTATAATTCCAGTATAATATCATATATAATATGATATTTCCATCCTTTATACATCCCACATATGGTATTTAACGAATCAAATCACTTTGAGGGGGCGGTAGTCCGCACTTCCTTAAATGAAGATATCGCGTATACCCATAATGGAAGCCATAAAGGTAAGAGAAAAATGAAAAATACAGAAGCATAAGGAAACCATAAACATATTATATATCATATATAAAAATAGTGACATTATAATGGCCACCTTTGAAGGTGTTAAATGAGTATTGAACAATCATCGTTTCGGGAGGCAGAATTTCACCATCCACGGAAACCGTATGTTCTTTAACCATTTGATGTAGTTGTGTGAGAGTGTAGCTCGAATAAATCTTATAAACACATCCTAGTATATTGAAGATACTGGTGTTGTTACAAAAGAAATAAGTAAAAAGATTTTAGGGGGTTGGAGAAGCAAAAGAAAACAAATGAACATGAGAGAATGAATTACCTTTAAAAGTGTAACTCCTTTTGATTTGAGCCTAAAGGCTTCCTTTGAAAGGATTATTCCCAAAGGGAATCCTCTAGGATTAGGAGAGGGATGTGGAGAGAGTAAATGGGCCGGGGTTGGCCGAGCCAAAGGCTTGATGAGTGTGTGAAAAGAGGTAGAGGTGGGGCCTTTTATAAGAGGAGAGGAGGGGCACTTTTGGAAAGTAAGGAAATATTACTTTATTTGAAAATGTTTTTAGGTTTTAAAAGGTCCCAAATTGATATAATTAGTGTATAAGGTTATAAGGGTTCTAAATCCACCCATCCAATAAGTTTTGGACATGTGTAGTTCATAGATATTACATTATATTTCCATTTTATTTTAATCGTTAAATAATGATGTCATCACTTCATCATTATGATGTCATAAATAATTTAATTTATTTAATGTCTAAAAATTATAAAAAAATTACTATGATGTAGGAAATCTTTTTAGCTTTCCAATGACTATTTATAATCAGAACTATGACTTGTATAACCCTACTTAAAAATTGTTTTAGTAAAACATATCATGTTTGTGTCAATTTTACTTTTCCATTAAATAAAAATATATTATTGTCATTTTCCAACTAAAGTGGCACCATGGGGTCCCCAAGTTGGCCCATGGCTTTTATTGGTCGGCCATGACTCACCCAATAGGTGTAGGACAAGTGTCATGGTGTTTTAAAATTCTTATAATATCATTTTTACCTTAAACTACACTAATTACCACTAATCGCGATTAAAAACTTAATAAGTTACTATTCACCAAAAAAAAATTTTATCCCATTGAACCACATTTTACTTCTTAATGAAAACCATGTATGTCGTATTTTCAAAATTCAATACCCATTAGTGGGAAAATTTCATTTAACTGAAAAATCAGTTTGCATGATTACCACTTAGTGGTTTCACTATTAATCAAAAATTGGAGTTTTTCAGAAAAATACCAAAACTTCACCCTAAGCTATATTTGATATTCCGAATTCAAAAATGAAGTCCGTTTTACAAAATTCAAAACATATTAGTCACATTAATTAATTTAATAATTAATTCCCGCTGTCAGAGCAAATAGCATGTTTTTATAAAACAATAAGTATCAAAAGATTGACACTTGTTTAAGTATGATTTCAAAGTGAAATTAATTCCAACGACCACTATTTGATTTAATGGTAAAAATATTTTATAATTTCACTTTAAAACCAATTCAAAATATTATATAATCATATAAATAAATTATATTAAAAAGAGGTTTTGAATTAAAACACAACATTTTACACTATTCATTAAAAAAATGAACTTTATCGGAAAAATACCAAAAAATTACACAAAGTAAAATTTGATGTCCCGATTCTTAATAAGAGTTTTATTTGGTCCAAAAGAATTTATAAGAGTGATAAAAACTATATTTAATGACATTTCTCCATTAAAAGGCGATAAGTGAACCTTTAGTGAAAACTAGGGCATATACGCCTAAAATTGAATTCTTTCCGTATTTTATGCCTTTAGCTTTTATTGGATAAATGTAAAAACATTAAAAAACATATATAATCATATTTTAGTTATTTCTATCCATTCCCGCCAATAAAACGGCTACGTGTTAACTACCATTTGAAATAATATTATTTTATTATTAGAGTGCAACATAAGATTCCCAAGAAACTCGTTGTTGCGTGTTGGGTATGCCATCGAGCATAGCGTCCCCTTTAAAGTCATATTAATATTTCATTCACAAATATGGATAAATATGAAAATTTCATATTCTTTATTTACCTGGGGTGTTACATCCAAAGTTACATTCAATAGTTTTAAATTCTTTTTATGTGTTTAAAATGAAATATTTTTATTTGATAATATTGGAAGATGAACTCATTATTTAATGAATGTTTATGATATTTTAAAGGTGAAAGGTTTGTTTTATGAGTTATCATGTTTTCCAAAGTAAATTTCATGACTCTGATTTTGTTTTTATTATTACATAAAAATTTTCTTATGAAAACTCTAGGATTTGAAGTTGAATTCATGATTAATTAAATTATTATTTTGACCTCAAAAGTTTATTATGTAAAAAAGAAAATTTTCTTATGTGTTTTTATGAATTATATACGGTTTGACAAGTTTATTTTATTTTTATATACCCTACCAAAATCTATTTTACTTATACCAAGTTTTCAAATGTTTCTCATAAGTCTTATTGAAGTTTAGGGATTATATCAAGTTTAATAGTGTCATGACTTGAATGAATCAAAAGTGTCATGAATGAAACATGAGTATAAGCATAAGAATATATTTCTGAATAAATTTGACTTTGAGTAGAAATGTACACATTTTCAATAAGGTTTTGATATGAAATATTTTTTCCTAATCCTCTGAAACTATAAACCAAAATGATCCTAAAAATGTTATAAATTTAAACCCTTATTATAAATCATGTAATTATGGGTAGTTTAAGGTATAGGGAATTATAGTTGGTATCAAATGAAGGCGTTAGATAAAATTATAGGTTAGTATTATTCAAATGAAGATATTTAAGAGTTATGGAAATCATCAAGGGTTAAAGAGTCCAAGGTTGATCATAAAACATAGATATACCTTTTGAGGTTTTATGTGATTGGAGTTTTAGATGATTAAGGATATTTTGGGTGAAATTTATAGGAATGAAACCCTTATGTTTAGTATGTGTTTTATATAAAAGGTTATTTTAAGAGGAATGATTTTATATTTTTTGGACATAAGTTGAAAGGTATTGATAATATTTTACATTTAATATGATCATTTTTGTTGAAGTGAATATGGTTAATTGGGATAATGGGTTATTACATTTTAGGAATATATGTTTTATCATATAGATAACCATGGGATTGAAAAGTGATTTTTTGATTTTTTTTTTTTATTAGTGTTATTTTTGAATAAGTTCACTATTTTAGGAACATTAAATGATTAAGTAAAATGGAATTTAAAGAATAAATATTGGGCTAATTTAAAAAATCATATATGATTTTATTATAAAAGTAATTATCATATTTTGGATATTATATGACTAGGTAATTTAGAATCTTTCATCTAAATTTAAGAGTGAATGGTGTTTTTTTGGAGATAAATATTAAGTTTATATTAGAATAATATGTGATCAAATCATTATAATATTTGGGATTAAATTTTTTTTTACTATATTTTGAATATTTATAAGTTTAGTTATTTATGGAATGATTTAATTTTAACTTTGGGAATTATTATTGATGATTTGGGATTAATTTTGTATTTATTAATATAAAGGTTTATTCATATTATATAATATCTTAAATGTGATTACCATTTTTGGATTTTATTAAGGGATAAAAATAGAAGAAATAATTTTTAATCCTTTTTTAGATATTATGATTCATTTAATTTAATTTTTGTACTTTAGATATGAAATATTCACAATTTATCATTTAGAATATGGGATGAAGATGAGGTGTAAAAATTCTTAAAACACAATCAAAGAATGAATTTGAGTTTATTGTTTTAAATAAATAAAGTAAGTATATTTTATCATGTTCTCCATATTGAAGGAAAAAATAGCCCAAATCTAAAATGAATCTTCAAAATAAAATTTTTACCCTTTTAAAATCATTTCTAATGAATTGATTTTTTATATTCTTTTTATAAATGGATAACATTGTATCTTAAATGGATCTTCTTTCCAAGCCAATATTCTCACTTTCCACCAATGTTATCCTTATTTGGAAACTTGATTATGTGTTATTCTAGAAGACCTTAATATTACCATTTTATTCTTTTTAAAAGGATGTTTTATTATCCCTTCTTTATAATGTGGGTTTTCAATAAATGTATTTTTACATATTAAAAAACGTTTTCCTTTCATTATTGAATGTTTTATCTTCCATTCCTTGGATTCGTATATTCTTTATGTTTTAAAACAATTTTATCAGTCATAATATAATATTGTGAGGAATCTATTTATTTAATATGGGTAGAATGTAACACCCCGATATTTTAGAATTTATTTTCATTAAATAATATATTTTATAGAATGTGGTATATGCAACATAGATCTTAAATGAACCTCAATATATTATTATTTAAATATGATCATTATGACATGGATGTTGATTTGACGGGTTTAAATAGGAATAAAAATATTATGAAATAAATGTAGAAATTTTTTTATTAATAAAATTAATAATAAATCATATATTTATTTTTAATTGGTTGGAAATAAATATAAAATATTTTGAAGGTGAAAGATATATTTTTCATAAAACTATTTTTATTTGTGCAATGTATTTTGATCATAAAATATTAAATTAATTACTACTGATAAATAATTCTAATGAAATAATTATTTTAGATAATGAACTTAATTAATTAACTTTAATTTAATTATTGTTATTAGAAACATAATGATAATAAAGTCATTTTATACCTTAAAAATACATTTTCTTTAAAAATAACTTTTATTGATTTTTTTTTGCATGGATATTATAATTAATTTGTGAAAATTATATTAATTTGTCTTGAAAAATTGAACATAAATTTTAAAATCATAATTTCAAAATTATAATAAAGTGAATTTTTGAAATTTTTCTAAAAAATGATTTTTGAGTGAATAATAAAAAATGCCATTTTTTTTAAAATGCCATTTCTTTTATTTAAATCAAGTGATTTAATAGTCCCATGATGTTATGGATTTGTTTTATAATTAAAATATATCCCTTTTATTAAAAAAATCTAATTATTGCTATATTAATCAGTATGATATTTGATTTTGGTCTAAGTTCATTTTTATGCTTAAGACACATTTTTTTAGAAACCTTTTTTGATATGTTTTATTTAATTATATTATAATAAATTTCATACAACTATAGAAATTGAATATTGAAAAATATATTTCATATTTAGAATTAGTATTTTTTAGTTTTGATAAATAGTTCAATTTTATTTTTTGGTCAAAATTAATAATAACCTAGGTAAAATTTTATCTTCATCGTAATGTGTAAAATTTGTTAATTAAGGTTAAAGTTATGGCATAAGGTATCAAGATATAATAAAACTTTAATTTATTTAATTAGATTATTAATTCAACCGTAATCATCCTAACTTCTAAAATATGTAATTTTGGTGCCAATTACCTTTTATTATGTCTTTATATTATTTTAAGTTAAGAAAAACTAAAAAATGTCATAATATTTCTTTTAATATATATAATATATTTTTATAGAGATAAAAAGAACATTTTAATGGTTATAAATGTTTATTTTAAATATATATATATATATATATATTATATTAATTTATTTTCAATTTTTGTATATAGTATAATTATCTTGAATGCTTATGCAATGCTGACGCAACACTCGTGAAAGCTGTAAAAAAATCAAATAAATAGTTTTAAGAATATTAAAATTAATATTTTAAGATGAATTATTGTTATCAATAAATTTACAGGATAATAATAATTAATAATTTATGGATAAATAGTTTATATTTGAATTCCATTTTTATCTTGATTCCTTTAAAGTCAATTTATGTGTATAGTCATGAAAATGACCTTAAATGGTATTTAATATTTAAAAAATATTTTTAAATCATTAAAAATTTATAAAAATACTATATTGACTAAATTGGATGGTATATTATAGATAATTTTGTTAATTTTTAATTTATTTTCAACTATTTATTTTTAATGTTTTTTTAGAACTCTTAATGATTAATTTTTTTACAGTAGTTAAGGTTAAATAGGGTTAGGGAGGGGGTTAAACCAAATAAAAAGGTTTAAAATGATAAAAAAACTTATATAAATTAATTTTTTCTCATATTTAGACATTATACTCATTATATTATAATATATGGAACTTTTTATCCATTTTACATGAGTTAAACACATATTATGTATTGATATTTCAAGTATTTACAAGTTTTACACCCTCATTACTTATAAAAGGGATCCTATTATCCACTATTATTCACAAAATTTGATCCATTTAACTCAGAAATTACCAATACAAATACCTTAATATATTCCTTCCTACTACCTAGATCTTTTTTTCTTCCCCTAAGACCATCCTAATAAGTCTTAAGATGTAGTCCAAATAAGTATTTCCAAATAAGTTGTATAACTCTTAACCAAGTTATTTCATTTTATTTATTCTTCCACCTCCTTCAATTCTATCTTAACCATGTTGATATAATAACATATTCATCTTTCATATAATTAATTTTTATTATGTTTATCAAAAAACTATTATTCATATCTTTTTTTCATCTTACTCTAGAAGAAAATATCACTCGTGTGTACATGTGGATTACTACCTCCAGTAAGTGATGTGTTTCATTTTTTATCAACACCTCACAAGGATAGTTATTAAAATGGTTTTAACGAATATAAATTATATTAATTTCACAATTTTAATTTAGTAAATATAATATATTACTTACCTTCTAACCCTCCTAGGTATTGGAAAATGATAACGTCACTCGTGCATATGTGTGGACTACAATAACTACAAAGAGATGTGATTCATTTTTCATGGTCTCTTTTCATATATGATTATAAAATTATATTTAATGTATAAAAGTAATAATTTTTCAAAAAATATTATTTTTTATATGATGTAATAATGATGTTTTTTACCATAGTCAACCTATCAAAGTCATTTTTGACTTGTAAACTAAACGTCCTCAAAATATCCAATGTGAAGTTAACCATTTTACTAAAAAAATAAGACATAATAAAAAATGAAATATATGTAATAATGATAACGAAATAAACGTGAAAATCATCTTAATCAAGTATATAACTAAAATAATTTTACCACTTAGGAAGTTAGACATATGAGTGAAACAAGTTGGGACTCGGGTTAAGGGACTTTTTTTAAAAAAAATCTTGTTTCAAAGTCTTTCTTACAACTATTTTCATCCATCTAGAGGTTATTTTAAATATTTCAATAATGTTATTATTTATGATTCAAAGGATTACAAAGGTAATTTTATACTATTATTGAATTTCACTATAAAGGTTTGAAAATGAATCTTTTTAACTTTTTCTATATGATTCATTTTGACTTTCTTTACCAAAGTGTGAAAAGAATATTTATTTAATTTTCTTTCAAATGAACAGTTGTACCCGACATCATGGTTGTTATTTTCATTTAAGATTAATTTAAAAGTTTCCATGGTTATTCTCAAAGAAAATATTTTTCTTAATATTCTTTATATTTTTATTTTTGAAATGTTTTTATATAGAAACAAAACTTCTTATCTTATTTATGTGATAATTTAAAGTATTATTTCTTATGGTATTGAATGAAAATTAAAATTGATTTTATGTTTAAATTTTAATCTATATGTATTTTATTAATTATATGGTTCTTATAAATTTTATATTAATTATGGTTGATTATAAAATAGATCTGATGATGGTAAAGCCTGATATAGCTCTCAAATACATTGAATAAAGTGGAAAAGATTACTAGTGATAGGTTGCCTTTATGAGATGCAGGGATTATTCTGTTATGTGATTCCATTGTAAGAGAGATTATAAAGATAAGGTCCTAATTTTACTATATGGTTTTTTAATTCTTGTTATGGGTTTTAAAGGAAATATTTTTATTTCATAAAGTAATAAAATGAACTCACGATTTAAGGAAAGTGTATAGTCTTATAAAGGTGAAAGCTATATTTTCATGAGTAATCATTTTTTCATAATTAAATTTCATGACTATGAAATTTACTTTATGATTTCTTAAAAAATGTTTTATTAAAACTCTAGGATTTTAAGTTTATTTCATAAGTAAATAATTTCTTATTTTGAGATCAAAAGTTTATTATGTAAAAAGTAAAACTTCCTTATAGATTTTCATGAATTTAAAATGGATTAATGGGTTTCATTTATTTTTATATATCTTACTATGATTTTTTTACTCATCCCAAATTTTAAAATGATTTTCATAGGCTTAAGGATGTTTATGGATTATATCAAGGTCAATGGTGACATGTATTGAACAAAGAAAAATTGTCATTAACGAAACAAGATTGTAAACATAATGACCTATTCTTGGGGGAAAATGAAATTTGAGTGGAAATATCTATTTTTTATACGGGTTTAATATATAAGAGTTTTCAATAATTCTATAAAACTCTAAATAAAAAATATCATAAAAATCTAATGAAGTTAAAACCTTGTTAAAAATCATGTAATTATAGGTTTTTTATGGTATGGGTAATTATAGTTAGTATCAAAAGAAAGGTTTAGATTACATTATAGGTTAGCATGATTCATATGATTATTTTTAAGAGTTATAGATATCATCATGGGTTAAAAAGTGTTAGGTTAATCATAAATCATATATTCCCCTATTTAGGTTTTATGTGATGGGAGTTTAAGATGATTAAGGATATTTTGCGTGAAATTTAAGGGGAATACAACCCTTGGGTTTATTGTGTGTTTTAATGAAAATATTATTTGAGGAGGAATGTTTTTATATTTTTTATACACAAGTTGAAAGGTATCGATAACCTTTATGTTTAATATCATCACTGATGTTGAGTTAAATATGGTTAAGTAGGATAAAGTGTTATTATATTTTGGTAAAATATGTTTTATCATATAGATAATTGTGGGATTGAAAATTTATTTTCTGAATATGTGATTAATTTTATTTTTGAAGAAGTTAATTAATCTGGGGAAATTAATTGATTAAGGTAAAAATAATTTGAGTAATAAATATTAGCTGACTTTATATAATCATATATTATTTTATTGTAAAAAAATTTATATATTTCGGAGATTATAAGATTAGAGAATATGCATTTTTGTATATGACTTTTGGAGTGGTTGGAATTATTTAGAGACAAATATTAATTTTATCTTGGAATTGTATGTGATAAAATCATTTTAATATTTGGGATTTAGTTTTGGTCGGGTATATTTTGAATATTTTTAAGGTTATTTATTTATGGGATGATTTAAGTTGAACTTTGGGTGTTATTATTGAGGATTTGAATATTAATATAATATTTCTTCTATGAAGGTTTATTTATATTATATATAATATTTAAATTTTGAGAAAGTGTTTTTTATTTTATTAATTGATTGAAATAGAAGAAATAATTTTTCATCCTTTTTTATATCTTATAATCTATTGAAAGTTAATTTTAGTATCTCAGACCTGAAAAATTCATCAATTATCATTTAGAATATGAGATGAAACAGAGGTGAAAAACTTCTCGAAACACAACCAAAGGATGAAATTTAATTTATGGATCTTAGTATATCATGTAATTATATTTGATATTGTTTATTATATTTATGTTAAAATAATACCTAAACACTATAAAATAATCTTTAAAATTAAAATGTTATTTTTCTACAATCATTTCAAATGAAAATGTTATCACATAAATAGTTCTTCTTTCCAAGTCCATATTTTCGCTTCCTGCCATTGTTCTCATTATTTGGGAACATGATTATGTGTTATTCTAGGTTCCCTAAAAATTTCACTTTTCATATTATCAAAAGGATGTTTTTATATCCATATTTATGATGTCAATTTTCAAAAAAAAGGTATTTTTAAATATTAAAAAGTTTTTCTTTTCATGATTGTATGATTTATCCTCCAGTCCTTATAATAGTTTTTAATGTTTTAAAACCTTTTAATAAAAAATGAGATAAAACTATTATGATTAAACTTATTAAAGGTAGTATAATGTAACACCCCAATATTATAGAATTTATTTTCTTTAAATAATATATTTGATAGCATGTGGTATACATAACACCAAGCCTAAACGAACCTTGATATATTATTATTTAAATATGATTATTATGATCTCATATTTGGATTAAATGGTATGAATAAGAATAATCATATTATGAAATATATGTTAGTTTTCCATTAATAAATTGAATAATAAATCATACATTGATTACCAATTGGTTGGAAATAAAGATAAAATATTTTGAAGGTAAAAGTGATATTTTTTCTCGAATTGTTTTTATATGTGAAATGTATTTTGATCTTATTAGTTTAAATTAATTACTATTGATAAAAAATTATAATGAAATATGTAGATTTAAATAAACCATTTAATTAATTTTAATTCATTTAATCATGGTTATAAGGGAAAAAATGCGAATAAATCCATTTTATGCTTTAAAAGTACATTTTCTTCAAAAAATGGTTCTTATTTCATTTTGTGCATGGATATTATAATTAATTTATTGCACTTTTAAAAAGTATATTTTAAACAATATACATAGTTTTTGAAATCATTATATAAAAATTATCGTATAGTAATTTTTTTGGAATTTTTTTAAAAATATTGACTTTTGAGTGAATAGGGAAAAATACCAATTTTTGAAAAATAGTCATTTATTTTATTTAAATAAATTAATTTAAAATTCCCATGATATTTTGGATTTTTGGAAATTAATATAAGATCCATTCGTTTAAAAATTATCTAGTTAATTCTACAGAAATTATAATTTTATTTAATTTTAGTATAAATTCATTTTTATTCTTAAAATACAATATATTAAATTTTTGTGTAAGATCATTTTTTCATACTAATATTAAAATAAATTTCTACCAATTCTAGGAATTGAATATTACAAAATGGATTTAATATTTATAAATATGTGGTTGAAATTTGGTAAATAAGTCATATAACATCCCTGAACTCACACTCCCAAATTCAATGCTAAAAACATAATCATTAAATTTTTGGATTTAATACCAATAAATGACACCCAATTTTATCCACACATGAAATTCGTATATGAAAAATGAATCATATCACTTCATGGAGGTGGTAATACATACGTACGTTTGAATGATTCTACCATTTTTTAACATATAGAAGGTTAAGAAAATATATGATATATTATCTTTATAGAATGATAATTATGTCATTAATATCATCAATATATATTAAATCCATCATTATAAATATCTATTAGAGGTAGTGATGGGAAAAAACATCACATCGTGGAGGTGGTAATCCACATGTACACACAAACATTGTCTTCATTCCGCATAATATGGAAAAGGAGATGAATAAGGTTATGAAATTAACATAATAACATCAAAGTATATGATAGATACTGAGATTATTATATTGGAATTGTTAGGATATAATTAAAGGAGGTAGAATAATGATTAAAATGAAAATGCTCAATTAAGATGATTACCTTAAATTTTAAGAACCTCCTCCAGCTCTCTCCTTAAGAACCCTAAGGATTGTCTTTTAAGAATAAAAAAACCTCTAGAATGTATATATAGAAGTTAATAAGAGGTTTTGGTGGTTTTTTTTTGAGTTGATTGTCTCAAGGTGGCATGAATAATAGAGTAGATGTGGTTTCCTTTTATAGTGAAGGAAAAGACACACATAGAATTACTTAAAATATTTAAATATAATAAATCATTTTCAAGTGAAAGGGACACCAAGTCGGCCAGATTTAGAATATAGTATAGATATTAGTCAAAATCCTCTCATACAATAAAATTTAGACAAGTTTAATTTATTATTTCACCTTTATCTCCTATTTTTAACCCCCATTAACCCTTTTACTTATTACCGTGATAACAATGTTGCTTTACTATTTAAGGGCCAAGAAAGTTCAAAAAAAAAAGAAAATTTTACCCATAAATGGATAATGGTTGATATGATTGACCATATACCAATCACTTATCCAAATATAATATTTTTATGAATTTTAAATAATTTAATAAAATATTATCTTATTTGAAATATAATTAAACTCATTTTTGGGACTATTCATATAATTGACTTTTAAAAAATATAAGTACAATAATGTATTTCAATTATAAACTTTAAAAAAATTAATAATGAATTATATTTATCCATAAAATTTTTGTATCACCATAACTAACCAAAAATATTACTTTTGTATGTTTCTAAAATCATTTACTAGATTTTTATACTACTTACGAAAACATCGTTTCAGCGTTGTGTAAGAATTTGAGGTAATTATTTAATCACTAAAAATTAAAAATAAATTAACATGATAATAAAATCATTCATATTTAATATAAAATTTTAAAACTGAATATAACCACTTTTTATCTATGTCACAAAAACGATATTAAAATTAATAAAGTGACATTCTAGAATTTTTCTTAAAAAAATAAAAAGGCATTTAGCAAAGAAAAATGTCACTAAAATGTTGTTTTTTTTAATATTTAAAGTTTTTAATTTAATTAAACACATAAAATATATTTAATACAATTTTAGGGTGATTTTAAACCACTTTTAGATTAGTTTTAACCCTATATAACCTAATTTACCCTTTACTATGGTGATAAATATTTACCATAGTTACTATTCATTATAACAAAAAATAAAGCTGAACTATTTACCAAATTTATAAATTCTTATTAAAAATATGGAATCCATTTTATCAAATTAAATTTCTATAAATGAAATAAATTACTTTTAAAATAAACCCACAAAGCATGAAAAAAATGATTTTCTAGAAAAAAAATATTTTTAAGCCTAAAATGAACTTATTCCAAAATAAATTATAATGCTAATTACTATATAATTAATTAGATTATATCTTATTGAATTATAATTATATTACTTTAATATAAAATTACTAACATAATTGTTCTTTTAAATTACATTATTTAATGAAAAGAAATTATAGTTTTACACAAATAATTTTTTCACTGTTCACTTAAAAATAAATCTCTTCAGAAAAATACCAAAATATCACCATAATATAATATTGAAATTTTTATTTCATAAATTATATTAAAAAAAGTTCCAAAAGTGATATAAATTAATTATAATAGTTTCTCAAAAAAAAAATCCATTTTTGAAGAAAAAGTTTTTTTGAAGCATAAAACGGATTCACTAGAAATTTTGTTCTTATTTCCTTAGATTTAATCAATAAATATTATTAATTAGGAATATTTTAAAAATATTTTATAATTTGGCCACTCATATTCATACCATAAAATTCAAAAACCAGGTTATAATGGTCATATTTAAAATAATACTATTTCGTGGTTTGTTTAAACTCGGTGTTGTGTGTCGTGTATGCTATCAACCATAGTCTTATTTTAAAATACTATGGTATTAAATTATACCCCATTAAAAAAAATTTATCCTCACATTTTTATCTAGATCTTGTTGATCCAAGGGATTAATTTTGAAAAACCTTTTATTGAAAACCCATATCATAAAAATGGGTTATGAAAACATCTTTTTGAAAATAGAAAAAGGGAAATATAAAGACTATTTGGAATAACACATAACTAGGTTTACATATAATAATAAAATTTTATTTAAGTGAAAACATGGAATTGGAAATAATATAAATTTAAGAGATAATTTTATAATTTTTTATATAATAAGATACAATTAATTCATTTGAAATGATCAAAAAATGATACCATTTTTATTTCAAGATCCTTTTACTAGAGTTAAGTGATTATTTTACTATATAGATAGAGAAAATAAGAAAATATACTTACATGATTTATTTCCATTCCATAAGAAGAATTTAATACATTGTTTATTATTTTTTCAATTTTTACTCTTATCACATATCTTATTCCAAAAAATGAATATTCAAGATGAATTTTTCGTGCCTAAAGAACTACAACCAACTTAAAATAGATCACATGATCCAAAACAAGGATAAAAATACATTCCTCATGCCTTTAGACATTAACCAAAATAATAATGTTTAGAAAAATTTAAGATAAAATCAAATACAAATAAATACTATATTAATATTAAAATACCTAACAATAACACACAAAGTTAAACTTTAAAAATTGCATCAATAATTAACCTTAAAACTATTAAAAATATTCATAACTAAGTTCGAAATCCAAAAATAAGAATTAGTTAATTTATTTAACATTTATCTCTAAACAACATTAGTTTTTATTAAAGTCATATACTCAAAAATGTATATGTCCTAATCATATAATCTCTAAAAAATGGTAATGTTTTCCCTAAATAACCCAAATAACCATAAATCCAAAATAAAATCATATATATTTCTAAAAGATAACTCAAAATTTACTCCTCAAATAAAATCTCAACTTATCCAAAATTATTTATATTTTCTTTAATCATATAATGTTCCCAAAATGTATTAATCCTTTTATCCCAATTAACCATAATTACCTTATCATTAAATATTATCATAAACCTAAATGTTAGCAATAAATTTCAACTTATATAAACTAAATATAAAATAAGTATTCTTCAAAAAATATTTTTACTACATCTAAAGTTAAACTTAAGGGATATATATATATAAAAAAATTATCAAAGCTAAATAAATTTCTCTCAATTTATCATTAATCACTTGAAAATACCATTACACGAAACCTCAAAAAGGGTGTCTATTATAATGACCCATAATTTTCATACATATATATTATATATAAATTAATGAACATTCATTACAAAATATTTTGATCTCTTTCAGAATCATTTAGGTCTATTATATTTGGAAACTTGGAAACATAAATAACTTGTTCATAAAATATCTACATTACCACACAATTATTTCTTCATAACTAGAACCATTCTTATATATACCATACTTAATATCATTCTTTATAAATTGGGGAAAGTAAACATAAGAAAAGGGTGAGCTCATATGCTCATTAAGTGTAAATAAGGGAGATATCAATAATCACATAAGAATAACATGATCATAAGGGTATAATAACACGATATTAGTATTTAAAAACCATACCCTGCATATCAAGGATCATAATATTAAGTCATGGAATAAATCCTATATGTTTCTAAGACATGAAACATAAGGTAAGAAAAGAACTTGAACAATTAAATCTTAACATAGGTATAGGAAATATAATTGTGGCATACACATAATCATAGAAAACCATTTCCTTAGTAGCCATGGATCATTACCAAGGTTATAATAATGGAATGGATTCACTCCCAAAACCATCAAATTAGTCAAGGTTAACTCTAAAGACTCTCATTATAGAAAACATCCCTTACTAAACTAGGTTCACTCCCTATTTCAGTCTTGTTTAACTCATGAGATATCAATCTTTACACAATGCATTGGAGGGATATATAGGTCACACCCATCACATAATTAAAATCATACATATGTGTACAAAAATATCATAACTAATTTATCATATTAAACCCCATTAAAAGAAATGGGTTTCATAAACATTTCATCATAATATAACCCATGGAAAAGAAATGGGTTTCATAATAATTTCATCATTTCATTGCAGTATAACTTGTGGAAAAAAATAGGTTTCATATTTTTTTCATCATTTTTATAAATTATGAAAGGAAATAATAAAGTTGGTATCATTGGATATTATCCTAATAAATCTTAATTAACATAAAATGATTTTATCTTACATAGAAAATGATTTTAAAATACCAATTGAAATAATTCTTGAGGAAAACAACCTTTCCATTTTGAAAATCATTCTTTTCAAAAAGATGTGAAATTGAAAAGGAAAACACTTTATTTAAAAATAAACATGTAATATTTTAAAGTAATATTCATAGAAAAAATTATTTATGATAGTGGGAAAAGTTTTTCATGTTGTATGAGTTAATAAAAAATTTCTTCCATACTTTTTTCAGAAGAGTTACAAAGTACCTTGTTTAGAAAACAAAAAAAAAGATTCCATTAAAATCATTTTTTAAAGACAAAAATTTCTAAAATTGACTTAATGACAAAAATTGCTAAAATTAACTTTAAAAAATCATAAGGTAATTTTAAAAACCTTATTCAAAACATTTTAATAAAATATGGATATTGAAGAAAAATATTCCCCATCAAATACATAAAATTAAATAATCCTTAATACTGATGAGATTGTGAATTAAAACACTTATCTCAAGTCTGAATTCCTTAATACATGTTCAAACCTCCTATATAATAAATATTGTTTTACTATAAATATTTTCCAAAACTATAATAATATATATCCAACCATATATGATTTAATTATAGCCTTTTATTACCTGTTAATTAACAATTATTTGTTAAAATTACGTTTGAGGTGATAACTAGTTTATTTTTCATATATGTTTTGATTATGTATTTTTAGTAATTTTATTTTTATCATGATTAAAAAATATAAATAATATTAACCATGATATAAATATAATAATATGAATTTATATTCATCTATTAAAGTTAGAGATAAAAAATAAATTATGTCGTTCATTGAGATGGTAGGTTGTACGTACGCATGAACTTTGTTTTCATTTTTTGATGGATGGAATGAAATAATATTAAATATTAATTAAATTTTATAGGAAAATTATTATATAATATATATCATACATATTCATATTATTATTCCTATTTACCATCCTTGTAAAATATAAATGACAAATGAGTCACATCACTTCATGGAGGTGGTAGTCCATACGTATGCATGAACGACGTTATCATTTCACAAAAGTTTGGTTGGTAAGTAGGTATATTTGATATTATAATTACAGAATTATAATTTTTTCATAAATATCATATATAAAAATTAAACCCATCATAATAACCATCCATAAAATATGGTGATGAAAAATGAATCGTGTCTCTATGTGGAGATTTTAAGTCGTACATATGCACGAGTGATACTTTCATTTCTCATTTTTTGGTAAAGATGGTGTATAATTATGTTTTTATAATCATAATAACATTTAATAATATTTATTATATTTAATTTATTATTTTATGATAAATACCATAGATTTATATGAGGTAAAGAAGAATAGAAAAATAAGTGACCAGTTAAGGCGCTTACCTCTTCTTTGAAATGATTCATTTAGATATCCTCTAAATTTCTCTAGGGTGAGTCTTTTGGGAATAAAAGAACTTATAAAATTTTTATTGGTATGTTTATAAGGTAAATTGATAGAGTTTTTTTGATCTAGAAGGCTCGAAGTAGTGTGAATAAGTGAGGGAGTAGGTACACTTTTATAATTGAGGTGAACAAAACTTTATAATATTTCAAAATATTAAATTATAATAAATTAATTATCAATAAATATGAATAAAAATGGACATTTATTAGAATTTATGGTAATATATGGTTTTAATACCATCAAAAAAATATAATTTAGTTATGTTTTGATGTAATTTTAAACCATACCATTTTGATTGACCAATTTTTATTTTAACTACTCTATTAACTTTTTCAATATTAAAAGGTTATAATTTTTAATTATAAGGTAAAAATTGTACAATAAATGGAAAATTAATAAAATTTTCAACCATATCATATACAACATGTATTATTTAAATATTTTTATTTATTTTAAATAATTTAATAAAATATTATTTTGGTAAAATATCCTTATTGTCAATTTTTAAACTATTCATTTAATATAACTTTAAATACATTAAGACAAAGGCTGAATTAGAATATAATTCTTTAAAACCACCGTAATAATCCCTATAGATATTTATAATTCTTTTATCGCATTAAATAATTCAAATTATATCACTTTTACATTTTTTAAAATCATTTATTATATATTTTTATTAAATTGGAAAATACTGCTTCGGTGTTGCATAAGCAATTAAGGTCATTATATAATTACTAAAAATTAAAAATAAATTTCTATCATGAAGATAATATTATTAATACCAAAATAAATACTTATATTCATTCATAACATAATTTGTTCTCTATTTAGACACATAATACATGTGAAAAACAAAGAGGGTAATATTTTGTAAATTACTTTGATTTAAATAATATATAAGTCATTTTCATGGACAAGTGTCAATTAAACAACTCAATTTTACACCTATAGTTTTAATATTAGAATTAAATTAATCAAAAAATAATTATGATGAATAATTATAGTCTTTTCACTTATTTTTAATCCAGATTAACCTGATTTACCTTATACCGATGTGATAAATTTTACATCGGTTATTATTCATATCGACAAAAAATAAAAACGTCCTAATTTCAAAATTTTAACCTCTTGATTGTAAATATTTATTTAATTTTATATAATTAAATACATATAAATTACAAAAATTAATTTTAAATTAAGTATATAAAATGTGACAAAAACAGTTTTTTAGAAAAAATACATTTTAAGCATAAAAAAGATTTATTCTTGCCAATTACTATAAAAATATTTTTAATTATTTAATAAATTTGAGAAATTAAATAATATATATATTTAATTAAAATCATTAAACAATATTTATTAATTAAATTTATAAATAAAAATACATTATGTTCATAAAAACATTTTTTCAGAAAAACATCACTTTTATTTTCAAATATTTTTTTAATTTTTAATTAGAATAATTTGATAACTAATGAATTAATTTTAGAAATGTGTATACCATATATTTTTAATAATTTATTTATTACTAATCATACCCACTAATCCAATGGCTAGTAAAGAAAAGACACATAGTATTTTAATAATGTTATATGGTTTGTCTAAACTCGTTGTTGCATGTAACGTAGGCTATCGAAGAAATAAAATTATTTTAAGAGAAATATTTCATTAAAATATTAGGGTATTAAATGTATTAATTTGAACTTATTATAAACCTTAAAATTATAAACCCATTATGGTACCTATAACTTTAACGACCTAAACCTAGAAAGTCAAGAGCTGGTGTCTACCAGCATTACATTGGCATGATTACAAGGAATCATATCCTAAAGGACCAATCAATTTAGTATTATTGGTAAACCAAATACATACATGAGTCTAGTATTAAAAATTAATACACTAATTAAAACATATTTTTTTTAATTTCAAGGATAGTAACTTTATTTCATCTAGTGTATCCTTGCATATCCTTCTCACTACACTTTAGGGAATCATTGGGAGAGGAAAATCATAAGGGTGAGGGGAAATGCTCAGTAAGGGTAAAGTATAGTAGAAGAAATAGTGAATCAACAAGAATAATAATTATGGAATGGTAAATAACTGAACACACATACCACGTAATCAATTAACTAAAAATGAAATGTATATATAGATATGCCTATGCAAAATCTCATGGATAAATAATAACTAAAACTAAATTATGTAAATTCTTATTTATTGGATGTCATGTTTCCTTGGTACATGCTACCTTTTCCATTAAGACCTTTCACAAGAATTTTTATAACATACCAGGTAAAAACCCATCTAATTCATGCAACTAATTCATCTCATGAGACTACTGATGCATTGAAGGCCTATTTACCATCAAGCCCCACCCGTGTCGTACATATCCAAAGAAATCCTCATATAGAATAATTGGAATAAATAATATGCCTTATAAAATATCATAATTGAATAGAAGATAAGGATTTATCAATAATTACATAGTGTAGGATAAGTAACATATAGTGAACCTACCTTTCATTACATGAATATTATATCATTTTAAAGATAAACAAAAAAGTAATTCTACAAATCTAGGATTCAAAGTTTAATTTTTTTGGTAAAATTATAACCATACATAAATTTTAAAAAATAAAACATAAATACTTATTTAATTCCTTCTTCTCTAGCTTCTTATTGGACCTCATTTTCTCTTTAGTACAAGTATTCACTTGAGGATATACATCAAAAGAAGGGTTGAGCTAAAAGCCTTGTAATAGGATGAATAAGATACATAAAACACGGTGACTGTAATCATAATAATAATAAAAATAATCATGGTTTAATCATCATAATAATTATAGGAAGAATTAGGTAAAGGAATAGATTGTGGCAATCTATAAAAAAGAAACATCATGTCTTAGTGGTCAAATACCACACATAGTTGTGGACAAAAATAGCATTATGTTCATTCACTTTATATCATGTGATAAATCACATTACCCAATGAATATGATTGCTATATAATTCCAGATGCATCCATCACATCATAACATTTACATACACTATATAATTCTGGGCGCACCCATTACATTATAACATTTACATTATCATGCATTACACATAGAATGTCTATCAATATTGGACATAAAATAACCAATGAAAAGGGATGTGATTCATTTCAAAAAATTTACATTCGTGAATAAACTTTTTTGTTCCCAAAATAAAGAGGGAATAACATAATTGGTATAATAATCACCAATATTGAGTGAAGAAAAAACAATCTCACTAGAAGTAAAAGATGTATTTTTAGAAAGAAGAGTTCTTTTGAAAAAATATTTTAATTTTTCATAAAAACATATTATAAACATGTATATCCTAGAAAATAAAAAGTAAGTAAAAAAGAAATTATTTTTAAGGAACATCCATACTGAAAATTGAGTGAAAGAGGGAAACCCCAAAGGAAGAGAGTTGAGTTTGAGAATCTCTACACCTTATGTATGAATGGTTTATTTACTTTTATATTATAAATAATAAAATTAAATTCATTAATTAAAATAATAAAAAAACATTTTATACGTGAATTTGATTCATTATAGTTTTATTAAGTTCATTTATGGTCTTTTTGATGAGTTATAGAGTTTAATTTCATCATTTAGGAGTGTTTATTTTCTTGGTTTTCACGATCGGTTCGCTTATTTTGAAGGTCATCTATAATGAGAATGATTCTCCAGAATTGAAATTATACGTTATTAATGAGAATACATAAGACTAAATGATAAAATTTATGAACTCATGCCATTTTATTTAATATCATGTTTACATATTGATCCTAGAACATTATATAACTTATAATATGTATAATAAAATATTATTTAACCAAATTTATGTTTATATGACCATCCTTATAGGTGGTAGTGAAAAATAAAAATTCACCATCCATGGTGGTGGTAAATCGACACACCATGGGTGATATTTTCATGTTTAGAAAAACAAAAGAAAAGGAAAAGATACTTGAAGATGAAATATTCCATTAACATAATAAAATTAAAGTATATAAAATATATTGGGTTCATCATGCCTCTTTTATAGTTGTAGGTTTGGCGAGGATAATAAATGAAATGAAATTAAAAAGAAAATAAAAGAAAAAGAAAGAGGGTTTCACCTCTTGAGTTTCTCCTCCTTGACAACCTCCTTAGAGAAAAGAGTTTGGTATTTTGATTAATCCAAGGGCTCCAAGAAGTGGGGTAGGGTCTTGAGAAAAGTATTGGGAATAATTTTTACAAGGATCAAAGTTTGGAAGTTGTGATAAGAAGAGGTGATGAGTGGTGGTATTTATAGGGGGTGAGGGGTGTTTTCTTATTAATTTATTCATTAGTTTATTATTTTGGATCAAGAAAATGAATAGTTTGAGAATTATCATAAAATATATTAAAATTATTAAGAATATTTTGAGATTTTGTGCTTACATAATATTTAAATAAAAAATGACTCAAAAATTGATATATTTAGTTTTTATCGTAAATTATCATATTTTACTATTCACCAAAAATTCATGTATTTTAGAAAAATCCCAAAAAATGAACCTAACAATTTTTTGATGTATAGAACTGAAAAATCAAATCCATTTTATGAAAATACTTTTTTGAATATGAGAAAACTAATTTTTAATTAAACTCATCATTTACTTGGAAAATACCGATTTAAAATTATATCTGATTTTATAACATGTTGAAAAATTAATTAAGGTCTCATAAAATTATCTTTTAATCATAAGAAAAAAATGTTAATTTATGAATAAATGTTATGAAAATAAATTCTCTTTTAAATAATTATATTAATTATAAAATTGCAATCAACTATTTATAACTTACAAAAATATCAGCACTTAATTAATAATTTTTAAATTATTTATTTCCTTATAATATGGTATAATTATATCATATTATGATTTTAACACCCCACTATTCCACAGTACATTACCCTTTGAATAATGCAATAGCTTGCACTGTATGCAGCTTCAAGATTCTTACACACCACAACCAATCAAACTAGCCGTTATGAATAGTAATACCCACTTTTTGAGATTTTATAAAATTTATCATTCAAAATGGACTTCATTTTTGGATTCGGAATATCAAAATTAGCTTAGGGTGAATTTTTGGTATTTTTATAAAAACTTTTAATTTTTGATGAATAGTGAAAAACATTGTGTTATTGGTTAAAACTGACTTTTTATTTAAATAATTATTTATTTTATTTAAATTTCTTTTATGTCAAAATAGATACATAATACCTATATAAGTTCAATGTAATTTATTAGATTCATTTTATAATAAGCTTATACATATACAAATTTTATTGAACCTTTTACCGTCTTTTACCCACCTACTAGGAGCATTTGCAAATTTGCATAAAACTTAATTTTACCACTTCTGTGAGTTGAATTTCAAAAATACTAGTGACACAGTTAATATCAATAAGAAAAATTTGGTTCAATAAGATGAAAATAATTTTTTGTGAATAGTAACTTTTGACTTTTATTTACCATCATTAAAAGTAAATAGGGTAATTAAGGGTAAAAATGATATCATAATTACCCTAACACATGTCATGATTCTATTGGATAAGTTTAATTCGAATAGAAACAACCTTAGGAATAAAATATGATCACCTTTTGTCCACTTAGTTTATATTAGGACATTTATTGTTATTTTATTTAAAAAAGAGTTAAAAGAGTTAAATTCAAAGTTTAATAACTAAACAATTTTTAATATAGGGTTACACACAATATAAATTAGACTATAAATATTAATTAGAAAGCTAAAAATATTTCTTACATAATCGTATTTTATTTATAATTTTTAAATATTAAATAATTTATTTTATTTATGACACAATGATGATACAATAATTACTTTATTAAAGAATGATTAAAATAATTGATATTATAAACATCCAAATAAATCTAATTTAAGACTTTTGATTAATTAAACTAATTTTCTTGGTTAATATGACATTTTAGGGTTGATTAAATAATTTTTTTTCATAGTAACCATGCTGTTATGATTTTCACAGAAATCAAATACTAAATAGTGTCAAAATTGACATAATTGAGTTTTTAAAACAAATACTATATTATTAATTGAAATAATAGTACTAAAAAAATAATATTCAGAAAAAGAACTTAGATAAGGTTTCAAATATTAATAATTAACCACTTTAGGTTTTCTTGGATGTTTATAGTAATTTTATTAACCATATAATATAAAAATACAAAGAGACATGGTAAATGACAAACTATTTAACTGAGAGTTAAATCTCAATGATAAGGTTAATATGGTGACCTAAACCTGTCTAAAACCTATTTGTTGAGAGGTTTTCGACCCATCCACACCTTATCCTCTAAATAAATCATTTTTGAGCCATTATAAACCTAAAATTATTTTATTATAAAATAATATTTCAAGCTTTTCCTAAAGTGGCCCTCACCTATCTTATAAAAGGGCACTTCCCCTTCTCTTAATTTCACACCTCCAAAGCCTTTTGGATCGACCCACCCCTACCCAAATATCCTCCCAACTTTACTATATTAATCTTAGAGGCATTAATTTGGTCATAAATCCATCCTAAGGAGCACTTTTGATCAAATCAAAAGGAAGAACCCGAAGAAGAGATAAATATCCCATCACCACTTTCAAGTTATTTTTTTCTTCCACTGCCTCTTTCTTTCTTCTTTCCATTCTAAAATAATAACCCCAGTATCTTCTATATAATTTTATTTTATTATAAAAATTTTAAAACCATATTCATTATTCTATCCATCATATGAATGACAAAGTCACCATACATGTGTATGTACGACTTACTATCTCCACGTCGTAGTGTAGTTTGTTATTCAAACACTTCATTATTTGGATGGGTATAATAATGAGTATAAAAAATGTAAATAATAAATATAAAATGTTAATGATTCTATATATATGATATAACATACAATTACATATGATTTCACCATCAATATAATGATATTGTCTCTCATGTGTACGTATGGATTACCGTCTCCATGAACGCGATGAGATTCATTCCCCATCGTAATCATTCAAGAATAATTTTCGTTTTATGATTAAAAATAATGTTTTTGAACATCATATAATTCTTTATATGAATCAAATACATACTATCCATAACAAACATGGCTTACATAACCAATCATATAAGGGAAAATTAATTAGTTAACACCTCAAACAATGATACTACTGAAATATTTTTAACAAAGAAATATTAGAGGATCATATATGATATCATATTTATGTATATAGTTATTATATAATTTAATTAATAAAATTAACTATTATACAAGAGTTTAAATACCATCAACTAAAGAAAAGTACAAGGTAAGGGTTAATTTCACAATCTCTTTATTATCCGAGGTTGTTTTTATGTAAGTATCTACTAGGACCTCTTTATCATCCACATCTGTGTTTTCTTAAAAATTTAATTCAAAACATTTTTAATATTTACTATATTATGGGTTAAATTCATTTATACCCTTATTTTACCATATATGTTTTGAAAGGAATCTTTCCATCATTTTCCAAACAGGGTACTTTATGACCTTTTCGACAAAATTAAGGTAGGAATGTCTTTTTTTTAACTTATATGGCGGATGTGGCTATTTTCTGCTGTTATATCATCATCGAAGCTTCACATACAATCTTATACGAATATTTTCAAAATAAATGTTTTCTTTTATAATTATATGACTTTTAAATGATTTCAAAATAGAAAGAGACATTTCTCTAATTTGTTTTTGATTTCATCTATGTCAACATCCTTTGATGGATTTTAAGCTTGTTTAAAGTTGATTTATTATGATACAAAACTTCCATATCGTATTGAAGGTTATGTGATATGTTTTAATTTGGATGTTTTATTTTTACACCATTCATGATTTATTGATAAATTATTGACATTTCGTATGATAGTTTTAATACGAATGTTTATTTTATGTTTAAAACTTTTCTTGTGAGGAATGCATTGGACTTAGAAAGTGACGGGTGGAGCCCGCTATAGCTCCTCGATGCATCGGTAGGTCTCATGAGACAAACTAGTCTCTTGGAACAAGTCCTTGAAAAAATACTATTTATAGTCATGGCACAACGCCTTGACTATGTGGTTATGAAGTCTGACATTATGCATTCCATCATTATGAAAGTGGCGATTGATATTGCATATGATTATTAGACTAGTAGAATATCCATGTGAATAAGTAAATGGAATTATTTGATTTTATATTTTCTATACTATGCTAAAGTTTATGTTTAAAAGTATTTTTTTAGTCTTATACATTGCCTTAAATGTTTATGCTTATTTATAAAATTTTCTGCTATATTGTTATCCTTATTGAGCATCTGAGCTCACCCCTTTCTATGTTTTATTTTTCCCAGGATGTGAAGAAGAATTTTATGGTTGACCTGCCGGGATAGGCTAAGGATATAAGTGTGTTAAAAAGGGGACAAAATGTTGTTGATGTTTTTATTTCATTATGTAATGTAAAACTTATGAATGTATCTTGTACTTCCAAGGCTACTAAACTGATCAGTCTTTCGGGATTTGATCCCCTATGATCATGCCATTGTTATGTAATAATGTACCGACTCTGGGTAACTGGGTTTGGGGAATTATAGTTGGTATCAGAGAATGTTTAGTACGAACCTTAGAAGCTAGATTTATAAAAACTATAATTAGAGAACATTACCCTAATATAGACATTGAGGATTAGTATAAAAAAACATCCAAGAATTTTGGTGTTGTAGGGATTTTGTGAGTTTTATAAGAAATACATCCCTATATTGATACGAGTAGGTAGAGGTGGCTCTGGCACAGATATACCTAGGGGTAAACCTGAAAACACATATTTGGGCTAGACTCGAACGGGAATTGGTGCACGACAATGGTCTTTGCTACACTCTTGGTTACGACACTCCCGAGGGATATGCTTAGGATAATTCTTGTTTTATTTAAAAACCATTATAAAGGGTTTATGAGTATATACATACTCAAAGAAAACATTTTTATTATTATGGATTATATCTATAAACTGTTCAATTTATGCCAAGTGTTTTACAAGTTCAGAATTATGTATTGCGATTCACAAATTAACCTAGTGTATTCCATTGTTTAGAAATGGCACCAAGTATAAGGAATGGAAATCATATCAATGCACATAATTCATATAGGTATTTCCATCCTACTCAAGATAATTATAGTGGAGCTGGAGAGAAAATTGGTGTTGATTAGCTTATCAGTATACTGGGATAACTCACTCAGGTTATGAATAATAACCTTACCCGTAAAGATCACCCTGATCCATAACACAGAGAATCAATGTTAGACCACTTCATGAGGCAACAACCACCAAAATTAAAGAGGATTACAAATCCATTAGTAGCTGAGTAATGGATAAATTCTTTAGAGAAAATATTTCATTCTTTGGGGAGTAGTGAAAAGGAAAAAGTTGTCATGGCAGTTTTTCCCTTCACGAGAGAAAAATATCTATGGTGGTCATTAATCCACAACACAAAGGAAGATGAAAAATTATCGAACATGGAATGGGGGGAGTTTAAAGATATTTTTATAGAAAATTAGTTTCGTCGGGACCATCAAGAATATATGAAAATACAATTTCTGAGCCTGAGGAAAAAAGAGGATGAGAATGTCGCAAAGTATGAGGCTAAATTTACAAGGTTATTAAGGCATGCTACAGATTATATACGTAACCCAAGGAGAAAGATTGATCAATTATTTGATGGGTTAAAAACATTTCTCTAATGAGCATTATTCTCACAATACTTATTATCATATGAAGATATTGTATCATGTGCTATCAATATAGAAAAAGAATTCTCTATGTCTTAAGACTTTAAAGAAAAGCAGGAGAAGAAGAGATCTACTAAAAACTCCAGAAATGGAAATAAGGGGAAGAAGAAAAATGTTGAATATCTATCCTGCAGTAAATGTGGGAAAAACACTCTGATACTTGCCTAAAGGAAATGGGATTTTGTTACAAGTGTGGTGAAAAAGGCTACCAAGATCGTGATTTAATGGGGAAGAAAAAGGTTTTCAATGTTGAATGCCAAAATTGTAGAGAAAAGGGGAATTATGAAAATGAATGTCCTATGTGCTAAGGAAACATACCCTAGAAAAGGCCAAGGGAACACGGCCAAGCTTATGTGATCACTACTATTGAGGTTGAAGCTATAAAATACATGGTGGCTAATAATTTAATGGTTTCCTTAAGGTTATCCAATGCTTTATTTGATTTTGGATCATCGCATTGTTTCATATCTTCCCAGTTTTCTAGGAAAATTAGATATTTCCAATTTTATTAAACAAGGGAATTGTCGATCAAAACTCTTAAGGTAAGTATGATTGCAACAAAGTTTTGTGAATCAGTTCCCATTAGGGAATATAAATGTTCTTTATTTTCTGATCTCATCATCATACCCATGATTGAATTTAATATAATCCTCAGAATGGATTGGATTTCGGACCATGATGTGAAAATTTATTATAGGAAAAAAGAGGTTACAATTTTCGATGATGATAAGGAGTACATTATCTTTAGAGAAGAAACATTACCAACTGATTCTTATCTAGATCCACCCCCAGTAGCTCTACAAAATTCAATTATTGTGGAAGAAGAGAATGAAATAAAAATGGGTGAGGAAAAGAATGTTAGAATAGAGGACATACCGATTGTGCAAGAATATGTTGATGTGTTTCTAGAGGATTTACCTGGACATCCTCCAGAATGAGAAATTGAGTTTTTCATTGATTTAATTCCTGGTTCAAGGCCCATTCGAAGACCCCTTATAGAATGGACACTGTGTAATTAGTGTAACTAAAGAAAAAACTAGAGGAATTGAGTAATAAGGGATTGATTCACCCTAGTGTTTCTCTATGAGGTTCCTATATCCTTTTTGTTAAGAAGAAAGATAGATCTATGAGGTTGTGTATTGATTACAGAGAGATCAATGCTATAACAATAAAGAACAAGTATCCCCTACCTTACATTGATGATTTATTCAACCAACTTCATGGAGCTCAATATTTTTAAAAGATTTACCTTCGATATGGATATCATCAGTTGTGTGTGAAGAAGGAAGACATTTCGAAAATAGCATTTCGAACCAAGTATGGGCATTACAAGTTTACAATAATGCCTTTTGGAATGACTAATGCACCCTCATTCTTCATGTATCTAATGAATGTAGTGTTCAATAAATATCTTGATGACTTTTTAGTGGTATTTATTGATGATATTTTGGTATACTAAAAAAGATATGAAGATCATGAAAATCACTTGAACATTATTCTAAGGACTCTTAGAAGAAATGAATTATATGGTAAATTTAGCAAGTGTGAATTCTAGCTTTAGGATATTTCTTTTCTTGGCCATATTGTCTCTAAGGATAAAATCTCTGTTGATTATTTAATGACCAAGGCAATCCAAGACTGGCCATCACTGGCGAGTATAACTAAGGTACGCAATTTTATTGGTCTAGTAGGTTATTATCGATGTTTCATCCAGAATTTTTTCTGGTTGGCTAACCCATTAACCAAGCTCACACGTAAATAGGTTAATTTTTTTTTGAAAAAAGATTATGAAGAATGTTTTGAAGAACTGAAGAGAATATTAGTCAATGCTCCTATCTTGACTCTACCATCAGGGAATAATGGTTTTGTTATTTATAATGATGCTTCAAAGAAAGGACTTGGTAGTATCCTTATGCAGAATGATAGAGTTATTGCTTATGCATCATGGCAGCTAAAAATTCATGAAAAAAACTATCCTACTCATGATCTTGAGTTTGAAGCTGTAATATTTGCTCTGAAAATATGGAGACACTATCTCTATGGTGAAAAATGTGAGATTTATACTGATCACAAGAGTTTGAAGTATATTTTCTCACAAAAGGAACTCAACATGAGGCAAAGGTGATGGATTGAACTACTCAAGGATTATGATTTCACTATATACTACCACCCGGGGAAGGAAAATAAGTTTGAAGATGCTTTGAGTAGAAAGGATCATGGAGTTTTGAACAAGATGAGAATTGAAAGGGATCTTATTTTCATGGATCTAGTAAATATGGATATGGGAATAACCATGGAAGGTGAAACGTCAATAATTTTTCAAATGGTTGCCAAACCTTCTTTAGTAGAAAGGATAAAGAGTTCTCAGACTGATGATGAGGAATTTCAAAAGAAGATTAAAGCTGTGAATGATGGGATATTGAGTGAATTCATATATGAATATGGGATTTTGAAAATTGGGAATAGACTTTGTGTTCCTGATTTACCTGATCTAAAAAGGTAATTATTGGATGATGCTCATAGATCCAATTTCTTTATACATCCTGGTAGCACTAAGATGTATATAGATTTTAAGGAACATTTTTGGTTGGACAACATAAAGAGGGAGATTTCTGATTTTGTGTAAAGATGTATGGTTTGTCAACAAGTGAAATCTGTAAGGCAACATCCTGGAGGATTCATGCAACCACTTCCCATAACTGAGTGGAAATGGGATAATATTACGATGGAAATTATCATGGGGCTACCAAACACTCCTAAAAGGAATGATGTAATATGGGTTATAGTTGATCGTCATACTAAGTCAGCACATTTTCTTGATACAATAGAAGATTTACCAATTTAACGTCTGGAAATATTTTATATTAATGAATCTTTAAGACTTCATGGAGTACCTCTATCAATTGTTTCTGATCGTGATCCCCATTTTAAATCAAGATTTTGGAAAAGTCTTTAGAAGACCACGGATACTCTACTTTGTTTGAGCACTGCCTACCACCCTCAAACCAATAGACAATCAGGACATAATATTAAAACCTTAGAAGACATGTTGAGATCTTTATCACTTGACTTTCAAGGTATGTGGGATCAATATTTACCTCTGGTAGAATTTTCCTATAACAATAGCTTCCAGTAAAGTATTCAGATGGCACCATATGAAGCGTTATATGACAAGAGATGTCGCACACCAACTTTTTGGGATGATGTTTGTGAAAAAAACTCATAGGTATAAAACTTGTTGATGAAAAAATGGAAAAGGTGAAGGTTATCCAAACCCACATCAAAGCATCCCAAAGTAGGCAAAAGAGCTATGCTGATAATCGAAGGACGGATTTGGAATTTCAAGTAGGAGACCATGTTTTCTTGAAGGTATCTCTATAGATTGGTGTTATACATTTCAGTAAGAAGGGTAAATTGAGTCCTAGGTACATCAGACCTTTTTAAATTCTATAACAAATTGGGGGTGTAGCTTACCATTTGACAATGCCGCTAAGTCTCTCCAAATTTAACGATGTGTTCCACGTATCACTATTGAGAAAATACATGAATGACCCAATGCAAGTACTCACCTATGAGAAAATTGAACTGGAACCTGATATGTCTTATTGTGAAGAGCCTATCAAAATTCTTGATATAAGAGAACAAGTGGTAAGAAACCAGACGACTTTTCTGGTAAAAGTTCTATAGAGAAATCATAAGTTGGAAGAGGCAACGTGGGAACCTGGGGAACATATAATGAAGAACCACTCAAATATTTTTATGCAGTAATATTCTAGAAATTTTTAGGATGAAATTTTTTTAAGGAGGGGATAATGTAACACCCCAAGCTACCATGGTACGATTCCCTTTAAATAATGCAATATCTTGCATTGTACGCAACTTCGAGATTCTAACACATCACAACCAATCAAACTAGCCATTATGATTAGTAATACCCAATTTTTGAAATTTTATAAATTTAATCTTTCAAAATGGACTTCACTTTTGGATTTGGAACATCGAAATTAACTTAGGGTGAATTTTGGTATTTTTCTGAAAACTTTCAATTTTTGATGAATAGTGAAAACCAATGCGTTATTGGTTAAAACTGACTTTTTATTTAAATAATTATTTATTTTTTAAAATTTATTTTAGGTCAAAATATATACATAATACCTATATAATTTCAATGTAATTCATCAGATTAATTTTATAATAAACTTAGATATATATAAATTTTATTGAACTTTTTACCATCTTTTACCCACCTCCTAGGAGCATTTGCAAATTTGCATAAAACATAATTTTATCGCTTCTGTGAGTTGAATTTCAAAAATCCAAGCGACACAGCTAATATCAATAAGTAAAATCTATTTCAATAAGATGAAAATAATTTTTGGTGAATAGTAACTTTTGACTTTTATTTACCACGGTTAAAAGTAAATAGGGTCATTAAGGGTAAAAATGATATCATATTTACCCTACCACATGTACTAATTATATTGAATAAGAGTAATTAGACCAAAAACAACCTTAGTAATAAAATATAATCCCCTTTGGTCCATTTGATTTTGATAAGAGATTTATTATTATTTTATTTAAAGAAGAGTTAAAATAGTTAAAATCAAAGATTAATAACTAAACCATTTTTAATATAGGGTTAAAAACAATATAAATTAGACTATAAATATTTATCAGAAATCTGAAAATATTTCATACATAATGGTATTTTATTTATAATTTTTAGACAATAAATAATTTAATTTATTTAGGACACAATGATGATGTAGTAATTACTACCACGACCCGACCCTACCGGTATCGAGTCGCAACTACCCCAGGCCTGCCTCCATAGGTGAGGGGTTGGTGACAAGCACTGAAGGCGTAACGATCTTGGGGATGCCTTCACCTAAGTACCTGTACACACACACACACACACACATAGCCCCTGCAAAGAAAAAGTGCATAGTAAAAAGGAAACCAAAATATGGACTACAGAATCCCAACCAAAACATGCATTGGCCTCTAAATAAGAACAAATAAAGTGATGAAAAGTAGACCAAATAGTAAAAAGGGAAAAACACACACCCAACTAGAAAAGTGCCACAACCCAGCAACAGATAAACAAAAGTAAGCAGCTGGTGGACCTCACACCTGAAAGTCCTACTACGACCATTGAACGCTGCCCAAGCTCCTACATCCTCTACGCTCCTTCATAGTCTCGATCGACCTATCAATCATCTGCAAGGGCACACAAAGTGCGGGAAAAGCCCAAGTGGGGTGAGTATAAAGATACTCAGTAGGATGCCTCAAAAGCTCAAGGGAGCAACAAAGGAGGTACCAAAACAGTGAGGAGTAGATAAAATAGGGAATAATGAAAGAGTAAAGTAAATAGATTGTAGCTCAACCCAACAAACGAAAGGAAGTAGACTCTTCCAACCAAGAGGAGATGGACATAAAAAGCATGTGGCATACCCTGCGTGTCTTTTCCCCTCCTATAAGGAGAGTAACTGAACCCAAGGAGTGTGAACAAAAGTAGGGTGTATATATATGCTCAATAAGAAACCCAAATGAGTGTGTAAGGGGATCCTTGTCTCCAAGATCAGCCCAGGAAAAGTCACCAATAGTCTTAAGGAGATCCAACACTGATGCCAAAAAGTCCCTCATGCCAAATCAATCTCATCACTGAACCATACAACCAAGAGTCATGCTCCAGTAATCACGGAGAAAAGTCCCTGACTATCCCCATAGGAAGGGCTGAGTCTGAAAGAAGTTGTTGGGTAACCCATTGCCCAGCCCAGCTGGAGGGTAAACTCTAAGAGGTCTTCGGGTAACCCACTACCCAGCCTAGCTAGAGGGTAAACCCTAAAGTCAATGGGTAACCCACTTTCCAGCCCTGCTGGAGGGTAAAACATGAGGTCAACGGGTAACCCACTTCCCAGCCTCGTTAGAGGGTAAACCCCGATACGCCGATGGGTAACCCACTGCCCAGCCCCACTGGAGGGTGAACCTTGAACTAGTCCGATAACTCCACACTACCCGAACCATCTCTAGGTGTCACTAACATCGCTACCGTGCGTTGGTTTAGAGTGCGTAAAAGGAACCTCTGACCAATACCATTTCATGTTTCCACATTTAATGATATCTTGATAGAGGCTCTGCATGCCCAAACAGATTACACTGTTGTAATCCTCGTGGAAAAACACGTGAGAAAGACTACTTACTCACTGGAAACAGACTCCCGACGAAAAAGTTATTCAACACCGCTTTATTCCCACACGACGTCTCATGGGGACCACACCTCGGTCCCGAATGTGGTCGGGAAAATTGCGTCATCATGATGCTCTCGGAAAAACACGACGAAACGACTACTCATTCGCCCCGAACAGATGTCTGATGAAAAGTCACAAAACACTGCTCACAGCTTAAAAGACGGCCCGCGGGGCACACACCGCAACTATGTCTTCAACACTTGAAACCAACCCGGATCACTTTGTCTCGATGCCAGGGTCACAATGCCATTAACAACGCCTTAAACAGAATCCAGATGTGTTCGCCCCATCCGAAAGAAAAATCCTGACGAGGCGCTAAACATTACTTAATGGTTGTTGTTCCACCGATCCCCCATCTCGGGAATTAAAAATCCACGAGACTATCTCAAAAAATCTGACTCGATCTGAGGATCGTGATGCCATAGATGGAATGCAGAACCGACACCCATAGTGAAAGATACAGGTGTCTAAAGACAAGGGGCTAACTCTCTTAGGGCTGGACCGGCCCGGTCCAGCCAGTCCACCTGGCCTGGGATGGCCCACGCCGGCCGGGCCGGCCCATAGCGCCGACCCGTAGACCTTCCACATGGTCTGGCTACTGATCCGCAGTCCACCGTGCCAACCGGCCCTCGTGGCCGGTCACTGTCCCACGCGGGGTCGCGCGCCGTGACCCTCTTCGCGCCTTGCAACGATGACCTGGGAGCCCGCCGCCGCCGCCTGGGAGCCCTCTGCCGCCACCAGAGAGCCCGCCGCTGCCTCTTGGGAGCCCACTACTACCAGCTTCTATTTCCGACCACCTGAAGCCCGCCAGAAACACCTGAAACCACCGGAAAACAGGGAAAAATTGGACGAAAACTTCCCAGGGCCACCCCGGGTGCCCTGGGACTCAGATTTTCGATCTGAGAAGAGAGTTAGAAAGCTTGGATCAAATACTATGAAACTACGGGATTATCTTGATAGGAAAAAATCATTTCAACACTAATAATTGCATTTGAGGTGGTTGCGGAAATTAAAAACGAAAAAAAACATGAGCCTACCTCACAGAGTGTAGCTCATCAATTCATCGATGATCCACCTGAGCTACTGCGCCTTGGAGAGGTGGGGAGGGTCTTGAAGCTTATTGAGAGGGATTCATCTAGGGAGAAGCAAAGGGGAAGAAGGAGGAGGGGTGGGAGAAGTGTTTGAGTAGAGAAACACAAACACCCTCCAGTAAGCTCCGTACGTGAACTTTTGGTGGGGTCGGGGTTAAACCGCCTCTAGGGTAAAATTCATGTTATGAGTGCAACGGTGGCTTTAGAATTTTAATCCAAGCCTCTGTTCAAAAGTTATAAGGTTCACACCTGAGGCCACTAAATTACTGAAATTCTCCTGGTGGCATTTTCCACAAAAGTGATGTGCCCGCGAAAGTTTCACCCCTCTTAGGGTAAACAGCACGTTCTAGACTCAATGGTGCCCTCAATTTTCCCATCCGAGCAACCATTTAGGAGTTATTATATTTATTTGGCATGTCCAATGTGAACACACTTAAAATTTAATTCCGGCCACACCGGGGCTCAGAATCACACACTGTCTGAATTCCCTGCTCTGGAATAACATCAATAAAATTTCAAAGTCTTACAGGCTCAAAACCCGGGTTCTTACATCATTCTCTCCTTCAAGTTTTTCGTCCCTGAAAAAATAACTACAAAAACAACTCGGGATACTGAGCCCGCATCTGGCTCTCTCGTTCCCAGGTGCTCTCCTACACCCTCCCATGCTGCCACAGCACATGAACCAAAAGGATGGTCCATCCATGCAATGTCTGCTCCTACTGGTCCTCAATCGCCATCGGGTGCTCCACAAAGTTGGATCCATCCTCGATGTCCATCTCTCCCTAGTAAATGAAGTGCATGGGATCGTGCACGTATTTCCTCATCTATGACACGTAGAAGACTACATGCACCCTCTCCAACTCTGGGGGTAGAGCAAGACAGTAGGAAACCTCACCAACCCTGTGCATGATCTCAAAGGGCCCAATGAACCTCGGGGAAAGTTTTCCTCCCCAGATGAATCTACATTATCCACGTCATGAGGAGACTCTCAAAAATATAAGGTCCCCCTACTCAAACTCCAAAGGCCTGCGACTTTGATCTGTGTAGGACTTCTATCTACTCTGAGCCATCCTCATCCGCTCATGAATGACATGCACCTTCTTCATCGCCGCCCGCACCAACTCTAGGACCACTAGAGAAGTCTCCCCAACCTTTTTCAAGCACAACGGTGACTTGAAGGGTCTCCTATAAAGGGCCTAAAAAGGTGACATGCCGATAGTAGAGTGGTAACTGTTTTTATACGCGAACTCCACCAATGGCAGGTGATCCTCCTAACTTAGGCCAAAGTCTAACACGCATGCCCTGAGCATATCATTCAACACTTGGATAGTGAGTTCGGTCTACCCGTCCATCTGGGGGTGAAAAGATGTACTCATCTTTAGTCGAGTCCTGAATACCTCCTATAGGCCTCACCACAATCATTATGTAAACCGCATTTCGCGGTTGGAGATGATTTTCGAGGGTACTCCATGAAGGCGGATGATCTTCCGAATGTATAACTACCCTAGACTCTCCCTGAGCTCTGCTCCCTGATGGCAAGAAAGTGTGCCGACTTTGTGAGTCAGTCCACTATCACCCAAATGGAGTCATGGACCATTACTGTGCACGGAAGCCCTGTGACAAAGTCCATAGATATGTCATCCCACTTCCACTCCGGGATATCGAGGGGCTGCAAAAACCCTACTGGAAACCGATGCTTTGCCTTCACCTACTGACAGGTAAGACACCGAGAAACAAACTCAACTACGCTCTGCTTCATTCAAGACCACCAAAACTGCCACTGAAGGTCTCTGTACATCTTCCCCATGCTGGGTTGTACATCCAATGGAGAAGTTTGGAACTCCCGCATCACCTCCTCCTGCATCTCCAATGGTACTACAACTCACCCCTGGAATAGGATCTCATTATTCCCTCCATCAGAATACCCATAGATTGTGTCGCCCATAGATATCTGATCACGCAGTACCTTGCTGTCAACATCCCCCAGCAGTGACTCTCTCACACGCTCAAGGAGTGAAGGATTCAACACCATCGACTGCAGAAAAGACGTACCCTCCTGCTTCACCAAGTTCAGTCGTAGGAAAGCCAACTGATCTAAAGCTTCCCACATTAAACGAGCATGGGACTTCATGCTAAGAGAATCTGCTACTACATTTCCCTTCTCTGGAGTGTAGACTATCTCAAAATCATAGTCCTGTAGAAACTCCAGCCAGCGCCTCTGCCTCAGATTTAGTTCCCTCTGAGTGAATATGTACTTGTTGCTCTGGTGGTCTCAGTAGACCATAAAATGCTCACCCAAAAGGTAGTGTCTTTATAACCTCAAGGCGAAGAACACCGCTACCTAATCTAAATCATGAGTCACATAATTCTGCTCATGGGCCTCAACTGCCTCGACCCATATGCAATCATTGCCTACTGCTGCATCAGCACGCACCCAAGCCCAGCTCTTGAAGCGTCGCAGGACACCACAAACTCAATGCCCCCCTCTGGCAGCCTCAACACTAGAGAACTATTCATCCTCTGTCTCAACTCCTCGAAGTCCTTCTGGCACTGATCCATCCAGGTGAACTGTCATCCCTTCCACGTCAATGCAGTCAAAGGGGAAGCAATCCTGGAGAAATATTCCACAAACCTCCTGTAGTACCCTGCCAAATCAAGGAAGCTCCGCACCTCTGACTCATTCTTGGGTGTCTCCAAAGAAAGAAACCCCTCTATATTTGCGGGATCTATGGCCAAACTCTGTTTCTAAATGACATGCCTCATAAATTGAACCTCATGAATCCAAAACTGACACTTCGAGAACTTCCCATACAACTGGTGCTCCCAGAGTAAGTCTACGACCATCCTCAAATGCTCTGTGTGCTCCTCTTCCATCATAGAGTAGATGAGTATGTCATCAATAAAGACAACCACAAACCGGTCCAAGTACAACTAGATGATCTGGTTCATCAAAGCCATGAAAACGGCAGGGGAATTATTCATGCCAAAGGGCATCACCAGAAACTCATAATGCCCATAACGACAACAGAAAGCCAACTTCACAATGTCAGCCTCACGAACCCAAAACTGGTGGTAGCTGGATCAAAGATCAATCTTGGAGAACCACCTTTCACCTCTCAATAGGTTGAAGAGGTCATCGATCCTCGAAAAAGGGTATTTGTTCTTTATAGTTTCCTGATTCAGGTGACGATAATCCACACAAAGCCAAAGAATCCCATCTACCTTTTTCATAAAAAAAACTGGGGCTACCCAGGGGGACACACTGGGCCTAATGAATCCCTTCTCACGAAGGCCCTCCAATTGAATTCTTATCTCCTGAAGCTCTGTGGGTGTCATCCGATATGTTGAACATGATATCGGGGCAGTCCCCAGCTACAAGTCAATGCAGAACTCCATATCTCACCTCAGAGGTAGTCCCAGGACATCCTTAGGAAAGACATCCATGTTATCCTCTACAATGGTAGGGATCCAGGTGCCTGTAGCATCTGCTACTCTGAGAGCCATGCTTTCCAACTGGTGAGAAAAAGGTCATGGTCTCCTGCTCAGTGTACCCATCTGCTCTTCCCCAAGGTCTCGCTCACCAAGGATGGTGAACCTCGTCCCATCAGAAAACACGCCTCTGACTCATCTACGATGACAGTCGATCTGGGCGTGGACCATTGAAAGCCAATACATGCCCAGGATGACGTCGTAAGTTTCCATCATGATGACTAGTAGGTCCCATGTGAAACTCTCTCCTATGAACGACAGTTCGCACTATCTGCAAACAAAGGTTACTAACGAGGCCCTTTCTATAGGAACCTCAAGGATAAGTACAGTTATCAATGCCTCTACTGGAAGCTCCAACTCCCGTACCAAAAGTGGTGATATAAAGGAATGGCCCCTCCCGTGTCTACTAATACCGAAGTAAGCGTAGATTAAACACAAAGCGTACCTCAAACCATATCATGTGCTGGGTGGTCACAAACACCCATAGCCTAAAGCTGCCCACAGCCCTTACCACCAGCTCCCTGAGCCTGGAATGGGCCACTCGGTGGTGGCGGTGGAAGGACCTCAAAACTCCATCCCGGACCTCCAGGTCCTGCCACTCTACCTGCACCGCCTCACTGAGGACCACCCTGTCCTCACCTGGGGGATCCCTGATCACGGCGCTGCCTCCACCACTGCGGTGCACCCACTACCTGCCACGACTACTCGATATGCTTGGTTGGGTAGTCCCATGCTAGGTGACCCCGTCTGTTACAGGAATAGCACAGACTCTCTCCTGACTGCCCCGGTGATCCACGAAGCCACTACGGTGTACGACCCTTCCCCTATGTCTTATCACGGAAGGGCCTCCTTGAACGAGGCTCTACTCTCTACCGCTTTCCTGTCACCAAAGCCTCTCCTCTAAAGCGTCCACTGCTAGGCCCTATCAGCTGGCGTCACTTATCCAGGAAGCTCTCCATCATGAGTGCCCATTCTAGCACCCCGACATAAGTAGGGATGCATAGGGGTACTGCACTAGCACAGATCTCCCTATGAAGACCCTTCTCAAACTTCTGCACCTGTAAGTAACTATCGCGGTCCATATCCTGTGAGTAGCATGTCAGATCAGTAAACTGGGATGAGTACTGCGGCATTGTCATACACCCTGCTTTAGCTCCAAAAGCTCCTGAATCTGAACGAAGCATAAACAAGAGGGGGAGTACTCCTCCTGGAAGATCTCCTGGAAGATATCCCACGTGAGAGACGACTCGTCATGGGTCTATGTAACCAACCCCCACCAATGCCCGACTGTCCCCAGGAAAAGGCTGGCAGTTAGGGCTACCATCTGGTCTGCGGGTGTCCGTACCAGCCTAAAAAGTTAGTACACGGACTCTAGCAAGTCTTACACTACCTGGGGATCTGGTTCTCCACGTAACATCTGCAGTCACTGATGCTAAAAGTCTTGGAGTGCACTCCACCTACGCTCAACCTCGTTCTATACTGCTGGTACTAACTGCTACTCTCCAGGTAAAGGGGGTACTGCTAAAGCACTGGGCAGAATGGGATCACGTGAGGGCCCCTGAACTGACGCCTCGTCGCTCGCTAAGTCGTCATCACGAACTGGAGACGGTAACCTGGCATGCTGCTATCCTGGGGGAATCCTGAAAATTATCAAGGATTATCGTGATCAGATGAGAATATATATATATATATCAGTAATAACAAAGGGGAGATGACTCAAAAAGGACAGTAAAAGACACAATCCTACTAGATGCATGTTCCCAAGTTATCTGCAACATTGTCTTAGCATGCCGAGTCGAAAAGTGGGTTATCAGGGTTCTGGTGAATGGATATGTTGGCTGGCCATACCATCACTGGACTCCCTAGCCTAAGAGCTTCTCTCGAGACACGTCGACACTATTTCCCTAAATCCCAACCAATTTTTTTTAGGAATGTCCGAACAATTCCCCAAGGAATGAACCTCCTCTGATACCACTATGTCACGACATGACCCTACCGGTCTCAAGCCGCAACTACCCCAGGCCCGCCTCTATAGGCCAGGGTCTGGCGACAAGCGTCGAAGGTGTAAAGATCTCAGGGAGGCCATCTCCTATGTACCTATACACACACACACACATACAGCCCACACCAAGAAAAAGTACAGAGTAAAAAAGGAAACCAAAGTATAGACTACAAAATCCCAACCAAAACATGCATCGACCTTAAAAGCAGAACAAGTAATGTGCTGAAAAGTAGACCGAATAGTAAAAATTGAAAAACACGCACCCAACAAGGAAAGTGCAACAACCCGGAAATAGATAAACAAAAGTAAGCAGCTGGTGAGCCTCACACCTGAATTTCCTACTACGACCACTGAACACTACTCAAGCTCCTGTATCCTCTACGCTCCTCCGTAGTCTCGATCGACATGTATTTCATCTACAAGGGCACACCAAGTGTGGGAAAATCCCAAGCAGGGGTGAGTATAAAGATACTCAGTAGGATGCCCCGAAATTTCGAGGGAGAAACAAAAAAGGTACCAAAATAGTGAGCAGTAGAAAGAACAAGGAATAGTGAAAGAGTACTGTAAATAGAGTGCAGCTCAACCCAACAAAATAAAGGAAGTAGACTCGTTCAACCAAGAGGAGATGGACACAGAAAGCATGTGGCATACCCCACGTGTCATCACCCCTCCTAGAAGAAGAGTAAATGAACCCAAGGAGTGGGAACAAAAGTAGGGTATATATATATGCTCAACAAGAAACCTGAACGAGTGTATAAGGGGATCTCTGTATCCAAGATCATCCCAAGAGAAGTTGCCAACAATTCTAAGGAGATCCAACACTGATTCTCAAAAGTCCCACATGCCAAAGTTATCTCATCACTGAACTATAAAACCAAGAGTCCCGCTCTGATAATCAGAGAGAAAAGTCCCTGACTTGCCCCATAATAAGGGATGAGTCTGAAAGAAGTCGTCGGGTAACCCACTGCGCAGCCCAGCTGGAGGGTAAACCCTAAAGTCAATGGGTAACTTACTACCCATATCCACTAGAGGTTAAAACCTAAGGTCAATGGGTAACCCACTACCCAGCCCCACTGGAGGGTAAACCCTAAGGTCAACAGGTAACCTACTGCCCAGCCCCGCTGGAGGGTAAACCCTAAACTGGTCCGATAACTCCGCACTGCCCGAACCATCTCTGGGTGTCACTAACATCGCTATCATGCATTGGTTTGGAGTGTGTCAATTGAACCTCTGACCAACACCCTTTCATGTTTCCACATTTAATGATATCTCAAAAGAGGCTCTGCACGCCCAAATAGATTACATCGTTGTAATCCTTGTGGAAAAACACACGAGATAGACTACTTACTCGCTAGAAACAGGATCCCGATGAAAACTTTATTCAACACCACTTTATGCCCACATGACATCACATCGAGCCCACACCTCGGTACCAAAATTGGTTGGGAAAACTTCCCCATTACGATGATCTTGAAAAAAAATGCCAAAACGACTACTCATTTGCCCCGAACAGACGTCTGATGAAAAGTCGTAAAACGCTGCTCACAGCTTAAAAGATGGCTCGTGGGTCCCACTCTTCAACTCCAACTTCAATGACTGAAACCACCCCGGACCACTTTGTCTTGATTCTAGGGTCACAACTCCACTGACGGTGCCTTAAACGGACTTCGGATGTGTTTGCGCCATTTGAAAGAAGAATCCCGGTGAGGCGCGAAAAAATACTTGACAGTGTGTCGCACCACCGAGCCCCTGTCTCGAGAAATAAAAATCCCCGAGACCATCTCAAAAACTCTGAATTGATCTGAGGATCGTGCTGCTGCAGACGGCATGAAAAACTGATACCCTTAGTGAAAGAGATGGGTGTCTGAAGACAAGGGGCTAACTCCATTAGGGTTGGACCGGCCCGCCGCCCTTCCGCACAGCCTGGTCGCTGACACTAGGTCCACCATGCCGACTGGCCCTCATGGTCGGTCATTGTCCCGCGCAGATACCCACCTTCGGCGGGTCTCATTCTCCCGTGCAGGGTCGCATGTCACGACCCTCGTCGCGCCCTACACTGGCAACTTGGGAGCTCGCCACCGCCGCCACCGGGGAGCCCGCCACCGCCACCTGGGAGCCCACCGCCACCACTGGGGTGCCTGCCGCCACCTCCTGGGATCCCGCCGCCATCTTCCACCATCCTAGACCGCTTGATGCCTACCAGAAACCCCTGGAACCACCGGAAAATAGGGAAAATTGGACGAAAAACTTCCTGGGGCCACCCCAGGCGCCCTGGGACTTGGATTTTCGATCTGAGAAGAGCGCTAGAAAGATCAGATCAAATCCTACACAATAATGGGCTTCGATCGACAAGAAAATAGAATTTAAACACTACAAATTTCATTTTAAGAGGTTGCAGAAATTAAAAATGAAAAAAACACGAGCCTACCTCGCAGGGTGTAGCTCGTCGTTTCGTCGACGATCCGCTGGAGCCGCTACGCCTTGGAGAGGTGGAGAGGGGCTTGAAGCTTGTTGAGAGAGATTATTCTAGAGATAATCAAGGGGGAAGAAGGAGGAGGGGTGGGAGAATTTTTTAAGTAGAGAAACACAAACACCCACCAGTATGCTCCGTACACAAACTTTCAGCGGGGTCGGGGTTAAGCCCCTTCTAGGGTAAAATCTGCGTTCTGAGCACAACAGTAGTCTCAAAATTTTAATCCAAGCCTCCATTCAGAAGTTATAATGTTCATGCCCGAGGCTGCTAAATTACGAAAATTACCCTGGTGGCGTTTTCCATAGAAGGGTCGCGCCCGTGAAAGTTACACCCCTCCTAGGGTAAACGGTATGTTTCAAACTCAATGGTGCCCTCGGTTTTCCCATCCGAGAAACCGATAAAGATTTATTTTGTTTATTTGGTGTTTCTAGTGTGAACACACATAAAATTTAATTTTGGCCACACTAGGTCTCAGAATCACACGCCGTATGAATGCCCTGCTCTGGAATAACATCAAGAAAATTTCAAAGTCTTACAGGCTCAAAACCCAGGTTCTTACAATTACCTTATTAAAGAAAGATTAAAATAATTGATATTATAAATATCCAAATAAATGTAATTTTAGACTTTTGATGAATTCCACTAATTTTATAGGTTAATATGAAATTATAGGGTTGATTAACTAATTTTTTTCGAAGTAATCATTCTGTTATTATTTTTACAAAAAATCAAATACTAAATAGTGTCCAAATTGACATTATTGAGTTTTTAAAACAAATACTATATTATTAAAGGATATAATATTACTAAAAATCTAAGGTTCGAAAAAATGAATTATATAATGTTACTTATATTAATAATGAACCACTTGGGGTTCACTTGAAATTTTATAGTAAGTTTATTAACCATATAATATAAAAATACAAATAGATGTGGTAAATGACAAACTATTTAACTAAGAGTTAAATCTGAAAGATAAGGTTACTATGGTGACCCAAACCTATCTAAAACCAATTGGTTTAAAGATTTTAAACCCATACCCACCTTAGCCTCTAAATAAATCATTTTTGAGCGATTAGAAACCGAAAATAATTTTATTATAAAATAATATTTCAAGCTTTTCCTAAAGCGACTCTCGCCTATCTTATAAAAGGGCACTTCCCTTTATCTTAATTTCACACCTCAAAAGCCTTTTGGATCAGCCAAACCCTGCCCAAATATCCTCCAAAATATCCTATATTTATCCTAGAGGCCTTAATTTGGTCATAAAGCCAACCTAAGGAGCTCTTTTGATCAAATCAAAAGAAAGATCCCAAAGAAGATGTAAATATTGCACCACCTCATTCAAGTTCTTTTCTTCTTCCACTACCTCTTTCATTGTTCTTTTCATTATAAAATAATAACTTCAGTATATTCTATATAATATTATTTTATTATAAAAATTTCAAAACCATATTCATTATTCTATCCATCATGTGAATGACAAAGTCACCATACATGCGTACATACGACTTACCATCTCCATGTCGTGGTGTAGTTTGTTATTCATACACTTCATTATTTGGATGGGTATAATAATGAGTATAACCCATGTAAATAAAAAATATAAAATTTTAATTATTCTGTATCTATTATATACCATCCAATTACATATTATTTCACCATCAATATAATGATATTGTCGCTCATGCGTACGTACGGATTACTGTTGCCATGAATGCGATTAGATTCATTCCCCATCATAATAATTCAAGAATAATTTTCATTTTATGATTACAGATAATGTTTATGAACATAATATCATTCTTTATATGAATCAAATACATCCTATCCAAAACAAACATGCCTTAAGTAACCAAGCATATAATGGAAAATGAATCAGTTAACACCCGAAACAATGATAATACTGAAATATTATTAACCAAGCAACATTAGAGGATCATATGTGACATCGCATTTATGTATACAGCTCTTGTATAATTTAATAACAATGTTTTAACTTTTATACAAGTGGTTAACATACCATTAAATTATAAAATTACAAGATAAGGGTTAATTTCACAATCTCTTTATTATCCGAGGTTGTTTTTACTTAAGTATCTATTGGGACCTCTTTATCTTCCAAATATGTGTTTTCTTAAAAATTTAATTCAAAAAATTTTTACTATTTACTATATTATGGGTTGAATTAATTTATACCCTTATTTCACCATATATGTTTTGAAAGGAATCTTTCTGTCGTTTTCCAAACAAGTTACTTTATGACTATTTCGACAAAATTAAGGTAAGAATGTCTTTTTTAACTTATATAGCGGGTGTGGCTATTTTTCTCCGTTATATCATCGTATAAGCTTCCCATAAAATATTATAATAATATTTTAAAAATAAATTTTTTCTTTTATAAATATTTGATTTTTAAATGATTTCAAAATAAAAAGAGATATTTCTCTAAAAAAAGTTTTGATTTCATCTATGTCAACATCCTTTGATGGATTTTAACCTTGTTTGAAGTTGATTTATTATGATACAAAAATTCTATATTTTATTGAAGGTTATGTGATATGTTTGACTATATATGTGTTATTTTTACACCATTCATGGTTTATGAATAAATTTTTGACGTTTTGTATGCAAGTTTTAATACGAATGTTTATGTTATGTTTAAAACTTTTCATATGAGGAATGCATTGGACTTAGTAATTGATGGGTGGAGCCCACTATAGCTCTTAGATGCATCAGTAGGTCTCATGAGACAAACAAGACTCTTGGAAAAAGGCCTCAACAAAATCTTATTGTTAGTATTGGCATAAGGCCTTGACTATGTAGTTATGAAGTCTAGCATTATGCATTCAGTCATTATGGAAGTGGCTATTGATATTGCATGTGATTATTAGACTAGTAAAATATCCATGTGAATAATTAAATAGAATTATTTGATTTTATCATTTCCATATTATGCTGAAGTTTAAGTTTAAAAGGCTTCTGTTTTAGTCTTATACATTGCCTTAAATGTTTATTCTTATTTATAAAAGTTTCTGCTATATTGTTATCCTTACTGAGCATCTGATCTCACCCCTTTCTATGTTTTATTTTTCCTAATATGTGAAGAAGTATTTTATGGTTGACCTATAGGGAAAGGATAATTATATAAGTGTGTCCAAAAGGGGAAAAAATGTTCTTGATGTTTTTATTTCATGATTTAATGTAAACTTATGAATGCATCTAGTACTTCAAAGACTACTAAAGTGATCGGTCTTTCGGTATTTGATCCCTTGTGATCATGACAAGGTTATGTAATGATGCACTGACTCTAGGTAACTGGGGTCAGGGCATTATATTCGGTATCAGAGGAAGTTTATTACAAACCTTGAAAGCTATATTTAGAAAAACTGTGATTAGAAAAGATTACCTAAAATAGAATTTGAGGATTAGTATAGAAAAAATTCTTAGAAATTTGGTATTGTAGGGATTTTGTGAGTTTTCTAAGCAATACATCCCTATCTAGATACGAGCAGGTAGAGGCGGCTCTGGCACAAATGTACCTAGGGGTAAAACCTGAAAACACTGATTTGGGATAGACTCGAATGAGAACTGGTGCACGACAACGGGCCTTGCTACAATCTTGGTTATGACACTCCCGGGGAATATGCTTAGGATAATTCTCATTTTCCTTACAAACCATTATGAAGGGTTTTTTATTATATAATTCCTCAAAGAAAATGTTTTTATGATTATGGATTATATCCATAAACAGTTCAATTTATTCTAAGTGTTTTACAAGTTTGGAATTATGTATTGCGATTCATAAACTAATCTTGTGTATTCTATTGTTTAGAAATGGCGCCAAGTAGAAGGAATAGAAACTATATCAATGCACATAATCCATGTAGGGATTTACCTACTACTCAAGATAATTATAGTGGAGCTGGTGATGAAACTAGTGTTGATCATCTTATCATCATACTGGGATAACTCACTCAGGTTATGAATAATAACCTTACCCGTATTGAGCACCCTGATTTATAATGCGAAGGATCAATGTCAGACTGCTTCATGAGGAAAAAACCACCAACATTAAATGGGAGTACAAATACATTAGTATCTAAGTAATGGATAAATTTTTTTAGATAAAATATTTCATGCTTTGGGGAGTAGAGAAAGGAAAAAAGTTGTCATGGTAGTTTATCACCTCACGGGAGAAGCAGATCAATGGTGCTCATTAATAAAAAACAAAAAGGAATATGAATAAGTATTGAACATGTAATAGAGGGAGTTTAAATAAATTTTATTAGAGAAATAATTTCATCGTGACCATCGAGTGGATATAGAAAGACAATCTCTGAGTCTGAGGAAAAAGGAGGATGAGAATGTCGCAAAGTATGAGGCTAACTTTACAAGGATATAAAGGCATGTTGTAGATTATATACATAAACCAAGGAGTAATATTTTCGATTATTTGATGGGTTAAAACTATTTTTCCAATGATCATTAGTCTCAAAATCCTTCTTATCATATGAAGATATTTTATCATGTGCTATCAGGAAATAAAAATAATTTTCAAAGTCTTACGACTTTCAAACAAAGTAGGAGAAGAAGAGATATACTGAACACTCTGGAAATGGAAATAAGGGGAAGAAGGAAAAAAGTTGAATATCCATCCTGCAGTAAATGTGGGAACAAACACCCTGATACTTGCCTGAAGGGAATGGGAGTCTATTACAAGTGTGGTAAAAAAGGCCACCAATCTCATGATTGCAAGGGGAAGAAAGTGGTTGTCAATGATGAATGCTATAATTATAGAGAAAAGGGGAATTATGAAAATTAATTTCTTAATAACCAAGGAAACTTACCCTAGAAAAGTCCAAGGTATAAAGGACAAGCTTATGTGATCACTACTACCGAGGTTGAAGCTCCGAAATACATGGTGGCAGGTAATTTAATGGTTTCCTCAAGTTTAGCCAAATCTTTATTTGATTCTGGATCATTGAATTGTTTCATATCTTCCCAGTTTTCTAAGAAAATTAAATATTTTTAATTTGATTTAACAAGGGAATTTCCGGTCAAAACTTTTAAGGGAAGTATCATTGCAACAAAGTTTTGTGAATCAATTCCCATTAGGGAATATAAATTTTCTTTATCTGTTGATCTCATTGTCATACCCATGATTGAATTTGATATATTCCTCAGAATGAATTGGATTTTGGACCATGATGAAAAAATGTATTGTAAGAAGAAGGAGGTTACAATTTTCAATGATGATAAGAAGTACCTTATCTTTAGAGAAGAAACTTCACCACCTGATTCTTATCTTGATCCACCCCTAGTAGCTCTACTAAATTCAATTATTGGGGAAGAAGATAATGAAATAACTATGGGTGAGGAAAAGAATGTTCGAATAGAGGACATACCTATTGTTCAAGAATATGTTTATGTGTTTCCAGAGGATTTACCTTAACATCATCCAGAATGAAAAATTGAGTTTTCTATTGATTTAATTCCTGGTTCAAGGCCCATATCGAAGACCCCTTATAGAACGGTCACTGTGGAATTAGTTAAACTAAAGAAACAAATAGAGTAATTGAGTACTAAGGGATTTATTCTCCCAAGTGTTTCTCCATTAGGAGAATCTATCATTTTTTGTTAAGAAGAAAGACGGATCAATGAGGTTGTGTATTGACTACAGGGAGATCAAAGCTATAACAATAAAGAACAAGTATCCCTTACCTCACATTGATGATTTATTCGACTAACTTCATAAAGATCAATATTTTTCAAAAATTGACCTTTGATCTGGATATCATCAGTTGTGTGTGAAGAAGGAAGACATTCTGAAAATTGCATTTCAAACCAGGTATGGGAATTACAAGTTTACAGTAATGCCTTTTGGAATGACTAATGCACCATCTATCTTCATGAATATAATGAATAGATTTTTCAAGTAATATCTTGATGAATTTTTAGTGGTATTTATTGATGATATTTTGGTATACTCAAAAAGATACTAATATCATGAAAATAACTTGTGTATTATACTAAGGACTCTTAAAAGAAATGAATTATATGGGAAATTTAGAAAGTGTGAATTCTAGCTTCAGGAGATTTCTTTTCTTGGTGATATTGTCTCTATGTATGGAATCTATGTTGATCCTTCAAGGACCAAGGAAATCCAAGAATGTCCAACACTGACAAGTATAACTGAGGTACGCAGTTTTATTGGTTTAGAAGGTTATTATCGACATTTCGTCCAGAATTTTGCCTAGTTGGCTAACCCATTAACCAAGATCACATGTAAAGGGGTTAATTTTTTTGGACAAAAGAGAGTGAATAATGTTTTTATGAACTGAAGAGAAGATTATTCAATGCTTCTATCTTGACTCTACCATCAGGGAATGATGGGTTTGTTGTTTATAGTGGTGCTTCAAAGAATGGAATCGGTTGTGTCTTAATGCAGAATGATAGAGTTATTTCATATGCATCATGGAAGCTAAAAATTCATGAACAAAACTATCCTACTCGTGATATTGAGTTAGCAGAGTAATATTTGCTCAGAAAATATGAAGACACTATCTATATAGTGAAAAATATGAGATTTATACAGATCACAAGAGTTTGAAGTATATTTTCTCACAAAAAGAATTCAACTTGAGGCAAAGACGATGGCTTGAACTACTCAAGGATTATGATTTCACTATACACTGCCACCAGGGGAAGGAAAATAAAGTGGAAGATACTTTGGGTAGAAAGGATTATGGAGTTTTGAACAATATGAGAATTGAAAGAGATCCTATTTTCATGGATCTAGTAAAGATGAATATGGGAATAACTATGAAAGGTGAAACATTAATACTTTTTCAAATGGTTTCCAAACCATCTTTTCTAGAAAGGATAAAGAGTTCTCAGATTGATGATTAGGAGTTTAAAAATAAGATTAAATCTATGAATGATGGGAGACTGAGTGAATTCATATATGAAGATGGGATTTTGAAAATTGGGAAGAGACTTTGTGTTCCTGATTTACCTGATCTAAAAATGGAATTGTTGGATGATGATCATAGCTCCAATTTCTCTATACACCCTGGTAGCACTAAGATATATAGAGACTTGAAGGAACATTTTTGGTGGGACAACCTGAAGAGGGAGATTCTTGATTTTGTGTAAAGATGTATGGCTTGTCAACAAGTGAAAGCTGGAAGGCAATATCTTGAAGGACTCATGCAACCTCTTCCCATACCTGAGTGGAAATGGGATAATATTACAATGGAATTTATAATGGGGATACCAAATACTCCTAGAAGGAATGATGCAATATGGCTCATTGTTGATCATCTTACCAAGTCAGCACATTTTCTTGTTATAAGAAAAGATTTACCATGTTAACTTCTAGCAAGAATATATATTAATGAAGTTAAAAGACTTCATGGAGTACCTCTATCAATTATTTCTGATGATGATCCCCATTTTATATCAAGATTCTGGACAAGTATTCAGAAGGCCCTGGATACTAATCTTTGTTTGAGCACTTCCTACCACCCTCAAACCGATGGAAAATCAGAACAGACTATTCAAACATTAGAAGACATTTTGAGATCTTGCTCACATGACTTTCAAGGTACGTGAGATCAATATTTACCTCTGGTGGAATTTTCCTATAATAATAGCTTCCTTTCAAGTATTCATATGGAACCATATGAAGCGTTATATGGCAATAGATGCCGCACACCAACTTTCTGGGATGATATTGGTGAAAAAAACTCATAGGCCTTGAACTTTTTGAGGAAACAATGGAAAAGGTGAAGGTTATCCAAACCCACATAAAAGCAGCCCGAAGTAGGAAAAAGTGTTATGCCGATAACCGAAGTAAGGATTTGGAATTTCAAGTTGGAGACCATGTTTTTTTTTGAAGTTATCTTTATGGAAGGATGTTATACATTTCAGTAAGAAGGGTAAATTGAGTCCTAGGTATATCAGACCTTTTGAAATTCTAGAACGAATTGGGGTTATAGCTTACCATTTTGCAAAGCCGCCAAGTCTCTCCAAAGTTCACGATGTGTTCCATGTATCACTATTGAGAAAATACAAGCATGACTCAACACATGTACTCACCTATTAGGAAATTGAACTAGAACCTGATCTGTCTTATTCTGAAGATCCTATCAAAATTCTTGATACCAGAGAACAAGTGCTGAGAAACCGGACGACTCGTCTGGTAAAATCTCTATGGAGAAATCATAAGACGAAAGAGGCAGCATGGGAACTTGAGGAACTTATGTTGAAGAACCACCCAAATCTTTTTATGCAGTAATATTCTAGAAATTTCAAGGATGAAATTATTTTTAGGAGGGGGGAATATAACACTGCAAGCTACCATGGTATGTATCCCTTTAGATAATGTAATAGTCTGCATTGTATGCAACTTCGAGATTCTAACACACTAAAACCAATCAAACTAGATGTTATGAATAGTAATTCCCACTTTTTAAAATTTTATAAATTTTATCTTTCAAAATAGAATTCATTTTTGGATTCAGAATATCGAAATTAGCTTAGGGTGAATTTTTGGTATTTTTCTGAAAACATTCAATTTTTGAATAATAGTGAAAAACAATGTGTTATTGGTAAAAACTGACTTTTAATTTAAATAATTATGTATTTTTTAAAATTTAGTTTTGGTCAAAATAGATACATAATACCTATATAATTTCAATTTAATTCATTGGATTCATTTTATAATAATATTAGATATATAAAAATTTTATTGAACTTTTTACCGTCTTTTACCCACCTCCTAGAAGCATTTGCAAATTTGCATAAAACTTAATTTTACCACTTCTGTGAGTTGAATTTCAAATATTTGAGAGACACAATTAATATCAGTAAGTAAAATGTGGTTCAATAAGATGAAAATAATTTTTGGTGAATAATAACTTTTGACTTTTATTTACCACAGTTAAAAGTAAATAGGGTAATTAATGGTAAAAATGATATCATAATTACCCTAAAACATGTCCTAATTCTATTGGATAAGTGTAATTCGAGAAAAAAAACCTTTGGAATAAAATATGATCCCCTTGGGTCCACTTGGTTTAGATTAGGACATTTATTATTATTTTATTTAAGGAAGAGTTAAAAGAGTTAAATTCAATGTTTAATAACTAAACCATTTTTAATATTGGGCTAAACACAATATATATTCGACTATAAATATTAATTAGAAATCTAAAAATATTTCCTACATAATGGTATTTCATTTATAATTTTTAAACTTTAAATAATTTAATTTATTTATGACAGAATGATGATGAAGTAATTATCTTATTAAAGAAAGATTAAAATAATTGATATTATAAATATCCAAATAAATATAATTTGAGACTTTTTAGGAATTACACTAATTTTATAGGTTAATATGACATGTTATTATGGATTAAATAATTTTTTTTAAGTGATCATGTTGTTATGATTTTCACAAAAAACAAATACAAAATAGTGTCAAAATTGACATAATTGAGTTTTTAAAACAAATATTATATTATTAATGGATATAATATTCCTTAAAATATAAGGTTCCACCAAAGGACATAGATAAGGTTATATATATTCTTAATTAACCACTTGGGGTTCTCTTGTAAGTTTATAGTAAGTTTATTAACCATATAATATAAAAATACAAAGAGACATGTTAAATGACAAACTATTTAACTAAGAGTTAAAATCTAAAAGATAAGGTTAATATGGTAACCTAAACCAATCTAAAACCTATTGGTTGAGATTTTTTCGACCCATGCCCACCTTATCCTCTAAATAAATTATTTTGGAGCCATTATAAACCGAAAAGTATTTTATTATAAAATAACATTTCAAGATTTTCCTAAAGTGACACTCACCTCTCTTATAAAAGGGAACTTCCCCTTCTCTTAATTTCACACCTCCAAAGCCTTTTAGATCGGCCAACCCCTGCCAAAATATCCTCTCCACTTTCCTATATTCATCATATAGGCCTTACTTTGTTCAGAAAGCCACCCTAAGGAGCCCTTTTGATCAAATTAATAGGAAGAACCCAAAGAAGAGGTAAATATTTCATCACCTCTTCCAAGTTCTTTTCTTCTTCCACTTCCTCTTTCTTCGTTGTTTCTATTATAAAATAATAAATCAAGTATATTATATATCATGTGATTTTTTTATAAAAAATTTACAACAATATCCATTATTATATCCATCATATGAATGACAAAGTCACCATACGTGCATATGTACGGCTTACCGTCTCCACGTCGTGGTGTAGTTTGTTATTCAAACACTTAATTATTTAGATGGGTATAATAATGAGTATAACTAATATAAATAATAAATATAACATTTTAATGACTCTGTATGTATGATATACCATCCAATTACATATTATTTCACCATCAATATAATGATATTGTCGCTCGTACATACGTACGGATTACCATCTCCATGAACGCGATGAGATTCATTCCCCATCGTAATCATTCAAGAATAATTTTTATTTTATGATTAAAAATAATGTTTATAAACATAATATAATTCTGTATATGAATAAATTACTTCCTATCTATAAAAAACATGTCTTACGTAACCAAGCATATAAAGGAAAACGAATCAGTTAACACCCAAAACGATGATACTACTGAAATATTATTAACAAAGCAATATTATAGGATCATATATGATATATTATTTATGTATATATTTATTGTGTAATTTAATAACAATTTTTTAACTATTATATAGGAGTTTAACATACCATCAACTAAAGAAATTTACTAAGTAAGGTTTAATTTCACAATCTCTTTATTATCTGAGGATGTTTTTACGTAAATATCTATTGAGACCTCTTTATCATCCACATTCGTGTTTTCTTAAAAATGTAATTCAAAACAATTTTACTATTTAATATAATATGGTTTAAATTCATTTATACACTTATTTTATCATATATGTTTTGAAAGTAATCTTTCCATAATTTTCCAAACAAGGTATTTTATGATCTTTTCAACAAAATTAAGGTAAGAATGTCTTTTTTTAACTTAAACGGTGGGTGTGGCTATTTTCTACCATTATATCATCATCAAAGAATACCATTCAAGCTTATAATAATATTTTTAAAATAAATATTTTCTTTTATAATTATAATACTTTTAAATTATTTCAAAATAGAAAGAGATATTTCTCTATAAAAGTTTTAATTTTATCTATGTCAACATCCTTTGATGGATTTTAAGCTTGTTTGAAGTTGATTTATTATGATACAAAACTTCCATATTGTATTGAAGTTTATTTGATATGTTTGACTGTGGATGTGTTAATTGTACACCATTCATGGTTTATGGATAAAGTATTGACATTTCATATGCTAGTTTTAATAGGAATGTTTATATTATGTTTAGACCTTTTCATATGTGGAATGCATTGGACTTATTAAGTTACGGGTGGAGCCAGCTATAGATCTTCGATGAATCGATAGGTCTCATGAGACAAACTAGTGTCTTGGAACAAGGCCTTGACAAAATCTTATTTGTAATCTTCGCACAAGGCCTTGACTATGTGGTTATGAAGTCTGGCATTATGCATTCCATCATTATGAAATATTGATTGTGATTATTTGACTAGTAGAATATCCATGTGAACAATTAAATGGAATTATTTGATTGTATCTTTGCCACATTATGCTGAAGTTTAATTTTAAAAGGCTTTTGTTTTAGTCTTATAAATTGCCTTGAATGTTTATGCTTATTTATAAAAGTTTCCGCTATATTTTTATCCTTACTAAGCATCTGAGCTCACCCATTTATATGTTTTATTTTTTCCAGGATGTGAACAAGTATTTTATGGTTGACCTATAGGGATAGTCTAATGATATAAGTGTGTTAAAAAGGGGTCAAAATGTTGTTTATTTTTTTATTTCATGATGTAATGTAAAACTTGTGATTGTATCTAATACTTCCAAGGCTACTAAACTAATCAGTCTTTTGGGATTTTATCCCTTGTCATCATACCAATGTTATATAATAATGCACTGACTCTGGGTAACTGGGGTTGGGGAGTTACAATCATGTATTGGATGACTAAATTTTATCTATACTTCCACAGATGAGGTTACTCTTTTATTGGCTAAATTACTATTCCTAATTCTCTTGTTACTATTCCATGGGTCAGATTACTATTCCATTGTGATAAGTTCCATAATTTATAGAAATACATATTATTCCATTAATTGTTTATTTATGAATTTTTTATTATGTTATCTATGTGATTTTTATTGATTTATACTATATGGTATAATAATAAGAAGGGAATTTCCATTGATAAAATATTGGTTCATTACATTCTTCTCCCCTTATGAAATTTTACATCAAAATTTCATTTTACATAATATGGTTAAACCATGTGAGGGTACTTATCTTTCTTCACTTGCTATGGTTCCCATGTTGCCTCTTCGTACATATGGTTCTGCCATAGTAATTTGAACAAGTGATTAGTTTTTTTCATGGAACATTATCTCTAGGGTCCAAGATCTTCATTGGATGCTCCTCTTAAGAGAGATCATTTTCTAACTATACCAACTATATATTTAGTACATGTGAGGGATTTGGTATGTACTTTCTCAAAAGGGATACATGGACTACATCATGTACATGAGACATTGTAGGTGTAAGTGCCATTAGATATGCCATAACTTCGACATGATCAAGAATATCGAAGGGGACGATGTACCTATGACTCATCTTTTCTTTCTTCCTAAATTTCATGATCTGATTCCATATAGATATGTGTAGTAATACCATGTCTCCAACCTCAAACTCTAGGTCTTGTATACAATTGTATGTATAGATCTTCTATCAACTCCAGGATGCCTTGATGTGACGCTAAATGGTTTTCACCATTTCTACCATTTCTTCTATCATTTCAGGTCTTATTAGCTTACATTCACTGAATTCATCCCTGCATGCCAGTGTTATGAACATTTTCTATAAAAGGGCTTCATATGGATCCATTTGGTTGCTCGAGTGGAATTTTTTTGTAAGAAAACTTATCCAGAGGAAGATATTGGTCTTACCATCCTTTGAAGTCCATATAACATTCTCTCAACATGTCTTACAATGTATGAATTTTCCATTGGTGTTTTCCATCAATTTGAGGATGATAAGATGTATGGAAGTTCATCTTAGTGTTTAGAACATGTTGGATAATTTTCCAGAACTTGGAAGTGAATCTCAGATCTCAATCAGATATAATAAATATTGGTACTCCATGAAGACATACCACTTATATAATGTATGTCCATGAAAGTTTATCTGGTGATAAGTCCTCTATAATTTTAATAAAATGTGATGTATTTGTAATATAATCCACAACACACCATATAACATTGTTTTCACTATATGTCTTTGGAAGTCTGGTGATGAATTCCATAGTGATGCTTTCCTATTTCCATGTTGGTATGGATAATGGTTGCATAAACCCCGTAAACTTTTTTTTTATTTTATCCTTAACATAATGACATACCAGGAAATTTTATGTATATTTAGTGATATCCTTATTTATATTGTCCCACCAATAGTTCTCTCGAATATCTCGATACATCTTTGTGCTCCCTGTGTGAATAAAGAGGGTTGATCTATGTGTGTCACTCAGATCTATGTGTGTCACACAGAATATTTTTCTTCATCTACATATTGGATGGTACACATATTAATGACCAAAATATTACAATTCTTTCCTCATAAATTTTAAAATCTAAGGATTTCGCCTACCTGATAGCTTCCATCTTCTTTTGAATTTACACATTATTTCTTTGACCATCCTTTATTTTCTTTAGGATTTATGGTTGAGAAATCATATGAGAAAGGATTGATAACTTTCTTTACTTAATGATTCTCATGTCCATTATTTGTAAATATAATAATATTGGATCCTTCTCAATTATCACTATTGATAAAGATGCGGTATCCTTTCTACTTAGAGCATCCACCACCATATTTTCCTTACCGGGATGTTAGTGGTTTGAGCAGTCATAATCCATGATGAGATCTAACAATATTCATTGTCACATATTAATATCATTATATGTGAATATATATTTTAGTCTCTTATGATTAGTATATATATCATACTTCTTCCCAAATAGACAATTCTTCAGGATTTTCAATGTAAAGATCACAATTTCCAACTCCAAATCACGTGTGGGATATTTTTTCTCATGAGTTTTCAATTCCCTTGAGGCATAGGATATTAATTTATCATTTTTCCTCAGTAAATAACCTAAGACCTTATTTAAAGAATAATTGTATACCACAAAGAGTTCCCCACTTGTTATAAGTGTGAGTACTAGCGTAGTGATAAGCCTCTTTTATAACTTTTTGAAGCAATCTTCATATTCACTGGTGCAGAAAAACTTTTCTCTGTTCCATGTCATCTTTGTTAGTGGGTTTGACAGTCATGATATGTTATTCAAAAATCAATATTAATACCTAGCTAGACCAAGGAAACTATATATCTCCATTACAGATGTTGACCTAGGCCACTATTCAATTACCTTTTTTAGAAGGGTCCACAGATATTCCCTTAATGGTGATAACATGCCCTAATAAATATAATTCCTCCATCTAGAACTCAAATTTATTGTACTTTACATAAATTTTATCCCTTCACAAATTATTTAGAACAGTATTCAATTTCTCCTCATGTCCTTCTTACTCTTGGAGTATATTATAATATCATTGATAAAGACTACAAAAAAATTTGAGGTAATATATAAAGACTCTATTCATTAATTCCATGAATATTGATGAAGAATTAGTGAGTTTGAAAGGAATCACTATGAACTGATAGTGTCTATACCTAGTTTTAAAGGTATTTTTGGGAATATATTACTTCCTCCCCTTTAATTAATGATATCCTGACTAAAGGTCCACCTTAGTGAAATAATTATCCCCATTCAGTTGATCAAACAAGTCATATATCCATATAAGGAGATACTTGTTCTTTTCCTTGATTTTTTTAAGCTCGTGATAATCAATGAAGAGGCACATTGATCCATCCTTCTTCTTGACAAAGAGGACCAGTGAACCCCATGGTGAAGAACTCGAGCATATAAAACACTTGTATATATTCTCTTATAACTGCTTCTTCAATTCTTCCAACTCAATGGTGGACATTCTGTAAGGTTTATTTGATATAGGAAATGTTCCAGGAATTATTTCAATTGAGAACTCAACTTCATAGTCAGGAGGAAGAAAATTAAATTCCTTAAGGAACACATCAGTGTAGTCCCTCACAATGAGCATGTCTTTGAGCATGATTCTCCCATTTTCCTGAATCATTTTAACTATATATTCTTGATCATAAGGCAATAATATCCACACTTGAGATGATGGATACAAAGAAGATTCAACCTCCTCATTACACTTGTAAAGAATTTTAAGATGGTTCAGGATGTGAAGATTGATCTCCCTTTCCTGATAGTTAATGTTGGATTTGTATAAATATAGCCAATCCATACCCAAAATAGAATCAAACTCCAAAAAATGAAGTAATACAAGATTTTATAGGAGGTTTAGTACACAAAAATTAATCAAGGAGGAGTTATAAACTTTGGATTCAATAATTTCCCCATTTTCTGTTATCAGAGGTAACTCAACCTCTATATTTTGAGGTGGTGTTTGAATAGTTCTATTAAACATTCAAGATATGGAAGAATTTTTATAACTAGAATAAAATATTTTATTCATTTTTATTGAATGAATAACTAGTGTAACTCTCACCACATCATTTTTGGGATCCACCTCAGTATTAGTGATGGAATAATCCTTCCCTTTCTCCTTTAGATTTGGTGGTTGATAACACTGATTACCCTCAAGGAATTGAGGTTCAGTTCACTGGCATTCATATTTCCCTTATTCCCTATAATTGAATAATTGAACCATTGGTGGTTCTCTCCTTTACTCTATCACATCGTCTGACTCCTTTATGTCTCTTCGACATTCATGAGATTGGTGGACTTATCTCCCACACTTATAGCATTTCCCCATCCCTTTGAGGTGATTACCATGTTTTTTATTCCCACATTTTTTGACATGTGAGTGGTTGAGTTTTCTTTCCACCTTTATTATTAGATCCCCTATATTGAAACTCCATATTTCATTTCTTATCACCATAAATTTGGGACCATTCTATAAACTCCATCTCCACTTTGAGAGAATATCAAACAACTTCTTTATATCTCCCAATTTCTCGAATTTCTAGATCCTTTTCAAGGCATGGTTTTAAACCACTAAAGAATATATTTATTTTTCTATCATTGCAAATAACAAAACCCAAAGTTTACCTTTCAAGACTTGTGAAGTTTTTTTTTTTGGCCACGACAGATTCCCTCTCCCATTTTCTTCATCTTTATGAATTCTCTCTTCATATTTGTTTGAATAGTCTAAGGGAAATACTTGTTAATAAAAATTATCTTAAATTCTTCCCACTCCATGTATTTAATTTTTTCCTTTGTCTTGGTACTTTTAATAAACACCCACCATTTATCCACCTATACATATAGATGATTAATGGATAGATCCACCTTCTCCTTCTTAGAATAGTAGAGCACAAAAAATATCTTCTCTATTGAGTTAACCCACTATACCATGACTAGTGGATCAAAATATCCACTAATGTTGGTGGTTGTTTCTGCATAAAAGACTCGATAGAAAATTTATCCCTCTTAGGTGAATGATTAAATACCACATTGTTCAGGTTATTATTCATATCTTGAGACAACTGGGTAATAATGACCATGAAATTTTTATCCTCACATCCCAAGGCGTTGGGGATGTCATTCGGGCAATCACTGCATTGTCCCTCGCATCTGTTTTTGGCCATATTTTTTTGGGTTCCCATCATTTTCTAAAACAGAAAAGGTTAGAAGAAAACATAAGTCAACAATTCATAAATAAATAATTTATTCCTATTTGCAGTTAACTTTTAAAGGCACATCTTGTGGCATCCCCATGTTTAGAATTTTATAAATCAAAGTTTCTTTAGTGATAAATTATACTTAGTCTCATACAAAGTGTTTTCACTAAGGTTATATAATCCTAATCCCAAAATTAACTAAACCATTCTATAATACAAACTATAGAGACACTTCCTTTTCTTATATAAAAATTACATCATTTTAAATGTAAACACCATAATAGTGATAAAAATCTAGGATACCATGGTTTAGTGTCTTTGGAAAATTAGTACCATACATAATTTTTACAAAATAAAACACAAACATTTATTTAATTCCTTATTATCTAGATTCTTACTAGCCCTCATTTTCTCCTTAGTACAAGTATTTACCTATGGATATACATAAAAATAAGGGGTGAGCTAAAATAAAAGTAAGAGGATGGATAAGGGACATAAAAGATGCGTGAGTATAATCATCATCATCAAAATCATAAGCATGGGATCATCATCACAATCATGAGAGGAATCATTAGTTAAAGGAATATAATGTTTTAATGTATAAAAATTAAACATCATGTCCTAGTGGTCAACTAACACAAATACACTACTAGAAAATTAACATATACCCACAATTTCAAACCATGGGTATATCCCCTAAAACTATGGGGAGTTAAGGAGTCAGTATATCTATAACCTATACCAATGGTTTATAAAATTATATACCCATGGTTTTGAACTATGAGAATCAGGAATTTATACACCCTTTCAATAACCCTATACCCATGGTTCTCAAACAGTTGATATCGGGTTTAAAAAAACTTACAGTGAGATTTGAACCATGGACCAGTTCTTTAGAAATGCCACACCTAACCACTGTCACAACTTCAATTACGCAAATATAAATATATATTTACTTAAATATACTTATATAAAATGTGGATATAAGAGGAAAATCATGGGTATAGGTTTTATCGATTAAAATTTTATGTTACTGTGGAAATTTTTTATGTTCCTGTGCTTACACGGGAAAGATATACCCACAATTCTTGAGAACCATGGGTATAGGTCTTAAACTGAAACCTATACCCACAGTTTTTTAAAACTGATCGGTATAGGGAGATCTATACCCACGGTTTTCCCAAAACCATGGGTATAGGTTGGAAATTCCATCCTATACCCACTATTTTTTTAAATTGTGGGTATAGGTTCAAAAAAACACTATACCCATTATTTTGGGAAAATTGTGGGTATATGGTCATTTTCCAGTAGTGATAGTTGTTAAAAAATCTAGCATCATGTTCAAACATATTTCAATTTATCTCATGAGATACATCACATTACCCAATTAATTAGAGATATATATAATTATAGGCACACCCATCACATCATAACATTTACATGTGCTATATAATTCTGGGCACTCCCATCACATCATAATATTTATATCATCATGCATGCCATATAGAATGTATATCAATATTAGACAAAAAATAAACCATTGAAAGAAATGGGTTACATTTCAAAAATAATAAATTCCTGAATAAACTATGGTATTCCCAAAATAAATATGGAATAACATACTTGTTATAATAATCATCAATCTTGAATGAAGACGAAACAATCTCATGAGAATTAAAAGATGTATTTTTAAAAAAGAAAATTTATTTTGATTTTTTTTCATTTTTCACAAAACCAGATTCGAAACATATATATCCAAAAATAGAAAAGTTAAGGATGAAATAAATGACATTTAAGGAACATTAATGAAATATACATATTAAAAATGGTTTGAAATAGGTAAACCCTAATGTAAGAGAGTTGGGTTTGAGAATCCACTTACATTATGTCTGAATGATTTCTTAACTTTAATATCATGGATAATAAAATTAAATTCATTAATTTAAAGAATACAGAATCTTTTATACAATAATTTGATTCATTATAATTTTATTAAGTTCTTTAATGGGCTTATCGATGAGTTATATAGTTTAATTTCATCATTTTAGAGTGTTCATTTTCTTGGTTTTCATGATCGATTCACTTGTTTGGAAGTTCATGTACACTGAGAATGATTCTCTAGAATTGAAATTATATGTTATTAATGAACATAAACAATAATAGATTATCTTATTTATCATTTTTTATATGGTATTAGGATGAATCATTAGATAATATTTAATGAAAATGATTTAATTTATTTGATAGATTTTACCACCATCACAAACTCATACCATATTATTTAATATGAACTTTATATATTGACTATAGAGAATTATAAAACATATAATATGTATAATAAAATCTTATTTAACTGTATTTATGGTTTTATGAACATCCTTGTAGGCGGTAGTGAAAAATAAAAATTCATCATCCCCAGTGGTGGTAAATCGACACACCACGAATGATATTTTCATGTTTAGAAAAAAAGAAAAAGGGAAGAGACTTGAAGATGAATTATTACATTAAAATCATAAGATTAAAATATATAAAATATAATGTAGTTATCATGCCTCTTGGATAATTTTAGGTGAGTATAGGATAAGAAAAAAATGTAATTGAAAAGAAAATAAAAGAAAAAGAAAGAGGGTTTTACTTCAGAATTTCTCCTCTTTGAGAACCTCCTTAGGGAAAAGGGTTTGGTCTTTTGATGAGACCAAGGGATCCTGGACATGGGGTAGGTTCTTGAGAATATATGTGGGAAGAATTTTTACAAGGATAAAATCATGGAAGGTGTTAGGATAAGAGGTGATGAGGGGTGGTATTTATAGGGGAGAGGGGTGTTTTCTCATTATTTTATTCATTAGTTTATTATTTTGGCTCAAGACTATGAATAGTTTTAGAATTATCAAATATTATTTTAAAATAATTAAAGAGAGTTATACACTTGGGGCTTATATCTGAATTACATATAAAATGACACAAAACTCATTTATTTAGTTTTTTAACGCAAATTATTGTATTTTACTATTCACCAAAAATTCAAGTGCTTTAGAAAAATACCAAAAATTCACCCTAACCATTTTTCAATTTTTAGATCTCAAAAATGAAATATATTTTATGAAAATAATTTTCTGAATATGAGAAATTTAATTTTTAATTAAAATCATTGTTTACTTGGAAAATACTAATTTTAAAATTATATCTGGCTTTATAACACTTTGAAAAATTAATTAAGGTATCATAAAATTATCTTCTAATAATAAGATAAAAAAATATAAATTTATTAATAAATTTTATGACAAGAAATTTTATTTTAAATCATTATATTAACTATAAAATTTTAATTAAATATTTATAACTTACAAAAATACCAACACTTAATTAATAATTTTTAAAATATTTATTTACTTATACTATGGTATATTTATATCATATTATCATTTATAAGATGCATAAATTTTATTTATACCTTCATAGATGAAGTTACTATTATATTGGAAAAATTACTATTCCTAATGGCCATATTACTATTCCAAGGGTCATGTTAGTATTCCATCGAGATAGGTTCCTTAATTTATAGAAATACCTCTTAATATATTCATAATTCATTTATAAAATTTTTATTTTCTTCTATATGTGGTTTTATGTGATTTATAATATATGAAATAATAATAAGCATGTAATTTCCATTGATAAAATATTTGGTTTTTACATAACAACAAGGGTTATTGATGTTGATGAATGGAAATACCATTGAAATATTAATAAAAGTATTCTTAGGGAAAATAATGTATAAAAATTCCAAAGTGTACCATACCACTTTGAAATATTTGAATCATAATTCTCCATGAATTAAATGAAACGTATAATATCATGAGAATAAAGAGGTTATTGATATAACATGTCGAAGTAAACACCATATGTAAAAATGATATATGGCTTAGGAAATAAAAACATCCATGATAAATGATTTTCATAATTAGGGGAAATTAAATTTCAAATGATTATAGAAAATTGAATATTTCAAGGTCACTAAAAGGAATCAAGGAAGTTAATGTAAATATTATCCTTGTCCAAATCAATCATAAACTATCCAGAGGAAGAATACGGATGGTATCGATACAAAATATCCCAAGTAGAGTAGAAATAATGGTATTTGTAATTGAAGAATTGAAAAACTATAAAAGATATTTTTTAAAAATTCTTGAGGAAGATATCGTTTTTATTTTGAAAAAAAATTGAAACCCTTTTAGTAGAAAATAGGTCCTTCAACTGAAGATAAAATGAATTCTGGTTTTCTTATAAACATTTTCTAAAACATTTTAAGTACCAAATAGTGGGAAAATGGTATTAATACTTGGAATGGTTATGAATAATAAGATGATAATAAAATGGAAGTTTTATTATAAAATGATAAAATAATTTCCTCTGATATAAATTCAATTGTAGATAATCCAAAACAAAAAGAGATTTTATAGTAAACCCTTGAAAAGACCATAACGTTGAAGTGAGAATCAATCAATGAATTTGTTTATATGTATCAATTTTAATCCACAAAGTGGAAGTGGAAATACATCAATAGATAGTCAAAGTAATTATGCACATAATTAGAGAATATTAATGAAAATGATGTAGTAGTGTAACCCAATGAAAATAAATTGGGTTATGAAATTATTTCCTACTTGGTAACTTTTAACCAAAACCCCATTAGAATAAATAATTCAATTTGAAACACAAAATATCATGATGAATGAATGAATGAAGATATTATATGAAAAATGGTAGTATTTACACCATATATAAGAAATTAGGTTAACAAAAATAAATTGATTATTTCAAGATAAAGTTAAAAATAAAAAAAGTAAGTGAGATTGCAAGGATAATCATTAAAAACGTTCTCAAGGAGAACAATATTTAAACATTTAAAAGTGTCACATACCACTTTAAAAGATTTTAATCATAATCTCTAAGAATTAATAATATTAAATGAATATTATAATATAATTTTAATAAATATATTCATTATATAACATTTAAAAGGGTATTATACACACTATATAAAAGAAACTAGGTGCATAACAACAAATAAGTCTCAAGGAAATGTAAATTGAGAAAAAATATCATACCTTTGGTTTCCTTTTTGGGTGAACGCCATTTAACATCCTATATAATGGTTTTGAACATGTCACTAACTAATATAAGAACCAAAATCATTATATATAATCTCATATATTAACTTATTATAATATTTTATTACCTGTTTTTTAGTAAAAGTTTATTATTTTCATTATTTCTAGTGTTAGTTGCCTAGTTTATCAAATATGTTTTCACTTGTTATTTGATGTTCTTATTAATTATATTATGGTTTAATAATCTCTATAATTTAAAAAATTATATCAATATCATATATATTTAGTATATATCTGTTTATAATAATCTATAATATTTTGAGATAATAAATGAAATGCACTTTTCATGGAGATGGTAGACTGTACATACGAATGAAAGCTACCTTCATTTATTCCTCATATTAAAATAATCAAAAGAAAATTATATATATGTATATTATAATAAAATTATAATATCTATGTAATATATGTTACATATTTTTAATAAAATCATCCTTTATATATCCCATCTATAGTGTGAACGAATTGCATCGCTTTGAGGGGTCAGTAGTCCACACTTCCACAAATGATGTTATTATATTTACAAAAAATGGAAAGCATGAAGCTATATGTTATGAAATAATTAAATAATTATAAAGAGATAATAAATATATTATATATCATATATAAATATAATTTCTATCATAATTTCCACAATGAGATTGGTATATGAAAAATGAATAACTTCGCTTCGTGAGGCTATAGTTCGTCGTACATAAGAACGATAAGTTTATTTCCCTTTAGATGGAGGTGTTTGTAAGTGAAGGTCAAAAAATTAACATAAAAAAATACTAGTATATTTATAATACTTATGATTTTTTATAATAATGTAATAATAATAATTTAGGGGATGTGGAATGGGAATTAACCTAAAGATCTTGAGGAAAATTGTGACCTCTTATTCGGGTAACTCCTTTTGGTTTGTACCAAAGGGCTTACTCGGATAGAATTATGTACAAGTTGAGGCTTCCATAAGTTTTTTAGGGATGTTTTGGAAATATTTTACCATGTATTTTTTGAGCCTAAGTGTATTGAGAGGTGTGAGTAAGTATGAGTAGAGGAGGCCTTTTATAGTGGAAGAGGAATGACACTCTTGTAATTTTTTGGAAAGGGAATTCCAACCGCGTTTTTCCTATGATAAGTGGATATTATAATGGTAAATAGTCTATAAAAGAGAGTATAGGGTCTAAATATTTCCATAAAATTTATTTTTAACAATTTTCTTGGTCATTTTGGCCCTTAAGTTTATGGTTTAGTCCCTTGTTAAGCTTAATTTCACCTTAATCGTTGTAATTAATTCCAATTACTTTCACTAGTATTTTTGGTAAAAAAATAATTTTATCTTATTAAAAATTTTAAATTATTTTAATTCTTAATATTGAATCCATTTTTCTAAATTCCAATTAGAAAAAGTGGCATAAATTAATTTAAATTTAATCCCGCAGATGAGATGACATTGCAGGTTTTAAAAGTAAAAACGTTCAAAAGTTTTCTATATTTTCGTATTCAATTTCAAAGTGAAATTGATTACAATGACCTAAATTGAATTAATTGATAAAAATTAATCGAATTAAACATTAAAACAAATTAAAATTATAATTAAAAATTAAAAATAAACTAGATAAAAAAATAGTATTGAATAAAAATTCATTATTTTTCATTATTCATTAAATAATGAATCTTCAAAGAAAAATACCAAAAATTAACCATAACTAATTTTTATGTTACTGTTTAAAATATGAATTTTATTTTGAGATATAAAAAATATGAAATTTCCAAAATTTGTATTTAAAATATGTTCACCATTAAAAGGTGGTAAAATTACCTATAGAAAAATATTGATTTTTATGAGAAATCTTGGGTTTGTTCTTATCTTATGTCAATAGAATCTATTGAATAAATGTCAAAAAAATATTTGGTTGAATATATAAGATATATATTTCATTAATATCATTCACTAATTGTAATTAATTTAATTTATTAGGATAAAACAGCATTATGAGCATAAAAATAGTGTTTTATAAAAATATTACCTTTATATTCAATTGGTTCATATATTTATTTATAATTAGTTAGTAACCAATGAATTCATTTCATATTTGTGTAAAAAATATATTTTCATTTTTTTGTTAGTTCTACTTACAACTAAAAATTTAATGGAAATTTTATATCATATTTTATTAAATAATAATATTTTAATAATATGATGTTTTTTGGTAAAAATTAGTCTTGTGTGTAACATAAGCTTTTGAAGAAAGGCATAGTTGCATATGATGTATGATAACTCAGTGTCATGTGAATTTAAAGATTCAAAATATATTGAAATTATTTAAAATATTAAATATATTATAAATTCTTAGGATATTATATTCCCTTACATGGTTGGTGTTGCGTGTCATATATGCTATCAAATACAATATTCCTACTTTAGATTTTTGGAGTGTTACGTTCTACCCGCCTTTATTAAATTATGTCCTCATATTTTAAACTTGATCTTGGTGATATTTTTTTTTATATATCATATGTTTTAAATCCCACATCTTGATAAGGGTTCAAATGAAATCCTCTATAAAAGTGAGAATGGGAAGTATAAAGGTCACATTGAAAATCATATAACTGGGTCTCTAAGTAAGAGATCATTAGTGGAAAGTAGAGATAAGTATATGGAGTAAAAGCATAAATATGTTTAGGAAGTGATTGATATCTTCAATCATAAACAAGTGAATGATCAATGGAATTTTTAGGGCCTCAAAGCCATAAATATGTGATGATTTATAAACACATTGGTTCTAAAAAAATTAAGGTATTAGGAAAACATTTTTGTTTTAAGATACTTTTCATAATTTAGAGTAATTTTTTTACCTCCTAAGAATATAATAAAATTTACTTACATGACAAATTTTAATTTTATATAAACAGTAACATCTTTTGGGTGTGCTTGATGAAATTTTAATTCATTCCTTACTTCAATAAAAGGGTATCCAAAAATCAAAATTGATCATTGAAGCACTAAAATAAACATTTAATAGATAGTATAACCCCTAAAATAGTGAAAAGTTTTTACATTTTTCTCTAACTATTCTCCAAATTCGGTATGGTTAATACATTAATCTCAAAACATAAAAAGATACACTATTGGTTCATTATTAAAATATATTAATCAAATTATTCAACTAAAAAAATGACATATTAACTAGGAAATTATGTGGGTTTGTGGTTTTCAAGAAACCCTTATCATTCTTAAGTAATGGGTTCAAGACCAGCGGCCTTTCTGAATTTTATTGGCTTTCACCTGACATACAGGCTATCCTTTTCTAAAACCATATTAATATAATTTTTCAAAAAAATATGATAGAAATCCTTGAAATAAGGTTAATCACTAAATAGACTTTAAACTGAGGTTTTCAATACAAACATAATAAATAAATACTTTATCTGTTTTATTTCAATATAGTTCCTTCCTTGGTCTAAGGTTTAAACTAGATCATTCACTATTGCTATCTATTCGAATCCTTCAAAATGGTTTGTAATGAAAATGTGGATTATCCTAAGCATATCCCTTGGGAGTGTCAAACCAGGTGTGCAGTAAGGCCCATTCTCATGTACCAGATTATGTTGAGTCAGGCCAGACGCACCTTTTTAGAGTTGTCACTCCTAGTTACATCTTTTCCAGAACCTTTTCCACTTATAATATTTAGGCATGGATCCATTTCTAGAAAGACCCACTTAATATCTACTTTACTAAAATTATAGGGTGTTCTTCAATACTTATCCTCAAATTTTACCTTAGGGATATTTTCTCTAATATATTTTCTCCTAAATATAGTTCCCAAGTTTAATACTAAACTTCCTTTAATACCAACTATAGCGACCTAACCTCAAAAGCCCAAATCCAGTGTATACTACCATTACATTAGTATGATTATAAAGAATCAAATGTTGAATTACCGATCAGTTTATTAGTCATGGTGAACTAGATACATACATGAGTATTGTATTACAAATGAATACACTAATTACAACATATTTTTTTCTTTTTAGGATAATAACTTTATTCAATCTAGAGTACCATTTTATATCTTTATCAGTACACTTCAGGGAATACATAGAATAGAAATAATAATAAGGGTGATTTAAAATTATCACTAATGGTAAAGTATATCATAATAAATAATGAATCAATGATAATAATAATTGTGAAATAGTAAATAATTTAACACACATACCATGAAATCAATGAACTCAAAATGAAATGTATACATAGATATCTCAATGAAAAATCTCATGGATGAATAATAACAGAAACTAAATGAGGTAAATTATTAATTATTATATACCATGTTTCCTATTTTCATGGTACCTTTACCTTGAAGACCTTTCAAAATATGGTTTACAATATATTGGGTAAAACCCCATATAATTTCTACAACAAATTCATCTCATGAGACTACCGATGCATTAAAGGGATATTTATAACAGGGTACCACCCGTTTCGTACCTATACAAATTAATAATCATATCAAATAATTGAAATAAATAATATGAATTATAAAATATCCATATAGAATAGACGATATATATTTATCAATAATTCCCCAATGGAGGATAAGTAACGACAAGTATTGTTGGTGTTTATGAATGGAAATACCGTTGAAAGATTAATAAAATTATTCTTGAGGAAAATAATATTTAAAAATTATGAATTGTCCCATACCACTTTGAAAATTTTGAATCATAATTCCCCAAGAATTAAATTAAACTTATAATATCATGAAAATAAGGATATTCATGATATAAAATTTCAAAGAAAACACCATATGTAAAAAATATATACCATTTAAGAAATAAATTTATCTATGATAAATGATATGGATAATTAGGTGAAATTTAATGTCAAATGATCATAGGAAATTGAATATCTCAAGGGGAATAAATGGCATCAAAGAAGTGAATGTGAATACTATCATTATTTAAATCAATCATAATCCATACAATGTAAGAATAAGGATGGTATTAATACAACATATCCCTAGTGGAGTAGAAATAATGGTTGTTATTGTTGATGAATAGAAATAAAATAAAACATATTTTAAAAAAATTAATGATGAAGATATAATTTTTATTTTGATTTTTTTTAAAACCCTTTAATAAAACATGGATTTTAGAAGAAATTAGGTTCTCTAACTAAATAAATAATGAAGTAGTATTTTCTTAAAAAAAATTCTAAAAAAAATTAAGTACCTAAGAGTGGGGAAATGGTGCTAATACTTGAAAAAGCTCATGAAGAACCATTAGAGAATAAAATGAAAGGTTTTATTATAAAATGATCAAATAATTTCCTCTTATGAATATTCAAGTGTAAAAAATCTCGAAAAAAATGACATTTTAAAGTAAACCCTTTAAAATACTATAACATTGATGTGAGAATCAATCAATGAATAGATTAATGTGTATCAACTATAATCCACATAATGGAAGTGGAAATACATAAAGGGATATTATAAGACAATGTAAACATAATGATATAATATTAATGAAAATAAGGTAGTAGTATAACCCAATGAAAATAAATTGGTTTATGAAATTGTTTTCCACTTTGAAACTTTTAACTCAAATACCCTTAGTTGAAATAATTCAAATTGAAACTCAAAGTATCATGAAGAATGAATGAATTATGATATTATATGAAAATGTTTTAGTAAATACACCATATATAATAAATTAGATGCATAAAAATAAAGTTATTATTTAAATATAAAGTTAAAAATAACAAAATAAAGTGATATTGCAAAGTTAATCATTAAAAAATTTCTCAAGGAGAATAATATTTAAACATTCTAAAGTGTCTCATACCACTTTTAAACATTTAAATCATAATATCCATGACAGAATAAAATTAAATAAAACTTATAATGTCATTATAATAAATATAATCATGGAATAACATATCAAATGTCAGTGTATACCCCATATAAAATAAACTATGTGCATAACAACAAATAAGACTCAATGAAATATAAATTGAGATGAAATATCTTACCTTGCATTTAATTTTTGGGTGAACATCATTTAAAATAATGTCTAATTGTGTTTAACATGTAAATAATAATAAAATAACCATAATAAAATTTATAATATCATATATTAACTTCTTATAAAATCTTATTACCTGTTTGTTAGTAAACTTTCATTATTTTCACTATTTTGGGTGTTAATTTCCTAATTTCTCAAGTCTATTTTGACATGTTATTTGTTGTTCCTATTAATTAGATCATGGTCTCATCAAATAAATAATTAAAACAATGATTTAAATATCATATATATTTATTATATATATATTTATAATAATCTATAATATTTCGAGATAATAAATGAAATGCATTGTTCATAGAGATAGTATACTTTATGTATGTATGAACGCTAATTTCATTTCTCTGTCATATTAAAAGAATGAAAATAAAATTATATATATGTATATTATAATTAAATTATCATATCTAATTCATATACATTACATAGGTTTATTAAAACCATATTTTATATATTTCATGTATAGTGTAAATGAATCACATCACTTTGAGGGGGCAGTAGTCCACATTTCCACAAATGATGTTAAAGTATTTACACAAAATGGAAAGCAAAAAGGTATGTGTTATATAAGAATTAAATAAGTATAAATAAATAATAGATATCATATATATCATATATAAATATATTTTCTATCATAATTTCCACCAAGATAAGCGGTAAAGGAAAAAAGAACCACTTTGCTTTGTGAAGCAGTAGTTCACCATACACAAGAACGGTAAGTTCGTTACCCGTTAGATGGAAGTGTGTGTAATTAAATGTGGAGATATTAATAGAAAAAAATAGAATATTTAGGATATTATTTTTTTTATATATTCTTGTAATAAGAAGAATTTATGGGTTATATAATGGAAATCACACTAAAGAGCTTGAGTAAAGATGTTACCTCTTATTCAGGTAAATCCTTTTAGTTTTCACAAAATCGATTCCTTAGATAGTATTATACCCAAGTTTAGGATTTTTATATGAGTTTAGGGATTTTTAGGATATATTTGAATAGATATTTGTTGAGCCAAAGTGTCGTGAGATGTGTGAGGAAGCGGGATGAGAGGAGGCCTTTTATAGCAGAGGAGGAGTGGCACTCTTATAAGTTTTTGGAAAGGGAATTCCAACCATTTTTTTCCTATGAAAGGTGGATCCCATAATGATCAAAATTAAATATAATGGATTATATGGTATAAATATGGCCAAAAAATGGATTCTTGAAAAGTTTCTAGGTAATTTAGGCCCTTAAATTTATGGTTTAGTCCCTTATTAAATTTAATTTTACTTTAATCATTGTAATTAATTTTAATTAATTTTACTAATATTTTTGGTCGAAAAATAAGTTTAACTTATTAAAATATATAAATAATTATGATTACAAATATTTAATACATTTTTTCAAATTAAAATCACATAATTAGTAGAAAATAATTTAAATTTAATCCTTAGATAGGATACCAATGCGGGTTTTAAAAGTAAAAACGTTCAAAAGTTTTCTATTTTTTATATTCCATTTCAAATTGAAATTGATTAAAATAACCTAAATTGAATTAATTTATAAAAAACAAATCAAATTAAAATTATTTTTCACTTTATAAATAAATTTTACAAAAAAATCATTTTTGAATTAAAATTAATTATTTTCAGTATTTATTAAAAATGAAACTTCATAGAAAAATTACAAAAGGTATTGCTAAGATAATTTATATATTCCTATTTAAAATATGAAGTTTATTTTTTAAATATAAAATATATAAAGTTTACAAAATTTATATTTAAAATAGGTTTACCATTAGAAGGCGGTAAAATTACCTTTAGAAAAATATTGATTTTTATGAGAAATATTGGGTTTGTTCTTATCTTATGTCTATAAAATATATTTGATAAATGTAAAAAATATTTGTTTGAATATATAACATATATATTTCACTAATATAATTCACTAATTTTAATTAATTTAACTGTTTATGATAGAACATATTTTGTATCATAAATATAGTTTTCTATAAAAATATTCCCTTTATATTCAATTGGTTCTTATATTCATTTATAATTAATTAGTAACCAATGAATTCATTTAATATTTCTGTAAAAAAATATATTTTCATATGTTAGTTAATCATATTTATAACTAGTAATTTAATGACTAGTTTATAACATGTTATTTTAAAAAAATATTTGAATAATATATTTTTGTTTGGTAAGACTCGGTCTTGCATGTAAGGTAACTCTTAAAAGGAAGTCATAGTTGTGTGTTATGTATGATAACTCAGTGTTAAGTGAATTACAAGCTATAAAATATATTGAATTTATTTGAAATAGTAAATATCTTATAACTTCTTAGGATATAATATTCCTTTACTCAGTTGGTGTTTCATGTGATACATGCTATCAAATACAATGTTCCTAATTTATATTTTTAGGGCATTACAATAAATATTAAGTTGGACTCACTTGGAAACATCCTAATCTCTAAAGTTGTCTTAACCCTCCTCTAATACCAACTATAATAGCCATAGACCCACACTTCTGGATCCAATACTAAAAACATAACATTTAAATTTCTAGATTTTATAATGATAAAAATGAACCAATTTTGTCCATACATGAAAGGAATAGTTTATAAACTATTCACACCACTTTGTAGAGCTGTTAATCCACACATACATATGAATGATATTACCATTTTCCAATGGATAGAAGGGTAAGGAAATAGATAATAGATTCTATTTCCAGAATGAAAACTAATTCATTAGTATCACACACACACAAATATATATATATATATATATATTAAATCCACCATAATAAATATCCATGAAAGGTGGTTATGAGAAAAGAAATACTTCTCTTTATAGAGGTGGTAGTCCAGATATACGCATGAACGATGTTTTCTTTCTCTATGGGGTGAAAAATTAGATGAATAATGTTATTAAATTAAAATAATAACATCTCAGTATAAGAGATATAATGATGTTATTATATCAGATTGGTTAGAATATAATTGGAGTAGGTATAAGAAGAAGTTAAATGAAAATGCTTGATTAAGATGATTACCTTCTATTTTAAGAACATATTTTGGATCTATCCTTAAGGACCCTAAGATAGAATTTTAAGAAGTAAATAACCTATCAAATGTATCTAAGGAATTTGAGAAGAGTTTTTAATGGGTTTTTTCGAGCTAAGGGGTACAAGGTGGTGTGAAGAATGGAGGAGAGTTGGTGTCCTTTACAGTGAATGAAAGGTCACACTTGGAATTCCTTAAAATATTTAAATATAATAAATTATTTTTTATGTGAAATTGGAACCAAGTTGAAAATATTTTAATCTAGGATGACGATGAGTCAAAGTACTCTCATCCAATAAAATTTGGACTATTTTAGATGATTTTGTCCCCCTTATCTATTAGTTTTAACCCCATGTTAACCCATTTAATGATTACAGTAATAAACATGTTTTTTAATATTTAAGGGTTAATAAAGTAACAATTAAAGGAAGAATAAACCATAAGTGGATAATGGTTGATATGATATAACACATCTTAATAACCTGGATAAATAATTTTTTAAAAAAAATTAAATAATTTATTAAAATATTATTTAACATAAAATACCATTAAATTTATTTTCAAAACTATTCAAATAATTAAATTAAAAAATGAATATAGTAATGTAGTTAGAATATAAAATTTTAATACATTAATAATTCATTATATTTTCCCAAAAAAATTTGGTATGACCATAACTCACCCAAAAAAATATTACTTTGTAAGTTTTTAAAATTATTTAATTTATTTTTCTACTTCTTACCCAAACAACATGTCAGCATTACATAAGAATTTAAGGTAAATATTTAATAAATAAAAATTAAAATTAAATTAACATGATAAAATAATAATTTCATATTTAAAAAAAATAAAACTAAAAATAAACTCTTTTTATCCATGTCACGAAATACTGTTGATATTAATATAAGAAAGTTGAATTTTGGAATTTTCTTTTACTTAAATTAATATAAAGTTGTTTTTCCAAGAAACATGCCACAAAAATGAAATATTTTAGAATATTTTATGGGGTGTTTGAATTAAACTCAAATAATATATTTAATACAAGTTTTAGGTTGGTTTTAAATCATTTTCACATTAGTTTTAACCATAGTTAACCCAATTACTTTTTATAGTAGTGAAAAATATTTACCATGATTACTATTCATTATAAAAAAAATTAGATATTTAATAAATTTTGAATATATGATTTAAAATATGGAGTTAATTTTATAAAATTAAATTCAAGTTTAAGTAATTAATTTTAAAATAAACCCACAAAATGTGATGAAAAATGATTTTCTAGAAAAAAAAATTGTTTTTTATCTTGAAAATGAACTTATACCAAAATAATTTATAATGTTGATTCCTAGTTAATTAATGAGATTATATATAATTAAAGGTTAATTATGTTACTTTAATATCAAATTCAAAACTTAATGAGACTTTTAATTACTTTATTTAATGAAAATAAATGATATTTTTACAAAAATGATATTTTTTACTATTCACATAAAAATAAATCTCTTCAAAAAAATCCGAAACATTTACCCTAATATAATATTTAAATTATTATTTCAAAAAGGATATAATTTTTATTAAATAAAATTTATACAAGTTATAGAAATTGATTATAATATTTTCTCACAAAAAGAAATAAAAACCTTTTTTGAAAAAAAAATATTTTTTAGGTATAAAATAACTTCACTAAAAATTGAGTGGTTATCTAATAAGAATTAATTGATACATTTATGTTGATTATGGACATTATATATATATATATTTCATAACACAGTTACTCATATTTATACATGTTAATTCAATAACTATGTTATAATGATTATATATAAAATAATATTATTTCATCATTCATTTAAGATCAGTTTTTAATGTCATATATTCTATAGAACATAGTATTATTTTAAAATCTTAGAGTTTTATAGGTCAATTTTATATTTGGTCATAATTAATTGTAACCATGATAAACACTTATCACTTTGGTAATGGGTCAAACATGTTAATTAAGGTTAAAACAATGGGATAAGATCTCAAGATCAATAAAACACTTGAATTTATTTCATTGGATTAATGTAACTCAACCATAACAATCCTAAATTATAAAATATGGAATTTAGGTGCCACTTTCCTTTGAATATGACCTTTATATTATCTTAAGTTGAGAAAAATTACAAAATGTCATTAAATTTCTTTTAATAACTCTAATATGTTTTCATTGAAAAAAAAAAGAAAATATGAATAGTTATAAATGGTTATTTTGAATATGAATAAATTATTTTTATGATATAATTCTTTTAAAATTTTTATAGATAGTATATTTTCCTTGAATGCTTATGTAACGCTGACGCAATGCTTGTGCAAGCAGTAGAAAAATCAAATGAATGATTTTAAAAATATTAAAAGTAATATATTTTTGTTAAATTATAGTAATCCAAGTATTTATTGGATAATAATAATTTATTTTTTATGGATAAAGAGCTCATTTTAGAATTAAATTTTTATGTAGGTGCTTATAATGTCATGATATGTGAATAGTCCTGAAAATAACCTTAAATGGAATTTAATGTTTAAAAATTATTTTTAAATGTTTTTAAAATTATAAAAATCTTATTTTGACTAAATTAGACGAAAATTTATCAATAATATCATGAATATTTAATGAATTTTACACTTATAATTTTTAAAATTAATTTTATGACTCATAAAGTTTGAAAAATTCTTATAATGGTTAAGGGTAAACAAGGTTAACGAGGGGGTTAAACGAATAATAAGGTATAAAATGACCTAAATTATAATGCATAGACCCTATTTACCCCTAGTCAGTTCATTATTACATAACATTGGAATGATCACAAGAGATAAATTCCCAAAAAACCAATCAATTTAGTATCCTTGGAAGTACTGGATACATACCAAAGTTTTACATTACATTATGAAATGAAAAAAAAATTGTGTCTCTTTTTGACACACTCATGTCCCTTAGACTGTCCCTACAGGTCAATCATAGTATACTTCTTCTCATACTATAAAAAATAAAACATAAGAAAGGGGTGATAACATATGCTCACTAATGATAACTACATAGTGGAAACTATCATAAATAAGAATAAACATTTAAGGTGATTTATAAGACTAAAACACAAGACTTTTAATCTTAAACTTCAACATAATATCGAAAAGATAAATCAAATAATTCCATTTACTTATTCGCATGGATATTCTACTAGTCGAATAATCACATGTAATACCAATAGCTAATTTCATAATGATGGAATGCATAATATAGGATATCATAACCACTTAGTCAAGGCCTCGTGTGTGGACTATAAATAAAATGTTGTGAAGGCCATGTGCCAAGACATTAGTTTGTCCCATGAGACCTACTGATTCATTAAGGGGATATGGTGGGCCCCTCCCATCACTTACTACATCCAATGCAATCCTCGTATAAAAATTTTGAAACATAACATAAACATTCATATTAAAACTAGAACACAAAATGTTAATACTTCAACCATAAACCATGAATGGTATAAAATTAACACATCCACGGTACAATATATCATAAAACCTTTAATACAATATGGAAGATTTTATCATAATAAATCAACTTCAAACAAGCGTAAAATCCAACAAAGGATGTTGACATAGATTAATCAATCCAAAAACTATTTGAGAGAAATATCTCTTTCTACATTGAAATCAATTAAAATTTTCATAATTAAAAAACAAAAACTTTATTTTGAAAATATTCATATAATCTTTTATGGGAAGCTTCTAAGGTGTTATAACAATAGAAAATAGTTGCACCCTCTGTATAAGTTAAAAATACATTCTTTCCTTAATTTGTCAAAAAGGTCATAAAGTACCTTGTTTGGAAAATGACAGAAAGATTCCTTTCAAAACATTTTATAAAAAGTCAAACAAGGGTATAAATAATTTTAACCCATAGTCTAGGAAATAGTAAAAATGTTTTGAAAAATATTTTTAAGAGACATGGATGTGGATTATAAAGAAGTCCCAATAGATACTAACGTATAAACAACCTCGGATAATGAAGAGATTATAAAATAAACCCTTACCTTGTACTTTTCCTTAGTCGAGGGTAACTTAACATCCTATATAGTGGTTAAATAATTTTTATTAAATTATAAAATAACCACATACATTAATATGATATCATGTATGATCCTCTAATATTACTTTGTTAATAATATTTCAGTAGTATCATTGTTTCGGGTGTTAACTGGTTCGTTTTAATTTATATCTTTTATTACATAAGTCATGTTTGTTATGGATATGATGTATTTGATTCATATCTATAATTATATTAAGTTCTTAAAAATTATTTTTTATCATAAAATGAAAATTATTCTTTAATGGTTATGATGGGGAATGGAATCTTATCGCGTCGTGGAGACGGTAAGCCTTACGTATGCACGAGGGAAAATATCATTCTATTAATGATGGAATAATATGTAGTTGGATGGTATATTATATATATAGAATAATTAACATGTTATATTTTTTATTTACATCTATTATACTCATTATTATACCCATCCAAATAATTAAGTGTTGAATAACAAACTACACCACGACGTGGAGATGGTAATCCATACGTACACGCGTATGGTGAATTTTTCATTCATATGATGGATAAAATAATGAGTATGGTTGTAAAATATTTATAATAACATAACAATATTTTTAATGTACTGGAGTTATTATTTTGGTATGGAAACAACAAATAAAGAGAAAGTGAAAGAAAAAAAGAACTTTGAAAGAGGTGATGAAATAATTTCCTCTTCTTTGGGTGATTCCTTTTGATTTGAACAAAAGGGATCCTTAGGTTAGATTTATAAAAGAAGTAAGGACTCTAGTATGAATTGAGGGTAGTTGGGAGGAGATTTTATCAGGATTTGTCTGAGCTAAATAAATTTGGAGGTGTGAATTTGAGATAAGGGGAAGTAACCTTTTATAAGAGAGGTGAGGGGCACGTTAGGAAAAGCTTGAAGTATTAATTTATTATAAAATTATTTTCATTTTCTAATAGCTCTAAACGGATTTATTTCTAGGTTAAGGTGTTTATGGGTCTAAATAATCTCAACCAATAGATTTTATACAATTTTAGTTTACCATATTAACCTTATCTTTTAGATTTAATTATTCGTTAAATAGTTTAACATTTACCATGTCTCCTTGTATTTTAATATTACATGGTTAATAAACATACTATAAAATTCCAAGAGAACCTAAAGTGGTTCATTAATGACAAATCTAACCTTATATAAGTCCTTTGGACTAATATTATATTTTTATGAGTATTATATCATTTAATAAAATAATATTTGTTTTAAAAACTCATTTATGTCAATTTTGACACTATTTAGTATTTGGTTTTTGTGAAAGTCATAAAAAATTTATTAATTAAAAAATAATACATCTAATAAACCCTAACATGTCATATTCAACTATAAAATTATTTTATGGCATCAAAAGTTTCAATTTACATTTATTTGAATATTTATAACATCAATTATTTTAATATTTCATTAATAAGGTAATTACTACATCATAATTGTGTCACAAATAAATTTAAATATTTAATGTCTAAAAATTATAAATAAAATACAATGATGTAGTAAATATTTTTATCTTTCTAATGAATATATGTAGTCCAATTTATCTTATTTTTAACTCTATATTAAAAAAAATTAGTTATAAAACATTGAATTTAACACTTTTAACTCTTCTTTAAATAAAATATAATAAATGTCCTAATCTAATACAAGTGGATAAAAAAGATCAAATTTTATTCATAAGGTTTATTTTGGTCTAAATAAACTTATCCAATATAATTATGACATGTGTTGGGGTAATTATAATATCATTTTTACTTTTAATTACCTTATTTACTTTTAACCGTGATAAATAATATTCAAAAGTTACTATTCACCAAAAATTATTTTCATCCTATTGAACCACATTTTATTTACTGATGTCAACCGTGTCTCTTGGATTTTTGAAATTCAATTCACAGAATTGGTAGAATTACGTTTTATGTATATTTGCAAATGTACTTTAGAAGGTGTGTAAAAGACGTTAAATGGTTCAGTAAATCTTTATATATCTAATATTATAATAAAATGAATAAATGAATTAAATTGGATTAATATATGTATTATGTATCTATTTTGACTTTAAAATAAATTTACATTTAAAAATAATAATTTAAATAAAAATTCAGTTTTAAACAATAACGCAGTGGTTTTCACTATACATAAAAAATTGATTTTTTTCAGAAAATACCAAAAATTCATCCTAAGATAATTTTTACATTCCAAACCCCAAATGAAGTCCATTTTAAAAAATAAAATTAATAAAATTTCAAAAAGTGGGTATTACTATTCATAACTGCTTTTTAAATGACTAGTTTGATTGGTCGTGATGTGCTAGAACTCGAAGTTGCGTACAACGCAAGCTATTGTATTATTCAAAGTGAAGCATACTGTGAAATCTTGGGGTGTTACATTATTCCCTAATTCAAATACTTTCATCCTAGAAATTTATATAATATTACTGCATAAAAAGATTTGGTTGGTTCTTCATCATAAGTTCCTTAGGTTCCCATGTTGCCTCTTACATTTTATGGTTTCTCAAAGAACTATTACCAGATGAGTCATCCAGTTTCTCAACACTTGTTTTATGGTATCAAGAATCCTAATAAGAACTTCACAATAAGACATATTGGGTTACTATTCTATTTCTTCATAGGCGAGTACATGCATTGGGTTAGGCATGTATTTTCTCAACAGCGATACATGGAACACATCATGAACTTTGGAGAGACTTGGTAGAATTTCTATATGGTAAGCTACAACTCCAATTTGTTCTAGAATTTTAAAAGGTTCGATGTACCTGGGAATTAATTTACCCTTCTTAATAAAATGTATAAACCATTCCATAGAGATAATTTTATGAAAACATGATCTCCTACTTGAAATTCCAAATCCTTCCTTCAATTATCAGCATAAATCTTTTGCCTACTTTGAGATTCTTTGACATGGGTATAGATAATATTAACCTTTTCCATTGTTTCCTCAACATGTTCTAGGCCTATGAGTTTTCTTTCACCAACATCATCCCAACAAGTTGATGTGTGACATCTCTTTCTATATAACGCTTCATATGGTGCCATCTGAATACTTGAATGGAATCTATTATTATAGAAAAATACTACCAAAGGTAAATACTGATCCCACATACCTTGAAAGTAAAGTGAGAAAGATCTCAACAGGTCTTCTAAGGTTTGAATAGTCTATTATGATCTTCCGTTAGTTTGAGGGTGGTAGGTAGTGCTCAAATGAAGTTCAGTATTTAGGTCTTTCTGAAGACTTTTCCATAATCCTGATATAAAATGGGGATCATGATTAGAAACAATCAATAGGGATACACCATGAAGTCTTATAACTTCATTAATATTTAGTTTTGTTAAACGTTCAAGTGGTAAATTTTCTCTTATATAAATAAAATATGTTAACTTGTTAAGACGATCAACAATGACCCATATTTCACCATTCCTTCTAGGAGTCTTTGGAAGCCCCATGACAAAGTCCATCGCAATATCATCCCATTTCCACTTAGGTTTGGGAAAAGGTGGCATGACTTCTCTAGGATGTTGTCTTCCATCCTTCACCTATTGATAAACCATACATCTTAACACATAATCAACAATCTCCCTCTTCATGTTGTCCCACCAAAAATGTTCATTCAAATCTCTATACATCTTAGTGCTACCATAGTGTATAGAGAAATTAGAGCTATGAGTATCATCCAAAAATTCCCTTTTTATATCATGTATATCGGGAACACAAAGCCTCTTCCCAAATTTCAAAATTTCATCTTCATATAAGAAGTCAACCAATCTCCCATCATTCACAGCTTTGATTTTCTTTTAAAACTCTTTATCATCAGTCCGAGAACTTTTTATTCTTTCTAGAAAATATTTTTTGACAACTATTTGAAAAATTATTGATGTTTCACCTTCCATGATTATTCCTATATCCATATTTACTATATCCATGAACATAGGATCCCTTTCAACTCTCATCTTATTAAGAAGTCCATGGTCTTTTTTGATCAAAGAATCTGCCACCTTATTTGCCTTCCTAGGGTTTTAGTGTATAGTGAGATAATAATCCTTGAGTAGTTTGAGCCATCTCCTGTGTATCTTGTTGAGTTCTTTCTATTAGAAAATATACTTCAAATTCTTGTGATCAGTATATATCTCACATTTTTTCACCATAGAGATAGTGTCTCCATATCTTCATATCCAAGATTACAGCTGCAAACTCAAGATCATGAGTGGGATAGTTTTGTTCATGAATTTTTAGCTGTCGTTATTCATAGGTAATAACTCTATCATTTTTCATAAGGACACAACCAATTCCTTTTTTGAAGCATCACTATAAATAACAAACCCATCATTCCATGATGGTGGAGTCAAGATTGGATCATTGACTAATATTATCTTCAATTCTTCAAAATATTCTTCACACGCTTTTGTACAAAAAAAAATTAACCCCTTTACCTGTGATCTTGGTTAATGGTTTAGCCAATCAGGCACAATTCTAGAAGAAACGCAGATAATAACCTGCTAAACCAATAAAATTTTGTACCTCAGTTATACTCATCGGTGCTGGCCATTCTTGGATTGCCCTTGTCTTTGAAGGATCAACATAGATTCCATCATTAGCGAAAATATGTATAGGAAAATAAATCTCCTGAATCCAGAATTCACACATTCTAAATTTCACATATAATTCATTTCTTCTAAGAGTCTTTAGAATAGTGCGCAAGTTATTTTAATGATATTCATATATTTTGGAGTATACCAAGATATAATCAATAAATACAACTACAAATTCATCAAGATATTCCTTAAAAAATCTATTCATTAGATCCATGAAGACAGAGGGTTCATTGGTCAGTCCAAAAGTCAAACCCGTAAACTCCTAATTCCCATAGTTGGTAGAAAATCCTATCTTTGGAATGTCTTCCTTCTATACACAAAACTGATGATATCCAGATCGAAGGTCAATCTTTGAAAAATATTGATCTCTATGAAGTTTATCAAATAAATAATCAATGTGAGTTAGGGGATACTTGTTATTTATTGTTATAACATTGATCTCCCTATAGTCAATGCACAACCTCATAGATCCATATTTCTTCTTAACAAAAAGGACAGGGGCTCTCCATGGAGAAACACTAGGGCTAATATATCTTTTATTAACCAATTACTCTAGTTGTTTCTTTTCTTCCACTAATTCCCCAATAACTATTCTATAAGGGGTCTTAGATATGGGCCTTGAACTAGGAATTAAGTCAATGGAAAACTCAATTTCTCATTTTGGAGAATTTCCAAGTAAATCCTCTGGAAACACATCAACATATTCTTGTACAATAGGTATATTCTCTATTTTATCATTCCTTTCCTCACCGATAGTTATTCCCCTCCCTTCCTCCCCAATAATTGAATTTAGTAGAGCTACTGGGGGTGGATCTAGATGAGAATCAGATGGTGACATTTCTTCTCTAAAGATAAGGTATTCCTTATCATCATAAAAAATTGCAACCTCTTTTTTCTTATAATAAATTTTTGCATCATGGTCCAAAATCCAAACCATACCGAGGATTATATCAAATTCAGTCATGGGTATGATAATAATATAAACAGATAAAGCATGTTTATATGCCATAATGGTAACTGATTGATAAAAAATTGTTACAATGATACTTCATGTAGGAGTTTTGACTGATAACTCCCTTGTTAAGTCAAATTGGAAATATCTAATTTTCTCAGAAATATGGGAAGATATAAAAGAATGAGATGATTCAAAATCAAATAAAGTATTTTCTAATTTTGAGGAAATGATTAAAGTACCTGTCCCCACATCATTAGGAACTTAAACCTCAGCAGTAGTGATCACATAAGCTTGGCCTTTCTCCCTTGTCCATTTTTTAAGGTAAGTTTCCCTGACGCTTAGAACATTCATTTGCATAATGACCCATTTCTCTAAAATTGTATAATTCAACATTGACTACCTATTTCTTTCCCTTGTAATAAGAAGCTTGGTGTCCTTTTTCTACACACTTGTAACAAACTCTCATCTCCTTTAGGAAAGTACTAGGGTGTTTCTTCCCACATTTACTGTAGGGTGGAAACTCAATTTTTCCGTTATTCCCCTTATTTCCTTTTTCAAAGTGTTCAACAGATCTCTTCTTATCTTTCTTTGCTTTAATCTCATATGACCTAGAGAATTCCTTTTATGTCTTGATAGCACATGATATTATATATTCATATGATGAGAAGGATTGAGAGATTAATGCTTATCATAGAAATGGTTTTAACCCATAAAATCATAGATCAATATTAGTTCTTGGCTTATGTATATAATCTAAAACATTCCTTGTTAACCTTGTAATGTTAGCCTCATACTTTACGACATTCTCATCCTCCTTTTTCCTCAGACTCAAAAATTGCCTTTCCATATCCACTCGATGTTCACGAGAAAATTATTTTTCTCTGAAAATATCTTTAAACTCCCTCCATTCCATATTTGATACTTCTTCATCCTCTTTTTTTGTTTTGAATTAATGACCACCATTGATCTTCATCTTCTATGAGACGATAAACTTCTATGACAACTTTTTCTATTTCGCTACTCCCCAAAGAATGAAATATTTTCTCTAAGGAACTTATCCATTGCTTAGATAAAAATGGATTTTTAGTCCCATGAATGTTGGTGGTTGCTGCCTCATGAAACAGTCTAACATTGATCCCCCATATTGTGGATCAAGGTGCTCTATACAGGTAAGGTAATTATTCATAATCTGGGTGAGTTTTCTCAGTATGTTTATAAGTTGTTCAGCACCAGTTGCATCACTAGCTCCACTATAATTATCTTGAGTAGGAGGTAAATCCCAACACAAATTACGTGTGTTAATACAGTTTCCATTCCTTATACTAGGCACCATTTCTAAACAATGGCATACACAAGATTAGTTTATGAATCGCAATGCATAATTCCAAACTTGTAAAATACTTAACATAAATTGAACAATTTATGCATATAATCCATAATCATAAAATGTTTTCTTTGGGGAAGTATTTACTCATAAATCGTTCATAATTATTTGTAAATAAATGTGAATTATCCTAAGAATATCCTCTGGGAGTGTCAAACTAGGTGCACATTAAGGCTCGTTGTCATGTACTAGGATACCCCAGGTTAAACCCAAAACTCATTGTTAGAGTTTTCACTCCTAGGTATATCTTTTCTAGAACCACATCCACTTGTAGTATCCATACAAAGATGTATTTCTTGGAAAACGCACATAATATCTAAATTACCAAATTTTTTGGATGTTCTTATAAAATAATCCTCAAAGTCTATCTTAGGGTAATGTTCCCCAATCAGAGTTTTACCAAATCTAGTTTCCGAGGTTTGTACTAAACCTCCCTATGATACCAACTATAATGCCCCGGACCTAGTTACCTAGAGTCAGTGCATTATTACATAACATTACAATTATCACAAGAGATCAAGTCCCAAAAGACCTATCAATTTAGTAGCCTTGGAAGTACTATATACATACATAAGTTTTACATTACATTATGAAATAAAAAAACAAAATTGTTTCTTCTTTGGACACACTCATATACCTTAGACTATCCCTGCAGTTCAATCATAATATACTTCTTCGCATCCTGGAAAAAATAAAACATAATAAAAGGATGATCTCAGTTGCTCAGTAAGGATAACAACATAGAAGAAACTATTATAAATAAGCATAAACATTTAAGGCGATGTATAAGACTAAAACATAGGACTTTTAAAATTAAAATTCAGCATAATATGTCAAATATAATTCATATAATTCCATTTACTTATTCAAATAAATTTTATACTAGTCGAATAATCACATGTAATACCAATGGCTAATTTCATAATGATGGAATGAATTCATAATTCCAGACATCATAACCACATACTCAAGGCCTCATGCCACGAATATAAATAAAAATTTTGTCAAGGCCTTGTGCCAAGACACTAGTTTGTATCGTGAGACCTACTGATGAATCTAGGGGCTATAGCAGGAACCTCCTATCACTCACTACATCCAATGCATTCCTTATATGAAAAGGTTCAAACATAACATAAAAATTCATATTAAAAATAGAATAAAAAATATTGATATTTTAACCATAAACCATGAATGGTATAAAAATAGAACATCCACAGCCAAATATAGCACAAAACCTTTAATATAATATGGAATATTGTATCATAATAAATCAACTCCAAACAAGTGTAAAATCCAACAAAGGATTTTGACATAGATGAAATCAATCCAAAAAATATTTGAGAGAAATATCTCTTTCTACATTATAATTATTTAAAAGTTTAATAATTATAAAAGAAAACATTTATTTTGAAAATATTAAAATAATATTTTAAGGGAAGCTTCGAAGGTGTTATACCAATATAAAATAGATGCACCCGCCGTATAAGTTAAAAAAATATTCTTTCCTTAATTTGTTGAAAAGGTCATAAAGTACCTTGTTTGGAAAATGACGGAAAGATTCCTTTCAAAAAAATTTATAAAAGGCTAAAAAAGGGTATAAATGATTTTAAAACATAGTCTAGGAAATAGAAAAAATGTTTTGAAATACATTTTTAAGAAACATGGATGTGGATGATAAAGAAGGCCCAATAGACACTACCACAAAAATAGTTTTTCCCAGCGCCACCCTTTTATCAGCGCTAATGAAAAAGTGATGATAAAGGGGGGTACCTTTATTTGCGCTAAAAAAACACTGATAAAAGTACCCCTTTATCAGCACTTTTTTAGCGCTGATAAAGGTGCCCCCTTTAACAGCGTTTTCTTTAGCGCTGTTAAAGGTACCCCCCTTTATCAGCGCTTTTTTGTTAGCACTGATAAAGGGTCTAATTCTAAGAAAATCATTAAAAAATATATTAATATTTAAATATATAGATATAGTTATATTGATATAAATATAATATATATTTTTTAAATATAATTTTAAATATATTTTAGATAAGTATAAATATAGAGTTACACTTAATATATAAGATATTTAGTGAAAATGGCTTATAAAAAAATTAAAAAATATATATTTTTAATTATTATGGTGTAATATCCATTTAATAATAATTTGAAGACCCAAAAAAAAGATCCAAAATAAGTTGAAAACGCAACTCGAACTTCAAACGGTCATAACTTTTGATATGGGTGTCTGTTTGAGCTCTACCACATATCATATCAAAGCATGCGATGAGCTCTACGCCGCTATGACCCGAGAGGACCCCAATAAAGGTTTTTTAAGGCCAAAAAATGCCCATAAGGCCTCCAAAACTGAGTTTTTAGTCGGGGTACCCCGATTTTTTAACATTTTGTGGATTTTCAGCCTCATTTAAGGGGGTATTATTGGATTTTTTTGGTGGGGACTAAATTTATTACAAGTTATTACATTCATATTGATATTATGTATTTAAAATTTCATTGTTTTTTATAATGCACTACTATTTATAATCAAATATATAACAATATATACATATTTTTTATATATTCACACATAAAAATTTAATTATATAAATATAAATAATAAAATATATTTAAATATAAAATATATTAGCTTTATCTAAATAATAACTAATATCCATTTTATTTAAAATACAAATATATGAATATTTATATACCTATTTATTAATATAACTATATATATATTAATATAACTATATATATATATATTAATATAATTATATATATATATATTAATATTACTAAAAATATATATATTAATATCACTATAAATTTATATATTAATATGACTATAAATATATATATTAATATTACTATATATATATATATTAATATAACTATATATATATATTATCATAACTATATATATATTAATATAACTATATATATATATTACTATATGAATAAATATAAATATATATATATATAAATACAGATATATATTAATATAACTATATATATTAATATAACTATATATATATTAATTTAACTATATATATATATATATTACTATACGAATAAATAAAACTAAATATATATATATATATATCATGAAATGGAAAACAAATCAAAATAGAGGAGTGGTAAGGGCTTAGGCGCGCAGGGGGGAGGTCTCGAGTTCAAATCCTGGTGGAGGCAGGGGCACGCACGCATAAAGGAATATGGGAGAAAGCACTATAAAAGGGGGGAGGGGTGCGTGGGGAACTGTAGGGGGGTGGAAAAGCGCTCTAAAAGGGGGGGCTCAAGCGCTATAAGAGCCCCCCTGATTGATCGTATTTTATTAATTTTTTCAATTTTTTTAAAAATTTTTTTTAATTTTTTTAATTTTTTTAACTTTTATCAGCACTTTTAAAAAAGAACTGATAAAAGGGTTCTTTATCAGCACTAAAACGAAAGCGATGATAAATGAAGCACTAATAAAGGGGTCTTTCATTAGCACTAAAACAAAGCGCTGATAAAGGACCCTTTTATCAGTGCTTTGTTTTAGCACTGATAAAAGACCCCTTTTATCAGTGCTTTTTTTAGCGCTGATAAAAGGGGTCCTTATCAGCGCTTTTTGGAGTGCTGATAAAGGGGACCCCCTTTATCTTCACTGGCTTCAACAGCGCTTTTCTAGTGCTTTTAAAAGCCATTTTTAGCGCTGATAAAAGTTGTATTTGTAGTTGTGAGATACTTACGTATAAACAACCTCAGATAATAAAGAGATTGTAAAATTAACCCTTACCTTATACTTTTCCTTCTTTGATGGTACATTAACCTCCTATATAATGGTTAAATAATTTTTATTAAATTATACAAGAACCATATACATAAATATTATATCATATATGATCCTCTAATATTACTTTATTAATAATATTTCAGTAGTATCATTCTTTCGAGTGTTAACTGATTCGTTTTCCTTTATATGTTTTGTTATGTAATTATTTTTTTTATCGATAGGATGTATTTTATTCATATATAGAATTATATTAAGTTCTTAAACAGTATTTTTGATCATAAAATTAAAATTATTCTTTAATGGTTATGATGGGGAATGGAATCTTATCGCGTCGTGGAGACGGTAAGTCGTACGTACGTACGAGCAACAATATCATTCTATTGATGGTGAAATCATATGTAGTTGGATGTTATATTATATATAAAGAATAATTAACATGTCATATATATTATTTAAATCAATTATACTCTTTATTAAACCCATCTAAATAATGAAGTGTTGAATAACAAAATACACCACGACGTGGAGACGGTAATCCATGCATACACACGTATGGTGACTTTTTCATTCATAAGATGGATAGAATAATGAATATGGTTGTAACATATTTATAATAACATAACTGTATGTAGAAGGTACTTAATTTATTATTATTTTTATAGAAACAACAAATAAATAGGAAGTGGAAGAATAAAAGAACATTGAAAGAGGTGATGAAATAATTTCCACTTCTTTGGGTTCTTCCTTTTGATTTGAACAAAAGGGCTCCTTAGGTTGGATTTACAATAGAATTAAGTACTCTAGTATGAATTTAGGGTAGTTGGGAGGATATTTTAAGATATTTTTTTCAATACAAATAGATTTTGAGGTGTGAATTTGAGAGAAGGGGAAGTACCCTTTTATAAGAGAGGTGATGGGCACTTTTAGAAAATCTTGAAATATTAATTTATTATAAAATAAATTTAGGTTTCTAATAGCTCTAAATGGATTTAATTATAGTATATGGTGGGTATGGGCTAAAATAATCTCAACAAATAGGTTTTATACATGTTTAGGTCACCATATTAACCTTATCTTTAGATTTAATTTTTGGTTAAACAGTTTAACATTTACCTTGTCTCCTTGTATTTTTATATTACAAGGATTTTAAACTTACTATAAAATTACAAGAGAAGCTAAAGTGGTTCATTAATGACATATATAATCTTATATAAGTCCTTTTTCGTAATAATATATTTTTATAAGTATTATATAATTTAATAAAATGGTCTTTTTTTAAACTCATTTATGTCAATTTTGACACTATTTAGTATTTGGTTTTTTTAAAAGTCATAAAACCTTTATTACTTATAAAAACATAAATTTAATCAACCCTAAAATGTCGTATTCCACTATAAAATTCGTTTATGGAATCAAGAGTTTCAATTTATATTTATTTTAATATTTATAACATCAGTTATTTTAATATTTCATTAATAAGGTAATTACTACATCATTATTGTGTCATAAATAAATTTAATTATTTAATGTATAAAAATTATAAATAAAATACGATGATGTAGGAAACATTTTTATCTTTATAACTAATATTTATAGTCGAATTTATCATATGTTTAACCATATATTAAAAATGTTTTAGTTATTAAACATTGAATTTAACACTTTTAACTATTCTTTAAATAAAATATAATAAATGTCCTAATCTAATCCAAGTGGATAAAAATGATCATATTTTATTACTAAGGTTTATTTTGGTCTAAATACACTTATCTAATAGAATTAGGACTTGTGTTGGGCTAATTATAATATCATTTTTAACTTTAATTACCATATTTAATTTTAACCATGGTAAATAATATTCAAAAGTTACTATTCACCAAAAAAATTATTTCATCCTATTGAACCAAATTTTACATACTAATTTCAAATTTGTCTCTTATATTTTTGAAATTAAATTCACAGAAGTAGTAAAACTACATTTTTTTTATATTTGAAAATGTCCCTAGAAGGTGGGTAAAAGACGTTAAAAGGTTCAATAAAAGTTTATATATCTCATCTTATTATAAAATGACTCTAATGAATTAAATTTTATTTATATCGGTATTATGTATCTATTTTGACTTTAAAATAAATTTAAATTTAAAAATAATTATTTCAATAAAAAGTCGGTTTTAAACAATAACGCAATGTTTTCACTATTCATCAATAATTGAATGTTTTCAGAAAAATACCAAAAATTCACCCTAAAATAATTTTGACATTATGAACCCAAAATGAAGTCCATTTTGAAAAAATAAATTAATAAAATTTCCAAAAGTGGGTATTACTATTCATAAATTCTTTTTAATTGGCTAGTTTGATTGGTCGTGGTGTGCTAGAACTCAAAGTTGCGTACAACACAAGCTATTGTATTATTCAAAGAGAAATGTACTGTGGAAGCTTGGGGTGTGACATAAATATTGTCTAAATTTTATGTTTTGTTCATATTTAGAACTTATCCACCTTATATAATAATATATAAAACTTTGGATCAATAATACATGAGTTAGATGCATATTATATATTAATATTTCAAGTATTTACAAGTTTTTCACCACCTCACTTATAAAAGGGACAATCCTATTCACTATTATTCATAAAAATTGATACACTTATCATGACCAATTACTACAAAAATAACTTCTTCTCTTTATTTCCCACACTCTAGAGCTTATATTCTTCCCCTATGACCATCCTAAGAAGGCTTAAGGTTTAGGTCTAAGGAGGATTTCCAAAGAAGAGGTATAACTTTTAACTGAGTACTTTCATTTTATTTATTTTTCTACCTACTTAAATTACATACTAACCATGATGATATAATAACATAATTATCGTCAATATAATAACATTTTATTATGTTTATATAAAAACCCTTATTCATCTCCGTTTCTAACCTATGGGATATGAAATCATCACTCGGGCGGGTGGACTACCACCTCTATAAAGCGATGTGTTTCATTTTTCATCACTACCCTAAAAGTATAGATATTATAATGTATTTAATGATTATAAATTATATTAATGAAATTATTATGATTCAATAAATATAATATTTCACTTACCTTCTTACCATTCTAGTTTTCAAAAAATGATAACATCATCTGTGCATACATGTGGACTATCAGCTCCACGAAGCGATGTGATTCATTTTTTCATGTCCACCATTCATTGATGACTATAAAATTTTATTTAATGTAATAAAATGATAATTATTTCATGATTAATATTTGTTAAATAATTCAAAAATGATCCATTTGACCATAGTCAAACTATTTTAGTCATTTTGGACTTATAAACTAAATGTCCTCAAAATGTCGAATGTGAACTTAATCATTTTTGTAACTAAATAAAAAAGGGTAAAAAATAAAATAAATGTAATAAATATAATGGTATTAAAATTATTTTTTTAATAAATTATAAAAAAATATAATTTTATTACTCAGGAGGGTATACATACGAACAAAATGAGTCAGGACTCGAGGTAAGATACATTAATTTAAAAATATTTTTTTAAAGACTTACTTTGAAATATTTTTCTTATATTTTATGTTTCTTTAAATTTTTTTAATAATGTTATTATTTATGATATAAAAATTTATAAAGTTAAATTTTTACTATTATTTACTTTCATTATAATGGTCTAAAAAAGAATTTTTTTAACATTTTCTATATGATTTACTTTTGTATTTATCTACCAAGGTGTGAAGTGAATCTTTGTTTTAACAATTATTAAATGAATAGAATTTTACATCATAATTATTATTATTTTCATTGAATATTACATTAAAATTTTCCATGTTTATTCTCCAAGAAATGATTTTTCTAAATGTTTTCGAAAAATTTAGCGTTAATTTTCTTTCTAATGAAATTGAAACTTCTTCTCTTATTTATGAGATAACTAAAATTATTATTTCTTATGGGATTGAATTCCAATTAAAATGATTTCTATGTTTAATATTAATTCTATATTTTTTTATTCATGATAGGGTTCTTGGTCATTTTATATGAATGAAGAATAATCCTGAAATAGCTATGATAACGGGTGAGCCCCATATAGATCTTCCATGAATTGGGTAAAGTGAAAGAGTTTACTAATGATAGGTTACTCCTAATATATGTGAAAATTATCTAGTTTTGTTATTCCATTCCTTTCCTAATGTGACTTTTTTATTTTCAATAAGGACCACATTTAGGGATTTATTTGGAACCCTCACCAAATCATAGGACATGAAAGAACCATTTCCCAAATCTAAAATACAAAACCAATATTTATCATACAAGAAATCATAAACCAACCCTAAAATAGCATAATAAATTCTGTTAGGACTACACTTTGATGTAAAATAGTTGAATCCTGTTTGTTTTCTTATCCATCTACATCTTGGAATCAGATCTAATGGAGTAGTAATAAGTATCACACATCAAACCTTAAATAAAAACATAAATCAATAAGAAGCCTCCAACCATCAAAAATTCTTGAATGAAACTAGTATCATGACTAGAAAACAAAACATACATGATACTAACCATAAATGAACACTCCAATAGATAATATTTGAAAACCATCTTTAGATCTTCACCCATTGTTTTAAATCATGAAATAGAAGAAGGAAAAATAGTAAATCAACTTAGCACATTCCGATAGGTTTGAACTCTAATTTAATACACTAAAACATAAAACCAATAGAACCACTGGTATCTATAGTATGAAACATATACCTAATTGAAATATATGAAATGATAAAATGAACCAATGATCACCAGAGAGTAGATTCTAGATCCACATCACCAAACCCTTATTGTGAGATACTAGAACCATTATTGAGTATCAACAAAACGCCAAGAAGAATCATCTAGCTTCACCACTGTGAAAATATACCACCAAAATAACCTCAATGAGAACTCAAATCTACCATGGTTTTAGTGGGATCCAAACAAATACTACTCCAAATAGGAATGTAAAAACTTAAAACCAATCACAGAAGAAGACTATTCTAAAAAAAATAGAAAAGTTAGAGAAATGATTCCATTGTAAAGGAGATTGTAGGGATAAAGTCTCAAGTTACCTACATGGTTTTTCAATACTTTCTATGGGGTTTAAAGGAAATATTTTTATTTCATAAGGTAATAAAATAAACTCAAGATTTAAGGAAAGTTTATAATGTCCTAAAGGTGAAAGGTTTGTTTTCATGAGTTCTCAATATTTCCAAAGTAAATTTCCTAACTATGGTTTTGGTTTTATGGTTTCTTAAAAAAATATTTATGAAAACTATAGGTTTTGAAGTTGATTTCATGAGAAAGTAAATTATAATTTTTATCTCAAAATTTTATTATGAAAAAACTGAAAACTTACTCATGGGTTTTATACATTTCAAATGGATTAACATGTTTCATTTATTTTTATATACCTTATTGAGCATTGTTTTTTTATCCTCAGTTTTCAAATGATTTTCATAGGTCTTAAGGATGTGTATGGATAATATAAAAGTCAATAGGGACATATATTAAATAAATAAAAAGTTTCACGAATGAAACAAAAGTGAAAACATAAGAATCTATTTATATGGAATTGTCTTTGAGTGAAATTGTACACTTTATTTTGTATGGTTTTGATATGTAATAGTTATTCCTAATTCTCTAAAACTCTAAATTGAAAATATCATTGAAAAGTTAGTTTGTGAAACCCATGTTACAAATAATGTAATTATGGGGGTTTTAAGGTACATGGTGTAATATATGGGTTGATAATGGTCTTTATTTCATTGATGGGGTTCATTATTTATATAAAGGTGGTAGGTTTAAGAAACATAGGTTATCATCAAATATGATGATCAATAATGTGATGGTAGAAAAAGGACTCTATTAGGTCTAAATATCAGTGGATATTCTTGGTTAGTGATTCTATACTTTTTCAATGATCACATGGATCAAGGAAAAAAAACCTAAGGTTGATCACCTCAGTTCTCTCATCGGGCCTTCAGTGGGCTAGGTGGTCGGACCCTTCTAAGGATCCCTACCCATGATTATCCTATAGTTCATCTAGGTTTACCTTATTTGTAACTAAGTAGCCCAAAATCCATTTGTTTTGTTTTTTTGTACTTGGTGTGTTGGTGGCTCATAATGTTTATCCATAATTGTATTAGGTTCCTCCTCAACTCCAATGTTTCCATTTTATTTTTTCTTAAAAAGTAATTAGATAGTTGTGATTTATGTGGTATGGAACTTATTAGAATATGACGTATTAAAATCAATTAATGTTTAATTTATTATAGGGTATAAATTTTTGTGATTGTAGTATTATTTTGTTATATGATGAGAGGTGGAAATTCTTGTTTTTGTGTGGTCGTGGTGAAATGATGATTGGATATGTTTATATATGTATTTGATAGTAATTATACTATATATTGGAATTATTTGTCACTATATATATTCATTTTATGTTTTATTATTTATTATACACCACCACATAATATGGATGACCTAAATAATTTCCATATAAGGTTTTGGGTACCGATTAAACCCCTAACATCCATAATGTGTGTGATATAGATGGTTGACTACCCCCACCCCTATCGATTTTCCTTCCTTCCATAATGTGGTTATATGAAAATTATAGTCTTGTTTTTCTATGATTTATTATGTGGTAATGATTTTTAAATGTGTTATGTGGAATTAGTATGTGATATGTTCTAGTTGTATGTGGTATATAGTTGTGGTATGTGAATGTGTATTGTGATTGTGGTATGTGGATATAGAAAGGGATGGTATCACCCTCAATGCTTCTCTTTGGGATGTGAGGGTGACTAGATTAGTGGGGAAGTAGGTGTGGGGTAAATTCTTGAAATAATTTCATGTTTGCTATATTATTATTAAAAAAAAATTTGTGAACCTTGGTGTGATAGTTAACCTTATTTAGGACATGAGTTGGTTTCACCGATTTTTCATTGAGGCTTTAGTGTGCTTCATCCACATTAGCATGAGAGTTTTTGGGGAAGAACCCATTAAGTATACTTGTATTCTCACCCTTAATTTGATATACTATTTTTATAAATTTTATGAATGGTTTTAGTGATCATGATGGAGATTACTAGCATATGGAATGGTGTGTGGTTGTTATTATATTTTTTACCTTAGGAGCTAGTTATCTTGGGTTTTTTTGGAGATGTTGTCCTTGTTTTTAGTATGAAATTACATGAATTTTTATGTTATGGATAGTATTTTGGTTTTATTTTATGTATGGTGTTGGTGTTGATTGGTGGTTTTCTTTAATTTCCGAAAATTAAAGAGGTTATTACCTCCCATTTTTTATGTTTCATACCCTCGGTTCTAGTCATAAACTTGTGACCTATTGAACACTTGGATCCACTATCGACCTAAGATAAATTATATTAGGCATGGGTCATGAAATCATGGTAATGAACCTCATACTATATGATTAAAATTATATTGAAATTATATAAAGGTAATAGATAATAAAACATCAGAATATTAAATATAGTAGAAAGAAATAATTCTTGAAACATAATATTGCATCACGTTATAAATTTTATTTATATTAATAAATTTCTATAATTAGTGATATGATGTCAGGTTGGGTTATGATATATGATATGGTGATAGGTCAGATGATTCAATTTTATCACATTAGATATGATTATTTTCATAATGATTATTATTCTATATATGTTAATTATTATTTTTATTGTTCTTTATTGCTAATAATAATGGTTAATGCAATATAATGTGTTTTTACTCACTTAATTGGTGAGGTTACCATGATATAAAATGAAATGTATTTACCCTCCAAAGGGGATAGTTTACATTGATATGACATGAGATTTATTTACTCTCCTAAGGGAAGATATTACCTTAATATGATGTGAAATTTACCCACTAAGGAGAGGAGGGTATTTTGATATGACATGAGATGTGTTTTACCCATATAAAGGATTTGGTTACCTTGATACAAGAGGAGAATAATATGAGACAAAATTTACCCCCTTCACATGTTTGTGGAAGGGTGTTACCTCAATAAGATATAGAGCATGGAATAATAAGCATTTATTAATGGCTTGGTCGAGTGTGGTTATTTTTTTCACTTTTTTCTTAACCCTCTTGTGTTATTCATGTGAGAATTTTATTAATGACTATATTAGCCTAATAAATATTAAAATCGTGTATCATATCTCCCTAGAAGTAGAGTAATTTGTAGTTTTATCCTCCTTGGGACATGGGAGAGGTAGTTTTATAATTTAATCTATCTTTTGTATTAAATACTTTATTTCACATTAGTTTTATAATGAATACAAATTTTTTATTGCGATTTTATATCACTTTCCACAAACAAACTCACATGTATCAATTATACCACACTCTCTCATGGTAAAATAGGGCACTTGGAAAAAATTCACAGAGTTATTTGTACTCAATCTCAACCTATGCATGGGGTTCCAAATTAATTCACTATCATACAATGTTTTATTATATAGGTTAATGTGGTGGTTTAAAATTCAAATCTCAAGGATCTTAGAGATATAAATATTTAGTAAAATTAAACCATGATGTATAGCTATTATCCATATCATGTTTTACATCATAGTAAACCATGTCATATTCAAAGTCACCATGTCATGGTTTTATGCATGGAAGTTCGTGAATTATACTATAATGCATAGTAGTTTTCATTTTTACTCACTAAAATATATCATGTTTGGTTGTAAACATCCTTGAATGATGTTTAATAAATTTTATTGGAATGTCTAAGTGTTAAATTTTCTATTTTTAAAAAAAAATATGATATGTTTGTAACATAGGTTTCAATATTCAATTTTTTTTTATTTTTGGAATTATGACACATTAAATGTTTATGAAAAATTTGGTTTTATGGTTCTTCTAAAGTAATATTCTCGAAGCATATGAATTTAGGTTGAAACCATAATATAAAGTAAAATATCAATTCTGTGAAAACTTATTGAAAACAATCTCACATTCTCTATTTCAATTTAATATAAGGTTCTAGCAGACCATAAAAAAGATATAATCATGCATGAAAATTAGAATATTCATATATTTTTTTTTATTTCCCTAAAATGAGGGATATTATTAACTCCTAGATATTTTGAAACCCGATTTTTGGATGATTTATTAATTTCATTGGGAATTTGAATTTTTGTTTTGGTGTATGGTATGTTTTGATAAATGAGAATTTGAATGAGGTTATAAGAGTTTGAAGATCCTAAAATAGTGTTTGAGGATAGTGTTCAAGGATCAAATGATTACCCAAGGGTTTGGGAGGTCTCTAAAGGATTGGTTGAGGGACCAAGGCTACTAAAAAGTGTAGCATCACACCCATTCATGTTGTGAATAGGGTATTCATGATGTGAATGAGATTCATGGGGAAAGCCTAGAAGATTAAATATGTGAAAAGGGGACTCCAGTGAAAAGTCATGAAAATTCATAATGTGACGAATTATTTCACATAATGAATATTTCCAGCATGGTTTCTTTTAAAATAAATAGGGCAATCCCCCACCCCTTATTCCTTTGAAAAGCCAACGACACACATAAGTATTCAGTCAATACCTACACTCCCTATCTTCTTCACTATTCTTGGAGTTTTTGGATTCAATTGGACAAAGTTTATAGATAAGTTATTACTCTTATCCTCATTGTATTCATCTCCCTCCTATTGTCACTGATTTAGATGATGTTTATTTTAGGTCCAAAATGTTTATTTCACCAAAGAATGGTGAAATATCCTGATTCATTTGGAGTTTATCTGTAGCCTAGCTAAATGGTAATCATAGATGATGTCCAACTACTTTTGTACATTGTTACATTGAGGTATGTTGTAGTTTGTAATTTTATAAGGTTTTTCACCCTAATTTGAATTATTAGATCCACTACAAGAAAACTGCAGCGGCGGTTTTTTCGCGGCGGTTTTAAAAACCGCAGCAAAATGCGTTTCGGGCCGCCATTTCGCGGCGATTTTTAAACCGTCGTGAAATGCCATAAATTTTTTTTTATTTTTTTTGATTTTTATAAAAAAAAAAAATTGAGGATTAGCGGCTGTTCTTTAAAAAACTACCGCGAAATAGCGGCGGTTTCGGTAAAACCGCCGCGAAATGAAAGGAAAAAATTAAAAAACATAAGAAACCCTGAAATCACTAAAACGATCATAACGTTTGATCCGGGCATCCGTTGGAGCGCCATGACCAGTAAAATAGAAGCTCATGAAGATATCTAAAGGCACATATAATCAAAACCAGGATATGGTCTAAGGTGCAGAAGATATTAGAGTTATAATAATGTTGAAAAAAGTTCTCCAACTTCAAACGGCCATAACTTTCGCTCTGGGTGTCCGTTTCGGTTCTACCACATATCAAATCAACTCCAGCAAATAGATCTACCCACTAGATCAACACAAGAAAGCTTATGTTGTGTTTTTTGACCCCAAAAACCCCTCCAAAGGCCTCCAAAACCCTGTTTCGGTCACCGGTGTCTCGTCGAACTTGTCTTCAAACGGACCTAACTTTCGATACGTGTGTCAGTTCGGACACCTCAACCTGCCAGATCATAGCTCGTTCCATGAGCTTCAGTTTGACTAGTCGCGGCACCCACATGCACTCCTGGATCATATGTTATGGCCTTTTTAGTGGGTATCAGGTTTGTTATGTTTTTCGATGCCTCGTTTTTAGCACTCGTTCCCCGTCAACATTCTTTTAAATGGTCATAACTTATGATCCGCCTGTCCATTCAGACACTTTCACCTATCAAGTCGAATATCGTTTTAGGATCTTTGATTTGATAGGTCGTGGATCTAAAACGGACTCTCGAATCATAAGTTATCTCTGTTAATGTGAGTCCAATGTTTTTGTCTCTTTATGAACGTTTTGACGGGTTTTAACGGTTGCTCCATTTTTTACTGTTTATTTGGGTTTCCATGACTTGTTATCTTTATCAATGGTTTTTTGTTGGTTATTATGATGATTATGTTGAATTATTAAGGGGTTTTCCAGAGTTGTCATGAGTTTTCAAGCATTCTCATGCATTCTCATTCTTTCGAATGCCTCATTCTTCATATGCTTCTCCATCCGTTTTCATGCGTTCTCATGATTTTTCATCACTTACCACGTCTTTTCATACTTTTTCATGTGATACCTTTATTATTTATTATTTATTATTTATTTATTATTTATATTTACTTATTATTTATTATTTATTATTTATTATTAATTATTAATTATTTATTAGTACTAATAATAAAATATTATTATTAATAATAACATTTGTTACTGGTTATTTATTATTTATTATTTATTATTTATTATTTATTATTTATATTTATTTATTATTTATATTTATATTTATTATTTATTATTTATTATTTATTATTTATTATTATTTATTATTTATATTTATTTATTATTTATATTTATTATTTATTATTTATTATTTATATTTATTATTTATTATTTATTATTTATTATTTATTATTTATTATTTATTATTTATTATTTATTATTTATTATTTACATTTATTTATTATTTATATTTATTTATTATTTATTATTTATATTTATTATTTATTTATTATTTATTATTTATTATTTATTATTTATTATTTATTATTTATTATTTATATTTACTTATTATTTATTCATTATATATTTATTTATTATTTATTATTTATATTTATTTATATTTATTTATTATTTATTAATTATAGATTTTTTTATTATTTATTATTTATATTTATTTATTATTTATTATTTATTATTTATTATTTATATTTATTATTTATATTTATATTTTTTATTTTTTATTTATTATTTATTATTTATTATTTATATTTATTTATTATTTATATTCATTTATTATTGATTATTTATATTTATTTATTATTTATTATTTATTATTTATATTTATTTATTATTTATATTTATTTATTATTTATTATTTATTATTTATTATTTATTATTTATTATTTATATTTATTAATTATTTATATTTATTTATTATTTATTATTTATATTTATTTATTATTTATTATTTATTAATTATAGATTTTTTTATTATTTATTATTTATATTTATTTATTATTTATTATTTATTATTTATATTTATTACTTATTAATTGTTAATCATTTATATTTATTTATTATTAATTATTAATTATTACTAATTTATTATTTATTATTTATTATTTATATTTATTTATTATTTATATTTATTTATTATTTATTATTTATTATTTATTATTTATTATTTATTATTTATTATTTATTATTTATTATTTACTATTTACTATTTATTATTTATATTTATTTATTATTTATATTTATTTATTATTTATTATTGATTTATTATTTATATTTATTTATTATTTATTATTTATTATTTATATTTACTTATTATTTATTATTTATATTTATTTATTATTTATTATTTATATTTATTTATTATTTATATTTATTTATTATTTATATTTATTTATTATTTACTATTTATTATTTACATTTATTTATTATTTTTATTTATTTATTATTTATTATTTATATTTACTTATAATTTATTATTTATATTTATTTATTATTTATTATTTATATTTATTTATTATTATTTATTTATTATTTATTATTTATTATTTATTATTTATTATTTATTGTTTAATATTTATTATTTGTTATTTATTATTTATTATTTATTATTTATTATTTATATTTATTTATTATTTATTATTTATTATTTATTATTTGTTATTTGTTATTTATTATTTATTATCTATATTTATTAATTATTAATTATTTATATTTATTAATTATTTATATTTATTATTTATTTATTATTTACTATTTATTATTTATTATTTATTATTTATTATTTATTATTTATTATTTATTATTTATTTTTATTTATTATTTATATTTATTTATTATTTATTTTTTATATTTATTTATTTTTTATTTTTTATTTTTTATTATTTATTATCTATTATTTATTATCTATTATTTATTATGTATTATTTATTATTTATTATTTATTATTTATTATTTATTATTTATTATTTATTATTTATTATTTATTATTTATTATTTATTATTTATATTTATTTATTATTTATTATTAATTATTATTTATTTATTATTTATATTTATTTATTATTTATATTTATTTATTATTTATTATTTATTATTTATTATTTATTATTCATTATTTATTATTTATTATTATTGAGTTTATATCTATTATTTATGTATTATTTGTTTTTTCAATTAATATATATAAGTATATTAAATTCTGTTTATTAACCACATGACGAGCTTGCTGGAGTGGTAAAGTCTTTGGAAAATATGCAAGAGGTTAGGGGTTCAAATCTCACCAAACGCAGTATTTCCTAGGCATGGGCATGAGCATGGGCAGGAGATGTGCATGCATGGATAAATAAAGTAAATAAAGTAATACAAAATAAATAAATAAATTAATTAATTAATTAAAAAATTAAAACAATTTTAAAAAATTATAAAAAAAATTAAAAAACTGCCGCTAAAAAACCGTCGTGAATCGTTCTGTGACGGTTTTAAAAACCGCCATGAATAGTTTCCCTACGCACGATTTCACGGCGGTTTTTCAAAACCGCCGCCAATCTATTTAGAGGCAGTTTAAACCGCCGCGAAACGAAAAAAAACTGCCGGTAAATCGTGATTTTGTCGTAGTGATCATTGAATTGGTGGTAATAATTAGGGATTTTCATGGATTAGGTCTAGATTCACGTCGAGAGTGGATCAAACCTTATTGGTATAAGTTTTAGAATGGGGTGAAGACTTGGTGAGTTTTCATTGAATGTAGAAAAATTAAATTGGATTAATTAATTAATTATAAATGTTATAATTAATTAATTTTTAATTTTTGGATTGAGTTAGGGGCTTGAGTTATTGATAAGATCCCATTTGACCATGTTTGAGGTTATACGATCTTAGACGGCTCTCAAAGAGATTAGACGGGGCTACTAGGACAAGAATTTAAATTGAAAATTTTCAGGATGAGGGAGGTGGTCCTGCATACTATTCCTTTGGTATTTATGAATTAAATTATATATGTGTATGACATGATGGGTACCACCATGATGGGTGAATTGCCTAGTTGATTAATTTAATTAATTATTTATATTAAATAAAACACTCAAAATTGAAAAAAGTGGCAAGGTCCCCATTGGACCCTCATGCACTAACTTGTTTTCTTCAGTCACTGATGGTTGAGGTCTCAATGATAAAAGCATACTAGTGGACATAGTGTATGATATCTGATATGAACCTGGATATAGGGTAAATATAGACTAGAATATTTGTCCCCGGTGGTTCTTAGTTCTTCTATGAGATACTATAGACCCTTGGGCTGGCCAGAATGATTGTGGGGTGAGCAATCTTCTCCCATCAGTACATGGTTGTTGGGTGAGTATACCCTATAGATACTTAGTGGTTTGGTTGGGTGTAAGGACTGATCTGGTGATGATGATGAAAGTGATATGGGATTAAAGTTCTTCACTTGAGTGATTCTATAGTGGTTAAACCCTTGATGCCTATGAGGCCAAATGGTGATGGTGATGGTGCCAAGGGATTTAATTTCCTTCAAGCATGAGGCATTGGCTAGAGAGACTAGTAGTGATTGATAATCCCAAGTGGGATGCCTCTACTATATTGATAACCTAGGGGACCCCCATGGGTGTCCCTTCATGAGATGACCTTGAGCGGGTGTATGTGGCTATGGGTAGTGATGGTTGTGGGTATCACCTAAAACTGGAGCCAATGTGTAAGATCGATGGGGATGAGATAATGATGATGGGTGTGGGTATTCATCTAGACATTGTGGTTTGTTTATTTTCTTTATGTTTCTTCTATACATCTTATGATTATGGGTGCCTTAGGCAAGTTTTCTATTTTATAGGTCTCATGCTAGGTTTAGTAATGGGATTATTACCCCTGATGTCTCATTGAACCTTACATATCATTATATTTCCCATGGTTGGATGACCCCACATGTCATGGGGATGAGTATATTACCCCTATTATCAGGTTATCTTTATATGGATGAGGATCGGTATATTACCCCTCGAGCTTGACTATGCCATGGATATGGGTATATTACACCCAATTGGATCTTCCCACATGTTATGGGGATGGGTATATTACCCTTGTTATCTTGTTATCTTTAGATGTCCCAAGGATGGGTATATTACCCCCAGAGCCCAATTAAAACATGGGGATTCACATATTACCATTTTTTGGTTGATCCTTCATGTAATAGGGATAGGTATATTACCCCCATTAGAATGTTCTCTTTAAATGGATAGAGGATGGGTATATTACCCCCAGAGTCTGACTGTGCTATTGGGATGGGTATATTACCCCCAGTTGGCTAAGCCTACATGTCATAGGGATGGGTATAATACCTCTATTGGCATATTCTCTTGGAGTGATCTAGGTATGTGTATGTTTCCACCAAATGAACATGACTCTACGGGATCACCTGGGACCACATGGGGAGCAGCTAAATGATCATATTGTTAGGCATGATCATTGTGACATGATTAAAGGCACCCCATCATTGGTCGAAGTAGGTATGGTTGATCGGGTTCTCCAACCCATGGATCAACACTAGTTACTATGTTGGAACGATTGTTGTGATTTTACTAGAGACACTCTAGTGTTGGTCCAAATCAGGTATCTTTTATTTATGTTTCCATAATTACCATTTTATTTCAACTAATCATGTCACATTCACATATCATTGAATATTTTGGTTAGTATTTGGCCACGATGGTGGTAACTTACTGATTTATGTACTCCCACCCTACTCAATCCACCAATACACATGGATACCCAAATAAACATTCAATTATTTGTAGGTATAGGTTGGGTTGAGGCTCATGGTTGATCGAGTGAGATATCTCAGATGAGTACACAGAGCATGGGATGAGGCTTTGTCTTAGGGATTTCATAGACCCATTATTTTTTTATGTATGTAAGTAGCCCAGTGAGTGGTAAGTTGTATGTATGGAATGGTACTTTAAGCCTTTACTGCATTACATTTATTATTGTTGGATATTTTATTTACCATGTGTACTCTGTTGTATATTAATGGATGATGTTTTATCATTTTATTTATTAATTCATAGTTTGATATAGGGGGTATAGTCTCCCTATAGTACCACTCAACCCCCCTATACTAGCTGGAAGCCTTTGGCATTTGGGGAGGCACACCAGAGGTATAGTGGTGACCACCAGTCAGGGTAGTGATTAGTGGTCTAGGGTGGTGGAATTTTACAAAGTCATATCAGATTATTTTCTTACTTTTTCTTAATATTTAGGATTTGTTAGACTAGAGAATTATGAATGTTTTAAATCCTATGATAGATATCATCCTGGTGCACTGAGAACACATATTTTGGTATGAAGTACAGGTTACCAAGGCATGGGATTGTTTTTTTGGCATGCATTATTACCATTTTATATGATTTTAACCTTGAGTGGTGCACATAAATGTTTTCAGTTCTTTATTTGTTTTGGATATTAGATATTTTCCCATTGGAAATAGTCCAATGATTTATTTTGACTCTTTTATTGTAGAGTCAATAGGTGTGTCATGCATCATGTCATACATGTAGGAGTCACATGAAATATAGGCCTAATATTGTTCGATTTCACTAACAATTGAGTCTTAGTAGTTAAAAGTATTAATAAATATTCATAAAAAGTTTTCTTATATAAGTACTTTGTAAAATTATACTCACATAGTCCAACTTCTATATGTATTTACTTTTGATGGTAGGCCATGTGGATCTACAATGAGACACTCGATAGTGTGGATGACAATGTATTCATTGTGTGTAGGAGTTGCAATGACCCTTAGAGGTTAATGAGGCACATAGTTCCTAAGTATTAGACCCCTTGTGGGATTTTATTTAGGTTTGGTTATTTAAATTTTTATTAAAAACCTATATACAATTTTCTTATATATCTTGGAATGAAATTCTACTTAACCAAACTATGTGTTGTGTTTCACATGGTAAATATAATTTTGGATGATGTCTTTGGTTATGGAAAGGGTTGACCAATGAGATAAAATTTCCTAGGTAGCATTCTAATGTAAATATTATTGGATAGGATGGGTAAACTAGTTGTGGGCATTGGTCCTATAATTTTTAGGTCGTGATACTTTTGAGATGGGTATATGGATAAAGCCCCGTGATCTATAACCATATGTGAGTTTGGCCTTGGGCTAGGTGGTTAGACCTAGTGACCCTGATGTGATACCTGACTAGTAGGGATATATAGGCATCCTAGAGACCCTTATTTTTTACATTGAACTTAGTGATATGGATTATTATTTGATTGAGTGTGACCTACGAGAGGGGTAATCCTAGGTTAGTGGTTCCCTTAGATAATAAAGAATATGTGAGTTCTTTGGTGTATGAGACCCATCTAGGGAAGGTGTTTGGAATTTTATAGTGATGATGACCTTTTTTTTAGTGCCTTTTGTATGAAGGTGTGGTTTCTAGTGTAGTAGTAGGGAGGAGTTTAGCCCTTATTTTTTACTGTGCGTTTAGAATCATGGTCAAAGTGTAGTTGTATGGTTGTGGCTAGAACGATGTTGGGTAGAGTCTAAACATGTGGTTAGATTAATGAACTAATATTCCATGGATCATAGTTATTGGTTTGAAAATTTCATCCTAGTTCCATGGTAGTAATATAATGGGAGAGTGATTTGTGTGAAGTTATTAGGTGGTATGGGATTTCATACCCTATATGTTGGATTGGATAGAAATGGTATGTACTAATTGTGCGTAGTACCCATTTAAGTTGTAAATTAGTGAGTGGAATGGTAAAAATTGAGGACCAATTATTTGGATGAAACTCTTATGGGTATGGGGGCCTAGGGTTTTTATGGAATTTGAGATGTCCCTCTATGGTATATGAGACACCAGGGTTGGATCGAGTGTAGTGGCATAACCGATCTGGGTGAAATCCTAGTCAGTTATTGATAGGATGGTGAGAATAGATCTAGACGAGTGATAGGAATTAGATAATGAAACATGTTCAGGTGGTACTCGAGGAGAGGTATATGGTAATCCATATAGTGGGGATTACACCATTGGTTGTTTGAGGACATAACCCTCATTATTGATAGAAATTTTAGTAGCTTCCATTGATGATTTTTTTGTGAGTTGGTGATGGTTCTAATTGATGTTTCTTATTAACACTTAGGTATGAGTGAGATGGTCATGTCTATACATTATGTGTAGTAATCAACAAGGTTTGATCCATTGAATAATGACCCCATAGGGGTAATGTCATGGGTATGTTGGGACCGATCATTAGACAATTAAGGTGATATTGTGAAACCAATGGGTAAGTGAATATGATTTTATCTGGTTCCAAGGTGAATGCCATGTTGTGATTCAAATGATAATTTTGATGATTCAGTCCACTGTAATTGGGATTGAGTAATTTCTGGTGTGATCTAGAGGTAGTTTGTGGGGTGAACCTATTTTTGTTGGATAGTTAAAGTGGAGAATTATGTGATGAAACATTTCTTGTCATTTTTTAGGGATTTAAATCCATTTTCTTCACATTTTTCATGGGGGTGAATCATGTGATGAAACATAGTAAAAGTTTATTTTAAGAATAAAATTCTTGGAAATGTTAGGGAAGTTGGTATTGTGGTTTGGGTGTAACATATTTGGCACAACGTAGGTATTCTGAGGTTTATCTAGAAACTTTTGAGGAAAATTCAGCCTATGTGGTCCCTATGTGTGGGAAGTGGATGTTCTTCTAGTTCAGTATGAAATAAAATATGAGAGGCGGTACTAGCTTCTAGAGGGTGTTTTATATATGATAAGTGTATTAATATGAAAACTTCATTGAGTGAGTTATTGGACTACTAGAAATGTGTATTGATAGACAATTATGATGGTGGGAAGCATCATGGATTAGAATCGGACATTTATATGTTAAGTTATATAGTGGGAGAACCATGAACCTATTGAATATTTTAATGTCATAGTGGTTCCCCAAGAAAAACTTATAGATACCTATACTTTTTATACATAAATATTACATCTTATTAGATGAATATTCAATACAGAACATTACGATCCATTCCAGAATCATATAGGGTTAGTGTATTTAGATTCATGGTTACATAAGCAAATTTTATGTAAGATATCTACATCATAACCCACTAAGTTCCTCATAACTATCACTCCTCTTTGATATATCATACATAAAAACCTTTCTTCATAACCTGAGGAAAGGAAACATAAGAAAGGGTGAGCTTAAATGCTCCGTAAGCGTAAACGTGGGAGATATAAATGATCAATAAAACATAAAAAGATATTAACATTTAAAAACCATACCCTTCATATCATAGTTCATAATCTTGAGTTATGGCATAAATCTTTGTAGTTCATAAGACATGAATCATAAATGAATCACAAAACATGATCTATTAAAGTAAAACATTGGTATAAGAATAAGTTTTTGGAATATGAATAAGCATGGAAAATCATTTCCTTTGTCAAGTATCACTTCCAAGACTATCATAGTAGATTGTTTTGACTCCTAATTTCTTCATATATTTAGTCAAAATTCACTCACAAGACTATCATAGTCAACAGAGTTCCTTACTGAACTGGGTTTTCTCCCTATTTCAGCCCTTATTATCTCATGATATATTCATATTTACTTAATATGTTGGAGTTAGATATAATTATGGGACCACCCATTTCATAATGAAAATTATATATATATGTTCTACAAGATCATAAAACATTCATCATAGTATATCCCATTTAAAGGAAACGGTTTTAATAAACGTCTCATCATTATATCATAGCATAACTCGTGGAAAAGAAAAAAATTGACAAAAATTTCATAATTTCCTCAAATCATAACCCATGTAAAAGAAAAGGGTTTCATAAAGCTTTCATCATAACTTAATTAACCTATGGGAAATAAAATAGATTTATAGAAACATCCTTAAATCATCATCATCAAAATACATCCAAATAAAGTAAGTGGATGGTATCATTGGATCATATCCCTAAAAATCACAAGTAAGATCAAGGATTTTATCATAGATTAAAATGACTTTAAAATATTACTAGAGCATTTCTTGGGGAAAATACACTTTTCAATTTGAAATCACTTATTCAAAATATAAAAATTTATCAGATATGAAGTAAAGATTTCTTTTGAAAAGAACCTTGGAAACTTGTAAAGTAATCTTCAAACCATTTATTGGTCACAATTATAAGAAATTACATTTATTTTGTGTATTTAAAAATAAATATCCCTTTCACATTTTTGGTAAGAAGTCAAAATTAACTGATTCAAAAAACGACAAGAAGATTAATTTTATACCATTTTTTAAAAATTAAAATATGGGTAAAAATTATCTTAAATAATAATAGGACAATTTTAAAATCATTCTTGAATTTTTTTTATAAATCATGCATATTGAAGAAAATTTATTTTAGACCGAAGAGAAAAATAAATTCAGTTTCCCTTAAAAAAATAATTTCCAACTATTGAGTTCAAAGTAAGTAAAATGAAAGGAAAAATTTTAATCTCAATAAATAACCATAGTATATAAACATTAATGTGATTCTTGAGAGGTATATAAATAAATTTCATCATGAGAAACATAATCATAAATAATCCTAGTAAACAATGAGATTGTAATATAAAAACCTTACCAATTTAGTAACATTAAAATAAAAAACTCATAAAAGAGAGAAACATATATTTATATATAAATACCCATAATTTTAATTATAATAATCATAAATTAAATTAAAGGTAATTATATACACCACATAAAAGAAATAATTGGCGGATATGGCATGTGCCTCATAGAAATAAAAGTGAGATGAAAATCTTTTACCGCTTTGGTAACATTTGAATCGTAAGACCCTTGAAATAATATCATCAAATAAAACTTTAAATATAATTTTCATTAGTATATCAATGATATAAAATTTAAAAATGTATTTATATTCATCTCATAAGTATATAGGTTTACAACATTACATATGTCCCAAATAAGACAATTTGAGATGGTAAAGCCTTACCTCAAATCCGACTTTCTTTGAAATCCATATAACCTCTTGTATAATAAATTAAAATTTTTTATATATCTATAAAATAATAATTTACATACATATAACATCATATTTAATCCACATATAACATTTCAACACCCATTTATTAATAATTATTTATTAAAGTCATCATTTTCGGGGGTTAACTATTTCATTTTCCATGAGAATTTCATTTCAGTTGTTTTGATCCTTATAAATTGATAATATTTACATAGTATAATGAATTATAATCATGATTTAAATATAATATATATAATATATACATATTTATAACCATCCATGGAAGGTAGATATAGAAAAATGAATTGCACCATTCAAGGAGAGGTATGTCGTACGTAGGCATGAACATTGTTTTCACTTTTTGATAAATGGAACAAAGAAAGGTAAATAATAATTAACCTTTATAGAGTAATTATAATATCATATATATCATATATATTAATTAAATATATCTTTATTACCATACATGTAAATAGTAAATGAAAAACAAATCACATCACTTTGGGGAGGCGATAGTCCACATGCACACACGGGAAATGTTATCATTTTCCAATAAATGGAAAGGTAAAAAGGAAGACATGATATAATAATTATATCATAAATAACATTTATAAACATTAAAATCACCATAATAACCATACATGAAATATGGTGATGGAAAATTAATTATATCGAAATATGGAGGCAGTAGTCCACACATACGCATAAGTGATACTTTTACTTACTATTTGATTAAATATAGGGCGTATATTAGTGGTCAAATAATCATAATAAAATTTAATTATATTGGTGATAATGATTTTATTATTTTTTAATGAATATAATATATTTATAGTGGTTATAAGAAGAAATAAATTTAAATAGTTCAGGTAAGATAATTACCTCTTCTTCAGCAGGCCTCCATTAGATCCTTTATTGAAGACCCTTGGAATGCTAGTTTAAGAATACCAAAACCTATAATTAATGTATATATAATTTTATAAGATAATTTGGTAGGTTTTAGTCTAGATATATGAATAAAATAATTTTAAATAAGATAAAATAGGGGTTTCCTTTTAAAAGTGCGGAAGAAGACACTTAAAGTTTCTTAAAAGATTAAAATATAATAAAATCATACTCATGAAAAATGACTCAGAATTAAAAAAATATTATAATATAAGATAGAATCAGGTCTAAATATTTCCCTAAAATATTATTTATAAAATTTTAATTATAAAAAATACCATTATCTCAAGGTTTAACTCTCCTTGGTAAACCAGTTTTGACCTTAACCGCAGTAACAAATTTTTACTATTCTTACTATTCATTAGGGAAAAAATTAAGTTTACCGTATATAATAATATTAATTATGATGATTAAAAATATTAATTTATTTTATCAAATCTAATTTATATAAATGGAAGGATTTAATTTTAAATTTGACCTCCAAAACACGACAAAACAAAGTTTTCCAAAAAACAATTTCTTAAGTACAAAAATTTTTCATGTCCAAATTCAACATAAAATTGATTCTAATAAACTAAATTAGATTTTTCATAATATAATTTAACTAATTATACTTTTAAAACCATTTTAAAATAAAATTTATTTTTTTAAATTCTTTAAACTAAAATGTTGTTTTCAATTAAAATTTGTACTTTTCACTATTCATTAAAAAAACGGTCTTTTCAAAAAATTCCCAAAAGTTCACTCTAAGATAATTTGGAAATTATTATTTAAAAAATTAATTTTATTTGATAAAATAAAATTTCTACAAGTATTAATAATTTATTTTTATATAAGTGTGTAAAACATAATGAAAAATAGTTTTTAGAAAAAATTTGTTTTAAAGCATAAAAATTAACTTATATCAAAATCTTGAATATTGGTGATTCAAATGGAATTAATTATATTATTATAAATAAAATGTATAATATTCCAATTTATTTCCAAATTCAAAATAAAATGGTACTTTTAAATTGGACGATTTAATGAAAATAAATCATAGTATTTAAAAATATGGTATTTTTAACTATTCACTGAAAAATCAATCATCCTAGAAAAATCCCAAATTTTAAGCCTATTTTAATTTAAATGTGATTATTTAAAAAATTATTTTAATTTTATAAAATACTATTTCAATAAGTGACATGAATTACTTATAATTTTCACACATAATATGAAATAAAAAACATTTTTTGAAGAAAATGCATTTTTGAAGCATAAAATAACTTCACAAAAAATTAAGTACTTATTTATCAATATATTTTGTTTATATAAAAATTTATACATAATTATTAATATATGGTTATTACTATTCATTCCACCAATTTAACGTCTAGTTTATAATAGTGTACTATATTATGGTTCATTCAGAATCGGGTTTACATGTATCAGAATCTATCAATAAAATTTAATTTATTTGAAGAGTAGTATGTCATAAAATATTAGGGTGTTACATTATAACACTCTTAAATAAATTTTTCCCTCTCAATTTTATCTCAGTCATCAAAGTTTCAACCTTTGAAAACTCATGTCTTACATAGGGGTAAAAAAATCTTATTTTGAAAAGGGAATGTGGGAAACATAATGGTAACCTAAAATATCACATATCCAGGTTCTTAGATAAAGATTAGATTTTTGGGAAGTTAAAATATAAACATGAAGGATAAAAATAACATCTAAGTATTAATAGATAGTGATAGAAAAAAATTTCATGATAAATTTAATGACTACACGACCATAAATTAATGAGGGGTGAAAATACCATCAATTCATCAGAAATAAAGGTAAAAGAATAATATTTTTATTTTAGGATCCTTTAATTAAATTTGAAGGATTGTTTTAATAACAAGATAGAAAACATGATAAAAACACTTAATTGATTTATTTTCATTTCATAGGTATAATTCCATCAAATTTTGTCCTTTTATCAATTTCAACTTCAATTATTACACCAGGAAATAAATATTCAAGATGAATTTTTCATATATGAAGCACTAAAATTAGTATTTAATAGATCAAGAAATTCATAAAAGAATGAAAATTCATTCCTTCCATCTCTAGATATTTACCAAAATAAAAATTATTAGCATGGGTAATCTAATATAGATTAATCATTTTTTAATCTCAAAATTATTTACAATAACACCCAAAGTTCAACTTAATCAACTTCATAAGTTTTTAACCTTAAAAAATTTCCAAAATATGTCTGACTAATTTCAAATTCAAAAAAATAGAAATAAGGCCACTAAATTTCCAAAATCAATATAACATTAATACTAAAAATAACATATTGTAGTTCTTAATGTCATATACCAAATATGTGAATACATTGATCATATATTTTCCTAAAACATGGTTATAAAATGAATCATAATTAAAGTCATAAGACTTAGAGAATTCTTTTTCTGTCTTGATAGCACATGAGACAATATCTTCGTACAACAAGAAGGATTGTAAGACTGATTCTAGATGAATAAATGGTTTTAACCCATCAAATAAATGATCAATATTACTTCTTGGGTTACGTATATAATGTGAAGCATGCCTCGCTAACCTTGTAAATTTATCCTCATACTTTGCGACATTCTCATCCTCCTTTTTACTTAGACTTAGAAATTGCCTTTCCATATTTGCTCGATGGTCATGAGGAAAGTATTTTTCTAATAAAAGTTCTTTAAACTCCCTCCATTCCATATTTGATACTTAATCATCTTCCTTTGTGTTTTAAATCAATGACCACCATTGATCAGTATCTCCAGTGAGGCGGTAAACTGCCTTGACAACTTTTTCCCTTTCACTACTCCCCAAGGCATGGAATATTTTCTCTAAAGAACTTATCCATTGCTCAGCTACCAATGTATTTGTACTCCCATTTAATGTTGGTATTTGTTTCCTCATGAATCGATCTAACATTGATCCTCCATGTTCTAGATCAGGGTGCTCCATATGGGTAAGGTTATTATTCATAACCTGTGTGAGTTGTCCCAGTATAGTGATAAGTTGATCAGCACCAGTTGTATCACCAGCTCCACTATAATTATCTTGATCAAGATGTCAATCCCAACATGGAGTGCGTGCATTGATATAGTTTTCATTCCTTTCCCTAGGATCCATTTATAAACAATGGCATAAACTAGATCAGTTTATGAATCGAAATACATAATTCCAAACTTCTAAAACACTTAACATAAATTGAATAGTTTATGGATATAATCCATAATCATAAAAAAATGTTTTCTTTGAGGAAGTATATACTCATAAACCCTTCATAATGGTTTTTATAGAAAATGAGAATTATCCTAAGCATATCCCTTTGGAGTGTCATAACCAAAAGTCCAGCAAGGCCCGTTGTCGTGCAGTAGTTCCCGTTCAAGTCTAGATCAAAACGGTGTTTTCAGGTTTTACCCCTAGGTACATCTGTGCCAGAGCCACCTATACCTGCTCATATCCAGACATGGATGTATTTCTTGGAAAACTCAAAAAATCTCTACAATACCAAAATTCTAGGAAGTTATTCTATACTAATCCTCAAAGTCTATCTTAGGGCTATGTGCTCTAACCAGATTTTATCTAAATCTAGATTCCAAGGTTTGTATTAAACTTCCTCTAATACCAACTGTAATGCTCCGACCCCAGAATCCCAGAGTCGGTGAATTATTACGTATCATTTGCATGATCACAAAAGATCAAGTCTCGAAATATCGATTAGTTTAGTAGCCTTGGAAAGACTATATACATTCATAAGTCTTACATTACATGATAAAGTGAAAAACAACAACAACATAGTCTCCCTAGTCCACACTCATATCCCCTCAGACTATCCCTTTATGTCAGTCGTAAAATAATTCTTCACATCCTGGGAAAAATAAAACATAGAAAGGGGTGAGCTCAGATGCTTAGTAAGGATAACAATATAGCAGAAACTTTCATAAATAAGCATAAAAATTTAATTCAATGTATAACTAAAACAAAATCCTTTCAAACTTGAACTTCATCATAATAATGAAAAAATAAAATGAACTAATTCCATTTACTTATTCACATGGATATTCTACTAGTCGAATAATCACATACAATATCAATAACCACTTTCATAATGATGGAATGCATAATGCCAGACTATCATAACCACATAGTCAAGGCCTTGTGACAATACTACAAATAAGATTTTATCAAGGCCTTGTGCCAAGACACTAGTTTGTCTCATGATACCTACCGATGCATCTAGGAGCTATAGCGAGCTCCACCCGTCACTTACTAAGTCCAATGCATTCCTCATATGAACAGGTTTAAACATAACAAAAACATTTGTATTAAAACTAGAATACGAAATGTTAATACTTTATCCATAAAATATGAATGGTATAAAAATAACACATCCAAAATCAAACATATCACAAAACCTTCAATAAAATATGGACGTTTTTTATCATAATAAATCAACTTCAAATAAGCTTAAAATCCATCAAAGGATGTTGACATAGATGAAATCAAAACTATTTGAGAGAAATATCTCTTTTTTTTAAATCATTTAAAAGTCACATAATTAAAAAATAAAACATTTACTCTGAAAATATTCTTATAAGCTTGTAAGGTAAGCATTAATGATTTTATAACGGTGGAAAATAGCCACGCCCACCGTATAAGTTAAAAAATACATTTTTACATTAATTTTTTCGAAAAGGTTAAAAAGGACCTTGTTTGGAAAAAGATGGAAAGATTCCTTTATAAACATATTATAAAAATTAAAACAAGTTTATAAATGAATTTAAACCATAGTCTATAAATATTAATATTGTTTTGAAATACATCTTTAAGAGACATGGATGCGGTTGATAAAGAGGTCCCAATAGATAATATAAACAACCTCGGATAATGAAGAGATTGTGAAATTAACCCTTACCTTGTACTTTTCCTTGGTAGAGGGTAGGTTAACCTCCTGTATAATGGTGAAATAATTGTTATTAAATTATACAAGAATCATATACATTAATATGATATCATATATGATCTTTTAACATTGCTTTGTTAATAATATCTTAGTATTATTGTCTTTTCGGGTGTTAACGGATTCATTTTCCTTTATATTATTTGTTATGTGAGTCATAATTGTTATGGATGGAATGTATCTTATTCATATCCAGAATTATATCAAGTCTTTAAACATTATTTTTAATCATCTAATGAAAATTAGTCTTGAATGGATACGATGGGGAATGAATCTCATTGCGTTCGTGGAGACGGTAATCCGTACATACGCACGAGCGACAATACCATTTTTTTATATTAAAATAATATATAATTGGATGGTATATAATATATAAATAATAATTATCATGTTATATTTATTATTTACATCAGTTACACATCATTATTATACCCATACAAATAATAATGTATTGAATAATAATTACACCACGGCGTGGAGACGGTAAGCCATGCGTACGCACTTATGGTGACATGTCATTCAAAGGATAGATAGAATAATGAATTTGGTTTTAACATATTTATAATAACATCACAGTATATTTAATATACTAGAGTTATTATTTTAGAATGGAAACAACAAAGATAAAGGAAGTGGAATAAGAAAGGAACTTGAAAGAGGTGATGAAATATTTACCTCTTCTTCGGGTTCTTCCTTTTGATTTGATCAAAAGGGATCCTTAGGTTGGCTTTCTGACAAAAGTAACACCTCTTTCAAGAAGTTAGGATTGTTGAGAGGGTATTTGGGCATAGTTTGTCCGAGAAAAATTTCTCTGAAGGTGTGAATTAGAGAGAAGGTGGAGTGACCTTTTATAAGAGGAGTGAGGGGCACCTTAGGAAAAGCTAGAAATATTATTTTATAATAAAATAATTTTTGGTTTATAATGGATCAAAAGTGTATTATTTAAAGGATAAGGTGATGATGGGTCTAAAACCACTCAACCAATATGTTTTATACAGGTTTGGGTCACTATATTAACTTTATCTATTAGATTTAACTCTTAGTTAAATAGTTTGACATTTGTCATGTCTCTTTGTATTTTTATATTATATGGTTAATAAGCTTACTATATACTTAAAAGTGAACCCAAAGTGGTTCATTAATGATAAAAAATCATTATATAAGTCCTTTTTCTGAACCTTAGATTTTTAGGAATAGAATATCTATTAATAATAAAATATATTTTTTTAAAACTCTTTTATGTCAATTTTGACACTATTTGGTATTTTGTTTTTTATAAATTGATAAAAACATTATCACTTCGAATAAAATTCATATAACCAACTCTAATATGTCATATTAACCTATAAAATTAGTGGAATTCATAAAAAGTCTCATATTACATTTATTTGGATATTTATAATATCAATTATTTTAATATTTCATTAATTAGGTAATTATTGCATCATCATTGTGTCATAAATAAATTAAATTACTTAATGTCTAAAAAATATAAATAAAATACCATTATGTAGGAAATAGTTTTATATTTCTAATGAATATTTATAGTCGAATTTATCTTATGTATTACCCTATATTAAATATGTTTGTATTATTAAACTTTGATTTTAACTCTTTTAACTCTTCTTTGAATTAAATAATAATAAATTTCCTAACATAATCCAAGTTGACCAAAGAGGTTCATATTTTATTCATAAGGTTGTTTTTGGTCGAACTATACTTATCCAATAGAATTAGGTCATGTGTTAGGGTAATAATAATATCATTTTTACCCTTAATCACCCTATTTACTTTTAACCATGGTAAATAAAAGTAAAAGGTTACTATTCACCAAAAAATATTTTCATCTTATTGAACCACATTTTACATACTGATATCAACTGTTTGTATCGGATTTTTGAACTTCCACTCATAGAAGTGGTAAAATTAAGTTTTATATGAATTTGCAAATTCTCCTAGGAGGTGGGTAAAAGACGGTGAAAAGATATATAAAGTTTTTATATATCTAAAATTATTATAAACTAACTCTAATGAATTACATTGAACTTATATAGGTATTACATATCTATTTTGACCTAAAATAAATTTAAATAAAATAAATAATTATTTAAATAAAAATTTAAATAAAAATTTGGGTTTAAACTATAACTCAGAGTTTTTCACTATTCATCAAAAATTGAAAGTTTTCAGAAAAATACCAAAAAATCACCCTAAGATAATTTTAATATTCCGAATCCAAAAGTGAATTCCATTTCGAAAGATAAAATTTATAAAATTTTAAAAAGTGGGTATTACTATTCATAATGGCTAGTTTGATTGGTTGTGGTGTGTTAGAACTCGAAGTTGTGTACAACACATGCTACTGTATTATTCAAAGAGAAGCGTATCGTGGAAGCTTAGGGTGTTACAATAACAAGTGACTTAAGAGTCTTTCTTGTCCTTTATTTCTTTCTTCTTATATCTATACTAAAATTATTTATTCCCAACTATATTTTTCATCCTTCAAGAAAGATTAGCTAGTTCACTCTCAGAATGTTCACTTCCACTTGATTCAGATAAAACAGTGACCTTCTTCGATTTATATCTTGTAACTCTCTTAGGAGTGTTATATTTCATACGATTAGAGGTAGTTGTAAAATCTACACTTATATTCCCATTCTTCTTCTTAACATTGTCATCATCTCTTTTCATTCTAGTCTCATGTTGAAGAAGAGTTCCAAAAATATCATCAAGAGTAATCTGTGAGACTTTCCTATTCTCATCAATAGTTGTTCTCTTTGATTACCACTCATTAGGCATGATTTCTATAATCTTATCCACAATATGTTAAAAATAGTCATTAATATTTGTTGTACCTTACATATAGGTTCTCTATAAGGAAAGAAAAAACCATGATACTCAGCTCTAAGAATAGCTCTTCTAGTTTCAATAACTTTGGATGTACCAAAATGAGTAACTTCAAGATTCTTCCAAATACAATTTCCAGCTTCACAGGATGAAATTTGTCTATATATATTCCTATTCATGGAACACAACAAAGTATTGCGTACCTTGTAGTTTAGTTGATATTCTGACTTTTCTTGATTAGTAAAAGTTCTGACTTCCTTATCAGGAATCTTGTAATCTCCAGTAAGCATTACAAAGTTGTCCACTCCAATGTTAATGAAAAAAGTCTTCATATGATCTATCAAATATTCATAATCATTCCCATCAAATATAGGTGGTCTAGTAGGATTAATATTGTCTATTGAACCAACATTCATTCCTGCCATCTCAATGAAAAAATATTTCTACACAAAATTGTTAGTAATAAAATTTTGTAAACAAAAATAAAAATATCCTAAGCAAGAAAAATATAGAACAAGAAAAGACTTGAGCAAGAAAACTTATATGTGAATATAAGTATTTCAGAGACCTCCTTTAATACCAATTTTTGGATTGAAATAATGATGTAGATGCTCAAGAGTTTGGGTTAATTGTATAATTTAAAAAAAATCCTTTGGAACTTTTAAATATGGTAATGTTTAACAAAGTTAAACAAGGAAAATTCACAAGACCTCTTAGTTTTACAAACTTGATTGATTCCGGAAATATGGATCCAAAAATGAAACTTAAGAAAAGTTTACAAGGACAAAGATTCTACCTTAAAGTTTACAGAATCTTACTAATCAAAGTATACAAGTATAAGAAAGTATAAGATAGTTATACTTTCCTTATCAACAAAAATGCAGTGGAAAACAAACTTTAAACAATACAAGTAACAAGTAAGAAATATTTTAACCCAAAGAGTAGGGTATCCAAAAACCATGGATAAAGGTCCCTTGATTTATAATTTAAATAAATTATCTATTACCCACACCAGGGTAATCCTTAGATATAAATATCGTATCTTTTCTTGTTATCCACGCAAGCCCTCGAACTTCAAGGTAGTCAGCACTTCTGTCTTCCTATCACCGGAAGCCCTCGAATGTACTCAACAACATTTAGAGTCACACGTAGCAATTCTGAACAAGATGTTTAGTACGCACAAAGAATTAAAGTATCTCTCTCAATAAATCACTTCAGCAGTATGTAATCTCTAGATTGATCAACATATATTGAGCTCATTAAAATGTGCTCCTATTTATAGGCACATCTTCAACAGTCGGCTCCCTCCTCCAACGGTCATATTTTTCCTTGAATTTCAGAGGGACCTATACACGTGTCACTCAAACAATAGTTAGTTAGTAACAGAAAGCATGGCATAATTTTATAACTCAAACAAGAGTAAGTAAAATATGGTTGCTCAACCAAATTCAATTTTTCAGAGTCTAATGAAAAATAGAATTCAGAGTCTAAGAGAGTAAACCTTCAGAGTCTATGTTACAAGGATATAAGTATTATATTTTTCAAGGAATTTTGAATCATAATTCTATAGATTTAGAAGTCTTAATTCTAAGGAATTAAGATTCTAGATTTTGAAGAATTTAGAGTCTGAATTCTAAAGAATTTGGAGTCGGAATTATGAGGAATTCAGAACCTGAATTCTGAGGACTTCAGAGTCTGAATTCTGAGGAATTCAGAACCGAAATTCTATGGAATTTGGAGTCTGAATTATGAGTAATTCAGAGTCAGAATTCTGAGGAATTTGCGGTCTGGATTTTAGAGAATTCGGATTCTGAATTTCAGAGAATTCAGATTCTGAATTTCAGAGAATTCGAATTCTGAATTTCAGAGAATTCAGATTCTGAATTTTAGAGAATTCAGATTCTGAATTTCAAATAATTTGGATCCTGAAAATAGAGTACCCTATATATAATTATTTAAATAATTCCAATGTTTTATATGTGAAACCTAATTTTTAATTAGGAAAAAAAAGAGTTAAAATAAAATATGAACAATGAAAAACATGGTAAGGATAAATTTCCTTGGGGAAGGAAAAATTTCTTCATTAATAAAAATCTTAGGGAAAAAGAAATTTTCCTTTAAGATGGAGTGTTTTTTATTTTTAAAACATGAATGAATGGAAAAGTCATAAGGAAACCTTATTGACTCAAAAAAATTAAATTTATAATGTGTTTATTGAAGTGTGTAGGATTTTTTATTTCATTAAAAAAATCTAATTTTTATAAACTTGTTAAATGGTATTTGATAAATTATAAGCATGATTTCACATTCATGTATGTTTATATATAGCATATAAAACCTTGGTTGTATCTATCTTGTTTCCTACATCAGGTCATCCCATGTAGACTTAGAGTTGACTGACTAAACTCTCTTTTCTAAGAAAACCTTGTGAGATCATCCATCTCTTAGAAGTGAAGAATACATTTTCATTTAATAGAGAGGAATATGTTTTTAGAAGAAAAATTAGTTGAGAATACCCCCATTTTCCCTTTTAAATTTATTTCCAATAGATGGAGAAAGTTTGATCACAAATATTGAATTTTAAATATGTGAATTTATATTGATAAAAAACATAAAGGGGGATTGTTGGGCCCAATGGTTCATTTGTATTCAATGATGTGTCAATATGTGTTTGGTTAATTTATATTAATTGTTTATTCTTGGAAAAATTTTATGGATTCACTTAATGAAATTATATTCCATGCTCAAGCAATTTTCCATATTAACCCTGATGATTTTTTAATCTGATCATTAAATGTCAAAGACATGTGCTTAAGAGAGCACGTTGTATACAAAAAGTGGAGGAACATTAAAATTCTAATTTTAATTAAGTGAAGAAGGTGATTTCTGGTTTCCATGTAGAAAGAAATTATATATTACATGAGAAAATAAGTGAAGGTAATGCAATGTTTTATAATTACATGAAGGGTATTTGAAGGAGGAATTCAAATTATAATTACATTTTTTATGAACAAAATGAAGAGTTTTTTAGAAATTTTTTTGAGAAATGATTTATCTATTATATAATTGTAATTATTTATTGAACACGTTTAAAAAAATAATGGTTAACCACAAGCCCCCAAGGGCTAGCCCTCAACCACACTTTAGGGACTCAAGTTCTACCTCATGAGAAAGCCTATCCAAGAAGGACACATGGAGGTATAGTGGGTCGTGTATAATCCCAAAGCATGGTCATGTATAAGTTTCATGGGATAGGCCATGTATAGTCCCACTAAGAATAATGGGCCATGTTGTAGGGGTGACAGCACGACAAGGCATTGGATGGGAGCGGACCTTGTACTTTCTTTTGGACACTTAAAGAGAGTGGTTTATTGATATACCAAAGGCATGATGAAGAGAATTTATGATGTGGGATGAGATATTGTGGATATTATTTATCCGTAGTAAAAAGATATATATAAAACATGAGTATTCTGATTGTGGTGATCTATTTTGTCCATCCATTTTCTTCAACCTTCAGCCATTGAAGGATATCTATGCACACTTTTGAAAATTGGTGATCATCGCTCAAGAATCCTTCACATGAAGGTCATCTCCATTTTTCAATTAAAAGTATTGAGAAAAGGACAATTGAACCAAGCACATTCATGTAATTCTTTTATTACATGTATACATTTTAAGAACAAATGCAGTGCAAGAAGTTGTCACAAGAATCAGAAACAATTTCCTGATGTCATCACTTGATGATCTTAAGATCACACTAAAGTATAGAGACAATCTTAAAAACATGTGACGTCACATAATGGCATGTGGAAAATCACTGTGAAATCACATGATGATTATGGATCATGAAATAGTATGAAGACAACCATGAAGCTTTCACATGAAGATGAATATATCTTCAATCACAAGATGATCCCATATTTTTCATGAATTATCATTTTAATAGTTCAAGATTTTAAGTGTATAAGAACTGAGGCATTACATGATCAACAAAGTGATCATGTGAAGCTATCACATTAATTTTATGATCATTCTAGAAATGCATGGGGAGGTTGAGACTTATATCCATTCGAAATATATGATATATGATGATAAACTTGGGAATTTAATGATTCTTTAGCATGGAATGAAAATTGGAGGAGATCAACCTATATTAACCAAGGCTTAGATAAGAGTTTTTTTATTGAAGATATTGAGAGATATAATAAAAACAAATAAACCATGTGAATCATTCATGTGAAGAAAGAAGAACATATGAGCCTCCTTGGTTAAAGGAAGGATACTACGGATAACCATTATCTCATGAGGACAACACCAATCCTATATGGGGCCTCGTTTACCTCATCAAGAAATGAAAGTATCTCATTTTTAATGGAATGGAGGTGAATCATACTTTATGGGAGGTTAATTTTATTGTTGAAAACCTTTCCAACAAAGGAGGTCCTGGCAGTAGTCTTGTCCTCCACTATAGCCAAGGATCTCTCCCCAGTGATTGTAATCTAATTTATAGGGGTGATGATCTCATCCTACATCACTACATCTCACCTTGATTTATCAAGACTCTGGAATCTAGTTTTTGAATAAGTAAATAGATATTTTTGAGTGAGGAAGAAACCTATGATCTATACTGGTCTCATGAAAATATTGAGAAGAACCAACAGAGAACTCAGTATCTTGCGATGGAAGAACCTGTGGACAGACTTCCTATCACATGAAGGACCTCCCACATAACACCTCTTATTTACCCAAAGGAGGGAGGTGAAACTCACAAAAACACAAACTTTTCATGTGAATGAACTTGTAGACACACCTCATGTCATGTGATGGAACACACAAATAGAGCTTTGGTCATGAAAAGAACATATGTGAATGAAGTGGGATATCATGTGATCTCTCCACATGAAATAGGAGTAATAATGACCCACGATTATCATACATATATATTAAATCATTTTTTATGAATATTAATCACATTAAAAGAACAAAATACTAATGGATATAATAGTTTAGTGTCTTTGGAAACTTAGAAACAAAAAAAATGGTCTATAGGTAAACCATGTCATCTCCCACTATGATATTCATAACTAGAACCCTTATTATACATATCATATGTAATACATTTCTTCATAACCAAGGGAAATAAAACACAATAAATTGTGATCTCATGTTCTCAGTAAGGGTAAACAAGGTAAATAAATAAGCATAACATGAACATAAGGGTATGATAACAAGGGAATAACATGTAAAAACCATACACTACTTATCAAGTATCATAATATCGATACATGGAATAAAGATTGGAAGTTCATAAGACATGAATTATATGTTAATAAAATAACATGTGGCATGAGATCATAAAATTTGAATAAGAAATACTTTCCTGTCATACATATAAGCATATAAAATCATTTCTATAGTACTTAAGGCTCACTTACATGGAGATCATAGTGGAATTCATTCACTCCCCAAACCTGAAGGACACCTGAACACCCTGAGAGGGGAGGGGTGAATCAAGGTGTCAAATTTTTCTTCAAAAGTAATGGATCTTGTTCCCAAATTGGTAGGAATTTGTTAAACTTGTCTATTGGTAATGTACAATAATTTAAAAATTCACATGCAGAAGGAAAACAAAGAAATTTTACTTGGTTCATCACTATGGGATAGTCCAAGGAGCATATAGAGTTTGATTTTTTTTGTACCTAAATCAACTAATATTCACTAGTTGTGGAATACATAAGTTTAGACATATTAACTCTATTCCAGACACACTGACTTTTTAATATTTTGGGGATAACACACTATATCCCTTGGAACACTTCCTTCGACTCCCCATAACTCACTGCTTTGAGATAATTCATACTCAGTTTATCAACTTGAAGGTTTCTTCAATGGATTGACATTAAATTATTTTTCTTTGACTAGTATGTGAATCTTCTTACACCGTAGACCTTGGTTGATTCACTCTAAAAGCATAGTTCAATAAAAATAAGATGTTCAAACTGTCTTTTGTGAATCTTAGTCTTTCTCGAAGCACCCTTACCATCATAGAACAAAATCCCTTCACGAAGATGACCAAGTCAATGCGGAATTCCCCATCATCATGAAGAACTCATTAATAAAAATAATTGGCTTCATAAAAGACTCAAAAAGTATTTTTGTGATTCTCAAACTCTCATGGAATGTCAGTTTCACAGATCTCCAATGTCTTTACAAAATCAAATTGATTTCTAATTTTCCTTGGAAAATTTGTGTAAATTGAAGAGGGTAGCCTTATATTTATAGGCTTGTCCATTCTCAATGCCCCACCACCTCTTAAAAAAATTTCCATATCTTTAAAAACCACCTTCACGTAGCTCCTCCATTCATGATTCTCCATGGTAATTTGAAATTTTCATGAATCTTTCCATCAGACCATCACGCATTGTGATTATCCAATTCCCACAATTACAGAGATCACCATCACCATTCCTGAGGATTTAATTCTCTATCATTCATGATGCTCTTTTTTGTCGCATATCTCACCATCAACTATCTTCCATCCTTCGTGAAACACTATTTGTGAATCCCATCTTCATGAAACTCAAACCTTTTTTATATTTTCATAAGGCCTTCAATAAAATCCAATTTTCACAATGAAATCCATCTTCCAAATTTTGGACCCCAAAAATTTGGAAAACACTAGAAAATGACACCACCTTTAATATTATTGTTAGCTTGAACTATAGGGTCCATTTCCTTGAAAAATCCCTGATATTCCTTGTGAGGATTGACAACAAACACAAACCATTCTCCATTTCCAACAAAGAACATCCATGGTTCCAATAATCTCCCCCTTTGGGTTTGTTAGAAATATACAGATAAATTCAATGATGTAGTGGCCGTAATCAAAACCTGATACATGAGAAACAAAACATCCAACACTCTAAGTCTATGTGATAAAATCTTGGTGTAGAAAAAAATAGGATCATGAATTTGGTTTTTGTGTTTTGGAATGATTAAAGATGTCCAAGCTAAGATATAATCATGTCAGAGAAGTATTGCATGGTTTCTCAAAAACATGCAAAAACTTTTCACCATCCTCCATTCTTCTACAACTAATTCTCCCCCATTAGCAATAAACCCAAGGACTAATATTTTTACATTATAGAGCTAAAAACACATACCCCCTGGATCGTATCTCCCCCATAAACCTACATCACTTTTACACAAAAATTAAAACAATTATCACAACTAGGGAGATGGGAACACCCATGACCTTTTAATGCACTAGGAGGTGGCTGAACAATGAGATTCAACTGATGTTTCTCAAACACGTGTTCTAACAATGTCTTGGTCAGTATTTCAGCCACTTGATCATCAGTTTCGATATGATCCATTTTAATCATGACTTATTTAACTTTTTACTTGATGAAGTGATACCCGATTTCAATGTGTTTCGTACAAGAATACTAAATAGGATTATTTTTAAGATAGACCGCGCTCTTTTTATCACAGTGAATCACCATTGGTTGATCCAACCCATCACCAATATAAGCTAGTTATTACTTCATACCAAGTATTTGGGTGCATTCCATTGTAGTGGAGATATACTCTTCTTCAATAGTAATAAGCGAAGTACTTTCTTGTTTCTTACTCAACCAACCCACACATTTCTTACCAATAGATAATGCTCCACCGCTTGTTGACTTTCTATCAACAACATCTCCAGCCCAGTAAACATCATAAAACATTGATAGTTCACTATATGTTCCTACAGAAAAGTATAATCCAAAATTGTGATTACCTTAAATATACCTCATGATTCTTTTCATTGCGTCTATATGTTATTCCTTTGGATTACTTTGAAATTTTATCGCTAAACATATTGAAAATAAAATATATGGTCCTTTTTCTATTAGGTAAAATAATTATAACAACCCATACTTTACATAAATTTATATTAATTAAAAGTTGAAGATTTTTTATTAAAAAATATAACAAATCCATGATAGGACTATATAGGTATAGTGTCTTTAGAAATTTGGAAACATAATTAACTATTTCATAATACATCTTCATTGTCTCCCACTTATTTCATTATAACTAGGCCCCTTTTTGACATATGTTACTTAATACCCTTCTTCATGACCTAGGGAAAAGAAACATATAAAAGGATGAGCTCAGATGCTCAGTAAGGGTAATCAAGGGAGATATCAATCATATAATAATCATAAGACATAAGAAAATAACATTTGAAAATCTTATCCTGTATATGAAAGATCATGATATCATGTCATGGGATAAATCATGAAATTTCATGAGAATAAATGAATGTAATACCAAAAGTCATAACATAAGACATGATATTTTGTGGCATACACACAATAAAATAAAAACATTTCATATTATTCAAGGCTCATTTCCAAGACCATCATATCGGACAAAGTCCATTATTGAACCGAGTTCACTCCTTGTTCTAACCTTGTATTACTGAACCGATATCATTTCATGTTCTAGCCATCTATATCTCATTAGATATAAATCTTTACCTAATAAATTGGAGGGAGATTTAGGTCCCACCCATCTCATAATGAAATCATTCTTATGTGTTCTACAAAAACATAAATCATTCATCATTGCATAACCTATGGAATAAAATGGGTTTCTTAAACATCATTCCATCATAATCCATATAAAACAAATAGATTCCATAAATATAATTCCATAATAAACACAGTCACACCATAGTAATAATAGAAATATAAAAAAACCCTATTAAATAATATCATCTTAAATAAAAAACAATTTTGATAAAACACTTGATATTAATTCTTGATAAAAATAACCTTTCTTCTTCAAAAACGCTTTATTTTATCAAAATGCTATGAAATTTTAACAGAAATGATTTTATTTTAAAATAAAATTGAATGATTTTAGAGAAATTTTTATGGAAAAATGTGTTATAGAGATGTAAAAATCCATTCATGTTGTATAAGTTAAAGAAACATCATCCTCATACTTTTACTGGAAAAGTCAAAAAGCACCTTGTATCGAATAATGAAAAAATATTTCTTTCATACCATTTAGTAAAAATTCCCCAATGGTTAAAATTAACTTTAAACAATTGTATGATAATAGAAATAGTATTAAATTTTTAAGGAACATGGATGTTGATGATAAATATACCCTAGTAAATACTTACAAATAAATAATATTAGATAATAATGAGACTGAAAAATTACCCCACACCTAAATTAAAGAAGGAGCTATTGGATGAGTCTCATAGTTATTCATTCTTTATTCACCTTGGAAGCACAAATATGTATAGGGACCTGAAAGAGTATTTCTAGTGGGATTACATGAAAAGAGATGTTTCTGAATATGTCTATTGGTGCTTGGTTTGTCACCAAGTTAAGGTTGAGAGACATAATTTTTGATTTTTCATCAATTAAATAATTTCTGAATCATTGATTTATATCCTATTTAGGTAGTTATTTATATCATAAAAATTATAAATAAATTAACATGATAAATGAAATCATTTTAGATTTAAAATGGGTATTTATAATCAAAATTATCTATAGAATAATTTTATAATAAAAATGATTTAGTTATTAAAATTTGAGTGAGTTATATTTAACTTTTCTTTAAATAAAATAAATTAAATGTCCAAATCTCATCCAAGTGGCCACTAAAGGACACCATTTAGACCTAAATATTATTTAGGTAAAAAAAATTATCCAATTATATTAAGAAAAGTTTTAGGGTCATTTTATAATAGTATCATTACCCTTAATTACTTGTTTTACCCTTTTACCATATTAATAAAAATTATCGAAGTTACTGTTCATAATGCCCAAAAATAAAACAAAGGTTTTTATATAATTTGAATCTATTGAATCCAAATATGGAATCAATTTTTTAAACTTAAAAACATATAATTTTCAGTAATTAAATTAAAATTAATTCTATTATTGGAAAGATAAAAAGGATTTTAAAAGTTAAAAGATTGCAAAAGAATGAAATGTTTTACATCTGAATTCAATCTAAAATTAATTATAATGAAATAAATTATATTTAATGATAAAAAATATATTCTATTTATACATTAAAACCATACCATATTATAATTTTACCATATAAATTATTTTAATGGAAAAAAATTGTCTTCAATTAAAATTCAGTGTATTTTTACTATTCATCAAAATTTGAATATTATTAAAAAAATATTAAAATTTTATCCAAAGTAAATTTATATATACCAATTCCAAATAAATTTTTTATGTTCTCATATAAAAATTATTAATGTGGCAAAATCTTAATTTAAAATGGGTTCTCTATTAAAAGGTGGAAAATTACTCATTTCAAAAAAAAGGTTTTTATACATAAAATAGGATTTATTCATACCCTAGGACAGAAATATCTATTGGATGAATATAAATAATATTTTATATAACGTATATATTTAATTAATTTCATTTAATAATAGTAATTCACTCAATTTATTAACAAAAAATAAAAAAATACAGTTGATTTATATTTTTCATAAATAATTGGTTGTGAATGACTTAACCATACATTTTCATAAGTTAGTAATATTTATTATTGATAACCTAACGGCTATGTTACAATGGTAATTTTATACTAAATTCATCTAATAGTTTTTTTAAACTCATGATTGCATGCAATGCAAACTATTGAAGAATTAAAAATATTTGGAGAAAAATATATCATAAAAACATCTGGTTGTTACATTCTACCCCCTTTAAAATGAATTTCACCCTCAAAATTAGTCAATTGGATAAAAATATGAGGATGTCTCTCCATAATTATATCCTCAAGTTCCCACATATCTTCCTAAAATTGGTGGTTCTACCAAAAAAAATACCCAAGAGAGTTTTCTTGTTTCGTAGAAATTTTTTGATACGATCCATAATATCTATAGGTTGTTCCTCATATGAATGATCTTTCTCTAGCAATACAACATTTAAGTTTAGTACATGTTAAGGATCAGGTATGTAATTTCTTAGGAGAGATACATGGAACACATCATAAACTTGATAGAGATTCATTGGAAGCACCAATTGGTAAGTTACCTTCCCAACACGATCCATAATTTCAAAAGGACTGATATACCAAGGGCTCAGATTGCCCTTCTTTCCAAATATCATTACCCTCTTCCAGTTATATATTCATAGAAACACATTATCACCCACTTAAAACTCTAGGCCTTTTCTTTGGTTGTTAGTATAACTTTTTTGTTGACTCTGACCTTCTCAAATGTGTTGTTGCATAGATTTTACATTTTTCTTCAATTTCATCAACAAGATCAGATCCTAATAGCTTTATTTGTCCAAATTCATCCTAAAATGTTGGAGTTATGAACTTATTTCCATATAGGGATTCATAAGTATCCATATGAATATTGGAGTGAAAGATATTGTTGTAATAAAATCCACCAAAGGTATGTGTTGATCCCAACCACCTTTGAAATCTATAGAGCAAGCTCTCAACTTGTCTTTTAGAGATTGAATTATCCTCTCAGACTGACCATCTATCTGAGGATGATAAGTAGTGTTGAAATTTAACTCTGTATCCAAATAATGATGAATAATTTACTAAAACTTTGAGTTAAACCTTGGATCCAGATCAGATATAATGGAAAGTGGTTATCCATATAATATTACCACTTCCTTTATATATATCCTGAAAATCTGATCAAGATAGAAATATTCTCTAATAGTAATGAATTTTGCTAACTTAATAAGGAGATAAAATATAACCCACATAGAATTATGTCCTTTATATGTTTTGGGAAGTCCAGTGACAAATTTCATAATTATGTTTTCCTATTTCCATTCTGGTATGGGTAATGGTTGTAACATCCCCTTAGAATTATGTCTCTCAGCCTTAACTTGCTGACAAACCAAGCATTGAGAGACATATTCAGCAACATCTCTTTTCATGTAATCCCACTATAAATACTCTTTCAGTCCCCTATACATTTTTTTGCTTCCAGGGTGAATAGAGAATGAATTACTATGAGACTCATCCAATATTTAACTGTTTTATGTTCTTATGCATGTTTTGTGAAATAAGTTATAGTTCCCCTTCTTAGGTCATAGTTATGTCATTAAAAAATGGTATTAACATAATATATACAATATTTATTCATTATTTACATTTATATAATCATTATTTAATGAAGATCATGTAGAATGAATCTCGTCGCATCGTGGATACGGTAGGTCATACGTACGCACGAGTGACGATATCATTCCTATATTTGTTGAATAGTATTGAATTGTATGGTGTATAATATTTCATAATTAATATCATTTTATCATAATGATATATATTTATTATTTACATAATTATACCCATCCAATTAATGTGGTGGTGAAAACATATTACACCACAGAATGGAAACGGTAAGTTGTATGTACGCATGTATAGTGATTTCATTTTTTTTTTGTAAGATGAATAGAAGGTGGAATATGGTTGTTTCATAATTATTATAAAATCTCATTATATAAGTGATACTAGAGTTATTAATTTATAATTAAACAACTCATGAAGAGTAAGTATAATAATAAATAAGTTTGAAACAATTGGTAGAGGATATTACCTCTTCTTCGACGTGCTTCCTATAAATCTCCTATTAGAGCACTATAGTTGGTCTTTAAAGAAAACCAGAACCTATAGAATTTAACTAGGAAAGTTGATACTGAAAGATGGTAGTGGTTTTATGACCTTTAAGGTTCAAAGTGAAGTGAAAAGGTGAGGGAGGAGGTTCCCTTTCATAATTGAGGTGAGGGGCACTTTTGGGATCTCTAAAAATATTAATTTATAAAAAAATAAAAACTCATCCAAAAACCTCCAAAATGTCCTAAATTATAATATTAGATGAGATATGGTTTTAATATCATCAACCAATAGATTTTAGACATGCATTTCTATCAATTTAAACCTTATCATTTTAATTAACACTTAGTTATTCTATTTAATTTTTAACTAGTTTAACTAATATTTCAATATTAAAAGGGTGACATATTTACTTATTTGATGTAAATTAGGCATTAAATAAATAAATTAGAACATTTTAGACAATATAAAAATTATTATATATTTTTTAAAAATGTTTTATGATTTTTAAATAATTTAATAAAACATTATTTTGATAAACAGACAACAGTGTCAATTTTGACACTTTAATTTATTTATTTTTAAAAGTATTAATATAATAATATAACTTCTAAAAATATATTTTATTATATTAATAAGAGATAAAGGTAATATATAAAATTAATTTAACATATTAATTATCCAAGATTATATTTATTTAAATATTTTTAATAACATTTATTTGATATCTCAATTAATAAAATAATTACTACATCAATTTTGTGTAATTATTTATTATAATTATTTTTTTAATAAAAATTAAAAATAAAATACTATGAAGAATAAAAATATGATATATTTTTGAAGAATACTTGTAGTTGAATTTATATTCTATAAAATCTAACATTTAAAATGTTATACTTATTAAATTATGAAGGTGAAAACTTTAACATCACTTTAAATAAAATAATATAAGTGTCATAATCCCTTCTATAAGGATCCAAATGGTCAATAAATCAACCATTAGTTGATTATGGTCTATATATACTCAAATAATAATATTTTTTAAAGTTTTTTGGACTTTTTATGGGTATTATTATTTTATTAAAAACTATATTATTGATTTTTCATCAATTAAATAATTTATACATCATTAATGTATAAGCTATTTAGGTAATTATTTATTTCCTAAAAATTAAAAATAAATTACCATGATAAAGAAAAAAATAGATTTCAAATGAGTATTTATAATCAAATTTATCTTTTGTAAAACATTATATTAAAAATGATTTAGTTACTCAAATTTGAGTGAGATATATTTAACTTTTCATTAAATAAAATAAATTAAATGTCCTAATCTCATCAAAGTGGACTCTAAATGAAACCATTTCGACCCAAGGATGATTCATGTAGAAAAACACTTATCCAATGATATTAATACAATTTTTATGGTAATTTTATAATAGTATTCTTACCCTTAATTACCTGTTTTACCCTTTTGCTACATTAATAAAAATTATCAAAGTTACTATTCATAATGCCCAAAAATAAAACAGAGATATTTACATAATTTGGACCTACTGGTTCCAAATATGGAATCCATTTTTAAAGATTCAAAACAAAGAAGTTAAATTAATTAATTTAAAATTAATTTTGTTGTTGGAAAGAGAGAAAGGGTTTTAAAAGTTAAAACATTGCAAAATATTCAAATGTTTTTACTTCTAAATTCAATGTAAAATTAATTCCAATGAAATACATTATATTGAATGATAAAAATATATTCTATTTATACTTTAAAACTATTCAATATTATAATTTAAAAAAATAAATTATTTTAATGGAAAAAGTTGTCTTCAATAAAAATTTAGTGTATTTTTATTATTCATCAAAATTTGAAAGTTATTAGAAAAATATTAAAAATTCATTAAAAGTACTTTTTTATATCACTCTTCCAAAGAACATGTTTATTTTGTCATATAAAAATTATTAATGTGTCAAAATCTTAATTTAAAAGGGGTTCACCATTAAAATGTGGAAAATTACCCATTTGAAACATATAGGTTTTTATACATCAAATAGGGTTTATTCATACACTATAACAAAAATATATATTGGATAAATATAAAAAATATTTTATATAACATATATATTTCATTAATTTTATTTACTAATAGTAATTCTCTCAATTTATTAACAAAAAATGAAAAAGATAGTTGATTTATATTTTTCATAAATAATTGGTAACAAATGACTTCATCATAAATTTTCACAATTTAGTTATATTTATTCCTGATAACCTAATGGCTAGGTTAAAGTGCTCATTTTATACTAAGGGAATCTTTCTGTTTTTTAAAAATCATGATTTCATGGAACTCAATCTATTAAAGAACTAAAAATATTTGGAGAAAAATATTTCATATAAACATTCGGGTGTTAAAGTCTGCCCACCTTAAACTGAATTTCACCCTCAAAATTAGGGGTGTCCAGACCTGACCCGACCCGACTAATCCAACTCGACCCAATCGAGTTGGGTCAAGTTAAAAAATTTATACCACAGGTTGGGTTGGGTTGGGTTATATCATGGTCAGGTTGGGTCGGGTCACGGGTTGGGAAAAAATTGACCCAACCCGACCCAACCAACCCGACTACTATGAGTCGACGGTGAAGGATCGACTAAGAAAACGATCATTAAACATCTCCCTCACCCTCACCAGTCTAGTTTATCCACCGCATCACACCTGTATGTACCCCCAGACTCTGCCACCACCTCCATCTTTATCGCAACTGTGTGTGGTGCCAAATCTATCGGTGCCAGGAACTACCCCATTCTCATCACCCTCTTGGCCTCACCTTGAACCTCATCAAACCTTGATAACTACTTGCAGAAAAGCTAATCACATCACACCATCAAGTCGCAGACTAGCGTTTTTTGGGTCGATTTATTACAGGGCGGATAATGTGGGCATTCCATAGTGTGGCGAAGAAGATGAAGTGGAGAAATACGTAACCCGATCAACCCACGGGGTGATAGCCAAAAAAATAACTGAACAATTTTTTTTGTCGTAACCCGATCAACCTACGGGTTGGGATCATTAAAAAATACCAAATAATTTTTTTCCTTAACCCGATCAACCCAACCCGACCCAACCTGATTTGAGACGGGTTGCGTCGGGTTGGGTCTGAATCCAAAAACATCTCTGACCGGACCCAACCTGACCTGACCTATTTTTCTTGGGTCGGGTCCAAAATAGTTGTCAACTCAACCCAACCCGACCCATGGACATCCCAACTAAAAATTCATCACTTGGATAAAAAAAATATGAGGATATATCTCCCTCATTATATCCTAAAGTTCCCACATATCTTCTTAAAATGGTTGCTTCTTCCAAAAAAAAATTAACCAAGCAAGTTTTCTTGTTTCGCATAACTTTTTTGCTATGATCCTGAATCTCTATCAGTTGTTCTTCATAAAAAAGATATTTCTCTAGTGGTATTAATTCTAAGTTTACTACATGTGAAGGATAAGGTGTTTAATTTCCCAAGAGAGATACATGGAATACATCATGAACTTGAGAGAGATTCAATGGAATCACCAATTGGTAAGGTACCTTCCCAACATGATCCAGAATTTCAAAAGGACTGATATACCTGGGGATCAGCTTGCCCTTCTTTCCAAATAACATTACTCTCTTCTAGGGAGATATTTGTAGAAACACCTTATCACCCACTTTAAACTCTAGGTATTTTCTTTAGTTTTTAGCATAACTTTTTTGTTGACTCTGAGATGTTCTTATGTGTTGTTGAATAGATTTTACCATTTATGTTATTTCATCAACAAGATCAGGTCCTAATAGCTTTCTTTCCCCAAATTCATACGAGAAAGTTGGAGTTTTGAACCTATTTCTATAGAGGGATTCATAAGGATCCATATGAATACTAGAGTGAAATATATTGTTGTAAAAAATTACACCAAAGGTTGGTGTTGATTCCAACCACCTTTGAAATCCATAGAGCCAGCTCTCAACATGTATTCTAGAGTTTGAATTTTCCTCTCAGACTGACCATATGTATGAGGTTGATAAGTAGTGTTGAAACTTAACTCTGTATCTAGATCATGTTGAATAATTTTCCATAAATTTTAGGTAAACCTTATATCCTGATCAGATATAATGGAAAGTGGTACTCTATGAAATCATACCACTTCCTTTACATATATCCTAGCAATCTGATCAAGAGAGAAATCCTATCTAATATAAATGAAGTGTACTGACTTCATAAGGAGTTAAACTATAACCCATATAGCATTATGGACTTTAGATGTTTTGGGGAGTCCACTGAAAAGTCCATAGTGATGTTTTCTCATTTCCATTCTAGCATGGGTAACGGTTGTAACATCCCCCTAGACTTCTATCTCTCAGCCTTAACTTTCTAACAAACCAAGCACCGAGAGATATATTCGAAAATATCTATTTTAATGTCATCAGACAAAAAATAATATTCCATGTCCCTATACATATTTGTGCTTCCAGGGTGAATATAGAATGAAGAACTATGAGACTCATCAAATATCTCCTTTAATTCTGGTATGGGAGGAATACAAACCCGATTCTTGAACTATATTATTTATAACATCCTTTCTCTTTATTACATACATAAACATGATTTATTGCATAAACTTTCACTTAAGACAACTCTAAGGATCAAGTGGTATAGTTTATTGGGAATTTTGGAACATTACACAACAAGTTAGAACATAAAACACAACATTTTTATTGAAAACATCTTTTACATAACCACAACATTTCTTCGTACTTTGCATTGCATGGGATAACCTGAAGACATACATAATAAAAGGGTGAGATATAAAGCCCAGTAAGGGAGTAAACAATTCATAATATGAAGAATATAGTACATGTTAGGCAATAGGCATATCAATGGAGCACAAGAAAAACATGAACATAAAGGAATGATATAGCATGGTTATCATAACTTAGAAATGTAGTAACAACATTGAACATGATATTAGTATGATCCAAGGATCATTGCACATGGAGCATGATTAAACCCTCAATACACTTGAATTATCATTATTAAACCATCATTTCACTTGACTTGTCATGATACTAATCTTTACCCAATTCATTGGAGCACTATAAGGGTGCACCCTTCTTAATCATTTCATTTCATACATAAGTGTGCCACATAGATCATACAACAAGGATTCATTGAACATCATAATTTATTCCATGAATAAGAGATGTGGAATACATAAATTTAATTCCTCAATCAAGAATTAAATGTTCATAAAGGTAAATACCCTTTATAGATAAATGGGTGTGGTATTCACTTACACGATGATTTTGGCCTGGAAATTAAGGTGTAACTTCGGCAGTATAATAACGTCAAATAGAAATCATAAAATGGGTTGATGAGAGAGAAAGGGGTATCTAATCATTTAAAAATGAAATGGATATTAAGGGGTCATGGAACATAATATACCAATATATTTAATGAAATTTAGATGCATAATATAAAATAATTTCTTGAATGTAAATGAGAAGAGAGAAATTCCTTACGGAATTTCGGCATGGTAATGAGTGTACATGGGAGGTATTAATGAGATAAAAAGAGGTATATCGTCATTAAAAAATAAGGATGGAAGTATGTGGGAGGTGATAAACCATACCCCAACATTTTTAATTGAAAATAAAATGGTATAACCACATAAATAAATTTGGACAAAATGAGGAAGGAAGAAATCGATTACTTTGAAGTGTGATCCCAAAGGCTTGGAAGAGGCTTGAGAGAGGCTTATTTAGATCTTGGGAGCCTTGGGAGGATTCTAGAGATAAAAGGTAAGGGTTTTGTCATGTTTCAAATGGTTTAAGTGAAGAGTAATAAGATATTGAGTGGGTTTATATAGGAAAAGAGAGGGGATTTTTTATTATTTAGGTTTTGGAAACCACACATTAAACTAATCAAAACCACAAACCATCTCATGGTTTTTGCCATGTTTTTTAAAAAATTAGAGAGTAAAACATTATTTTATAATTTAAATGGACTAACTTATCAAAATATTAGTCTTTATTATGTGGAGGTGGGTCACACTCTCAAGGAAATCATTTTTAAAATGTTAAAATGTTTTAAAAGTATTGGAGGGTCCACTAAGGCATTGTAAAATAAATAAAACAAACCTAAAATAAAATTATTTTAAATTTAAAACATATATTGGCTGAAAATACCATTTATAGTATTTTGTTACATCACTATTGGGTCATTATGATGTCATAAAACATATTATATATTTAAACGGTATTTGATTTTTACCCAAAAATTTGACAGTCTCAAAAAAATTTGAAAAATTCACCATTGGATAATTTCGATGTCATAATTCAAAAAATAATATTCATTTTATCTATATAATTTTATAAATATTTAAATTTTTACTTTTAAAATAAAAAACCAATATTTATAAAAATTTCATGGGTTTTGACAAAAATAGCTTTCAAGCCTTAATAAAAATTACAATTTTATTCATAAAAATTATATGATCATTTATATTTAATAAAAATTAATTTAGTAATAATATTTTATTAAAATATTATTTAATTAAAAAATCCATAAATTCATCAAAATAGATTTCTTAATTAAATATCAACAAAAAATACTATTTGTGCTTTAAAAACTATTTACAAAGTAACAATAATAAAATGAATGTATATTCTTTATTATATACAAAAATAATGAACAAAATAATAGTGTTAGGGTATTGTTACATAATACATTATAAAACTCACATAAGACCTAAGGGTAAGGTGTGAAATGGTGATAGACTCTTGGGGTGGCTCAGATAACATCGCTCGGGTGGTAATCTCTATTAACTTACACTTTTCCTATAGGCAGTTCCGTTCAAGCTTAACATATTGAAGCTCGGCTTGGGATTGGTCTAGAGAGAAGCCCGGTGATGTTACCTCCATTTCAACCTCCAAAAAATGGGCTTCATACAAATCAATTCTACTGGATGAGGCCATCACTTCCTTTGTCTGAGTAAATTGTATTTGTTAAAGCACTATATTTATACTAATCATTTTATCATTGTTCAATGACTATATTAGCAATGGTAAAAATTACGAATGTTATTTTAAAATACAAAAACATAAATTCAAAAAAGTTCATATTTTTTATATAACCATTTTACATAATAAGATATTTAATTAGATCAATAGGAATTTTCATTAATAAAATTTTGGGTCGTTACAATCTTCCCCCCTTAAGAAATTTCGCCCTCGAAATTTCCTTTTATCAAACAAAAACAGATGAGGGTAAATTTTATTTATCACTTCCTCTAATTACCATGTTTCCTCTTCAAACATTTGGTTTCTCCACAACACCTTTATGAGGGGAATTGTCTTATTTCATAGAACTTTTTCTCTATGATATAAGATCTTCACCGACTTCTCTATATAGAATAGTTCATTCTTTAATGGTACCACCTCTGGATTGAGTACATGTGATGGTTTAGGTATGTACTTCCTCAAGAGTGATGTTGAGTCAATAAGGTTTCTTTATGAATTTTCCATTCCTTTATGTTTTTAAAATCACAAACACATTATCTTAAGGAAAAAAATTTACCTAAAGATTATTTTCATAAGGAAAATTTCCTTCTCTAAAGAAATTTTTTATCCTTACCTATGTTTTCATTGTTCTTTTTTTAGTCTCTCTAAAACCAACTCATTTTATTACTAAGGTTAAATTTGATTTCATATCTAAAACCATGGAATCTTATAATTCCGTGGATATAGAGCGTTCTGTTTTCAAGTTCTGAATTCTATGAAATTCAGGGTTTGAATTCTCTGAAATTGAGGTTTCTAATTATCTCAAATTCATGTTCCAAATTCTCTAAAATTCAGGTTTTGATTTCCTCAGAATTCAGACTCCTAATTCCTCAGAATTCAGACTCTGGATTCCTAATAATTCAGACTCAAAATTACTCAGAATTCTACCTCCCAATTCCTTATTATTTAGACTCCAAATTCTTCAGAATTCAGACTCTGAATTCCTCAGAATTCTGACTCTGAATTCCTCAAAATTCAGACTTCTAATTCCTTATAATTCAGACTCTGAATTCCTCAAAATTCCAATTCATAATTCATGGGGATTCTGACTCCAAAATCTTTAGATTCCAGATTCTGAATTCCTTGTAAAACAAAATCTGAATATCCATGTCTTATAGATTCTGAATTTTTATTTGGTTAGAATTCGAACTTTATTTTTTCCTTAGACTCTGAAAAATAGATTTTCTTATGCAACCTTATTTTTCTTATACATGTTATAGTTATGAAATGATGTTGTACAATCTGTTTCTAACTAATCGTTGTTTAAGTGACATGTGTACAAGTTCCTCTGAGATTTGAGGAAAAATATAACTGTTAGAGGAGGGAGTCGACCGTTGGAAAAGTGCCTATAAATAAGAGCTCATTTTATCGAGCTCACGGCTATTGTTCCATCACTAGAGATTTCATGATGCTGAAGTGATTTCTAGAGAGAGAGACTCTCATGCTTTGTGCGGTTCTGAACATCTTGTTCAGATTTCTTCGTGTGACTTTGATTGTTGCTGAGTACAATCGAGAGATTTCGAGGATAGGAAGACAGAGGTACTGACTACCTTAATGTTCTAGGGATTTTGAGGATAGGAAGACAGAGGTGCTGACTACCTTAAAGTTTGATGAATTTCGGGGTTAAGAAGACAGAGGTACCGACTACCTTAAATTTCAAGGGCTTGCAAGGATATCAAGACATATTCCAATATTCCTATCAAGAGCTTACCCTAGTGTGGGTAATATAGACTTTCTTGAAAGTATAAATCAAGGTTCCTTTATCCAAGGTTGTTGGATACCCTAATCTTTTGGTTAAAATATTTCATACTTGTTACTTGTTTTGTTTCAAGTTTATTTTTTATGTATTTTTTATAAAGAATGAAAGTATAACTTTATTATACTTTATATTTCTTATATGTTATATGATAATTAATATTCTATACTCTTTAAGGTAGAATATTTACCTAAGTAAACTTTCCTTAAGATTCATTTTCAGAACCACATTTCTATAACCCAGTAAGTTTGTTTGGTATAACAAAAAGAGGTCTTTTGAATTTACCTTGTTTAACTTTGTTAAAATTAGTTTTCCTTAAGGTTAAAAATGAAAGTTTTTAAACTTACTATTCACCCCCCCCCCCACTCTTTTAATTGACAATCTGCATCATTATTTTGATCCTACAATTAGTATCAGAGTATGTTTCTGAATTACTTATATACACATATAAGTTTTATTTCTCAAGTTTTCGTTGTTCTAAATTTTCTTGCTTAACTTTTCTTGCTTAAGTTTTGCTTATAGGTTTTCATCTTTTTTAATAAACCTTTCATATTAAAAAGTTTTTGTGTAAATATATTTTCTTATAAGAATTATAGGAATGAATGTTTGTTCGACTAAAAATCTAAATCCAACCAGACCACCTATTTTTTATAGTAATGATTATGAGTATTGGAGAGATCATATGAAGACTTTTGTTATTAATACTGAAGTAGAAAATTTTTTAATTATTAATGGAGATTACAAAACTCATGATAAGGAAGTCAAAACCTTTACTAAACAAGAAAATTTAGAATATCAACTAAATTACAAGGTACTCAATACTTTGTTGTGTTCCATGACCAGGAATATATATATTCAAATTTCTTCTTTTGAAGTTGCTAATTGCATATAGAAGAAATTGGAAGTTACACATTTTTGTACATCCAAATTCATAAATACTAGAAGAGCTATGCTTATAGTATAATATCATGGATTTCTATTTCCATATGGAGAACCAGTATGCAAGGTACAAAAAAGGTTTATGACAATTTTCAATAGTTTAAAATCTATCGGTGAGAAAGGTCTTTATGATGAAGCTCTTATGGATAAGATTATAGATATCATGCCTAATAAGTGGGAATCTAAGAGAACAGCTATTGATGAAAATATGTTAGTATCTCAAATTACTCTTGATGAGTTTTTGGAACTCTTCTTCAACATGATACAAGAATGAAAAGATATGCAGATATGAATAAGAAGAATAATGGAAATGGAATGGTAGACTTTATTACTATTAAATCCAGGACTCCTGAAAGGGTTACAAGATTTAATTCTAAGAAATTCATTGCATTATCTGAATCTAGTGAAAGTGAACATTCTGAGAATGAGTTAGGTAATCTTGCTCAAAAGATGAACAAGATAGTTAGAAAGAAATAATTTCAGTATAGATATAAGAAGAAAGAAATAAAATACAAGAAATACTTGAAAGTCACTTACTATGAATGCAAAAGAGAAGGGAATATAAGACCAGACTATTTTATGCTTAAGAAAAAGGATAAAAAAGGAAAAAAATTCTAAGAGAAATAGAAATAAGTACTAAAAGGCTAAATCTAAGAATGTTTTGAAAGCCAGTGACACCTTGAGTTCCATTGGAGGTGACTCTTCAGATGAATCCTCAGAGTATGAATCTTCTGATCAGAAGAATCTTGGTCTACTAGTCAAACACCCACTAAAAATCATTGTCTAATAGTCAAGGTACACAATTTTGAATCTATGACTAATGTATCTTTGAATGTAAATTACACTGATGATAAATACTATGAATATTTATATGATGATTCTTACTCATCAGAAGCCAATACATTACCTTCTTATTAAGAAGTGTCTAAATTTTCTAAACTACTTGAGAATTAAAATTCTAAACTCAAGAAAAATATTGATAAGTAAAATTATAGATTATCTATTTTTACCAAATAAGAATTAGATCCTTCTAAAGATCTTGATAATAAAACTTTTGATTTTAAAAGTATTTCTAAAAATCTTGAGGAATTTAATTCTAATAAGGATAAACTTTCTAAGGATCTTGAAAATGTAACTTCTAAGAAAAACAATTTAGAGACTAACTCTAGCTCTAAAACTAATAACCATGAGGATAAAAATATGGTTATTAAACTAAAGTTATAAATATTTTACTTAAGAAAATGTATGTCAAACTTTACCTCTAGTAAGGAAAATTTTGACAAGATGTGTTCTCAAATTCATCCTTTAAGGAATCGTTCTGGTTTTGGTTATACCCATTCAAAACCAATTTTTAGTAATAAAATTTTTGTTCCCAAAAGTGCTCCATTTTTCAATAAATGTTAGTGTGGTGGACATTGGGAGAAAATAATTATTTAAACAAAACTCAATATTTAGGTTTTCATAAAGCTAATTTTTCTAAGAAAATGTGGATTCCTAAAATATTGATATCTAAAATTTTTGGATCCAAGAATGTTTAGATTCTGAAAATATAACTCTTTTATTTTCAGGAAAACAAATAAAGTACCAACAACAATACATGGTACATTGATAGTGGATGTTCTTAGCATATTAATGGTAACAAAAACTTTTTTGAAAATATTATCAAGACAAAACGAGGAAAAGTAAATTTTAGAGATAATGCTCAGGAAAAAATTGTTGGTATAGGTAACATTGTTATTCTTGGAAAAACTTTAATTGCAAATGAATTGTTTTTTAAAAGTCTTAATAACAACCTCATTATAATAAGTCAATCATGTTAGGAAGGTTACCTAGTGAATTTTAGAAATGATAAATTCTTATTACACTATTCCAATGAAGAGTTCATTCTTTCTTCCCATGGGAAATAGAATGTATACACACTAAACATAGAAAACCTTAGGATCCAAGATCTAACTTGCCTTAGTGCAATGTAAGATCAATCTTGGTTATGGAATATAATCTTAGGATATTGTAACCTTAGGAACCTATGTAAACTCTCAAAGAAAAAACTTGTTAAGGATATACTGGAGCTTATATTTGATTCTTCCAAAGTTTATGATCCTTGAAAATATGGAAACCAACATAAATCAATTTTTAAATCAATCGGTTAAGTATCAACTTCTGATGCATTACAATTAGTTCATATGGATCTTTCTGGTCCAACAAAAACTGGAAGTATTGGAGGAAAATATTATGTATTTTTCCTAGTTGATGATTATACTAGATTTATGTGGGTCTATTTTCTAAAAGCAAAATATGAATCTTTTTACTATTTCAAAATTTTTAGATCCCAAGTAAAAAATGATAAAAATCTTCCATTGATAACTTTTTATAGTGATCATGGAGGAGAATTTCAAAATTCTGATTTTGAAACTTTTTTTAGTAGAAAATACATTACTCATAACTTCTCAACTCCAAGAACTCCTCAACAAAATGGTGATGTTGAAAGATAAAATTGAATTCTTCAAGAGATAACTAGAACAATGTTGAGAGAATATTCTATAGCTAAACACTTTTGGGTTGAATCTATAATTAATGTGTTTTATTCTATAAATCAAGTTTTGATTACACGTTTTCTTAATAAAACACCTTATGAGTTATGGAATGGTAGAAAACATATAATTTCTTACTTCAAGGTATTATATTGCAAAGTATTCATTATAAATACTAAAGATAATTTACATAAATTTGCACAAAAATATTATGAAGGAATTTTCCTAGGCTACTCCACAACATATAAGGCTTATAGAGTTTTTAATAAAAATACTTGTACAGTTGAAGAAACAATACATGTTAAATTTGATGAAACTGATCCTTTTGTTTTTAAAAAACCTCAACTTATATCTTCATATGTGTTTTCAAAAACCAATTATCAACCCTTGATAGAAGATTCTTCGAATAAGTAAAATGTTCAAGAAAATATTTCTAAATCATTTAACTTAGAATATTTCCTACCATATGTTGATGAATAGGTGTTACAAAACCCAAATCAGTTGTTTCTTAAGAGTCATCCCAGTGATAGTATCATTGGTGATGTAAATCAACATGTAAGGACTAGAAGTTCCTTAAGAAATTAAGTAGAAAATCTTGCATTCCTTTCCCAATTATAACCAAAAATAACTGATGAAGATTTAGGTGATTATGATTGGATAAAATACATGCATGATGATATAAATAAATTTGAAAGGAACAAAGTCTAGACCTTGGTTGAAAGAACTAAGGAAACTTATGTAATTGGAGTAAAATGGGTCTTCATAAATAAGTGTGATGAAAATGGAATCATTGTGAGAAATAAATCTATATTAGTTGCTAAAGGATATAATCAAAAATAAGCAATAGACTATGAAGAAACCTATGATCTAGTAGCTAGACATGAATCTATTCGTATTTTAATTTCCTTTGCAGCATTCTTTAATTTCAAACTTTTTCAAATAGATGTAAAACGTGATTTCATTAATGGATATGTTCAAGAGGAAGTTTTTTTAATAAACTCCTAGGTTTTAAGATACAAAACATCTTGAACATGTTTTTAAACTTACCAAATCTTTATATAGAATTAAACAAGATTTTAGATCCTAATATGATAGACTTACAATATTTTTGTTACAAAACAATTATGTTAAGGGAAATATTGATCCAAACCTTTTTATAAATAAATATAATAATAAAAATTTGATTGTTCAAAATTATGTTGATGAAATTATATTTGTTTCAACTCAACATTCTTTAACCGATTCGTTTTCAAATCTAATAAAATATGAGTTTGAAATGAGTATGATGGGTGAGTTAACATTTTTCTTAGGTTTTTAAATTTCTCAAAAACCATAAAAACTTATATTCCCCAACATAAGTATATTAATGATCTTCTAAAAAATTATGGATTTGAAAATACTAAGAGTATAAGTACTCCAATTAGTAGCTAAAATTCTCTTGATCTTGATGAATATGGGAAACCAGTAGATCAAACATCATTTAAAGGTATCATTGGAAGTTTACCATACTTGAAAGCTACTCGTCCAAACATAATGTTTTTAGTATTCTTATGTGATAGATATAAATCTAATCAAAATTAATCCCATTTAAAAGCAGTGAAAATAATCTTTCGCTATTTAAAGGGAACCATGTATTTAGAACTTTTTTATACTTCTGGAAGTGATTTTGTTTTAAAACTTTTTACGAATACTAATTTTGGTGGATTTAGAATGGATAAGAAAAGTACATTCAAAACTTGTCATTTATTAGGATATTCATTAGTTTCTTGGTCATGCAAACAGAAACACTCTGTAGTACTTTCCACTACTGAAGTAGAATATATAGCAGCAGGAAGTTGTTGTGATCAAGTTTTGTGGATGCAACACACACTCACAGACTATGGCATGAGTTTTACCAAAACACAGATATTGTGTGATAACACTAGTGCCATTTCCCTAAGTAAAAACCCTACACATCACTCTTTTGAAAAACACATAGAGATTAGGCATCACTTTCTTAGGGATCACACACTTAAAGAATATATCATTCTTCAGTTTATCAGAATGAAAGATCAACTTGTAGATATTTTCACAAAATCTTTACCATCTAATAGATTTGAATACAATAAATAGAATTTAGGAATTATAACTATAAGTTAATCTTCCATATTAAATTTTTAGTGAAACCTATATCCTTACAGTAAGAAACTCCTTTTCAAATGGGGAGTACATTTTCTTATTTAAACAAAAAAAATTTGTAACCAATTTTTTTTCATAACCAAATTTTTTTTCATAACCAAATTTTTTATTAACCAAATTTTGTTGTAATCAAAAGTTTTAATTTTCAAAAAATTTCATATTCAAATTTATTTTGTAATCAAATTTTTCATAATCAAATTTTTTGTAATCAAATTTTTCATAATCAAAATTTTTCATAATCAAATTTTCTTTCAAAATTCCAGAATCCAAAATTTTTCTTTCTTAAGAAATTTTTCTAAAATTTAATATTCTTCAACAAGAATTTTCCTCATTACTGATAATTTTTCCTAGCAATTCAGAAGGTATGATTCCTTTCTTAAAATGTTTTATCAACTTTTTACTTGTTGGTATTTTAATCTTGTTTAAGAAAAGTTTCATATTGTTTAAGAAAAATTTTTGGGATTTACTTTTCTTAAATACAAATTTTTATCTTAAAAACCTCAAAAGATCAGAACCTATCAAAATAATTCTTCAAATTTTATCTCAACTATCAGATCAGATCAAGCATATCTCAACCATTGGAACTTTTTGTAATATGAACCATTGCCTCAACCACCTATATAAATCCCCCCTGATGGTCGTCCCACATCATTTATCAAGATTTAGTGTGCTAAATCACTATTTCTTTACTTAATTCTCATTCCAAATTTTCTCACTTACCCAAATCCGAATGTCTTTGGAACTATCCCCGTATAAGAAAATTTCATCTATAAAGGAAATATGTGAATGATATATCTATAGTAAAAGGTTAGTTGATCCTAAGTTGTTTCCCAAATATGATTATCTTATTTTAAATAATATGAAATTGAATGGTTGAGAGAGTCTATTTGTATCAAAACCAATGGGATAGGATCCGGTGGATCTGCAGTTACTGGTAGAATTTTATGAAACCATAAGTTTTTTTGTATAATATGGAAAAGATAAGTTTTCTTTTAAGAGTTATGGAAAAAATATTCTCTTTCTTTCAGTATGGAAGCTAATATCATTGGAATTATTTATAAGGGAGAAGATGAATTCTGCACTCACAAGCTACTGGATGTTTAAAGAAGTTTTCATAAGAAGAAGGCTATAGAGTGCCTTGAGTTTTTAGGGGTGAAGACACCGAAGATCAAACATCTTTCTACAAATTTTTGGATTTTGAAGTTATGGGTTCAGGGGTTTATCATTCCAAGAAAAGGGGGTAAGGACTCCCTGAAGAAAAGTGACATTTATATTCTGGATTTTCTAGTAAACCTCAGGAATATTAACCTTGTATAGTATATCTTGATTAAAATTTCAAATATCAAGAATAGAACTATAAAGTCTCAGATTATTATATATCTAGATATTATTTCTAAGCTTATATTTATTTGTCTTAATTCGTTCAAAATTCCTTGTAGCTCTAAGCCAAGAAATTTCAAGGTTATGTTGCTTAGTGATGACACCTTGAGAAGGATGAAGGTTGGCTTCAATACTGAATCTAGAGAATTCTATGATTTATCTAAATCTGAAATCGAAGCTTTATCAAAGAAACTGAAAGTGGATGAGACATCCAAGAAAGTTGGGAAGAAGAGACAGGTGAAGGAATCAGAAATGAAAGAAAAAACTCTTGCAGTTCAGGAATCCCAATCCAAACCTCCAAAACCTAAGAAGAAAAAGACCTATCTGGATGAAGTTGTTTCCTAGTGGAGAGAAGATAAGAAGAATAGGAAGAAAGGGGAGCCTATTTTTGGTTTGGACCCTTCTGAAGCTAAATCCTTGAATATTAAGGGCACTGAGAAGCATGAGAAGAAGGAAAAGATAAATAAGCAGAAGAAAAAGAAGAAGAAGAAGAATTCAGAGACTGAAATAGTTCAAGATATTCTCAAAGACATCGAGAAATCCTCTGACCAAGTTCCGGTACCAGAATCATTTCTATAAGAATCACTTATAGTGACTCTGAGAAAGAAAATGGTAATTCTAGAACCATAAGAGGATAAAGAAACTTATAGTAAGAAGGAGTGGAAGAAGAAGAAGATGAAGAAGAAGAAGGGTATGACACTGATGATGTCATAAGTAAAGTAGATATTTATCTTGATAAGGAGATTCCTTCTAAAATATTGTCGATCTGGACCTCTCAATCTGAATCTTCAAAACTTTCTACCCAAAGAAAAGTATAATAGGGTCATTTAGAAGTAAATAAACCAACTGATGAAGAGAGTAGCATTCATGAATTGGTTCAACAAGATGACCTTGTGGTAGAAGCTAAGAAAGAAAATGTTGAGGAAGAAAAAATAGTTCAACTATCAGATAGTGAACATGAATTTACAAAAGCATCAGAGATCATTCCAAGAACTGATAAGGGAAAACAGGTGTTGGTTGATACATCAAGGAAATCTGTGGTGGTAAATAAATATGTTGATGGTTCATTAAAGAGAAAATATGAAGAGATAGAGAAAGAATCATCACTAACCAGAGAATCTGATTTGGAATCATCCTCTATGGGACATGACTTTGTGGTCCAATAGTTGAAGAATTTGGTTGATATTATTCTTTTGTTTCCTAGTATAGACTTGAGGTGTCATATGCTTTAGCACTCGTTTAATTAGAAATCAGCTTCTATTCCCATGCTTATGGATAAGTTCGTTAGGCTTGAGGCTGATTTTAAATCTTTCTTAATTGGGTATAAAGCTCACAATAGGTCATGTAAGGAAATTACAAAGTTTTCAAGGAAGATAATTGAAGAGATAATAATTTTTTATGACATTCAAGACAATGTGAAGGATGCTTTTGATACTGAAGATGTCAAGATCAAAGACCTTAATACAAGTTTCTATGAGAATATCAATCTTAAACAAACAGCTCGGAAGTAGGAAGTCAAGGATCTGAATGGGAAACTTAATTAAATTGCTATGAATTTGAAGAGAGAAAAGGGATCTCAGAATAGAGTTTGAGGAAAATTTCAGCAATCAAGAAGAGCTTTTGAAGACTCAAGTAGAAATTATTAAGGCTCAAGAAGAAAAAATCAAATTTTTAGAGAAGAAAAATGAGGATCAGGAACAGTTGATCAAGCACTTTTAAGAAGATCATAAGGAGATTAAGAAGCTGAAAACCATCGTGAAGAAGTTAATGCCGAAGGAGAAAAAAGGATGGTTTTTTTCTAATCTGATCTTTTGTTGTATTTTATTCCTCATACCAATTCTTTCAATCATAATGAAATTTTTTATTGTTCTTTATGAGGTTTTTTGTATAGTACTAATATTTCATGTACCATTTTTTTCTATTCCATTTATTCATTTTTGAATATCAAAAAGGGTGGAAAATGATAAAAAGAATACTAAGTAAAGAAGAAAATTCATTAAGTAAGGGGGATTCTATCTAAGGGGAGTTTTATCTAAGAAGATTTACTTATGTAAGAAAAATCAAAAACTCTTTAAGGAAGTCAAGAATACAATCCTTAGGGATTTTAAAAACTAAGGGGTAGTTAGTCTTATTCACCGTGATCCATAAGTAAAGAGAGATAAGTTTTTCTTTTAATTTCATAAAGAAAAAATCTAAGTCCTTATATTCTTTTTCATAAGGATGTTTGTGATTTCAAAAAAGGGGTATATTTTTGAGTCAATAAGGTTTTTTTATGACTTTTCCATTCCTTTATGTTTTGAAAATCACAAACACTTTATCTTAAGACAAATTGTTTTTCCCTAAGGATTATTTTCATTATGAAAATTCCATTCTCTAAAGAAATTTTTTATCTTTACCTATGTTTTAATTGCTCATTTTTTAGTCTCTATAAAACCAACTCATTTTATTACTAAGGATAAATTTGGTTTCTTATATAGAACCTTGGAATCCTATAATTCCTTATATATAGAATATTCTGTTTTCAGGTTCAGAATTCTCTGAAATTTAGGTTCTGAATTCTTTGAAATTCAGGTTCTAAATTCTATGAAATTCAGGTTATGAGTTCTCTGAAATTTAGGTTCCCAATTCTCTGAAATTCAGGTTCCAAATTCTCTAAAATTTTGGTTCTGAATTCCTCAGAGTTCAGACTCTGAATTCCTCAGGATTCAGACTCCGAAATCTTTAGATTTCATATTTTTAATTCCTTGTAAAACATAATCCAAATATCCATGTCTTAAAGATTCTGAATGTTTATTTTGTTAGACTCTGAACTTTATTTTTCCATAGAATTCGAAAAATAGATTTGGTTAAGCAACCTTATTTTTCTTATACTTCTTATAGTTATGAAATGATGTCATACAATATGTTTCTATCTAACCATTATTTGAATGACATGTGTATAGGTCCCTATGAGATTCAAGGAAAAATATGATTATTGTAGGAGGGAGTTGACCATCAGAGAAGTGCCTATAAATAAGAGATTATTTGATCGAGCTCACAACTATTGTTCCATCACTAGAGATTTCATGCTGCTGAAGTAATTTCTAGAGAGAGAGACTCTCATTCTTTGTGTGGTTCTGAACATATTATTCAGATTGGTTAGTGCGACTCCCATTGTTGTGGAGTACAATCGATGGATTCCAGGGATAGGAAGATAGAGGTACTGACTACCTTAAAGTTCAAGGTCTTCTGGGGATAGGAAGACAGATGTGCTGACTACCTTAAAGTTTGAGTACTTTCGGAGTTAAGAAGACAAAGGTGTCAACTACCTGAAATTTCAAGGGCTTGAAAAGATATCAAGATATATTTCGATATTCCTATCGAGGGATTAACCTGGTGTGGGTAAGACATACTTTCTTGAAAGTATAAATCGAGGGACCTTTATCCAAGGTTTTTGGATACCCTACTCTTTGGGTTAAAAGATTTCATACTTTTTACTTGTTTTGTTTCAATTTTATTTCTGTTGTATTTTTGATAAATAAATAAAGTATAACTTTATTAAAATTTCTTATTCGTTTATGTACTCTGATAATTAAGATTCTATACACTTTAAGGTAGAATATTTACCTAAGTAAACTTTCCTTAAGTTTCATTTCTGAAACTACATTTATGGAACCTAGTAAGTTTGTTTAGTAAAATTAAAATAGTTCTTGTGAATTTACCATGTTTAACTTTGTTAAACATAGTTTTACTTAAGGTTAAAAATGAAAGTTTTTAAAATTACAATTCACCCCCCCCCCCTCTTGTAATTGATCATCTACATCATTATTTCGATCCAACAAGTGATACATGGAATACACCATGTAATTTAGATAGGTTCGGTGGGATTTTTACTCAATAATCCACTGATCCAATGTGATCAAAGATATAAAAAGGGACAATGTACCTTGGATAAGCCCTCCCTTATTCTAAAATCTTATAACTCTCTTTCATGGTGATATGCAGAGGAATATCATGTCTCTAACATAAAACTCTAGGTCTCGTCGACGATTATCAGCATATCATTTTTGTCGAATCTGAGAAACTTTAATGTGATGTTGGATGGTAATAACATTCTCCGCCATTTCATTGACCATTTCTGGACCTATGATTTTTCTCTCCCCAACTTCATCCCAACATGTTTTTTTCTGCACCTCTTCCCATAAAGGGATTTATAAGGATCCATTTGGATGGTTGAGTGGAAACTATTATTGTAACAGAACTCAAACAGAGGAATATGTTGATACCATCCTCCTTTTAAGTCTATTGAGCATGCTCTAAACATGTCCTCCGGTGTTTGGATAGTCTTCTTAGATTGGCCATTAGTTTGAGGATTATAAGTTGTACTGAAGTTTAGCTCGGTATTCAGATCATGTTGAAGACTCTTCCAGAACATAGAGGTGAATCTTGGATCTCGATTGGATGTAATAGATAGTGGTACACCATGAATCCTTACCACTTTTCTGATATATATATATGTGCCAGTTGATCCAATGAGAAATCCTATCAAATTTTAATTAAGTATGCAGCCTTTGTAAGATGATCCACAATAACCGAGATAGCATTGTTTCCTTTGGATTTCTTCAAAAGTCCAGTGACAAAGTATAAGGTGGTGTTCTCCCATTTCCATGTTAGTATAGGTAATGGTTGCATCATCCCCTTATACTTCTACCTATCATACTTCACTTGATGACATACCGGGCACTTTGATGTATACTCAGTTATCTTCTTCTTCATGTTATCCCACCAATAATTCTCTTGAATATCTCGAAACATCTTTATTTTTCCTAGGTGAATGGAGAAATTCAAACTATGTGCATTATCATAAAGTTATTTCTTTAACTATGGATTTGATAGAACTTAAATTCTTCTCCCAAATATCAAAATTCCTTCTTCATTATCATTAAACTCTAAGGATTTCCCTTTTCTGATTGTTTCTACTTTCTTATGAATTCCCACATCATCGTTTTGAGCATCCTTTATCCTTTACAAAATAGATATTTGAGCAATAATTTGTGAAAGGATTGATTATGTTCTATTATTTATAATCCCCATGTCCATATTCAATAAATCTAAGAATATTGGATCCATTTCAATTCTCATTAATGAAAGAGTTCTTAGATCCTTTCTACTTAGATCATCTGCCACCTTGTTCGCTTTCCTAGGGTGGTAATGGATTGAGCAGTCATAGTCTTTGATCAGATCTAACCATCTTCATTAGAACATGTTCATATCTTTCTTTGTAAATATATACTTGAGGCTTTTGTGATCTGTGTAAATTTCACACTTCTCCCTAAAGAGGTAATGTCACCAAATTTTTTAAGATAAGATTAATGCATCCAAATCCAGATAATGTTTTGGACAGCTTTTTCTCATGAACATTCAATTTCTTTCAATCATAGGAAATTAATTTGTCATTTTTCATCAACACACAGCCTAGGACCTTCTTAAAAGCATCCCTAGAAACCATAAAAATTTCTCCACTTGTGGGTAGTGTGTTTATGGGCATAGGTATAAGCCTCATTTTCAACTCCTTGAAGCTATATTCACATCCATCACTCTAAGAAAACTTGACTCCCTTATAAGTTAGCTTGGTAAGAGGGTTTGACAATCCTGAGATATTTCTCACAAATCAATGATAATACCCATTTAACACTAGGAAGATACATATATTATTCATCGATGTTAGCCTTGACCATCCCTAAATTGAATCTATCTTAGAGGGATCCACAAATATCCTATTTCTTGTGAGGATATGATCCAAGAATGAGACTTCCTTCAACCAGAACTCACACTTGATATACTTTTCATAGAGTTTCTCCTTTCGTAAGGTCTCCTGTATAGTTCTTAGATGCTCCTCATGATCCTCCTTGGTTTTGGAGTATATTAGAATATTGTCTATAAAGACTACCAAAAAAATTCAAGGTAATCTCAAAAGACTCTATTCATTATGTCTATAATGATTTATGGAGCATTAGTGAGTCCAAAAGTCATTACAATGAATTCATAGTTCCCGTACCTTGTACAAAAAGTAGTCTTGGGGATATCCTCCTTCTTCACCCTTACTTAGTATTATCCCGACCGCAGATCCACCTTGGAGAAGTATTATGCTCCACATAGCCAATATAACAAGCCATCAATTTTTGGAAGAGGATACTTGTTCCTTATCATGATTTTGTTGAGCTCATGATAATCATTTCAAAGGCACATTGACCCATCCTTCTTCTTGACAAAGAGGACTGGTGAACCCCATGGTGAAGCACTTGGGTGTATAAACCCTTTATCTATATTCTCATGTAGTTGTTTTTTGTCTCCTCAAGCTCCACAATAGCCATTCTATATGGAGTCTTGGATATTGGCAATGCCTCCGGTATAAGATCAATTGAGAATTCAACATCTCTTTTAGGAGGAAGACCAGGAAATTCCTTGGGAAACACTTCGTGAATTCCCTCACAATAGACATGTCTTCAAGGATGGTTGATTCCTTAGATTCAATCATCTAAGCAAGATATGCATTCCCATAGGTAATTAATATCCATGCTTGAGATGATGGTGCTAAAGAAGATTCATCACCCTCTTTTCACTTGTATAGAATCAGGGGGTCGATTCGCCATATGGAGAGTGATTTCTATCTCATAACAATTTATGTTGTCTTTATATAGGTAAATCTAATCCATGCCTATAATTACATCAAATTACACCAGATGGAGTATGACGAGGTTCATCGAGAAGTTTAAACCACAAATTGTGATAGGGGGAGTTATATTCATGGGTTGCAATGATTGAACCATTTTCCGTTATCAGTAACATCTTAACTTCCATGATTTTTGGTGGTGTTGGGATTGTTCTACAAAACATTCGGGATATAAAATAATTTTTATAACTAAAATCAAAAAGTACATTGGATATTCCTGAATGAATAACAAGCGTACCTGTCAACACTTCATTTTCGGGGTTTTCTTTGGTGGTAATGATAGAAAAAGATATCCCTTTCTTCCTTGGAGGTTGTTGGTTGCCTCCAAAAACCCTTGTCTTAGGTAATTGGTTTGAAAAGTTCCATGGTTCTTTGTTGATGAAAAAATGAACAATGCATTGAGGGTCGAACAAAGCATTTCACTCCTCTATCACAGCAATGGGTTTTTCTTGTCAGAAGTTAATAGTTATGTACCCTTCTCTTCTATACCGAAAGCATTTCCTCATCCCCTTCAGGAAATTTTCGGGGTGCTTCTTTCCGCACCTTTGGTAAGTGGGGTGCTGGAATTTCTCAACATCATTGGATTTATCTATCGGACCGCCAAAATTAAATTCTATCCAAGGCTTCTTGTCCCCATGATACCCCTAATATTTTCTGATCTCCATTTCAACTTTGAGGGCACATTAGACAATTTCCTCATAGATCTCGAAGTCACAAATCTTTAGGGATTTTCATAGGCTAGGTTTTAGCCCACCAAAGAAGCGATCAACCTTGCATTCGGGGGTAATGAAAAATCCAAAGGTAAATCATACAAGCCTTGTGATGTTTTCCTCATACGCTTCGATGGATTTTTCATCTTTTTGCTTGAGGGAAAGGTAGTCCATTTTCATATTAGGTCAGGGGGTACGAAGAAAATATTTATTGAAAAAAAAAATTCTATAAATCCTTTCATTCCAAAACCTCAATATCCTCCTTGGGATTAATATTTTTTATCAATGTCCATCATTGATCAGCTTCACCCTCTATATGATAAGCATCCAAAAATACCTTCTCTTGTTCAGAATATTGAAGGATGAAGAAGATCTTCTCAATGGATTTGATCCATTGTTCTGCAATTGAGGGATTAGATGATCTATTAAAATTAGGAGGCCTTTGTCTCATGAATCTCTCTATTGTGACATGTTATTTATTAGGGGGGGTTAAACGTTCTTCTTGACCCATGTTTCTATTCAAAACCTGATTTAACTGAGAGAGTATCATGACAAAGTTTTCGATTCCTGCTCCCATCAGATTGGGAATCTTATTAAAATAGTCGTCACATTGATATTCACATCGGTTTCTAGCCTGAGTCCTCCTATTATCGGCCATTGGTTGGAATAAAAGGAAAGTTAGGGGTAACCCATAAAGGGTAATCCAATGACAAAAAGGGAGAACTTATAAATTACATTTATTTCCTCAACTTATCTATTTTATCGATGATATAATTCTCAACATATATTCTTAGAGGGAATTTTTTTATTACATTAAAAATGGTTCATACTAATATTATGAATTTACTAAAGTATATTCCCTAGGAGTGTCGCAACCAAGGGTGCATCAAGGTCTGTTGTCATGCACCAGTTCCCATTTGAGTCTTGCTCAAAGCGGTGTTTTCGGATTTTACCCCTAGATACATTTGTGCTAGAGCTACCTCTACTTATTTGTATCTAAATAGGGATGTATTTTTTTAGTAAACAGCTTACTCTATAATCACCAAAATTTATGGATGTTTTTATTATACTTAGTCTTATCCTTAAGTATTTTACTAGGGTTTTCTAATCCTAATCCCAAAAATAACTAAACATATCCTTTGATACCAACTATAATAACCCTTCTCTTTATTACACTCATAAATAAGATTTATTACATAAAATTGCACTTATGACAAATCTAAGGATTAATAAGTCAAGTTTCTTAGGAAATTAATATCATTGAAATATAACATAGAACATAAAACACAACATCATTATTGAAAATTTCTTTTACATGACCACAACATTTCTTCGTACTTTGCATTGTATGGGATAACCAGAGGACATGCATAAGAAAAGGGTGAGCTATAAATCCCATTAAGTGAGTAAAGAAGTCATAATATGAATAATATAGTACATATTAGGCAGTTGGAATATCAACGGAGAATAAGAGAAACATGAACATAAAGTCATGATACAACATGATTATCATAACTTGGAAATGTGGCAACAACATTTAACATGATATTAGCATAAGCCAAGGCTCATTGCACATGGATCATTAGTAAAACCTCATTTCACTAGAATTATCATGATTAAAAACTCATTTCACTTTACGTATCATGATACTAATCTTTACCTAATTCATTGGAGCGCTATTCGGGCACACCCTTCTTAATCATTTCATTTCATGCATAAATGTGCCACATAGATCATACAACATGGATTCAATGAACATCATAATTTATTCTACGAATAATAGATATATAATACATAAATGTAATTCCAAAATAAACAATTAAATGTGCATAAAGGTGAATACCCTTTATAGATAAATGGTTTTGGTATTCACTTACATGGTTTTTGGCATGGAAATTTTGGTGTAACTTCAGTAGAATAACGACGTCAAATAGAAATCGTAAAATGAATTGATGACAGAGAGAGGGTTATTTAGTCATTTATACATGAAATTTATAGTAAGGGGGTCATGAAAAATAATATCCAAACATATTTAATGGAATTTAGATGCATAATATAAAATAATTTCTTGAATTTAAATGAGAAGAGAGAAATTACTTACAGAATTTTAGCATTGTAACGGGTGTACATGGGAAGAATTAAGAAGATAGAAAGAGGTATATAATCATTAAAACATAAGTATTGTAGTATGGGGGAGTTTTGAAATCATACCCAAACATTTTTAATTAAAAATAAAAGGGTATAACAACATAAAGAAATTTGGACAAAAATGAGGAAGGAAGAAATCCCTTACTTGGAAGTGTGATATCAAAGGCTTGGGAGAGGCTTGAGAGAGGCTTTTTATGAGATTGGGGTTCCCTGGAAGGATTATAGAGGGAGGATTTCAGATTTGTTTGAGCTCCAAATGGTTTGAGTAAAGAGTAATGGTATATTGAGTGGGTTTATATAGGAAAGGAGAGGGATTTCATTATTATTTAGGTTTTGGACAGCACACATTAAACTAATCAAAACCACAAATGATCCCATGGTTTTTGCCCATGGTTTTTTCAAAAGTGGAGTGGAAAACATTATTTTATAATTCCAATGGAATAACTTATTAAAATATTATTCTTTATTATGTGGAGGTGAGTCACACTCTTAAGGAAATCATTTTAAAATGTTAAAATGTTTTAAAAGTCTTGGAGGTTCCACTAAGGCTTTGTAAAATAAATTAAAAAAACCTAAAATCACGTTATTTTAAAGGTAAAACATATATTTTACAAACATACCATTTATTTTATTTTATTACATCACTATTGGGTCATTATGATGTCATAAAACACATTATATATTTAAATAGTATTTATTTTTTACCCAAAAATTCGAATATATCAGAAAATCATAAAAAAATAATAATTGGATAATTTTGAAATCTTGATTCAAAAAATAATATTAATTTTATCTAAATAATTTTCTAAATATTTGGATTTTCTTACTTTTAAAATAAAAACCAGCATTTATCAAAAATTCATGGATTTTGACAAAAACAGCTTTCAAACCTTAATAAAAATTACAATTTTATTCATAAAAATTATATGATCATTTATATTCAATAAAAATTTATTTAGTAATAATATTTTATTAAAATATTATTTAATTCAAAAATCAATTAATTCAACAAAATATATTTCTTAAATGAATATCAACTAAAAATACAATTTCTGTTTTAAAACTATTTACAAAGTAACAATAATAAAATGAATGTATATTATTTATTCTATAAAAAAATAATGCACATAATAGTAGTGCTAGGGTCTTTTTATATAACCCCTTATAATAATCACATAAGACCTAAGGGTAAGGTATGCAATGGTGATAGACTCTTTGGGTGGCATGGATAACATTGATCGAGGCCTAATCTCTTTTAACTTCCACTTCTCTTATAGGCAGTTCTATTCAAGATTAACGTGTTGAATCTCAACTTGGGATTGGTCTAGAGCAAAGCTTAGTGACACCACCTCCTTTACAAGCTCTGAAAAATGGGCTTTATACATAGAAATTCTACTGGATGAGACCATCACTTCATTTCTCTGAGTAAATTGGATTTGTTAAATCCTTATATTTATACTAATCATGTGATCACTATTAAACGGCTATTTTAGCAACAGTAACAACTATTAATGCTATTTTAAAATCCAAAAACATAAAACCAAAAAAGTTCATATGTTTTATATAACCATTTTACATAATAAGACTTTTAATTAGATCAAGAGGAATATTTATTAAGAAAAGTTTGGTTCGTTACATTATTTCATCACAATAAAGGTTTAATTCAGGAACATTTATCCCCTTATTTTGTAGCTATACATATTATTTTTGCACCTTCTTAATCTTCACTTGTGTAGATGGTTGAAAATTCATTTGATAAAGAAAATATTTCTCCCCTTCCTTTAAAATTTCAATATCCATCCTTTGAAAATACATAAATATTGGATCTTTTGTGATCCTCATTATTAATAGGCTAGCATGGACTTTTCAACTCAAATCATCTTCCACCTTGTTTTCTTTAATAGGGTGGTAATGTATTGAGAATTCGTAATTTTTAATCACTTCTAACCATCTTATTTGATGCATATTCAGTTCCTTTTGTTTGAAAATATACTTTAAACTTTTATGATCAGTATAAATATCACAGCCTTCACCAAAAAAGATGATGCCTCCATATCTTTAATGTAATGATTACCATAGCTAACTCCAAATCCTGAGTTGGGTAATTTTCCTCATGGATTTTCAATTATCATGAGGCATAAGCAATCATCATATCTTTTTTCATGAGAAAAAATCCCAGTACCTTCTTGTATGCATTATTATAGATCACAAACCTTTATCCACTACAAGGTAGTGTGAGCACAGGTTCACTGGATAACCTTTTTTTAGATCTTTGAAATTCTCTTCACATTCCTATGTACACATGAAATTAACTCCTTTCAGAGTCAAATTGGGGAGTGGAATAGATAATCATGAAAAATATTTCACAAAATGTTGATAATATCCATCCAAATCAAGAAAAATTCGGATCTCAATTAATTTTTTTGGTCTCAAACAACTATCAATAACTTCTATTTTGCTGGATCCACATATATCCCCTCTCTTGAGATTATGTGACCCAAAAATGATACTTTCTGAAGCCAAATTCACACTTAGTAAATTTTTCATAGAGCTTCTCTTTTCTCAGGGCCTTCAATATAATTATCAAGTGATATTCATGTTCTTCCTTACTCTTTTAATAGACAAGAATATCGTCTATAAAGACTACCACAAACTGATCAAGATTTTCTATAAAGACTCTGTTGGTCAGAGTGGATACTCAATAGGGGGGGTGAATTGAGTTCCAATTAAAATTTCTGTTAAAAATATTTCTCTTAAAATCCTCCAATTTAAAGACAAAGTTAAACTGTAGTGAATCTATACAGAGTGTAAAGGTTCAATTAGTTTCTCAAAGATAGATAAGGTCTCAGTTAACTTAATTTGAAGATTAAATTATCTTTTGAAACTAACTTACTGGTTTACAATAAGTATAAACACTTGCTAATTTAACTATCAAAGTAGCTTTAAAATAGTTTTTTATTTCAAAGTAATAGCAGCGGAAAATGTAAAATATATATGTAATACTTATAGACTTAAAATAAAAGCACAGAAAAGTTAACCAAGAGGTTCAGTCTCAAGCCGAGACTTAGTCCTCTCAACAATTTATATAAATTGATCCACACCCTGGATCGGGGGTAAACAACAGTACACTACTATCCAGGTACAAAGACCTCTACCACAGTTCTTCGTGGGAAAAACAAACAACAGCTCACAGGCTGTTCAGGTCTTACTCGACCTCTACCACCTTCCACTGTGGGAAACAAAAGAGTTATGGAGTTTGAGTGAGGATTTAAGAATCCTCCAGTTTAGCACAGGATATAGTGTGTGTGTAAAATAAATAGAATACACACACTTCTCAAAAATGTAAATAAAGAATCACTAAGAGAAGTATGATTGAGTTTAGAAATGCTTTAGTTATTAGCAGTGCAGCTCTGGACTCGTTTGGTTTATCCAAAAATCTTCTGAGTCCTTCTCTGGTTTTTCTCAGAAAACAGAGTGTCGTTTTATTCTCTGATTCTTGGTCCAGTTTAGCAGCCTGAGTGCATGAAATTTTTTCTGTAGTTCTTCACTCAAGATATAGCTTGTGTTCTCCTCTAGAATAAGTTTCTTCGTGTATGTCCATGATTCTTGGAGTATGGATGTAGATTAGAGAAAACAAAATGCTCCACTTTTGAATGCTTGTTCAGATCTTTCTCTTTCACCCTTTATGTGTCTTCCTTTTTTGCTTTCAAGGAGTGTCATATGCATCTGTATGTCCAGTGTTCTCTTTCCATCACTTTATAGCTTTTTTTTCTTTGGGAGAAAAGAATAATCGCCTTTTGCATGGGTACTAGGTACGGTTCCCTGACATGCAACAGAAATCATTAAATAACATTAACTGCATTAAAATCATCAAATGTAACTGTTATCTAAATAAATAAATAGTATGAAGAGTATAGGGTTTGACTGGTTGGTCAAGCATTAGTAGAGTTATATTGGTAGACATGCACGGTGGACTTTGTGTCGCAGAACCCTTCATCGGTAGCTCTTTTGAACTTGCATCAGTAGATCATATACCGGTGACTTTAGTTCCATCAGCAGCTCTTGTTATTGGTAGTTGTCTCTCCATCGGTATCTTATTGCATCAGTAGTCTATCGGTAGACTTATACTATCAGCAGACTTCTATCGGTAGCTCAATATATCGGTGACTATACTTGTATCAGTAACTATCTGTGAACTGGCTCTATCAGTAGACTTCTCTCTATCAGTAGCTCTAGTCTGTTTTATATCAGTAGCTCGGTAGACTGGTTCTATCAGTAGACTTCCTCATATCGGTAGCTTTGGTTTGTGATTCAGTACTCGTATCAGTAGGCTTACTCTATCGGTAACTACTGGTAGACATGAACATCGGTAGCTCGGTTGTCCTATCGGTAGACTTTGTTTCTACTTACCGGTAACTCTGGTGTGTCGGTGACCATCTGTGTATCGGTGAATCTGTCGATCGGTAGACTAAGTCTATCGGTAGACTGATTACCGGTAGCTCTAGCTAAAATATAGACCAATAACTTAATACTTATCTGTTTCACACACAATATATCTGAATGGGTTAGAATTACTTCAGAACTTATATAAACATGGATAAAAAATATTAAACTATCTCAGGGATTATTTTAATATTATTATCATCTTGAGCACAGATTGAAAGAATTAATATATAGAAAAATATTATATTTATATTATTAAAGTATATGAAAGCATAATTGGGATTATCAAAACAGGTGAGGTCAACAATCTCCCCCTTTTTATAATCACAACTTATGATATTATCATTTTTTTTAAAATGCATCAGAGGATATATAATTAAGCTCAATTTTCTCATAGAAAACAGTATGGTATAAAACATAATTTATCAGAGATAGAATTAAATGTATCAGAGATAAAAGAAAAACCATGATATCAAAGGTAAAATTTAGTGGTATCAGAGAACATCAGAGAACTAAATGAAATGATATCAGAGGATGAGAGAAAAGACACTAGTATTAGAGGATTAAATTAAAAGGTATCAAAGGGGAAAAGCATGATAGCTCTTAGATAAAATTGCTCCCCCTTTCATTAATATTTCTCCCTCTAGGTGAATATGTCTTCCTCTTTTGATACTTAGAGAGTATTTCTCCTCCTTTGTAAAATATTTCTCCCCCTTTGTGATAATCAAAAAGTGGGAAATAATAAAGAGAAGTGGAACAATAGGAATAGAAGAAAAGTACTTGTATTAAATGTGACAAAAAGGTAAAAACACATAAAAAAAATACATAGGATTCTTATCAAACAGTCCAGCTACTGGATCAATCCACATCCTCAATATGAGATTTTTCCTTTGGGTCAGAAGAGGATTCAGGTGGTGAGGATTCTGGTGAAGGCTTAGGAATTCCTAAAAAGACCACAGGAGGCTGAGCAACTGACACTGTGACTGGCCTGTATTGAGGAGTCCTTTGTGTGATCATAGGTGTGAGGCTTGAAATGTCTTGAACAGGAGTCATCTGAATTGGAGAAGTTGTGGAGGCAGAGGCAGGAAAAGCAGTAGGGACAATTACTGGCCTAGCATCAACATGTAGAAAGGGCAGAAAAAGATTTCTAAAATCCATAATGATTCCTCCTCCTCTCTCCATAGAGGATATGAAGTCATCCTTGTTCTCCATAAACTTGTCCAAAGCTGGAGTCAATTCTCTTAGCTTGCTAACTTGTTCTCTAAAGGCTTCATTGACAGGAGGCAGTTTCATATTCTCAATCAGAAGCTTGAAATGACTGGTCTTTTGGGCCTTTGTGTAAATTTTGGAGAAATAGGAGTCCACATTTTCTTTAAATTCTTTGTGAGAGGCAGAGGCTTCTCTCATATAATCTTGGACTATCTTCATAATTTCTCTGGCTGAATCTCTGGTAGAAAGAACAACTCAGCTCAGTTCAGATGAGTCCACAGAGCCACTGGTTGAGGCGGAACTAAGATCTTCTTTCATCATAGCTTGAATTTGATTCAAATCCATTGAAGGTTTAGATGCAAGAGAACCAACAAAGAAAGATATAGTCTCTTTGAATATTTTGGTCAAACCACTGATAAGATTTTGAACATTGGATTCCTGGGTTTTAATATGATCTTTCATAGAAGTTTTGAAACCTTCAAATACTGAAACCATCTGACTTATAACACTCTTCACATAAGCTAAGTCCTTATCTTCTTGGGATTTTGAGCTCATGTAAGAGTCTAAAGAAACAACATATTCCTTTAGAGCTTCAAGTCTAGAAACTTGAGCATGGAATTATTTAACTTCTTCAACTATTTCGGCCATAAAAGTTGATAAATTGCAGGCAAGAGATAGTTCAAAAGTTCTTTCCAGAATAACCATTTCTTCATAAAAATTGTGCTTCATCTCAGAAAATGAGGCATGAAAAGATTCTTTCATCTCATCACTTAAGATATCCATATCATCCTTGGTAACCAAATCAGCAGGTGCAACTGCTGCAGATGCTCTTTCAGAGTCTAAACTGACCACAAAGTCAATCATAACTGATTGAATTGAAGATACCATAGAAACTTCCATTTTCTTTACCTCTTCCACAAAACATTCCTTAAGGTTTTTCTTCAGCTTATCCAGGTCATGCATTCTGACCACATCTTTAGGCAATAACTCAGAATCGACATCATAAGTAATCTTAGGTCTATTGTGAGATGCCTCATTATCTGAATCTGGATATTATAAACCACAAACTATAAAACCAGGGTCTTCTTACCAATCATTAAAACCAACAGCCACTGTGACACTTACAAACTTAGATTAATGATCCCTCTCAATGGGTTCATCCTCAATTAGGATAACAGCATTCTCAGCAAGTCTTTCATCCTGAGAAGATTCTTCCACTATCAATTCCATCACTTCAGCAATAGGAGGGTCTTCTGGATTAGGTAAGGGTATGTCAACTTCATTTTCTTCCTCAGTAGGTACTAAATATTGTCCAATCACTGGACTCAGGCTCAAATCAGCTAACAGAGATGCTTCACTCTCATGAACATATTCTTCATTTTCTACAACGGACACTTCAACAGCTTCTAAATCAGCTTCTTCCTTATCTGAAATATGTTGAACTAGGTTTTCAGGAGCTGGGCTAGGAGGCAAGTCAGGGTCTCCTCCTTCATCAGCATAGGACCCTTCCTCTTCTGAATCATCACTATATTCTGGCTCCTCTTCATCAGGTCCCAGACCTGGATCCCTCACATCCTTTGCTCTTGAAGGATGAGTCACGGGATTAAACTTGTCATACACCCTCTGGTCATCATTGACCCATTCTCCTCTCCAAGGGTTCCAATTTATTTTCATGTACTTACAAATTGTAGTTATGATATAGAAGTTATTATTCACTACCACTATCTCATCTTGAGACTCAGTAACCCCTTTTACCTTGATCATCACAGAGATTAACTTAGCAAATAATAGGGCATTTGTCTTTGATTTCGTCCTTGTCATATCTTTCATCTGGAGCATCAAGAATCTGCATAAATTAACATTTACACAATGTCTTAAGAGGTACGGGAGATAGATATCCTGATATCTCAAATTGGAAAAGTCTCTTCTCCTCGGTATCAAGACATGTTGAACAAATTTGAACAGAAATCTGTTCTCTCCATCCATTTCTGTAGCAACTACTTGTCTTTGACTTCCATCACTAGTCAGCTCTTCCAAAGCAGTCTCATAATCAAAAATGTCACTGGTAGGTGGCATGGCTCTCGCGACATATCCAGGTACTCCTTCATGTGGAACTCTCAAGCACTCATCCCATTCAGCAGATGAAAACGATATCTCCTTTCCATTCACAAAAGAAGTTACTCGATTTTCATTCTCCGGTTCTTCAAAGGTTACAAAATCGTAAAACTGTTTCACTAATTTTGGAAATTAAGGACCATTTTTGTTCGAAAAACACTCTACCCATTTTTTATCTTCAATAACTTCAAGCACTAAGGACCTGCTAGGCAGCAGCCATTCTACACATAGTTCCTTTTCAATCACAATAACTCGATTTTGCAGATGAGGATTCACTGTTAGTCTTCCCGACCTAGTTCTAGAAACACTTCCACTACCACTTGCTTCTTTCTCGGTCCTTTGCTTCTTTGTTTTCGGCTCAACAGAGTCATCTCTGACGGTAGGAAGTTTGGTTTTTTCCATCACTGGTTTGAAGGATTTAGGGTTCTCTAAGGATTCAGGAGCTAAGGTTCGAGGGTTAAGGTTTGAGGCTCAGTGGATTTTAAAGTAGCTCAGACTTTAATTTTATCATTTAGGAATCATAAAATAAATAAACAAAATGAAATAAAGTAAAAACGATTCAGATTAGGGTGGCAGACAGAAGTTTTAAACCAGTGCGCACATCAGTGAGAATTTCTATCGGTGAGGTTTTACATCGGTGAGGTTTTCTATCAGTGAGGTTTTACATCGGTGAGGTTTTCTATCAGTGAGGTTACATCTGTGAGGTTTTTACATCGGTTAGTATTTTACATCGGTGAGGATTTTACATCGGTGAGGATTTTACATTGGTGAGGATTTTACATTGGTGAGGATTTTACATTGGTGAGGATTTTACATCGGTGAGGATTTTACATTGGTGAGGATAGCTACCAATTGAGGTTAAACATTCCTAGCTCGTGACTAATGTAACTTAACCTATCCGAACTCAAAGGTTTAGTGAAAATGTCGGCTATTTTATGTTCAGTTCCTATAAACTCAAGAGTAATATCACCCTTTTGGTAATGATCTCTCAAGAAATGGTGCCTTACATCAATGTGTTTGGTCCTAGAGTGAGACACAGGGTTCTTCGAGATATTTATTGCACTAGTATTGTCACAGTTGATTGACACATGCCTAAAGTCATATCCATAGTCCAAAAGAGTGTGTTTCATCCACAGAATTTGTGCATAGCAACTACCAGCAGCTATGTACTCTACTTTGGCAGTGGATAATGCTACAAAATTTTGCTTCTTACTACACCAAGATACTAAGGACTTTCCTAATAAATGACATGTTCCTGAAGTTCTCTTTCTATCCAACTTGAAACTAGCAAAGTCATCATTTGAATAACTCATTAACTCAAAGGGTTGTCCTTTTGGGTAAAACAAACCAAAGATTACAGTATGTTTAAGATACTTAAAAATTCTTTTAACATCAATTAAATGCGATTATTTTGGATTAGCTTGAAATCTTGCACACATACACACACTAAACATAATATCTGGTCGACTAGCAGTAAGGTAAAGTAAGCTTCCAATCATACCTCTGTAATTGGTTTGATCCACTGGTTTCCCAGTTTCATCTGCATCCAATTTACAAACAGTACTCATAGGAGTTTCACTTTCCTTAATACTATCCAAACCAAAACATTTTAAAATATCCTTTTTATATTTACTTTTATTCAAAACAATACCATTTTCATTTTGAAACACTTGAAATCCAAGAAAATATTTAAGTTCTCCCATTAAACTCATTTCAAATTCATTTTGCATACTCTTTGAAAAATCAGTACATAAAGAATGTTTAGAAGATCCAAAAATAATATCATCAACATATATTTGAACTATTAAAACATCTTTAGAAATTCTTTTAATAAAAAGAGTTGGATCAGCAATCCCTTTAGTAAAACTTTTTGAAATAAGAAAATTACTAAGTCTATCATACCAAGCTCTTGGAGCCTATTTTAAACCATATAAAGCTTTAGAAAGTTTAAAAACTTGATTTGGAAAATGAGGATTAATAAATCCAGGTGGTTGTTCCACAAAAACATCTTCAACAATAAAACCATTTAGAAAATCACTTTTGACATCCATTTGATATAACTTGAAATTCAGATGAGCAGCATATGCAAGTAAGATCCTAATGGCTTCTAATTTGGCTACAGGTGAAAAAATTTCCTCATAGTCTATTCCTTCTTCTTGACTATATCCTTGTGCAACTAGTCTAGCTTTGTTTCTAACTATGTTTCCAGACTCATCAACTTTGTTTTTAAAAACCCATTTTGTGTCTATTGTTAAAGTGTCCTTAGGTCTATCAACTAATTCCCAGACTCTGTTTCTTTCAAATTCATTTAACTCTTCATGCATAACCATTACCCAAAATTCATCATTGACAGCATCATTGATATTTTTAGGTTCTAGTTGTGACATAAAGTCTTGATGTTCAACCTGATTTCTTAGAGAAGCTCTAGTCTGTGTCCCTCTATCAAGATTACCAACAACAGCATCCAAAGTATGATTCTTTAGAATCCTTATTGATCTAGTAAGGGTAGGACTAGAAATTTCAGGTTCATCTATAGGTCTGGGTTCCATAGCAGCAAATTCTGGAATATGTCCAGAACTGGATTTTTTTACAGCAGGTTCTTTAGATTTATCATTAAGGTCCAGAATACTCAAATCTTCCTCAAGATTTTCAAGAGAGGTTTTAGGCTCATGTGGATCAGTTTCATAAAACTTGATGTGAACAGATTCTTCCACACATTTGGTTCTTTTATTAAAGACTCTATAGGCTTTTCTAGTTAAATAATAACCAAGAAAAATTCCTTCATCACTCTTAGAAGCAAAATTGTCTAGATTATCCTTTGTATTAAGAACAAAAACTTTGCAGCCTAAGACTCTAAAGAAACTAACTTTAGGTTTTCTATTATTCCACAACTCATAAGGGTTCTTCTTAAGAACTGGTCTAATTAAGACTCTATTAATAATATAACAAGTTGTATTCACATCTTTAGCTCAAAAGTAAATAGGCAGGTCATATTCATTAAGCATGGTTCTAGCTATTTCTTGAAGGGTTCTATTCCTTCTTTCTACTACACCATTCTGCTGAGGAGTTCTAGGAGCAGAAAATTTGTGACTATAGCCCTTGTGTGAGTAATAAGATTCAAATTCATGATTTTCAAACTCACGGCCATGATCACTTCTTAGAGTTTTAATCTTAATTCCACTAAGATTTTCTACATATTTGGAGTATTTAACAAAGTAAGAACAAGCTTCACTTTTGTGAGCTAAGAAGTATACCCAAGTATATCTATAAAAGTCATATACTAGAACATAGACATAGTGCTTCCCATTTAAACTAGAAACTCTTGATGGTCCAAACAAGTCCATGTGAACCAGCTCGAGAGGTTGAGAAGTTGAAACTTCTTTCTTTGATTTAAAAGAAGCTTTATGTTGCTTTCCCTTTTCACAAGGATTACACACTTTTTCATTTGGGAATTCAAGTTTAGGTAGGTCTCTAACTAAGTTATTTCTAGTTAGTTTTCTAAGTGAATAGATGTTGCAGTGTCCTAATCTTCTGTACCAAATCCAAGACTCTTTATGAAAAACATTTAAACAAGTAACATTTTGGTTAGCTAAGGAATTAAATCAATTGTATAAACATTTTCATTTCTTAAAGCATAAAATACTAAAACATTTTTATAATTCAAAACATTACAAGAATCATTTTCAAACTTCACATTAAATCCATCATCACATAATTGATAAATACTTAACAGGTTATATTTAAGTCCATTAATAAATAAAACTTTAGAAATTAAAATTGAATCAGTGTTACCAGTTTGGCCTAGGCCGATGATCTTTCCTTTAGAATTATCACCAAAGGTGACATAGCCTCCATCAACATTTATTAAACTTTTGAAGCATGAATAATCTCCAGACATATGTCTTGAAAATCCACTGTCCAAGTACCATACCTTCTTGTGAGAACTCTTTAATCATGTTTCCTACAAAACAGATTTAGATAGGAAATGATTTTGGTACCCAGATCTTCTTGGGTCCAGAAAGCTTAGCAATCAAAGTTTTAGGTACCCATATTTGTCTTATGGGTCTCGTATAATTTATAGAATCAATATATTTTTAAAGATAAACTTTATTTGATCTATGACCATATGAATAACTGGTTGAATCATAGGGATTTCCAAAACTAGAATAAGCAGAATTTTGTCTAGACTTAGGAATAAATCGAGTTTTAGTGAACTGTCTCTGTCCAGGTTGGTATCCCAAACTAGTAGTGTATTTAGGTGCAACTTTTTTACCTAACATTTGAGTAAGTGTGTCTTTTCCATTTGTAAACTTTTCTAAGTCTTTTCTAAGTTGCTCATTTGACATTTTCAGTTTTGTATTTTCCTTTAACAGTTGATCATTATTCTATTTTTAAATAGTAAGTTCAATTTTAACAGTAGTAGTGAGAGCATGTTGTTTCTTTAATGATTTGTATTTATCCTTAAGTTCATTGCATGTCTCCTCCAGCATATTGTAGTATTCAAATAATTCCTTGCTAGTCAGGTTTTCAGAATCAGAATCAGATTCTGCCTCATCTTAAAAATAATAAGAATTTAAAACAGGAGTATCTAAAGTTACCTCAGATGTGTTGGTCATGAAACACATGTTGGCATGATTCTTCTTAGAATCAGAAACTTCATATTCACTTGTGTTGTCTTCAGATGCACTCCAGGTAGCCTTCATAGCTTTCTTGTACTTCTTGTCCTTATAATCATATTTCTTTTTGACTATTAATTTTGGACAATCATCCTTGATGTGTCCTTTACTTTTACACTCATATCAGACTATTTCATCATTCTTGTCAAATTTCTTCCAATCCTTCTTTTAGTGTCCCTTGTTGTCATAATTTCCTTTATAGTTAGATTTACTGAATAATTTCTTCTTCCTATAAAACTTCTTGAATCACCTAGCTATTTGAGCCATCTCAGCATCACTATCTGAATCAGAATCTTCACCAGTTGAACTCTCAGTCGGTATTTTCATTTTCTCCTTGTCTTTACTCTTAGAGGCAGTAGACTTGAAAGCTATGGATTTTCTCTTAGGTTCATCATCTTCCTGCTTATTAACTTTGAGTTCTTACTCATACATCATTAATTTACCAATAATCTCCTTTACTGGCAGTTCTCCAATGTCACATGACTCTCTGATTGAGACAGAGGTGCCTCTCCATCGTTCTGGAAGACATCTCAGTATCCTCATAATTTTTTCCTTTGCTGGAACAACTTTACCAAGTGAATTAATTGTATTGACTATCTCATTAAACCTGAGATACATATCAGAAATAGGTTCATCCGTTTTCATTTTAAAATTTTCATATTTAATAGTATAAGTATTGAATCTCATTTCTTTAACATTGGTTATTCCTTCATGAGAAACATCCAAAGTATCCCATATTTCAAAGGCAGTTTTACAAGGAGAAATTCTATTAAACTCTTCATCTCCTAAAGCATAGTACAGAGCATTCATAGATTTATAATTATTATTGTAAGTAGTATTTGTAGGTTCATTCCAAGTTGTTCTTTCAGTTTCTATAATTTTATATTGAGACTCTATAAAGTACAATTATCAAAACCCATACTTTCTAAATGAATTTTCATTTTCAGTTTCCACTGGGCATAGTTTGTGCCATTGAAGAAAGGTGGACGGTTATTAGCGTCACCCTATAGTCTATTATCCATAACTTAGATTTTAGAAAATATTGTTAAAGAGATAAGAATTTAGAACTAACAGAAATTTAAGATCTTTAAGGATGCAACTAAAATCACAGTTGAAAAACAGAATATTTCAAAAATTATTGAACATAAAAAAATCCTCTGATACCAAATGTTGGTCAGAGTGGATACTCAATAGGGGGGTGAATTGAGTTCCAATTAAAATTTATGTTAAAAATGTTTCTCTTAAAATCCTTCAATTTAAAAACAAATATTAGCTGTAGTGAATCTATACAGAGTGTAAAGTTTCAATTAGTTTCTCAAAGATTGATAAGGTCTCAGTTAACTTAATTTGAAGAATAAATTAACTTTTGAAACTAACTTACCGGTTTACAATAAGTATAAAAACTTGCTAATTTATCTATCAAAGTAGCTTTAAAATAGTTTTGTATTTCAAAGTAATAGCAACGGAAAATGTAAAATATATATGTAATACTTATATACTTAAAATAAAAGCACAAAAAAGTTAACCAAGAGGTTCAGTATCAAGCCAAGACTTAGTCCTCTCAATAATTTATATAAATTGATCCACACCATGGATCGGGGTTAAAAAATAGTACACTACTGTCTAGGTACAAAGACCTCTACCACATTTCTTCGTGGGAAAAACAAACAACAGCTCACAGGTTGTTCAGGTCTTACTCGACCTCTACCACCTTCCACAGTGGGAAACAAAAGTGTTATGGAGTTTGAGTGAGGATTTAATAATCCTTCAGTTTAGCACAGAAGATAGTGTGTGTGTAAAATAAACAGGATACACACATTGCTCAAAATGTAAAGAAAGAATCACTAAGAGAAGTATGATTGAGTTTAGAAATGCTTTAGTGATTAGCATTGCAACTCTAGACTCTTTTGGTTTATCAGAAAAGCTTCTGAGTCCTTCTCTAGTTTTTCTCAGAAAACAGAGTGTCGTTTTATTCTCTGATTCTTGGTCCAGCTTAGCAGCCTGAGTGCATGAAATGTTTGTTGTAGTTCTTTACTCAAGATGCAGCTTGTGTTCTCCTCTAGAATATGTTTCTTCGTGTATGTACAAGATTCTTGGAGTATGGATATAGATTAGAGAAAACAAAATTCTCCACTTTTGAATGCTTGTTCAGTTATTTCTCTTTCACCCTTAATGTGTCTTCCTTTTTGCTTTCATGGAGTGTCATATGCATCTGTATGTCCAGTGTTCTCTTTCCATCACTTTATAGCTTTTTTTTGCTTTGGTAGAAAAGAATAATCGCCTTTTGCATGGGTACTAGGTACGGTTCCCTCACAAGAAACAGAAATCATTAAATAACATTAACTGCATTAAAACCATCAAATTAACCGTTATCTAAATAAATAAATAGTACGAAGAGTATAGGGTTTGACTGGTAGGTCAAGCATTAGTAGCATTCTATTGGTAGACGTGCACAGTGGACTTTGTGTCGCATAACCTTACATCGGTAGCTCTTTTGAACTTGCATCGGTAGATCATATACTAGTGACTTTAGTTCCATCGGTAGCTCTTGTTATTGGTAGTTTTCTCTCCATAGGTAGCTCGTTGCATCAGTAGTCTATCGGTAGACTTATACTATCAGCAGACTTCTATCGGTAGCTCAATATATCAGTGACTATACTTGTATCAGTAACTATCTGTGAACTGGCTCTATCGGTAGACTTCTATCTATTGGTAGCTCTGGTCTGTTATGTATCGGTAGCTCGGTAAAAGGGTTCTATCAGTAGACTTCCTCATATCGGTAGCTCTAGTTTGTGATTCAGTACTCGTATCAGTAGGCTTACTCTATCGGTAACTACTGGTAGACATGCACATCGGTAGCTCGGTTGTTCTATCGGTAGACTTTATTTCTGTTTACTGGTAACTCAGGTGTGTCGGTGACCATCTGTGTATCGGTGACTCTATCTATCAGTAGACTAAGTCTATTGGTAGACTGAGTATTGGTAACTCTAGCTAAAACACAGACCAGTAACTTAATACTTATCTGTTTCATACACAACATATCTGAATGGGTTAAAATTACTTCAGAACTTATATAAACATGGATAAACATAGATTAAACTATCTCAGGGATTATTTTAATATTATTATCATCTTGAGAATAGATTGAAAGAATTAATATATAGAAAAACATTAGATTGAGATTATTAAATTATATGAAAGCATAATTGGGATTATCAAAACAGGTGAGGTCAACATACTCTATTCATTATATCCATGAAGATAGTAGGGGTATTTGTAAGACTAAAAGGCGTCACTGTAAATTCATAATGTCAATACCTTGTACGGAATGTTGTATTTGGTATATCCTTTTTCTTGAACCTTAATTGATGATATCTTGAATGAATATCAATCTTGGAAAATTATTTTTCTCTATATAACTAGACGAATAAGTCATCAATGCGGGTAAGAGGATATTTTCTATTTATAGGGATCTTGTTAAGTTCTCTATAATCAATCTAGAGTCTCATTGATCCATATTTCTTATTAACAAACAAAATAGGTTCTCCCAATGTGATGCACTATGGCCTATGAATCCATTATCAAGATTTTCTTGGAGTTCTTCTTTAATTATTGCAACTCAATTTGGGTCATTCTATAAGGTTTCTTTGAAATAGGCATAACACCCACTTTGAGTTCTACAAAAAATAAACTTAATGATTTGGTGTAATACCTGAAAATACTTCTATAAATACATCATCAAACTCTCATACAATGGGTGTATTCTTAATCATGAGATTCTCCCCAACCATTTGAGATAAATAACCTTCATTTATAGGAATCAATACACATAAGATGGAATAAATTTATACTGGAAGGTTATATTCATCCTTACACCGATAGATGATCATAGATAGATCCAGAATATGAAATGTGACTTCCCTTACTTGGAAATTGATATGAGATGCATATAGAGAAATCCAATCCATTCCAAAAATCACATCAAATTCTACTATAGGAAGGATCATAAGATTTACAAGTAGCACTTTCCCAAAAAATAAACTGAAGAATAATTATAAACTTTTGATGTGATCATTGTGAAATTAGGAGTTTCATAGCAAACTCAACATCTAATTTTTGAGGTAATATAGCGATACCCTTAGAAAATTATTTAGAAATAAAAGAGTGGGTGGATCCCGAAACAAATAAAACATTTGATACGTTAAAGTGGATGGTAAGTGTACCTTTCACCAATTCATTATCATACTCCACATCACCCATAGTGATATCATGTGAATTTCCTTTGTCTCTATCCTTAATAGTTTATTTAATTCGATCATCATCAATAACCCTTGGATTAGGGCATTGATTGGAATAATGCCCCCATTTCCTTGCACTTGTAACAATGAAGTGTAGGAGGTCCATTTTGTGCATCCTTTTCTTTATTCATATCATTAGAAATATTTTTCCCATGACTTAGGCATTCAACTACCAGATGACCTTATTTTCCACATTTAAAATATTTAATAATTCCTTTAAGACAATTCCCTCCATGTTTCTTTCCACACTTTGAGCATAAGTGAAAACTCATTTTCTTTTCAGTGTGGTATTTATATTTTCCCTCAAATTCCATTTTTCTCTTCTTATCAAACCCATAGGATTGATGGGTTACTCCAATATCCATCTCAACCTTGATAGCATATCAAACAATTTCTTCATATCTTTTGAAGTCCCTTGTGGATAATTCCCTTCGGAGACTTGGTTTTAAGCCACTAACTGAAAGTCTTGGATATTATTTCTAGAAGCATACCTTGCAAGTCTTGTAAAATTTGTTTTGTAGGTACCAACTGATCCATCATATTTTTTCTTAAGTTCAAGGAACTCCTTATCCAACTTTTTTAAAAGAATAAAAGGAAATTACTTGTTTAGAAATAAGTTCTTGAACTTCTCTCACTCCATGGATTCAATTTTATCTCATTGACTCGTATTCTTGATAAGGTTCCACCATTGATCATATTTACCTTCCAAATGATAGACTGTTAAGATGAATTTATCATGTTATAAACATTGGAGAGATAAAAATATCTTTTCATTGGTATTGATAAACTATTCAGCCACTAATGGATCAAAATACCCTCTAAAGGAAGGTGGATGATACCTCATAAAGGACTCAACGTAATGTTGTTCCCTCCTTTTCTAGTTTGGATATCATTCATGATTCATTGCTTGAGAAAGTTTTGTGAGCATGGATACAAGATTTTTTATTCCAACTCCCATAACATTTGTTTGGTCAGGAGGACAATCATTGCATTTCTCATCATATTCATCATTAATGTGGTTTCTTTAGCTTCCATTCATTAACTGAAACCAAGAATAATATGGTGATAAATACTAATAATAATGTGAAAACAACATAATTAAAAATAAAAGATCAATTTTGGACACTTTAGGTTTTATCCTAGGTTATTAATGATCATTTCTAAAACACTAGTATTGTAACCTATACTTCGATATATTATTACGGTACTTTATAAGGTTTTCTCATCCTAGTTTCCAAAGGATAACTATACCTTTCCTATGATACCAACTATAATGACCCATACTTTACATACATTGATATTACATAAAAATTGAATAATATTCATTAAAAAATTAAACAAATCCACAATAGGACCGTATAGGTATAGTGTTTTTAGAAACCAGGAAACATAAACAACTTGTTTATAATACATCTTCATTTTCTCCCACTTATTTCATCATAATTAGACCCCTTTTTGACATATCTTACTTAATACATTTCTTCATGACCTAGGGAAAATAAACATATGAAAGGGTGAGATCAGATGCTCGGTAAGGCTAAACAAGGTAGATATCAATCATATCATAATCATAAAACATAAGAACATAACATTTGAAAATATTATCGTGCATATTAAAGATCGTGATATCATTCCATGGGATAAATCATGAAAGTTCATAAGAATCAATGAACGTAATCCCAAAATTCATAACATAAGACATGATATTTTTTGGCATACACATAAGTATTGAAAATTATTTTATATTAGTCATAGATCATTTCCAATACCATCATAATGGACAAAGTCCATTACTGAATTGAGTTCACTCCTCATTCCATCCATGTATTACTAAATTGAGATCATTTTCTTGTTACATACATGTCTATATCATGAGATATAAATATTTACCTAGTGTATTGGAGGGATATATAGGTCCCACCCATCTCATAATGAAATCATTTTTATGTTTTCCACAAAAACATAAATCATTCATCATAGCATAACCCAAGGAATAAAATGGGTTTCTTAAACATCATTCAATCATAATAAATATAAAAAATTGATTTCATAAATATAATTCCATAATAAACACAATCAAACCATAGTAATAATAGGGATAGAAACATAACCCTATTAAATAATGTCATCTTAGATGGAAACTAATTTTTATAAAACACTTGATATTAATTCTTGAGGAAAATATCATTTCTTCTTCAAAAGTGTTTCTTTTATCAAAATTTGATGCAATTTTAAAAGAAAATAATTTATTTTATAATAAACTTGAAATATTGTAGAGGAAAATTCATGGAAATAAGGTATTATGAATATGTAAGATTCTGTTCATGTCGTATAAGATAAAAAAACATTCTCCTCGTACTTTTGATGAAAAAGTAAAAAAGTACCTTGTATCGAATAACGACAAAATATTACTTTCAAAACATTTAGTAAAAATTCACCAACGGTTAAAATTGACTTTAAAAAATTTTAAAAGAATAGAAATAGTATTACATTTTTAGGGAACATGGATGTGGATGATAAATATACCACTGTAAATACTTACAAATAAACAATATCGGATAATAATGAGATTACAAAATTATCTCTTACCTTAGGTCTGATATCCATTGTATGTATCTGAACCTCCTATATAATTATTTAAATAATTTTTTTGACTTATTAAATAATTTTTATGATATCATATATGATCATATTATCATCTGTTTGTTAGTAACATTTCATTGTTACTCATTATTCAGATATTAAATTCTTTATGTTCTTATGCATGTTTTGTAGAATAATTTTTGGTTCTCCTTATTAGGTCATAGTTATATCATTAAAAAATGATATTATCCTAATATATACCATATTTATTCTTTTATACATTTATATAATCATACTTTAATGAAGATCATGTAGAATGAATCACATCGTATCGTGGAGATGGCAGGTCGTATGTATGCACGAGCGAAGATATCATTCCCATATTTGTTAAATAGCATTGAATTGAATGGTGTATAATATATAAAATTAATATTATGTTATAATAATAATATATAGATATTATTTACATCATTATATCCATCCAAATAAGGTGGTGGTGAAAAACTAATTACACCATAGCGTGGAGACAGTAAGTTGTACGTATGCACGCATGGTAATTTTGTTTTTTCATAGGATGGATATAAGGTGGGATATGGTTATTTCACATTTATAATAAAAAATTAGTATATAAGTTATATTGGACTTATTAATTTATAATTAAACAACTTATCAATAGAAATTAGAATAATAAAGAAGTTTGAAAGAATCAGTATAGAAGTTTACCTCTTCTTTGACGTGCTTCCTCTAAATCTCATCTTAGAGGACTATAGTTGGTCTTTAAAGAATACCAGAACCTCTAGAATGTAACTTGGGAAGTTTATAAGGGGAAATGGTAGTGTATGGATGAGCTTGAAGGCACAAAGTGAAGTGAATAGGTGGGGTAGGAGGTGCCCTTTTATAATTGAGGTGAGGGGCACTTTTGGGATCTCCAAAAATATTAATTTATAATAAAATCAAAACATATCCAAAAAACACCAAAATGTCCCAAATTCTAAGATGATATGATATAGGGTTGTAATATCATCAACCAATAGATTTTAGACATGCATTTCTATCTGGAGAATATCTTAGTCGTTTATGATAATTTGGGTTCCCTTACTGATGATTGTAAGGCTATTATTCCTAGAGATACCCTTGGTCTCCATCATTTTCGCCCCCCTTGAGGGGTGTGTGTCTCGGTCTTGAGTTCTTCTTCTTAATAAAAATTAAACTTGGTAGTAGTAACTAGTGTAAAAAATATTTTAATATTAAAAGAGTTCCATATTTACTTATTTGATATCAATTAGACCTTAAATAAATACCTTAGAACATTTTTTACCATAGAATAATTATTATATATTTTTAAAGTTGTTTTATTATTTTTATAAAATTTAATAAAACATTATTTTGATAAATAATCAATAGGGTTAAATTTGACACTATTCAATTGATTGGATTTTAAAAATACTAATATAACAAGATAACTTCGAACAAACTATTTTCTTATATTAATAATTGGTCAAGTTAATATATAAAATTAATTAGACATACTAATTGTCCCATATTATATTTATTTTAATATTTTTAATAACATTTATTTCAATTCTCCATTAATAAAATAATTACTACATCAATTTTGTGTAATTATTTAATATACATTATTTTTTAATAAAAATTAAAAATAAAATAATATGATGAATATAAATCTACTAGATTTTAGAATAATACTTTTAGTCAAACTTTTCTTGTGTAAAATACAACATTTAAAATGTTATATTTATTAAATTATAAAGGTGAAAGCTTTAATATCACTTTAAATAAAATAATATAAGTGTCATAATCCCTTCTATAAGGATCCAAATGGTCAATAACTCAACCCTTGGATGATTATGGATGATATATACTCGACCAATATTATCTGTTCAAGTGTTTGGGTCTTTTAAGGGGTATTATTATTTTAATAAAAACTATATTATATATTTTTCATCAATTAAATAATTTCTGCATCATTAATGTAAGGTATTTATGTAATTATTTATTTTCTAAAAATTAAAAATAATTTACCATGATAAAGAAATATATTTTAGATTTAAAATTAGTATTTATAATCGAAATTATCTTTAGTATAACCTTATATTAAAAATTATTTATTTATTAAAAATGATTTATTTATTAAAATTTGAGTGAGACATATTTAATTTTTCTTTAGATAAAATAAAATAAATGTTCCAATCTCATCCAAGTGGCCTACAAAGGACACCATTTTTACCCAAGGATGATTTAGGTCGAAAAACACTTATCCAGTGATATTAATACAAGTGTTAGTGTAATTTTATAATAGTATTCACACCCTTAATTACCCATTTTACCCTTTTACTGTATTGATAAAAATTATTAAATTTACTATTCATAATGCCTAGAAATAAAACAAACCTATTTACATAATTTAAACCTAATGATTCCAAATATGGAATCCATATTTAAAAATTCAAAAACACAAAAGTTTCAGTAATTAATTTAAAATTAATATCGTTGTTGAAAAGAGAGAACAAGTTTTAAAATTTAAAACATTACAAAAGATTGAAATGATTTTACATCTGAATTCAAAGTAAAATTAATTATAATGAAATAAATTGTATTGAATGATTAAAATATATTCTATTTATACTTTAAAACCATTCAATAATATAATTTCATCATATAAATTATTTTAATGGAAAAAAATTTCAATTAAAATTTAGTGTATTTCTACTATTCATCAAAATTTTAAAGTTATTAGAAAAATATTAAAAATTCATCCAAAGTAAATTTTTATATCCCACTTCTAAATAAAATGTTTATTTTTTCATATAAAAAATATTAATGTGTCAAAATCTTAATTTAAGAATAGTTCTCTATTAAATGGTGGAAAATTACCCATTTGAAAAATATAGGTTTTTGTACATAAAATAGGGTTTATTCATACCTTATGAAAAAATATCTATTGAATGAATATAAAAAATATTTTATATAACATTAATTTCATTAATTTCATTTACTAATAGTAATTCACTCAATTTATTAACAAAAAAACAAAAAAATATTTGATTTATATTTTTCATAAATAATTGGTAGCAAATGACTTCACCATAAATTTTCATAAGTTAGTTATATTTATTCTTGCTAACCTAATAGCTAAGTTAAAATAGTAATTTTATACTAAGGGTATCTCGCATTTTTTTTAAACTCGTGATTGCATGCAATACAAGCTATTGGAGAATTAAAAATATATGGAGATAAATATTTCATAAAAACATCTGGGTGTTACAATAAGCTTCTAATGATTCTCCTATACATTATTTGATCTACAAATGTTCTATACTCATACTTTCCTAGTTTTTTCCCAACTTCAATCGGATTCAAAATTGGTTTGGAGTCATACATATTGAATTTCTTCCACAACTCTCTAGAATAATTTTCCTAAAAAAATAAAAGTGTGTTCTTTTATCTGAATCACTTATAGCCACAATAAGTATGTGAGTTCACCAATAATAGACATTTAAAATTATTATTTCTTGTGATTGGAAAATTTATCCACCGATCCTTGGATTCTTCCATTGAATATAAAATCATCTACATACACTAGTACCATGAACTGACCTTTCTGAGAATTCTTCACATAGATATTGTGATCCAATCCTCCTCTTTTAAATTTTATCTTATTTAGATAAGAATCTAGTCTAGAGTACCACACCTGTAGTGCATGTTTTATATTATATAGAGCCTTATTTTATCTATAAACCTTTATTTCATCATTACCAAGAAGAAAACCCAATGGTTGTTCAATGTAAACTTCTTCTTCAAGAATGCCATTCAAGAAAGATATTTTGACATCCATTTGATACACTTTGTATCCTCTTTGAATTTACATGGAAATAAAAAGTATAATTGACTCTAATATAGATACCAGATCAAAATTTTCTTCAAAATCAATACCTTAAATCTATGAATATCCTTTATACACCAACTGCGCCTTATTTATGATCACATTACTATGCTCAGCAAATTTATTCTTGAAAATCCACTTCATACCAATCACATTGTGACTTTATAGTCTCTTAAAAAGATCCCATGTCTGGTTCTTATAAATATAATCTAACTCTTCATTCATGGATTTCACCCATGATTCATCCTTTGAAGCTTCTTCAAATGATGTTAGTTCCACAATTGATAAGAAGGTAGATTGTGCATTATTCCTCATTATCCTCATCTGTGTGGGTATTGTCCAATCCTCAATCATGTTGGATTGATCAATTTCTACTCTTAGATTTCTTCTATTAGTTTCATAAGAATTTCCTTTATCCATGGTTTCCTCTTCTGATTATTATTCAAAATCAACATCATGTTGTGACCTCTGAATGTTTTTCACTCCTACTTTTTCATTTGAATATATTCCATGTCCACTATATTATACATATCCAATCACATTGGCATAATATCCCCTCACAGTATTTGTGGTCTTATCTTCAATTACCATGACATCACTAATTTTAAAATTTATTCTGAGATGGTTGTTGAAACATTTGTAGTCTTTATTATTCATTGAATATCCAAGGAATATTCCTTTGCCTACAGTATCACCATACTTTCTTTGATTTCCTTCTTTATTTCGAATGAAACATTTACTTCATAAAACATGAAAATACTTCAAAGAGGGATTCCTTCCATGACACAACTCATATGGTGTCTTGGTTTCTCCCATATAAATTCATGTTTGATTTTGAGTATAAAATACAACTTTAATATCCTCTTTATATTAATGGTGAGAGATACAACTCTCAATTAGTATAGTCCTGTCCATATTGTTCCCCTATCGATTCATGTTCTCAACAAATCCATTTTGTTGTGGGGTTCTCATTACATCCACCTCATGTTGTATTCCATTTTTCTCTAGGTAATTTTCAAACTCAATGGATGTGTATTCCCCTCCATTTTCATATCTCAAAACTTTTAATGTCCGTCCAATATCATTCTAGTCTATTCAGCGATACATTTTCATGCAATCAAGAACTTTCCATTTGCTATGTATAAAAATCACATAATACATTCTAATATAATCATCAATGAAAAGAATTAGGTACCTTTGTCCATATGTTCCAGCAACACTTATTGGACCACATACATCTGTATGGATGAGATCAAGAAGATTTGATGCCCTTTTCTTCTTAGGATGATATGAACTATAGACCAACTTCCCTTATATGCAAGCATCACAATTATTTTCTCATTCACACTTCATATTTGGGATATAAATGAATATATTCAGATTATATATATTTTCCATGTCTTTTTTATTAATGTGGCCCAACCTCTAGTGCCACAAGTTTTTTTCTTCTTTAACTGACATATAGAAAATGTTCTCTTTACTATCAACCTGATATAAGTTGTCATCTGTTCTGCATCATTTCAAAATAGAATTCCCTCTATTTCCTCTTATGATGCACCCATTTTGAATAAATTTAACCATAATTATTGAGTTACATAGTTGAATCACATTTATCATATTATGATACAGACAGTCCACATAAAGAACATCATTTTTCTTCAACTCTCTATTATCTAGTTCAGTACTTCCATTATATTTGATCTTCAAATAACCATCATTACCAAACCATACTATTATATAAACCCTTTTTTTAATATTCATTAATAGGTTTTCATTTCCCATCATATGGGATGAGCATCAAATATCAATAATCTAGGTGCTGCTATTATTTATAGCTTTCAAAGCGAATTCTGCAAGATTGGATTTCTTGACTTTCTATTTTTCCTTCCATGAAATATTTGATTGAGTGGAAGATAAAGATGGTATTTCCACTATATTTGTCATGTGTATTTTTTAATTATATTCATATTGTTCTTCTAGAGGAGAAAACCTATTTTTAAGAGAAAAATTGTCTGGTTGGCGAGTATTAACTTGTCTATGAGCTCTATAGGTATCATTCCCACCATTCCTCTACCTACAATGAACATATTTATAGAAAAAGTTAGAGTAGTGAAATAAATATATATAAAATATATTTCTTCTATGAGATGTTAGATAAGAATTCATTCTCCTTTTTTGACTTCCTAGGTATTCCCCATTCAAATATCTCCTTGCCTCTTTATAGTATTACATGGTGTGACCTAGATAGCCGCTAAATTGTCATTTCATAAGAGGAAAAGTCTTTTCACTTCTACTACTCCTCCTGGCCCCTTACTTAGGAAAATATTTTGAATGAAAATCATTTTTGGATACCTAGGGATAGTTTTTGGTTCTCGTTTTAGTTTTATTTGAGACCTTGTTTGTTAGGACTTCAGGTGACTTTGTGATATGTCTAACTTTCAGATTGCCTTTATTTTAGACTATTTTATTTCCAGCATTTGATGTTTTAGCATCACATCCAATTCTAATTTTTCCCATGAATTTGGATATTTGGTCATTAAAAACATTATCTACACCTTTATAATTATTCTTAGATCTCTCCAGTAGCTAAGCATCTTAGATTCTTCCAAACTATATTTTCTTACTTTTTTCTTTTGTGTTTAATTCACTTTTAAGTTTACTCCTGAGAGTAACAACTTATTCTTTAAGTCCCTCAACAGTCTTGGACTTATCCTCCAGTTTGGATGTAAGGTCATTAATGACCTTTTCCTATTCTTAGATTATTAGATTAAGTTCTACTATATCTTTTAAGATTTAAAAATATGTTGAATTTTCTTTTACTACTTATTCCTATTGAATAATTTTAGCTTCAAGATGATCAATATATTCTGATGACTCTTCCACATATCCACTCTACTTTTTTCTTCGGTTTCTTTGATTCTCAAGCTCACAAAGAGCATCTTCAAGTTTCATCTTGTGATCAGTTTCATAGATCAATTTATTATCACTAGATTTATCTTTTAATGGATCTTACTTCTCAATTATAGCTATCATAGAAGCTTGGGTTCCATATTTAAACCCTGGTTATTCTTCCTCAGAAAAAAAAATTGTCATCATCTTCTTCTTTATAGACAAATCTCTTTATTTGTATTTTTTTCTATATTTGAAGTATCTTTTTTGAGGAATCATTTTCTAAGGGTTCTGCAAGTTTCTTGTTTCACTTTCTTCACCATAAAGCTTCCTTGATCACCAATAGGTAATGTGTCTAACTCTATCACACAAAAAATATACCAAGGGTAGATTTACTTCAAATATTATTTTTCCTCTCTTGAATTTTTTAGAAAAGATAGAAAGGATTTTTTCTTCCTCATTACCTTTATTAACACTATCTCCTGAAATAATAAGTTTTTCCATGGATTTGAATTCAATATCCTTTTTAACATGACTTGTCACATCCTTTGGTTTGACTCTCATTACATATGCTACCAGACTACTTAGAAGATCATACAAGGAAAGTTTTGAAAGATCTCATTCCTCAAGGGATAGAACTTTTGGATTATAAATAGGTGGAAGTCTTTTCAATATTTTATTTACAATTTTAATTTTTTTAATTTCTTCACCAAGACCTTTAATTGTTATTAAAGCTTTAGTAATTCGATTGAAAAATCCATCTACATTTTAATCAGGATGAATCTTTAGATCATCAAACATGTTGTGAAAAACTTGAATTTGGCCTCATTTAATTTTTTATCACCTTCATATATATTTTCCATCTTTTCCCACATAGACCTGGATAAGGTGAAACTCAATCCCTTTAGACATATTTTATCAGACAGTACTGCAGTATGTGAATTTTTTACTTTAGAATCTACATCAATCATTTTACTATTTGTTTTAGTCATAGACAATCATGTTGCATTAGTTACCTAAATCCCTTGTACAGTAGCAAAAGATAATTCCATTACAAGAGATCTTAGATGATATCTCATCATATACTTACAAATCTAGAATTTGATTCCGTCAAATATGGGGACTCCCCTAATATTTAATGGGGTCTCCATGATAGAAAATAAGAAAAAATTTAACACCAGAAACCTTTACACTTTGATACCACTTGCGGGACTCTAAAACATCCTGAGAGGGGAGGGGTGAATTAGGGTGTCAAATTTTTCTTCAAAAGTAACAGATCTTGTTCCCACATTGGTAGGAACTTGTCAAAAATATCTATTATAAATGTTGTATAATTTAAACAATCACATATAGAAGGAAAAAATCAATTTTACTTGGTTCACCACTAAGGGCTAGTCCAAGGAGAAAATGTTAATATATTTTCATTTGTACCTAAATACATTATTCTTCACTAGTTATAGAATACATAAGTTCAGGCATAGTCACTCTATTACAAACACATTACCTTTACAATATTTTAGGGATAGCACACTGCGTACCTCATAACACTTCCGTCGACCCCCCCCCCCCCCCCCCGAGCTCACTACTTTGAGATAAGTCTTACTCATTTTATTGATTTGAAGGTTTCTTCAATTAATTTTAATTAAAGTCATTGTCTATAACTATAATGAGACTCTTCATGCACCTTAAACCTAATTTTATGCACTCTAAAAGAACTATTCACTAAAAAACAAATGTTTAAAACTACCTTTCATGAATCTCACTCCTTCATCAAGCACCCCTAACTTCGTGGAACAAAAATCCTTCACGAATCTCACTTCCTTAATTATGTTAACTGATTCAATGTAGAATATCCCATCATTATGAATAACTCCTTAATAAAAAGCATTAGCATCATTTAAGACTCAATAATTCTTTTTTTATGCTCAATCTCTCATGGAATGTCAGTTTCGTGAAGCTCTATTGGATTCTCAAAATCAGATCGATATCATATTTACCTTGTAAAATTCATTTATAGTAAATAGGGGTAGCCTTATATTTATAGGCTCGGCAATTCACGATTCTCCAACACCATTTACAAGATTTTATGGATCTTTTAAAATCTCCTTTGTATAGCACCTCCAATCATGATTCTTTATTGTGATTTGATATTGTCTTGAAGCTTTCCATCAAACCATCATAGGCCACAATTCTCCAACTCTCATAATCATGAAGATCACCATCACCGTTCATGATGCTCTAATTCTTTATCATTCATGATGCTCATCACTATCATGTAACTCACCTTCAACCATATTTGATCATTTTCACAATAATATTTGATAATAAAATATTCAAAAAACTCATGCCTTTTTATATTTTCATAAGGCCTTCAAGGAAATCCACTTTTCACTATGAATTCATCCTCCAAATTTTAGACCCCAAAAATTTGGAAAACACTGGGAAATGACGCCACCTTAAATATTGTTGTTAGCTTGAACTAGAGGATCCCTTTCCTTGAAAACTCCCTGATCTTCCATGTGAGGATTGACAATAAACAAAAACCATACTCAATTGCTATAAAAGAACAGCCTTGGTTCTATCAAAACCATCATAGTAGTCAAGGTTCACTCCCAAGACCATCATAGTGGAAAAAGTCTCTTATTAAACTAAGTTCACTTCCCATTCTAGTCTTATATATCTCATGAGATATAAATACTTACCCAATGCATTACAGGGGGATATAATTCCCACTTGTCACGTAATGAAAATCATAAGTATATGTTCAAAAAGATCATAAAACATTTATCATATCATAACCCATGAAATGAAATTTTTTTCATAAACATTTCATCATATAATACCCTTTGTAAAAGAGACAAGTTTCATAATCATTTCAATATTTTATCACGGAATAACCCATAGAAAAATAAGTAAGTTTTATAAAAAAATTATCATGGTATAACCCACGGAAGAGAAATAGTTTTCATAAAAATATTTCTATCATAAACCATTTCTAGAAATAATATTAATGGTATCTTGGTTCATATCCCCAATAAATAATAAGTTTCATGAAAATATTTCTTCTTATAAGGAGAATTATTTTGAAAGATAAATCACTAAGAACGTTTCTTGAGAAAAATAATTTTTCTTTTAAAAACATTTTTTTAAAACATATAATATTTTGGAAATCCTTTTCTTTGAAAATAACCCTGAAAACTTATAAATGAATATTTATAAACTCATTTAAAACATTTCTTGTAGAAAAATAATTTCATATTTTAAAAACACTTTTTAAAACATAAAATATTATTAAAATTATTTTTATTTTGAAATAATTTATTTAAAATATAAAAATTCCCAATATTATAAGAAAATTTGTTTCTTTGAAAAGAAATTTGAAAACTTATATGGTAACCATGATGTTATTTAGTGTTCATGAAAATGTAAAATACCTTTCATGATGTGCATTTTAGAAATAATGATTCTTTTCACATTTTTAATAAAATATAAATAGGAATTGTTTGGAAAAAAATAAAGATTCCTTTTAAAAAAATTTGTAAAAATGTCAAAAATGGGTAAAACTTTATTTAATAAATCATTTAAATAATTTTAAAAAAAAAATTAAAACACTTTTATAAAAAAAATGATTTGAACAAAAAAGGGGTTTTCAACTAAAGAGAGAAATAAATTTGATTTTTGTTAAAAAAATATTTTGAACTCTTAAGTACATAAACAGAGGAAAATAAAGTGAAAAAATATATTATCATGAAATAACCATAGTATAAGAAAACTTATGAGTTTATTTATATATAGATCATAATATTTTATCATTGGAAACATAATTATAAATAATTTAATAAACGATGTGATTGTAACATAAAACCTTTACCACTTTAGTAACTTTGAAATATAAGAACTATAAAGGAATATCATTAAATAAAAGATAAAATATCATGAGGATAAATAAATTCATGATATTAAGTTTCAAATTATCTATATATACACCTTTTAAAATAATATAGGTTCATAACATAACATATGTCTCAAAGAATGAAAATTGAGATAAAAATCTCTTACCGCTTTGGTAACTTTTAAACCATAAACCCCATGAAATAGAAATCCCAAAATATATATTTAAATACCAATAATTTTCAGTTTAATCATCGTAAAATACATTAATTATTAGTATATAAACCACATAAATTAAATAGGTGGTGAATGTGAAATGTGTCTCGTATAATTAAAAAAACGAGACAAAAATTTCTTACTTTATGTCTTGAATTCTTTCATCTATGTTCAAACATCCTGTATAATAAATATAAGTTTATTATACATATATTTAATAAATATATATATATAATACAATATATTATTTTATTTATGACCTTTTACTTCCCTCTTATTAATAACTCCATGTTAAAGTTATTTATCAGGAAATAACCTCTTTGTTTTTCGTATATGTTTTGATTTATTATTTTTGATCCTATTACTTTAATCATGATTTAATAATATCTAGTGTCTTAAACATGATATAAATATCATATATATTTATTATATATTTATTTATATTCATCTATAAAATTTAATGATGGAAAATGAAATACACCGTTCATGGAGACGGTAGGTCGTACGTGCGCATGAACATTGTTTCCATTTTCTTATCAGATTGAAAAAAATATAATTAAATGATATATTATAATTAAATATTAATTTTTATATCATATATATCACATATGTTCATTAAACCCATCCCCAATACCTTCCATGTAAATCATGAACAAATCACATCACTTCATGAGGTGGTAATTCGTCGTACACACGAGCAACGTTATCATATTCCCACAAAAAAAAGAGTATAAAGGTATGTGTGATATAATAATTGAATAATTATAATTATATCATAAATATAATATATAAATAATAAATCAAACATTATTTCTAGCCTTGAGAGGTTGGAATGAAAAAATGAATGACATCGGTTCGCGAGGCAGTAGTCCCCCATACACATGAATGATTATTTCATAACCCATTTGATGGAAGTTGAGATAGTTTTAGGTCATTAAATTAGTATAAAAAATATAATTATATGTAATATACTAAGTTTATTATATCATCATGGTTTAATAATAACTGTAGTAGGTGTAGAAATAAAAAAACACTTGTTGAATAACGTTACCTCTTCTTCGGGTAACCTCTTTAGGTTTGCACCAAAATCCTTTATAGGTTCTATTGATACCAAAAATATTGATTCTAGGATGATATGGTGGAATTTTATAATTTATTTGGGTAGGTATTTTCTAAACTAAATAGATTTTAAGTTGTGGAGAGCATAAGATATGGGGTGTCCTTTTAAAAGTGAGGTGAGTAGCACACTGATAATTTTTTTAAAATAAAATAGTGTACCCACATTTTTTACATTACACAAGGGTACAAAATAGATTATTATCAATATTGGGACATTATAGGGTCAAAATATGGACATAGAATGGATTTTATACAAGTTTTTAGGTAATTTATACCCCTATTGTTTTAGGTTGACCCCGGGTAAATCTATTTTTACCTTAACTATAAAAATTAATTTTTACTATTTTCACTATTAAGTTTGGTAAAAAAAATAAGTTAAACATATTATATAATATATATTATTTTTATTCCAAATATGGAATCTATTTTTACAAATTAAATTCATAAAAGTGGAAAATTTTTATTTAAAATTAATCTTGTGGATTCAACAAGTAAACGAGTTTCCAAAGAGAAAATGTTCAAAAGTTTATAAAGTTTTTATATCCAATTTCAATATGAAATTGATTCCAATGAACTAAATAGATATATAATTGAACTAATTTTACTTTAAACCAAATTAAAAATATAATTTTTAAAAAAATTAACAAAAATGCATTTTTCAATTAAAATTCAATATTTTTTACGATTCATCCAATAATTAAGCTTTTTAGAAAATTCTTAGAAATTCACCCCAAGATAATTTTGATATGATGATTTCAAAAAAAATGAAGTTTATTTTTTGATATAAATTTTCTAAAAGTTTCAATAATTAGTTTTAAAATAAGTGCACAAAAGGCGACAAAACTAATTTTTAAAAAAATACATTTTTTAAATGTAGAATTAGATTTATTTTTATCTCTTATCTAGAAAAAAATAAAATTAATTTTAATAAGTTAATTGAATATATATTATATAAATTTCATTAAAGTCATTTTCAAAATGTGGTTTTTTAATTTATTAAGGTAAAATTTGTTTGTTTGTATAAATATTATTTTTCAGAAAAATATTTCCTTTATTTTAAAATAGTTTTGACTTTAATTTTTAATTTATGGGTCATGAAAGAATTAATTATATATAAATGTGTAAACCATGTATCTTTTTTATTTATTTAATCATATTTATACCCTCTATTCCAATTTTTAGGTGATAACTATCCTTTTAAATAATAATATTTTAATAATAAGTCATGTTTCAATTAAACTCAGTGTTGCATGTAATGAAAGATAAACTTAGTTTTTTATGTAATAAAGAAAAAACTCAGTGTTTCGTGTAATAAAAAATATCAATAATATCAAATTTAATTTAAAAAATATATTCCATAAAATAACCAGGTGTTACATTCTCCCCCCACCCCCTCCTCATTAAAATGAATTTCACCCTCAAAATTCATCACATTGGTACCAAAAACGGAGGATACTTCTGCCTCATTACATCCTTAGGTACCCACACAGTTTCCTCAAGCTGGTTGTTTCACCAAAAAAATTTACCAACTAAGTGGTCTTGTTTCTTAAAACTTTCTATATTCGGTCTAGAATCTCTACAAATTTTTTCTCATAAGTAATATCATGATCTAATGGTATAACCTCTTAGTTTGATACATGTGATAGATCAAGTATATACTACATCATTATATATACATGGAACACATCTTGAAGCCAAGATAGGTTCGTTGGAAGTTCCAATTGATAGGATACCATCCCAATATGATCAAGAAGTTCAAAGGTACCTATATACCAAGGGATTAGATTTCCTTTGTATCATAAGAAAAAATTTATCCTTTGGTTGTGAGTCAATCAATTCCCACTTTATCTCTTACTCTAAGAAATTAAGATGAATTTTTTTATGCCTAAATCACTAATGGATCACAAGATCCATAAAATAATTATAAGTCATTCCTTATAACTCTAGTATAAAAAATTAACAATGGTTATCCAATATCGATAAATCTTTATATGGTGATGTAATATGTTGATCTCTAAAACCTCATCCAAGGTTTAAATTAAACCATGAAATAAATGATTAACCATATAAAATTAAAATTTTATAAATAAGGTCACTAAATTTCTCAAAATAAACTTTAACATTAATCTCCCATATATCATAAAGTAGATCTTGATTGTCACATAAACATGTGAATACCTCTATCATGTATTCTCTTAAAACATTGTAATAAAATTAATTTACCTAAAACCTTATTTAAAATATAAATTATTCCTCATTACTTACATAAAACACATATTATTGGATATATTCCTTAAATAAAAAAATATTTTAAACTTCATCAATGATAACATAAACCACTTTTTCAACAAATCATTAATCAGTTTCAAGTAAATTGGTATTATCTAACTTACTTTATCCATATAAATCATCTATTTATCCCAAAATCATTATATCAACATCAGAAATTTATTGAGGGTTATCTTTACCTTAATCATGTTTTTTCCATGAATATCACCTTGACATTAAATCACTTTTCTAAGTCATAATCAGTATTAAACATATTCTTGTAAATCCTTAATGAAAAACATATACTGAAAAATCCATATATATTTCATAATTCCTAAATTCCAATACATAATCACTTCAATAATTATACATCATTATCAAACTATTAACTAGGATTTTTCATCTTATTCCTTAATACCTCTTACCATTCGTATGTTATTTGTAGTCTCTTCATCATTAACAAAAAATCCATTACTCATACAACCTTGATGATTCTCTTCATTATCCTTCCCCTTAAAAAATAAATTTCCATAATTATCATACTTTACACAATTAAAACACTCAATAGTTGGTGATACCTTAGTGAGAACATTATTATCATCCATTGTGTTAACTGAACTTTTCATTTTTCCTTTGAACTTGCTTGCTTTTTGTTCTTATTTTTCACACTCAAAACTTTTTATCATCCCTATCATACTTCTCTTTAGTTCATATTCCCATATTTTATAAATAACAGAAACTTAATCTTCTTTTCTCTATAGTCTCTACTACCTGAACTCTCAAAAAAATCCATCCTTATCTTCTTTGATGATTCCAATAGTTGGTTAAGGTGGATTTTTTTAATCTTGCTTCATGGTAACTAATTATGAATTATCACAACATATTTCACTCTAGTCATCATTCCATTTGACTACTCATTAGAAATTTTTTCATCATATGAAATGTTAAATCAGTTCTTTATAGTTCCCACCATTAACTAAATCAAAAAAAGAATAGTGTGACTAACAAAAATCATAGTGGAAAACCACATAATCATGAAAAATCACTTATAATATGTCTAAATAATTACACCTTATTTTTAATATGTTACACATTATTTTTATCCTAAGTCATTCACAATCATAATCTATTTAAATACTTTATGATGGTTCATAAAGAGTATGTAAATTTTCAAAGCATATCTCCTAGGAGTCTCAAACTTGGAGTGAAGAATGGATCATTTTCGTGCACTAGCTGATGATCGAGTCCAGCTAAATGCACCCTTTTCAAAGTTATTACCCCTAAGTGCCTCTATTATAGATCCAAATATACTTTTAATATCCAGATAGGGATATAATTTCTTAGAAACCATTTTCTCAATCCTTTATTAAAGTTATAATACATTTTACTAAGCTTTGGCTCATCCTTAGACTTATCCTTAGACATGTCCTTAGGAATATCACTAAAGTTTTATCATTATAGTTTCTAAAGGGTGATTAAACCTTTCATATGATACAAAATATAGTGACCCAGTCTTATCATACATAGATATTACATCATTGTGTATGAATATTCATTACATTACACAAACACACACCTCAGGACCATAATAGTTTAGTGACTTTGGAAACTTCAAAACATAAAAAACAGGTCCATATGGAAACTATATCATATACCACTATGATCTTTATGACTAGAAGTCTTCTTAGATATATCATATAAAAAAAATTCTTCATAGTCAGGGAAATAGAGATATAAGAAAGGGTTATTTAAGATGATCAGTAAGGGTAAACAAGGATATAAGTTAGTATAACATGAACATAAGTGTATGAGAACATGAGACACGGAATAAATATTTCTAGTTTATAATACATTAATTATAAGGGAATAAAATAACATGATCCATTAGAGCATAACATTGGAATAAGAAATATATTTGTGGCATACACATAAGCATAGAAATTCATTTCAACATTAGTCAAGACTAACATAGAAGGCTATCATAGTGGAATGGGTTCACTCCCCAAACTATCATAGTAGTTAATTTTGACTCCCAAGACCATCATAGTGGACAAATTACCTTATTAAACTAGGTTCACTCACTTTTCTAGTCATTTCTATCTCATGATATATAAATCCTTACCCAATGCATTGAAGGTAGATATAGGTCCCACCCGTAACATAATGAAAATCATATTTATATTTTTCATAAGATCATAAAACATTCATCATATCATAACTCATTAAATGAAATGGTTTCCATAAACATTTAATCATATCATAACCTATGGAAAAGAGAAATGTTTCATAATCATTTCATTATAGCATAAACCATAGAAAAGGAAGTGGGTTTCATAAGAATTTTATAATGGTATAAACTATGGAAGATAAATAGGTTTCATAAACATATTTTCATAATAAACCATTCACAGAAATAATAATAATGGTATCCTTGGTTTATATCCCCAAAAAATAATAAGTTACATAAAATTATGTAATCTTAGATGAAGAATTATTTTGAAAGATAATTTACTTGTAATGTTTCTTGAGGAAAATAACTTTTCTTTGAAAAACATTTACTAAAAAATAAAACATTTTTTAAATACTTTTCTTTGTAAATAACCCAAAAAAATAATAAAGGAATATTTACAATCTCATTTAAAATATTTCTTGTGTAAAATATCCTTTCTATGTTGAAAAAATACTTTTTAAATCATAAAAAATTTTAAAAATCCTTTTCATATTTAAATAATTTATTTAAAATATAAAATTTCCCCAAATTTTAAGGAATGAGTTTTATTTGAAAATAAATTTAAAAAATTTTATGGGAAACTTGAAATCATTGATCCTCCATGACAGTACGAAATACTTTTCATATTTTTTATGTTAAAAACAAATATTATTTTCACATTTTTGGTATAATACAAACAAGAATTGTTTGGAAAACGATGTGAAGATTCCTCTAAAAAAATTTAAAACATGGGTAAAATTTTATTTAATAAATCATTTGAATAATTTAAAAAATATTTTTAAATTTTTTTTAGAAAACATCTCTTTGGATGAAAAATGGGTTTTTGACCAAAGAGAGAAATAAAGATGATTTTTCTTAAAAATAATCTTTTGAAATCTTGATTACATAAAGAGAGTAAAATGAATGGAAAACATGTGTTCTCAATATATAACCATATTATAATAAAATTAAAAAGTTTATTAAGAGATGGATCATAATATTTTATCATCAGAAACATAACCATAAACAATCCTAATAAACAATGAGATTGTAAGATAAAATATTTACCACTTTAGTAACTTTGAAATATAAGACCTATGATGTAATTTCATTAAATAAAAATTAAAATATCATGAGGATAAATAATTTCATAATATTAAGTTTAAAAGTATTTTTATATACACCTCATAAAAGAAGATAGGTTCACAACATAACATATGTCTCAAAGATGGAAAACTGAGAAAAAAATCTCTTACCGCTTTGGTAACTTTTAAAACGTAAACCATATAAAAGAGTGATCCTAAAATGGATATATAAATACCAAAAAAATTCAGTACAAGAATCATAAAATAAATTCATGTATAGTATATACACCAAATTAAATAAATAGGTAGTGTATATTGCATGTGTCTCACATAAGTAAAAAGTGAGATGGATATCTCTTACCTTAAGTCTTTACTTCCTTCATAAACATTCAAACCTAATGTATAATAAATATAATTATATTATAAATATATTAAAGAAAAAAATTTATATATATTATTTCATATATTATTTTCTTATGATCTTTTATAACCCTTTTATTAAAAATTTCATATTAAAGTTATATTTTAGGTAATAACTGCTTTGTTTTTTGTATATGTTTTGATTTGTTATTTTTTATCCTCTTACTTTGATCATGATTTAATAATATCCAAATTTTTAACCATTATATAAATATATTATATATTTATTATATATTTATTTATATTAATCCATAAAATTTAGTGATAGAAAATGAAATACATTGTTCATGGGGACGATAGGTCATACATACGTATGAACGTTGTTTGCATTTTCTTGTAGAATTGAAAGAAATAAAGGTAAATTATATATTATAATTAAAGAATAATTTTTATTTCATATATATCATTTATTTTTATTAAAAATTTCTTTTATACCATCCACATAAATCGTGAACAAATCACATCGCTTCACGAGGTGGTAGTTCGTCATACACACGAGCAACATTATCATATTCCCACAAAATGGATAGTATGAAGATATATGTGATATAATAAATAATTAAGTATAATAATTTTATAAATTTAATATATAAATAATAAATCTATCATTAATTTCATCCTTGAGAGGTGGTAATGTAAAAACGAATGACATCGGTTTGCGAGGCAGTAGTTTGTCGTACACACGAACAATGATTTTGTAACCCATTTTATGGAAATAGAGATGGTTATAGGTCATTAAATAAACATAAAAACGAGTAAGTAAATGGAATATACTGATTTTATTATATCATCATGTTTTAATAAAAATTGTATGAGGTGGATGAATAAATAAAATGAAAACTCTCATTGAAGAATGTTGCCTCTTTTTGGAAAACCTCCTTAGGTTTGCACTAAAATCCTTCCTAGGTTGGATTTTTCATAAAACAAGGATTATGTGATGAAATTAGGGAATTTTTTAAGTTATTTGGTTAGGTATTTATCTAACTAAAAGGGTTTTAATTTTTTAAGAAGATATGATAGGGTGGCCTTTTATAATTGAGGTGAGTGGCACACTAGTAATATTTTGAATATAAAAATGTGTAACCGCATTTTGAACATTAAAAAAGGGTCCAAAATGAATTATTATCAATACTTAGATATTATAGGGTCTAAATATGTCTATATAATAGATTTTATAAAAACTTTTAGGTCATTTAACCCTTATATTTTTAGTTTAATCCATCTGTAAATCCATTTTTACCTTACCCATTGTAATTAATTTTTACTATTTTCACTATTCATTTTTGTAAAAAAATAACTTAAAATTATTACATAATATAAATTATTATTATTATAAATATGGAATCCATTTTTAAAAATTAAATTCAGATAATCATAAAAAAAAATTGATTTAAAATCAATCACGCTGACGTGATGAGAAAGCGGGTTTTCAAAGAGAAATTTTTTATAAGTTTACAAAGTTTTTATATTTAATTTAAATGTGAAATTTATTATAATGAAATAAATAGATATATAATTTAACTAATTTTACTTTAAAATCAATTTAAAATATAATTTAAAATTTTAAATAATTGGAACAAAAAGACAGTTTTCAATTAAAATTCAGAATTTTTTACTATTCATCCCAAAATTAATCCTTTTAGAATATTCTCAAAAATTTACCCAAATATAATTTTGATATGATGGTTTGAAAAATTAATTTCATTATGTAAAATAAATATTCTAAAATTTTCAAAAAATATTTTTAAAATAAGTGTTCAAAAAATGAGATAAAACTAATTTTTAGAGAAATATAGTTTTTAAGCATAAAATTGGATTTATTCTTATCTGTTATCTAGAAAAAAATAAGATAAATGTTAATTAATTGATTGAATATATAATATATATGTTTAATTAAAATAATTTAAATTTTTTTTAATTAACTAATATAAAATGTGTTTGTTTCATACAAATATTTTTTTAGAACAAGATTGCCTTTATTTTAAAATAGTTTTGATTTTATTTTTTATATAATTGGTTACCAAATAATTCATTCTATATACATATATAAATTTTATATTTTCATAATTTAGTTAATACTATTCATACCCTCCATTCTGAGGGTTATCTGATAGCAAACATATTAAATAATCATATCTTAATAATATGTCACATTTCATTTAAAATCTTCATTGTGTGTAACACAAGATAAACTCTTTGTTTCATATAACGCAAGAGAAACTCAGTGTTTTGTGTAATGAAAAATATAAAAAAGATTAAATTTAATTAAAAATGTATATATTTCATAAAATCCTGAGGTGTTAGAGGAGTATCACCTATGATCCTTTCTAGGCTTTCAGGAGAACAGTGTGCTTGAAGGAGGACACACTATGTGAACCCTTGTTCGACATGAAAAGGAGAAGGAAGATAAAGGTAGCATGCAAGCCATGCATGCTTACATGCATACATGAATAATGATTCATTTGATAAAACTTATGCACACATTAAGAAATAACCCTTTAAATATATTGAGTTTATCCAAAAAAAATAGTTTCATATAAAATAATAAAGAAAGAATTCTTATGTTTAAGGATTTACATAAGTGAGAAGGACTTGCAGTGTATCACACATGCATGAGGTTTGAAAATTCAATGAGGTAGACTGATTGATACTATACAAGATATTTCTTTCATATAATATTCTTTAATAAGTTGTGTGAATCAATTTCACACATTAAGTGGGGTCTGGACTTTATCATCAGAATGAAGCATTGCACGAGCATTGTTTTACTAAGAAAACTAATCAAATAAAAGTGATCATAAATTATTTAGAAAGACCAGCAAGTTGCAAAGGCTCATGAAGTGTACATGAGAAATTAAGATCCTACAATATCATAGATTAATATCAACATATTAACCTATTGTGTATAAATCCTTGAATAAAGAAGGGAGCCTCTCAGTTAGAGGTGGGAGAAAGATAAGTCACTTGTGTGATTTAAGAGTAGAAGTCTCTTGTGTGATTCATGAGAATAAGTAACTAGTGTGTATTATGGAGAAGGCCGGTTTGGATTCTAGTAACACTATGGGATGAAGTATAAATAACCTCCTATGTGGATTCATTAGAGATACAGTGTGACTCTATATCAAACATTGTACTTGATTATAATATTATAATATAGAATATTTATTGGGTAGAAAAACCAATAAGACGAGTAGGTATTTGTTAGAACCTTGTAAATATCATGTGATGTGATCTCTCTTATTATTTATGAATACGAATTGATGTTGTGATATATCACTGAGTGGATCGATAACCTTGATAATTTTAAGAGTTTGAATTCAAAAGAAAAAAATTTTAAAAATTAAACCACTGATTCACCCCCCCCCCCCCCTAGTGGTCTATCCAGCTTGGGGAACTACACATAGTGAAAAAATATAGAAACCCTAAATAAAGATTGTACATGAGAGAATAATCAAAATCACACTACTATAAGATGAATAAACAACATGTATATCATACATTGAATTACTATCACTACTATTTTTAGTACTTTGATTGATAAAAATCACTAATGGGTAGCCATCAGACTCCCCTATTAGTGACATATCCATAGGCTATGCTGAATAATTAGATGGTTAATTGAGATCCTCCTTCTCACTACAACATGAAAATTACTCTCCAGATAAAGGTGGAAATTAAAGATATATATAAAAGGAATATTATCATCTAGGGACACACACAAGAGTATCATACATAAAATTCATGAGTCAGGGCTTGCTTTTATAGCCACTAGGACCCTCCTATTCATTAACTCGTATGTCATAATGTATGATTTAATTCCACTTCCAACCATGAATCCATCAAATAAATTCATCATCCCTTACAAGAATTTCATATTATGAAACATATCATTTAATGATTGATTGATTAAGAGTTCAAATGTACACCTTTAATGTTTCACTTCCATGTCAAGGTAGTGGTTTTTATCACATAACAATATTATTATATCCCTAGAACATTTTGGGAATCCTAGACACTATCCAAGAAATACATCATATTAAATCCTATTAAATCATAATAAGTTACACATAATAAGATACATATTTCAAAACAAACAAATGATATTTTTGGAATATCCCTCATGACCTCAAAGTCCATAACTGAAAAGACCAGGAACCCCAGCTATCGCATCAAGTTGTCCTCCTTTGATTCTAGATCCCCCTCCTAGTTTAAATAAAGACCTTACTTCTATACATTGAACATGGAAAAACAAGCATATGATAATAAAAAACATGTACATAATGGATATCATGGTTCATGCAATGTTTCCTATGTCCACAGGAGAACAAGAAGAATCATTCATTTCATGAAAAAAAACATTCATCCAATTCATAACGATGAGCCTATACCATACCCATATTCATATAAATTAATATACCAATAATTTATCAGGATAATATCATGTCAACAATTCTACCACCATGAATCCCATGAATGAGGGGATGTGATCCCTCCAATAAAACCTCCTTCTGATGCAACTCCTTTCGATCATCCATCCTTGCCCAAGTAGAGTTCATTCACATTTAGCCATAATGCCTCTGAACTTTAAATTATGATGCCTTTAAGACTAAGATATTATGAAACAACTGTTTTTTTTTTAAGTAATAGTGGTCCAACCTTTCCATATAAAGAGAATTCATTTTGTTTATCTAGGCACTTCTCACATGTCGATCCATCTGGAGAAAGTTTCAACTCACTCTGAACATTACAAGAGACCTCACTCTTAGTCAAAGAAATTAACTGCTTTAACTGGGTAAACTAGTGAATAGTGAAAGTTTTTGTACTTACTTTATACCTCCAAAGCATCATGTTTCTACCATAATCTCTCCTTCTATCTATATCACCTTTTTCTTTGAAACTTGCTTAAGTCCTCCAAGAATACGCATCGAAAGTTCCTTTTTCACATTCCAGCACTCAGATTTTATTGTGGTGATTATTCTAGACTAATTATATCCAAATTAATATTAAATTGAATTTAACACTATATTGATATACTTATTTTACACTTTCTACATGTTCTGCTAGTTTCACTCACCTATTTTCACTAAGCTAACTTCTAGTAGACTTCTTCCACTAACCTGAACCCAGACTCCATGGTAAAGGTGAACTGTCTCCATAAAAATTTCCCAATTCAAACGTCAAAATACATAACCTTTTATTCTTCCTCACTTACCCAGAAAATAGTTCTCACACCAACCTAACAATCATTTACTTTAGAATTGTAATACCTCAAGATTTTAGTATTTATTATCCTTTAAATAAAACCAATATCTATAATAAATTATGATTCATGAAACACTAAACTAAAATTAATAATAATTTGTTAAAATTAAAGGTAACTATACATAAATTATGAATATACAATGCTAAAATAAATAAATCAACAATAATTGGTTATTAATATGGAATAAGGTTAAGAACACTTAAAGTTTAAAAGGCAACTTTCTATAAAAAGTAGTTTTTCTTTATATTTTGTATTTTCATTTAAAATATTAATTTATGAAATTTAGAATTTTAATTTTTTAAAATTAACTTAATTTTTTATTTAATCATTTCAAAATTATCTTAGGGTTATTTTTTAGATTTTTCTGAAATGGTTTATTTTTGGGTGAATAGTAAAAAAATTTGTTTTTACAAATACTATCATTTTTATGACTTCATAGTGATATAAGAATGGATTAAAAGTTTATGAAACATTTTTTCCAGAATAAATAATTTCATAAAGATTAAAATAAAATATTTAAAAAAATTGTTGAATTTATAAATTTTTGTTTGATATTTTAAAACCTAGGTGGTGATTTGTTTAAATAAAAGAACTATTTTTTATCTTTTATTTCAATTAAGTATTTAAAAATTTTAAATTAATTTTTAGATTCTTTATAAACCCAAATAAATCTTATTTTTTTAATTATAAACCAATAAATTTCTTTAGGATCAATATTATGCATGTTTTTTGTGCAAAATCATTTTTATGCTTAAAAATGTATTTTTTCTAAAAACTATTTTTTGTTGTATTTTGTGTACTTATAATAAAATTAACTTTACCAAATATAGAAATTAAATATTTTAAAATGTATTTAATATTTTAAATCATTATATTCAAATTATTCAATAAGTTATATTTCATTTTTATTCATAAAATTAAGCTACCATAGTAGAAATTAGTCACCATGGTACAAGTTAAAAAGGGTTAAAGACAGGTTTGGACTAAGTTATAAGGATTCAAATATCATTAAAACTTTTATAATTTGATAGTATGAGTTTATTTTGACCCTAACTTATCCTATTTTCAAAAATCGGTCTATTTGTTTCCACTTTCCCTTAAAACTGACTTATATTATTTTAAAGTTAAGAGTATTTATAAGAGTTTCACTCCCATCTCTTTTAAAAGGATCCCTCCTCTCCTCACTTATACACAAAATTTTATCAATTTATCTCAAACATGAAAAAATCACTCGTGTATATGTGCATACCATCACTTCCACGAACGGCGTATTCCATTTTTTGTCACTTCCTAACATGGCTAGTTATAAAAATGGATTTAATTTATAAAAATGATTTTTATATAATGTTTAAGTATTTTTAATGGTTATATATATATATTAAATAATAAAATCAATTCTTTTTATGGAATCAAAATTTCTAAAAAATGGGATTTCTATGATTTCCATGTGAATAAGCACCATAAGTTCCATAAAGTGAAAATGTAATAAAAAAAATATAAAAAACATACTATACCCATTTATAAAAATTCTATATATGACTTAACTATGAACAATCTATAAGGACTAAAACCATCGAATCAGAACATGCATGGAAAACTGAATAGTTAACACATAAATATTGATTTTAGTATAAAATTATTACTAAGTGGATAATAAGAAATTATAAGTGAATGGTGTCTAGAAAGATAAATATTAATATGGTTCTAATATATATTTATAATAAATCTAAATTTATCATACACTAATTTTATATCACGTCCATTTAAATATAAATCTAAGGTAAGTGTTTCTCGTCTAAAACTTTCTACTTTGAGACGTGATTTGAATTATGCACATATTTTCATTATATGGTGTGTATATTTTATATTTAAAATATTATATATTAATAAACTATTTAATCATCGTCATATAAGTTACATTTCAATTTATCTATTTCAAGAGGTTTTGATTCAAGTGTTATGAAACCTGTAAGGGTTTCTTGGCCTTAATTTTGATTCATTGGGACATGTTTTATATTACACGCTATGTTTTATTTTATATGGTGTACTTAATACCCCATGAATATATTTTTAAATATTATTTCATATAATTAATTTTATTTATATAAAAATAAAATTTTCTAACTTTTTATTTATTTTTATTCAAAAGTTATCAAAGTCATAAGGTTTTATATTACAATCTCAATTTTTATCATGATTGTTTATTATTAAATTTTCATTAAGGTAAATTATATTTTATTAAAATATTAAAAACCATATATTTTTCTCTAATATATTCATTTTTTTCAAGTATTCTTTCCATTTTTCCTTTATTTGTTACTCAAAACCACTAAAAGAGTGTTTATAAGAAACTACGACCTTATTTCTCTTGTTTTGTCGGGAAAATTTCTCTTTCATATCCATATTCATTATTTTGTTTCAATAAAGTTGTTTTCTATAATTAAATATTTTTTCAATTTCAATTTATGTTAACTTTGACTTTCTATTCAAAAATTTAAAGGGAATATTTTTAATTTTTTACAAACAATTCATTTTTGTATTTCCTTGCAAAATTATGAAATGAATTTATTTTTAATTTTTTATAAATGAATATATTGCCCTGTCATCATGATCATTATTCATGATTTATATTCATTTCATGTTTTTATGGTTTTCTAAATTAATATATATTCCCATTATTCTACGAATTTTTCAAAAGAAAATGATATTACTTTATTAAAAGTTTTGAAAAGGAATTCCATTTCACTTATGTATATTTCTATCTTTCACTCTACATTCTATTATGTAATTTTAGATTATTTTCAATATTACATTATTTTGATTTATTTTAAAAATAATTTTTAAAATGTCTTGCTAGTTTCTTATGAAAATGTCTTTCAAAGTGAATTTTTAATTTTTTTTGTAATAAAGTTACAAAATCTTCAAAGGAAATTATTTTTAAAAGTATCACTTCCATTTTTCTTCCTATTTTACAAAGTGCTTGTCTTTACAACAACGCCTTAATTTCTAATAAATTTATGGTATCCTTTATATCCATGTTCTTTATTATCATCGATGTAACATTTTTTAGTATTGACTTAACCATGTACTCATTACTCTATATAGTGTGAATAACCTATTATACATAAATCAGATTATAGGGTGTTCAACAAGAAAGATAGTTTAGTTATTGACTAGGAAAATATTAATAATTTGTATATTTTTTAATTCTATATGTATGAGAATTTAATGTTGATGGAATATTTATTTTTTATTGGGGAAGTATTTACATTCTATATTATTGATTCAATATGGGTACATATTGATTGATAAGGCATATTGATGATGTAATGTTTATGATGAATGAATTGGATATGTTTAAATGATGGTTGGAGATTAGTATTATATAGCCCCTCAATACATCAGGTAATGTCTGATGAGGAAAAAAATGGGTATCTATTGGTGTATTATATCCCAAACAATTTATGATGTCTTGGTTAAGATAACTTGATAGTATATAAGATGTCTTGGTTGAGAGTCATTGACAGTAAAATTAAGATATCTGGTATTATGTATTTCATTACTATAAAGACAATTTTTTTATGTTAATGTAGTTATTTTAATTGTTATGTTTTCCATGGAAATATTTTATTCTCAATTTATTGATTATATTTTACACATATTTATTATTTACTCTTCCATAATACTCGTGTTTTTCTATATAAAATCTTCCATTGTACACTACCCTTACTAATCATTTGAGCTCTCCCTTATTATGTTTCCATTTCCCTAGGTTAAGAAGAATAGTAATAAATATTTTATATCAATAAGGGTATCATGTGTGAATAATTTTGTAAGGGATGTTTAAGAATTATTATGGAATAAGAAAATCTTGGTATAATTGTAAAAATTTCTATTAGATGGGAAAGATAGGGATTTTTATTAATTATCTAGATATCTAAACATAAAAATGACTTGGGTATATAAGTGACTCAAATATTTATTTTTATGATTGTAATTATGGATGGTCATAATTGGGTTAGTTGATATGGTATCAAAGTAAGTATGTAAATATTAGGTTTTTAGCATTAGATCTAGGAGTACGAGTCTAGAGTGTCTTAGTTAGTATTAAATAAGAGTTTAATAAACTTTAGATATTATGGTGTTATTGACTAAGGATAATTTAATATTTATAAATAACATCATGGGTTGATAAGTTTAAGGTTAATTATAATTTCAAAGGTATATATAACCTTTTGAAGTCTTGTGTGAATAGATTTTAAATTTATTAAATATTTTTTTAGATTCATTTATAGGAATACATGATTAAGCTAAATATATCCCTTGGGTTTAGTATGAGATTTAGTATGGTGATTATTTAAGAAAAAAAATATATTTTTATAGACAAGTTGAAGGTGTGGATAACCATCAGGTTCAAATGTGAATTTAAGTTAAGGTAATTATGGTTATTTGGGGAGAAATAAGGTTGTTAAATATTTTAGGAATATATAGATAACCTTAAGGACTGAAATGTAATTTGATGAAAATTTCATTTAGGAATATGTTTTTTATAATTTAGGATTATGGTATATATTTGATGGTGTGTAATTAAATGACATTATTTAAGGAAAGAAAATTGAGTTAATTTTTTGAAGAATATATGATTTTGTTGTTATTTTATGTCAAGGTGATTCAAGTTGTTTTGGGTTGATAAATATATCTATAAGAGCATATATTTCCACAATTTTTGTGTTTATAATATATTAAAGAGGTTTTTTTTTAATTATTATTATGGTTAAATAATTTTTGAGAAGAAAGTTAAGTTGGATTTAGAAGAATATGTGATTAAATATTTCTAATTTTTGGGTTTTAAATTAGTAAATCATATTTTGATGTGTTTTAAGATTTATTTATTTTTGGAATTTTTTAAGTTGAAATTTGGGTGTTATTTTTGTGATTTTTTAGATTAATTTAGTACTTCTTCACATGAATGTTAATTCATGTTAAGTATAATATTAACTTTTGATAAACATTTTTGGTTTTAGAAAATTACTAGAGAGAAGAGGAATAATTTTTCATTTTTTTGGATTTATAATCCATTAAAATTTGATTTCCAAACATCAAAAATGAAAAAATCTAGTATGGTTATTTATATTTTATAATATGAGATGAAGTAGATGTGGAAAACTTATTAAAACACAACTAAAGGATGAAATTATTATTATAGGATATAAAGAAATTGGGTAAGTATATTTTATCATATTATATATCTTAATAATAAAATAACTCCTCAAAATAAAGAAATAGGAAGATAGATCCATTGATTATTATGTTTAAAATATCACTCAGGTATCAAGGTATGTTTTTGGAAACCTATTCACAAGTATGAGTCATAAAATAGTACATACATGGTTTGTAAAATGTTTATTAAGAAATACTTATATTCTTAATAGTGACTTAGGAATCAAGATAAAATAAATATCTGAGATTATACCTATATCAAGACACATTCATTATGGTTATAAAAAATATTTAAAATGTGACGATTCAATTTATTTAAGGGGGAGAATGTGACATCTTGAGATTTTAGTATGAATTCTTCTATAAATATAACCAATATAAATGATGACTTGTGATACACACTACAAAAAATGAAATTGAATAATAGTTTATTTAAATAAAAGGTAAAAATAAATAAATTATTAAAATACCATTTTCAAACAAATAAATTAACACTCATTTATTATTAATATTAAATAATTTTAAGAACACTTAAAGTTTAAAAGTACCATTTTCCATAAAATATTTTTTTTATTTTTATTTAAAAGATAAATTTTATAATTTTATAATTTTAACTTAATGAAATTAAATTATTTTTTTAATTCATCATATCAAAATTATCTTAGGGTTAATTTTTGGGATTTTTTTGAAATGGTTGGTTTTGGTGTGAATAGTAAAAAATCTAGTTTTTACAAATACTATCATTTTTATGACATTATCATGATATAATAATGAGTTAAAAGTTTATGAAAAAATTATTATATACAAAATATCTGTTTGATAATAAAAATAAAGCATTTAAAAATGTTATTTTGAATTTATAAACCTATGTTTAAAATTTTAAAACCTAGGTGATGATTTATTCTAATAAAAGAACTATTTTTTACCATTTACTTAAATTAAGAATTTAAAAGGTTAAATTAAGTTTTTTATTGGTTTTAAAGTCACATATATATCCCTTTTTGATTCATAAACCAATAAATATAATGATTATCAATTTTACACAATATTTTGGGGTAAAAAAATTATTATGCTTATAAAGGCATTTTTTCTTAAAAATGTTTTTCATTGCGTTATGCATACTTATATTAAAAATAATTCTACCACATTTATAAATATAATAATTTAAAATTTTATTAAATATTTTAAATCATTATATTTAAATTATTTAATAAGTTTTATTTCATTTTTAGTGATAAAATTAAATTTCCATCATAAAATTTAGTCATCACAGAAAAGGTTAAAAGGGTTAAAGAGGGGGTTAAACTAAAGGATATGGCTTAAAATATCACTAAAAATTTTCTAATTTTTATTATATTGAGTTTATGAACCTATATCATCTAATATTTTATATTTTTTCCATTTGGAGCCACTTTATATTGAAAATTACTATATATCATTTTAAAGTTAACAGTGTTTACAATATCATCACTCCCCTCACTTAGAAAATAAGCCTCTATATTCACTTATACACACACTTTGATCACTTTAAATTAACCAATATATAAAATAATCACTTACCAACATCCTTATACATGACATAGAGTTTATATTCTCACCAAAATACTAGCCTGATAAATCTTAGGGAGAGATCTAAAGGAAGAGGTGATCATCTTAACTAAGTTATTGTAAGTTTATTTATTATTTATCCTCATAAATAACTTATATAAACATATTAAAATAATAAAATAAGTATCATTAGTTTACTAAAATTTCATTATTTTTAGGTAAAACCCATTATCTACCTATTTTACATCTGTTTGAAAATAAAAACATCACATATGTGTATGTGAGAACCACTAACTCAATTAATGGTGTATTTTTATCATCATAACATTACATGTATAGTTATAAAATATTTATTTAGTTAATATAAATAATATTTAAAAAATAATTATGATTCTCTAAATACAAATCATTATATACCTTCCTTCCCAACCACTAATTAGAAAATAAAAATGCCTTTTATGTGTATGTGGGGGATACTACCTCCATGAACTAAAAATTTCATTTTCCATCACCACATGACATGGATGGATTTTAAATTTATATAAATTATATTTTTAATATTTCCATGAGAATCATCACAATAAATTATATAAATTGATCATGGAACTCTATAACTATACAAAAAACTTACTATACACCATTATAATCATTCTTTAGATGAGTAAACCATGACAAAGGTGAAATAATTTGAACCATAAAATAATTATATACTTTTAATAATGATAATTATAATTCTATTTCAAGTTCTCTCTTTCAAGAGGTTTTGATTTATGTGTTATAAAACCTATAAGGGTTTCTTCGTCTTAGTTTTGATTCTGTGAGACATTTTTTATATTACACACCATTTTTTCTTTTACATAGTGTAATTAATACCCCATGATTATATTTTGACATTTTATTTAAATTAATTCATGGTATTTACATAACCATGCCTTGTTCAAACTTTTAAATGGTTCTAATTTTAATTTTTCCAAAGTCATAAGTGTTTATTTTATAATCTCATTTTTTATCAGGATTGTTTCTATTTCAATTTTCACTAATGGAAATTAAATATTATTTATCTATTAAACATAATATATTTTCTTATACTATGGTTATTTCTAGGGTTTTCAGGTATTATTTCCATTTTTCTTTTCTTTTTACTCAAAACCACAAAAACAATATTTTTAAGAAAATCTAATCTTATTTTTTGATCAGAAACCTTTTTCTTCGATAAAAATATTATTTATTTTGTTTTAATAAAGTTATTTTCTATACTTAAATGATTTATTTGTGTCAATTTTCTACTAAATTTTAAATTCTATTAAAAAAATTAAAAGTAATTTTTTAACATTTTTTGAATAAGTCATTTTTTACTTTTATTATAAAATTATGAAAAGAATATATTTTTAATATTTTTTTGTAAATGGATTTTCCCATTTAGAATGGCCATTTTTCATTATTTACCTTCTTTTAAAAGTTTTTATTGTTTTTAAAATTAATATATATACTCATTTTTTTGAATTTTTCAAAAGAAAACGATGTTATTTTTTAAAACATTTTGAAAAGATATTTCATTCCACTTATTTATATTTTTATCCTTAACACCAAAATTGGTTACTTAAGTATATTTTATTTTCAAGATTTCGTTATTATAAATTATTTTATCAATAATTTTTTAACTTTATTCTTGATGTCTCATGAAAATAGTTTTGAAAGTTACTTTTAACTTTTATTTTAAACATGGCTACCAAAATTTAAAGTAATTTGTTTTAAAAATATTAACTTCTATTTTCCTCACTTTTTTAAAGTATTTTAATTTACTATAATGTCTTAATTTTTTGATGAATTAACAGTATCCTTCATATCCATTTTCTTTATTATCATGGATTCATTCTATGTTGTTTTTATTATTGACCTAACCATATACTCATTATTTTATATGGTGTGAATACCCTATCATACATATATCAGATTTGAGGGTGTTCATTAATAAATATAGTTAAATTATTGGCTGGGAATGTATTGATAATCTATATATTTTTTAATTCTATAGGGATGATTATTGATTGTTAAAGGAAGGTTGGATATGTTCTGAGGAATTATTGATATTCTGTATACTTGATTCAATATAGATACATATTGATTGATAAAGAATATTAATAATGTATTGTTTGTGATGATTACATTGGACATGTTTAATTGATGGTTGAGGGCCAATATTTATATCCCCTTGATGCATTGGGAATGTTCTTATGAGACAAACAAGAATGGGTATCACTTTTTGTATTTCATATCATATAATGTAAGATTTACTGGTTTAGAGGCCTTGATGGTCTGTATGATTTATTAGTTGGGAGGCCTTAATGGTATGAATGACGTCTTGGATAAGGCCTTGATGGTAAGATTAAGATGTTTGGAATTATGAATTTTATCACTATAAAGATACTTATTTATGTTTGTGTGATTATTTACATTTTATATTATCCATTAATATATTTCATTCTTATGTTATTTATTATATGTAATATTTATTTATTATTTACTCTTTCATATCCATCAATTTTATTTCTCAATGAAATATTCCATTATAAACTACCCTTAATGGGTGTTTGAGTACACCCTTATTATGTTTAAATTTAACTAGGTTGTGAAGAAGATTAATTATTATGATATATCTAAAAGGGTATCAATTGTGGAGAATTTTGTGGGAGTTTTTAGACTTATTATGGAATAAAAAATATGGGTATAATGGAAAAAATGTCTAATGGATGGAAAAGAAATAAGTTTTTATAAGTAAATGATTTTATTAATTTTATAGATCTCTAAACCTAAAAATGTCTTGGGTATGTAAGTGAATCAATAATTTCTATTAGATATTGTAATTATAGATGGTTAAAATTGGGTTACATGAGTTGGTATCAAATCCAATAGCATCATATCTAGGAGTGTAAATCTAGGTAATCTCAAGAAATTGTTTTCATAGGTTAATAATAATAATAATATCCCACTCAAAGTTTACTCTCATGTATCACACCAAATTCTCACTAGAAAATATCTTCCCAACCATTCAGAGGCCACATGGTTCTATAACATGCAACTTATAATCATTCAAGCTTATACTAAAGACAACACATACTCAGTTCTATATAACCATGAAATCATCTGAATTCATCCATGATGGTTTCATATAAAATAAAATAGTAATGATATATCATCCTTTTACTTTTTTAAATCCCATAAAAACTACATTGATCACAGAGTCTATAGACCTTCTCCTTCCAAAACTTATGCTACCAAACACACTACCATCAATATTCAAAACCTTTTTGAGTTTTCTAGTACACCAAAATTCATTGAAACCATCGAAATTGAACTCCATATAGAGATTTAACTTATATAAAGCATGATTTCATCATATTGATAAACTCCCATTGAAACTTCACTCAGTGTAACCAAGATAAACATAGTCATTTTCACCCACTATTTTCCAGCCTAGTACTAACTCTTTAAGATCTTACATCCATCCCAGAGGTCCTTATATTACCCCATCAATATTCCAAATATTATAAATTAAAAAAAATCAAAATTATTTATTTTTAACCTTTGTAAAGAAACTTGTTCCAAGAACATGTGGATGTTCTTCTTTCAACTTTATCGTGCCCATGGTCGACTTCTCTGGAGAACTTTGTAGATGAGAGAATAAAAACCATAAAAATTTATAACTTCTGGAGTATCTTCTAAATATAATTCCCCAATTTAAAATAAAACACCACTACCATATGTTTCATATACACAAAAACATCATATACTATCATTTATAGAACCTTCCACCTGACTACACCATCAACCAAACTTTTGATGCAAGAAAACCCCATGGATCCATCAAATTATTATGAATAAATAAACCTTCACTCTGTGACACCAATTTTTTATATTCTAGGTCAGTCTAATAAAACTTATAAAAACACCAGAAGTAGTCTTCTAGAACTCCCACTTGATCCATGATATCATATTTCAGACCATATTTAGGTCCACTTTATAGTCATGGTTCTTCTATAAATAGGATTTTAAGACTTCTCATACTTATTATCTTAATAATCAACACTCAAAACTATCGTAAAATTTCATAAATGAAATAAAAAAGTATAATGTTGATTTTGAGATCACTAGAACTTGGTCAAGTTCTGATTCTTCTTATCATTTCTATGTACTCATGAAAACCATGAAATAAACACCAAATTGTGGTAGTCTGCTTCTTCATCATTCCACTCACCTTATAAATATCTTTTTTTATAGATAGAAACATTTTCCACACTCTCATCCACATCCATGAAAACCCCCAACATGAATCTCATTCCTTCCATAAATTCCTATTGACTTCTAGTTGAATATATTTTTATGAACTATGACCATGATACACACCTTCCAATCCCTGTATAGAATAAACCATTACATTCTCAAGTTCTCTATAACATTCCACCTACCCCCTCTTGGATATTTATTAATGGAACCAAAGTGTTTCTTCTTCTAATTCATAGTGGTATTAGAGAACACTTGATAGAAATGATGGTCACCCCCTCCAGCTATAATATTATATAACTTCTAGGAGTTATCCTTTTAGGAATAAATCTTCCAGTCACTATCAATATTCCTAGACTCTACTTCACCATCTAAAACTACCACTGACTATAATTTTTATGCCTCTTTTAAGAAACATGAATTATATTTGACTAAAACCTCTAGAAAAATCCATAGGCCTATTGTATCAACCTCTAGTATACTAACCAACTCACTTATAGATGACTCTCCATCCAATAGAAATTAAAAACTCTTCAAGAGTAACAATACCAATATTCAATAAATTCTAAAGCAACATCTATCAAACTATCAATTGGAACTTACCCTTAAAAATGAAATCCTCTATATAACAGAACTCCTACAGATTCTAAATAATGTAGGGATCATGATAATCTTAGGAATTATTTATCAGTCTCTATTAAGCTCTTTAATTCCACCTCAATGAATGGAACACACTACAAGACTCACAATGAAACTGTACATTCTTTCAGAAAACCTAGCCTCCATGAAACCACTTCCATCTACACCAGTAGACATTCTTATAGATACTTTGTAACCACAAAACCAAGGGGAATATCAAATTATTCTAGAAAATATTTAATTTCACCAATAATGAAACATACCTCAAGACTCATGCTATTTAGGAGGAGTTTTGATATCCGAAAAAACCCTTTTCTACCATCCCTATCTTTTGGTAACATCCTTTTGAGTCCTTGATAAACTGATCACTATATGCTTTGTACTTAAGATTCGATACCACTTGTTAGGAATACTAGAAAATTTCTAATAATTCCAATAGAATACACTCTCTTTGACCATCAAAGATTACCCACTAGAATCTACAACTTTTGAAACATTTTCCCAACACCTCTTATGATCAAAAAAACCCCCAAAACCTTAAAATCCTCAATTGGGAAGATAAAGCACCCCATCCACCACATTGAATCTTCTTCCTCTAGTTTTATATCCCCATCTTGATTCACATTAAGACCTTCCTTATAGATAATAATTAATAAATAAAAATCATGTAACAATAAAAATACATGGACACAATGGATAATGCAGTTTAGAAACTTTTTCCTACATTTGTGGGAGAACAAGTTGAATCTTTTATTTCGTAGAAACAATATTAATATGAGTTACAAGGAAAAGACAATTATATACCCAAATTTATATAAATGATCATATCAATGATTTTGTGAGATCCCACCTAGGTTATACATGCCAACACCCCAATCTAGTTGGATACAAGTATGTCAGTGGTTTCTGACTAGTAGTGAGGGTCTAATATGTAATGTAGGGAGACTATAACCTCTTTATCAAAGCAACACAATAGTTAAAAATAATAAACAATATCCAAATGAAAATAATTAATAACCAAGATAATACCAAGACCAATATAATACCAAGAATAACATGATGAAACCAAAACAAAATGATAATATCCAAAACTAAATCAATAAATATTTCATGTCATATTAGTGTCAAGTGTCAAAAAACCCTAAATAAGACACACTAAAATATCCCAGGTGGGTCCTAACATAATGTATGGTTCCCTCATCCATGATTCATCATAAATCCAAATATATCCATCTGATATAGGGATATTTCCTTTATATTGTCCTGTAAACATGAAGTCTATTTAGGTACTGATCAGGAAACCCAAGTAGGGTATGTGTACATGTCAGTAGGCCACCACAAACAGTGTCTAAATAAATATAAAGTCCACAATAGTGTATTAAATTGTATAAAGAATAAATAATAAATTAAAAAATAAAAAAGACTCACATTTAATTATTCTATAATTATCTACATAGGATCACGAGTTCACAGTGACACAAGAACCAATCATACCTATTTCATCCCATACTGGAGTCTGAACCATACATCATAGGAATATCACAATCCATTATATGATGGATTTCATTATTCATTTAACTTAAATTTCAAAATCATACATTACGAGCCTATTTCAAAATCATACAATACGATCCTAGAATAGTAGTGTGGAACTCCATGTTTATTTGGAGGAGTATCCCTTATCGCACAACTCAGTGATCACATGAAATAAATATATTTAACTCAGGGGCCTAGAGTAGTAGTCTGGCGCACCATGGGTATTTGGAGCAACAATACCTAACCCAAAACTCATTGTTCACATCATTCACAAATATCACATAAGATGGTTCAATATTAATAACCCATTTATCAACCATTTTCATAATTCATTATTCAACCAATTTTATAATCCCATTTATCAACCATTTTCAAAATCCCATTTAAAAACCATGAATCAAGGATTAAATTCAATTCCATACAACCATTATTCCCCTTTCAAAATTTCATAAATTATCATTTCAATTATATTGGGACACCCCATGGGTTTTTTTCAAGCAGATCTCATAATCTCCAATGAGATATGTGAAGGGTCTCATAATAACATGGGAAAATTAATTAATTAATTAATTCAATTTAAAATTAAATTTTCCAATATGGAAATTTAAATTAAACATTTACATACAACCAATTATAATAAATACAATTATAATTGAAAATTATACCACCTACCTCAATATTTTTTATGAATGCTATCCAAATTGTAACCCTCAATTCGATGTAGAACAATTGAAATCACAATGGAAAAGAAGATGTAAGACCAAAACCTAGGACCAATATCCAATGAAAAAATCCCATAAAAACCTAGATATAAACTATTTATAACATAGTAAAAACAATCCTTTCCAAATGGAAAGAAATGTGGGAGAGAGAGGAACCCAAATGAGGAAGAGATCACATGCCCAAGAGGTGCTAATTCCATCCACCAGATCTTTGATTTGGTAAGAAAGGGAATAAATGGTCCTTAGAATCCTTTATAGAGCCTCCAAAACTGAATTAATTCATGTTAGGAAAAAATAGGGTATTAGGGTTAGTAACTGGTGGTTTGGTAATTTTAAAATAAAAAATTAGTGGTTTAAAATCCCAAACACATGGTTTCCTAAGAGGAGGCACATAGTTTCCCAAACCATGTACCTTAACTGTGGGCCCCTACTCCTGGGGTACACATTTTCTCCTCTGTGGGGAATGGTTTGAAAAAATCTGCACCAACCATGAAAACACCCACTATATTGGGGTGCATATTTTGGGGAGGGTGGCTGGATGATTTGGTTAAGCCATGTGCCACCTCTTATGGCTCTAAAAAGGGGTGCATGGTTTTCTGGGGAAAACTGCATGGCTTACCCTAACCACGCGCCAACCATTCATAGCCCTATGGGATTCAAAATTTCTCCAAATTTTCTTGAATTAACCCCAAATAAAAACCCAAACAAGTTATAATCAAAACAATGGTAAAATAATACCTGAAAATTAGCATGAGGAATCTCTAGAAAGGTTAGGATCTTACAATATCCCCACCTTATAATAGATCATCCTTAAGCTATACTCCCAAGCATCACTATGCCTCTGAAGTGAAAATTTCAAGACACTATGCCCACATATTAGCTTTCCTCTCCCATGTTTCCTCCTGAAAAATTCCATGCTTTCACAACACTCGGATTATTAGCATGGTCTTTACCTAAAACACATTTTCACTGTGATCTACAACACAAATCACATGCTCATCAAAGTACGTATCGGCCTCAAGATCAACATCATCAATATCAATCACATGGGAAGGATCGGGTTGATACTTACAAAGATATGACACATGAAAAACATCATGCATAGCATTGTACCTCTGTGGAAGAGCCAATTGGTATTCCATCAGCCTGATTCTCTCCATAATCTCAAAAGGTCCAAAAAACATGGGCACCAAGTTTTCCTACATCAGAATCCTATGGTGACCCATTCTAGGTGACACTCAAAGGAATACTTGATTTCCTGCTATAAACTCAATGTTTTTATGACATATATTAGTATAAAAAATATACCTACTCGAAACTGTATCCATAAATTTCTAAATCTTTTGAATCTTATATGATGTCACCTACATGAAACTCAATCCCAATAACTCATATTCTCCTACCTTCATCCAACACAAATGTGATCTACATGTATTACCATAAAGTGCCTCATATGGTGAAATATGAATAGTTTCCTGATAACTATTGTTATAGGATAACTCAATGAGTTATAAGTACTTCTCCCAAGACTCACTAAAATCAAGGATTTATTCCCTCAATATGTCCTCTAGCATTAGGATAGTGTGATCTGATTTCCCATCTGTCTGTGGGTAGAAAGTTGTAATCAGAAACACCTGGGTACCCAACACCCTATAAATGTAGAGACCCCATATTGACATACATGGACAGTACATTTCTTTTGCGGAATACTTAATGCATGACACAAACAGATGCCCAAGCACTGTGTTATTTTAGTGTCTTTGGAAACTCATAACACAATCTTCTAACTTGTTGAAAGATCTTCAACATATCCCATAAAGATCTTCCCATTTTTTCCTACCTAAAATCTTTCTCTATATCTTGGGTACAATAAAACATAAAAATGGTGAGATCAAGTGCTCAGTAAGGGTTAACATGGAGAACATAAAACAAACCATAAAAATATGAACGTACAAACATGAACATAAAGTTTAAACATCAAAATCTTGAGTCATGAAATAAATCTTGGCAGTATGTAGGGCATAGATCATAAAGGAACATTAAACATGATAGAATTGCATTGGTATAAAAAAATTAAATTGTGGAAAACTAATAATCACATGTTATGATTTCAATAGTATCCAAGTAATTATTTCTAAGACCATCATGGTGGACAAAGTCCATTCCTGAACTAGGTTTACTTGTCTTTCCATCCATGTCCTTACTGAACTATATTTACCTTTCATTACAGCCATGTCTATCTCATGAGATATAAATCTTTACCCAATTCATTGAATGTAGATATAGGTCCTACCCATCTCATAATTAAATCATTCTTACATGTTCCACAAAAACATAAATCATTCAGCATAGCATAACCCCTGAAATAAAATGGGATTCTTAATCATCATGCCATCATAACATAATCCATATAAGATAAATGAAATTCATAAAAATAATTCCCTCATAAATATAATCAAATCAAAGTAATAATAGGGATATAAACATATCCCTATGTCATCTTAGATAGAAAATAATTTTAATAAAACACTTGAACTTAATTCTTAATGAAAGTATCCTTTCTTCTTTAAAAACATTTTCTTTTCTCAAAATTTCGTACAATTTTAAAAGAAAAGAATTTAGTTGAAAATAAACTTGAAATATTTTAGAGGAATCTTCATGGAAATAAGGAATTAAGAAGATGGAAAAATCCATTCATGTCGTATAAGTTAAAAAAAACATCCTCATAATTCTATCAGAAAAGTCAAAAAGTACCTTGTATAGTAAACAAAAGAAAGATTCCTTCCATACCTTGTAGTAAAAGTCAAAAATGGGTAAAAAAGACTTTAAATATAAATATAATAATATTAAACATTTTATGAAAACATTTTTATAAAACATGTACATGGATGATAAATATATCCTCTGAAAATACATACGTATAAACAATCTCAGATAAAAATAAGATTGCAAAATTATCCCTTACCTTAGGTCCAATTTCTTATGTACATGTCTGAAACTCTAGTATAGTGGGTTTAAACATATTATTAATTTGTAAAAGAACCATAATATTTATGATATCATATATGATTCACTTCCGACTTTATATTACCTGTTCATTTGTCAATTCTATGTTAAAGCAACATTTTGGGTAATAATCTTTTTATTTATCGTATGTGTTTGGACTTGTTATTCTTGATATTATTACATAGATAATGATTTAATTACTTAAAAAATGTAAAACATGATTTATATAGCATATATATTCAGTATATAAATATATATAATATATTGATAAATGGAATGGAATACACCGTTTATGGAGACGGTAAGTCGTAAGTACGCATGAATGATGTTTTTGTTTCCTTATTAAATAGAATGAAAGTAAGTAAATGACAAATATATATACATAAATCTAGTAGAATTATTATGTCTTATATTTCATGATTATTTATTATATATTATTTATAATCATTCTTTAATGGTTAACATGGATAATGAATCTCATCGCGTCGTGGAGACGGTAAGTCGTACGTACGCACGAGCAACGATATCATTCCCATATTTGTTAAAAGGTATTGAAGTGTATGGTTTATAATATCTTATAATTAGTATAATGTTATAATAATCATATATATAGTTATTATTTCCATCATACCCATCCAAGTAAGGTGTTGGTGAAAAACAAATTACACCACGGCGTGGAGATGGTAAGTCGTACGTACGAACGCAAGGTGATTTAATTTTTCGTATGATGAATAGAAGGTGAAATAGGGTTGTTTAATATTTATAATAACCTATAAGTATATGAGTGATACTTATTTTATTACTTTATAACGAAACAACTAAAGAATAGGAAGTATAAGAAGAAATAAATTTGAAAGAATCGGTAGAAGAGATTACATCTTCCATGATGTTCCTCCTTTAAATTTTCTCTTAGGGCAATATAGTTGGTCTTTTAAGAAGACCATTACCTCTAGAATGTCACTAGGGAAGTTGAGAAGATAAATTTCTAGGTTTTTTCAGATCTTTAATGATTAAAGTGGAGTTAATAGGAGCGGGAGGAGGTTTCCTTTTATAAGAGAGGAGAGGGGCACATTAGAAATGTTCCAAAATATTAATTTATTATAAATTAAATTACGATTTAAAATGGTTCAAAACATATTTAATTATAATATAAGATTATTTCTGTTATAATACCCATCATCCAATAATTTTTTGACAAGTTTTGAATATTTTTTATCCTTATCTTTTTTGTTTTACCCTTATTTTACCCTTTTTAATCTTAATGTGATGTCATTTTATTTACACATTGTGGGTTAATGTAATTACCATATCAGGTAAAACAACCCACAAAAAATTATTTATGAAATATTCAGACTTATATTAACCATTTTTCAGAACCTTATATTTTTAATAATTTAACATAATTTAATAAACTATTTTATGTTTTAAGTTATGAATTATGTCAATTTTGGACACTATTCATATTTGACTTTTTAAAAACTTCATAACAAACTAATTACTTAAAAACAAATGCTTAAACTCATACCTATTATGTCAATGTCATAAAAAAATCTTTTATGGAATCAAAATGTTAAAATTAAATTTATTTTAATATTTATAAAATCATTTATTTGAATTTTTCATTAATGAGGTAATCACTACATCATAATTTTGTCATAAATAAATATATTTATATAATGTCTAAAAATTATAAATAAAATACCGTGATGTATTAAATATTTTTATATTTCTAATGACTATTTATAGACATGGATATTTGTTATATGACCTCATATTAAAATCGATTTAGTAAAAGATATATGTTTAGGTTATAATTATCTTTACTTTAAATTAATTCTTATAAAGTGTCATTTTCACATCTAAGTGAATCCATGGGGTCCCAAAATCGACCCAAGGATGCCCATGGTCGAAAATATCTCATCCAATAGGATTAGTTCATGGGTTAGGTTAGTTTAATATTATTATAATATTATTTTTTACCCTTATTTACCAGATTTACCCTTTAAACCTTGTAAATAAAATAATTACCGAAGTTACTATTCATAATGTCCAAAAATAAAAAAGTACATATTTAAACAATTTTAACCTTATGATTATAAATATGGAATCCATTTTTTCAAATTCAAAACACTTAATTTTCATTAATTAATTTAAAATTAATCTCGTTGTCGAAAAAAACGGGTTTTTGTTTAAAACATTTCAAAAGATTGAAATATTTTTACATATAAATTCAATGTAACATTAATGAAAATGACTTAAATTATCTTAAAATATAAAAATATATTCTATTTATTCTTTAAACCAATTCAATAATATTTTTTAACCATATAAATTATTTTTATGAAAAAAGTTGTTTTCAATTAAAATTTAGTGTATTTTCACTATTCATCAAAATATAAAAGTTATAAGAAAAATATCAAAAAAATATTCAAAAGTAAATTTTTATGTCCCAATTCCAAAGAATAAGTTTATATTTTCAAATATAACTTATAAAAGTGTCAAAACTAGATTTAAAATGGTTTTGTCATCAAAAGGTGGTAAAACTTCATTTTTTTGAAAAATACTTCTTTTATCCAAAAAATTGATTTTTTCTCATATCATGTGTAAGATGAATGCTAATTTTATATAAAATTCAAAATTTGGTTAATACTATTCATAAATTCTAGTTTATATAATATTTTAATAATATATCCTTTTTTAGTGAAACTCAGTATTGAGTACCACACAAGCTATCGAGGAAGGTCAGCTTCCTTTGGTGTTGCGTATAACATAATCCAAGCTTGGTTCACTTATACATTGAAAAAAATCTATACTCATTGTTTTGTGAAATTAATTCTATCAAAATAACTTGAAATTTTGTACAAAACAAGCCAAGAATAGTGTTGTGCATACTACAAACTAATACAGTGTTGCATATAGCGCAAGATAATCTTGGTTTAGTGTACAACACAAGAAATCAAATAAATTAAAAATAATATATCTCATAAAATATCATTTTGTTATATTCTACCCCCTTAAAATGAATTTTTCCATCGAAATTCGTTAGGTTTATAAATATTTTTCTACATAAAAGTTTCTTTCATAGAAACTCACATCGTAAAAAGGAATAATAAAACTTCATTTCAAAAAAGAAAGTTAGAAACATAACGGTTACCCAAATTAACTATTAATTGGGTTTCCACATAAGAGAAAATAGGTAGTAATTGAAAACACAGATATATAAGCGAAATCTAACAATCAAGTTCTGATGGATAGTGATATAGAATAAGTTTTGGAGAAAGTTAACTACCAGAAATCCATAGATCTGCAATGATTTAAGGGACCATCTGATTCATCAGATAATAAGGTACTTGGATAACATTTTTGGTTTTCAATATCCTTTCCCTAAATTTGAATAATTTTTCATGAGAATAAATACTTACTTGATTTTGGTACAATCTCACCATTGTTCGTGCCTTGAACAATTTCCACTTCATATCTTATTTAAAGAAAGGAAGTCAAATTTTTCATTTTTTGAAGTGTTAGTAGATCATGTGATAGAATGATAGGTAATTCCATATATCTCAACAAAAAATTCAGAACATGTTATCAAATAAGTATAAGTCCACCTATAGTGAGATAATACATTAATCAAATAAACATAAAATAGAAAATAACTTATACTATCCATAAATGGATAACATTACAATCCTTTCGAAAATATAAAACTTATAAAGAGATGTACTAAATCGACATAACATTTATCTCCCATATCTCATAAGGTAGTTCTTGGTTGTGACATTCCAAACATGTGAATACCTTAATCATGTATTCTATTGAAACATGAATTACTATAGAACCTTAGTGAAAAATTGAAATCTATCAAAATTTAACTCTTTCTACATACCAAAATCCCAAAAATTATATATACACAAACCATGATATCACTTTTTCATTATATCGGTCATGAGATAATTAATACTATCAAACATATCATTATCTCCTTATCCCTTCATTATGCTAATATCATGTTATTTCCAAAAATATTTGGATAACCTTTCATGGTTATCAGTTCCATTCAACATATACTTTCAAATACTTAAGGAAATAAATGGTGTAAAAATATTAGATGATTATTTATTCTATAGTACCATTAAATTACTAATACAAAATTACTCTTGATAAACATGAAATCATTCCACTACCTTATTAAACCATTGACTGAGCTTCATCATTTTATTCCTTAACACTTATTTCATCTCATATATCATTTGTAGTCTCTTCATCATCAACAACATAAATACTACCCATACAACCATGCTGATTCTCTTCATGAAATTTTCCCTTAGGGCATTGATTTTCATAATGCCAATACATTCAAAATTTAAAACATATAATTGTAATTGATGTCTTAGAAATACCATTATCCTTGTCCATTGTGTTAACTGAACCTTTTCCTTTGAAATTATTAGCTTTGTGTCCTTTTCCACACCCAAATAATCTTCCAGTTCCTTTGAATCATTATCGTTGATGCCTCTTCCCACATGAGTTACATGAGGAAAATTGAACTTTCTTTCCTCTATGATCATCATGAAACTCTATATTTTTCTTATTATCTCCTTCAGGAAACTCACCAAAGTTTAGATTATTGATCATATTATGAGATTTCTGATTAAGAATAATAATGATGTTTCGCCTTCAAACTCCCATTTCACTTGGTTTCTCATGGAGAATATCATTCAATTGTCCATCATATTCTCTATTAACATGAATCCTCCTATTTCTAACCATTTTCTAAAACCTAAAAAGAATAGTGTGAGAGGAAAAAAATCATACTAGGAAGATAACATAATCAAGGGGGAGTACTTTTAATATCTAACATCTTAGGTTTAATACTAGCTTATTCATGATCATTATCATAATTCTAGGACTGTAACCTATACTTATACTTAACCTTAGGGACATCCCTAGACATACCTTAGAAATATCTCTATGGATCTCATTTTTGCATCCTAGTTTCTAAATTTTAACTAAACCTTCACTCTGAAACCAACTGTAGAGACCCCAGCTTGATATACATGGATATTACATTTTTTATTAATACTTAATAAATGAAACAAATATATTCCCAAAGATCTTGTTAGTTTAGTGTCTTTTGAAACTTAGAAAACAATCTTTTAACTTGGTGAAAGATCTTCAACATCACCCATAAAGATCTTCCCATTTTTTTACTACCTAAAACCTTTATTTATATCGTGGTAAAATAAAACATAAAAAGGGTGAGTTCAAATGATCATTTAGGGTTAACATTGATATCCTAAAACAAACCATAAACATTTGAACTTATAAACATGAACATAAATTTTAAACATCAAAATCTTGAGTCATGAAATAAATCTTGGCAGTACGTAAGGCATAGATCATAAAGTAACATTAACCACAATAGAATAGCATTGGAATAAAACATTTAATTTTGGAAAACTAATAAGCACATATTATGATTTCCATAGTAGCCAAGGCATTGCTTTCAAGACCATAATAGTGGATAAAGTACATTACTAAACCAGGTTTACTTATCATTCTAGCCATGTCTTTACTAAACCAGATTTACCTGCCATTCCAGTCATGTATATATCATGAGATATAAATCTTTACCCAATTAATTAGATGAATATATATGTCCCACCCTTCTCATAATTAAATCATTCTTACATGTGCTACAAAAACATAAATCATTCAGCATAACATAAACCATGAAATAAAATGGGATTCTTAAACATCATGCCATCATTACATAATCCATATAAGATAAATGTAATTTATAAAAATAATTACATCATAAAAATAATCAAATAAAATTAATAATAGGGATTTAAACATAACTTTATATCATCTTATATGGAAAATAATTTTGATAAAACACTTGAACTTAATGCTTGAGGAAAATATCCTTTCTTCTTTAAAAACATTTTATTTTCTCAAAATGTCATGAAATTTTAAAAGAAAATAATTTAGTTGAAAATAAACTTGAAATATTTTAGAGGAATATTCATGTAAATAATGTGTTAAGAAGACGTAAAAATCCTTTCATGCCATATAAGTTAAAAAAATTCTCCTCGTACTTTTACCAGAAAAGTCAAAAAGTGCCTCAGATGGTAAACAAAAGAAAGATTCCTTTCATACCTTATAGTAAAAGTAAAAAATGGGTAAAATGAATTTACACATGCATAGAAGAATAGAAAACATTTTATGAAAAAAAAATTATAAAACATGGACATGAATGATAAATATATCCTCAGAAAATACTTACGTATAAACAATCTCAGATAAAAATGAGATTGAAAAATTATCCCTTACCTTAGGTCCAATTTCTTCCATACATGTCCCAAACTCTTATATAGTGGGTTTAAACATATTATTATCTTGTAACAAAACCATAATATTTATGATATCATATATAATTCACTTATGACTTTATATTACCTGTTCATTTTTTAATTCCTTGTTAAAGCAACATTTTGGGTAATAATCATTTTATTTATTGTACATGTTTGGAATTTTCATTCTTGATATTATTACATATATAATGATTTACTTACTTACAGATTGTAAAACATGATTTATATATCATATATATTTAGTATATAAATATATATATAATAGATCAATAAATGGAATGGAATACACCGTTCAGGGATACAGTAGGTTGTACGTACGAATAAACGATGTTTTTGTTTCCTTATTAAAATGAATGGAAGTAAGAAAATGGCATATATATATATATACATAAATCTGGTAGAATTATTATTTAATATATTTCATTATTATTTATTATATATACTTTATAATCATTCTTGAATGGTTAACATGGAGAATGAATCTCATCACGTCGTGGAGACGGTAAGCCGTACATATGCACGAGCGAAGATATCATTCTCATAGTTGTTGAACAGTATTGAAGTGGATGGTGTATAATATCTTAGAATTAGTATAATTTTATAATAATCATATATAGTTATTATTTCCACCATTATACCCATCCAAGTAAGGTGGTGGTGAAAAACATATTACACCACGACGTGGAGACGGTAAGTTGTACGTACGCACGCACGGTGATTTCATTTTTCATGGGATGGATAGAAGATAAAATAGGGTTTTTTATATTTATAATAACATATCATTATATTATTTATAATTATTTTATTACTTTATAATGAAACAAATAAATAAGAGGAATTATAAGAAGAAATAAATTTGAAAGAATCGGTAGAAGAGATTACCTCTTCCTTGATGTGCCTCCTTTAAATTTTCTCTTAGGGCACTAGAGTTGGTCTTTTGAGAAGACCAACACATCTATAATGTAACTAGGGAATTTGATAAGATAAATTTGCATGGTTTTTCTGACATTTAATGCTTAAAATGGAGTGAATAGTAGAGAGAGTATGTTCCCTTTTATAAGAGAGGAGAGGGGCACTTAAGGAAAGTTCCAAAATATTAATTTATTATAAATTAAATTTAGATTTAAAATGGTCCAAAAATTATTTAATTATAATATAAGATGATTTTGGTTCTAATATCCATAATCTAATAATTTTTTAACAAGTTTTGAATATTTTTTTACCCTTATCGTTTTTGTTTTACCCTTATTTTAACTTTTTTAATTTTACTGTGATATCATTTTATTTACTCATTGTGGGTTAATTTAATTACCATATAATTTCAAAAGACCCAAAAAAAGTTATTTATGACATATAAGGACTTATATTAACCATTGTTTCTGAATATTATATTTTTAGGAATTTAATATCATTAAATAAACTATTTTATGTTTTAAGTTATGAATTATGTCAATTTTGAACACTATTCATATTTGACTTTTTAAAAAAAATTATAAAAAAATGATTCCTTTGAAAAAAAGGATTAAATTAATCCCTAGTATGTCAATATAATCCATAAAATTCTTGTATGGCATAAAAATGTTATAAATAAAATTAATTTAATATTTATAAAATCATTTATTTGAATCTTTCATTAATGAGGTAATCACTACATCATAATTGTGTCATAAATAAATATATTTATCTAATGTATAAAAATTATAAATAAAATAACATGATGTAGGAAATACTTTTATCTTTCTAATGATTATTTATATACATGTATATCTTTTATATAACCCAATGTTAAAATCCATTTAGTAAAAGATATATGTTTAGGTTATAATTATCTTTACTTTAAATTAATTCTTATAAAGTGTCATTTTCACATCCAAGTGAATCCATGGGTTCCCAAAATCAACCCAAGGATTATCATGGTCGGAAAAATATATTATTTAATAGGTTTATTTCATGTGTTAGGGTAGTTTAATATTATTATAATATTATTTTTTACCCTTATTTAATAGATTTAGCCTTTAACCCTGGCAAATAAAATAATTACTGAAGTTACTATTCATAATGTCCAAAAATAAAAAGTACCTATTTACACAATTTGAACATTATTATTTCAAATATAGAATCCATTTTTTCAAATTCAAAACACTAAAGTTGCAGTAATTAATTTAAAATGAATCCTGTTGTCGAAAAAAATGGGTTTTTGTTTAAAACATTGCAAAATATTGAAACGTTTTTACATATGAATTCAATGTAAAATTAATGAAAATGACTTAAATTGTCTTAAAATATAAAAATATTTTCTATTTATAATTTAAAACCATTAAATAATATATTTTAACCATATAAATTATTTCAATGAAAATAATTGTCTTCAATTAAAATTTAACATATTTTCTCTATTCATCAAAATATGAAAGTTATCAAAAAAATATCAAAAATTTATAAAAAGTAAATTTTTATGTTCCTCTTCCAAATAAGAAGTTTATATTTTCAAATATAACTTATAAAAGTGTCAAAAACTATATTTAAAATGGGTGCACCATCAAAAGGTAATAAAACTGCATTTTTTTGAAAAATACCTCTTTTATCCGAAAAATTGATTTTGTTCTTGTATCATGTGTAAAATGAATGATAATTTTATATAAAATTCAAAGTGTGGTTAATAATATTCATAAAAGCTAGTATATATAATATTTTAATAATATATCATTGTTTGGTGAAACTCGGTATTGTGTACCACGCAAGCTATCGAGGAAGATCGCTCTTGCGTGTAATGCAAGCCATGTCAGTGTTGCGTGAAGTAACAGATTCTTTTTGTATTGTGTATAACATAATCAAAGCTTGGTTAATTTATAAATTGAACAAAATCTATACTCATTTTTTTGTGAAATGAATTCTCTCAAAAGAACTTGAAATTGAGTGCAACACAAGACAAGAATAGTGTTGTGTATACTACAAACTAATACAGCGTCTTCTTGTCGTGGTGGTGTCGTGCATCTTCATGGACTCGTCTGTCTTGGAATTTTACATTGCTTCTAGCCTGATTCTCGCTCAACTCCCTTTTGTTGGATAAAGAATCCATGGCGGCGTGGTGTTGGTCCAACGGTTGAGATTCAGCTACCACAGCTTGAGGGTGGTGTTGCGTCTCCGGATGTGCATTGGATGGTGTCGGGTTCTTCACGGGTGACCTGGCTGGCGGAAATGGGGTTGGGTTTGGATCGTGACAGGGTTTTCTTCAGGCGCGCTGCTAATGGTTTATGATTCTTCATTTTTTTCTTCTGATTTTTGTTTTAGTCCGATTTGTGCCCAGATTTGGGGTTGCATTTTATCTTAAGGTTGATTTGGATGTTTTTTCGATTCGAATCTTGGCCAATTGTTGTTAGATTTGGGTTTTTTCTCATGGTGGTGTTTGGTTTTCTGGAAGTTTTGTTGAGAATATTCAAGTGATGGTGAAGCAGAGAAGAATTTTTGAGGATGGTGGTCCTGATCTGTGGAAGAATTGGTGGTGCCATGGATCCGTACTTTGGTGTTGATTTTTGTGTGAGGGAATCTGAGCTTTTTGATGATCTTGGTGTTCTACAGTGGAGTGTTTAGTGGATTTTGGTCGCCAATTTGGAATTTTGGTTATAATTTTGGCTTTAACAGAGGCGGTTCTCAGATGTGGCATTTCCAAACAAGGCAGTGGGGGTTGAGGTGTGTTGTGTGGATTTTTCCTCACAGTTTTCTCAGGTCTAGTTGCATTTGGATTCAAAATATGGATGATGAAATTGGATTGTTGTTTGTTCTTACTACTGGTTGATGATGAGAATGATACCTATAGGCGGTGGAGCCACATCTAGGTGACGGTGGTTCTTTGGTTCTCTGGTTTTGTTTGGAGTAAGGACATAACAGTTCGGAAAGTTGAATCATTTTAGCATTATATGGTTTGTTATTTTTGATGATAGCTTGGTCCATACTTTCTACAAATAAATTCTTCAGATGAGTACATAGAGCAGGTATCTTCTACTATGCATGGCTATTCGGATTTTGATGATTGAGAGGGTATGGCCCAGCCATAGGTACCAGGCCCATGTATCTTTGCATGGGACAATTTGCTGAGTATTCATGCATTGGTGGAGGCTTGTCATAACGATGTTGATGCTGGGGAGGGGCAATTATAGTAGTCTTGTTTTGGTACTGGGTTTTGTTTATGTATCCATTTCTTTGAAGTCATGTGAGGTTTCCCCCTTTTTTTAAAAAATGGGGTTTATCCAAAATAAATAAAAATTGAGGCCTTCGGTCCATTCAGTCAATCAGTCCATAGAAAATAAATGGTCTACCTTTTTTAACTTGTCCCTAATCACCCAAATCATGTCATTCTTCTAAGGGGTCCTTGGAAGACCCACCCCAAAGTCTATGGTAATTTCATCCCACTTTCATTTTGAAATGGTAAATTGTTGTAGTAAGCCACTAGTTCATTGATTCTCAGCATTCACCTGTTGATAGGTATAGAATTATGTCATGAACCATGCAATATCCCTTTTCATTATCAACCATCGATACTATATATAAAGATTGTGGTACATTTTATTCAAACCAGGATGCACCACCCACTTCAAGGAATGAAACTCATGCATCATCTCCTCACACATACACGTAATCAAAACAACATAGTTATGAACATAGGTGATCTCATCCTCATCTATAGTCTATTAGAAGGTGACTCCCCACCTTTAAGACTTTCCCTTAATAAAAAACACTCTATATCCTCATAATACCTAGCTCTGATATGGATTAGAAGTGTGGATTCAACTAATAAGTATATAAGGGTTATCTTCCCTTATCCCCCATGAACCTCAATATACATCTCAGATAGAATGGTCAATATCTTCCACTCAGAGCTGGACTCTTGAACTGATTGAGTCTGTTTTTTCCTATTTAAAGTGTCAGCAGCACTATTTCCCTTTCTTGGTGTATAGTATAGCTTAGAATCAAATAAATACTTATGATCAACCCATATTCACTGTCATAGGTTAAAATATCGCAAAAAAAATATGTATTTCAAATTCTTGTGGTTGGTATACACAATAAACGTTTCTCTCAATAGGTAATTCTGCCAATACTTTAAGGTATAAACCACCGTAGCTAACTCGATATCATTCATATGGTAATTATGCTCATGTGGACTCAACTATCATGCAACCCAGGTTTTTATCACACCTAATTGCTGACGAATTTTCCCTACTCATCCTCCTTAGATATACCATGCTCTATGATGAACATAACTATCGCCCTCAAGAGATGTAAAGGACACCCTCCCATGATAAAAATATATGAGCGCTCAGTATAATACCAAAAAGTTCATACCCAAAATCAAGTCAAAACCAAACATGTTATGTATGTAAAGATCCAGATAGAAATGATACTTCCCAACCCTGAGAGAAAAACCCTTACATAAATAGATGTGCCTCAGCCATACTTCCAATGGTGTGTCGACTGTCATAAACCCACTTGAAAAATCCACTGTCAAACTCAAACTGTTCACAATGTTAGAAGATATAAAATAATAATAGTTTATTATATCAAATAAAGCACTATAAATCATAGAATATACAAGACTATTACCTATAACTATTGATGGTCTATCCTCACTATCCACAAGTGTAGGTTGAACTACATGCAATAGTCTTATCCCTCTACCTTGTGCAGCAGTAGAGTCCCCTAAGAAGCACTGCTCTACTAATATGGACACTCTTTCCATGATGTACCACATCCACCTAATTGACCTCCATGGCTAGAAGAACTCCAATTTCTTGACTGATATAGTGTAGAATACCCACTTCCAATACCCTGGTATGTCCTAGCTCCTTTATCACTACCCATCAGTCGAGGGTTTCTGCAAAACCATTGTAATTGTCCCATCATTCTGCTGGATTGGAACTCCACTGGTGGTTGTGTAAACTAGATATGAATGTGACCTAACCTAACCACACTAGTGAAAGTATACTTGGGTTTTTCTCTGAGTAACTAATCTGTCTCCCTAGCCACCATGTTTTCTATTTACCTGGTTTATGTTATCATAGTGATTCTTCCTACTCTTGGAAGATGTAGTTACTGGTTTTCTAGAAGAATAAACCTATATTCCACTAGAATCCTCCTTTAGTTTCCCTTAAGAAATTTGAGCCTTATTCATAGCCTTAGAAAACTTCTTCAAGAAAAATATGTTAACCTAAGACTTAATCTCACATTTAATTAAATGCTAAAAACATTTCTCCTTAGTTGCCTCATCTCCTACCAACATTGGGACAAATCACTGCAAATCCGTGAACATACCTACATGGTCCATCATGGATATACTCCCCTAGTTCAACCACATAAACTATACTTCCCTCTCCTTCCTAATATTCTCTAGGTAAAATTATTCTAGGAACTTCTTCTATAATTCCTTCCATACCATACTCTTCAACTACTCATCCCTAGTCTAAAAATCCCACCAACGCTTCACTGATCCATGCAAAATATAGGCATCCAATTTGACTATTTTATCTATAGGAGTATCTAAATGGTCAAGGATCATCTAGATTGACTCAATATAGAACTTATCTACCTTAATTCCACCCTCTTCAATGAAGTTCATAGGATTCTACAACCGTAACTCCCATTTCAGGTCAGATATGTTTCACACAACCTACCATGGGTCTCTTTCAATAAAATGTATAAAGTGATAAAAGTTCTCATGGAACTACTCTCCCACTCCTTCACTTAGAACTATCAATACCTATGGTTCCACTACGAGAGGAACATCTCCATCCATGTCCTCCTAACATCATATCAATAAATTTCATCGTGGAGACATGTATCTAAAATTACAAACAAACATATTAGGAAATATAAAACATTATTATCACATTTAAAAAATAGTGATTCACATAATTATATAATAATTCATTCACCATACTCCATCACATGGTCAAAACTGAAGCACTATCACTATCCTCAATTATCCCTCACATAGGTCATGGATAACATAGGGTATAACAGTTCCTTATTTATAATTTTCCCATTAGACATCTATTTTATTCATTTCAATTTATAATCATCATTTAAAATTTTCTTTTCCTTATTAGGAACCATTTCATTTTTAAATTACTCAAACAAACAAAATCATTTTAATTTCAATAACTCACCTAAAACCTTCTTTTTTGTTCGTGCCTAAAATGATTCATGTAACATAAAACCCTGAGTGCCTAGAATGATGCATGTATACTCAACTCTCATGCCATACTAGTCCATGAGAAAAATATCATAAAATAATAACATCACACAATAAATGTGTCACCCAAGATTAAATAACATTCAAATGTAACATCAAACATCAAAAACAATAATCCCACCCTGGGTTCTTGGGTTTTCCCCTGCACAACAGTTTTCTACTCCCATACACAAACTCATGATCAATGCCTAACTCATCCCAGTCTCCTTTATACCTTTACCAAATAGTAAGACAACTAAAAGGATAATAAAAGTCCTTTGATACCACTTTGTGACATCCCAACCCAGGTGCAACATGTCGGTTCCCTAAGTTGGTTAGCCACAAGACCTCAGGCATGCCTCCCCATACACTAGATACATCCAACTAGTAGCAAAGATCTAGTGTGTAATATATGGAGACTATACCATCTTTATCAAAGAAATCCAACAATGGAAAATAATAAACAATAACCAAATAAAAAAAGAAATAACCAAGATAATATAAAAACCAATAAAAGACCAAGCATCACATTATGAATCCAAAAAGAAGAATACAATGTCCAAAACTGAAACATTAAATATGTCATGCTATATCAGTGTCAAGTGTCTAAAGAAAACCCAAAATAAGACACACTAACAACTCCCAGGTGGGTCCTGAAATCATGTTTGGTTCCCTCATCCATGCTCTATCCTAAATCCCAAATCATCAACATAACATAGGGATCTTTCCATTATCATGTCCTTCAAACTTTAAGTCCATTCAGGTATCGATTAGGTAGTCTAGGTAGGGTGTGAGTATAAATTAGTAGGCCACCACCAATTGTGTTTAAATTAATATACATTCTATAATAGTATATTTATTTTTATAAAGAATAAAGAATAAATGAAAAAGTAAATAGGGTTCACATTTAATTATTCTTTAATTAACCACATCGGCACTCAGGTTCATGGTGACACCCAAACCAATCATACTTTTTTCATCCCATACTGGAGTCTGAACCATACAATATAGGAATATCACAATCCATTATCTAATAGATTTCATTATTAATTTAATTTTAATTTCACAATAATTCATTATGGGCCTAGAGCAGTAGTATGGAACTCCATGAATATTTGGATCAGTAGTACTTATCCCACAACTCAGTGATCACATGCAATAAATATATATAAATCGAGGTCCTACAGTAGTAGTCTAGAACCCCATGGGTATTTGGAGAAACAGTTCATAACTCACAACTTGTTGTCCACATCATTCAAAAATATCACATATCATGGTTCCACATTCATAACCCATTTATCAACCATTTCCATAAACCTTTATTCAACCAATTTCATAATCTCATTTATAAATCATTTTCATAATCCCATTTATCAACCATTTTCATAATCCCATTTATCAACCATTTTCATAATCTCATTTATTAACCATGCATAAAATATTAAATTGAATTCCATACAACCATTATTCCCCTTTCTATAATTCATAAATTATAATTTCAATTATATTGTCACATCCCATGTTTTGTTGTCAAGCTGATCTCATAATGTCCAATGGGCCCAACGGTGTCTGTAAAGGGTCTCATAATCACATGGGAAAATCAATTAATTAATTCAATTTAAAATGAAATTTCCCACCATGTAAACTTAAATTAAACAATACATACACCCAATAATAATCAAGACTGTCAGAATTGACAATTAGACCACCTATCTCAACATCATTAATGAATGATCATCAAATCACTACCCACAATTTGGTGTAGATCAACTGAAATCACAACAGTGGAGGATATCTAGAACCAAAACCTAGTATCAATATCAAATGAAACAAAACCCATCAAAACCTAGATTTAAACTATCAAAAACACAGTAAAAACATTCCTTTCCAAAGGGAAATAAATATGGGAGAAAGATAAACCCAAATGAGGAAGAGATAGTATACCCAAGAGGTTCTAATTCCTTCCAATGGATTTTTGACTCACTAAGAAAGGGGTTATAAGAGCCTTGTAATCCTCTATTAAGCCTCCAAAATTGAATTAATTCATGTTAGGAAGAAATAAGGTGATTGGGGTTAGTAACTGGTGGTTCAAAAATTTTAAAATAAAAATTTGGGGTTTAAAATACTATGTGCATTGTTTCCTGGGTGAAGGTGCATAGTTTGGAAAACTATGCACCTTAACCGTGTACCCATACTCATGGGGTGCAAGATTCCTCCTATGTGGTGAATGGTTTAACAAACTATGAATCAATTGTCCAAACCCCCAATGTATTGGGGTGCATAGTTTTTGGGAGGGTGGTGGAATAGTTTGGTCAAACCGTACACCACCTACTATGGTTCCAAAAAGGGGTGCATGGTTTCTTGGGGTAAACTGTGCAGTTTTCCCTAACAGTGTTCCAACCATGAATAGCCCCATAGGCTTCAAGATTTATTCAAATTCACTTTAATTAACCCCAAATAAAAAACCAACAAAGGTATAATCAAAAAAGGGTAAAAGAATACCTAAAAATGAGCATGAGGCATCTACAGAAAAGTCGAGATCTTATAGCCTTTCTATGACAAGATTCTATTACTAGCACTCCCACTATGAATCCCATGAGTGAGGGGATTTGATCCCTCTGGTAGAACAACCTTCCAATGATTATCCTTTTAATCATTTACCCTTTACCATGAAGTAACCATCCACCTTCAGTCCTAATGCTTTTATCCTTTAACTTTTGATTCCATTAAAATTGTGAAGCTATTCTATAGCTTCACCTCTCCAAAAAAAGTGGTCCAACCTTTCCATATATAGGGAAGTCATTATGGTCATATATTCCTCACTCACCTATTAATCCTTCTAGATAAAGTTTCTAATCAATATAATATCTACAAACAACCTTCCACTTAGTCAAATAAATTAACCTCCTTAACTGGTAGAATCACTGAATAATACATGTTTTCACACTTCCTTCACCACATCTAGAGCTCCATGCTACTATCAAAATATTCCATTTCATCTGCATCACCTTTTATTCTAGAACATGAACAAGTCCGCTAAGAAAATGTGTTAAAATTTCCTTCTCCATATTCCATCACTCTGACACCACTATGCTACTTCTTCAAGACTACTTTTTTTCAGCTACATCTTCTATAGAATTTGACACTAGTTATATCCTCTAATTTTACACCAGTTTCATCTTCTATTGGGTTTACTTATCTATTTACACTAATATAAATTTTTAGGGACTTATTATACTGACATAAACCCAAACTCCATGGTGAAGTTTAATTTTCTCCATCTAGTTTCCCAAAGTGTATATTCTGAAGACCTAAATTTTTGATCTTCCATACTTAACTAGAAAACATTTCACACTCCAAACTAACAGAACAAGGCATATGATATAACTAGTTTTCCATACATTCCATGCTTTATGATATAAAAATATAATATGATATGATATAGTCCATGCACATCAAATATGCATGGGATTTAGGGTATATTTTCTTAAAAATAATCATTTTTGTAAGACCATTTTGATAAAAATGGGATGTTCATTCTGGTGGATATTGTAGTGATAGGAATTTTTCTAGAAAAGAAATTTGGAAGCTACTTGAGTGATGATGGACATGACCACACCATTTTCTTATGGTCACCACATCATGGTGTATTCATATATGGAAATATCAATGATTTAAATGAATAAATTATTTAGTAATTTTTAATTTTAAGTCCATGGTTTTAAGATTCAAAGTATTAATTAAACCAAGTCACTTTATAGTAAGGTACAACACATCATGGTTTATAAAATTTATAAAGATATTATAAATTTGATTCAATTTGAATTCATAAAGAGATATTACTATATATGAGAGAATTAATTTTATCATGGTGTATAGATTTTGAGTCCAATGATGTGATATTATGTAGAATTTTAAGAATGAGAATTTTAGAACATCAAATTTAATAGATAGAGAAGTGTGGTTAGATGAATTAAAGGAGATAAAATAAATATTGATAGAGTAAAACATCACTACATATATAGACTTTTGGGAAAAGTTTTTTTATATGAGTTTTATTATTTACGATTCATAATTGATCAAAAAAGGATAAAGCTAATACATTACACCATTATTGTTATAGTGTGTTGAATATTATTTATACTAATTTTGAGTGAAATGTTTGTTGAATAATCATTGAATCTATTATTTGAATAAATGTGTGGATGGAAGGATAGAGGTGGTGAACATTGGTTGGGTTGGGAGAATTACCTAAACATTTGTAATTACATATAGGGAGTAATGATTTTGGAACATTGATGCAGCACTGTGTATATGATCCATAGATGAATCCATTAGTGGCGAACCAAGTAAAACTACCATTTCATCAAATTTTAGTTTTATATAAGGATGTTTTTTTCATGTGACTATATCTATAAAGTTAATAATATTATATCCAATATAATATAAAGATCAATTGGGTAGAAAAATGTTACACTCTGATTCAATCCCATTCTCTAAGGGTGTATTTGGGCCTATGGTTGCAACAATATTAATGAATTAGAGAGGTTGGGGTCTCCTTTAAGGCTAAATTTAGCTATGGAATTTATTATACAATCATTTAAAAAAATTTGTTACTAATTCATTATGAATTGAAATATGAATGAGTTCAATAAAATTTTGCATGATCTTTGTAATATTTTTTTGATGGATGATCATAACATAGGAGTTCCAATATCTAGTTAGGGATACTTAATAGGCTAGACTGGGGCAGTGTATCCCAAGAATGCATGGACTAGGCCTAAAAAAATCCTTTCATTTTGTCCCACATTTATTGTGAAATCAAAAAAATGATTCCATTATGGTTCATATTTTAAGTGGATTGGTTTATAGGTCATCCAACATTTATAGTTTTAATTATAAATATTTTAAAAAAATAGATATTATTCGGAAATATTACATATAAAACATATAATAGTTACCATATAAATGTTAATTTATATATATATTTATCTCATACTTAAAAATATATGTGTGTTTTTCAAAAAAATATATTAAATATAAATGGAATTAAAATAAAAAAAATATTGGACCACATATCGGCCCAAATATGTTAAGGTTCACCCATATATATCTATAGGTTTTTCCCCCAATTTTTTTAAACCTATTTAAAATACGGATCATTTTTCTGGTATTAATTTCCACATAAATATGGGTTGGCAGGAATGGCCCACAGGCCTAAGTCTTGTTAAGAACCCATATCCCGAATGTTGTGATAACAGTACATATGGGTAAAAGTTTAATCCAGAAAAATAGTAGTGGGTCCAATAGTAATCTTGGGTTATTAAAACATAAAGGAGGTGTTGGAAAGTAGGTGAAATGTTTTCATTATAGAAATCCTGAAAATTGGATAAAAAATTTTCTAGAATACCTAATAAGGTGTAAGAAATTACATAGATCTACTACACTGTGTATTAATAATATAGAAATCAGTTTTTATATTTTTACCCGTATATGATTATAACTATACATTAAACAATTATTGAAAATATATAAAGGAGTTAAAAATTTAATGACTTATAGATGAATATTTAAGTATTCATTAAAATAATAAAACAAAGTATTTATACATCAAGGAGGAGGAGTAGTGAATTACGTCAAAGCTCAAATGGATCTGAATAAGGATGTGTATCTTCATCTTATTTTCTCTTATGTGATAAGAAATTTTATTATTAAAAAAATTATTGTTATAAATAATATAATATAATATAATGGTTTTGATACACATGGTTCCTAATTGATCCAATTCTATAACATTTTTTAAAAGAAAATAAGAATAAAAAAATTATACCACATAAAAGTGTTTATCTAAGTTATTTGTTAAAATATGAGGGAAATATATCCCACCACCCAAAAATGGAATATTTTAAATAATAAAATATATTTTTTAGAATATTTCCTCAAAAACATATAATTACATATAAGATATGGTTATTAATAGTTTATTTGTTAAATATTCTCATAGAGGATATAAGTGTTATTTCTTAACACAAAGGAATTTGTAGCTTAGAAATATATTTTAGAGAAAATATATATCTATGAGGTTATTGGGAGTATGTTTGAACTTGGATAAGTCAAAATGTTACAAATAAATGATTATACTACTCTAATTCAAAATTAAATTCACTTCTCATACCAATGAGTTTAGGATAAGTTGGTAAATATAAATCTTATTGTAAATATTAGTGATTAAATCTATTAGAAATGATCTCAAAGAGTAGTTTGAATGAAAATACTTCAATATGGTAGTGATGAACTTAGAAAGAGTTATATAAGTATTTAAAAATAGTAATTTATTAACATTTTTTCACTAAATATTTTTAAAAAAATAATTTTTAATATTATGATCAAAGAGTTGAACATGAAGATTATAAATCCTAATCTTACCATTATTCAAAAAAAAACTTTCTCCATAGATGTTTACCCATTAAAAGGGTTTAGTGGGGGGATTTATCATATAGTCACATATATATGTGATAAGAATCACTTGGTAATGTAATGAGTATAATAAATCCTTAAAAATGAAGAAAACATAAGGCCTCTCTAGTGGTCTAACATATGGGGTATGATTAAAACGACATTTATATATAGTTTTTTAGTATCCCTAAAGTATTTTAAGAATATATAAAATGTATCAAGTTAAAAAATAAATCCCTACTATATCATTATTTTATATTTCATACATATATTAAATAAAGTGTTGATAATTAGCCACTCAAAGCATGACTTTGAATTTATCTCTAATCAATGTTCATCATGAATTATTATTTTTTATGATGAAATACAAAGATTATTATGACTTAGGTTTTATATAGAGATTAATAATTTATTCATCTGGAATAAACTAAGATTTTTGTGCTATAGGACCCCTATATATGTCACATGGAGTGCCATACACTATGTATTCGGTATTATATGGGTGTATATTTCATATTGAATCTTAATTTCCTAGGTTAAATAAGATAATTAGTATGAGAATGTTAATACTTTGATACATTTCTTACATCAACCAAGAGGATAATCCATTTAAGGTGTGGTTGGGTATGTTTCCAATCATTTCATTAGTTCACTAGTACAAAAAAAGGTCTTTAATATTGATTTTTTGGGTATTTAAATTTAGTTATTAAGGAGAAATATTTTCAAGCAACATTGTAAATATATTTTAACATCAGTTTTTATAACAAGTGTTAAAAAATTTTACTACGTCGTTTATTTTGTAAAAAATTATGATATATAATTTTAATTAACTTTTAAAATTTTTTATTTGAATAAAGAAGGTTAAAATTAGATTTTGGTGTTTATTATTCAATTAAAAAATGTGAAAGTCCATTTTTTATGTCATTTTTTTCAAATAAACAACGTTAAAAATATATATTTTTAAAAAAATGACTTTTATCATTGATTATTTGAATAATTGATGTAAAACAGTTTCCTTTAACATCTTTTATTCAAATAAATAATGTGAAAGTATATTTTTCACATCCATTTTTTAAATAAATTATTTTAAAAATATGTTTTTTTAAATTAAGAGATAACCTAGAAACATATATGTTTATTTTAGTGAATCAACAAATAAATTATGACTCAAAAAATAAATATTAGTTATAATGATGAATTTAGTTTGAAATAATAATAAAAATCAATCAAAGAAATAAAATATATAATAATAATTCAATAAAGTATCATAATAATCAATGATATTATAAAAATTAAGGAAAATAAAAATCAAATGATATTAAAGGGACTATTATATGGATTTTACCTCTATACAAGATCATTAATTATTATCATTTCTTTCATCATTTATGCCAAACTCTCTCCCTCGTTATGTTCAATCTAGATAAATACCCATCATAGATATTCAAACATGATTTAAAATATTTAAATTAGGAACAACATATAAGTCCCCGACCTTAAACCTTACTTAATATTGAATTAAATGAATAATTCACATTGAGGATCTTTTCAGGTTTAGAGTTTTAGAGAATTAGGACATAACTATTATATCTCAAAAGATTACAAAGTAGACACTTCTACTAAGTTTCCATAAAATAAAAACTCTTAAAAAGAAACATGTCTAGTTCCATGTTTTAGATAGCATGAATTTTCCTTGATCCCATCCTTGACCATGTTCCACATTAAGTCTTGTGAAAAACATTTCAAAAACTTGGGATGAGCATAAAAATTTCACTAAGGGATATAAAAGTACGAAATGAAAACATTAGTCCATGTATGAAATCATAATTTACTCGTAAAACATAATCATTTTAACATACCTCATCAAATCATGAATAAATAATATAAATCATAATACATAAAGGAAACTTGAGGCATTCATAACATTCTTACGTAGGGAGTAACCCTCATGGTTACGATTGGAATACCCATCATAGTATATTCCCTAAATCTCTTCGGAGAAACCTTAACGTTTAACTCCTTCGCATTACCCAATGCATTGGAGATCTATATAGGGCTCACCCGCCCTTAGTTTATCACGGAACCACCCATCTTCATAACAATTCCCAAGAACCATAACATAATCGTATCACATAAAACATGCATAAAGGAAACATAACATTTCCACATTTCAATCAAAAGATATCAATACAACACATTGATATAATAAAAACATTATGAAAACCATTTTCAATACCAAAATAAAATAAAATTAATACATGGTATTTATTTTTCATTTTTAAAAAAAGGTTAGGTTATGGTGTGTAGAGGAAGCCGAAACTCAAATAATGGTCACGGCGGCGGAGAAGTAATTGCCGCCGCATACGTAGGACAAAAAAACATTCCTTTTGTCATTTAGTAAAATTCTTCGTATAAACTCCTTTTGAATAAGTGTAAAATTCAAAATGGGTTTATACACCGTATAAAATAAAGTTGTGTATAAAACAAAATATGCCTCAATGAATGGAGATTGAGACGAAGTCCCTTACCTCGTGTCTAACGTGACTCGATTGCTCTTTAATCTCCTGAATAATAAACTTGAGTTAATTTCTAATTGATTAATAACCTTTTTCAAGTTCATTATTCCTTCTATATCACTTATTACCATGTCATGAACACTATGTAATTATTTAAGTTAATAACGGTCGTTTTAACGATCATTGGTACTTGAGTCAAAAAATAAACTCTTTATAATTACAAGTTGTTCATGTATACATTATATCTAGAGTTATATTCATTATTTATATATCATATATATCATATATATCCAGTATATACATGCATTTATAATATTACATGACATTTAGATGTAAGAAATGAAATGCACTGTTCATGGAGACGGTAAGTCGTACGTACGCATGAACGCTACTTTCATTTCTATTTCGTATTTTATGGAATGGAATCATAATTACATAAAGTTATATTATAATTCCAGTATAATTTCATATATAATATCATTAACTCCATCCTTTATACGTCCCACATATGGCATTAACGAATCAAATCACTTTGAGGGGGCGGTAGTCCGCACTTCCTAAAATGAAGATATCGTGTATACCCATAATGGAAGCCATAAGGGTATGCCATAAATGAAAAATAAAGAATATTAAAAAAAAATAAACATACTATATATCATATATAAATATAGTGTCATCTTAATGTCCACCTTTGAAGGTGTTATAAGAACATTGAACAATCATCGTTTCGTGAGGCAGAAATTCGCCATCCACAGAAACAGTATGCTCTTTAACCATTAGATGAAGGTGTGTGTAGGTGTAGCTCTAATTCTTCTCATAAAAAAATCCTAGTATATTTAAGATACTGGTTTTGTTACAAAAGAAAGTAATAAAAAGAGTTTAGGGGGTTGGAGAATCAAAATAAAACATAAGAACACAAGAGAAGACACTACCTTTAAAACAGGTAACTCTTTTTGATTTGAGCACAAAGGCTTCCTTGGAAAGACTTATGACCAAATTTAGGCTTCTAGGAGTAATATAGGGATGTGGAGAGACAAAATGGACCGGGTTTTCTGAGCCAAAGGCCTGATAGGTGTGGCTAAGGTGGTAGAGGTGGGGGCCTTTTATAAGAGGAGAGGAGGGGCACTCTTGGAAAGTTATAAAAGGGTACTTTATTATAAAATGATTTTCGGATTTTAAAGGTCCCAAAATTATATATTTCTAGGATAAGGTGATAATAGTTCTAAATCCATCCATACAATAGGTTTTTGACAAGTTTAGGTCTTAGATTTTACATTATCTTTTAATTTTATTTAAATCGTTAAATAATGAGGTAATCGCTACATCATCATGGTGTCATAAATAATTTAATTTATTTAATGTCTAAAAATTATAAAAAAATTATAATAATGTAGGAAATCTTTTTATATTTCTAATTAATATTTATAGTCAAAATAATGACTTGTATAACCCCCATTTAAAAATTGTTTTAGTAAGACAACACATGTTTGTGACATTTTTATGTTAAAATTAAATAAAAAGTTATTAATGCCATTTTCCTACCAAAGTGGATCCATGGGGTCCCCAAGTTGACCCATGGATTGTCTTGGTCGTCCATGACACATCCAATAAGGGTAGGACATGTGTCAAGGTCATTTAATATTATTAAAACATTATTTTTACCTTAAATTACACTAATTACCTCTAATCACGATTAAAAACTTAAAAGTTACTATTCACCAAAACATTATTTTAAACCCATTGAACCAAATTTTACTTCCTAATGACAACCATGAATGTCGGATTTTTTAAATTCAAAACATAGAGGTGGTAAAATTTCATTTAAACGAAAAATCAGTTTTTTAAATACCACTTAGTGGTTTCACTATTCATCAAAAATTGATGTTTTTCAGAAAAATACCAAAACGTCACCCTAAGCTATATTTGATATTACGAATTCAAAAATGATGTCTATTTTACAAAATTTAAAACATATAAGTTACATTAATTAATTTAATAATTAATTCTCGTTGTCAGAACAAATAGCGTGTTTTTATGAAACAATATATATCAAAAGATTGACACTAGTTTAAGTCCAATTTCAAAGTGAAATTAATTCCAACAACCACTATTGGATTAAATGGTAAAAATATATTCTAATTTCACTTTAAAACCAATTAAAAATATAATCTAATCATATAAATAAATTATATTAAAAAAATGTTTTGAATTAAAATACAACATTTTTCACTATTCATTAAAAAATAAACTTTATCGGAAAAATACCAAAAAATTACACAAAGTAAATTTTGATGTCCCGATTCTAAAGAAGAATTTTATTTGGTCTAAAATAATGTATAAGAGTTACCAAAACTATATTTAAAGAGGTTTCACCATCAAAAGGTGATAAGTGGACCTTTAGTGAAAATTAGAGTATATATGCCTAAAATTGAATTATTTTCGTATTTTAAGCCTTTATACTTTATTGGATAAATTTAAAAACATTTAACAAACATATATAATCATATTTTAGTTATTTATATTCATTCCCGCCAATACAACGGCTACGTGTTAACTACCATTTAAAATAATATTATTTTATTACTAGTGTGCAACGTAAGATTTCAAAGAAACTCTTTGTTGCGTATCGGGTATGTCGTCAAACATAGAAACCCCTTTAAAGTAAAATTAATATTTAATTCTTAAATTAATAAGTATGAAAATGTATTATTATTTATTTACCTGGGATGTTACACAACATGAGAAATAAAAACTGGGTGAGAAATTGTATGATTGTGATAGATCACAAGATGATGGATGAAATGAATATATGTGATGGAAATGAAAAAATTGGGTAAGGCATGATTGATTTCAAGGAGGTAAAAAATATGGGTGTGATCTAAAAATATAAAATTTTCATATAGAATGTGATAAATTTATAAGCGTAAAAGTAAAATCATTTTGTCTTAATGTGAAAAAAATAAGTTATGTGTTAGGGATATATTTTTAAAATTGATTGTTAAAATAAATAACATTAAAAATACAAATATGAAGGGTTTTAAAATTAGTTATTGAAATAAACATTGTTAAAAACCCTTCACATCGTGGTTCTGACATCGGTTATATCAATAATTGATGTTAAACCCCTCTATGTTTGGGTTTTGATGTTGGTTATATGATAACTGACATTAAATCCCCAATGAAAAATCTATTTTTTCTACTAGTGGTTTAGGTTTAACCAAGATAGGATGAATCTTATAATATGATGAGTTTGATATCTAAGTCCTTGGTTAAGATATACTGAGGAATTATATAGACATACCTCGATAAGTGATGTGTGTTATGCTTATCTATTTGGATGAGGAGCATGTGATGTGCTCATCCATTTGTGTGAATGTCATGTGATGTGGTCATCCATCTGGTCAATCTATTCTCAAATAAAAGATAATATATGACTATTCTATATGATTTTTTCATACTTTGTTTCTTTTTTTCACTCAAAGTCTTTTACAAAGAGATTGTATGATTATGCATATTGTATATGATACATTTTTTGTACATAATAATATAAATACATATGTTTGAGAGAGATCATGTTATATCCCTTTTTAGATTAAATAGTATTGATAAATTTATAGAATCCACTCATTTATTATAATTATAGATTATAAAATTAATATATTTTACCAATTATATGAAGGAATGTGGGGTCACACATTGTGGTTATGTGAATGAGGATAAATTTATGTTAGAATTTATTTGTACAAAACATTGAGAGATACTCTAAAAGAGTTTTTTAATATATATATATATATATATATATATAAAGAGTTTTGGATATATTTTTACAAGTTATTAAATATGATATTACATATAGTGAAAATAAATGATGCCTTCTCAAAAAAGTATTTTTACAGATATCTAAAATAATTTTTTGATGTGGTGTTATAAGTTATTACATATGATGTAATGTAAAGTGAAAGTTTATAAAATCTTTGAGGATTTAGTGCATTTGGATGACTAATAAAAATATAGGGGAAATATAAACCATGATGAAAAGTTATTAACCATGTTATAGTTTGTGTCATAGTAAACCATGTCATAGTTATGTGTATGTAAATACATGCATTATATGATAATACAGGTCGTACATTGATTTTAACTTATGAAAACTATCATGATCAGTTATAAATATCATTGGATGATATTTAAATGATTTTATATGAATATTTAAATGTAAATTATTTAATTATTTATTTTAATTGACATTATAAAGTGTTTGTAAAGTTGATTTTATAGATCAAATTTTTTTACATTTAGAATTATAAAACATTTAATGTTTATAAAACATCAACTTTATAGATATTGTAAAGGAAATTTCTTAAAGACTATAAATTTTGGTCCACACCGTGAGATAGGTTACAATATTCTTATTGTGAAAACTCCTTGAATTAAATATATAATTCTCTATTTCTATTTAATTTAAGGATTTATAAGACCATAGAGAAGAGAGAATAATTCCTAAGAATAGGGAGATTCATAAAATCTATGGATTTAACTAGGAGGAGGGATACTTTTTCCTCTTAGTGATTTTCATCAAACTTTGGTGAAGAAGATTGAAAGGGTTTAATAAAGAAAGAGGTATGATCATTGATGTAAAACTAAACTATATGTGTAACACATGTGTTTTTTGGTCATTTATTTATCATTTAATGCTTAAACTAGTAATTAATTGATTAATCTTATATGTTTGATTATTTAAATGTGAAATCATTTTAAAATGTTATAAAAGTTGTATTTTGGTTCTCAAAATATAAATTGTTTGGTATAGGCACTTTATTTGAAAATATTGTTAAAAAAATATTCTTAAATTTTATTAAAAATAATTAATTTTAAATTTAAATGTGGTATTAATTGAATTTGATTTTTATTTGGATTTTAATAAATGATTTTTGGAATTAAAAGTGTTTCTTGGAATTAAATTTTAAATTTTTGTTTAATTTTGAGTGAAATTTTTAAATGAATATGATTCTTTATTAATTAGAGCATGAATTTTCTTATAGGTGGATACATACTGGTCTCATTACACATTGGGTAAAGCATTAATTTTGTGGGCATCATTCATGTATATTCAGCATTCATGTTACTAGGTTATAATATACCTCAGAAAATTTTGTTTTGTATATGTCATTCAATCATACTTCTCTAGAGTTTGTTGTTTGATTACTGACATAAGAGATAAGGGTGGATTCCCACTCAAAATAATTTTGTACACTTAACCTAATTTCTCAGGAGGCTTCCTCAAGATGATTTTTTTACAATACTGATTAGATACCATAATCATTTGTTCTAAAGTGATGATTTTTTAAGTTCATTCAAGTTTCATTGGAAGAGTTTTACTAGTTTTTTGGATCTAACCAAAGTTGAGGTCCAATGAAGGTATTTGAGAACTACTCAATGGTACAAATAGTTTAGGGAAGCTAACACTAATACATTCAAGATTTTATCCTTATGTTCTTCTAGTAAAGATATATAAAGATCATTTAAGGGATCTAGTTTGGGAGATACTATTTTTATGGGAGCTTGATTAGTTAGTTTTACTAATACTATAGGCATTCAATGATGCCACTATTTTTTATTATTGGTCATCTGATTAGAGTGATGTGTATAAATCCAAATAGAATATTGGTGATTATTTTTTCATGTAATTGTGATTGATAAGATCTTTTTATGAGTAATTTATTTCTACTTATAAAAAGGAGATACATAACACATACTAAATAGGTATCGGGACTCAAATACTAAGAATTAGGGAGACATTATTAAACACTGAGAGATGGATTTGGGCTGGAATACACGATGTGCCTGGAGATTAAAACCTTGACCAAGAATAGGATCTGGAAGGGGATAGATCAATCCATAAAAGACAATTATTCTCATTTAAATTCATTTATTTATTTATATGGATTGTAATTTTTTTAATTTGTTCTTGAGTATGTTTTTTGGATGAAATATTATAGGAGAAACTTTATTGATAATGTTTGAATATATTTTACTTAATATTTTATTCTTTTATAATCTTATTTACATTGTTATTACTCTTACTTTTTTATATTTTAATGAAACCTAGTCATGAACACGTGACAAAATTTATTAAAGTATATTTATTACACTTGTTACTATTTTGTTACAGATTTATACATTAGGTATTATTGATAACTTTAACTAATGAATATTTTAAGAATATGTTTTATCCATTTCATTTTATTATTTCATGATTGATCTTAATAACTAGTTCACTTAAAATATATATTTTATGGAAACTGTAAAAACATTGATATATAGAGGAATTGTCTAATTTATTTTATATTTAAAGAGAATTTATTTCCTTCAATAAATAATGATGACGATATAAAAAATTTACTTAATATTTTTATTCTTTGGGAATTTTTCATTATTTTATTTTATTCCCATTTCAATTGTTAACTAGTATTGAGACATTGACACGTGTATTTCACCTCACTTGGGCTGATTTATTCTCTCATTGGCTAATATTGATAAATTTAGTTAATTCATAATTGAAAATTATTAATTCTTAAATTATTATTATTATTATTTTAATTTTAAATCTTATATGATTGATGTAAACATAGCTGAAACTCAAATTGTGTTCTTTTTTAAAACATGACATTATTTGATCAATTTAATCATCTGAGAACACTTATTTCTTTCAATTTTAATTTTAAAAAATTAAATGGATAATATTTAGAACAAAATCATTGAAAATTATAATAGTGTTATTAAAATGATAGGTTATAATGGTTTGATAATCATCAAGTAAATTATTTCATAGGATGAGGAATTATTTTATAGGTTTAATTGATCATAGTTTCCCCCTTGATCATCATTGACTAGTAAAATTATTTGTTTATTTCCTTCTCTAATAATTTTTTTATGTGTTTATTTAATCATTGTTTTATATTTTTCCACATTTTCATTAAAAACTTACTTCCACTGTGATTGGTACTTTCTTGGAATTGAACCATTACTTTAAGACATTATTTTCACACATTCTAAATTAAATTATGCTACTACAAAACATTTAAGAAATCTATTGAAACACACCCACTATGACACCCCATGTAATTGTGGTATTTTATATTAAATAATTTTAGGATAATTTTTAATTTTGTGAGTTTGGGATTTCAAGTTTATATTTCTCAAAGTTTTTTATCAATTTCATGGTTACCACATTGTTATAGTAAATCACGAGGATAAACCTTACATTTTAGGAAAAAACATGTGATCTAATTTATCATGAGGGGGTCCTGTGTGCATGGCTTGAGTATGGTTTGGAAAATCATGTGTGGAAGCCATGTGAAATCATACTACTCAATTATAGTGGAGGTTGCACTATTAGTGCATAGTTTGTAAAACTTTATGTAGGTGTAGTTGATTCTAGTGTGAGATACATGGTTTGTTAATGGTTAGTAAACTTTATATCCAAACCATGTGAGCTACCCAGATTCATTAAAATGTGAAATGTCTTATTTTCCTCCCCTTTTATTTGTATGGTTTCTAGCCTCTTTTTTCCCATTTCTCATGTGACCTTCTCATAGGAGAGCTTAATAGATATAATACCTTCAACTTCCTTAATTTATAATACATTTATCCTTGGATTTAAAGTGGGTTAAAAGGGTAGGTATCCTATTCTCTCTACTTCCTCCCTTTCTCCTTCCTTTCCTTTTGATATTTCTTTCTCTCTAAAACCATGAGGCCGTGTTGGATAAGATTGGATTTTTCGATTGGTATAATCTTGGGGATTTGGTTGTATAGCACTTTTAGATCTCATTTCCCTTTGAGTTTATAATTTCAACATTGAAAGAAAGTTGTTTTAGAGAATTAGGGTAGGTGTTTTTGTGCAATTCCATTTATTTGATAATTCATGAAATTATTGAGTTTTCTAAAAAAAATTGTATTTAGTTAGATATATATGTGATACCCATAATGGTTTTAGGAAATGTTTAAAATCATTTTTATTCTTATTAAAAATTGGATTTTTATAAATTTCTAGTTCTTGGATTTTAACACCATTTTATTATGTATGTAAAGTATTTATGGAAAATTCCAAAGAGGATCCTTTAAATATAATTTAAAAATTAAAGTATTGGTTGAATCTATTTTTATTTTAAAGGAGGGAAGTGTTTTTTTAATGGTTTATAAAGATTTGTTTCATGGTTTATTCTTTAAAGGGTTATTTATAAAAAAAATCTATGTTTGAGAAAAATGGTCATTTTACACTTAGTTAAAAAAGGTTTTTATGGTGTGTGTGATGTGGATGGTTTTATATCTTTAACTTCCATGCTTGTTTTAAAGGCCTGGTTGGCACCTTATAAAGGATTTTCCTTCATTATTGTGAGACCCTTATTTTTCCCCTTTGTGTTATGCCTTGTATTAGATTTTACCCTTTATGGGATGAACTGAATTAATATATGTGATGTATGGATGATGTATAAGGGTTTGTTTCTTGATAGGGTGTTAGAGGTGAGGGAAGTTTTTTACCACATTTTATTGATGATGTATATAATGTCATTGTTTGATTTTTTTTTTCCACCTCCACTTTGATTATTTTAGGGGAACCTAGGTAAATAAGTGAGATATTTGGGTTTATACTATACTAGTCTAGGTTACACATTATATATTTTACCCTAGTTGTATGTTATACCTTGGCTAAGTAATTTCCTCAATAAGACTATGAGAGTGTGTTGGGAGATTATATTTGTTATGAATAAAACACGGTATAGTTGTTGATTTGACTAAGTGTTATCTTAGAATATATAATTTTAGAATCTAGTGATTTTACATTGAAACTTATCATTCATTAATGATGATTATTCTATTAGGGGATTCCCACTTCATAATTTTTTATATCCCAATATTATCACTTTGGTTGGTGGCACAATTATTATGATTTTTATTATCATTATTGCACTCTTTTTGATATTATAGTGCTTTTATAAGGTTATATTTTTATTCCTTTATAGTTGGGTTTATTTATAAATGGTTTTAAAATATGGATTTGGAAATAATTATTTTAAATGAAAAAGTCAAATGTTGTTTCATATGAAGTATTTTGAGAAGGGTTTTGAAATAATAAAAAATAATTGTTTTGTTTTTTATAAAATCAAAGGTTCTCATTTTAAGGTTATAAATCTTTTATTAACTAAGTTATTTTCCCACCTTCGTATTTGTAAAAAGGGTGGAATTTTTATAAAAAGTGTAAAATCATGTTACTCATTTATTTATGATTTCTCATGATAAAACCTATTTTCTAAATATAGTTCAGACCAATATTTATGAAATTTATTATGAAAGTAATTACATCAAAACTTTTGTGAAATACTATTGGGAATTTTTATCTCACACCTTATATACACACCTTTGTACATGTCTGTGTGTTTATGGACTTCATGTTTTCTTTTAGTTACTTGTACTATGGACCCCTGTGGACTTTTTTTATGTTTGTCCACTAATGGATGTGTTAGGATGTGGTGAGTGACCATGGGTCACATGGAGAGGTATGGGCATTGGTTTGGTTTATTGGTTTTTTTAGGGGATATTCTTATATCATCCAATTGGCTAAAAACTGTATTTATTTTGGTTTCCTTGATGTTGGTTCCTGAATACATATTGATTTTAGATATTTCACATTTTTATTAAATGAGTTGAATTATTCCCATTTTTTGTGATGAATTTATATGTTTATTATTTCTTATTTCATGTTTAAATTATTTATTTATTTGTTGTAACACCCTGACCCAAACTACCCAGTCCAAGTTAGAGGGTCACATACCTCATACGTGCCTCCTCATACACAAGAGGATACAGGCTAGCAGTGAGGGTCTAAGTCCATCAGTGATGAGACTATTCCCTTAGTATCATGTCATATAACAAATAATAAAAAAAATATAGTAAATAATTAAAGTAACATGAATAAACTAATATTTCATACATTTTTTGTGATAAATAAACAAATGGGATCCCAAGGTGGTAAGACAAACTAGAGTACATGTGCAGTAGATAAATTAAATAAATAAATTGAGGAGTCCCTCGGAGTATATCTTAGTCTGCCACCAACTTCATGCTCCAGTGATCAACCATCACCCATGGTCCCCTTTACCTTACTTGAATCCATATACATAAAGTCTGCAAGTTCATTGGGATGTTTGTGTAGGGTGTGAGTAATAAAACTCTATAAGACACCACCAATTCATCCTTAAAAAAATTTCACATGTATAAAATGTGTATTCCATAATAATAATAAATGTGTAAAATAACCACATCAAACATAAATTCACATAAATAAGTGGTTGTGCGATAACCAAGCTTCCAAAAACCCCTGGTTGTACCTACTTTGACTCTATATAGAAAGGATAACAAGAAAATGACATAAGTAACCAAAACTATCCTTGGGGATAGTGAATCTTTTTCTCAGAAACCTAATAGAATTGTGTGTACTTGTAAATCAACTTCCTTAGGCCTCAAGTATATAATTTTTCTTTCGAATCACTAGGCATCGAGTTCACCACTCGAAAATAAACTAAGAATCGAGCATGCTACTCAAAAATCAACTAGGCATTGAGTGTTCTACTCAAAAATAAACTATGCATAGAGAAAACTAGTATTTTGATTCAAAGAATCAAGGGTATCCCAAACATGGTATTACATGGTATCATTATATTTCCACCTTATTTTGTCCATCGTCATTTCTATTTCAAGTTATCCACAGTACCCCTTTAAGGGATAAATATCACACAATAATCCATCTTTTCTGAGCACCAAGAACGGTGCCTCTAAAGTAAATCTAGCATACATAGCAAGGTTGAGCATATAGGGAAATCATATCAATATAAAAATAAATTAGAAACATGCATAGATTTTATCAATGTTAAACATAGACAAATAATAAACAATAATACTCATGGTATCAAGCATCGTAAATATGCCTCACGGGCTACACACACTCACATGCGATCACAATCAAGCATGGACATTAATTATGCCAACACAAGAACTATATAAAGGAAAAAAACTGTATATGAGATCTTTATAAGGTAAGGAACTTATTACCTCAATATTTTTTATGTTATCACCAAGGTTCTTCTAGGAATTGTCACTTAAACAAAATCTACATGTTTATTGGCTAAAACCACTCACCAATAATTCATAGAACTAATAACAACTATTTTATTTATAAAATAAATAAAATAACACATGTTATAATAGTTTCTATCTCTTAAATAATTTATGAATTGTCAAAATATTCCAATTAATGCGCTAGAAATGTCTTCATCAAATAACAATAATAAAACCACATGTAATATACTATATCTCTCTAAAATAATATGTTTATGATAATTTTGTATTATGATTCTTTAATAATTTTGGGTTATTATCATCTCAAGAAATATTTTTCAATTTCTAGAACTTAGGAAGAGCTCAATTTTCAAAACCACATAAAAATAAATACTATTGAATTTTCCCTTAAAACGCAACACCAACAATAGAAGAGGTAGAAATAGAGAAACTGTTATTCTTGGAAACTATAAAGAAGGGATCATATTGTTTGTATAAGGTTTCACCAAACTATAAAATAGTAATTTATAGTCTTATCAAACTCAAATATTCAACTAAAAACAAATTTTTCAAGGGTATGGCTACATAGAGAAATAACCGCTTACAAGCTCAAAATATTAAAAATCACAAATTAAATCAACAATTTAGATTTTGTTTTAACTAAATATTAAATGTGGAGTGTTTAATTTTATCCAATAAAGGTATTTAAATCCTAAACAAGTCAAGTTAATTAATTCCCCATGATTTAATACCTTCAAAATCATGAATAAGGAGTTACAGAAGCATATAGGGGGGAAATAAAATAAAACGGGGGTTTCATAAAATGGGTGTTGTGTAAGGGTAACATGGTTTTCCCTTATATAGATCATATGTGTATTTTAAGGGTAATTAATTTTACCCTTATTTAAATCTCATACCCACGCTTAACTGTACATAGCCCTGGAGTACCCTTATATATCCTTTGAAAAGTCCATTTTACCATTACATAACGCTACAATTACCCTTACAAAGCTTTTAATAACAAGTATCTACCCTTAAACAGGGGATATACTACACTTATTCATCCTTTGTAAAGTCATACCTACCCTTATATAGTGTAAATTTACCCTAAAAACCTTTAGAAAACATGGATTACTATGATATAGCACTTTGGTTACCCTTACGTAGCATAATACTACCCTTACATAGCTCCTTAAGTACCCTTACACATAATAGCTTACCCTTACTTGGGTATAGGAAATATGATGGTACTCTTATGTAGTGAATAATAAAAGGTATTTACCCTTATTAAGTGCATAGAAAACTCCTCTTACCCTTACACTAGTCTTAAAACCCCTCCTTTCCCTTACGTAGCCCTTAAAAATTCATGGTTGCCATTATGAAACACCCAAAACCACAAGTAAGGGTGATTTTATTGAAAATTTAATTTTTAACATAAAAATACATATAAATTAAAAACAAAAAGGGTTCAAGAATCAATTAAAAATTAATAATATTAAAATTATACCCCTCTAATGACTTCTCATACCCAAGAATTATCTATGATGGTCCTACTCAAAAAAATCAAACCATCAAGCTCAAACATCATACTCCTGCTCCCACACATCCTCCTGGATCTTTCCATGCTTCCAAAAAAACTATATAAGTAATATTGTTTTCCCTCTAAGTACTTTCATGATCTAATCTAAAATCTGCACCACACACTCCTCATAATATTCATATGGTTCTAAATCCACATCCTCGCATTCTACAACATGCATGGATTGGGTATATACCTCCAAAACTAAGAAACATGGAACACATGATGCTTTCCTTAGAAATATGTAGGAAGTTCCATATGGTACGCCACTACCCCAACCTGTTTGGTGATCTTAAATGGTCTAACAAACTATAGTTCCAATTTATCTTTCTTTCTCAATGATGATTCCCCAACCAAGGTGACACTTGTAAGGAAACCTGATCACCAACAACAAACTCCAAAGGTCATCTCCTCTAGTCTGTATATGATAGGTTCATACTCTAAGTGTTGATCAACTACTTCTGAATTATCCCAATCACTCAAATTTCTCATGAACCTAACTAATCCCCAAAACTACTACCTTTCCTAGCTCATTCCAACATAATGGTGAATGAAATGAACTTCCATAAGGAGCCTCATAAGGTTCCATATAAATCTAATCTTAGTAAATATTATTATATTCAAACTAAACTAAGACTATGTGATTATCCTAAACTCCACCAAAATTCCATAATGAAATATAAAAGAATACCCTCCAATATATGAATCATCTTCGTAGATTGTCCATCCATCTAAGGATGGTATGCTATGATCAAACTCAAATGAGTAACACGGGCCTTCTATAAGCCCTATAAAAAACATTATATAAAACAAGATTATCTTTTAGATATAATTCTCAAGGTAACTCTATGAAAACATATTATCTCATGGATATACAACTTTCCTAGTTCATCCACTTAGTGAGTCTCTCGAATCGGTAAGAAGTAAGTAGTATTCATCAATCGATCAATAATCACCCAAACCATGTAATGAATCCTCAAGGTCATGGGTAACCTCACCTTAAAGTCTGTCATGACATCCTCACACTTTCACAAGGGTATTATAAGTGGATAGATCAAACCATCAGGATGTCGATTCTTTACCTTTATCCTCTAGTAGGTGAGGCATTAGGAAACAAAACCAGTTATGTCTCTCTTCATCCCAAGGCTCTAGAACTATCGTCGAAGTCATGGTACATATTTTTCACACCAAGATATAACACACACCTAAAGTTTTGAAATTAATACATCATATCATCCCACATAGAATCAGGGACTACCAATCTCCCATGCACAAGAATTATATCATCATTTCATAATGTCCACTCGGGTGTCAGGTCACCTCCAGCAAGTTGTTCCTGTATCACAATACAATCTGGGTTAAACTTCTGACTAGTCTTAACCTGGTCTAAAAGATAATACATGATCACTAAAGGGTCATAATTATTCAATCCATGATCCTTAGAAGTATTCATTCCCAAGTATGCCAATAAGCTCATCAAGTTCCATTACTCCTCATAAGGATGCTCAGCCTGCATCTTATGGAAAATAGAATATATAATGAAGTTACTTTTACCTGGTGCATAATCTATCATGAATTCAAACATCTGAAGATACTTCAACCAGTGCCTATTCCTTAGGTTTAGGTCCTACTATGTGAATATGTAATGAAGGATCTTGTATTCAGTGTAAAAAAAACCCTCTCACTGAAGATATAGTGTCACCAATACTTCAGAGTATGAAGTAAAAATTCTATATTAAATTCATGAGAATGGTAGTTCCAATCATGGGTTCATAGATTATGTGACCCATAAGCTGCTATTTTCTCCTTCTGTATCAGTATTACTCCCAAAACAATGCCTAATTCATAGAAATATACATCATAACTGGTCCCAAGATCAAGGAGTATTAGCACTAGAGCTATATTTAACCACCTATTTGAATCATAAAATTCCTCTTCACACTAGTCTAAACACCAGAACTTTACTCTCTTCTTCATCAAAATCATCATTGGTGTTGATAATCAAGAGAAGTCTTGGATAAAACATCAATAATATATTGTTAATCCCATAAATCTCTAAATATATAATATGTTTTGAGGATGTGTCAAGTACAGAACTACCTCCAATTTCTCTAGGACCACATAAAAACCTTCATAAGATGCCACATTCCATAAAAAATCACCTCCTAAATCTAGACGTCAGACTTTGATGAATTGGCACAAATCTAATGTGTTTAAAGCATACTCTATTCTATATTAATATTCATATCATACTAATCTGATGTTGGTGAGTAAATATAGATTTCATCAATTAACACCATGAAAAATGAGTCTGGTTAAGGGTGGAAGATATTGTTCATGAGGGACATGAATATTTCTGGTGCATTTGTAAAACCAAACAGCATGACTATATGCTCTTATAGAATATACCTACTCTGAAACATAATCTTCAGGATTTCCTCCACTCTAACTCGTAGCTGGTGGTATCCCAGTAAAAGATCAATCTTGGAGAACCACTAGGCTCCCCATAACTGATCGAAAAGATCATAAATCATGGGAAAAGGATATATGTTCTTTACCATCTTCTAGTTCATCTTTTGGTAATTAATGAAAATCCAAATACTACCATATTTCTTCTTAGAAAACAAAATAGGTTCACCCCACAGTGAATTACTCATCTTGATAAATCCATTCTAATCTAAGTCCTTGATCTACACCTTAATATCATTCAACATGGTAGATGTCATATAATAAGGGGTATAAAAATGGGATTTTAATCCAACATGAACTCTATCTCATCTTAACTTTCTAATATTTCAAAGTCTCTACTATTTCAAAGTTTTTTTAATGTTCTTAATCCATTCCTCAGCATCCTAAGGGCCTCTAATGATCAAGAAGGATGCAGAATGTTGGAGTTTAAATTCACAACATATTAAACCATAGTTCTTAACTATTACACATATGATAGAAACTTATGGAAATACTTCTGGCTAAAGTATCCCTACTTATTAAACCACAGAGTAGGTCTGAAATCATGCTCAGCTGCATACTTCTACAAGTCTGGTGGTAGAGCAGGAACATCCTCCCTTGTAGGAGAATTCTAGCCCTGCTTCACAAGTAGTCCCATAATTCTATATCGAGGATAAATATACTATAATTCAAAATAAACACTTATGAAAAATTTAATTCATTAGTATAAACCCTAATCAATCTATGGGATCACATAAGGTTCTTCTAGGAGTCTACCCATAACCCAACTTATACCCCTCCTAGCACTAACCAAGGTATCATCAATGAATGTTAGTCAAGGTAATATATATACAAACACAATAACATAATAAAGTTATATTTATTAATGTTTAAGATCTAGATATTTCAAAATAATACTATGATCGATGGCGTATAAGATACGTAACATCGATCTTAAACGAACCCTGAAAAATTATTATTTAAATATGACCCTGATAACCTTACTATTGAATTACAGGGTATGAATAGAAATAACCAAATTAATAAATACATATAAAGGTCTTAATTAATATAAATTTATTTATTAATTCTAATTAAATAAGCACTCTATTTTTATTAATTCCATTTTGTTCTTCAAAAACATGTTTTCTTCAAAAATGGTTATTATTATTTTTTGTGAGAAAATAATTCTAATTAATTTATTGAAATTTTAGAAATTTTATTTTATAAAATTTATATCATTTTTTAAATCATAATATCAAAATTATTTTTGGGAGAAATTTTGGTATTTTTTTGAAAAGATTGATTTTTCAATGAATGGTGAAGAGACCGATTTTTGAAACATTGTCATTTTATTTTCATTAAAATGTATCAATATGATAAGAATTTGATATCAAAGTAACATAAGTATGATTTAATTATATATAATATAATTAAAGTCATTTTAATCATGATTATACCTTATTTTAGAATAACTAAATTTTTGGGATTAAAAACACATTTTTCTAAAAATTGTTTTTCGTTGCATTTTATGCATTTATATTAGAAGTAATTTATAAAACATATATAAATTGAATCTTGAAAAATGGATTCCATATTTGGAATTATGGATTTTAAATTTTTTAAATATTTACCTTTCATTTTTATATATTATGAATAGTTACTTTAGTAATTTTGTTACCATAATAAAGGGTAAATCAAGTGATTTGGGTTAAAAATAATATTATAAGGACTCAAAAATTTCTATAACACTTTCCATAATTTTATTTTATGATTTTATATAACCTATAATCATATAAAATCATAATATATTTTATTTTTCCATTTTTATTTGATTTTTACCCTTTATATTATTTTATATAAAGAAAAGTCAAAAATGTGATTTTTTTGTTTTATTATCTTTAAATTTTTGACATTTAGATAAAAAGAGGATATGTTCAGTTATAAATACTAATTTCAAATAAAATTTATTTAATTTATTATGGTAGTTTATTTTTAATTTTTAATGAAGAAATAATTTCCTTAAATTCTTATACAACACTAACACAATGCTTGTCCAAGTAGTAAAAAATCAATAAAATGATTTTTAAAACTATAAAAAATATTATTAGAGTGATTTTTATGTTCCAAAATTTTTTTAGATAAAAATAAAATATTATAGAGGTTTGGATTCATTTTATTTTTATTTAATTTTTTTCTTGTATTTTCAAAATTCCAATTAAATGAATAGTTCCAAAATTGACATTAATGTTATTTTTTAATAAATAATAATTTTTAAAATGATTTAAAATTCCTAAAAGTATTATTTTTTGTCATTATAATGAGTTATGGTTTATTAAATTAACTATGGTCCATTTATGGGCCATTTTTATTTTTATAGTAACTATATTAACCCCTTAAGAATAAAAAAACATTGATATCATCATAATTGTCTGAAGGGTTAATGAAGGGTTAAAACAAAAATATAATGGTAAAAATTAGATCCAAACTTATCCAAAATTTATTTTATGAGATAATTTATAATTATAATCATATTATATTATAATAATATAAATTTGGATCCATTTGGACATCAAAATTAATTTATATTAATTTAATATTTCAAGAAATTTTAAGAGTGCCCCTTCCCTTTCTTATAAAAAGGGTACATGTTATTCTCATTTCTTCACACTTCAAGAACCATTTTTTCAAGATCTTATCAAATACTTTCCTTAAATCCCTCCCAAAATTATATATTCATTTTTATCATAAAACCAACTTAGGAAAGCTTTTGGTGAAAACCTTAAGAGGTTGTTCGGATAATAGGTATTGTCTTAACCAAGCATTTTTATTTTATTTATTCTTCCACATCATTAAAATATTTTTTAACAATGATTAAATAATAACATAATTATATTCCATATACTTATATTTTACTATGTTAATGTAATAACCCACATCCATCTCCAACTTTCATCAAATGGAATGGGAATCTGTCATTCGTGTGTACAGTGGACTACCGCCTCACGGACTGATGTAATTCATTTTCCATCACCACCTATCATGTCTGGTTACAATAATGGAATTAATGTATATATATTATATTCATAACATATTTATCATTTTAAAATTATATTATATCATATAATTTCTTAATTTTATACTCACTGAAAAATGATAACATCGTTTTTATATACATGTGGACTACTACCTCCACAAAGTGGTGTGATTCATTTTTCATCACCACATCACATGGATTATATATTTAAGTATATTTAAAATAAATAATACGGTATTTATTATATTATTACCATTATTCAATGATAAAATAATACTTACTTTCTTTCCATAATGACCATTGAATAATGGAAACGTTACTTATGCGTATGTACGGCCTATCACCTTCGTGATTATAACGTAGATCATTTTTTCATAACCATATTTAATGGTTGGTTTTAAAAATTATAATTTCTCATAAAATTTATTATTATTTCATGATTATTATTATTTATATTATGAAAAAATGACCCCCTTTTACCATGGTCAACATGACAAAGTTTTTTTGAAATTATAAACCGAACATCCTCAAAACACCCAACGTGGACTTAACTAATTAAGTAACTAAATATGTCATTGTAATAAATGAAACAAAAGGATTAATGATAAATTAATAAAACATTAAAATTTTATTAAATAATTTAATAATTTATATAAGATTATTATATAGTATTTAAAGTATATACATGGAAATTATGGACTTGAGGTAAGGGATTTCGTCTCAATTTCCAATCATTAAGGCATGTTTTATTTTTATTCACCTAATTTATTTTTTATGGTGTATATACTGAACCCTTTCAATGTTATATCACTAATCCTAAATGATTCAGGATATTTTAAGTTTTAATTTTCATTATTGTATCCAAAGTTATTTGACTTGAAAGTTACCAAGTTGTAAAGGTTTTCTTAACTCAAATTCCTTTCATTGGGCTATAACTCTTCTTCATTTCCATTGTTATTATATGATTATGTGTGAATAAATATATAAATTATTTTATTCTATATTTACACTTGTTTTTTATGGATTTATATTTGTTACACATAATCCCTCTATTTAATAATTCTCAATTCAATGATATGGTCTTTGTAATGGTAATTCACCTCAAATTCTCTTTCTTTGGTACATGCATTTATGATATGCACATATCTTATTCTATGAGGTGCATATACTTCCCCTTTTACATTTTATATCGTTAATATCATTATTTTAATTGTATTTAAAGTTTTATTTGAAGTTATTATTCCATGGGGTTTATAATTTAAAAGATACCAAAGTGTTAAAGGCTTTATGTAACACCCCAAGCTTCCATGGTATGCTTCTCTTTCAATAATGCAATAGCTTGCATTATATGCACGTTCGAGATTCTAACACACCGTGACCAATCAAAGTAGTCGTTATGAATAGTAATACCCACTTTTTGAATTATATAAATTTTATATTTCAAAATGGACTTTATTTTTTGGATTTGAAATATTTAAATTAGCCTAAGTTGAATTTTTTGTATTTTTCTGAGAACAACCAATTTTCGATGAATAGTGAAAAATACTTAAAAATAAATTTTTTAATCAAAATAATTTATAGTGATCAAATTATACTATTAAGTGGTTTTAAAGTATAATTAGAATATTCTTTTACCATTTTATCCAATGGTGGTCATTAGAATTAATTTCACTTTGAAATTGGATATAAACAATTGTCAATCTTTTGATTGATATTGTTTCTTAAAAACACACTATTTGTTTTGACAACGGGAATTAATTATAAAATTAATTAATGAAACTTATATGTTTTGAATTTTGTAAAATAGACATCATTTTTGAATTCATAATATCAATTATAGCTTAGGGTGAATTTTTGATATTGTTCTGAAAAACTTCAATTTTTGATGAATAGTGAAACCACTAAGTGGTAGTTAAAAAACTGATTTTTCATTTAAATGAAACTTTACCGCTTCTATGAAATGAATTTAAAAAATCCAACATAAATGGTTTTCATTATTAAGTAAAATTTGGTTCAATGGGATGAAAATAATTTTTTGGTGAATAGTAACTTTTGAGTTTTATTAATCGTGATTAGAGGAAATTAGGGTAATTTAAGGTAAAAATGATATTATAAGAATATAAAAATATCTTGACACATGTCATACTCTTATTGGATGAGTCATGGCCGACCAAGACAAACCATGGGACGATTTTTGGGACCCCATGGAGCCACTTGGGTAAGATAATGACATTAATACCATTTATTTAAAGTAAAAATAAAAATGTCACAAACATGTATTGTTTTACTAAAACAATTTTTACAAGGGGTTATACAAGTTATATTTTCGACTATAAATATTCATTGTAAAGATAAAAAGATTTCCTACATCATGGTAATTTTTTTATAATTTTAAGACATTAAATAAATAAATTTATTTATGACACCATGATGATGCAGCGATTACCTCATTAATAAACGATTTAAATAAAATGAAAAGATAAGGTAAAGTATAAGACGTACACTTGTCAAAAACCTATTGGATGGGTGTATTTAGAACCCTTATCACCTTATATTCTAAATATATCATTTTGTGGCCTTTATAATCCGAAAACCATTTTATAATAAAATAATATTTTCAATCTTTCCAAAAGAGCTCCTCTTCTCCTCTTATAAAAGGCACCCACCTCTACCACCTTATTCACACCTTCAAAGCCATTTGGCTCGGACAAACTCTACCCAAATACCCTCTCAACTTCTATCCCTTAATCCTATAAGCCTTAACTTAGGCATAATTTATTCAAGAGTCCTTTTAGTTCAAACCAAAGGGAGTTACCCAAACTAAAGGTAATGATTTCTCTTAACTTCTTTTCTTTTATTTTACTTGTAAAACCCCTAAACTCTTTTTATTATTTTCTTTTTTAATAACACCAGTATCCTCAATATACTTTGATGTTTTTATTAGAATTATTAGAACTTCACTTACACGCACCTCCATCTAATTGTTAAATAACATATTGTTTCTATGGGTGGAGAATTATTGCATCATGAAACGATGATTGTTAAATCTTCTTTTAACACCTCTCATGGTGGCCATTAAGATGTCACTATATATATGATATATATTATGTTTATTTTTTCCTTATGCTTCTTTATTTTTCATTTATGGCATACCTTTATGATTTCCATTATGGGTAAACGCAATAATTTCATTTTAGGAAGTGCGGACTACCACCCCCTCAAAGTGATTTGAATCGTTAATGCCATATGTGGGATGTATAAAGGATGGATTTAATGATATTATATATGATATTATACTGGAATTATAATATAACTTTATATAATTATGATTTCATTCCATTAAATACGAAATAGAAATGAAATTAGCATTCATGCGTACGTACGGCTTACCGTCTCCATGAACGGTACATTTCATTTCTTACCTCTAAATGTTATGTAATATTATAAATGCATGTATACAATGGATATATATGATATATATGATATCTAAATCATGAATATAATTCTTGAGATAATTGATATTTTACCACATAAACAACTCATAATTATAAGAAGTTTATTTTTGACTCAAGTACTGAGGATCGAAAAAACGACCGTTATTAAATTAAATGATTATATAATGTTCATAACATGGTAATAAGTGATGTAAAAGGAATAATGAACTTGTAAAAGTTTCTTAAGAAAATATAAATTAACTATAGTTTATTATTTAGGAGATTAAAGAATGATCGAGTCAAGTCGGACACAAGGTAAGAGACTTCATCTCAATCTCCTTTCATTGAGGCATATTTTGTTTTATACACAAATTTCTTTTATACGATGTATAAACCCCTTTGAATTTTACTTTTATTAAAAAGAAATATTTTCATACGAAGTTTTTTTACTAAACAACAAAAGGAATGTTTTGTCGTACATATGCGGCAGCAACGACTTCTCCGCCGCCGTGACCATTATTTGAGTTTAGGCTTCCTCTACAAGACATAACTTTTTTTAAAATGAAAAATAAATACCATGTTTTAATTTTCTTTTATTTTGGTATTTAAAATGGTTTTGATAATTTTTTGATTATATCAATGTGTTGTATTGATATCTTGTGATTAAAATGTGGAAATTTTATGTTTCCTTTATGCATGTTTTATGTGATATGATTATGTTATGGTTCTTGGGCATTGTTTATGATATGTTTAAACCTTTTCTTATAAGGAATGCATTGGACTTATAAGGTGATGGGTGGAGCCCGCTATAGCTCCTCGATGCATCGATAGGTCTCATGAGACAAAATAGTGTCTTGGAACAAGGCCTTGACAAAATCTTATTTGTATTCTTGGCACAAGGCCTTGACTATGTGGTTATGATAGTCTGGCATTATGCATTCCATCATTATAAAAGTGGTTATTGATATTGCATGTGAATATTTGACTAGTAGAATATCCATGTGAATAAGTAAATGGAATTATTTCATTTCATTTTTTCCATGTTATTCTGAATTTCAAGTTTAAAAGGATTTTGTTTTAGTTATACAATTGCCTTAAATGTTTATGTTTGTTTATGAAAGTTTCCACTATATTGTTATCCTTACTGAGCATCTAATCTCACCCCTTTCTATGTTTTATTTTTCCTAGTATGTGAAGAAGTTTATTATGATTTACCTTTATGGATATTCTAAGGGATAAATGTGTTCAAAGGGGACAAGTTGTTTTTGTTGTTTTTATTTCATGATGTAATGTAAAACTTATGAATGTATCTAGTGTTTCAAGGCTACTAAACTAATCGGTCTTTAGAGACTTGATCTTTTGTGATCATGCCAATGTTATGTAATAATGTACCAAATCTGGGTAACTAGGGTCGGGGCGTTACAGTTGGTATCAGAGGCAGTTTAGTACTAACCTTGGAAACTAGATTTAGGTAAACTCTGATTAGAGAACATAGCCCTAAGATAGTCTTTGAGAATTAGTATATAATAACATCCTATAATTTTGGTAAAGTATAGATTTTGTGTATTTTCTGAGCAATACATCCTTGTCTAGATATGAGCAGGTAGAGGCAGCTCGGGAACAGATGTACCTAGGAGTGAAAACTCCGACATGGAGTTTCGGGCTTGACCCGGCGTATCCTGGTACACGACAATGAGCCTTGCTGCACTCTTGGTTACGACACTTCAGGGGGATATGCTTAGGATAATTCATGATTTCTTTACAAACCATTATGAAGGGTTTATGAGTATATACTTCCTCAAAAAAAACATTTTTATGATTATGGATTATATCCATAAACTGTTAAATTTATGTTAAGTGTTTTTCTAGTTTGTTATTATGTATTTAGATTCATAAACTAATCTAGTTTATGACATTGTTTAGAAATGGATCCTAGTAGAAGGAATGAAAACTGTATCAATGCACGCACTCCATGTAGGGATTTCCCTCCTCCTCAAGATAATTATAGTAGAACTGGTGATACAACTAGTGCTGATCAGCTTATCACCATACTGGGACAACTCACTCAGGTTATGAATAATAACCTTACTCATATGGAGCACCCTGATCCGCAACGTGGAGGATCAATGTTAGACCACTTCATAAGGAAACAACCACCAACATTTAATGGGGGTAAAAATCCATTAGTAGCTGAGCAATGGATAAATTCCCTAGAGAAAATATTTCAGGCTTTAGGGAGTAGTGAAAGGGAAAAAGTTCTCATTGCAGTTTACCGCCTCACTAGAGATGTTGATCAATGGTGTTCATTGATTAAAAATACAAAGGAATATGAATAAGTATCAAGTATGGAATGGAGAGTGTTTAAATATATTTTCTTAGAAAAATACTTTCCTCATGTCCATCGAGCAAATATGGAAAGACAATTTCTGAGTCTGAGGCAAAAGGAGGATGAGAATGTTGCAAAGTATGAGTCTAACTTTACAAGGTTATCGAGGCATGCTGTAGATTATATACGTAACCCAAGAAGTAAGATTGATAATTTCTTTGATGGGTTAAAACCATTTCTCTGTCAAGGTTTAGTATCACAATCCTTCCCGTCATACGAAGATATTGTCTCGTGTGCTATCAAGACAGAAAAGTAATTCTCTAAGTCTTATGAAAACAAAGTAAATCAAGAGAAGAAGATAATGGTGGAGCAAAAGACAGATAAAGGGAAAAAGGGAAAGAAGGATTTTCTATTATGTGATAATTGTGGTAAGAAACACCCCAGTACTTGCCTAAAAGGAATGGGAGTTTGTTACAAATGTGGATAAAAAGGTCACCAGACTCGTGATTGCAAGGGAAAGAAAGAGGCTATCAATGTTGAATGATAAAACTGTAGAGAAATGGGGAATTATGCAAATGAATGCCCTAAGTGCCAAGGAAACTTACCTTAGAAAAGGCCAAGGGAGAAAGGGCAAGCTTATGTTGTTACTACAGATGAAGTTAAATAATTATTGTATTTGTGTTTTTGGACTCAAGAACTATATTGTGGTTATAAGAATAATGTGATATATATAAGGATTGTATTACAGTACTTTTTGTTTTCATTAAGGTTTTAATATAATAAAGGTAATCATATTTTTAGTATGTGATAATAAGAGAAACTTTACTTTGTTTGGGGAATCTGATGTTACAATTGATTTTGGAATTTAGAGACCTTTTAGAGAGAGTCTGGATAGAGGTATTTTGGATAACTATAAAGGTTGTAATGGATTAAGTTGAACTTTGGATAGTATTGTTTAAGTTTAAAATATTTCTGAAGATAATTTTTGGAAGATTATAATACTATAGTTTTAGGAAAAGGACAACATGTAGGTCGGGGGATAGCCCATCGCGTCGGACAAAGCTGCAGGAATCGAACCCACAACCATAGTGCGACAGGCCTTTATTACCTACCACTAGCCTACAGGAATTCCCTGGTTATTACAAAATACTTTTACTAATCTAAATGGTATGTGTTAATATTTGGAACCTTGTATGATTAGGATAAATATAATATTTTTGAGTTCTATTATCTTTTTGAGTGAAAGATGAGTTTGTGGTAGAAATTAGTTGAAGGTTGAAAATCTACTTGTCAAGTATATATATATATATATATCATATTCTATGAATAAATTAATCCTTAAACTTTAGTAAAGGGATATTAAAACAAAAAATGTGGTATCCTAATACCTTATGTTTTGTTGAACTGATGATATTTTAAATCACCATAGATTGAAGGCTTTGAGGACCTCAATTTTACACTTGTTTGTGATTGATGACCTCAATCACTCTCTATAAATATTTACATTTTCCCTCCAATTATGTGTCTATAATTTCCACCAATTTTCTCCTAATCGAGATCATAATTTGGTGGTGACTTTTTCATTTCCCTTTCCCTCTTATTAAGGCTAAATTTTATTAACCTTATTTCCGATGTGGGTTTTCCACAAAGGTATTTTCTATTTTCAACCTTTTATTTTAGAAGAAAAATTTCAAATTACAGGGATGCAATTTATTGAAGGAGGGGAGAATGTAACACCCCAAGATTCCACGGTACGCTTCTCTTTCAATAATGCAATAGCTTTCATTGTACGTAAGTTTGAGATTCTAACACACCGCGACAAATCAAAGTAGCCGTTATGAATAGTAATACCCACTTTTTGAATTATATAAATTTTATATTTCAAAATGGACTTCATTTTTTGGATTCGGAATATCGAAGTTAGCCTAAGTTGAATTTTTGGTATTTTTCTAAGAACAGCCAATTTTTATGAATAGTGAAAAATACTTAAAAACAACTTTTTTAATCAAAATAATTTATAGTGATAAATTATACTATTGAGTGGTTTTAAAGTATAATTAGAATATAATTTTACCATTTTATCCAATGGTGGTCATTATAATTAATTTCACTTTGAAATTGGACATAAACAATTGTCAATATTTTGATTGATATTGTTTCTTAAAAACACGCTATTTGTTTTGACAATGGGAATTAATTATAAAATTAATTAATGCAACCTATATGTTTTTAATTTTGTAAAATAGAAATCATTTTTTAATTCGGAATATCAATTATATCTTAGGGTGAATTTTTGGTATTGTTCTGAAAATTTTCAATTTTGGATGAATAGTGAAACCACTAAGTGGTAGTTAAAAAACTGATTTTTTGTTTAAATGAAACTTTACCGCTTATATGAATTGAATTTCAAAAATCCAACATACATGGCTTTCATTAGTAAGTAAAATTTGGTTCAATGGGATGAAAATAATTTTTGGTGAATAGTAACTTTTGAGTTTTATTAACCGCGATTAGAGGTAATTAGGGTAATTTAAGGTAAAAATGATATTATAAGAATATAAAAATATCTTTACACATGTCATAATCTTATTGGATGAGTCATGGACAACCAAGAAAAACCATGGGATGATTTTTGGGACCCCATGGAGCCACTTGGGTAAGATAATGACATTAATACCATTTATTTAAAGTAAAAATAAAAATGTCACAAACATGTATTGTTTTACTAAAACAATTTTTACAAGGGGTTATATAAGTTATCTTTTAGACTATAAATATTCATTGTAAAGTTAAAAATATTTCATACATCATGGTAATTTTTTTATAATTTTTAGACATTAAATAAATAAATTTATTTATGACACCATGATGATGCAGCGATTACCTCATTAATGAACGATTTAAATAAAATGAAAAGATAAGGTAAAATCTAAGACTTACACTTTTTAAAAACCTATTGGATGGGTGGATTTTGAACCCTTATCACCTTATATTAGAAATATATCATTTTGGGACCTTTATAATTTGAAAACCATTTTATAATAAAATAATATTTTCAATCTTTCCAAAAGAGCCCCTCCTATCCTCTTATAAAAGTCCCCCATCTCTACCACCTTATTCACACCTTCAAAGTCATTTGTCTCGGCCAACCTCTGCCCAAATACCCTCTAAACTTCTCTTCCTTCATCATATAATCCTTACCTTAGGCATAAGGCACTTCAAGATTCCTTTTGGTTCAAACCAAAGGGAGTTACCCAAACTAAAGGTAACGATTTCTCTTAACTTCTTTTCTTTTATTTTACTTCTACAACCCCTAAACTATTTTTATTCTTTTCTTTTGTAACAAAACCGGTATCCTAAATATACTTGTATGTTTTTATGATAAGGATTCTAACTATACTTACACACACCTCCATCTAATGGTTAAAGAACATATTGTTTCTGTGGGTGGCGAATTACTGCCTCATGAAACGATGATTGTTCAATATTCTTTTAACACCTCTCATGGTGGCCATTAAGATGTCACTATATTTATATATGATATATATTATGTTTATGTTTTCCTTATGCTTCTTTATTTTTAATTTATGGCATACCTTTATGATTTCCATTATGGGTAAATGCGATAATTTCATTTTAGGAAGTGTGGACTACTGCCCCCTCAAAGTGATTTGAATTGTTAATGCCATATGTGGGACATATAAAGGATGGAGTTAATGATATTATATATGATATTATACTGGAATTATAATATACCTTTATATAATTATGATTTTATTCCATTAAATACGAAATAGAAATGAAAGTAGCGTTCATGCGTACGTACGGCTTACCGTCTCCATGAACGGTGCATTTCATTTCTTACCTCTAAATGTTATGTAATATTATAAATGCATGTATATACTGGATATATATGATATATATGATATCTCAATCATTAATATTATTCTGTAGATAATGAATATTTTACCACATAAACAACTCGTAATTATAAGAAGTTTATTTTTGACTCAAGTACCGAGGATCGACAAAACGACCCTTATTAAATTAAATGATTACATAATGTTCATAAAATGATAATAAGTGATGTAAAAGGAATAAGGAACTTGAAAAGGGTTCTTAATAAAATAGAAATTAACTATAGTTTATTATTCAGGAGATTAAAGAACAATCGAGTCAAGTCGGACACGAGGTAAGGGACTTCATCTCAATCTCCTTTCGTTGAGGCGTATTTTGTTTTATACACAACTTGATTTTATACGGTGTATAAACCCCTTTGACTTTTAATTTTATTCAAAAAGAATATTTTTATATGAATTTTTTTTACTAAACGACAAAAGGAATGTTTTGTCGTACGTATGCGGCGGCAACGACTTCTCCACCGTCGTGACCATTATTTGATTTTCGGCTTCCTCTACAAGCCATAACCTTTTTTAAAATGAAAAATAAATACCATGTTTTAATTATCTTTTATTTTGGTATTGAAAATGGATTTGATAATGTTTTGATTATATAAATGTGTTTTATTGATATCTTGTGATTGAAATGTGGAAATGTTATATTTCCTTTATGCACGTTTTATGTGATATGATTATGTTATAGTTCTTGGTCATTGTTTATGATATGTTTAAACCTTTTCTTATAAGGAATGAATTGGACTTAGTAAGTGATGGGTGGATCCCTCTATAGATCCCCGATGCATCAGTAGGTCTCATGAGACAAACTAGTGTCTTGGCACAAGGCCTTGACACTATCTTATTTGTAGTCTTGGAACAAGTCCTTGACTGTGTGGTTATGATAGTCTAGCATTATGCATTCCATCATTATGAAAGTGGTTACTGATATTGCATGTGAATATTCTACTAGTAGAATATCCATGTCAATAAGTAAATGGAATTATTTCATTTTATTTTTTCCATGTTATTCTAAAGTTCAAGTTTAAAAGGATTTTATTTTAGTTGTACAATTGCCTTAAATTTTTATGATTGTTTATGAAAGTTTCCACTATATTGTTATCCTTACTGAGCATCTGAGCTCACCCCTTTCTATGTTTTATTTTTTCCAGGATGTGAAGAAGTGTATTATGGTTGACCTGCAAGGATAGTCTAAGGGATAAGTGTGTTAAAAGGGGACAAGATGTTGTTGTTGTTTTTATTTCATGATGTAATGTAAAACTTATGAATGTATCTAGTGTTTCAAGGCTTCTAAACTAATCGGTTTTTCGAGACTTGATCTTTTTTGATCATACCAATGTTATGTAATAATGCACCGACTCTAAGTAACTAGGGTCGGGGTGTTACACTTTTTGTTATAATATACTTTATTTTCAGGATTGTTTATGTTCAAAGATACTTTGGGGGAAATAATATGATATTATCTTATTTAAACATATATATTTTATTTTTATATGTTTATGAATGTGTTTTACATGTTTTTTTCCTCCTTTATTGATTAAATAAACATCAATAAATTCATTTACAAGTGATATTGATCTTGTATCTTTTTTTAGATCATGAATATTTCTCTTCCATATCAATTTTTTATAAAAAAACAAAAAAGTTATTTTATAAACATATATTTTTTATTAAATATATTTTAAATGATCTTTTACCTTTTTTTAAAATTTGTTAAAAATAAATTTTCATAATTGTTTTCAAATGGGTTGCTTTTGTTTCCCATTTACAAAATTTTTGAAAAGAATGTCTATTTTTAATGTTTAAAACATGAATGTATTTTCCCACCATCATGAACATTATTTTTTTTTAATATTATTTTATAAATTTTCAAGCTTATTTTCAAAGAAAATTATTTTCACAATATTTTGTGAATTTTTAGTTTATAAAAGTGATTTTCAAAGTGAAAAGGGTAGTTTCCTCAGAAATGTTTTTAATGATATTTAAATGGTATTTCAAATCATTAATGTTATCAACCCTTGATGTTACTTATGATCCATTAGGTATATTTTGTAATGATATGTAACACCCCGACCCCAGAATCCCAGAGTCGGTGCATTATGACATATCGTTGGCATGATCACAAAAGATCAAGACTCAAAAGACTGATTAGTTTAGTAGCCTTGGAAGTATCAGATACATTCATAAGGTTTACATTACATCATAAAATGGAAAAATACAACAACATTGTTTCCATAGACAACACGGAGATCCCATAGACTATCCCTATAGGTCATTCATAATATACTTCATCGCATCCTGGGAAAAATAGATCATAGAAAGGGGTGAGCTCAGATGCTTAGTAAGGATAACAATATGGTGAAAACTTTCATAAATAATCATAAACATTTAAGGCAATATATAAGACTAAAACAAAAGCCTTTTAAACTTTAACTTTAGTATAATATGGAAAAGATAAAATCAAATAATTTCATTTACTTATTCACATGGATATTCTACTAGTCGAATAATCACATGCAATATCAATAGCCACTTTCATAATGATGGAATGCATAATGCCAGACTTCATAACCATATAGTCAAGGCCTTGTTCCAAGACTAAAAATAATATTTTGTCAAGGCATTGTGCCAAGACACTAGTTTGTCTCATGATACCTAACGATTCATCGAGGAGCTATAGCGGGCTCCACCCGTCACTTACTAAGTCCAATGCATTTCTCATATGAAAAGGTTTAAACATAACATAAACATTTGTATTAAAACTAGAATATGAAATGTCAATACTTTATTCATAACCATGAACAGTGTAAAAATAACACATCCATAGTCAAACATATCACAAAACCTTCAATACAATATGGAAGTTTTTTATCATAATAAATCAACTTCAAATAATCTTATAATCGAACAAGGATGTTGACATAGATGAAATCAAAACCTTTTTCGAGAAATATCTCTTTCTATTTTGAAATCATTAAAAATTCATATAATTATAAAATAAAACATTTATTTTGTAAATATTCTTATAATATTTTAAGGGAAGCTTTGATGTTGTTATAATGTCAGAAAATAACTGCACCCGCCATATAAGTTAAGAAAACATTTTTACCTTAATTTTGTCGAAAAGGTCATAAAGTACCTTGTTTGGAAAACGACGGAAAGATTCCTTTCAAAAAAAATTATAAAAAGTCAAATAATGGTATAAATGACTTTAACCCATAGTATAGTAAATATTAAAAATATTTTGAAATACATTTTTAAGAAACATGGATGTGGATGATAAAAATGTCCCAGTAGATACTTGAGTAAAAACAACCTCGGATAATAAAGAGATTGTTAAATTAACCCTTACATTATACATTTCCTTGGTCGAAGGTAGGTTAACCTACTTTATAATGGTGAAATAATTGTTATTAAATTATACAATAATCATATACATTAATATGATATCATATATGATCTTTTAACAATGCTTTGTTAATAATATCTTAGTATTATCATCATTTCGGGTGTTAACTGATTCGTTTTCCTTTATATGATTTGTTACATAAGTAATGTTTGTTATGTATAGGATGTATCTTATTCATATTAATAATTATATTAAGTCTTTAAACAATATTTTTAATCATCTAATGAAAATTATTCTTGAATGGATTACGATGGGGAATGGATCTCATCGCGTTCGTGGAGACGGTAATCCGTACGTACGCATGAGCGATAATATCATTATTTTGATATTAAAATAATATATAATTGGATGGTATATCATATATAAAGAATCATTATAATGTTATATTTATTATTTACATCAATTAAACATCACTATTATACCCATCCAAATAATAATGTATTTAATAACAATTACACCACAACGTGGAGACGGTAAGCCGTACGTACACACGTATGGTGACATGTCATTAAAAGGATTGATAGAATAATGAATATGGTTGTACCATATTTATAATAACATCATAGTATAAAAAAGATACTGGAGTTTTTATTTTATAATGGAAACAACAAAGAAAGAGGAAGTGGAAGAAGGAAGGAACTTGAAAGAGGTGATGAAATATTTACCACTTCTTCAGGTTCTTCCTTTTGATTTTATCAAAAGGGCTCCTTAGGTTGGATTTCTGACTAAAGTAAGGCCTCTATGATAAAGTTAGGATAGTTTAGAGGGTATTTGGGTAGGGTTTGTCTGATCCAAATGGCTTTTAATGTGTGAATTAGAGATAAGGGGGAGTTCCCTTTTATAAGAGGGGTGAGGGGCACCTTAGGAAAAGCTAGAAATATTATTTTATAATAAAATCATTTTAGGTTTCTAATGGATCCAAAATGAATTATTTAAAGGATAAGGTTTTTATGGGTCAAAAAACACTCAACCAATAGGTTTTATAGAGGTTTGTGTCACTATATTAACTTTATCTTTTAGATTTAACTCTTAGTTAAATAGTTTGACATTTACAATGTCTCTTTGTATTTTAATATTATATGGTTAATAAACTTACTATATACTTCCAAGAGACCCCCAAGTGGTTCATTAATGATACACATATCATTATATAAGTCTTTTGGCAGAGAATTAGATTTTTATGAATATAATATCAATTAATAATATAATATTTGTTTTAAAAACTCTTTTATGTCAATTTTGACAATATTTGGTATTTTGTTTTTTCTAAATTCATAACAGAATTATTACTTATAAAAAAATAATCTAACCAACCCTAACATGTAATATTAACCTATAAAATTAGTGTAATTCATAAAAAGTCTCAAATTACATTTATTTGAATATTTATAATATTAATTATTTTAATATTTCATTAATTAGGTAATTACTGCATCATCATTGTGTCATAAATAAATTTAATTATTTAATGTCTAAAAATTATAAATAAAATACCATAATGTATAAAATATTTATATCTTTCTAATGAATATTTATAGTCTAATTTATCTTATTTATAACCCTATATTAAAGTGGTTTAGTTATTAAACTTTGAATTTAAAACTTTTAACTCTTCTTTGAATTAAATAATAATAAATGTCCTAATCTAATCCAAGTGGACCTAAAGGATAATATTTTACTCCTAAGGTTGTTTTTGTTCAAATTACACTTATCCAATAGGATTAGTACATGTGTTATGGTAATAATAATATCATTTTTACCTTTAATTACTCTATTTACTTTTAACCATAGTAAATAAAAGTCAAAAGTTACTATTCACCAAAAATTATTTTTATCTCATTGGACCAAATTTTACTTACTGATATCAACCGTGTCTCTCTAATTTTTTAAATTAAATTCACAGAAGTGGTAAAATTAAGTTTTATACAAATTTGCAAATGCTCCTAGGAGGTGGGTAAAAGACAGTAAAATTTCAATAAAATTTTAATATATCTAAACTTATTATAAAATGACTCTAATGAATTATGTTAAACTTATATAGGTATTATTCATCTATTATGACCTAAAATAAATTTAAATTAAATAAATAATTATTTAAATGAAAAGTCGGTTTTAACCAATAACGTAGTTTTTTTCACTATTCATCAAAAATTGAAAGTTTTCATAAACATACAAAAAATTAATCCTAAGCTAATTTTGATATTCTGAATTCAAAAATGAAGTCTATTTTACCAAATTAAAAACATATAAATTTAATTTATTAATTTAAAATTAATTCCCATTATCAAAACCAAAAAGCGTGTTTTTAAGAAATAATAACTATCAAAAGATTGACACCTATTTATGTCCAATTTCAAAGTGAGATTACTTAAAATGACCAGAATTGGATTAAATGATAAAAATATAATCTATTTATACTTAAAAACCATTAAAATTTATAATTTAACACTATAAATTATTTTTATTAAAAAAGTTTTTTTCAGTTAAAATATAGTATTTTTTACTATTCACCCAAATATGAAAGTTATCAGAAAAACACCAAAAAATTATTGACACTAAACTCTTATGTCCCGATTATAAAGAAGAAGTTTATTTTTTCAAATTGAATATATAAAAGTTTAAAATATTGGATTTAAAAAGGGTTCTCCATTAAAAGGCGGTAAAATTGCATTTTTTGAAAAATACTTCTTTTAACTGAAAAAATGATTTTTTTCTTACATTATTTCTAAGAAAATCATAATATGGATTCTAAAATTATAAGGATTGTATAGAGTTCAAAATTCAGTTAATACTATTTATAACCGCTTTTTAATGGCTAGTTTGGTAAGTCGTGGTGCGCTAGAACTCGGTGTTGCGTGTAGTGAAAGTTATTGAATTACTTTGAAGAAATAATGTACTATAAAATCTTAGGGTGTTACATGATACCATCCTCATTTTTTCTTGGGATGTATTATGATTGTTTCAAAGATATTTTCATGGAACTCATTTCTTTTCCATGGGTTAATCATGTTTTGAAAGGAATAATGGTCATTTTCAGGGATTTTAGGATAAAATGAAAGCTATATGTAATTTATTCATGTTAAGGTAGAATGAGAGGGTATGGAATTTCCATTGTCACTAGGACCCATGTAGTTCTATATGGGAATTTTCTTTCTGAATAGCATTTCAGGTCGGATGATTTAAAGAAAAAAAAAATTAATCATCAACTGGGGTGGGATTTCTATTCAGTGTCTGGTCTTTTGGTCATCATATACATGTATTGTTCTAAGTTCATATGGGCCTATGGGCCATGTAATGTTACCCTTCAACCTAATTAAATAGGATATTATCCAAAAATTAATAAAAAATAATATCCTTCGGGCTTTCATGTCAATGCAACTTATACAAAGGGTTAATCCCCATTATAGCTCATGAATAATGGGTTATCCCGATATAGATTATACAATGGGTGTGTCCAAATAGAACTTCAATACTTTAGGTAATGTTCTTTTTCTTTAGATCTAAGAAGCAGGGAGTTACCAAAGGGTTTTTCCAATATATTTAACAGGGATATAGTTTTTTGTGACATGGGTTATGAAGATAAAGTTCCAAGATACCAACACATTTTCTTTACACTTCTTATGGGTTTTTAATTATTCCTTTTATCAATATTTACATCACATGGCTCATCATTATTGATTACAATGACTATTTCCATTTTTAAAGATTTATTCCATGTTTCATGACTGATGATCAAGGTATTTATGGGTATTAATTTTCTTATTTTATGGTCAAACACTCTGATTATGTTATCATACACTCATTCTCATCTTATTCTTATTGATGACATTCAATTGTTAATGATTATGTTTACTCTTACTAAGCGTTTGAGCTCACCCTCTTGATTTTTATTTTTCCCAAGGTTATGAGTAATAATGATAAAAAAATTTATTCTAAAAATGTTTCATATGTGAATAAATTTTTGAGAGGTGTTTAAGACTTAATATGGAATATGAGAATCTTGATATATTGGTAAAAATAATCTCTTGAATTCATGAGTGTTATTTATGTAAGAGTTTGTCCTAAATATCTAAAACTCTAAACCTAAAAGGTCCTTCAGTATGTAAGTGATCCAATATCTCCTTTTTATGTTTTAAGGATTTTAGAGAAAAAAATTGGGTCACATTTATCAATATAAAATCCATAGATATAAATTTTATGTTTTTAGCATCAGATTCAAGAGTGTGAGTTCAAGGTCTTTACAATTGGTATAAGATAAGGGTTTAGAAAACTTTATATATTACGATGTTTTCATGAGAGGTTATTTTAATATTTATGGATACCATCATTGGTTTATGATTTTGAGTTTGATCATATGTTCAAAGTTTTAGACACCCCTTGTGAGGTTTTAAGTAGTAGGATTTTAAGGTGACAAATGATATTTTGGGAGCCATTTTATCTAGTTTAGGTATATGTAACCCATAGGTTTAACATGAACTTTTATTTTAAGAGTCAAGTTTGAATTATATTTTGGAATCATATATGATCTTAATGTGTATTTATATAGATTCGGGTTATTTATGAAAATGATTAAAATATTTTAGATATTATATGATTAGGGAATATTGATTTTTGGGTATATGAATTTATGGGTGAATTTTTTTATTTGGAGATAAATATTAAATTTTCTTTGAAGAATATGTTATCAAATAATTCTAATATTTGGTTATTATTATTGGATATCATATATTGATGTAATATTTATTCATATAAATGTTTTTTTCATTTTGGAAATTATCTTAACTTGTGTTAAACATTTTGGTTTTAGTTGATGTCTAAAGATATTATAAATAGCTTCTTATCCTTTTTAGGAAGTATTTTATCCATTATAAGTTGATTCTAGTGCTTCAAGAATGAAAAAAAAATCTTCAATACTCATTATTTAGATAAAAAGATAAGATTGTGGTGGAAATTGATTAAAGGATAAAATTATACTTGTAAAGTAACTATATTTCCTAATTATTGTAATATAAATGGTAAATTAATTACTTAACTATAGAAAAATAAATCTTGAAACAAAAATTTTATCTTATTACCTTCAATTTCAATGAATTTATGATTTTTTGACACCTCTTTGGTTTATGGTTTTGTGGTCGTTGACTTTCTCATGATCGTTCACTTTCTTGTGATCAATGTTCTATATCACTCTCCTTAATTATTTGGACATTATTATTTTATATCATGTCTATATTTTCACTTATCAATATTTTTTCCTATTTTTAAACCTAGTTATGTGTTGTTCCTGATGAACTTTATGCTTTGATTTCTCACTTTTCAAGTGAATGTTTTATTAACCCTTTTTACCATGTGGGATTTCAATAATGGTATTTTGAAAATTCAAACCCCTTATTACTGATACCAAGTTAAAATTATGAGGATTAAATTTATGAAATTTTGATAATGTAATGTATTTATATTTTAAAGGAAATATTATGATTGATAGTGTACAAGATACGCAACACCAAGCATAAATAAACCCCAAAATATTATTATTTAAATGTGACCATTATAACCTAGCCATTGAATTTGTGAGTATGAATAATAATAAGTGAATTATGAAATACATATAAAGGTACTCATTAATATAAATTTATTTATTAATTCTTATTAAATGATCATTCAATTTTTATTAAATCCATTTTATTCTTCAAAAACATGTTTTCTTCAAAAATATTTTTGATTTCTTTTTTTGAGAAAATAGTTATAATTAATTTCTTAAATTTTAGAAATTTTATTTCATTAAATTTATATCATTTTTAAATAATAATATCAACATTATTTTTGGGTGAATTTGTTTTTATTTTTCTGAAAAGATTGATTTTTCAATGAATAGTGAAAAATATCGATTTTTGAAAAACAATCATTTTCTTTTCCTTAAAAAGTTCCATTATGTTTAAAATTTGATCTCAAAGTAATATATATATTATTTAATTATATATAATATAATTAACTTCATTTGAATCATCATTATACCTAATTTTAGTCTAAGTACATTTTTGGGCTTAAAACGGATTTTTCTGAAAACTATTTTTTGTTGTGTTTTACACATTTATATTAAAATTAATGTTTACCACTTATAGAAATTTAATCTTGAAAATTTTATTAAATATTTATAAAAACAGGTTCCAAATTTTTTAAATAATTACCTTTTATTTTTTAATATTATGAATATTAAATTTTGTGATTTTATTACCTCAGTAAAGGGTAAATTGGGTAATTTAAGTTAAAATAATATTATAAGGACTTATAAATTACCATAAAACTTTATTTAATTTTATTTAATAATTATATATCATCCTTAATAATCCAAAATTCTAATATATGACCTTTTCTACTATTTGGTCATTATTTTGACCCTTTATATTATTTTATAAAAAGAAAAGTCAAAAATGTCATTCTCTTTTATTTATTATCTTTAAATTTTTTACATAGGGATAAATACAGGATATGTTTAGTTATAAATATTAATTTTAAATATAAATTTGTTTTCATCATGGTAATTTATTTTTAATTTTTAGTTAAAAATTAATTACCTTAAATGCTTATGCAACACTGAAACGGTGCTTATGCTAGTAAAAAAATCAATAAAATGAATTTTAAAACACTAAAAATAATATTATTTGAGTGAGTTTTTTTGTTACACTATTTTTTTAGATAAAAAATAAAATATTATATAGTTTTTTATACATTTTATTCTAATTACATTGTTTTTTTGTAGTTTTAGTGTCAAATTAAATGAATAGTTCCAAAATTAACATTAATGTTATTTTATAATACATAATATTTTTTTAAATGATTTAAAATTACTAAAAATATTATCTTTTTCCATTTTAATGGTTTGTGTTTTATGAAATAATCCATGGTCCATTTAAGTTCCATTTTCCTTTTATAGTAAATATATTAACCCCTTATGGGTAAGAAACATTGATACCACCGTAATTGACAAATGGGTAGTCGAAGGGTTAAAAATGATAAGGGTAAAAATGTGATCCAAACTTGTCCAAATTTTATTGGGATAGAGTATTTAAAATAATACTTTTCTTAAATTCTAATATTATCAATTTTTATCCATTTACACATCGAAATTAATTTATTGTAATTTAATATTTTAAAAAATTCCAAGAGTTCCCCTCCCCTCTCTTATAAAATGGGTACCTCTTCTTCTAATTTAATTGTAATTAAAGAATAATTTGGTTCATAAAATACCTAAAAAATTATTTTATTAAATACCTCCCAACATTATATATTCATTGGTTTTATTGGATAACCATCTTAGTAAATCTTTTGGTGTAAACCTTAAGAGGTTATTCGAAGAAGAGGTATTGTCTTAACCGAAAAAATTTGTTTTATTTATTCTTCCACCTCCTTTAAATCTTGTTAAAAATGATAAAATAATAACAACATTGTATTAAATATACTTATATTTTACTATTTTAATGGAATAAACCACATCCATCTCTAACCTTCGTGAAATGGGAAAGGAATCCATCCTTCATGTGTACGGCGGACTACTGCCTCACGGACCGATATAATTCGTTTTCCATCACTACCTCTCATAGTTGGTTATAATAATGGAATTAACTTATATATATATTATATTTCTGACATATTTATCATTATTAAAATATAATATATATTTTACCTTTTTACCTTTCCATTCATTAAAAAATGATAATTTCGTTCATGCGTACGTGTGGGCTACCACCTTCACAAAGTGATGTGATTCATTTTTCATCACCAAATCACATGTATTGTATAAATAAGTATATTTAAAAAAAATGTTATTTATGATATTATTAACATTATTTAAATTTAAAATAACACTTTTTATATCCATAATGATTTTTTAGAAATGGAAATGTTACTCATGTGTATGTATGGTCTGCTGTCTCCATGATTCTAACGTACTTCATTTTTTATAACCATTTTTCATGTTTGGTTTTAAAAAATATAATTTATGTATAAAAATTATAATTATTGCATGATTATTATTCTTTATATAATTTAATAATTACCCCCTTTTACCATGTTCAATATGTCAAAGTCATTTTGAAATTATGAATCGAACGTCATCAAAACAACTGATGTTGACTTAACTGATTAAGTAAATTAATATTTCATTGTAATAAATAAAAAAATGGTTTAATGATAAATTAATAAACTTTTAAAATGTTCTTAAATAATTAAATAATTTATATAAGTTTTTTATATAGGACTTAAAGGACATACATGGAAATTCTGGACTCGAGGTAAGGGATTTCAATGCAATTTTCATTCATTGAGGCATATTTTATTATTATAAACCTAATTTATTTTATATGGTTTATATACTGACTATTTTTAATGTAATATCATGAATCGTACATACTTCATTATATTTTAATTTCTAATTTTAATTATTTTATCCAAAGGTATTTGAATTTAAAGTTACCAAGTGGTAAAGGGTTTCTTAACTCAATTTCCTTTCATTGGGTTATAACACTTTGTCATTGACATTGATATAACATGATTATGTGTGAATATATCTATTTATTTTTTTATAATATATTTAAAAAAATTTGTGTGGATTTATATTTGTTACACATAATATCTCTATTGATTAATTCTCAATTCAATTATATGGTCTTTGTAAAGGTGATTCGTCTGAAATTATCTTTTTTTATGACATATGTTTATGATATGCACCTATATTATTTTATAATGTGTATATAATACCCCTTTTACATGTTATATCATGAATATCCTTATTTTAATTATATTTAAAGTTTCATTTAAAGTTATTCTTTCATGGGTCTTATGATTGAAAAGTTACCAAAGTGGAAAAGGTTTTATGTTATCATATCCTTTCTTTCAATATTGTTTATGTTCAAGGTTCCTTTGGGGGAAATAATATGATATTATATTACTAAACCACAAATATTTTATTCTAATATATTTATGAATGTTTTTATGTGTTTAATTTACATTTCCTCTCTTATTGATTAAAGAAACATCAATAAAGTTATTTATAAGTGTTATCAATCTTATATATTCTTTTAGATTGGGAATTATTGTCTTCTGTATCCATGTTATCTAAAAAATTTACAAAAAAAATATTTTATAAATATATTTTTTTCCTAAAACTATTTTACATGATATTTAACCTTCTTTTAAAATGATTTAAAAGGTAAATTTCTTTAACTTTTCCAAATGGGTGATTTTGATTCCCTTTTACAAAATGTTTGAAAATAATGTTTATTTCTTACATTTACAACATGAATGGATTTTCCTAGAATCATGAAAATTATTTTTTTTAATATTCCTTTATAGGTTAACATATTTATTTTCAAATAAAATTATTTTTAAAATATTTTTGAATTTCTATTTTTTAAAAGTGATTTTCAAAGTGATAAGGTTAGTTTCCTAAAAAATGTTCATAAGGATCTTGTTATGGTATTTTGATTCATCAATATCAAAAAAAACTTTATGTTATTTATTTTAAATTGGGGATATTTTGTAATGATACCTTCTTCATTCTTTATCAGGATGTGATGTTATTATTTCAAAGAGATTATCATGGAACCCATTTCTTTTCCACAGGTTAATTGTATTATGGAAGGAATAACAGTTATTTCTATGAGTTTTATGATAAATGAATGATCTATGTACTTTATTCATTTTATGGTACTAAAACATTATTAATGATAATAGGTGATCCTAATACAGATTATACGAAAGGTTTATGCCCATTATATCTCATGAAGAATAGGTGATACTGATATAGATTATATGATGGGTGTGCCTAGATATCACTCTAATACACTGGGTAATGTTACTTATCTTTAAAGGAAAGAAATAAAGTGTTACTGAAGGATTTATCCAATGGATTTAACTGGTCTCCCATTATTTTTGACATAGGTTATGAAGATAATGTTCCAAGATACCAAAGGGTTTTCTTTATGATTTCTATGGGATTTTAATAATTCCTTTGATCAAGATTGACATTACATGGCTCATGATTTTTGATTCCAATGAATATTACCTTTATTAAAGCATTATTCCACATTTAATAACTGATAATACAGTTATTTATTGTTATGAATTCTCTTATCTTATGCTCAAAAACTTTCATTATGTTATCATACCCTTATTCTCATCTTATTCCAACTGATGACATTTAATTGTTAACGCTTATGTTTACTCTTAATGAGAGTTTTATCTCACTCTCCTTATGTTTTACTTTCCCCCAAGTTATGAAGAATGATGATAAATTATTTGAGTTTATAAATGTTTTATATGTGAATAAATTTGTGGGATATATTGAATACTTAATATGGAATATGAAAATCTAGTTATAGTGGAAAAAATACTCTCTTGAAGTAAAGAGTTTTTTTATGTAAGAGCTTGTATTGATTCTCTAAAACTCTAAAAATAAAAGGTATTTGGGTATATAAGTGATCTAATATCTCATTTTGATATTGTAAGTCTTTGATGGAAAAAAAATGGGTCACATTTATCGGTATCAAAAACCATAAATGCAAAGTTTATTCTCTTAGCATTAGATATAAGAGTGTAGTTTTAGGGACTTTAGATAATTCCAATAAATATATATCATAACATTATGAGAAAATAGATATATCACACAATAAATAATTTATCTTGAATAGATAGAAAAAATATGGGCATTAAACTAAATAATTAATATGCAGTAAAATTGTAAGTATATATATAGTATATTGACCTACGTGCATAATCATGATGAATTTTTTAATAGGATAGAGGTCAAGCCCCCTTAATTGAATAAATAAAATAAGAAAACCTTTTTTGAAAATGGTAAAAGATAAAACCCATTACAATCACTGAGGAAAAAATACCTTAAATCAATAAAATATTGAAGTCCTAAAGAAAGTCCTGAGTGTCCAATGGGAATCAAACATCAAGATGAACAATAGAAAAAGTCTCATCTCCCCCATAACAGACAATGCAATAGTGAAATCAGTAGTGAATGATGCATCTCCCCCTTCCAATAAGTTACATTGTGCTGGTCCAACACAACATCGAGGAGAACCCATCCCATTCACACAAACATATAGAGGGAGGACCAAATGATAACTATCAGCAAACCTATCCATCTTTCGATTCGCCTACTTGATAATGCTTGTGAAGAACTCGGTGCACTTTCAACTTGATGCAACGAAAAACCAAACCAAGAACACTGTGAAAAATCAAATCAGGGTTCCCATCCATCTAAAGAGGATAGATGACTGGATAATGAGTGTTATCACACCCATCCCTCTTTCAAGGATACCCACCCAACAGTACCTAAAAAAAGTTTCACCACTAACTGCCTAATCATGATGCATGAGCACACTCAAAATCTTAGAAAAATAGTAACAATAATCCCAACCATGGTAACTCAAAAGTTTGTTACACATGTGTTGGTTAGGCACATGCAAACTCCCCTACCCGATTCCCATGAATCTATCTCCTTTCTACCATTTCCCAGTTTATTCTAAAAAATAATAAAACTAGTTCGCTCATACCATTTTGTAACACCCTATCCCAAACCATTGGGTTTGATCTAGAGGGTCACATAACCTCATGTGCGCCTCCCCAAATGCAAGAGGTTTCTGACTAGAAGTGAGGTTCTAAGAGTGTAATAATGGAGACTATATCCCCAGAATAATTTTATAGCACAAATAATGAATAAAAATAGTATAATAAATAATTAGAGTAACATGTGAAGACTGATATAGCATACATTTCATATGATAAATAAATAAATATTCTCCCATGGTGGTAAGACAACCCAGTACATGTGCAGAAGATAAATAAAATAAATAAACTATAGAGTCCCCCAGAGTTTATCCCAGTACACAACTAGCTCTATGCTCTATTTCTTATCCATTATCCATGAGCCCCTTACCTTTACTCGGATCCATATACATGAATTCTACATGCACATCGGTATTCACATGCAGGGTGTGAGAAATAAAACCCAGTAGGACATCACCAATGCATCCTTAAAAAATGTGAACATATATAATAGTTGTATTACATAATAATAATAAATGTGTAAACTAGTAATATCAAACATACATTCATATACGGAGTAGTCATGATCTAACCAGACTACCACAAACCCCTGGTTATACCTGCTTCGATTCCATGCCAAAAGGATAATGAGAAGATGATGGAAGTAATAGAAAATAGCCATAGGGATAATGAATATGTTGCTCGATTAGCACATGAAATTGTGTGTACATGTGAATTAGCTTCCCCAGGCCTCAAGTATGACATGATTCTCACAAATAACTATGTATCGAGTGTGCCACTTGCAAATCAACTAGGCATTGAGTATTCTTCTCACAAATAAACTAAGCATAAAGTGTGACACTCACAAATTAACTAGGCATTGAGTAACCCAATACTTGGGATACAGGAATCGATTACATACCCAACAAGTAATTCCATGGTATCATCATATCTACACTCTATTCTCAAGTCCATCATCATCATTGTCTCAATACATGCGCACTCCCTCTATAAGGGATAAAAATCACATGGCGGTCTAACTATTTCGATCACCAAGAACAATGTCTCTAAAGGCAAGGTAACATACATAACATGGTGGAGAATACAAGGAAATCATATCAACATGAGAATAAAGTGACAACATATATTCATGTGGTAAACATCAAACATGTTCAAATAAGCTATAATATTACCCATGGCATCAAGCATGAAAAATAGGCCTCACGGGCTACACACACCCACATATGATCACAATCAAGCATGGTCATCAAGTACGCCATTATAAGAACCATATCAAGTAAAAAAAGTGTATACAAGAGTCTCATAAGGTTATGAACTTATAACCAATATATTTTTGATGTTTTCACCAATGTTCATCAAGGAATCATCACTCAAACCACATCCATGTATCTATTGGATAAAATAACCCACCAAAGATTCCTAAAACCAATGATAACTATTTTACTTCAAAAATAAATAAAGTACCATGTGCGATAATAGATTCTCTCTCCTAGATAATTTTTAAATTATTAAAATATGCCAACACATGTGCTAAAAAAATTCCTCAAAGAATAATAATAAAACCACGTGTGATAATGCTCTATCTATCCAGAATAATATTATTGTGATAATAATTTATTATTATTATTTGATAATTATGGGTTCTTATCATCTCAATAAATAATTTTAAATTTCAAAAACTTAGAAAGAACTAAATTTGAAAAATCATCTAAAAATAAATACTAATGAATCTCTCCCATAAAATGTAGCACCAACAATAGAAGAGGGGGAGAGAGAAATAGGTATAACTGGAATCCTAAATAAGGGATTGTATTGTTCGTAGAAGGTTTCACAAAACTAGAACATGGGAATTTACTGGATGATCAAAATAAAAGTTTCGACCAAAAAAAATTCTATAAGGGTTTGTCTATTTATAAAAAAAACCATGTATTCTCCCAATATTAAAATTAAAAAATTCAATTAAAAATATTAATTTTTGTTTTAACTGAATATTGAATGTGGAGTGGTTAATTTCATCCTATAAAGGTTTTTAAATCATAAATGAGTCAATATAATTAATTCCCCGTGATTTAATACCTTTAAATTTATTAACAATTAGTTATATAAGTGTATACGTAAAGAAGAAAAGAAAATGGGATTTGTTTTAAAAAAAATCCAAAAAGGGTGTAGTGTAAGGATAACATGGTTTAACCTTACACAACTTATATATGTCACATAAGGGTAATACATTTTACCCTTATATATATCTTAACCCCATGGTTACCTTTATGAATCCTCAGAGTACCCTTAAATGACCGTGGAAAATTCTATCTTACCTTTACACAATACTAGAATTATCCATACGCATCCTTTAATAACAAGTATATACCCTTATGTACAGGCTAGACTACCCTTACACATCCTTTAAAAATTCATATCTACCCTTAAGTAGTGGTAGTTTGACCTTATGCAACCTTTATAAAACTTTTATTACCCTTATGCAGTGCTCTAGTTACCCTTACACGGTGCAGTACTACCCTTACTTAATGCCTTAAGTACTCTTACGCAACATACCTTACCCTTATACAAGTATGGTAAATCTGATGGTACCCTTAAGTAGAACATGAGATAAAGGATTTACCCTTATCAAACACATGTAAAACTCTTCTTACCCTTATACAGGGTCTTAAAACCCCTCCTTACCCTTCTATAACCCTTCAAAATTCATAGTTTCAATTACGCCACACCCAAAATCACAAGGGTGGTTTTTATTAAAAAAATATATTTTCACATAAAAAATATAAATTATAAACAAAAGAGGGTTCAAGGATCAATTAAAAAATGAGAATATTATATTTGTATTGGTTTGTTTTATATTCATGGATATCCAAGCTATGGTCACACCATGTTAGATTCTTGATTAGCCTCCACTACTTATTTATTATTTTTATCCAAGGGTGAAACCTTTCCTACTTGGTTCATTATGGTTCCCTAGCACTATTTTCCAACTTAGGGTGATTGGTAATGTTCCTTGATCTATGTTTAGTATCGTCTTGGGTGACATTTTTTGTTGAATGGGATTATTTCTAATAGTCTTAGTTGTATGGAGATAGTACTTTCAGAACTCAAGAGGTAATTCATGATTGGGTGCCTAATCACCACCTTTTGCGATGAAACTTTATTTACCATGGGTATTCAGGATTTTATTCTTGTATTTGGGATTCATTTTGATTATTTATAATTTATTTTGATCTAAAATTATGGTTTTTGTATCCCCGTTCATTTATATCAGATACTTTGGGGGTTACTTTTCATTTTATTATAAAATAAATGGGTAATCAAAGCTAAATAGTTATATCAAATAGTATTTCAATCCATACAGAGCATGTGTTCCTTGTTCTATAATCCTTATAGGTTTTTTCACATGGTAGGTGCATAGTTTTCCAAACCATGAATCCAAACCAAGCACATATTTATATCCCTTCTATATTTTTTTCATGGCCTTAGTAAACTCTCAATTTTATTATAATGATAATTTCCATTCATTTGAGATGAATTAAATGGATTTTTTATGAATCATTGATGTTTTTATGTTGTGTTATGATTAATATTTTGTGGATTATATTTTTTTGTTTTGTATTTTTTATGGATAGTTTTATAATAAATGAGGCTTTATGAAAAGTTTTTGATTTAAAAACTAGATTTTTTGGTTCAATTGTAAATAGTTTGTCATTTCCCTATGTGATTAAAATTTGTTTATCTTTATAATGAAATTTGGTTGGTATTTTATAAATGAAATAGGATCTTTCAATAATTAGATGGTTTTCAAAGCTAGTGTAAATTTTATGAATTCCCTGGTAAATAATTAAGATTTCAATTTATGGTAAAGTTGTAAAATTAATTTGTAACATATTAGACAAAGATTCTACTAAACAGTGACTTGAGCTCGGTTGGCTACATGCCCTTTATCATATCTCCCCAAATGCCATAGGATTCCAACTAGAAGTGAGGGTACAGTGTGTGTCTGTGGAGAGACTATTCCCTCTTGTCAAAGTGTAACATAGTATAACATCATACTAATCAAAAGGGAAAGCATAATAATAACTAAATAAGCAGTAAAAATCCAAATGATAGATATATAAAACAATTACAAAAGTAATCTCATATACTATGATGATCATGTCATGTATCTACAAAGCATCCAAAATAGTTATATAGGCATCAAATCAGTACATGTATCAAAATACCAAAAATACCAAAAACTATCCCAGATAACATCACAAGACTTAGCTCGGTACCATGCTCCCCAACTCCTAATCATAGCACAAAGTCAATCACCAAATTGTGGACAATTTCCCTAGTCCCTACCTGCATCCATAAAGTCTTTTTGGGTACCCAATGGCGTCCTAAACAGGGTATGAGATACAATACCAATAGGTCACCACCAAAAGTGTCTATAACAAATCCAATTTGTTAAAAAAATCTAAAGTATAGTGAATAATATAATAGGTATTACAGTACTAAAAGTTAAGTGCCCATGGAAAAAAGTAAACAAACAAGTGGTCCTTTACATCCTTATAAGGCTCCCTGAAAAACAAGTGTCAATCTCTTATCACAAGGAAATTAATAAGAAAATAGAAGTCAAAACCATATCCATTTCATATACATGGTATATCATATCACCACAACATTTCCATATAATCTATATATCATATCCATCATGACTCCTCTGTATAAAAAGAAGTTTCACAATTTACCATGATCGAGATGTATAATCAATCATGTACCATTTACCACGATCGTTTCATATAATCAGAATTTTCAGTCACTATAGGGCCAGATCCAAGGTATGGATGAATAAGGAATCCTCATTGATTCCTAGGAGAATCTCTATGGAAACTCAATAATGGCACTGGTGGAGTCCAAGGATTATGTCAACATAGAATGTCTAATACAAGTCTAGCAAACTGGATCCAAGGGGTATAAATTCCCTTGGAATCCTATGGAATCATGATCTAAGGAGCATAAAAGTCCAAAGTATCTTCTACCATAAACCAAGACCCATGGGTAAAATTTACATGGCAAAATGGAATCAAAATCCATGGTATACCAACCAAGTCATCCACTACCATTTCAATTCACATCCCATTTCATTCATCAATTAAAAATAATTCAAGTTTAACGTGTATACCCACTCATATACAAATCTATATAAACCATTCAATCAATTAAATCAATACATAACATTTCAACACATGTAAAAATAAGCATCACCATATCCTAATTAATCAATTCAATTCAATTCATTTATAATAGGTATTTCTCTAACTAGTAAATCACAAAAACACACCTCATGGGTGGTATAACAAAATGGAAAACTCAAAGGTACACCCCCTGGGTGACCTTGGTTGGGACAACAACCTCCAACAAGTCTCAAGGAACTAGTGATCATTCCTAGAAGGTTCCATTACATTCAATTTAATTATTCAATTCATTTTTGGGGCTACGCTGAAAATTTCAATGGGTGGAACAATGAAAACTATCTTTATAAATCACCAAACCACTCGGGAAAAGTATAGACCACCTACCATAGGTCTGTGGTGGAGTGATCATACAGTATCATCTTTTGATTCGGCTCGTATCAGAAGGAAAAAAAAGAATGGAAGAAAACCCTAGAAATAGGGAATATTATATTTCACTTAAATAAATCCTTTAATAATAAGAAGAATGAAGAATAAAAAAATGAATGGATTACTCATCAGTATAAATCCAAAGAGATCAATGGCGCTCAATTCTGAGATTGATGGAGAAACCACATAAAATCCTATGATTTTGATTTTAATAGGATCTCTCATATGTGAGTTTTTTACAATGGATGGATAAGGAAAAAAGTTTTAGTTTTAATATTTTTTTAAGTTAAAATGGTGATTTTACCTCAAAACACTAGGATTCATAGTTGTAAAAACCTTACACCAATTGTGTTCCCTCTGTTGTGCTAAGGGGGAACCCACACGGTCATTGCGCAAGGTTTAACTAACTATGTGCAAACTGTGAATTGTAGCTCTGTGAAAATTTACATGTGCCCCACATGGGTGTTCACCTCTATCTGTATGGTTTTATCAAACTATGAGGGATTTTGAAGTCAACTATCCAGTTCTACACAGTTTCATTAAACCATGCATCTCGGGTCACACGATTACTCTTAACTATGTAGTAAAGTTGTTTTCTCTAAAATTTGGGTTCTGGGATCTAAACAAGCCCCAAACACTACTGATACCCCCATTACCTCAAAGGGTATTCACATTAGGCATTAAAAACATTTAAACTAAAATTAATGATATTTTTACATCATAGGAAAACTCGAGATCTTACAATCATCCCCCCTTAAAGTAATTCGTCCTTGAATTACCCTCTCAAGGGTGGTCAAGATTCATCTGAGAATAACTCTGACCACTAAGAATGTATGTTTGCCTCCCAATCCCAAGTCTCATCCTATAATTGGCCATTCTTCCATAGCACCCATACTATAGGAACTAACCATTCTTAGAGAACCTCCATGCTCTTATCAACGATATGAATAGGATTCTCTTCAAAGGATGCATCTACCTGTAACTCTACCTCATCCAGCTACAGAGCATGAGACGGGACTAAGTGATAATGGTGAAACTAAGATACATGGAATAATTTATGCATGGCCCAGTACCTCTAAGGTATCTACAACTAATAGGATACCATCATAACTCTCTCTAGAATCTCAAATAGCATGACATAGCACGGTGAAAGATTACCCTATATTTTGATCTGTCTATTTCCCAACATTGATGAGATAGGTAAAAGGACCTAATCCCCAACCTTAAACTCTATATGTATTTGATAGTGATCAATTTAAGATTTTTTTTTTAGACTTTGTAGTATCCATTCACTTCCATATCAACTAGACCTTCTTAGAATTATCCTGCATGATACGTAATACCAGAAAAGTTGTCTCACCTACCTCTAACCAGCACATAGGAAATTAGAATGGCCTACTGTATAAAGCCTCATAATGTTCCATATGTATTATTACCTAATATATATTGTTTTAGAATAAATAAAAAAAATTTATATGCATCTTTAAAGATTCCCCAAAATCTAGGATGCATGCTCATAGCATGTCTTCAAACACCTATATTGTATGTTCTGATTGACCATCAGTATGAAGGTGGTATTATATACTCATAAGAAACTATATACCCAATTACCTCTAAAAACTATGCCATAAATGTGATGTAAAATGGGTTTACTAATCTAAAATTATATTTTTTTGGACCCTATGAAGTCATAATATATCACAGTTATACAAACTCCCATGCCCATTTACACTAAAGGTATCCTTTATTGGAAGGAAATGTGAAACCTTCATGAGCCTGTCCATAGAAACCTAAATAGTATCATTACTTGAAGGAGGTCTCAAAAAAATATTTATAAAATCTATCACAACACCATCCCACTTCTACTCAAGAATGGGTAACTACTGTAAAATTCTAAGTGGTCGATGATGTTCTGCATTCACCTGCTGATAGGTGGAACACCTCGTAACAAAACTAACTACCTTGAATTTCATCTCAGACCACCAGTACTAATGGTGTAAGTCAAGATATATCTTGGTAATGCTGGGATGCACTTCCCAAAACAAGTTATGAAACTATTGCATCATCTTCACATGTATATCCATTAGAACCCATACATATCCAAGGACATGTGGGGTCTTATCATTTCCTATAGTCCAACCAGGAATTGGTTCCTTACCTACCACACTCTCCTATAGAACCAGGACCTCAGAATCTAATAGTTATATCATTATCACTCTATCCATAAGAGTATAGTTCATATCCAAATAATAAATAAAGTTATACATCATAGGTATTTTCCATAAAAACTTCACACCTTTCTTATTCAAGCCCATATTCAGTGCTTCTAAGCATGAGAATTCTAGTATGAAATGTCTGTAATATCTAGGTATCCCTAAGAAACTCTAAATTTCAAATATGTTCTTGGGATGTTCCCAGGAAAATATTTCTCTCGCCTTATCTAGTTCAATTTACACTTTTGTCTCTGAGATGATATTACCTAGGAAGTGAATCTTATTTGTCTATAATTGGAACTTTGTGATATTATCATATAACTAATGATCTCTTAATGTATCCAAATCTATCTCAAGATTATTGGAATGTTTGTGTCGATTGTGAGAATACACCAAGATATCTTTCATGAAAAATACCACAAATGAATCTAGATAAGGATGGAAAATTCAATTCATCAGCACCATGAGAACCATCGGTGTGTTCATGAGAATGAACAGCATAACTAGAAACTCATATAGACTATACCTACTATGAAATTATGTATGAGGTATTTCTATAGGTTGAACACACACCTAATGGTATCTAGATCTAAAATGAATTTTTAAGAATAACCAAGCTCCTTGAATACGCTCAAAAAGATCATCTATCTATAGAAAGGGGCATTGGTTCTTAACCATTATCTGGTTCAATTTTCGGAAATCCACACATATCCTAAGGGTAACATTCACCATTTTCACAAAAAAGGACCGATGAACCCCATGGATAAGTACTCAGTCATATAAACCCCTTTTCTTATAAATCCTTTAGATGCCTCTTGAGCTCTGGAAACTCTATTATAGACATTCTATAAGGATAAATGGGTACAAGTGCATCTCTTGGCACTAGATCTATTGAGAACTCAACCTCTCTCTTGGGAGGTAAACTAGAATTTTTTTTGGGAAAATGTCCCTAAAATGATCAACCACTAGAGGGAAATATTCTTGATGTGTTCTCTGATCATCCAAATATAAAATAGAAACATGGGTTGTCATCCCACTCAACCCACAATGCCCTGGTCTAGCTCGGATTTCCTGTATATCCAATTCACCCTTTTTAATAAACTTTATTCCCTTGGGTGATGTGAACATCACCCTCTGGTGATAGAATTAAATGTAGGATTGATAAGGTACTATCCATTCCATACCAATTATGACATCAAACCTAGTCATCTCAAGGACAAAAAGATCCCAAACAAAGTGACACCCGCTAATCTCAAGGTGGCACTCCCTACACTGATGTACATCCTCCTTTATGATCCCCAATAGAGTTTCAAGTGTTATAAAACCCTCAAAAATATGAATCAAGAGACCAAGGATCTCCAAAAAAGTTACATATACAAAAATATGTGATGCACCAGTGTCAAAAAGAGCAGATATAAGAGTAGAGGCTACTAAGATCATACCTCTCACCATAGATGCTCATCACCTTTCTCCTTAGGGGTAGACTATATAGAATATATCTGGACCAAATTGTGGCCTTGTGACACAACCTCACTACCTAGAGTAATCCCACTCTACTTTCTCATTGTAAATGTTGCATAAATGAATCAAACATGACCACCACCACCTTGGTCTGATCAACTGGTACTACCCCAGTATCCTTCCTGACACAGATCTATGAATCCTACTCTTGAACCTAGTGTCAGAGCTGACCATCTTCCACTAACTTTTAGAGGGAAGTTTCTATAGAAACATTTCACATGGCCCATCTGGCCACAAGATTTTCACTCAACTAGGTCGTGATCATATTGATTTCTCATGTGGTATTGTATTCCACACTGATGACAGAAAAATGATCTACTAGTACTCACGGCCTGGCTGGTACTCATCTCATGGGAAGCCTCAAAATGGATCTTCTTACCCAATGACACTGAACCACTAGGTGGTGATACTGCACTGCTCTGCTCTATGTCTCTAGCTTCCCTCAAGTTATGCTTTGTAATTAGCACCTGATTTACCATATCAGTAATAGACATCAACTTGAACACATTGACCAGAGATCGAAAAACATGTCCTAGACCTTCATCGAAGCATATCGCTATCGAATCCTTATCAGCAAGATACATTGAAACAAAATACTGAATCTATATAAATCATATTGAATACTCTATAATTTTCATAGCACCCTACTTCAGATGCATGAACTCACTAGTTATCTCTATTATCAAAGTCTTAGGGGAAAAGGAATCATAGAATCTATATTATAAATCCCTATAAACCATGTCACGCAGTGCATCAGTCTAGCTCAGAACATCCCACCAGTGATTTTTTCTCCGTAAATCATATAAGTCATGAGCTTCACTCTCCTATCAGGAAGTGTCTCCAGATGCTCAAATATCGATAACAAGGTCTCAAGACACAGCTCAACAGCCTGTGGACCTCCATCCCCTAAAAATTTGGTAGGATGTTTCCACTAGAACATATGAATCATCTCATCCATAGACAACGCAGGTTGTGATGATCCTTGAAAATTTTGTATGAAACATATAAAACTATTTTGGAACTGTTCCTTATTACTTGTGTCTAGTAACACTAATGGTGCCTCATGTGTCACTAAAGTAGGATCCACCAGTATACCATGGCCCACTGCCTCCAGAACATGGTCATCACCACCCACCTGGGGTAAGACTAGAGTTCATCATGGTGGAATGTATCTACAATGAAAAACTTACACCTCAAAAAATATCGATATCAAATTTCATATCTAAAAGAATAGGACAGGTCAAAACCTTCCTATAAAAATATTTTACCACATAGCCTTCTCCTAAATCCATTATGGGTAAAAATAAACAGTTGTAAAGGTCACTAAATACACTACCTCTTTCCCACTCAAAAGTTAGGTCTAGTTTGAGTTAACTATTTCACATTTTAATTTCTGTTTGAAATAACATTCATTTCACATTTAAATTCATATTAATTTAAACGGTTGAACCAAAAGGTTCACCACTTTTGGTCTATAAGGGATCATACTCCTCATGAACTGAAATATGGAATCCACCTAATCCACACCATAACATGTTCTAGTACATGAGACTCATAGTACATGACTCAACATGCCATAATTTGCTGCTTATGGTGCCTACTATAGCCTAATCAGGAAAAAATTGCTTAGGTTATGCTAAGAACTCTAATTTCCAACCATGTTTTCCAATTCCTTGCACAAAATATCTATCATAATAGTAGATATATTAATTATGGAACATATCAAAAATTCATTTAAAAATTAATTCACCCTATATAGAACGGCATAATACATGGAATGTGAACTCTATCAGGTGCCTAAAATGATGCATGAGATGGAATACCCTCGTCTCATTAGGTTGAAAAAAAATAGAATCCATGATCATATCAAAGATAAAATCACAATACAAGTGCATCACCCAGTGGTAAAATTAATTCAACTATGATAGGAAAAATCTTGATAGTAGTAATTTTTATTCCAAAAAATTTGGATATACTTATTTTTAAGTTAGTTACTCTCAAGAATAGTTCATTAACAAATTTCTATACCTTCTTATTCCCTATATATTGTCTCAAAATAGTAAAGCAACCAAAAAAGAAATGCTATGATACCACTTTGTAATGTATCGGACTTAGATTCCACTAAACGGTACTTTGAGCCCGGTTGGCCACATGGCCTCAAGAACATATCCCCAAACACTAGAGGATACCGACTAGTAGTGAGGGTCTAGGGTATGTATGTGGGGAGATTATTCCCTCTTATGAGAGTGTAACACAGTGTAATATTATACAGATCAATACTGGAAGCATAATAATAACTGAATAAGCAGTAAACATCCAAATTATAGATATATACAACAATTCCATAAGTAATCTCATATACTATAATGATCATGTCAAGTATCTATAAAGAATCCAAAATAGTTATACAAGCATCAAATCAGTACATGTATCACAATAACAAAAATAAAAAAAATTATCCCAGCTAACATCATGGGTCTCATCTCATTCTCATGACCCCCTTCTCTTAAGCATGGAATAAAGTCAATCATCAAACTATGGGTTCTTTCCCTGGTCCCTACTTATATTCATAAAGTATTTCTCAGTGCCCGATAGTATCCTGAATGGGGTGTGAGATAAAATCCTAGTAGGTCACCACCCAAAGTGTATATAACAAATCTTGGTTGTGCAAAACAAGCTAAAGTAGAGTATATAATATAACAGGTCTGACAGTACTGAAAGTAAAGTGCCCTTGGAAAAATTAAACAAACATGTGCTCTTGTATAGTTGTAAAAGATTACCTCTAAAACAAGTGTCAATATTCTATCACAAGGAATATAATAAGAAAATAGAATTAAACAGCATGGTCATGTATTATACACTGTATATCATATCACCACATCCTTACCATATAATTTGTATATCATATCCATCATGTCTACATTGTATAACAAGATGTGTCACAATTTAACATGGTCAGGATATATAATCAATCATGTCACATTTACTATGGTCGTTCCATATAATCAAAAGTTTCATACCCCATGAGGTCGGATCCAAGGTATGGAAGACCAAGGCACCCTTATCAAGTCCCAAAAATATATTGATGGAAAGCAGGTAACATAACTAGTGGATTCTAAGTATCATGTAAACAGAGCATGTCCAATGTGAGTCTTGAAAGCTGGATCCAAGGGGTATAAATTCCCTTGGAATCCTATAGAATCAAGATCCAAGGATAATATAGGTTTAAAGTATCTTCTATCATAAACCAATACCCATGGGTAAAACATCCATAGAATATAAATGGAATTAATATCTATGGTATACTAACCAAGGAATCCTTTACCATTTCAATTCACATTCCATCCCATTAATCAATTCACAAACATTCAAGTTCCATGAGTATACACACTCATATACAAATCCATATAAACCATTCAATCAATTCAAGAAATACATAGCATTTCAATACATAGAAAAAGAGGAATCACCATATCCTAATTAATCAAATCAATTAAATTCATTTATAACAGGGATTTATCTAACTAGGAAAGCACAAACACATGCCTCATTGGTGGTATCAAAAAAGGAAAAATCAAAGGCACACCCCATGTGTGACCTTGGTTGGGTAAACAACCTCCAACAAGTCTCAAGTAACTAGTGGTCATCCCTAATAGGTTCCATTATGTTAAATTTAATTATTCAATTATTTTTAGGGGATACACTAAAAATTCCAAGGGAAATTATAATAAATACTAGCTTTATAAATCACCAAACCACTCCAGAAAAGTATATACCACCTACCATAGGTCCATGGTGGAGTACTCGTCCAATATCATGTTTTGATTTGGCTCAGATCATAAGAAAAAAAATAACGGTAAAACCCCTATAAATAGGTCAAATTAGCTTACATATAAATAATTCTATTGATTATAAAAATAATAAATAATGTAAAAAAATTAAAATATTACTCACTGGTGCAAATCCAACAAGACTGACAGTGCTCAATTCAGATATTGGATGGAGAAACCACACCAAAGCCTATGATTTAGATTTCAAGAGGAGCTCCATGCATGAGGTTATTCCAATGGAGGGAGAAGGAAAAAAATTAGGTTTAATAATTTTTAAGGGAAAATTTTAATTTCGCCTCAAAACACTAGTCCACAGGATTTGGTCTCACTATTGTCCAAACATTGTGCCCTCTGTTGTGCTAAGGGGGAACCTGCATGGTCACTACGCACGGTTTGACTAACCATGAACAAACCATGCATTTTGGATCTTCTAAAAATTCTAGGTGCCCTGTACGGGTGTGTACCTCCATCTGAATAGTTTCCTCAAACCATGTGGTATCCTAAAGCCCATTGTCCTACTCCTCATGGTTTCATCAAAATGTAAGGCATGGGTTGCATGGTTACTCCTAACTGTGTGGCCCAACTGTTTTTCTCTAAGAGTTAGGTTCCTGGCTTCGAACAAGCCTCAAACACCCCCAATACCCCCCATAACCTCAAGGAGTATTCGTATTAGGACATAAAAAACATTTAAACTAAAATTAAATAGATCACTACCTCGTAGTAAAACCCAATATCTTACAAAATTTCATCTAGTTTTTGAAAGAAGGCTGGATGTTTTCAAAATAATATGGATTGTTTTTAAAGTATGGGCTATTTTTAAAGTGTGAATGATTTGATAAAATGGGTTTTATACCCTTCTTAAAATCCCATTTTTTTAAATAATATTTTTTATTATGTTTATTTTAGTAAAAAAATTCTTTGGGATTGGTCCCTTGGTCTATATTAGGATTAAGTGATTTTATTTGTGAGGTATGAGCTGATTGAGTTCATGTTTTTTGTTATTTAAAGTATTCCTCCCATGATGATCTCAAATAAAATTGTAAATGTATCTTTAGATAATATCCTTAGGGTGATTCCTCTCACTGTTTGGGTGTGACCTCTCTAGTTCATGACTCTTCCTAGACTTATAATAGAGTGGTGGATCCAAATACTTCTCTATACTTGGATTTTATTCAATAATTATTGAATTAGTTTCTACCTTATTTATACAGTGATCGATTCCTACTCTAGGAAAAGGAGTGATTAGAAATGATTGATGGAATCTTCAATTCTAGGAAAACCACTAAACCCTTGAAAGTGAAAGCTATTATAGGCATATTTGAAAGACCGATCTGAGTGTGGTGGGATGTTATAGTACCATATCAATTGGATGGTATCATATCTTGAGAATTATTTTAAACTATGATCATTCATGGGAATTATCCCAAGAACATAAAGTTATATAAATATATTGAATTTATGAGTCTATATCAGTGTGGTAAAATGGTGAAGGAGTGTTATGATCACTTATTATAGTTAGTGTTCTTATCTCCCAGGATATTCATTGATGACATTATAAAATCTTGATTCTTTGGTAGAGGTCTTCCCTTAGACCTCAGATCACTTTTATTTTAATATTTATTAGAATATTATGATAAAATGGTTGAAATAATCGTGATATTAGAAGAAAATATGACAATTCCATATGATATTTGACCTATAACTTAGCTTGAATAGGGTTAGTCTTCCCATAGTATTTCAATTTCTCATGGGAGGAAGATATTGTTTGTGTTCATCCAATGTGTGACACCCAATCATTCTAATCCCTCTTGATCGAAAGCTCTAGATACCTACCTTTTAAGTGGTTGTTTTAGAAATATCTAGAAGTTTTGTAAGTTTAATTATTAGAATAACAATAATTCTTAACTGTAATTTGAATGTGGGTGACTATTTATTTTTAGATTCATGTGTGATGAATTTTGAGTGATTAAAATTTTTAGGTAATTATTGTTTGGTTTATTTGTGGATATATTTTTTCTCATACTCTTATATGATGTTTGTTATTATTGATTATGTACATTCCTCATAGATTTATTAATCTCTTTGATGTTTTTATATGATTTTATCCATGTGATTAGATTTGTATTTCGATGAGTTGTGCATGGAAATCCTTGGGTAAATTCTTGGGTGACTAGAAAGAGTGATAGACCAAATTAGATTATGCATTGAATAGTGATCTATTTATTTTTTTAGGTTAATTATTGGTCTTTATTCCATAATAAAGGTCATGGGTTACTTTATATTATAGCTTTTAGACTCGAGTTAAGATCCCATGTTGTTCTTTGTTGATCCATGTTCTCGATTTATGAAATTATTTCTATTTTATGACATGTTAATAGATTTTTTGTGAAATTATCTAATGGTATTTGAGTATTATTTTAGATTGTATTTCCTTTATGTAATTTTTTATTGGTTTTTTGATGTTTTTGTTGGCCCAGTATGAGATGTCAAGATCATCTAGAAGAAAGGTGAATAGAATAATTTAAAATTTTAAAAAAAATTAATAATAGTTTTAAATATATTTTAATAAAAATGTTCATGAAATATATTTTAAATGTAAATGTAAGAAAATGTGCAAGTGAAATTGTAATGCAGTGCAATGTAAATTTAAATAAATAAAGAAAATTGGGTTTTATAGTAGTTCAGATCAACATGATCTTACGTCTACTCTTCACTTATCTCTACTCCATAAGAGAAATGGTACCCACTAAAACAAACCTCACTTTTGAAAGAATTTGACAAAATTTTACAACTCTATGGACCAAGTCACAACTAGAACTAACCTACCTTTCTACTAAAAAAATCACAACTAGAACAAACCAGACTTTTACTAAGAATCACAACTCAAACAAGACACCGACTACAAATAAATCACAAGTAAAAAAGATACAATAATACATTTCAAAAATTATAACAAGAAAATATCATAATATTGATACAACTGGGATCACTTCCAATGGTCATTTACATGTTGAATCTCCTTGGTATAGATCATGGTAGTGTACCAAAAGTAGTTTTAGTAAAAAAATTAGAAATTGCATATCTCTCATATCTATCGCATGTATTTCATTTACATCATTAAGTAATTTTCCCAGTATGTAAAGATGAATCTCTAACAATTGGTTTCAAGGTATTTCTTTATTCATGAACAACAATTGGATCATTTGAGGTTTATAATGTTTAAATATTCTTTGATCACTTAAAAAAAGTTTCCAAAAATCACATCATCCTATACAAGAAAATAAAAATAAATTAAATATATATATATAATAAAATTAATATTTAAAAATATTCAACAGGGTGATTTTAAATTATTTTTTTTAAGTGTGTTTTTTAAACATGATAAGTTTAGTTATGTATTTTCATAAGTGTCATTTTGATACTTTCATAAGAATTATTTTACTTCTATGGAAGTATCATTTGGATACATGAGTATGAGTGAATTTATTCTACATATGATTCAACCTATGTGTATGAGTCATCCCATAATTAGAAAAATTTCAAACTTAATATGTTCCATTTTTATATTCATGTATAATCCATTTTAGAAAACAGTATATGTCATTATATGTTATATATGTGTCATGTTTTCTACGTATGTGGCATTTGATACTTAGAAAAATTTCAATAAAACAAACTTTATATGAGTCATTTACAACATGAAAAAACTCTAAAACTTTAAAAACTATATAATATGTAAACTTAGTAAAATTATATATTCATAATTTAAAAACTATAATAAAAATAATAAGAAGAATAATAATAAATAAATAACCCTTTACTTAATTATGAACTCATGTTAGAGGGAATAAGTGACAGATTTGTAATTATAAAAACATAAAGAAATTAAATAATAAAGAGACAAAAAACAAACTTTAAATTCAAAAACTTCCCTTACTCTAACAATCACCCCCTTATAAAAATTAAAAAAACTAAAAAACTTATAATCAATAATTACAAAAAAATATCCCCTTTATGAAATTAAAAAACTATAAATAAAAATATGATACCGGTATTATTTCTGTATTTTTGAAATCTTAACAAACCAAACGAAAATTGAATCACATAAAGATTTCAATTAGTACAGACTTGACACTACAATTGAAAAATGTTCAAAAAATATATAAAATATTTCCCTTTGGTTAAAAAAATAATCTATAATCATCCTTATAATAATATAACTATAAAGAATAATATAAATACTTATTAAAAATAGTAATCTATTAAAAATAGATCGACCCAAAAAATATATTTAAAAAATGAGAAATATAAATTTATATCAATTTCATGAAATTAAACATCCAATCTTTTAACCAATTCATTAAACACTAAAAACAAGATCAAAAAATCAACAATATGTTAAACAATATATTAGTAGTATTAAAAAGTTTAAAACTATTATAAACTTTCATTCTACCAATTTCAAATTTAATCTTCTCAAACTTCACTACATCCAAAGTTTTAGTAAAAATATCAGTTAATTGATTATTGATTGAAAGATATTCTAAAAAAATATCTCCATCTTATATATGATCTTTAATAAAATGAAATCTCGCATCAATATGCTTATCACTGGAATTATTTAAATGGTTCTTAGAGATAGAAATAACAGAATAATTATCACAAAATATATAAATTTTGATAAAATAAACATCAAAATCAAATAATGTTTAATCCACAAAGAGAAAAATAGTTAGCAGCTACTATATACTCAACTTTGGTTATGGATAAGGGAACTGACAACTATTTATTTGAGCTATATGAATTTAAACTCTTTCCTAAAACATGATGTATTCTTTTTATACTTTTTCTATCATTTCAATATCTAATTAATTAAAAATCATAGTTACTAATTAAATCTAAATAGTTCTATCTAAAATAAAACAATCCATAATTAATAGTTCCTTCCAAAAATCTAATGATTGTTTCAATAGATTTTAAATGAATTTCCTTAGGTTTATCCTAAAATCTTGCACATATATAAAAACTATATATAATATCAATTATATTGGTTATTAAATAAAAAAAACTTATCATTCCTCTAAATGGTTTAATATGTATAATTTTTCTAGAAATATATGAATCCAATTTATAATAAGTACTTATAGGGGTTATCATATTTTTACAATAATCGAGATAAAATATTTTAACTAACTCTTTATGATATTTACATTGATTAAGAAAAATATCATTACTTATTAGATAATTTTGATGTACTAGAAAGAATTTTAATTCTCCGATAAGGTTTATATCAAATATATTATTTGATAAACTAGAAAATTAATTAAAAAGTAGTTAACTAATTGATCCAAAAATAATATCATCAATATATATTTTAATAATTAATATACCATTATCATAATTATAAATAAAAAAATATGATCTAATTTACCTTTATTAAAATAATTTTTTAACAAAAATAAAGATAAACTTTCATATAAAGATCTTGGATCTGGACTAAGTCCATATAGTTATTTTTTAAGTTTAAAAACATGGTTAAGTAATTTATCATTTTTAAAACTTGGTGGTTGAAAAACATAAACTCCTTCAAAAATTAAACTATTTAATAAAAAACTTTTAACATCCAATTGAAAAATTTTGAAACCTTGAAAACTAAAATATCTAAAAAAATTATAATATATTCAATTATAGAAAATAGTATAAAATATTAATCAAAATAAATTCTTTCTTCTTATCAAAAACCTTGAGTAACCAATCTAGATTCATTCTTTACTATTTTTTCATATTTATCCATTTTGTTCCTAAAAATACATTTTTTTTATAATAATGTTTTTATCTTTTAGGGGTTTAACTAAAGTAATAGCATTATTACTTGTAAATTGATTAAGTTATACCTCTATTGTAAAAATCCAATTAGAATCTCTTAAAGTATCAAAAACGTCATATGAAACAAATTCAGAAACTAAATCACAATTAGAATAAAAATTAATAATAAATTTTCTAGTTTGAATTGTAGAATCAACATTACCAATTAATTTTTTTAGGGAGTGATCTCTTTGATTTTTTTTAAATTATATCATCATATTGACATGAGATATTCTCCCTATCATATAATATATTAAGTTATTGATATTTAACTTCACCAAAATTAAAATCTCTAAATTCTTCTATTCTCTAAATATGAATTCTCTTTTAAATTAATCTCATCAAATTTAATATGAACAGATTCTTTTACAATCATTTCTCTCTTATTATATATTTTATAAGTATTACTAACATTAGAATATATAATAAAAATTCATTTATCTCATTTAGTATCAAATTTATCTAAATTATATCTAGTATTTAAGATAAAAACTTTACAACCAAAACCTCTAAAATATCAAACCTTATATTTCTTTTCTTTATAATATTTATAAGTATTTTTATTTAAAATAGGAATAATAATAATTTTATTGGATACATAAAAATATTTATTTACAAATTCATCTCATAAATATTCAGGTAAATTAAATTCATTTAACATAATCCTAGCCATTTATTTAATGGTTTTATTTTCCTTTCAAAAATACCATTTTTTGTGCAGATCTAGTGGTAAAAAAATTATGAAAATAACCATTTTCTTCATAAAATATTTCAGATTCCAGATTAAGAAATTATCCTCCTATATGAATTATAATAGAAATAATTAAATATCCTTTTTTATTTTGAAATAATTTAAAAAAATCTATAAACTTAGATAAAGCTGAAATTTTATAAAAAAATTCCAAGTGAATATATTAAAAGCATCAACTATCACAAAAACATATTTATTACCACCTAAATTGTCCTGTGAAACCAAAATAGATAAATAAAAATGTAAAATTTCAATAGGAATTACTATTTTAACTTCATTGACACATCTAAAGCTTTTTATATACTACTTTACTTTCAAATAAGAATCATAGGCATGATACTTACTTACATTCGGTTTAGGTGGTTTCAGAACATGAATAGTATTTGATAGTTTGTGAAACAACCAGAAATTTTCATGTACATGCCTCCTATTTCATAATATATCATTTGTTTCTATCGTGTTTAAAAACTTAACATTAAAATTTATCATCTCAGAAAAATAAATAGAATATATATTATATTTTAGATTAAAAAAAATAATCAATAATTATTATTTAAAATAAGACATTTATTATATTTAAATTTGACAAAAAAATCCATCATTAGATAGTTATGAAATACTAAATAGATTATTTTTTAATCCTTTAACATATAATAATTTAAAAATATAAATATTTTCAGAAATATCTACATCACCAAATCCTTTATCCCTACCTTTTGAGTTGTCTCTAAAAGTCACAAAGCCTCGATCGCATTTATTGTAAGATAGAAAGTTTGATGGATCTTCATTCATGTTCCAGGAGTATCCATTTCCCATATGTCATATTTTTTTAAAATCTTAAGGTATATTTCTTGAAAAAACAAGTGGAATTAAATTTTGGTACCCATGCTACTTTGGGTCCAGATGGACCGGTAAAAGAATTCTTAGGTACCCAAATAGATTTTATGCTTTTATTCTAGGATAATATTAAAGATAAATTTTAAGATATAAAATCTTTAGTATGACTTAAATACTATGGAAATCTAAATGAACACTCACTATCATAGTTTCCTTTCATCCTACACCTAAAACAAATAACTATAGAAATTCTTCCTTTATAAATTTTAGCAAAAAAAGTATTATATATTTTAGGTAGCTATTTTTCATATATAAACCAAATATTATATTTATTTAGTATATTCATAAACTTAATTTTATTATAAATGTATTTTCCTTGAAATAAAACTGATAGAGTTACCTTATATATAATAGTATCTTCCTTAAGGTTTTTATTTTCCTTTTTATTAGTTTCAAAATCATTGTAAAATTTTTCATAAGTACTAGAGGTTGTATTTCTAAGTTTCTCATTTTCATGAGTAAGAACTTTATTTTTATCAAAAAGTTTCTTATTTTATCATTTTAACTCCTTATACAATTGTCTAATTCTTAAAATATTTCTCTACAATTTTATATTTTCTTCATTCATCGCTTTAATATTATTATTTTCAAAATCTAAATATAATCTGAACTAAAACTAGAATCACTACAAACCAAATTTTTAGTAACCATTAATCACAAGTTAGTTGGATCTCTCTCAGTTCTAGATTCATTTCTTGAGTTTGAATCTATTATATAGATTCATCCAGTTACCAATGATATTTATTTATTTTATTATATTTATTGCCTTTAATTTTATATTATAGTCTGGGGAAATTGACCGTAATATGACCACTCTTCCTATAACCCTAATAATTCGGTTCTGAATCATCATTATAACTACAATTTTAATCCCTATTTCCCTTTCAATAATCATTCTAAAAATAATTTTATAACTAACTTTTGAAATGTTTATTTCTTTTCATCTTTTTTTACTTTAACAAGATGGGATGTTTCATCTTAATCACTTCCCTGTAACTCCAAATCAGAAGAGTCTAAATAAATAATTATATTAGACTTAAATGAATGACATTTATTATTTAGAGTTTCTTCATCTATGATATTCTTTATCTTGATTTCAAACAATAACAATGAACCTAAGAGTTCAACCAATGTGTACTCTTAAAATTATAACTTTTATCAATGGAAACTGTTGAGCCGAAAGTATAACTTTCTAATTTTCTATTCCTTTAGTTTAGGAAATCACAAATACTTTCTTAAAAACACCTTGATTACTAAATTTATATTTGAACAGTGTTTTAGTATGTTTTTGTAGAAAAAATTAATTTATACCATATATAGAAATGTTTCTAATGTATTATAAATATAAACATTGATTATTCAATATGATCCATCAGACTGAATGTGTGTTTGATTAATCAGACTAAATTTTTTTCTGACTAGTGGTCAAACTTATATCTTGTCTATCAGACTAAAAATAGTCATGAATATTGGACTGACATTGGTACCGATACATTAGAATGATCCTTATTCAGTTTATAGGATTGATAGATAATAAATAAGTCCATCAAAATGTCCAAATTTTATAATCATAATATAAAGATTTGTTTCTATTGAATAGAATACAAAATGACATTATAATGGTTCTAAACTAAATATTTTCATAAATTCGGTTAAAGATGATTTGTCAAGTGAAATTTGTTTGAGGATGTTGCAACCAACTCAGAAATATGACCATTGTGGATTCACCTATAAATAGGAGGTCATTTTAAGAGCTGAGAGATGATGTATTCACAACTCAATTTTTCTAAGTATTTCTCCGCATAAACACCTTATTGTTAGTCTTTATAATACTTTTGAGATTTGAAGTTTAAAGTAATCCTTATAAGGATTGTAATTCCTTTATAACTAATTCTCTTTTTTAATCACTTCTTTGAATGTGGTACCAATCAAGGTCTTATGGGGATAAAAATATGGTAAATCTGATCCATTGAGTCAAGGGATTTTGGGGAAATGAATACAAATACTGATCATTGTATCAAGGGTTTTATTGGTTAAAAAAGATAGATATGAATCTAATCATCATGTTGAGGGATTTTAGAGGTTTGGAAGACATAGCTAATATTGATCCATCAGATCAAGGTATTTCCTATTAAGGATAGACCTTACAGTAGGTATAAAATTGTGGATGCTTTTATTTAGGGTCTCTAACTACCTTAACTCTTAAGGTTAAAGAGTGAAAGATTTTATAATACTGTAAATCATTATTACTTTTATAAGTTTTTTTATTAATTATTTTTCAGGTTACATTTTCTGATGTTCATATATTAGAAATTTAGTTTGTAAACTTATCTTTCAAATCAATTATTTTATCAATGTATTTGTGATATCGATAAACAAACTCTGAAAATCAGATAGTTTTTTACTCTGATTTTTTCACTCTGATCATCAGAGGATATTTGTGTCTGATCTTTTTACTAAAATAGGATTTTTTTGTGTTTAGTTTAAAGTTTTTAAACTAAAATTAACACCCCCTATTATATTCCATTTAAAACTCTTTCAATCCAAAAATAGGTATCAGATCAGGTTCTACTTTGTATACTTGATGTGTTTTTACTTCTTCTATCAACTGCAATTTTTTTAAGTTTTTTTATAAACTTCTTATTTATAAAAAAAAATTTACACTAAAGTGTTTATAGAAAAAGAGTTTCCATTATTTTTAAGATGACAGGTTTAAATTTTGGAACCCTTGAAAATCTCAATCCTAGTTGACCTCATATATTTGATGGTAATGAATATGAGTACTAGAGAGATAGGATGAAAACTTTTGTTATTAATACTAGAGTTGATAATTTTTTGATGCTTACTGGTAATTATAATATTCCTGATAAAGATGTTACTACCTTTACAAATAAAGAAAATTTGGAGTTTCAACTGAATTATAAAGTAAGGAAAACACTTTTATGTTATATGAATTCAAACATATATAGTCAGATTTCCTCATGTGAAGTTTACAATAGTATTTGGAAAAAGTTATAAGTAACACATTTTGTTACTTCTAAGGTTATCAAAATAAGAAGATCTAAGATTTATGTTGATTATCAAGACTTTGATTTTATAACTGGAGAGACAGTTTCCAAGATGCACCAAAGGTTTATGAAAATTATAAATAGTTTATAGTATCTTGTAGAGAAAGGTATTGAAGATAATATTTTGGTAAAAAAATATTATAAAAATCATGCCAAATGGGTGGGAATCCAAAATAACAGCCTTGGATGATACAAGGGAGATTAAAAATATAACTCTTGATGATCTTATTGGTACCCTTATTCAATATTAAGGAAGATTGAAATATATGTTGAGGAGATGAAAAATAAGAGTGAAGATTTTTCCTTTGCAACAATATAAAATGTCTACTAAATTTCAATTAGCTGTGAAAGTTTTGAAATCTTCAAAGAATAATAAAGTTGTTGTTTAGTCTGATTCTAGTCCATCAGAACATTCTGAGAATGAGTTTGAAAATAATTTTATAAGAATGAATAATATTTTTAGAAAGAAGGATTTTTAATAGATATACAAAAAGATTCATAAGGATATAAATGATAAGAAATACCCTACTGAAGTTATTTGTTATGAATGTAAGAAGATATGACACATTAAACTATATTATCCTAAGATCAAAAGAAAATATAATAAGGATAAATTCAGATAGAAATGAAAATAATTATTACAAGTCTAAGATAAATAATATACCTCCTCCAATGGCATGAAGGTATTAGATTTTTTATTATTATTTTTATAAAACCCCCTTTTGATGGAAGAAGGGGGAAACCAGACAAACTTCATGACATAAAACATTACTCGAACTACATATTGTAGAAAATAAAATCCAGACTAATAACTAGAACCGCCCTCCACAGAATTTTAATTGTGATGAGGCTCTCCACCAATGCAAGTCTATACAACTATTAGGTGTCCTGTGTCAAAGAAAAGGCCCGATCCAATGGTTATTTCCATTCCCTCTCAAACATAAAAATCTGTAAATCCTATACAGATGAACTTCCTACTCATAAACCTCCTTAGTTCATGTTCCATGTCATCAAGTCTGGTCAAATCTTCTTATCGTGAGTCCTAAAATCATTCTATACAATTAAATGTCTTCATTGATGAAAAGTAAACACAATGCTGGAATCAAAGTCACAGAATCCCCACCACATCTGTAAGGCATATCCACCCCCATAACTGCAAGAAACTGAAGAGGAAGAAAAGATAAGGAGCATGAAGCCATGTCTTCATCACCCAGGACTGGAAGACTAAACCACACATCGATAGAGATTCACCATTGAGGGGGTCTGAGTTGATCTAAACCAACAGCGCCTCCATGGGCGTGAAGTTGATCAGGTCAAGGTTGTAGAAGAACCCTCCCTAGGTTTCTAAAAGTCTAAACCATGGGAAGCAAAGGTCCAATGAGGAGGGAAGCTCTAGGGAAAAAGATTCCCCAAGAACACCATCACTCTTCCAAACAAACCAAACCAACCTAAAATAGTAAGACTAGAAAAGAAACCAAGAACCAGAAAACCAGATCCTCTCCCTTCCAAGCCGCTCTGAATCTGATGTTGATCCACCCTGGGAAGATGGGCCACACCATATCTGGTGTCAGTCCGCACCAACACCAACCCAAATAAGAAGCCGACAATGAGCCCTCAGAAAGGAGAACCGCACTAGATCTTTCATTGGAACAATGCCGAAATAGAAAACCAGCATCTGGAGCCACTGCCTAGAAATAGATGCATGCGAGATCTGACACTGATCCTATAATGGAGGAACCGACAATAAGCCAGATACATTCAAGATTTTTCATTGATATGAGGTTGAGAAACCCAACACTGAGATGAGATCCACGCCATGATTGTCATCAAGCCAAAGATGATGCAACCGTGACCAAGATGATATTAGTTCCAACCAAATGAGCCCAGTCGAAGGAGGGGAGGGTAAAAACCCAAGGGGAAACCCTTTTCATGGGACAGGGGGGTGACGCCGCCACTCATAGGCTCAATTTCAAGAAATAATAAAAAAAAAAATAGGCCTTTAACAGCATTAAAAATGGCCTTTACCAGTCCTAGAGAAGCACTGACTACCGAAGAAAGATTAAAAATCCCAATTCCTTTATTAGTGCCTTTTTAAGTGCCGATAAAGGCTCATTTATCAGCACTTCTAAAAGCACTGATAAAGGGGAATGAAGTAGTGTTGTAATAGCACACTGCAGCACCAGTGCAGTGTGTAGTAACAGTACACCATGGCACCAAAAACACCATGAAATCAGAAAAATCAAGTACCAATATAGAATATAAATGAAATAAAATTTACAACACAATTATAAGAAAAAAACACGATATTATAGACTTTTCAAACATTGGTTTATACAATTACATAAGTAAAAATTATTACATACATTCAAAAACATGAGTTTTACTTTGTCTTTTGATCCTAACCTATGATCAAGAAAAAAATGCACATGTATAAGAAAACAATTATTATATTAGTAATAATATAAATACATAAATTAACAAAAAGTGTTAATTTTAAACTAAACTTTGAGTCATACTAGGAAAATTGTGTATCAGATTTAGTTGTAGTTGATTATTGCATGTCACACCATTTCTTTTTCTTCTTCAAGAATTATCTCTGTGAAAATTAACTAAATAAGTATAAGATAAAAAATTATAATTAAATTAATTAAGTAATAGCAGATAGAATGTTGAGAAAACAACCTAGGATAATTTTCTCAGTTTTGGTGATGTGATGCACATTTTAAACTAAAATGATACATATATATTGAAAATATGAACTTAGAGTCATACTGGTCACACTGTGCATCGGATTAAGGTGAGGATGATTCCTACATATCTCAACTGACATATGGGTTATTTTCCTAAAGTTTCAAAACAATCTGAATGTGTTTTCTTGGTTTTGACTATACCGCTTGTCTTTTTTACTAAAATGTCATTTTAAATTGAAAATACACACTTTGACTCATAATGGTCACACCATGTATCAGTTTCATGTGATACCAATTCCTACACATAAAAAATTAATTATAAAACATTTTCCTAAATTATCAAGATAATCTATTTTCTTGTTTTCTAGTGAGTGAAACTTTTTGAACGAAAATATTGATTTCAAACAGATAAAGAACACATTGAGTCATACCGGGCACATCTTGTATCATATTGAGGTTCATTTTATTCCTAAACATCACAAATGACTTATATATCATTTTCCTAAAGTATAAAAACAATCTGAATTTATTTTCTTGATTTTGAGTAGGTCAGTTGTCCTTTTTACTACAATTGATGTCAATTTTAAATAAAAGGATGCACTTGGAGTTAAATCTGTCACATAATGCATTATATTGAGGTGAGAATTATTACTGCACATAAAAATGACTTATGGATCATTTTTATAAAGTATAAAAATAATATGAATTTTTTTCTTGGTTTTGAGTAGTTCAGTTGTCCTTTTTACTAAAATTGATGCTAATTTTCAATAAAAAGATGCATGTAAAGTAAAACCAATAAAAGTGTGCATCGTATTGGGGTTCAGATAAATCCTACACATCCCAAATTAATTATGGACAATTTTTCAAAAATATCAAAACAATATGAATGTGTTTACTCAATTTTGAGTACATTACTTGTCTTTTTTACTAAAATTTAATTTTCAAATGGAAACACACACTTTGAATCATAATTATCACATCATGTATTAGTTTGATGTGATACTGATTCCTACATGTCATAAAATAATTATTAATCTATTTCTTAAATTAAAAATAAAATAAGAGTGTGTTTTCTTGGTTTTCAATGAGTAACAGATTTGAACTAAATTGTCAATTTTTTACAAATAACGGATATATTGAGTCATATTGGGAACATTGTTCATATAATTGAGGTGTTACTGAATACTACACATAAAAAATGACTTATGGATCATTTCACTAAAGTATAAAAATAATCCAAATTCATTTTCTCAATTTTGAGTAGAACAGTTGTCCTTTTTACTAAAATTGATGTCAATTTTAAATAAAAAGATGTACTTTGAGTCATACCGGTCACACCATGAATTGGATTGTAATATGGATAATTCCTATATTTCCCAAATAAATTACATATTATTTTACTAAATTATAAAAATAATCTGAATGTGTTTACTTTATTTTGAGTATGTCACTTATCTATTTTACAAAAATGTCATTTCAAACTAGAAACGTGTACATTGACTCATAACGTTCACATTGTTTATCGATTTTATATGAGACTAATTCATATATGTCATGGATGAATTGTGAATTGATATCCTAAATTATCAAGAAAATTAAATTTTGTCTACTCCTTTTTCAGTTAGTGACACTTTTTGAACTAAATTGTCAATTTTAAACTTATAACTAACACATTGAGTCGTACTAAGAACATCATGTATCGAATTGAGGTGAGTATGATTCTTACACATAAAAAATGACTTATGGATCATTTCCCTAATGTATAAAAACAATATGAATATGTTTGATGGGTTTTGAGTAGGATAGTTTTCCTTTTACTAAAATTGGTGTCAATTTTAAATAAAAAGATGCACTTAGAGTCATATCGGTCACACTATATGTCATATTGAGGTGTGTCTAATTATTACATGTCTCAAATGAATTATGGATAATTTTAATAAATTATAAAAACAATATGAATTTTTTTTCCTTGTTTTTTAGTATGTCACTTGTTTTTTTTACTAAAATTTCATTTTAAACTAGAAACACGCACTTTGAATCATACCAATCATATCATGTATCAGTTTGACATGAGACTAATTCCTCCACATAAAAATGAATTTTGAATATATTTCATAAATTATTAAGAAAATAAAAGTGTGTTTATTATTTTATTATGAGTGACATTTTTTGAACTAAATTATCAATTTAAAATTGGTTATAGACACATTGATTCGTATTGGGAACATCATGTATCATATTAAGGTGTGGATGATTACTAAATGTCACAAATGAATTATGGATTGTTTTCCAAAAGTATCAAAACAATATGAAGGAGTTTGATTGGTTTTGGGTTGGTTAGTTTTCCTTTTTACTAAAATTGATGTCAAATTTAAATAAAAATATTAACTTGGAATTATATCGGTTACATCGTGTGTCGAATTTACGTGTGGATGATTCTTACACATCCCAAATGACTTATGGATCATTTTCCTAAAGTATCAAAATAATCATAATATTTTTTCTTGGTTTTGAGTATGTTAGTTTTTCTTTTTACTAAAATTAATGTCAATTTTAAATAAAAAAATATCTTGGAGTAATACTAGTCACACCATGTGTCGGATTGAGGTGTGGTTGATTCATACACATCCCAAATTCTCAAAACAATCCTAAATTCCAATTTTACCATAATTTTCATTGCCTTTATTTATTGAACTACTAACACTGCATATTGACTCGATGTTCTTATCCAAAAAACCTTTCCTACTGTTGAAATCCAGAAGATAAAAGAAATCTCATGTACCCATTATATCAAAATAAGTAACCAAAATAAGAACATGATATTCCTATACTCTTTTGGACTTTAATAAAGAGAAAGGTTTTTCATATAATAACATCGAGTCACTATGAAATGTTGGCAGTTCAACAATTAAAGGAAATGGAAATAGAAATCATGGTAGAAAGAAACATTTTATCTCTTTCATGGCTTATTGTAGATAGTTGAAATCAAAATATGAATTCCCAAAAGATCTATGAAATTAACTAAATAATTATTAGATAAAAATGATAAGAAAACTAACCTAAAAATAGTAGATAAAATGATGACAAAATTAATTAAATAAGTAGTATAAATTCACCTTTTCATGATGGTTGTATGCATTCTTGATGCATTCCCTTTTTGTCATTATCTCAGTTGTAGACTAAAAGTAAAATCCTTCAGGATCATGATTAGATTTGAAAAAAACACCCCAAATCGAACAAAATAATACACCTATATAATAAAACAAGTATTATATGATTAATACTAAAAATGAATAAATTAATCATAAATATGAAACAATACATTAATTCTATGGAGAATGATTTTACTATGAAAACATCTAGATTACTTATTTGATTGAGAATTAGAGGTAAAATGAAGTAAAGTGATATATTCCATCACTAAAAGGGTAAGGTTTTTAGGGAGAATAATTCTATGGAAGTTGTGTTACAGAAAGGCATGAAAGATGGAAAGACCACCCTAACTAAAACAAAAGAATCTACATGTATAAGAAAACAATTCTTATGTGAGTGATACTAAAAAGAAATAAATAAAATATAAATATGAAATTATAAATTAATTTTATGGATAATGATTTTTCTGTTAAAACATCAAGATTTCAGTTTTGATTGAGCAGAGGTAGCGTTGTTTCTCTTCCTACAAAGGCGGTGGAGGGAACTTGAAGGAAAGTGATAAATGAAACACTATATGGGCATTGAAGAAAATGAGAAATTGAATTTAATAAAATAATTAATCTAGTATGGTAGGTGTTATCCTATGAAGTCATTAAAAGGTGAAAGTCATAGATAATTTTCATCCTCATCAACTCATCACCCAAACATTTATCATTGCGTTTTTTTGTTTGAAACACATCATCTATCTCTTATGGGCATGCACATATGTTCCTTGAAATAATATAAGTAGTAGTCATCCATGGAATGACTAATGCTAATAGTAATACAAGAAATGTAAAAGATATAGGGTATGAGTCTCAAGGAAACAAAATTAAATAATAACTATTCAGGAGATTAAGTTGATGAGGATAAAAATTGTACTATATTGTGTTCTATAAAAGGAGTAATTCCCCCTATTTGTGATAACTACACCATTGGAACTATTTATTAACTTTTTTCCTATTGAAGGTGATATTTTGGGGGCATAAACATTCTTGTATGTGATTCAAGGGGTCTCGGTGGGGTCATGTTATGATATATGAATATTTAGGGCCTCTATAAATTCTATATTTATAGGATAAATCTCACTTTTAATGATTTAAATCCTCTAAATAAGACTAGTCCTACCTCTATTAAAATTATTCATCTAGTCTTTCTTAAATCCCCTAAAAATGATAATATAATATAGGCAATTAAGGAGTTATAAGAAACCCAAATATGATAAATAAAAATAATAAACTATCATTTGATCAACTAAAAGATATAAAAATGTATTGATAAAATATTTTAATAAATAAAGAGTTATTTTATATACATGGATGGTAATAAAATATTCCTAGGGGTGGAACCAATACATGTAGACCTAAAATTATGAAAACCTAAAAATAATTTCTAATATTATTCCAACATTTATAAAATTTGATAACCTTTATTCTATTTTTTGGAATAGGTGATGTATTTCCTAAGGAATTATTACATTTAATATTAATGGTATATCAAATATTTGAAAATATGTCAAAATTATAATTTCAATTAAAATTTGATAAGGAGTGGAAAAAATAATTTTTGGAAAAGAACAAGCCTAATATCAATAAGGGTTTTAAACAACTCAAAATTATTAATTGATAAATTGATTCAAGAATTATATATTGACAAGTTGAAAACAAGAATTATTTTCAAGCAGACGAAGAGTATACTTTATAAGAAAATTTCATTTTCATGGCCATTATGGTTTCTATAGTGATTTTGGGCACATAGTATAAAATTTTATTCATAATGAAATAAATAATAGTAATTATGGAAGATATAGAGGTTTTAAGTTAAATGGGCGATGACACACTCTTACAAAAATAGTTTTGAAGTGAGACGAATCTTCATAAGTAAAATTGGATGATGAATTTCAACAATTGAATGAACTCTATTGAAATATATTTGTATAATATATTTGTATAATATATTTGTAAAATGTATTTGTAAAATGTATTTTTATAATATACTTGTATAATATATATTTGTATAATATATATTTTTGTATTGTATGATATATATATATATATATTATTTGTGTAATATATATTTGTATTTTATATATATTTTTAATATAATATATATTTGTGTTTTTATAATATATATATTTGTATAAAATATTTGTATAATATATAAATATTTATTATTTATTATTTATTTATTTACATATATATATATATATAATTTATTTTTTAATTGTATACATATAAATTTGTGTAATATATTTGTATAACTATATTTTTATAATATATATTTTTATAATATAATTGTATAATATATTTATATAGTATATTTTCATAATATATTGGTATAATATATTTGTATAATATATTTTTATAATATATTTGTATAATATATATTTGTATAGTGTAATATATATTTGTATTTATATAATATATTTTTTTTCATAATGTATTTGTATAATATATATCTATATTATATATTTATTTATTTATTTATTTTTAATACATGTGTGTGGGGGTAAAAAATCCTATATTTTACACCTCTATCCAAAAACATGGAACCCTGAGTAATTTTCCACTTTTCATTCGTGAACCATGAGGAAAATACTACTTCATCTAGTTGACCAACAGAAATTATGTTCATCAATAAACTTGGTATGTGTCTTACTCTTTCTAAGTTCAATTAACATCCATATGAAATATTATCTTTAACAATACCCTTCCCCATAATTCAAAGATCTTTATCATCGACTAAATGGATATTGCTGAAAAAATGGGATACATAATAATCCATGCATACCTTCTTGGTTATAGAGTGGAATGAAGTCTCGTAATTAATAATCCATGATTCCAATGGAATTTTTAGACTCAAAAATAAACAGTTACTTCCTTTAGTAGTGTTGGGGTGGGTGGGTTGCATGGAATCAGCAAGGGGTGAGGGTGGGGGTGCAAGGAATGATAGCACTATCTCCTTTCAACCAAACATCTCAGATAAACATTGTTGACTATAGGGATATGCCGACTGCAAAGAAATAATAATGATAAAAAAATGCAAATAGATCTCGTCAAACAAACAATCAATGATAGATGTGGATGAGGATAAAATAAGATACCTTGGATTGAAACTTTGAATCGTCTGAGTGATAGTAGAGATATCGAAAACTTGGAAAACATTCGAGAGTTGGATTCGTTCGACCCTTTAATCCTTTGAGACTTGGATTTGAGACTTGAAATTGTTTGAGCCATGATTCAAGCCTTGATTCGAGCTTCGATTCACCAAGGAGGAGCATCGATGAGGGTGGCTGCCATGGAAAGTTTCAGATATTGCAATGAGTTCTCGACTGGTTAGGGTTGATTTAAATAGATCAAGATACTTTTATCAGTGCTTGAATAATTAGTGCTGATAAAAGGCATCTTTATTAGCATTAAAGTTTTAGCACAGCTAAAGATAGATTTTATCAGCGCTGATAAAGGTTTTATAATTATAATTATAAATAAAAAAATTGAAAATATATTTATATAATTATATATATATAATAAATATATATAAATATAAATATAAATATAGTAAATATATTCTTTATTTAAATATATTTATTATAATTTCATAATTCTTTAAATATATATTTATTTATTTATAATTAAATAAATACTTTCTAAAAAATAATATTTATATCATTATATATATTTATATAATTATATATATATATATAATTATATATATAATATATAAAAATATAAATATAGAAAATATATTCATTATTTAAATAAATTTATTATAATTTTATAATTATTTAAATATATATAATTATTTATTTCTAATTTTATAAATACTTTTAAAAAAATAATATTTATTTATTTATTAATTATAAATATAAAAATGTATAAAAATAGTAAATATACATTTAGAAATATTTTTATTTATAAATATTTTTTTAGAAATATATTTTTAACATTATTAATGAATATTTAATCTTAAGTACATGCATGTTAAAAAAGAGCGAAATTGAATAATTAAAAATGAGTACACTATAACAATATTGAAAAATTGGATAAGTTTGATTAACTAAATATAAATCATTAAAAATGTATATATATTAAAATAAATATGAATACATATTGAAAATATTAAAACATAATAAATAAATATATATAAAATAAATAATAAAAATTGATTAAATTCCCAAAAAATTATTTTTGTGTGTGTGTTGTATATAAAAATGAATTAATTATGTATATGTGAAACAAATATAATACGTTTTGGTATATGTTAAATTGAAAAAACAAACGAAATTTAATTATGTCCATTACTCGATGCAATTAGTTAGTATTTTTAATTCATATAAATTTTTAATTATAAATGATTATTCAAAAAATATATTAATATTTAATATAAAGCATAAATATTTTGTATTATATAAATCATATTTATATACATTCATATACATATATATATTTAATAAATACTATTTATTAAAAATGTCAATAATTATTTAATTAATAAAATTTTCAATATTTTTTTCAATTTACATTTTTTTTATTTTTTTATTTTTTATTCTATAATTTTTAGATATATATATATATAATTAATATATACTATTTATTAGTATTTATAATTTATATATAGTATAATAAATTTCTTTATTTTTATCAATAATTATTTAATTAATAAAAAAATTAATATTTCTTTAATAAACTTGTTTTTATTTTTTATTTTTTATTTATTTCATTATTTCATTTTATTCTTACTTTTATCAGTACTAAAAAAGAATGGATAAAGGATCCCTTTATGGGTGCTAAAAATAAAGTGCTCATAAAGGATACCCTTTATCAGTGCTAAAAATAAAAGCACTGATAATAAAAGGTACCCTTTATGAGTGCTTTTTTTCTAGTGCTATTAAAGGCTTGTTTTGTACTAGTGGAGCAAGAAAAATTTGAAAGATTTTGACACTTGGAGTGCAAGTGGAGGAGATATTTTTTCAAATAATTCTCCATACAATGAAAGTTCAGGATACAAGAACATCATATTATTTTTAAAAATACCTTTGGTAGATAAACGTCTATTGAATCTCATACCAATTTATCTTTAAATGTAAACTACACTGAAAGTAACAATGAGAAAAATTATGAATCTTCAGATAAATAATCTTCCTTGGCTGAAGAAGATAATACCTTACCTAGTCATGAAATGGTATCCAGATTTTCTAAATTTTTTAAAAAGGAAAATTCTAAAATTTGTAAAAAACATGATAATTCCTAAGAAAAACTTGTGAAGGAAAATTCAAGAATAAATATATTAACTAATAAAATATCATATCATTCTAAATAAATTAATAAAACTAATTTTGAAAATGAAAACCTTTCTAAATATTTTGATAAATTTATTTTTTTAGAAAAATAGTTTAAAAACTAATTTTGAAAAAACATAGTTCTAATACTATTTCTAATGAGGATAAAACTTTAGTTGTCAAACTAAAGTCTGATATTTCTAGTTTAAATAAAATTTTATCTAAGTTTACTACTATCAAGTAAAAATTATATAAAATGTATATAAAAATTAGACCTCGTAGTGATAATACTAGAATTGGTTTTTCTAACCAAAAATTTACTTTTATTAATAACTATTTTATTTCTAAAAGTAATCTATTTTTTACTATGTGTCAAAGTGGTGGACATTTAAAAAGTAAATTTTCTTTAAATAGATTTTAGTCCCTTGGTTTTCATAAATCATAGTTTTCTAATGAAATATCATTTTCTAAAAATAATAAAGTTGGATAAATGTGGTTACTTAAAATGTTATTTTCTAATAATACCAGACCCAGGAAGGTTTGGGTTCTAAAAAACTAATTTATTTATTTATAAGAAAACAGATATAGTACTAAAAACAAAAAAAAATTGGTACACGGATATTGGTTGATCTGGAAACATGACTGGAAGAAAATATTTCTTTAATAATATTATCAATATGAAAGGTGACAAATTAACATTCAGAGATAATTCTCAAGGAGAAATCATTGGTATAGGTAACATTGTTATTCTAGGAAAACCTTTAATTTCACATTTATTATTTTGTATAGGATTTAAGAACAACCTTATAAGCATAATTCAATTATGTAATGGAGTTTATCTTATAAACTTTAGGAATGATAAATGTACTATACATAGTTAAAAATATGAATTTATTATTTCTTCCAATCGGCATAAGAATATTTACACTATAAACTTAAAAGACATTAGGAGCCAATAATTACCTTGCCTCAGTGCTATATAATATAAATCTTGGTTATGGAATATAATATTAGGACACCATAACCTTATAACTTTATCTAAGTTGACTAAGAAATTACTTGTTAAGAATCTACTTGAAATTAGGTTTGATTCTTCAAAAGTTTGTGATCCTTGTCAATATAGTAAGAAACATAAGTCAAGTTTTAAATCTATTAGTAAAGTCTCAACTTATGATCATTTACAGTTAGTTTAAATGGAACTATTTTCTCTTACGCAAATTGTATATACTAGTGGAAAATACTAGGTATTTGTCTTAGTTTATGATTACACTAGATACACATGGGTCTCTTTTAATTCTCTGATAAGGTTTATATCAAATATACTATTTGATAAACTAAAAAATTATTTAAAAATTAGTTAACTAATTGATACAAAAATAATATCATCAATATATATTTTAATAATTAAAATACCATTATCATACTTATAAATAAACAAAGTATGATCTAATTTACCTTTATTAAAAAAATCAACAAAAATAAAGATAAACTTTCATATAAAGATCTTGGATCTGGACTAAGTCTATATATTTATTTCATAAGTTTAAAAACATGGTTAAGTAATTTCTCATTTTTAAAACCTGGTGGTTGAAAAACATAAACTTCTTCAAAAATTAAACTATTTAAGAAAAAACTTTTAACATTCATTTGAAAATTTTTAAAACCTTGAAAAATATAATATCTCAGAAAATTATAATATATTCAATTATATAAAATAGTATAAAATATTAATAAAAATAAATTCCTTCTTCTTATAAAAATCCTTTAGTAACCAATCTAGCTTTATTCTTTACTATTTTTTCATATTTATCCATTTTCTTCCAAAAAATACATTTTTTTATAATAATTTTTTTATCTTTTAGGGGTTTAACTAAAGTAATAAAATTATTCCTTGTAAATTGATTAAGTTCTACCTCTATGGTAACAATCCAATTAGAATCTATTAAAGCATCAAAAAAATCATTAGAAACAAATTCAGAAACTAAATCACAATTATAATAAAAATTCATAATAATTTTTCTAGTTTGAATTGTAGAATCAAAATTACCAATTAATTATTTTAGAGAGTGATCTATTTGTTTTTTTAATTTATATCATCATATTGACATGAGATATTCTCCCTCTCATCTAATATATTAAGTTCTTGAGGTTTAACTTCACCAAAATTAAAATATCTAAATTCTTATCTGCTCTAAATATGAATTCTCTTTCAAGTTATTCTCATCAAATTTAATATGACAAGATTCTTATACAATCATAGTTCTCTTATTGTATATTTTATAAGTATTAATAAAATTATAATATCTAATAAAAAATCATTTATCTCATTTAGTATCAAATTTATCTAAATTATATTTAGTATTTAAGATAAACACTTTACAACCAAAACCTCTAAAATATCAAACCTTATATTTATTTTCTTTATATTATTTATAAGTATTTTTTATTTAAAATAGGTATAATAATAATTTTATTAGATACGTAAAAATATTTATTTACAAATTCATCTCATAAATATTTAGGTAAATTAAATTCATTTAACATAATCCTAGACATTTATTGAATTGTTTTATTTTTCTTTCAAAAACACTATTTTTTGTGCAGATTTAGTGGTAGAAAAATTATGAAAATAACCATTTTATTCATATAATTTTTCAAATTCCAGATTAATAAATTATCCTCATCTATGACTTATAATATAAATAATTAAATATACTCTCTCATTTTGAAATAATTTACAAAAATCTATAAACTTAGATAAATCTCAAAGTTTATAAAAATAATTCCAAGTGAATATATTAAAAGCATCAACTATCACAAAAACATATTTATTACCACCTAAGTTATCCTATGAAACCAAAATAGATAAATCAAAATGTAAAATTTCAATAAGACTTACTATTTTAACTTCCTTAACACATCTAAAGATTTTTATATACTACTTTACTTTCAAATAAAAATCATGGGCATGATACTTACTTACACTCAGTTTATGTGGTTTCAGAACAAGACCATTATTTGATAGTTTTTGAAACAACCATAAATTTTCATGTACATACCCCCTATTTAATAATATATCATTTATTTCTATTGTATTTAAAAACTTAACATTAAAATTTATCATCTCAGAAAAATCAATAGAATATATATTATCTTTTGGATTAGAAAAAATAATCAATTATTATTATTGAAAATAAGACATTTATTATTTTTAAATTTCACAAAAAAATCCATCATTAGATAGTTATTAAATAATAAATAGATTATTTTTTAATACTTTAACATATAATAATTTAAAAATATAAATATTTTTGGAAATATCTACATCACCAAATCCTTTATCCCTACCTTTTGAGTTGTCTCTAAAAGTCACAAAGCCTCAATCGCATTTATTATAAGATAGAAAGTTTGATGTATCTTCATTCATGTTCCACGAGCAGCCATTGCCCATATGCCATTTTTTTTTAAACTCTTAAGGTATATTTCTTGAAAAATCAAGTGAAATTAAATTTTGGTACCCATGCTACTTTGGGTCCAGATGGACCGGTAAAAGAATTCTTAGGTGCCCAAATAGATTTTATGCTTTTATTATAGGATAATCTTAAAGATAAATTTTAATATAAAATATTTAGTATAACCTAAATACTATGTAAATCTAAATGAACACTCACTATCATAGTTTCCTTTCATCCTACACCTAAAACATATAACTATATAAATTCTTCCTTTATAAATTTATGCAAAAAAAGTATTATACATTTTAGGTAGCTATTTTTCATATATAAATCCAATATTATATTTATTTAGTATATTCATAAACTTCATTTTATCATAACTGTATTTTCCTTGAAATAAACTGATAGAGTTACCTTATATATAATAGTCTCTTCCTTAAGGTTTTTTTCCTTTTTATTAGTTTTAAAATCATTTTAAAATTTTTCAGAAGTACTAGAGGTTGTATTTTTAAGTTTCTCATTTTCATGAGTAAGAACTTTATTTTTATCAAAAAGTTTATTATTTTATCCTTTTAACTCCTTATACAATTGTCTAATTCTTAAAATATTTCTATACAATTTTATAATTTCTTCATTCATCTCTTTAATATTATTATTTTCAAAATCTAAATATAATCTGAAATAAAACTAGAATCACTACAAACCATATTTTTAGTATCCATTAATCACAAGTTAGTTGGATCTCTCTCAGTTCTAGATTCATCGCTTGAGTTTGAATCTTATATATAGCTTCATCAAGTCACCAATGATCTTTCTTTATTTTATTATATTTATTACCTTTACTTTTATATTATAGTCTGGGGAAATTGACCGTAATATGACCACTCTTCTTATAACCCTAATAATTCTGTTCTGAAGCATCATTATAACTACAATTTTAATCCCTATTTCCCTTTCAATAATCATTCTAAAAATAATTTTTTAACTACATTTTGAAATGTTTATCTCTTTTCATCTTTTTTTACTTTAAAAAGATGGGATGTTTCATCTTTATCACTTCCCTGTAACTCAAAATCAGAAGAGTCTAAATAAATAATTATATTAGACTTAAATGAATGACATTTATTATTTAGAGTTTCTTCATCTATGATATTATTTATCTTGAGTTCAAACTATAATAATGAACCAAATAGTTCAACCAATGTGTACTCTTAAAATTATAACTTTTATCAATGGAAACTGTTGATCCGAAAGTGTAACTTTCTAATTTTCCATTCCTTTAGTTTAGGAAATCACAAATACTTTCTTAAAAACACCTTGATTACTAAATTTATATTTGAACAGTGTTTTAGTATGTTTTTGTAGAAAACATTAATTTATACCATACATAGAAATGTTTCTAATGTATTATGAATATAAACATTGATTATTCAATATGATACATCAGACTGAAGGTGTGTCTAATTAATTAGACTAAACTTTTTTCTAACTAGTGGTCAGACTTATATCTTGTCTATCAGACTAAAAAGAGTCATGAACATTGGAATGACATTGGTACTGATACACCAGAATGATCCTTATTCAGTTTATAGGATTGATAAATAATAAATAATTCTATCAAACTATCCAAATTTTATAATCATAATATAAAGATTTGTTTCTATCGAATAGAATAAAAAATGACATTTTAATGGTTTTAAACTAAATATTTTCATATATTTGGTTAAAGATTAGTTTTCAAGTGAAATTTGTCTGAGGATGTTGCAACCAACTAAGAAATATGACCATTGTGGATTCACCTATAAATAGGAGGTCATTTTAAGAGCTGAGATATGATGTATTCACAACTCAATTTTTCTAAATATTTCTCTGCATAAACACCTCATTCTTATTCTTTATAATAATTTTGATATTTAAAGTTCAAAGGAATAGTTTTAAGGATTTTAATTCTTTTATAACTAATTCTATTTTGTAATCACTTGTTTGAACGTGGTACCAATTGAGGTCTTATGGGGATAAGAATATGGTGAATCTGATCCATCGAGTCAAGGGATTTTGGGGAAATGAAAATAGATACTGATCATCGTATCAAGGGTTTTATTGGTCAAGAAAGACAAATATGAATCTAATCATCATGTCGAGGGATTATAGAGGTTTGGAAGAAAGAGCTAATATTGATCCATCAGATCAAGGAATTTCCTATTAAGGAAGTATATACCTTACAATATGTATAAAATTGTGGATGATTTTAGTTAGGGTCTCTGACTACTTTAAATATTAAGGTTAAAGAGTGAAAGATTTTATAATCCGCTAAAATAATTATTACTTTTATAAGTTTTTTTATTAATTATTTTTTAGGTTACATTTTCCGATGTGCATATATTATAAATTTAGTTTGTACACTTATCTTTCAAATCAATTATTTTATCAATTTATTTGTGATATCGATAAGCATACTCTGATAATCGGATAGTTTTTTATTTTGATTTTGTCACTTGGATTATCAGATGATATTTGTGTCTGATCTTTCTACTAAAAGAGTATTTTTTTGTGTTTAGTTTAAAGTTTTTAAACTACAATTAACACCCAACCCCCTCTTATATTCCATTGAAAAATCTTTTAATCCAACAATTGGTATCGGATCAGGTTCTAATTCGTATACTTGATGAGTTTTTACTTCTTTTATCAACTGCAAGTCTTTTAAGTTTTTTATAAAATTCTTGTTTATAAAATTTTTTTATACTAATGTGTTTATAGAAAAAGAGTTTCTATTATTTTTAAGATGATAGGTTTAAATTTTTGAACCCTTGAAAATCTCAATCCTATTCGACCACATATATTTGATGGTAATGAAAATGAGTACTAGAGAGATAGGATGAAAACTTTTTTTATTAATACTAGAGTTGATAATTTTTTGATGCTTACTTGTAATTATAATATTCATGATAAGGATGTTACTACCTTTACAAATAAAGAAAATTTGGAGTATCAACTGAATCATAAAGTAAGTAACACACTTTTATTTTATATGAATTGAAACATATATAGTCAGATTTCATCATGTGAAGTTTACAATAGTATTTGGAAAAAGTTATAAGTAACACATTTTGGAACTTCTAAGGTTATCAAAACAAGAAGATCTATGATTCATGTTGATTGTTAAGCCTTTGATTTTATAACTGGAGAGACAGTTTCCAAGAATCACCGAAGTTTTATGAAAATTATAAATAGTTTATAGTCTCTTGGAGAGAAAGTTATTTAAGAGAATATTTTGGTAAAAAATATTATAAAAATCATTCCAAATGGGTGGGAATCCAAAAATACATCCTTGGATGATAAAAGGGAGATTAAAAATATAACTCTTGATGATCTTATTGGTACCCTTATTCAGTATTAAGGAAGATTGAAAAGATATTTTGAGGAGATGAAAAATAAGAGTGAAGGTTTTTCCTTTTCAACAATATAAAATGTTTACTAAATTTCAGTCAACTGATAATGTTTTGAAATATTCAAAGAATAATAAAGTTGTTGTTCAGTCTGATTCTAGTCCATCAGAACATTCTGAGAATGAGTTAGAAAATATTTTTATAAGAATGAATAAGATTGTTATAAAGAAGTATTTTCAATAGATATACAAAAATATTCAAAAGGATATAAATGATAATAAATACTCTACTGAAGTTATTTGTTGTGAATGTAAGAATATAGGACACATTCAACTAGATTATCCTAAGATAAAAAGAAAATATAATATGGATATAAATTCAGATAGAAATGAAAATAATTATTACAAGTCTAAGATAAATACTATAGCTCCTCCAATGGCATGAAGGTATTAGATTTTTTATTATTATTTTAATAATACCCCCTTTTGATGGAAGAAGGGGGAAAACAGACAAACTTCATGACATAAAACATTACTCGAACTGAAGATCATAGAAAATAAAATCCAGACTAACAACTAAAATCGCCCCTCCACAGTATTTAAATCATGATGAGGCTCTCCACCAATGCAATACTATACAGCTATCAGGTGTCCTGTGTCAAAGAAAAGGCTCGATCCGATGGTTATTGCCATTCCCTCTCAAACATCCAAATCTGTAAATCCTACACAGATGAACTTCATGCTCTGAAACCTCCTTAGGTCATGTTCCTTGACATCAAGTCTGGCCAAATCTTCTTATCGTGAGTCCTAAAATAATTCTATACAGTGAAACATCTTCATTGATGAAAAGTAAACACAATTATGGAATCAAAATCACAGAAGCCCTGCCGCATCTACAACGAACATCCACCACCATAACCGCAAGAAACCGAAGAGGAAGACAAGATAAGGAGCATGAAGCCATGTCTTCATCACCCAATACTAGAAGAATGAACCACACATCGATGGAGAGTCATCATTGAGGGGGTCCAAGCTGATCTAAACCAACAGCACCTCCATGGGCATGAAGTTAATCAGGTCAACGTTGTAGAAGAACCCTCCCCAGGTTTCTAAAAGTCCGAACCACGGGAAGCGAAGGGCCAATGAGGAGGGAAGCTCCAGGGACAAAAATTCCCCAAGAACACCATCACTCTTCCAGAAAAACCACACCAACCTCAAATATTAAGACTAGAAAAGAAACCAAGAACCATAAAACCAGATCCCCCCTCCTCCAAGCCGCTCTGAAGCAGATGTCGATCCACCCCAGGAAGATGGGCCACACCATATCTGATTTCGGTCCGCACCAACACCAACTCAAAGAAGAAGCTGATGTTGAGCCCTCAAAAAGGATAACCGCACTAGATTTGTCATTGGAACAATGCCGAAACAGAAAACCAGCATCTGGAGCCACCGCCTAGAAACAGATGCATGCTAGATCTGACACTGATCTGATAACAGAGGAACCTACAATGAGCTAGATACATTTCAGATCTGTCATTGATCTGAGGTTGAGGAGCCCAACACTGATATGATATCCACACCATGATTTTCATCGAGCCAAAGACGATGCAACTGTGACCAAGATGATATCAGTGCCGACCAAACGAGCCCAGTCGAAGGAGGGGAGGGTAAAAACCCAAGGGGAAACCCTATTCATGGGAGAGGGGGTGACGTCGCCACTCAAAGGCTCAATTTCAAGAAATACTACAAAATAGGCCTTTAACAGCATTAAGAATGGCCTTTACTAGTTCTAGAGAAGCACCGACTACCAAAGCAATATTAAAAATACCTAGTCCTTTATCAGTGCCTTTTTAAGTGCCGATAAAGGCTCATTTATTAGCGATTCTAAAAGCACTGATAAAGGGGAATTCATTAGTGATGCAATAGCACACTACAGCACCAATGTAGTGTGTAGTAACAGTACACCATGGCACCAAAAACACCATGAAATCAGAAAAATCCAGTACCAATATATAATATAAATGAAATAAAATTTACAACACAATTAAAAGAAAAAAACACTATATTATATACTTTTCAAACATTGGTTTATATAATTAAATAAGTAAAAATTATTACATACATTCAAAAACAGAAGTTTTCCTTTGTATTTTTATCCTAACCTATGCTCAAGAAAAAAATGTCCATGTATAAGAAAACAATTCTTATATTAGTAATAATATAAATACATAAATTAACAAAAAGTGTTAATTTTAAACTAAACTTTGAGTCATACTAGGAACATTGTGTATCGGATTGAGTTGCAGTTGATTCTTGCACGTAACACCATTTCTTGTTCGTCTTCAAGAATTATCTCTGTGAAAATTAACTAAATAAGTATAACATAAAAAATGATAAGTAAATTAATTAAGTAATAGTAGATAGAATGTTGGGAAAATAATCTAGGAACATTTTCTCAGTTTTGGTGATGTGATGCACATTTTAAACTAAAATGATACTTATATATTGAAAATATGCACTTAGAGTCATACCTTTCACACCGTGCATCGGATTAAGGTGAGGATGATTCCTACATTTCTCAACTAACTTATGAGTAATTTTCCTAAAGTGTCAAAGAAATCTGAATGTGTTTTCTCGGTTTTGACTACGTCGCTTGTCTTTTTTACTAAAATGTCATTTTTAATTGGAAACACACACTTTGACTCATAATAGTCACACCATGTGTCGATTTTATGTGACACCAATTCATACACATAAAAAATTAATTATAAAACATTTTCCTAAATTATCAAGATAATCTATTTTCTTGTTTTTTAGTGAGTGAAACTTTTTGAACTAAAATATTGATTTCAAAGAGATAACGAACACATTGAGTCCTATCGGGCACACCATATATCAGATTGAGGTTCATTTTATTCCTAAACATCAAAAATGACTTATGTATCATTTTACTAAAGTATAAAAACAATCTGAATTCATTTTCTTTATTTTGAGTAGGTCAATTGTCCTTTTTACTAAAATTGATGTCAGTTTTAAATAAAAAGATGCACTTAGAGTTACATCGGTCACACAATTCATTTTATTGAGATGAGAATTATTCCTACACATAAAAAATGACTTATTTATCATTTTTATAAAGTATAAAATAATTTGAATTTTTTTCTCGGTTTTGAGTAGTTCAGTTGTCCTTTTTACTAAAATTGATGCTAATTTTAAATAAAAAGATGCATGTAAAGTCATACCAATCAAATCATGCATCAGATTGGGGTGAAGCTAAATCCTACACATCCCAAATGAATTATGGACCATTTTTCAAAAACATCAAAACAATATGAATGTGTTTACTTAGTTTTGAGTACATTACTTGTCTTTTTTACTAAAATTTAATTTTCAAATGGAAACACGCACTTTGAATCATACCGATCACATAATGTATTTGTTTTATGTGAGACTGATTCCTACATGTCATAAATGAATTATTAATCTATTTACTAAATTAAAAATAAAATATGAGCATGTTTTCTAGGTTTTCAATGAGTAACACTTTTTGAACTAAATTGTCTATTTTTTACAGATAACGGACATATTGAGTCATATTGGGCACATTGTGCATAGAATTGAGGTGTTACTGACTAATACACATCAAAAATGACTTATAGATCATTTCACTAAAGTATAAAAATAATCCAAATGCATTTTCTCAATTTTGAGTAGACCAGTTGTCCTTTTTACTAAAATTGAGGTCAATTTTAAATAAAAAGATGCACTTTGAGTCATACCGTTCACACCGTGCATTGGATTGGAATGTGGATAATTATTATATTTCACAAATTAATTATAGGTTATTTTACTAAATTATAAAAATAATCTGAATGTTTTTACTTTATTTTGAGTATGTCACTTATCTTTTTTACAAAAATGTCATTTTAAACTAGAAACACGTACATTGACTCATAAAGATCCCATCGTTTATCGGTTTGATGTGAGACTAATTATTATACGTCATGAATTAATTGTGAATTGATATCCTAACTTATTAAGAAAATTAAATTGTGTCTACTCAATTTTCAGTTATAGATACTTTTTGAACTAAATTGTCGATTTTAAACTGATAACGGACACATTGAGTCATACTGAGAACATCATGTATCAAATTGAGGTGAGTACGATTCTTACACATATAAAATTAATTATGGATCATTTCTCTGATGTATAAAAACAATATGAATGTTTTTATGGGTTTTGAGTAGGTTAGTTGTCATTTTACTAAAATTGATTTCAATTTTAAATAAAAAAATGCACTTGGAGTCATACCGGTCACACTATATGTCAGATTGAGGTGTGTATGATTATTACAAGTCTCAAATGAATTATGGATAATTTTAATAAAGTAGAAAAACAATATGAATTTTTTTACCTTGTTTTTTAGTATGTCACTTTTTTTTTACTAAAATTTCATTTTAAACTAGAAACACACACTTTGACTCATACCAATCATATAATGTATCAGTTTGACATGAGACTAATTCCTACACATAAAAATTAATTATGAATATATTTCATAAATTATAAAGAAAATAAAAGTGTTTTTATTATTTTACTATGAGTGACATTTTTTGAACTAAATTATCGATTTTAAACTGATAATAGACACATTGAGTCATATTGGGAACATCATGTATCGAATTAAGGTGTGGCTGATTACTAAATGTCACAAATGACTTATGGATTGTTTTCTAAAAGTATCAAAACAATATGAATGAGTTTGATTGGTTTTGGGTTGGTTAGTTTTCCTTTTTACTAAAATTGATGTCAAATTTAAATAAAAATATGCAATTGGAATCATATCGGTTACATTGTGTGTCGAATTGAAGTGTGGATGATTCTTACACATCCCAAATGACTTATGGATCATTTTCTTAAATTATTAAAACAATCTGAATATTTTTTTCTTGGTTTTGAGTATGTTATTTTTTCTTTTAACTAAAATTAAGGTCAATTTAAAATAAAAAAATATCTTGGAGTCATACCAGTCACACCGTGTGTCGGATTGAGGATTGGTTGATTCCTACACATCCCAAAGTCTCAAAAAAATCCTAACTTCTATTTTTACCATGATTTACATTGTATTTATTTATTGAACTACTAACACTTCATATTGACTCGATGTTCTTATCCAAAAAACCTTTCCTATTGTTGAAATCCAGAAGAGAAAAGAAATCTCATGTACTCATTATATCACAAAAAGTCACCAAAATAGGAACATGATATTCCTATACTATTTTGGACTTCAATAAAGAGAAAGGTTTTTCATAATATAACATCGAGTCAGTATGAAATGTTGGAAGTTCAACAAATAAAGGAAATGGAAATAGAATTTATGGCAGAAATAAACATTTTATCTCTTTTGTGGCTTATTGTAGATAGTTGAAACCAAAATATGAATTCCCAAAAGATATATAAAATAAACTCAATAAGTATTAGATAAAAATGATAAGAAAACTAACCTAAAAATAGTATATAAAATGATGACAAAATTAATTAAATAAGTAGTATAAATTCACCTTTTCATGATGGTTGTATGAATTCTTGATGCATTACCTTTTTTTCATTATCTCAATTGTAGACTCAAAGTACAATACTTTAGGAGCGTGATTAGATTTGAAAAAAACACCCCAAATTGAACAAAATAATGCACCTGTATAATAAAACAAGTATTATATGATTAATACTAAAAATAAATAAATTAATCATAAATATGAAACAATAAATTAATTCTATGGAGAATGATTTTACTATGAAAACATCTAGATTACCTATTTGATTGATAATTAGAGGTAAAATTAAGGAAAGTGACAGATTCCATCACTAAAAGGATAAGGTTTTTAGGGAGAATAATTCTATGGAATTTTTGTTACAAAAAGGCATGAAAGATGGAAAGACCACCCTAACTAAAACAAAAGAATCTACCTGTATAAGAAAATAATTCTTATGTGAGTGATACTAAAAAGAAATAAATAAAATATAAATATGAAATAATAAATTAATTCTATGCATAATTATTTTACTGTGAAAATATCAAGATTACCTTTTTGATTGAGCAGAGGTAGCGTTGTTTCTCTTCCTGCAAAGGCGGTGGAGGGAACTTAAAGGAAAGTGATAAATGCAACACTGTAGGGGTTAAATAATTTCATTATGCATTGAAGAAAATTATAAATTGAATTTAAGAAAATAATTAATCCAATATGGTAGGTGTTATCCTATGAATTCATTCAAAGGTGAAAGTCATAGACAATTTTCATCCTCACCAACTCATCACCCAAACATTTATCATTTCATTTTTTTTTTAAAACACATCATCTATCTCTTGTGGGCATGAACATATGTTGCTATAAATAATCTAAGCAGTAGTCATCCATGGGATGACTAATTATAATAGTAGTACAAGAAATATAAAATATATGGGGTATGAGTCCCAATAAAACAAAATTAAATAATAAGTATTCAGGATATTAAGTTGATGAGGATGAAAATTGTACTACATTGTGTTCTCTAAAAGGGGTAATTCCCCCTATTTGTGATAATTACACCATTGTCACTAGTTATTAACTTTTGGACTATTAAAGGTGATATTTTGGGGGCATAAACATTCTTGTATGTGATTCAAGGGGTCTTTGTGGGGTCATGTTATAATATATGAATATTTAGGGCCTCTATTAATTCTATATTTATAGGAGAAATCTCACTTTTAATGATTTAAATCCTCTAACTAAGACTATTCCTACCTATATTAAAATGATCCAACCAGTCTTTCTTAAATCCCCTAAAAATGAAAATTTAATATAGGAAATTAAGGAGTAATAAGAAACAAAAATATGATAAATAATAATAATAAACTATCATTCGATCAACTAAAAGATATAAAAATGTATTGATAAAATATTTTAATAAATAAAGAGTTATTTCATATACATGCATGGTAATCAAATATTCATAGGGGTAGAACCAATACATGTAGAATTAAAATTATGAAATCCTAAAAATAATTTCAAATATTATTCCAACATTTATAAAATTTGATAACCTCCATTCTATTTTTTGGAACAAGTGATGTATTTCCTAAGGAATTATTACATTTAATATTAATAGTATATCAAATATTTGAAAATTTCTCAAAATTATAATTTCAATTAAAATTTTATAAGGAGTGGAAAAAATAATTTTAGGAAAAGAACATGCCTAATAAAAATAAAGGTTTTAAACATATCAAAATTATTAGTTGATAAATTGATTCAAAAATTATGTATAGACAGGATGAAAACAAGAATTATTTTCAAGAAGATGAAGAGTATACTTTATAAGAAAATTTCATTTTCTTGGACAATATGGTTTCTATGGTGATTTTGGGAACATAGTATAAAATTTTATTCATAATGAAAAAAATAATAGTAATTATGGAAGATATAGAGGTTTTAAGTTAAATGGGTGATGACCCACTCTTACAAAAATAGATTTGAAGTGAGACGAATCTTCATAAGTAAAATTGGATGATGAATTTCAACCATTGAATGAACTCTATTGAAATATATTTTTATAATATATTTGTATAATATATTTGTAAAATGTATTTTTATAATATACTTGTATAATATATATTTGTGTATTGTATGATATATATTTTTTTTTTATTTGTGTAATATATATTTTTATTTTATATATATTTTTAATATAATATATATTTGTGTTTTTATAATATATATATTTGTATAAAATATTTTATAATATATAAATATTTAATATATAATATATATTTATTTACATATAAATATAATATATATAAATAAATATATAACAAATTTTTAATTTTTTATTTTATACATATAAATTTGTGTAATATATTTGTATAACATATTTTTATAATATATATTTTTATAATATAATTGTATAGTATATTTATATAGTATATTTTCATAATATATCGGTATAATATACTTTTATAATATATTTTTATGATAAATTTGTATAATATATATTTGTATAGTGTAATATATATTTGTATTTATATAATATATATATTTTCATAATGTATTTGTATAATATATATCAATATTATATATATTTATATATTTATTTTTAATACATGTGTGTGTGTGTAAAAAATCATATATTTTACACCTCTATTATAAGGCCCCAGCCTTAAACCTTACTTAATCTTGAGTTATTACAAGATTACGCATTGAGGATCTTTTCAGGTTTAGAGTTTTAGAGAATTATAACATAAAACATGCATTACATTCCACATTTAAACAAAGTGGTTACATAAACGCTACTTTCATTTCTATTTCGTATTTTATAGCATAGAATCATAATTATATAAAGGTATATTATAATTATAGTGCAATATCATATATAATATCATAACTCCATCCTTTATACGTCCCACATATGGTATTTAATGAATCAAATTACTTTGAGGGGCGGTAGTCCGCACTTCCTTAAATGAAGATATCGCGTTTACCCATAATGGAAACCATAAAGGTATTCCCAAAATGAAAAATACAGAAGCTTAAGGAAAACATAAACATATTATATATCATATATAAATATAGTGTCATCTTAATGGCCACCTTTGAAGGTGTTAAAAGAATGTTGAACAATCATCGTTTCGGGAGGCAGAAATTCGTCATCCACAGAAACAGTATGTTATTTAACCATTAGATGTAGGTGTGTGTAAGTGTAGCTCGAATACTTCTTATAAAAACATCCTAGTATATTGAAGATACTGTATTTGTTACAAAATAAATGAATAAAAAGTGTTTAGGGGGTTGGAGAAGCAAAATAAAACAAAAGGACTCAAGTGAAGACATTACCTTAAAATCGGGTAACTCCCTTTGGTTTGAGCTCAATGGATTCCTTGGGAAGACTTCTGCCCAAAGTGAGGCTTCAAGGAGTAAGAGAGGGATGTGGAGAGACAAAATGGGCAGGGGTTGGCCAAGCCAAATGCTTTGGAAGTGTGGGTAAAGAGGTAGATGTGGGGTCCTTTTATAAGAGGAGAGGAGGGGCACTCTTGGAAAGTAAAGAAATGTTACTTTATTTTAAAATGAGTTTCGGATTCAAAAGGTCCCACATTGATATAATTGTAGGGTAAGGTGATAAGGGTTATAAATATACCCATCCAATAGGTTTTGGACATGTGTAGGTCATATATTTTACATTATAGTTTCATTTTATTTAAATCCTTTATTAATGAGGTAATCGCTGCATCATCATGATGTCATAAATAATTTAATTTATTTAAAGTCTAAAAATTATAAAAAAAATACTATGATGTACTAAATCTTTTTATATTTCCAATTACTATTTATAATCAAAAATCTTACTTGTATAACCCCATGTAAAAATTGTTTTAGTAAAATAACTCATGTTTGTGTCATTTTTACTTTAACATTAAATAAAAAGATATTAATGTCATTTTCCTACCAAAGTGGATCCATGGGGTCCTCAAGTTGACCCATGGATTGTCTTGGTCGGTCATGACACATCCAATGAGGGTAGGACATGTTTCAAGCTCATCTCATATTATTAAAACATTATTTTTACCTTAAACTACACTAATTACCTCTAATCGCGATTAAAAACATAAAAGTTACTATTCACCAAAAAATTATTTTAATCTTATTGAACCACATTTTACTTCTTAATGACAAACATGTATGTCGGATTTTTTAAAATAAAATCACAGAAGTGGAAAATTTTCATTTAAACGAAAAATCAGTTTCTTTAACTACCACTTAGTGGTTTCACTATTCATCAAAAATTGAAGTTTTTCAGAAAAATACCAAAACTTCACCCTAAGCTATATTTGATATTCTGAATTCAAAAATGATGTTTATTTTACAAAATTCAAATCATATAAGTTACATTAATTAATTTAATAATTAATTCCCGCTGTCATGAGCAAATAGCGTGTTTTTATGAAACAATAAGTATCAAAAGATTGACACTAGTTTAAGTCCAATTTCAAAGTGAAATTGATTTCAATGACCACCATTGGATTAAATGGTAAAAATATATTCTAATTACACTTCAAAACCAATTCAAAAGATAATATAATCATATAAATAATTTAGATTAAAAAGAGGTTTTGAATTAAAATACAACATTTTCACTATTCATTAAAAAATGAACTTTATCGGAAAAATACCAAAAATTCACACAAAGTAAATTTTGATGTCCCAATCATAAATAATAAGTTTATTTTGAAAAACATGGCTTATAAAATTTTCAAAAGATAGATTTAAAAATGGTTTTCCAAAAGGCAGTAAAACAATCTTTTAAAAATATTAGTGTATTCCATGCTTAAGATTGGATTTATTTTCATTTTAAGCCTCTAAAACACTATTTAATTAATTAATAGACATAGATAAAAATATCTATTATTCATTACTTACTTGGGATGTTACATCCTTACCCCCTTTAGAAAATTGTGTCCCCGTAATTTATTTACTTATCGAATAAATGGGGGTACTTATCCCTCATTGCATTTTCAGATTCTCATGTTTCCTCTTCCATCATGTGGTTTTTTCCCAAAACCTTTACCTGATTAATCACCTTATTCCGTAACACTTGCTCCCTGTGGTCAAGAATCTGGACCGGTTGTTCCTCATATGATAGGTTCTCTTCCAGCTGAACTACCTCTGGACTCAAAACATGAGATGGATCTGGCATGTACTTTCTCAACATCGAAACATGAAAAACATTGTGTACCTGAGATAAACTCAGAGGTAAAGCCATCCGGTATGCAACTGATCCAACTCTCTCCAGAATTTCATATGGTCCAATGAACCTTGGACTCAGCTTTCCTTTCTTACCAAATTGCATCACACTTTTCCATGGTGAGACTTTGAGAAAAACATGATCACCTACCTCAAAAGATAGATCATTCCTCCTGTTGTTCGCATAACTCTTCTGCCTGCTCTGAGCTGTTCTCATGTGTTTCTATATCAGCTGAACTTTTTCTGCCAACTCTTTTACCAATTATGGTCCCATCAACTTCCTTTCACCCACTTCATCCCAGAAAGCTAGAGTTCGACACCGCTTCCCATATAACGCCTCAAATGGTGCCGTCTGTATACTGGAATGAAAATTGTTATTATAAGAAAACTCAACCAAAGAAAGATGTTGGTCCCAACTTCCCTGATAATCCATCGAACAAGCTCGTAGAATATCCTCCAAGGTCTGAATTTTTCGTTCTAACTGCTCATCTAATTGAGGATGAAAAGCTGTACTAAAATTTAATTCAGTACCCAACGACTTCTGAAGGCCTTACCAAAAGTTAGAAGTGAACCTAGGATCATGGTCAGATACAATGGAGAGAGGAAATCCATGTAACCTGACTATCTCTTTAAGATAAAAACGTGAAAGTTGATCTAGGGAAAAAGTATCTCGTATAGCAAGGAAATGAGCAGATTTAGTCAAGAGATCAACAATAACCCAGATTGCATTATTACCTCGAGGGATCTTCGGCAATCCCACAACGAAGTCCATGGATATATTCTCCCATTTCCACTCTGGCACTGGTAAAGTCTGAAGCATCCCTTTCGGTAACTGCCGCTCTTCTTTAACCTGTTGACATGTCAAACACTTCATAGTAAAATCAGCAATATCTCTTTTCATTCCATCCCACCAGTAATACTCCCGCAGATCTTTGTACATCTTAGTACTGCCAGGATGAACTGAAAACGGAGAACTATGAGCTTCACATAACAACTCTCTCTTCAACTATGAATCACAAGGCACACACAATATCTTCCCAAATCTCAAAACACAATCATTATCAATGTTGAATTCAGGAAACTTACCCTTCTGAACCAGCTCTACCTTTTTCTGGAACTCACTGTCTTGCTTATGTGCTTTCTTGATTCTATCTGATAGAGATGATCTCACTGATACCTGAAACAAAACAGAAGAACTTCCTGCTCCAACAACTTCTATGCCAAAGTTCATCAAATCCTTAACCAAAGGATCACGTTCCAAACGCAACATTGCTAATGAAGCATTACTTTTTCGACTCAAAGCATCAGCCACTTTATTTGCTTTTCCCGGATGGTAATGAATTGTACAATAATAATCCTTGATTAATTCTAGCCATCTCCTTTGTCTCAAGATCAATTCTTTCTGAGTGAATATATATTTTAAACTTTTTTGATCGGTATATATTTCACACTTTACTCCATACAAATGATGCCTCCAAATTTTTAAAGCGAAAACAATAGCAGCTAATTCCAAATCATGTGTAGGGTAATTTACCTCATGAGTTTTCAACTGTCGTGAAGCATAAACAATTACCTGATCATTCTGCATTAGGACGCAACCAAGTCCTTTCAATGAAGCATCACTATATATAAAAAACTCACCATTCCTGGAAGGAAGTGCCAAAACTGGAGCATTCACCAATCTTCTTTTCAATTCCTGAAAACAATCATCACATTCTTTTGTCCAGATAAACTTAGCACCCTTCCGAGTTATCTTAGACATTGGATTAGATAACTGTGAAAAATTTCTAACAAACCTTCGGTAATAGCCTGCCAAACCAAGGAAACTACAAATCTCTGTTACATTTGTGGGTCTTGTCCATTATTTAACAACCTTTGTTTTTGCAGGATCAATGGTTATTCCATCTTTGAAAACAATGTGACCAAAGAAAGAAATTTGTTGCAACCAAAACTCACACTTACTGAATTTCCCATACAATTTCTTTTCTTTTAAGGTTTTCAAAATAACACTTAAATGTCTTTCATGCTCCTCTTTACTTTTAGAAAACACCAAAATATCATCAATGAAAACCACCACAAACTTATCCAAGAACTCATGGAAAATTATATTCATTAAGTCCATGAATACAGCAGGTGCATTGGTTAGCCCAAAAGGCATTACTACAAATTCATAATGGCCATATCTTGTACGAAACGCAGTCTTCGGAACATCTGCTTCCTTTACCTTCAGCTGATGGTACCCCGATCTCAGGTCAATCTTTGAAAAAAACTGAGCTCCCTGGAGCTGATCAAACAAATCATTGATATGAGGCAAAGGATATTTGTTCTTAACAGTGATGTTTTTCAAGGCTCTATAATCAATGCAAAGTCTCATAGAACCATCTTTCTTTTTAACAAATAAAACAGGAGCACCCCATGGTGATGTGCTAGGTCGAATGAAACCTTTCTCTAATAAATCTTGCAATTGCTCCTTCAACTCTAAAAGTTAAATTTGAGCCATTCGATAAGGGGGTTTTGAAATTGTCTTAGCATCAGGAACTAAGTCAACAGTAAACTCAACTTACCGATCTGGTATTATTTCAGGCAACTCATCAGGAAAAACATTAGGATACTCATTTACCACTGGAACATCATTAATCTGAACAGTTCCCTTGTTTTCAACAATATGTGCAAGGTAACATTCATTTCCATCTTTTACAAGTTTCTCGGCCTCTTGATATGTTATCAACAGTAAGGGTTCATTCTTGTACAAAAACTGAAATTATTTCTGAAAAGAAACTTCTTTAGCTCTATAGTCAATCTTAGCATGGTAAATAGAGAGCCAATCCATACCCAGGATAACATCAAACTCTACTAGAGGTAAAACAATAAGGTTTGCAAGTAAGTTCTTTCCACGGATAAGGATAGGAAGATTCTTATAAATTCTTTTTGCCTCAATATTTCCCCCATGTGTTTTTACCACAAGTTTAGGAGTCATTTCTTAAGATGGTATTCCCATTTTACTAGAAAAGGTTTCAGAGATGAAAGAATGTGTAGACCCCGAATCAAACAACACACTGGCATAATCTGAAAAAACAAACAAAGTACCTGATACAACTTCATTTGATGGCCCGACATCTGCAGAAGTAGTTTCAAAGGATTTCACCACCCCTTTCTGCTTGTAGTATAACTTCTTCCCATCACTCAAGCTCTTTGTCGGACACTCGTTTGCATAGTGACCCATCTCATTTCTCTTAAAACATTTCACTAACTGTAAATCAAATTTGGTCTTACCATCACCCTGCTCTTTTTCAGTGTAATCACGAGCCTTATGTCCCATCTTACCACATCGGTAGCACTTTCCAGAATTCAGAAGACATTCCCCAACATGCCTTTTCCCACATTTATCACAAACTGGAAACTTAGTTTTCTTACCATCAGACTTTTTTGAAGAATTCTTCCCTTTCTCCTGCAACCTCGGTCTCTTCTTCTGTTGGTTGTTATAGAACACTTGATCATCGGCAAACTCCATTTCCACCTTCTCAGCACACCGAACAAGCTTTTCATAACTTTTAAACTCACAAGAATCTAATGCCCTTCGATATTTTGGTTTTAATCCTGAGTAAAAACGATTGATTTTACTATCAAGGTCTCAGATAAAATTTGGATCATACCTTGCCAATCGAGTGAACCTCTCTTCATAGGCAGCCACTGAGTCTTCCTCTTGCCTAAATTCCAGGAACTTCTTTTCCATCCTAAGTCGAACAGCCTTAGGAAAATACTTCTCAAGAAACATACCTTTAAATTCATCCCAGTCAAGAGCATCAATCTCATCGGTGTCCCTGATATTTTTAACCATCGACCACCAATGATCTGCTTCACCCTCCAAACGGTAAATATCAAGACTAACCTTTTGATTGTCTGAACACCCCATGACATCGAAAATCTTCTCCAGTGCTTTAATCCACCCTTCAGCTAACATAGGGTCCGATGATCCTCTGAATGATGGGGGATGTTACCTCATGAAATGTTCCACCACTGACATGTTCCTCTGCGGTTGATCTGGCTGATCTCATCCATGGATACCACCACCATTTATCGCTTGAGTCAACTGCGCCATTACTATAACAAACTGTTCAGTTCCAATTCCGACCATCTCAGAATGCTGATTCAGAAAGTTATGTCCTTCTGCATGCCTTCCTAGCACCACTTCCCTGTTTCCTCTGCGGAAAACCATTCTGAACAAACATGTCTTAGATGAAGCAACATGGTAATCTTCAAATGCTACATCATTTCAAAAAATATATTTTTGGATAATCATTTAATAGAATTATAACTCCTAAAGTTATCTAAACTGACCTTTGATACCAACTATAAGGCCCCAGACTTAAACCTTACTTAATCTTGAGTTATTACAAGATTACACATTGAGGATATTTTCAGGTTTAGAGTTTTAAAGAATTAGAACATAAAACATGCATTACATTCCACATTTAAACAAAGTGGTTACATAAAGATAGTATTCATTTTTTCCATCAACGGAAACATATTTATAATAAAACATGGATTCTTTCTTGACACTTCCTTGACACTATCATCATATCATGTACCTTTCCCCTGACCTGTGAAAAACATTTCAAAAAAACTTGGGATGAGCATAAAAAGCTCAGTATGGGTTATAAAAAATATGGAAAGGAAACATGAGTTCATATATACATAAGAATGAAATCATACTTTACCCATAAAACATAAGCACTTTAACATACCTCATCAAATCATGAATAAATCATAGAAATCATAATACATAAAGGTAACTTGAGGCATTCATAACATTCTTATGTAGGGAGTAACCCTCTTGGTTACGTTTGGAATACCCATCATAGTATATTCCCTAAATCTCTTTGGAGAAACCTTAACATTTCACTCCTTCGCGTTACCCAATGCATTAGAGAGCTATATCGGGCTCACCCGCCCTTAGTTTATCACGGAACCACCCGTCTTCATAATAATTCCCAAGAACCATAACATAATTGTATCACATAACGTCTTCATAATAATTCCCAAGAACCATAACATAATCGTATCACATAAAACATGCATAAAGGAAACATAACATTTCCACATTCCAATCACAAGATATCAATACAACACATTGATATAATAAAAACATTATGAAAACCATTTTCAATACCAAAATAAAAGAAAAGTAAAACATGGTATTTATTTTTCTTTTAAAAAAAAGTTATGGCTTGTAGAGGAAGCCGAAAATAAAATAATGGTCACGGCGGCGGAGAAGTCGTTGTCGCCGCATACGTACGACAAAAACATTCCCTTTTTTCATTTAGTAAAATGCTTCGTATAAAAAATATTCCTTTTGGATAAACATAAAAGTCAAAGGGGTTTATACACCGTATAAAAGAAGGTTTTGTATAAAACAAAATATGCATCAATGAAAGGAGATTGAGACGAAGTCCCATACCTCGGGTCCGACTTGACTCGATGGTTCTTTCATGTCTTGAATAATAAACTTGAGTTAATTTATACTTGCTTAAGAACCTTGTTCAAGTTCATTATTCCTTTTATATCACTTATTACCATGTCATGAACACTATGTAACTATTTTAGTTAATAACGGTCGTTTTAACGATCATTAGTACTTGAGTCAAAATATGCTCTTTATAATTACAATTTGTTCATGTAACCATTATATCCAAAGTTATAATCATGATGTATATATCATATATATCATATATATCCAGTATATACATGCATTTATAATATTATATAATCATTTAGAGGTAAGAAATGAAATGCACCGTTCATGGAGACGGTAATCCGTACGTACGCATGAACGCTACTTTCATTTCTATTTCGTATTTTATAGCATGGAATCATAATTATATAAAGGTATATTATAATTATAGTGAAATATCATATATAATATCATAACTCCCTCCTTTATACGTCCCACATATGGTATTTAACGAATCAAATTACTTTGAGGGGCGGTAGTCCGCACTTCCTTAAATGAAGATATCGCGTTTACCCATAATGGAAACCATAAAGGTATTCCCAAAATGAAAAATACAGAAGCTTAAGGAAAACATAAACATATTATATATCATATATAAATATAGTGTCATCTTAATGTCCACCTTTGAAGGTGTTAAAAGAATTTTGAACAATCATCGTTTCGGGAGGCAGAAATTCGTCATCCACAGAAACAGTATGTTATTTAACCATTAGATGTAGGTGTGTGTAAGTGTAGCTCGAATACTTCTTATAAAAACATCCTAGTATATTGAAGATACTGTATTTGTTACAAAATAAATGAATAAAAAGTGTTTAGGGGGTTGGAGAAGCAAAATAAAACAAAAGGACTCAAGTGAAGACATTACCTTAAAATCGGGTAACTCCCTTTGGTTTGAGCTCAAAGGATTCCTTGGGAAGACTTATGACCAAAGTGAGGCTTCAAGGAGTAATAGAGGGATGTGGAGAGACAAAATGGGCAGGGGTTGGCCAAGCCAAAGGCTTTGGAAGTGTGGGTAAAGAGGTAGAGGTGGGGTCCTTTTATAAGAGGAGAGGAGGGGCACTCTTGGAAAGTAAAGAAATGTTACTTTATTTTAAAATGAGTTTCGGATTCAAAAGGTCCCACGTTGATATAATTGTAGGTTAAGGTGATAAGGGTTATAAATATACCCATACAATAGGTTTTGGACATGTGTAGGTCATATATTTTACATTATTGTTTCATTTTATTTAAATCCTTTATTAATGAGGTAATCGCTGCATCATCATGATGTCATAAATAATTTAATTTATTTAAAGTCTAAAAATTATAAAAAAAATAATATGATGTATGAAATATTTTTAGATTTAAAATGAATATTTATAATCAAAAATCTTACTTTTCTAACCCCATGTAAAAAATTTGTTAGTAAAATAACTCATGTTTGTGTCATTTTTACTTTAACATTAAATAAAAAGATATTAATGTCATTTTCCTACCAAAGTGGCTCCATGGGGTCCCCAAGTTGACCCATTGATTTTCTTGGTCGGCCATGACACATCAAATGAGGTTAGGACATGTGTCAAGCTCATCTGATATTATTAAAACATTATTTTTACCTTAAACTACACTAATTACCTCTAATCGTGATTAAAAACATAAAAGTTACTATTCACCAAAAAATTATTTTAATCTCATTGAACCACATTTTACTTCTTAATGAAAACCATGTATGTTGGATTTTTGAAAATAAAATCACAGAAGTGGCAAAGTTTCATTTAAACGAAAAATCAGTTTCTTTAACTACCACTTAGTGGTTTTACTATTCATCAAAAATTGAAGTTTTTCAGAAAAATACCAAAACTTCACCCTAAGATATATTTGATATTCTGAATTCAATAATGATGTATATTTTACAAAATTAAAATCATATAAGTTAAATTAATTAATTTAATAATTAATTTCCGTTGTCATGAGCAAATAGCGTGTTTTTATGAAATAATAAGTATCAAAAGATTGACACTAGTTTAAGTCCAATTTCAAAGTGAAATTGATTCCAATGACCACCATTGGATTAAATGGTAAAAATATATTCTAATTACACTTCAAAACCAATTCAAAAGATAATCTAATCATATAAATAAATTAGATTAAAAAGATTTTTTGAATTAAAATACAACATTTTCACTATTCATTAAAAAATGAACTTTATCGGAAAAATACCAAAAATTCACAAAAGGTAAATTTTGATGTCCCAATCATAAATAATAAGTTTATTTTGACAAACATAGCTTATAAAATTGTCAAAAGATAGATTTAAAAATGGTTTGCCAAAAGGCAGTAAAACAATCTTTTAAAAATATTAGTGTATTCCATGCTTAAGATTGGATTTATTTTCATTTTAAGCCTCTAAAACACTATCTAATTCATTAATAGACATAGATAAAAATATCTATTATTCATTACTTACTTGGGATGTTACATCTATCCAAAACCATGAAACCCTGAGTAATTTTCCACTTTTCATTCGTGAACCATGAGGAAAATACTACTTCATCTAGTTGACCAATGGAAATTATGTTCATCAATAAACTTGGTATGTGTCTAACTCTTTCTAAGTTCAAGTAAAATTCATATGAAATATCATCTTTAACAATACCCTTCCCCATAATTCAAAGATCTTTATCATCGACTAAATGGATAATGCTGAAAAAATGGGATACATAATAATCCATGCATCCCTTCTTGGTTATAGAGTGGAATTAAGTCTCATTGTTAATGATCCATGATTCCAATGGAATTTTTGGACTTATAAATAAATATTTACTTCCTTCAGTGGTGTTGGGGTGGGTGGGTTGCACGGAATCAGCAAGGGGTGAGGGTGGGGGTGCAAGGAACGATAGCATTATCTTCTTTCAACCAAACATCTCTGATAAACATTGTTGACTATAGGGATATGCTGACTGTAAAGAAATAATGATGATAAAAAATGCAAATAAATATCGTCAAACAAACAATCAATGAGTGATGTGGATGAGGATAAAATAAGATACCTTGGATTGAAGCTTTGAATCATCCGAGTGAAAGTAGAGTTATCGAAAACATGGAAATCATTCGAGACTTGGATTTGTTTGACCCTTGAATCATTCGAGCCTTGGATGTGAGCCTTGAAATTGTTTGAGCCATGATTCAAGCCTTGATTCAAGCTTCGATTCACCAAGGAGGAGCGTCGATGAGGGTGGCTTCCTTGGAAAGTTTCAGATATCGCGATGAGTTCTCAACAGGTTAGGGTTGATTTAAATAGATCAAGATACCTTTATCAGTGCTAGAATAATTAGTGCTGATAAAAGGCATCTTTATCAGCACTAAAATTTTAGCACAGGTGAAGATAGATTTTATCAGTGCTGATAAAGGGTTTATAATTATAATTATAAATAAAAAAATTGAAAATATATTTATATAATTAGATATATATATAATAAATATATATAAATATAAATATAAATATAGTAAATATATTCTTTATTTAAATATATTTATTATAATTTCATAATTATTTAAATATATGTTTATTTATTTATAATTAAATAAATACTTTCTAAAAAATAATATTTATATCATTATATATATTTATATAATTATATATATATATAATAAATATATAAAAATATAAATATAGTAAATATATTCATTATTTAAATAAATTTATTATAATTTTATAATTATTTAAATATATATAAATATTTTTTTATAATTATATAGATACTTTTAAAAAATAATATTTATTTATTAATTAATTATAAATATACAACTGTATAAAAATAGTAAATATACATTTATAAATATTTTTATTTATAAATATTTTTTTAGAAATATATTTTTAACATTATTAATGAATATTTAATCTTAAGTACATGCATGTTAAAAAAGAGCTAAATTGAATAATTAAAAATGAGTACACTATAACAATATTGAAAAATTGGATAAGTTTGATTAACTAAATATAAATCATTAAAAATGAATATATATTAAAATAAATATGAATACATATGTAAAATATTAAAACATATTAAATAAATATATATATAATAAATAATAAAAATTGATTAAATTCCCAAAAAAATTATTTGTGTGTGTGTGTTGTATATAAAAATAAATTAATTATGTATATGTGAAATAAGTATAATACGTTTGGTATATGTTAAATTGAAAAATCAAACAAAATTTAATTATTTCCATTACTCGATGCAATTAGCCAATATTTTTAATTCATATTAATTTTTAATTATAAATGATTATTCACTAAATAAATTACTATTTAATATAAAGCATAAATATTTTTTATTATATAAATCATATTTATATACATTTATATACATACATATATATTTAATATATACAATTTATTAAAAATTTCAATAATTATTTAATTAATAAAATGTTTAATATTTTTTTCAATTTACATTTTTTTATTTTTTTTATTTTTTATTTTTCATTTTACATATATCTATATATTTAATATATACTATTTATTAGTATTTATAATTTATATATAGTATAATCAATTTCTTTATTTTTATCAATAATTATTTAATTAATAAAAAATTAATATTTTTTAATAGACTTGTTTTTATTTTTTATTTTTTATTTATTTTATTATTTCATTTTATTAATACTTTTATCTGTACTAAAAAGCATGGATAAAGGATCCCTTTATGGGTGCTAAAAATAAAGTGCTGATAAAGGATACCATTTATCAGTGCTAAAAATAAAGCACTGATGATAAAAGGTACCCTTTATGAGTGTTTTTTTCTAGTGTTGATAAAGACCAGTGCTATTAAAGGCATGTTTTGTACTAGTGGAGCAAAAAAAGTTTGAAAGATTTTGACATGTAAAGACCCGTAAATTTCAAGGAAATTTTTTTCTTAAATTCTTTGGGATTTTACGAGTACGCAGTTTCTGACAGCATCTGATTCCGAGGCCGAGTGTGCCCGGAATCAATTTATAAAGTTTAGCTCGGGTAGATTCAGTGAACGATGAGTGGGTTTTTCTATATTTTGAACCGGTGCTCAGAATTGAAATCTGAGGCACCAATGGAACTGCAGCGACCATAATTGCTTAAGAGGGCCTTTACCGAAGATGCATCTGCTCGGGAGGAGTTGATAAAAAAATGTGGATTAAATAAAAAGTAAAATAAAATTGTGTTACAATTTTATTTCTTTTTCTAAGGGGTTATATCCTAGGTGTGGGAGTTGGGGTGGGACCCACTAGTTACTAACTACCCATGAGAGGATTAAGGTGAGGTGGGGCCCACACGAGCCCAACCCTTCACATTCCCTAACTCCTTAACTCTCCCCCTTTGAACTTGTTAAACCCCCTTGTAATTAAGTGGGTGACTTCTCCTCTCCCCACCTTCCCCACATTAATTCATGCCAACACACTTAATCAATTAAGAGAGTTATGTGTTTGAATTTTAAAATTTAAATGCATGGCATGAATTAATAAAATAAGATAAGACTTATTTTATTTTGGGGTTAGTTTGTTGTATGAAGACCTTCGAAGAGAGCTATATTCTCTCTTGGAAGAACTTCATCTCCTTCGTTGAAGAATGCCAAGACTCCGACGAAGAACATCGACTCGGCGACCCCGGATTTTTCTACCTTTTCCTCCTCCACGGCAAGGAAGGAAACAACGACGCGGGAATTCGCCAATGATGTCACGCTTTGTTCCCTCCATGATAAAAAGAGGAGATGTCGCTTCCTCCTCGAACGCTCTTTGTCGACGTCTACAAAACCTCACCACGTGACGCTGTCAACCACAACACCGACGTTCATCATCATTTGTTGAGGTAGGGGTTAAGTTCTATTTTAGTCAATTAAGATTGTGCTTTGTTATATTGTTGAAGTATCACGTTTAATTTGGCCGAATGTTACCGACGTAACAGGAGGAGATCAGACCGCACAAACACGGCTGATTCTTCCCCCCGTTTTCTTGTTTATCAATAATGGCGTTTGAGGCGGAGGCGGCGCGGTGTCATTGCACCACGCGGGAATGAAGAAGACCGCGGCCGGAGAGGGCTGAGGTGGTGGTGCGCGGCACCGTCGCGCCGCGCCGGTGAAGTCGAAAGAACCGCGGCCAGAGCGGACCACGGCAGTGGTGTGCGGTGCCATCGCACCGCGCTGGAGAACCCGAGGGAGGCTGCGGCCGGAGCGGGCCGCGGTAGAGGGGTGCGGCGCCGTCGCGCTGTGCTGGTCGAAGAAGGGTCGTGACGGTCCAGTAGGGGCGACCGGAAAATCGGCCGCCGGCGCTCCGGGAGGCGGGACCCCCGCGGGTCCCGCGGCGACTCAACCGTCCGGCCATAATAGCCGGCCGTTTTCCAGAAAAACTGGGGGATTGAAACCCCCAGCCAGTGCATAGGGCGGACCCCATAGGGTCTGCCATTTCGGAGACAAGGGCCCCCCCCCCTTTGCGCCCTGCTCGGCCCCGAGCCGAGCCGCGGCCGCACCCAACCGGGCCGGACCCGAACTCAGGTCGGGTCAACCCAGTTCGGGCCGACTCAGGGGGTATTGGGCCGGGTCGGACCGGGCCAAAACCCCCTAGTTTCGGACCAGGTTTGTTCAAACGCCCATATCTTGGGCTACGGACCTCTGATCGATGCACCGTAAGTTGCGTTAGGATCCTTGTATCGAGAAGGTAGTTTCGGTATATTACACTCAAGCTTTTGGCAAAGTTTTGGTATGGCCGGGTTGGTTCGAACACGAAACCAACCGGGCCCTCGGAGCGGAAATGGTTATAACCTGAGCTCTGGACGTCCAATTGACGTACCGTCGACTTTGTTGGATTCCTTTTGGTGAGACGGATCTTTTGGTAAACTCCATCTAAGGTTTGGACGCAATTGGAGTATGGATGGGTTGTATTGTACACGAAATCCAACCGGGCCCCTGGAACGGAAAAGCTGATAACTTTCAGACCGGACGTCTGTTTGACGAACCGTCAGCGGCGTTGGTAATCACATTAAGAAATAGTCTCTATGAGTATACCCTATGAGAGTTCGGGGTACAGTTGAGATACGGTCAATTTGTTTCTTACATGAAACCAACCGGCCCCTGATAAGAAAAGGCTAATAACTCACAGACCAGGCATCCAATTGACGCGCCGTCTATTGCGTTGAGACCCCTGTGACAATTCGGTCCCTTGTGATTATTATTTGAGGGACTTTGTGATACCTGGAGTATAGAATAGTAGCTCGTGGAGTGGATCCTCCCAGAGACGAGCGTATAGAGTGTGGAGACCTAGTAGTTGTGGACTTGACGACTGCTTGACCAATTCGACTTAGAGTGAGTTGAATAGCCCAGTGGATGGAGTGCCCGGTATTTGGTGGCAGACCCACGGGTGATGAAGCGCCTGGTAGTTGGCAGCAGACCCGCGGTACTCGACAGGAGTAGTACCTCTGTAGGCTATTAGGGGAACCACTACTGTATTTGGGCAGCAGACCCCTAGCGGGAAGCACTACTGTGTTTTGGTGCAGACCCGTGGTACTCGAAAGGAGTAGTACCTCAGCAGTCTAAGTTTAGTGAGTAGTGCCTCGGAGTCGTGACAGGGATACTGTACTTGATAGAGGAGGATTTCTCCAGTAGTTGTGGTTTCGGTATCATTAATGAAAATCCTGGTTTGAGCTGAGTCAATGACCTTTGTGTATTTATCATGATTGAGATGGGTCACTTGATAACTTAGGTATATGTATGGGCATATACCTAAGTAGTGGTTATCCGTTTATTTCATAACCTTTGTGTTTCCTCATGATTGAGATGGGTTACTTGATAACTTAGGTATAAGTATAAGCTTATACCTAAGTAAGGGTTATCTGTTGAGATCCTTCTTTGTGGTTATCCTTGTTGGTTTTAGTGAGACCTTGAGGGTCTCAGGGTCCCTATTGAGTATCATTATACTCACCCCTGTATGTTTTATGCCCGCAACTCGTTGTGTTGGATGCAGACAATGGACAGCGCTGACGGACGCCGAGTGTTCGAGGACTGGATGGTACCCAGAGGTGGAACTCACGATGAGTCGGTATCCGGAGGTGGACTTCATGATGAGATGGTACTCGGAGGAGGTTGATGGGCAAGAGCATTTAGGAGGCTATCTGTACCTACCCTTCAGGTAGGATCTGTGGTGGAAGACCCAGGAGTTGCGCTATCTGTACCTACCCTTCAGGTAGGATCCGTGGTGGACGACCTAGGAGCTGCGCTATCTGTACCTACCCTTCAATTAGGATCCGAGGTGGATGACCCAGGAGCTGCTTCTATTATCCAGATGTTTTTATTTTATGTTGTACTTTTGTTCAGTTGTAGCTGTACTTTTCAGTTTGGTTTGTATTCTATCCCATTTACTTTTCATCACTTTTTTTTGTACTTAGTGTATTACTTCCTCTTGTACTCTATGGTGTTTGTTTACTTTTATAAAGGAAATTCCTTCCCAGTTTTCGAGATTTACACCTTTGGTGCTAGTCGCCATCCCCTGGCCTATGGAAGGCGGGATTGGGGTAGTCATGGAACGGGCCCTAAAGATGGGTCATGACAAATTGGTATCAGAGGAGTCAGTTCTACCGCAGAACTTAGGACTCTGATATTTCTTTTCAGTGAAGCAATAGTGTTAAGGGTACTAAGTGTGGTCTTCAGTTCAGGGAGTCCAGTGTTGGTGCGGGCGGCTGACGTATCCATACACCAAGACCCTGACTTCTGATTTCCGACTCAGTGCACGAAAACATTGATTGCGTGTATGTTTTCAAAAAGTTTCTTTTAAATCAGCTCAAACCAGGTCAGCTCACCAGGTATAATCGTTTTACCATGTCGCATCTGTTCTTTCAAGATGCCTCCCCGTAGACGACCAGCTAGATCCCCGAGAGTTGTACGTACTGACAGTTCGTCGAGCGATGAGGCCTTAGTATAGGTCTCTCATCCAGTTGAGGCACCAGCAGAGGCACCAGCGGTACTACCACCCATTGGGCCACCGATGCCACCAGCCCCAGTAGTAGGCGACGCACGCCGCTTGAGTGCGCTGCACGAGTTCCAGCGCTAGAGGCCACCCAGGTTCCGGGGAGAGACGGAGCCACAGGAGGCTGAGGATTGGATGGAGGCTGTGGTGAGAGTCTTCAGGCTAGTAGGTACACCAGCGTACTTCATGGTGATCCTTGCTGCCAGCCTCCTTCAGGTAGCAGCTAGCAGATGGTGGATCCTGATGCTCCAGATTCATGACGAGATGTCACTTATATGGGTAGACTTCGAGAGCCTGTTTTGGGAAGATTTTTTACCAGCCACCCTTCGAGCGACGCGGATACAGGAGCTACTTCATCTGCAGCAGGGCAGAATAAGTGTATCTCAGTACTCAGTGAGGTTCACAGACCTCTCGCGCTACTCTACATACATGGTACGAGACTCGTTCTTCAGGGCCCGGACCTTCGAGTAGGGACTGAGGCACGAGATCAGAGCTTCGACGATCCCTCTCAGCATCCCGACTCAGGCAGGGGTGTTGGAGCGAGCCCTCTTAGTGGAGAGTTTCCTTGCTGAGCAGACTCCAGTAGCAGGACCCACCACTAGTCGAATTATAGCGGAATCTTCTGCAGATGGCAGTAGACAGACGACACAGAGGTCCAGGAGGTCCAGACCAATAGGTGGTCGACCGCATGACTCAGGGTCAGTAGTGCGAGGCACCAAGGGTATAGACAGAGCTAGACTTTCCATGATGTGTTACACATGCAGTGGATAGGGTCACATGGCTCATGACTGTTCGACCCACCACTCGGACGATCACCAGATAGATGAAGAACCTCCCAGGCAGAGGCAGAGGTTCGATCGAGGCGGACCGCAAGGAGAAATAGGGAGAGGCAGAGGAGCTGGCCATGCAGATGGAGGTAGACGACGCTTCGAGGTGTTTCCACCACCACCACCCGGAGGACAACCCCGACCACAGGGAACGGGTGGATATGGGAGATCTCAGCTTTAGAAAGCTGAACCATATGACTAAGAAGCTCTAGAAGTAGGTGGACAGAAGCGGTACTAGGCATGGAAACCCTTGTTCTTGGTGTTTTTAGTTTCCATGTTGTCGCTGTTGTGTTTGCTTTCTGTCTTTGTACTACGAGATGTAGTAATAAAACACACTTATATTTGTGACAATTACTTTCATGTCCTCTCTATATGGTTGTTACTAAGAGGTTTCGGTTTAAAACCATTGAATTGACCCTCACTTTCGATATACCTACTGGAGGAGACCCAGTTACCACGCACTGATGCTGACAGTGTGACTCAACCCTTGGAGGCAAGAGTGACGGTTGGATCTCTTAGTAGTAGCGTCGAGGCCTTACGAAGTCATTCAAGACATTAATTGTATCATTCATGTCATGATTGACTGTATTAGGCAAAGAACGTGGTTCATCTAGGGGATGAAACCAGATTTATCTTTTTGGCAGAGGATAAATCTCAGCATCTCTTTGGTGGAACGTAGATGAAGAAGGGTGGAGATGAGTTCTTACAATTGGCTAGTCTCACCCATTGTTCGTTGAGCGAACGGTTTACGGTTCTCTCTATCTCAAATAGTCTAAGGTGTATCTAATCTTAGAAGGACATGAACCTGAGACAGCGGTGATGGCTTGAATTCCTCCAGGACTATGACTATGAGATAGTTTATACTCCTGGGGAGGGGAACGTTGTAGCAGATGCTCTTAGTAGGAGATCGGGCGTTCAGCTATTAGGAGTGGAGAGACAGTAGCTGGCCGCGTTTCAGATATCCTTTGTGGATAGTGATAGAGTCAGATCATGTAGAACTAGAGATGGTTTAGGTTACGATGGAAAAGGTACATATCATCCAAGAGTGGATGAAGACTGCATGGAGCAGACAGAAGTCCTATGCTGATAGGAGACAAGACCACTAGAGTTCTAGGATGGCGACCATGTCTTTATACGGGTCTCACCTCGATGAAGTCTATGGAGATGTGGCCAAGGCGGAAAGTTATATCGGCACTTCATTAGACCATTCCAGGTTCTCAGCAGGATAGGCGAGGTGTCTTATCTCCTGGCTCTTCCACCTCAGTTGCACCGAGTGCACGACGTCTTCCACGTATCTCAGTTGAGGAGATACGTGCACGACCCGACGCATATCATTGATCATGGGGAGTTGTACATCGATGACGGGGTGACTTTTGCGAAGGTCCCAGTGGAGACCGAGGATTGACAGGAGCGGGTCCTACTTGGACGGTTGATTAATCTAATGATCATTAGGCGGCAGCATGGGAACCTCCAAGAGAGCACATGGGAGCGGGAGGCTCAGATGCGTGCACAGTACCCTCATTTGTTTCCCTAGTTTATGATGTATCTTTACGGGGACGTAAATCCATGAGTTGGGAGTAATGTAAAGACCCATAAATTTCAAGGAAAATTTTTTCTTATATTATTTGGGATTTTACGAGTACGCAGTTTCTGACGGCACCAGATTCTGAGGCCTAGTGTGCCCAGAATCAATTTCCAAAGTTTAGCTCGGGTACGTCCAGTGAAAGAACGAGCGGGTTTTTCTATCTTTTGAACCGATGCTCGGAATTGAAATTTGAGGGCACTAATGGAGCCGCAGCGCTGGTAATTTATTAAGAGGACCTTTACCAAAGATGCGTCTGCTCGGGTGGAGTGGATAAAAAAATGTAGATTAAATAAAAAGTAAAATAGAATTGTGTTACAATTTTATTTCTTTTTCTAAGTGGTTATATCCTAGGTTTGGGAGTTGGGGTGGGACCCACTAGTTACTAACTACCCATGAGAGGATTAAGGTGATGTGGGGTCCACATGAGACTAACCCTTCACATTCCCTAACTCCTTAACTCTCCCCCTTTGAACTTGATAAACCCCCTCGTAATTAAGTGGGTGACTTCTCCTCTCCCCACCTTCCCCACATTAATTCATTCCAACACACTTAATCAATTAAGAGAGTTATGTGTTTTAATTTTAAAATTTAAATGCATGGCATGAATTAATAAAACAATATGAGACTTATTTTATTTTGGGGTTAGTTTGTTGTGTGAAGACTTTGGAAGAGAGCTCTATTCTCTCTTGCAAGAACTTCATCTCCTTCGTTGAAGAACACCAAGACTCCGACGAAGAACATTGACTCGGCGACCTCGGATTCTTCTACCTTTTCCTCCTCCACGGTAAGGAAGGAAACAACGACGCGGGAATTCTTCAACGACGTCACGCTTCATTCTCTCCGTGATAAAAAGAGGAGACGCTGCTTCCTCCTCGGATGCTCTTCATCGACATCTACGAAACCTCACCACGTGACACCGTCAACCGCAACACCGACGTTCGTCATCGTTTGTTGAGGTAGGGGTTAAGTTCTATTTTAGTCAATTAAGATTGTGCTTTGTTATATCGTTGAAGTATCACGTTTAATTTGGAGGAATGTTACCGACGTAACGGGAGCAGATCGGACCGCACAAACACAGCCGATTCTTCTCCCCGTTTTCCGGTTTATCAACAATGGCGTTTGAGGCGGAGGTGGTGCGGTGTCGTTGCACCGTGCGGGAATGAAGAAGACCGCGGACGGATCGGGCCACGGTGGTGGTGCGCGGCTCCGTCGTGCCGCGCTGGAGAACCTGAGGGAGGCCGCGGCTGGAGCGGGCCGCGGTGGATGGGCGCAGCGCCTTCACGCCGTGGCGGTCCAGCAAAGGCGCCTGGACAACCGATCGTCGGCGCTCTGGGAGGCGGGACCCCCGTGGGTCCCGCAGCGACTCAACCGGCTGGCCATAATGGCTGGCCGTTTTCCAGAAAAATAGGGGGTTTGAAACCCACGGCCAGTGCATAGGGCGGACCCCATAGGGTCCCCCGTTTCAGAGACAAGGGGGCAGTGCCCCCCCTTTGCGCCCCGCTCGGCTGCGAGCCGAGCCGCGGCCGGCTTCCGAGCCGAGCCACAGGCCGCGCCCCGTCGCGGGTCGGGCCATCCCCAACCGGGCTGGACCTAGACCTGGGTCGGGTCGACCCAGGGGGTATCGGGCCGGGTCGGACAGGGCCCAAACCCCCTAGTTTCAGACTAAGTTCGTTAAAACGCCCATATATTGGGCTATGGACCTCTGATCGACGCACCGTCAGTTGCGTTGGGATCCTTGGACCGAGATAGTCATTTTAGTATATTACACTCAAGATTTTGGCAAAGTTTGGGTATGTCCGAGTTGGTTTGAACACTAAACCAACCGGGCTCTCGGAGCGGAAATGGTTATAACCTGAACTCCGGACGTCCGATTGACGTACCGTAAACTTTGTTGTATTAATTTTGGTGAGACGGATCTTTTGGTAAACTACATCTGAGGTTTGGATGCAGTTGGAGTATGGCCGGGTTGGATTGTAGATGAAATCCAACCGGGCCCCTGGAACGGAAAAGCCGATAACTTTCAGACCGGACGTCCGTTTGATGAAACGTCAGCGGCATTGGTAATCACATTGAGAAACGGTCCCTATGAGTATACCCTATGAGAGTTCGGGGTACAGTTGAGATACGGTCAGGTTGTTTCGTACACGAAACCAACTGGGCCCCGGGACGAAAATGCTAATAACTCACAGACCGGGCGTCCGATTGACGCGTCGTATGTTGCGTTGAGACCCCTGTGACGAGGCGGTCCCATGTGATACTTCTTTGAGGGACTTTGTGATACTTGGAGTAGCGACTAGTAGCTCATGGATCGGATCTTCCCAGAGACGAGCATACGGAGTGCGGAGACCTAGTAGCTGTGGACTTGACGATTGCCTGACCGATTCTACTTAGAGTGAGTCGACTAGCCCAGTGGACGGAGCGCCCGATATTTGGTGGTAGACCCACGGTAGAAGGAGCGCCTGGTAGTTGCCAGCAGACCCGCGTTACTCGATTGGAGTAGTACCTCTATAGGCTATTAGGGGAACCACTACTGTGTTTGGGCAGCAGACCCCTGGCGGGGAGCACTACTGTGTTTGGGTGCGGACCCACGGTACTCGACAGGAGGAGTACCTCATCAATCTAAGGTTATTGAGTAGCGCCTCGGAGTCATGACATGGCTACTGTACTCGACAGAGGAGGAGTTCTCCAGCAGTTGTGGTTTCATTATCATTAATGAAAATCCTGGTTTGAGCTGAGTCAATGACCTTTGTGTATTCCTCATGATTGATATGGGTCACTTGATAACTTAGGTATATGTATGGGAATATACCTAAGTAGTGGTTATCCGTTGATTTCATAACCTTTGGGTTTCCTCATGATTGAGATGGGTTACTTGATAACTTAGGTATAAGTATAAGCTTATACCTAAGTAAGGGTTATCTGTTGAGATCCTTCTTTTTGGTTATACTTGTTGGTTTTACTGAGACCTTGAGGGTCTTGGGGTCCCTACTGAGTATCATTATACTCACCCCTGCACGGTCTATGCCCGCACCTCGTTGTGTTGGATACAGATGACGGACAGCACTGACGGAGGCCGTGTGTTCGAGGATTGGACGGTACCCTGAGGTGGAACTCACGACGAGTCAGTATCCGGAGGTGGACTTCACGATGAGACGGTACTCGGAGGAGGTTGACGGGTGAGAGCGTTGAGGAGGCTATATGTACCTACCCTTAAGTTATGATCCGTGGTGGACGACCCAGGAGGTGTGTTATCTGTACCTACCCTTCAGGTAGGATCCGTGGTGGATGACCCAGGAGCTGCGCTATCTATACCTACCCTTCAGGTAGGATATGAGGTGGATGACCCATGTGCTGCTTATATTATCCAGTTATTTGTCTTTTCTATTGTACTTTCGTTCAGTTGTAGCTGTACTTTTCAGTTTGGTTTGTCTTCTGGCCCATTTACTTTTCGACACTTTATTTTGTACTTAGTGTATTACTTCTGCTTGTACTCTGTGGTGTTTGTTTACTTTTATAAAGGAAATGTCTTCCCAGTTATCGGGATTTATGCCTTTGTTTCTAGTCTCCATCCCCTGGCATATGGAAGACGGGCTTGGGGTAGTCACGGCACGGTCCCCGAAGATGGGTCGTGACATGACACTTGGAGTGAAAGTGTAGGAGATAGTTCTTCAGATAATTCTTCATACAATGAAAGTTCAGGATACAAGAACATCAGATTATTTTCAAAAATACCTTTGGTAAATAAATGTATTATAGATAAGGTACACACTGTTGAATCTCATACCAATTTATCTTTAAATGTAAACTACACTGAAAGTAACAATGATAAAAATTATGAATCTTTAGATAAATAATTTTCCTCAGCTGAAGAAGATAATACCTTACCTATTCATGAAAAGCTATCCAGATTTTCTAAATTTTTTAAAAAGGAAAATTCTAAAGTTTGTAAAAATATGATAATTCCCAAGAAAAACTTATGAAGGAAAATTAAAGAATAACTATATTAACTAATTAAAATCATATCATTCTAAATAAATTAATAAAACTAATTTTGAAAATGAAAACCTTTATAAATATTTTGATAAAATTATTTTTTAGAAAAATAGATTAAAAACTAATTTTGAAAAAACAAAGTTCTAATACTATTTATAATGAGGATAAATCTTTAGTTGTCAAACTAAAGTATGATATTTCTAGCTTAAATAAACTTTTATCTAAGTTTACTATTTTCAAGTAAAAATTATATAAAATGTATATAAAAATTAGACCTTGTAGTAATAATAATAGAATTGGTTTTTCTAAACAAAAATTTACTTTTATTAATAACTATTTTATTCCTAAAAGTAATCCATTTTTTACTAAGTGTGAAAGTGGTGGACATTTAAAAGGTAAATTTTCATTAAATAGAGTTTAGTACCTTAGTTTTCATAAATCATAGTTTTCTAATTAAATATAATTTTCTCAAAATAATAAAGTTAGATAAATATAGTTACCTAAAATCTTATTTTATAATAATACCAGACCCAAGATGGTTTAGATTTTGAAAAACTAATTTATTTATTTATAGGAAAATAGATATATTACTAAAAACAAAAAATTTGGTAAATAGATATTGGTTGATCTGAAAACATGACTGGAAGAAAATATTTCTTTAATAATATTATCAATATAAAAGGTGACAAAGTAACATTCAGATATAATTCTCAAGGAGAAATCATTGGTATAGGTAACATTGTTATTCTTGGAAAACCTTTAATTTCACATGTATTATTTTTTTTAGGATTTAAGAACAACCTTATAAGAATAATTTAATTATGTGATGGAGTTTATCTTGTGAAGTTTAGGAATGATAAATGTACTATAAATAGTTAAAAATATGAATTTATTATTTCTTCCAATCGGCATAAGAAATTTACACTATAAAATTAAAATACCTTAGGAGCCAAGACTTACCTTGCCTTAGTTCTATAGAGTATAAATATTGGTTATGGAATATAATATTACGACACCATAACCTTATAACTTTAGCTAAGTTGACTAAGAAATTACTTGCTAAGAATCTGCTTGAACTTAGGTTTCATTCTTCAAAAGTTTGTGATCCTTGTCAATATAGTAAGAAACATAAGTCAAGTTTTAAATCTATTAGTAAAGTCTCAACTTCTGATGATTTACAGTTATTTTAAGTGGAACTATTTGGTCCTACACAAATTGTATGTACTAGTGGGAAATACTAGGTATTTGTCTTAGTTTATGATTACACTAGATACACATGGTTCTCTTTTATTACAAGAAAATTTGAAGCCTTTAGTAATTTTAAAACTTGTGTATCTAGAGTTAAAAAGGATAAAAACCTATCCTTGATAAATATTCATAGTGTTCATGGAGGGGAATTTGAAAATTCTGATTTTGAAAAATTTTGTTGTAATAAAGGTATTGTGCATAACTTTTTAGCACTTAGAACTCCATAACAAAATGGTGTAGTTAAAAGAAGAAATAAATTTCTCTAAGAGATAACTAGAACCATTTTGAGTGAATAATCAGTTTTTAAATATTTTTTTTATTAATATACTAGTACTTCTTGTTATACTATAAATCGAGTTTTAATTATACCTTTTATTAATAAAACTCTTTATGATTTGTGGAAAGGAATAAAACCAAAAGTTTCTTACTTTAATGTTTTTGAATGAAAGGTATTTATCTTGAATACTAAAGATAACTTACATAAATTTTACCAAGAATATGATGAAGGAATTTTTTTAGGTTATTCCACTATAATTAAGTCTTATAGAGTTTTTAATAAAAACATAAGTACTGTAGAGAAAATAGTGTATGTTAAGTTTGATGAAACTAATCCCTTTGTTTTTAAACAATCCCAACCTACATCTTCAGATGTTAATTCTAAAAATGATTTTCAACCCATAGTATAATATTATTCTCATAAGTAAATATCTCAAGCATATTTTTATAAAATTATTCCTCAAGAATATTTTAAACCTATTTTTAAATAACAGACTTTTGAAAACCCAATAAATCGGTTTTTCCTTAGGAATCATCCTAGTAATAATATCATTGGTGATGTATATCAACCGGTTAGAGCAAGAAGTTATTTGAGAAATGAAATTGAAAATCTATCTTTATTATCTCAATTCGAACCTAAGAATCCTAATGATGATTTAGGTGATTGGGATTAGATAAAATTTATGCAAGATAAGCTCAATTAGTTTGAAAGGAACAAAGTTTGGAATTTATTTGAATGACCTAAAAAATTCTATAATTGGAGTAAAATGGGTTTTTTGGAATAAATGTGATTAAAATGGAATAATAGTTATAAATAAGGATATAATTATTTTTAAGGGTTATAATTAACAAGATGGAATAGATTATGAAGAAACCTATGCTCTAGTATCAAGACTTTAAGCTATTCAAATACTTCTAGCCTATGCATCATTCTTAAATTTAAAACGATTGAAAAATGGATGTGAAGTGTTATTTCCTTAATGTATGTGTTCAGGAGGAAGTTTTCATAGAAAAAAACCCAACATTTTTAAAATACAAAACATCCAGAGCATGTTTATAAACTTTCCAAAGCACTTTATAGATTTAAACAAGCTCCTATAGCTTAGTATGATAGGTTAACTGGATTTTTGTTACAAAAAAATTAAAGGAGTTATGGATTCAAATATTTTTATAAAATAAGTAAATAAAAACATTATTATTGTATAAATAAATGTTGATGACATTATATTTGGTTCAAATAAAAAATCTTTAACAGATTCCTTTGTGGATCTTATAAAGTCTGAGTTTGAAATTAGTATGATGGGTGAGTTAACATACTTTATAGGTTTTCAAATTTCAAAAAAACAGAAGGAACTTTTATATCTCAAGATAAGTATATAAAATATATTCTTAATAAATTTGGGTATGAAAACACTAAAAGTATTATTAATCCTATCATAAACTCCAATGATTTAGATCTTGATGAATCTGGGAAACCGGTAGATCAAAATAATTTTAGAGGTATGATTGAAATTTTAATTTACTTAACAACTAGTCATCTAGATTTAATGTTTTCAGTATGCGTATATGCTAGATATCAATCCAATGTAAAATAATCCCATCTTAAAATTATTAAATGAATATTTCATTACCTTATGGGAACTATGGATTTAGGATTATTCTGTTCTTCTAAAAATGATTTTGAACTAAAATTATTTTTTATTGTTAAATTTGGTGGATGTAGAATGGATAGGAAAAGTAAATCTATAACATGTCATTTATTATGAGACTATTTAGTTTCTTGTTCATGTAAGAAACAATATTCAGTATCAATTTCCACTGTTGAAGCTAAATATATGGTATCTGGAATCTTTTGTGCTCAAGTGTTGTGGATACAACACACACTCATTGACTATGGCATGAGTTTTACTAAAACTCAATTTTTTAGTGATAATACAAGTTCCATTAATCTAAGTAAAAATCCATCACATCACTCACATTATAAACACATATATATTAGACATAACTTCCTTTATGATCACACACTCAAAGGATATATAATTTTACAATTCATCAGAGTGCAAGAACAACTGGATGATATTTTTACAAAACCCCATAGTTCTGATAGATTTTGAATACATTAAACAGAAGTTAGGAATGATAAATGTTAAGTGATTCTTCATATATACTTATTTTCTAAAAATATCCTTTCATTAATGAAATTCTATTCAAATGGAGATTATATATGTTTTTGTTTTTCATAAATTTTAGTTTCATTAAAAAAATTATTTTTCTAAAAACTTTTTCTTTCTAAAATTTTTAAGTATTCTAATAAAAAGTTTTTATCATAATTTTTTTTCAGATTCAAAATTTTTAAAAAAAAAATTGGAACCAAAAATTGTTATAAAGATGATTTCCGAACTAAAAATTTTCTATAATCAAAATTTTTTACAAACCATTCTATAAAATAATTTTTTTACAAACTATCGTAATCAGTTTTAAATACGAAAACCATGAAGAATAGGTTACTCGTACTGATGAAACTTTCTACTCAGAAAGGTAATCTTCTTTTAGTTTTTTCAATTATCCTTTAATTTAGTTTATATATGTTTTTGGTTACTTATTATTTTAGTGTCAATGCTTTTTTATGTTTTAAAACTTAAAATTTTTCTAATCGGACTATTCTATACTCCGATGAAAAGTTTTCTTAAAACTTTGAGAGTTCAAATTTATATATAAAACATTATTCAATTAAATATTGGTTGTAAAATTAGTTAATATTTTTAATATCAAACATTTAAAGTTTTATAATCTAAATTGTATCGTCTTAATTCCAATATATAGTTGGGTCACCATGTGTCTCACATTGAACTCTATCTCTTTTTCTCATGACTCTTGTCGCTCCTTAAAGTGATCAGTCTATTTGTTTTGGTATTTTTCTGACCACCGGAACCTGTATCAGTATGATGTAAACCGAAAGATATTTCACGTAGAGGTAAGTCTTCAGATAAAGACTAGACGAAATAAAGTGGTATGAAAAATATGACTTTATTCTCAAAATAATTATTTCCTTTCAAGTCTAGTAGAATGTCCATGTAGAAAAACCTAACATGGATTTCAATTTTCATTATCCTAAAATCATCATATAATTTTAATCCTTAGTAGATTTTTTAGAAAAAATATGGTAAGGATTAATTGTCATTCACTATGTTTTCTAAGAAATGTAAACTTTCATTTAAAAGAGTAGCAGATTTGGTTGGGGTTTCTTATGGAGGTGAATCTTATCTACGCTCACACAGTTTATCTGATAGACATGGAATTTTTGAAAATACAAAGTCTGAATCTTCTTCATTTTCAATTTATGATAAATTATTAAAATTTCCTCACTTATCATTGGATTCTAGAGTTGTAGTGTTATGGGTGAAAGGTTAACTAATACCGAGGAAGGGTCATAGGGACAGCATAAAGGTATCAGATATATTTGTTTTAGATTTTTTGATAAACATGAGGTAAGTTAACCTGGTTAAGTTTGTATTCATTATGATTGAAGAAATCAATAATGATTCGATAAAGTTGAAGATCATTATGTTACCTTCTTTTATAAATAATTTTCTTGTGAATTGAATTGAACTATTCAAAGTTGAGAACAAAACTTATCCAATGAGATAAAATATTTTGTTTATCGGTGAAGAAAAAACATCAATAATGAAGTTAGTATTTGATTTAAAGTAAAATAAGTTTGTTGATAAGTTTTATGAAATAGTGTATGAAGTAAAACTATCTAATAAATAAGAGGATTTTAATAATAAAAGATAGGTTGATTCTTCCCCTCTGAAGAAACATAATAAATAAAATAAAATTCTAGGTGATGATTTCAAAAAGTTGATGGAACATAAGACACAAAAGAAACCTAGGGATATAGAATTTGGGCTTGATAAGGAAAAGGTATTAGCCTTAAAAATTCAAACAGAAGATGAGTTTAAATAAAATAAGAAAAAAAGACAACAAAAGAAGAGTTTAAAAGAGGCCAAATTTTGTGAAAGTCTGTTAAAAGGTGTTGAAAGGAATTCTGAAAATCTAACTCTTTTAGTTTCCCATACTGATCAGGTCATTCCATACATGGGTCTAGAATTTTTTGAAACCTCACTTATTCCTGCAATAGTTCCATCAGTTGAAGATAATGTAAATAATTTACTGAATAATTAGTTCCATAAAAAACAATCAATTTATAAGAAATTTTGTAAAGGAGTTATTGTAAGTACATGTTAATTAGAAAAATAACTTTAGGAGGAAGAAAAAAATAATATAAAGATAATTAAGGCAAAGAATAAAAATAATAAAAATACAAATAAAAATAATAAAATAATAATGAAGAAACCCATACTGATAAAGAGTCAAAATAAAATATAAAAATAGAACTCATTAGAATCCTCAACCCTATTACCTTCACAGTCTAATAAGGATGATTACTTAGAAGAGACACAAGAATAAAAATCATCATCATCAGAAAAATAAAAATTATCTACAAAAGATAAATTCAATTCATCCTCTAAATATAAATAATAATATTAAAATTTTCACACCAAAGTTTCTAAAAAAATTGAATATGAAAAGGATGTGGAAATTGTAGAATTTTCTAATGATAAAAATGTTTCTAAGAAAGGAAAAGAAAAAATTGAAAAGAAAAAAAACCTGATGTAGAATCCTCCAGATAGATACCTTCTAAAGAATCTTTTGGTTCATCATACTCAGAGGAAAATATTTCATGAAAATTTTTTAATTTTATTTTTCAAACATTGAGAAGAATAAGTGATACAATTCCATATTTTCTGAATATAGAAGCGATATGTAAACTCATTTAGAATAGGATTAATGAAAAATCAGAATCTCTAAATTTTCTCAAAAAATAAGTTGTTCAAATTGAGGAAGATTTGAAAACTTTCAAATAAAAGTCTAAGACTTGGAAAATATCCTACAATCAAATGGTGAAGTGTTCAGATAAATTAGATAGTAATCTCAGGGATCATTATGACCAACTCAAATAATTAAAGAAATTTTATTTATAAATGGTAGATTCTTTTGGAAAATTATCAAAAGATATATCAGATTGTGTAAAATATTTAGAATAGTTTAGGGATGCAATTGATGAATGGACTAAGTAAGTAATCATTTTCAAAGAAAAGATCTACAATTTGTAGTTGGAGAATAGCTATCTAAGAACCTGTGAAGATGAATTTTTTCTTTTCAAAGAAGAAAATAAAAAAAAAATTTAGAAAGTTGAAAGAATTAAATCAGAATTTTAGAAGTAGACTGTGATGGAAGATCAAATCATGAAGCTCCAATAATTGGTGTTGGAGTCTCGGAAGGATCATAATGAGTTCAAAAATATAAAGGAAATTGGGAAGAATTTGATGAATAATGATTAAACTTTTTTATTTTTAACTCTCAATGTATTATTTTCAAAATTTTGAATGGTTTTTTAATGTGAATTACTTTTCATCCAAAAACTTTGTGTTTGAGTGTTTTATAATTACTATTTTATGTATTCTCTTTCATTTATTTCTTGTATGATTAGTTATTTCATATAAAAATTGTTTCATATGTTATCTCTAACTAACACTTAAGGTTATTTACTTTACCAACCATTTTTGTAAATAATAAAGGGGGAGAAGGTTTAATATTTTTTTAAAGGGGTGTAGTTATTTAAAGGTAGATATTTTAGGGGGATAATTCTATAAGGTGGATAATTTCATAATAAATATTTTTTTTACTAAGAAGGAGAATTAAATGTTTGGATACTTTATATCAGTTTATGAAGTACTTATGAATTTATGGGAAGTTATTATATGAAGTTTATCTTCAAATTTATTAAAATAAAAAATGGTTATAAGTTCCTTCAAAGTTATTATTTTCATTTAAGTACTGTGTTTTTTTATTTCTAAAAAGGGAGATATTGTTGATTCAAACTTATAACTTTATTCTTTTTTGTACCTTTAGTTTTGGAAATCAAAAACACCTTCTTAAAAACACCCTGATTACTAAATTTATATTTGAAAAGTGTTTTAGTATGTTTTTATAGAAAAAAATACTTTATAACATACATATAAATGTTTCTAATGTATTGTGAATATAAATTTTTATTATTCAGTTTGATCCATCGGACTAAAGTTGTGTCTGATTAATCGGACTGACCTTTGTTCTAACCAATGATTAGACTTATTTAATTTCTATCATACTAACAAAATTCACGACCATTGGACTGATATTGGTACCAATACATCATAAAAACCCTTATTAATTTTATCATATTGAAAAATAATAAGGATGTACATCGGACTATCCAAAGTTTATAATTATAATAAAAATATTTTTTTCATCGGATGGAATACAAAAATAGAACTATAATGGTTCTAAACTAAATGAAATTAAAAATTTAGTTATAGATGATCTATCAAGTCTAAGTTATTTGAGGTCATTGCAACCAAATCATAAATATGATCAATGGAGTTTCACCTGTAAATATCAAGTCATTTGAAGATATGGGAGTTGATGCATTCGTAACTCAATTTCTCTAAATATTTGTCTATGTAAACACCTCATTCTTAGTATTTATAATACTTTAGAGAGTTGAAGTTCTATGGAATCCTTATAAATAGTATAATTCCTTTATAACTAATTATCTTTTGTAATTGTTTGTCCGATCATTGTATTGATCAAGGGATTCTAGGGATAGTAAGATGGTGAATCTGATTCATCATATTAAGGGTTTCTGGGGCTAAGAAGATAGATACCGATCATCATATCAAGGGATTTCTTGGTCAAGAAAGAAAGAACTAAATCTAATCATCATTTTTAGGGATTATATAAGTTTAAAATATAGATCTGATACCAATACATCGGATCAATTTATTTCCTAGTAAAGAAGGATAAACCTTACAGTAGGTATAAAAATGTGGATACTTTTAGTTTGGGTCTCTGGGTACCATAAATCTTAAGGTTAGAGAGTGAAATATTTTATAATCTTGTAATTCATTTTTAATTTTATAAGATTTTGTATTAATAGTTTTACAAGTTACATTTTCCACTATTAATGTTTTAGAAAGTTATTTTGTATGCTTATCTTTATAAATAATTATTTTATCAATATTTTGTGATACCGATAAATATACGTTGATAATATGATAGTTTTTAATTCTTATTTTCTCACTCTGATCATCAGAAGGTCATTTTTTCTGATCCTTTTACTAAAATAGGATTTTTATTTTGTGTTTAATTTAAAGTTTTTAAACTAAAATTCACCCCAACCCCCACCCCCTCTTATATTCTATTTTAAACTCTTTTGATCCAATAGAAACTTTCTCAATACTCTTTCAACCAATACTATGTTATGAAAAGATTTACCATGTGCACTCATCCCATTGATAATAATGTAAATCTATAAAACATATGGTTCACTGATTCTTCTTCACCCATCTTAAAGTTTTGATATTCCACATGTAATATTCCAAGTTTAGTTCTCTTCAGATATTTGGTTCCATAATGTGTGACTAATAGTATTACCCATATATCATGAGTAGTCTTGCATGTTGAAACATGACTAAATACACTTCTACTAATATAGAAATATAATATATTCATGACTTTTTAATTTAGAAAACGTTTTATTACCTTGTTACCCATGATATTATCTAGATCAATATCAAGTAATTTATATAGTTTCTCCATGATCATATAGTGATCAATACTTAAATGTTTAAGATATACTTCCATCCTCACCTTCTAATAACAATAATCATTACTGTCAAAATAGGGTGGTCTCTGGGGATGTTATCCTTATATAATATTCATTTTAATATTTTAAAATACCTTTATTATAAACCACATCATTTAAAACAATAATAACAATACCTTTTTAAAATATTTAGATATAAATATAAAGATCACAAGGAATAATAAATATTTTGATATCAAAATAATAAATAAAAACATTGGCACGAATAAATAATATAGATATAGAATAGAATGTTCTTAATGAAGATGATGGGAATTATTCTAAATATTGCTATACTTTTATGAGAAAGAAATTTATCATAAAAGAAGCTTTGAAATAAAATATTCATTTTCCCAAAATAGGAAGACAAAATACCAAATAATAAAATCTTAAGGTGGAATAATCCAAGAATATAAGAAATAAGTTTGAGAAGAAACATTATAATTCAAAAAAAGAGATTTTAGTTAAAAAAAATACCTTACAGCTTTGGTAACCTTTGAATCAAACCCCCTTAAAAGAGATAACATGATATGTATTTGTAAATCCCTTGAATTTATTAAAATTTATGATAATAGTCATCCATAGGGAATTTTTTACACCATATAAAAAAACAAGTGGTGAATGTGATATATGTCTCAAAATAAGAAAGTTGAGATGAGAAACCCTTACAAACATCATCATTCATGAAGTAGGAAACATTTGAAAAGGGTTTTGTGTGATAAAAATGTAAATCCACAAAAAAATAATAGGAAATAAAAAATAATATAAGCATAGGGTAGAATGTACCCAACTTATAATAATGGATTTCAAGAAGACCCATTATAACTCAATGAGAAGATATTGAGTTAAGAAACATCCTTAAAATTTTAATAAAAATTGAATAAAAAGGACATGAAGTTTGTATTATTAAAACTAATTGTAAATTCCATGAAATAAACTTTAATAATAATAATAATAATAATAATAATAATAATACATTCCAAATGGGGTGGTAAGTGTTGGCTGGAGTGGAAAACTCAAGAGGGGGTGAATTGTGTTTCCAACAAAAATTTCTATTTAAAAACAATTTAAAACTAAATCCCTCAGTTTATAAAAACATCCCAGTTTACTAAAATAGTAGAAATATATAATTTGATGTTTCTAAAATATTTCTCAAAGGATCGATCAGAACATAATTAAAATAATTTTAAAATCAATTTATCTTTTGAAATAAATCTAATCACATCAAACACTACATATAAATCACTGATCAAAGCTACCTATCAGAGTATTTATTTTCAAAAGAGATTTTAAGGGAATAATTTTATTTAAAAAAAAGTAATAACAAAATAAATAACGCCTAGTGAAAATAAATATAACAGGTTCTATCTCAAGATGAGACCTGATCCTCTCCACTTTACAGTCACCCATTACCAAGCATGTTTATTAAATAATAAATAGATCCACAGCCTAGATCAAGTTTTAAAGTTACAACTGCATAAAAATAAGTTCAAGAAACACACTGCCTCTTCCATAGTTATTCATGGGATGGAATGTGTAAAAATAATAAGAGAGAGTATCTAGTACTCTCCAATATAGTGTTGGAGTATGTGTTAATAAATATATAGAGTAATATAAAAATATCTTGAATGTAAGCTAAAATATAGAGATAAATAGATTAAAAGATAGATATTTTTAAGTAGCTCAATATTATTAACTTTGGTTGATCAATTGTTTTTAAATCTATCCTTGAAAAATCCTCAAGTAGATATTTCACTCAAAGGTCAAAAAAATTATTATGAAGGCACATTATGAAGTATTCTATCTAGTCATTATTTTAGCATAAGTCCTCTATTTTTGTCCATGAGTGTCTCTTCTTCTTAAAGATATAACCTTCTATAATTATCCATTGAATAATATTGATAAATTAATCATCATACTCATTAATCCAATATGGAATCCTTAAATTATCTTACTATTTAGTAAATGATTCAAAATATAGTCATTGGAGTTTTAAATATTCCTCACCACTTAAGTTAGACATGGTCACTTAGAATTTACTTAATCATGGTCACTCCAGCTTGTGATCACTTGATCCTATGATCGCTTGATCTTGCAAACACTTCACATGGTCACTTTTTTATGGTCACTTGACATGGTCACTTTCTTATGGTCACTTTACATGGTCACTTTCTTGTGGTCACTTGACACGATCACTTTCTTTTGGTCACTTTACATGTCCACTTTCTTTTTACATGTGATATCTTTATTTATCCATGAAATAGGTTCAAAAAAATAATTTTCCATTGGAATAATCACTTGAAGTCTTCATGTGGTAGGTTAAATCCTTTTTAAAATAACTTGAACACTCCTTGTGGTCAGTCCAGTATACATGTGGTTAGCTGAATACATAGAGATAATTTTCTCATCTGACACATGGTTACTTATTTTTTCATGCAATCACTTCTATATGATCACTTTGCCTTAATTTTCATTTGAACTTATTTATATGGTAGGTTGATATGGTCAATTCAATAATTAGTCATTTTTCATAGTCTTTTATAGAAAAATAGTTTACTATCATAAAACATAAAACTTATTAATAACTAAGAAACATGGTTTTTGAGCATTAAAATGAGGGATTACTATATTAATTCAAAAATATCACCCTTTTTTATGATCAAAAATCATGATAGAGTATATTAAATGAATCAAAATAGCATTTCTCCCCCTTTTTGAATTATAAAAAATTATTCTAGAGGTATGTATAGATGGAAAAGAAAACATTAAAAATACATTAAACAATGTAATGAAGAAATATGAATAATAAATTGAGAAAGGAAAACATATTAAGGAAATAAATTATTTTATTTATGACTCAAAAATGATTACAAAAAGAGCCCATATCAAATACTCCAATCACAATTAGAATCTGACATAATATATCTAATGTCATAAGGGAGAATAATGTCTTTCCCTTTAGCTTTGGAGGCTAATGAAGAAGTTGTAGGTTATGTTGAAGATATGGAAGAAGGTTATTTAATAATCACATGCCTAGAAATAGGTTAAAGATGTTGAATAGATTGTCTAGGAGATAAACCAAAAGGGTTGGTAGAGGAATTGGTAGAAGTATGGGATGAAGAAATAGGTAAGGCATGAGGTACCAGAATGTAAGTATTGGAAGTATAAAGGTATAGTTTAACAAGTCTAGAAAATTCATTTATATCTTAATAACCATTCTCCATAGCCTAAAAATACCCTTCCTTGTTCTTTAAAAATGATTCTATAATATGTGTAATAAGTTTTAACTACTCTATATGAGTTTTAAAGGCCTCAGTCAGAGGGGTAATCTTGAGATCATTGGATAAGGATATAAACATGTACTCTATATCATAATTAGTAAAGACTATGCTAAGATAAAAGTCAATATCCATTTTAATTGTATATCTAACTTTTATATCTTGTTTCAGATCCATTCTAAATAGTTCCAAAGTCTTTGTAACATGTGTTTGAAATACTTAAAAAACTATTTCATTGGTCTTATAAAAATCACCCAATAGAAATTTTAAAATCATTTATCATAAGTTTATTTATTTGATATTCACTAAAAACACCTTTTATAAGAGAAGTAGGTGAAACTGTGGAGGATTCAAGAGGATCAGTAGATGTATAAGGTTGAAAAAACTATATTCATAAACCTCTATTATAACTTTATCATCATTTATAGAATATATTCCTACAAAGTATCAAACTACTCTATTAAATCCTCAATCTCATTTTTCATAAGATCCGTATTGAGATTAATATTTGGTTGAAATGGTAGATAATAATAGTGACTATCCTGGAGATATCCTCTTCTCTAATGGGTTTAAATTTAATCCCAAAACCAATAAACAACTCCTTAATTGCATCCATTAAATAAAATTTGATAAAATTTAAATATTTCTTAGTCAAAAATGATGTATAAAGAGAAAAAGAAGGTACAAGTATAGATGGATCAAAAGAAAAATGCCTACCATTCATCTCACTTTCAATATCTATAGTTTCTAGTCTCAAGAAATGAACTTATGGTTTTTCACCAGCTTCTTCCTTATAAACTTCAAAAAGATGCATATGGGTATATCCAAGCAGATATGTCATAATGATTTCAATTGGTTCCTTAAAATATTTTATAGGATTTGATCCAAACATATCTTCCATCACCTTTTCCACTATAGGTCTAGGATGAGATACTTCTACTCTCTGTTGAGAATAAATCTTAGTAATTAGAGACCCTTCAGGTACTCTCTAAGAAAAATATAAAGTAGTTACACTATTCCTAGGTGGAATTCCCCTATGATCATCACCATCATCAGATTCCTCCCCCTGATGAGTTTCGTCTCTTTCACTTGGCCTTTGATTATTTAAAATTATAGGGCTCAAAGTAGAAAACTTTTCAAAATTGTATTCACTTCTTTCAGTTTCACCAGAGTCACTATCCACTCAGGTTATTTACTTCATAAAAACATTATATGATACTTCAGTACCATCAAGGTACTTATCTCTCTATTTTTATTATTGAGAGGGTATAGTTATAAGGAATTATAAGATCTAAAAGATATAATATGAGAGAGATCCCTAACATCCTCAAGTGTTTCCCCAACTTTAACACTAAAATCATCCACTTCTGTTTCTTTTTCTTCTTCAATTTTCAAGGAAAATTATTTTTCATCAGAAGAATACTCAACTACCTCATCAGGTTATAGAACAGGATCTACATTGTCTCTTGGTCTATCGAGATCCTTAACAGGATTGAACGTATCATAAATCTTCTCATTATTATCCACCCATTAATTTTTTCATGGGTTATATTTTACCTTGATCTGCTTATAAATTTTCTAATTTAGGAAAAAACCAACAAAGGAAATAACTTTTCCTACCCCTTGGGAACTAATCCTTTGAAATCCAATAGGTATGAGATGTATTTAGGGTGAGGAAATGAATTAAATCTAGAGTATGGATTTCAAAATTCATCCATATGACTCATGATATATATCGGTAAGCTTATTTGAACTCTATTCTTCATAAAATACAGAAAAAAGATCTTAATGCCTCAAAATGATGAAGTTACCTTTCCTATGAATAATCATATGTTTGATGAAATTCACCAAAAAACTATATTCCCCATTAATTCCATAGTAGTAGGTCTTCTGGAATTCATGGTCCCAGTTAGCTCCATAAGGGAATTCAAAAACTCAAAATGATCCTGATTTATAGGATATTAACTTTGATAATCCTCATAATCTCCTATATGAGTAACATTCAAACTTTTATCCCATATCTTTAGAGAGAATACCATATTTTATCTATTTATAGTTGTTTGAATGGTATCCCTTGAATTACTAGAAATAAATTCCATATTATCATAAAAATCATTAACCAAATGAGGATAAAATGGATTACCATTATCCTTAAATCAATCACTCTATCCTTGATTTTGAATAGACTTCATAACCAAGGACTTTATAGAATATATCCATTCAGCATACATTTATTTTTATATATAGATAGACCAGTCTATAAAATGGGGGTTTTGAGGCTTGACTGTATAACACAAGATAGGTTGATCCTTTTTAAATCACTTTGAAGGATGAGAACCAATAAGAGATGCAACTTTGCAATATCTTTTCATTCCAACAATCCTTATATTTTTATTTGAAACTCTAGAGGATTAGGTTAGTTTTTTAGAGAGAAAAGGGTCTTGGAAAATAGATATTCTAGAGAGATGACATCTAACACTTTGAAAAAGAGAAAAGTATAAGAGATGTATGATGATTCAAATTTTGATTTTAATTTTATTCAATAATTTAGGGTATAAAATAATAATAAATTGAAAATAAATCATACCAAAATATTTAATTAAAATTCAAACTCAAATAGTCATGGTTGGTCAATTGGCCATAAAACATACTTTTGGTAACTTAAATAAGTCATGGTTAGTATACTTATCATAAGAAATGCCTTGCCGTAACTTAGAGGGATCACAATAGGTTAACTGATTGTATGACCTATTAGTATTAGTTACTTAACTACAAGAGCATAGAAAACTTTAGACAAAAATTAAGTTAATATAAAGTTTATTAAATGCATATGTTAAGAACTATAACATAATTAAGAATAAGAATTAAAAAAATACAAGTATGAAAAACTCAAATAAAAAAAATTATGAATTATTAATCCTTCCTAACTCATGTATGATATAATTTGATCTCTTTATATTCAAAGGCTTTGAAAAAATGTCATCAAGTTGTTGTTATGTGTCAATGAACTCAAGATTAGTATCTCCTTTTTGAAAATTATTTCTCAAAAAGTGATTTCTTATATCAATATGTTTTTTCCAATAATGAGACACAAGATTTTTAGAAATATTAATAGCACTTGTATTGATACAATTTATAAGGACATGTCAAAATTGATAACCATAGTCTAGTAAATTGTATTCCATCCACAAAATCTGTTCACAAAAAATGCTTGTAGTTATATACTTAGCTTCAGTACTAAATAATGCAACATAGTTTTTCTTCTTACTGCATCATGAAACTGGAGACTTTCTCAAAATATTATGTGTTCTTGAGGTGATTTTTTTATCTAACTTGAAACCACCAAAATTAGTATCTAAATAATTAACTAATTCAAATGCATGTCCTTTAGAGTAGAATAGTATAAAATTATTTGTATTTTTAAGGTATTTTAAAAATTATTTTGATATAATTAAAATGAGATTATTTTATATTTTCTTGAAAATGGGAACACATACATACACTAAACATACTATCAGGTTGAATGCAAATTAATCTTAGTAAACTTCCAATCATGACTCTATAAGTAGTTTTATTAAATGGATTTACAATTTCATCTGTATCTAATTTACATCTCTTACTCATATGAGTATCACTACTTTTGGTGTTATCCGTATAAAAAAAGATACTTTTTTATTGAATTTGATTTAAAATAATTCCATATTTGTTTTGAAAATTTAAAAACCAATAAAAAAATTTAACTCACCCAATAAACTCATTTCAAATTCATCTTTCATAATTTTAGAAAATTCAATACACAGGGATTTTTTGGATGATCCGAAAATAATATCATCAAAATATATTTTAACTAATAAAACATACCTTTAAATTCTTTTTATAAATAGATTAAGTTTAGAAACACCTTTTGTAAAACCATTTGAAATAAAAAAAGTGTTGATCCTATTATACTAATCTCTAGGAGCCTCTTTATCCAAATTATCTTTTATATTTAGAATGTAGACTTTGTATCCAAAAACTCTAAAGTAATATACTATGGGTTTTCTATCATTCCATAATTCATTTGGATTATTTTTCAAGATAGGTCTAATAAGAACTCTATTAATTACATAACATTATATGTTAATAGATTTTTCCTAAAAATAGATAGGTGATTCATACTCACTGAGCATATTTCAGTTAATTTCTTAAAGAGACTTATTTATCCTTTCAATAAACCCATTTTTTTATGTGTTCAAGTTGCATATAAATTATGAGTATAGCCATGTTGTGAGAAAAGAGATTCAAACTCTTGATTCTAAAACTCTCAACTATGATCACTTCTCAAGGTTTTGATGGTGAGTCTGCTAAGGTTCTCTACTAATTTTTCATTTTTAACATAGTCATGGTGTTTTCATACTAAACTAGAAACTATAAATGGTTCAAATAAATCTATATAAACAAATTATAAGGGTTGAGAGGTAGATACCTCTTTCTTTGGTTTGAAAGATATTGTGTGTTGCTTTCCCTTTTGATAAGGATTTTACACTTTATCTTTAGATAATTCTAGTTTGGGTAGATCATTGACTAAACCCCTATTATTTATATTTTTAAGTGAGTATATATTGTAGTTTTTTAGTCTTCTATGTCATAGACAATATTATTAATGAAAAGAAATTAAATAATAAACATTTTGAGAGAAAAAGGAATCTAAATTTATAGCATAAAATATTATCATTTCTTAAATAAGTAACTACTAAATTATGTCTGGAATCATAAATATTATGATAATTATATTAAAATTTAAAATTAATATTATCATCACATAACATATAAATACTAATAAAGTTGTATTTTAAACTATCAACAAATAAAACCATATAAATAAGTACGAATTTAGAGTTACCAATTTTTCCAAGTCCAATAACCTTTCCATTTTCATTTTCACTGAAAGTGACATTTCCAATATCAACTTTTATAAAATTATTGAAGATTGAATAGTTTCTAGTTATATTTCTAGAACATCCACTATCCATATGCCATAGATTTTTGCTGGATTTTTTCAAACATTTTTCCAAAGTACAATCAAATAAGAAATGAATTTGGTGCACAGATTTTCTTGGGTCAAGAAAATTTAGAAAATAAACCCTTTGAAATACACATTTGTTTCACATGTTTTCTTATAATATAAATAATATATTTAGACAAAAAATCATTTTTAGTTCCAAATTTTTTAGAATAATTTTAAAAACTAGTATATTACCTATAAAATACATTCTTTTTTTGAATTAGGAATAAAATATTTTTTATAAAGATTCCTGTGTTTTCCATATTCATACCCAATTCTAGAGTTTGATTCATTTCATCATAATTGTTTATATTATCTTCTATTCCACTTGTACTATCATTTTTGAAAACTTTCTTGTCTTTTGGATGTGATACTTTAAAGGTAACATATTTTCTTTTTGGTTCATTATCTTCATTTTTTACTTTTATTTCTTCTTAATACATCTTTATATTTCCAATTATCTCTTTTACTAGTAGTTTTTTGATGTCATGTGACTCTTGAATAGAGACTATAGTATATATCCAATGATCTAGTAGACATATCAAGATCCTTAGTATTTGAGATTTTTCATCCATATTTTTTTCAAGTGTAATCATAGTATTTATAATATAATTAAACCTAAGATATATCTCAGATATAGATTCATTTGGATTCATTTTTAAAGTATCATACTTAATAGTATATGTATTTTTTCTCATTTATTTAACATTATATGTCTCTTCATGAGACACAAATATGGTATCCTAAATTTGATAAGCAGTATCACAAGAAGATATCCTATTAAATTCATCCTCTCCTAAAGAAAAAAAGTAAAGCATTAATAGATTTTCAATTTGAATCATTAGTAGATTTAGTTGGATCATCACATTATTTTCTAGTATTTTTATATTTTCATATTTATCTTCAAAAGATTCATAAATTTCAAAACCCATGCTCTCAAGATGAATTTTCATTTTTATTTTCCACTGAGCATTATTTTTACCACTAAAATAAGGAGTTTTTTTTATAACATAACCATCAGAATTTACATCGATACTAAAAAATTATAGAACAAATAAAAATTAAAAATATATTGAAAAAAACTTGATCAGATTCAAATGTAATAAAAGAGAAGGAAAAATGTCATTTGATACAAAATATTAGTCGAAGTGGACAACTCAAAATGGGGTGAATTGAGTTTCCAAAAAAAATTCAAAACAATTTAAAACTAAATCCTCCAATTTATAAAAATATCCCAGTTGTCTAAAATAGTATAAATATATAGTTTGATGTTTTCAAAATATTTCTATAAGGTGTGATCATAACCCAGTTAAAAAAAATTTAAAATATATTTAAATTTTGAAATAAATATAATCACATCAAACACAATATATAAATCACTGATTAAAGAAAACTATCAGATTATTGATTTAAAAAAGGTGTTTTGATGGAATAATTTGATTTTTAAAGACAAAATTAAAACAAGTTAACACATATAGAAAATAAATACAAGAGATTTGTTCTTAATAATAGACCTAATCATATTCACTTGACAATCATCTATTAACAAACACATTTATTAAATGATAAATATATCCAAAATCTAGATTAGGTTTTACAATTAAAACTAAATACAAAGCATTCCAGGATACACACATACTATTCCATGGTTATTCATGGGATAAAAGGTGTAAAAATAATAAGAGAGGGTATCTATTACTCTCTAATATAGTGCAAGAGAATGTGCTAATAAATATATAGATTAATGTAAACATTGCTCGAAGGTAATATAAAAAAAAGAGATAAATATATAAGAAGATAGAGAGTTTAAAGTAACTCAATCTAATTATCTTTGGTAAATAAATTTTTTCTTGTATCTATCCTTGAAAAATTATTTAGTGTACATTGTATTAAGAGGTCAAAATAGAGTGTTATGGAGGCACATAATGAATTTTTCTGTATGATCAATATTTCAATGAAAGTTATCTATATTTTTCCATGATTGGGTATAATTATTAAATATAAAACCCTATATAATTATCCATTGTATAATATTGATAAATTGATCCTCGTACTCATTACTCTGATTTGGAATCCTTAAATAATATGACTCTTCATTAAATACTTCAAAATATAGTTGTTGGAGATATAAATATTCCTCATTTCTTAAGTCAGACAAGGTCACATAGAATTTACTTTACCATATTCACTCTATATTTTGTCCACTTGATCTTTTATTCACTTTATCTTATGGTAACTTGATCTTTTGATCACTTGACATGGTCACTTGATTGCGTTCCCTTGACACGATCACTTTGTTGCGGCCACTTGATGTGGTCACTTAATTGTGGTAACTTGACATGGTAACTTGATTTACACATGTGATCACTTAATTTCTTCATGTGTTAGGTTAAAAAAATAATTTTCTATCTACATGTTCACTTGAAGTCATCATTCGGTAAGTTGAATCCTTCATGCAGTCACTTGAATACTCTATACAGTAAGTTCAGTATACATGCGGTTAGTTCAATACTTAGAGAAAATTTTATCATCTGACACGTGGTAACTTATATTTTCATGTGTTCACTTAGATTTAAACATGCATACAAATCTATACAGTCACTTTTTCTTCTCATTTTTTTTAACTTATTTATACGGTAGGTTGATATGGCCACTTCAAGACTTAGCCATTTTTCATAGTTTTCATGAGAAAAAATATTTTACTATCATAAAATATAAAAACTTATTAATAACTAATAAACATGATTTAGGAGCATTAAAATAAGGATTTTTTTGGATTAATACAATATTAATTACACCATATAAAAGAATAATAAGTGCATAATATGAAAATACTCCTCAATAAGGGGAAATTGAGACAAACCCCTTACCTTGGATTCTTGCTTAGTTGGACGCACTCTAACCTCCAGTATAATAAACATAACCATATTAATAAATTATTTCATAACCATATTCATTTATAATACCTTATTTATACTTCATTTATAATCATTATCGACCCATATATTAGTTAGTTATAGTTTATTTTCATCATCGAATGTTAATAATTTTTTCATTTAGTACGGGTTTCATAATGGTGATATCAATTTGTGTTCTTTGGTAAAAATTCAATCATTCCCATATTATTCAAGTTACTTTAATATAAGTTTCATAATTATTTATAAACTTTTAATATCATTCCATGAGTGTTTTATTTATGGTCTATGAAGATGAAATCAGTGATGAGCTTGTTTTAGGTAATTTATCGATATCAACAGATTAATTTATAATGATCATTGATTTTTTTTAATACTTTAAGAACCATATTCATAAAATATATTATTCCTTAAAATAATATATATTCAAAAAATAAATTTTTATTACCATCCATGTATGGAGATGATGAAAATGAAACACATCATCTATGGAGGTGGTAGTCCATATGTACGCAAAAGTGATTTTTTTATTTTCTAATGAATGGGAGGGGAGAAAGTTAGATAACAATTTATATTTAAAATTTATTAATTATTTCATAAATATAATATTTACTCATTAACTATATTATTATAATAATCCATGTGAGGTGGTGATGAAAATTGAAATAAGTCGTTCATGGAGGTGTTAGTTTGCACGTACGTGTGAGTGGCGTTTTAATTTTTTGAATAGTTGGTAAGAAGGTAGAAAATGGTTATTCCATAAACATAATAACATTTAAGTATAATTATTATAGTTATTTAATTATTTTATTATGTTTTGGATAGTTCTGGAGGATGTGAAAGAAGAAAAAAAATGGAATGAAAAAGGAGTGATCATGAGTTTTTACCTTTATTGTATGGAAAACTCCATAACCCTTCTTATAATGGTCTTTTAGTGAGACCAAAACCTCTAGAACTTATAAGATATAGTTGGGAGTTATTTGGGTAGAATTTTTTTAAGAAAAAATTCTTTTGGTGTGAGGATAATTTGGGTGGTTAATGGTTCCATTTATAAGTGAGAGGGGTGTCCCTTTTTTAAATACTCGTAACTTTATATTAAAGGCATGTCACTTTAAAATTAAATTAGATATAAAAGTGGAAAATTATAGAGGGGATGAGTCTTGTTCAATACACCTTTTATAAAAACAAATAAGGGATAATTTTTTAGATATTTTAGGCCTTTTCTCCTTAATTTATCTTTTTCCATAATTTACTTTTACCAAGGTAACTCATTTTTTTAACCCCGATAACTTATTTTTATAACTAAAAATTAAATTTCACTTATTATATAATTTTCAAATTAATATTATAAATATGAAATCCATTTTATAATATTAAATTTCTAAAAGTGAAAAAATTAATTCTAAAATAATAAATGCATAACACATAAAAACAGTTTTAGAGAAAATATAAATTAAGTTCTAAAATATAAAACATAGGTTCCTAAATTAAAATTAATGTTTTTAAATTAATAATTTTACTTATTAAATTAATCTTTTATCATGAAAAAAAATTCATAAATTTTTAAGTTATTATTATATCTTAATAATGTCATAAAATTCATTGTACACTACCAGAAATCTCACTTTTAAAAGTGCTAGAAATCACTTTTATCAGTGATAGAAAATCATTAATAATATAATAACCATTAAAAGGGGGTACCTTTTATCAGTACTAAAAAACATTGATAAAATTCAAAAAAATAACAAAGAAAAAAAACTTACAATTCAGAGGGTAGAGACCACCCCCCCCCCCCCCATCAATGCTCAACCCCCACCCCCCACCCCCACCCCTTAATAGTTCTCTTCTAGCACCCCATCCATTTATCAATACTCAAATCCCCCACCCACACACACACACACACAATAGCGCTAGTCCACCTGCTTCACATACCTGTGCACCTCTTCCTTCATTGGGTTTCGAACCTAAGACCTCTCCCTCACAAATATGAACCTTTACCACTCCAATATATTTTTTTCTTTATCTATTTTATGATATATCTATTTATTTATATTTTATTTGTTACATTTTTATCCATATATTTATATATATTTATATAATTATTTTTAAATACATATATAAAATAGGGTTTGTGTGTGTGTGTGTTTATAAATACAAACATACATATATTTATATATGTGTGTGTGTCTATAAATATAATTATACATATTTATATTTATTTACTTATATTATATATTAATATTTATATACATATATTAGAATATATATATAAATATATAATTTTTTCGATACATGCACACAAATATATTTATATATATATAAACATTATATATAAATTAGTTTTATAGGTATATAAATATTCATACATTATTATTTTAAATAAAATGGATTTTTTTTATTTAGATAGGGTTTATATATATTAAGATATTTTATATGTAAATATGTTTACATATTTATTTAAAAAATTAAATTTTTATGTGTGAATATATAAAAATATGTATATAGGTTTATATATTTAATTATAAATAAAAGTAAAATGTAAAAATGATAAAATTTGAAGGTCATAATATCCATATTATTTTAATCCTTGAGAATAAATTGAGTCTACACTAAAAAATATAAAAATACTCCCTTAAATGAGGATGAAATTCATTCAAATGTTAAAAAATGGGGGTACACCAACAAAGAACTCAGTTTTAGAGGACTTTTAGACCATTTTCGACCAAAAAAATGATGAACTAGGTTTTACTATGTCACCAAGTTGTAGATATTTTCACAAAATTTGATTTTATATATGGTAGAGATCAAATAGGGAATCAAATCAAAAGTTATCATCATTTAAATTTTGAGTCATGTTTTCATCTTATTTAGGATTTTTTTAATTTATTTACTTTTTCTGTCTTCAAATTGTTATTAAATGATTATTAATCAATAATAATTTAAAATTTTTTAATTAATATTATTTTTTAACTATTTTATAAACCATTTTTTACTAAATATATTGTATATTAAGTGTGATTACATATTTCATATCATATAAATCATATTTTATAAAATATATTATATTTATATATTAATATATGATTTTTAATTCTATATAACTTTTTTTATAAAATATATCTTTTATCATTGCTAAAAAATATTGTTTTAATGCTGATAAAAGTATCATTTATCAGTACTAAAAAAGCACTAATAAATGGGGTACATTTATCATCACAAAAAAAGCACTGATAAAGTGGTACTTTTATCAACTCTTTTATTAGAATTGATAAAATAAAGGTTTATTAGAAATTTTTTTAGCCCTAATAGTGGTACCCCCTTTATCAATGCCTTTTTAGAACTGGATAAATCCAAATCTATGATAGTGGTATTTGGGAGGGATGATCCCATAAGGGGCACTACTTGCGATAGGGTTTCCCATCACTGCTATTTTCTTCTCGGCATGGGGTTGGCTACGGTCCATCTCCTCTGTGTGATTCTCGATGAGATCCAGCATGTGGTGACCTTCTTCCCTCTCCGTCTCGATCTCGTTCTTCTTCGGGAGTCGAGTTCTCTCTGTGGCGGCTTCGGAGTTCTGCAGTTGGCTTCGAGAGTCGGTTTCTTCGCATCGGACTAAGCTTTCTTGGTGGTGTCCTTGGCTTCTGGTGGTCAGCTTCAGACGTCGGAGTCTATCAGTGGTGGCTTCGCGGTTGGGATTCTCAGTGCATCTCAGGCGGCTTTGTTGGTTTTGTCCTGGGTCGGCTCGGCATCGGTGCTCTGCGGTGGTGATGTTCTGAGCATCCATTGTGGAGGATCTCTGGCTTGGTTCTGCAGCTGTCATCCCTGAGCAGTGTCTCTAGATCTAGGCTTCGTCCAGATCTGGTGTGGTTTTGGGTTGCTACCCTGGTGATATGTGTCGTGGATGCATTTTGGGTGGATTTTTGTGGTCTCTGCGTTTGGGCTGGAGGGAGGTGACGATTTTTGTGCTTTGTCTTGGTGTAGTGTTTGCTTTACTAGAGTCCTTCCAACGGTGTCTTCTTCAGCATCCCCTTCTGCCTCGTTGGTTCCTCTGCTTTTCGTGGTTCATCTGTTTAGGAATCTGTTGAGGGTTCTTCTGCGGTTTTGATTTGTCCGGCTCTAAGCCCAGAGTGGCGTTTTTGGTTCATATATACCTGAATCCCCTCAATGGAGACCTTCCCTCTAGGTGGTGTTGGTTCTTCCAGTCCTGGGTTATGAAGAGCCGGTTTCATTCTCCTTGGATTTTCGTCCTCTTTGGGCTACTACGGATGTGGTTGGAGGTTTTTCTAGTTGCGGTGGGGTGCTTCTGGAATCGTCTCTGGTGATGGGGCTCTGAGCTGTTGAATGGGTGTTAGTTTTATCCCATTTATGTTTTGGAATTAGTAATATAAGGCTATTGGTTTGAATGTTGTTTGGATTCATGCATGCTTGGATGTTTTTCGAGACTCTGATTATGAATATTCATCCAGTTGTGATCTCATGGAACAGGCCTTAGAGGAGGATTCAGAGCAGGCGGTTCACCTATGCAGGCTGCATGGATTTGGATGTTTGAGAGGGTATGGCATCAGCCATCAGATTGGGCCTGTACTTTGACACAGGACACTTTTTGGTCGTACAGTCTTCAACAGTGGAGAGCTTTACATGTTTTTAAAATTTTGGGGAGAGGTTGATCCATGGTGTCAGTCTGGTTTTATTTTCTTGATCTCTGAGTCATGTAATGTTTTAAGTCTTGAAGTCTGTTCGGGTTTCCCCCCTTCTTCCCTTAAAAGGGGTTTTATCATAAAATAAAAAATCTAAGGCCTTCGGGCCATTGGAGGATGGTGGTGGTATTTGTAAAAATGATATTTTGTATTATTCACCTAAAAATAAATATTTTCTAAAAAATACAAAAAATCCACCCTAATCTAATTTTGATATTCTGAATCCAAAAATTACATCCATTTTATCATAATAATTTTCTATATATTATAAATTTAACTTTTAAATCTAAACATAATTTACAAAGAAAAAAAATGTTTTTTATAGAAAAATGGTCTTTAAAAAATCATTAAGTGGTCTTAATATTATTTCATATTAATTACTAATTTGAAATGAGTGTTTATATATTTTCCTAAAAAATGGAACATTTATAATAATCCTTTAAAAGTTATCAATTTAGTTTATTAATATAAAAATAGATAATATATAGATATACAATTCTTTGAAAAATTGATCTTATAAGGTTTTATTCCTATTTTGTTAAGAGTGGTAAATTTTTTAATAAGTATTAATTAAATTTAATAAAAAAAATAATGAAATACAACATTTATTATTTAGTTAAATTCATTCTTTAAAATTAAATATTTTTTAAATACCAAATGTATAAAATAAATGTATTAATATAAAATTTATTACATTTCATGTTTATATCATCTTAACTTCTACTCACAAATCCCCAAAAAACCTATGCATAAGATCTAGGGTTAAGATAAGTGGTGGTGGTTTTGAGGGTTTTTTCTCAAATATCGTGGATCTTTTAGTGATTTCCATGAGCATAAACTTATCTTGAAATGATTTTTCTCAAGCTATAATTTATAGAGTCTAGATTGGTCATGGTATAGGTAAAACTCTAGTGATGATACCTCCCTTCCAAGCTTAGATAAATGGGCCTTGTAAGGGAGAATTATACTACTTGATTCCATTGCTTCTTGTTTCTACATAGATTTCATAATGTGGTTACTTCTATTTATATCCACCAATTTAACAACTGTGTTATAATGGTCATATTTAATACTTAGAATTTTATCTTAATAAAATGTATCATTTTTTTCTTGGTTTAAAATTGTGTGTGAACAAAGTTATTTAAAATAATATTTATTTAAGTGAAAATTAATACTAAAACCTTATATTATTACATCCCCCCCACCATAAATAAATTGTGTCCTCTTGATTTTGATTATCACTCACAAATAAAAATAGATAAGGGTATCCATAAGTTGTACATGACTCAAGATAAATTTTATAATGAGATATCAACCTTGCTAACTTGGGTGAGAAAAGGAAACATAATAGGAATATCACCAATATTGATTTTATCTCTAATATTTGGATCTAAACACCCTTCATGGTTGGGAATTAAGACTCAGGTAAAGTAATTAATTTTACTATAGATTTCATAGTCATATTGGCACTGATAGACGATCATAGATTAATTTGAAATATGAAATGTGATCTCCCTATTTCAGTAATTAATATAGATTCTATGTGTATATATTCAATCCTTTTCTGAAGAAATATCAAAATCATATAAATAAATAATAATAATAATTTCACAAAGTATATTTCCAAAAACTTCAACTTAGAATATAATAATCATAAAACTGTAATTTTTATCTAATAATTCAATATAAAATCATGTGGGTGGTCTGATTTGATGTTCTTAAAAAACTTACAAGATATACTAAAGTGTATAGAATAAAAATCCAATAATACATCCAAAAATCTGAAGTAGTGGATAAGTTTACCTTAATTATCATGTTCTACTTCATTAGTATCCATTATATAGGTTCTTCCTTGTTCTCTTATAGGATTCTCATACCTATTATCCTCATTATCCCTTGGGTTAGGGTATTGATTTTCATAATGACCAAACTCCTTGCATTTAAATCATTGAATCTTGGGTAGTGCATTAGTTGGGACCTTTATACCCTCTATTGTATGGTACAACCTCTTTATCTATCTTCAAAAATCACAATATAGATAACCAATCCTTCTACACTTAAAGAATTTTCTTATTCCTCTAAGACATTCTCCTATATGATTCTTCCAACATTCTTGAAACATAAGAAATTGAATCTTGTTTCCTATGTGCTATTTATCACCTAAACTTTCATAAAACTCTATTTTTATCTTATTTTGTGTGTTAATAAATTCAACTAGGTTCAAGTTGTTATTCATAATTTGTGATACCTAGTTATGAATAACCATAAGATTCTTGACACTAAATCCCATCATATTTGGTTGTCCATTGTAACGCCCCGACCCCAGTTACCCAGAGTCGGTGCATTATTACATAACATTGGCATGATCACAAGAAAGATCAAATCTCGAAATACCGATTGGTTTAGTAGCCTTGGAAACACTAGATATATTCATAAGTTTTACATTACATCATAAAATGAAAAACTACTACAACAACATAATGTTTCCACAGTACACACTATAATCCCCTCATAATATCCCTGCAGGTCATTCATAACTTACATCTTCACTTCCTGGGAAAAATAAAACATAGAAAAGGGGTGAGCTCAAATGCCCAGTAAGGATAACAATATAGCGGAAACTTTCATAAATAAGAATAAACATTAAAGGCATTGCATTACTAAAACAAAAGCCTTTTAAACTTTAACTTAGACATAGTATGGCAAAAGTAAAATGAAATAATGCCATTTACTTATTCACATGGATATTTTACTAATCGAATAATCACATGCAAAAATCAATAACCACTTTCATAATGTTGGAATGCATAATGTCAGACTATCATAACCACATAGCCAAGGCCTCGTGCCAAGACTACAAATAAGATTTTGTCAAGGCCTTGTGCCAAGACACTAGTTTGTCTCATGAGACCTACCGATGCATCGAGGAGCTATAGCGGGCTCCACCCGTCACATATTAAGTCCAATGCATTCCCATATGAAAAGGTTTAAACATAACATAAACATTCGTATTAAACTAGCATACGAAATGTCAATACTTTCACCATAAACCATGAATGGTATATATAAAAAATACCACATCCACAGTCAAACATATCACAAAACCTTCAATACAATATAAAAGTTTTGTATCATATTATATCATCCTCAAATAAGCATAAAATCCATTAAAGGATGTTGACATAGATGAAATCAAAACTCTTTTTAAAGAAATATCTCTTTCTATTTTGAAATAATTTAAGAGACATATATTTATAAAATAAAACATTTTCTTTGAAAATATTCTTATAGGCTTGTAAGGGAATCTTTGACGATTTTATAACGGCGGAAAATAACCGCACCCGCCGTATAAGTTAAAAAAAACATTCTTATCTTAATTCTGTCGAAAAGGTTAAAAAGCACCTTGTTTGGAAAACGACGGAAAGATTCCTCTTATAAAAAGTCAAAAAAGGTATAAATAACTTTAACCCATATTCTTGTAAAAATGCTTTGAAATACATTTTGAATAAACATGGATGTGGATGATAACGAGATCCCAGTAGATTATTACGTATAAACAACCTCGGATAATGAAGAGATTGTGAAATAACCCTTACCTTGTACTTTTCCTTTGTTGGGGTCGGTTAACCTACTGTATAATGGTGAAATAATTGTTATTAAATTATACAAGAATCATATACATTAATATGATATCATATATGATCTTTTAACATTGCTTTATTAATAATATCTTAGTATTATCGTCGTTTCAGGTGATAATCGATTCGTTCTTCTTAAATGTTTGGTTACGTAAGACATGTTTGTAATGGATAGATTAAATCTTATTCATAATCAGAATGATATTAACATTATTTTTAACCCTAAAATGAGAATAATACTTGAATGGATACGATGGAGGATGGATCTCACCGCGTTCGTGGAGACGGTAGTCCGTACGTACGCACGAACGCTACTTCCATTTAATTTTTATTTTAAAAGAATTGAATCCAAATGATACATAGGTATATTACTATTAAAGTATAATATAATATTTTATATATGTTACTTAAGTTCATTAACACCATCCTTTATACATTCCATGTGTGGTATGAACGAGTCATATCATTTTAAGGGGGCGGTAGTCCGCACTTCCTCAAATGAAATTATCGTATGTATATACAACATGAAACGAATAATGGTATGAAATAAAATGGAATTACAGAAGCTTATACATAAAATATATATCATTAATATCATATTTAATTACAGTGCCATCATAATGGACACCATGAGAGGCGGTAAGATGTATTTGAACAATCATCGTTTCGTGAGGCGTTAGTTTGCCATCCACAGAAACATTATGTTCATCATCCATTAGATGGAGTTGTGTGTATGTGTAGTTTGAATCATTCTTATAACAACATCCTAGTATATTTAGGATACTGGTGTTGTTACAAAAGAAAGGAAATAAAAAGAGTTTGGGGGTTGGAGAAGCAAAATAAATGAAAATAATTTAAGAGAAATCGTTACCTTTAATTTAGGTAACTCACTTTGGTTGGAACCAAAGGACTTCTTGAAATGCTTTCTGCCTAAGGGGAAGCTTCAAGGAGGAGGAGAGGGATGTGGGGAGCTTATTTGGGCAGATGTTGGACGAGCCAAGTGGCTTGAGAGGTGTGAGGAATGAGTAGAAGTGGTCTCCTTTTATAAGGGTGAAGAGGGGCTCTTTAGGAAAGAGTGAAAGTATTACTTTATAATATAATTATATTCGGTTTATAATGGTCCAAAAATCATTGAGGTCGAAGATAAGATGACTAATATTCTAAATAACATCAACCAATAATAATTGGACAGGTTTTAGATAATATTTTAATCATTATAATCTTATTTATTTAAATGATTTATTAATGAGGTAAACATTTCATCATTATTGTGTCATTAATAATTTAAATTATTTGATGTCTAAAAATTATAAATAAAATATCATTATGTAGGAAATATTTTTATCTTTCTAATTAATATTTATAATCGAAAATCCAACATGTATAACCCTATGTAAAAATTGTTCTTCTAAAAGATGTAAGCTTATGCCATTTTTATTTTTATTTTAACTTTATTAATATAAAGTGTCCCTACCACATACAAGTGGATCCAAGGGGTCCCCAAATTGACCCAAGGATGATCATGGTCGGGTATGTGTCCACCAATAAGGTTAGGACACATTTTAGGTTAATTTTGTATTATTATAATATTATTTTTTAACCCTTATTTACCGGATTTACCCTTAACCATGGTAAATAAAATATTTACCACAGTAATTATTCAAAATGTCTAAAAATAAAAGTTACCTATTTACACAATTTGGACATACTGATTCCAAATATGTAATCCATTTTTCTAAATTCAAAACACAGAAGTGGCAGAAATTAATTTAAAATTAATTCCCGCTGTCAAAACAAAAAGCGTGTTTTTAAGAGGTAATAACTATCAAAAGATTGACACTTGTTTATATTCGGTTTAATTGTAAAATTATGTAAAATGACCAACATTATATTAAATGGTAAAAATATATTCTAAATATACTTTAAAACTACTAAAATTCATAATTTATCACTATTAATTATTTTGATTAAAAAAGTTGTTTTTAATTAAAATTTAGTAATTTTCACTATTCATCAAAATATGAAAGTTATCCGAAAAGTACCAAAATTTCACCTTAGGCTAAATTCGATATTCCGAATCCAAAAATGAAGTCCATTTTAAAATATAAAATATATATAATTTCAAAATTTAGGTATTACTATTCATAACGGCTAGTTTGATTGGTTGTGGCGTGTGTTAAAACTCAAGGTTGCGTACAACACACGCTACTATTTTATTCAAAGGAAAGCGTACCGTGGAAGCTTGGGATGTTTCATTTTAAATTTTTTTGATGTCCCAATTTATTCATATAGTTTTAAAATATTTTATTTAAAAAGGTTTCACTATTAAAGTTGATAAAAGTGCAATACTGAAAATGAATCTGTTCTTGCATTATGACTAAGAAACTCATAATAGGGATTCTAAAATTATAAGGATTATATAAACATTAAAATTTATCTAATACTATTCATAACCTCTTTTGAACGGCTTTTTTGGTAAGTCATGGTGTGCTTGAACTTGGTGTTGCATGTAGTGAAAGTTATTGAATTATTTTGAAGAAGTAACACACTATGAAATCTTGGGGTGTTACATCCATTGGGACAATCATAGTATTTTCCATCACACCCATTGCTAACTTAGTTCCTTTAAGATTCATCCATTACTTTAAAAAAAGGAAAATTGAGGTATGGGAATACTTAAATTAATAACTATAAAAATATATATATAAACTTAGAAGAAGTAAATCATAAATTATGTACATAACCTAACTTATGAAAATCTATGTTTCAATTTAGGTTATCTGTGGTCATATTCATATTAATATCTATAACCTAACTAGTTATATATTACATCATAAACTTCCTTTTAAATCGTTCTTAATGGATCTTAAATAAAATATGAATCAGCACAAATCATATCCATTGGGATTTTCAAACCAGGTTTGTAGTTATTCTCACTTTTCATGCACCAAGTGAAGATCTAGTTAACATCCAACCAACCATTTTAGGGTTATTACCCCTATGTGAATATTTCCTAGAGATCACATCCTCTTGTTTGTATCTAAATAGGGATGTTATATCTAGGAATAAACACACTCTATACTTTAAAAAAAATTAGGATGTTTTCATAGATTTAGTATTATCCCTAGGGTTTTCACTAATGTTCTCTAGTATTAATCCCCAAAAATAATTAAACCCTACTATGATACCAACTGAGTAACCCTATACTCATGCTCCTAAGTCCGATGTTAAAAATATATACATTTCATACTAAATTTTAAACCAACTTAGATGAAAAAAAACACTTACATCATTTTATATAACAACTCAATATTTAATCACTACTTATCATAATAAATCACACCCCATAACATAAATTTTTAGTGTCTTTGGAGACTAGATACATAAACAGTTTATTTTAAAATATTATCAATATATCCCACAAATAGTCTTCTCATTGATACCCTATTTGACACATCAAACATAATATTTTCATTCATAACTAGGGTAATAGAAAAATAATAAAGGGTGGGATTAAATAATTAGTAATGGTAAACATAATATTCATCAATAAAAGTTTATAAGTGAGAATAATACGATCATAAGGGTATGAGAACATATTCAAGGTTTATGGAATAATATGATATAATCATACCCAATAAATCATGTATCATAAAACATGATTCATGGAATAAGGCTTTGAGAATAGAATAAAACATGAGTAATAATAGTGTGAAAACATGATTTGATATCCATGAGATATGAAAACATAACATGGAATAAGAATGAGGCATAAAAGTTTGGCACATACATAAGAAAAGAAAAATAATTTCCTATGTTGAGGATCACTTACAAGACAATAATTTCATAGTGGATAGAGTCCCATAGGGTATTGGGTTCACTCTTATTCCTAGAAACATAGTAGACAGAGTCCCATAGGGGATTGGGTTCAATCCCATTCCCAAAAATAGGTAATATTATGAGATATAAATCTTTTCCCAATGCATTAGAGGTCTATATAGGATCCACCCATCACATAATAATAAACCATATATATGTGTTTAATAATAACTTTAAAACATTCATAATTCATCATAGTTTGATTAACCCACGAAAAAGAAACAGGTTTCATGAAAACATCCATAATACATAATCATAATCCATTTAGAAAAATAGAGTGGATTTTATGCTTACATTATATTTACATTGAAGCATGAGAAACATTAAAGGATGTTTTCATAGATGAAAAACACTTTTATATAATATTTAAAATTTACTTGGAGAAAGAAGAAGAAATACACTTCGCATTATTTATCTCTTTTGAGAAAAAAATTATAGGACCGAGGGAAAAAATATTTTAAAAACATAAAAATATGGAGAGTAAGTTTCTTAAAGAGATATGAAAACCATAGTGAGAAAATATATTAGTAGGTAAAATGTGGAAAAGGGATTACTTTCACACTATTACATAGAAAGTCACAGTTAATTGAAAATAAAGTCACAAGTCACTTTTAAATATCATTTTCAAGGAGTTAACAAGAAGAATTTTCAAAAACTTATTTCAAAAGAAAAATATTAATAATGGATCCTTATAAAGAAATAAATTTTATGTCCAAAAATGTATAGTGAAAATAAAATATTTTATCATGAAAAGAAAGTCCTTTTTAATTTTTTTAAAATATATATATTGTAAACCACATTATTTAAAATAGAAATAAAGCTACTTTTTAAAAATAGGTAAAGTGAAATATGAGGATAAAAAAATAATACAAAATTTTATTTCAAAATAATAAAGGAGAACATTTGTGGGAAGAAATAATATGGACATAGAAGAGAAAAGGCTTCATGGATAAGATGCAAATTATTCTTAAAAAATTTATGCTTTTATGAGAAATAAATTCATCATAAAAGATGTATTGAAATAAAAATTCATTTTCCCTATGGAGGAAGATAAATTAATATATAAAAAAATATTAGGGTGGAAGAAACCATGTATAGAATAATTAATTTAAAAAATAAGCATTATAAAATATACCTTTTATTAAATGACTATTACTCGATAATAATTAGAAAATTTTTATTTACTATTATTTTTAAATTATTTTATAAACAATTTTTGAATAAATATATTATATATTAAGTTTGATTACGTATTTAATATTATATAAATCATATTTTATAAAACATATTATATTTATATATTAATATATGGTTTTTAATGCTATATAACTTTTTTTATAAAATATGCCTTTTATGAGTGCTAAAAACTATTATTTTAGCACTGATAAAAGAACTCTTTATCACTGCTAAAAAAAGCACTGATAAAGTGGTGCTTTTATCAATGTTTTTTTAGTGATGATAAAATAACCTTTTATCGATGATTTTTTACCCCTAATAATGTCACCCCCTTTATTAGTGATTTTTTCACTAGATAAAGGAAAATTTATGGTAATGGTATTTGTAAAAATGATGTTTTGTACTATTTACCTAAAAAACAATATTTTTTTAAAAATACCAAAAAAATAACCCTAATATAATTTTTATATTCTGAATCTAAAAAAAATCCATTTTATCATATTAATTTTCTAGATATAATAAATTTAACTTTTAAATCAAAACATAATTTACATGGAAAAAGGGTTTTTATAGAAAGGTGGTCTTTAAAAAATCATTAAGTGGTATTAATATTATTTCATATTAATTACTATTTTTAAATAAGTTTTTATATATTTTCTTAAAAAATAAAACATTTATAATAATCATTTAAAAGTTATCAATTTAGTTTATTAAGATAAAAATACATAATATATAAAAAAATTCTTCAAAAAATAGATCTTAAATGGTTTTATTCCTATTTATTTAAGAGTGGTAAATTTTTTAATAATCATTATTTAAATTTAATAAATAATTTTTATTAAATATAATATTTATTATTTAGTTAAATTCATTCTTTAAAATTAAATATTTTAGAAATACCAAAAGAATAAAATACATTTATTAATATAAAATTTATTACATTTCAAATTTATATCATCCTAACTTCTACTTACAAATCCCCAAAAAACTTATCCACAAGATCTAAGGGTAAGATAAGTGATAGTGGTTTTTGAGGGTATAATCTCAAATATTTTGGATCTTGTAGTGATTTCCATGAGCATCAACTTCTCTTAAAATGATTTCTCTTAATCTATACATGATGGAGTCAAGATTAGGCTTAGTATAGGGAATACCCTAGTGATGATACCTCCCTTCCAATATCAGATAAATGATCCTTGTAAGGGATACTTATACTACTTGATTCCATTTCTTCTTATTTCTTCATAGATTTCATAATGTGGTTACTTATGTTTATACCCACCAATTTAATAACTATGTTATAACAGTCATATTTAATACTTAAAATTTTATCTTAATAAAATGTATCATTCTTTATCTTGGTTTGACATTGTGTGTGAAAAATGTTATTTAAAGTAATATTTATTTAGTGGGAAATTAATATTAAAGCCTTAGAGTGTTACATCCACCCCAAATAAATTGTGTCCTTACGATTTTGATCATCACTCACTAATGAAAATAGTTAAGGGTGTCCATAAGTTGTATATTATTCAAGATAAAATTTCTAATGAGATATAAACCTTACTAACTTGTGTAAAACTATGAAACATGATAGGAATGTCCCCAATATTTAGTTTATCTCTAATGTTTTTAACTAAGAACCCCTCATGATTGGGTATTAAGAATCATGTAAAGGAATTAATTTTCCTAGAGAGTTCATAGTCAGCTTGGCACTAATAGATGATCATATATTGATTTGAAATATGAAATTTGATTTCCCTATTTTAATAATTAATATATATTATATGTGTATATAGTCAATCCATTTCTAGAATCATATCAAATTCATCTAAAGAAAGAATAATAATATTTTCATGAAATTCATTCCCAAAAACTGTAACTTAGAATATAAAGATCGTAAGACTATAAGTTTTATCTAATAATTAAATATAAAATAATTAGGATGGTGATTTTATGTTCTTATAAAACTTCTTAGATATAATGAAGTGTCTAGAAACATAATCCAATAATACATCCACAAATATAAAGTGGGGGATAAGTTTTCATTAATTATCATGGTCCACTTTAGTGGTAGCCATTATATAGGTTCTTCCTTATTCCCTTAGAGGTTTCTCATAACTATTATCCTCATTATCCCTTGGGTTAGTTTATATATTTTCATAATTCCCAAACTCCTTGAATTTAAAACATTGAAGCTTGGGTAGTGCATTAGTTGTGACCTTTATACCCTCTATTGTATTGGCCAACCTCCTTATCTATCTTCAAAAATAACAATATCAATAAGTAATCCTTCCACACTTAAAAGAATTTTCTTATTCCTTTGATACATTCCCATTTATTCTACTTCCCACATTCTTGAGACATAAGAAATTTAATCTTCCTTATTATGTGGTCTTTATCACCTAAACTTTCATAAAACTCCATTTTTCTCTTATTTTGTATGTTTATAAATTCAACTAGGTTCAATTTTTTAATAGTAATTTGTGAAATCTGGTTAGGAATAACTATAAGATTCTTAACACTATATCCCATCATGTTTGGTTTCTCATTGGTACAATCACTATATTTTCGATCACATCCATTATTAACTTATTACCTATGGGATTTATCCATTACTTTAAATAAAGGAAAATTGAGGTATGGGAATACTCAAATTAATAACTATAAAAAAAAATATAAACTTAGAATAATTAACTCATAATTGATGTACATGACCTAACTTATGAATCTCTATGTTTCAATTTAGGTTATCCATGGTCATATTCATATTAAGATCTATAACCTTACTAGTTATATATTACATCATCAACTTCCTTTTAAATCCTTTATAATGGATCTTAAATAGAATATGAATCAACCCAAAGCATATCCACTAGGAGTGTCAAACCAGGTTTGTAGTTACACCCACTTTTTATGCACCAAGTGAAGATCTAGTTAACACTCAACCAACCATTTCAAGGTTATTACCCCAAGGTAAATATTCTCTAGATCCTTCATCTGCTTGTTTATATATATATATAGGGATGTTATATCTATGAATTAAGAAACTCTATAATTTAACAAAGATTTAGGATGTTTTCCTGAATTTAGTATTATCCCTAGGGTTTTCACTAATGTTATCTAGTCTGAATCCCCAAAATTAATGAAACCCTACTCTGATACCAACTGAGGAACCCCATACCCACGCTCCTAGGTCTCTTGATTAAAATACATACATTGCATAGTAAATTTGAAACCAAATGAGATGTACCAAAAAACTTACATCATTTTATATATCAACTCAATATTTAAGCATTACTTCTCATAATAAATCCCACACTAGAACAAAAAGTTTTAGTATTTTTGGAGACTAGATACATAAAAATATTATTTTAAAACATTATCAACATATCCCACAAATATTCTTCTCATTTATACCTTATTTGACACATCAAACATTATATTCTCATTCATAAAAAGGGGAATTGAAACATAATAAATGGTGAGCTAAAATAATCAGTAAGGGTAAACATAAGATTCAATAATAAAATTTTATAAGTGATCATAAGATAATCATAAGGGTATGAGAACATAGTCTAGGTGCATGGAATAATATGAGATAATCATAACCAATAAATCATGTATCATAAGACATGAGTCATGGAATAAGGCTTTGAGCATAGCATAATACATGAGTAATAACAGTGTGAGAACATGATTTGATGTCTATGAGATACGAAAACATAACATGGAATAAGAATGAGGCATAAAAGTGTGGTGTATACATAATCATAGAAAAATAATTTCCAATGTTGAGGAACACTGCTAAGAAAATAATTTAATAGTGTATAGATTCCAATAGGGTATCGGGTTCACTCTGATTCCTAGAAACATAGTGGACAGAGTCCCATAGGGGATTGGGTTCAATACCGTTCCCAAAAATAGGTAGTCTTAAAAGATATAAAGCTTTTACCAATGCATTATAGGTCTATATAGGGTCCACCCATCACATAATAATAAACCATATATATGTTTTCCATAATAACTTGAAAACATTAATAATTCATCATATCTTGATTAACCCATGAAAAATAAATAGGTTTCATGCAAACATATATAAGACATAATCCTAATCCATATAGAGAAATAAAGTGGATTTTATCCTTACAGTATATTCCCATTGAAGCATGAGAAACATTAAAGGGTGTTTTCATATATGAAAAACACTTTTATATGAGCTTTAAATTTTACTTGGAAAAAGAATAAAAAATACACTTTTCATTATTTATCTTCTTTGAGAAAACGTTTGTAAGAAAAAGGGAATAGAAATTTATTTGGAAAAACATAAAAACATGGATAGTAAGTTTCATAAAGATATCTAACAATGGTGGTGGAAAAATATATTAGTATGGAAAATATTAAAAAAATATTCCTTTTAGGATATTGTATAGAAATTCAAAGTTAATTGAAAATGAAGTCATGAGCCACTTTTAAATATCGTTTTTAAGGAGATAAAAAGAATAATTTTCAAGAAATTATTTCAAAAGATAAATATCAATAATGGATCCTTGTAAAGAAACAAAGTTTATGTCCAAAAATAAATAGTGAAAATAAAATATTTGAACTTGAAAATAAATTCCTTTTTTATTTTTTGAAATAGCTTTATTGTAACCCGCATCATTTAAAATAAAAATAAATCTACCTTTTGAAAATAGGTAAAGAGAAATATGAGGAGAAGAAATAACTAATATTTTTATTTCAAAATAATAATGGAGAACATTGGTGGGAAGAAAGATTATGGAAATGGAAGAGAATGGGATTAATGGAGAGGAAGGGAATTATTCTTAACAATGTTATACTATTATGAGAAAGAAATTCATCATAAAAGTAGAATTGAAATAAAGATTCATTTTCCCTATAGAGGAATAGAAATTACTATATAATAAAATCTCAGGGTGGAAGAAACCATGGATATAAGAATGAATTTCAAAAAGAAACATTATAAAACAAACCTTTTATTAAATGACTATTACTCAATAATAATTAGAAAAAAAATTAATTAATATTATTTTTGAATTATTTTATAAACCATTTTTGACTAAATATCATATATATTTAGTGTGATTACATATTTTTTATTATATAAATAATATTTTATAAAATATATTATATTTATATATGAATATATTATTTTTAATTTTTTATAACTTTTTTAAAAAAAATATACCTTTATCAGTGCTAAAACTATTGTTTTAGCACTGATAATAGTACCCTTTATCGGTGCTAAAAAAAGAGCAGATAAAGTGGTTATTTTATCAGTGATTTTTTAGCACTGATAAAAGCACCATTTATAAGCACTTTTTACCCTAATAATGGTATTCCATTTATCAATGTTTTTTTAACATTTGATAAATCCAAATCTATGGTAGTGGTATTTGTAAAAATGATATTTTGTACTATTTGCCTAAAAATTAATATTTTCCAAAAAAAACCAAAAAAATAACCCTAATCTAATTTTGATATTCTCAATCCAAAAATGAAATCCATTTTATCAGAATAATTTTCTAGATATTATAAATTAAACTTTTAAATCAAAACATAATTTACATGGAAAAAATGTTTTTATAGAAAAGTGGTCTTTAAAAATTCATTAAGTGGTCTTAATATTATTTTATATTAATTACTAATTTGAAGTCAGTGTTTATATATTTTCCTAAAAAATGGAACATTTATAATAATCCTTTAAAAGTTACCAATTTATTTTATTAAGATAAAAATACATAATATAGAAAAATATAATTCTTTAAAAAATAGATCTTAAATGGTTTTATTACTATTTATTTAAGAGTGGTTAGTTTTTTAATAAGTATTAATTAAATTTAATAAATATGTTTTTATGAAATACAAAATTTATTATTTAGTTAAATTCATTCTTTAAAATTAAATATTTTGGAAATTCCAAATGTATAAAATACATTAATTAATATAAAATTTATTACATTCCATGTTTATATCATCCTAAATTCTACTTAAAAATCCCCCCAAAAACTTGTGCATAAGATCTAAGGGTAAGATAAGAGATGGTGGTTTTCAAGGGTGTCATATCAAATAGCATGGATCTTGTAGTGATTTCCATGATCATGAACTTCTCTTGAAATGATTTTGCTCAAGCTATACTTGATGGAGTATATATTGGGGTTGGTATAGGGAAAACCCTAGTGATGATACCTCCCTTCCAAGATTAGATAAATGATCCTAGTAAGGGAGACTTATACTAATTGATTCCATTTCTTATTATTTATACATAGATTTCATAATGTTGTTAATTCTATTCATACCCACCAATTTAACAACTCTGTTATAACAAACATATTTAATACTTAAAATTTTATCTTAATAAAATTTATCATGTTTCGTCTTGGTTCAACATTTTGTGTGAAACAAGTTATTTAAAATAATATTAATTTAGTGAGAAATTAAAACTAAAACCTTGGAGTGTTGCAGTACCCCCCCAACTAAATTGTGTCCTTAGGATTTTGATTATCTCTCACTAATGAAAATATATAAGGGTATCCATAAGTTAGAAATGACTTGAGATAAAATTTATAATGAAATATCAACCTTAATAACTTGGGTAAGACTAGGAAACATAATAGGAATATCCCTAATATTGAGTTTATCTCTAATATTTTGAGCTAAACACCCCTCGTGATTGGGTATTGAGACTCATGTAAAGGAATTAATTTTATTAAAGAGTTTATAGTTAGCCTGGAATTGATAGATGATCATAGATTGATTTTAAATTTGAAATGTAATTTTTGTATTTCAGTAGTTAATATGGATTCTATGTGTATATAGTCAATCCATTTATAAAATAAAATCAAATTAATCTAAAGAAACAATAATAATATTTTCACAAATCACATTCCCACAAACTTTAAATTAGAATATAATAATCGTATAACTATAAGTTTACTCTAATAATTTGATATAAAATCATGAGGGTGGTAATTTTATGTTCATAGAAAAATTACTAGATATACTAAAGTTTCTAGAATCTAAATCCAATAATACATCCACAAATCTAAAGTGGGGGATAATTGTACCTTAATTATAATTGTCCACTTTAGTGGTAGCCATTATATAGGTTCTTCCTTGTTCCTTTAGAGGTTTATCATACCTATTATACTAATTATATATTAGTTTAGGGTATTGATTAGCATAATGTCCAATATAATTTTATTTAAAACATTGAATCTTGGGTAGTTCATTAGTTGGGAGCGTTATACCCTCTATTGTATTTGTCAACCTCTTTATCTCCCTTCAAAATTCACAAGCTCGATAACCAATCCTTCGACACTAAAATAATTTTTTTATTCCTTTGAGACATTCCTCTAGATGATTCTTCCCACATTATTGACACATAATAAATTGAATCTTCTTTCCTATATGGTCTTTATCACCTAAAATTTCATAAAACTTTATTTTTCTCTTATTTTGTGTGTTTATAAATTCAACTAGGTTCAATTTGTTAATCATAATATTTGATAGTTGGTTAAGAATAACCATAAGATTATTGAAACTAGATCCCATCATGTTTGGTTTATAATTGGTAAAATCACTATATTTTCTATCAAACTCATTGTTAACTTAGTTCCTATAAGATTCATACATTACATTAAATAAAGGAAAATTGAGGTATGGTAATAATAAAATTAATAATTATAAAAAATATATAAACTTAGAAGAAGTAACTCATAAATAATGTACATAACCTAACTTATGAATATCTATGTTTCAATTTACTTTATCCATGGTCATATTCATATTAAGATCTATAACCTGGATAGTTATATATTACATCATCAAATTACTTTTAAATCCTTCATAATGGATCTTAAATAGAATATTAATCAAACTAAAGAATATCCACTAGGAGATTCAAACCAGTTTTGTAGTTATAACCATTTTTCATGCACCAAGTGAAGATCTAGTTAACACTAAACTAACCTTTTCAGAGTTATTACCCCTATGTGAATATGTTCTAGAGCATACATTTACTTATTTGTATCCAAATAGTGATGTTATAACTAGGAATCATCACACTCTATACTTTAATAAAATTTTAATGTGTTTTCCTACATTTAGGATTATGCATTGGGTTTTCACTAATATTCTCTAGTATTAATCCCTAAAAATAACGAAACACTAATCTGATACCAACTGAGGTGCCCCAGACCCATGCTTCTGGGTCTAGTGATAAAAATACTTACATTACATACTAAATTTGAAACCAATTGGGATAAACCAAAAACACTTAAATCATTTTATATACCAACTAAATATTTAATCATTACTTATCATGATAAATCACACCCTAGAAAATAAAGTTTTAGTGTATTTGGAGACAAGATACATAATCAGCTTATTTTAAAAAATTATCAACAGCTACCACAAATAGTATTCTCATTGACACCCTATTTGACACATCAAACATAATATTTTCATTCATAACCATGGGAATGGAAACATAATAAAGGGTGATCTCAAATGATTAGTAAGGGTAAACATAAGATTCATTAATTAAAGTTTATAAGTGATAATAATATGAGTATAAGGGTTTGAGAACATATTCAAGGTACATGGAATAATACGATATAATCTTACCCAATAAATCATGTATCATAAGACATGATTCATGTAATAAGGCTTTGAGCATAGAATAAAACATGAGTAATAATAGTGTGAAAACATGATTCAATATCCGTGAGATATGAAAACATGACATATAATAAGAATAGGGAATAAAAGTGTGGCACATACATAAGCATAGAAAAATCATTTCCTACATTGAGTCTCACTTCCAAGACAATCATTTCCTAGTGTATAGAGTTCTATATGGTATTGGGTTCACTCTAATTTCTAGAAACATAGGGAACATAGTCCCATAAGGGATTGGGTTCAATCCCATTCCCAAAAACAGGTAATCTCATGATATATAAAGCTTTTACCAATGCACTGAAGGTCTATATAGGGTCCACCCATCACATAATAATAAACCATATGTATGTGTTCCATAAGAACTTGAAAACATTCATAATTAATCATATCTTGATTAACCCATGAAAAAGAAATAGGTTTTATTCAAACATCCATAAGACATGATAATAAGCCATCTAGAGAAATAAATTGGATTTTATCCTTACATTATATTCCCATTAAATCATGAGAAACATTAAAGGATTTTTTCATAGATGAAAAACACTTTATATGAGTTTTAAAATTTACATGTAGAAAGAATAAGAAATACACTTTTCATTATTTATCTCTTTTGAGAAAACATTTATAAGACAAAGGGAATAGAAATTTCTTTGTAAAAACATAAAAACATGGAGAGTAAGTTTCTTAAAGAGATCTGATAATGAATATGGGAAAATATATTAGTATGTAAAATGTTGAAAATAGATTCCTTTCACACTATTATACATAAATTCATAGTTAATTAAAAATAAATTCATGAGTAACTTTTAAATATCATTTTCAATGAGATAATAAGAAGAATTTTCATGAAATTATTTCAAAAGATAAATATAAATAATGGATCTTTGTAAAGAAACAAAGGTTATGTCCACAAATTTATAGTGAAAATAAAATATTTTTTCATGAAAATAAATTCCTTTTTAATTTTTTAAAATACCTTTATTTTAACCCACGTCATTTAAAAGATAAATAAAGATACCTTTTAAAAATAGTTAAAGTAAAATATAAGGATAAAAATAAATAATACATATTTTTAATTCAAAATAATAATGGAGAAAATTGGTAGGAATAAATGATATGGACATGGAATAGAAAGGGCCTAATATAGAGCATGGGAATTATTATTATTAATCTTATAATTTTATGAGAAAGAAATTCATCATAAAAGAAGAATTGAAATAAAAATTCATTTTCCCTATAGAGGAAGAGAAATTACTATATAATAAAATCTTAAGGTGGAATAAACCACTCATGGAAGAATTAATTTCAAAAAGAAACATTATAAAATATACCTTTTATTAAATGACTAGTACTCGATAATAATTAGAAATTTTTTAATTAATATTATTTTTTAATTATCTTATGAACCATTTTCAACTAAATATCTTATATATTAAGTTTGATTACATATTTCATACTATATAAATAGTATTTTATAAAATATATTATATTTATATATTAAGATATGATTTTTAATACTATATAAAGTTTTTTTATAAAATATATATTTTATCAGTGCTAAAAACTATTGTTTTAGCGCTGATAAAATTACCCTTTATCGGTACTAAAAGAAGAGAAGATAAAGGGGGTAACTTTATCGGTGTTAAAAAAAGAGATGATAAAGTGGTACTTTTATCAGTGCTTTTTTTATCCCTGATAATGGTACCCCATTTATAAATACTTTTTTAGCACTGGATAAAGCCAAATCTATGGTAGTGGTATTTATAAAAACTATATTTTGTACTATTCACCTAAAAATTAATATTTTCTAAAAAAATACCAAAAAATCACCCTAATTTAATTTTGATATTATGAATCTAAAAATTAAATCCATTTTATCAGAATAAATTTCTAAATATTATAAATTTAACTTTTAAATCAAAACATAATTACATGGAAAAATGATTTTATAGAAAAGTTGTCTTTAAAAAAAACATTAAGTGGTATTAATATTATTTCATATTAATTACTAATTTGAAATGATTATTTATATATTTTATTAAAAATTAGAACATTTAGAATAATCCTTTAAAATTTATCAATTTGTTTTATTAAGATAAAAATATATAATATAGAAAAATACAATTATTTGAAAAATAGATCTTAAATGGTTTTATTTCTATTTATTTAGGAGTGGTCAAATTTTTAATAAGTATTAATTAAATTTAATAAATAATTTTGTATTAAATACAACATTTATTATTTATTTAAATTCATTCTTTAAAATTAAATTGTTTGGAAATACCAAATGTTTAAAATACATTTATTAATATAAAATTTATTACATTTCATCTTTATATCATCCAAGATTCTACTTAAAAATACCCACAAAACTTATGAATAATATCTAAGGGTAAGATAAGTGATGGTGGTTTTCAAGGGTGTCGTCTCAAATATCATGGATCTTGTAGTGATTTCCATGAGCATGAACTTCTTTTGAAATGATTTCGCTCGAGCTATACTTGATGGAGTCAAGATTGGGATTGGTATAGGGAAAACCCTCATGATGCTACCTCCCTTACAAGCTCAAATAAATGAGACTTGTAAGGGTGAATTATAATACTTGATTCCATTGCTTCTTATTTCTACATAGATTTTATAATGTGGTCACTTCTGTTTATACCCATAAATTTAACAACTGTGTTATAATGGTCATATTTAATACTTAAAATTTTATATTTATAAAATGTATTGTGTTTCTCCTTGGTTTTACACTACATGTGAAAAAAGTAATTTAAAATTATATTTATTTAATGAGAAATTAATACTAAAACCTCATAGTGGTACATTCTCCCCCAAACTAAATTGTGTTCTCGTGATTTTAATTATCACTCGCTAATGAAAATAGCTAAGGGTATCCATAAGCTGAACATAACTCAAGATAAAATTTATAATGAGATATCAACCTTACTAACTTGGGTAATACTAGGAAAAATAATAGTAATATCCCCAATATTTAGTTTATATCTAATATTTTGAGCTAAACGCCCCTCATGTTGGGTATTAAGACTCATTTAAAGGAATTAATTTTCCTAAAGAGTTTATAGTCAGTCTGGAATCGATAGATGGTCATAGATTGATTTGAAATATGAAATGTGATTTCCCTATTTTAGTAATTAATATGGATTTGATGTGTATATATTCGGTCCATTTTTTAAATCGTATCAAATTCATCTAAATAAAGAATAATAAGATTTTCATGAAGCACATTCCCACAAACTTAAACTTAAAATATAGTAATCATACCGCTATAATTTTTCTATAATAATTCCATATAAAATCATGAGGCTAGTGATTTTATGTTCTTAGAAAAATTCATAGATATACTGAAGTTTCTAGAATTATATTCCAATAATACATCCACAAATCTGAAGTAGGGCATAAGTGTACCTTAATTATCACAGTTCACTTCAATGGTATCCATTATATAGGTTATTCCCTGTTCCCTTAGTGGTTTCTCATACCTATTATCATCATTATCCCTTAGGTTAGGGTATCAATTTTCATAATACGAAAATTCATTGAATTTAAAACATTATATCTTGGGTAGTAAATTAGTTGGGACCTTCATACCCTCTATTGTGTTGGACAACCTTTTTATCTCTCTTAAAAAATCATAAGCTCAATAACCAATCCTTCCACACTTAAATCATTTTTTATTCCTTTGATACATTCCCCTAATGATTCTTCCTATATTATTAACACATAGGGAATTGAATCTTCTTTCCTTTGTGGTCTTTATCACCTGAACTTTCATAAAACTCCATATTTATCTTATTTTTTGGGTTTATAAATTCAACTAGGTTCAAGTTTTTTAATTGTGATTTTTGATAGCTGGTTAGGAATAAACACAATATTATTGACACTATATCCCATCATGTTTGGTTTCTCATTAGGACAATCATTATATTTTCTATCACATACATTATTAACTTAGTTCCTCTAGGATTCATTTATTACTTTAAATAAAACAAAATTGAGTTATGGGAATACACAAATTAATAACTGTAATATATATATATATATATATATATAAACTTAGAATAAGTAACTCATAAATGATGTACATAACCTAACTTATGAATCTATATGTTTGAATTTAGGTTATCCATTTTCATATTCATATTAAGATCTATAACCTAACTAGTTATATATTACATCATTAACTTACTTTTAAATCCTTCATAATAGATCTTAAATAAAATGTGAATCAACCCAAATAATATCCACAGGGAGTGTTAAACTAGGTTTATAGTTACGCTCACTTTTCATGCACCAAGTGAAGATTTATTTAAAGTTCAACCAACCTTTTCAGTGTTATTACCCCTATTTGAATATGTTATAGAGCTTATATATTCTTATTTTTATCTAAATATGAATGTTATATCTAGGAATAAACACACTCTATAATTTAATAAAATTTTAGGATGTTTTTATATATTTATTATTATCCCTAGGGTTTTCACAAATATTCTCTAGTCTTAATCCCCAAAAATAAAGAAACATTACTCTGATACCAACTGAGGCACCCCATACCCACGCTCCTGATTCTGGTGCTAAAAATACATAAATTTTATGATAAATTTGAAACCAACTAAGATGAACCAAAAACACTTACATCATTTTATATATAAAATCAATATTTGAGAATTACTTATCACAATAAATCACAGCCCAAAACATAAATTTTTAGTGTCTTTAGAGAATAGATACATAAACATCTTATTTTAAAACATTATTAACATCTCCCAAAAATAGTATTCTCATTTATACCCTATTTTAAAAATCAAACATAATATTTTCATTCATAACCAGGGGAATGGAAATATAATAAATGGTGAGATAAAATGATTAGTAAGGTTAAACATAAGATTTATCAATAAAAGTTTATAACTGAGCATAAGATGAGCATAAGGGTGTGAGAATATAGTAAAGTTGTATGGAATAATATGAGATAATCATAGCCAATTAATCATGTATCATAAAACATGAATCATGTAATAAGGCTTTGATCATAGAATAAAACATGAGTAATAATAGTGTGAAAACATGAGTCAATATCCATGAGATATGAAACCATAACATGGAATAATAATGAGTCATAAAAGTGTGGCACAAACATAAGTATATAAAATTAATTTCCTATGTTGAGACTCACTACCAAGACAATCATTTCATAGTGGATTGAGTCCCATAGGGTATTGGGTTTACTCTCATTCCTAGAAATATGGTGGATATATTCCTATAAGGGATTAGGTTCAATCCCATTCCCAAAAATATGTAATCTCATGAGATATAAATATTTTCACAATGAATTGGAGGTTATATAGGGTCCACCCATCACATAATAATAAACCATATATATGTGCGCCATAATAACATGAAAACATTCATAATTCATCATAGCTTGATTAACCCGTGTAAAAGAAACAGTTTTCATTCAAACATATATAAGATATAATCCTTATCCATCTAGAGAAATAAATTGAATTTTATCCTTATAGTATATTACCATTCAATCATGAGAAAAATTAAAGAATGTTTTCATAGATGAAAAACACTTTTTTATGATCTTTAAAATTTACTTGGAGAAAGAAGATGAAATACACTTCACTTTATTTATCTATTTTTAGAAAATGTTTATAAGGAAAAGGGAATAGAAATTTCTTATAAAAAACATAAAAATATGGAGAGTAATTTTCTTAAAGATATATTAAAATGGTGGTGGGAAAATATATTAGTACATAAAATTTTAAAAATATATTCCTTTCACACTATTGTATAAAAATTCAAGGTTAATTGAAAATGAAGTCACGAGTCACTTTTAAATATCATTTTCAAGGAGATAACAAGAAAAAAATTCAATAAATTATTTCAAAATATAAATATCAATAATGGATCCTTGTATATAAATAAAGGTTATGTCCACAAATTTGTAGTGAAAATAAAATATTTGATCATGAAAAGAAAGTCTTTTTTAATTTTTTTAAAATACCTTTTTTGTAACCCACATCATATAAAAGAGAAATAAAACTAAATTTTGAAAATAGGTAAATAGAAATATGAGGATAAAAAAGAAATAATACATATTTTTATTTCAAAATAGTAAAGTATAACATTGGTTTAAAAAAAGAATATGAACATGGAAGAGAAAGTGCTTAATAGAGAGGATGGGAATTATTCTTAACAACGTTATACTTTTACGAGAAAGAAATTAATCATAAAATAAGCATTTAAATAAAAATAAATTTTCCATATATAGAAATATAAATTAATATATAGTAAAATTTTGGGGTTCAATAAACCAATCATAGAAGAATAAATTTCAAAAAGAAACATTATAACTCAAAAAAAATATTTGAGTTCACAAAATTCTTTACGGCTTTGGTAACCTTTGAATAAAACCCCCTTAAAAGGGATATTATGTGATTAAAATGTAAATAACTAGAAAAAAAAGAGGAAATAAATTAAAATACAATCATAGGTTATAATTTACCCAACTTAAAACAATATAGTTCAAGAAGAAACATTATAACTCAATGAAAGGATATTTAGTTAAAAAGCACCCTTAGAACTATAGTAACAATTGAATAAAAAGTATATTGAGGGATTCTTGAAAATAATTGTACATAAAATGAAATAAAATTTAATAATAATAATATAATCCAAATTTTTTAGTAATTACACCATATAAAATAAGAATAGTTGCATAATATTAAATTATTCCTCAATAAAGGGAAATTGAGACAAAACCCTTACCTAGGATTTCTTCTTGGTTATACACGCTCAAACCTAATATATAATAAAAATAACCATATTAATATCTTATTTAATAACATTATTCATTTATAATAACTTTTTTATACTTCATTTATAATCATTATCTACACATATATTAGTAAGTTATAGTTTATTTTTATTATCAGGTGTTAATAATTTTGTTCATTCCATATGGGTTTTGTAATGGCGATATCGATCCTCGTTATTTGGTAAAAATTTTACCATTAAGATATTACCCAAGGTAATAGAATATAATTTCACTAATTATTAATAAATTACCAATAACAATCCATGATATTTATTTATGATTTATGAAGATGAAATTAATAAGGAGCTTATTTCGGGTAATTTACCAATATCGACATATTAATTTATAATGATCCTTAATTTGTGTGTCATAATTTAAGAAAAATATTAATGAAATATATTAATCCTTAATATCATATATATTCATAAAATAAATTTTTATAACTATCCATGTAATGTGGTGATGAAAATGAAATGTGTCGTCCATATAGGTGGTAGTTCGCACGTATGCATGAGTGGCGTTTTCATTTTCTAATGAATGGGAGGGGAGGAAGGTAGATAGTGATTATATTTAAATAATATTAATTATGTCATAAATACCATATTTATTCATTAAATATATTATTCTAACCATCTAATTTATTTTGTGATTAAAAACAAAATACATCATTCATGGAGGCGGTAATCCGCACATACGCACGAGCGACGTTTTCATTTTTTGAACAGTTGGGAGAAAAGTACAAAAATGTTTCCATAAACATAATAAAATTTAAGTATACTTATGCTACTTATTTAATTTTTTTTATTATTTTTATAATAGTTTTCTAGGAGGTTTAAGAAGAAATAAATAAATGGAAATAAAATAGGAGTGATTATAAATTTTTACTTTACTTTGTGGTACAACTCCTTGAACCATCTTAGAATGATATTTCGGTGATAAAGAACCAATAAAACTTGGGATATATATTTGGGGAGTGATTTTTAAAGTTTTTGGTTGAGCTAAATGGATTATGGAGTAAGGAGAAGTTTGGTGGTGAAGGGTTCCTTTTATAAGTTAGAGGGGCATCACTTTTATAAAAACTCATAACTTTATATTAAAGGCACGTCACTTTCAAACTAAACTAGCTCTAAAAGTGTAAAATAATTGAAATGGGATGATTCTTGGTTGATTAACCTCTCATACACACAAATAAGGGATACTTTTTGGGATATTTTTTTCATTTCCCCATAATTTAACTTTTTACCATAATTTAATTTTACAACAATAACTTGTTTTTTTAACCCCAATAACTTGTTTTTATGAATAAAAATAAAATTTACCTTATTAAATAATTTTGAAATTATTATTTCAAATATTAAATCAATTTTATAATATTAAATTTCTAAAATTAAAGTATAATTTTAATTATTAAATGTATTTTTTTCATTGAAATGGTTTTATAAATTTGTAATTCATGCTTATACGATAATGATGTCATAAAAGTAATGGTATTTGTAAAAACATCATTTCTTACTATTAACCTAAAAATCAATATTTTCATAAAAATCCTAAAAAATCACCCTAAGATAATTTTGATATGCTGAATAAAAAAATAAAATAAATTTTATCAAAATAATTTTATATATATGATAAATTTAACTTTTAAATCAAAACATATTTTATATGAAAAATAAATTGTTTTTATAGAAAAGTGATATTTAAAAAATAATTATGTGTTCTTAATCTTATTTAATATTAATTAATAATTTGAAATTAGTATTTATATATTTTTTACTATATGAAATTTATAATAATCCTTTAAAATTTATCAATTTATTTTATTAAGATAAAAATACATAATATTTAGAAAAATACAGTTCTTCAAAAAATATATTTTATATAATTTTATTCCTAATATTGATAAATTTTTTAATTAGTAATAATTAAATTTAATCAATATATTTTTATTAAATACAATTTTTATTATTTAATTAAATCCATTTTTTAAAATTAAGTATTATAGAAATTCCAAATGTATAAAATACATGTATTAATATAAAATTTATTATGTCACGTGTTTATATCATTTTAATTTCTACTTACAAATCCCCTCAAAACTTTTGATTAAGATCTAAGGGTAAGATAAGTGGTGTTGGTTTTCATGAGTGGTAAATTAGCTATCATGGATCTCATAGTGATTTCCATGTGCTTGAACCACTCCCACAAACAATTTCACTCAAAATGAACTTTATGGAGTTCAGCTTGGGCTTCATCTAGGGAAAACCCTAGTGATGTAACGACCCTTCCAAGATCAGATAAATGAGCCTCACAATAAATACTTCTACTAATTAATTTCATTTCTTCTTCTTTCTACATATATTTCATAATTTGGTTACTTCTTTTTATATCCACCAATTTAACAATTATATTATAATGGTCATATTTAATACATAAACTTTTATCTTAATAAAATTTATCATGTTTTGTCTTGGTTTGAAATTGTGTTTGAAACAAGTTGTTTGAAATAATATTTATTTAATTGGAAATTAATACTAAAACATTAGGGTGTTAAAAACTATATGGATAAACTATGTGGAGTGAAATTCAATTCCAGTGTAAGATACATAGTTGGTGCATGGTTTGGTAAACTATGTGGCCAAACCATGTGAGCTGCCCTGATCTATTAAAATTTGAAATGACCACCCCCCTCCCCTCTCCCCTTGATTTTTAGGGTGTTTGGCCTCCCATTTACCCTCACCCATGTGGCTCACTCGTAGGAGATCTCAAAATAGATCCTCTCTTCCTTCTCCTTGCTTCTTAATCCATTTATCCTTGGATTTCAAGTAGATTATGTTAAGTCACCTCTTCTCTCTTCTTCCTCTCTTCCTCCTTCCTATCCTTATGATCTTTCTTTCTCAAAAAAAAACCCTAGAAGCACTATTGGACAAGATTGGGATTCATTATTGGTCTAATCATGGGGATTTGGTTGTCTGGGTCTTGTAGAGTTTTTTTCCCTTGAGGATTTTCTTTCTCCATCAAAGGTGAGTTATTATGGTGAATTGAGGTAGGTGTTTTTATGAAATTACATTTATTTAAAAATTCATGAAATATTTGAGTTTTATAAATTTATTTCTTATCGAGTTAAATTTATATTTCATAACCATAATATGTTTATGTATTTTTTTAAAATTATTTCTATGCTTATCAATGAATGTATTTTTATTGATTTCCTATGTTTGGTTTTTAATATTGTTTTCTTATGCATGTCGAGTATTTCTAAAAATTGTTAAGAGGCTCTTTTATATCAAATTTTAAAATTAAGGAGGTGTTTGAGTTTGTCTTGATTTTAAAATAGGTAAGTTTTTTTTACTAAAAGGTTTATAAATATTGTTTCCATGGTTTATTTTTCAAAAGGTTCTTTATAACTTTTTTCCATGTTTGAGAAAAAGGCTTGTTTGGAACTTGGTTAAAAAAGGTTTCCATGGAATGTGTGACATGGATGATTTTATATCTTGGATTTCCATGCTCATTTTAAATTATCTATTGGCATGTTATAAAATATTTTCATTGATTTTTGTGATACCTTTATTTGTGTCCCTTTATGTTATGCCTTGTATAGACTTTTACCCTTTATGGGATGAACTGGATTGATATAAGTGATGTATGGATGGAATGAAAGGGTATTTTTCTTGAGAGGGTATTAGAGGTGAGTGAGGTTTATTTATCATGTATTATTTATTATGTATATGATTATCATTTCTTATTATTTTCTCACCTCCGATTTTATTGTTTCATGGGAACCCGGGTAGCTAAATGAAAGATCTAGGTTTATGCTACACTAGTCTAGGTAATGCACTGGATAGTGTACCCTAGTTGTATATTATGACATGGATATGGGATTACCCCAATGAGACTATGAGAGTGACTCAAGAACTTATATTTGTTAGGAATGCATCATAGGATGTTAATTTATTCCATTGAGTGTTGTTTAGGATCATCTCATGTTAAAACCAAGTGAGTTTCCCATGATGATTATCCATTTATGATGATGATTTTATTTATGGATTATCACTTCATATAGGTTTGTATCCCCTTATTATCACTTTGGTTATTGTCACCATTATTTTGATTATAATTTATCATTTTGGTGCTTCTTTGATATTTTGGTTTTCACTTGAGGATATATTTTCATTCTTTTATAGTTGGGATTATTTCTAAATGGTTTTCAAATAGGTATTTGTAAAGAATAGTTTCAAATGAAAAAAGTGGATATTGTTTTATGTGTAGGATTTTTAGAAAAGTTTTTAAATTATAATAATGAATTGTTTTATTTTTCATAAACTCAAAGGTTATCATTTCAAGGTTATAAATATTTTATTCTCTGAGTGGTGTTTCTACCCTCATATTTGTAAAAAGGGTGGAAGTTTTCTAAAAGGGGTAAATAATTTTAATCATTTCTTTCTGATTTATCATAATAAAAACCTATTTTATAAATATGGTTCAAACCATAATTTATAAAATTTCTTATGAAATTAATTTCATACACCCTTTAGTGAAATCCTATTGGGCAGGTTTAGCTCACAACCTACATATACACTTATGTGTCTGTGTGTATCCTTCGTGTTTTCATTCAAGTGTTCAATTTTTGATCCCTTGTGAACTTTTTTTAAGTTTTTCAGATTGTGTACATGTTGGGATGTGGTGAGTGGCCATGGATTATATAGATATGTTCAAGAAATGGCTCAGTTTGTTTGTTTCCATTTTGTTTAGAAAAGGGTTTTCCCTATTAATGTTGGAGTTGGTGGCCTAGAACCAAATACATTATACTTTATTCATCAATAAATACCTTATCACATATTGATTGTTCTTCTGCATGAAAATTCATGTGATAATGTCTTAAGGATAGTTATTGCATTAAAGGGTCATAGCGGATCCCTGCTATGATGAGAACCCGGAAGTGCCATAACATTGTTCATGAATATATGTTCTATGGTCAGATAATGTTATTTTAGGGACACAAATAATACATGCCATTAGGGGTGAGGACTCATAAAACTTTGAGGCACCTTCTCATGGTGTGCGCCCTTGGTAATATATAGGATGATATTATGAGAACGAGACCCGCCAGCAGGAAATCCAAATTTTATAGTGTCATTGGATGTTCCTATCTATGGACGTGTGTATTAATCCTTATACTTTAAGATTATTATTAATGGGTATTACAACTTGCACACTTATATGTATTGATAAAAACTATGATGACACACTATTTTCAGTGAGGTAGGATATGTTGGGTGTGTCATGAGTAATACTGCATTAATAGATAATGCGAGAAAGGATTTTTCCCTTCTGTTCCATAATAGAAGTAAATATCTCAGGCCCTTTTATGGAATTTATATAACCTAAATAAATCCATGGACATGGTAAGGAATGAGAGAGTTCAATTTTGTAAATGCAAAGAAAGAATAATCGAGCACATGGGTTGATGGCACTAGCATGAAACCCACTTGATTTGAGATATCGAGACAAAGGGATTACATTACACAGTAAGTGTTTGTAGGAGGTGACACGTAATTGCAGTGTTAACTTATTTCTCTATGGGTGCCTTGGCGTGTTACTAGATGTTAACCTTGTACTTTAGGCAGGCTCCGCCTAATTCCACTGAGAAATAGGACTAGAGGGTCACACACTAAGTGTGTCCAAGTATCTTAATTAAATATTAATTTAACAAGTTGAATAAAGATTATTCCATATTGTGGTTTAATAATTATTCAAGGATTACTGATTGCATTTATTTATACATTAGTTATTCGAGAGAATATATTGTGGGTGAAATAATATATTTATTAGTGAGTAATGTAGTGATATTTATTTGAGAAATAAATAGCCATTATTCAAGGTCTAATAAATGTGGTAGAAGAAATAAAGAAAATGGAAAAAAAAAGTACATGTCATGTATATTAATATACACTCCATGTAATTTTTCTAGGGATTTGTGAGAAATAATATTATTTATTTAATTAAATAATATTAGGTATAATTTTCTAGTGCATGTCAAGTAATAATAATAGTCAACTATTATTATTATACATGGGGTCTTAATAAGAATTAAATTAAATGAATAAATTCTTTCGGGTAATCAATTTATTTTATTATTCTAAGTAATTAAAATCCCAATTATATAATTCTCATTAGCCTATCCATTTTTGGGGATTGTTCACAATGGATCTAAAAGCTCTCAAACCAAGATATAATTATTTTTCCACTAAGAACGCTCTCAAGTTACGAGAGAGATCCTCCTCCACCGGATCAAGGAGAGTGCTTTGGAAGCAGCTCTCAGGGCGATCGAAGGCGAACATCGTAAGCGAAGGCTCTTTTGTGCTAGCACTTGCAGATCCCTTTGGTAGTGTATAGAGATATTTGGATCATGTGTGGATTACCGCTAGAGGAATCCTACACTTGGCTTCTACGACGCAATGACGGATCACATCAGATTGTGACCGAAAACATCAACAGAGAGAGAATTACATCAAGGTAATTCTTGTATTTTAATTAAATTAATTATAACCAACATATGATGATCCTCTATATGGTTCTGAGACTCCCTTCCTTTATTTCGTTCTTCGTTCTATTCTAAATATATCCAGCGTTTTATTATCGTGATGGATCTCAGATTGATCGTTGTTAACAGAAAAAATAAAGTTGGGTACATCCACCAATGGGCTTCCACTACACCTAGAACCTACAAGTGGTATCATAGGGATCATATTGTTGATTATAATTATTTAGTTTTTTTTTATTATTTAGGCATTTAATAATTTAGTTGTTTCAATTCAAGTTAATCCTTCTGCAAATCTGAATCTCGAGATCTGTTCTTCCTCTTTTATTTCATGTTCACCTTATAGAAACGATCTTTTCTTTTAATTTTGATTAAAATAAAACAAAGGATCTCATCCAGAGGTGCCAAATATTCTTGGATGCACAGCACCAGAACACATGGTGTGTATTCAGTAGTACACATTGTGTAGTCAAGATTCAATGCATCGAACCGGTCCACCAAACCAAGATATGTGTTGGAGTCTTTCTAAGTCTTAAATGAATTCTTGTGTTGAAAAGGAATATGTGGCACGCGGTTTCTAGATTACATGTCGTGTAGTCCAATGGACACGACGTGTAGTCCCTTCATGTTGGGGTTGGACCGTGTACCTCGTACACGGCTTGCCCGGCTGGAAACCGTGTAACACGGATACTACATGGTGTGTGGCCCACTGAACACACCATGTACTCCAAATATTTCCAAAGTACATCTACATGACATGTCCTCGGGCATGTACTTTGGATGGACAGTGAAAGATAGTACATGTCGTGTAGTTGGAACTACACACTGTGTACTTATCCAAATTATGCAGATTTATTAAAATTTATTATTATATTATAAAAAATCTTGATACGTGTACATAGTACAGGCATAAAGTTGAGCCACAACACGTGATAGGTATTTTATATATATATTTTTATTTTAACATCATTGTAATGTTCATTTCTACTCATTCGGTAGTTATGAATGGGAATTCACCGAGTTTCCTCCAAGGTACAAGTTATGTACAAAGATAATTTTAAATGAATTTATTTTTTAAAAATTATAATGGATGAGAATCTCAAGGAAATTCATAAAAGTGTTTAAGATAAAAGGATTTATTAATTAAAGATAATTAATTTATTCGAATATTATTTATCTTAAACAAGAATGATTAAATAATTGAATGATAGTTTTATTTATATGTAAATAGCATTGCATGTATGGATGATCACAAGCTAGACCAAGACCTTTGTATGTGAATGTTTCTTTTAATTTATTTATTTAAATTAAATTTGGTGGCATGTCAGCCTTCTCCTCATTAATATGTAGGGCATGTGTGCCCAAGGTTTCTTTTATGTAAAACCCCGTTTTACCCCTCACCTGCGAGTGAGATAAAAGAATATGTAATGGATGGAGCTCCCAATATAGTAGAGGCGGCTCAATTTTGTATCCAAGGTGAAACCAATCCAATGAGATACAAATGTGGACATGTGGAAATCCATAAACATGAATCCAAAAGGTTCAAGGTGTTTCTCCCATAGGTCTTGGGTTAGTTTATCAACCGCTAGATAAACTAACCAATAGATTAATCTCATGATCATACCATTTATTTTATTTCTGTCAGTTCCATGGTTTATTTATTATGGGTGTGTTGTCACGATCACACAATTAATGAATTAAACATGCATGAAAGATAGAACTAAAATAATACCAGATCATGCGTAAATATTATCTTAGACATGGTTAATCACTTAAGTATATACCACTTAATATTAAAAAGAATGTAATCAAAGATAATAAAATTGAAATTTACATATAAGTATAAAATCCCTCAAATAAATATTAAGTCGGTATAGCCTTCCATAATCTTGGTTAGAATCAAACCATAGTTCAAAGTGCTTGACCAACCCTAGTTAGGGTGATTTCAATTATTGGGGAATTCTAATTAAAGTTTTTGGGTTGAATTTAATTGGTTCACATCAAGGGTTTACTGCCACAGCAGGACTTGGTGTGGCCAAGAGGCAAAGGTTCAGGAAATCCAAAATAAAAGGGTTTCAGGATTGGGGAGTCCACTCAGCAGATCAAGGAACTGTGAGTTAATGCAGTTGGCATTTGGAATGCCTACCTAAAACCCTTCAAGTTTCTTAACCAAACCTAGTTGTGGTAATGTGAAGGGAAATATGAATCTTTTCCACTAGAATATTCAGGCAACAGAATATTCTGAAGTCAATGGTGAGGGCTATTAGATTTCGATAAAATAGTTGGAGACTAATAAGTATTAATTTATTTATTTGTCTCAGTTTTATCATGATAAAGTACTCAAATATTAGATTATCTTAATTTTTAGAAATGACAAGAAAAATGACTTCAAACACATCATTGCGAACCATAATTGAGAAGGAAAACCTTATCACTGACACTAATTTCCAGGAATGGCATAGGCGTTTACACGTCATCCTTTTCCATGAGAGGAAATTATACATGCTGGAGGAGCCTATTCTAGTTGTGCCTAGAAAAGAGGCTAGTGATGAGGAACTATATCTATATATGAAATATACGGATGATTCCACATATGTCCAATGTTTCATGCTATCGACCATGTCTAATAATCTCTTGAAGCAACATGAAAAGATAGACGTGTATAGCATGATGTCTCACATTAAGGATCTTTGTCAAGAGAAGGTGAGAGGGGAGAGATATGAGATCTCTAAAGATTTTTTTACAACTAAGCTCAGAGATTCTGAACTAGTTGGGCCTCATATATTCAAGCTTATTGGATACATTGAACGCCTAGACATATTAGGGATTAAGTTCCCATATGAGTTGTGTATATATCTCATCCTATCATCACTACCCAAGTCCTTCTCTAGATTTATTGTCAACTAAAACGTGAGCAGAAATGATAAGAGTCTATCAGAACTTCTGACCTTAATTCTCTAGGTAGATAATTACATGGGGAATGACAAACCCATAGTCCTTATAGTGAATAAGAAAAGGAAGGACAAGAAAAAGGGGCCAAGGATTCATAAACGGTCTAAATCCCCTGATCATCATCCCTCCAAGAAGGGGAAGATCTAGAGGCAGGGCAAGGAATGGGAGGCGGTATGTTTTTCATGTGGCAAGCCAAGCCACTGGAAGAGGAACTACACCTAGAAGCATGGGGATGCTAAAGGTTCGTTCGTTATCGAGTGTAATATTTCCATTTCTACACATTGGGTATTAGATACATCTTGTGGGTCTCACATATATATTCAAATATAGGAACCAAGTATATTTAGAAAGATTTTCATATGAGAGGTGGATCTTCGATATTCAAATGGCGTGAGGCTGGTTGTATTGGCCATTGGCGATTACCATCTCTCATTACCAACTAGGATGCTTTTGGTTTTATATAACTATTATTATGTGCCTAGTGTTACCAAGAACATAATTTCTATATCATGTTTGGATATGGATGGATTTATTTTCAAGTTTGTAAATAAAGGTTTTTTATTTTATAAGAACAACGTATGTTATGGTATGGCGCATTTAAATAATGGTTTGTATGTATTAAATTACAAAAAACAAGTGTTAGAAATCGATAATGAAACAAAGTCACATGACTCATACATCACCCAGTTGTGGCATCACCGTCTCAGTCATGTAAACGAGAAGCACTTGACAAAGCTCTTCTAAGATGGTTATTTAGACTCTAATGATCTAAAACCACTTGATAGATGTCATGCTTGTTTACAAGGTAAAATGACCAATCCACCTTTCAGTGGACAGGGTGAAAGGGCCATAGAGCTTCTAGTATTGGTGCACACGAATGTGTGTGGACCATTTCCAATAGAATCAAGAGGTGGATATGCTTACTTCATTACTTTTAATGATGATTGGAGTAGATATGGATATGTCTACTTAATGAGGTATAAGTCATAGTCCTTATAGAAATTTAAGGAATTCAAGAATGAAGTAGATAATCATCTTGGTAAGAAGATAAAGAAACTTTGATCAGATCTAGGTGGAGAATATTTGAACCAAGAGTTCATCGACCTTTTACGAGAGTCTAGGATTCTATCTCAACTCACCCCTCCTTATACACCACAGTGGAATGGTGTTAGTGAAAAGAGAAACTGAACCTTGTTGGACATGGTGAGGTCGATGATGAGTCATGGAGATCTTCCATTATCCTTTTAGAGATATACATTACAAACTATAGTATACACATTAAACTGAGTACCAAATAAGGCATAAAATGGAATTACCTCTGAGATATGGAATGGAAAGAAACTCATTATGTCACACACATGTGTATGGGGATGTGAGTCATTTATTAAGGCCTTATCAGGAAACAAACTAGTACCCTAGGGCACGAAGTGTATCTTTATATGATATCATAAGTAAATGAACAAATATTACCTATATAACCTTTTATACAAGAAAGTCATTGTCTTCGGACAAGACTTCTTTCTTGAGAGGGATCACATACTCAAAAAGGATAGTGGGAGAAAGATTAACTTTGAAGAATTTAATGCTCAAGATACACAGGATTTGGTATAGGAACAAGTTCCACAGGTCCCCATGGAAGAGGTTCCAAAAACACAAGTACTTCGTAAGAGATCAAGAGAGGTAAGGGAACCAAAGAGATTTGGTTTCCTAGTCATTGAGGATGGCGAGTCATTATTTTTAGACAATTATGAACCTCTCTCCTACAAGGAAGCAGTAGAGGGCTCAGAAGCTACAAGATGGCTAGAAGCTATGAAATCTGAGATGGATTCCATGTATCAGAACCAATTCTGGGTTCTGGTCAATGAGTCGGTTGATGTAAAGCCTGTTGTATGAAAATGGGTATTCAAGATAAATTTGTACATGGAAGGTCAAGTTAGAACCTATAAATCAAGGCTAGTGGCTAAAGGATTTAGACAGCATCAAGGAATTGACTAAGATGAAACCTTCTCACCAGTTTCCATGTTTAAATCCATAAGAATCATACTTGCCATAGTAGCTTACCATGACTATGATATTTGGTATATGGATGTCAAAATAGCATTACTTAATGAGAACCTTCAGGAAGATGTCTATATGAAACAACCAGAAGGGTTTGTGAAGCCAGGTAAAGCCAAACGGGTTTGTAAGTTGCATAAATCCATTTATGGATTATAGAAAGCATCTAATTCATGGAACATTTGATTGGATGAATCCATAAAGGAATTTGGTTTCGTTAAGAAAAAATTTGATCCATGTGTTTATAAGCAGTTTAATGGGAATGCGGTCGTTATCCTAGCAGTATATGTTGATGACATATTACTTATTGGAAATGATGTACTGGTCTTACAGTCAGTTAAGGATTGATTGAACAAATTTTTATCCATGGAGGACTTAGGTAAAGAAGCCTAAATTCTAGGGATCAATATCATTCATGATATATCCAAGAGGTTTCTTAGAATAAGTCAGGGTGCATACATTAACCAGATACTAAAGAGATTTAGTATAAAACAATCCAAGAGGGGATTGGTTCCAGTGTCACATGGCCTACATCTTTCTAAGAGAATGTGTCCTCAGACACAATGGGAGAAAGATAGGATGAGTAAGATCCCATATGCTTCATCTATAGGATCCATCATGTATGTCATGTTATATACTAGGCTTGATGTTTCCTATGCACTGAGCATGGTAGGAAGATATCAAGCAGATCCAGGAGAACAACATTGGACTGCTGTTAAGACTATCCTTAAGTATCTGAGAAGAACTAAAGATATGTTCCTGGTGTATAGATGAGATGAAGAGCTTTTCATCAGAGGGTATGAAGATGCTGGTTTTTAGACTGATCATAATGATCTAAAGTTGGAATTAGAATATGTTTTTTATCTCAACAGAGGAGATGTGAGATGGAAAAGTTCAAAGCAGCCAATTTTTTCTGATTCTAAAACAGAGTCTGAATATATAGTAACTTCTGATACAGACAAAGAAGTTGTCTAGATTCAAAACTTTTTCCATGAGATTGATGTGGTGCCTAGAAGTAAAGATCCTATCACATTGTATTGTGATAATACTACAGCGGTGGCTCTTGAAAAAGAACCAAGGTCAGATCAACGGACAAAGCACATTTTCTGAAAGTATCACCTCTTGAGGTATTTCTATCAAAGGGGTGAAGTTGCAGTGAGTAGAGTTTCCAAATAAGATAATTTGGTGGACCCCATGACTAAAGTCATATCTCAGCAGAAGCATGAATATCATGTGAGAGCTAGAGGGTTAAAGGTTGTTAGTAGTTGGATTTAGTCCAAGTGGGAGTCTGTTGGAGTTGGTGGCCTAGAACTAACTAATTTTTACTTTATTAATTAATAAATACCTTATCACATCTTGACTTTTCTTCTTCATGATAATGCATGTGATAATTTATCAAGGATAATTATTGCATTAAAGGTTCATAGAGGATCTCTACTATGATGAGAACCTGGAAGTGTCATAACACTATTCTTAAATATATGTTCTATGGATGGATGATGTTATTTTAGGGACACAAATAATACAGGCCATTAGAGGTGAGGACTCATAAAACTTTGAGGCACCTTCTCATGGTGTGCTCCCTTGGTAATATCCAGGAGGATGTTATGAGAACAAGACCCGCCAGCAGGAAATCCACATTTCATATTGTCATTGGATGTTCCTATTTGCAGACGTGTGTATTGGTATTCAGACTTTAAGATTATTATTAATGGGTATTACAACTCACACACCTAAATTTATTGACGAAAACTATAACAAAACATTGTTCATAGTGAGGTAGGATATGTTGGGTGTGTCATGATTAATACTACATTAATAGATAATGTGAGAAAGGATTTGTCCCTTATGTTCCATAATGGAATTATATATCTCAAGCCCTTTTATGGAATTGATATAGCCTAAATAAATCTATGTCCATGGTAAGGAATGGGCGAGTTCAATTCTGAAAAGTCAAAGAAAGAATAATCGAGCACATGGGTTGATGGAACTAGTATACAACCCACTTGATTTGATATATCAAGACAAAGGTATTACATTACATGGTAAGAGTTTGTAGGATGTGACACATCATTGAGGTGTTAAATTCTTTATCTATGGGTTCCTTGGTGTGTTGTTAGACACTAACCTTGGACTTTAGGCAGGCTCCGCCTAATGCCGCTGAGAAAGAGGTCTAGAGAGTCACACACTAAGTGTGTCCAAGTATCTTAGTTAAATATTAATTTAACAAGTTGAATAAAGATTATTCTTGATTGTGGTTTAATAATTATTCAAGGATTCATGGTCGCATTTATTTTGAAACTAGTTATTCGAGAGTATATATTGTGGGAAAATAATATATTTATTAGTGATTAATGTAGTGATATTTATTTGAGAAATAAATATCCATTATTCAAGATCTAATAAATGCGGTAGAGGAAATATAGAAAATGGAAAAACAAAAGTACACATTGTGTATATTAATATACACACTGTGTAATTTTTCTAGGGATTTGTGAGAAATAATATTATTTACTTAATTAAATAATATTATGTGTAATTCGTTGGGTGTATGTCAAGTAATAATAATATTCGATTGTTGTTATTAAACATGGGGTCCTACTAATAATTAAATGAAATGAATAAATGATTTTAGTTAATCAATTCATTTTATTATTCTAAGTAATTAAAATCCCAATTATATAATTCTCATTAGCCTATCCATTTTTGGGGGTTGTTCACAATGGATCTAAAAGCTCTCAAGACAAGAGATAATTCGTTTCCCACCAAGAGCACTCTCAAGTTATGAGAGAGATCCTCCTCCATCGGATCAAGGAGAGCGCTTTGTAAGTGGCTCTCAGGGTGATCTAAGGCGGAAATCGCAAGTGAAATCTCTTTCATGATAGCACCCGAAGATCCCTTTGGCGACGTCTAGAGATATGTGGAGTGCATGTGAATCACCGCTAGAGGAATCATACACTTGTATTATATGACGCAACGACAGATCACATTGGATTGTGACCAAAAACATCAACAGAGAGATAATTTCATCAAGGTAATTCTAATATTTAAATTAAATTAATTATAACCAACATATGATGATCCTCTCTATGGTTTTTAGAATCCCTTCCTTTGTTTAATTATTCTTTCTATTCTGAAGATCTGACATTTTATTATCGTGAAGGATCTTGGATTGATCGTTGTTAATGGAAAAAAATTAAATTTGGGTACACCCACCAATGCGCTTTCGCTGTGCTCGGAACCTACAATTAAATCCCAACACATAGAACCTAGAAAAATCATAGATTCTAAGTGGTTGGTAGGGTTTGGTTTGCGTTAGGTTATAGACTCATTTATGTATTTTATGCATGTTTATCCAAGAAGGTTTAATTATTTTTTTTTCATTTGATTTTTTCATCTTTGGTGGATGTTCATGTATGTTCATATGCATTTCATTTAAAATATTTTTTATTTTATTTATATTTTATATACTGGTTGTATTATAAAAAATTTTGGATCCTTTAATTTTCATCTACAGGTTTTTTAATTGTGTTTAACCAATCTATGGATGTGTCATGTTGTATTTTTAGTAAAAATCTTGTATGTTCCACATGAAACAAAAAAAATGGGGAAAATGTTCCCCCATGATCCTTATTCAACCTCTATTTTTTATCAGCCTCTGGAAATTGGAAAGCATGATGGAGTTTATTGGTTATCATATTCATGATTCAAGTTTTTGTGTTAGGTCATTATAGATACCCTAAATACTAACATGGTGTTACACCATCCTTCAATGCACTCCCCTAAATATTTAAAGTCCTAGGATCAATATAAAGGGTTAATGAAAATCTTTAGGGGTTAAAATCTAAGGTTCAAATAGTTGGTTAAATTTACACAAAAATAGGAAGAAGTTGTGACCTTTTTTCCTAATGTTTAATGAGGGGATCAAACTCCAAGGTTTAATCAATGCTTCTAAAATGTTGGCCTTAGTAGAAACTTTGTGAAAATGTCAATCACTTGATCATTTTTTCCAATAATTTTAATTTTGACAATTAATTTCTTGGGTTTCTCTTTGATAAAGGGGTACTGGATTTCAATGAGATTCATTTTTTAGTATTGTATAGGATTATTAAAGAGATATACTTCATATTTATTGTCACATAAAATGGTCATTTTAATGTTCATATTTTATCCAAGATCCACTAATTATTTCTCAATCCAAATAAATTTTCTACATTTCTTTGTACTATTTATAAATTCATCATATATAGTACTTAATAAATTATTATCTTGTTTCTTTCTAAGTCATTCTACACATTTATCCCTAATTAAGAATTATTTTCTACTTGTTGATTTTCTGTAAAAAATATCTTGGCTAATAGACATCACTATAATTAAGTTTACAACAAATTTATCTTGAATCTATCATATTATGCACATAAATATATAATTGATTATTACTTTCATATATATAAATATCTTTTTAACAACCATGGTACACACCCCACATCTGGTATCACTTTGAAAGTGGGCATCCAAAAAAAATTGCATCGACAAATTTTCCATTTTCTTTTTGATTAAATTTTTTTTCAATAATGATCAGCATTGAAATTATCTTACTCTATTGTATACCAAACAATTTTAATAACTAGTTAATATGTTTAACTTAGGAAACAAAATTATATTCACTTATTTGAGTTATTTTTAGACCAAGGGAATGTTTCATCTCATAAATCATCAACATTTTGAACTCTAGTCTCATTAATTTAGAAAATTACTTACATGATTTAGATTTACTTCTTCTAGATATGATATTTTTGTAACATCCCAACCCATAATCCACTAAAGAGTTCCCCGATCTAGTGGGTCACATGGCCTCAAGAACGCCTCCCTGTATGCTAGAGACTACAGACTAGTAGCAAGGGCCTAGGGTGTGTCTATGGGGAGACTATTCCCTCATGTAATAGTATAGTGCAGTGGTAATAATCATATCAGTCAATAGAGGAAACATATAATAAATCACGGATAGGAGATAAACATCCAGAATACTATAATAAATAAAAAATTCCATGGGCAATATCATATACAAAATGGCCTATCATGTCATCTCTCTACAAAGCAAGAAAATATGTATACATAAATCCATTACAATACATGTATCAAAAGTACAAAAAAACAAAAAAAAATTATCCCAGATAGAATCACAATCCTAGATCGGTCATGTGATCCTATGCTCCTAAGTATAAAATAATCAAGCATCATACAATGGGCACTTTCCTCGGTCCCTACCTGCATCCAAGAAGTCTATCTAGGTACCCAATGGCAGCCTGAATAGGGTGTGAGATAACACTCAGTAGGCCACTATCAATGGTGTTTATAACAGTCTAGTTTGTGTAATATAAACAAAATCAGTGTGCAATATATCACAGGTATAAAAGTACTGAAAGTAAATTGTGATCCTTTCCACCAAAAAATGGCTCCCTATAAAAAATATTTAAGCTCCCATAAATAAGGGTAGTTGTAAAACATAAATAAGAAGTGTGATAATATCCAATATAACAACTGTAAACTAGTACCCATACCAGGACTATCTGTACTGACTGAAAATTCATTTTTTTGATTTTTGAAAAACACTTTTTGGTCAAGTGAGAACCCATACCAGGACTATCTGTAAGCATAGAAAAATATACACAATGAACACATTGTGTCATCTAGTGCCAACATTCATAATGGACTCACCATGTAAACAGTAGTTAAACATCCATATCGGCCTATGTTGTGTTATCTATTTCAAACCACAAAGGGCTGGATCCAAGGTATAAAATACCAAGGAATCCTCATCGAGTCCCATGAGCATCTCAATGAAAACTCAATAAATACTTGGGTAGATTCCAATGAGCATGTAAACAGGGAATTTCCAATGTGATCCCAATCAAGATAGATCTAAGGGGTATCAAGGCCTTTATCATCCTATGGAATCAGGATCCAAGGAGTAAACAGTTCCTAGGAATCCACTTCCATAAACAAGATTTGTGGGTAGAAACATCCATGGAATCTATGTAATCATAATCCAAGGATCTCAGCATACACTACCATTTTAATTAATCAATAAAATCATTCATTAGTCACATGAAATGAGTTCTTCCAACTCATTCAACATTTTACCAATAAACTATTTATCCATTTTAATCATATGGAATAACACGCAAAGGAGGCAACAACTATCTCCTTTCAATTAAATTCAATTCATTCCTTTCATTTAAAAATGAAAAAATAAAACAAGGTGTTAACAACCTTAAACAATTCATTTAATTCACATTAAGGCTCCCACTATAATTGGAAATCGCATACGCACCCAACGAGGTGGTACAACATAGGACATATACAAGGGAACACCCCATGGGTGGCATGGGTTAAGGTGAACAAACTCCAACCATTACAATGGTACTCAATGGGCAACCTAACACATTTCAATTCATTAAATTCAAAAATTCAATTAACTAAAGGGGCATCGCCAGAAATCCTAGAATGCGGTACAATGGAAACTATGCTTATAAAAAACAAACCTTGAGAGAAAGGTATTGACCACCTAACATAGGTCCATAGTAGAGCACTCATTCAGTATCAACCTCTAATTCAGTCCAGATCGGGAGAAAAAAATACTGGATGAAGATCCTAGAAATTGGGGCATATTAACTTTCACTAAAATAACTCCATCAATAAAAAGTTGAACGAAAAATGATATGAGAGGAATAGATTACTTAACATCTCAGATCCAACGAGACAATCGGTGCTTGAATTGGACATAATATAAAGAAACGGTGACTAAGAGTAGTTTTAGGATTGAAAATGATCAAATGGAAGGAAGAGTGCCCCTACTATCTAGTGGAAATTAAAGGGGGAAAGAAGTTTAAGTTTAAACTTCATTAACGGAAAAATTTCATTTTCAATATTTTTACTGGGTAACATGGTTTGGCTGCACGGTTGGTTAAACTGTGTTCCAACCATGAACCCTTCTCTATATCAAGGGAAACCTCACACAGTTTACGCACACTATTTGGGAAACCATAGGCAAACCATTCCACACACCTCTTCTAAAAATTGTAAATATCCCTTATGGGCATGGATCCCAAGATGCATGGTTTCCTCAAACTGTGCATCCACCTACAACCCTCTATCCAACCTCACACGGTTACTTCTAACCATGTGTATTGGGCTCATGGTTTCTTCTAACTATGTGGCCCAATTTGTTTCTCAAAAAATCAGGATCTTGGCTCCAAACAAGCCCTAAACACCCCCTGAAACTCATGTGACCTCCTCAGGCATTTACTTTAGGTCAAAAAAAGCATTTAAACTAAAAAAAAAATTACCTCATATGAAAACCCAAGATCTTACAATATTCCCCCATTAAAGAAATTCATCTCTGAATTTTCCTTCCAAGGGTGGTCAAGAATTTCCTGAGAATAACTTTGGCCACTGAGCACATACATCAGTCTCCCACTCCCAAGTCTCGTCCTATAAACGATCATGATTTCTTAGAACCAGTACTGGAAGAATGGACTAGGCTCAAAGAACCTTCATGCTTATGTCAATGATATGAATAAGATTCTCTTCAAAGGAAGCATCTACCTATAGTTCCACCACATCTGTTTGTAGAGTGTGAGATTATTCTGAGTGATAATGGAACAGTTGGGATACATGGAAGATGTTTTGCATGGCTCGGTGCCTTTGAGGTAACTACAAACTATAGGCTACCAGCCCAACTCTCTCCAGAATTTTGAATGGCCCAACATATTACAGTGAAATATTACCCTATCTCCCAATACATATATGTCTCGGACTCAATGAGATGTGTAAAAATACTTAATCCCCAAACTCAAACTCTATAGGTCATCAATGGAAATTGGCGTAGCATTTTTTTCTAAATTGTGCAGTATCCATCCACTTTCTGATCAACTGGACCTACTCCAAAGTCTTCTGCACGAGATGTGGTCTAAGTAAATTTTCCTCTTTTTCTACTAACCAGTATAAGGGTGATCTTTATGGCTTGATATAAAAATCCTCATAAGGTTCCATTTGTATCATGTTTTGATAGCTATTATTTTAAGCAAACTCAAGTAGGGGTATATACCTATCCCAATAGACCCCAAAATCAAGTACGCATGATCTAATCATGTCCTTAAGAACCTAAATTGTGCTCTCTAACTAGAAATCATTCTAAGGGTGGTATTTCATTCTCAGAAGGACCTGTGTATCCAATTCCCTCTACAAAATCTGCCAGAATCGAGATGTAAACAGGGCATCCCTATCTGATACAATGGTATGAGGAACCCCATTAAGTCACATTATCTCATGAATATATAATATCCCAAGATCATCCACTAATAAGGTCTCCCTAATCGATATAAAATGAGTTAATTTTGTGTGCCTATCAACAAAAACCCACACAGCAGCACTATCTCTAGGTGGCCTCAAAAGCGTGGTCATGAAATCCATCACAACATCTTCCCATTTACACTTGGGAATGGGTAACTATTGTAAAAATAATTTGGTCACTGATGTCCATCCCTCACCTGTTGATAAGTGGAACACCTCATGAAAAAACCAGTTACCTCTCATTTCATACCTGGCCACCAATACTGGCGATGTAAATCTAAATACATATTCATAATATTGGGATGTACTACCCAAGATGAGGCATGAAACTCCCACATAATCTCCTCATGTTTGTCTATTAGAAATCTAAAATGACCATGAATATGTGGAATTTCATCCTCGCCCAGAGTCCAACCAATAGGTAGGAGCTCACTTGTCACACTCTCCTATAGGATTAGGCCCTTTTAATTAGATAATTGTCTCATCCTCACTCTATCCAGAAAAGTGTAATTCACCACTAATTATGAGATAAAATTCTAGCCTTGTCCATATTTCACTTCCAAGTTCATCTCATAGAATAAGTCCATAAGTTTCCACTCATTGTTGACCTCCTGAACTGCCTGTATCTGAGCCCTTCTACTCAGTGAATCGGCCACTACATTTCTCTTTTTGGGTATATAGTAAAGCTCAAAGTAGAAATAATATAGGTACTCAACCCACCTTAAATTCCTCTGGTTCATATCAAAATGTGTAAATATATACTTGAGGATTTTTTGATCTGTTTACACCAAAAACACTCTCTCGGTAAATAGTGCCTCCAACAGCGTAAGGCGTGTACAACAACAACTAACTTGAGATCATGTGTTGGGTAATTAATCTCATGTGTCCTCAATTAATGAGACCCATACACCAAACTCATTATCCTTACATTAGAACTGATCTTATTATAATACCTGATGCATCACAATACATAGTGTGGCTTCTGCCCGGCTCTGGCAGAATCAGGACCAACACTGAAATCAATCTCCCTTTCAGCTCCTGAAAGGTTGTCTTGTAGGTATCTAACCATAAAAAAATACACACCCTTCTTAGTCGCACCCATAATAGGTGCTTCTAAGCATGATAATTCCTATATTAAATTTCTATAATATTTATCTTTCCCTAAGAAACTATGTATATAAAATAATATCTTGGGATTCTCCCAGGAAACTACAGCTCTTGCATTCTCTAGTTCAACTGATACTTATATCTATGAGATAATATAACCTAGGAAGTGAATCTTATCCATCAAAAAGTTTCACTTTGTAATATTACCATATAACTGATGCTCTCTCAATGTGTCCAAAATGTTCTCAAGATGTTTGGCATGATTGTGTAAATTGTGAGAATACACCAAGATATCATCCATGAATACCACCACAAAATAATCCAGATAAGGATGGAAAACTCATTTCATCAACACCATTTAAACTATTGGAAGGTTCATGATACCAAATGACATAACTAGATACTCATATAGACCATACTTTATATGAAAAGTTGTTTGAGGTATGTCTATAGGTATAACATGCATCTGATGATAACCTGATCTCAAATAAATATTCTAGAAAAATAAAGATCCTTAGAGCTGGTCAAATAGATTATATGTCTGTAGTAAGGGATACCAGTTCTTAACTATCAAATAGTTCAATTTCTGATAATCCACACATAGCCTGAGGGTATTGTCTTTCTTTTTCATAAAATGAATTGGTGAACCCCATAGAGAAGTACTGGGTTGTATAAACCCCTTTGCCTCTATGTCATATAGCTACCTCTTGAGCTCCTGTAACTTTGTAGTATCCATCCTATAAGGTGGAATGGATACTAGTATATCTCCTAGAACTAGAATGATAGATAAATCCACCTCTATATCAGGTGGTAAACCAGAAAAAAAATCTAGGAAAACATCCCTGAAATAATCAACCACTAGATGAAAGTTTGTCTGATGTGTTCCCTAATCATCCATATATAATCTAGCAATATTGGTTGTCATCCCACCTAACCCATGATACTAGGGTCCAGATCAGCTTTCCTGTACATCCCATTCACCCTTCTAAATAAAAACTTCACCCTTTGGTGATGTGAAAGTCACCCTTTGAGGATATAAATTAACATGGGCTTGATAAGAAACTATCTAGTTCATCCCAAGTATGAAATCAAACCCTATCATCTTGAGGGAAAAAATATCCCATCAAAAGTGACACCCACCAATATCAAGGGTTCACACCCTGCACTGGCATACACCCTCCATTCTGATTCCTAGTGAAGTATCAAGTGTCATAATGTCATCCGAAAACTGAACAATGATCCCAAGGCTCTCCATAATAGGTATAGATATGAAACTATGTGATAAACTTATATCAAAAAAGGGTAGATACCATAGTATAGTCTATTAAGATAATACCTCTCACTATAGATGTTCTGGCACTCTTCTCCTCGGTGGTAGGTTGTATAGAATATATCTAGCCTGAATTGTGGCCTTGTGAAACAACCTCACTACCCTGAGCAAGCCCATTTGGCTATCTAGATACAACTGGTGCCTAGATGCCTTATCCATGACCACCCCCTTAGCATGAACGAATGGTAATACTCTAGCTCCCAACCTAATATAGAGTTGTAAATCCCACTCCTAAACCTAGATTCAGAGTCGATCTCCTATCACTGACTGTTGGAGGGAAGGTCCTGCAAAAACTTTGAACATGGCCCATCCTACAGCATACTCGGCACTCTACTAGGTTTCGATTGCACTGATTCCTCATATGTCCCTATCTCTCACACTAGTGATAGAATACAGCACTACCAGCACTAACATTCTAACTGGTATTTCCCTCACAAAAAATATCAAAATGGAACTTCTAGCTAGAAGTCATTGAACCACTGGGTCAAGAGGCTGAGCTGCCCATCTCTATGCCCCCAGCTCCCCTCAGGCTCCATTCAGTAATAAATGACCGATTCACAATCTATGTAATATTATTCATATGTAACACATTAACCTGTAATCGAACAGAACATCTAAGACCTTCCTCGAATCATCTCACCCTCAATGGCTAATTAAAAAGATAAATAGGCACAAAATGCTAAATCTCTATAAAGCATGTTGAATATTCCATAATGGACATCGCGCCCTACTCCAGATGCATAAACTCGCTGTCTCTTTTAGATCTCAGGGTCTCGGAAAAAATTAATCATAAAACCTATATTGGAAATCCCCCCAAACCATATCTTGGGGTATATCAGCCTAGTTCAAAACATCCCACCAGCGCTTAGCTACTCCCTGAATCATATATGTCATGAGCTTCACTCTCCTCTTATGAGGTGTTTTTAAATTATCAAAAATAGAAAATATAGTCTCAATTCATATCTCATTAGCCCGTGGACCTCCATCACCCAAAAAAAGTGGGTGGATGCTACTACTAGAAAAAATTCATAAACTCTTCCATAGAAAAGGTAGGTTGTGGTGCTCTCTTAATGGTTTGCATAAATTGCATAAAACTCTATAAAAACTGTGCCTCAGCACCCATATTTGGTACAGCTATTGATGCCACAGCTGGCACTACATAAGGATCTACTGGTATCCCATGGCCCACCACCTCTGAAGCATGGTCATCGCCACCCTCCTGGAATATTACTGGAGGTCTTCATGGTGGCATATCTCTACAATTCCAAACACGTACCTCAAAAAATATTGATAATGAGAATATCACAGTTATAAAATTGTAGCATATGTCAAATCATGACTAAAAAAAGTCACACTACTCTACCTACTCCTAAATCTAGGAATAGGTAAAAATTAATAGTCACAAAAAGTACTAGAGACACTGCCTAGTGCCCACTCTAAAGTTGGGTCAAGTTCAAGTTCTCTATTTCACAATTCAATTTCATTTAAAATCATATTTATTTATAATTATCTTTAAATGGTTGAACCAAATGGAGCACCACTTCTGATCCATAAGGGACCATACACCTTATGAATTGAAGTGTGGCATCCACTTAATCCAAACCATAACATGTTCTAGTCAATGCGACCAATGGTACATGACTCAAAGTTCCATAATTGGATGCTTAGGGTGTCTATTGTAGCATAAGTAGGAGCACAATATTTAGGTTATGGAAGGAAATCTAAATACCAACTATGTTTCTCAATTCCCTCTACAAACCATTTATCAAATCATAGATATATCACGTAAGACACACATAACCAAGTCATACAATCAAGCAATTCATCCTATATGGCATAGAATATAAGTTCTAACAGGTTCCTAAAATTATGCATGAGATGTATACCCTCATCTCATCAGGAAACAATGAAATCCATAATAAAAAGAAACATCAATCAGAAAGTGTGTCACCCAACGTTGGAATCAAATCAACTGTAATAGGAAAAATCCAGAAAAACATGTTCCATTCTAGGCAATTTGGATTTTTTATGTATATGGGTTAGATACTCCTAGGCACAGCTCATTACTAAATTCCAATATCTTCTTAATTTCTTGTATATTGTCTCAAAATAGTAAATCCATAAAATAAAGGATATGATACCACTTTGTAAAATCCTGACCTGGAAGCCACTAAATGGTGCCCCAATCTAGAGGGTCACATGGCCTCAAGCACGCCTCCTCATACATCAGAGGCTGGTGACTAGAAGTGAGGGGCTAGGGTGTGTCTATGGGGAGACTATGCATTCATATGAGAGTGTAGCATAGTGGTAATTAAGTTCCAAATGATTGAATAACAACTGATAAGGGGGGTTGAATCAGTTGTTCACTTTTATAAGTTTCAATACTTTTAAAAATACTTAACCTATACAACCTATTAAAGTTTATAACCTTATTATATTTTAGTAAATACTCATGCATGAAAAATTGGGAAAGAAATTAAATCACATGAGATTTACAAGGTTCAATATTATTGTGAGAACCTATATCCTTATCATAACCACTCCCATGGGTCAATATAAATTCACTATTATGAAGAAGTGAATACAACTTGTGACAAATCCTATTAGAAACCTTCTATATCCTGATAGGAATGGTTATACTAACTCCGATCAGTTTACAAGTTTTTATTGCATAAAATTGATCCCAAAAAAAAGAATAAATACTATTCAAACTACTCCACAAAATCTCTGTTTGGAATCCATAGTCTGATGTGGCTGGGTCTGATTCTCTCAGTCTGATGAGGCTAGGTCTGATGGACTCATTCCGGTGAGGTTGGGTCCAATGGACTCAGTTTGATTAATTCGATCATATGGAATCAATATGATGAACCCATTCTCAATCTACATTACTCAAACTCTACTCAATTTCTCAGTATTATTTTCCTCATTCCAATAAGAAAAACTTCCATATGTATGACCTTCTAATGAGTTCTCAGTTCGGAAAGATAACTTTTACATGAATTCTACAACACTCATCCTTTTTTGTTCACATGAAAAGTTGAAAAGTATGAATGTACTATGGTTCTATTTATAGTAATCTTAGAATGTAAAATTCGGGAAAATGAAAAACTTTTCCCTCTTACTAAAATTTAAAAAAATTGAGATCTATACATATTTTAATTTCAAGTTATACCACTTCAACTCTTCACTGATATTTTGGAATCTTCTTTATTTGTATGGATTATTATTAGTAACAATCCTTCTCAAACTTCTTTACTTTTATTTAATATGATGTAACTTCCATATCTCATTATGATAAAACTTCCTCATCTCATTACGATGGAACTTCCTTATCTCATTATGATGAAACTTCCTCAGCTCATTTTGAATTGACTTTACTCATCGATTGACTTTCCTTCTCAGAGTCAGTCTGATTGACTTTTCTCCTAAGAGTCAGTTCGATTGAATTTCCTCCTCAAATTCAGTTTGAGGAACTTCCTCAGCTTCAGTCTGATGGAATCCTCATAATTATAGAATTCTCATTAGGATGGAATTATCATTATGATAGAATTCTCATTACGATGGAAACTCCACTCTGCAACTTTGAAATTACTCAAATCTCATCAATTATAACTCGTTTGGACTTTTGAAAAAAAATTCCTTGTACTTTTGGATCTGATGCAAACTTTGTCTTGATTCCTAGAACCGATAAAATCTTTACGATTCCTCCATTTCTTCAAAATATTTAATCATGAGAGTTTTCATGATTTATGAGAACTTCAATATTAGAAAATAATCATCTGAATTACAGTTAGAAAGTTTAAGAACTTTCTAACTCCTAATATCACTATCTTCATTTAACCTCTTAATCAATATTCTGACTTTTTAACTCAACAAATTATTTATAAAAATATTGTTTTCGATAGATCTTGAACTTCATATCGATGGATTTGAGATGGGTGATGTGTCTGATCAATAAATTTAAATTTCTAACAACTTATGTGACTGGTGTTGCTTAGTCTGATACTCTATGCCTGGTGTTACTCAGTCTGATCCTCTACATCTGGAAAATAACTTTCTCAAAAATAAAACTTTTCTCCCCCTTTATGTTTGGGTTAAAACATTCAGAAACTTTCTACCATTTTTCAAAAACATTCTTTTTAAAAATATTGGTTGTCAACAAATAAAAAAACTTTGTTAAAAACAAAACATCACAAAGGTTTTTCAATCTCCCCCTTTGGATTTGTTTGACAACTTTCATTAACAACTTTTACAACTCACCATTTTTCAAATACTCAGAATTTTTCACACAAAAAAATTGAAACAACTCAAAGTTTTAAAATTTTATCAAAACATATCATTTCTCAAAAGATAGTGTCCTGAAACCATACTACTGGATAAAATAATGTTTTTTAAGAAATTTCATCCCTTAGTGACAAACAAATTTTGCATCCATGTAAATATAAACTCCCCCTCACTTTTATTATTTCTCACATTTTTTTCTTTTCCCCTTAATTTTTATCTCCCCCATTATCTAATAACCAAATATTTATATTCATAAAAAAAGATAAGTAAAAAAATCTCAAAAAGTATAAGGTTTTTATTTTCTCTCCCCCTTTGTCAACATAATCCAAAGATCAGTGGGGGACTTCCTTATGAGATTTAGGAAGTCATTGGAGGAAGATGAACATGAAGTTGCAACCTCAACTCAACAAACCTTTCTTTTATAATTTCCTTTGTAAAGATATCAGCAATTTGATTCTTCATTGAGATATATTCCATCAAAACATCTTCAGAAGCAACTTTATCTTTTATAAAGTGAAACTTTATATCAATGTGTTTTTATCTTGAATGTTGGATAGGATTTTTAGAAATATCAATTACAATCGGATTATTACAAAGTATCTTCAATGGTTTAGGAAATTTTACTTTAAAATATTCCAGCTGAAATTTCATCCACAATATCTGATTACAAGCTTGAGTAGTTTTCGCATATTATGATACCAGTGTGCTCAATGTTACTAAACTTTGTTTCTAACTATGACAACTTACACAACATTCACCCAAGAAAAATGTTCCTCCTGAGGTTGATTTTCTATCATTACAATCTCCATCCAAATCAGCATCAATGTAACCCTGAAACTTCATCTCATAATTTATTTTGTATAAAAACCCATGTGAAGTTATTCATTTGACATATCTCATAATTCTCTTTGCTTCCAACATATGTGATTATTTTGTATTACTTTGATACCTGGAACACAATTTCATGGCATAAAAAATATCAGGACTTGAGGTTATAAGGTAAAGTAGAATTCCTATCATCTTCTGAAAGTCTTTATGATTCACACATTTATCGAAATCATCTTTACTAAACTTTATCCCCATTGAGATAGGAGTAGAAAATTATTTGGATTCTATTATTCCAAACTTTTTTAATAATTCCCCATCATTTTTTTCTTGAGATGGGAAAATTTATTTGTTTTTTTTACTTTCAACCCAAGGAAGAATGTGAATTTCCCTAATGTTGACATCTCAAAGTTCCTTTTTATTTATTTAGAAAATATTTTATAAACATATTATTTATCACTAGAAAAAAATTATATTATCCACATAAACAATTACAATTAGAGTTTTGGAGTTAGCATCTTTCAAAATATAAGTTTCTATCAACTTTTCCTTTAGAAAAATTCAATATTCTCAAACAATTTTCAATATTATAATACCATGAATGTGGAGCTTGTTTTATCCCATACAAAGATTTATTCAATTTACAAAATTTGTTTTCATCCTCATCAAGTAGAAATCCACAATTTTGTTCAATGTAAACTTCTTCTTTAATTTCTCTATTGATAAATGATAAATTTACATCTATCTGATATACTTTGTAATTTTAGTGAGCATCCATTTCTAGAAACATTCTAATAGTTTCTAGCCTTGAAACAGGGGCAAAGGTTTCATCAAAATACACACCTTCCACATGTGCATAGCCTTTACAGACAAGCCTTTCTTTGTTTCTTGAATATTTTCCATGTTCATTCAACTTGTTTCTATAAACTCATCTTGTTCCAAATCATTTTTACCTTTTGGATATGGAATAATTTCCCATGTTTCATTTTTCTCAATTTGATCCAACTCTTTATTCATATAATTCACCCATTGTGTTGAATAGCTTCTAAAACTGATTTTGGTTCAACTTTTGAGATAAGTGAAGTTTAATTTTCTAATATCATATTTCTTCTGGTCTGAACAGGATTCTTCTGATTCCCAAGAATATTTTCGGTCTAAACATGTTTTTTTTAAGTATTAAATTTCATATTTCTTCTTCCTACTTCACTTTCCTCATCACACAATTTTCTAAAGTTTCGTGCACATTACTTTTCTCACTTTCATTTTTTCTTTATAAACATTCCCAAAAACTTTTGTTAAAGAAGTTGGATTCTCAATAACTTTCACCTCATATGAGTCCACCAAATTTTTTAAACATTTTTTCAACATTTGTAACTTCTTCCATTGGGTGAATAACCCATAAAATTTTCATCCTCATCTTTCACATCAAACTTTATCAGATCCAGATTTTTTATGGACTTCCAAAAAAGTTGAAGTACTTCAATGAAGGTTTTTTGTTATACCACATTTCATAAGAAGTCATGTTAGATTATGATCTCAAAAAACATATGTTCTGAATATGTATATAAGTACTAACAGCTTCTCTCCAATAGAACTTTGAAAGTTTGTATTCTTTTAACATACTTCTTCCCATTTCCACCAAACTTTTGTTCTTTCTTTCTACTACTCCATTTTTTATGGAGTGTAGGGATCACTATAATAACGTTTGATACTATATTTTCTCAAATAAGTTTCAAAATTATTTCTTGTGAATTTGGTACCATTATCTGTTCTTAGCTTCTTTATATAAACCCCCATTTATTTCTCAACTTCTTTTTTGAAAAACCTAAACATTTCCACAGCCTCCGACTTGTGTTTCATAAACATGATGTTTTTTATCTAAGTTAAATCATCAATAAAAGTGATAAATTATAAATATCATTTTTTTTATTAATGTCTCATTGGACCACATAAATCAGAATGAATAAGTTCAAGAGTCCTAGTAGACTAAATCTCAACTTTCTTATGAATTTTATTAGTCATCTTCCCTTTCTATCAAGTAACAAAAACATCTTCCTATATTCTTTTCAATTATGGAAAATTTTGTACAACATCAACTTTAGAAAGTTTTTCATGTTTTTCTACCCAAGGTGTCCAAGTCTTCGGTGCCACAACTTATTCTCATATTCAGCACTTAGATAACATAATTTTTTAAGTTCTCCAATTTGAAAAATATTTCCACTAGTTCTTTCTTTATCCTTTTGTGAAAACTTTTTCATCTTTCACACTTCTGATAATAAATGAATCTTTTCTAAAAAAACTTCTTTTCCATCATCACAAATTTGAATTACACTAAGTAAGTTATGTTTTATCCCATCAAAAAATAAAACTTCTTTATATTTTAACTTTTCTACTTCAATCTCAACCGCTTTGATACCTCTAGTTTTTGAGGAACTATCATTCCCAAAGGTAACATCACCTCCATCATGATTTTCAACATGTTTCAAGATTTTTAAATCACCTTTCATGTGTGAAGAAAAACCATTGTCAAGTATTCATGGGGTTTTTTTACTTTCTTTCAAGGCAGTCTCAACAAAAAAAATCTCTTTCTACAATTTTATTCTTTCTAGATTTATTTTATTTTCTCTTATAAGAAAATTGTTCTAGAAGGAGTTTCATGCATCTTTCAGCATGATGACCAGCCTAATCACATATTCCTTTTCTTTCAAGCTTCTTTTTCACAAAATCTCTTTCCATAACTTTCTTCTTTCCATCTTCCATTTCTTTTCTACCATAAGAAACTTGTTCTGGAAGGAGTTTCATGCATCTTTCAGCATGATGACCAACCTAATCACATATTCCACAAAATTCTTCCAGACATTCAAATTGATTTTTTGTTGGAATGATTCTAACATCTTTAGATTTTTCTTTTCTAACTTCCTTTGTGTTAAGAAAGTTACACATTCTACTTTCACTATTTCTTCCACTATGTTCAAACCTTCTTCCGAGAAGTGATAAGTTATGAAAAAAATTATAATCCTTATTCCCATAGATTCCACAACACCAATAGAAATCATCAAATCTTGATTTTCTATTAAAGTATGATCTTTCTTTGTAGAAACTTTATTGAGGTTGATAACTTCTTCTTGCTCTAACATACTCTGGGCATGGACCATCTTTCCTTCTAAGTGAGTTTTCAAATTTTGTATATGTGATAGGTTTCTCACATACTTTCTCCACCCAAACTTTCCAAGTACTTTTCTTACCTGAAATTTTATAAAAATTAGATGAAATGTTATTTTTGGAGGGTGAGGAATCCACCTGATTCTTGATCTGAGGTTTCTCGACAACTTTAGAAGTCTCAACTTTTACTTCTAAAGCTTTGTTGAAGTTTTCATTAATCTTCCTCAAGATACTTTTAGACTCAAGAAGTTTTTATTGAAACTTGTTAACTTCTTTTTCCTTAGCTGTTAGATTCTTACTGAGATATTCAACCATATTTACTTTTTCAGTAGTTCTAAGTTTGTAACATAAGATCTCCTGAATTTATTCTTCCTCCTGCTTGATGACATCTTTTATTAATTTAGAAACTTCTTCACAGTCTTTCTTAATTACTATTATTTATTTCCTGAGAGTTTTGTTTTTCTCAAGACATGTAACAAGTTCTATTCTGAGTTGATACTCTCTATATGATTCTTTTCCACCTTCTTCACTATCTTAGGAATCTTTTGTTTTCTAAACTTTTATAATGATGGTTCTGAATTTTTCTAAACTTTCATCTTCTAAAGAATTGTTTTTAGTTGAGTATGATTCAACTTTCCTTTCAATATAATTCTTTTGTTTATATTAAACTTCTTCTTGTGTTTTTTGGATGACTTTTCTTCTTTAGAACTTTTGTTCCACTTATTCCATTGAGGTGTTTCATTAGAATCATCTTGATACTCACCAACTTTATTATTGGGGAAATTCATACCAAAGTTTATGATTCCACCACACTCAAAACATTTTAGAGGAATTTTCCCTCCATACTTTCCTCTTCCTCTTCTATAGTTATTAGAGATAAGAGACATGATTTTATCATTAAACTTATCATACTATTTATTTTCATAGTCACAAGGATCTACATATTTAGCATCTTGAGTTTTCATTTTTCTCATAGCTTCAAAATTTATTTCATCTTTCATCTTATTTTTAAACATTGGAGCTTTCCTCATTTCATAAGCAACAAGAAATTTTTTCAATTCATTAAGAGATAAATCGTCCTAATCTTATAAAGAGGAAATTTTAGAATCAAACCTATCTGGAAATTTTATCATAAGTTTATTCACTATTGTAGAATCTTCCAAAACTTCTCCAAATCCTATGATTTTTCAAACAATTTCATTTACTTTGATGATTTATTTATCAATATTTTATATATCTCTCATTCTTATGTCTTCAAACTTACTATGCCAAATTTGTAGCTTTGCTTCCTTCACTTTACTATTCCCTCCAAAAATACTTTGCATCTTTTCCCACATAATCTTTGAAGTTTTGAGACCCACCACCTTCATATAAACATTTTTTGATAGAGACATAAGAATAGCATTCCTAGCTTTTCCATTAACTTTGATATTTCTGTTATCAGTAAAAGTCATCAGGGAATCTTTTTTAATAGGTAGAACCCCAATTGTAGTGGAATTAAAAACTTCCAAACCAAGAGATAGGAGATAAGGAATCATCCTATTTTTTCATCCATAATAATTTTTCCATCAAATGTAGGAATGTCTCTATTGTTGATAGAATTGATATTATTCAAGATAGGGATTCAATAAGGGAACCTTCCCTCTGATACCAATTGAAGTTCCAAAGGACCGAATAACAATTGAGAAGGGTGGGTTAAATCAGTTGTTCACTTTTATAAGTTTAAGTACTTATAAAAAACCTAGCCCCTGTAATTTGTTAAAGTTTATATCCTTTTCATCTTTTAATAAATACACATGCATGAAAAAGAAGGAAAGCAAGTAAAGCGCATTTTATTTACAAGGTTTATCCTTGGTGTGAGAACCTATATCCTTTTTATTGCTACTCCCTTAGGTCTATGGAAATTCACTATTATGAACAAGTGAATACAACTTGTGCCAACTCCCATTATACACCTTCTATCCCCTAATAGGAATGATTATACTAACTCCCATCAGTTTATAAAGTTTGCTTACAAATAATTGAGCCAAAAAAAGAATAAAGACTTTGTTCAAACTGCTCCACAAAAACTCTGTCCAAAATCCTCAGTCTGATGTGGTTGGGTCTGATTCTCTCAGTCCAATGAGGCTGGGTCTGATGGACTCAGTTCGATGAATTTAGTCAGATAGACTTTGTATGATGAACCCATTCTCAATCTGTATTACTGAAACTCTGCTCAAATGCTCAGTCTGATCTTCCTAAATCTGATAAACAAAACTTTCATATGATTAACCTTATAATAAGGTCTCGTCCCATAAAGATAACTTTGACATGAATTATACATCACTCTGCCTTTTCCTCTCACATAAAATGTTGCAAAGTATGAATGTAATGTGCTTCTATTTATAGGCATCTCGGAATGGAAAAGGCGAGAAACTGAAAAACTTTTCCCAGTTAATTAAATTCAAAAACTCTGATATCTACACATATTTGAATTTAAAGTTTGATCACTTTAACTCATCGCTAATCTTCTGAAATATTCTTGATTTATATGGAGTATTCTTAGTAATAATCCTTCTTGGACTTCCTTTTTGTTCTTAAATATGATGGAACTTCCTCATCTCATTACGATGTAACTTCTCCAGATCATTATGATGGAACTTCCTCAGCTCATTACGATGAAACTTATTTAGCTCATTCTGAATAGACTTTCCTTCTCAGAGTCAGTCCGATTGACTTTCCTTCTCAAAATTAGTCTGATTGACTTTCCTCCTTAGAGTCGGTCCGATTGACTTTCCTCCTCAGATTCAGTCTGAGGAAATTCCTCAGCTTTAGTCTAATGGAATACTCATAACGATGTAATTCTCATTATGATGTAAACTCCACTCCGCAACTTTGAAATTCTTCAAACCTCATCAGCTATAACTCATTCAGACTTCTGAAAACTTTTGTGCCTGATACTTCTGGATCTGATGCAAACTTTGACTTGATTCCTGGAACTAATACAATCATTATGATTCCTTCATTTCTTAAAAATCTTTTATCAGGAGAGTTTTTATGATTTATGAGAACTTTAAGATCGGAAAAGCATCATCTGACTTCTGATTAGAAAGTTTAAGAACTTTCTAACTCCTGACATCGCTATCTTCATTCAACCTCTTCGGCAACATTCTGACTTTCTAACTTATTAAATTATTCGTAACAAACATCATTTATGATAGATCTTGAACTTCATACTGATGGATCTGAGACTGATGATGTGTCTGATCGATAACTTTAACTTTCTGACAACTTCTGTGACTGATGCTGCTCAGTCCGGTACTCTGTGTCCGGTGCTGCTTAGTTCGATCCTCTGCATCTGGAAAACAACTTTCTCAAAAATAAAACTTTTCTCCCCCCTTTATGTTTGGGTTCAAACATTCATAAACTTTCTCCTATTTTTCAAAAACATTCTTTTAAAAAATATTAGTTGTCAACAAATAAAAAAACTTTGTTAAAATCAAAACATCACAAAGGTTCTTCAGGTGATAATAATATTAGTCAATAGCGGAAGCAAATAATAAATCACTGACAGAAGATAAACATCCATAAGACTGTAATAAATAAACAATGCCAAAGGCAATCTAAAATAAAAAATGATGTGTCATGTCATGTCTCTACAAATCATGAAAACAAGTATACAGACATTCGGTACAATACATGTATCAAAAGTACAAAAAAAACCCAAAAAGAAACTATCTTAGCTAGCATCATGAGCCTAGATCAGTCCTGTGATTTGTTGCTCCTAAGCATAAACAATCAAGAATCATAAAGAGGGCACTTGCCCCACTCCCTACCTGCATCCAAGAAGTCTATCCGGGTACCCAACAGCGGCCCAAACAGGGTGTGAGATAACACTCAGTAAGATGCCACCAATGGTGTCAATAACAGTCTAGTGTGTGTAATCTAAACAAAAGAAATGTACAATATATCACAAGTATAAAAGTATTGAAAGTAAAGTGTGATCCTGACCATCCAAACATGGATCCCTGTAAACAATAGTCAAGCTCTAATAAATAAGGACAACTGTAAAATAGAAATAAAAAAGTGTGGTACTCTCCGATCTAACAACGGTAAACTAATACCCATATTGGGGCTATCTATAAGCATAGAAAAATATCCACAACAGTCGTGTCGTGTCATCCAATGACAACATCCACAACGGCCGCACTGTGTAAAGAATAGTAAAACTTCCACATCGTTCTATGTTGTGTCATCTGTCAGACCACAAATGGTCGGATCCAAGGTATAGAAGACCAAGGCATCCTCATTGAGTCCCAAGAGCATCTCGATGGAAACTTAGTAAATACTTGGGTGGATTCCAAGGAGCATGTCAACAGAGCATGTCCAATGCGATTCCAAGCAAGTCGGGTCTAAGTGGTAGCAAGGCCTTTAGCATCCTATGGAATCAGGATCCAAGGAGTAAACAGGTCCAAGACATCTACTGCCATAAACAAGATCCATGGGTGGAAACGTCCATGGCATCTATGGAATCAAGATCCAAGGAGCTCGTCCAAGGCAACCACTACCATTTTAATTCATCAATCAAATCATTCACCATTCACAAGCAATGAGTTCTTCCAACTCATTCAACACTTTCCAAATAAACCATTTATCCATTTTAACCATATGGCGTAACATGCAAAGGAGGCAACAACCATCTCCTATCAATTCGATTCAATTCATTTCTTTCATTTACAAATGAGGAGATAAAATAAGGTGCTAACAACCTTAAACAATTCATTTAATTCACATTAAGGCTCCCACTATAATTGGAGAGCACACAAGCACCCAACGGGGTGGTACAACATAGGGCAGATACAAAGGCATACCCCATGGGTGGCTTGGGTTGAGATGAACAACCTCCAACCATCACAATGGTACTCAATGGGCAACCTAACAGGTTCCGATTCATTTAATTCAAACATTCAATTAATTAAAGGGGCATCGCCGGAAAGTCTGGCGTGCAACACAACGGGAACTATGCTTATAAAATGCCAAACCTTGAGGGAAAGGTATAGACCACCTACCGTAGGTCGGTAGTAAAGCACTCGTCCAGTATCGATCTTCGATTCAGTCCAGATCAAGAGAAAAATGAACGGACGAAAAGCCTGGAAATATGACATATTCGCTTGCACCAAAATAACTTTGTCGATACGAAGTCAAACTAAGAATGGCATAAGAGGAATGGAGTACTTACTTACACGGATCCAATGAGACGATCGGCGCTTGAATCGAACGTCCTATGAAGAAACGATGACTAAGCCTAACTTTAGGCTTGAAGATGGCTCAAATGGGAGGAAGAGCACCCCTCTTGTCCACTTGAAATTGAAGGGGAGGAAGAGGCTTAAGTTTAAACTTCATTAAGGGCAAAACGATCATTTTTCATATTTTTACTGGGTCACATGGTTTGGCCGCACGGTTGGTCAAATTGTGCACCAATTGTGTGCCCTTCTCCGTCTCAAGGGAAACCTTGCACGGTTCATGCACACGATTTGGGAAACCGCATCACACGCTTTTGCTAAAAAATACAGAGCTCCCGCACGAGCATTCGCCCCAGGGTGCACGATTTCCTCAAACCGTGTGGCCTCATGCAGCCCTCTGTCCAGCCCTGCACAGTTACTTCTTATTGTGCGACTTGAGTCACATGGTTTCTCCTAACCATGCGGCCCAGCTCTTTTTCTCCAAGAGTCAGGCTCCGGGCTGCGAACAAGCCTCGGACGCCCCTAAAACTCCTGTGACCTCCTCAGGCATTTACTTTAGGTCAAAAACAAGCATTTAAACCGAATATAAAAAGATTTGTACCTCATCGGAAAACTAGGGATCTTACAATTTTACACATACATGAATATCATTAACTACTCATTACAAGTTCAATTCATATACAAATTTTGATCAACTCTATATCTTTTGAATTCAAGCATCTTGAAGCATGAATCTAGCCTTTCATATCATATTTTAGGGGCCTATTTTAACCCATAAAGAGTCGTATTCAAGTGACAAGACTTGTTTTATGTCATCATCTACCTAGAAACCATTTGATTATTCAATGTGAATCTCTTCTTTAACCATCCTATTTTAAAAAGTGGTATTCATGCCCACTTGAAAAATTTTGAATTTTTCATTAAATAACCACAGCCAAAAATAATCTTATAGCTTCATGTGATGACCCTAGAGTGAACATCTCTTAAACAACAATACCTTCGATTTGTACATAACCTTTACACACAAGTCAAGTCTTGTTTCTCACCACTTTGTCATTCTTGTCAAACTTTGTTTTTATACACCAGCTTTCCGATTGTTATCATTGATGTTTGTGGTGAGATCCTGATTAGTTTCACGAGTTCGAAATCTTTGATGAGATATTTTAGGATTGAAGATGTGGTTTAATGTGGCAGTTTAACAATGTGATTTGCATGATCCCTGCGATAGAGTATGGACTTGATCTAGGAGGTAGTTGTTTCTTGGTCCCTCATAAACAATGATGCTACAAATGACCACCACCTTGAGTTCTCGGTAAGACCTCAACACTTGGGACTGCATTTCAATGGCCATAAGTGGAAACTTAGCTTTAGGTATTTCTCTATATGACACTTACACTCAGCGTGATCCTCCATAGACTAATGTGTGGAGTTCTGATATTTCTTTGATAGATACTTTGCATTGGTGGTGTGATCCTTCATGATGAGATCAGTGACATTCTCTATTCGACACTTAAGGTGTGCTATCCCCTGTATTTCAAATACTTGTTCTCTAACAGTTAAGAGCATGGCCATGTGGCCCCCTGCTTTCGTGTGTCTTCTTATTTGTATAACGATGTTTGTGGTGGGCTTGGATATGAACCACCTAGGATGGTATACTCTTATTTGAGGTGACCCTTGGCATGAGCGTGGCTACATTCTATGATTTCGTTGCTTTGTTGTTATACATAAATGTGCAGCCATGATCTCACCACTCATACCAACCAAGGGTCACCTCAAAGCCGATTAGCAAGAAGAAAGTCTATAACATCCTAGGAGGTTCATACCCAAGCTCACCACAAACATCATTATCATCCTAGGAATGCATGTCAGCATTACAAGTTGTTAAACCATGTTGGGTTTGCGAGGACGCTGACATGCATTCCCTGGCATGTTTCGCTAAAAGCATACCATATTTTAATTATGCATTATATAGTACTTGAACCATCCTACAACGCATTTGTACTCATCCCAACATACCTGTGATCATGAAAATTTGGAAAAGGGAAAAAGACCAGTTTTCAGCAGAAGCTGTTGGGGGGGTCAAAGAACTACCCAACAAAGCCATAAAAAGGATACAAAAATGGAGATCCCGGTGAACTATGAGCAATAATACATTATAATCGACAATAGATGAACCAAACACCACTATCTATTCCATTCTAGCTCTGCCTTCGCATAATTTGAGCGACCCGGATCTTCCACCCGAATGGAACTTGCATAGGCATGCCATCCCATAAGGTATGGCAGGATGAACTGCAGAGATTCACACATGAAAAGGTGTCATTAATCAAGAACACCAACATATGTTAACTACCAAACGCAGCCTAAACCTACCCTAATGCCACAAGGAAAGGGTATCTTACATTAAAGGCCGAGATGATAACAGCAAACTCTGCTCTGGTGATGGGGATATAAATACTCTCATCCACATTCATTGACTTATTTTGAACACCTTGAAGGCCAGAAAATTAAAAAAAAAAACACTTCGAGATCAGATCCCATGTCAAAAATCCACCTGAACGCCATATCCTGGCAATAAAACTTTCCAGTTGAATAGAAATCCCTTTGATTTTAGATTCACTTTAAACACACATTTATAGATGAAGCAATGATTGATTTGATTATAAATTATTTATAGATGAAGCAATGATTGAGTTGATTATAAATTATTTATAGATGAAAATATCTGGATGATAAAAAATTTCATGCCCCGAATAAAACAACATTTAAAAAAATTAATTCATAGAAACGCATTAATGAAAATTACTGAGGTTAAAGGAGTGCCCAGAACCATCTGGCAGTGGCGCAACCTTCAGCAACTTCCTGATCTTGCCTTCATCACTGCAAATTCAATACAATCAGTATAACAGTTAACTATAAATAATAAGGCTGTTGCTTATGAAAAACTTTATATGTTGCCGAGGCAATAAAAATTACATTTTTAACTGGGCTTTGATGTGATAGAGATGAATTTAGAATTCTAAAAATCATTAAAGCCCTAAAATTCATCCAATAGAATAGGATTTGAATTTAGGGGACATCAAAATTTGATTAACCAAATTAAGTAGAAATCGAGAACTATTTGAGCTGGGAGTCACATGCCCAGTTTATATAGGATGCTCGATGAACATCATTTCAGAAGAAAATTTACACAAGCCCACCAAACATCATTACAGAAGAAAATTTACACATTACCAGTGATCATGCAACATATAACCGATGAAGGAAGCAAAACTATCTGTGTATGAACATGAAATATTAAATAGAACTACCTTCTTCCTTTATTAGGATCATGGAAAAATTCAAACGAATCATTTGCACCAAGGCTAATCAGAGTACCAATTTCAGTTACTGATAATGAAAACACCTGGAGACAAAATACAATATATTCAAGCTCCTCCTTGAACAAACGAAGATGATCGATTATTAGACATATCAGGCTCAACAAAGGATCATGCAGCTCAGAAAGCTTCCAGGCAGAACATTCCAATATTTAAATTATTTTGAAATGCAGGAATGAAAAATCAAATAAAAGATCCCTTTAATCAAAATGCAAAGCATACGGGGGGGCTTTTCAGCTCAGTGGATGTAAATAGTTATTTATACACAGTAATGGGAAAGGTAAAATTTTAGAAAAGAAAAGAAAATGAACAATAATATTTGTCTTGCATATCAAACCACACTAGTTATTTCTGCATTTTTATGTTGGATTGGTGTAACCCGATCCGTTAGGGATGATGATTGGGTCAATGCTTCCGGCCCATATTGCGCACCAAACCGCAACTCCGCAGATCGAGCTCCGTGGTGAGCTCGTTGGGGGGTTGCAAGGGGCAACACACGCCCTGCTCCAGGGGTATGGGGGCCCAAAGTCCCCCAAACCAAATTTTGGGGCACCGTATAATCTCTGACCGACTGTAGCAGAGCTGGCCGGCCAACACCGACAAGGCACTGTAACAGTGCGAACTTTGGCGCGACTACTGTAACAGGTCGGACTTTGGAGACACTGGTATTGTAGCCCTGTGGATTTCCAGCCGCCGGCCACTGTAGCACTTAGGACTAGAGTGGTAGCGACATTGTAGCAATGCAGACTAACACCAGTCTTTCACTATAGCACTATAGCACAACGCACTTTCTATGTGGTTGATGGAATAGCGTTTCATCCTCCTTATTAGCCCATTTTGGGCTAGGGTTTCTAGTTGTGAGAACTCCGAAAAACTCTCTGTAATTTGTGCTCCTGACTACAGTGAAATTCTGCCTCTCCGTGGACGTAGGGATCATTTCTCAAACCACGTAAATTTTTGTGTCATGTGTGATTCTTCCTTCTGTCTTTTCTTCATCTGCAAACCTATTATGTTGTTGTGACTCTGATTAGCCAGTAAATGAGGCTAATATTCATTGTTAATATATATAATATTAATGTGCTTTATTATTCATAAACATCATTTTAGTGCAATTTACACTTTGAACATCATTTCACATTATGATTGTAATTCCTTCATAAAATGCACTATTATGTGGTACATTTTTTAACATCATTTAAAGTACTCAATGATTCATCTGATTTTAAAGAATGTATTTATCCATATGTTAATTTGATTTGATCTACACTTCAATATGAACATGTTTCATTCAGGGATCAATGGAGAATTCATGGAAGAAGATGAGGATATTTTGTGATGAAAGGAAACAATTCTGAAAAAAGTCAGATTGGGCACCAGCTCACTGATGAGAATGTGGGGCCCAACATACAGACCCAATGAAGTCCAAATTTCATGGGATGCTAGAAGACATGTAGATGAACAAATCATTCTTCAGGAGCCAGTGCTAATTCGGCCTCCATGGTGGTCATTAAGGCGGCCCAATTTGGAGATAAAATTCTGGGCCAGATTCTTCGGCCCAGAAAAAATTCTACCAATATAATCATATCTCGGAATCCACAACTCCAAATCAGCCCAAATTTTACAGGCGGTTAGTAGACATCTGGGGCTCCATTTTCTTCTTCTATAGCCCACTTTAATTCGGCCATCTAGAAGGTCTTCCAAACACGTATGTTCGGTGGATGAAATCTGGATGCCACCTCGGGTCAAGGGTGGAAAAATCAACTCTCCCTCAACTTTCCACCCACCTATAGCCTACCACAATTAATTGAGATGCTTTGTACTGTTGGAGGCTCGACCTAAGGCTCCCAAAATGCCTATTTAAGGCAGTGGTGGTGGAGGAGTTGATCATCTTTTGAGTTTTCTTTCATTGTAATGTTATGTTGTGATTTCGTTGTCTCAAGTTTGTCTTCCACATGTAAGTTGTTTTAATTCATTCTTGTTTCTTAATAAAAGTTCTTCTTCTCTTATTATTATGTTCTTCTCCATCTCACTTTGATACCGTTGCCTTAAGGTGTGAATTTATTCACACCAAACCTTGTGAAATTATTCACACAACGGTGGAGTGATCATTTTCTTTTTATTGTTTTCTTTACTTCTTCAATTCCTCTCTCATGAGTCTACTTCCCGCTTCCATTGAAACCACAGCATCAATGAAGGGCTAACCCGCTTATGGGTTGATCCAAGGGAGTAGCAAAGGGCTGGATTGGATGTTATTTATCACCCCATTAATGTCTAATCACTTCTTTAATTGAGATTTTTATTTAATAATTTTTAAACTCCATCGTCCTTGTTGAATTTAAGGTCACACACTTCAAGTGCTAATATGAACCTTTACCTTGAAGTGCTCAAAACTTTGATCATTCAAGTGTATAGGTGATTAGTATTAAAGGGTGTAGGTATTAAACCAGTAAGTGATGATGTTGTTTGATATTCTTAAATGAACCCATCTCAAAATCATTAAAAAGGGAATTCATCCAATCCACTCCAAGCGATAACCTAAGATCAACTCATTACCTTAATTTGAATTAACTTAAATCTGTTAGTGATCCTTTAAAACCATCTTAAATCAACCCAAGTTGGCCACTTAATAGCCAAAAACAATCCATAGAATGTACGTGTCTATAGGTACTTCTTAGGTCTCTGAGGATTCGACAACCCAAGCTAGACTACAAGGACCGTCCTACCTTCTTCTTTTGGGTAAATTTGAGCGTGAATCAGACTCCCAGCGTTTCCGCAACATTTTAGGCATTCACAAGAGATAAGAAAGGAGCAGGTTGACACAGCGCCTTATAGCTTTAGCCGCCATCACACGTTGGCCCAACACGCCTCGCGTGGGGAGGCTTTTAATTCTTTTGTATGATTATTGGTTTTGCCGTCCAACTTAGGATATTTTTAACGGAAAATTAGTTTATTTGTTTTAGGGTTCAGCTTTTATATAGGGTGTCAACAATCCATTATAAGCAGCTTTTACCAGATTAATAAAATTCCTCAAATTCCTCAGAGTGCTCGCTCCTTTGTGCGTGTTCTGCCCGAGTTTCTTGCACGACTCATTTATCCCGCAGCAATACATGATTTGGCATCAGAGAGAGACCGTTCCTAGTTCACATTCATCTGATTGCGTTTCTCAAATTCTTTGGTCTACCCTGCTTGCTCGTGTGAAGTTCCACCGAGCAACAGTGCCCGTCCTACGCACGCCACCCGCATGAGACGCACTTGCTTGTACGCCGCAATCCAACTTCTCCACACCGGTGGTCACTCGTGACATGTCTGAAGATCCCTACCACCAGGATTTCCTCCTGCTCAACCTAAGTAAGCTCAAATTTTAGTCATGCAACACCCAGAGCACTACGCATGGGCCAAGCCCAGAACGATCTCTCCGCGCACAGCCCCCCTGCCGAGAGAGCCTTCCCTGCATGTTGCCTGACTCTCTTACGTGCAAAGACTTGCACATGGGTCATAACAAAAAAAGAAGGAAAGTGAAAAAAAGAAAGAGCAAGTCGCGGGCAACCCTCCAGCGACCCACCTTCGCGCTTCAAACCTAGGGTGAACCCAACCGCACACAGAAGCCCCGCCCGCACAACACCATCAACGAACCCCCTGGTTTCCTCCATTCCCCTTGATGTGCACGACCCACCAGCTCGTACAAGACCTCTGGTGAACCCCAGCACCACGCAACCCCCTCCTGCACGCGCCAATCCCAGGGGTGAACCCCCTTGTCTGTTCGGTGTGCCAAAGCCTAGCCACGCACACCTCCTACACACAACTTCGCCTTCTCCGCGCCCCTAGATTCCCGAACCTGTTCATGCAACCCTGCTGCACCCCAACTAGCATGATCGAGCCGTATCTTCTGCTTCCAGCACTCACTTTTCAGTTGTCATGGCCAACAATAGTGGAATTATAACATCCTGTTACCTTCATTCAGGTATTCTGTGAACCTTGTTTTGGTCTCCTTTTAAGTCGGGTCCCATTTTGGGATCGTTTCGAGAGAATTTGAAAATTTTTAGAAGCTCATGGAGTTGTGCACAGTTGGCGCATGGTTAGGGCAAATCGTACGGTTTGACCCAGCAAACCATGCGCCCTGTTGAAAGCCAATGGAAGGGGGCGCACGGATTGTCCAAATCGTGCGGCCTCCCCTCCAAACTGTGCACCCCATGGACGATGAAGAATGCACGATTGGCGCACGATTGGCGCACGATTAGTTTTAACCGTTCAGCCAAACCGTGCACCCCAAATAGAAGACCAACAGGAGCGCACGATTACTACTAATCGTGCGGCCCTACCCAGCAAACCATGCACCCTGTTAAAAGCCACTGGAAGGGGGCACACAGATTGTCCAAACCATGCGGCCTCCCCTCCAAACCGTGAACCCCATGGACGGTGGAGAATGCATGGTTGGCGCATAGTTAGTTTAACCATTCGGCCAAACCGTGCACTCCAAACAGAAGACCAGTAGGGGCGCACGATTACTACTAATCTTTCGGCTCTACCAAGGAAACCATGCGCGCAGGTTTTAATTTCCACAAAAAAATTATTAAAATCCCAAAACCCTTCGGTTTAACCCCTAATCACCTTATTTCAACCCTAACCTGAATCATTGGTCCTTGAAGGCTCCCAAGAGGCGTTTTTGACTCCTCCAAACCCTTCTCTTGGCATATCGAAGCTCCAATGATTGCATTCAATCTCCTCCAGGTAAGCGGATCTCCTCTCGTGCGGTTTCTTTCGGTCTCTCTTTCTCTCCTCCTTTGAGAGTGATGGATCATCATGTTATTGATGAATCTAAACTCTGTTTTGATGGTTCTTGTATCTAGGTTGCGTTTCTTGATCTCTTTTGCCTCGTTCTTCATTGGCAATCCCGTTGCAGGCGTTGTCTTTGATCGTGTGATTAAAGGTAGATGGTTCCATAATGCTTTGCCCTATGATTGAAATCTTAAATTGCTTGATTGAATTGAAATGAGTTTTTAATTGATTTAAAAACCCTAATTTGAAAGGATTTGATGTGTGATTTGAAATGGCATGGAAATTGTGAAAAGAAAACCCCAATTTTAATGGAATTGAAATGTGGGGTAGATTTTGGGAAACCGATGGCTTGATTTTGAAATCGATTGGTCATTGAACGTTGAGGAAATGGAGGGAAAGATGATTTGAAATGGCATGAATTGATAAAAACCTCTTTTGGTTTTGAAATAAGGCATGTTGAAAACCAAAAACTGGGCAATTGTAATTTGAATTGATTTGAAATGTTTGATTTGCCCGTGTTTGATTGATTGATTGTTTGAAGCACATGTTAACCTGGGTAGTTAGTGGTAACTGGGACAAGCAAGCTAGGACCTAACTCCCTAGCAATGGATTGACGATGACAACTGTAACAAAACAATTGCGACGTGAACGCCCGAGAGAGTTCCCCTTTGGGGGTGTAGATGACCCATGAGAGTTCCCCAATTGGAGTGTAGATTGATTTGAGGATGCACACCTATCTTGAGCCGAGATCATTATTGAGATGTGTGGGGATCCTATTTTACCTGAACTAACATACCGCGGGGCTTTTGTACATGATGCTATGATTTGTTAACTAGATCATACGTGTCAATGATTATTAAACATCTTTATTCATGTCAACTGCTTCATATAAGTGTTATATAAAAATGCTCATTTAAGCCAATTTTGATATCTCTACAATCACTTTTAGTGTGAAAGCATGTTTTGGTTTAAAATATGTGAATGATATTCCATGCCTTCTTGTTTATTTAAATTGAAAGCATAATTTGTTTATTTGTTTATGGAACACTTGATGAGACCCTACTGAGCTTTATAGCTCACACCCTACCTTTGTCTTCGGGTGTTAGTAAATTTTCTTCTGCTGGGTCCGAGTAAAAGGAAAGCGCCACTTGGAAGTGGTGGGTGTTATTAATCCTTAGGGTCGTGGAATGGTGATGGTGACCGGTGGAGCTGTTGTCCACTTACACGGGACTTTTTGAGACTTTTGTCTGGTTGACGTTGTTTCCTTTAAAATGTTGATCTTTCTGTTCGGATACTGTTTTACTTATTTGTTTTTGGTACTTTCTCCCTTTGGAGTGTTGAGCATAGCGACTTATATCTTTTATATTCCGTTGTTTTGTGGCAAAATCGTTCCCTCTTTGATCATGTATGATGGCGGGTGCTAGTTGTCAACTCGTGGGGATCGCGAACGCTCTTCGGGCTATGTCAGAGCCAGCTCGGGTATCAATTTACCAGGGTATTTGAGCTGATTGTCGGCTAGAGGTTGCGTCAGCGGCTTCCTTTTCCCCTTCTGGCAGCCTCCCTTTCCGGCGAACCTCCATCTCCAGCCGCCCTCCCTTGCGCGACACGCCGGCGCTGCTTCTCCTCTCCAGTGCGCACGGCACCTCCGGCCAGCCCCTCTTCCAATGAGCTCCTGCCCTGTCGGCGCGACCGTCTATTCTCCTTCGGGAGTGCAGCTCGTCTCTCGGGACCCCTTTGGGTGGGTTTCGGTGTTCGTCGCCGAAGGCAAGGTGTTTTGGACCGTGTCGGGTTGTCGTCGCCAATCGAGGTTAGAGTTTTCTTCCCGTCACTTCGTTTCGAGCATTCTAATTTAGAGTTTTTATGTGTTTCGAGTCCCTAGCATTTATGTTGTGGTGCATTGGACTTCATCGTGTGATTTCGGGCGATTGTCGATCAATCTGTCAAGTGTCGGGTGTTGGCTTGATTCTTCGTTGAGGTAGGATCCCTTGCATTGTCCTTTAAATTAAAGAATTATTGATTACTTGTTTTTCGCACTTTTATTCAACTCCAGTTAATAAATTGTGGTTTTTAGAATAATTGTTTTTTGTGAAATAAAAACCCACTTTGTACTTGAATTGCATGAAATTGTTTTTTTGTGTTGTGAATGCAAAGTGTTTATTAAATGCCCTGTTGGCTCTTATAAATGTATTCTGGATTTTAAGTGGTGGTTGGTTCTCCATAAATGGGTTTCCAAGTGGATTTTTGGCTTTCGGTTTTCAAAGTGGCGTGCGTATGATTTTAAAATGGATTTTTAACGTGTGGTGTGTTTTTGTTGAGCTGTGCATACCATGTGTTGGTTAAATCGCCTAGTTGGCTTTTCTAAATAGTTTGTGATTTCTAAAGGCATGGTTTGGTTTTATAAATGATAGTTTGACATTCAAATGGTGGTTTGTGTTTCCCAAGTAGATTTCAAAAATTAATTTGGTATTGAAAATGGCTCGTGTGTAGTGATTTATTAAAAGTTCGATGCGTGAAAATGACATGAGGTCCGTTTGGCATTTTTATTAAATGGTTTATTTGGAAAACGCTTCGAGGAGTGAGCCTTGCCTTACTGGTTGACTGTGGGGCGGTAGTGTCCTCAAAATGTGGCACCAAGCCTTTATCAAGTGTTGGGAGTCCCTAGGGAAGAAGATGGACAACTTGATGAAGTAATAGCTACATTCATGGAGGAATACTTGTTTTATTTGTTTATGAACTAACCATGTAGTATCAGCTAGCTGCTTTCCAAGATATCAAAAGTTGTTGAGAAGAAAGTATAATGAGCAACAAGTGGTCTCCCCGTGCTGAAGATTATATTTTTATTGGTGTCAAGAGCTGATGAAATTAAGGGAAATCAATGATGAGTATTCAAAGGTTGATTAGCCTTATCTGAGAATAGAGAAATCCAGTGAAGAAATGAAGATCATAGATATAAAGTGATATCACTAGTTTATCATAAACAAGTGATATCAATTGATTCAACATGTAGTATGACTCGCACACTTTCGGGCTTTATTGCTTATACACTAACAGTCATGTGTAAGTGTGATTGAAATCACAGGAAATTTGTTATTGAAGGAACTTTATCGCTCAAGTTGCATAAACTTATGGAAGTAAACGTGTGACACGGACGGCATTGAACTTATTGACTTAAGACTCTTGTTTCCTACAACGAGTTCTGACTCAGAAAGGATTTGTTGATGACTCATAGTCAAGCGGTAAATTCACTTGCTGGAATTCCTTGAGAAGAATGCAGTTGAAAGTGAAAGTGAGTTGAAATTGAAGTTACAATGAAGGATGGTTAACAGAAGCTCATATGTTCTGATGATATTCAACAAGTTGTTGAAAAAAGCCTAAATGTTTTGAAGGTGAAAGCAAGTGGATGAAAGTTATGAAGGTATGGGTTGGCTATGGGAAGCATAGCCGCTTTGTATCTGGAGATTCTTGAAATAATGACAAGATGATCTTTCTTGAAAATTTTGGAGAAAGAAGATCATTGACTGGGGGGTGAAGCCGGTGAAGATGAAAAAAATGAAGTATCTGGTGAGATGAACCCATTGCATTTTATTGACCGTGGGGGGGGAGTCCTTGAAATCCATATGATTGGAGGATCTTGGATTGAAAGAAATAGGGAGGGAGATTATTTATATTGATGACTGTGCAGAATCTTCCAAATCATGCACGAGAAGACGAGAAGACTACTTGAGTCCATAAAGAGGACGACGAAGCTGACACACATGAGAATCGGCTCCACATGAGAATCGGCTCCTGAGACAAGGAAGTCAAGAGGTTATTGCAGATATACCTTTTCTTCAAGAAAACCATGTAAAAATGCATTCTTGACATCAAGTTGATGAAGAGACCAATGATTAGCGACGGCAAAAGAGATGGATAATCGAACAGATGTCATCTTCGCAACCGAAGAGAATGTATCAAAATAATCGACACCATATCCCTGGGTAAAAGCCTTTTGTCGCAAGTCTTGTTTTAAAGCGATGAAGAGTGTCCTGCATTCAAGCGTACCATATAAATCTGTTAAGGATAAGTTGTGTCAAGTCCCACATCGGACTTGACATATCATGTAATCTCTTTTATTCATTATAAAATAACCCCAAGGTCTCCCTTAGTGAGATACCTTGGGTATTCGGTCCTCTTCCATTTCTACAAAATCCATTTGATGTCGGCCACCTGTTTACCTGTCGAAAGGGGGATCAGATCCCAGGTATGATTGTCGTCCAGAGCCTGCAATTCATCTCGCATTGCTCGAAGCCACCTAGGATGAGATTTAGCTTCGTCAACCGTGCGAGGAATAGATATAGTCTCCAGAGCAGAAAGGTCTCTGTATGAAGATGTGAAAAGAGGAGTACTCTAATAAGAACGAGTACTTTTCCGCAATCCAAAGGGCAAGAAGTCTGTTACCAGAGCAGGGGCGTCGGACGAAGCTAGGGAGATGGTATCTTCGGCCTGGACAGGGGACACATTCGATAGGCGACGAGAGTGGATGGTGCCAAAACAGTGATCAGCAGAGTGGGACACCTGTGGCAGAGGTGGGTGGATGGTGAGAGGAAGACAGTCATCGATAGTGGTGTCTGGGTGGAAAGAGGGAGAGAATGAAAAACTCTCAACAAATGATATATCAGCAGAGATGATATAATGTCGTAAGTTTGGAGAGAAACATCGGTATTCGCGCTGAGTACAGAAATATTCGAGGAAGATGCAACAGAGGGATTTTGGAAAAAAATTGAGAGGTTGGGACGAGTGTCACGTACATAACAAAGACACCCAAACACAGAGGAGAAGCGGGAGAAGAGGGAGAGAGAAGAACAGAGCCCGAAAAGAAGTCTCTCCCTGAAGGATAAAAGAAGGAAGACGATTTATAAGGTATGTAGTAGTAAGGATAGCATCCCCAAAAGTGAAGAGGCATCCCCAAAAGTGAAGAGGCACCTGCATTTGAAATAAGAGGGCACGAGCAGTCTCCAGAATATGACGATGTTTACGCTCGGCCACTCCATTCTACTGAGGTGTATCGAGGCAGGATGTCTGATGAATGATGTTTTTATCCTTAAAAAAGTGCTGAAATGAAGTGGATAAATATTCTCGTCCATTGTCTGAACGGAAACATTTCATAGAGGTGGAGAACTGAGTATGAATTTCAAGATAAAAAGTCTGAAAATAGTCAACATCTCAAAACGATCATGAAGAAGGTAGCCATGTCATGCGCGAAAAGTCGTCAATAAAGGATACATAATATCGATACCCTAACTAACTCGAGACCGCGCAAGGACCCTATACATCTGAATGGACTGAATCAAAGGGTTTGGAGGCCCTTGTTACCAAAAGAGAAATATAAGATATGCGATGATGTTTCGCAAACTTACAGGACTCGCAATGAGAAGAAAGTTGCGGACTAAACTGAGGATAAAGCTGATGACGGGAGGAAGCAGGTGGATGTGTCCCAACCAAGAATGAAGATCCAAAGCAAGAGCAGAAAGTGTTGAGTAAACTACAGATGTCGGGTCATCAAACATGTACACCCCGTCACGAAGATGACCTCCACCAAGTTCCCGAGTCGTCGACCGCTCCTAAAACACAACATCAGATGGTGAGAAAACAGCATTGCAGTTGAAGCCCTTTGTGATCTTACTGATGGAGAGAAGATTGAAAGAACTTCAAGGGACATGTGCCACAGAATGTAGGCGAATATAGGAATTTAAGAAGCAGATGCCATATCCCGCAATAGGGATAGTGGATTCGTCGGCAACAGTAATGGTTTTGGGGCCAGTATACCGACAGTATGTAGATAACATACTTGCATCACTAGTGAGATGATCGGAATCACCTGAATCAAGCATCCAAGCAGGTGAGCAACCGATATGAGCAACAGAATCCAAAGAACAGGTAGCGAAGCGGCCTGATGAGTATGTATAAGTTGAAGCTCATCCATGGAGAGGTCCAAGGTGTGAAGGAGATCAGAAGCTGACGGAGAAGCATCGGTCACAGCAGTCTGAACTTGCTGAGGTGGTTGATTCAGACGTCCATTAAGAACCCAACACCGATTGATGAGATGGTCGGGCTTGCCACAGTGCTGACATGACGAACGAGTACGGCCCTCACCACGACCATGTCCACGAGTACCTGAAAAACACCCACTGCCACGGCCCAGGAGGGCAGTGGGATCTATAGTGTGAGTGGGTGGAGAAATTACCCGATAAGTTTTGCCAAGGCGATGATAAACCAAAGGAATCTCAAGAGAGGAGGGGTTGACCAGCATCTCTATGGTAGTTGTTGCATATTCGGGATCAAGACCATGGAGAAGGCTGAAGAGACATAACCGATCTCGCTGACCAATGTTGCCTCGGGTGTTTGAGGAAGGGGCCACAGCTCAAGTAGCTCATCACGAAGGGCTTCCCATCGATGAAATAGGACAAAAACAGATAGTGTTGCCGGTGGATAATGGATAGGTGGTGAAGAACGTCTGACACCCGAGCCAGATTATTTGTTTCGAAATACATGAGGATTAAGGAATTCGAGAGTAATCTAACTCTGTCGTCCAAGTGACATCTTTAACATATTGGTCCATTGAATTGACAAGCAAAGCGAAAATTTTGTTGTCGGCAAGCTTCCACACCCTAAAGTTCGGATCTGATTGAGGTGGGGGATTGAGGCGATGATAGGAATGACGAAGTATTCTACCATTGGGAGAAGAATAGAGAGAGCCTTATAGAGACAAGAACTGCAGGTCGGTTAAGAGGCACAAGGGAACCGCGGAACCACATAGACGGGGTCAATCGACGGAGCGTCGGGAAAGCCAGAGAAGCGGGACCGGACAATGGTGCGCCGAGAGAGCCGCGGACGAGCCACGCGGGCTGATGACGGGGCGCAGCGGAGGAGGGCTCGTCGAAGAGGGGCTCGTGACAGCCGCAGAAGGCACCAGCATGGAGACAGGGCTTTCGCGGGGCGGGGGGGCGTGGAGGCAGGGATGTTGCAGGTGTCGTTGCCCTCACGGAGGGGGTCGTGTGGTGGTGTCGCGCGCAAGGAGGGGCTATCGTCGACTGGAGGTGGACCGTCCGCAGGAGAGGAGTTGGCGAATGGACGGGGGGCCAACAAGAGGGCACGGAGATTTTGCTGCTAGGTCGTCAGGCATCCAGCAGGGGACCGCGCGCAGGGAGGCGGGTCCAACAGGCGTCGCGCACAGTGAGGGTTTTGCCGGGAGGGTTCCGCCGAGAGGGTTCCGCCGGGAGGGAGCCACGGGAGGAGGCGGGACTGCCCCAGAGGGTCGCGGGCGGGAGGAGTCGCAAACGTGAGGAGCCGCAGGCGGGCGGGCCGGCGTCAAGGAGGAACCGCGCTGGAGGGCGTAGCCCAACGGATGGGAGGGAAAAAAATATTATTGGGAGTCACCCTTTAATACCATGTAAATTTGTACAAGTCTCTACCTCAATGAGAGGTGGAGATATTCTTTTATAGATAGATAAGACTAATTACAAGTCGGAAGAATCTGATGTGGGACTCAAAAAGATACTTAATCCGGTAAATACAATTAACCAGGTCTAACAGATTTTATGGAAGTATTGTCAACAAAATCCAAAGGGAAAAATTGTTACAACTAGGAGATTGTATGTTGGATTTGGTGACAATCACTAAAGTTTGATGGTAGATGATGACAATCGTTGAAGGTTGATGATGATGGATGTTGGATGAAGGTTGTGTGTTTCCCGAAAGTTCTGGAAGTGGTGATTTTTTAAAGAGTCTGAAAGTAAATTGGAAATTCGTAAGTGATTCGGGAAGTGGATGTGAAGTTGTGTTCTGAAAGAGTAGTTCTAGCAATGGATTTGAGAGCAGCACATGGTATACATCGGAGCATCTATTTGGAGATGAGGATGCAAGACATGTCAGATCCTTATACTAATGCTGGAGTGACCTTCGTGTCAATAAACAGATAAGAGACCTACATGTCTATAAACTGATATCTTCTGGAGCAGTGCACATAGAGAAGGGAGTGGCCCTTGGGAGGGGAGTGGCCCTTGGGAGGGAATGAGTTATTCCTTAAACCATTCAACAAGCAGTGAGCCTTGGTGAGGCGCGACTTCACATAAACTTTGTATCCACCAAAACAATGAATTGTAGTGGATTTTTTGTATACCAACACAATGTCAAATGTATGCTCCTTGAATGTAGCCCACTGCAAGTGAACCAAGTAAAATCTGTGTGTCGCTACATGCTTTACATTTTGCACATATGCATGATAAGGGAAAGAGCATAAGTTAAAAAGTTTAATTCTGCTAAGACCCTAATTCACCCCACTCTCAGGGTGTCTCAGGTTACAACAATGTCCTTTCTTCTTATTACACTGCAGGTTTTATCTCTATTTCAAGATTTTGACCTTCCCTTTTCAGAATTAACAATTTTTCTTCCACTTGTTCTCCCTCTGACAACCAAACCCTGTGCCTAAGATTCGGAACCAACTGCAAGTTGTTTTATTTGCTCATTCGAAAATAAAGCATCACAAACCTCGTCGAAAGTAATTGTATCGTAACTGTATAGAATTGTATATGTAAAGGTCGCATGGGAAGAAAGCAAGGAGCATAATAAAATAAAAAGTCAAATATTCTTTATATTTAACCTCCATATTTTCAAGACATAAACAACTAAATGGTAAGGCTCCTCGCCATACATAGCTGCTCCAATTTTAGACACAACGCGGCAACGGTTTTCTCCTTCAAAACATTAGATGTAGATGTATTTGTGAAAGAGTCTTATGATCTTTACGTTGTTGTTCATCCACGATCAACGAACTGGACATCTTTTCAAATCCAAACAACGCGTCGTCCAAATCCATTTGTGTGAGAATAGCCCGCATCTTAACCTGCCATAACGAAAATATGGTGCTTTGATCCAAAATTGGAATAGCAAACTTCAAGGTTGCCATCGCAAGAAAGAGAAATAAGATTGCGAAAGTAGATCAGATCTTCTAAGTCCTCCAGATCACGAAACCTGATCGGATCTAGGGTTGATCGAACAAGGCTCTGATACCACTTTGTCGTGAAATGGACAAATGAACAACCATGAAAAGAAAAAAAAAGAAAAACAAGAACACCGGAGTTTCCCATGGAAAACCCAAATCGGGAGAACCGACTAGCAGAGGAGCCAAATTTCACTATGAGGTCGGAGATTACAAAATGCCACACAACGCTGCGACATAACATATTTATATGAAAAAAAATAAAGCCTTGTCCTAATCAAACTGGTCTAAACCGCCGGTCGGCATTAGTGATGGACTGCGGAAATTTCATGGGTCGCACTGCGAACTTTTCGAACTAGGTCAAGTAGGATTCTGATCACGACACCAACAATGGCCAGTCTCTCTTTTTGTTGACAGTGGCTATCAAGACTCCACTGCCAAAAATTATTTCAAAGGCATAAAAGGAAAAATGAAAGTTCAAGCTAATTTTACTTCATAGCTCTAATATTTGAACCAACGGTTCAAAACCTACAATAATCTGATTGCCATGCAAAGAAAAATACTGCAACCCCATTTCAATGTGGATCCAGGTATTAGCATCCCCTTTCCCCAAAAAAAACACAACAAAATGACTACAAATCACAGTAACCCAGGCAGTATGGCCCCATCATCACATGCCAATTGTGAGCAATTAGAAAACTCAGCTATTGAAGAAACCGCCTTTTTTCTAGTAAGAATTATAAAATGAAACATTGTGTTGTTTCATTTGTCAGAAGATTCTTACAACTCTTAGTTATGATGCATGAACTTGAACCTCTTTTCCTAGAAGAGCTTGAATCCAATCATCACAGTGGTTTTGATGAATTTGGTCTGCATGCACACACTATACATTCACTATTTCTTTTTTAAAAATCATACAAGGAAAACTGCCAACACTATGAAATTAGTTAGAATCGTCACTTTGTGCTTGCTTGCTAAAACGCTTTTAGACTGCCATGAGTTCAGAATTCAGATAACTTCCTCCCGGCCCTTCAATCAAACCAAAAACAACTGTTATACAACCATCTTTACCTGTTTTCTGGTCCAGTCATATTGACGAAGGCCTGAAGCAGGAGCAAACTGAAGTATCGAAAAACCTTCCTTGCTCAGCTTAAACGCACCGGACTGCCAATGATTAAACCCGTTAACCAGAAGCTTTGAAATTTCTAAGCTACGACAAAATTCAATTATAAAAAACCAAACCCAGACATGTATTCTTATAGTGAACTAAAAAAAAAAAGAATAAACATACATCTAATGAAGCAAATTCTGGCCCCCTTGGCTCCACTGTCAGGGCTGCCTTTCCTTTGTATATTGTGTGACCAACAAAAATCCGAGGAGGCGGCCCTGTATCTGCAACCAAAGTCATAGGTTGAACGAGGACATCGAGCTATAAATAGTCTAGTTACGGAACTGACCGATTAAGAAATGATATTCCAAAATTAATCCTTCACTACGCTGTCGTGGCTTCTAAATTAAAACCAAAAAAGGTTCCTTCATGGATCCCCCCCCCCCCCCCCGCAAATGAAGAACTAAAATCTAAACACATGGTCCACGTTTCTTCGGCAAACAAAACCATGATTCGTAGTATATACGCGTGAGAAAATAGACTGGCAAGAGAAATCCATTACCTTCTCCCCCCCTTCCAGGCGAATGCGGAACGAAGGAAGAGTTATTTGTGGGCATGGATGATAAATCCTGCTGCTGGAAGTAGTCGGAACGTCTACATGCAACATAGAGCCTTTTATAACGATGTGCGGCAGCAAGGACGCGGGAGAACTCAGGATGGAGTAGAGAGATAGCAGAGGGGAGGAGTGAGGATAAAGGAGGATGTGAACAGAGCCTAGGGTTTTGCTGAATAAGCGGGGAAGGGGAAGATGATATGTTTAACCGCAGCATCATCGCCTCTCCCAGGTAGCATTAGCGTCACAGTCCGTGGGGCGCGGACACCAAGTTAAGGACCGATGACCCAATCCGAAGTGCGGGAACGAGAGGGTTTAACGGGTCGGAGGTTTACATTATACATGTAATTTTGAAGAAAATTAAAAAATCCTCAAATTTCCTTGAGATTTTTTTTTTTTTTTTTTTTTTTTGCATGGGTGATGTAAAAATTATAAGTTGGCTATTTCAAAGATTGGTATTAAATAAATTATGACATTTTTTTTAATAAAGTATTGTTCTAGACATGGGATTTCTAAACTTTAAAATGGAGGGATAAAAAAATATGCTCATTGTGGTTGTGAATTATAATGACTGGTCAATCGGATATTTGATTATACATTAAGTAGGATTGAATTAATGATTAGTCACAATTTTATAGAGTTTGGGTAGTGGATTCAGAATCCGATTAATATTTAGATGGCAGTGCTATGTATAATAAACTTGAACTGTATTAAATTAATTATTATTAATTTATTAATTATATGTTTTTAAATAATAATAATTTTATAAAATATATTTGGTTATTTTTAATTCAGTTCATATTAGATTTACAAATTAATTCTGAATATGAATTTATTTCACCCGTATAAGTCATATCCTTCTTATCATAGCTCCCCCCCCCCCATTGGAATAAGTATTGAGTCACGAATCTGATACGTTTTGTGAAATAACCGGGAAAATTATCGCCCCCCCTGTTACCCAGTATTATTGGACAAGTTAAATAACCATAAGTGTAATTATGATGTCAACACACAACCTGTAAAGGTCAATCAAATACGAATTAAATTAAATTAATGATTATTGATTCATTAACTATATATTTTTAAATGATAATAAAATAATACAAAGGGAGAAGGTGAATCAAGATATGACAAATTGAAACATTTTCCTATTTTGATCTTGTTTCGTCATCAAACAAAACTCTATTCTCTCATCGCAACAATATATAAAACGAAATGAAAGCGTGCAAGAGAGACAACAATTTTACTCACTCCAATCGAACTAAATCAAGGAGCATACAAATACAATGCGGAAATGTACCAAAATCAAGGAGCACACTGTTGAAATTTCCGGAGCAAACTTATTATCCCTCTTGGTTTAAAACATTTCACACTCGAGAACTAGTTGTCATCTTTAGTTGAAATGAATGCACTGCTCTAGAAGATTCTTTCAATGGTCTGTACCAAATATAAATTGATTCACACTAAAATGTGCATTACATGAAGCTTCATTTTCATCTATAAGATGAAATCCACTTTACTGTGCAGCTTATGCTTCATGGAAAATTCCTTCGTGAATTGTTCTTCTTCGAAGACTGCTCCTTCACGCACTATCTTCACAGAACATTGTTCATTGTGTACCACTCCTACGCAGATTGCCCTTGCTTCGTGAACTCAACCACCTCCGTGAACCACTCCTGCTTCATAGACAGTCTGTGTGTTGCAAACTCCCTTCGCACTTTGCAATCTCCTCCCCACAAACTCCCTCCGCGCTTCATGGAATTACCTCTATGAATTGTCATCATGCCTTGTACTTCGCGGACCACTTCACGAACTTCCCTTCACCCCGCAAACTGCTATCCGTCTTAGCAAAATTCCTCCAACAACAATATTTTAAGTAAGTTTTCACTTTCTTTAATGAAGCGATTAGAGGTCCTTATATAGGAAAAGAAACTCGGAAAATCGACTAATCACAAAATTATTGTCCATCCTTTCACGAACTCCCATACGCATACTCCTCCTCCTTTGCGGCTTCACACGGCACATCTCCACTTCGCGATTAACCCAAAATCACCATCTCATGACCACAAATGACGAGACCTCGATGTACTTCCTTCACGACTCATGAACATGCTATGAGAACTGACTTCCTTAGCCTGATTTTCTTCGTGAATTTTACCACGCGGTTCGAGAACACCCATTGTAAGAACCCGGTTCTTATTCTTGAGGTATGATTTTCTTCTTTTCCTTTTTCCTTAGGTGTTTTTGAGAAAACAAAGAAAACGTGGGAAAATCCCAAATTTATGGGTACACGCCATGTACTTTTGTACACACGCCGTGCACTTCGGCTGTGTGGGATGAGAATACAGGGCGCGTAGGCTTGTCGGTAAAAAAAAACTACACGCCGTGTACCTTGGTCGTGTGGGACGAGAACACAGGGCGTGTAGGCTTGTCGACGGTTAAGGGTGTAAAAACTAGCTACACACCGTGTACTTAGTAATACACGCCGTGTAATCAGTCGGCAGATGAACAGGGTGGCGGTGAAAAGTAGCCGCCAGAGGAACAGTTAAAAAGGAAAGTATACACCGTGTACTTGAGAGTACACACCTTGTAGTCATGTTTTTTCGTTAAAAACAGTCAGAGAACTCACCTCGAGCACCTGGAGAGGAGGCTGAGGCTTGGAGGAGCTTCCGATCGCACATCGGGACTTCGATTCTTCCGTCGTCGATCTCATTTGAACCGCACGGGTAAGGTCTTCCCTCTTCTTGAATCTTTATTTCCAATTCTTTCTCTAAGGGAAGTTATTTAGGTTTGAACGAGTAATTGTTTATATCAGATCTACGTCGTTCTTGGTCGTTTCTGGAGGCGCCCTCCACGTATATCGATCAGAGGAGATCGAGATAGGTGGTCTTGTGTTTTATTCCAACTGTCGAGTTGATTTTGTGTACTGTTGTTCCACGTGCCCATGTTCGGGGTGTCGTATGGATGAGACTCTGGCTGCTGAGATACTTAGAATTGCATAGGTGATCTAATGAATAAATATAAACTGTTGTTTGAGATCGTTGCTTTGATCTAGGGTCACCTCGTGGCTGCGTTTTCCTTGTTTAGCCGTTTAGCTAGGATACCCGTGGGTATGCCGTGATTATAGCATGTTTTCAGTTTTCTTGAGAGGAAACATATATAAATTGTTTACTTATGTGTTGGGCTCGACCTAGTTACTTGCTTTTCCTATGGAATGCCTGAGGGTGGTGTTTTGTTTAGCTTGAGGGCAACATTTCTTATATCTGAGGGCAGTAACTTTCGTGCCCGAGGGCAATATCTCGTATGCCTGAGGGCAATATTCATTATGTTTGTGGGCAGTCACCTGTGGGTTTCGTTTCTGCTTTCCTGAGGGTAAAGATTTGCATGTCTGAGGACAATGTTTACTTGAATATTCACTGTGGTGATTTGTTATGTTGTACCTGCCAAGCTAAAGCACATGCTTGGAATTCATAAATAATTATTAAAATGACAATGAAACTGGTAGAGATAGCTACTTTTGAGTACTTCCTAGTTGTCTGCATGTTATTATTGCACGCTATTGTTGCACATTTTCACCGACAGTTGGGCACGGGCCTTCGGTGGTTGCCTACTGGGATTTATTTCTCACACCCTGTTTGGGTCATGTCTTGGGCCTAAACAGATTATATTGTTGCAGGTGTTGATAAGGGCAAGAGTCCCTACACAGGTACATGATTGTTGCAAGGGAGTAAGAGAGCATGAGACCGAGCTTAGGCTTGTGATGCTGCTGAGTTCCTGTTGCACTGTTTTGGTTTTGTTTGTTGTACTTTTGTACCTTGTACTGTATTGTATCTGATTGCAGTGTATCCTGTTTTGACTACTTTCTTAGAATTAGTGACATGTTGCATCATTATATATATATATGACTGTTGGTTATCTTTCACTCCAGCTGTCCTTTTTTGGTTTATATTGTTTACTATGTCCACTTTTGCATGCTTATATATTTTATTCCGCTACGCTACCCTTTGAAAATTGAGGGCATAGTTTCCCCACTATCAGTCCTTGGCCCTCGCTGCTAGTCAGCAGCCTCTGGCGTTTGGGGAAATGTGCTTGAGGTCATGTAACCAACCGGGTTCGGGGCACCTGTTGTGTGACAACCAGATCCGGGACGTTACAAAGTGGTATCAGAGGGATTTCTTTTCTTTGAGTTATTTTATTATTTGGCGACAACAGAAAGAGATAGGTTGTTAAGGGATTCGGTAATAAACTGTGTTCAGGAGTAGCTACCCCGTGTATAGGTAAAGGCCGGATTGCCTCAAATTGAATTGTGATTTTCTGTTTATGATTATTACAATTGATTTGATTTAACCGTTAGGTGATGCACTTGTGGTGTGCTGTTTATAGTTTATACTTGGGTTCTATTTAGTTGAAACCTGATGAGATGAGGGTATGCCATCCCATGCATCATTTAGGCACATGTTAGAATCACATGTCATGCATAGTTTCCATGCCATGTAGGTGCATTAGAAATTGCATGTTGTTGTGATAAATGTTGTGCTAGAAATGCATGTTGTTGTGATAGTTGCCTTGATAAACATACTTGCTATTTAATAAGGTATTGTTATGTGAGGTTTGGTTGAATGAACGCCAAACTTTAGTTCTTGAGGAGTATGAGCCCTCATTGACTGGAATTTAGTGGATCATTGACTTGTTACCTTGTTTATAACATGTATAAGATGTCAAGCTTTGATTTGCTGGGAGTATGGGCCCTCACAGGTCAGAATTTGGCACTTGGGTGTTGGTTTCAGTGTTTTTTTGGGATCCAGAGTAGTTTCTGAGGCTTACTGTCTGGAAAAAAACAGAATACATGCCGTGTAGTTTTGACTACACGCCATGTGTTCTTCTGTTCGGGAAGAAACTGCTTTTCTTAAGTACAAGCCGTGTACTTTATGTACACACCGTGTAGTCTCTAACCGTGTCATAGGCCATGTGGCCAGAGACATGGGATAGGGAATTTCTTTTGGGAACACACCGTGTACCGGTTGAACATGTTGTGTAGTGTTGACCCTGTGTTCGCTCGTGTAACTAACAACACAGACGAAGGAACCTTAGGTGATACACGACATGTCAGTTATAAACACGCCGTGTAGTGTAATCTTGGAATCTGGTTGTGTAACTAACAACATGGGTCAGTGTTACCTTCCTAGTACACGCCGTGTACCTGTGGGACATGCCGTGTAGTCTTGACCGGTGAGAGACCGTGTGGATTTAGCCGTGTGGCTGGGGAAACAAAGTGGTGTACACGCCGTGTGCGGGTGTAACACACCGTGTACCTAGGGTTGAGGCACGCCCAGGCCGGCAACAGAACACGACCATGTAAGGGATTAGGGGTACACGTCGTGTAGACTTTATACATGCCGTGTAGTCTCTTTTTGATAGTTCTTGTGATTTTCTTTCCCCTTTTTCATGGGCACACTTAACCAGAAAAAAGAAACCTCGACAGTAAATGAAATTAAGGTGTGTGATTGACCTTGTAGAGTCATGCCGCTGAGATGACCATGAGTTGTACGCCAAGAAAGTGGCGATGATTATACTCTAGAGATAGTAGGCTATGGGCTACCAGTGGATCCTCCAGCAGTGCCAGTTGCGGTGCCAGCTGTTCTACCAGACGTAGGTGTGGATGCGCAGTTCCGTGAAGGCTTCATGCGGTTTATACAAACCTTCCAAGGATCACCGTAGGTTGCCACATCTATGGTAGAGCTGACACGTATATTCCAGCAATAGTATCCGCCTACATTTTCAGGGGATGGTGGACCGCAGGCTGCGGAGTCATGGCTGGGTTCTATGCAGACGATCTTCGAGCATCTGGAGACACCTCCTGGAAGGAGGGTCAAGCTCGCTACTTACATGCTGCGTGATTACGCCAAGAGATGGTGGGATGTTACCACCCAGTCTGAGCATCACTGAGACATGGCGTGGGAAGATTTTCAGGCAGTATTCTATGACTTTTTCTTTCCGGAGACGCTAAGGGAAAATCGAGCTCGAGAGTTCATGAATCTGCAGTAGGGCACCATGTCAGTGATGAACTATTCTGCCCGCTTCACCGAGCTTCAACGTCTTGCACTTGTTCTGGTGGGTGATGAGACATTGAGGGCTAGACTATGGTATTTGATATGACATCCAAGCATTGGTGAATGTTTTCAGGTTGCCTACAGTGCATGCCATTGTGAACCAAGCGTTGATTACTGAGCGGAACCTATGGGAAGCTAGTGGTGCGGACCAGGGTAGTTCAACACCGGTCTCTGGTACTATTTCTATCGGCAAGAGGAAGAGGCAGATGGATTTCTCTCACGGTGGCAGTACTATCCAGAAAAATTCTTCAGGTGGGCAGGTAATGTGCTACCCGTGTGGTAAAGAGGGGTACAAGAGACCCCAGCATCCACGTGAACTAGTGGAGTGTCGAGCTTGCGGTAGGACGGGTCATCTACATAGTTTTTTGTAGGGCGTTTCCACCAGTGAATAGTGACAGGGGTTCTGTGCAGACTCCGCGTTTAGGAGCAGGGCCAACAACTTCTTACCAGTCAGGGAATTGGAATATGTCAGGACGTACAGACCAAGGTGGTGGTCGTGGTCATGGTAGTCATACACCAGGATCTCAGAGACAGCAGGGCAGGTCAGCTCAGGGTAGCCAGACTGTGTCGTAGGGCCGCAACGCTGGGCAGACATATGCAGTGCAACAGACCCAACAAGAGTAGGATCCCAGACCTTCTACTGTCAGAGGTACTATTCTAGTTGCTTCTATTTTATCTTCCGCACTTTTCGATATTGGTGCTATACATAGCTTTATATTTGTGCCCGTTGTGGTGATCCTTGGGCTCTATGTTTCTTTTTCTTATGATATCATGACACTAGACACTCTATTGGGAATGAGAATGATAGGTGTGCGTCATTGCAAGGAGTTCCCCCTAGAGGTTGGTGGGTGTCACTTTCTATGGGACCTCTATGTCTTAGAGATGACAACCTATGATGTCATTCTCAGGATGGACTGGTTGGTACCCTTCTGAGCCTTTGTGGATTGCTATCATTGCAGGGTGAGTTTCACGTCACCAGAGGGAAGAGAGTTTCTATACAAGCGAGAATGGGATGTCCAGGCGAGTCGAGCTAGACCCAAGCATCGTGGGTGAGGTGGAGTGACAACCCAGATTGCGAGTTTATATCTGGATGAATAGGGAACTTGTCAGAAGGATTTCCCTCTAGTGGTTAATCGTTTTAGGGATGTCTTCCCGGATGACTTTTCAGGTCTACCTCCGGAGCGAGTGGTGGACTTCTCTACTGAGATTGTGCCAGGAGCATCACTGATGTCCATTCCTCCTTATAGGATGGCTACGCCAGAGTTACATGAGCTCAAGAAGCAGTTATAGGAGTTGTAAGAAATGGGTTTCATCCGAACCAGTACTTCTCCTTGGGGTTTGCCTTTCTTATTTTCGAAGAAGGCAAACGGTATCCCCAGACTCTGGGTGGATTATCGAAAGCTGAATCAGTTGACGGTTAAGAACCGATATCCCTTACTGAGGATTGAGGACCTTTTTGATCAACTTCGAGGAGCGTGAGTGTTCTCTAAGATTGACTTGAGATCCAGATATCATCAGTTGCGCGTTATACCATCAGACATATCACTTACAGCCTTTCGGAGTAGATATGGTCTATACGAGTACTTGGTCATGCCGTTCGGACTCACAAACACGCTAGTAGTTTTCATGGCTCTGATGAATCGTGTGTTCCACCCATATCTGGATTCTTTTGTGGTAGTCTTAGTGGAAGATATCTTTGTGTACTCTCATACTCGACACAACCATGCCACCCATCTTGAGATCGTATTGAGTACACTAAGAGATCATCAGTTATATGCTAAGCTCTCAAAGTACCACTTTTGGATGGACCAAATTCACTTCATGGGTCATATTATCTTAGAGGCAGGAGTTGCGGTAGACCCAAAGAAAGTGAGAGAAGTAGTTTCATAGGAGCATCCTAAGAACGTATTTGAAATATAAAGTTTCTTGGGGTTGGTCGGTTACTACAGTCACTTCATACAAGACTTCTCCCGCTTAGCAGGGCCATTGACAGGTTTGACTAAGAAGGGTATGAAGTTCGTTTGGTCAGAAGCTTGTGAGACAACCTTTCAAGAGATGAAGGGAAGGTTGACATCAACACCAGTCCTGATATTTCCAGAGTAAGGGAAGAGCTATACAGTTTACTATGATGCATCAATTATTGGGCTGGGAGCAGTTTTGATGCAGGGAGATCGAGTAATTGCATACGGGTCTCGGCAGTTGAGGACACATGAGAGGAATTACCCGACACATGATCTCAAGTTGGCTGCAGTTGTTCATGCATTACACTGTTGGAGACATTATCTCTTGGGAGAACATTTTGTGGTGTTTACGGACCCCAAAAATCTTAAATACATATTTACCCAGCGTGACTTGAATTTGAGACAGCTAAGGTGGGTTGAATATCTTCTGTCCTTCGACTTTGAGCTTGCCTATACACCTGGTAAAGGTAATGTAGTAGCTGATGCACTAAGTAGGAGGACTCAGATACAGGCAGTGCAGGAGGCCAATGGTGAGTGGTAGCTTATGAATTTGTTCTCTGAGATGCATTTGGAGGTGCACGATAGTTAGGGGAGAACCTATCTTTCATCCTTAGTTGTGACTTCTACCCTTCTCGATAAAGTGAGGATGAGACAACTATCAGATTTCGAAGGCCTAGTTCTACGGGAGTCAGTGGCAAGTGAGGACCCTCCTCCTGGTTGGACAATATGTGATGATGAGGTACTGCATATCCATGGACAAGTGTGGGTTCCAGGGGATATACGCGAGGAGTTGATGTGGGAATTTCATTCTTTAGCTTGGGCAGTGCATCCTGGGGTTACCAAAATGCACCGTGACTTGAGACATCAGTATTTGTGGTCGGGTATGAAAAGAGAGGTAGCTGGTTTTGTTATGATATGTTCCACCTGTCAGCAGGTGAAGACGGATCATCAGAGGCCATCCAGACTGTTGCAACAGTTACCCATTCCAGAATGGAAATGGGATGATGTCACAATGGACTTCATGACCAGATTGTCGAGGTCACCTCAAGGCAATGATGTCGTATGGGTTGTTGTGGACAAACTTACAAAGGTAGCTCTCTTTTTGCTGATCAAGGAGACCTTTGGTGTTGACGAGCTTGGAAAGTTATATATCTGAGAGGTAGTACGTCTTCATGAGGTCCCTCGTTCTATCATTTTAGATAGGGACGCCTGTTTTACATCTCGTTTCTGGTAGATTTTTCAGAGGGCACTGGGTACACAGGTGCTTCTGATCACAACTTACCACCCTCAGACCGATGGCCAGTGACAAAGTCTATGGTGATGTTCTCCCATTTCCATTCTAGTATGGGCAATGGTTGCATCATCCCCTTTGACTTCTGCCTCTCTGCCTTCATTTTTTGGCACACCAGGCACTTTGATGTATATACAGCGATCTCCTTCTTTATATTATCCCACCAAAAATTTTCTTGGAGATCTCAATACATCTTTGTGCTCCCTAGGTGAATAGAGAAATTTGAACTATGTGCATCATCCAAAAGTTCCTTCTTCAGCTCCGGACTTGACGGAACACATATTCTTTTCCCAAATCGCACAATTCATTCTTCATTAATATTAAACTCTGAGGATTTCCCTTTTTTGATAGCTTCCACTTTTTCCTAAATTCCTACATCATCCTTTTGATCATCCTTTAACCTTTCCAAAAGAGATGGTTGAGCAATCATTTGTGAAAGGATTGATGATGTTCCCTTCTTTATGATTCCCATGTCCATCTTCATCAAGTCCAAAAAGATTGGATCCTTCTCAATTCTCATCATTGATAGAATCGTTGGGTCCTTTTTACTTAGGGCATCTACCACCTTGTTTTATTTCCCAGGGTGGTAATGTATTGAACAGTCATAATCCTTGATGAGCTCTATCCATCTTCTTTGGCTCATATTAATCTCTTTTTGTGTGAATATATATTTAAGACTCTTTTGGTCTGTATATATCTCACATTTCTCCCCATAGAGATAATGCCGCCAGATTTTCAAGGCAAAGATCACTGCCGCTAACTCCAGATCATGCGTTGGATAGTTTCACTCATGGATTTTTAACTTTCTTGAGGCATAGGATGTCACTTTATCATTCTGCATCAGCACACAACCTAAGCCCTTCTTCGAAGCATCACTGAATACCACAAAAATTTCCCCACTTGTGGGTAAAGTGAGAATGGGCGTAGTGATAAGCCTTTTTTTCAACTCCTTGAATCTTTCTTCGCATTCATCACTCAAAGCAAACTTTACTCCCTTTTGAGTTAGCTTGGTAAGAGGGTTGTACAATCGTGAGAAATTTCTCACAAATCGTCGATAATATCTATCTAACCCCAAGAAGCTACAGATATCCTTCAGGTAGATGCATCCTTTGAGGAGCATCTGATTTGTATTGTAGATAGGAGCATGAAGGTTCTCTGAGACCGGTTAGTTCATCTCGTATGGGTGCTATGGCAGCATGGCCGAGTATAGGATGAAACCTGGGAGCGGGAGACCACCGTACGTGCTCAGTGGCTAGAATTGTTTCCATCTTTATCTTCACCACCCTTGTAAGGGCAATTCGGGGATGAATTTCTTTAAGGGGGAAAGTTTGTAAGAACTCGGTTCTTATTCTTGAGGTATGAGTTTCTTATTTTCCTTTTTCCTTATGTGTTTTTGAGAAAACAAGGGAAATGTGGGAAAATCCCAAATTTATGGGTACATTCCATCTACTTTTGTACACATTATGTGTATTTAGGCTATGTGGGATGAGAATACAGGGTGCGTAGGCTTTTCGGTAAAAACAAACTATATGCCGTGTACTTTCATACACACGCCATGTACTTTCATACACATGCCGTGTACTTTGGACATCTGGGATGAGAACACAGGGAGTGTAGGCTTGTCAGTGGTTAAGGGTGTAAAAACTAGCTACACGCTGTGTACTTAGTAATACACACCGTGTAATCAGTCGACAGATGAATAGGGTGGCAGTGAAAAGTAACCGCTAGAGGAATAGTTAAAAAGGAAATTACACACCGTGTACTTGAGAGTACACATCATGTAGTCATATTTTTTCGTTAAAAAAAGGTAGTAGCCTCCTCATCTGACAGAGGAGGAAGAGAACTCACCTGGAGCACCGAGAGAGGAGGCCGAGGCTTGGAGGAGCTTCCGATCGCACACCGGGACTCTGATTCTTCCACCGTCGATCTTGTTTGAACCGTGCGGGTAAGGTCTTCCCTCTTCTTGAATCTTTCTTTCCAATTATTTATCTAAGGGAAGTTATTTAGGTTTTAATGAATAATTGTTTATATCAGATCTACGTCATTCTTGGTCATTTCTGGAGGCACCTTTCACATAGATCGATCAGAGGAGATCGAGGTAGGTGGTCTTGTGTTTTATTCCAACTGTCGAGTTGATTTTGTGTACCGTTGTGCCACGCGCCCATGTTCGGGGTGTCATATGGATGAGTCTTTGGCTGTTGAGATACTTAGAATTGCATAGGTGATCTAGTGAATAAATATAAACTGCTGTTTGAGATCGTTTCTTTGATCTAGGGCCACCTCGTGGGTGTGTTTCCCTTGTTTAGCTATTTGGACAGGATACCCATGGATATGCCGTGATTATAGCATGTTTTCAGTTTTCTTGAGAGGAAACATATATAAATTGCTTGATTATATGTTGGGATCATCCCAATTACTTGATTTTCTTATGAAATGCCTGAGGGTAGTGTTTTGTTTATCCTGAGGGCAACATTTCTTATGTCTGAGGGTATTAACTTCCGTTCCTGAGGGCAACATTTCTTATGTCTGAGGAAACATATATAAATTGCTTGGAATTATGAATGTTAAGAGAGCTTCAAGAATCTTAAAAGGAGGATTATCACTACACTTGTTCTCACACTACCCACAAGTGGAGAACTTTTAGTGGTGTACAATGACACTTTGAAGAAGGGTCTGAGCTGTGTATTAATGAATAATGATAAAGTCATAGCCTATGATTCAAGGTAGTTGAAAGTTCATGAACATAACTACCCATTGCATGATCTGGAGTTGGTTGTAGTGATCTTCACTTTGAAAATATGATGGAATTATCTATTTAGTGAGAAGTATGAAATATATATAGATCACAAAATCCTCAAGTATATATTCACACATAAAAAGATGAATATGCACCAATAAAGATGGTTAGAGATGATCAAGGACTATGACTGTGTGATTCACTACCATCCTGGTAAATCGAATAAAGTGGTGGGCACTCTAAGGGGATAATGAAACCATTACTTATACCAACATGGAAATTGGAATACATCACCATGTACTTTCTCACTGGACTTCTGAAGATATCTAGGTGAAAAAATGCTATATGGGTTGTTATGGATCATCTTACAGAGATATCTCACTTTATCATAATTCGAGAGGACTTCTCACTGGATCAACTTGCAAATATATACATCAAATAAGTGGTAAGGATGTATGGAGTACCACTATCAATTATATCTGATTGAGATTTGAGATTCACCTCCAAGTTCTGGAAAAGTCTCTAACATGCTCTAAACACTGATTTGACCTTTAGTACGACCTATCATCCTAAAACTGATATCCAATCCGAGTGGACTATTCAGACAGTTGAAGACATATTGTGAACATGTTCTATAGAATTAAAAGGAGGATGAGACCAACATCTACCTCTCTTCGAGTTCTCTTAGAACAAAAGTTTCCACTCAAGCATCCAAATGGATCCATATGAAGCACTTTATGGGAAGAGGTGAAAACCACCTGCATGCTTGGATGATGTTGGGGAATGAAAAATTCTAGGTTTTTAAATGGTGAAAAAGGTTAAGACCATTCAGCAACACATCAAGGCTACTCAGATTTGACAGAAGGGCTATGATGACAATAGTCGACAATACCTGAAGTTTGGTGTTGGAGACATGGTATTCTTATGCATATCTACATTTATGAAATTCATGATATTTAGGAATAAGGGAAAGCTTAGTCCAAGATACATCAACCCCTTTGAGATCCTTGATTACATCAGAGCGGTGGCCTACTGACTAGAACTCCCACCTAACCTATCTCAAGTACATGATGTATTCCATGTATCACTCTTGAAAAAGTAGATACTAGACCCCTCACATGTACTCAATCCAGAGGTGGCACTATTCCAGAATAATATATCATATGAAGAGCATCTAGTGAATATCTTAGATTATAGAGACAAAGTTCTATCACTATAAGAAAACTACCATTTAACGGTGGTTTTAAAAACCGCCGCTAAACGCGTTTCGGGCCGACGTTTCGCGGCGGTTTAAAAACCGCCGCGAAAAAACCGCTGCAAAATACCATAATTTTTTTTTTATTATTTTATTATTTTTTTAAAAAAATTTCGAGGATTAGCGGCAGTTTCGGTAAAACTGCCGCGAAATGAAAGGAAAAAATAAAAAAACACGAGAAACCCCAAAATCACTAAAACGACCATAACTTTTGATTCGGGCGTCCGTTGGAACGCCACAACCAGTCAAATCGAAGCTCATAAAGAGATATAGAGACACATATAATCAAAACCATGAGAAGGTCTAAGGTTCAGAAGATATTAGAGTTATAAGAATGTTGAAAAAAGTTCTCCAACTTCAAACGGCCATAACTTTCGTTCCGGGTGTCCGTTTGGGCTCTACCACATATCAAATCGAAGCCAGCGAAGAGAGCTACGCACCAGATCTACAGAATTAGGTTTCTATCATGTTTTTCGACCCCAAACCCCTCCGAAGGCCTTCGAAACCCCGTTTCCGTCACCGGTGTCCCGTCGAACTTGCCTTCAAATGGACCTAACTTTCGATCTGCGTGTCAGTTCAGACACCTCCACCTGCCAGATCATAGCTCATTCTATGAGCTTCAGTTTGACTGGTCGTGGTGCCCACATGCACTTTTGGATCATATGTTATGGCCTTTTTAGTGGGTATCAGGTTTGTTATGTTTTTTGATGCCTCGTTTCTAGCACCCGTTCCCTGTCAGCTTTTTTTTAAATGGTCATAACTTCTGATCCACCTGTCCATTCAGACTCTTTAACCTATCAGGTCGAAGATCATTTCAGGATCTTTTATTTGACAGGTCATGGATCTAAAACGGACTCTCAGATCATAAGTTATCTCCGTTAATGTGAGTCCAATGTTTTTGTCTCTTTATGACCGTTTTGACGGGTTTTAACGGTTGCTCCATTTATTACTGTTTATTTGGGTTTCCATGACTTGTTATCTTTATCAATGGTTTTTTGTGGGTTATTATGATGATTATGTTGAATTATTAAGGGGTTTTCCAGAGTTGTCATGAGTTTTCATGCGTTCTCATTCTTTCGAATGCCTCATTCTTCATATGCTTCTCCATCCGTTTTCATGCGTTTTCATGATTTTTCATCCCTTACCACATCTTTTCATACTTTTTCATGTGTTAGCTTTATTATTTATTATTTATTATTTAATTATTATATATATTTACTTATTATTTATTATTTATTATTTATTTTTAATTATTTATTAGTACTAATAATAAAATATTATTATTAATAATAATATTTATTACTGGTTATTTATTATTTATTATTTATTATTTATTATTTATATTTATTATTTATATTTATTTATTATTATTATTTATATTTATTATTTATTATTCATTATTTATTATTATTTATTATTTATATTTATTTATTATTAATTATTTATTATTTATATTTATTTGTTACTTATTACTTATTATTTATATTTATTATTTATATTTATTATTTATTATTTATTATTTATTATTTATATTTATTAATTATTTATATTTATTAATTATTTATATTTATTTATTATTTATTATTTATTATTTATATTTATTTATTATTTATTATTTATTATTTATATTTACTTATTATTTATTAATTATATATTTATTTATTATTTATTATTTATATTTATTTATTATTTATTATTTATTATTTATATTTATTAATTATTAATTATTAATTATTTATATTTATTTATTATTTATTATTTATTAATTATTTATATTTATTATTTATTATTTATTATTTATTATTTATTATTTACTATTTATTATTTATATTTATTTATTATTTATATTTATTTATTATTTATTATTCATTATTTATTATTTATATTTACTTATTATTTATTATTTATTATTTATATTTATTTATTATTTATATTTATTTATTATTTATTATTTATATTTATTTATTATTTATATTTATTTATTATTTATTATTTATTATTTATATTTATTTTTTATTTGCTATTTATTATTTATATTTATTTATTATTTATATTTACTTATTATTTATTATTTATATTTATTTATTATTTATATTTATTTATTATTTATATTTATTTATTATTTATTATTTATATTTATTTATTATTTATTGTTTATTACTTATTATTTATTACTTATTATTTATTATTTATTATTTATTAATTATTAATTATTAATTATTTATATTTATTTATTATTTATATTTATTTATTATTTATATTTATTTATTATTTATTATTTATTATTTATTATTTATTTATTATTATTTATTTATTATTTATTATTTATTTATTTGTTTTTTTATTTATTATTATTTTTTATTTTTTATTTATTATTTTTTATTTATTATTTTTTATTTATATTTATTTATTATTTATTATTTATTATTTATTATTTATACTTATTTATTATTTATTATTTATATTTATTTATTATTTATTATTTATATTTATTTATTATTTATTACTTATTACTTATTATTTATTATTTATTATTTATTTTTTATATTTATTAATTATTAATTATTTATAATTATTAATTATTAATATTTATTATTTATTTATTATTTATTATTTATATTTATTTATTATTTATTATTTATTATTTACTATTTATTATTTAATATTTATTTTTTATATTTATTTTTATTTTTTATTTTTTATTTTTTATTTATATTTATTTATTATTTATTATTCATTATTTATTATTTATTATTATTGAGTTTATATCTATTATTTATGTATTATTTGTTTTTTCAATTAATATATATAAGTATATTAAATTCTGTTTATTAACCACATGACAAGCTTGCTGGAGTGGTAAAATCTTTGGAAAATATGCAAGAGGTCAGAGGTTCAAATCTCACCAAACGCAGTATTCCTTTATATTGCATGGGCATGTGCATGGGATGTGCATGCATGAATAAATAAAGTAAATAAATAAATACGAAATAAATAAAATAAATAAAATAAATAAGATAAATAAAAAAAATAAAAAAATAAAAAAATAAAAAAATAAAAAAATAAAAAAATAAAAAAATAAAAAAATAAAAAAATAAAAAAATTTATGCATGGATAAATAAAGTAAATAAATAAATACGAAATAAATAAAATAAATAAGATAAATAAAATAAATAAAATAAATAAAATAAATAAAAAAATAAAAAAATAAAAAAATAAAAAAATAAAAAAATAAAAAAATAAAATAAAAAAATAAATAAAAAAATAAAAAAATAAAAAAAATAAAAAAAATAAAAAAAATAAAAAAAATAAAAAAAATAAAAAAAATAAAAAAAATAAAAAAAATAAAAAAAAAATAAAAAAAATAAAAAAAATAAAAAAAATAAAAAAAATAAAAAAAATAAAAAAAATAAAAAAAATAAAAAAAATAAAAAAAATAAAAAAAATAAAAAAAAAAAAAAAAATAAAAAAAAAATTAAATTTTTTTTAAAAAAATTAAAAAATCGCCGTTAAATAATTTAGAGGCGGTTTAAACCGCCGCAAAACGTTCTGCGACGGTTTTAAAAACCGCTGCGAATAGTTTCCCGACGCACGATTTCACGGCGGTTTTTCAAAACCGCCGCCAATCTATTTAGCGGCGGTTTAAACCGCCGCGAAACGAAAAAAAAAACCGCCACTAAATCGTGATTTTGCCGTAGTGTATGAAATAAGACAATGCACCTGGTCAAAGTACTGTAGAGAAATCACAAGTTTGAAGAAGCGATGTGGGAAACAGATGAAGTGATGAAACAAAATTACTCCCATCTATTTTATTGTGGTAAATGAAAATTTCAAGGGAGAAATTTCTTAAGGGGGGAAGATTGTAATGACCTAAATGATTATAAATAAAACGTCCCTTGTGATTTAATTAAATGTCTTATTATGTAATTTGGTTATAGAAAACACATCCACTTCTTTGATTTTATTATATCCTATCATATTTTAAAAGACCATTAAGCATCTTTACCATTGATAATATAATCGTCGAACAATGAACAAATTATTAGTATAAATATAAGGCTTTAAAAAATCCCATTGACATAGAAAAAGGAAGTGATGGCCTCAAATAATAGGATCGTACCCTATAAAGACCATTCATTAGAGCTTCTAAAAAGGATAACATCTTTGGGATTTGACCTTGACCAATTCCAAGATGATATCCAACAAATTAATCATAAGCAAAACCGTTTACGATAGAAGTTCAAGCTCATCAAGATCACGACCTAAACCATGTATGCCAAACCACCCCATGAAAGTATCACCACCGCACACCTTACTCTTAGGGCGTTTGCTAGTGTATTAAAGGGATATGTATCAATACCCTATAAATATGATTATGTAAATTATTTTTTAATAAAATAATGAATATATTTTCATCTCACTATTTTTACTTTATAAATTATTTTTATTTTGATATAATAAAATACAAAAAGTATTTCTAGGTAATATTCAAATTCAATTAAGAAATTTATTTTGATAAATTAATGGATTTTTGAAATGAATAATATTTTAATAAAATATTATTATTAAATAACGTTTATTAAATATAAATAATCATATAATTTTTATGAATTCAAATGTAATTTTTTAAGGGTTCGAAAACTGTTATTGTCAAAAAACCCAACATTTCTTAATAAATGTAGATTTTATTTTAAAATTGAAAATTCCCATGTTTAAAAAATTATTTAGATAAAATTAATATTATTTTTGGATTTAGAACATTGAAATTATCCAATGGTTAATTTTTCATAATTTTATGAGAAAATTGAATTTTCGGGTAAAAATTAAATATGGTATAAATATACGGTGTGTATTATGAAATCATAATAACCCAAAATTGATGTAATAAATACTATATAGAGTATAAAATACCAAATATATGTTTCAATTTAAAATAATTAGATTTTCTGTTTATTTTATTAATTTTATAAAGCCTTTGTGAGTCCTCCAAAACCATTAATATATTTTAAGGTTTTAAAATCATTTCTTTAAGAGTATGACTCACTTTCACATAATAAAGGGTATTATTTAATTAAGTTAATACCTTGAACTTATAAAATAATGGAAACCACTCCCATTTTATAGAAACCATGTTAAAAAACCAGGAGAAGGTTTGTGGTTTTGGTTATTTTATTATATAGAGTCCAAAACCTAAGTTCGAGAAATAACAAGAAACTCCCACTCTTTTCCGATATAAACCCAACAAAACTCCCTTTTATCTTCACTAAAAATACTTGGATCACATAATAACTCTTCATTCACATCTCTATATTCCTCCCAAGGCACCATCAAGCTCTCAAGAAGCTTCCCCGAAGCATTTGGAGTCCCACACACAAGTAATGGATCCTCACTTTCTATTATTTATTCAAGTTTCTTTATCATATCATGCCTTATATTTCCAATTCCTAATATTGGGATATGTATTTCCATGTACCTATTACTGAAAATTTTATGTCCAAATAACAAGATACCCATTTCACTCTCATCAACCCATTTTATGAATTTTTACATGATGTCGTTATGCTGCTGAAATTTCACCACAATTTTCCATGCCAAAACAATTGTGTAATGAATACCATATCCATTTACTATCAGGGGTTTTCACCTTTATACACTTATATTTATTTGACTTAGGACTTATATGTATGTATTACTCACTCCTTTATCATGGAATAAAATATGATGATGAATGGGTCCATGTTTTTTTGATCTATGTGACACACTTAAGCATGAGAATGAAATGAATGTGATGGGTGTGCCCGAAATTATATAGCGCTCCAATGCATTGGGTAATTTTTTGTCTCATGAGACGTAATTTTGGGATATGGAGTTAAGTTGATTCCTTTATGGGACTTTTACCATCATGATTTCTTGACAGTTAGCCTCGACCTATGTTTATGATGCAGTGTTTTAAGTTGTTGCCACATTTTCCATGTTATGATTATCATGATATATAATGACTTATTATGCATGTTCATTTTATTCCCCATTAATATGTATATTATATAACATTTATTACCTTATTCCATGCTTATTCCATTAATGGGATTTATATCTCACCCTTTCTAATGTATGTCTCCAGGTTATCCTGTGTAGTTTTAAAATCCATAGAATTTTAGAAGCATGTTAATGAAGTTTTCAATAATGTTGCAGTATCCCATATTCAATATCTTATGATATGTACCTAATTCCAAAATACACCATACTTATTGATATTTAGGGTCTTATTAAGGGTAATCTTATGTAATAAATCATGAATTAATGTGTAATGAAGAGAAGGATTGTTATAGTTGGTATCAAAGGAAAAGTTTAGTTATTTTTTGGATTAGGATTAGAAAACTCCAAGGAAATACTTAGATATGATATTAAGTATAAGAAAACATCCCTAAATTTTGGTAAGTATAGAGTAAGTGTTTTAGCAAGCAAATATATCTTTGTTTGGATACTACAAGTGGACGTGGTTCTGGCATAGATTTACCTAGGGGTAACAACTCCGAAAAGGTGCGTCGAGCCTGACTCAGTCTAACCTGGTACACAACAATGATTCTTACTGTGCACCTAGTTTGATACTCCAGAGGTATATGATTTGGTAAAATCACAAGATCATTAAAAACCATTATTAAGGGAACAAAAATGCCCATAAGAGTATATATTAGGAAATAGATCATGGATAACATAGATTGATGCCTAGAAATTCATAAGATAAGGAAATAAATGTAATTCATATGTTATCCCTTTAATGTCACTGAATTACTATTTATGTTTTAAATAGTTTAAAAATTATCATCCCTAATTTTTCCTTCATTTTATAAAATGGTCTAAAATAAGAGGAATTAGGTAAACAATCAATGCGACAAATAATGTGATGATGACCCCAATGAGATTCCCAACTCAATGGGAGTGGGAATTGCAAACTTTGTGATGATACTCTCTCAGTTGACTTAGGTTATGAATAGAAACCTAGATCAATAGGAGTGTCAAAATCCACCTAAGAAAGAATAAGCTGTAATTGAGAGGTTTATACGATAAAGGCCTCTGGCTTTCAATGGATCATTTAATCCCTTAATCGTGGAAAAATAAATCAAATCCATTGAGAAGATCTTATCAATCCTTCAATATTATAAACAAGAGAAGGTTCTACTGGTTATCTATCATATGGAGGGAGAAAATGATCATTGGTGGACATTGATCAGGAATACTAATCCTAAGTAAGAGATCAAAGCGATGGGGTGGAAGGAATTCTGAAAAATGTTTTTTGATAAATATTTCCCTCGCACTATCTATCTTAAATTGGAAAGGTATTTCCTTGACCTCAAGCAAAAAGATGATGAATATATCAGGTAATATGAGGCAAACTTCACAAGACTTTTACGATATGACTTAATCTTTTTCATTACCCCCAAATTCATGGTTGACCACTTCTTTGGTGGGATAAAACCTAGTATATATCTAGTGATCCAAGACTATGATAGCTACGAGGAAGTTGTTTGATGTTCCCTCAAAGTCAAAATGGATATTGACGAATCTCAAGGGTATTATGGGGATAAGAAGTGGAAAGTAGAGTTTAATTATGACAGCCCGATGAAGAAATCTAATAGTGCCGAAAAATTTCAATATCCCACTTGTCAAAGGTGCAGAAATTAACACCCTGAAAATTGCCTAAGGGGGACAAGGAAATGCTTTAGGTGTGGGAAGGAAGGACACCTAACTAACGATTGCCTATAGGAGAAACCCACTAATGCATTGGAATAAATTAATGCTCCAATAAACCCTTAGAGTATTGTTCATTGCTTCAACTACAAGGAACCATGACACTTTACAAACAAATGCACTAAGCTAAGGGTTTTTAGAGACAACCAAAAACATCCAAGGAAAACAGGGAGATATTTTTCCATCAAACCATTGAGGTGGATCCCAAAAATGAAGTTGTGATATGTACACTAGTTATTCATTCAATAACAGAAAAAATATTTTTTAATTTTGGTTTTATGCATTCATTCATATCATGAAAGTTTAGTAGAACTATTCAAACACCACCACAAATCATGAAAGTAGAGTTATCAGTAAAAATGAAAAATAGGGAAATTATTTCATCCCAAGTATATAACTCCCCCCCACCAAAATTTTTGGGCTGAAATTCCTAGATAACCTTCTCATACTGACTTTGGTGGAATTTTATGTAATTTTGAGTATGGATTGACTTTCCCTATATATAGACAACATAAATTTCCATGAGAAGGAAATCACTCTACGTATTATGAACTGACCCCTAATTATGTACAAGTGTAAGGAGGAGGATGAATCTTATTTATCACCAACATATCAAGCATGGATATTATTTCCCTTCAATCAAGAGTATTTAGCTCAAATGGTTGATTCTAAGGAAAGAACCATCCTTAAAGACATGCCTAATGAGAGAGAATATACTGATGTGTTTCCTGAGGAATTGTTTGGTCTTCCTCCTAGATGAGAGGTTGTATTTTCAATCAAACTTATACTTAGGGTATTTCCATCATCTAAGACTCTATATAGAATGGCTGTTATGGAACTTGAGAAGCTCAGGAAAAAACTACAGGAGAATCTAGATAAAGGCTTCATACACCCAAGTGATTCACCATGGGGTTCACTAATCATCTTCGTCAAGAAGAATGATGGGTCAATGTTCCTTTGCATTGATTATTATGATCTCAATAAGATCATGATAAAGAACAAGTATCATATGCCACAAATTGATGACTTGTTCAATCTGCTATGTGAAGCACAATACTTCTCTAAGGTGGATCTGTGGTCAGGATATTACTAAGTTAGGGTGACGGAGGAGGATATCCCCAAGATTTCTTTTCATAAAAGGTACAGGCACTATGAGTTCATAGTATTTCCATTTAGACTCACTAATGCTCTAGCAATCTTCACGGACTTGATGAATATAGTATTTAGAGATTACCTCTACAAATTTGTAGTATTCTTTATAGATGATATTATACTATTATACAAAACCAAGGAGGATTATGAGGAGAATCTGAGCACTATTCTAATGACCTTAAGAAGGATAATCTTTATGATAAGTACAAAAAAATTTGAGTTTTGGTTGAAAGAAGTCTCATTATTAGGGAATATCATCAAAAGAAATGATATATCTATGAACCCTTCAAAAACATAAATAATTGAAGGATGTCCAAGGCCAACATATGTGATAGATATTCATAGTTTAATTTGTTTAGCTGGGTATTATAATCAATTTGTGAGAAATTTATCATGATTTTCAAACCCTCTAACCAAGAAAACTTGAAAGGGAGTCAAGTTTTCTGGGAATTATGAATGTGAAGAGAGCTTTAAGAAGCTTAAAAGGAGTCTTATCACTGCACTTGTTCTCACACTACCCACAAGTAGAGAAATTTTTGTGGTGTACAATGACACTTTGAAGAAGGGCCTGTGCTGTGTATTAATGTAGAATGATAAATTCGTAGCCTATGCTTCAAGGCAGTTGAAATTTCATGAACATAACTACCCTAAACATGATCTATAGTTGGTTTCAATGATATTTGATTTGAAAATATGACGGCATTATCTATTTGGGTAGAAATATGAAATATATATAGATCAAAAAATCCTCAAGTATATATTCACACAGAAAGAGATGAATATGCACCAATAAAGATGGTTAGAGATGATCAAGGACTATGAATACTCGATTCACTTCCATCCTAGTAAATCGAATAAAGTGGTGGACACTCTAAGTAGAAAGGATCCAGAAATTATATCATTAATGGTAATTTAGAGGGATTCGATCTTCTTATATTTAAAAAGGATGGACATGAGAATAATAAAGTAAGGAACATCATCAATCCTTTCACAAACGATTTCTCAAACGTCCCTTCTGGAGAGGTTAAAGGATTCTCAAAGAGATGATGTTGGAATTCAGAAGAAAGTGGAGGCTATAAGTAAGGGGAAATCATTGGAGTTCAATGTTAATGAAGAAGTAGTTGTAAGATTTGGGTCACAACTATGAGTACCATTAAATATTGAGTTAAATAAGGAACTGTTGGATGATGCACATAATTTGACTTTCTCCATTCACCCAGGAAGCACAGAGATGTATCGAGATCTCTAAGAAAACTATTGGTGGGACAATATGAAGAAGGATGACATTGAATATACATCAAAGTGTCTGGTATGTCAGTAAGTTAAGGCTGAAAGGCATAAGTCTAAGGGGATGATGAAACCATTACTTATACCAACATGGAAATGGGAAGACATCACCATGTAATTTTTCACGAGACTTATGAAGAAAAATAGCTGAAAAAATTCTATATGGGTTGTTATGGATCATCTTACAGAGACGTATAACTTTATCATAATTCGATAGGACTTCTCACTAGATCAACTTGAACAGATATGCATCAAAGAAGTGGTAAGGATGTATGGAGTACCACTATCGATTATATATGACTAAGATCTAAGATTTTCCTACAAGTTTTGGAAAAGTCTCTAATATGATCTGAACACTGATTTGAACTATAGTATGACCTATCATCCTCAATCTGATATCCAATCTGAATGGACTATTCAGACACTTGAAGACATGTTGTGAGCATGTTCTATGGAATTCAAGGGAGGATGAGACCAACATCTACCTTTGGTCGAGTTCTCTTAGAACAAAAGTTTCCAATCAAGCATCCAAATGACTCCATATAAAGCCCTTTATGGGTAGAGGTAAAAACCACCTGCATGCTGGGATGAAGTTGGGGAATGTAAACTCCTAGGTTTTTAAATGGTTGAGGAAATGGTGAAAAAGGTTAAGACCATTCAACAATACATCAAGGCTACATAGAGTTGAGATAAGAGATATGATGACAATCGTTGATGAGACCTAAAGTTTGATGTTGGAGACATGGTATTCCTCTACATATCTTTATTAAAGAAATTAACAAGATTTGGGAATAAGGGAAAGTTTATTCCAAGATACATCAACCCCTTTGAGATCCTTGATTGCATCGAAGCAGTGGCCTACTGACTAGAACTCCCACCTAACCTATCTCAAGTACATGATGTATTCCATGTATCGCTCTTGAGAAAGTAGATACCAACCCCCTCACATGTACTCAATCCATAGGTGGCACAGTTGGAGAATAATCTCTCATATAAAGATCATTCAGTGAAGATCTTAGATTATAGAGACAAAGTTCTATGAAATAAGATAATGCACTTGGTCAAAGTACTATGGAGAAATTACAAGTTTGAAGAAGCGATGTGGGAACCAAAGGAAGTGTTGAAAAAAATTACTCTCATCATTTTATTATGGGAAATGAAAATTTCAAGGGTGAAATTTCTTAAGGGGGGAGATTGTAATGACCTAAACAATTATAAATAAAATGTCCCTTGTGATTTAATTAAATGTCTTATTATGTAATTTAGTTATAGAAAATAAATGCACTTATTTGGTTTTATTATATCATATCAGATTTTAAAAGACCGTTAAGCATATTTACTATTGATAATATAATCATCGAATATTGATCAAATTATTAGTATAAATATAGAGTTTTAACAAATCCAATTGACATAGATGATGGAAGTGATGGCCTCAAACAATAGGATCATACCCTATGAAGACCATTTATCAGAGATTATAAGGAAGATAACATCTCTAAGATTTTCCCTTGACCATTCCCAAGATGATATCCAACAACTTAAGCACAAGTGAAATTGTTTATGGTAGAAGTTCAAGATCATCGAGATCATGACCCAGACCATGTACGTCAAACCATCCCATGAAAGTATCACCATCACACACCTTACTCTTAGGGAGTTTTCTAGTGTATTAAAGGGATATGTGTAAATACACTATAAATATGAGTATGTAAATTATTTTTTATATAATAATGAATATATTTTCATCTCACTATTGTTACTTTATAAATTATTTTTATTTTGATATAATAAAACACAAACAATATTTCTAGGTAATATTCAAATTCAATTAAGAAATTTATTTTGATGAATTAATAGATTTTTTAAGTGAATAATATTTTAATAAAATATTATTATTAAATAATGTTTATTAAATATAAATGATCATATAATTTTTATGAATTCAATTGTAATTTTTTTAAGGGTTCAAAAACTGTTATTGTAAAAAACCCCAACATTTCTTAATAAATACCAATTTTATTTTAAAAGTGAAAATTCACATGTTTAGAAAATTATTTAGATAAAATTAATATTATTTTTGGAGTTAGAACATCTAAATTATTCAATAGTGAATTTTTCATAATTTTATGAGACAACTGAATTTTCAGGTAAAAATTAAATACGATATAAATATAAGGTGTGTATTATGACAACATAATGACCCAAAATTGATATAACAAATACTATACAGGGTATCCATGACCAAATATATGTTTCCATTTAAAATAATGGGATTTTATGTTTATTTTATTAATTTTATAAAGCCTTTGTGAGTCCTCTAAAACCATTAATATATATTAAGGTTTTAAAATCATTTCTTTAAGAGTATGACTCACTTCCACATAATAAAGGGTATTATTTAATAAATTTAAGACCTTTACCTTATAAAATAATGGAAACCAATCCCATTTTGTAGAAACCATGTTAAAAACCCATGACAAGGTTTGTGGTTTTGGTTATTTTATTATATAGAGTCCAAAACCTAAGTTTGAGAAATAATAAGAAACTCCCACTCTTTTCCAACATAAACCCACAAAAATACCATTTATCTTCACTAAAAATACTTTTAGCACATACTAACTCTTATATAACATCTCCATAGTCCTCCCAAGGTACCCCAAGCTCTCAAGAATCTTCCCATAATCATTTGGATTCACACACTCAAGTTAGGGATCCTCACTTTCTATTCTTTGTTTAAGTTTCTTTATAATATCATGCCTTCTATTTCCAATTACTAATGTTGGGATATGTATTTACATGTACCTATTATTGAAAATTTTATGTCTAAATTATTAGATACCCCTTTAAATCTCATCAACCCATTTTATGAATTTTTACATGACGTCATTATGCTATTGAAATTTCACCATGATTTTCCATACCAAAACAATTGTGTAAAGAATACCGTGCCCATTTCCTATCAAGAATTTTCACCTTTATATACTTAAAATTATCTGACATCGGACTTATATGTATGTATTCCAAACTCCTTGGTTATGGAATAAAATATTATAATGAATGGATCCATGTTTCTTGATCTATATGACACACTTAAGCATTAGAATGAAATAAATGTGACGAGTGCGCCCAAAATTATACAGTGCTTCAATGAATTGGGTAATGTTTAGTCCCATGAGACATTATGTTGAGACATGGAGTGAACCTTATTCATTTATGGTACTTTTCCCATCATGATTTCTTGGCAGTTAGCCTTGACCTATGTTTATTATATAGTGTTTTAAGTTTTTTCCACATTTACCATGTTATTATTATCATGATATATCATGAATTATTATTCATTTTCCTTTTTTATTCCCCATTAATATGTATATTATATAAAATGTATGACCTTATTCCATGCTTATTCCCTTATCGGGCTTTATATCTCACCCTTTTCTTATGTATAGGAATCAGGACCAATAATTTCATCGTAAAAAAAATACTGTCTTTCCAAGGGATGAATGATCCTAAGGAAGCGTAGGATTAGTTAGGTAAACTTGAGAGGTTTTTTTTAATTCCCAGAGACTCCCGATTTAGTCACGGTGAAGTGAGATGTCTTTAATCTTGAAGGTTCAAGTAGAAGGTTGTGGGAATCATTTGTCTTGGCTAAGAAGCATGAGGGTTTAGAGTGAAAAGATTTCAAGGAAATTTTCACTGAGTAGTTCTACCTATAATATAAGACTACAGAAAATTCAACGGGGTTTCTCAAACTTGATCAATGGAATCAGTCAATGAAGGAGTATTTTTATTTCTTGGTTGAGCTCTTAGTGTTTTCATATGTGGTGGTATCTAAAGATAAGATGAAGGCTTCAAGATTTCATATGGGTCTTTATTTTGATATTTGGTCATAGATTTTCATGTTAAATATGAATATCTATTCTAAGTTTTTGGATAGGGAATTGATGACAGAGCTTGACCTGGTGGGTAAATTATGGCTATTCAAAGTTTCTTTTTTTCCTTTGGTGGTGGCTCCAGTGGTTCTTGTAGGTACCGGGCACAGAGCGAAATCCCCAAAAATGGGATTTAAAATTTTTTCATCGATGAACGACATGAACTTGTCAACTTCAGCAAATCTCTTTCCGATTACTTCCTCAGGATCACACATGAAAGATATTAAGCACAATATTAAAACCATAAAATACCTAGTTTAGATCCAAAGATGCACATGACGCCTGCTCGTTGTTGGTGATTTCTGATCAAAGAATCTGAATTCAAATTCCTCCAGATCATCCACATGTGCTTTAAAAATCTACAAGTGCACCGATCATTGAAATCCGGGTGCTAGCATGGAGATCTAATGACACCTTTGATGCTCTAATGATCATTGTACCACTTTTCTTGCTATGATTGAGAGAGAGCTCGATCCAATCTCCTAGATCTAGAGACTCTCTCTCTAGAACATGGGAGAGATATGTAGAGAGATAAAGGACATGAATAGTACACAACAAGTCCTTATTCTTTTCTATTTATAGAGTGTTTATGAATTACCCCAATTTTCCTCCCGATCCTTAAATAATTAACACGCTATAAACGAAATGTTATGATTACTAAACTGAGTCATAAATATTATTATCAATTTCTTATAATATATTAAAATATTATGTGATAATAAACAAGTTATTAACTTGACTCACCATTACCACAAAAATTAATTGAACCTTGAATATATTAAACTAATATTCATTAAATTAATATTTTCATGTATTTACTTAAATAATTGTAAATAAATTTAATAAATAAATTCAATTCCCATTATTCTTAAATTGAATAATATGAATTTATTTATTTCATTGGTGACTGTATCTCCTTGGACAAATCTTGGACCCCAGTGGTAGGGCCCACCATGTCCAAAACTCCTATTCAACTAAAAATGAAAGATTCTTGAAAATGCTATTGTGTGTGACCCTTTAGGCCCTTATCTCGATAGTAGTGAATATTATTCACAGACCAAGAGAAAGATCTAGAAACCCATCATGGCCCCTAAAGAGATAAGGATTATCACAATAACGACAACCAATCTATGAACACACATTATGTAATATAATCTCGTTGTCTTTAAATATATCATAAAGAAGGATACACACCCGTGTCATCACCCTTTTATTGCTTTATTATTTATTGATCTAACTGTACATATTTACCTTAGACTACCATGGCCAAGAATTTATTAAGGTACTACCATCCTGATCAACATGGCCTGAGATATATAACTTCATTAACCTAGAAGTGAAAAATCCTTCCTTGACCATTCAATCAATGTCATGCCACCAGTGACACACCCAACACAAACTACCTTTCCACAATTTCAGTATCATGGTTTTCATATTGCATCAAATTACATGATCTAATGACATACATTGGCAATGATCTCAAGTCAGGAGACCATTACACGTGATCATAGATAATAACATTCAATGACACCCAAAACATGCAGCATTTCTATTGGAGGGTCTATCCTCATGATCCCACTACTATAGATCACCAAGTGTGAACTTCATGAGAAGAAGTCTCAATGCTTATGAGCCCCCATCACCTGATAGTCCGAAATCTACTATGTCCATTCAGTAAGATGTATCTAGACCATAATACCTTTGTTTAAGATTAATTTCACTGCATCTTGAGGTTCTCATTATAGCCTGGGATCTTATATAACCTTTTGATATGATAATTAATCTATGGAAATTACCATGAAATAGTGGACGTAGAAATTTCTACACTATAATGGTAAGAATACATCATGTATATCTAACTGCATACATGATATGGTAATCAAAAGTACTGCATAGTTAGTTCTAGAGAATCCACTATTTTAACACTCCCACTTTCACTAGAGCCAACTTACTAACAACCTTTTTAGGTCTCACATGATTAAGATCATGTTTCTACTGAGTCACGACTCTAACAGCTGGGCCTGCCATGATTCTGCCGCATGGAAATTCTACTATAACGACCTCATCTCCTTAAGTAAAACTTCTCACAAGATGGTATTCCCGAGCATATCCCTCTTTTCCACTATCATAACTTGACATTTTAGCTAGTAATAATATCATAATTTACATTATGATAATACTTTTCTTACTAGGTGCGATTCCAAGAACTAGAGAAAGTCATTTCATTTAACTGTTTCTTAGCTTCCTCATAAGCTACAATGTACTCAGTATTTATAGGTACAACTACCACTGGCTTATATGAGATTGTATCTCTCATCACCTTAGACTAACTGCGATACTAGATCACATGGATCTAAGAAAAACTAGTTTGTGTCCCCCTTGAAAACCAATATCCTTTCTTTTCATCTTACTAGGTACTTATCTTTTGTACTTGGCGAAGTACAAACCAATAGTTCTGACTGCATCATTTGCAGTGCTCCTGGATATAACTGATATTTTCCTAATATCTTGGAAATATAAAACCTTTTACATATCATGGAATATGTGATTGATTCATTTCTTAAGTTTATGGATTTCATCTCACCATGTTTATCTCCTCCCATGTGCCAGACATGTTAACCTGGAGAGATTATGACATGTGATATTAGTAAAAATTATTCTCTTTAATTGTTGTATCTTGTATTTTTCAATACCATATCACTATATGTATGATTTACTAGTTCTAATCAACCATTAGATATACCTCAATAGATCTTGTTCCCTATAACTTAGGTTGCTACTTTAAGTCAATCACTGGAGAATAAATTTCATCCTGTTCTCAACTAACTTGAAGACCAATATTAGTTTTCTATATGTTGGAAAACATATTTATCTTGAAAAAATATGGCACTCCCACTAACCTTAGGCAGACACATGGAAAACCTTTATTCCAAATGTATAATCTGTGATCTTGTTGCTTAATTCAATCCAAAACTATTCAGCAACTTCAATCTTTATTAGCATTCTATGTCATGACCACCCCTTTCTAGTTTCATCGTATAGACACTGTCCATGTTTGGTAATCATGAAATCAATGATCAATATAATATGATAATAGAAATTAGCTATGACAAGTAAAATTATAACAGATTTAGTTATACCGACTTCATATAACCAATCAAGCCTTATTGGTACTGCACTTGTACCATCCATGTATCTTCTCACTTGAATACCCATCGAAATATTCATAATAATAAGCCCATTTTAATTTTGATACATGGAATCCATTATTGAATTTTGATTGGTCCTGTCAATCTTAGCTAATTTCCATACACTACTTACTTATAGGAAATATTATTCGCAATGAATAATTGATCATCGACCGCGGTGAATACAAAAATCATCACCATGGTTTTAACCTTACTACATAGTATGTGTCTTTAGAACATACTCTATTCCACATGTGCTTATGGAACTAGTTCCTATGATAACTATATGTGCATCTCAAGCATCGACTAAACCCAAGTCAATATTTCTCAAACTATCTCAAATAGAGATGTATACCCTTACAGAAATGTAGTATATCACTTGACTATGAATTTTATATCTTAGGGATTTATGTAATATCCTAAACAACCATTAGGATAATTACTTTAGATGCACATTGTGTTTATACTTAATGAAATTTTGTTTATGTCCTAAAAAACTCTTTGCATCCATACACATGTCCTTATGACATAATGGATTTTATCATATTATGAATGATATAGTATCCGTTTATCATAATAGTTAGCATATGGTTATGGGACATCATCGTTATTTGCAAAGCATGTCATGAAATATAATGAAAGTTTTTGCAAGTTGCAACATCAATACTACTTACATCACAACCTTGATGTATAAAATGCGTGTTTAGGAATTATTCCATGTTATATTATTGTTAATCAATGTTAACATGTAAGACTTCATCATCAGTTCTCCTCGTTAATAACAATGTCATGATGTAGATAAAGTAATGTTCATTAAGGAATCACTTCCACACTATATTATCATGATTTATGAATGCTTGGTAAATATATTCTTCAACATGCCGAATTGAAGTAACTTATATCTTATGACCATGTATATACTTCACTTTACTATTCCTTAATTACTGAAAGGAATATTATGAAGTATATATACCTCTAGCTTATTTTGGAATAGTTCACGCTCTCTTGTTGAACTAATTCTAAAACCTTTATGGCTTACCTTTATTTCTAAAGGGTTCTTTGTCCAAACTAAAGACATTAATTATACCAAATTTGTTTAGCTTTACCAAACCTAAATACCATAATAGGTATAAAATTGATGTCTAATTTTAGTTTTACTTGACAAAGAATTAGCATGCCACAACTGGGTATAGGTCTTACATTTTATATTCATCTGCTATTACCTATGATCCATGTATCACTAAAATAGTGACCGAGTATTGAATACCAAAAACAACATTCATTTTGGAACCTAGAATAATGTCTCCTTATGTATAAGGACACATGAGATTAATGTTTTGGTTATACTCAATAATAGTTCTACATGAATCTTTCACTTAGAAATAAATAAGTCATGTACTTCTCACCACTAGCCTAGGTATCACCCTATCTCAGCCACTTGGAGAATACACCTGATTTCTAGTAATGTTTCTGTACTCAATTGGTTATTGTATTTCAATACACATATGTGAAATACATATTGTATTTAATACCCAAGTAAAACTAAAACATTATTTTTGTGTTGATGAATATTCTTAATGAAGAAGTGGGTAACTTGCTTCTTTATCCAGTTAATTATATTTAAACTTCCATTGTTTTATTTTATGATATGAAAAACAAATTACCTCTATTAATACCTCTTTCATTGAAATACGTTGCAAATTTTTTCTTAACATTACTTTCCTTTGGCCCTTTAACCTTGTCTTTCAATTTGTTCTCCATAAGAATTAAAGATGAATCTATCTTTTTATATTCTTATTCACTTGGTGAACCTTACTGAAATTGGTAATGAAGTGTTTAATCAATACTTGATAATTTGTGTAACTTTAAATGATACTTGAGTAAAGGTGTGAAAATGATAGTATGTATTGAAAGATCACAACCCTTTTAATTTGCATAGATCTAGTGTAACCATTACCTATTCATATCATTGCTTCAATTTCTCCTTGCAAAACACTCGAAGATGAGATTTCATGTTATATCATCCATGTACTAATGTAGTGACCACAACTAACACCGAACATTGATGAAATCATAATGACATAACCATTATATTCTTTGTACATTAGTCTCTTGTAAGCAATTTCACCCTTGCTTCCTGAGGTAATTTAATGGTTATAGGGGCACTAGCACCCTGAGTTTCTAATAGTATTGTGCGCAAGTGCCTATAATATTCTTGCATACTCATGTCGGAAAGGACATTAACTTTGTCCATTATTTATTTTAGTTTTTAAACTTGTGGTATAACTTTCCATTTTTTTACAAAAATATACTTTATCATATTAGTACCTTTTATCTGGATTGCCGATTTAGACATTTTGAATAATTAATTAAATAATTAAATGTCTCCCATTATTTTTATTGAATTCTAGGAACCCTTTGTGCTAGAATCTGAATACTATATCTCTTGAGTATTCTAGTGGCAAGGATCCTCAAACCTCCCCTCATAGTCTACAATCTTTGGCTACACCACTACTTAGAGGGTTCAAGGTAGGTGTTAGGTCGGTCGACTGCATTGACTCGTGGTTATTTAGTATGTTAAGTGAATTCCCAGATTCTTTAATCATTACTTGATTTACTCAAAAATTTCCTTTAAAATTACAAAAATCTAGATTTGGAAATTTATTTTTTGCAACTTTAGATAAGTCAACCCATCACTCTCATAATAATGCCCTGGTAGTAAGATAAACCATCACATTTATCATGAAGATCATCTCGAATAATCGGTTTTGTTCAAAGTTGAATGACAGAAGGCGATTAAGACTTAATATTTCTTTGAGGGTTTTTGTGTTATTAATGTGACGAAAAAAATAATTTTCTAACTTCTTAGCACGTACTATGTGATCTCACTCACAACTGACCATGCATGAAATAGAAAAATCTATCGCGTCACATGTTCATTTTATCTTGCATGATTGTTTATTATTCTATGTGTTCACACGTTAACTACACATACACAAAAATAACAATCCATGAAAAAATAAAATGACAATCTGATCACGATCTGGTACTAATGGTTGATCTGTTGAGTGAATAACATACCAACCTAGACCCTAGGGGTAATACCTTAAGTCACATTGCTTGCAATTTGAATTGCAGTGTCTTCCCACCCAATGCATCAAGGTCCTATCTGGTGCGTCGCCATAACTCGACGTGAAGTGTGTCAGTGGTCATCTTGTTATTATACAACAATACTTGCTCACAAGCGAGAGGAACTGGGGAGTATAAAATACAACTCTAGTGGATTCACATACCCTTATACATATAATGACTCAAAGATGATACAAAAATCACCATTTATTAATTAATTATTAAAAACCAGCATGAAATAATTAAATAAATAAATAAAATAAAATAAACAAGCACAAGATATGCACTGGTTGGTCCAAATTCTCATTATAAGACAATACACATTAACTCATGAATTTAAAATAAATGCAAAAGTAAATTAAACTTCCATTAAAATAAACCATAGGGCATTTTTATTGAGTTAAAATTACACTCTAATTCTAATTCAACAAATTTCGTCATTCAATCCTTTTAATTAATTTAATTTTAAAACAAAAAATTAAATTAATTAATTAATTTAATTATCACCAAATTAAATTAATGAATCTTCAATAATTTTTAAACCAAAAATTAATATTTAATTAATTTTTGGTTAAATTAAAATTACTCAGGCCCTGAAAACCCTAGGCATGACCTGTACGGGTCGGGTTGAACTCATGCAGACCCATTCTGGGCTGTGCCAACTCATGCAAGGGTGATCCGGGCCAGGCAGGTCCATACAAGCTAGTTATGGGCTTGTCAGACTCGCCCAGGACTATTTTAGGTCATATTAGATCTAATTGGACTTGAACCAAGAGATACCTCACTTGGATCTCTCGAATAGGGGATGGCCGCAGCCGCGAATAGCTGAAGGTGGCTTGGCGGAGAAACACCAGTGGCCTATAACAGAGATCGGGAAGAGCTCCGGGCGGCGCTGAGCAGGAGTCTGTAGGAGTACCATATCTGAAAGTCGAAGGTACTAAAACGAGGAAACTTGGATGGTGTGAGGCAGAATGACCGGGTGTTGCACTCGACGGGGAAGCACGCCGATAGGGTGTTCTTGCCGGATCTGGCAGTCGGGGTGGGTGGCCGCGATGGTGGTCTGAAGCGGCGGTGACCTAGATGAGTTGCCTGAAGGGAGGGTCGTCATGAGAGAGGACCAACCATACCAGGTGAGATGGTAGTAGGGGTGCATGTCGGTGGAGTCTCTCATGGGGAGGAGAGCCGACATCAGCCAGGAGGGGTAGTCACGCAAGTCATCGGGGAAAGGCGGTGGGGCACCAATTGGGAAGCACGACAACCAAGGAAAGGGGATTTTGGTAGTTAGTGATGCTTCAGAGGGGGATCCATGGTCTACTTGCGTTAGAGGATGTGCCAGGACTAGATGGGAGGAGTCTCCTAGGAGAGATCCACGAGGGAGGGTGACTGGAGAGGGGCCACTATGCTAGGAGGTTGTGAAGAGTAGAGTCCCAGAAGAGGCAGTGACAATCAATCGAGGCGGTGTGGCCTGAGGTGCCGCACACATAGAGGGAAAATGGAGGGGTTCACATGGACCCCTTTCCTCCAATAAACAACATTTTTTGTGTTGTTTTATTTTTAATAAAATTTATCCTCAACATAAGTCAAGTCACCACCCCTTTTAGAAAAACAAAGCAACCAACCTTTTTATCTATGTTTTTTTTCACTAATTCCATAGTGGACCACTAAAAAATTACAAACCTATATCCTTAGGTTTATAAAATATTATTATTATTATAATAAAAACATTATTATATCAAATATTATTTTTCCCAATCAGATAATACTATTATGATCGTAAACTTGATCAGAAAATTTTGTTTAATGAAAATCCACCATGCCGTCATGAATTGGGAATAAAGTAATATATATATATCTATATATGTTATTTGATTTTATACCCATAAAAAGTGATTTCAATCTGTATTTAAAATTTCAGTTGATTATAACTTGGTCATCTTAGGTCGTATTGGAAATTACTCTATGGCGTTGGGACTGTAACGACACCCTTCATTAACTTTAATGAAAATTTATTTTTTCTTGGCTTAAATTCTTCACGCGTCACTCTGATACCAATTGTAGGTAATAGGCATGAAGGGGAAGCCCCAAAAATGGAATTTTAAAAATTTTCATCGATGAATGATATGAACTTGTCGACATCGGTGAATCGCTACCCAATTACTTCCTCAGGATCACGCATGAAAGAGATTAAGCACAATATTAAAACTGTAAAATAACTACTTTAGATTCGAAACCGCACATGAAGTTTTCTCATCATTGGTGATTTATGATCAAATAATCCGAAGCTGAATTCCTCTAGATTGTCCACATGCACTTCAAAAAATTTTAGGTGCGTCGATTGTCGAAATTCAGGTGCTAGTGTGGAGATCCAACAATGCCTTCGACACTCCGACGATCACTACATCGCCTTACTTGTGATACCTAATCTGAGCTCCTAGATCCAGAGCCTCTCTCTCTAGAAAATGGGATAGATAATTAAAGAGATAGAGAGAGACCATGAATAGTACACATCAAATCCCTTATCTCCTCTATTTATAGAGTGTTTATGAATTACCCAGTTTTGCGTCCCGAACCCCGAATAATTAACACGCTATAAAAAACATGTTATGAATACTGAAATAAGTCATAAATATTATTATCACTTTCTTATAATATATTAAAATGTTATGTGATAACAAATAAGTCATTAAATCGACTCTTTGTTCCCACAAAAATTAATTAAACCTTGAATATATTAAATTATTATTCATTCAATTAATATTTTCACGTATTTACTTAAATACTTGTAAATAAATTTAATAAATAAATTTAATGCCTATTATTCTTAACTTGAATAATATGAATTTATTTATTGCATTGGTGATCGTATCTCCTTGGACAAATCCCAAACCCCAGTGGTGTGGCCCACCATGTCCAAAACTTTTATTCAACTAAATATAGAAGATTATTAAAAATACTATTGTTTGTGACCCTCTAGGCCCTTATTTTGATAACAATGAATACTATTCACATACCAAGAGCGGGATCTAGAAACCCATCATGGCTTCTAAAGAGATAAATATTTTTACAGCAGTGACAACCAACCTACAAACACGCATTGTGTAATATAATCTCTTTGTCTTTAAATATCTCATAAAGTAGGATGTACACCCATGTCATATCCCTTTTATTGATTTATTATTTTTTGATCTAACTGGAAATATTTACCTTGGACTACCATGACCATGGATTTATCAAGTTACCACCATCCTAATCAACATGTCCTGAGATATATAAATTCCTTAACCTAGAAGTGACAAATCCTTTCTTGACCATTCAACTAGTGTCATGCCACCAATGATGCACCCAACACAAACTAAATCACCATGATTTAAATATCATGGTTTTTGTCTTACATCAAAGTACGTGATAAAATGACATATATTGTCAATGATCTCAAGTCAAGAGACCATTTCACATGATTGTAGACAGGAACATCCAATGACACCCAAAACATGTGATGTTCCTATTAGCGAGTTTGCCCTCATGATCTCACTACTAGAGATCACAAAGTGAGAACTTCATGAGAATAAGTCTCAATGCTTATGATCCCCCTAAAACTAATAGTCAAACATCTACCATGTCCTGTCAGTAAGATGTATTTAGACCATAAGACCTTTTTTTAAGATTAATGCCATTACATCTCGAGGTTCTCATTATAGCATGAGATCTTCTATAACCTTTTGATATGAAAATTAATCTATGAAAATTACCATGAAATAGTGTATTTAGAAAATTATACACTATAATGGTAAGAATACATCACATATATCAAACTATATACACAATATGGTAATCAAAAGTATTTCATATTTGGGTCTAGGTTACCCACTATTTTAACATTTATTATAAGTTAAAGAAGAAGAAAAACAAGTTTCATGGAAGAAACAATGGTGGAACTTCTAAAAGGTCTCTTATTGCACCATCACTAGTGACTAGTGGCATGACATGTTATTAGTGTGACCAAAAAAGACACACACAATGCTTTTCCCCCATGCCTCCAAAGGTTTGAAACTTGTGTGGGCACTCAGGTCACTTGTATACGTTTTATCAAGCCCTATCTTCTCCTCAATTTGGTTCAACCTCGTCAGCACCTAGAGGATCTATGGTGTATCCAAATTCTTCAAAGATTACAGGGTTCTATCCATAGGCCTCCAGAATGAAGTAGTTATACACAATTGAGGAGTTTCTAGCAGAATTTGATATGGGTATTGTGACTGTGAGAGGTACCATTTCTATTGATTCCACCTTAGTGAATAATTTATTTGATACATGTGCCTCTCACTCCTTTATATCAACTCATATGATGGATCTTCTAAAACTTCCTATGAAACTCATGTCATTCATTATGGAATTAGTGACATCTCTAGAAAAGAAGAAGGAACAGAGTTTTCAATGTCCCTCATACTCTTTCTTTATGTGCGATATAGTGATGATATGATATTTCTTGGTTCTCAACTTGGACCTCTTCAATGTGATTATCAGGAAAGATTAGTTGATCACTCATAAGACTCAGGTTGATTTCTACCATCAATAAGTGTACTTCCCCGCTTCTGATGGGAGATCCCATGTGTTTCAGAGAGAATGAGATCCAAGGTATATGAGGGAGGGGCCATCTCTTCTAGATATTAGTAAGTTGTTATTTTTATCTATAGATATATTGGAACACAAATATAGCAGTTGGAACATTCCTTTGGAAGTCAATGAGTTTTCTGAAGTGTTTCTGAATGACTTCTTAGGTTTACCTCTGGAGTGGGAGGTGGATTTTTCAATTATATTAGTTCCCAAAACTAAACTGATATCAATGAGATCTTAAATTATGGATACAATTGAATTGAAATAACTATAAATTTAGTTGGATGAATTTAGGGATAAGAGATTTATTTTCCCAAGTGTGTCACCTTAGGCTGACCCTGTGTTTTTTCAAGAATTCTGATGGAACTCTTTACTTATGCACCAATTATCAGAAGATGAAGCAAGTAATGGTCAAGAAAAAATATCCCTTGTCTCACATTGATGATTTTTTTTATGAAAGGGGCTAACAATTTTTCTAAAATTTATCTTTGGTCTGGTTATCACCAACTTCGAATTAAAGAATCAAATATTCCAATGACTGACTTAAGGAGCATGTATGACTATTTCGAGTACCTTGTGATTTCATTTGGTCTGAATAATGATCCTACTATATTTATGGAATTAATGAACCATATTTTCCAGGAGTGTCTTGTAAATTTTTTCATAGTTTTCATTGATGTAATCCTAGAGTACTCTAAGATCAAATAAGATCATGCGTACCATTTGAGGCATGTTTTGGGAGTTCTGAGGGATCACAATATTTATGCTAAATTATAAAAGTTCCAATTATGGATTCTAGAGTTTAAATTATTAGGAAACATAATTTCAAAACAAGTCATCCCAGTTGATCCTGAGAAGGTGACAACTGTCATGTAATGGGAAGAACCATGAAATTTCTTTGATATATGTAGCTTTCTGGGTTTGGTAGGATATTATCAGTGATTTGTAAAGGATTTATTAAATCTTTCATCACCTTTGAATGCTATCATACATAATTGGGTTAAGTTTTTGTGGGATTCAAAGTTCCAAACATCCTTTGATGAATTTAAGTGATATTTAACATTAACACCGATTCTAACTTTACTATAGGTCAGACAAGGCTATGTGGTTTATTGTGATGCTTTAGGTTATGGTTTGGGTTGTGTCCTTATATTGGGAGATCATTTAGTGGATTATGGATTGAATCATCTATGACCTCATGAGATAAATTATACTACTCATGTTTTGGACCTTGCAACATTTGTAGATGCCCTCAAAAGTTTGCATCATTATCCTTTTGGGGGAAAGTTTATCATATACTATGACCACAAAAGTTTAGGTTATATATTTTCTCAAAAAAATATTTGAACCTTCAGTAGAGGTTATGGGTGTAGTATTATATTCTTTTAACTTTGAAATTTCCTATATTACAAGAAAAGGTAACATAGTGGCCAACACTCTTAGCAAGAAGTTACCTTCACAAGCTATAAATGATGAAAAGGATGAGTGGAACTTAATGGGATTTTTTACTCTGATGCACTTTGGAGTCATGGAGGAGGAGTCCGACAATGTTCTAGCAAGTGTTCATGTGACATCCTATCTTCTTGCGATAAATATTAAGGATCCACAATAAGATGATGAGTTTTAGATAATCAGGTACTCTTTATATGGTGGGGAGACCATAAATGAGTGGTCTCTCTCCTCAGAGGGCATTATTTACTTTAGTAATTGATATGTTGTCCCTTATTCTATGAGAAATGTTTTTTGGGAGATTTTCATCATTCTTTATGGGGTTTCCACCCTAGCAACACAAACACACATAGTCAAATTTTTGTCTTGATGTTTTACATGACAACAGATAAATCCTAAGAACCAGAAGTCTTCAGGGTTATTTCATATTCTTCCCATGACAATGTGGAAGTAGAATAAATTTTTGATGATTTTTTTGTTAGTTTACCAAAAAATTCATGATGTAATAATTCCATTTGGGCGGCGATCGATCTGTTGACCAATTCATCTCATTTCATACAAATCCATGACACCACTAAAGTGGAAGACTTGAGAGAGGTGTATATATAGGATATTGTAAGACTGCATGTAATTTCTATGGCCATTATCTTTGATAGGGACCTTGTTTTAACTCATGGTTTTGGAAGGGCCTCTATGGTGCTATGGTCAACTAGGTCAAGTTGAGCACAACATATTATCCTAAAAAAGATGTTCATATGGATCAGGATAATTAGATTCTAGAAGATATTCTCTATTTCTATGTCTTGAACTTTAGAGGTGCACGAGATAGTTATTTGGGACTAGTTGAATTTTCTTATAATAACAGTTACCACTCATCCATCAAAATGTTGCCTTTTGAGTTTTCCTCTTTGTTGGTCTAGGGTTGGAGAATCTTCCTTGGTTGGACTGAGTTTGGTTCAAGAGATGATGATGAATATTTAGTTAGTTCATCAACATTTGGTGATGGATCAAAGTTGGAATAAGTCTTATGTGGATTGATGTCATCGTCCTTTATATTTTTTGGTTGGTGATCAAGTGTTTTTGAAAGTGTCTCCCTGATTGGGTCACTGATGACTTAAAAATCAAGGGAAAATTTCTCCTAGGTTTGAGGGACCATGTGATATTATATAATTTCTTGTAAAGGTGGAATATATCTTGTATTTACCACTATATATGTCTTTGATCTATGAAGTTTTCCTTGTGTATCAACTCAAGAAGTATCAGTCAGGCCCATCTCATATTCTAAATTGAGAAGACCTCAACATTGAACCTTATATTTCTACGATTGAACAATCACTTCGGGTTATTAAATCACAAGTAAAGGTTCTACATGGGAAGTTTATACTATTGTTTTGAGTGCCATGGAAACATGGTTATGAACTACATGAGACTTGGGAGTGAGAGTATTTGAGGATAAATTAGTGGCCTCAACTCTTTGGAGGCCAACATTCTTTAACATAGATTTATGGGGGAATAATGTAATATGGTGGGGATAATTTTAACACCCCCATATTATTTTCAACCACCACTTCACTCTTATTTTTATTTATTTCCTTACTTACTCATTTACATATTTTCCCTATTGTTCTTAGTTGATTTTGGATGGAAAGAAGGTTCAGGGTTTTGTTTTGACTTTGGTTTAAGAGGTCGAGAAGTTCCCTAGGTGGTTGGATTAAATGTGGAAATGGACCTATAGTCGGAAGGGTTACAAGTAGTCCACCAACTAGATGATAAAGGACAATGACCAGCCAGTGGCATGTTGGAAGCAGGTGTTTCCTATAAGAACTCCACTGACCAACCAGTGAGGGTTATAAGCTAGATAATGGAAAGTGGATAGATTGGAGTTCCTATAGGAACTCAACTGGCCAGCTAGTGTAAGTCCACCAGCTAGTCAGTGGGGTTCTCAAAGATGCAAGCAATCTACCTGAAACCACCATCTATCCAGTTATATCCAACAACTAGCTGGTGGCACTGTTCTGGGTTGGGAATGTTAGGGGTAATATTTTATTTCCACCACCTGAAATCCTTGTTTTAATTTTTAATATACCTCCTTCAACCCAAATTCAACTTATTAAATTTAGAAGATCTCTTGAGACATTTTTGACTCTCCCAACTCAATTCCATGGCATATTGAATTGGTGATCGAACTCATGTTTCTCTCTTGGAATTTTGATCTTCATTTTGGTCTTGGATCACCTACTTCAAATTCCTCTTGTTTATCTCTATGTATTGGCTTCAAAAAATGCTTGGAATTGTTGATCCAAGTTTTCAATATAATTCATTTTAGATTATTTTCATAATAGAGGGGTGTTGGTCAGATCTCTAATCCTCATGATTTGTTGGCCGAGAATTTTGGTGGTAAGTGTTCCCTTGGGTTTTATTTGTTATAGAACATGTCAATTTGGATATTTATGATTGGATATTCTTGATCTAGGATTCCATATCGATTCGTAAGACCTTGTATTCCAAGTGTTTCAAGGTAAGTAGTTTCATGATTTAAATTTATTATTTAAACCTTTATTTCTTACTCCTTATGTTGGTTTCTAAAATGGATGGAAATCATGCTTTATGAATTCTTATTGAAATGGTTATATAAGGTCATGAAAATCCTTTTGATAAAATGTGATGTATTTTGCAAATATTTGTGAAAATGGATTTCTCCCTTGGTGTTGATAATAAAAATGGTTTCAAATCATGTTTTTTTGGTTTCAAATATGAAATGACCTTGTATGAATCTAACATGATAAACTTGAATGTGATCGACGCTGTAATAGATAGCCATCCTCAGGGATGAACTTTTTCCACCTAGACCTGTTCTTATAGGGTAATGTATGCACTGAGTTGCATAATTTATGGAAAATAGATACTCTCAAGTGTATAGTCTTACCCCCTAGACCTATTATGCTAGGGTAATGTGCACAATAGATGGCCTATTAATCACAATAATGTTAGGAGGATCCTCATTGACCTGAAATTGTTGATACTCATGGGTTTTTTTCTCTAGTGATTATCTTTGAATTGTTTATTTGTAATATTCATAGAAATTATTTGGAAACTTGTTTATTGGTATGTTTTAAAAATTATAAAAAAGGGGTGATTTATTCATGATTTGTATCAAATTATGTTGAATTATAGGGGTGATTTATCCAATAAAATTAAGGTCAAGGTGCCATAGGGAGGTGGTGGGTATTTTCATTAGCAAGGTGTGGGATTCTAGAGGTGATATCATGTCACATGTTGTTTGGTCTTGCATTTTTTGAGTACTTTGGTTGTTTTTATATATCTTGAAACTTTTTTTACCTTTTTATTGTACCTATATGTTGTTGATTTTTTTGGAATACCAACATATTCTGTATATTTATTACCTTATTTTAGGTTCTTTGTGAAAAAATAGTTTCCAAAGGCAGTTCTTGATGCCCAAGAGCTCATCGCTAGCCCATGGGGATCACGAACACCCTTTGAATTTTGTTAGAACCAACTCGAATTACAGATATTTTGGGTATTATAAGATGGTTCATGACACCCTCTAGCTTATCAATAGTTAATTTCATTATAACGAGATCCCAAATTTTAATAATATTTGTTACCTATATGTGTTAGTGTATTTTTCTCCCATAGAGTCACAATATAAATACAAAATTACTTTTATACAGTGTCACAAGTAACACATTACCTTTTTTAAGAGACACAACCAATTACAATAAGAACTAATTTATAACAATAGAGTCTTTCTTGAAGGATTTAGGTGCAACAAAAGCATGTTTAGAAAACCCATTTAATTTTTTTATCTTAATCTCAAGACAAGACTCACAATTTATAAAAAGGACACATGAATCCTTAAAACAATATTACCTCACATAATTTGTGATTCATTATTAAATAAAAATAATTACCTTTATGGATTATTTACAGATTCAATTCCCATTCATCATTTACATATTTGATTGAATATTTGATCATCATTGACATTTTAATTTTTTAATAACTCAATCTAGAGTCCCTTTAGTGATATCCATGCATACTACACAAATATCAAGATGTCAATATTGATTATTTGGGTGTCAACATTAAGAAATAAATTATTTTACAATGTTCATTTAATCACGTAGTGTTATCTATTTAGATCTTAAAAAAAGTATTCTAGAATTATCTTATGTAAAAAAAAGATAATAGTAGAGAGAATATGGAACATTAAATATTGTGACATGTTTTTTTATGATCAAGTTTAAGTTAAAAAATAGAACAAAGATCATTTAATTAATTTAATTAAATTATTTCACCATTTAACTTCTTAATATAATATATTTATATATCTATATATTATTTTAAGTAACATAGACATTTAACACCACTTCTTAAAATAAATAAATAATTATTTTAAGTAATATTAAAATATGTCCCTTAGACTATTAACTTGGCCTGAACTCTCCTTGTATGATTATTGAAGATCAAACCATAAAAAATTATGTCTATTTAATAAAAAATATTTACTTACTCAACCTAAGTTAACATATAAATATCATCATAGATAAAATCCAACTCACTTATTTTGATATCGAATGCATTTTTATTATATTATGAATAATATAACTTGAATAAACATTGAGAATGATTTTATTCCAATACTTATATTCAGCTGGATCTAATGAGATTTTGGATACACATTGTGTGTGACCCTCTAGTTATATTATCTCATTAGCAATAAGTATAACCCACAAACCTAGAGTGGTTCCAATCGAAACAACATGACCCCCATACATAAGTAAAACATGTAGGAACAACGACCCTCCTACAAATTCTATTGTGTTATATAATCCATTTATCAACTAATATCTCATTAAGAAATTAAGAGGATGTGTGTGAGTTATATAATTTTATTCCAATTATTAAATATTCATTTTCACTGAGAGATAGAGATCTCTCAAAATGGTCACATGAACTAGTGACTAGGTTTCAAGAGTCTCCCCCATTTGTGAGTGAAAAATTCAACGATGTATGATTCACTTGACTTGTGTTTACTTGTTATATAGTCATGAGGTTGCATCTTGTATTTTTTTCCAATATACTATTTATTATGGATTAGAAACATCCTAGAGCATGATTTAGGAGTTTTATACGAGGCTTATGTAATTGGATAAGGAGGAGGATAAGACATGAGCTATCCATGGGGGATATACATGCTTGAAATAATGATGAATGATCTTATTATTGAATTAATTGGAAAAAATATTCTTTATCTACATTTAATGTACCCCACACCACTAATTAAAAATTTAAGACCATTGGATCTTGTTTGAGGATAATTGGAGATTGTGGGAGTTTCTTGGAGTTCAAATGAAGTGGGGAATTTCAGTCTAACATGTAATTTGTAAAAAAATCTTCTTTAGGTATAAAGATTGAATATTTAAATAATCATAAAAATTGATTCATGTTTTCATTAAAAATAAAAAAATAATGCCTATGGGAGTTAAATTTATGATACAATTTAAATCACATCAATCAGAGGTTTGATCCAAAATCCATGATGATTTCACATATGGTTTTTCTATGCTGATTTTACTACTATAAGCCTAGTGATTATTTAGTGAAATCCCAATAGATACTCATTAGAAAACCTACTATCCCCCCCCAAAAAAAGATAACTTAATATATTATAACATGAGGAAAATAAAATTATTTCTCACTTGATTTCACTAACCAAATGGATCAATAAAAAACCTTTTTTCACTACTAAAGAACACCTAGTTCATTAATGAAGGTGGGATATTGACCCATGACTCAGAGTATTTCACTAAATATTCTATGGAAGGTGGTCTTGAGATATCTTTATTTACTACCTTGATAATTTCATGGTATTTTTACTAGAATTTCTATGGAATATAATTGAAAATACAAAATCAAGTGATGGAATTATTGAGGGAGGTTCATTGAAGAAAGAGAGAGCTTGTTCACTTGATTCATGTTGATTTAAACATGGTGAAGACTACATTAGTATGAAAAACACTTTATTAAAATAACTATTTTCTTTTGGATATTATTTATTTTTAGGAAGTATACATTGGATAAGTATGTTGATCGTGGTGTTGATACTCACTAATCACTATCATATATCATTTTTAGTTGAAAATTAACTTGAGAGAAATTCTATAGTGAGAAGTTTTCTTATGGAGACTATAGTGAATTTCATCTTAGCATTCGAGAATTAAGATTTAGTACTTAGTATATCATCCTTGTTATTATCCTCACATTAAAATCTCACCATTCAATATTTTTATTGGTTCTACACATGCACTAGATGTCACAAGACACATGTAAATGAAAGTTCAAGGTTATTTGATTTCTTCCATTCCTTATTGAGTTTTAAGAAGGAATCAACCATGAGAAGTATAATATCACTGAATCCTCACTAATGATTATCCAATCTTGAAAGGGTAGTGAAACTTGTAAAAAACTAACATCCATTACTTATTTTATTTATTTTTTAGAGAAGTATAAACAATTTTGTTGGGATAAATGGGTTATGATATGAGTCTCAAGGCACCCTGAGGGTGAATTAGGGTGATGTTTAATTAAAAATTCATCAAACCTAATCCTCACCCATCATCAAATACTACTCCTATGTTAGTAAGAACAACTTCCAACCTATCACTCCTTCAATTTATCTCTCACCAAATTTTGACTATATATATAGAAATTAATTCACATGAGAACACAAGGATTTTAATTTTTTCACCCACATAGAGATACATCTAAAGATAATATACATGGTGGTGTGTTGGTGTACCAAAATCTATTATTAAACACTATTTTGGTGGATACAAATATTTAGTTTGTGATCACTCCATTCCAAGGCAGGTTTCCCTTATAATAAATCTGAGTAAAAATCATTACTCATACAAGGGGAACCCCCTATCCTTCATCCTTCACACACTGGTTCAAGAAAGGAATAAATTTATAAATTTGTTGGTCTATTTAACCAACATAATAAACTGATATCCACCACAACATATAACTCTAGATTTGTTTCATCGTTGATGTTCACCTCACTGCCTTCTTGCTTCAAATACAAGTAAGATCAACTACTTGTTATAATAGATGAATCATTTTACTCTAAACAATCTTCTATAGTAGTGATAACACTACTTCTATATAATAATAATTCTATGAAAGGAATTAACTTTGTTATGATTTATATCCCTCTTCAATCAGTTGTATGTGATCAATAAAACTCCATGAATCATAACCCTTCCTTCAATAATCCATATGCATTAATAATTCTCTGTTAATACCCCCTCTCCTCTCTTTTTTACTTAAAAATGAATTTATCAGTAAATATCCACATCCTTCCAATTCTCACATAATAGAATTTATATATGCATTGGATATCCAATCCCTTCATTCAACGATTGAGATCAATTATTATTCTCACATTTCTCTAGGATCATGACATATGTCGCACTCATTTAAGTATAATTAAATTCATCCAAATAATATGAATCAATCACCTATATCTCAATCCATATCTATTATATTTAAATTTAAATAGAATATTTAAGATATATAATTTTATCTTCAACCATGACACGTTCCTCATCCACTATGGATTGTACATGTCCAGTCAATAACTCAAATCCACAAGCCATGCTACTCAAATCTCAATCTCTCAAAATCTATGACCATTTTTTAAATTAAAATCTCTATATATAAACACACCATGATATATATCTCTCTGAACCATGACATGTTTTATATCTTCTCAACTCCAGATATTTTTTCCAGAGAAACATTGATCACCATGATATGCACCATGACTAATTGTTTGTTTTTCATGTAAAAAGATCTCCAAAATGATCATGATCATCTATCATATATCATACCAGGATTTTGAAAACTTCACATGAAAACCACAACATGCATTATGATGTGATCAACTCCACAACATGCATTATCCTCATTTTTCCATATACCATTACCAAAACCATGTCCATTTTTGGTCTCTTCATGTATACAAGTATTTCTCTAAATCTATCTTTAAACTATGAGCACCAAAATGATTTCCACCATGAAAAACTTCTCATATTATAATAGACCATGACATGGTATATAAATATTACATGATGATTGGATTTTTATTCACAAAATAGATTCTAAACTTCTATAAAAATCTCTAAGAAATATCATAATCCTTATAATTTTTGGGCTCACAACCAACTTCTGATTAAACCACTAGAAGAAAATTTACTAGAACTTCACATGTAGAAGTAACAACTTCAGAATAAACCACACACATGATGCATATAACATGGAGGAATGATTAACAAAGTCACCACACCAAAACATAAAACCATTAGAATAATGTAAGAAAGATCATCAGAAATAATAATAATAGAAAACAAAAAAGTCGAAGAACAACACAAAAAGATTATGTAGTTTAGGATTGCACTATGATCCATGGGGGTATGATGATTCACTTTGATAAAAGTATCAAGGATAAAAATTAAAATGATATAAATCACACTAATTTCCCTAAATACGTGCATTGTAATTTTCATTGTCTCGATCACAATTGATCCACCCTACCTTTATAGAAGCATCTTTACGGTGCTTCCAATTGCCACCACCATCTAATGTATGTAGGATTAAGTACACCTCCTCTAAGATCCATGGAGGAACCCTCCATATGGTCAAATATTCAACCACCTCAACTTTCCTAGTTGTTTGATTATTCCCCTTCCAAATATATCATAGGTATACAATCCTGCATATCTACTAGTGAGTGAACTTCTAATAGACTGACTCCTATACCAGCCTATACCTTTTGGTGCACTGATGCTCTGTCACTACTTCCCCATATCCATGTGGTCATCAGAAATAAGTTCACTAGAATTTTCTCCTTCTGATAAATCGACACATACTCCTTTTGATAAAATGAATCTCACACCTTAATAATTTCCTACTTGAGATTCATTTAAGTTTTTCAAAGTCTTCCAATAACTCCCATATAGACTTACTCCTTTGAATTTTCATAAAGAAACTAGATGGTTCCCCACCATTACTTCCTTCTAATTAAATCAAACTTAATAAGGTACAACATCACCTCAACACTTCCCAAGTTACAACCTTTATTAACATGTCGGTTAGATTCCCCACTCCTCAATCTTCCACAGGTCTAAAACTCCTTCCTTCAACAATTCCACAACGAAGTGATACATAAGTTTAATATGATTCATCCGAGAATAAAACATTGGATTTATGTCTAAGTGAATCATACTTTATGAGTCACAAAATAATTTCCTAAATTCCAGTGCTTTTACAAGATCCTTTAGTAACCCCTTCACCCAAACCAACTCCTTCCTTGCTTCCATTAAAGTGACATACTACGATTTCATTGTAAAAAGTGTGACCATTGGTTAATGCTTGGGACTCACTATTTTTATTTCAAAATTAAACTCATATCCTATATTTTTCTTCCATGAATCCAAATTTCCACCAAATTTAGAGTATGAAAAACCTTTATAAAGATCATCTATTCTAAAGAAAAGTGAAAAGTATTTGAAAACCTTAAAGTACTAGAGGATCTAATTCATAGACACCTAGTTCTACCTTTCAAGGTTCGACATAAACTTGCTGAAAACTCCCACTACCCATACAATGAATGAATGAGTGTATACCATGACGCACAATAAACTTCCTACAAATGATATATATGGAACCTTCTCCATTTACTTGACCTTATATTCTGTTAAAAACAACTTCTCTTTACATAGCTTGAAATTCCTAGCCAGGGGTGTGTTCATAGGTTTTGATTCTTGAATAACCCAATCTATGTGTGAGTTATATATTTTTTCAATAGTTTTCATTGGTTTTCAATAGTTTTCAATGAATTATAAGGATTTCATTGATGTAAATATGCTAAAGTGGTTGAAAAGAAGAAGTTTCTTGGAAGTTTGGTTAAAGTATCCAAGTCTTTTGATGAAGCATATGTAGCTTGGATATCAAATACATATGGTAATGATGAAGAATCCAAGTTTGTTGAAGAGGAGAAGAAATTCTCAAGTATTGTTATCTTGAAAGAATATAAATAGCGTTCTTATATTTAAAAGATTTAGAAAATATTCATTACTTGAAGGAAAAATTTATTTAATGAATTTGAGTTTATTTATGATGATTGATAAGCTAGTATTAATGACTGAAACATGTGCTATGATGTTTGGAGAAGCACATTTGTTAACAACATAATGAAGTTTCCAGATAGAGAAAGAAGAGTCTAGCAGATCGAGGTGATAAAATGAATTTTAATGGACTAAGGTCATCAAACTGAGTCTAACGAACGGAGACAAATAGACAAAGAACATAGATTTTATAAAAATGGAGTGATAAGATGAAGTATGGAACCCAATGTTGTCTTAAATAAATTCACAATTCCATCAGACAAATATATTTAGAAAACTATATCAGTTGATTTTTTATTAATGTATCCCTCATTGATTAAATATCACAATTACTTATGGTTGTGATTAAAATGGAATATTAGAAGAAGAAAATCTTCTATGAAATGGAGGAAAACTAAATGATACTTTTCTAACATTAAAGTGCCAAACATCATGTTTGTTCTAAAATAAACATGATTCTAGTGAAAGTTGTTTGAAGAAAGAAGTTGGTGAAACTTGGTGGAACTAAGTCCTCTATATTAAGAATGTCTATAAGATTATTAGACAAAGAATTTCTAAGGAAGAAACTAAAAGATAAATCTAGATGAAATTTTATAATTTCATTATATATAAGAATGATTTCAAGTTAACCAGATAGAGTCATCTAGAAAGATTCCACTAGATAAAGGATGGTTGTGAAAAATTTGGGAAAGAGTTTCTAAATGAATAAAAAAAGTTACAATTGAAGATATTAGAGAGAATATTTTGGGAAAATTCATTGGATATAGGATTCTGGTAAGAGCCATCAGATATAAGAAACATGTGAATATCACCAAACATAAGTTTCCATGAAAAGGTGTCAGATAGAAGTTTCCAAGAAAAGGCATTAGACAAAAGTTTTTGAGAAAAGGCATTAGACATAAGTTTTCAATTAGATCCATTAGACATAGGTTTCCAAGAAGATCCATTAAACAGATGATTGAGGATATTTGTACCAAAAATAATATTATTGGATTAAGGAATCCTAATAAGAAGAACTAAGTCCACTATTATTTGGTTTATTGGTTCCCCCTTTTACTTCCCAATTGTATGTTTCACTGTTTCTACTATTTTACATTACTCTATTATTGATTATTTCCATTGTATTGTAACTCTGTACTAAAGGGTAGAGTCTTCCCACTATACTCACCACACCCTTGATGTTAGTCGGTAGCCTTTGGCATATGGGGAGGCATGCTTGAGGTCCCATTGTAACACCCGGGACTTTTATGAGAAATATTTTGTTTTTATGTTATATAAATCATCAAAGGAATCTTTCACTACATACAACACTACCTTGACTTTCTTTACACGCAATCGCGGCCTTCCTCGACAGCTTGCGTCGTACGCAATACCGAGTTTCACTAAACAACGACATGCTATTAAAATATTATTAAAACTAGCCGTTATGAATAGTAATAACCACTTTTTGAAAGTTTGTAAATTTTATTTTTCAAAATGGACTTCATTTTTGGATTCGGAATATCGAAATTAGCTTAGGGTGAAATTTTGGTACTTTTCAGATAACTTTCATATTCTGATGAATAGTGAAAATTACTAAATTTTAATTAAAAACAAATTTTTTAATAAAAATAATTAATAGTGATAAATTATTAATTTGAGTGGTTTTAAAGTATATTTAGAATATATTTTTACAATTTAATACAATGTTGTTCATTGGATGTAATTTCACATTTAAACCAGACATAAACAAGTGTCAATATTTTGATAGTTATTATCTCTTAAAAACACGCTATTTGTTTTGACGACGGGAATTAATTTTTAAATTAGTTAATGTAAATTACATGTTTTGAATTTGGTAAAATAGACATCATTTTTGAATTCATAATATCAAATATAGCTTAGGCCTAATTTTTGGTATTTTTCTGGAAACTTTCATTTTTTTGATGAATAGTGAAACCACTAAGTGGCAGTTAAAAAACTGAATTTTTCATAAAAATTAATTTTACCACTTCTGTGAGTGGAATTTCGAAAATCCGAGAGACACGGTTAATATAAAGTACTAAAATGTGGTTCAATGAGATGAAAATAATTTTTTGGTGAATAGTAACTTTTTACTTTTTTTACCACGGTTAAAAGTAAATAGGGTAATTAAGGGTAAAAGTGTTATTATTATTATCTTAACACATGTCCTAATTCTATTGGATAAGTTTAATTCGACCAAAAACAACCTTAGGAATAAAATATGACCATTTAGGCCCACTTGAATTAGATTAGGACATTTATTATCAATTTATTTAAAGAAGGGTTAAAATAGTTAAAATCAAAGTTTAATAACTAAATCATTTTTAATATAGGGTTATACATAAGATAAATTCGACAATAAATATTCATTAGAAAGATAAAAAGATTTACAACATAGTGGTATTTTATTTGTAATTTTTAGACTTAAAATAATTTAATTTATTTATGATACAATGATGATGCATTAATTATCTTATTAATGAAATATTGACATAATTAGTGTTATAAATACCCAAATAAATGTAATTTGAGACTTTTTATGAATTCCAATAATTTTATATGTTAATATGACATGTTATTATTGATTTAATTAATTTTTTTTCGAACTAATCATTCTGTTATGATTTTCACAAAAATCAATTACCAAATAGTGTCAAAATTGACATAAAATAGTTTTTAAAACAAATATTATATTATTAATTGTTGTTATATTCCTAAAAATCTAAGGTTCGGCCAATATACTTATATCATGATAGGTGTATCATTAATGGACCAATTGGTGGTCACTTGGATGTATATGGTAAGTTTATTAACTATATAATATAAAAATACAAAGTGACATGGTAAATGTCAATCTAATTAACTAAGAGTTAAAACTAAAAATAAGGTTACTATAATGACCTAAACTTGTATAAATTCTATTGTATGAGAGGATTTCGACCCATACCCACCTTAGCTTCTAAATATATCAATTTGGAGCTATTAAAAACAGAATTTGACTTTATAATAAAATAATATTTTTAGTTATTCCAAAGGTGCCCCTCTCCTCCCTTATAAAAGGGAACCTCCTCCCTTATAAAAGAGAACCTCCTACCTCTCCTCCTAACACCAATTTAAGCCTTAAATCTCGAAAAAAACCTGTCCATTTCACTTCCCCACTTCCCTAGAAACATCCTAGAGGTCCTGGTCTTCTTCAAAGACCAATTTTAGTGCCCTAAAAGGAGGTCTCTAAGAGGCGCTTCAAAGAAGAGGTAATGTCCGTTACCGATTCTTTCAACTCTATTTCTTCTTATACTTCTTCTTATTTAGTTGTTTAATTATGAAGTAATGACATCAGTATCACTCATATACTGATATGTTATTATAAGTATGAAACAACCCTATTTCACAATTTATCCATCCTACGTAAAACGAAATCACCGCGCGTGCGTACGTACGGAATACCGTCTCCACGCCGTGGTGTAATCTATTTTCCACCACCACATTACTTGGATGGGTATAATGGTGTAAATAATAACTATATATTATTATTGTAAAGTGATATTGATTCTTAAATAGTATACATACACTCCATTATAATTTCACGATCATGGGAACGATATCATCGCTCGTGCGTACGTATGGAATACCGTCTCCACGATGTGATGCGACTCGTTCTACAGGATCTTCATTGAATAATGATTATATAAATGAATTGAATGAATGAATAGGATATATATTACACTAATACCATTTTGTAAATGAGGTATCCATAACCTAAAAAGAAAAATAAGAATTTATTCGACAAAACATGCATAAGAACAAAAAGTAATAAACACCCGAATAATAAGTAGTAATGAAATATTACTAATAATAAGCTAATAATATGACCATATATGATATCATAAAAATAATTATGATTCTATAATAAGTCAATAACATTATTTAAATCATTATACAGGAGGTTCGGACACTTATGAAGCAAATCAGACCTAAGGTAAGGGAAAATATCACAATCTCATTTTATCCGAGATTGTTTATACTTTGGTATTTACTGGGGTGTATTTTATAATCCACATCCATGTTTCCTCAATATGTAATATTTTTTCCATCCACCTAAAATTGTTTAAATCCAATTTTACCCTTCGATGAGTTTTTAGTAAAAGATATGAAAGGAATATTTTGTCGTTTTTCGTACGAGGTACTTTTTGACTTTTTCGACAAAAGTACGAGAAGAATGTTTTTTTAACTTATATGGAATGAATGGAGTTTTAAAACATTATTTCCAAGAATATTCCTTTATAAATTTTCAAGTTTATTTTTAATCAACTTCTTTTAGTTTAAAATTGTATGACATGTTAAGAAAGGAAAATGTTTTTGAAAGGATATTTTCCTCAAGAATGGAGTTCAAGTGTTTTATCAAAATTATTTTCCATCTAAGATAATATAGGGTTATGTTTATATCCCTATTATTACATTGATTTGATTATATTGTGATGGAATTATTTTTATAAATTCATTTATCTTATATGAATTGTTTTATGATGTCACGATGTTTAAGAATCCCATTTTTATTACATGGGTTATGCAATGATGTATGATTTATGATTTTGTGGAACACATAATAATGGTATCATTATGAGATGGGTGGTACCTATATATCCCTCCAATTAATTGGGTAAAGATTTTATATCTCATGAGATAGACATGGCTGGAACGACAGGTTAAACCGGTTCAGTGAAACAGGACTGAAACGAGGAGTAAACTCAGTTCAGAAATGGACTTTGTCCACTAAGATAGTCTTGGAAATGAGTCTTGACTAATAAGAAATGATTCTCTATGATTATGTGTGTATACCAAAAAGTTTCATGTTTTAAGTTATGATTATTGGGATTACATTTCACTACTATGATTTATCCCATGTTATGAAATTATGATCTCTTTTGCAGGTTAAGATTTCCAAAAGTTATATTCTTATGTATATGATGGGATTGATATTTATTTTGTTTACCCTTACTAAGCATTTGAGCTCACCATTTTGTATGTTTTATTTCCCCAGGTCAGGAAGAAGGTTATTAAGTAGGATATGCCAAAAGGGACTCTAGATATGATGAAATAAATGGGAGGAAAAGTAGATGCTTTATGAACCAGTTGTTTATGTTTCCCAGTTTCTAAAGACTCTATACCTATACGGTCCTTTCCTGGTTTTGTTATATGTTTTAATAAGTGTACTTCAATTCTAAAGTAATAAAAATATATGTAAATTATGGGTCGTTATAGTTGGTATCAGAGGAAAGGTATAGTCAACCTTTGGAAACTAGGATGTGAAAGCCTTAGTAAGAACCCTAATGATAAGTCTAAGCATAGAACACAATCTTAGTGTTTTAGAAATGGCCATGAATAACCTAGGATAAGACCTTAATTGTGAAATTTTATTCTTGATTATGTGGTTTTCCTATTATAATTAGTGTTGCTCACACTATTCTTCTTGGTTTTAGTCAATGGATGGAACCCGAAGGAACCGTGTTAATACGGAATGCGACGGGCAATGCAATGATTGTCCCCCTGAGCAACCAAACATTATGGGAGCTGGAATGAAAAATCTTGTAGCCATGCTCACACAACTTTCTCAAGATATGAATCATGCAGGACTTACAAACGAGCAAAGGAAGGAGCAACATTCTGTTGAATCCTTCATGAGGCAGCGTCCACCTTCATTCAGCGGTTCTACTGATCCATTAGTTGCTGAACAATGGATTAGTACTACTGAAAAGATATTTTCAGTTCTTCAATGTTCTGAACATGATAAAGTCATCCTAGCAGTGTATCGTTTGGAAGGAGATGCTGATCAATGGTGGAATATTATTAAGAAAACGAGGCAAAGGGATGAAATTGAGTCCATGGAATGGGACGAGTTCAAGAACTTATTTTTCAATAAGTACTTCCCTCGTATTATCCGAAGAAAGATGGAGAAATATTTTCTTGAATTGAAGCAAAAGGATGATGAATCTGTTGGTACCTATGAAGCAAAATTTACAAGACTTGCAAGGTACACTTCTGGTATTATTATCCAACCTGAGAGTAAGATCAATCGATTATTTTGTGGCTTAAAACCAAGTCTTCGAAGGGCCTTAGCCATAAGGGACTTCAATAGCTACGAGGAAATCGTTCGATGTGCTCTCAAAGTTGAGATAGATATTGGAGTAACCCATCAGTCATAGGGGTTTGATAAGAAGAGGAAAATGGAATTCAAAGGAAAATATAAAGAGCACACTGAAAAGAAGATGATCTTTCCCTTATGCTCAAAGTGTGGAAAGAAACATGGAGGGAGTTGTCTTAAAAGGACAAGTAAATGTTTCAAATGTGGAAAGGAAGGTCATCGGGCATTTAAATGCCGCAATGATGGTAAGAAGATGTCTAATGATCCAAACAAAGGAAGGGATACACAGAATGAACCTACTACACTTCAATGTTTCAAGTGCAAGGATATGGGGCATTATGCCAACCAATGCCCAAATCCAAGGTTTGATGATGATGGTCGACGTCAACAAACTCTTAAGGCTAAAGACAAAGGAAAGTCACATGCAATTTCTATCAGTGATGTGGAGTATGATAACGATGTGGTCAAAGGTACACTTACCATCCACTCTAAAGTAGCAAATGTTTTATTTGATTCTGGATCCACCCACTCTTTTATTTCTGAAAAATTTTCTAAGAGTATCACCGTATTACCTCAACAATTAGATGTTGAGTTATCTGTGACAACCCCTAATGGCACAATAGTCGCATCAAAAGTTTATAATTCTTCCCCGATTGAAGTTTGTGGGAAAGTGCTTCCTGAAAATCTTGTGATCCTTCCTATAGTGAAATTTGATGCGATTCTTGGCATGGATTGGCTTTCTTTATATGGAGCTCATATTAATTTCCAAAGAAGGGAAGTCACATTTCATATTCCAGATCAATCTATGATCGTCTATCGATGAAAGGATGAACATAACCTTCCAGTGGAAATTTCTTCCATCTTATGGGTCTTGATTCCACTAAATGAGGGTTATTTATCTCAAATGGCTGGAGAGAAACTCACGATTAAGAATATGCCCATTGTACGGGAGTTTGATGATGTCTTTCCAGAGGAATTGCCGGGTCTTCCACCAAATCGTGAAGTTGAGTTTTCAATAGAACTCATACCGGGTGCTTTGCCTATTTCAAAGTCACCTTATATAATGGCCCCAATCGAGTTGCAGGAATTGAAGAAGCAACTCCAAGAGAATCTTGATAAGGGATTCATACGCCCTAGTGCATCACCTTGGGGAGCACCTGTTCTGTTTGTTAAGAAGAAATATGGATCAATGAGACTCTCCATTGATTATCGAGAAATTAACAAGATCACTATCAAGAACAAATATCCTCTCCTGCGCATTGATGAATTATTTGACCAGCTACGCGGATCTCAATACTTTTCCAAGATTGATCTTCATTCGGGGTATCATCAATTAAGGGTCAAAAGGGAGGATATACCAAAGACGGCTTTCCATACAAGGTATGGACACTATGAATTTATAGTGATGCCATTTGGTCTTACTAATGCCCCTGCTATCTTCACGGATCTGATGAATAGAGTCTTTAGAGACTATCTTGATCAGTTTGTGGTAGTCTTTATAGACGATATTCTTGTCTATTCAAAGATCAAGGAAGAACATGAAGATCACTTGAGAATTATATTGAAGACCCTGAGAAAGGAGAATCTTTATGCCAAATTTACCAAGTGTTAATTTTGGATTCAAAAAGTTTCATTTTTGGGTCACATAATCTCAAAAGAGGGGATATCTGTGGATCTAGCAAAAACAGAGGTTATCGAAAGATGTTCGAGACCAACAACAGTAACTGAGATCCGAAGTTTTCTTGGTTTGGCTGGATATTATTGACGTTTTGTGAAAGATTTTTCACGATTATATAATCCACTCACTAGGTTGACTTGAAAAGGAGTTAAGTTTGTTTGGACGGAGGAATGTGAAGATAATTTCAAGGAGTTGAAAAGAAGGTTATCCAGTGCACCTGTGCTTACACTACCTTGTAGTGGAGAAAGGTTTGTGATCTACAGTGATGCATCCAAGAAGGGATTGGGGTGTGTTCTTATGAAAAATGATATGGTGATAGCTTATGCCTCACGACATTTGAAAATCCATGAGCAAAATTACCCAACTCATGATTTGGAGTTAGCTATGGTAATCTTTGCATTAAAGATTTAGAGGTATTATCTTTATGGAGAAAGGTGTGACATTTATACTGATCAGAAAAGTTTAAAGTATATTTTCACACAAAAGGAACTGAATATGCGCCAAAGAAGATGGTTAGAGCTGATTAAGGATTACGACTGCTCAATTCATTACCACCCTGGGAAAGCAAATAAGGTGGAAGATGCATTAAGTCGACAAGACCATGCCAGTTTATCCATGATGAGGATCAAAAAAGATCCAATATTTATGGATTTTCAAAGGATGGATCTTGGAATTATAATGGAAGGGGGAAAATCGTATCTTTCTCAAATGAATGTTCAACCATCTCTACATGTGAAGATTAAAGAGGAACAGAAAGAAGATGTAGAGTTACAAAAGAAGGTGAGAAATATTCCTGAATTCAACCTTGATTGTGATGGGATAATAAAGTTCAGGAATCAGGTTTGTGTTCCTCCCATCCCCGAATTAAAGAAGGAGCTGCTGGATGAGGCTCATAGTTCTTCATTCTCTATTCATCATGGAATGACGAAGATGTATAGGGACCTGAAAGAGTACTTCTGGTGGGATGACATGAAAAGAGATGTTGTTGAATATGTATCTCGATGCTTGGTTTGTCAGCAAGTTAAAGCTGAGAGACAGAAGTCTAAGGGGATGTTACAACCATTACCCATACCCGAATGGAAATGAGAAAACATCACTATGGACTTTGTCACAGGACTTCCTAAAACATCCAAAGGCAATAATGCTATCTGGGTCATAGTTGATCGTCATACAAAGTCTGCACACTTCATTGCTATTAGAGAGGATTTCTCTCTGGACCAGCTTGCCAGGATATATGTAAAGTGGTAATATTGCATGGAGTACCACTTTCTATTATATCTGATCGGGATTCGAGATTTACCTCGAAGTTCTGGCGAAGTCTTCAGCATACTCTGGATACAGAGTTGAGTTTCAACACTACTTATTATCCTCAGACAGATGGTCAGTCTGAGAGAACAATTCAAACTCTAGAAGATATGTTGAGAGCTTGCTCTATGGATTTCAAAGGTGGTTGGGATCAACACCTACCTTTGGTGGAATTTTCTTATAATAATATCTTTCACTCCAGTATTCAGATGGCTCCTTATGAAGCTCTCTATGGAAAGAAATGCAGGACTCCAACTTGCTGGGATGAAGTTGGGGAAAGAAAGCTATTAAGACCTGATCTTGTTGATGAGATGGCAGAAAAGGTCCGATCTATTCAACAACACATAAGAGCAGCTCAGAGTTAACATAAAAGTTATGCCGACAAACGAAGAAAAGACCTAGAGTTTGAAGTGGGTGATAAAGTGCTCTTACGAATATCTCCCTGGAAGAGGGTCATGAGATTTGGAAAGAAGGGGAAGTTGAGCCCTTGATATATCGGTCCTTTAAAAATACTGGATCATGTTGGAAAGGTAGCTTACCGATTGGCACTTCCACCGAATCTCTCTCAAGTTCACGATGAGTTCCATGTATCTCTCCTGAGAAAGTACATACCTGATCCTTCACATGTACTCAGCTCAGAAGTTGTACCGCTGGAATAAGATCTCTCTTATGAAGAACAACCGATAGAGATTCTGGATCGTAGCGAAAAAGTCCTACGGAACAAGACCACTCGCTTGGTGAATGTTTTATGGATGAACCACCAATTAGAAGAAGCTACATGGGAGCTTGAGGATATGATGAAGGAGAGGTATCCTCATCTTTTTGTTACAAAGTGATGAATTTTGAGGGCGAAATTCATTTTAAGGGGGGTAGAATGTAACACCCGAGACTTTTATGAGAAATATTTTGTTTTTATGTTATATAAATCATCAAAAGAATCTTTCACTACACACAACACTACCTTGACTTTCTTTACACGCAACCGCGACCTTCCTCGATAGCTTGCATCGTACGCAATACCGAGTTTCACTAAACAACGACATGCTATTAAAATATTATTAAAACTAGCCGTTATGAATAGTAATAACCACTTTTTGAAATTTTGTAAATTTTATTTTTCAAAATGGACTTCATTTTTGGATTCGGAATATCGAAATTAGCTTAGGGTGAAATTTTGGTACTTTTCGGATAACTTTCATATTATGATGAATAGTGAAAATTACTAAATTTTAATTAAAAACAAATTTTTTAATCGAAATAATTAATAGTGATAAATTATTAATTTGAGTGGGTTTAAAGTATATTTAGAATATATTTTTAAAATTTAATACAATGTTGTTTATTGGATGTAATTTCACATTTAAACCAGACATAAACAAGTGTCAATCTTTTGATAGTTATTATTTCTTAAAAACACGCTATTTGTTTTGACGACGGGAATTAATTTTTAAATTAGTTAACGTAACTGATATGTTTTGAATTTGGTAAAATAGACATCATTTTTGAATTCATAATATCAAATATAGATTAGGCCTGTTTTTTGGTATTTTTCTGGAAACTTTCATTTTTTTTATGAATATTGAAACCACTAAGTGGTAGTTAAAAAACTGATTTTTTCATAAAACTTAATTTTACCACTTATGTGAGTGGAATTTCGAAAATCCGAGAGACACGGTTAATATCAAGGACTAAAATGTGGTTCAATGAGATGAAAATAATTTTTTGGTGAATAGTAACTTTTTACTTTTTTTACCACGGTTAAAAGTAAATAGGGTAATTAAGGGTAAAAGTGTTATTATTATTACCCTAACACATGTCCTAATTCTTTAGGATAAGTTTAATTCGACCAAAAACAACCTTAGGAATAAAATATGACCATTTAGGCCCACTTGGATTAGATTAGGACATTTATTATCAATTTATTTAAAGAAGGGTTAAAATAGTTAAAATCAAAGTTTAATAACTAAATCATTTTTAATATAGGGTTATACATAAGATAAATTCGACAATAAATATTCATTAGAAATATAAAAAGATTTACAACATATTGGTATTTTATTTGTAATTTTTAGACTTAAAATAATTTAATTTATTTATGATACAATGATGATGCATTAATTATCTTATTAATGAAATATTGACATAATTGATGTTATAAATACCCAAATAAATGTAATTTTAGACTTTTTATGAATTCCAATAATTTTATATGTTAATATGACATGTTAGTATTGATTTAATTAATTTTTTTTCGAACTAATAATTATTTTATGATTTTCACAAAAATAAATTACCAAATAGTGTCAAAATTGACATAAAATAGTTTTTAAAACAAATATTATATTATTAATTGTTATTATATTCCTAAAAATATAAGGTTCAGCAAATATACTTATATCATGATAGGTGTATCATTAATGGAACACTTGGGGGTCGCTTGGATGTATATGGTAAGTTTATTAACTATATAATATAAAAATACAAAGTGACATGGTAAATGTCAATCTAATTAACTAAGAGTTAAAACTAAAAATAAGGTTAATATAATGACCTAAACTTGTATAAATTCTATTTTATGAGAGGATTTAGACCCATCCCCACCTTAGCTTTGAAATATATCAATTTGGAGCTATTAAAAACAGAATTTGACTTTATAATAAAATAATATTTTTAGTTATTCCAAAGGTGCCCCTCTCCTCCCTTATAAAAGGGAACCTCCTCCCTTATAAAAGGGAACCTCCTCCCTCTCCTCCTCACACCAATTTGAGCCTTAAATCTCGGAAAAAACCTATCCATTTCACTTCCCCACTTCCCTAGAAACATCCTAGAGGTCCTGGTATTCTTCAAAGATCAATTTTAGTGCCCTAAAAGGAGGTCTCTAAGAGGCGCTTCAAAGAAGAGGTAATGTCCGTTACCGATTCTTTCAACTCTATTTATTCTTCTAATTATTCTTATTTAGTTGTTTAATTATGAAGTAATGACATCAGTATCACTCATATACTGATATGTTATTATAAGTATGAAACAACCCTATTTCACCATCTATCCATCCTACGTAAAACGAAATCACCGCGCGTGCGTATGTACGGAATACCGTCTCCACGCCGTGGTGTAATCTATTTTCCACCACCACATTACTTGGATGGGTATAATGGTGTAAATAATAACTATATATTATTATTGTAAAGTGATATTGATTCTGAAATAGTATACATACACTCCATTACAATTTCACGATCATGGGAACGATATCATCGCTCGTGCGTACGTACGGAATACCGTCTCCACGATGTGATGCGACTCGTTCTACATGATCTTCATTGCATAATGATTATATAAATGAATTTAATGAATTAATATGATATATATTACACTAATACCATTCTGGAAATGAGGTATCTATAACCTAAAAAGAAAAATAAGAATTTATTCGACAAAACACGCATAAGAACAAAAAGTAATAAACACCCGAATAATAAGTAGTAATGAAATATTACTAATAAGAAGCTAAGAATATGACCATATATGATATCATAAAAATAAGTATGATTCTAGAATAAGTCAATAACATTATTTAAATCATTATACAGGAGGTTCGGACACTTACGAAGCAAATCAGACCTAAGGTAAGGGAAAATATCACAATCTCATTTTATCCAAGATTGTTTATAATTTGGTATTTACTGGGGTGTATTTTATCATCCACATCCATGTTTCCTCAATATGTAATATTGTTTCCATCCACCTAAAATTTTTTAAATCCAATTTTACCCTTCGGTGAGTTTTTAGTAAAAGATATGAAAGGAATATTTTGTCATTTTTCGTACGAGGTAATTTTTGACTTTTTTGACAAAAGTACGAGAAAAATGTTTTTTTTAACTTATATGGCATGAATGGATTTTTAAAACATTATTTCCAAGAATATTCCCGTATAAGTTTTCAAGTTTATTTTTAATCAACTTCTTTTAGTTTAAAATTGTATGACATGTTAAGAAAGGAAAATGATTTTGAAAGGATATTTTCCTCAAGAATGGAGTTCAAGTGTTTTATCAAAATTATTTTCCATCTAAGATAATATAGGGTTATGTTTCTATCCCTATTATTACATTGATTTGATTATATTGTGATGGAATTATTTTTATAAATTCATTTATCTTATATGAATTGTTTTATGATGTCACGATGTTTAAGAATCCAATTTTTATTACATGGGTTATGCAATGATGTATGATTTATGATTTTGTGGAACACATAATAATGGTATCATTATGAGATGGGTGGGACCTATATATCCCTCCAATGAATTGGGTAAAGATTTTATATCCCATGAGATAGACATGGATGGAACGGCAGGTTAAACCGGTTCAGTGAAACATTAATGAAACGAGGAGTAAACTCGGTTCAGAAATGGACTTTGTCCACTAAGATAGTCTTGGAAATGAGTCTTGACTGATAAGAAATGATTCTCTATGATTATGTGTGTATACCACAAAGTTTCATGTTTTAAGTTATGATTATTGGGATTACATTTCACTACTATGATTTATCCCATGTTATGAATTTATGATCTCTTTTGTAGGTTAAGATTTCCAAAAGTTATATTCTTATGTATATGATGGGATTGATATTTATTTTTTTTACCCTTACTAAGCATTTGAGCTCACCATTTTGTATGTTTTATTTCCCCAGGCCAGGAAGAAGGTTATTAAGTAGGATATGCCAAAAGGGACTCTAGATATGATGAAATAAATGGGAGGCAAAGTATATGCTTTATGAACCAGTTGTTTATGTTTCCCAGTTTCTAAAGACTCTATACCTATACGGTCCTTTCCTGGTTTTGTTATATGTTGTAATAAGTGTGCTTCAATTCTGAAGTAATAAAAATGTATGTAAATTATGGGTCGTTATAGTTGGTATCAGAGGAAAGGTATAGTCAACCTTTGGAAACTAGGATGTGAAAGCCTTAGTAAGAACCCTAAGGATAAGTCTAAGCATAGAACACAATCTTAGTGTTTTAGAAATGTCCATGAATAACTTAGGATAAGAACTTAAGTGTGAAATTTTATTCTTGATTATGTGGTTTTCCTATTATAATTAGTGTTGCTCACACTATTCTTCTTGGTTTTAGTCAATGGATGGAACCCAAAGGAATCGTGTTAATACGGAATGCGACGGGCAATGCAATGATTGTCCCCCTGAGCAACCAAACATTATGGGAGATGGAATGAAAAATCTTGTAGCCATGCTCACACAACTTTCTCAAGCTATGAATCATGCAGGACTTCCAAACGAGCAAAGGAAGGAGCAAAATTATGTTGAAACCTTCATGAGGCAGCATCCACCTTCATTCAGCGGGTCTACTGATCCATTAGTTGCTGAACAATGGATTAGTACTACTGAAAAGATATTTTCAGTTCTTCAATGTTCTGAACATGATAAAGTCATCCTAGAAGTGTATCATTTGGAAGGAGATGCTGATCAATGGTGGAATCTTATTAAGAAAACAAGGCAAAGGGATGAAATTGAGTCCATGGAATGGGACGAGTTCAATAACTTATTTTTCAGTAAGTACTTCCCTCGTATTATCCGAACAAAGATGGAGAAAGATTTTCTTGAACTGAAGCAAAAGGATGATGAATCTGTTGGTACCTATGAAGCAAATTTTACAAGACTTGGAAGGTACGCTTCTGGTATTATTATCCAACCTGAGAGTAAGATCGATCGATTCTTTTGTGGCTTAAAACCAAGTCTTCGAAGGGCCTTATCCATAAGGGACTTCAATAGCTACGATGAAATCGTTCGATTGCTCTCAAAGTTGAGATGGATATTGGAGTAACCCATAAGTCACATGGGTTTGATAAGAAGAGGAAAATGGAATCCAAAGGAAAATCTAAAGAGCACACTGAAAAGAAGATGATCTTTCCCTTATGCTCAAAGTGTGGAAAGAAACATGGAGGGAGTTGTATTAAAGGGACAAGTAAATGTTTCAAATGTGGAAAGGAAGGTCATCGGGCATTTAAATGCCGCAATGATGGTAAGAAGATGTCTAATGATGCAAACAAAGGAAGGGATACACAGAATGAACCTACTACACTTCAATGTTTCAAGTGTAAGGATATGGGGCATTATGCCAATCAATGCCCAAATCCAAGGTTTGATGATGATGGTCGACATCAACAAACTCTTAAGGCTAAAGACAAAGGAAAGTCACATGCAATTTCTATCAGTGATGTGGAGTATGATAACGATGTGGTGAAAGGTACACTTACCATCCACTCTAAAGTAGGAAATGTTTTATTTGATTCTGGATCCACCCACTCTTTTATTTCTGAAAAATTTTCTAAGAGTATCACCGTATTACCTCAACAATTAGATGTTGAGTTAGCTGTGACAACCCCTAATGGCACAATAGTCGCATCAAAAGTTTATAATTCTTCCCCGATTGAAGTTTGTGGGAAAGTGCTTCCTGCAAATCTTGTGATCCTTCCTATAGTGAAATTTGATGCGATTCTTGGCCTGTATTGGCTTTCTTTATATGGATCTCATATTAATTTCCAAAGAAGGGAAGTCACATTTCATATTCCAGATCAATCTATGATCGTCTATCGATGCAAGGATGAACATAACCTTCCAGTGGAAATTTCTTCCATCTTATGGGTCTTGATTCCACTAAATGAGGGTTATTTATCTCAAATGGATGGAGAGAAACTCACGATTAAGAATATGCCCATTGTACGGGAGTTTGATGATGTATTTCCATAGGAATTGTCGGGTCTTCCACCAAATCGTGAAGTTGAGTTTTCAATAGAACTCATATCGGGTGATTTACCTATTTCAAAGACACCTTATATAATGGCCCCAATTGAGTTGCAGGAATTGAAGAAGCAACTCCAAGAGAATCTTGATAAGGGATTCATACGCCCTAGTGCGTCACCTTGGGGAGCACCTGTTCTGTTTGTTAAGAAGAAAGATGGATCAATGAGACTCTGCATTGATTATTGAGAACTTAACAAGATCACTATCAAGAACAAATATCCTCTCCTGTGCATTGATGATTTATTTGACCAACTACGTGGAGCTCAATACTTTTCCAATATTGATCTTCATTCGGGGTATCATCAATTAAGGGTCAAAAGGGAGGATATACCAAAGACGGCTTTCCGTACAAGGTATGGACACTATGAATTTATAGTGATGCCATTTGGTCTTACTAATGCCCCTGCTATTTTCATGGATATGATGAATAGAGTCTTTAGAGACTATCTTGATCAGTTTTTGGTAGTCTTTATAGACGATATTATTGTCTATTCAAAGAGCAAGGAAGAACATGAAGATCACTTGAGAATTATATTGAAGACCCTGAGAAAGGATAATCTTTATGCCAAATTTACCAAGTGTTAATTTTGGATTCAAAAAGTTTCATTTTTGGGTCACATAATCTCAAAAGAGGGGATATCTGTGGATGTAGCAAAAACAGAGGTTATCGAAAGATATTCGAGACCAACCACAGTAACTGAGATCCGAAGTTTTCTTGGTTTGGCTGGATATTATTGACGTTTTGTGAAAGATTTTTCACGATTATCTAATCCAATCACTAGGTTGACTTGAAAAGGAGTTAAGTTTGTTTGGACGGAGGAATGTGAAGAGAATTTCAAGGAGTTGAAAAGAAGGTTATCTAGTGCACCTGTGCTTACACTACCTTGTAGTGGAGAAAGGTTTGTGATCTACAGTGATGCATCCAAGAAGGGATTGGGGTGTGTTCTTATGAAAAATGATATGGTGATAGCTTATGCCTCACGGCAGTTGAAAATCCATGAGCAAAATTACCCAACTCATGATTTGGAGTTAGCTGTGGTAATCTTTGCATTAAAGATTTAGAGGCATTGTCTTTATGGATAAAGGTGTGAGATTTATACTGATCATAAAAGTTTAAAGTATATTTTCACACAAAAGGAACTGAATATGCGCCAAAGAAGATGGTTAGAGCTGCTTAAGGATTACGACTGCTCAATTCATTACCACCCTGGGAAAGCAAACAAGGTGGCAGATGCATTAAGTCGACAAGACCATGCCAGTTTATCCATGATGAGGATCACAAAAGATCCAATATTTATGGATTTACAAAGGATGGATCTTGGAATTATAATGGAAGGGGGAAAATCGTATCTTTCTCAAATGAATGTTCAACCATCTCTACATGTGAAGATTAAAGAGGCACAGAAAGAAGATGTAGAGTTACAAAAGAAGGTGAGAAATATTCCTGAATTCAACCTTGATTGTGATGGGATAATAAAGTTCAGGAATCAGGTTTGTGTTCCTCCCATCCCCGAATTAAAGAAGGAGCTGCTGGATGAGGCTCATAGTTCTTCATTCTCTATTCATCTTGGAATCACGAAGATGTATAGGGACCTGAAATAGTACTTCTGGTGGGATGGCATGAAAAGAGATGTTGCTGAATATGTATCTCGATGCTTGGTTTGTCGGCAAGTTAAAGCTGAGAGATAGAAGTCTAAGGGAATGTTACAGCCATTACCCATACCCGAATGGAAATGGGAAAACATCACTATGGACTTTGTCACAGGACTTCCTAAAACATCCAAAGGCAATAATGCTATCTGGTTCATAGTTGATCGTCATACAAAGTCTGCACACTTCATTGCTATTAGAGAGGATTTCTCTCTGGACCAGCTTGCCAGGATATATGTAAAGTGGTAAGATTGCATGGAGTACCACTTTCTATTATATCTGATCGGGATCCGAGATTTACCTCGAAGTTCTGGCGAAGTCTTCAGTATACTCTGGATACAGAGTTGAGTTTCAACACTGCTTATCATCCTCAGACAGACGGTCAGTCTGAGAGAACAATTCAAACTCTAGAAGATATGTTGAGAGATTTCTCTATGGATTTCAAAGGTGGTTGGGATCAACACCTACCTTTGGTGGAATTTTCTTATAATAATATCTTTCACTACAGTATTCAGATGGCTCCTTATGAAGCTCTCTATGGAAAGAAATGCAGGACTCCAACTTGATGGGATGAAGTTGGGGAAAGAAAGCTATTAAGACCTGATCTTGTTGATGAGATGGCAGAAAAGGTCCGATCTATTCAACAACACATAAGAGCAGCTCAGAGTCAACATAAAATTTATGCCAACAACCGAAGAAAAGACCTAGAGTTTGAAGTGGGTGATAAAGTGTTCTTACGAATATCTCCCTGGAAGAGGGTCATGAGATTTGGAAAGAAGGGGAAGTTGAGCCCTTGATATATCGGTCTTTTAAAAATACTGGATCGTGTTGGAAAGGTAGCTTACGGATTGGCACTTCCACCAAATCTCTCTCAAGTTCACGATGTGTTCCATGTATCTCTCCTGAGAAAGTACATACCTGATCCTTCACATGTACTCAGCTCAGAAGTTGTACCGCTGGAACAAGATCTTTCTTATGAAGAACGACCGATAGAGATTCTGGATCGTAGCGAAAAAGTCCTACGGAACAAGACCACTCACTTGGTGAATGTTTTATGGAGGAACCACCAATTAGAAGAAGCTACATGGGAGCTTGAGGATATGATGAGGGAGAGGTATCCTCATCTTTTTGTTACAAAGTGACGAATTTTGAGGGTGAAATTCATTTTAAGGGGGGTAGAATGTAACACCCGAGACTTTTATGAGAAATATTTTGTTTTTATGTTATATAAATCATCAAAAGAATCTTTCACTACACACAACACTACCTTGACTTTCTTTACACGCAACCGCGGCCTTCCTCGATAGCTTGCGTCGTACACAATACCAGGTTTCACTAAACAACGACATGCTATTAAAATATTATTAAAACTAGCCGTTATGAATAGTAATAACCACTTTTTGAAATTTTGTAAATTTTATTTTTCAAAATGGACTTCATTTTTGGATTCGGAATATCGAAATTAGCTTAGGGTGAAATTTTTGTACTTTTCGGATAACTTTCATATTCTGATGAATAGTGAAAATTACTAAATTTTAATTAAAAACAAATTTTTTAATCGAAATAATTAATAGTAATAAATTATTAATTTGAGTGGGTTTAAAGTATATTTAGAATATATTTTTACAATTTATTACAATGTTGTTTATTGGATGTAATTTCAAATTTAAACCAGACATAAACAAGTGTCAATCTTTTGATAGTTATTATCTCTTAAAAACACGCTATTTGTTTTGATGACGGGAATTAATTTTTAAATTAGTTAACTTAACTGATATGTTTTGAATTTGGTAAAATAGACATCATTTTTGAATTCATAATATCAAATATAGCTTAGGCCTAATTTTTGGTATTTTTCTGGAAACTTTCATTTTTTTTATGAATAGTGAAACCACTAAGTGGTAGTTAAAAAACTGATTTTTTCATAAAACTTAATTTTACCACTTCTGTGAGTGGAATTTCGAAAATCCAAGAGACACGGTTAATATCAAGGACTAAAATGTGGTTCAATGAGAAGAAAATAATTTTTTGGTGAATAGTAACTTTTTACTTTTTTTACCACGGTTAAAAGTAAATAGGGTAATTATGGGTAAAAGTGTTATTATTATTACCCTAACACATGTCCTAATTCTATTGTATAAGTGTAATTCGACCAAAAACAACCTTAGGAATAAAATATGACCATTTAGGCCCTCTTGGATTAGATTAGGACATTTATTATCAATTAATTTAAAGAAGGGTTAAAATAGTTAAAATCAAAGTTTAATAACTAAATCATTTTTAATATTGGGTTATACATAAGATAAATTCGACAATAAATATTCATTAGAAATATAAAAAGATTTACAACATAGTGGTATTTTATTTGTAATCTTTATACTTAAAATAATTTAATTTATTTATGATACAATGATGATGCATTAATTATCTTATTAATGAAATATTGACATAATTGATGTTATAAATACCCAAATAAATGTAATTTGAGACTTTTTATGAATTCCAATAATTTCATATGTTAATATGACATGTTAGTATTGATTTAATTAATTTTTTTTCGAACTAATCATTCTGTTATGATTTTCACAAAAATCAATTACCAAATAGTGTCAAAATTGACATAAAATAGTTTTTAAAACAAATATTATATTATTAATTGTTATTATATTCCTAAAAATATAAGGTTCGGCCAATATACTTATATCATGATAGGTGTATCATTAATGGACCACTTGGGGGTTTCTTGGATGTATATTGTAAGTTTATTAACTATATAATATAAAAATACAAAGTGACATGGTAAATGTGAATCTAATTAACTAAGAGTTAAAACTAAAAATAAGGTTAATATAATGACCTAAACTTGTATAAATTCTATTGGATGAGAGGATTTCGACCCATCCCCACCTTAGCTTCGAAATATATCAATTTGGAGCTATTAAAAACAGAATTTGACTTTATAATAAAATAATATTTTTAGTTATTCCAAAGGTGCCCCTCTCCTCCCTTATAAAAGGGAACCTCCTCCCTTATAAAAGGGAACCTCCTACCTCTCCTCCTCACACCAATTTGAGCCTTAAATCTGGGAAAAAACCTATCCATTTCACTTCCCCACTTCTCTAAAAACATCCTAGAGGTCCTGGTCTTCTTCAAAGACCAATTTTAGTGCCCTAAAAGGAGGTCTCTAAGAGGCGCTTCAAAGAAGAGGTAATGTCCGTTACCGATTCTTTAAACACTATTTATTCTTCTACTTATTCTTATTTAGTTTTTTAATTATGAAGTAATGACATCAGTATCAATAATACACTGATATGTTATTATAAGTATGAAACAACCCTATTTCACCATCTATCCATCCTACGTAAAACGAAATCACCGCGCGTGCGTACGTACGGAATACCGTCTCCACGCCGTGGTGTAATCTATTTTCCACCACCACATTACTTGGATGGGTATAATGGTGTAAATAATAACTATATATTATTATTGTAAAGTGATATTGATTCTGAAATAGTATACATACACTCCATTACAATTTCACGATCATGGGAACGAAATCATCGCTCGTGCGTACGTACGAAATACCGTCTCCACGATGTGATGCAAATCGTTCTACATGATCTTCATTGCATAATGATTATATAAATGAATTTAATGAATGAATATGATATATATTACACTAATACCATTCTGGAAATGAGGTATCTATAACCTAAAAAGAAAAATAATAATTTATTCGACAAAACATGCATAAGAACAAAAAGTAATAAACACTCGAATAATAAGTAGTAATGAAATATTACTAATAAGAAGCTAAGAATATGACCATATATGATATCATAAAAATAAGTATGATTCTAGAATAAGTCAATAACATTATTTAAATCATTATATAGGAGGTTCATACACTTACGAAGCAAATCAGACCTAAGGTAAGGGAAAATATCACAATCTCATTTTATCCGAGATTGTTTATAATTTGGTATTTACTGGGGTGTATTTTATCATCCACATCCATGTTTACTAAATATGTAATATTGTTTCCATCCACCTAAAATTGTTTAAATCCAATTTTATCCTTCGGTGAGTTTTTAGTAAAAGATATGAAAGGAATATTTTGTCGTTTTTCGTACGAGGTAATTTTTGACTTTTTCGACAAAAGTACGAGAATAATGTTTTTTTAATTTATATTGCATGAATGGATTTTTAAAACATTATTTCCAATAATATTACTTTATAAGTTTTCAAGTTTATTTTTAATCAACTTCTTTTAGTTTAAAATTGTACGACATGTTAAGAAAGGAAAATGTTTTTGAAAGGATATTTTTCTCAAGAATGGAGTTCAAGTGTTTTATCAAAATTATTTTACATCTAAGATAATATAGGGTTATGTTTATATCCCTATTATTACATTTATTTGATTATATTTTGATGGAATTATTTTTATAAATTAATTTATCTTATATGAATTGTTTTATGATGTCACGATGTTTAAGAATCCCATTTTTATTACATGGGTTATGCAATGATGTATGATTTATGATTTTGTGGAACAGATAATAATGGTATCATTATGAGATGGGTGGGACCTATATATCCCTCCAATGAATTGGGTAAAGATTTTATATCTCATGAGATAGACATGGCTGGAACGGCAGGTTAAACCGGTTCAGTGAAACAGGACTGAAACGAGGAGTAAAATCGGTTCAGAAATGGACTTTGTCCACTAAGATAGTCTTGGAAATGAGTCTTGACTAATAAGAAATGATTCTCTATGATTATGTGTGTATACCAAAAAGTTTCATGTTTTAAGTTATGATTATTGGGATTACATTTCACTACTATGATTTATCCCATGTTATGAAATTATGATCTCTTTTGCAGGTTAAGATTTCCAAAAGTTATATTCTTATGTATATGATGGGATTGATATTTATTTTGTTTACCCTTACTAGGAATTTGAGCTCACCATTTTGTATGTTTTATTTCCCCAGGTCAGGAAGAAGGTTATTAAGTAGGATATGCCAAAAGGGACTCTAGATATGATGAAATAAATGGGAGGCAAAGTATTTTCTTTATAAACCAGTTGTTTATGTTTCCCAGTTTCTAAAGACTCTATACCTATACGGTCCTTTCCTGGTTTTGTTATATGTTGTAATAAGTGTGCTTCAATTCTGAAGTAATAAAAATGTATGTAAATTATGGGTCGTTATAGTTGGAATCAGAGGAAATTTATAGTCAACCTTTGGAAACTAGGATGTGAAAGCCTTAGTAAGAACCCTAAGGATAAGTCTAAGCATAGAACACAATCTTAGTGTTTTAGAAATGGTGATGAATAACCTAGGATAAGACCTTAAGTGTGAAATTTTATTCTTGATTATGTGGTTTTCCAATTATAATTAGTGTTGCTCACACTATTCTTCTTGGTTTTAGTCAATGGCTAGAACCCGAAGGAGCCGTGTTAATACGGAATGCGACGGGCAATGCAATGATTGCCCCCCTGAGCAACCAAACATTATGGGAGATGGAATGAAAAATCTTATAGCCATGCTCACACAACTTTCTCAAGCTATGAATCATGCAGGACTTCCAAACGAGCAAAGGAAGTAGCAACATTCTGTTGAATCCTTCATGAGGCAGCGTCCACCTTCATTCAGCGGGTCTACTGATCCATTAGTTGCTGAACAATGGATTAGTACTACTGAAAAGATATTTTCAGTTCTTTAATGTTATGAACATGATAAAGTCATCCTAGTAGTGTATCGTTTGGAAGGAGATGCTGATCAATGGTGGAATCTTATTAAGAAAACAAGGCAAAGGGATGAAATTGAGTCCATGGAATGGGACGAGTTCAAGAACTTATTTTTCAATAAGTACTTCCCTCGTATTCTCCGAACAAAGATTGAGAAAGATTTTCTTGAACTGAAGCAAAAGGATGATGAATCTGTTGGTACCTATGAAGCAAATTTTACAAGACTTGCAAGGTACACTTCTGGTATTATTATCCAACCTGAGAGTAAGATCGATCGATTCTTTTGTGGCTTAAAACCAAGTCTTCGAAGGGCCTTATCCATAAGGGACTTCAATAGCTATGAGGAAATCGTTCGATGTGCTCTCAAAGTTGAGATGGATATTGGAGTAACCCATCAGTCATATGGGTTTGATAAGAAGAGGAAAATGGAAACCAAAGGAAAATCTAAAGAGCACACTGAAAAGAAGATGATCTTTCCCTTATGCTCAAAGTGTGGAAAGAAACATGGAGGGAGTTGTATTAAAGGGACAAGTAAATGTTTCAAATGTGGAAAGGAAGGTCATCGGGCATTTAAATGCCGCAATGATGGTAAGAAGATGTCTAATGATGCAAACAAAGGAAGGGATACACAGAATTAACCTACTACACTTCAATGTTTCAAGTGCAAGGATATGGGGCATTATGCCAATCAATGCCCAAATCCAAGGTTTGATGATGATGGTCGACGTCAACAAACTCTTAAGGCTAAAGACAAAGGAAAGTCACATGCAATTTCTATCAGTGATGTGGAGTATGATAACGATGTGGTGAAAGGTACACTTACCATCCACTCTAAAGTAGAAAATGTTTTATTTGATTTTGGATCCACCCACTCTTTTATTTCTGAAAAATTTTCTAAGAGTATCACGGTATTACCTCAACAATTAGATGTTGAGTTAGCTGTGACAACCCCTAATGGCACAATAGTCGCATCAAAAGTTTATAATTCTTCCCCGATTGAAGTTTGTGGGAAAGTGCTTCCTGCAAATCTTGTGATCCTTCCTATAGTGAAATTTGATGTGATTCTTGGCATGTATTGACTTTCTTTATATGGATCTCATATTAATTTCCAAATAAGGGAAGTCACATTTCATATTCCAGATCAATCTATGATCTTCTATCAATGCAAGGATGAACATAACCTTCCAGTGGAAATTTCTTCCATCTTATGGGTCTTGATTCCACTAAATGAGGGTTATTTATCTCAAATGGCTGGAGAGAAACTCACGATTAAGAATATTTCCATTGTACGGGAGTTTGATGATGTCTTTCCAGAGGAATTGTCGGGTCTTCCACCAAATCGTGAAGTTGAGTTTTCAATAGAACTCATACCGGGTGCTTTACCTATTTCAAAGACACCTTATATAATGGCCCCAATTGAGTTGCAGGAATTGAAGAAGAAACTCCAAGAGAATCTTGATAAGGGATTCATACGCCCTAGTGCGTCACCTTGGGGAGCACCTGTTCTGTTTGTTAAGAAGAAAGATGGATCAATGAGACTCTGCATTGATTATCGAGAACTTAACAAGATCACTATCAAGAACAAATATCCTCTCCTGCACATTGATGACTTATTTGACCAACTACGTGGAGCTCAATACTTTTCCAAGATTGATCTTCATTTGGGGTATCATCAATTAAGGGTCAAAAGGGAGGATATACCAAAGACGGCTTTCCGTACAAGGTATAGACACTATGAAGTTATAGTGATGTCATTTGGTCTTACTAATGCCCCTGCTATCTTCATGGATCTGATGAATAGAGTCTTTAGAGACTATCTTGATCAGTTTGTGGTAGTCTTTATAGACGATATTCTTGTCTATTAAAAGAGCAAGGAAGAACATGAAGATCACTTGAGAATTATATTGAAGACGCTGATAAAGGAGAATCTTTATGCCAAATTTACCAAGTGTTAATTTTGGATTCAAAAAGTTTCATTTTTGGGTCACATAATCTCAAAAGAGGGGATATCTGTGGATCCAGCAAAAACAGAGGTTATCGAAAGATGTTCGAGACCAACAACAGTAACTGAGATCCGAAGTTTTCTTGGTTTGGCTGGATATTATTGGCGTTTTGTGAAATATTTTTCACGATTATCTAATCCACTCACTAGGTTGACTTGAAAAGGAGTTAAGTTTGTTTGGATGGAGGAATGTGAAGAGAATTTCAAGGAGTTGAAAAGAAGGTTATCCAGTGCACCTGTGCTTACACTGCCTTGTAGTGGAGAAAGGTTTGTGATCTACAGTGATGCATCCAAGAAGGGATTGGGGTGTGTTCTTATGAAAAATGATATGGTGATAGCTTATGCCTCACGAAAATTGAAAATCCATGAGCAAAATTACCCAACTCATGATTTGGAGTTAGCTGTGGTAATCTTTGCATTAAAGATTTAGAGGCATTATCTTTATGCAGAAAGGTGTGACATTTATACTGATCATAAAAGTTTAAAGTATATTTTCACACAAAAGGAACTGAATATGCGCCAAAGAAGATGGTTAGAGCTGATTAAGGATTACGACTGCTCAATTCATTACCACCCTGGGAAAGCAAACAAGGTGGCAGATGCATTAAGTCGACAAGACCATGCCAGTTTATCCATGATGAGGATCACAAAAGATCCAATATTTATGGATTTACAAAGGATGGATCTTGGAATTATAATGGAAGGGGGAAAATCGTATCTTTCTCAAATGAATGTTCAACCATATCTACATGTGAAGATTAAATAGGCACAGAAAGAAGATGTAGAGTTACAAAATAAGGTGAGAAATATTCCTGAATTCAACCTTGATTGTGATGGGATAATAAAGTTCAGGAATCAGGTTTGTGTTCCTCCCATCCCCGAATTAAAGAAGGAGCTGCTGGATGAGGCTCATAGTTCTTCATTCTCTATTCATCCTGGAATCACAAAGAAGTATAGGGACCTGAAATAGTACTTCTGGTGGGATGGAATGAAAAGAGATGTTGCCGAATATGTATCTCGATGCTTGGTTTGTCAGCAAGTTAAATCTGAGAGACAGAAGTCTAAGGGAATGTTACAACCATTACCCATACCCGAATGGAAATGGGAAAACATCACTATGGACTTTGTCACAGGACTTCCTAAAACATCCAAAGGCAATAATGCTATCTGGGTCATAGTTGATCGTCATACAAAGTCTTCACACTTCATTGCTATTAGAGAGGATTTCTCTCTGGACCAGCTTTCCAGAATATATGTAAAGTGGTAAGATTGCATGGAGTACCACTTTCTATTATATCTGACCGGGATACGAGATTTACCTCGAAGTTCTGGCGAAGTCTTCAGCATACTCTGGATACAGAGTTGAGTTTCAACACTTCTTATCATCCTCAGACAGATGGTCAGTCTCAGAGAACAATTCAAACTCTAGAAGATATGTTGAGTGCTTGCTCTACGGATTTCAAAGGTGGTTGGGATCAACACCTACCTTTGGTGAAATTTTCTTATAATAATATCTTTCACTCCAGTATTCAGATGAATCCTTATGAAGATCTCTATGGAAAGAAATGCAGGACTCCAACTTGCTGGGATGAAGTTAGGGAAAGAAAGCTATTAAGACCTGATCTTGTTGATGAGATGGCAGAAAAGGTCCGATCTATTCAACAACACATAAGAGCAGATAAGAGTCAACATAAAAGTTATGCCGACAAACAAAGAAAAGACCTAGAGTTTGAAGTGGGTGATAAAGTGTTCTTACGAATATCTCCCTGGAAGAGGGTCATGAGATTTGGAAAGAAGGGGAAGTTGAGCCCTTGATATATCGGTCCTTTAAAAATACTGGATCGTGTTGGAAAGGTTGCTTACCGATTGGAACTTCCACAGAATCTCTCTCAAGTTCACGATGTGTTCCATGTATCTCTCCTAAGAAAGTACATACCTGATCCTTCACATGTACCCAGCTCAGAAGTTGTACCGCTGGAACAAGATCTTTCTTATGAAGAACAGCCGATAGAGATTCTGGATCGTAGCGAAAAAGTCCTACGGAACAAGACCACTCACTTGGTGAATGTTTTATGGAGAAACCACCAATTAGAAGAAGCTACATGGGAGCTTGAGGATATGATTAGGGTGAGGTATCCTCATCTTTTTGTTACAAAGTGACGAATTTTGAGGGCGAAATTCATTTTAAGGGGGGTAGAATGTAACACCCGAGACTTTTATGAGAAATATTTTGTTTTTATGTTATATAAATCATCAAAAGAATCTTTCACTACACACAAAACTATCTTGACTTTATTTACATGCAACCGTGTCCTTCCTCGATAGCTTACGTCGTACGCAATACCGAGTTTCACTAAACAACGATATGCTATTAAAATATTATTAAAACTAGCAGTTATGAATAGTAATAACCAATTTTTGAAATTTTGTAAATTTTATTTTTCAAAATGGACTTCATTTTTGGATTCAGAATATCGAAATTAGCTTAGGGTGAAATTTTGGTACTTTTCGGATAACTTTCATATTCTGATGAATAGTGAAAATTGCTAAATTTTAATTAAAGACAAATTTTTTAATCGAAATAATTAATAGTGATAAATTATTAATTTTAGTGGTTTTAAAGTATATTTAGAATATATTTTTACAATTTAATACAATTTTGTTCATTGGATGTAATTTCACATTTAAACCACACATAAACAAGTGTCAATCTTTTGATAGTTATTATCTCTTAGAAACACGCTATTTGTTTTGACGACGGGAATTAATTTTTAAATTAGTTAATGTAACATATATGTTTTGAATTTGGTAAAATAGAAATCATTTTTGAATTCATAATATCAAATATAGCTTAGGCCTAATTTTTGGTATTTTTCTGGAAACTTTCATTTTTTTTATGAATAGTGAAACCACTAAGTGGTAGTTAAAAAACTGATTTTTTCATAAAACTTAATTTTACCACTTCTGTGAGTGGAATTTAGAAAATCCAAGAGACACGGTTAATATCAAGGACTAAAATGTGGTTCACTGAGATGAAAATAATTTTTTTGGTGAATAATAACTTTTTACTTTTTTTACCACGGTTAAAAGTAAATAGGGTAATTAAGGGTAAAAGTGTTATTATTATTACCCTAACACATGTCCTAATTCTATTGGATAAGTGTAATTCGACCAAAAACAACCTTAGGAATAAAATATGACCATTTAGGCCCACTTGGATTAGATTAGGACATTTATTATCAATTTATTTAAAGAATGGTTAAAATAGTTAAAATCAAAGTTTAATAACTAAATCATTTTTAATATAGGGTTATATATAAGATAAATTCGACTATAAATATTAATTAGAAAGATAAAAATATTTCCAAGATAATGGTATTTTATTTGTAATTTTTAGACTTAAAATAATTTAATTTATTTATGATACAATGATGATGCAATAATTATCTTATTAATGAAATATTGACATAATTGATGTTATAAATACCCAAATAAATGTAATTTGAGGCTTTTTTATGAATTCCAATAATTTTCTATGTTAATATGACATGTTAGTATTGAATTAATTAATTTTTTTCGAACTAATAATTCTGTTATAATTTTCACAAAAATCAATTACCAAATAGTGTCAAAATTGACATAAAATAGTTTTTAAAACAAATATTATATTATTAATTGTTATTATATTCCTAAAAATATAAGGTTCGGTCAAGATACTTATATCATGATAGGTGTATCATTAATGGAACACTTGGGGGTCTCTTGGATGTATATGGTAAGTTTATTAACTATATAATATAAAAATACAAAGTGACATGGTAAATGTCAATCTAATTAACTAAGAGTTAAAACTAAAATATAAGGTTAATATAATGACCTAAACTTGTCTAAATTCTATTGGATGAGAGTATTTCTACCCATACCCACCTTATCTTCCAAATATATCAATTTGGAGCTATTAAAAACCGAATTTGACTTTATAATAAAATAATATTTTTAGTTATTCCAAAGGTGCCCCTCTCCTCCCTTATAAAAGGGCACCTCCTCCCTCTCCTCCTCACACCAATTTGAGCCTTCAATCTCTGCCAACCCATGCCCATTTCACTTCCCCACTTCCCTAGAAACATCCTAGAGGTCCTGGTCTTCTTCAAAGACCAATTTTAGTGCCCTAAAAGGAGGTCTCTAAGAGGCGCTTCAAAGAAGAGGTAATGTCCGTTACCGATTCTTTCAACTCTATTTCTTATTCTACTTATTCTTATTTAGTTGTTTCATTATGAAGTAATAACATAAGTATCACTAATATACTGATATGTTATTATAATTATGAAACAACCCTATTTCACCATCTATCCATCCTAGGGAAAACGAAATCACCGCGCGTGTGTACGTACGGAATACCGTCTCCACGCCGTAGTGTAATCTATTTTCCACAACCACCTTACTTGGATGGGTATAATGGTGTAAATAATAACTATATATGATTATTTTAAAGTGATATTTATTCTGAAATAGTATACATACACTCTATTACAGTTTCACGATCATGGGAACGATATCATCACTCGTGCGTACGTACGGAATACCGTCTCCATGATGTGATGCGACTCGTTCTACATGATCTTCATTGCATAATGATTATATAAATGAATTTAATGAATGAATATGATATATATTACACTAATACCATTCTAGAAATGAGGTATCTATAACCTAAAAAGAAAAATAAGAATTTATTCGACAAAACACGCATAAGAACAAAAAGTAATAAACACCCGAATAACAAGTAATAATGAAATATTACTAATAAGAAGCTAAGAATATGACCATATATGATATCATAAAAATAATTATGATTCTGGAATACGTCAATAACATTATTTAAATCATTATACAGGAGGTTCAGACACTTACGAAGCAAATCAGACCTAAGGTAAGGGAAAATATCACAATCTCATTTTATCCGAGATTGTTTATACTTTGGTATTTACTAGGGTGTATTTTATCATCCACATCCATGTTTCCTCAATATGTAATATTGTTTCCATCCACCTAAAATTTTTTAAATCCAATTTTACCCTTCGGTGAGTTTTTAGTAAAAGATATGAAATGAATCTTTTGTCATTTTTCGTACGAGGTACTTTTTGACTTTTCTGACAAAAGTACGGGAAGAATGTTTTTTTAACTTATACGGCATGAATGGATTTTTAAAACATTATTTCCAAGAAGATTCCTTTACAAGTTTTCAAGTTTATTTTTAATCAACTTCTTTTAGTTTAAAATTGTATGACATGTTAAGAAAGGAAAATGTTTTTGAAAGGATATTTTCCTCAAGAATGGAGTTCAAGTGTTTTATCAGAATTATTTTCCATCTAAGATAATATAGGGTTATGTTTCTATCCCTATTATTACATTGATTTGATTATGTTGTGATGGAATTATTTTTATGAATTCATTTATCTTATATGAATTGTTTTATGATGTCACGATGTTTAAGAATCCCATTTTTATTACATGGGTTATGCAATGATGTATGATTTATGATTTTGTGGCACACATAAGAATGGTATCATTATAAGATGGGTGTGAAATATATCTCCCTCCAATGCATTGGGTAAAGATTTTATATCTCATGAGATAGACATGGCTGGAATGACAGGTTAAACCAGTTTAGTGAAACAGGACTGAAACGAGGAGTAAACTCGGTTCAGAAATGGACTTTGTCCACTAAGATAGTCTTGGCAATGAGTCTTGACTAATAAGAAATGATTATCTATGATTATGTGTGTATGACACAAAGTTTCATGTTTTAAGTTATGATTATTGGGATTACATTTTACTACTATGATTTATCCCATGTTATGAAATTATGATCTCTTTTGCAGGTTAAGATTTCCAAAAGTTATGTTTTTATGTATATGATGGGATTGATATTTCTTTTGTTTACCCTTACTGAGCATTTGAGCTCACCATTTTGTATGTTTTATTTCCCCAGGTTAGGAAGAAGGTTATTAATTAGAATATGCCAAAAGGGACTCTAGATATGATGAAATAAATGGGAGGCAAAGTAGATGCTTTATGAACCAGTTGTTTATGTTTCCCAGTTTCTAAAGACTATATACCTATACGGTCCTTTCCTGGTTTTGTTATATGTTGTAATAAGTGTGCTTCAATTCTAAATTAATAACAATGTATGTAAAGTATGGGTCGTTATACCCATAACCAACTTGATTTGGCCACGTGAGAGAGTTTCAGGTTGGGGGATGTTATAAAGTGGTATCATAGGAGCATGTTGTTTTTTTCTATTTCTTTACTATTTAGGAAAGTTATAAAGGAGATTAGGATGTGTTGGGAGTTGGTAATGAGCTTGTTCATGGGAGTAGGTAACCCATGTATAGGGTAAAATTTGAGTACCTAGGGATGGGATTGTTGTTCATGATGTTCGCTTGTTACAGTTTGATGTTATTTCACCTTAGGTGATTCACATGTTGTGTGGTGTTATTTTTTCTTGAGATTTATACTCATGGATCAGTATGGTATGAGATGAGTATGAATGCATCATGATAGACACATAGGGATATACATTGAAATGCATTTTTCATGATAGGAACATAATTATAACATGTGATATATTGGACTATATAAACCGTGAAATGAGATACCTGATATATCTGATAAATGAAATGAAAGAACTGTTATGTCATGCTAAAACAATCGTAATCCATGTTTGTAGAGACAATGAACCAATGTTTATCTATTTTTTTTCTCCTGTTGAGGTCGAACTTATTGTTATCTAGTGTTATAAGGAGTGAATTTGTATTGTAGAAAAAACGGCTTATCGTCATCTTGAAATTGAGCATCAGGAGAGTGACAATCAGTACGATCTAAACATAGTTGAACCAGAGCTTCCCGTAGCTCATGATGATCAAATGGATGTTTAGCTTCATGATAACTTTTTGAGGGTCATGTAATCTATGGAAATGGAGACTTTTCACATGGTTCCTTTTATGTTTAAGTTGATGAGATAGTTTCAAATGTAGTATCCACCTATGTTCACTGGGGATGAAGGCCCCTAGGAAGCTGAGTTATAGATTAAGTCAGTCCGTATCATCTTCAAGAACCTTGATACACCCTCAAATAGGAGGGAAAATATTTCTGTGTACATGATCCATGGACTAGCCAAGCACTAGTGGGACATTCTAGAGCAAGCTGGGCAGTAAGAGGAGTTATCCTGGAAGAACTTTAAGGTGATTTTTTTGAGACACTTATATCTAGAGATGTTGAAGGATGAGAAGTCTCATAATTTCATGTGCCTTATGTAGGAGTGTAACACCCGAGACTTTTATGTTATATAAATCATCAAAGGAATCTTTTTCTACACAACACTTGCTTGGCTTGATTTACACGCAATCGCGACCTTCCTCGATAGCTTGCGTCGTACGCAATACCGAGTTTCACTAGACAACGATATGCTATTAAAATATTATTAAAACTAGCCGTTATGAATAGTAATAACCACTTTTTGAAATTTTATAAATTTTATTTTTCAAAATGGACTTCATTTTTGGACTCAGAATATCGAAATTAGCCTAGGGTGAAATTTTGGTATTTTTCTGAAAACTTTCAATTTTTGATGAATAGTGAAACCACTAAGTGGTAGGTTAAAAACTGAATTTTGCATAAAACTTAATTTTACCGCTTCTGTGAATGGAATTTCGAAAATCCGAGAGACACGGTTAATATCAAGGACTAAAATGTGGTTCAATGAGATGAAAATAATTTTTTGGTGAATAGTAACTTTTTACTTTTTTTTACCACGGTTAATAGTAAATAGGGTAACTAAGGGTAAATATGATATTAATATTACCCTAACACATGTCCTAATTCTATTGGACAAGTTTAATTCGACCAAAAACAAACTTAGGAATAAAATATGACCATTTAGGCCCACTTGGATTAGATTAGGACATTTATTATTAATTTATTTAAAGAAGGGTTAAAATAGTTAAAATCAAAGTTTAATAAGTAAATCATTTTTAATATGGGGTTATACATAAGATAAATTCGACTATAAATATTCATTAGAAAGCTAAAAAGATTTCCTACATAATGGTATTTTATTTGTAATTTTTAGACATTAAATAATTTAATTTATTTATGACACAATGATGATGCAGTAATTATCTTATTAATGAAATATTGACATAATTGATGTTATAAACACCAAAATAAATATAATTTGAGACTTTTTATGAATTACACTAATTTTCTAGGTTACTATGATATATTAGTGTTGATTTAATCAACTTGGTTCTAACATATAATTCTGTTATGACTTTCACAAAAATCATATATCAAATAGTGTCAAAATTGACACAAAATAGTTTTTAAATCAAATATTATATTATTAATTGTTATTTTATTCCTAAAAATCTAAGGTTCGGCCAAATGACTTAGATAAGGATATATATATTAATAATAAACAATTTGGGGTTCGTTTGGCATGTTATAGTAAGTGTATTAACCATATAGTGAAAGAAAACAAAAAGACACGGTAAAAGTTAAATTAATTAACTTAGAGTTAAATCTAATTGATAAGGTTAAAATAATACCCTAAACTTGTCTAAATCCTATTGGTTGATAGGATTTCGACCCATCCCCACTTTATCTTCGAAATAAGACCCTTTGGAACCATTATAAACCGATTTTGACTTTAATATAAAATAATATTTTGAGATATTCCTAAGGTGCCCCTCTCCTCCCTTATAAAAGGGCACCTCCTCCCCCTCCTCCTCACACCAATTTGAGCACTCAAGCTCGGCCAACCCCTGCAATTTTCTCCTATACACTTCCCTAGAATAATCCTAGAGGTCCTGGTCTTCTCCAAAGACCAATCTTAGTTCCTTAAGTGGAGGATTCAAAGAGGCGTTCCAAAGAAGAGGTAATATCCATTACCGATCTTTTCAATTTCTTTCTTCTTCAACTTCTTATTCTTTAGTTGTTTCATGATAAAGTAATAACATCAGTATTACTTACATACTGATATGTTATTATAAATATGAAACAACCCTAATTCACCTTCTATCCATCCTATGGAAAAATGAAATCACCGCGCGTGCGTACGTACGGAATACCGTCTCCACGCCGTGGTGTAATCTATTTTCCACCATCACCTTACAAGGATGGGTATAATGGTGTAATGAGTAACTATATATGATTATTATGAAGTAATATTGATACTGAAATAATATATATATACTCCAATACAATTCCACGATCATAGGAACGATATCATCACTCGTGCGTACGTACGGAATACCGTCTCCACGATGTGATGCGACTCGTTCTACATGATCTTCATTTCATAATGATTATATAAATGAATTGAATGAATGAATATGGTATATAATACAATAATACCATTCTGGAAATGAATTATCTATAACCTAAAGATAAGAATAAGAATTTATTCGACAAAACACGCATAAGAACAAAAAGTTATAAAGACCCGAGTAACAAGTAACAATGAAATATTACTAACAAGAAGCTAATAATATGACCATATATGATATCATATCAATATGTATGATTCTGGAATAAGTCAATAACATTATTTAAACCATTATACAGGAGCTTCGGACACGAACAAAGCAAATCGGACCTAAGGTAAGGGGAATATCACAATCTCATTTTTATCCGAGATTGTTTATTCGTAAGTATTTACTGGGGTGTATTTTATCATCCACATCCATGTTCCCTCAATATGTAATATTTTTTTCATCCACTTGCAATAGTTTAAATCCAATTTTACCCTTAGGTGAGTTTTTAGTAAAGAATATGAAAGGAATCTTTTGTCGTTTTTCCGTACGAGGTACTTTTTGACTTTTCCGACAAAAGTACGAAGAATGTTTTTTTTAACTTATACGGCATGAATGGATTTTTAAAAAATTACTTCAAAGAAGCTTCCTTTACAAGTTTTCAAGTTTATTTTTAATCAAATTCTTTTATTTTAAAGTTGTATGACATGTTATGAAAGGAAAAATGTTTTTGAAGAAGAAAGGATATTTTCCTCAAGAATGGAGTTCAAGTGTTTTATCAAAATTATTTTCCATCTAAGATAATAAAGGGTTATATTTTTATCCCTATTATTACATTGATTTGATCATGTTGTGATGGAATTATTTTTATGAATTCCTTTATCTTATATGAATTTTTTTATGATGTCATGTTGTTTAAGAATCCCATTTTTATTACATGGGTTACGCTATGATGCATGGTTTATGATTATGTGGCACACATAAGAAAGGATTCATTATAAGATGGGTGGGACCTATATCTCCCTCCAATGCATTGGGTAAAGACTTTATATCTCATGAGATAGACATGTCTGGAACGGAAGGTTATTTCGGTTCAGTGATACAGGACTGAAACGAGGAGTGAACTCGGTTCAGAAAGGGACTTTGTCCACTAAGATAGTCTTGGAAATGAGTCATGACTAACAAGAAATGATTTTCCATGATTATGTGTGCATGCCACAAAGTTTCAAGTTTTATGTTATGATTATGGGGATCTCATTTTCACTTCTATGATTTATTCCATGTTAAGATAGTATGATCTCTTTTGCAGGTTTTGATCTTCAAAAAGATATGATATGATTTTTTTATTTCCTTTATTTGCCCTTGCTGAGCATTTGAGCTCACCCTTTTATGTTTTCTTTTCCCCAGGTTAGGAAGATGGATATTAAGTAGAATATGCTAAAAGGGACCCTAGATATGATGAAATAAATGGGAGACACTGTAGAAGATTTATGAACCAGTTGTTTATGTTTCCCAGTTTCTAAAGACACTATACCTATACGGTCCTTTGTGGTTTTGTCATATGTTGTAATAAGTGTGTTTCAATTTTGAAGTGTTAACAATGTATGTAAAGTGTGGGTCGTTATAGTTGGTATCAAAGGAAAGGTATAGTCAACCTTTGGAAACTAGGATGTGAAAGCCTTAGTAAGAAGCCTAAGGATAAGTCTAAGCATAGAACACAATCTTAGTGTTTTAGAAATGGCCTTGAATAACCTAGGATAAGACCATAAGCATGAAAATTTTATTCTTGAATTATGTGGTTTCCTATTATAATTAGTGTTGCTCACACTATTCTTCTTGGTTTTAGTCAATGGCTGGAACCCGAAGGAACCGTGTTAATGCGGAATGCGATGGGCAGTGCAATGATTGTCCCCCTGAGCAACCAAACGATATGGGAGCTGGAATGCAAAATCTTGTAGCCATGCTCACACAACTTTCTCAAGCTATGAATTATGCAGGATTTCCAAACGAGCAAAGGAGGGAGCAACATTCTGTTGAATCCTTCATGAGGCAGCGTCCACCTTCTTTCAGCGGGTCTACTGATCCATTAGTTGCTGAACAATGGATTAGTACTACTGAAAAGATATTTTCAGTTCTTCAATGTTCTGAACATGATAAAGTCATCCTAGCAGTGTATCGTTTGGAAGGAGATGCTGATCAATGGTGGAATCTTGTTAAGAATACGAGGCAAAGGGATGAAATTGAGTCTATGGAATGGGACGAGTTCAAGAACTTATTTTTCAATAAGTACTTCCCTCGTATTCTCCGAACAAAGATGGAGAAAGAGTTCCTTGAACTGAAGCAAAGGGATGATGAATCTGTTAGTACCTATGAAGCAAATTTTACAAGACTTGAAAGGTACGCTTCTGGTATTATTATCCAACCTGAGAGTAAGATCGATCGATTCTTTAGTGGCTTAAAACCAAGTCTTCGAAGGGCGTTAGCCATAAGGGACTTCAATAGCTACGAGGAAATCGTTCGATGTGCTCTCAAAGTCGAGATGGAGATTGGAGTAACCCATCAGTCACATGGGTTTGATAAGAAGAGGAAGATGGAATTCAAAGAAAAATCTAAAGAGCACACGGAAAAGAAGATGAACTTTCCCTTATGCTCAAAGTGTGGAAAGAAACATGGAGGGAGTTGTCTTAAAGGGACAAGTAAATGTTTTAAATGTGGAAAGGAAGGTCATCGGGCATTTGAATGCCGTGCTAATGGGAAGAAGATGTCTAATGATGCAAACAAAGGAAGGGATACACAGAATGAACCTACTACACTTCAATGTTTCAAGTGCAAGGAGATGGGGCATTATGCCAATCAATGCCCAAATCCAAGGGTTGATGATGATGGTCGACGTCAACAAACTCTTAAGGCTAAAGACAAAGGAAAGTCACATGCAATTTCTATCAGCGATGTGGAGTACGATAACGATGTGGTGAAAGGTACACTTACCATCCACTCTAAAGTAGCAAATGTTTTATTTGATTCTGGATCCACCCACTCTTTTATTTCTGAAAAATTTTCTAAGGGTATCACCGTATTACCTCAACAATTAGATGTTGAGTTAGCTGTGACAACACCTAATGGCACATCAATCGCATCAAAAGTTTATAATTCTTCTCCGATCGAAGTTTGTGGGAAAGTGCTTCCTGCAAATCTTGTGATTCTTCCTATAGTGGAATTTGATGTGATTCTTGGCATGGATTTGCTTTCTTTATACGGAGCTCATATCAATTTCCAAAGAAGGGAAGTCACATTTCATATTCCAGATCAATCTACGATCGTCTATCAATGCAAGGATGAACATAACCTTCCAGTGGAAATTTCTTCCATCTTATGGGTATTGATTCCACTAAATGAAGGTTATTTATCTCAAATGGTTGGTGAGAAACTCACGATTAATAATATGCCCATTGTACGGGAGTTTGATGATGTCTTTCCGGAGGAATTACCGGGTCTTCCACCAAATCGTGAAGTTGAGTTTTCAATAGAACTTGTACCGGGTGCTTTGCCTATTTCAAAGACACCTTATAGAATGGCCCCAATTGAGTTGCAGGAATTGAAGAAGCAACTCCAAGAGAATCTTGATAAGGGATTCATACGCCCTAGTGCGTCACCTTGGGGAGCACCTGTTCTATTTGTTAAGAAGAAAGATGGATCAATGAGACTCTGCATTGATTATAGAGAACTTAACAAGATCACTATCAAGAACAAATATCCTCTCCCACGCATTGATGACTTATTTGACCAACTACGCGGAGCTCAATACTTTTCCAAGATTGATCTTCGTTCAGGGTATCATCAATTAAGGGTCAAAAGAGAGGATATACCAAAGACGGCTTTCCGTACAAGGTATGGACACTATGAATTTATAGTGATGCCATTTGGTCTTACTAATGCCCCTGCTATCTTCATGGATCTAATGAATAGAGTCTTTAGAGACTATCTTGATCAATTTGTGGTAGTCTTTATAGACGATATTCTTGTCTATTCAAAGAGCAAGGAAGAGCATGAAGATCACTTGAGAATTATATTGAAGACCCTGAGAAAGGAGAAGCTTTATGCCAAATTTACCAAGTGTGAATTTTGGCTTCAAAAAGTTGCATTTTTGGGTCATATAATCTCAAAAGAGGGGATATCTGTGGATCCAGCAAAAACAGAGGTTATCGAAAGATGGTCAAGACCAACAACAGTAACTGAGATCTGAAGTTTTCTTGGTTTGGCTGGATATTATCGACGTTTTGTAAAAGATTTTTCACGATTATCTAATCCAATCACCAAGTTGACTCGGAAGGGAGTTAAGTTTGTCTGGACAGGGGAATGTGAAGAGAATTTCAAGGAGTTGAAAAGAAGGTTATCCAGTGCACCTGTGCTCACACTGCCTTGTAGTGGAGAAAGGTTTGTGATCTACAGTGATGCATCCAAGAAGGGATTGGGGTGTGTTCTTATGCAAAATGATATGGTGATAGCTTATGCCTCACGACAGTTGAAAATCCATGAGAAAAATTACCCAACACATGATTTGGAGTTGGCTGCGGTAATCTTTGCATTAAAGATTTGGAGGCATTACCTTTATGGTGAAAGGTGTGATATTTATACTGATCATAAAAGTTTAAAGTATATTTTCACACAAAAGGAGTTGAATATGCGTCAAAGAAGATGGTAGGAGCTGATTAAGGATTATGACTGCTCAATACATTACCACCCTGGGAAAGCAAACAAGGTGGCAGATGCATTAAGTCGACAAGACCATGCTAGTTTATCCATGATGAGGATCCCAAAAGATCCAATATTTATGGATTTACAAAGGATGGATCTTGGAATTATAATGGAAGGGGAAAAATATTATCTTTCTCAAATGAATGTTCAACTATCTATACATGTGAAGATTAAAGAGGCACAGAAAGAAGATGTCGAGTTACAAAAGAAGGTGAGAAATGTTCCTGAATTCAACCTTGATTGTGATGGGATAATAAAGTTCAGGAATCGGGTTTGTGTTCCTCCCATCCCCGAATTAAAGAAAGAGCTGCTGGATGAGGCTCATAGTTCTTCATTCTCTATTCATCCTGGAAGCACGAAGATGTATAGGGACCTGAAAGAGTACTTCTGGTGGGATGGCATGAAAAGAGATGTTGCTGAATATGTCTCTCGATGCTTGGTTTTTCAACAAGTTAAAGCTGAGAGACAGAAGTCTAAGGGGATGTTACAACCATTACCCATACCCGAATGGAAATGGGAAAACATCACTATGGACTTTGTCACAGGACTTCCTAAAACATCCAAAGGCAATAATGCTATCTGGGTCATAGTTGATCGTCTTACAAAGTCTGCACACTTCATTGCTATTAGAGAGGATTTCTCTCTAGATCAGCTTGCCAGGATATATGTAAAGGAAGTGGTAAGATTGCATGGAGTACCACTTTCTATTATATCTGATCGGGATCCGAGATTTACCTCGAAGTTCTGGCGAAGTCTTCAGCATACTCTGGATACAGAGTTGAGTTTCAGCACTGCTTATCATCCCCAGACAGACGGTCAGTCTGAGAGAACAATTCAAACCCTAGAAGATATGTTGAGAGCTTGCTCTATGGATTTCAAAGGAGGTTGGGATCAACACCTACCTTTGGTGGAATTTTCTTATAATAATAGCTTTCACTCCAGTATTCAGATGGCTCCTTATGAAGCTATCTATGGAAAGAAATGCAGGACTCCAACTTGCTGGGATGAAGTTGGGGAAAGAAAGCTATTAGGACCTGATCTCGTTGACGAAATAGCAGAAAAGGTCAGATCTATTCAACAACACATAAGCGTAGCTCAGAGTCGACAGAAAAGTTATGTCGACAACCGAAGAAAAGACCTAGAGTTTGAAGTGGGCGATAAAGTTTTCTTACGAATATCTCCCTGGAAGAGGGTTATGAGATTTAGAAAGAAGGGGAAGTTGAGCCCTAGATATATCGGTTCTTTCGAAATACTGGATCGTGTTGGGAAGGTAGCTTACCGATTGGCGCTTCCACCGAATCTCTCTCAAGTTCACGATGTGTTCCATGTATCTCTCCTGAGAAAGTATATACCAGATCTTTCACATGTACTCAGCTCAGAAGTCGTACCGCTGGAGCAAGATCTTTCTTATGAAGAACAGCTGATAGAGATTCTGGACCGTAGCGAAAAAGTCCTACGAAACAAGACCACTCGCTTGGTGAAGGTTTTATGGAGGAACCACCAACTTGAAGAATCTACATGGGAGCTTGAGGATATGATGAGGGAGAATTATCCTCATCTGTTTGTTACAAAGTGACGAATTTCGAGGGCGAAATTCTTTTTAAGGGGGGTAGAATGTAACACCCGAGACTTTTATGTTATATAAATCATCAAAGGAATCTTTTTCTACACAACACTTGCTTGGCTTGATTTACACGCAATCGCGACCTTCCTCGATAGCTTGCGTCGTACGCAATACCGAGTTTCACTAAACAACGATATGCTATTAAAATATTATTAAAACTAGCCATTATGAATAGTAATAACCACTTTTTGAAATTTTATAAATTTTATTTTTCAAAATGGACTTCATTTTTGGACTCAGAATATCGAAATTAGCCTAGGGTGAAATTTTGGTATTTTTCTGAAAACTTTCAATTTTTGATGAATAGTGAAACCACTAAGTGGTAGGTTAAAAACTGAATTTTGCATAAAACTTAATTTTACCGCTTCTGTGAATGGAATTTCGAAAATCCGAGAGATACATTTAATATCAAGGACTAAAATGTGGTTCAATGAGATGAAAATAATTTTTTGGTGAATAGTAACTTTTTACTTTTTTTTACCACGGTTAATAGTAAATAGGGTAACTAAGGGTAAATATGATATTAATATTACCCTAACACATGTCCTAATTCTATTGGACAAGTTTAATTCGACCAAAAACAAACTTAGGAATAAAATATGACCATTTAGGCCCACTTGGATTAGATTAGGACATTTATTATTAATTTATTTAAAGAAGGGTTAAAATAGTTAAAATCAAAGTTTAATAAGTAAATCATTTTTAATATGGGGTTATACATAAGATAAATTCGACTATAAATATTCATTAGAAAGCTAAAAATATTTCCTACATAATGGTATTTTATTTGTAATTTTTAGACATTAAATAATTTAATTTATTTATGACACAATGATGATGCAGTAATTATCTTATTAATGAAATATTGACATAATTGATTTTATAAACACCAAAATAAATATAATTTGAGACTTTTTATAAATTACACTAATTTTATAGGTTACTATGATATATTAGTGTTGATTTAATCAACTTTGTTCGAACATATAATTCTTTTATGACTTTCACAAAAATCATATATCAAATAGTGTCAAAATTGACACAAAATAGTTTTTAAATCAAATATTATATTATTAATTGTTATTTTATTCCTAAAAATCTAAGGTTCGGCCAAATGACTTAGATAAGGATATATATATTAATACTAAACAATTTGGGGTTCGTTTGGCATGTTATAGTAAGTGTATTAACCATATAGTGAAAGAAAACAAAAAGACACGGTAAAAGTTAAATTAATTAACTTAGAGTTAAATCTAATTGATAAGGTTAAAATAATACCCTAAACTTGTCTAAATCCTATTTTTTGATAGGATTTCGACCCATCCCCACTTTAGCTTCGAAATAAGACCCTTTGGAACCATTATAAACCGATTTTGACTTTAATATAAAATAATATTTTGAGATATTCCTAAGGTGCCCCTCTCCTCCCTTATAAAAGGGCACCTCCTCCCCCTCCTCCTCACACCAATTTGAGCACTCAAGCTCGGCCAACCCCTGCCATTTTCTCCTATACACTTCCCTAGAATAATCCTAGAGGTCCTGGTCTTCTCCAAAGACCAATCTTAGTTCCTTAAGTGGAGGATTCAAAGAGGCGTTCCAAAGAAGAGGTAATATCCATTACCGATCTTTTCAATTTCTTTCTTCTTCAACTTCTTATTCTTTAGTTGTTTCATGATAAAGTAATAACATAATTATTACTTACATACTGATATGTTATTATAAATATGAAACAACCCTAATTCACCTTCTATCCATCCTATGGAAAAATGAAATCACCGCGCGTGCGTACGTACGGAATACCGTCTCCACGCCGTGGTGTAATCTATTTTCCACCATCACCTTACAAGGATGGGTATAATGGTGTAATGAGTAACTATATATGATTATTATGAAGTAATATTGATACTGAAATAATATATATATACTCCAATACAATTCCACGATCATAGGAACGATATCATCACTCGTGCGTACGTACGGAATACCGTCTCCACGATGTGATGCGACTCGTTCTACATGATCTTCATTTCATAATGATTATATAAATGAATTGAATGAATGAATATGGTATATACTACACTAATACCATTCTGGAAATGAATTATCTATAACCTAAAGATAAGAATAAGAATTTATTCGACAAAACACGCATAAGAACAAAAAGTTATAAAGACCCGAGTAACAAGTAACAATGAAATATTACTAACAAGAAGCTAATAATATGACCATATATGATATCATATCAATATGTATGATTATGTAATAAGTCAATAACATTATTTAAACCATTATACAGGAGCTTCGGACACGAACAAAGCAAATCGGACCTAAGGTAAGGGGAATATCACAATCTCATTTTTATCCGAGATTGTTTATTCGTAAGTATTTACTGGGGTGTATTTTATCATCCACATCCATGTTCCCTCAATATGTAATATTGTTTCCATCCACTTGCAATAGTTTAAATCCAATTTTACCCTTAGGTGAGTTTTTAGTAAAGAATATGAAAGGAATCTTTTGTCGTTTTTCCGTACGAGGTACTTTTTGACTTTTCCGACAAAAGTACGAAGAATGTTTTTTTAACTTATACGGAATGAATGGATTTTTAAAACATTACTTCAAAGAAGCTTCCTTTACAAGTTTTCAAGTTTATTTTTAATCAACTTATTTTATTTTAAAGTTGTATGACATGTTATGAAAGGAAAAATGTTTTTGAAGAAGAAAGGATATTTTCCTCAAGAATGGAGTTCAAGTGTTTTATCAAAATTATTTTCCATATAAGATAATAAAGGGTTATATTTTTATCCCTATTATTACATTGATTTGATCATGTTGTGATGGAATTATTTTTATGAATTCCTTTATCTTATATGAATTTTTTTATGATGTCATGTTGTTTAAGAATCCCATTTTTATTACATGGGTTACGCTATGATGTATGGTTTATGATTATGTGGCACACATAAGAAAGGATTCATTATAAGATGGGTGGGACCTATATCTCCCTCCAATGCATTGGGTAAAGACTTTATATCTCATGAGATAGACATGTCTGGAACGGAAGGTTATTTCGGTTCAGTGATACAGGACTGAAACGAGGAGTGAACTCGGTTCAGAAAGGGACTTTGTCCACTAAGATAGTCTTGGAAATGAGTCATGACTAACAAGAAATGATTTTCCATGATTATGTGTGCATGCCACAAAGTTTCAAGTTTTATGTTATGATTATGGGGATCTCATTTTCACTTCTATGATTTATTCCATGTTAAGATAGTATGATCTCTTTTGCAGGTTTTGATTTTCAAAAAGATATGATATGATTTTTTATTTCCTTTATTTGCCCTTGCTGAGCATTTGAGCTCACCCTTTTATGTTTTCTTTTCCCCAGGTCAGGAAGATGGATATTAAGTAGAATATGCTAAAAGGGACCCTAGATATGATGAAATAAATGGGAGACACTGTAGAAGATTTATGAACCAGTTGTTTATGTTTCCCAGTTTCTAAAGAAACTATACCTATACGGTCCTTTGTGGTTTTGTCATATGTTGTAATAAGTGTGTTTCAATTTTGAAGTGTTAACAATGTATGTAAAGTGTGGGTCGTTATAGTTGGTATCAAAGGAAAGGTATAGTCAACCTTTGGAAACTAGGATGTGAAAGCCTTAGTAAGAACCCTAAGGATAAGTCTAAGCATAGAACACAATCTTAGTGTTTTAGAAATGGCCTTGAATAACCTAGGATAAGACCATAAGCATGAAAATTTTATTCTTGAATTATGTGGTTTCCTATTATAATTAGTGTTGCTCACACTATTCTTCTTGGTTTTAGTCAATGGCTGGAACCCGAAGGAACCGTGTTAATGCGGAATGCGATGGGCAATGCAATGATTGTCCCCCTGAGCAACCAAACGATATGGGAGCTGGAATGCAAAATCTTGTAGCCATGCTCACACAACTTTCTCAAGCTATGAATTATGCAGGATTTCCAAACGAGCAAAGGAGGGAGCAACATTCTGTTGAATCCTTCATGAGGCAGCGTCCACCTTCTTTCAGCGGGTCTACTGATCCATTAGTTGCTGAACAATGGATTAGTACTACTGAAAAGATATTTTCAGTTCTTCAATGTTCTGAACATGATAAAGTCATCCTAGCAGTGTATCGTTTGGAAGGAGATGCTGATCAATGGTGGAATCTTGTTAAGAATACGAGGCAAAGGGATGAAATTGAGTCTATGGAATGGGACGAGTTCAAGAACTTATTTTTCAATAAGTACTTCCCTCGTATTCTCCGAACAAAGATGGAGAAAGAGTTCCTTGAACTGAAGCAAAGGGATGATGAATCTGTTAGTACCTATGAAGCAAATTTTACAAGACTTGCAAGGTACGCTTCTGGTATTATTATCCAACCTGAGAGTAAGATCGATCGATTCTTTAGTGGCTTAAAACCAAGTCTTCGAAGGGCGTTATCCATAAGGGACTTCAATAGCTACGAGGAAATCGTTCGATGTGCTCTCAAAGTCGAGATGGAGATTGGAGTAACCCATCAGTCACATGGGTTTGATAAGAAGAGGAAGATGGAATTCAAAGAAAAATCTAAAGAGCACACGGAAAAGAAGATGAACTTTCCCTTATGCTCAAAGTGTGGAAAGAAACATGGAGGGAGTTGTCTTAAAGGGACAAGTAAATGTTTTAAATGTGGAAAGGAAGGTCATCGGGCATTTGAATGCCGTGATAATGGGAAGAAGATGTCTAATGATGCAAACAAAGGAAGGGATACACAGAATGAACCTACTACACTTCAATGTTTCAAGTGCAAGGAGATGGGGCATTATGCCAATCAATGCCCAAATCCAAGGGTTGATGATGATGGTCGACGTCAACAAACTCTTAAGGCTAAAGACGAAGGAAAGTCACATGCAATTTCTATCAGCGATGTGGAGTACGATAACGATGTGGTGAAAGGTAAACTTACCATCCACTCTAAAGTAGCAAATGTTTTATTTGATTCTGGACCCACCCACTCTTTTATTTCTGAAAAATTTTCTAAGGGTATCACCGTATTACCTCAACAATTAGATGTTGAGTTAGCTGTGACAACACCTAATGGCACATCAATCGCATCAAAAGTTTATAATTCTTCTCCGATCGAAGTTTGTGGGAAAGTGCTTCCTGCAAATCTTGTGATCCTTCCTATAGTGGAATTTGATGTGATTCTTGGCATGGATTTGCTTTCTTTATACGGAGCTCATATCAATTGCCAAAGAAGGGAAGTCACATTTCATATTCCAGATCAATCTACGATCGTCTATCAATGCAAGGATGAACATAACCTTCCAGTGGAAATTTCTTCCATCTTATGGGTATTGATTCCACTAAATGAAGGTTATTTATCTCAAATGGTTGGTGAGAAACTCACGATTAATAATATGCCCATTGTACGGGAGTTTTATGATGTCTTTCCGGAGGAATTACCGGGTCTTCCACCAAATCGTGAAGTTGAGTTTTCAATAGAACTTGTACCGGGTGCTTTGCCTATTTCAAAGACACCTTATAGAATGGCCCCAATTGAGTTGCAGGAATTGAAGAAGCAACTCCAAGAGAATCTTGATAAGGGATTCATACGCCCTAGTGCGTCACCTTGGGGAGCACCTGTTCTATTTGTTAAGAAGAAAGATGGATCAATGAGACTCTGCATTGATTATCGAGAACTTAACAAGATCACTATCAAGAACAAATATCCTCTCCCACGCATTGATGACTTATTTGACCAACTACGCGGAGCTCAATACTTTTCCAAGATTGATCTTCGTTCAGGGTATCATCAATTAAGGGTCAAAAGGGAGGATATACCAAAGACGGCTTTCCGTACAAGGTATGGACACTATGAATTTATAGTGATTCCATTTGGTCTTACTAATGCCCCTGCTATCTTCATGGATCTAATGAATAGAGTCTTTAAAGACTATCTTGATCAATTTGTGGAAGTCTTTATAGACGATATTCTTGTCTATTCAAAGAGCAAGGAAGAGCATGAAGATCACTTGAGAATTATATTGAAGATCCTGAGAAAGGAGAAGCTTTATGCCAAATTTACCAAGTGTGAATTTTGGCTTCAAAAAGTTGCATTTTTGGGTCATATAATCTCAAAAGAGGGGATATCTGTGGATCCAGCAAAAACAGAGGTTATCGAAAGATGGTCAAGACCAACAATAGTAACTGAGATCCGAAGTTTTCTTGGTTTGGCTGGATATTATCGACGTTTTGTAAAAGATTTTTCACGATTATCTAATCCAATCACCAAGTTGACTCAGAAGGGAGTTAAGTTTGTCTGGATAGAGGAATGTGAAGAGAATTTCAAGGAGTTGAAAAGAAGGTTATCCAGTGCACCTGTGCTCACACTGCCTTGTAGTGGAGAAAGGTTTGTGATCTACAGTGATGCATCCAAGAAGGGATTGGGGTGTGTTCTTATGCAAAATGATATGGTGATAGCTTATGCCTCACGACAGTTGAAAATCCATGAGAAAAATTACCCAACACATGATTTGGAGTTGGCTGCGGTAATCTTTGCATTAAAGATTTGGAGGCATTACCTTTATGGTGAAAGGTGTGATATTTATACTGATCATAAAAGTTTAAAGTATATTTTCACACAAAAGGAGTTGAATATGCGTCAAAGAAGATGGTAGGAGCTGATTAAGGATTATGACTGCTCAATACATTACCACCCTGGGAAAGCAAACAAGGTGGCAGATGCATTAAGTCGACAAGACCATGCTAGTTTATCCATGATGAGGATCCCAAAAGATCCAATATTTATGGATTTACAAAGGATGGATCTTGGAATTATAATGGAAGGGGAAAAATCTTATCTTTCTCAAATGAATGTTCAACCATCTATACATGTGAAGATTAAAGAGGCACAGAAAGAAGATGTCGAGTTACAAAAGAAGGTGAGAAATGTTCCTGAATTCAACCTTGATTGTGATGGGATAATAAAGTTCAGGAATCGGGTTTGTGTTCCTCCCATCCCCGAATTAAAGAAAGAGCTGCTGGATGAGGCTCATAGTTCTTCATTCTCTATTCATCCTGGAAGCACGAAGATGTATAGGGACCTGAAAGAGTACTTCTGGTGGGATGGCATGAAAAGAGATGTTGCTGAATATGTCTCTCGATGCTTGGTTTGTCAACAAGTTAAAGTTGAGAGACAGAAGTCTAAGGGGATGTTACAACCATTACCCATACCCGAATGGAAATGGGAAAACATCACTATGGACTTTGTCACAGGACTTCCTAAAACATCCAAAGGCAATAATGCTATCTGGGTCATAGTTGATCGTCTTACAAAGTCTGCACACTTCATTGCTATTAGAGAGGATTTCTCTCTAGATCAGCTTGCCAGGATATATGTAAAGGAAGTGGTAAGATTGCATGGAGTACCACTTTCTATTATATCTGATCGGGATCCGAGATTTACCTCGAAGTTCTGGCGAAGTCTTCAGCATACTCTGGATACAGAGTTGAGTTTCAGCACTGCTTATCATCCCCAGACAGATGGTCAGTCTGAGAGAACAATTCAAACCCTAGAAGATATGTTGAGAGCTTTCTCTATGGATTTCAAAGGAGGTTGGGATCAACACCTACCTTTGGTGGAATTTTCTTATAATAATAGCTTTCACTCCAGTATTCAGATGGCTCCTTATGAAGCTCTCTATGGAAAGAAATGCAGGACTCCAACTTGCTGGGATGAAGTTGGGGAAAGAAAGCTATTAGGACCTGATCTCGTTGACGAAATGGCAGAAAAGGTCAGATCTATTCAACAACACATAAGCGCAGCTCAGAGTCGACAGAAAAGTTATGCCGACAACCGAAGAAAAGACCTAGAGTTTGAAGTGGGCGATAAAGTGTTCTTACGAATATCTCCCTGGAAGAGGGTTATGAGATTTGGAAAGAAGGGGAAGTTGAGCCCTAGATATATCGGTTCTTTCGAAATACTGGATCGTGTTGGGAAGGTAGCTTACCGATTGGCGCTTCCACCGAATCTCTCTCAAGTTCACGATGTGTTCCATGTATCTCTCCTGAGAAAGTATATACCAGATCCTTCACATGTACTCAGCTCAGAAGTCGTACCGCTGGAGCAAGATCTTTCTTATGAAGAACAGCCGATAGAGATTCTGGACCGTAGCGAAAAAGTCCTACGAAACAAGACCACTCGCTTGGTGAAGGTTTTATGGAGGAACCACCAACTTGAAGAATCTACATGGGAGCTTGAGGATATGATGAGGGAGAATTATCCTCATCTGTTTGTTACAAAGTGACGAATTTCGAGGGCGAAATTCTTTTTAAGGGGGGTAGAATGTAACACCCGAGACTTTTATGTTATATAAATCATCAAAGGAATCTTTTTCTACACAACACTTGCTTGGCTTGATTTACACGCAATCGCGACCTTCCTCGATAGCTTGCGTCGTACGCAATACCGAGTTTCACTAAACAACGATATGCTATTAAAATATTATTAAAACTAGCCGTTATGAATAGTAATAACCACTTTTTGAAATTTTATAAATTTTATTTTTCAAAATGGACTTCATTTTTGGACTCAGAATATCGAAATTATCCTAGGGTGAAATTTTGGTATTTTTCTGAAAACTTTCAATTTTTGATGAATAGTGAAACCACTAAGTGGTAGGTTAAAAACTGAATTTTGCATAAAACTTAATTTTACCGCTTCTGTGAATGGAATTTCGAAAATCCGAGAGACACGGTTAATATCAAGGACTAAAATGTGGTTCAATGAGATGAAAATAATTTTTTGGTGAATAGTAACTTTTTACTTTTTTTTACCACGGTTAATAGTAAATAGGGTAACTAAGGGTAAATATGATATTAATATTACCCTAACACATGTCCTAATTCTATTGGACAAGTGTAATTCGACCAAAAACAAACTTAGGAATAAAATATGACCATTTAGGCCCACTTGGATTAGATTAGGACATTTATTATTAATTTATTTAAAGAAGGGTTAAAATAGTTAAAATCAAAGTTTAATAAGTAAATCATTTTTAATATGGGGTTATACATAAGATAAATTCGACTATAAATATTCATTAGAAAGCTAAAAAGATTTCCTACATAATGGTATTTTATTTGTAATTTTTAGACATTAAATAATTTAATTTATTTATGACACAATGATGATGCAGTAATTATCTTATTAATGAAATATTGACATAATTGATGTTATAAACACCAAAATAAATATAATTTGAGACTTTTTATGAATTACACTAATTTTCTAGGTTACTATTATATATTAGTGTTGATTTAATCAACTTGGTTCGAACATATAATTCTGTTATGACTTTCACAAAAATCATATATCAAATAGTGTCAAAATTGACACAAAATAGTTTTTAAATCAAATATTATATTATTAATTGTTATTTTATTCCTAAAAATCTAAGGTTCGGCCAAATGACTTAGATAAGGATATATATATTAATAATAAACAATTTGGGGTTCGTTTGGCATGTTATAGTAAGTGTATTAACCATATAGTGAAAGAAAACAAAAAGACACGGTAAAAGTTAAATTAATTAACTTAGAGTTAAATCTAATTGATAAGGTTAAAATAATACCCTAAACTTGTCTAAATCCTATTGGTTGATAGGATTTAGACCCATCCCCACTTTAGCTTCGAAATAATACCCTTTGGAACCATTATAAACCGATTTTGACTTTAATATAAAATAATATTTTGAGATATTCCTAAGGTGCCCCTCTCCTCCCTTATAAAAGGGCACCTCCTCCCCCTCCTCCTCACACCAATTTGAGCACTCAAGCTCGGCCAACCCCTGCCATTTTCTCCTATACACTTCCCTAGAATAATCCTAGAGGTCCTGGTCTTCTCCAAAGACCAATCTTAGTTCCTTAAGTGGAGGATTCAAAGAGGCGTTCCAAAGAAGAGGTAATATCCATTACCGATCTTTTCAATTTCTTTCTTCTTCAACTTCTTATTCTTTAGTTGTTTCATGATAAAGTAATAACATCAGTATTACTTACATACTGATATGTTATTATAAATATGAAACAACCCTAATTCACCTTCTATCCATCCTACGGAAAAATGAAATCACCGCGCGTGCGTACGTACGGAATACCGTCTCCACGCCGTGGTGTAATCTATTTTCCACCATCACCTTACAAGGATGGGTATAATGGTGTAATGAGTAACTATATACGATTATTATGAAGTAATATTGATACTGAAATAATATATATATACTCCAATACAATTCCACGATCATAGGAACGATATCATCACTCGTGCGTACGTACGGAATACCGTCTCCACGATGTGATGCGACTCGTTCTACATGATCTTCATTTCATAATGATTATATAAATGAATTGAATGAATGAATATGGTATATACTACACTAATACCATTTTGGAAATGAATTATCTATAACCTAAAGATAAGAATAATAATTTATTCGACAAAACACGCATAAGAACAAAAAGTTATAAAGACCCGAGTAACAAGTAACAATGAAATATTACTAACAAGAAGCTAATAATATGACCATATATGATATCATATCAATATGTATGATTCTGGAATAAGTCAATAACATTATTTAAACCATTATACAGGAGCTTCGGACACGAACAAAGCAAATCGGACCTAAGGTAAGGGGAATATCACAATCTCATTTTTATCCGAGATTGTTTATTCGTAAGTATTTACTGGGGTGTATTTTATCATCCACATCCATGTTCCCTCAATATGTAATATTGTTTCCATCCACTTGCAATAGTTTAAATCCAATTTTACCCTTAGGTGAGTTTTTAGTAAAGAATATGAAAGGAATCTTTTGTCGTTTTTCCGTACGAGGTACTTTTTGACTTTTCCGACAAAAGTACGAAGAATGTTTTTTTAACTTATACGGCATGAATGGATTTTTAAAACATTACTTCAAAGAAGCTTCCTTTACATGTTTTCAAGTTTATTTTTAATCAACTTCTTTTATTTTAAAGTTGTATGACATGTTATGAAAGGAAAAATGTTTTTGAAGAAGAAAGGATATTTTCCTCAAGAATGGAGTTCAAGTGTTTTATCAAAATTATTTTCCATCTAAGATAATAAAGGGTTATATTTTTATCCCTATTATTACATTGATTTGATCATGTTGTGATGGAATTATTTTTTATGAATTCCTTTATCTTATATGAATTTTTTTATGATGTCATGTTGTTTAAGAATCCCATTTTTATTACATGGGTTACGCTATGATGTATGGTTTATGATTATGTGGCACACATAAGAAAGGATTCATTATAAGATGGGTGGGACCTATATCTCCCTCCAATGCATTGGGTAAAGACTTTATATCTCATGAGATAGACATGTCTGGAACGGAAGGTTATTTCGGTTTAGTGATACAGGACTGAAACGAGGAGTGAACTCGGTTCAGAAAGGGACTTTGTCCACTAAGATAGTCTTGGCAATGAGTCATGACTAACAAGAAATGATTTTCCATGATTATGTGTGCATGCCACAAAGTTTCAAGTTTTATGTTATGATTATGGGGATCTCATTTTCACTTCTATGATTTATTCCATGTTAAGATAGTATGATCTCTTTTGCAGGTTTTGATTTTCAAAAAGATATGATATGATTTTTTATTTCCTTTATTTGCCCTTGCTGAGCATTTGAGCTCACCCTTTTATGTTTTCTTTTCCCCAGGTCAGGAAGATGGATATTAAGTAGAATATGCTAAAAGGGACCCTAGATATGATGAAATAAATGGGAGACACTGTAGAAGATTTATGAACCAGTTGTTTATGTTTCCCAGTTTCTAAAGACACTATACCTATACGGTCCTTTGTGGTTTTGTCATATGTTGTAATAAGTGTGTTTCAATTTTGAAGTGTTAACAATGTATGTAAAGTGTGGGTCGTTATAAGGAGGGAATACCAGCGATGGACTATACTGTACGTTTCACCAACTTGCAATGTTTTATGCCATCTTTAGCTGCTGATGAGATATCCAGGGTGAGACAATTTTAGGATGGTATTTAGTATGAGATTAGGTCATAGGTGAACATATTTCTCTTGAGTAGATTTTCAGATGTGATGAATTAGACACTCATCACAGAAGAGAATACGAGAGAGGCACTAAGTAGCGGCCAGACTATTTCAGTGGGGTGAACTGGGGGCTCTTCTTTTGGTTTCAAGAAGAACAATTATGATAGTTTTCTCCAAGAAAATAGTATAAAAAACATTCAAGGTAGTGGGAATCCATCTCAAGACTATGTTCTCGTGTAGTTTTATCAGTGTGAAAAGTTGGTCCACAAGAGACCTTAGTGTCCGTAAATTGCATTATATTATCATGATTATAGTAGGCTAGGTCACCTGTAGAGTTTTTATAGGGGAATTTAGTAGAAGAGCAGTGACATGAGATTAGTAAAGGTAGAAGGGTCTTGGAAGGACTCAAATACCCCTCAGTAGATAGGTAGCTGGAGTTCCACCGAAAGTTCAAGTTGAGGTAGAGGACGTGGTACCCTAGTGTAGGAGTGACAATACCAGGTAGAGGGAATAACCCAGGGGAGTCATACTGGAGCCCAGGGAAGAGGGTAAAGTTACCTGCATGCTATGTAGACTACTCCAACTAGTATAGATGCAGGAACTTCTACCGTTAGAGGTAAAATTCTTATGTCATTTACCCTTGCTTGTATTTTTTTTGATACTAGAACACCAAATTTTTTCATATAATATTTCTAAAAATGGTTTGGTATTGGTTGTGGAAACCTTGGATGGTGTTTTGACCATCGATACACCATTGGGAGCACGTTTAGAAAATATCAAGCATTGCAAGGTGTGTTCTCTATAAATTTATGGTTACCATTTCTTTTGGGAACTATTCATACTGTAAATGACATATTTTGATTTTATTCTTGGTATAGATTTTCTAGTTATATACCATTATCATATCAACTATTACCGGAGAAGATTTACCTTTCTATATCTAAAATGATACAACTATTTTCACTAGGGTGAGTGAGATCTTCATGCTAGTCGTGTAGGACCAATTCAGTGCATATTGGATTGTCTCATGGATCAGATCGAAGGTCTTGCTCTATATTATGGTGGAATACAACAGGACATTTTCCACTAGTAGTAGATCATTTTCAGGATGTCTTTTATGATGAGTTCTACAGCTTACCACCCGAGTGAAAGATTGAGTTCACTATTGAGTTGGTGTTGGGAGCAGAACTTATTTCTATTCCACCTTACATGATGACACCAACAAAGATTCGAGAGTTTAAAGTTTAGTTGGATGATTTAGAAGCTAAAGGTTTCATATGAACTAGTATATCTCTATGGGGTTCTCTATTTATTTTCACTAAGAAGGCTAATGAGACTTTTTGCTTATGTGTGGATTATTGGAGATTGAACCAGATGATGGTCAAGAACCGATATCCTCTTCCATGAATAAATGATATCTTTGATTAGTTAAGAGGTGATAATATCTTCTCCAAGATTTATTTGAGATCAGGATACCACCAGTTGAGGGTGAGACCATCAGACATACCTTGGACTACTTTTAGGAGCAGGTATGGCTTGTATGAGTCTATAGTGATGTCATTCAGTTTAATAGATGTACCGAAGGTATTCATGACCATGATGTATTGGATCCTTCATCCTTTTCTAGATTAGTTTGTGGTGGTTTTATCTATGACATCTTAGTGTACTCACAATCAGTGGATGATCATGCCCAATATCTTAACATCATCTTGAGTACATTGAGTGAGCATCGAATTTACACCAATCTAACCAAATATAGTTTCTAGATTGATAAAGTAAACTTCTTGGGTCATCTCATCTCATATTATAGAGTGTCAGTAGATCCATATAAGGTTGAATTTGTAGTATCTTGGAATAATCCCAAGAATGACTTCAAGATTTAGAATTTTCTAGGTTTAATAGGTTATTATTAGTGATTTATCTAGAACTTCTCCTGTCTGGAAGCACTGATGTACGGGATAACCAAGAATGGGGGTGAATATTTTTTGGTCAAATTCTTATGAGATAACTTTTTTGAGTTTAAGAGAGGGTTGAACTCAACACCTATATTAACTTTACCTGTGTCGGGTAAAGCATATATTGTGTACTGTGATGCATATGGAGTTTGAATCAGAGTAGTTATGATGTAGGAGGATCGAGTGGTTGATTATGGCTCCATATAACAATGAACACCTGAGAGGAATTATACTACTCATGGTCTAGAGTTATCCATGGTGGTACATGCCTTGAGATGTTGGAGACATTATCTTACAGTCAGGAGGTTTATGGTGCACATAGACCACAAGAGCCTGTGGTACAATTTTTCTCAGTGGGACCTAAACCTTCAGCAAAGGATGTCGGTCAAGTATCTATAGGATTTTGACTTTGAGTTGTATTATGTACTAGGAAAGGGAAACATCATTATGGATTCCTTGATCCAGAAATCATAGATAGAGGTAATGAATGAGTCTTATGATAAGTGGTGGATGATGAAACTCTTTACAGACATGCATCTAGATGTTTAAGATTCCTAGGGATGAGTAGTTCTGACTTCGAAATCAGTTATAACTATGATTTTTGGACTGGATAAAGATAGATAAATTATCTAATTTGGAGGTATTTTTTCCAAGAGACAACTTATATGGTGGGGAGCCACCATCAGGATGGTCCCTTAGTAGTATCAATTCTCTTATTTTTCGTGGTCAGGTATGGGTTCCTACAGGTTTACACAAAGAGATTATGAGAGAGTTTCATGATTCTATATGGGGTGGTACATCCTATTTTAAAAAATATATATCATGATCTCCATAAATAGTACTGGTTTCTAGGAATGAAGAAGGAGGTAGTGGGCTTTGTGGCAAGATGTTTCACCTATCAGTAGGTGAAGACCGAGCATTAGAGTACTGCTAGGATATTGCAGCCTCTATCCATTTTTAAATGGAAATGGGATGATATCACTAAGGATTTTATGTCAGGATTACCCAGGAAACCTCATAAGAATGATGTGGTATGGGTGATCATGGATTTACTGATGAAGGTAGCCCACTTCTTGCCTATCAGGGAGACCTTCATTGTTGATGATATGGGTGGTATTTATGTGTGGGAGATATTTTAACTTCACATTGTTCCAAGGAGTATCATTTATGATAGAGATCCTCATTTCACATCATGGTTTTGTAATGGTCTTCAGAATGCTCTGGGATCACAGGTTCTTTTAAGCATTGTAATATCCTGAGTTTTTAGAGTGGATCAAAAACCTCTCCCTTTTTGAAATTTGGAATTTGTGGGTATATCAAATTCTTTTTCAAATATCATAACCCTAATCTAAGAGTTTTCTCAATCCTATATCTTTTTTTGGATGGGTTTAGAGGTTTATCCAAAGCCTCAGGTGTTTGGAAGGGTTTCAGGAGCGTTGGAGGCCTGAAAGCCCTATTTTGGAAGTTGCAGGTCAAGGCACACGATTTAGGTAAACCATACAGACAAAGGCACACGACCATGCATGAACCTCTATAGTTTTTGCATAGGGATTTCACACGTCTTGTGCATGGTTAGGGAAAACCATGCACAAGACACATGGGTAGTGCCATTTAGGAAGTACCTAAACACTATAACACACACGGTTTGTGCACGATTTGGAAAACCATGCAGACTTTAAAAAGGGTGAAATTACTTTCTACCCCTCTATTAATTTTTCTTCCCCCCTTTCCCCCCTCATTATTCCTTTGTGGGTCACACACAACAAAGGAGGAATCCTCCTCTTCCTCTCCACTAGGGATTGCTCTAATCCCCTCGTCTAAATTCCGATTCGTAATCCATTGGGTGCATTGGAACCATATTGATAAGGCTCTCATCACTAATGATTCTATTTTACTTTTATATAGTGTCATGGAGCACTAAATCCATTTGATTCGTTTTCCCCATTTCTAGGGTGTTCAATAGAATATACGATTTCTTCTAAACCACTTCGAGTTATAAGCTAATATTGTACATTCCTACATCTATGAGTCCAAGCTAGGTAGTGCATACTTTTATTTGTATTTTCATGGTCATTTTGGGGGCATGAATTTTAGCACACCATTGGGTATTTGATCGAGACCCTAATAAAATTGAATGCTTGATGTTAAATTAATTGCATGACCTTATTGGATGCCTTTGGGCATGCCCAAACCATATTCTCTCATGAGAGGCTGGGTTAGAGGTCATAGACCACCTTGAGTAGCTAGTCCAGGTGTGTTTATCTTGTTGTTTGAATTTCTTGTTTAATTGTAATTGTACAATTCAATTATATTGAATTGTTTTGTTTATTTGAATTTGTTTATGTATATATGAAATGATTGAATTGTAGGTGATATGATCCATGGGATCGATATGGGATTGACCTGAGGATTGAGGTGGAATAGACATCTGGTATGAGGTGATGTTGTTCGTCAGGTTGGGTTTGGCCTTGGTTACTTGGGTGATGTGGTCACTGTTTGGGTGAATTAGTTGTTGGATGAGGTGGAAAGGCCATGAGGTTAAGGGCATGGACCATTTTATTAGATTGCATGGCCATCAGACTTGAGAGACATGGTCACAGGGGCACATAAGGGTGTAATTTCGGGCTGGGTTTACCCTTCAAAAAATCGGGCCGCTGCCCACTATTCGGGCTGGGGCCGGGCCAGCCCGAACAACCTCATGAGGTGGCCCGAGCCTGGCCTCGGGCCGGTCTAAACCATCGGGTCGAGCCGGGCTTTTTTGGGCCGGGCCGTGCTTTTTCAAGTTGGGCCATTGTGGGCTTTTATTATTTTCAAAATAATTGTTTTAAAACTTTTTAAAACTTTTTTTATATTTATTTAGAACATTTTTTTACATTTGTTTTTAAATTCATGTTTTTTAGATGTATTTTTTTAAATGTTTAATATGTTTTTTGAAAAAACGTTTAATTTTTAACATTTTATAGTGGGTGGATATGTTATTTTTTTTGTCTAAATAGATTTATATATGTGAATCTATATATATTATGTGCAAACTGTAAAAAAAATAATGAGGGGTTAGGAGATGCGCAATAGTAGGTGAGTTTATTACATTGTTATTTAAACATTTTTTTAACTTATTTATAATTTTTTTAAGCGTTTATTAATTTTATTTATTTAAACATTTTTATTTAAACCGTTTTTAACATCTATTTAAAACATTTTTTTACATTTATCTTTAAATGATTAATTTAATTTTTTTTTAATTTTTTTTAAACGTATGATTTTTAAAAGTATTTTTTTAAAACATTTATTTTTTTTTAATTTTAATATAAAAAGTTTTTATGTGTTTGTTTTAAAAAATTAATTTAAATGTTTGTTTTAATAATTTTTTTAACATTTTGATTTAAACTATTTTTTAACATTTGTTTAAAATAATTTTTACATTTATTATTAGACATTTAATTTAAAATGTTTTTTTTTCAACGCGTGTTTTTTACATGTATTTTTTTGAAATGTGTTTTATGCAAACACATTTTTTATTAACATTTTACAGTGGGTGGATATGTTATTTTTTTCAAAATATATTTATATATATGTGTAAATTTATATATATTATGTGCAAATTGAAAAAAAACTAATAAGGAATTGGGGGATGCGCAACAGTGAGTGAGTTTAAAGTGTTGTTATTTAAACATTTTTTTATCATTTATTTAAAATGTTTTTTACATTTTTTTAACATGTTTATGAAAAGTATTTTTAAGCATTTTTTTTAATTTAATTTTTTTAATTTTTTTTTAATTTTTTTTAAATGCATGTTTTTTACATGTATTTTTATTAAGCATTCAACATTTTCTGTAAGAAGGTTTATTTTATATTTTATTAACATTTTATAGTGGGAGGATATGTTATTTTTCTTCTAAACAAATTTATATATGTGAATCTATATATATTATGTGAAAATAAATAATGAGAGTTTGGGGGTGTGTAGTAGGTGAGTTAATTTTTTTCTAAATAGATTTATATATGTATATATAGTATATATAATACATATAAGTTTCATCATATTTAAAAAAAATAATGTGGTTGGGGGGTGTGCGAACAAAATTGGGTGAGTAGATATTTTTGTGTTAATATATATATATATATGTGAGAAAATTGTAAAAAAAATAATTAGGGGTTGGGAGGTGCATCTCTGTGGGCGGGTTAATTTTTTTTCTAAATAGATTTATATATAATATATAGAAGTTGCAATATAATTAAAAAAATTAATGAGGTGGGGGGAGTGCAACAACATCATTAAGCAAGTATGTTATTTTTTTATTAATATACAATAAGTTATTATATATACAATATTAAATCATTGATATATATATATATATATATTATTAATAGCTTTGTTTATATATATATTATATTAAATCATATATATATATATATTATTAATGGATTTTTAAAATCCAAACTTAATTGATATATAAATTATTAATGGCTTTGTTTATATATATATATATATTGTATCATATCATTGAAATATATATATTATTAATAGATTTGTTTATATATATATACATATATATAATATGAAAGTTTCATCATATTTAAAAAAATTAATGAGGTTGGGGGGTGTGTGCGAACATCATTGGGTGAGTGTGTTATTTTTTTGTTAATATATAATAAGTTATTAAATATATATAATGTTAAATGATTGATATATATAATATGAGAAAATTGTAAAAATAATAATTAGGGGTTGGGGGGTGCGTCGTAGTGGGCGGGTTAATTTTTTTTTCTAAATAGATTTATATATGTATAGTATGTATAATATATGCAAGCTGCAACATACTTAAAAAATTAATGAGGTTGTGGGACGTGCACAAACATCATTAAGTGAGTGTGTTATTTTTTTAATTAATATACAACAAGTTATTATATATATAATATTAAATCATTGATATATATATATATATATTAATAGCTTTGTTTGTATATATATATTATATTAAATCATTTATATATATATGTATATTATTAATGGATTTTTAAAAGCCACACTTAATTGATATATATTATCAATGGATTTGTTTATATATATACATATATAATTATATATCGTTATATACACACACACACACATTATAATTATATATAATAATAGTTATATGTATATATATTATTTTTTGTTAATATATAATGATATATATATACATATATCGTTGATATATATACATATATATACACAGTCTGGTGATAATATAATAGGCGCAACGCCTGGGCCGGTTGGTCCAGGCGCAGCCTTGGAAGCGTGAGGTAGGGGGATCGAATCTCCCTACCAGTAGCTTCCCATTGTATTTTTTTTACAGCAGGCCGGGCCGGCCTGGCCCACAGACCTTCTTGGATAAGTGGCCTAATGAACCTACAACCTAAGCCCAGCCTGGCCCGACGCGGGCTTTTCCGGGCCGGGACGCTTGGGCCGGGCTGCTCGGGCTTTCGGGTCGCCAGGCCAAAATTACACCCCTAGGCACAAGGTGCCAGGCTTGGTGTGGCTTAGGTACTAAATTGGTGATTGGTGCTCACTTGTGATGTCCAATGCACCGATTGGAGTCGTGTTCACGTAGGTTGACTCAGTGATGAGGTGGTTTTGACCACTAGTGTAGGTAGAGGCCCCCAGTAGTGCAACTTAGGTAATTGGTTTGGGGGTTCTTGTTATAGAAATCCATGGGGAAGGTGAGGATCCTTTAAATGATAGTGTTTAGGCTATTATTTGGGAGCTGAGGATTGCCGTATTGAGGCCGTTAGGCTTGGACTATTTTGGGAGGACATAGATCACCATTCCTTGAGACATCGTGCTATGAGACGATGATGTTTTTTACTTTGAGGACATATATCATTGTTTCTCTAGATGTTGGGATTCGAGCCGATAGGTTCTTTAGAGAAGGGGTGTGAGGTACCTGATACTTTTGTTTGGGTATACCTTCAAAACGTCATATTACTTAGTGATGGAATGAGGTGGCAATGACATTAGAGGTGGAACCTGAGGGTTCACCTAGGCTATTGGATATCAGGGGATACGTTGGGCCATAGGACAATTATCCTCTCCTTTTCAATGATTCTGGTGTTAGACGAAGTAGGTGAAAACTTCATGGTGGCTATTGAGAACCAAGGAAGATTATATCTATTTAAATTTCATGAGATTTTACCTTTATTCAATTTTATATCACACACCTGCTTAAAACACATATGTTGGGTATGAACACTTGGGTGGTAACCTACTGAGACTCATTCTCACACCCTACATGGGATCTTCGGGATGCATGTAGACTTTATGATTTTATGTTCAGGTAAGGGTTTGGGATTTTGAGCTAGATCCTAGTTGAGTTGGCATGGATGGATGGTAGGGGACCTTGAGGTTCTTTCCTCAACTGAAGTTTATTTTTGGTTTTCCTTTTTCCATTTTAGAATGCTTATGATATATGTATATACTATTGTATTCCATCGGCGACCCCTTCTAGATATTTTACTGTATGACCTGAAATGTATGCATACTCTATTTTGGTAACTGTAAGTAGTGTGTTTGGATTTTATGTTTGTTTATGTTTTAATTTTTTGATTATGCTTCCACTGATTATTGTTATTGAATCTGCTTTCACCTTTGGTGAGTTTGATTCGATCCTTATAAGTCTTTTCTTCCACTGCATTCCATATATTGTTACTCATACCATTACTATATCATCACCTGAGGGTATAGTATCCCCAATATCACACTTATTACACCCTCACTGCTAGTCAGTAGCCTTTGGAATATGGGGAGGTGTGCCTAAGGATAGTGAAACCTAGCCCAAAAGCACTGTTTGGGTGACTAATCTGGTCGGGGACACTATAAGAATAGTATATCATTCACATATTAATATTCAAACTAAGCAAACTATTCATATTCTGGAGGATATGTTATGATCCTGTATTTTGAATTTTGCTGGTTCATGGGAGAAACATATGAAAATCATGGTGTTTTCATATAATAATAGGTACGATAGATCGATTTAAATGAAAATTTTTAAGGATTTGTATATAAGGTCACATCGTTCTCCTCTTTATTAGTTAGAGGCAGGTGATTTAATGCTTGTTGGACCTAGTCTCATGCAAGAGATGTCTGAACAATTTTAGTTGATTAGAAGGCAATTGATGACTGCACAAAGTAGGAAGAAATCATAAGTTGATCATTATAGATGACCTTTAGAGTTTGTGGTTGGTAATCATGTTTTCCTTCAGGTGTCACCTAGGTTGGGGCAACACCGTATTAGGAAACAGGGAAAGCTAGCACCTAGGTTTGTTGGGCCATTTGAGATGGTGGAAAGGGTCAAACCAGTGACATATAGATCAGCCTTTCCAAAATTCCACAACACCATGCACAATGTGTTTCATGTGTCACAGTTTTAGAGATATCTTCCTGACCCTTCTCATGTGGTAGATTTTGAGGACGTCGATATTTGTGTAGATGCATCCTTTGATGAACCTCCAATATAGATTGTAGACCATAATGAGAAATATATCTGAGGAATGACTATACCTCTAGTTCGAGTGTAGTAATAGCATGAGAATGTTCAAGAGGAGACCTCGGAGTTAGAGTCTGATATTTGAGAATAGTGGCCATACTAATTCATCAAGACCCCATAGTGATGCTTGGAGCAGCTCAGGGATGAAATTTTGTATGGTAGGGAGGTTATAAGATACTATCTTTTTCTAGGTATGTCCCTCTTTTAGTTTTGTGTTAAACCTATTTTGTTTGGTTTTTATTTTATATTAAACCTTAGTGGTTGAGTCTCATTCAGATATGGAGAAAATTTTCTAGGTAAATGACCTAAAGTTTGGGGATGTATGTTTGTTTGAATTAATGGAGTCCAAGTATAAATATTTAAAAGGGTATTACAAGGGTTTCCCATGAGTTTAGAAGGATTCATAGTTGGTTCACGATCTTTTTCAAAAATCTGGACTTAAAGATTCCTACAAGACATTTACACATTGTGTATATATGTTACACAATGTGTAACTATCACCAGGAAGAAGCTATGAAATGGGTTCATGACATGCCGTGAAAATGGTTCATGTCATGTAATGTTCAAGTAGGGTCATTTTAAAACTAGGTGACATATTTTTTAGTATAACCCATAAATTGATAATTTCACACAATGTAAATATTACACACCATGTATTTCTCAGGCTCGATGGTTTTAAAGCCACTATGCACTTATATTTTCATTAAAATCATGTGAATTCTATCCTATCTCAATACATAAAAAATTTACAGACAATTTTGGAGTGTCGTACTCCATTCCGGATGTCTCGATCATGCGTTTGATCCCCAATTAGCTATTTTGATTTAGTTTACTTTTCTCTTATACTTGTTTCTCATTATTGTGGTGTAATATTTTAACCACTGTAGAAATAGGTGTTGACCTTGATCTTGTGTGATCCAGTTCTTCTTATTATCTTTTGCGCCTTCTTTCTTGTTGGTGTTACTGGTCAGAATCATTGCATTAATTTCCAGTTAAAGGTAGATGGTCTAAAACCAAAACCATTGGTCTGTTTAATTGTTTACATATTTTCAATATTGTGATTACACCGACACAATGTGTGCATTAATTAAATTTAATGATTAATGATGATAAGTCATGTGTATTATTCTTCATTGGATCCCTTTGGATTCAATGGTGTTGTGACCTGGCTTGTGGCTACCCATTGGTGAGCCTACCTTGGAATAATAATGAATTGGATAATGGTTTAAAGTGTGTTTAGGATGATATGGGACCTCAGGTGATTTCTTGATATATAATCACCTTAGTAATGGATTAATTTTATTTAAATGGATATGTTGATATGATATTATTGAGTGAAAACTGGAATGTTAATGGTTTAAGACCTACTTGATAAATGAAATGTGTAATTGAAAAAAATGGTAATTTGGATAATTAACCATTAAGGATTGTGATATGATATTGTGACATCCTTACTGTTATGAATTGTGTTATGATGTATGATGTAATTCTTATATAGTGGGATCAACCTAGTTTTATGTTGTAATTCTTATATAGCGTGCTTGTCCTAGTTTCACATCGTAATGCTTATAAAGTAGGCTTGCTCTAGTTTCATGTTGAAATTCTTATATATAGGGCTTGGTCCAGATGATGAAATGCTTATACTAAGGTATTTTCCTGGTTATTTTGATTATGACATGGTTTGTGGTTATGGTTGGCATGGTTTTTTTATATACTCAGAGATATTTAGGTGTGGTACTGAAATAATTTGATTATTGTATCATATTAAGTTGATTAATTAATACACCTATTTATCACTTTATGGTATGCACTTATTATCAAACTAGTTTTGTTTAGACATAGTGGTCTTAATTTACTAAGTTTTACTCATATCCAGTCATGGAAACCATTTGGTACCCAAGAAGATTACATGGATGCATTTTTAGACAAGGGAGAGAGACCTTGTTAATGATTTCTTCTTGTTGGATGGTTTGAAGTTTAGTGATTGGAACAACATGGGGTTTGGGACTAGGATATTTTTTTGGGACCAAGTTGGATGATGAAGTTTTTATATGCACAAAGTATTTTACTTTGTTTTCAAGGAAGTTTGATAAGAAAGGAAATCACTTCACTTTGTATAAGTGGGTGAGGAAAGACAACAAAGTTACAATACTTTCCATGGTAAATATTACAATGATTTACTATTATGTATTTTACAAAGATCATAAGTTAGTTAGAAAACTTATGATGCAATATTTATGAAGGAAATGGGGATAAAAGATGCTGTCAATCAGCATGGTTGGTTTTGCAGAAGTAGGTGTCTAAGGTGGCGTAGTTTTCCAGTGTTTGCCAAATTGTTGGGGTACAAAATTTGGAGTTGGGATAGCATTGAAAAAAGTTTATTTCCTTGAATATATCATAAAAATATGTAAAATGAATTAATTTATTGAATATGTGATTCATGAAGTAGATTTTGCAAAGTCATGAAGAATGTTGGCGGTGTTCTCTACGACTATGATGAGATTTGCGAATGGCAGAGACAAAGAGCTTTGCGAGTGATAATTGCAGTGGTGATGGTGAAGAGTATTGTAGCGGTTCAAAGGAATAAGGAGCATCATGGTGGAACAAAGAATTTGATATAACTCTCCATGATTACGATGATCTTTGTGATCCATAAAATAGCCATGGAGCTTCGTGAAATAGAGATAATTTCAACGGAAATTTTAGAGCTCTTCGATTTGGTGCTAACGTGGAGCTGAGGTGGCTGGAAGGTTCTGGATTCGATGGTAACTGACTATAAATTGGCCTCTACCCCCTTGATAAGTTTAAATATACTTAAAAAATAATTTTAGATCTCTCAAATTGTGAAGAAGGTTTTCAAAGAAAGTGAGATCTGCGAAGGCAGTAAGCTCCACGTAGGAAAGGAGCTTCACGACGAGCCTTTGAGCTTTGAAAAAGAAGTGAACTTCACAAATACCAATCTATTCTCAGATAAATAGTGAGATTTGCGATATAGTGAGCCCTATGAACTAGAGAGATCTGCAAACTAGAGTGCTCTGCGAAGCTGGGAGCTTCGCGAAGGATCTTTGCGAGATGAATATTTGAGTACCCAAATTAAGTGAGAAGTGCTTTAAAGTGGGTCAAGATATGATTGGGGTATAAGACTAAGTATTATTACTAAGTCTAGGTAGTTTCTATCAGCTTCTGTATAGGAAAGAGAAGATCTATTTTCAAATATCAGATTTGTGGAAGTTTTTCAAGAAGCACAAAGATATTTCATTACCCTATTTGTGCTAAGAGGGTGCAAAAATATTTGAGGATTATCTCCCAAGTACTACACGAGTGAAAGGGAATATCATACTCATTGTATTACACATTAAAGGATTATATCTTTAGTATATTGTGTGGTACATGATTATCTTTGCACCATACCAAAGACTAGCTACTCTCATTGAGTAGTGAACCTTGTAAATTCTTGTGTTTCTATGGATGTGTGTTTGAATTGTTTTCAGTAGGTAAGGAGATCCTTAATAGGAGATGAAGGTTTTTTCATTTGAAAGGAAACATAAAAAGAAAAGATATCACTGATTCACCCCCTTTCCCTCTTAGTGGTACTTGGATCCTAACCGGGTAACTTCACTTTTGAGTTTATATGTGTCAGCTGGTTATTTTATTTTCATTACTTTCAGTTTGACATTTAGATACATTTCAGCCTATTATTACATGGTTCACTATTATTCGGTTTATTGGTTCCTCATTTTACTTTACAGTTGCATGTTTCATTGTTTCCATTATTTTACATTACTCTAATATTGATTATTTTCATTATATTGTAAATATATACTAGGGGGTATAGTCTCCCCACTATACTCATCATATCCCCGCTGCTAGTCGACAACCTCTAATGTATATGGAGGTGTGCTTGAGGTCTCATAACCAACCTGATTTGGCCATGTGAGACAACGTCAAATCGGGGGATGTTAAAAATGTTATGAATGAATATAAATGTAAATTTTGTGTATAATGAAATTATCTTCATTATTATAATTTATTTATAATTTTAGTGACTATATAATCACCTTAAATGATTGCACAACACTAATACAAGATTTTTTAAATTAATAGAAAAATAAAATAAATGATGTTAAAAATATTAAATGTGATATAATTTGATTAATTTATAGGGTTACATGATTTTTTAGATTAATATGACATATTAGTGATGTTTAAATGAATTATATTTTAAATCCAACTTTGTCTTGATGTATTTTATGTCAAATTAAATGAATAGAATCAAAATTGAAATTAATGATAATTTATCAAAATAATTTTTTATTAAATTATTTAAAAATAATTAAAATATTTAAAGAGGATAAGGGGTAATATATGGTTGACAATGTCATCCCTTCTCCATTTATAAGTCAATAGTTATCTTATATGTAAAATTACAACCCTTTAATAATGAAAAATATGTTATCACGGTTAATGTTAAAATAGGTTAATTAAGAGGTTAAACCAAAAGATAAGGTTTAAAACACCACATCAACCTGCCCAAATTTTATTGGTTGATACCTATCCATTTGGATTCATTTTTCTTGATAATTACTTTATTATAATTTAATATTTTAATAAATTACAAAAGTTCCCCTCACCTCAATTATAAAAGGACACCTCCTCCCTTACTTTATTACACCACATTGAGCCATATAGATTGACCAAACCCTACTAAATTACCTTATAAAATTATTTATACACATTCTATAGGTTTTTTTCATCCCCAAAGACTAACCTTAGGACCCTTATGATAAAATTTAAAGGATTTATTTCAAAATAGAGGTAATTGCCTTAACCGATCACTTTTATTTATTTATTATTTACCTCATCTAAATATATGGTATTTATTATAGAATAATAAATTAGTTATCATAAATATAATGAAATTTTATTATAATTATGAAATCACAATTATACGTTCTCTTTCCCATCAAATGGGAAGTGAAAGTATCACTCATGCGTATGTACTGCTTACCGTCTCCACATAGCAATACGATTCATTTTCCACCAAAATATTTCATAGATGGTTATTATGATGAGTTTAATGTTTATACAGGATAATTATTACATAATTATATACCTATAATTATAATATCACATCTACTTTCTTACCTTCCAATCTGTTGGAATACAATAATGTCGACCATGTGTACGTGTAGACTACCACCTCCACGAAGCGATGTGATTTATTTTTAATTTTTGTTTTATTTGTATGGTAATAAGGATGTATTTTATGAATATATATTATGTTTATTATATAATAATTATTTTATAAATGATAATTATTATTTACCTTTCTTTCATTCCATATGCTAAAAAATGAAAACAACGTTCATGTGTATGTACGACCTATCATCTCCATGAACAATGTAATTCATTTTCTATCTATAAATTTTATGGATGATCCTAAATATGTATATAATTAATATAAATTATAATTATATCATGATTAAAATTATATATATTATATAACCATGATAAAATTACAAGGACCAAAACTACCAAACCAAAACATACATGAAAAACAAAGCAGTTATCACACAGAATAGTGATTTTAATAAATAATTATTAATAAATTAGTGATAAAAGGTAATAAGTAAATCACATATGGTATTATATATATGGAATATATTTATAATAATTCTATATTATACATTTGGTTCAAACACATATGAAGGAAGTCAAACCTAAGGTGAAGGTTTCTCGTCTCACTTTTACTTTCATGATACATATGCCATATTCACCACTTATTTATTTTGTGTGGTGTATATACTAAACCTTTGATATAATATATCATTAATATATTTATATTAATAATATTAAAAGTTTCATTTGAAGTTATTTATTTCTTGGGGGTTATGATTCAAAAGTTACCAAAGCGGTAAGGGTTTATTTCACAATCTCATCATTATTCAGGATTGTTTATGTTTAAGTATAACTTGGGATAATTATTTTATATTTATTTCTTAAAACCAATATATTTTATTCACCTATGTTTATTCATTAACTTTTCAAGTAATATTACCATTTTCCTCTCTTTTTTACGTAAAATTATTGAGAATTTTTTTTTAGAAAGGTTGTCTTCATTTCTCTCTTCATCTGAAATCCTTTTTATTTTATATTTATTTTTTCTAAAAATATTTTCAAGAATGTTTTCAAAAATATCCAAATGATTTATTAAATACACTTTTACAAATGTTTTAATTTTTATAAAAAGTTCTTAAAATGAATATTCTTGTCATTTTTTAAACATGGTACTTTTATTATTTTACCGAAAATGTAAAAAGAATATTTATTTTAATATGTATGGTATGAATGGAATTTCCCACCATCATGGATATTAATTTATTTAAATATTCATCTATAGGTTTTCATTATTCTTTTTAAAGAAACCTTTTTTCCTAATATTCTGGAAATTTTTATTTTTTTAAAATTGATTTTCAAATTGAAAAGGGTATTTTCCTCAAGAATGTTTTTAACGACATTTTATGGTATTTATATTCATCAATGAAAAAACCTTTATTTTACTTATGTTCCACATGGTATATGTTTTAATTATATCATCCCTGTTATTTTTATGGATGGTTTATTATTAGTTTGACTTGGGATGTGCTACTTTGATACGATTCACCATATTATTTTAGATGGTTTATAATTATAAATAAATATTAACATTTCATATTCTAGTTTTTAAATATGAATATTTAGGTTTATTATGTTTCACCCCTTTCATATGAGAAATTCATTAGACTTAGTAAGTGATGGTAGGAGCCCACTATAGTCCCTTGATTAATCAGTAGGTCTCATGAGACAAACTAGATTAGGTTTTTGGATGAGGCCTTTATAATTTATGTATATGTCATGGAAAAATGTCTTGATGGTATTTTAAGATGTCCTGGATGAGGTCTCTATGGTAAGTTTCAGATGTCTAACATTATGCATTCCATCATTATGAAATAAATTATTAATTTCCTTGTGCTTATTTGATTTTTTATGATATTGATGGATAAGTTTCTAGCTCATGAGATTATTTATATGGAATTATTTGATTATCATTAATTCTTTCCATATTATTTATGCCTTATTTATATTTTTTTGTATGCATACCCTTACTGAGTATCTGATATCACCCCTTTCTTATGTTTCCTTTCCCCAGGATACCAGGAAGTGTATTATGATTAATATGCAGGGTTATGATAAAGGGAATTATGGTGTAGCCAAATAAAATACTATGTTGGATTTTATGTTTTTAATTATAATGTGATATTCACATATGTATCCATTTTACTAAGACTACTAAACTATTCATTACTTCGAGATAAAATTACTTGTATCTGGTGCCAATGTAATAAAGTAACCATTGACTCTAGGCTAATAGGGTTAGGGTCTGTATAGTTGGCATGAGATAAAGTTTAGTAGAAACCTTGGAACTAGATTTAGGAAAACATATATTATGGAACTTAACCCTATAAAGAACCATGAGAATATTCCCAAATTAACCAAGATTATGATTTTGAGATTATTTATACATAAATTTTTAATTTATGTTAAGCATTTCACTAGTTTTGAAATTTTAACTTATGGTTTATAATGTTGTGATCTAATATAGTGTATATTATTTTTTAGAAATAGAACTTGATGGAAGGTATGAAAACCGTATCAATTCTATGTAGGGATTTATCTCCTAGAAAATATAATGAAACTAGATTTAGTGCTATAGATGGAGTTGTATCTGAACAAATTATAACTATTTTGGGACAATTGACTCAGGTTATGATGAATAATTTGGATCATATAGATCTTTCAATTGATCTAAAACACGGTGTAACAATGTTAGATTGTTTCATGCTTCAGTAACCTCCATCATTCAATGAGACTACAAATCAATTTATATCTAAGAAATGAATAAGTTCCTTAGAGAAGATATTTCTCACTTTAGGAAGTAATGAAAGGGCAGTTTATCATCTCTCAGGTGATGCTGATAAATGGAGATAATTGATTCAAAATACTAAGCATGAGGAGTAAATAATGGGAATATAATGGAAGGATTTTAAGGAATGATTCTTGGAAAAATATTTTCCTTGTGATAAATGAGCAGATATGGAAAGGCAATTATTGAGTACGAGATAAAAGGAAGATGAAAATATTATTAAGTATAAATAAAACTTTACACGATTAACAAGGATTGTTCAGATTATGTACATAATCCAAAGAGAAATATTGGAAATTTCTTTAATGGGTTAAATACAATTTATTTAAGGTAATTATTCTCCAAAACATCCTCATCATATGAGGATATAATATCATGTGTTATCAAGGTAGAAAAATAATTCTCTAAGTCTTATGACCTCAAAGGAGAGTAAGAGAATAATAGGTCAAAATAAAAAAAATGGATAAGGGGAAGAAGAGAAAGTATAATTTTCCTACACATGATAACTATGGAAATAAACACTCAGATACTTGATTTAAGGTAATGAGAGTTTTCTTCAAGGGTGGAGATAAATCCCATCAGGCATGTGAATTCAAGGGTAAGAAATAAACCTCTAACATTCAATGTTTTAACTATGAAGAGACGGGTTACTACACAAACGAATGCCCTAAGCATCAAGGGAGTATACCTTAGAAGAAATTAATTAATCAAGGTCAAGTTTATGTTATTACTACCACCTAAGTGGAATGATTAAAGTTTTTGTGTATTTGGATTCAAGAATTATGTTGTAGAAGTATTTTATCAATGATATTCTGGTTATAAGAATAATTAAACATATAAGGATTATGTTGTAGTATTTTTTTCTCTAAGTATTTTAAATCACATATTAAATAGTACTAATAACCAAGAAAAGTGATTTAGTGGTAAGTTGATATTTTTATAGAATACATGAATAAGGGAAATATAACCCTTAATATGTTTGTGATGTTTATTTAGTATTGTTTAGTTTGGATAAAGAAAATATTTACATTGATGAAGAAAATGGGATAGTATTGATGACCTTGAAAATGGTTAGTGATTTGATGAAAAAGTAATCCATGATGAAGTTTGATGCATTTTTGTATTTACATTTGATAATATGAGATTTTATTTAAGTAATAAGTAGAGAGTTAATTCTTTGAATCATGCATGTTTTCATTAAGGTTTTATGGTGATTCAAGTTATCACCATGCGATCAAGGTATTTACATGTGACATTAAGAGTAACTTTATGGGGAATTAATGATAAGTTTATTTTGGAAATTTAGAAACCTTATTCCTAAATTTTTGGATTTTTGAATTTAGACAGACATATTTTTGATAATCCTTAAGGTTAACTACTTATAGAATGAATTAAGTTGAACTTTGAATATTATTGTTTGAGGTTAAAGTATGATTTAATATATTGGATAACCTATTCTAACCATTTTGGTTTTTATAGATGTTCAAAGGATGAAGGAATAACTTATGAATCTTATAATTTGATAAAATATTTTTTTATGCTTCAGGTATAAATAAAAATATTCTTGAATATCTATTTCCTAGCGTAAGATCGAAACACAACCAAAGGATGAGATTGTGATTATGACATGGAAATAAATCAAGTAAGTTTATTATCTTAAGTGATTTATCTTGATAGTAAAATAATCCATCGACTTTAGGAAAATAAACTTGAAATAAAAACTTTATTCATTTACTTTTCTTATCAATAAATCAATGGTATTTTAACCCATCATAGATTTAGGGATTTGTGTTCATTAACTTTATAATGGCCATGTTCTCCATCACTCTTTATTAATCCTTGGGTGTCGCACCCGTCCTTTTTATATTATTTATTTTATTATTATTATTATTATTTTTTATTGGGCATCAGATAGTTCGGGTTGAGGCCCGACTTAAAATTTCTAAGCTCTTACTTAGAAATGAATGTTTCTCCCTTGGTTGTGTCCAGCGCATCGCGGTCGAAGCCGTGCAACCTCGCTCCGGTCACCGTGCGACCCCGCCCGATTAACCACACTTCCTGCTCGGTGCATGATTAATTAATTAATTATCAAAGTAATTAAGTTAAATGGTTAATAAAAGATTTAAATCGAAAGGTGTAAAAGATGATAGTTTGATTATATTTATTACTATTATCACCTTTTTTTTATATTAAAAATTTTATGGGCCGCGCGGAGTAACCGCGTAGTTGCCCGACTCTTTAAAAATAAAGTTGATCAAATGAAGTTTAAACAATTTTTTTTTATGATAATGAATATAGTTATTATTATTATTATTATTATTATTATTATTATCATTATTATTATAGTTGTTGTAAGTTTTATTTTATTAACACCAATTTATAATTATAAATGCTTTTAAGTATTAGATTTTTAGTTTTATTATTATTGTTTTTATTTTATTTTATTTTAGTTTTATGTTTTATTTTATGTGTTTATTATTATTTTTTTTGGGGTAGGGTTTTCTTACCCCCTTCATCTTTTTTGTGCGCCGCAACCTGGCTCCCCCCCTCCTTTCCCGTTTCTTTTTTTTTCTCCTGCTTCTTCATCCCGTTGCCCTTCTCCGCACCCCATCCTTCTCCCCACTCCCGTCGCCCTCCTCCTTCTCCCGGCCTGCTCCCCCCGCTGCCGGCGCCCCATCCTGCCGCCCCGCACCCTCTCTTCCTGGCCCAAATCACTCTGGCTGTGCTCCATCCTCCTCTACCAGCAGTCCCCGACAGGCTGCTACCTCCCGGCGTTCTTCAATCCGGCGTCTCCCTCCTCGGCCAGCCCCACCGCAACATCTTCCCCATGCCGCCGCGCCCCTGCTACAGCCTCCCGGCCCCGTCGAACCACTGCCCTACTCTCCCTCTCGGCTAGCCTAGTTTGCCTCCCCCTTTTTCCCTTGGACGACCCATGTCTGGTGAATTTCGGACAGTTGCCACACCCCCTTCCATCTTGAACTGAGATTCACCATCCTCTGGTTTTGCCCAGCCGTGCGCGCACCACTCCGCGTTTTCTTTCCAGCAGTTTTCTTTTTTTTTTAATTTTCTGGCACCGCATAGGCTCAGACAACATATCATACCCCTTGCCGTAAGTTCTCTATACCTCGATTGATAGTTCTTTTAATTTTATTGAGTTGTGATTTGGGTGTTGGTTTCGCGTTTGGTCCGATTATGGTGTAATTGCTCCGATTTCTTGTTTTTAGGGGTTATTTGTGTTGTTTATGGTGTGTTTGGAATGCAGCGGTAGTTTCGCGCCAAGCTCACGAGGATTCCTACATTTCGAGGTAGGTGGTTCCGTGCTATACCATCATTAGATGATTTAAATTGCTCCTTAATTAAATTATAATGTGTTCTAATGATAAATTGTGTGATGTGAAATTTATTTTAGGCGTGCTTCGATATTCATATTTGATGAATTTGAATTGTTTTTAAGTAAATTCCAATGTATTTCACGTGCGTCGTGTTTTTGAAATCTTTAGATGTATTTTTGTTAATTGGTTAAGGTGTGAAAATTGTGTTTTCAAGAACGCTTGAGGTGCAAGGGTGATTAAATTGAGTTTTCCTTTTAAAGAAGATAAACTATTTTGACGTGTTAATTTTTATTATGAACCTTGAGTATGTTTTAGGGGTGAGAATGATGTTTTAGAAGGGTTGGGATGTGCAATTGATTTTAAAATGGTTCTGGCATCTAAAATTTGTGTGTTTTAAAGTGAGTTCTTGTGGTATGCATATGTGATGTTTTATTAATTGAGAAATTGTTTAATTAAGTGACTTTTGAGGTGCGAAACATAGTTAGGATGGTTTTCGAGGTTGTTTGGAAGGTGCGAAATGTGTTTTCAAGTTCTTTGAGGTGTTTGTGTAATTAAATGTAGATTTTCAATGAAAATGAGTCACTTTGGGTGTGTTTGTCATGTTGCGTAATTTGGAATTAAATTGAAAATCTTTTGAACAATTGGAAAACATGTTTTGGTTTGTACAAGCTGCACCTTTGGTTTTAAAGCGACGTTATTATATGAAATCGAGTTCATCTTTCCTATACAAACCTTTGCTTTCTAATTTTAAGTGTTTTATAAATTGTTAATTGCACTTATTAAATTATATGTGAAGTGCGGGAGTTGTGTTGGACGAAATTACGTGTGCGTTAAGTTTTTAAAGGTATTCTTACATGTGAAATTGGGAATGCCTCATGTTCAAACTCTTATTGTGTTATTTAGAAATGTTCTTCAAATTTTTTAAATAGATTATCAATTCATTCAAGTGATCCAAACTATGCTATAAAATGGTTTTAGTGTGCGTGTGTTTTTTTTAAATGGTGTTTGGGTATGCAAGTGGGGACTTGTGGGTGTAATGTTTTGTTTGGTTCGGGATTTGTGAAAGTGATATACATTATGTGAATGTGAAACATGATTGAGCATAAGGGAAAACCCTAGGTATCTAGGTGAGCGGACTAGAACTAGTGCGCTAGTGAACCGGATGGGTATCGTCCCTGTTTCACCTAGATGGATTGACGATTGCAACACTAACTAAACATATGTTATATGGGGGTCGTGGAATTCTAAGCCACGTGTTCTGAGGGTCGTGGCCTTCTAAGCCACGTTTTTCTGAGGGTCGTGGCCTTCTAAGCCACGTTTCACCGAGACATGAGGTTTTTAGGGTCCCACACGAGCTAGATGAACCTTAGGGGATTTACCCATAGTGCTCTACCATCAATGTCGTGGTGCCTTCCGTCGGCATATGGAGGACCACTTGGGTGTGAGTGTGTGTGTGTGTATGTGTGTGTGTGAGTGTGTGTGTGTGTGTGTGTGTGTGTGTGAGTGTGTGTGTGTGTGTGCCCATAATGAACTTTTCTCTTCCACTTTAAAATCGTGTCTGTGAAATGAGTTCTTTTTTGTGTTTTCCTTTAGCATTTGATTTGTAAATGTTTTCTTTAAAAAGCATTTTTAAAGTATAATTTTTGAATAAGCACTTTAAATTGTCTTGTGATGTTGTGGAATGGAACTTTTTCTCGGTGGCATCCTACTGGGCTTTTAGCTCACACCCTACATACACCCTTGGGTGTATGTAGATTCTTGTTTCTTGTGTATTCTAGGTTGTGCGTCGTGCTCAGCGATGGTGGTTCTGGTCGTTGTTGGTCTTCTCGTGCAGGTTGGTGTTGTGGCGTGCAGATGCTACACCACTCTTGTCGCTTGGAGGTTTGAGTTAGAGTTTTGGTCTCTTTTGTTGTCGTTTATTTTTTTTGGGACGTTGGCTCTAATTGTAAATCTTTAAATTTGATTTCAGTTCAATGGTCTCATTGGTTGTCAATTTCCTAGTTTCGTTTTATTATCTTGTTAGTATTTGTGTATACTAATTTGGGTAAACCGTTCCCACAAGTTACTCTTGATACCCGGGCACTTGTGCCAGCCCGTGGGGATCGGGAACGCCCTTTGGGCCTTGCCGCGGACCGGGTCGGGCACCGGGTCGGATGGCGACCCGGCCTGGTTCGTGACAAAATGGTATCAGAGGGAAAGGTTTGCTCTCTTGGGTCGTTTTCTTTTGAAATGGAGTCAGAGTGGACCAAAATTAAGGTTGTCGGAACTCGGCGTTCTAGCTACGAGCAATGGGCATGGCCAGCACACCTCGTGACAGGACTCGAATTACCAAAGTGTGTTGAGGTTTGTCTGTGTTTTTGGTCGTTATGAATGATCGTGTCTAAGGGAAATGAAAAGGGAGTAAGGTCAGTGGTCTTAGTGAGCCCGCAGGGTCTGGAAAGCCTTGTGGAGCCGGGGAAACTGTCCTAAAATACTCTCTGTAGCCAGTGGCGTGATCGGCGTCTGGCCGCCAACCATATTTTCCAATCACCAACTGTCCCTAGTTTCTTCCTGCTTTGTTTCTCACCTCTTTGTTTTGGATTCGTGGAGATTTGGTTTTTAAGTAAAAATGTTTTGGTCTTGGAAAATATTTTTATACGAAACGCTTTAAAAAGAAAATGACGTGAAAGGTTTGGAAAGTGTGGGTTGGATGGTTTGGTTTAAAAAAAAAATTGAAAGTGTGGTTTTGATCCTTGGCGCTCTCATGGGAAACCACATGCATGAGTGTATACGAAAAGGGAAATGGTTAATGACACGAGCGGATGAGTGCTTGGATGGATATTAGGTGGGTGCCAATGCGACACGAGAACATGCATGTGCGAGGCCCACGAGACACCATTGGTGTTTGTGCAACCCACTGGCTTTGCTTATTTTTAAAATGTTTTGTTAAAGGAAAAGTTTGGTGTTTTAGTAAATGGTGTTTGTGTGGCGTGTCCTTGTGTTTTTGAGATGTTGGATGTGTGGCATTTTGAGCTGAGTATTCTTTCTGAATGGTTTTTGTTCCAAGTTTGAGTTCTTATTTGTAAGTTGGTATGCAAGCGTGTGGTTAGTAAATTCCTTTGAAGAGTACATTGGGGAGCCCTTGCAGTGGTTTCCCCTGCACGTTTGGTGTTTTCTTGTGGTATGTCTTGACCGTTGGACCAGTTTGGTTGGGTCCATAGTTTTCTTTCGTGACTAGTGTATCCCCCCCCATAAAGCATTGGCATGTGATTGAAGTACGACTACGGGGAATTCCCCATTGGCCGACCCTCCAGTTGATCAGAGGAATATCTTCTTGAACTATAGAATTGAACCCACCTCCCCTTTTTACAACAAAGTGGATTCTCCCACAGCGGGATGACAGATGCGAGGGGAGTTAAACAGAGTTTTGGTTTCTTTATGTTGTCTGAGTCATCAGATATGAAATTTGACTTCGTTGCATTTGAAGGTTCCCCCTAGAAATGAAGAAAGGAATTCCAGCGGGGAAGGGTGAAGGCGGTTCGGAATTTTTCAGTGTTGACCAGTGTCTTGAAGGGCCTTGTAGTTTTTTTACATTGGATACAAGGGTCATGTTCGGTGACATATTACAGCAGAAGGTCCCTTTGGTAGTCAACGATGGTTTGGAAGTGGTAGAGGAGACTCCAGTGGGAAAAAGGTGGAAGCGACCCTAAGTCATTGATGCGGTCTATCATTCTGAATAACCTCTGGTCTTGGTTTGTTTCGTTTAAGAAAAGGTTTGTGTTAGGCTACTAGTTGGCAGACCCAGTCGTATGAGGCTCCTATGGTTGTTTGTAGGGATCACGTGTTGTTCAAGACGCGGTTTAAAGTCTTTCTTAGTGTAATGCCTCTCTAGACGGTAAGGATCGTGCTCTGTGACGATTTGTGGTGTCGTATTCTCACCCGGTGTGACAAAGGGTGATGCACATGCACCATTCAGCTCTTTTGTTGGTGAATGTTCCGTGTATGATCAATGAGATGTTGTAGTGTGTGTGTCTGATGGTGTTTCCTCAGGTGCAGTATGATTGCTTGTGGCACCAAAAGGAGAAGCTCCGTTCGGGAGTCTTCCATGCCTGACTACGAGGCCGAAGATGCTTCAAACATCAGGGCTCCAGCCATAGGCCTCAGAGTGAAGCTGGCACGTGGTCAGGAACCCCAAGAGTATATGAGACCCCGACCTTATTTCTATCATCGGTGTTAAGAGTGGAGTCAGTTTAAATTGTTTTCTATGGTTGTTCTGTTCCGAACGAACCGTCTGGTTACGTAAGGTTTCAGTGACTATGCGAAGGCATGTCTACCTCGATGCCCTGAAGTCTTGGGGGTGGAATCCCATCAGACGTGATCACTTTTAGTGGTCCTTATGGGGTTTGTTGGGTGAATCAGTTTCAAATTTGAATAGTGTTCATCCAGGGATGTGAAGATGCAGGTTTGTTTTGGGTTGTGGCTTTAACGCCCCGGTAGTTGGGCCCCACCCTACCTGCCCCTTGTGGTGGGGTGTGTGGTCACCATCGGAAAATTTCTGAAGTTCTGTATCCTTTGTTAGTTCTAATGGCGGAAAGACCCATGATGAGACTTGCATAAAGGTCTCTGGAATAAATCGGTGTTGGCTTTTCATGAATGGTGGGGAGTCCGCCTGGACCTCCCCATGTTGGTTTTCTAGTCTCGCCTTGGGCGTTGGTAGGTTCTTAATGGTGGGGAGACCCATATTGGGTCTCGCATGAATGCCTCTAGAATGAATCAGTGTTGGACTCTTCTTTAATGGCGGGGAGTTCACTCGAACTTCTCCATGTTGGTTTTCCAGTCTTGTTTCGAGCGTCAGTGAGTTCCTTATGGTGGGGAGCCCCTCGGGCCTACCCATGTTGATATTTTGCTTCTGTTTTTAAATGTGGCTTGGTGATAAGTGATAAGAGTGTTCCATGGACGTGGTTTAACCTTGTTTGTTCATTCTATCCAAGCGGTGTGGTTTCGATTTAATAGTGCTTGAGGTGTTTCGGCTTGTGAGGTTGGTTTCTGTGGGTGCGAGAGTTCCCTTCCTTGATCAGTCAACTGGAGGCGTTCTAGCTCTTCGGGGCGGGCGACACATATCAGAAAATCTTTATATGAGTTTCTTGAAGTTGTCTTTGAGTCACTTTATCTGAGCACGATACTTTTTCCTCTCTTTGCTTGGTGTTTGTGAGGATCCCCTTTGAACCTTAAATGAGTATGGTTTTCTGCTTTGGGGTTTGGTTCTGGTTGTGGCTTTCCGGGGACAGAAAGCTTTATGGTGGGGAGAATTGTTGCACCCGTCCTTTTTATATTATTTATTTTATTATTATTATTATTATTTTTTTATTGGGCATCAGATAGTTCAGGTTGAGGCCCGAATTAAAATTTCTGAGCTCTTACTTAGAAATGAATGTTTCAACCTTGGTTGTGTCCAGCGCATCGCGGTCGAAGCCGTGAAACCTCGCTCTGGTTGCCGTGTGACCCCGCCCGATTAACCACACTGCCTGCTCAGTGCACGATTAATTAATTAATTATCAAAGTAATTAAGTTAAATGGTTAATAAAATATTTAAATCGAAAGGTGTAAAAGATGATAGTTTGATTATATTTATTACTATTATCACCTTTTTTTTTCTATTAAAAATTTTATGGGCCGCGCGGAGTAACCGCGTAGTTGCCCGATTCTTTAAAAATAAAGTTGATCAAATGAAGTTTAAACAATTTTTTTTATGATAATGAATATAGTTTTTATTTTTATTATTATTATTATTATTATTATTATTATCATTATTATTATAGTTTTTGTAAGTTTTATTTTATTAACACCAATTTATAATTATAAATGATTTTAAGTATTAGATTTTTAGTTTTATTATTATTGTTTTTTATTTTATTTTATTTTAGTTTTAAGTTTTATTTTATGTGTTTATTATTATTTTTTTGGGGTAGGTTTTTCTTACCCCCTTCATCTTTTTTGTGTGCCGCAACCTGGATCCCCCCTCCTTTCCCGTTTCTTTTTTTTTCTCCTGCTTCTTCATCCCGTTTCCCTTCTCTGCACCCCATCCTTCTCCCCACTCCCATCGCCCTCCTCCTTCTCCCGGCCTGCTCCCCCCACCGCCGGTGCCCCATCCCACCGCCCCGCACCCTCTCTTCCTGGCCCAAATCACTCTGGCTGCGCTCCATCCTCCTCTACCAGCATTCCCCGATAGGCTGCTACCTCCCGGCGTTCTTCAATCCGGCGTCTCCCTCCTCATCCATCCCCACCGCAACATATTCCCCATGCCTCCGCGCCCCCTGCTACAGCCTCCCGACCCCGTCGAACCACTGCCCTGCTCTCCCTCTCGGCTAGCCTAGTTTGCCTCCCCCTTTTTCCCTTGGACGACCCATGTCCGGTGAATTTCGGACAGTCGCCACACCCCCTGCCATCTTGAACTGAGATTAACCATCCTCTGGTTTTGCCCAGCCGTGCGCGCACCACTCCGTGTTTTATTTCCAGCAGGTTTCTTTTTTTTTTAATTTTCTGGCACCGCATAGGCTCAGACAGCATATCATACCCCTTGCCGTAAGTTCTCTATACCTCGATTGATAGTTCTTTTAATTTTATTGAGTTGTGATTTGGGTGTTGGTTTCGCGTTTGGTCCGATTATGGTGTAATTGCTCCGATTTCTTGTTTTTAGGGCTTATTTGTGTTTTTTATGGTGTGTTTGGCATGCGGCGGTAGTTTCGCGCCAAGCTCACGAGGATTCCTACATTTCGAGGTAGGTGGTTCCGTGCTATACCATCATTAGATGATTTAAATTGCTCCTTAGTTAAATTATAATGTGTTCTAATGATAAATTGTGTGATGCGAAATTTATTTTAGGCGTGCTTCGATATTCATATTTGATGAATTTGAATTGTTTTTAAGTAAATTCCAATGTATTTCACGTGCGTCGTGTTTTTGAAATCTTTAGATGTATTTTGGTTAATTGGTTAAGGTGTGAAAATTGTGTTTTCAAGAACGCTTGAGGTGCAAGGGTGATTAAATTGAGTTTTCCTTTTAAAGAAGATAAACTATTTTGACGTGTTAATTTTTATTATGAACCTTGAGTATGTTTTAGGGGTGCGAATGATGTTTTAGAAGGGTGGGGATGTGCAATTGATTTTCAAATGGTTCTGGCATCTAAAATTTGTGTGTTTTAAAGTGAGTTCTTGTGGTATGCATATGTGATGTTTTATTAATTGAGAAATTGTTTAATTAAGTGACTTTTGAGGTGCGAAACATGGTTAGGAAGGTTTTCTAGGTTGTTTGGAAGGTTCGAAATGTGTTTTCAAGTTCTTTGAGGTGTTTGTGTAATTAAATGTAGATTTTCAATGAAAATGAGTCACTTTGGGTGTGTTTGTCATGTTGCGTAATTTGGAATTAAATTGAAAATCTTTTGAACAATGGGAAAACATGTTTTGGTTTGTACAAGCTGCACCTTTGGTTTTAAAGCGACGTTATTATATGAAATCGAGTTCATCTTTCCTATACAAACCTTTTCTTTCTAATTTTAAGTGTTTTATAAATTGTTAATTGCACTTATTAAATTATATGTGAAGTGCGGGAGTTGTGTTGGATGGAATTACGTGTGCGTTAAGTTTTTAAAGGGATTCTTACAAGTGAAATTGGGCATGCCTCATGTGCAAACTCTTATTGTGTTATTTAGAAATGTTCTTCAAATTGTTTACATATATTATAAATTCATGCAAGTGATCCAAACTATGCTATAAAATGGTTTTAGTGTGCGTGTGTTTTTTTAAATGGTGTTTGGGTATGCAAGCGGGGACTTGTGGGTGTAATGTTTTGTTTGGTTTGGGATATGTGAAAGTGATATACATTATGTGAATGTGAAACATGATTGAGCACAAGGGAAAACCCTGGGTATCTAGGTGGGCAGACTAGAACTAGTTCGCTAGTGAACCAGATGGGTATCGTCCCTGTTTCACCTAGCTGGATTGACGATTGCAACACTAACTAAACATATGTTATCTGAGGGTCGTGGCCTTCTAAGCCACGTGTTCTAAGGGTCGTGGCCTTCTAATCCATGTTTTTCTGAGGGTCGTGGCCTTCTAATCCACGTTTCACCGAGACATGAGGTTTCTAGGGTCCCACACGAGCTAGATGAACCTTAGGGGATTTACCCATAGTGCTCTACCATCAATGTCGTGGTGCCTTCCGTCGGCATATGGAGGAACACTTGGGTGTGAGTGTGTGTGTGTGTATGTGTGTGTGAGTGTGTGTGTGTGTGTGAGAGTGTGTGTGTGTGTGTTCCCATAATGAACTTTTCTCTTCCACTTTAAAATCGTGTCTGTGAAATGAGTTCTTTTTAGTGTTTTCCTTTAGCATTTGGTTTGTAAATGTTTTCTTTAAAAAGCATTTTTAAAGTATAATTTTTGAATAAGCACTTTAAATTGTATTGTGATGTTGTGGCATGGAACTTTTTCTCGGTGGCATCCTACTGGGCTTTTAGCTCACACCCTACATACACCCTTGGGTGTATGTAGATTCTTGTTTCTTGTGTATTCCAGGTTGTACGTCGTGCTCAGCGATGGTGGTTCTGGTCGTTGTTGGTCTTCTCGTGTAGGTTGGTGTTGTGGCGTGCAGATGCTACACCACTCTTGTCGCTTGGAGGTTTGAGTTAGAGTTTTGGTCTCTTTTGTTGTCGTTTATTTTTTTTGGGACGTTGGCTCTAATTGTAAATCTTTAAATTTGATTTCAGTTCAATGGTCTCGTTGGTTGTCAATTTCCTAGTTTCGTTTTATTATCTTGTTAGTATTTGTGTATACTAATTCGGGTAAACCGTTCCCACAAGTTACTCTTTATACCCAGGAACTTGTGCCAGCCCGTGGGGATCGGGAACGCCCTTCGGGCCTTGCCGCAGACCGGGTCGGGCACCGGGTCAGATGGCGACCCGGCCTGGTTCGTGACATTGGGTGTTATCTTTCTCTTTCATGTACATATTTTCAATTTACACTAATTTTATTCTATTTTTAAACCTATTTATATGTTATTCCAGATGACCTTCTTATTTATCTTTCCATATTTTCAAGAGGAAGTTTTATTAAACCTTTTTATGATGTGGATTTTCTACAAAGGAATTCTCAAATATAAAACCCTTGATTAATGAGAACAAGTTAAAAATGTGAGTATATAATTTATTAAGGGGGGGGGGGTCAAAATGTAACACCTTGATATTTTAAAAGAATAAAATTTAGTTCAATAGCCCACACGACACAAAACATTGAGCTTAAACAAACAAAAACATATTATTATTTAAATATGTCAGTTATAACCTAGATGTTGAAATAGAGGGTATGAGTAGTATTAAATAAATTATGAAATATATATATAGTACCTAATTAATAAAAATTCATTGTTTAATTCTTATTAAATTAGTAATCAATTTTCAGTAAAGTTATTTTATGCTTTAGAAATACAATTTCTTCAAAAATGTTTTTATTGATTTTTGTGAGAAAATATTATAATTAATTTTTAAAACTTATATAAAATATATTTTATACAAATAATATCATTTTTTAAACCATTATATCAAAATTATCTTAGGGTGAAATTTTTAGTTTTTTTGAAAAGATTAATTTTCTAGTGAATAGTGAAAAATATCAATTTTTATTAAAAACTGTATTTTTGTTTCAAGAATTTAAAAATTTCCATTTTATTTTAAAATAATTTAAAACTAAAATAAGTTCTATAATTTTATTAATTATTCAATTAATTTCATTTTAATAAATTTTATTTTTTAATTTGATATAAGAACATTTTTATACATAAAATGACATTTTTCTGAAAAACTGTTTTTCATTGCATTCTGTATTTTGATTTTAAATTAAATTATGAAAATTATAGGTTTTTAATTTAATAAAATGGATTAAATATTTGAAATTAGGAGGTTAAAATTTGGAAAATATTCCCATTTTAGTTTTGGTCAATATGAATGGCGACTATTGTAAAATTTATCACCTCGCTAAATGGTAAATCCGGTAAATCTAGGTTAAAACTAAGTGATAAGGTCATAATTTTTCATTATAATTCTCATTGTATGAATTTGATTATAATAATATCACCTTATTATCAAAATTTATATTTTTAATGGACACATTTCCTTGAAAATTATCAATATAATATTTAAATCAAAGAATGTTACAAAATGTCACTCTCTTAGTTTTAAATATCTATTATGTGACCACATAGGGACAAAAGAAAGTTAAAATTGAATCTAAATATCAATTATGTGAATAATTAAATTACATTTATTATGATAATTTATTTATAATTTTTGTGTCTATAAAATTATCTTAAATTATTGCGCAATGCTAATACAATATTTATTCAATTAATAGAAAAATAAAATAAATTATATTAAAAATACTAAAAGTGATATAATTTGAGTGATATACAGTTTTATATGAATTTTATATATTAATATGAAATATTATTTATTTTTAAATCAATTATATTCAAAATAAAACTTTGTCTTGATGTATTTGAAGTCAAATCAAATGAATAGTTTCAAAATTGACATTAATGATAATTTATCAAAATAACATTTTATTAAATTATTTAAAAATCATTAAAATCTTGAAAGAGTGCAAGCGGGTAATATATGGTCTAAAATTTCATCCATTTTCCATTTATGAGTTAATATTTACCTTATATGTAAAATTATAACCCGTTAAGAATGAAAAATATGTTACTGGAGTTAATGTTAAAATAGGTTAATTAAGGGGTCAAACAAAAAGATAAGGTTTAAAATACCACATTAACCTATATAAATTTTATTTTTTGATAATATTTCAACCATATCCTACTCTAGGTTTGAATAACTACATAAATTGGTTTACATTTCTCTTGATAATGACTTTATTATATTTTAACTTTATGAAATTCCAAAAGTGCCCCTCACCTCAATTATAAAAGGAAACCTCCTCCCTCACTTATTTACACCACATAGAGCCTTATAAGTCAACCAAAACCTACCGAATTACCTTATAAAATTAATTATACACACTATAAAGGTTATGGTCATAAAAAAATACCAACCCTAGTACCCTTAAGAGGAAATTTAAATTAGTTACCTAGTGTATAATGGTGATTTCATAATCATAACAAAAATACCAACCCTAGTACCCTTAAGAGGAAATTTAAATTAGTCATTTCAAAAGAGAGGTAATCGCATTAACCGATCATTTTATTTTTTACTTCTTCTTTACCCTATCTAAATCTAAGGTATTTATCATAAAATAATAACTTTAGTATAATAAACATACTAATATTTTATTATGATTATGAAATCACCATTATACACTCTCTTTCCCATCAAATGGGACGTGAAGGTATCGCTCATTCATACGTACGACTTACCATATCCACATAGAAATGAAATTCATTTTCCACCACCATATTTCATGGATTTTTATTATGATGGGTTTAATTTTTATTTATAATAATTATTAAATAATCATACCCATGTAATTATAATATCACATCTACCTTCTTACCTTACAATCTGTTGGAATACAATAACATTGCTCATGCGTACGTGTGAACTACCACCTCCATGAAGCGACGCGATTTGAATTTCATCTCCATTTTACTTGGATGGTAATAAAGATGAATTACATGAATATATATGATATATATTATATAATAATTTTTTTAGATGAAAATTATTATTTACCTTTCTTTCGTTCCATCAATTGAAAATTTAAAACAACGTTCATACGTACATATGACCCACCGTCTTCATGAACGACATAATTCATTTATATATATATAACTTTTACGAATGACATTGAATATGATTATAATGAATATAAATGATAATTATATAATTATTAACATTATGGAGATTATATAACCATGATAAAAGTAAAAGGACCAAAACTAACAAATAAAAACATACATGAAAAATGAAGCAGTCATCGCGCATAACAATGATTTTAATAAATAATTATTAATAAATGGGTGATAAAAGGTTATAAGTAAATCATATATGATATGATATATATGAATATAGTTCTATAATAGATTTATAATGTCATGACATGTCCCGGTAGGGCCTGTGTTGTGACCACCCCAAGCCCGCCTCTGATAGGCCATGGGATGACGACTAGCACTGAGTAGACATATCTCACAAATGGGAGGCCTTAGCCTAATTACCTGTACACACACACGTGTCTCCAAGCCCAAAAATCTAAAAATAAGGGGTAAAACCAACCACCATTCATTAAAACTACTAAACATAAAAATAATACAACCAGAGTGCAATCAGAAAGTAAAGTGCAGTACTACAAACTGGGCCAGAATACAAGCCCAAAAAAAGAAGAGACAACTACAAAGACCGACCTACTAACGAGGGTACTGAAGCTGCGGTAGAAAGATATCGGGAACGCCTCGGCCCGTCTGATCTCACAAGGCACTGTCCGGTCTAAGCCCTGGTCCTGCTCCACCTAGGACTCCGTTAAAACATCGGTTGTCTATACAAGACACAACACGTGCGAGAAAAGTCCGTGCAGGGGTGAGTAAAACAATACTCAATAGGACAAACCGAAACCACAAAGGAAGAACCAAAAAAGAATTCACAGTTGTCTCTACATAGGTATACACCCATACATATACCAAGGATATCCAGATATAATCAAATACAATACATAGAGTAGAAGGATAAGTCACAACCACTTCTGCCACAAGATTATGCTAACTTGGGCCCTGCCCAAAGAGAAGACGCTTGTCAAGGGTCATAATATACAGATAGGGGATTCTCCTTAGAGAATAATATGAACCCAATCTGTATTACTCCACAATGTAGGGGATTATTAGAGAATACCACGAACCCTATGATGTGACTTTTAGCTTAGGGGATTCTGAAGAATACCATGAACCCTACCGATACAGCCCACTAGATGGAGGATTAACACCCTTCACCCATAGGTCACATCAATACCCAATGAACTTTATAAAGGGTGATAGTGTATCACTCTAGTCCCAAGGAGGATTCTATAACTCTACTCGAGACTCTATCTATCGAGGGGATTGCCATGAAATGTCGTACCGAACCCTCGAGGAAAGAACCAAGGGGAAGCTCCAAACCTATACTTAACCTTAATAAAAACCCACAAATTCATATCAAAAGGACCGCCTCATCATAAGGGTCTCAACACCATAGACGTCTTGTCAAATAGACTTACAGTTTGAAATTTATGGGTTTTTTTGTAAAAAGGGGCCGGTTGTGTCCGAGCCCGGTCTGACCCGACCCGTCGGGTCAACCCAGCCCAGACCGGATAGGCCCAGCCTGGTCCACCACGCCAGCCCAACCCAAGGCCAGCCCACCTGTCTGAACTGGCCCGTTTCATCGAGCCGGTCTATTCCACCCGAGACGCGGCAAGCACCACGGTCCCGCTAGACCCCAGCCCTCCAACCACGTTCGCCCGCACCGCCGACGACCACTACCGGTGGCCCCTGTCTACCGCCCTTGGCATAGCTGGGGGACTCTTTCACTGCCACACATGCCGCCTCTTGAACCTCCACACGCATCACCTCTTTCACCGCTGCCACCCCCCGTGCGCTGTAACATCCTGGATCTGGGTGCAACCCAGAGGTACCCTGTACCCAGTTGGTAACATGGACTCAAGCGCACTTCCTCGAATTCCAGAGGCTTCTGACTAGTAGGGAGGGCCTTAGGTGTGATAGTGGGGAAACTATTATCTCATTGATAGAGTAACATAGCGGAAACAAATAGAAAACAATAGGGGAAGCAGTAATACCATACAACAGAAATAAATAGCGGAAGACTGATAGTATAAACAACTACATCATATATATATATATATATATATATATATATATATAAATGATGCATGTCACATGTATCAAGGAAAGAATCCAAACAAGTCACAATGCTAGAAATACAACACTGAAACAAAATTACATAAAATAGTAAACTCCAATAGCCTCGCAAGCCTCATCTTGGTCCTATACTCCCCAGCTTCACACCAATCAAGTATTTGATGAATAAGGGTGCTTTCCATTATCTATACATGAAACCATATAATCTGTTTGGGTCCAAAATCATGACCCAAATAGGGTGTGATACGAATACCAGTAGGTAACCACCAAAAGATCCGTTCCAAACTATTAGTGAATATATATAGCAGGTAATAAGAAGAAATGAAGAAATAAACTAGGAAGTACTCAAAATTAAACAATCCTACAGTTTCAATTACATTAATTTATATTTATTAATTATTCAACTATTGAATAATGTAACCTCGGGGTCTAGCCTAATCTCTGTATTCCCCTATGTAACAACAATAAACATACGTCTCAAAAAACCATCTAAACAATCAAGTAAAACCGAGTCCAAGCTTGTGATTTGGCTTGGCGGGCTCGTCACAATAAATCAAACATTCATAAGTAATCCTTTGGGAAATTCATCACAGTCTAATCCCCTCTAGTTTTCACATATCATCAATTTAATAAAATAATAATGACCCTCTGGGAAATCTCTCACAATCTAACCCCTCTAGTCCCACATAACAACAATCCATTACAAACGACCACCTGGGTAGCTCTCATATTCAATACCCCTTAGTATGAATATAAATAATAATTATAATGACCCTATGAAAGCTCTCACAGTCAATGCCTTATATTCCAACATACGTTTAATAATGACCCTCTGTGTAGCTCTCACGGTCTAACCCCTCTGGTCAATGAACTCATGGAAACTCTCATAGTCAATGCCTCTGGTCAACGATAATAATAATTATACATAAAATACCCCACATCAGGAAGCTCTCACAATCAATTCCCCTTGTTCATACTTTCATAATGTGAATCACATGCATCTCACATAAATAGAAACTCCATCCTAACAACACTAGGCATGGAAACAAATCAGCCTAACATGCTTTCTAAACCCAATGACCATAACCAAATCAAACATGGGAAACACATCCAAAATCAAGGTAATAAACCTTATTCATAATCAATAACCCCTTCTCAAACAAAAAAACCACAACATGAATTAAATAGGGTTAAATTCTAAAACACACAATACCCTAAACATGGGTATTCTCCACTTTAAGCATATATAATCCAAAGACTATCAAAGAAAGTAACAAACCACCTACCTTGATGTTGTAAGATGAACACTCTTGAACTTCATCCCTTGAATTGGCATAGAACCATGTAGATCTACAAAAATGACAAAATAATTCAACATTGAATAACTCAAGAGAGAGGATAAATCAAGAATATAGGCTCTAGGGAAAGTGATAACTCACCAGTGGGAATCCAACGCACCCAACAACATCTCAATCAGAGCTCGGACGGAGGAACATGAGTATCTTGAAGATCTTCGGCCATTCATCGCTCTCCTGTATGAACCGAGGGAAGAAGAAAGGATTACTAGAGATGATACGTGACCCCGATCCAATTAATCAAATAAAAAGAAAAGTACATGGCATGTTCATTTAATGTACACACCATGTACATTCCTCAACCGGCCCCCGCTTTAGGCATTCCACATAGCCATGTACTTGGCCGTTACACAGACATTACACAAATACCCATGACAACTGGGTACACAACATGTACTCAAGAGTACACAACATGTACTTAGAAAATTACCAAAACTTAATTTTTCCTAAAAAACAACCCTAAATAAAGATCCATACCTGAAATAAATATTTAGGTTCTTACAAAATTCCCCCTTAAAGAAATTCATGCATGAATTTCCCTTCAAATGGTGGTGAAGAAGAAACTTCAAACAAATCTGGCCACTGGGATCGTATGTCAGCCTCCCTCTCCCAAGTCTCATCCTATACTCACCTATGCTTCCATAAAATCCATACCAGAGAAATATTCTGGACATGGAGAACCTTTGTGCTGTGATCCAAAATCTGTATAGGGTGCTCCTCAAAGGATGAATCCACCTCCAACTCAACCTCCTTGGGTTGAGAAACATGAGACGGGTCTGAAAAGTAATGTCGTAGCTGAGAAACATGGAAGATGTTGTTCATATCCTGGTGCCTTTGAGGTAACTACAACCAATAAGCAATCAACCTGACTCTCTCAAATACCTCAAATGGCCCGACGTATCTTGGTGATAGATTCCCCTATCTCATAATCCTCCTATGTTCCAACCTTTATGTGACATGTAAGAAAACCTTATCTCCGACCTTGAACTCCAGAGGTCATCTCCATCGATCAACATAATATTTTTGTTGATACTGTGGAGTATCAATCCTCTTCTAAATCAACTCCACTTGCTTAGTGGTCTCTTGGTTAAGATGGGGTCACAGTATAGTTTCCTCTCCTAACTCTATCCAACATAGGGGTGATGGACATAGCCTACTGTATAAAGCCTCATAAGGTGACATCTGAATCATCTCTTAAAAAATGTTATTCTAAGAAAACTCTACTAGGGGTAAGTGTCTTTCCCAAGACCCCCTAAAATCCAGAACACATGCTCGAAGCATTTCCTCCAAAACCTAAATCGTATGCTCAGACTAGCCATCTGTCTGGGGATGGTAAGCTATAATCAGAAGTACCTGTATACCCAAAGCCCTTTGTAGTCCCTGCTAGACACAAGAAGTGAAACATGAATCCCCATCTGAAACAATAGTGTGCAGAACCCCATGTAAATGTACAATCTCTTGAATGTACAACTTTACAAGATCATCAACACTAAAGGTTTCCTTGATCAGAAAGAAATTTGAAACCTTTATGAGTCTGTCAACAACAACCCAAACTGCATCACTCCCTCGAGGTGACCTCGGTAAACCCATCAAGAAATCCATCGCGACATCATTACAATTCCACTCAGGAATGGGTAACTAATATAAAATCCCTACTAGTCACTGATGCTCCACCTTCACCTACTGACAGGTGGAACATCTCATGAAAATACTAGCTACATCTCTCTTCATACTCAGCCACCAATACTAACTGTGTAGATCTTGATACATCTTGGTGACACCAAGATGAACTGTCCAAACTAAGTAATGAAAATCTCACAACAGATCATTGCGTATGTCTATTGATACCCATACACACCCATGAAAAATCAAGATCTCATACTCACCTACAATTCATACAGTAGTAGGGTCCTTACCTAACACACTCTCTTGTAGGACTAAGCCTTCAGAATATGATAGCTTCCTCATTCGCACTTGATCCCAAAGAGTATAGGTAATAGCTATATAAGAAAGAAATGTCTGTCCCTGTCTGTCATGAACCTCTAAATACATCTGAGAGAATAGAGCCATAATATGCCACTCACTATTGGCCTCCTGAACTACCTGTATCTGAGTCCTCCTGGTCAATGCATCAACCATTGCATTTCCTTTCCCAGGTGTATAGGCAGCTCAAAGTTAAAATACAGAAGGTACTCAACCCACCTTTGCTGTCTCAAATTAAAATAACACTAAGTAAAGATATACTTGAGACTTTTGTGGTCAGTGAAAACCACAAAATGATCTCCCAAAATATAATGTCTCCAATAGTGTAAAGTATTAACAACTTCAACTAACTCAAGACTGTGTGTCGGGTAATTCCTCTCATATGGTCTCAACTTTCGAGACCTGTATGCAATGACTCCTTACCCCTGCATAAGTACTGCTCCTATCCTGATACCTGATGCATCGCAGTAAATGGTGTAACTCTTTCTCGGATCTAGAAAAATCAATATCAGTGCTGAATTCAATCTCCCTTTTAGATTATTAAAGGATGAATCGTAGGAATCTATCCACAAGTACTTTTCACCCTTCTTAGTCAGGCCTATCAGTGGTGTTGCTAAGCATGAAAAGTCCTTTATAAAGTTCCATTAGTAACCATCCAGCCCTAGAAAACTCCGTACCTCAAATATATACTTCAGATTCTCCCAGGAAACCACTTCTCTCACTTTCTATGGGTCTAATTATACTCATATCTCTGAGATAACATGACCCAATAAGTGAATCTGGTCCATCCAAAATTTTCATTTTGAGAGATTATCATATAAATGATGCTCTCTCAGTATACTCAATATGATATTAATATGGGTGGCATGATCGTGTTGACTGTGGGAGTACACCAAGATATCATTTACGAAAACTACCAAAAAATAATACAAATAAGGATAGAACACTTGGTTCATCAGTGCCATGAAAACTGCTGGAGCATTAATGAGACCAAACAACATAACCAAATACTTGTATAGACCATACCTACTTCAAAAGGATGTGAGGGGTATATATGATGGTCTAACGTGCAACTGATGATAACCAGATCTCAAGTCAATCTTCAATAACACCCACACTCCTCAAAACTAATCAAAGATATCATCAATCCTCGACAAGGGATATCGTTTCTTGACCGTCAACTAATTCAGCTTCTGATAATCCATGCAAAGTATGAGGGTACCATCCATCTTCTTCACGAAAAGGAAAATATGACCCCAAGGAGAAGTACTGGGTTAGATGAAACCCTTTTCTTGAGACTCCTCTAACTATTTCTTGAGCTCCTATAACTCTAATTTAGCCATCATATATGGAAGAATGGACACCAGTGCCGCTCCTAGAACAAGCTCAAAAGAGAAATATAACTCTTACTCTGGAGGTAAACCTGGAAATTCATTTGGAAAGACATCTCTAAAATGATCCACCACTAAAGGAAAATCTATTTGTGGAGTCCCCTGGTCATCCAGATATAAACTAGCAATCTAGGATGTAATTCCTCCCAACCTAAGATGCTCGGGTCCTGCTCTGCTCGTCTGAACATCCCATTATCCCTTGTGTAGAAAATACCTTCCCTTTGGTGATGTGAAACTCACCATGCAGTGATAATAGTCAATAAAGGCCTAGAAAGAGACTAGACAGTACATTATGAGAATGAAATCGAAGCTTATCATCTCTAAGAAATAGAGGTTCCATAAGAAGTGACACCCACCAAACTCAAGAGGGCACTCCTTGAACTAACGTACACTAGCCGTTATAATACCCAACAGAGTTTCTAGCATCATAACATTCTCAAAAGTAAAGATACAGAGCCCAAGGATATCCATAATAACACAAAATATGAAAATATGGGAATCCCTTGTATCAAAAAGGGAAGAAGCTAAAACTGAGGCAACTAAAATCATACCTATAACTATAGAGTTTCCGGAATCCTACTCATGTTGGGTATTCTCCATTACAAAAGTCTGACCTATACCATGACCCTGTGACCCTTCCTGACTACCCTAAGCTGATTCACCTTACTATCAATAAAAACCTGCTGACTGGATACCACATCCACAACCTCCTCCTCAGCCTGAATGACAAGATGAACTCCAGTTCCTTGACTGATGAGAAACTGGTGGTCCTAATCTTGAATGTGGAGTCATAGTAGAACCCCTATCACTAGCTTCTGGTGAGAAAAACCGACAAAAATGCTAAAGGTGGACCATCTTTCCACAAGATCATCACTCAACTGAGTCTTTTGGGAAATGTGGTCTCATGTGCCTACTCTTCCCACACTTGTATCATATCACCTGGCTACCTTAAGAAACACCCTTGCTACTAAAATCACCACGCGAAGCCTCCCTACAGTTCTTTCTACTATCTTTCGAAGGAGTACCAGCCCTGAATGCTGAACTGCCCTGGCTCACAGCTCCTAACTCCCTCAGATTACACTCAGTAATCAACATCTAGTTCACTATAGTCATCACAGAAGTCAACCTAAAGACATTCACCTACGATCAAATGTCATACCTAATACCATCCTCAAATTGCCTTTCCAAAGATAACTCATCACCTCCTAGAACAGGTGTGAAGTGTTGGAGCTCTATGAAACGAGATGATTAGTCCACCACTAAAAGAGATCCCTGCTCTAAATTAATGAACTCACAGGCTCAATCAGACCTCAATGTCTCAGGGTAGAAGTAATCATAGAAGATCCTCTAAAACTTTTACCAAACCATTTTTCTGATAATGTCTCACCTGTGAGATCACATCCCACCATCTCTTGGAGTAATCATGTAATATGTACGTAGAAAGATTCACCCTCCTATCTGCAGGTGTCTTCAGATACTCAAAGATAGAAATCATGGCCTCTAACTATGAATCTGTAGCCTGTGGTCCTCCAACCCTTGAAAAAGTGGGGGGATTATACTATTGGAACACCCGTCAGCTCTTCCATAGATGGGGTAGGATGAGGTGCTCCCTGTAAATTCTATAACATCCTCAAAAATCCTTCACAAAACTATACATCAACACCTGTTTTCGGTATAACATTTGGTGCCAAGATAAAAACGATGGGAGGATCTATTGGTAGTCCCTGGTCTACCATTTCCAGTGTCTGATCACCGCCCTGTACCTGGTGTACAACCGGAGGACGTCTTGGTGGCATGACTCTTCAAGGTCAAGCACATACCTTAGTACAATATTATCAAGGAAAAAAATATAGAAGTGAAAGTATGGAACAAAAGAATAAAAATATTCAAGTTTTAAAAAACAGGGTTACACGACGTGTATAACCACTACACAACATGTTATCTTATGGTTTAACATGGGTGTGTACCTATGCCAAACCTGGCCATGTAACACCCCTACAAACAGTATGTTCCTTCTGACACATGGTGTGTACTTGAATTTTCCCTCCTTCCCAAGTACTTCTACATCGTTAAACCACATGGGGTCTGTCAGCGCAACACTACACGGCGTGTTCAACCTATACATAGCGTGTATTGTTTAACTCCCATAGACCCATTTCATTGGTTACACGGTCAGAGACACGGTCGATTTTACACATGGCGTGTTCAAGATGGACACGGTGTGTACCATCTAAAATCCATCCACCCGTATCGTTAGTCACACGGCCGGACACACTGTCCTTACGGAACGGTGTATACTCCTAGTACACAGTGTGTTATACCAAATTTTCCCAACCCCACGTCTCTTCTCACACATTCAGTCACATGGTTAAATACTACACGACCTGTACATACAGTACACGGTGTGTACTTAAGAAAAGTTGTTTCTTCTAGAACAGAAGAACACATGACATGTGTTCATAATACCGCATGTTGTGTTGTCTAGGTTTCTAGATAGTAAGCCTCTAAAACTTCTCCAAAACCCTTAAAAGCTTAAAATTTTGTCCAAGGAATGAAAAATTCTAACCCATGAGATCCCATACTCCTTCGAATCAAAGTTTGGAATGCTTTTTCACATCATAACTTGACAAAATTCAATTAAAGTTCAAACACAATCCACCAAATTCTGATCCAAGAGGGACCATAACACCTCATGGACCAAATTTTGGAGTCCATATAAATGAAACTTTATATATTAGTAATACCCTATCAAATAGTAGGTATTATATCAAGGCATCTATCAGAACAACATTCATATCTAGCACAACATCTATCACAACAACATGCAATCGGTAATTCACCCTAAATGGCATGATAAGAATGAATGACATGTGATCTTTAGCAAGTGCCTATATGATGATTAAGATGGAATACCCTCATCTCATTAGGTTTCAAAAGAAATAGAACCTCAATTATATCAACGATAACAGAACAAAACAAGTGAATCACCCAACGGTGAAATCAAATCAACTGTAATAATTGCAAAACCATAAAAATTTCAATATTCGAGGTAAATTGGATTTTCCCATTACATGGGTTAGATACTCCTAGGAAAAACTTATTACCAACTACCTATTCCTTCCCATACTTATCTATCAGCTCCAAATAGTAAGACAAAGTAGAAAAGAAACTCCTCTAACACCACTTTGTAATGTTCAAGATCTGGGTGCCACCCAGAGGAGCCCCGTACCTGGTTGGTAACATGGCCTCAAATGCATTTACCTTAATGCCAGAGGCTGCCGACTAGCAGCGAGGGCCTTGGATGTGATAGTGGGGAAACTATTCCCTCATTGGTATAGTAACACAACATAAACAAATAGAAAACAATAGTGGAAGCAGTAATACCATACAACAAAAATAAACAGTGGAAGACTGATAGTATAAACAACTACAACACACACACACACACATATATATATATGATGAATGTCACATGTATCAAGGAAAGAATCCAAACAATTTACAATGATGGAAATAAAATACTGAAACCAAAGTAAAGAAAACAGTAAACTCCAACAGCATCACAAGCCTCAGCTTGGTCCCATGCTCCCTAGCTTCACATCAATCAAGTACCTAATGAAGAAGAGAACTTGCCCTTATCTATACCCACAACCATATAATCTATTTGGGTCCAAAATCATGACCCAAACAAGGTGTGAGACATATCCCAGTAGGAAACCACCAAAATATCTTTGTCTAACTATCAGTGAATATATATAGCAGGTAATAAGCATAAATGAAGCAATAAACTAGGAAGTACTCAAAATTAAACAATCCTACAGTTTCAATTAAATTCATTTATATCTGTCTATAACTTTTAAATATGAACCTGAATATGTATATAATTAATATAAATGATAATTATATTATAATTAAAATTATGGATATGATATAACAATTATCAAAGTACAAATATCAAAACTTTCAAACCAAAATATACATGAAAAACGAAGCAGTTATCACCCCAAACATTGATTTTAATAAAGAATTATTAATAAACGAGTGATAAAAGGTTATAAGTAAATAATATATGGTATGATATATATTAATATAATTTTTAATAGATTTATAATAAATCTATATTTATCATACAAGATGTTTGAATGCATACAAAGGCAGTGAACCCGAGGTAAGGTTTTCTTGTCTCACCTTTAATTTCATGAGACATATGCCATATTCACCAATTATTTATTTTGTGTGGTGTATATAATACCCTTTTTATATGTTATATCATTAATATATTTATATTAATGGTATTAAAATCTTCATTTAAAGTTATTTCTTTCATGGGGTTATTATTTAAAAGTTACCAAAGTGATAAGGGTTTATTTCACAATCTCATCATTATTTGGGATTGTTTATGTTTAAGTATCACTTGGGAGAATTATTTGATATTTATTTTTTAAACCCAATATATTTTATTCCACTTTTTTTATTCATAAAATTTTCAATTAATAGTACCATCTCTCTCTATTTTGTATATAAATGGTTGAGAAAATGTTTTTTAGAAAAGTTGACTTCATTTCTCTCTTTGGTCCAATATCCTTTTCCTCCTATATTCATGTTTTCTAAAATTATTTTAAATAATGTTTAAAAAAAATAAAAAATTATTTATTAAATAATTTTTTACGCATGTTTTAATTTTTTACAAAAAGGTTTTATAAGTAATCTTCTTATCATTTTCTGAATGAGGTACTTTCGTTGTTTTATAAAAAATGTAAAAAAATATTTATTTTAACATATATGACATAAATGGAATTTCCCACCATCATTAACATTAATTTATTTGAATATTACTATATAATTTTTCATGATAATTTTTAAATAAAATTATTTTCATAATATTCTATAAATGTATAGTTTTTAAAAGTGATTTTCAAAGTGAAAATGGTATTTTCCTCAATAATGTTTTAATGATATTTTAATGATATTTTTATTCATCATAAAAAAACCCTTATTTTACTTATACTCCATTGAGAATGTATTATAATGATACCATCCCTATTATTTTTCTTGATGATTTATAATCCGTTTGACCGAGGATGTACTATGATACCATTCACCATATTAATTTGGATGGTTTATGATTATGGGAAAATATTAACATTTTTTATGCTAGTTTTTCAACACGGATGTTTATATTGATTATGTTTAACCCCTTTCATATGAGTAATGAATTAGACTTAGTAAGTAACATGTGGGGCCCACTATATCCCCTCGATGTATCGGTAGGTCTTATGAGAAAAACTAGATTAGGTTTTGGATGAGGCCTTACCCATTTATAAGGATGTCATGGCACAAGGCCTTGATAATATTTTCATATGTCTTGGATGAAACCTCAGTGGTAAGTTTTAGATACCTGACATTATGCATTACATTATTATAAAATCAGTTTTGAATGTCCATGTTATTATTTTATTTTTTATGATATCCATGGATAAGTTTCTAGCTCATGAGATTATTATATGAAATTATTTGATCATCACTCATTATTTCCATATTATCTATACCTTATTTAGATTTCAATGTATTCATACCCTTAATAAGAATTTGAGCTCACCCATTTCTTATGTTTCCTTTCCCTAGGATACCAATAAGTGCATTATGATTGATATGAAAGGTTATGCTAAAGGGAATTATGGTGCACCCAAAGAAAATACTATGTTGTATTTTATGTTTTGAATTATAATGTGAGATTCAAGTATGTATTGAGTTTATCAAGACTACTAAAAAATTTAGTCATTCAAGATGAAATTACTTATATCTAGTGTCAATTTAATAAAATAACCACTGAATATGTGCTACCAAGGTCAGGTTCTTTATAAATATCCTAACAATTTGTGAATAAAATCCAAAAACAATATGCTTATTTTACTAGAAATTTTAGATAACATGCAGTAGACATAAGAAGATAAAGATTTATGGGACAATATTGTTGCTACAATAGGTTTGGGTATTATGTTATGGATTATTGGCATAATCATATAAATGAAAAATCATAAAGGAATCCTATTTCAATGGGGAGAAAGTCTAAGATGAAGAAGAAATATCCATTGATTAATAAAAATATGAATACTTCAAATATATTTGGAAAGTTTTCAAATATCCATGATGTATAAAATAATTATGGTCAAAATATTGGTGAATTATCATATATACATATATAAAAATCATGTAAGAAAATAATACCATTGAAGGTGACGAATAAAGAATAAGAAACCTTAAGAAGTAAGTAGAAGAATTTTGTAAACAAAAAATATCCCTTGAAGATATAAAAGAAGAAAAATGGAAGGGACTTGGATTCTAGATCCAATAAGTTGAGTAATAATTCTATATATAAAGATCTAATGTAAAAAATGGAATTCAAAAGAAGCCACATGGAGAATCTAAGAAGAATACCAATGTTCACAAAGATATATTAGTTATTTGGATAGTAGATTTTGAGAAAGAAATAAATATGGTTGAATCATATTTAGAATCCAATGATAAAAGAAAATAAAATATTCCACATGAAAAATGTGGAATTCATAAGATTTTATAAAAAAAGACAACCCTTGTGTTAAATAAGTGTTGTGTGCGAGGTAAAACATGGATGGACACACTCCTATAGATTTCTCTACAATAATTCCAGCACTAGAAAGTTCTTAAATAAGATGAAAGTTTCATCAGGAAATACAAGTTCCTTTAAGGTTCTTGAGAAGATAAAGTCCACACACAAATAAATTAATAGAGTGATAATATCCATGTTTCCCTAATAGGAATTGAAATTTAGATGTTATAGCATGGAGAGCGGAGGAAATGGAGAAACTTGGTTGAGAAAATCATCTCAACCATAATGTTCACATTAAGAATAAAGTAAGATATGCCTTACTCCTTTAACATTTATGATTTGTATGTATGCTTATTATATAGAGAATTGAAGGTGAATCATGATATCTGGGAGAGAACCTGAGAAATTGGATGGAATTTCATCACTGGAAAACATTCCATAAAGATTTTACTATCTTGGAATGATTTATAAATTAGTATAATGAAAAATATAATGATACAATCATCCTTTATTATGTTTAAGTGGTTGGTGTCAACACATGATAGAAAAGTAAAGAATATCCCATCTTGGTTTGATATTACATTCTAAATTCCAAAGGAATATATTGAACAAGATCATCTATGGTGAAGTTGTAGAAATTTTTAAGTCTATACAACCACATGAAGAAGATCCATCCTGGTATTTTTTCAATAAGGAAATCTTGGACCATATATATTGAAGAGATTCATCATTATAAAAATCGTGAGAAATGTCTCCTTGAGAGGGAGAAAAGTGAATTATATTTAAAAAGCTATGAGAATTATTATTTCATTTAAAATTTATTATTACAGAATGTGTCTAAAGGAATATCTTTGGAAAAGGAAAATCTTTCTTAATCTCCCATACTTAGTTTCTAAAATAAAAATTCTTTACACAAAGGTGGATAAAATTAAATAAATAAATTACATAAGAAAAGTGTAATAATGAAAGTTTCCAAATGGTGGTTATCCTATAAATATTTAATCATATAGTTTTAATCTATTTTTTTGAAATGATTGTAGGATTTTTAGGTTGATTCATTCTATAACTATTCAATATCACAATTGGTATCTTCATCCTAGAATAAAGGTGGACAAACCTTAAATACAAGATCATGAGTTATCATTTCATGTGGTATCAAGAATAGCTGGTAAAGAACAATTTTGTTGTCTAAATAAAATCCTCTTATTTTTTGTACTAATCATGGTTAATGCACACTTAGAGTGGAATGATTAATGGAACATTTATTAAGAATTAAATGATACCCTTTTCCCATATATTTTTTTATTTCTTCTCAATAAGGTTGAGGGAAATTGAAATAAATGTTTAAGAATAAATGGAGAGAAATAAGATAAATATTATCATATTGGCATAATCATTTTGAAGGTATTGCCAAAAAATACAAAAGGGGATATTGAATATCCCACTTTTTGTGTTTTTTTATTTATTCTCAATATTTTCATTGGTTTTCAATGGTTGTTAATGAATTATAAATATTTCATTGATGTCAATGTGTTGAAGTGGTTGTAAAGAAGAAGTTTCCTTGAAATTTGGTTGAAGTATCCAAGATTTTTAATGAAGTAGGTATAGATTGGATGTTGAATATAGATGTTAATGATGAAGAATCCAAGTTTTTTCTAGAGGATAAGAAATTATCAAGTATTGTTATCTTAGAAGAAGATAAACGGTGTTATTGCCTTTGGAATATTTGGAGATTATTCATTACTTAAAGGTGAAATAATTTGAAGTCTTTGAGTTTATTTATGATGATTGATGAGTTTATATTAATTAATACAACATTTTTTATGATGTTTGGATAAGTACATATGTTAATAACATAATGAAGTTTCTAAACAGATAAAGAAGAGTTCATCGGATCTATGTGATCAGATGAAGTCTAACAAACTAATGTGATCATATTGAGTCTAATGGGAAGAGACAAATGGTCAGAGAGCATGAATTCAACTGTACTGAGTCAATTAGAAGGAGGATGGAACCAAATTTTAGTTTAAATAAATTCATAGTTTCATTGAACAAAGATATATGAAAAAACATACCAGTTTTTTCTTGGTAATTTATTCCGTATTTATGAAACATTAAAACGACTTATGGTTATGATTCAAGCTGAATATTGAAAGAAAAAAGCCTATGTGAAATGGAGTAAAATCAAGTGATTATTTTCTAATCATAAAGTTCCAAACATTATGTTTTTTCTAAGATATACATGATTCTAGTGAAAGTTTCTTTAAGGAATAAATTTTTAAAACTTGGTGAAATTAAGTCCACTAGATATAAAATGTCTGTAAGATTATTATACAAAGAAGTGATAAGGAATAAATGGATAGAGAAAGCCATATATACCTTTATAAGTTTATCAGACTGAAGAATGATTATGAGTCTACTTGATAGAGTCATTTGGAATGAGTCCACTAGAATAATGATGATTGTGAAGGCATTAAATAATAATTTCCGAACGAATCAAATTGAAGTTTTTGAATAAAGTGACTGAACAAAATATTATATAAAAATTCACCATATAGAGGATTCTTTTTAGTTCCATCAGACATAGGAAACATGTGAATATAATCTAACAGAAGTTTCCAAGAAAAGGCACCAGTCATAATTTTACAAGAAAAGATATCAAATAGATGTTTTCGAGTAAAATTATTAAAAAAAAAGTTTCCATGTGGAGCCATCTGAAAAAGGTTTCTGAGTAGATGTATTAGATATAAGACTGAGTATCTTTACACTATATATAATATTATTAGAAAAATGAATCCTAATAATAAGAATTGGAAGTGGGAAGCTTATAAATATTATAGGTGGAGAAGGTTAGCGAATGAAGTGGAACTAAAAGTTATTAGATAGAGTGATATGTTGATTTTATCTGATAGAACAAGTAGAGAAGACCTCTGAGAGTACATCAGTCACAGTACTAATGGGTTGAGGAGTTCCTATAAAGAAGAACCCTATGATGAGTTTTAAGATATTTACAAAATTTTTATAAAGATATTAATTTTGATGATGATGATTTTGATATTCAAATATCCAATGATCATGAAGGGAATATCATGATTCTATAAAATATTTCAAGAAGGTTGAAGAAAGATGACGTTGGGTTTTAAAGAATGTTTCCTAGGAAGTTTTTTTGATTCCCATATTTTATAAAGTTTTAAGGTGTTATAATGAAGAATGATTTGTGTAGGATAGTAAAATTTAGGATCAAGAAATTTAAATTTTAGTTCAATCTTCTCCTTGAGTTTTTAGAGAAACTTTGCATATATAAAAGGGAGTAGGTGTGTCATGTAGAGGGTGATCAAGCTATTGGTTCCTCGAGTTATTGTGACTATGATTATTTTTGAAGAATTAAATTTTTTTAGTGAAGTGTCAGTCATGAAGTATGAGAGTGATTCTATTTTAGGTCAAAGTATTAGAACAAGAAGGAGGTACCAGATGGATTAGAAACACCAGACAGACCAATAGAGTACCAAACTAATAAGTGAAGAGGTATTAGACGAAATGGTATTGGAAAAACATGCATCATATGAATAAATTCTAAAAAAATAGTTTCTAGATAGGGAAGTACTGAACTAACAGTATCAGATGAAGAAGAATAAGAAGACAAAGAAAGAATAGGAAAAATTTCTAGTGTAATATAAAGTTCACTAAAGTAAGAAGAAAAAATAAACAAGGTATGATTATTTTATATCCCCCTTCTAAAGTTTAGGGAACCAAACTTAGGAATTTAATTATTTCTAGTCCAAACCACTGTATTTGGTATCTCATTATAGCAGAGAATCTGTTCACTGGCCACCACCATACACAATAAGGACTAACTACTCTTACTGAGTAATGAACCTTGTAAGAATATTGTGTGTTATCCTTTAATTTATTTCATATAATTTCATACAATGAAAAAAATATAATAATATAATAAATATCATAATAGATCTAAGTGGGAAGGGGATAAAAGTTATATATTGTTTGGAAAAGTCCCAAACACCGATTCAACCCCTCTCAGTATTGAGCATATCCTGAAGTGGTCCTAACAAGTGGTATCAGAGCTAAGATTTTTATAAATTAGACTATCTACTTTGAAGTTATTCTATTTTAAAGATATCAGTTTATTTATTGTATTTATAATGAAGTGAAGTTTTGGTGAAGATTTAGTTATCTAATAGAATAATTCTATCTCTACCAAGACCATGATGAATAGGAGAAAAAATGAGAAAAGAAAGCTGAAGAAGATGTCCCACTTGAGATAAGAGGAAGAAGGAAGTTCAGTATCTCCATTCCATGATAACCAATAAGAAAAAACCAACTTGGAAAGTGAGGAATAGGTGATTAAAATTACCACCAAGGAAAATGAAAATACTCCTAATTCAAGTCAATTAATAAGGTTAAGTGATCACAAGGTATGTGAACATTCTTGTACAATTTTTACTCAAGAATAAAATCCTAGAATAAGTGGTGATGATGATATATCTACAAATTATCAAGATATATCACTTAGAAAAGATCAAGAAGGCCTCAGAGTGGCATCTTTTCTGTCGAAGCGGTGGCTAGGGTTCCCCTTTCAACGTTTTCTTCTTCCATACTCTGGCATTATCAGGAGTCTCGGAATTGTCTTCCTTGGATCAGGGTCAGTGAGGTGCGGCGACAGGTTTGTATGCTCCGGTGCGGCTTGGTTTTTTGCTCCCGGTGTGGATCTGGTCTGCGGGTCGTTGGTTCCGAGTTGGCATGGCCAGGTGACAATTTCAGTGTGGAGCTGGTCTGCGAATCGGCTCGGCATTCAGCCTCTGGTGTGGATCTGATCTGTGGCTTCATGTCAGTTCTGGAGTTCCGATGAGGTGAGGTGAGGCGTTGTCTTCACAGCGGCTAGGAGTGGGGAGGATTTCTAGTCTTGACTTCTGGCAGTGGATTTTCTCCTCTGGGTTTTTCATGATGTCATCTTGATAAGGTGATGCAGTGGTTTTTGTTTTCGGTTGTTTTTTGTTCGATCTGTGGTTTTGGAACTGCCGACATGGTCCTACTCCTGGTTCGCTGTTTCCCTTTTGCTGTTCGGTGACTTCATCTGTCTCAGAAGCCGGTGAGGGTCCCTCATCTGTTTAGATCTTTCCAGTTTCAGCCCAGAGCGGCGCTTCTGGCTCAGATCGTCTTGGATCCCCTCCTCGGTGGTGCTTCTGTAGTGTGGTTTCTGGGTCTTCCATCCCTAGGTGGTGATGACTCAGCACCTTATATCCTGGAGCTCCTGCTCTATGGATTTCTTGCTATTGCGGTGATGTAGGGCTGCTATGGGATCATTGTGGCAGGATCATTTGCGGGCAAGTGATTTGGTGACGATGATGGCTGATGGTTCCGTCGTCTTCCTACTGTGAACGGTGGTGCATGGTGATGGATCACGGACTGAGGTATGGCTTGATGGTAGGTGCACGACAGGTGCGCTAATAGGTGTGTGGTACGTTGGCAAGTGTGCGGCTCGAGGTCCTGTCACGTTGATTTTGGTTTTAATAATTTGAATTTCGAATTGGAGCTAGATGTTTTGACGTGGTGTGTGGATGTGGTGAAGTCCTGTCTTGGGTACCGGCAACCCTCAAACCAGCCTTTATAAAAGGAAGAAAAAAAATGATTTACAGTCAAGATATATCACTTAGTAGATTAAAATATATTCTACCTTGAATTCATAGAGAAACAATCACTCTTTTTTTGTGGAGTCTTTAAAAGTACGCATGAAGAAATCATCCATATTTAAGAAGAAACTAATAACATAAATAATAATTTACAAGAAAAATTTATATAATGTATAAATCTATCTAATAAGGTTGGAAAATTTACGATAATAAATGTAGAGTTTGAAATAAGTTCTTAAAAATTTTAAAGTAAATGGATAAAAGAAGTTAAATATAAATATGGAGTGAAGAATACTATTGAAAAGAAGATCCATGCACTTGAAGAAATGTTGAAAAAGAGAATTGATGTAAATTTGGTAGTGAAATCCAAGAAGATTAATGATCTTGAATAATTGTTACAAAACAAATTTAAGATACATGATAAAGTGGTTGGAATAATTTAGAAGGATTGTAAATATAAGGTGAGTATGATTGAAGATCATAAAACCACTTTCAATAGAAATGTCTTGAATGGGAAATTACACTGACCAATCTAGGGAAGACACATATTGAGTCTTCAAAAAACAAGTATAAAGTTTCCACTTGTACACAATTCTCAATATAGTATTCTAGTTTTATAATACCTCTAAAATGTGATAATAATACCATTACTTCATTTTATGATCTATCTCAAGCAGCTGTGAAGAAAGAGGTACCATCCATATATATTTATAATGTTTTATCTAAAACTAATTTCATGAGTAATACATGTATGAAAACAAAATCTACACAATTATGGATGAATAAAAGTGATAATAATACTACCACCATGTCTATGGTGTATAGAAGAATAAGCTTGGAAGCTGGTTCCCCATGAAGAGGCCAAAAAATTGTGAAGAAAACCCCAAAACAACATGCTCATTTTACTAGAAATTCAAGATATCATGTAGTAGATATACAAAGATCAAGATTTGTGGGTAAATATTTGTGAAACATTGGGTTCATACATTGTGCATTGGATTTTTGGTATAATCCTCTAATTGAAAAATAAATAAGGAGGCCCATATCAATGATGATTAAGTTAGAGATAACGAAGCAACATCCATAGATTAAAAAAATTCAAATACTTAAAAAATATTTAGAATGATTGAAAATATATATGATGTATAAAATAATGGCGGTAACAAGATTGGTTTATTCAAATATTGAAATATATCAAAATAATATAAGAAAATAAGACTACTGAAGTTGGTGAAGAAAGACAAATCAACCTTGGGAAGTAAGTGGAAGAATTTCATAAACAAAAAATCTCCCAAGAAGATATCAAATAAGAAAAATTAAAGGTCATTGGATGATATATCCAAGAAGTTGAGGAATAATGTTATATCTAAAATATCTAATTTTAAGAAAGGCATTTAGAAGAAGCCATGTGGAGACTCTAAGAAAGATGGAAATGTTCCCAAAGGTATATTAGTTATTTGGACAATTGATCTAGAGAAGGCAAGAACGATGGTTTAAGTATAAGCATAAGTCAGTTCTAAAATAAAAGAAAATATTCCAAATGAATAATCTGAACTTCATAAGAGGTTTTCAACAAAAGACAACCCATTTGTTAACGAAGTGTTGTGTGTGAGGTTAAACATGGATTGATACACTTTTAGTGATTGTTTTGAAATAATTCCAGTATAAGGAATGTTCTTAAAGAATATGAAAGTTTTACAAGGAGATACAAGTTCCTTGAAGGATATTGAGAAGATAAAGTTCACACAAAAATAAATTAATAAATTTATAAGATCCCTAATTATATAACCATAATCAAAATTCATATGTTCAAGCATGAAGAGTGGATTAAATGGAGTAACTTGGTTGATAAAATCATATCAACCTTATTTTTAACATTAAAAATAAAGGAAGATCCACCTTATTCCCTTAACCATTATGAATTGTATGAATGATTATTATACATGGAATTTAAGGTTAAGCATGATCTCAGAGGAAGAACTTGAGGAAGTGGATGGGATGTCTGTATTGGACAAAATTTCTTAAAGATGTTACCATCCTAGAATGATTCCTAAATTAGCATATTGAAAACTATAATGATGGATAATCCTTGATGAAATTGAAGTGGTTTCTATCAAAACATGATAACAAAGAAAATAATATCTCATCTTGGTTTGATATTACATTATAAATTTCAAAGGAATATATTAAAGAGGATCATATAAGATAAAGTTGTGGAAATTGTCAATTCTAAATAGACACATGAATAAGATACATCTCGATGTTTTCTTAACATGGAAATCATGAAGCATATCAAATAAATAGATTCATCATTATGAATATCATGGGAAATTTCTCCTTAAGAGGGAGACAGGTGAAGTATGTTGAAGAAGTTTCTATAGTTATTATTTTATATAAATATGATTATTCTGGAATGTGTCTAAAGTAATGTCATTAGAAAAGGCACATATTTCTTAATCTCCCATCCTTGGTTTCTAAAATAAAAAAATATTTACACAAATGAGGATAAAATTGAATAAATCAATGATATAATAAAAGTGAAAAAATGAAAGTGTACCAAGTGTGGTTATATTGCAAATTTTTACTTGAATATTTTAATTTTTTTTTGAAGTTAGTGTAAGAGTTTTAGATTGATTCATTTTGTAACTATTCTATATCAAAATTGGTATCTTCAACTTTAAATAAAAGTGGAAAACCCTTGAATACCAGATTATGAGTTCTAATTTCATGAGATATCAAGATTATTTGGTAAAGGATAACTTTATTATCTAAATCAAATTCTCTTGTTTTTTAATCCGAGTGTGGATCACATAAAATTAGAGTGAAATGATTAATGACACATTGCTTAAGAATGAACTGATACCTTTTTTACACATAATTTATAATTCTTATCAATAAGGGTGAGAGAAAGTAAAATTAATATTTAAGTATAAATGGAGAGAAAGAAGATAAATATTCACATATTGACATATTAATTTTAAAGATATTGTGAATTTATTTCCGACAAATACAAAGGAGGAGATTGAAGATCCCACTTTATATGTGAGTTGTATTTATTTTCAATAGTTTTTATTGGTTGTAAATGTTTTTCAATGAATTATAAATATTTCAGTGACGTAAATATGTTGAAGTGGTTGTAAATAAGAAGTTTCTTGGAAGTTTTTTTGAAGTATACAAGCCTCTTGATGAAGAATATTTAGACTGTATATCAAATACAAATAGTAATGATAAAGAATATAAGTTTTTTTAAGAGGAGAATAAATTTTCAAGTCTTTTTGTCTTGGAAGAAGATAAATGGTGTTCTTTTCTTTGTAAGATTTATAGACTATTCATTAGTTTAAGGAAAAAGTTAATTGAAGACTTTGACTTTATTTATGATGATTTATGAGATAATATTAATGACAACAACATGTGTTGTGATGTTTTTAGAAGCACATTTTCTAACAACATAATTAATTTTATGGATATAGAATGAAGATTCCAATAGATCAAGGTGATAAAAAAAAAGGCTAATTGACTAAGGTCATCAGACTGAGACTAAAATATGGATATGAACAAACAGAGAACACAAAGTTGATTAGACTAATTTGATCAAATTGAATTGATTAGATGGAGGATGGAGCCGAATTTTAGTTCAAATAAATTTATAATTCCATTAAAAAAGGATCTATGATAAAAAATATATTATTCAATTCTTGGTTATGTATTCCTTAATGATTAAACATCACAATGCCTTATGGTTATGATTTAAGATAAATATTGGAAGAAGAAAGTCCTATGTGAAATGGAGGAAAACCAGGTGATTGTTTGATAATATTAAAGTTCCAAACATCATATTTGTTATGAAATAGACACAATTCTAGAAAAGTTTGTTTGAAGGAAGAAGTTATAAAAACTTGGTGGAATTTAAGTCCACCAGAAGAAGATTGTCTATAAGATTACTAGACATAGAAATGTTAAGGAAAAATGGATAGAGAAAGTCAGATAAACTTTTATAAGTTCACCAGATAGAAGAATGATTGTGGGTCTACTGAATATAGTCATATAAATAGAGTCCACTAAATAAAGTATGGTTGTGAATATATTAGATTAGAGTTTTCTAATGAATCAAACAAAAGTTTCCAAATTAAGTGATTGGATATAATCTTCTAGAAAAATTAATTAGTTTATAAGATTTTGGTCAGAGCCATCAAACAGAGGAAACATGTGAAGATCATTGGACATAAGTTTCCAAGTAAAGGTGTTAGATAGAGTTTTCTGAGTAAAGGTATTAGATAGAAGTTTTCAAGTAAATACATCAGACAAAGTTTTTCAAGTGGAGCCATCAAATAGAGGTTTCCAAGTAGAGCCATTAGATAAAAGGATGAAGATATTTGTACTAGAAAAATATTTTCAGACAAAGGAGTTGTATGAAAAAGAACTGGAAACATGAACCTTATGAAGATTATAGATGGAGAAGTTTATTGAATGAATAGTAACTCAAAGTTACTAGATGAAGAGATATATTGAGTTCATTAGATATAACAAGAATATTAGAACTCTGAGAGTATATCATACATTTTTTTACTCTTATCTTTTAGGAAGTTTTAAGGAGGTCAAACAAATAATTATTTGAGTGGGATATTCAAATTTGGAAGTAGGAAATTCAAATTTGATTTTTCACTTCTCACTAATTTTTCAGAGAAACTCTACCTATATAAAGGGGAGCATGTGCACTGTGTAGAGGGTGATCGAGCTATTGGATGCTCGAGTTTTTAAAGCTATGATTATTGTTGAATAAGTAAAGTGTTTTAGTGAAGTTTCAACCATAAATCATGAGAGTAATTATATTTTTGGTCAAATTATTAGATTAAGAAGGAGGTATTAGATGGAGTAGAATCACCAGATGGAGTAATAGATCACCAAAATAATAATTAAAGAGGAATCATACAAACTGTAATTTGGAAGAAATGCATCAAATAGAGAAATTTTGGACAGATAGGTACTGAATAGGGAAGTACCAAATGAATAAAAAGAAGAAGAGAAATAAAGAATAGGGGAAAATATTACAGTTTAATTCAAAGTAAAATAAGGTAAGAAGAAAAAATAATTATGGATAAGAGGATAAAAAGAAGTCTTGCATCTATGAAAGAAATGTAGCACTCCAGTTTGCTGTTGTGAAGAAGAATAAATTTTTGTGCACTACAGTGCATACAAGGGAAGAATAAGAAGAGTTGCTTACTTGCTATTGTGCAGGTAAAAATAGAAGAAGAAGGACGTGAATAATAAAGTAACACTACGACATTCAACATAAGTCACATTAGTGAAATACTTTATTGGTGTTGAAAATAAACTGAAGAATATGAAGACTATCTACAAATACAGTATAACTAACTAAAAAGGTTCTGAATTTGGATGAGGTTATCACCAATCTAGGGAATTATGATTTTTTTACCCCCTCATAAAGTGAAGGGAACTACACTTGGTCATTAGATTATTTATAAACAAAATCACTATATTTGGTATCTAATTATAGGGTAAAATCTATGCACTAGTCACCACCATACACAATAAAAACTAACTGCTCTTACCAAGTAGTGAACTTTATAAAAACATTACGTGTTATCCGTTAATTGATTTCATATATTTATATATGACAATAAAAATAGAATTATAGAATCATGATCCTAATATGTCTAAGAGTTAAATGGATAAAAAGTATTGATTGGTTATAAAAGTCCCAACATTGATTCACCCCTATTAGTGTTAAGCATATCCAAAAGTGGTCTTAACACTTCTGATAAACTAAAGCATTCTATCACCTTTTGGTTGTAGTTAACTTGGGTAAAATATAGTGTACCAAAAATTTGGTATCGTATAATCATCATCCAAAAAATCCTCTTTTTCAGACTGATATTTTTCATCTTGAAGCTTTTAGACAAATCAACCTTTATCTCGCTAATCCTTTCTTTCACTAGACCCACTATCAGCATATCATCCACATAAAGTAGAAGGATGATGAAACTACCATCATCAAACACCTTTTTATAATTTAAATGATTAGTATTACCCAAGATGAACTTTCATTCCATCCTAAAATCATTAAAATTCCAATTATAACACATTGGTTCCTATTTCAGGTCATAAAAGATACACTTTAACCTACACATAAGATCCTAGTTCTATTGATCATTGAAACCAACCTATTATTCCATATAAATCTCTTCATCTAAATTTATATAAAGGAATGTTATATTAACATCCATATGCTCCAGATAAAGATCTTACAATGCAACCATACTCAACACTTTTCAAATAGTCATATGATTTACTACAAGAGAAAATATTTTAGAGAAATATACACCTTCCTTATTTTGAAATCCATTTAAAACTAGCCTAGATTTTTACTTACACGTACTATCTTCCTCTTCCTTCAACCGATAAAATCATTTATTCTAAAGAGTCTTCTTCCTAGTATGTCTCTCCATTAACTCCCATGTTCTAGAAACATGAAGGGAATTAAGTTTATCCCCCATTACTAACTCCAATTGATTAAAATACTTTATACTATTAACATCCTCTAGGAATTCAGGTTCTCCATCATTTTTAGAAGTAAAAAATGCAAATTAATGTCATACCTTTTCACTTTACACCTTTCACTGGTAGATATCTATAGTTGTTTACACAATTGATATCAGTTTGGTAATGAAAATTTCAGGTTTTGAAGTTTCAGTGCTCACGCTTCTACAATCCTTTAAATCTATAGTACTTTAGGCCTAGTAACCACCGTTAGAACATGAACCATTTATCCTAGTAACTCTATTGTATAGTATGGTGTTTCCCGAACTATGGTGCTTCCTATTTTTTTTTTGAAATATGTGTATCTTCTAGCTGTATATTTATGTGAACGTCAAATTTTTATATTACTTTAATTTCAGTAGAATTTTCTACCAGGTTCTAATATTTTGACAAAATTTCATCATCAAAGATAACACTTTTAATTTTGATGGATTTTTTAGAATTTTTATCCCAAATTCAAAATCCAAATTCTTCATCACTATAACTAAGAAAGTAACAAGATTGAGACATAGCCTCTAATTTTTTTGATTCCTTATCATTAATTTTAGAATAAGAGAGTACTCAAAGACTTTGAGGTGTTTCAAATCAACCTTTTTTTCATACCAATAATTCTCTAAATGTTACTGCCCAATGGGAAAGGATGAACTCAGATCGACTAAGTGTGTCACATAGTTCATTACCTCTTCCCAGAAAACCTTAGGAAACCCCATGTGAATCCTAATTATTCTAACATTTTCCACTAAAGTCCAAGCCATCCTCTCTACAACTTTGTTTTTCTCTAGAGTCCTTAACACAATATTCTAAAAAAAATCCCATTCCACCAGTAAAACCTCCAAAACTCTCTACTTCCATACTCACCACTTTTGTTTGACTACAAACACTTTAACTTACCTCTGGTATCCTTTTCCATCATGGATATCCATCAAATGAAAGTTTTAAAAAATTTGGACTTGTTGTTGATGAAGTACACCCACACTTTTATGTGTATTAATAGATGAATGTTACATAGTAGAATGAACCTCAAAGATAACCCCTCAAATATTCTCCCAAGCATCTGTGTAAACCAACTCTAACTTCCAGTGCTTTGATGTTTTCACTTTAATTAAAAAATATACCTTCTTATCCTTTCAAAATACATATGCCTCACATGTTTTATACTTCACGATTCTAGTATTTAGAAATCCTTTAGAAAAAATAATATTCATTCCTTTCTCATTAGGGTTTCCAAGATGGTCATGGAAAATATTAGTGGATGTAACTTTTCTAAAATAAATTGATCCTTTTGATGAACCTATAAGATATAAGGTGACATTCATAACTCATTTTGATACTACCATGGATCCATGTAAAATATTCCATGTTCTATATGTGATCACTATATAAAAACCTGAGTCATCGAGTTATCTCATGGAAAATTAATTTCTTTCTTAATTATAGGATGTGTTTCACACCTTGAAAATTTATCAAGCTTATGCTCCTTGTCCAGAAATATACATATTTCCTGATAATGATCTCAAGAGATTTACCATACTTCTAATGAACTCCACTAAATCTTCCAAAGATGTAACTTTTCATACTCTTCCTCTTAGATGTTGAATGTAATGAAGCTCTAGAGTATATCACCCAAGACTCAAGTAAGATCTTGGTACTTAGAAGCAAGTCACTTATTTCTTCTAAAAAAAGTTTTGCATACCCACTTCAAGAAGTATATATTTTTCATTTCTACCTCTGATCATTAAAATCCTTTTCTAGGTTCACTTTATTCCCAAAATTCCAACACATGGGAGAGAATTCCATTGATTTACTCCTACTTAGGATCCTTTGAACTTTCCCTTTTCGGTTAATTTTCTATCTAATAGTATGCCCTATTCTTTCTAAACTATAAGCATTATTGGAAGATATTTGGATCTACTTCTAAGGAATTTACTCATCCAAGATCAATACAAATACATCTATGAATTTCAAGTCTGTATTTATGCTACAATTATTCACAACCATCACCATTGCATCCCCTGAACTTGAAAAGGAGGAAAGTGACAACAACACCCAAACCAGATCTTCAGAGTCTACCTTTACTGATTAAATCTAACTTCAAATTATGTTGAAGTTATTCAGATGATCAAATATATAATTTAATTTCTATATATTCATGTTAGATAGTCTCCTTATCCAGAATACATTGTTCATCACCATGGGCTTATCAAAAATATCAGCTAAGGTCTTCATGAGTTTTGATGAAGTATTCAATTCCCAAATATTGGACGACATATTTCAGGAAAGTGGCATACTCATCATCCCAAATTATTTATTATCCATCCTCTATCATTATTATTTTTTCATTTCTTCCAACATATATCCAATCAAATGGAAGATAGAAGTATTTATATAGAATACAATCCTCTATCATCATTTTATAAAACCCAAAATCGATTCTATTGAATTTCTCTATCTAGACATTACATTCATCTAACACTATCCCAACATAAATTGGGAACTACCACTACTTCTGGTCAATGTAAAATAATAGTTAATAAAATATTTATTGATACTATCCTTCAATTCAAAGGTCATAATGAATTCTATTGAACCAAGATTTGATTCATCTTCACCAGGGCTCGATCCTCTAAAATCACTCCAACTATGAGCTCTAATACCAAATTTTGGGATCAAGATCGACTTTCAATTAAATCATTGAAATAAATTTTACAATAAATCCATCATATAAGCAACAACTCTAGAACTAACCTCATGTATGATGCCTGGGACTTGGAATAATGAGCACCCAAATCACCACATTACAACATAAAACCAATGAAATAATCTAGGAAAGACTATTAGAAATAATTATCTAAATAAAACATGAAATGAAAAGAACAATATAAAGAGATTATGTGGTTCATGACTTCTCCCTAATTCATGGGGGAACCCTGCCTCACTTTGATCAATGTTTTGAGGAGAAATATTACAATGATCTCAATCTCATGAATTTCTCAGAAGACGTGTGTCATTATTATTAATATAATCATATCAATCATAAGTGATCCATCCTAAATTTATAGTCGTGTACTTCCAATGATTCTAGTCACCACCCCCATCTTATCTTCTTAGGATGAAGTCCAACTCCTCTGAGATCTATAGAGGAATCCTTCATCTGGTTAAAGATTCAATCGCCTCAACTTGCCTAACCGATCAACTATTCCCTTCTAAAGATATCTCAAATATAAAATCATACATATCCACTAGTGAGTGAAATTTTGATGGACTGAATCCTGCACCAGCCTATATATTCTTGTGCATTGACACTCTACCACCACCACCCATCTCCATGGAGTTGTCAAAAATAAGGTCACCACATTTTTATCCTTCTAGTGAACTAAAATTTTCTTCTCCTGAAAAATTGAAGCTCACACCTCAACACTAATGTCATACTAAGATATAACAAAAAAAGTTACCTCATCATAACATCCATCAAAATTAGATAGTGATCCATCACTCTTCAGGAGATCTTTATCCATTATCTATATTATTTCTTAGCCCTAACATGCCAAAGTACTACCACTTTACCTTTTTCATAGAATCTATGCAGTGAATATGGTGTAACACCCCAGGTTTTATGAAAAATTTTCATTCCTGAAACAATTTTTATATCAATTATAAATATTTTCCATTAAAATATTTGATCTCGAGAAGAAAATAAATAATACAAGATATGAATCAAATTAAAAGGGTATAAATCCATTGAGTATAATATTACCAGTTCAAAATTTCTAGTATACAGTTGATATAAATAAAATTTATTTAGATATTAAATTTAGATATTTTTTCATAAATATTTTTTTTGAAACAAAATAAATTATTTTATAATATAGATTAATATACAAATTCATTTTAAAAAAAACCATTTATTCTAAAGGATTTTTTTATAAAATATGAATTTTTGTTTTTGAAGAATGATATCAGTAAAATGTATTGATGAAATTCAAGTAATGATTGGTAAAATAAATTAATGACATCCTATAAATAATAATAAACTATAATAAATGTTAATTTAATTATTAATGGCTAAACAAAATAGTTTTTTAGAAAAATTATTTTTATTCTATATTACATATTTTTTATTTAAAATTTAAAATCCTAAATTTTAGAATTTTAATTTGAATCAATTAACCTAATTTTTGGATTCAAAATTTAAATATTATGTTTGGGTGATTTTTTGGGATTTTTTTAAAAGGTTGATTTTTTAGTGAATATTAAAAAATACAGTTTTTATAAATACAGTAACTTTTATGACATCATTATGATATAAGAATAAATTTAAAAATTTATGAAATATTTTTATTAAAAAAATATATTTTAAAGAGTAAAATAATTCATTTTAAAAAATATGTTAAATTTATAAACCCATGTTTGACATTTTGGAACCTAAGTTATATTTTATTCTAATAAAAAAATATTTTTGTTCATTCATTTAACTAGGTATTCAAAAGATTCCATTCGGTTTTGGGTTGATTTAAAATAAAAATAATTCTTATTTTTTTTTAACTATAAACCAATAAATGTTATTGGTATCAATAAAATTGGCCTAAATAAGTATTAATTCATTTTTATGCTTACAAATACCTTTTTTTTTAATTTTTTTTTATTGCATTAGGTATTCTTATATTGAAGTTATTTTTTATCACCTTTGGGAATTGAATTAAATAAAATGGATTTAATATTTGGAATCAACATAAACAAAATTATTAATAAGTTCAACTTAATTTAAGTAAATAAAAATAAGTTACCAAGGTAAAAGTTAGTCACTATGATAAAGACTAAAATAAGGTCGAAGTGTTAAATTAAGTGATAATGCAGCAAAATATAACAAAAACTTATCTTTAAATATATTTATGAGGGTATTATTTACCAACAATAATATTAAATCCCTTAATTATAAATTATTTATCTTCTTTCCTTGAATATGACATTCCTTTTATATTAATAAATAAGTATTTACAAAGATGTCACTTCTCTCATAAAAGGACCCATCCACCACCCTTTCTAAGACACACATAAAATTTGAATTCTGCACTATAATTTTATACATTTCCTTAAATAATAATCCTATCACATATTATTGAGCACCTGATCTCAATATAATTCACTAAATCCTTCAAAACCAAGAATCTTTCCAAGAGGAGATGCAATTTCTTCTTTATAACTTATAACCGTTTAACATTATTTTTCATTTGTATTATTTTCCAACCTATTATAAATTCTGATTTATCTCTTTAATAACATATAAATAATATCATTATACTTTTGGAATGATGATATTATAATAAAATCACTTCATAATCATTCTCATACATTGATTATAACATGTTCTTGTTTGGGTCAGTTTAACCACCTACACGAACAATGCTATAATTTTTTATCATGGATGGTTGTGGAAACTTAATTACTGATAATATATTACATTAAAAATTAAATAATGTTTTTTTTTGTTTTTTAATTGGAAATATTAATATTTTAATCATTAATAATATACCACCTTTTATTCCTTAAAATTTACCGAAACAAGCGCGTTATAAATTTCATCTTGGAGAACCATACTTGAGAATCCCATGTAATGAACCCATAAAAACATAAATAGTTATGGAAAATATATTAAAATAACTTTAATATTATATATATGATGAAATCATGAAAAAAAGATGACGACTGGAACTATTATATCAAAATAGATAAGGAATGATTGAAACTACGAAAAATCGATATACAATATAAACTAAAAATATGTAATAAAAATGTAATAAATTAATAAAAATGATTAATATAAAAGTTAAAACGCATTAATAAGTTTGTTAAAAATATTATTAATGAGTATTTTTTATATAGTAATTTAAATTATGTTCGATCAAGTTGGAACTCAAGGTAAGGTCTCTTTATCTCAATTTCCATTCCTTGAGACATATTTCAAATTACACACCTATTCTTCTTTGATATGATGAAATTAATGTACTGTGCCTAATTTTACCATAAATCACTATTTATTTATTTAATTTAAAAGTATAATTGATGGTATTTTTTATATTATTTTGATTCATATATTACCAAAAACGTAAGGAGATTCTTAACTCAATTTCCTTTCATTGATTTATATACTTATTTCATTGATTACGTCATTATAAGATTATGTGAACTATAACCCATAATTTTTTTATGTTTTAATTTCAGTTATTTTATGTGGATTTATATTTTTTTCACACAATCTATTCCTTGATATATTCTTACCTCATGTGTTATGTTCTTGGTAAGGGGTTTCTTTTCAAGTCTTCACTCATTTCAAGTGTTGTCCTTAAATTACATATTTTATATTATATAATTAAAATTAAAGTACTTAAATTATTAACTTACTCTTATACTTTAATTTTTATGAATTTATGGTCTTCTTTCCTTCCTTGGTAATTTATAGTTCACACCTTACTTTGTTTATAAGAGTTTCTTTTCCAGTCTCAATTTGAATTCGATATTTTTTATATATAATTACTACTTAAGGGAATTGTATGTTATTTATCTCTAAAATTCCATATATTTTATTCTAACATGGTTATTTCTAGGATTTATATGTTTTCTTATAATATCACTTCTCTTTGGTTTACAATTCAACCAAAAGGATTATTGTAAGTGGAACATATCTTATCTCCTCTTTATGGTCGAAAATATTTCTCCTTCATGTCCATATTATTTATATTATTTAAAAAATGTTCTTATATATGATTTAATGATTTTTTAAGGAAATTTATATTATCTTTTAATTTATTTAAAAATTTATAAAAGAAATATTTTTTAATATTTTCCACACAGTTCATTTTTGACTTTCTTTACAAAAGCGTGAAAAAAATATATTTTTAACATTTTCTACAAGAAATTTTTTTCCTGATTTTATAACTATTTATGTTAATGAATCTTTCTATTCAAGTTTTAATGGTTTTACAAATTAATTTCTATTCTCATTGTTTTGTTAATTTTTCATTTTAAAAATAAAGGTTAAAGTTTGAGAAGAATAAATAAAGGGATTTCATCCCACTTATGCATATTTTTTATCTTTCACTATACATTTCTTATCTTTATGTTAATTAATATTCATGTTTTAAATATTTTAAATTATTTTAAAATTAGGTTTTTAATTTCCTCTTTTCATCCCCATGAAATGGATATTTTAATTGAATTATAAGTTTGTTTTTATAACCATTTTACAAAAACATTATGAAAATTATTTTTATAATTTCACATTAATTTTCCTATTAAACTATAAAAGATAAATATACTTTAGAGTTATGTTTCATGAATTACCCTCTAAATTATCTTATGATGTTTTTATTTTGAGATATTGAACATGTGATATAAAAATATTCAATTCTTGATCACTTCTTATGTGATACCATTTAAAAATGTTAGGTATCACATCTTCTTAAAAAATGTTTTTCATATATTTCAACACCACTTAATGTTTTTTATGCTCTTATAGGGATATTATATAATGATATGATCCATATTATTTCGTTGGATTACATATGATTATTTTTTTTGAAAATATTTATGAAACCCATTTCTTTCTTAGGTTAAGTATACTTTGATGAAATTATGAATGTTTTATTGTATGATACAAATATGATTGTGCATGTTATAATGTGATGGGTGGTTCCATAAGTATACATCCCCTAGTGTATTTGGTTATGTTTTATATATCATGATATGATATATAAGATACTGGAGAGTAAACCCAATCCACAATGAGACTCTATCCACTATGTTATGTTATATTGATAATGATCCTTGAATTATGCCTACGATACCATGTTTATGTTGTTGCCACATTATAATGATTCCATGATTATATGGTACCTACTTATTTATTCCAAAAGTATTATTTTATGATTCATGAATTGTGATCTATGTTTTTGTAGGACTGATTCTCTTAATTTATATCATTGCACCTTGATTATGTTCTCATACCCACATGTATATCTTATGCCCACTTGTAATCTTTGATTGTTATTCATTATGTTTACCCTTATTAATAATTTGAGATCAACCTATTGTGTTTATATTTTCATGGTTATGAATAATATTATTACACATGATATTTATAGATGAGTATCATGTGTGGATAATTTTATAAGAAATTTCAAATAATTATTGTAAAATAAGGAATCCTTGGTTTAGTGGAAAAAATGTTCATTTGACGTGAAAGATACAAGATTTGTTAGTTAAACGTCTTTCAAAATTCACTAAAACTATAAACCTAAAAGGTATTGATCATTTAATCAACTCAATATTTTTTATATATATTTTATGGTTAAGTTTGGGTCACTTTTGTTGGTATTAAATTTAGTTTGTAAAGATTATGTTTTTAGCACCAGATCCTGAAGCATGGGTTTGAGATATCTTATCTAGAATCATAATAAGGTTTAGATAATTTTATAGGTTAGGATATTATAAGATGAGGATATTTTTAAGTGTTTTAGATACCATCATGAGTTAATAAGTTTATGGTTGATCAAAAGTTAAAAGGTACATATACCCTTTTCAGGTTTTATGTGATTGTATTTTAAAGTGATGAATGATATTTTTGGGAAATATTAATTGAATTTTAGGAAGAATAAATGATTAAGTTATAGATAACCATTTGTGTTGATATTTTATTTGATCTTGAGGTAATTATGGTTAATTGGGATAGTGGGTTAATTGATTTTGGGAATATAAGCTGAGTAGTATAGATAACATTGGGGATTGAAAAGTTATTTGGTGACAAGGCGATTCAGGTTATTTTTGGAAAAGGTTAATATATTTTTGGGATAATTCATGATTGGGATAATATTGATTAATATGTGATTTTATATTGTTTTGTGATAAAAGGGTGAATTTTTATAGGAGGATATGTTTCCATGTTTTTTGGGTTTAGAATATAGTAAGAACGATCTTGAGAAAATCAGGTTTAATAATTTCTGGGGATTATGTTATAACACCCCATAATTTATTATATATTTTCCTTTATATAAATTATATCTATATCTTGTTGCAAAAACAACACTAAACTAAAATTAATTGAAATAAATTTTATTAGGATAAAAAAATACAATAAAAGTATATAAAACTAAGAATTACTAGCCATGGGTTATTATATACCATAGATTATTACATCCCTTAAAAGTGAATAAATTAAAAAAGGGGATAATAAATAGAAAAAAAATATTTTAACAACTAGGAAATCCCTTGGAACATCTTTACCCTTGAGAATCACAATTAATAAAACTAAACTAGAAAAGAGAAATAAAATCATGAAATAAGAAAGAATTATGAAAAATACTTAATAAGGAATAATAAGTGTTACTTAATAAGTGAGTATGAAATGAATTATTTTAGTAAGTAAATATATAGGAATGAAATTTGATGGTTATAAATATGTTTGTTGGGAATATGGTTATTTGAAGTATGATTTTTGGAAATATGGTCATTGGGTATACATATATCCAATAGGTATACTATTTTTTTTTGTATTTTTAAAATAATACATTTTATAAACAATAAACAAAAAAACAAAAATATAATATTTAATTAAAATATTTTATTATAAAAAATATTTTTACATGTTAAATATTCTTATTAAATAATTAAATGATAAAATTAAAATAATTATTTTAATTTAAATATAATTATAAAATTAAATGGTTGGAGTATAAATAATTAATTTTAATGGTATTTAGTTAATATCATTTAATATAAAAGATATTTTTCAAAGAACTATTGTTTTAAAGTGTTGGGTATTTTTATCTTAATATAATAAATCACTAATAAAGGTTAATTTTAATGTAATATATTAATAAAATATACAAGGAAATAAATTAACATTTATCCAATAACTATTACTAGTAAATTAATAATAATAAGTTCATTTTGTGCTTTAAAAGTATATATTTTATAAAAACAATTTATGCTTTATGCGCATCTATATTAAAATTAATTTTTATCAAATCTACAAATTGAGTCTAGTAAAATATTTTTCAGATTTTAATCATATTATCTCAATTTTTTCATAATTTCATTTTCATTTTTAGCTTGAAAATAAGCTACCAAATTAAATTCTAGTTATCACGACAAAACAATTTTTTTTCAAATAATTGTTTTTATAAGAATTGTGTAATTTTTATCTAAAAAAATTAAATTTATATATTTTAAATGATGAATCTAATATTATTTTTAAACATATAAACAAGTATATTAACATTAATTTAACTAGTTATTTATAATAAATAATAATAAAAACACTTAATGTATAAAAATACATTTTTTTATAAAACAGTTTTTCCTATCTTTAGTTTTAATTTAAAAGTTAATTTTATAATATTTAGAAATTGAATTAGATTAAATGGATTCAAAATTTTTAATCATCACATTTTAATTTTCTAAGAGGGGTTATATTATGTTTTTAATAAAAAAATTATCACCATGGTAAATATTAAATCAAGGTTAATAAGGGTAAAAATGGGTAACTTAAAGTAGCTTGCATTTTGTTAAGTTTACATGAAACCTATACCTTATAAAATACCATTTTTAGGTTATAAAGTCATATAAACATGCCTAACCAACCTTTACTAACCCAAATTACCTAAATATCACATGATCAAAACTTTACCCCTCACCTAATTTTCATTTCTAAGGAAAAGTTCCTCTTTTTCACTTATAAAATTATCTCACCTAAAACCACTTAAATACACACTTAAAATTAAAATTATTCTTGAAAACCTTATCATTTTACCTATCCTAGAATTACATTACACGTTTGGAATCCCTTAGTTACAATAAAGTGGTCCAAGACCTCCATTTCCAAGAGGTATTTCAAGAGAAGACCCAAACTCTCAATGAGGTTAAAGTGTTTTCATGGAAGTCAAGAGTAAAGGTAAGGGTTCTTCTCATATCAATTTTCATTCTTAAAACATATACCACATTCACCATTGGTTTTATTTTTTTGGTGTATACAATTATCTTTTTATTTTTTTTATCATACCTTTTATGAAATTTAAGGTATTTACAAATCCTTCACAAGTTTACTTTTTAAAGGGGTTTTGGTTAAACTATTACTAAAGTCATAAGGGATATTCATAACTCAAATTTACTTCCATTGAATTATAATTTTTCTCCTTAATATTAATTATTTTAAGTTTGGTTTCTTTCACCCTATAATTATATTATATTGTACTTCTACTATCATTTTTAGGTATTTATAATTATTTCTCATAAAATCCTTTCTAAATGATTATTATATCAATAATTATGAAAATTTTATGGGTTTTTATTAACTTAACTCCATTTTTTTGTGTTATAAGTTTTATTCTTGAAATTATTTCTTCCATGTTTAGTTTATTCCACCCTAAGGTTTTATTATATATAACTTTCTCTTTTTCTTTGGGGAAAATGAAATTTTAACTCAATTTTTTTTAATGAATTTATTTCACATAAAATTATAACATTGTTAAAAATATTTCTCATACTATTTCAAGACTATTTTTCTTCTATATCCACATTATTTATTTCCTAAAATGATTTCCTTTATTAATTTGAAATAAAAATATGTATTATCACATGTGATATTCTTATTTTTCTTTACCTATTTTCAAAATAATGTTTTAGCCTTTTTTATGATATGAGATTCAATAAAGGTATTTTAAAATATTAAAAAGGGATTTTACCTTCACAAAAATACATTTTATATTTCACTCCATATTTACTCTAGAAAAACTTTATGTATTTTCTAAGGATCCATTATTGGGATTTCTTTTAAAGTGGTGTTTAAAAATGTTTTCGTGCTATATTCTTGAAAATGATTCCTAAAAGTGGATTGTAACTTCATATCTTTACATCAATATTAGGAGATGTTTTCTAAAAAACTATTTTCACGGTTTCATTTTCATTTTACTCTTTACCTATAAAAAAATATCTACAACATTTGGAGTTATGTTCCATGAATGAAAATTTAAATTATCTTATGGAATTACCCTTTTGGTTGATTGAATTATTGGTATCAATCAATCCAATCCTTGAGGCCATTTCATGTGATACCATTCAGAAATGTTATGAAATCCATTTTATTTTCATGGGTTTTTCATGATATGGTATTTGATTGATTTCATATGCAACACATATGTATGAATTTTGATAGGTGGGGTTCTATATAACCCTCCAATGCATTTATTACAATTTTATATCTCATGAGATGATAATTTTGTTGTGTGGAATTTATTATGAATGGATTTGTTCACAGGTATGTTGTGTGGACATGATTATATATAGCTTTGTTCACAAGTTTTTTGTGTAAACATGATTATAGATAGATTTTTTTACAATTTTTTATGGACATGATTTCATATAGATTTGTTCACAAGTTTTTTGTGTTGACATGATTGTAGATTAAATTTATTCATAAGTTTATTTTTGTGGAAATGATTAAAAATATATTTGTTTATAAGTTTTTTGTGTATACATTGTCGGTTCTCGGCACAACAGAAGCACAATTGGGCTGGTACCCAACATTATTTTTTACCATGATCAATGATTATTTTGGGATAAATACGATGATGAACGCCCGTCTCCACAGAATACAATCAAAGATTTAAATAAATAAGAAAGAGGACCAAAACCTTTAGAGAGGATCTTGCACATCATGTTTATAATTAATTTAATTAATTTCATAAATAAAATAATTCCTGGATCTTCGATATTTTCATTTTTGATGATGTTGATCATCTGGAATGAACCTTTCAGATTATCTTGCTACGCTTGCAAGGATCCAAACTAGAATCCCTCTAGCGGTGATCCACACGTGCTCCGATGGCCTCCGATCAACACCACTCGTTCTATGGGTGCTAGCATGATGAAACGAGTGTCTTGTTTCAGTCATTCTTGATCGCTTGTTCTTTATCCTTGAAGAACTTCTCTTGTTCTTGAGAGGGACAGGAAGAGTATTCTAGAGAGAAATTTTTTATCTCAACAATTCTCAATTCACCGAGTGTGCGGTTTGGTACATGGCACAATAGAATTATGTTTCTATTTATTGACATGGGGCTTTAGTTACAATATTTAATTGCATAACAATAATTAAATACATTAATAACCTTATATAAAAATAATTATATTAATAATAATATTGCGTCATTATTTATGGTGTTCCAACTTGAAAAAAATGGAATTATAAATAAAATTCCGCATCACAAAATAATAACAACGTTATTTTAATTTATGCCAACTAGTTAAATAATTATTTATTGTCTTGCAAATAATTATTTTACTGCTAGACCATCCTTGGTCCGCTCGAACCCCACTTTCATTTATTGAACACTCGAATAAATAAATAAATAATTTATTCTCTTAAATAAATATTTTATTTAAAAACTAGTAAATAAATATTTATTAAATGTTCAATAAAATAAATAAATAAATTTTACCCACAATCCGATGAATAAATATTTATTTAATTTATGCAATAATTTTAACTTGAATAAAATTATTCCACTGTCTTGAGAATAATATTTATAAATTAAATTCAAATAGAATTTAACCGAGACCACCAGAAACACTTAGTGTGTGATCCTCTATTAGAAGGGCTTGCCTAAATTCCAAAAGTACTGTCTAACAATGGGTCAAGGAACCCAAGAGAAAGAACTTAAAGTTACAACAATTACATCCACATACGAATGCTCACTGTGTAATATAATCCTTTTTTTGCAATATCTCATCAAGTAGATTTCATGATAGTGTCATAAACTTTTATTATTGATACGTTGTTCTTTGACTACCTGAAATAAACTCATCATTACACCATGATCATGAAATTTTTCATGACAGTTATATTTCAATCAAATATCCAAGATATCAACTTACATAAATGGAAGTGACTAATCCTTCCTCAAATTATCCATTAAAAACATGCCACTCGTGATGCACCCAATGTACCCTACTTCCCACCAACTGTTTGCATGATGATTTTTGTCAATAAATCAAAGTGCACAAGTCATGACATGTATTAATGATAATATTAAAGTCTAAGGATCATTACACATGCTCATAGATAGAAATATCTGATGACACCAAAATATGTGGAATTCCTACTGGCGGGTCTATTTTCATAATCTCCTATCTTGGAGATTACTAAGTACGAACTTCATTAGAGTAAGTATCATCTTCTTATGAGTACTTAAACCTGACGGTCTGCATGCTATGTGTCCCATCATTGTATGTCATCCAACCATAGAACTATATTTAAGAATTTTGTTATAGCATTTCAAGATTCTCATCATAGCGGGGAACTTCCATAACCTTTTCAATACAACAAATACTCTAGGAAATTATTACATCATAGTCATGCAGAACAATGAACAATATGTAATAAGATGTTTAATATTTAAATACATTAAATATATATGTAATAAAAGTACAACCATTTGGTTCTAAAACACCAACTCTTACAAACTCCCACTTGGACTAGAGCCAAATGCCTATGAATTTCAGTCCACTAGACCTCACATAGTGATCATGTTTCTGATGAGTTAAGGCTTTAGTCAAGGGGTCCTCCACGTTGTCTTCTATGAAAATACTACTCACTACAAATTCACCTCTCTAAGAAAAGTCCCTCAAGAGATGATACTTTCAAAGTATGTGTTTCATCTGCTGATGTGAAATTGGCTCTTTTGCGAGAGTTACCATTGTAGTATTATCACAGTATAGTGTGATGGGATCTTTATTGATAGGTATCAAATCTATCTCCTAGATGAAGCTTTACATCCCTAACTCTTCTTTAGCTACCTTAGAATCTACGATATACTCAGACTCTACTATAGAATCTGCAACCACACTCTACTTTGAGCTCTTCCTGCTCACTGCACCTCTATTCAAAGTGAATATGTATCCCGTTTGTGACTTCATGTAATCTTGATCAGTCTAGAAACTAGAATCTACATATCCTATGATGAGTAGTTCCTCATATCTTCCATAAACTAGGATCATATCCTGAATACACCTTAGATACTTTAGGATAGTCTTGACTACCATCCAATGGCGGTCACCTGGGTCAGCTTGATATCTACCTACCACACTCAATGCGTAGGTGACATCCAACCTAGTACATAGCATGACATACATGACTGACCCAATAACTTATTATTACAGAGTCCTTGCCATTATCTTTATTTCCTCATGTGTTTGAGGAAACATTTTCTTGGAAAGATGAATGTCATGCGACACTTGAAACAATCCCCTCTTGGATTTTTTCATATTAAATCTCTTCTGTATATTATAAATGTATGTAATTTAACTTAGGCCTAGAAATATCTTGGATCTATGACGATAGATCTTGATCCCAAGAATATATGCTGCCTTTCCTAAGTCCTTTATGGAGAAGCATTGATTCAACCATGCCTTAATAGACTGTAAGACTTGTATCTCATTTCCAATAAGTAATATGTCATCAACATATACTATTAAGAAAATGACTGAACTCCCACTAAACTATTTGTAAACACAAGGCTCACATTCATTCTTGATAAAACCAATTTTCATTATGGATTCATCAAAATGAATTATCCATGACATGGATGCTTGCTTTAATCCATAAATGGATTTCTGAAACTTTCATACCTTATTGGAATCCTTTGGATTCATAAAACCTTTATGATGTGTCATGTAGAGATCTTTCTAAAGGTTCCCATTAAGGAAGGCTGCTTTGACATCCATTTTCCAAATATCATAGTCATGGTAAGTAGCAATGGATAATAGAATTATGATGGATTTTAGCATTGAAAATGGTGAAAAGGTTTCGTCGTAGTCAATGCCTTAACGCTGTTTGAACCCTTTTGAAACTAGTCATGCTTTATAGGTATTGACTTGTCCTTCCATGTCCAGTTTATTCTTTAATATCCATTTTCAACCAACAGGATTTACATAAACTAGAGGATCTACCAAAATACATACTTGGTTTTGGTACATAGAATCCATTTCAGAATTCATGGCAACATCTGCACCACTTACTACTTCCTTGTAGGTTAGAAGATCATTATTATCAACTAATAATGAGTCACCATCCTCAGTAACTAGAAAACCATACTGTTCTAGTTCTCTAACCTCTCTTATAATCCTATGCAGTTCTTGTGTCTCTGGAACAGTTCTTTCTTCCATGAGGATTTTTGGAATCTTCTTCTGTACCAACTCTTGTGTACCTTGAGCCTCAACTTCATCAAATTCTATCTCGCTCCCACAATATCTTTTGTAGATGTTCTCCCTCTCAAGGAATATGGAATATCTTGCCACTATAACCTTTTTTTATGAGGGGTTGTATAGGTAATATACCCTTTTTTTCTTAGGGTATCCTATAAAGGAACACTTTGTTCCTCATGGTGCAAGTTTGTTACCTAAAGAGGCCTTAACAAATTCATCGCTTCCCCACACATGTAAATTCGATAACATGGCTTTCTTTCCACTCTAAAACTCGTATGGAATACCATTTATCGATTTAGTTGGTACTTGTTTTAGTATGTACACCACTGTTTGTAATGCATATCCCCAAAAGGATAATAGAAGACTCACATGACTCACCATTAATCTCGCCATGTCCAATAGGGTGCGGATCCTCCTTTCGATCATACCATTCCACTAGGGCGTGTAAGGAGGAGTGAATTGGGATAGGATCCCAAACTCCCGTAAGTAATCAATAAAGTCTTGATTAATATATTCTCCGCCTCAGTATGAGTGGAGTTTCTTAATCTTCTTACCAAGCTGGTTCTCAAATTCATTCTTGTATTCTTTGAACTTATCAAAAGAATCTGACTTATAGCTCATTAAGCAGATATATCCATATCTACTAAAATCATTAGTAAAAGTTATGAATTACGAGTACCCTCCCCTTGGTTCAACTAGAAATGGTCCACACACATAGGTATGAACCAATTAAATAAGTTCTTTAGCCCTTTTACCTTTCCCACTAAATGGGGATTTGGTTATTTTTCCCTATAAACATGAATGACATATGCTAAGTGGGTTTTGTTTGAAAGAATCTATATATCCATCTTGATGTAACTTTGTTAAGCGTTTCTCGTTTACATGACCTAGCTAGTGATTCCAAATTTGGGTGTGGTATGAGTCATGTAAATTATCTTTTTTATCGATTTCTATTACTTGGTTTGTTTAATCCAACACATAAAGACCATTTTATAAATGTACCCTACCAAAACAAATGTTATCTTTGTAAAAGCAGAAACATTCATTTCCAAAATTGAAAAAAAATCCATATGTATCTAATCTGGATACAGAAATAATGTTTTTAGTAATAGATGGAACATAATAACAACCCTTTAATACCAATATCATCTGAGTTGGAAATATGAGGTGGTAGTCCCTGACAACTACAACAAGTCTGGCCCCGTTGGCTACTCGCATATATACCTCCCCTAGATCAATCTTCCTGAATCTACTTAGTTCCTATATTTTGATACATATGTGAGCACCAAAATCTATATATAATACCCAATTTGAAGAAAAAAATAGATTTAATTCAATAAAAAATGCACATGAAGCTACCCTTTTCTTCTTAGGTTGGGTGCAGTTCTTCTTCCAATAGCCTTTCTTGCCACATGTGAAACAAACGACTTCCTATTCCATTACATCCCCTTTGATCTTACTTTTCTTGGAAGGCCATGAATAAGCTTTGGTCTTAAAGTTATTCACCTTCCATTTCCTCTTATTCACCATAAGGATAGAAGGATTTTCATGCTTCATGTCTTTTTCCACTTGGAGAATGAGGATAAGAAGATCAGATAGAGACTTATCAATGTTATTCATGTTTAAATTGACAACAAAGTTGGAGAACCTTTGAGGGAGTGATGAGAGAATGAGACCAGTGTCCAGTTCATCGGGGATTTCACTAGTGGAAAAACATAAATTAACATCGGTTTTTTTAATTTTTGACGTCGGTTTTAAATCGACGTCTATAAAGGCAAAGTTAAAAATATGTTTTTTGGTAAGAGTTTCGACATCAGTTTTACATAAAACCGACGCTGAAACTAATTTTAGACAGGATTTTCGGTGTCAGTTTTAGATAAAACCGACACCGAAGTTCATTTTTTTAATCTTTCGGCATCAGTTATTTAAAGAACCAATGCCATAAATAAATTTTTTTATAAAATAATTCCAATTACACTTCCCAAAAAATTCAAAACCCCTATAAAAATAACACAATATACAAAAACAATTAAACATTATTTATCATCCAATGCCTCTTATAACTTCAATGCTTATATCTAGTTAATAAAAAAAATTATCTATACATTGTTATTATAAAGTAAAATTAAAATACACATACCTTCAATCAATGAATTCAAGAAATTTTGTGAAATTTGCAAGTCCCACGACTCCAAAATTTATGGCATGCTCATTGTTGGTTATTGTTAAAGCATTCATTTTATTATTAGTAGGTTCAAACACCTAATATATCAAAAGAGTTAGGTTTTTGAACCCATATGTATTATTATTTATAAATATTAGAATATACATACCTCAAATATTAATCATACTTAACAAATAGTTCGCAAAAATAGATTGAATATGGGTCATATCAGATTGGGAATAAGGCTGTGAATAATTAAAGGCCTAAAATAATATTGAATGATATGAAATTAAAAAATATAACAATATGGAAGAAAATATATAAAAAAATTAATACAACTAACCTTATGAAAATTAGTAGTTTCCCCAGTTGTGATTATCTCGAACATGAATCATAGAATATAATAACCACATTCAACATGTCCATTTTGACAATGACACTGCATTTATAAAACATTAAAATAAAAAAACAATATATAACAAAAATATAAAAACTAATTACCTATACTTCCACATATTTGATTTTTTGGTTTCTTTTCTAAAATGTATTCCTTGTTAAAATATTTCCATGATCTATATTTTTTTATATATGAACTAATAATACTTGTCTAAACAATGAAAATTAAACATAATGAGCTTATAAAAAATAAAAAAAACTTACCTGTTTAATAAGGTTAAAAATGGTTTACGCACTCCTCCTAATAAAGAGAAAAACCAATATAAGGTGCATTCACTTAGGAAAAATACGCCTAACACCCAATGCCCCTACAATACAAAAAGTTCACAATTAATGACATTATAATGATCATTAGTTCATAAATATGTTGATGTTCTTACTTATCAAGAAATGGCAAAAACCAGCACTGAATCTCTATCTGTGTTAATCTCTCAGATATATATTGAACTCTTTCATGATTCTTCACATATTTGGATTCTGAGGAAATGTACTCTGGATCTATAAAGCTGTAAATGCCTGTTGTTTCCTTTTTTAAAAGAATATTGTGTAGATACCTAATTTAAAAAGAAAATATAGTTAGTCAATGACATAACAATCTTTTATTTAAGAAATAGCAATTCAAACATCAATTTAATTACATGATAAACAACTGCACCACACTCTGCGTGATCTCTTCAAAATTAACCAAATTCATGATATCTTCTTTTATTAATTTCAATCCATAATTTATTCCACATATATCGGGCATCATACTAAACTCATAGATAAAATTCAAGGAAGAAGAGGACTCAGATAATATTTTTAACCCATAAGAAATATTAGAAGTATCGACAACCAACTGTTCTTGAACATTTTGTTGCATTTGGGCAGTTTCTTTTACTTTCAGATATTCCTATATAAGTTAAATGTTATAAAACATTATAAGTAATTTTGAATCATTTTTAATTAATATTTAAAAAAACTCATACCTCAAGTGAAATATAACGAAGTAGGGCAGTTGGCCAAAGTAAAAAATGGCCCATACATTCCCCAACACTGGTGATCTCCACAGTAGGAAATGGTAGTAGAGAAGTAGGATCTATAATAACAAGTACTGATACTCTAACCTGACTCATCTGCATATAAAAATTTAAATATCTATCAGATAAATTGTAAAAAAAACATATTTAATAAAAACTATTGATAATCAGATAAAAGACATCAGATATGAAACACGTTTACAAATAGAGTAAACAATTTATTTTCATATTATATACATGTGTGTTATATTGATATTATAATTTAATTATAATATCATTCATTTAAAATTTATTAGTTCATTTTATATAGTTTCAATATTTTGATGTTTCATGTGTCAAAAATATTGAAGAGTACATTAATTTAAAGGATGCAGTAAGTATATTGGGTAAAATTTTATTGGAGTCAATGTAAAAAATACAATTTGTTGACAGGATATTTAAGAATGTCTGTTGAAAGAATATTTAAACATGTCCTAACACATTTAAAACAAAATATAAACTAATAATTAAAGAAAATCAATAACAAAATTGAATGATAAATGATTTATCTATAAAATTAAAAAAAAGCTTACAAAATTTGAATTTCAACCCGAATGGAGATCTTCAATCCAAACTGCGCTCAATATAATGACTTCGAAAAACAAACACTACAAAATCTATACCAAAAATGATAATACAAACAAAAAATAATGATAAACAACAACTAAAATCGAACCAATATTGAAAATCGCATAAAATAGGGTTATGGAAGAAGAAATAAACAATGGAAGATGAAACAAGAGATAAAAACGAAGAACACAAACCTGAAATTGTGAAAATGGAACAAAACCTTCAACAATGGCATTCCAAGATCACAAATGAGCTTCAAAGGTCATCGGGAGTCCAAGTCACCGCAACGGTTTCGATTTCGATGATCCAACAAAATGAGGGTTTCATACCCTAAGTAATTTTAAAAGACTTTCAGCGTCGGTTTTTAAACAAACTGATGCTAAAAATTTTAAAAAAGCATTCGGTGTTGGTTATTCTCAAAACCGATGCCGATAATCCTTTTTTTTTATTTTAAGCGCCGATTTTGGAGAAAACTGACGTAAAAAGTTTTGTTTTTTAATTTTTGGCATTGGTTTTCTTCAAAACCGACGCCGAAAACATTTTTTTTAAATTTTCCACATCGGTTTCGTGAAAACCAACGCGAAATATCATCGAATAATTATTTTTGGTGTCAGTTTTACTAAAAACCGATGCCATAAATTTCCCTCACATACTATTGGCATCAGTTTTTAAAAAACCGACGTTATTACGTTGACGTTAAATCTCGTATTTCCACTAGTGTTTTAAACCCTAGAACCTCCAGGCACTGAATGTAGCCAATGCGATTGACTACATGAGGCCCATATGGGGCACCCTCTCTAAGATTACTATGAAAGAGTGCCTTGGAGATCTCAAACCCTTCATGTCTTGCTTCTCATAGTAAAGACCATGAAGGTGATCGAGTATGCTATAAGAATCCATGTTTTCATGAGACTTAATGATCTCATTAGAGATTGATGATAGAATCAAACATTGTACATCGATCGTGTCATTAATATGTTTCTCATATACCAGGAAATCCTCATCACTCACCTATTTGGTAGGAGAACCAAGTAATGCTGACTCCAACACGTAAGAATTCCGTTCAACGCGTAGGATAACCCGGAGGCGTCTAAACCATTCCTGGAAGTTACTATTGGTGAGGATGTTGTCTTTATCTATAATTGATTGCATGGATTGTGTGGTTGATGATCTTGTCATTTTTATTCTACAATTAAAAGAGCAGATCATTAGTAATTTATTTTTTTTATGAGAAATAATAAATTAATTTTATTAAGTCTCCCAATATTTTATCAAGTCCCAATTTCCCTCACCATTGAACTCAGAATGTCTAGTTGCTATGACATTCTAGTGGAAAAAATCCATAATCCCCTTCGCATAACCCCAAGAAGGGTTGGTGAAGCTATTTGAAGGTATTTAGGTAGGTAGGTCTTTGTAAACTAAGAGCTTGAAACTCCTTGATTTGTTGAGTGAACTCTCCAATCCTGAAATCTTGACTTTGGATTTCCTCAACTCTTACCTCCAATATTACACCAAGTCTAGAAAGAACTACTCATCTTGATGTAATATGGTTAAGTCACCCCGAAACCTTTCATAAGGGCTTCCTGTATAAAATTAAGTGTCCCAAAAAGGGTTAGTAAAACACATAGTTTTATTGAGTTTTTCCTTTAATCAAGTAACAAAATTATTGGTATGACTTAATATTTTATTTGAGGGATTTTAATCTTTTATGCGTGAATTTATTATTATCATTATCACAAGATTGTTAATATTAAGTGGAACTTACTTAATTGATTAAACATGTATTGATAATATTTACGCATAATCCTGGTTTATTTTTTCTCTATCTTGCATGCTTGTTTAATTCATTAATTATGTGATCACAAAAACACATCCATAATGATAAACCATGCCACTGATAGAAATAAAATAAAGAAAAGGGCATGATCATGAGATTTTCTAATGGTTAGTTTATCTAGCAGTTGATAAACTAACCCTGACCTAAGGGAGAAACACATTGAACCTTTTGGCTTTGTGTTTACAGCTTTCCACCAGTTCACCTTTGTATCTCCTGAGATTGGTTTCATCTTGGATCTAGCTTGAACTGCCTCCACCATCCTAGGAGTTTCATACATTACATATGATTTTTTAACTCACACGTAGGTGAGGGGTAAAAATGAGAGTTTACATAAAAGAAAACATGGGAACGCAGGCGCTACATATTAATGAGGAGAGATGGATCACATGACAACAATTAATTATTAAATAAATTAAAAGGAAACCAATCACATACAAAGGTCTTGGTCTATCTCATGATCACCCACATACATGCAATGAGTTACGAATTTAATAAAACTAGTTTTCAATTCTTTAATCATTCTTATTAAGATAAATTTCACTCAAATCAATTAATTATTATCTTTAATTAATCAATCCTTTTATCTTAATACTTTTATAAATTTCCTTGAGATTCTCATCCATTGTAATTTTAAACAAATAAATTCATTTAAAATTATATTTTTACGTAACTTGTACCTTAGAAAAATCCCAGTAAATTCCCATTCATAACTACCCAATGAGTAGAAATGAACATTACACATATATTAAATTAAACACATATACATAAAATACCTATCAAGTGTTGTGTCTCAACTTTACGCCTGCACCATGTTACACGTATTAAGGTTTTGTATAATATAATAATAAATTTCAATATATCTGCATAATTTGGATGAGTACACGGTATGTAGTTCCAACTAAATGGAGTGTACTATCCTTCATCATCCATCTGAAGTACATGCCCGAGGATATGACTTGTAAATTTACTTCAAAATTTTTTAGAGTACATGGCATGTCCAGTGGGCCACACGCTGTGTAGTATCTGCGTTACATGATCTCTAGCTGGGAAAGCTATGTACCGGGTACACAGTCCACCCCTAACCTAAAGGGACTACATGTCGTGTCTAGTGGGCCACATGGCATGTAATCCAGAAACTGTGTGCCACCTGTTCCTGGTCAACACACGGAGTCTTTAAGACCTTGACAAACTCCAATGACATGGCTTGGTTTGGAGGACTAGTCCCGATGCATTAAACCTTGATACATGGAATGTGAATCCAACTACACATTGTGTATTCTGGTGTTGTACGGACATGAACATTTGGCACCTCTAGATGAGATCCTCTATTTTATTTTAATCAAAATTAAAAGAAAAGATCATTTCTGTAAGGTGAACAAGAAACGAAAAGAGGGAGAATAGATCTCAAAATACAGATTATAGGAACAATTAACCTTGAATTGAAAAACTAAATTATTAAACCATAAATCATCAATTAATTATTTAAATAATTATAAACTTTGATGTAACTGCTCTGATACCACTTGTCAGTTTTTGGCACAGCGGAAGCACGGTTGGGATGGAAACCAAATTTAATTTTTACCATGATCAATGATTATTCCGGGATCAATATGATGATGTACGCCGGTGTCCTCAGAATAGAATCAAATATTTTAATAAAGAATAAAGAGGCCCAAAACCTTTAGATAGTATCTTGAACATCATGTTTATAATTAATTTAATTAATTTCATAAATAAAATAATACCTAGATTTTCGGTATTTTCTTTGTTGATGATGTTGATCATCCGGAATGACCCTTCTAGATTATCTTGTTGTTCTTACAAGGATCCAAACTAGAATACCTATAGCGGTGATCCACACATGCTCTGATGGATTCTGATCGACACCACTCGTTCTCCGAGTGCTAGCGTGGTGAAGCGAGTGTCTTGTGTCGGTCGTTCTTGATTTCTTGTTCTTTAGCCTTAAAGAACGTCTCTCGTTCTTGAGAGGGGAATGAAGAGGATTCAAGAGATAAATTGTTTAGATCAACAATTCTCAATTCACCGGGTGTGTGTTTTGGTACATGGAACAATATATGTATGTGTTTATTTATTGACATGGGGCTTTAGTTACAATATTTAATTTCACAACAACAATTATATACATTCATAACATTATAGAAAACCCATGCTGTTAATTATAATACCATGTCATTATTTGTGGTGCACCAACTTGCGTAAAACAGAATTATAAATAAAATTATGCATCACAAAATAATAGCATCGTTATTTTAATTTGTGTCAACTAGTTAAATAATTATTTATCGTCTTGCAAATAATTATTTTACTATCAGACTAACCTTAGTCCGTTCGAACTCCACTTCTATTTATTGAACACTCAAATAAATAAATAAATAATTTATTCTCTTAAATAAATATTTTATTTACAAACTAGTAAATAAATATTTATTAAATGTTTAATAAAATAAATAAATATATTTTACCAATAATCCGGTGAATAAATATTTATTTAATTTATAAAATCATTTAAACTTGAATAAAATTATTCCAATGTAATGTGAATAATATTTATTAATTAAATTCAAATAGAATTTAACTGAGAACACCAGAAACACTTAGTTTGTAACCCTCTAGGATTCTTTCTCATTGGCATTAGGCGGGTTTGCCTAAAGTTTAAGAGTACTTTCTTGCAACGGTTTAAGGCACTAAAGATAAAGAACTTAAAGTTGCAACAATGACATACATATATGAATGCTCACTATTTAATATAATCCCTTCATCTCAATATCTCATCAATAAGGTTTCATGATAGTTTCATCAAATTTTATGCTTGATATGTTGTTCTTTGACTACCTGAAATAAACTCATCATTACACCATGACTATGGAATTTCGTGTGATAGTTCTATTTAAATCCAAGGGCTTAGATATCAACTTCCATAAATGGAAGGGATAAATCCTTACTTGACTTATCCATTAATAAAAGTCCACTCGTGACGCACCCAATACACCCTACTTCCCACCAACTGTTTTCGTGATAGTTTTCAATAGTAAATCAAAGTGCACGAGTCGTGAAACCTATTAATGATAATATTAAAGTCTAAGGATCATTACACACTCTCGCAAATAGAAATATTTTATGAAACCAAAAAATGTGGAATTCTTATTGGAGGGTCTTTTCTTATAATCTATTGTCTTGAAGATTACCAAGTGCGAACTTCATAGATGAAGTCTCATTTTCTTACGAGTACTCACACCTGACAGTCTTCATGCTATTTGTCCCATCATAGTATGTTATCCAACTGTAAAACTATATTTAAGAATATTTTTATATCATTTCAAGGTTCTCATCATAGTGTGGAACTGCCATGACCTTATCAACGAAACAAATACTCTAATACATTATCACATCATAGTCTTAAAAGAACAATGAATAATATGTAATAATATGTTTAATATTTAAATACATTAAATATCCATGTAATCAAAGTAAAACCAGTTGGTTTTAGGACACCAAATATTACATAAATGATCATATTTTTATTTTTTCATAGGGTTGTTCATGAACATGATCACGTTTTTCTTTGTTTACAAGGTTTTGTGTGGACATTATCACATTTTTCTTTGTTTGCAAGGTTGTCTGCCTACATGATCATGTTTTTAATTTTTCATAAGGTTGTGCATGTAAATGAATGTAATTTACTTTATTCACAATATTGTGTGTGGACATGATCTCACTTAGCTTTGTTCACAATATGATGATTTTCAATTTTTATTCTTACACCACATTTATATGTTATATGCCTATTTTATACTCTATAGATCCTAGTTATTTTCTCATAATTTTTTACTCTTATTCCATGCTATATTTTGGATCATTTGAGACTATATTTACCATTATTATTCCTCATGGATAAATCTTATTATTACTCATTCTTTTTAATTAGATATTTATCCCATGATAGTTTTTACTCACATGCTTATAATTTAACCCTTAATTACATGTTGATAAGTTTTTAACTTATCGAGTGTTTGTTCTCACCCTTTATTTTGTTTTCCTCTCCCCCAGGGAATTATATACATGACTATAGTTAGAAGGAAATCTTGTGTAGAGATTATTCGGGAGATATGTTGAAGAAATTATGAAAAATATTTTTTTTTTCATCTAATCTTCAAAGAAACTAAACCTTTGGGGTTATAGTATTGTGTGATCATTTGTGAGATATAATGTTTATATTGTTTAAATTTGTGTATGTTTGGATCAAGTATTTTCACTTGGTATAAAATCCAAAAAATAAAATATTTTTTTAGCACTAGATTTGAGAGTGATGTATCGAGGTGTATTTTTTGGTATCAAATCACGATTTAGTCATTTTGGGGGATTATGACTAGGGAAAATTAGTTAAAAACCCAAATTATGAGCCTAAATGTAGTAAAATATTATAAATTTTTGGTAAGGTGTAGAGTATAAGGTTTACTAGTAATGAAAATTTTGTTAGGATACAAACAAGTGAATGAAATATCTAGTACATATTCAACTAGGGGTAATAACCCTAAAAAATGGTGGTTGATTATCAACTAGATCTTCACTCAGTGCATAACTAGTGGGACTAACTGTACATATGGTTTGACACTCCAGGGGATATTATTAAGTGATTCATGCACTCTTTATAAAACATTATAAAGGATTTAAAAGAAATTAGATTATGTAATATATGACTAGTTAGGTTAAAGAACCTAATAACAACATGTCCATGAATAACTTAGATTAAAACTTATAGATTCACAAGTTAGCTTATGAATACCATTTATAAGTTACTTATTTTAATCATATAGCTTCCTTTTATACATTTATTAATTTAAGTATTCTCATACCCCAACCTTCCTTTATTTAAGTAATGTCTAGAGCAAGGTTAAATCAAGTTAATAAGGGATATAATGGGAAATATAGTGATTTTACCAATGGGAGATAAAATGGGATGAAATATAATGTTGAGAATATTATGGTCATGCTCACCTAGATATCACGAGTTATGATTAACAACCTAAACCTTAAAAATACTCATAGACTCACCAAAGAAGAGAATGATAGAGTTTTATAGAAGTTTAGTTGAAAATGACTATAGCGGAAAGAAGATTCAACTTCCTAAATATCAATAATTTGGTAAGAATCACCTAATGGAATATCTTAAAGAAAAAATAAAATTTTTCAATTAAAGAAGGATTGGTCATCAAGATCATGATTTTAGAAGAGAGATAAATAGGTTGACCAATACAATGGAAGGTATAAAGGTACTAAATAATTCTCCACCCACACTTCAATGCTTAAAATGCAAGGAGTTTTGGGAATTATTCAAATAAACTCCCTAACACGAGGGATAACGAGGATAATAGACATCAAAAACCAAAAATAACAAGAAAAAAATTAAGAGTCTATGTAATAACTACTGCGGTAATGGATCTTGATAATTAAGACACACTTACACTTTACTCTGGATTTGCAGATGTCTTATTAGATTATGGTTATATCTACTCTAGTATATTTAAGGAGTTTTCTAATAGCATCAAATCACCACCCCAATGATATGATATTGAATTATCAAAGAAAAATTCTATTTGTATGATTATTGTGTCCTAAGTTTATGTTGTGGGAATGTGCCTCGGGAAAATATTATTATTCTTAATTTATATGAATTTGATGTGATTTTTTAAATGGATCTTCTATCTACAAATAGACTTCATATTAATCACCAAAATAGAAAAACCACGTTTTATATTCTAAATTAACCTATGATCATTAATCAGTTCAAGTCCGACTAATAAATCTCTAGTAAAATTAATTATATGGGTTTTAATACCAAATCCCGAGGGGTATTTACCTCAAATTATTATAGAGAAAATCAATATTGGGGGTATGTTTATTATGAGAGAAAAAATGCACCGTAGTTTTATCTAAGACAGTATGATAGATATATCATTTGAAATTATATCTTGAGTGATGTTTATATTTTAGATACCCTTAACCATTTTTATTAGTAAGTGATAATTAAAAATTTCAAGGATGTAATTTATTCAGGTGGGATATAACACCCTGTGATTTAGTATATATTTTCTTTATATAAATTCTACTGATACCTTGTTTCACATACAACACTAAAATAAAACGAAGCACGACACATTATATTGAGATAAAACATTACAATAAAAGTATATGAAACTAAGAATTATAAACCATGGGTTATTAAAAACCATTGATAACTGTATCCCTTAAAATCACATAAATTAAAAGGGAATAATAAACATAAAAATAATAATATTTTCCCAACTAGTAAATCCCATTGATCATCTTCACCTTTGAGAATCAGCATTAGAAAAACTAAACCTACAATGATAAATAAAATCATAAAAGTATAAATCATTGTGAAAAATACTTAATAAGTAATGGGAAGTGTGACCTAATAAGTGAGGATAAAATGAATGATTTTAGTAATTCTATATATAAGAATAAAATATAACTATTATAGATATGATCATTGGTAATATGACCATTAAAAAATGGTCATTGAAAATATAATCATTTGATATAAATATATTAGGAAGGTATACTAAATTTGTGTATTGTTAAAATAATATACTTCATAAATAATAAATAATGAAACAAAAATGTAATATTTAATAAAAATATTTTATTATAAAAAATATTTTTACACATTAAATATTATTATTAAATAATGATATGATAAAATTTAAAAAATTATTTTAAGTTCAATGTAATGATAAATTTAAATGTTTAGAATATAAATAATTAATTTTAATGGTATTTGGTTAAGATCATTTAATATAAATGATATTTTTCAAAGAGTTTTTTTAAAGTGTTTTGTATTTTTATCTTAATAAAATAAATCACTACTATAAAATGATTTTATTATAATGTATTGATAATACATACAAGTAAATAAATTAAAATTAATCTAGTAGCTATTACTAGGAAAGTAATAAGAAAAAGTTCATTTTTTTCTTTAAAAGTACATATTTTCTAAAAATTGTTTTTGTGTGTTATGCACGCCTATGTTAAAATTAATTTTTATCAACTCTTGGAATTGAGTATAATTTTTTTTCATATTTTAATCATAACATTTTTTTTCATAAGGTAATTTTCATTTTTAAATTGAAAATAAGTTACTGAAGTAAATATTAATTACAACGGTAAAATAATTATTTTTTTCAAATAATTTTTTTATAACTGTTGTGTAATTTTTATCTAAATAAATTAAATTTATTTCTTTTAAATTATGACTTTAATATGAAATTTAAACATATAAAAAAGTATAATAAATTAATTTAATTAGTAATTTATTGGAAATAAGAATAAAAACACTTAAGGTATAAAAATATATTTTCTATAAAAACATTTTTTTCTATATATTATATTTTAATTAAAAAGTAAATTTTATCATATTTAGAAATTATATTAGATTAAATGGAGTAAAAATTAAAAATTTTAGTGTTTAAATTAGGTAAGAGGGGCCATCTTATATTTTTATTAAAAAAATAATTACCAAGGAAAATATTTAATCAAGGTTAATAAGGCTAACTTAAAGTGGTTGGAATTTTGTTAAGTTTATATGAAAATTAGACATTATAGATAACTTTTTTAGGTTTTAAAATCATACCCACATGCCTAACCAATATTTCCTCACCTAAATTATCTAAATATCATGATATTATAACTTTACCCCTCACCTAAATTTCATTTCCAAGAAAAAGTACCACGTTTTGACCTATAAAAGGCGCCCACTTCCACCCACTTTAGGCCATATTTACCCTTATAATTACTCTTGAAACCCTACCCATTTTACCTCTATTAGAATCACATTAAACATTTTTAATCCCTTGGTTACAATAATGTGACCTAAGTCCTCCATTTCCAAGAGGCATTTCAAGATATTACTCAAACTCTCAATAAGGTTAAAGTAATTTCATGGAAGTCAAGAGTAAAGGTAAGAGTTTTTATTTTCTAAAAATTAATTCCTAAGGCATATACCATGTTCATCACATGTTTTATATTTTGTGGTGTATATACTACCCTATATATTCCTTTTATCATTCCTTTCATGAAATTCAAGGGATTTAAAACTCCTTTAAAAATTATTTTTTCATAGGTTTTTGATTCAACTGTTACTAAAGTCGTAAGGGATTTTCACAACTCAAATTTCCTTCCATTGAGTTATAATGTTTCTTATTAATATCTATCCTTCTAAATTTAGTTTATTTCACCTAATGATTATATTATATTGCATTTCAACTCTATTTTCTTGTGATTTTCAATTATTTCTCCTAAAATCCTTTATAAATGATTGTTTTATCAAAGATTATGACATTCATACGGATCTTTATTAACTCAAATCTATTTTTTTGAGTTATAAGATTTATTATTTTACTTATTTATTTAATTTTTAGTTTATTCCACCCTAAAGATTTATTATATGTAACTTTCTCTTTCTATATTGGGAAAATGACATTTTTAATTAAAATATACTTCCTTGATGAATTTATTTTACATAAAATATAATGTTGTTAAGAATAATTTTCATTTCCTTTAAAGACTATTTTTATTTTATATCTACATTATTTATTTCCAAAAATATTTTAATTTGTTATTTTGAAATCCAAATATGTATCATCTCATTTTATTTTCTTATTTTTCTTACATCTTTTCAAAATAAAATTTTATTATCCCTTTTTAAGATATGCATTTCAATAAAGGTATTTTAAAATATTAATAAGGGATTTTATTTTAAAAATCATATATTTTATCTTCCAATTCAAAATTTTTCTAGAAAACCATTATTTATTTTTCAAGGATTTATTATTTGGATTTATTTTAAAGTGGTTTTTAATTTTTTTTTCATGTTATCTTCATGAAAATGATTTGTAAAAGTAGCTTGGAACTTTATCTTGTTATGAAAATTTTAGGAAATGTTTTCTAAAATATCTTTTCATGGTTTCACTTAACTTTTACTCTTTAACTATAAAAATATATTTCTAATTTAGAGTTATGTTTCATGAATCACCCTTTAAATACTCTTATGAAATACTTCTTTTTAGTGATTGAATTCTTGGTATCAATTGATTTAATCATTGAGGTCATTTCATGTGATACCATTTGTAAATTTTATGAAACCCATTTTATTTCCATGTATTTTTCATGATATAGTATATTATTGATTTAATATGGAACATATATGTATGAATTTTAATGCATGGGGTCCTATATCACATTTTAATGCTTTGGTTAAAGTTTTATATCACATGAAATAATGATTTTGTTGTGTGGACATGATTGAAGATAGATTTTCCACAAGTTTTTTGTTTGAAATTTTTTAAAAATAACTTTTTTCACAATTTTATTACTTGGAAATAATTGTAGATAACTTTTTTCACAAGTTTTTTTGTGTGGAAATGATTGTGGGTAGCTTTTTTCACATGTTTTTTGCATGTATATGATTAAAAATATATTTGTTCACAAGTTTTTTTTGTGTAAATGATTTTGGACATCTTTTTTCACAATTTTTGTGTGTGTACATGACCACCTTTTGTTTTTTTTCATAGGTTTGTGCGTGGACATGATTGCATTTTACTTTTTTCATTAGGTTGTGCCTGGATATGATCATGTTTTTATTTATTCATAAGATTTTGTGTGGACATGATCAAAATTTTCTTTGCTCATAAGGTTATGAGTGGACATTACCACATTTTTTTTGTTCACAAGATTGTGCATGGACATGATCACTCTTATATTTTTTCACAATATCATGATTTCTTATACTTATGATTACATCACATTTCTGTGTTATATGGCTATGATATAGTCCATGGATCATGATTATTTTCTCATGATTACTATCTCTTATTCCTAGTATATGTTTTTTTATTTTAGATTACTTTTCCTACTATTATGTCTCATAGAAAACTCTTATTATTCTATGCTCTTTTTAATTAACCATTTTTTTCCAAATAAAATCAATTTATGGTTAAGTGATAACTGTACAAGGTGGAAAAATAGATAAGGTGACATGACCAAGGGGATCCACCATTATAGAAATGATCCAGACCAACCCCAAACAACAAAAAGTAGTCACAATAAGCCAAAAGAAAATCCATATAGGAGCCTTCGAAGGAGGATGACTGATGGTGAGAGATTCACTGATAGAGCTCTGGAATGAGGATCCATGAGACTACCGAGCCACAATAGATAATGGAACCAACAAAAAGAGAACCCTAATAGTTCTACCTTCACATAATCCATCAACATGATCTAAAAAATCATGGAATCTTTCGAACCCAACCAAAATAGGGTCACACATGAAGAAACATGATAAAATGGAAGAGGAAACCAAGAAGATGCAGAATGATCCAAGCACTGAAAAAGTAAGCAAAAGGAACCACAGAGCCTAGGGACAAGGAAACCATGGAAACAAAACCACAAAATCTAGGAACCCTAGAAAAAACAGCACATCAGGCAATAGGGTAGGTGATGCGAGCCACAATAGGGGAAGATCCAAAACATAGATGAGGAACCATCGATGGAAGATGAACAATGGAGGGGACTTCATTATCAAAGATCCAGAACACAGATCCATAGAACTTATAAATTGGGATCATCACTGCATCGTACTATCGTGTTTATCTGAACCCAAACAAGTGCGAGGAAGATACCACGACATCACATTCTCTGAGCATTTGATCTTACCCCTTTTTTGTTTCAATTTTCCCTAGGAAATTATATGCATGATTGTATTTATAAGGAATCCTTATATATATATTTTGGGAGATGTTAAATAAAGTATGTAAAATATATTTTTTGTGTATCTAATCTTTAAAGATACTAAACCGTTGGGTTCTAGGATTGTGTGATCATTTATGAGATGTAATGTTTATATGATATAAATATATATAAGTTTTTATTGATTAATCTTAATTAGAATCAAAGACAAAAATTAAAGTATTTATTTTTAGCACTATATTTATGAGTATGGGTATAGTAAATCTCATAATTTATTGATACTAAGAGTATAGTGATTAAGGAAACCTTATTGAGGTGTGAGATTTATTTTTTTAAAGGAGGAAATGTTAGTTCACCAAAAAGTGAAAAAACTTATGACATTATTTCTGATGATCGTAAAGATATGGGGTAGTAATGATATAGTTTCAGTTCACTAGAAGATAAATGATAACATAGGAATTCATCCATATGGTGTTTACTGCTTAATAAATATACAAGATTCCATATATGTTATATCTTCATAAGGGAAAAAATAAACCGACTGAAAAGTTGAGGCAGTGGAATATTTGACCATATGAAGGGTTCCTTCATGGATCTTAGAGGATATGGAATTTATTCCATGTAGATCAGATGATAATGGTGTTTAGAAGCACCAAAAGTACACTTCTATAAAGGTAGGGTGGATCACTTACGATCGATATGATAAAGACAATAATGAAGACAACACCGATGATGACACACATATTATGAGAAATTAGTGAGATTGAGATCATTATAATATATCTCTTTGATAATTTGATCAAAGTGAAGAAAATTTACCCATGTATTAGAGAAAAATCCTGATCCACATAATCTATTTGTGTTGTTATTTTCCTTTCATGTTTTCTTCTGATCATTATTTTTGATAGTCCTTATTTTATTCTAGTGGTTTTATGTTGTGGTGTAGTGAGTTGGGTGCTCATTCTTCCAATATACATACATTATTAATTGGGTTAACTTCTAATCTATTTCTTCAATGCTTGAAGTTATGGTGAAGTTTCATCTAGTGGTTTAATAAGAAGTTATCTATGATCCCTAAAATAAGTATCATTGCTTGTGGTTGGAGTGATTTTGGAGAATCATTCCTTAGTGAAGGTGGTTTAGATATTGGTTCAGAAGCATTCATTTTTATGTTTGACTTGTAAAATAATATCAGTAATAATTTACTTACCTATTGTTTTAAATTTACCAAAAGTAGTGGGAGATCAAAATTTATGGTGGGATGAATTCAAATGAGAGCAATATTCAGTTATAGAAGTTAGACATAATAGATTTTAGGTTTTGGAATATGAAGGTATAGGATTTTATTCTGTATAAATACCCTAATCTTATATCAACTAGAGCTAAACTAGAAGTGATAAAAAATGAACAATGGGAGAGGAAGGATAAGAAATCACTTGGGATGATGCGTATGTTACTTTACCAAAATGTGGCATTCAAAATCTAGTAAGTGAATACCACATAAAACTCATGAAGACCTTAACTGATATGTATGAGAACACCACAATGATTAATAAGGTGTTCTTATTAATAAGACTATTTGATATGCATATATTGGAAGGAAATTATTTAACTGATCATATAAATGAATTCAATATAATTCAAAGTTATATGGAGTCAACAAAGGTATACTTTGAAGACCCAATTTAGGCAATGCTATTACTTTCCTCCCTTCCGAAGTCATAGGATTCAATGGCGATGACTATGAGTAATTATAGTATAAATATAAACTTGAAATTTATGGATGAATGTGATATTATATTGAAAAAATAAATTCATTAGGAGTATGTATAGGTATCTTCTAGTAATTCTTGCAGTGAAAAAGGAAGAGGGCATATCGCTAGACAAAAAATTAATCAGAAATGGAAAGGTTAGAGGAGATGAAGTAGGATTATCTTGGAAGAAGGTTCACCTTAGTGTTGGAAATGTGGGAAAAAAGGCCACCTAAAAAGGATTTAACTGATTAGAGGTAGAAATCTAGAAGATATAATTTCGAAAGTGGTTATGTGAACCCTATGTTAGAAGAGGGGAGTGGTTTTCTCCTAAGTACTACAAGCTCACTTGAGTCCTGGGTGATAAACTCTGAAGATTCATCCCATTCAACATTTTAGAGGGGGTGAATTAAAAATTTCATCTTCAAAATATTCAATTTTTTTGAAGATGGGAAAGATAGATCCTTGGCATGGGTGATATCTCTATCCGGATAAGGAACAAAATATTTCCAAATTTTCAAGATGTGCAACACATCCCCAGATTAAGAAATAACTTAATTTATATGGGAAAACTTAATGACTCAGGTTTCTATAAAATATCCACGGACGGAACATGAAATATTTTACATGGATCCATGGTAGTAGAAAAATTATTTAAGGATGAGATCCTATATCTTATATGTTTATTAGATGGAGAAATTCATGCTGGAGAACTTACTTCTGCTAAACTTTAGCCTGAATATATAGAATACCTCAGTGAGAAGGGAATAGATATTCTTACTGTTAAGAGATTACTGAAGTCCGAAATCACAGAGTATGAAAAATTCTAGGATTTCATATTTTGAAAACAATTAAAGGTGTATTTATAAATGGAAGGTAAAAATAAAAATCACCAAAAGTTATATTGGTTTATATAAATGTTTGGGGGAAAATATAGTGCATTATCATGGAGGTTCACTCTACTATGTGGATTTCATGAAAGAATGTAAACACAAAGTGTGGGTGTACTTCATCAAGAATAAGTACAATGTGTTTGATAATTTAATTTGATGGAGGGATATGGTGTAAAAATAGACCAAAACTAAGTGAAATTGATTATGGACAGATATTATTATGAGTACAAAAGTAGGAATTTCTTTAAGTTTTATTGGAAAAGGGTATTTGTTTCAAAAATATTGTGCTAGGGATGATAAAGAAAAATAGAGTTATTGAGAGGATGAATATAGATTTGGTGGAAAATTCTATAAGCATGTAGATTCATGTAGGGCCCCTCATGGTTTTTTGGGTAGAGGATATAAATTGTTTGATAGTATAAAACCCCATGTCTATAACGGCGTTCGGTTTTCAGAAGAATTTTAAATTTTTTGATTACTGGATAGGTTAAATTTTTATTGGATATTGAGAACTAAATCCCAAGAGTTGGAAAATATTAAAGTGATGAATTTATATGTTCAATTAGGATCAATAGGTAGCTCAAGTTCTCTTGTGGGCCTCAAGAGCTTCATGTTAGGTTTTAGAGGTTTTGGAGGTTTCTATCTAGGGTGAATGATTTGGGGAACACAGTTTAAGGGAAATTGCATGGAACCTTAAATATCAGGGAATTTTTAGTTCAATTTATATAGATCATAGTTTTCATTCATGGTTATCTCACAGTTTTTAGGAAACTGTGTAAATTTATGTGGAAACTGTGAGACTTAGTTTGGGAAGGAGGCTTGGCATACAATTTCATAAAAACCATGTGAGGTTACAGAGGAAACCATATGAGAGTTATAAAGGGTTACAAAACCACCCACATTCTTAGAACAAGGTTGGAAAAACTGTGCAACCAAACCATTCAAGGTGAAGGGTTTAAGGTAGTGCCATCAGCATGGCTGGTTCACAGTTTGGAAAACCACATATCCAAACAATGAAGCTCATTAAAAGTGAGAAATAACACTTTCCCCCTAAGGGATATTAAGTATCAACCCCTTTCTTACTTCCCTCCCATGATCACACCCCCTGTTGATTAATCCCCCTCCCTTATTATCTTCTCCTTTGATCAAGGGGTGTTTTTGAGGCCATTATTCAGTGATTTAAGGTGCATGTTTGACTTTAGTAGCCTCCTTGGATCTCCCCCTCTATTTCATCTAATTTTCTCTCCTCCCATCTTAGGTTTTGGTACTGATTTCACTAGATCATGGTGGAATTGGACAAATGATATAGAGATTTCATGCATCCTAGGAAGAGGATGTCTTGAGATATCGTCTGCACATCACATCATGCCATTTTGGTGGGGTATGTTTCCATAGTGTTTTTATAATTTTTTCAGCTTAAATAAAATTAAATTGGCAATTTTTTTTTCATCACGTGATAAGGATTTTACTTGGAATGAGTAAGGGGTATGGAAAGGGCTGTTGGAAATAATTTGGCTGTAGTTCTGATGCAGTGTGACAACCTGATGAGTTTTCTTCAAATATACCAAAAATTAAATTAATTAATCAATTAATTATAATTGTCACAATTAATTAATTATTTATGTTCAAATTGATTTAAGTGATTGATTCATTGATACAAGATTAACTGACCATGGTTGAGGCTAGATCAATCTTGTAATATCCTTGATGAAGATGCCAACCCTTACACATAAATGATAAAAGATTCTTTAAAGTTAGGTGGTCTCATGTACTATCCATATAGATTTTTTTCTTTCAATTATGTGGCATGAGATATACAAGCTCACCACTTTTGGTATCACCCTTTGGTTAAATGGTTTATTTAATTTAAATTATATGTTTAAAATAAATTGAAATGTGCGAACTAAGTTACCTACCTTAGAAGACCAGACTAAAGAGACTAGGCCACAATGGTCCTAGTGATCTGACATGAAGCCTCATACACTAATGAATGATCCATTGACTGCAAAAGTGTAGTGACCTCTGGACCCCTGGAGTGGGTTGACTAGGCCTTATGAGACATAGTGGTCCAATGGTAGAGACCTTGTCCACCTCATGAAATAGGTGTGATGTGACTTGAGAGAGCTAACCTAAGAGGGCCAGATGAGACCTCTAAGATACCTGGTGTCCTATAGACCTCTTAGAAGGTTAGGTTAGACTTTATTTGTCTTATTATCCCATGAACAATCCTAGGTGGATAGACCTTAGGTACACTGGGATTAGGTTGGGAAAATGAACCAACCTAGAGTTACCTTGATGACCGAGATTGGTAACGGGACATCTTTTAACTATTTCCTTTGTGGAGAGACCCCATGTAGCCAATAAGCCCTAAAACCCTATTGAATATGTCATGTGATGAGACACCCTTAGAGAATTGGGTATCGAATTGAGACCCAACTAAGACTAATGGGACCTAGTGGGTGCCATGTTATCAGTATGGCCCTGAGAAGGTACATATGGTTATGGGTAGTGATAGTTACGAGTGTCACCTAAAACCTGAACCTATATGGAAGATAATGGGTCCATGATTCACTTATGTATGAAAAATCATGTTTTTAATCAATTTTATGCATAGCTTGATATATTACCTAGGGGTGTTTGTGTTGTTATGGTTCTATTATATTCTTAGAAATATTTATCCTTGGTCTAAACAAGGTAGAACTTATTTATTTTGTAAGATATATTTATTTATTCTATCTAATAATATCACTTACAAATATCACTACATATGTTGGTTAGTATGAGACCACATTGGTGGTTCCCTAATGAGTCTTGTTCTCACACCCTGCCCAGGCCACCACTGCACTTGGCTACTCAAACAGACATTCACCTAGTTGTAGGTATAGTTTTGTATGAGTCCCATGATTGATAGAGAAGATGGATCATATGTGTACATGGATCTTGGTATGAGTTTTGACTCGGGGATTTCATGAATCTAAAATATTTATTTTCTTTTATAATGTTATGTATTTTTAACTAGACCAGTGGGTGATCAGTTGTATATATGACATGAATATTCATAACTTTACTGCATTTCATTTATCTTTCATTTTTTTATATTTATCATCCTCCACTTTCAGTTTATTTTTCTATGTATGATACATAGTTATTTTTCCATTACTTTTCACTCTAATACATGGGTTATAGTCTCCCCATAGTACCATATTAGACCTCCACTAATAGTTGGTATCCTATGGCATATGAGAAGGCATTACTAAGGCGTAGTGCTGATCATTAGTCTAGATAGTAATTAGTGGCCTAGGGTGGTGGGGGTGCTAAAAACACACTTAGTTAAAAAAATTCCATCCACACCCATTAGGAAATAAATTCCAGAGAACTATTGGTCTAAAATAAAGGTTTATTTGAACCATCTAAAAGTCTTTGGAGTACTCGACTATGACCATGTTGATTCCACATAAAAAGAAAATACGGAGTCTTAGTCTCGAGCATGTTACTTTGTTAGATATGGTGATGAAGAATTTGAATTTCAACTCTGGGATAATGATTCTTGAAAAGTGATCAGAATTTAAAGTGTTATCTTTAATGAGGTGATCCTACAGAAGGATCAGAACCTAATGAGAAATTATAATAAAATTCAATTATCATCAAAATAGAAGGTCCATATAGATGGAAAACTAGAAGATGACTATCTTCCATTAAATTTAGGAAGAATAATAGTTTTGGAAACACTAGACCATATGGTGGAATTAACAGAATAACATTTTCAAATTTTGATAGTGTTACCCAATCCTAAAGTATTGGATAGTTCAAGGAATGTAGAATATTTAGCACAAAAAGTTCATACTCCAAAATTTTCATTTCCAAAAGTATCTCAAACATAGGGAAAATTATTGAGATTTACTAGGTAAATACATTAAGTGAAAAGGTATGAGAGAATTTTTCATTTTCTACTTTTAATGGATGATGGAAAACATGAATTCCTAGAGGATATAAGGATTCTGAAGGATTGGAAGTAGTGTGAGTTAGATATTAGGGATGAGCATGAATTATTTCATGTGTCTTAATCATGGGAGATAATAGAGAGATATATTGGGAAGAAAATTCTTCATAATAAATGGTTTTATTAGATAAAGGAAGAGGAATATAGTATGTAATCAAATGGCCTGGGCTAACACTATATTGACACCCAACTTAGTCTTCCATTGGCCTGAAGGGAGTTCCTAATCCCTATAGGCTAGAAACTAGTGTTTGGAAATCATGAAACACACTTTGGGAAAAAAATACCTTGAAAAACTAAAACCACAATAGGGATTCCACATAATGATTTGACATGAACTATCCATATATCGTGCAACCATGCATATAAATAAGAATCATAAAATGAATAAGAGATATCCAAAATGATTATACATAATGTATAAATAAATAAAAACATCACATAATAGAACTAGAATATAACCAACATCTCATAAATAAATCAACAAACAAGATCCAGACCATCAAGGTTAATATAATAATATCCCAAAATAAAAATAAAACCAAAAAACAACCAACCATCTCTTTGTGACCCCTTTATAATTCTCCATGTCCCAAGAAAACCACTACTAAACAACCCAAACATCAATATAGTGATGAACAGAGCCAGGGCTCCTAAAAATAAACCTTAAGAGCTGCATACACCAAATGGTTTATGCAGGGTGTGGGAATAACCAAGATCAATAATACTTCACTAATTATTTTGTGCACTTTATTTAAAAATAAATTTTATTTATGCTAGTTATGATTATAATTATAAAAATAGTTTTCTATAAATAATATTTCTAAAACAAATATCAACTCATAATATTTTTATAAAACATATTCCCTTTTTAAGAAACTAAAAACTTTGAAAACACTTCTTATAAACTTGTAATTTCCTTTAGAAACACCCATTTTAAATCCTCTTTTCAAAGTTATTTAGAAATAACCTTCCCAAAACACTTTGAAAACATTTCTTGTAAAATAATTTAAGATGAACATGAGCAATAATCAACTAGAAAATAACCATTCCAAAGATGATATAAAAAAAATAAAAATAACCAAGGAAAAACATGTTACTAATATGGGCCAATAAAAATAGGGGATACAAGAAGGAAATATCCTATTAAAAATAAAATAGTATTATAGGTAACACACTAGTCTCTAATATTAACGATATTAGAACTTATCTCCTAAAAAACACTCTATATAGGGGAGCCTAGTGAAATTGGAAGAATCACTATTAAAATTCCTCTCAAGGGTTATCGAGAATACATATTCTCCTAGTATGGTGAAACTATACTAGGAAAATATATGGTGAGAGAACATAGGGCTAGAATAACACACATCCATACCTTTTACTTAGATACCTAGGGTCCCATGATAAAACTCAATAGAGGTGAGTGACGACAAGCCAAACAATGAGCACATAAATAATGAATAATTCAATAACCATGAATCTTATCTCACCTCCTAAACCATCATAACAAATTGCCCATTTTTACATCACTCATATCAAATAAAATATAAAACATACCTCTTGGGATATAATCCATATTATACATACATAAGAATAAAGGGGATCATAAGAGGGTCTCACATATGTCATGAAATCTAATGTAAAAATGTCAAATAAGCCTTACCAAAACTTGGTGTAGAATTCAAATCAATTTTCCCATCTTTTGAATTCATTTCAAAACATCATTTACACCAAAACATTTATAAGCCACATTAAAACTCATTTAAATCACATTTACCACAAAAACCAACACTTCACCCCATTTTTGACCCAAATGGGGTAAAATGACATTAAAAACACCCATTATATTATAAAATATGTTTTTAAAACATTTAAAGTCACTTGGCACCCAAAAAAACCTTAAAATTTTGAAAAACCCTTGAAATTAACATTAAACACTTTTATGACAAGTGAACAGCCACTCAACAACACCTTGAAAAGTCAATATAATTATCATATATAGTTATAATTTGAAAAAATATTATAAATCATTAATCACAAAAGGATATTTCATTTAAATAAAGATCACAAAAACACCCACTTCAAGCATGATAGAATCAAGACGCGACGAGCCAGAACGCATCACCTCTGATGGTGAATGCTCCAAAAGGAAATAAAAGACCCTCTATAATCCCTAATAACCAAAAATAACTTTATTAAACTACTAGATACCCTAATTCCACCCATGTAAACACTTAGAGTTCTTGGGAGGGAAGAAAATCAAGGGAGAAAGTTTCATGAACCAATCTAGGACATCCATCCATCAGGCACTCAAACCTATCTGGGACATACCTAAGGCACATTCTCAATCAACCTAGGTTTGTAACCAATGACATGGTCTCAGAACATAATTATAGGGAATTATTTCACCATTGATAAAATGGAGGATCAATAAAAAAATATCAACACCAAGTAAACAACATAAATAAAAAAGAAAGAAAATGAGAATGAATAATAAAGAGGGAAAAATAACATAAATAATAAAAAGGTATATAAATTAACAAACATAAACTCCTAATAATCATAATGGCTAAATATAGTCCAACAAAAATACAAACCAAAGTGTAGAAAAAAAAATGCCACTCGCAATGTCTAGGTGACCTGTGATCACTCACCACATCCCTCACAAAACACACAAACAACCCACATCCCTACTCAAGGAAGACTAAAGACAAGGTATATGAAATGAAACCGTAAGAGCTTCATAAACAAAGTGTTGTATAAAGGGTGTGAGTGAAACTAATCCCAGTAGGTATCCACCACATAGTTTTTAAATTTTTTATAAAATACAATCCATTTTATACTAGTTTGAAAATATAAATGGAAATAGGTTTTCAATCCATAAGTATAAAAAATAAAAATCACACTCGAAAATCTCAAAAAATGATTTTATTTGGATGAAATTTAAAATAATAATTTAAAACTAGTTTTCTCAAGCCTTGAACCAGTTTTATCACACACATCTCCCCTTATTCTAAAAGAAATAAGGGAAGAAAACAAAAACATTTTCTAAACTCTTTTAAAACACCAAAGGAGGACCTTTTTCTAGAATCCATTAAATAAGATAAAACCCTATTTTTCTTCTTTAAAAGAAATTATCAAATACCCATTTTAAAAATACATCAATTTTATTTTCAAATACACTTCCCAAATAATTTTTACAAATCAATTTGAAAGTGAATAAAACCACTACTCCCACAAGAATATGAAATAACGGTATCTAGAATAAAACAAAAAAGAAAAGGAATCCAAATAGAATAAAGGTACCATAATCCAATCAATGATAGGGTATATAAACATTAAATTTCCATTGAAATACCCTAATTCATCAAAAAAATATCAAAGCATCATAGACAACCTCATAAGACTCAAGTACAATGGTCTAAATTGGTGACATTATCCATTTGCTGAAACTACTGAATCTATATCATGCCCAACTATCCCATAAATCCAACTAGAGATAAACCTCATAAATGAAAAATGTGACCATGGTCAACAAGAATATCCCCTATTACCTCCCCCAGTCTAATGAATACACTCAATTTCACTAGCTCACTTTTTATAAGGGTCCACTATCTCCAATTAGAACATGATTTAAACTATGGATTTTACTTATCCAGACCTCTACTAATACTATTAGAAATAGTATTACATGTATAAAATAGAGGTGAGAAATCAAATGAATCAATATATCAAATAAATAAATCACATCTCACCTCCCACACCTGCTTACTAAATATCTCCATCACATTTCATTCATAACACATGATATAAACAACATGCTCCTTGGGGAAAAATCACATAAAGTAATAAGAAAAATCATTTTTGGGGTTATAATATAATAAGGGGATCAAGAGGGTATCACACTCAATACACCACTTGGAAACCACCCAAAGATAAAAATAAGACTTTATAAATATACTTAGAATATCAAGTCGCTTATCAATAGTTTGAAGTCCCACTCCAAACTATACTTTAAAATAAATATCTTAAAATCCATTTAAAAAGGAATATTCTAAAATAACTCACTCAAACCATTTAGAGGAACCATTTCAAGAATCAACACATTTTACATTAAAATTCACAATGAGTTTAAAATTCCCATTCCAAATTCAAGTCAAAACCCAAAAAGGTTCAAATAATTTTAAAATAATACACTCTATTTGATATACTTATCTCAACAATCTCAAAACATTTGAAGTTTTAAACCATTACTTGAATTACCAAGAAAAAAACCTCCTAAAGTTCAAAACCACACTTACCATTTCATTTTATGACCCAAACAAGGTCAAAGCACCATAAGCACCATAAGCACCATATTTTATTTAGTATAAATCCTTAATTTTTTTAAAAACTTAGAATTTCATGAAACACTTGTAATTACAATCAAACAATTATTAAAAGTGGAAAATAATCTTTAATAGCTTTTAAAAACTAAAAAATACATTAGACATGGGTTTAATTTATCAAATAAGGAATTTTAAAATATTAAGCACTCAATGGCATGCCAATTTATAAAAAATCATAGAAACAACTACCTTGGTTCAATTAAAACCAGGTATAATGCCATCACCTATGATGATGGACACTCTAATAAGAATTAAGGGATCCTACATAAGCCCCCCAAAAATAAAACTCACATGAATATTCTATCCCAAACCCCTAATATGAACTCCAATATCCCCAAGGTTTGTAGGAGAGGGGAAAATCAATGGAAAAAGGAAGATGGGATTAAGGGAGGAGGAAACCAAGAGAAAAGTGAGTGGTTTGGATAAATGATAGGGAGTGAGGAAGAATCCATTAGGGATATTAAAATCATAAGGAAAAAAAATATAAAATTCACTTTAAAGTGAATTTAAACAACTTTCACTATTAGGCTGCATGGTTTGGTAAATCGTGAGCCAACCCTAAAGTTGGAACTACATAAGCTAAAGGAATTCACATAATTTAACTAAGGAAACTCACACAATTTATCTACCCGTGCACAAAATATACTAAAAAACACTACAAAACATAGATCCATAACACCCACTTGTCACATGGTTTTCCTAATCATGCATAATCCATTACCTAGGAAAACTCAAGGAAAAGAAGAGTCACCTAGCTACTACTACGAGCCACCCAGACTGTGTGATACCCATACAGGTTAAACTGTGTATATTTAAAAACAACTAGAAACTTCCCATATAAGGGAACTTTTATGGTTACTCCTAAACATGCACCTCAATCCATGCACTGAAGAAAAAATTAGAGAAAACTAAAAACTGAAATCTAAAACCCATCAAATTTTAAATTCCTAAAAAATTAGTTAAAACAATTAATTGGGAATCATTATATAGTAAAATAAGGTGTTATAATCACCCCACCATTCCAAATTTTGAACTTAGTCAAGAAGAAATTAACTAAAACGAGTCACAATCACACCCCTTAGAATGAAATTACTTAGAATAAAAATAAATAAAAGTGATCCATGGAAGGAAAATCTCAAACACCAATGATTCCTCTATAATGAAACATCAAGTCCACAAAACTAAAAGTTGTCTCCAAGAAAAAAACACAATCCTGATTACCAAAATGAAACACAAGGAAATAGAGGCTAAAAACGGCTCTCCTAACTATTTATAAATCCACCAAATGGCATAAAAAATGAGAACACACTTTGAAAAAAAAAACATACACTGCATGAATGCATCTCCAAGAAATCCAAGTAGCACTTAGAAGCCATTCAAGGAATCTATTATCTCTTCCTCAAAGAAAAACCAACCCCAAGGAACTCAAAATACCTAAATCCCAACCATCCCCAATATTATCACACATCTCATCCATGAGGGACAATTTATATACATACTAAAATAATAAACGACATAGGCTCTTGACCTGGGTCATTGTACTCTATGGGTAAGCTAGGTAATCAATCTCAGAGCACCACCCCATGAAGAACCCCACAAGAATAGCACTACCAAGTTCCTAGTATACCAAAGAAAACATCCATCATAATTACTCAAGCAATTATCCAAAGGTCACTCATGCCCATATTAATAAGAATCTAGCCTTAAAATGTTCACCACACAAGAAAGGACGGAAATATACAAGAAAAGTTAACCAAAACAACAAGGAATGAACCAAATACCAAAATCCAAAGACATTCACACAATCCAAAAAGTCCACATACTGTTCTCTAAAATCCATTACTATCCAATAAATAATGAATAATAATCCTCAAATTATACCAAAATAAGTTTCATGAAGCAAAAAATCTTTCAAGGTAAACACATGGGATTCCCTAAAATATCCACAAGGCTTCACTACCAAGCCACATTAAAAAAAGAAACTCAATATAAGTAAACTATAAACCTTATTAACCAATCCATCATAAAGTGGGTGTGAGAACTAACCCAAAAATACCTAAAGATAAAATAGGGCTTCAAATCCCCCAAATCCACTTAGAGTCTGGGTAGAGTCAAGAAATGAAAAGGTCAATTTTAGAGAAATGGAAGAAACCACCCAAGGATAATTCCTAGGAATAAAACTGTGACTTCTATTAATACCTTTTTGGGAGGAACATAAAAACTAACATGATACATGAGTTAAAGTACTCATGCATCTTAAATAAATAAGTGGTCCCATAACCAAATATTTTTTTTGAAATAACCCATTTGAAATCCGAAAATGAATTCCCATTTCAAAATTTTTTTTGAAAGATAATTTTCAAACTAATTTTAGAATCTTAAATAGAGAAAAAATTACACCTAAGGAGAAGAATTTTTGGAGTGATAAAATTTTTAGGCCCAATTGTTATTCCAATTGGACCAACCCACACTTCTTGATATCCAAAATGATGGTGGGACACAACATAATTATTTGGTGCCCAAAAGGACATATCCACATGGAAATGGAAGTAAATTCATAGAATCACATTAATAAGGAGATAGAACATAGATAAAAACATCATTAAGAATCAATTTCACTACTTTAGTTAGTGGGGTTATTAATTAGAATGAGAAAGTGGGTTTTATGCTTTTTATATTCCCATTGAGTTCCCCCATGACTCAGAACTCGATTTGGGCCATTACTCTCACTTTATTTATACTTTATAATGTATTTTAACTCCTTTTTAATAGTTAGACTTGAATATGATGAATTTTTAAGCTTAATTTGAAACTTTCTTGCTTTATACTCTTCCATTTTCCTGAAATTAGTGGTGAATCTCCATTGTTGGTGACTTAGTATTTAAGTTTGGAGAAACCTTAGAAATTGACATTTCTTTTATGCCTTGGTCATTTGAATACACTTAAAAAATTAATCTTCAATTACTCATTTTATGATTATGTTAATGCATAAATTTAGTATTAGAGTAGTGGTTTCAATGAGTAATCTTTATATAACTCTTCTTTCTTACTCTCTACTTATTTTTTTATCCACCATGTCTTATAAGAGTGAATCTTCCACTCCTCTTGCTCCATGGGAAATAACCAACACATGAATAAAATAAAAAACTACTCAAATTAGTGTGAATTTTTTTCAATTATTGAGACCACAGTGACAAGATTCCCCTCCACCACAATAGTGTTCCTGATATCCATCTCCGCGTAATAGACACAATCTGAAACTATTTTACAAATATCATGAAAATAGAGATGATTTAATGGATTAAGAGGTGGATATATAAAAAATAAGAGATGATAAAGATATTTAAATAGGATTGAAGATTTAAATTCTATATTTTTATGGGATTATGAATCCATAATATTTTCTATATTGGATGTGGGAAATCAAACAATTATTTGAATTTAAGAGTTTTTCTCACAAGAAGAAGTGTTGGGTAGAAATTATAAAATTTAAATATTATATATATAATTGGTGGGAAAATATAAAGAAACATTGGGAAAATGATGATAAAGTCAACATAAACTTGCGTGATAAGTTGAAAAATATTTTGAGAATATTATTTCTACCCAAAAATTATAAACATGAGCTTTATTTACAAATTCATAGATTTTAATAAGAAAATAAAATTGTTATAGAGTACATTCGGGAGTTTAATCATTTATTGATGTGAAGTGATGTTCCATAGTACAAAGAGAAAACTATTTCAAGGTTTTTAGGTGTATTAAATTAATTAATTTCATATTTGGTGGATTTATAACAATTTTATTCACTTTATGATGTTTTTAAGCAAACTATCAAGGTGGAAAAGAAAAAACAAACCACAAAGGCACCGACCATCAAGAAATAAAATATGGTTAAATATTTTTTTATAAAGTGACTTATTCTAATAAATCTAGTGTTGGTGAAAAAGAATTTTAAAGGAATAAGATGCTGGATAAAGGGAAAGAGAATCCCACAGAACCACCAAAAGGAAAATCCAACACCTTTGAACATGGAAATCAAAAGTGATTCAAATGGCATGAGTGTGATAATTTTTAGGCCAAGTTCCCAAATAATATAATTATAACTATAAAAGATATTTAGGAAATTTAAATGGACATTAAAGAGTATGAACATGGTGGTGATGAATCTAAAAATGAGGATCATGTTGTGAAATAAGCTGATGTGGGTAACATGTTTATACTACGATGAGTTTCTCTCAAATATTCCTAGAAGAAGATCAATGGGAAAGAATGTTAAAAACTAATTGCACCATAAATCAGAGAGTATGAATGGTGATTACTGATATTGAGAGTTACACAAATTTATCTTTAACATCACTAGTGTATAAATTGAATCTTCTAACTCAGAATTATCCTTGGTCATACAAACTGCAATGATTGAACAATGAGAGCACACTCCAAGTCAAAAAATAGTTTCTGATTTCATTTTACATTGGTAAGAAATATTTTGATAATGTATTGTGAGATTTTATTATTATTGATACTTGATATATGTTATTGGTAAGGAATTAATAGTTTGATAGGGAAGTGAAATATAATGGGAGGAAAAACGCATATTCTTTCTGATCCAAGAAAAAGAATATCACACTTGTTCCTTTGAATCCATCCTAAAATCTTCAAGAAGAATATATTCTAAAAATGACCAAATGAATCTAATTTATTAATAAAGATCAAGTAGAGAAATCAATCCATAAGAAAATCCGAGTTTTTTGCTTTATTGATGATGGAAAATTGATGCCATGAAGATAAGATTCATCACAATCTATTTAGTAATCCTTTTATTGAGGAATATCCTGATGTTTTTACTAATGATATTCTAGTGGTAGTAATGGACTTTAGAGGGAAACCAGAGTAACCTTGTACCAGGTTCATAGTTTCATAATAAAATAGTTTGTTAGTGTAATGTTGAGGAATCAAAGGAATTGTAGAATAAAGTGGATGAATTGATAGATCAGGGTTTTATAAAGCCAAGCATGAGCCTATGTTCAGTTCTAGCATCATTGATCCTGAAGATAGATAGTATGTATCACATGTGGATTGATAGTAGAGATATTAATAATATTACCATAAATTATAGGTATTTCATTCCATGACTCAATGAAATTATTGAAGAATTACATGGGTCATAAATATTTTTGAAGGTTGATATTTCGAGTGGATATCACCAGATTTAGATAAAGGAATGGAATGAGTGGAAAATGACATTGAAAACTGAAGGTAGATTTTTTGAGTGGTTGTTCATGATATTTGACTTATCAAATGATGCTAGTAAATTCATAAAACTCATGAATTATTTTCTAAAACCATTTATTGGTAAAAATTTTATTGTTTATCTGGATGATATTTTGATTTATAGTAAAGATACGAAGATTCGTGTAGGTCATCTTTGGAAGGAATTTATCATTATATGTGAAAAATCTATATAAAAAGCTATAAAAGTGTGATTTATTTTTAAATATATTGGTTTTTTAGGATATATTGTATCCAAAGAAGTCATAATGGTGTATTAATCAAAAGCGAAATCAATGAAGTCATTTACACCACTGAAGTCTATCACATAAGGAGTTTTCATGGGTTGGAATATTTTTATTATTGATTTATTTTAAATTTCAACACTATAATGGAACCTATCACTAAATTCTTAAAAAATGGGAAATTCAAGTTGCCAAAGGCAGAAAATAAAGAATTTGAAAACATTAATAAGAAGTTATGTGAAACACTAGTTATGACGTTACTTGTTTTTTTATCAAGTCTTTAAAGTAGAGTGTGATGCAAGTGGAGTTGGGATATGCATTAGTCTCATCTAAATAAAGCATACCATTTCACATTTCATTGATAAATTGAATGATTCAAGGAGGAATTATAAAACCTATGATAAGGAATTTTATGTGATTTTGATATCCCTAGATCACTGTTCTCATTATTTGAGACCAAAATAGTCTGCTCTTCATTTGGACTACTAGGCATTTAGATTTATCAATAGTCAACACAAGCTGAGTTCAAGGCATGAAAATTACGTGGGATTATTTTAGTTATTATAATTTTTATCAAAATATAATAAGGGTTAATATAACATGTTTTTTGATTCTTTATCTTTAAGGTATGCATTACTTACCATTATAGATGCTCAAATTCTTGGATTTTAGCTTATGAAAGAATATTATTAGCATGATATGAATTTAAATGATATTTTTATACAATTTAAAAATGGGTTTGCAGAGAATTATTCTATACATGATTGGTTTATCTTTAAGAGAAACGAGTTTTGTGTTCCAAAGGGTAATTACAAGGACTTTCTAATTTAGGAGGAACATAAAGGGAGAATTTCTATCCATTTTGGAATCTAGAAAAACTTAGAGATACTAAAAGAGAATTTCTACTATCAAAATATGTAATCAGATGAAAAATTAATCCTTTTGAGATGCAGGAGATGTCAAAGAGTGAAGATTCATTTCAATCATATTTTATACACTTCAATACCTATTCCAGAGTAGCCATGGGAAGATATAAACATGGAAGTCATTATAGCTTTAACAAAGACTTGGTGAGGTAAAGATTCAATAATGGTTGTTGTTGATCAATTTTATAAGATGGATTATTTCATACCTTTCCATAAAATTTAAGATGTAGTAAACGTGGAAATTTTTTTTTTCAAATAGATTATTTTCCTTCAGGAAATTCCTCATAGCCTTATTTTAGATAGATATGCTAAGTTTATCAACCATTTTTAGAGGAAATTATGGGGGAAATTTAGCATGAATCCTCTTTTTAGTAATTCTCTTAACCCTAAAATTAATGGGAAAATAGAAGTTACCAATCATACTTTGGGAACTATTATATGAACATTAGTGAATAATATATGAGAGATTGGAATTTATAGCTTGCACAAGCTGAATTTTCATACAATAAATCTCCTTTATAATGGTAAAACTTGAATCTAATGAATTTTAAATATTTATTTGCAACTTTCTTTATTTAACCTTTTCCCTTTTCTCGGAATTGGTGGCACATCTCCATTGTTGGTGGCTTAGTATTTAATCTTGGAGAAACCCTAGTGGGTGGTGTTTCCCTTAATCCTTAGTCATTTGATTAAACTTTATAGATTCATCTTCACTTACTAATCTTGTGCTTTTATTGACACATCAATATCGATTAGAAAGCCAACTATTTTCCATAGACTCCCCTTATAAAATATTTAAATCCATTACTGAATCCCACCAATATCAAAATCATTTAAACTAAGAGAGAATCCTATTATTTTTCAAAATAATCCTATAACTCTTCAAAAAAAGGAAATCTCAAATTCCTTTTCAAAATAATTTATGATATATTTCAAAATCGATAGTGTTTAAAATATTCCTTGGTCATTAAAATAGACCTCCATTGAACATAAATCCCCTTTTTCTATTTTGAAAATAATTTTAAAATTCCATTTTGAAATTGAACAACTCATCCAAAATGATTTCATTAAACAATTCTTAAAACAACCCCTTTAAGAATTAAATCCTTCACAAAATTACACTTTTTAAGGTTATTTTTTTTCAAAAAAATATTTTTCCTTAGATCCAATTTTAGAACTAAACATGAATTGGTTTTTAATAAAAAAACCAAACATATTTCCATAACCATTTATAAATGGTTTTTTAAAACAAAACACTTCATTAAATTCCTATCTTATATTCCAAAAATAATTTTCCATCACATAACACAGTCCCCAAGGGATAAAACCAAGAACACCAATATCAATTGCCACAAACCCCTAAGAAAACTCTCATACCTGATAACACACCAATGACATACTCCATTGGAATCAATCTAGGGAGAAGGGGAGGAAAAATAAAAAATTTGAAGGAGAAACTACAATGTGCATGGTTTGGATGCACATGCTGGTAAACCATGTGCCAACTATATAATAAACACTATCACTGTTATAGATCCATTCTGTATGGGAAGCACACAGTTTATCTGACCATGCATGCTAACCGCTTAGCCCTATTCCATTCACCAATTTTGCCTCGAAAACTCAAAATCTCTCCTAAAATCATTGATACACTCAATGAGGATAAAAGCATCATTAAAACACATCAAAATCCTTTAAATATACCCAAATCTGATCTCAAAATCATGACTTAATCCTAATACACCCATGGAAACTTGAGGTTCAGTGTGATGAAGAGTTGGCTAAGAACTTTCATGCACACTCCACCTGAGCCCTGATAATGATCCTAGTTTCTAGACTACCCAAGAACATCCCATATAAAAAGATATGATGGCTCTCATACCACTTTTTCACAAACTAACCCGAGCTTGTAAGAACCCAAATTTTTTTATGATGCACACAACCTTTTTATTTCTATTTTAATAACTTGGTTTTGAACTAATGTGAATGCCTAGTGAGGTTATGAAGGAAATGAGGGTGTTTGGGCCTTGTTCAGAGCCCAAATCCCAAAGCCTACTTTTTTGGAGGAGGCAGCTGGGTCACACGGTTAGTAGAAACCATGCAGCCCAGGCCGCATAGTTTGAGAAAACCATGTAGGATGGTCGAGACCATAGTCCAAGGCCGCACGGTTTTAGGAAGCTATATAATAGGGGTTGAATGCATGTTTGATTGCTGTAGATTTTTTGATAAAGGAGAAATGCACAGTTGGAACATAGTTTGTCTAATCGTGTTCCATGACTATGTAAAGGGGTTTTGAGACAAAGAAGGGTGCACAGTTTGTGAACAGTTTGACCAACCATGCGACCAAACCGTACGACCCATTTTTTAGAGGGGAAATGATCATTTCACCCTTAATTATTTAAAGGATTTTCCCTCCTCCTTTCCTTATTTCTCTAGCGGTGGCCAACCCCTTCTCACGTTGAGAGCTCCCATGGAAGCCTAGCCTAAAATTTTCTATATCTCTCGGATCCATATTCCAATTCAAACACCATTCATCTTTTTGGATGCATGTCGGTGAGTTATCTATTCCTCTTGCACCTTTCTCCATTTCTATTCTCCTTGACGAAGTTATTTTAGTGTAGGATCTTATGCCCTATTTTCAGGGAGTTTGTATATTCTTCAGTTTTCTCCTCATATGGACTGAATTAGAGGATGAGACTGGATAAGTGTTCGCCTACAAGATTAATGTAGGTAGTCTATACCTTTTCCCTCAATGTCACATTCTCTATAAGAAAAAGGGGATTTTTTAATGGGAAAACATTCTCATCGAAAATACCTTTGGCACGACATGTACACCAAACCACATGAATGGTATTTGCGACTAGAATATATCCCCTTTGCAAATACCTTCAATCATTATTTTTATTTGTGATGGGAATTAATTTTGGTCGCAAATACCTTTTTACTGCTGATGCGGTTATTAATTGTGGGAACTAATTGCGATGGGTACCATCGCAACTAAGACTATTTGCGAAGGGAAGTCCGTTATTTTTAAGGTATTTATTTAATTTTTTTAATTTTTAATTAATTTAATTTAATTTATATTAGTAATAATTATTATTAATTACCAGTAATTAGTTTTAATTAGAATTACTTAGTTTTATTTTACTGTAATCAGTTTTAAGTAATATTAATTATTTTTAATTATAAGTATTTATTTTTAATTGTTAATAATTATTTTTAATTAGAATTATTTAGTTTTAATTAGCAGTAATTAGTTTTAATTATTATTATGTATTTGTAATTATCAGTAATTAAATATAATTATTAGAAATTAGTGATAATTAGTAAAATTTTGCAGCAACAAGCATGAATTAGGAAAAAATAACTAAAATGAGCAGAAATTAATAGAACTTAGTAATAATTTATAGGTCTCAATAACAAATAATAATATTTTTAAGTAGTTTTTATTAATTAACAGTAATTAGTAATTGATGATTTGTAGTAACTAATACAAATTTTTAATAATTAATGGTAATATTGATAATTTTAAAACAATTAGTAAAAATTAGTGGTAATGAGTACATATTAGCGATAATCTGTAAAAATCAGCAGATAATTATTAGAAATGAGTGGTAATTATTAAAAATGAGTGGTAATTATTAGAAATCAATAGTAATTATTAGAAATTATTGGTAATTCTTAAAAATTGACTGTAATTAATAAAAATTAGAGACAATTACTAAAAATTAGTGATAAATAGTAAAAATTAGTGGTAAATAGTAATTATTAGTGGTAATTAGTAATAATTAGTTCTAAACAGTAAAAAGTAGCGATAATTAGAGGCAATTGATAAAAATTAGCGTCAATTAGTAAAAAATACCGGTAATTTGTAAAAATTACGAATAATTACTAAAAATTAGTGGTAATTAGCGGTACTTAGTAAAAATTTGTTGTAATTACTAAAAATTAGTGGTAATTACTAAAACATTAGTGGTAATTACTAAAAATTAGCAGTAATTACTAAAAATTAGCGGTAATTACTAAAAATTAATGGTAATTAGTGGTTGTTAGTAAAAATTAATAATAATTAGCAATACTTAGTAAATATTATCATTAATTATTAAAAATAATCAGTAATTTGTAAAAATTAGTAGTAATTAGTCAAAATTAGCAGTGATTAGTAAAAATCAGTGATAATTACTATAAAATAGTGGTAATTACTAAAAATTAGTGGTACTTAGTAAAAATAAGTGACACTTAGTAAAAATTAGAGGTAATTACAAAAAATTAGAAGTAATTAGTAATAATTTGCGATAATTAGTAAAAAGGTGATAATTAGTAAAAAATAGCAATAATTATTAAAAATTAGTGGTAATTACTACAAATTAATGGTAATTAGCGGTACTTAGTAAAAATTAGCATTAATTAGCAGTACTTAGTAAAAATAAGCAACACTTAGTAAAAAAAAGCGGCACTTAGTAAAAAATAGCTGTAATTAGTGGTACTTAGTAAAAACAAGCATCACTTAGTAATTATTAGCAATAATTACTAAATTAGCAGTAATTTCTAATAATTGGTGGTAATTATTGAAAATAGTTTTAATTACTAATAATTTGAGGTAATTAGTAAAAATTAGCAGTAATTAGTAAAAATTAGTGGTAATTAACGCTAAAAAATAAAAATTAGTGGTAATTAGCAATACTTAGTAAAAATTAGCTGTACTTAGTAACAATTAGCGGTAATTTGTAAAAATAAGTGTCACTTATTAAAAATTAGCGATAATTACTAAAAATTAGCGTGAATTAGAAGTAAATTAGAAGTAATTACTGGAAATTATTAATAATCAGTAGAAATTAGTAGTAATTACTAAAAATTATCGATAATTATTAAAAATTAGCAGTAATTATTAAAAATTAGCAGTAATTACTAATGATTTGAGGTAATTAGTGGTGCTTATAAAAAATTATCAATGATTAGTGATAATTACTAAAAATTAGTGGTAATTACAAAAGAAATATTGGTAATTAGTAAAAAATAGCAGTACCCTAGTAAGTGATTCAGAGGAAAAAGACCACTGCCCATTTATTAAATGAAAGAAAAAGTACAATAAAGCAAGAGAGAGGACGCATACGAGCATCTTTCCCGCATCCAAACACCAGTTCCAACAGAAGTGAGACAATTACATATCATAGTAGTCATTTTATTCACTACCTCCATAGTAAGGTGTTTCCTCCGCAGTAGTTGATTCCCACTCTGATTTCGTTTCATATTACTTCAAGAGATTGACGTACTTCTCTCTGAGCTTCAACTGATCCACTGATAAATCCTTTTTATTGTATTGTAAATGAAATTTCTTATAAACAGAGATATATCCTCTTTTCCTCTTAGATGAAGACCTGGTGGTCACTGTCTTTGGTAGGTAAGAATAATCTTTCCTTGGTTTCCTCCTTGGTGGCACATCCCTAATTCAATCACTTTTAGATGTCCTGCTTCGACCGCCTTGAACAATGTCACTGTAAGGAGGTATGACAGTGCCATTATTTTCTTTTTCACTGTCAGAAAAACTTTCCCATTTTCCAGTTTTTTTCACAGACGCATAATTATTGACTCTATCACCCTTCCTCACCGGAATACTCTCTACGGAATCCAAAAACCCTCTTAGTTCAGATTGATTATTATGGTCAATCGAGGCAAGAAAATGACGATTCACCACATTGACATGACCATCATACAACTCTATCTCAAGTTCATTCATACCGACCTCCACTTGATTTTTTGGAGCGATCTGCATATCATCAGACAGTTGAGGTTCCGCAGCCACAACATGATCCTCCTCATGCTCCAAGCATGAAAACCAATTGTCTGCCATACTATGTCCTTACACCTCATTGTTATCACAATCCACACTTCCCAAAGGCTTCTCATGAATAATACACAACTTAAAACGAGAGAAAACAAAATCATTATCCATTGTGTATAGCTTTCAAATCCCAAGATCACTCTCCAACCTATCAAACACTCGCTTCACTATCGGGTTAGTGTCCTCCTGCATCTCCTTCACTCCACAAAAACTCACGAGATCCTCTGTTGGGACACCCTGCCACATCTCATGCACCACCACTGTAGCTGAAGGCACTTCAGCCAATACAACGCCAGTTCGGTCCCCTCCCACACAAACACCCTCATTACTACCCTCCACCGCCAATTGTACCATTCCAAGAACCTCAAGGATATCACTAAACTTCCTCACCATCACCAGTGGGATTCAAATCATCCTTATGTTATGAAAAACCAACTCCGTATGACCAAAGCAGAAACAAGTCGAATAGTACTGCATCCAAGATTCAAACACAGCCTCTTGCTTCTAACAAAACTCCTTACCATCAGTGATCCAAATGAAATTTACTAGAGACCTTGCAACATCTACCTCAATGCAAATCCGTGGACGAATTGGATGACACAAATCCTTTGGGCGATGATCAGATCACAAGTACCACCCCACCATGTTCCTAATTTCACATATAATGGAAGGGTTCTGAAAGGAAAGAGGTAAACCAGGTAAACTTACCCATGTCGCTATTGTTGAAGGGTTGAGCCTCTTGTGGAAATCAAAGCTCCAACGGAAAAGATAGAAGGAAAATCAACTGCAACATCGAGGTATCTTGAACCGGGAATCGATCAAGTCCTCTTCTGAACTAAATCAGATCATGAAGTTATTTTGGTAAAGCAAACCAAAGACCGCACAATTCCACAAATTCCAAGCTTCAGTGACAAACTGATCAAAAACTTCCACTGATGGCCGATTGAGCTGGAAGCGGGCCACCAGGGTGAGACGACACAGATCCATGACACTATTGAGTTCTGCCGAAAGTAGAGAAAAAATGGGTGCCTCACAAAAAAGACCTGGAACCTTCAGATAGAGATGGATTCTTTGGAAGGGAGGAGGGGAAGGAAAAGATGACGGGAAAGACCTAACCTTCTCAAGAGAAAGAGGACGTGAAGCTCCCCCCTCCAATAATGAGAGGGGAGTAGGCTCCAACAACATGTGGGCTAGGGCATCAGTGCAAGAGAGAAGTGGGATGGTCTCTCTCCTCCTAGTAAAAAATAGTAGTAATTAATAATAATTTATGGTAAATAGAAATAATTTATGATAATTAGAGGTGACTACTAAAAAAATTATAATTAGTAATAATTATTTGTACTTAGTAAAAATTACCTATAATTAGTGGTAATTAATCATAATTAGTAAAAATAAGTGGTAAAGATATAAAATTGACAATATTTACAATTAAATTATAATTTGTTTTAATTTTATACATTTTTTATCATCTTTTTTTTTATATTAAATTATTTATAATTTTTTTATATTTTTTAGAGAAATATGGAACAACGAATATGAAAATAGTTGTTATTAAATGATCATGATTGAATAAATCATTGCAGGAATCCAAATGGTTCTAGTATAAATCCTGTATATATTGAGGGTTTTGATACTTTTTTTATCATTTACATCATGAAAACCAGAATTTGTTTCATAAGGGATAATTAAGAGCCCATGTAAGAAATATGTTATAAGGAGGTTTGAAACATTTGACAACGTTGGAGGTGATAAATTGAATTTTTTTAAAAGATTATATTTTTTGGTATCAATATGGTGAATGCAGTTAAAGGGAAAATATTAATAATTTGGTTCTAGATCCATCACTATTTCAAATTTTAGTACATGCTGTTACTGGTCCATATTTTCAACAAACTGAAACTCTATATGATATTGATTTCACTCCCGAGTTAGAAAAATCTTGATTTTATGAGTTGCTGAAGTTTACTAAGGATGCCTTATATCCTTATTGTAAGATAAGAAAATTTGAAGTGGTTTTAAAATTTATGGCTATTAAATTAGATAATGGAATGTCAAATAGATGTTTTGATTGGATATTCTCTTTGGTTAAATCACCATACCTGAAGGAAACACGTTTCCTATAAATTTCTATAAGAGAAAGAGGCTAATTCGTAATTTGGGTCTTAGTTATTAGAATATTCATACATTTTCAAATGATTACATCTTATATTATGGTGAAAATAAGTTATTAGTTAGTTTTCCTACATGTGGACAATTGAGATACAAAGAGTCTCAACTAGGGAATTCTAGATTAATTCCTATTAAATAGTTGAGCTATTTCTCACTTATACCCATATTATAGAATTTATTTATGTCTCAAAACATAGAACCATTGATGTTATGACACAAAACTAATATTTCAACTGGTAAAATCTTAAATCATCCTTATTATGGTGATTCGTGGAAACATTTTGACTAGGAACATCCATATTTTGCTTTATAAGACCATAAAATCTGATTGAATCTTTTTTTCTTATGGTTTCTATCCATTTAGTTCTTATAGTAGTTAATATTCTTATTGGACCTTCTTTATAACTACATACAACTTACTTATTTGGATATTTATGAATGATCCATATATCTTTTTGACCATATTAATTTTAGGACATTTAAAAAATAATATCGAAGTTTATTTGAATCCATTTATTTATGATTTAAATTTATTATAGAGTAATAGTGTTTGTACATATGATGTTATTATTAAAAAAAATTCCTAATGAAAGATACATTAATGTGTATAATTAGTGACTTCCCAACATATTTCATGTTATCTGGATGAAGTAAACATGATCCAAAATCATATCCGTACTGTATGAGTGTCATTAAAGTGTTTATGTTTTTCAATGGGATAAAACATTGTTTTTTTCATTATCATTGCAGATTTATTCCTATTGATCATCCTTTCTAGAGGAATAAAAATCATTTTAGAAAAGGTATAATTAAAAGAGATGGAACTCCATAAAAGATCTAATTTATTTATTTAAAATCAATTGTATCTTCATTACCTCTCATTACCTTTGGACCGACTATAAACTAACAAAAAATATATGGCTTTGGGAAAGACCACAATGGTATTAAACAAAGTATTTTTTAGGATCTTCTATATTGGTCTGATTTGTTGATCTGTCACATGTTGGATGTCATGCATATTAAGAAGAACTATTTTGATAATATTTTTTATATAGTTTTGGACACCTGTTAAGACCAAATAAAATGTAAAGTCACAATTAGATCTTGTACAAATTTACAGGAGACCAGAACTTGAGTTGTTTGAGAATGACCTATCACAAAAGTTAATGAAGACAAAATCAAATTATACACTCTCCAAAGATAACTGTTTATTATTTTGTTAGTGGATTGAGGATTTTAGACTACCAAATGGTTATGTTTTTAATTTGGATATATGTGTAATGAAAATTCATATTTTCAGATTAAAAATTCATGATTATTATGTTATATTAGAAATAATTCTACCAACTGGATTTAATGGTTTGTTGAATTATTAAATTTGGGATGAAATAGAAGAGATATCATATTTTTTCTGAGATATCTATGTGGTGACAAAAGACTACTATGCACTTAGTAGACTGTAAGAATATGTTTTAATTTTATGCAACATAGAAAAAAAAAGTCTGCCAGATTTTATTGATTCAATGGAACATTTGATATTACATTTAGCACATGAATTAAAATGTAGAGGGCCAATACGGTTTTTATGGATATAACCATACAAGAAATTCAAGCATAAAATGAATAAAAAAGTATGTAAAAAAGCATCAGTTGAAGGGTAAATTACAAAAGCTTATTTACTGAAGGAAATTTATTTTTCTGCTCTTATTATTTCTAACCTGAATATCCTTCAAAACATAACCGAATGGTTCATAATGAGATAAATGTTTATGATTCACTAAAAATTAAATTACTAGTTTTTTAATCAGTATAATCTTGGATTTGGTGGAGTTCATGAATGATGGATTTCAGATGATGAACATAAAAGGGCTCATACATATTTTCTACTCAATTAGGAAGAAATGACATGATTTGTACAGTGATTACTACAACCACATATTATTTTATTATTATTATTTAAATAAATTAATATTATTTTATTTTTAGATTATATGATAATTATATCAATAAAAATTTTCCACAAATTACACCATATGCTCTTGAATAACATCAACAACACAATTTTTCCTACTCATTTCAAAGACTGTTAAAGTAAATTTTTTATTATTTAACAAATGAAATAAATTTATTATTTGTTATATTGTTAATTGTTTTTCAAATTTTTAGGTATTGAAACATGTCGATAAAATTGATAATCGATTCTATACATTAAGTAACCCACCATTCAAAATGGTTAAATATTATAATGCATATGTGGTGGATGGTTTTCGATTTCATACATGTGCATATGGTGAATAAAAAAATGGTGTTTTCTTGAAAGGATATCATCATATAGAAAGTGAAGTTGACTTTTATGGTATGATGGATGAAATAATTGAACTGTGTTATCTGAGATAGAATTATGTAATGATGTTTAAATGTAATTGGTTTGATACTGATAGAGGACTGCGTGTTCATCCACGCCATGAAATCATCAAAATTAAATATAAAATACTTCTTGTAGTAGATGAACCATTTTTATTATCTCATTAAGAATACCAAATATATTATGAAAATTATTATGCTACTTCAAGAGATTTAATTGATTTGTGGAGCATTATAAAAATAAAATCCCATGAAAATTAGTTTATGAAAAGTGAATGTAGTTCTATTGAAGTGAAAAGAATTAAAAATTTTCAAGAGACAAATCCAAATACATCTTTTTAATAAAGATACATGAATATCAATGATGAAACCCCATAATTATGGGTCGATGATGATGCTGATGTTGATGATGTAACAAATGAATTTGAATTAACAAGTGATGAGTGAGAAAAAACTCCTATGGAAATTAATGATACTAATGAGGAAATTGAAGATATTGAAACCATCATATACGAATATGAGGATGAAGATGAAGAATGTCATAATTAATTTTTGGTTATAGTCAATATATATATAAAACACATCTTCAATTATTTTCAAAAAAAATTCTTTTTTTTTCATTTTTGATGGCTGACGAGACTTATGATGGCATCTTTCATGACCTCTAGGAGGATGTATTACCTGTTGATGATCTTGATGATATTTCATTAGACCCTCAGGTTTTAGGTGGTGTATTGACTCAAAGAGGTAATGGTCTTGTGAGATTGATGATTCCTGACCCCATTCTCAAGTTATGTACAAATATAAACTTTGATGCATGCATGCATAGGTATGTTCAGTCGTGTATTTTTGTTAATTTTCATTATCATTTATTTTCATAAATTTATTTATATACTAATTGTTTTATATTTTTTTATTCTATTTTACTATAGTTTTTTCACATATATCTATTGGGAAGGGGAGTTCTATACTACAAAACTATTTTTCTTAAGCATGGGAGATGTGGGATAATATTCCCATTGATGTTTGGATGATCACGTTTTATCATTGGATGATATGTAAATATATAATAGTTATTTTGAAATTTATTTAATTATTAACTTTCTATTATTAATTATTTATGGGGTTTATGGTATCCCATCGATGATATAATGAGGACCTCTATTTGGAAGGCCTTCATACATGATTGATGTCGTCATTTTTTTCACAATCTAAGGAATAGAGCCATAGAAAAAGCTGAAGTTATAGTTTTTGATCAGTCGTGTTGTATCCATCGACCTGATTACATATCCTCTTAGGTTTGGGAGGGATTGTGCTCATATTGGTTGGAAGATAGTTTTTAGAGTAGATCATCATTAAGTCAACAGAACTAGGGGAGATAGGAGGTCACCCAAATATCTGATAGTTATACATTCAATATTCATCAACAACATCTGGTAAGTACTTTTATTTAATAATTTTTATAACTTTAAATGTAAACTCTTTACTTTATTTTTCATATAGTCAATTGATCATCCCTATATTGTAGAGTTTGATGTTTACAAGAGGATGTACATGAATCCTATCACTAGATATATTACTAGTGGCCAACAATGCCAAATTGTGGTAAATATTATTATTTTTAGTTTTAAAATTAACTAAAAATAATATTTTAACTATTTTAATTTTAAATTGAATTTGAAAGAGTCATATGAGGCCATGAATTCTCACACAAATGATGAGAGTCAGGCTAAAACCAAGGGTTATGCCACTAATGCAGTAGGATTTTAAGACATAGCATAGATGCAGGTAGATCAATATTCCTTTGAGATAGGTTGAGTAGTTGGTATCGACTCTCGATCGACGCTTGTGAGTTATTATGGTATTGCTATGATATTATCGACCAAATCAAGGGGATATCATGAAGAGTTTCCATCATTAGATGCATATTATGAGGAGAAGCTACAAGATCAAGATGAGGTTATAGAGACTCTACGTAGAGAGTATGAATAGTTTCATCAGCAGCATGAGCAGTAACAGGAGGAGCTGCATCGAGCACATGAGTTGCAGCAGTAGCAGATGATGGAGTATATGTGGCATTTGGTGCAGTGCATAAGGATGAATTTACCTCCACCACTTATTCCAGATGACCCACTCCCTAGTGATTTATGTATTTTCTTGATACATTTATTATGTTAAACATTTGAATGAACATTGTTTTGTAAATATTGTTATTAATTCAGAAATATATAGTTTTATATACTAATTTTTTATATTATTATATTATATTATATTTATTAATTATTATTATTAATTTTCTATATTATGGTGATGTTTTTATTTATTATTATTATTATTATTATTTTATTTTTATAATTTTTTGATTTTTTTGATTTTTTTGATTTTTTTAATTATTTGTGATGGTACAATAATCAAGTTTCAAATAGTTTTTAAAATTATTTGTTATGGGAGATGTCTCCCATAAAAAATAAGTATATATATAAAACCGTCAAATCTTTTTGTGATGGGGAAACCCCCTTTGCAATTTTTTTGCGACAGACCATTGCAAAAAAGTTATTTGCGATGGACTATCACAAAAAAGGTATTTGCAATGAATTTTTCTAAAAACAGGACATTTGTGATGGGGACCCATTACAAATTACTATTTTTGATGGGATTCCATCGCAAACGTCCCATCACAAATAAGATATATTCTAGTAGTGATTATTTATAGCTTGTTACCATTGTGTCGCATGACAGAATTTTCAGGTGATGCTTTCAAAATTAATTAAACCTTGAGTTAAATGATAAAATAATTTTTGAGAAATTCTATGAAACATTTCCTCAAGATCGTATGTTTTCAACCACAACCTAAACCTCCCATGGGGTGGGTTCTACCTTTTTATTATAATTATTTCACCCTTGGGGTGTGATGATATCACCTTGTATAGTTGACAATTGAATGAGGTATTAAAGTGAATTGTTAAAGGTTGTAAGCACCTTATAGTAACATTTAATTTGTGTATTAAAGGTATAAATTATTTAATCCCTTGGATTTTATATGATTTAAAATGGATTTATGAAATATTGAATGAATTGGTTTGGATGCCATGGACATTTCCACTCATTGGATACAATTACATGATTTACTTGATATACTAGAATGCCTTGGACATTTCTACTCCTTGGATTCGATGAACCAATAGGATGCCTTGAACATTAATACTCTTTGGATCCTGGTTACATGAATCATTAGGATGAATTGGAAATTTCTACTCCTTAGATCCTATTTAATCTGCTTACTTGGATGCCTTGGATATTTCTACTCCAAGGATCTAGTTTTACTAGGTTACTTGACATGTTAGGATGCCTTGGACATTTATACTCCATAGATCTGATCCATTAGGATGAATTGTAAATTTCTACTCCAAGGATCTAGTTTTACTAGATTACTTGACATGTTAGGATTCCTTGGACATTTTTACTTTTTGGATCCAACCTATTAGGATGACTTGGACATTTCTACTCCTTAGATACTATTTACTTATTTTACTCTTCTTACTAGGTTTCTTTATACATTTAAACTCCTTGGACCCTAGAGTATATAGTTATAATATATTATTATATATCATAGTTAAATATTAAGTTTTTATATGCTTTATAAATATCCCTTATGATTTAGTTTCTTGATCATAATGATACTTTATATACTGGAAAAAACCGATTCTACTATTATTACTTGTACACCTATTATATCTATAAACTACTTTATCTAATATACACATACTATAATTTTTATAAACATTGTTGGTGGTGACGTATTGAGTATTATCTCACACCTTGCTCATGATGCCTTTGGGTACCCATACAAACTTCATGGATGTCGGTAAGGATAGTGAAAAGTGCTCGCTTACTGATGCTTGATTGATTATTTCATAAGAGCAGAGGAGCATGGGACCAGGCTATGGATCATGATTCTATCTAAGGATATTTCCTTTTTGGTATTTTTTGTACTTTTGATACATGTATTTTATTGGATTCATGTTTTCATGTATTACCTATCTTTTGTATAGAATTCCATGATCATCATTGTATATGAAACTAATACATGTGATTACTTAGTTATTTATATACTAGATGTTTGTTCTCAATTGTTTAGTTATTTATATGATTATACTATTGATTGATCTATTTATACCACTACGATACACTCTAATTATGGGGGTATGGTCTCCCTATTGTTCCACAATGGACCCTCACTACTAGTTGGTATCATATGGTGTACCAGGAGGCATGCTTAAGGCCATGTGGCCAATTAAGTTTAGTTAATATTGAGTGAACTGGGTCCAGAATTTCATGAAGTGGTATCAGGGGAGTTTCTTTTATTTTGTATTATCATTTGGGGATATTAGAGAAGAGATTAGGAAAGTTTCAGAATTTGGTAATGATCTATACTTGATAGTAGCTAATCCACATTCAGGAAAAATCCAAATTTCCTGGGATGGGATATGATGTTTTGATTTATGCCTATTATAGTTTATTTGACTTCACCATTGGGTAACACACGTGATGTTTCATGTTATTTATGATTAAATTTTTTTACCCTTGTCATACTATGGAAAGGAAGTATTACATCATTCATCATTATAGGAACTTCAGGAATTATATGTCTTTCATTATTCCATTCCATGTTTACTTAATGCATTCATTTCTTACAAAATGTTTTGGTGCCTTATTGTTTTATCTATGAAATTATACTAACATTCCATTCAATGACTTGATAAATAACTGTTTGGGATTAAATGAATTCCACACTTCAATTTATAGGTGCATGGGACCTCATAAACTGGAAGCAGTGATCCACATAGTTCAACCTTTTTAAGATAATTTCTATATAAATATGAATAAAATTAAAATAAATTTAATTATGAAATGAATGTTTGTAGTTAAATAGGGATTCCAATTTCAATTTAAAGGTTATTTTCATCTATACCATTAAATTGAAACTCTATATACTGAAACCCCTAACTTATGGTAGAGAACTTAACCTTGACCCGACCTTAGTAGTAAGAAGTAGGCAATATCTCATGGATTCTTACATTCTGTACATCACCCAAACATAGATTTAGGAGCAGGAAGAGGGGTGTGTCTCATGTTTAGGAAGTCTTGTAACTATACTATTTATATATTAATGATCCTATTGTTATCTAACCTTGATTGAGGCATGCACTTGGAATTTTTAGAGATATTCTACCATGACGGTATCCAGTCATGCACTAGGAGAGTGTAAGTGACCATTATTTGAAGGTGTTGGGACCTATTCAACCTATGGAACCTCCCATAGTGCCTCTTATAGAACCTCAGGTTGTACCTGATATGATTGATGTGTCCCAGTTTCAAGAGGACTTCCTATGTTTCATGTACAAAGTTCAGGGAGAACTGTGACCTTACCCAACTATGGAAGAGTTGATGCATGAGTTCCAGTAGAATCATCCACCCAAATTTTTTGGGGATGAAGGTACACAGGTTGTAGATTCATGACTAGAGGCCATTATATGAATTTTAGACCATCTTGAGAAACCTCCTAAGAGGAGAGTGAAGATCACTGCATGTATGTTTTGGGATTCTTCCAAGAGATGGTGGGATGTGATTACTCAGATGGATTGTTATCAAGATATGACTTAGAGGGATTTCCAGATAGCCTTCTATGATTATTTTTATCCTGATACATCGAGTAATGATTTAGATAGATATTTCATGCATCTAGAGTAGGGCACCTTATCATACATGAACTAATATACCCATTTTATAGAGATCCAGTGTTTCTCACCTATTATATTAGGTAACGATTTTTTGAAAGCTAGGCGATCTGAGGGTGGTCTCAGGTATGACATCCAATCATAGGTGAATGTTTTTCATCTTACTACCATATCGAAAATAGTAAATCAAGCACTGATTACTAAACACAACCTAAAGAAAGATTTGGGTGTAGAGAATATTAGATAAACTTCTTGACCTAGTGGCACCATGTCAGGTGGAAGAAAGAGGTGATTTGAGGTCTCTGATGAGGATAATACCAGCTAGAGCATGAGTAATGGTAGTTCTGTTCTCTTTCATTAGTGTGGGAGGCAGGGACACATGAAAATATAGTGTGCTAGAGACCTAGTCAAGTGCTGATCTTATGGTAGGATGGTCCATATATAATAGTTTTTCAGGACCTTTCCTCCAACATCTAGTGAGAGAGGGTCTACACTGACTTCACATTTAGAATAAGGGTCAGTATATTATCATTAGAAAAGGAGTTGGATTGTAATAGACCAATCAGGATGAGGTGGTGGTCATGGCTAGGGTAGCTTGACACCTAATTCTATGTGAAAGAAGAGTGTACATACTCATGGTAGTCAGACTATATCTCTAGGTCGCGGTTCAGGACAAATGTATATAGTATAGCCAATACTTAAAGAGAAGAGTTCTAGACCTTCTACTGTGAGAGGTACTATTATGGTATCCTCTATGCTAGTATTTGATCTTTTTCTATATTGGTTCATCTCATTCCTTCATATCTATACCCATTATGGAGAGCCTTGGGCTCGATGTTCAGTTTTTCAGTGGCATGATGACACTTGATACTCCGTTGGGGATTCTATCGAAGAGTGTACACCAGTACAGGGAGTTCCCCTTGAGATAGGTAGGTTTCACTTTGTATGGGACCTCTTTTTCCTTGAGATGATAGGGTTTTAGGTTATTATCAGGATGGTATAGTGGGTTTCCTATCATGATTTTGTTGACTTCTATCACCACAGGGTGACTTTAACATCATAAGAGGGTGGGGTTTTTATTCACAAGGTTGAATGGGATGTCCATGCAAGACGAGCTAGACCCGAGCATCATGGGTTGGGATAGATGATAACCCAGATTTCTATCTTATACTTGGATGATCAGGGATCACATCAGGAATATTTCCCTCTAGTGGTTGATCATTTCAGGGAATTTTTCCCAAATAACTTTTTAGGAAAACCTCCTAAGAGAGAGGTAGAGGTTTCCTTCAAGATAGTTCCTAGATCTACGCTAGTATCCATTTATCCTTAAAGGATGGCTATTACTAAGTTATAGGATCTCAATAGGTAGATAGAGGACTTGGAAGAAAAGGGGTTTATATGACCCAAGACTTCTCTATGGGGTTCACCCATCCTTTTCAACAAAGAGGTGGATAGAACCTTTTGTTTGGGTGTATATTACCATAAATTGAACCAGTTTATAGTTAAGAAATGGTATCCTTTATTGTAGATAGATGATCTCTTCATCCGGATTTGAGGAGATCAGGTGTTCATAAAGATTGATATGAGATTGGGTTATCACCAGGTGTGTGTTCGACCTTTAGACACACCTCGTAAAAATTTTCATAGAAGTTATGGTCCATATGAGTATCTATTTATACTATTCGGTCTTATGAACATGCTACCATTTTTCATGAAACTGATGAACTAAGTTTTTTATCCTTATATGGATTCATTTGTGTTGGTATTCATGGATGATATCTTGGTGTATTCTCACAATTTACATGACCATGTCAAACATATTTATATCATTTTGAATACACCAAGAGAGCATAAATTATATTCCAAGCTCATAAAGTGAAACTTTTTGATGGATAAGATTAAATTCCTAGGTCATATTATCTCAGATATAGGAGAATTAGTTGACCTAGAAAAGGGGAGAAATGTAGTTTCATAAGAGAATCCCAAGAATTTCTTTGTTATACAGAGTTTCTTATGGATAGATGGATATTACAAGCACTTAATATAGAACTTATCATGCTTATCAGTACCTATTATGGGATTGACTAAGAAGGTTGTGAATTTATCATGGTCTGAATCCTGTAAGATAGCCTTTCAAAAGATAAAAGGGAGACTAACTTCATCACCAATCCTAATTCTTACAAAGTATGGAAGATTCTATATAGTGTATTGTGATGCATCGGGTATCAATCTAGGAGCATCTATGATTTAGGGGAAGTGATTCATGTCATACAAGTCTCATTAGTTGAGGCTAGATGAGAGGAAATACCTGATGCATGATATCAAGTTATCCTTTGTTGTTCATGTCTTGTATTATTGGAGTCATTACTTATTGTGAGAGAGTTTTGTGGTGCACACAGACCAAAAAAAGCCTCAAGTAAATATTTATATAGTGTTAATTGAATCTTAGGAAAAGAAGTTGGGTTGAGTACCTACAATACTTTGACTTTGAGCTTGCCTATACGCCTAAAAAGGGAAATACAGTTTTTAATGCACTGAGAAAACTCTCATACCTGATAACACACCAATGACATACTCCATTGGAATCAATCTAGGGAGAAGGGGAGGAAAAATAAAAAATTTGAAGGAGAAACTACAATGTGCATGGTTTGGATGCACAAGCTGGTAAACCATGTGCCAACTATATAATAAACACTATCACTGTTATAGATCCATTCTGTATGGGAAGCACACAGTTTATCTGACCATGCATGCTAACCGCTTAGCCCTATTCCATTCACCAATTTTGCCTCAAAAACTCAAAATCTCTCCTAAAAGATACACTCAATGAGGATAAAAGAATCATTAAAACACATCAAAATCCTTTAAATATACCCAAATCTGATCTCAAAATCATGACTTAATCCTAATACACCCATGGAAACTTGAGGTTCAGTGTGATGAAGAGTTGGCTAAGAACTTTCATGCACACTCCACCTGAGCCCTGATAATGATCCTAGTTTCTAGACTACCCAAGAACATCCCATATAAAAAGAGATGATGGATCTCATACCACTTTTTCACAAACTAACCCGAGCTTGTAAGAACCCAAATTTTTCTATGATGCACACAACCTTTTTATTTCTAGTTTAATAACTTGGTTTTGAACTAATGTGAATGCCTAGTGAGGTTATGAAGCAAATGAGGGTGTTTGGGCCTTGTTCAGAGCCCAAATCCCAAAGCCTACTTTTTTGGAGGAGGCAGCTGGGTCACACGGTTAGTAGAAACCATGAAGCCCAGGCCGCATAGTTTGAGAAAACCATGTCAGATGGTCGAGACCATAGTCCAAGGCCGCACGGTTTTAGGAAGCTATATAATAGGGGTTGAATGCATGTTTGATTGCTGTAGATTTTTTGATAAAGGAGAAATGCACAGTTGGCACATAGTTTGTCTAATCGTGTTCCATGACTATGTAAAGGGGTTTTGAGACAAAGAAGGGTGCACAGTTTGTGAACAGTTTGACCAACCATGCGACCAAACCGTACGACCCATTTTTTAGAGGGGAAATGATAATTTCACCCTTAATTATTTAAAGTATTTGCCCTCCTCCTTTCCTTATTTCTCTAGCGGTGGCCAACCCTTCTCACGTTGAGAGCTCCCATGGAATCCTAGCCTAAAATTTTCTATATCTCTCGGATCCATATTCTAATTCAAACACCATTCATCTTTTTGGATGCATGTCGATGAGTTCTCTATTCCTCTTGCACCTTTCTCCATTTCTATTCTCCTTGAAGAAGTTATTTTAGTGTAGGATCTTATGCCCTATTTTCAGGGAGTTTGTATATTCTTCAGTTTTCTCCTCATATGGACTGAATTAGAGGATGAGACTGGATAAGTGTTCGCCTACAAGATTAATGTAGGTAGTCTATACCTTTTCCCTCAATGTCACATTCTCTATGAGAAAAAGGCGATTTTTTAATGGGAAAACATTCTCATCGAAAATACCTTTGGCACGACATGTACACCAAACCACATGAATGGTATTTGCGACGAGAATATATCCCCTTCGCAAATACCTTCAATCATTATTTTTATTTGTGATGGGAATTAATTTTGGTCGCAAATACCTTTTTACTGCTGATGCGGTTATTAATTGTGGGAACTAATTGCGATGGGTACCATCCCAACTAAGACTATTTGCGAAGGGAAGGCCGTTATAATCAGTCCCAACGCAAATTATCTAACCTATATATACCCCCATCCGATTTTTTTCATTCTCTTCTCCTATAAACTCCCCTCTCTTCCTCTTCTCTCTTCTTCTTCTACGTAAATTTTTAAAAGTTTTAAATTTTACAGGGAAACAAATTTTCAGCTTTGCATCTGAGAAAATATTCTGTTTTAAGGTATTTATTTAATTTATTTAATTTTTAATTAATTTAATTTAATTTATATTAGTAATAATTCTTATTAATTAGCAGTAATTAGTTTTAATTAGAATTACTTAGTTTTATTTTACTGTAATCAGTTTTAAGTAATATTAATTATTTTTAATTATAAGTATTTATTTTTAATTGTTAATAATTATTTTTAATTAGAATTATTTAGTTTTAATTAGCAGTAATTAGTTTTAATTATTATTATGTATTTTTAATTATCAGTAATTAAATATAATTATTAGAAATTAGTGATAATTAGTAAAATTTTGCAGCAACAAGCATGAATTAGTAAAAAATAACTAAAATGAGCGGAAATTAATAGAACTTAGTAATAATTTATAGGTCTCAATAGCAAATAATAATATTTTTAAGTAGTTTTTATTAATTAACAGTAATTAGTAATTGATGATTTGTAGTAACTAATACAAATTTTTAATAATTAATGGTAATATTGATAATTTTAAAACAATTAGTAAAAATTAGTGGTAATGAGTACATATTAGCGATAATCAGTAAAAATCAGCAGATAATTATTAGAAATGAGTGGTAATTATTAAAAATGAGTGGTAATTATTAGAAATCAATAGTAATTATTAGAAATTATTGGTAATTCTTAAAAATTGACTGTAATTAATAAAAATTAGAGACAATTACTAAAAATTAGTGATAAATAGTAAAATTTAGTGGTAAATAGTAATTATTAGTGGTAATTAGTAATAATTAGTTCTAAATAGTAAAAATTAGCGATAATTAGAGGCAATTGATAAAAATTAGCGGCAATTAGTAAAAAATACCGGTAATTTGTAAAAATTACGAATAATTACTAAAAATTAGTGGTAATTAGCGGTACTTAGTAAAAATTTGTTGTAATTACTAAAAATTAGTGGTAATTACTAAAACATTAGTGGTAATTACTAAAAATTAGCAGTAATTACTAAATATTAGCGGTAATTACTAAAAATTAATGGTAATTAGTGGTTGTTAGTAAAAATTAATAATAATTAGAAATACTTAGTAAATATTATCATTAATTATTAAAAATAATCAGTAATTTGTAAAAATTAGTAGTAATTAGTCAAAATTAGCAGTGATTAGTAAAAATCAGTGATAATTACTATAAATAGTGGTAATTACTTAAAATTAGTGGTACTTAGTAAAAATAAGTGACACTTAGTAAAAATTAGAGGTAATTACAAAAAATTAGCAGTAATTAGTAATAATTTGCGATAATTAGTAAAAAGGTGATAATTAGTAAAAAATAGCAATAATTATTAAAAATTAGTGGTAATTACTACAAATTAATGGTAATTAGTGGTACTTAGTAAAAATTAGCATTAATTAGCAGTACATAGTAAAAATAAGAAACACTTAGTAAAAAAAAGCGGCACTTAGTAAAAAATAGCTGTAATTAGTGGTACTTAGTAAAAACAAGCAGCACTTAGTAATTATTAGCAATAATTACTAAATTAGCAGTAATTATTAGCAATAATTACTAAATTAGCAGTAATTTCTAATAATTGGTGGTAATTATTGAAAATAGTTGTAATTACTAATAATTAGAGGTAATTACTAAAAATTAGCAGTAATTAGTAAAAATTAGTGGTAATTAGCGCTAAAAAATAAAAATTAGTGGTAATTAGCAATACTTAGTAAAAATTAGCTGTACTTAGTAACAATTAGCGGTACTTTGTAAAAATAAGTGTCACTTATTAAAAATTAGCGATAATTACTAAAAATTAGCGTGAATTAGAAGTAAATTAGAAGTAATTGCTGGAAATTATTAATTATCAGTATAAATTAGTAGTAATTACTAAAAATTATCGATAATTATTAAAAATTAGCAGTAATTATTAAAAATTAGCAGTAATTACTAATGATTTCAGGTAATTAGTGGTGCTTATAAAAAATTATCAATGATTAGTGATAATTACTAAAAATTAGTGGTAATTACAAAAGAAATATTGGTAATTAGTAAAAAATAGCAGTACCCTAGTAAGTGATTCAGAGGAAAAAGACCACTGCCCATTTATTAAATGAAAGAAAAAGTACAATAAAGCAAGAGAGAGGACGCATACGAGCATCTTGCCCGCATCCAAACACCAGTTCCAACAGAAGTGAGACAATTATATATCATAGTAGTCATTTTATTCACTACCTCCATAGTAAGGTGTTTCCTCCGCAGTAGTTGATTCCCACTCTGATTTCGTTTCATATTACTTCAAGAGATTGACGTACTTCTCTCTGAGCTTCAAATGATCCACTGATAAATCCTTTTTATTGTATTGTACATGAAATTTCTTAGAAACAGAGATATCTCCTCTTTTCCTCTTATATGAAGACCTGGTGGTCACTGTCTTTGGTAGGTAAGAATAATATTTCCTTGGTTTCCTCCTTGGTGGCACAGTCCTAATTCAATCACTTTTATATGCCCTGCTTCGACCGCTTTGAACAATGTCACTGTAAGGAGGTATGACAGTGCCATTATTTTCTTTTTAACTGTCAGAAAAACTTCCCCATTTTCCAGTTTTTTTCACAGAAGAATAATTATTGACTCTATCACCCTTCCTCATCGGAATACTCTCTACGGAATCCAAAAACCCTCTTAGTTCAGATTGATTATTATGGTCAATCGAGGCAAGAAAATGATGATTCACCACGTTGACATGACCATCATACAACTCTATCTCAAGTTCATTCATACCGACCTCCACTTGATTTTTTGGAGCGATCTGCATATCATCAGACAGTTGAGGTTCCGCAGCCACAACATGATCCTCCTCATGCTCCAAGCATGAAAACCAATTGTCTGCCAAACTATGTCCTTACACCTCATTGTTATCACAATCCACACTTCCCAAAGGCTTCTCATGAATAATACACAACTTAAAACGAGAGAAAACAAAATCATTATCCATTGTGGATAGCTTTCAAATCCCAAGATCACTCTCCAACCTATCAAACACTCGCTTCACTATCGGGTTAGTGTCCTCCTGCAGCTCCTTCACTCCACAAAAACTCACGAGATCCTCTGTTGGGACACCCTGCCACATCTCATGCACCACCACTGTAGCTGAAGGCACTTCAGCCAATACAACGCCAGTTCGGTCCCCTCCCACACAAACACCCTCATTACTACCCTCCACCGCCAATTGTACCATTCCAAGAACCTCAAGGATATCACTAAACTTCCTCACCATCACCAGTGGGATTCAAATCATCCTTATGTTATGAAAAACCAACTCCGTATGACCAAAACAGAAACAAGTCGAATAGTACTGCATCCAAGATTCAAACACAGCCTCTTGCTTCTAACAAAACTCCTTACCATCAGTGATCCAAATGAAATTTACTAGAGACCTTGCAACATCTACCTCAATGAAAATCCGTGGACGAATTGGATGACACAAATCCTTTGTGCGATGATCAGATCACAAGTACCACCCCACCATGTTCCTAATTTCACATATAATGGAAGGGTTCTGAAAGGAAAGAGGTAAACCAGGTAAACTTACCCATGTTGCTATTGTTGAAGGGTTGAGCCTCTTGTGGAAATCAAAGCTCCAACGGAAAAGATAGAAGGAAAATCAACTACATCATCGAGGTACCTTGAACTGGGCATCGATCAAGTCCTCTTCTGAACTAAATCAGATCATGAAGTTCTTTTGGTAAAGCAAACCAAAGACCGCACAATTCCACAAATTCCAAGATTCAGTGACAAACTGATCAAAAACTTCCACTGATGGCCGATTGAGCTGGAAGCGGGCCACCAGGGTGAGACGACACAGATCCATGACACTATTGAGTTCTGCCGAAAGTAGAGAAAAAATGGGTGCCTCACAAAAAATACCTGGAACCTTCAGAGAGAGATGGATTCTTGGGCAGGGAGGAGGGGAAGGAAAAGATGACGGGAAAGACCTAACCTTCTCAAGAGAAAGAGGACGTGAAGCTCCCCCCTCCAATAATGAGAGGGGAGTAGGCTCCAACAACATGTGGGCTAGGGCATCAGTGCAAGAGAGAAGTGGGAGCGTCTCTCTCCTCCTAGTAAAAAATAGTAGTAATTAATAATAATTTATGGTAAATAGAAATAATTTATGATAATTAGAGGTGACTACTAAAAAAATTATAATTAGTAATAATTATTTGTACTTAGTAAAAATTACCTATAATTAGTGGTAATTAATCATAATTAGTAAAAATAAGTGGTAAAGAGATAAAATTGATAATATTTACAATTAAATTATAATTTTTTTTAATTTTATATATTTTTTATCATCTTTTTTTTTATATTAAATTATTCATAATTTTTTTATATTTTTTAGAGAAATATGGAACAAAAAATCTGACAATAGTTGTTATTAAGTGATCATGATTGAATAAATAATTGCAGGAATCCAAATGGTTCTAGTATAAATCCTGTATATATTGAGGGTTTTGATACTTTTTTTATCATTTACATCATGAAAACCAGAATTTGTTTCATAAGGGATAATTAAGAGCCCATGTAAGAAATATGTTATAAGGAGGTTTGACACATTTGACAACGTTGGAGGTGATAAATTGAATTTTTTTAAAAGATTATATTTTTTGGTATCAATATGGTGAATGCAGTTCAAGGGAAAATATTAATAATTTGGTTCTAGATCCATCACTATTTCAAATTTTAGTACATGCTGTTACTGGTCCATATTTTCAACAAACTGAAACTCTATATGATATTGATTTCACTCCCGAGTTAGAAAAATCTTGATTTTATGAGTTGCTGAAGTTTACTAAGGATGCCTTATATCCTTATTGTAAGATAAGAAAATTTGAAGTGGTTATAAAATTTATGGCTATTAAATTAGATAATGGAATGTAAAATAGATGTTTTGATTGGATATTCTCTTTGGTTAAATCACCATTACCTGAAGGAAATGTGTTTCCTATAAATTTCTATAAGAGAAAGAGGATAATTCGTAATTTGGGTCTTAGTTATTAGAATATTCATACATTTTCAAATGATTACATCTTATATTATGGTGAAAATAAGTTATTAGTTAGTTTTCCTACATGTGGACAATTGAGATACAAAGAGGCTCAACTAGGGAATTCTAGATTAATTCCTATTAAATAGTTGAGCTATTTCTCACTTATACCCATATTATAGCATTTATTTATGTCTCAAAACATAGAACCATTGATGTTATGACACAAAACTAATATTTCAACTGGTAAAATCTTAAATCATCCTTATTATGGTGATTCGTGGAAACATTTTGACTAGGCACATCCATATTTTGCTTTAGAAGACCATAAAATCTGATTGAATCTTTTTTACTTATGGTTTCTATCCATTTGGTTCTTATTGTAGTTAATATTCTTATTTGCCCTTCTTTATAACTACATACAACTTACTTATTTGGATATTGATGAATGATCCATATATCTTTTTGACCATATTAATTTTAGGACATCCAAAAAATAATATCGAAGTTTATTTGAATCCATTTATTTATGATTTAAATTTATTATAGAGTAATAGTGTTTGTACATATGATGTTATTATTAAAAAAAATTCCTAATGAAAGATACATTAATGTGGATAATTAGTGACTTCCCAACATATTTCATGTTATCTGGATGAAGTAAAAATGATCCAAAATCATATCCGTACTGTATGAGTGTCATTAAAGTGTTTATGTTTTTCAATGGGATAAAACATTGTTTTTTTCATTATCATTGAAGATTTATTCCTATTGATCATCCTTTCTAGAGGAATAAAAATCATTTTAGAAAAGGTATAATTAAAAGAGATGGAACTCCATAAACGATCTAATTTATTTATTTAAAATCAATTGTATCTTCATTACCTCTCATTACCTTTGGACCGACTATAAACTAACAAAAAATATATGGCTTTGGGAAAGACCACAATGGTATTAAACAAAGTATTTTTTAGGATCTTCTATATTGGTCTGATTTGTTGATCTGTCACATGTTGGATGTCATGCATATTAAGAAGAACTATTTTGATAATATTTTTTATATAGTTTTGGACACCTGTTAAGACCAAATAAAATGTAAAGTCACAATTAGATCTTGTACAAATTTACAGGAGACCAGAACTTGAGTTGTTTGAGAATGACCTATCACAAAAGTTAATGAAGAAAAAATCAAATTATACACTCTCCAAAGATAACTGTTTATTATTTTGTTAGTGGATTGAGGATTTTAGACTACCAAATGGTTATGTTTTCAATTTGGATATATGTGTAATGAAAATTCATATTTTCAGATTAAAAATTCATGATTATTATGTTATATTAGAAATAATTCTACCAACTGGATTTAATGGTTTGTTGAATTATTAAATTTGGGATGAAATAGAAGAGATATCATATTTTTTCTGAGATATCTATGTGGTGACAAAAGACTACTATGCACTTAGTAGACTGTAAGAATATGTTTTAATTTTATGCAACATAGAAAAAAAAAGTCTGCCAGATTTCATTGATTCAATTGAACATTTGATATTACATTTAGCACATGAATTAAAATGTAGAGGGCCAATACGGTTTTGATGGATATAACCATACAAGAAATGCAAGCATAAAATGAATAAAAAAGTATGTAAAAAAGCATCAGTTGAAGGGTAAATTACAAAAGCTTATTTACTGAAGGAAATTTATTTTTCTGCTCTTATTATTTCTAACCTGAATATCCTTCAAAACATAACAGAATGGTTCATAATGAGATAAATGTTGATGATTCACTAAAAATTAAATTACTAGTTTTTTAATCAGTATAATCTTGGATTTGGTGGAGTTCATGAATGATGGATTTCAGATGATGAACATAAAAGGGATCATACATATTTTCTACTCAATTACGAAGAAATGACATGATTTTTACAGTGATTACTAAAACCACATATTATTTTATTATTATTATTTAAATAAATTAATATTATTTTATTTTTAGATTATATGATAATTATATCAATAAAAAGTTTCTAGAAATTACACCATATGCTCTTGAATAACATCAACAACACAATTTTTCCTACTCATTTCAAAGACTGTTAAAGTAAATTTTTTATTATTTAACATATGAAATAAATTTATTATTTGTTATATTGTTAATTGTTTTTCAAATTTTTAGGTATTGAAACATGTCGATAAAATTGATAATCGATTCTATAAATTAAGTAACCCACCATTCAAAATGGTTAAATATTATAATGCATATGTGGTGGATGGTTTTAGATTTCATACATGTGCATATGGTGAATAAAAAAATGGTGTTTTCTTGAAAGGATATCATCATATAGAAAGTGAAGTTGACTTTTATGGTATGATGGATGAAATAATTGAACTGTGTTATCTGAGATAGAATTATGTAATGATGTTTAAATGTAATTGGTTTGATACTGATAGAGGACTGCGTGTTCATCCACGCCATGAAATCATCAAAATTAAATATAAAATACTTCTTGTAGTAGATGAACCATTTTTATTATCTCATTAAGAATACCAAATATATTATGAAAATTATTATGCTACTTCAAGAGATTTAATTGATTTGTGGAGCATTATAAAAATAAAATCCCATGAAAATTAGTTTATGAAAAGTGAATGTAGTTCTATTGAAGTGAAAATAATTAAAAATTTTCAAGAGACAAATCCAAATACATCTTTTTAATAAAGATACATGAATATCAATGATGAAACCCCATAATTATGGGTCGATGATGATGGTGATGTTGATGATGTAACAAATGAATTTGAATTAACAAGTGATGAGTGAGAAAAAACTCCTATGGAAATTAATGATACTAATGAGGAAATTGAAGATATTGAAACCATAATATACGAATATAAGGATGAAGATGAAGAATGGCATAATTAATTTTTGGTTATAGTCAATATATATATAAAACTCATCTTCAATTATTTTCAAAAAAAATTCTTTTTTTTTCATTTTTAATGGCTGACGAGACTTATGATGGCATCTTTCATGACCTCTAGGAGGATGTATTACCTGTTGATGATCTTGATGATATTTCATTAGACCCTCAGGTTTTAGATGGTGTATTGACTCAAAGAGGTAATGGTCTTGTGAGATTGATGATTCCTGACCCCATTCTCAGGTTATGTACAAATATAAACTTTGATGCATGCATGCATAGGTATGTTCAGTCGTGTATTTTTGTTAATTTTCATTATCATTTATTTTCATAAATTTATTTATATACTAATTGTTTTATATTTTTTTATTCTACTTTACTATAGTTTTTTCACATATATCTATTGGGAAGGGGAGTTCTATTCTACAAAACTATTTTTCTTGAGCATGGGAGATGTGGGATAATATTCCCATTGATGTTTGGATGATCACGTTTTATCATTGGATGATATGTAAATATATAATAGTTATTTTGAAATTTATTTAATTATTAACTTGCTATTATTAATTATTTATGGGGTTTATGGTATCCCATCGATGATATAATGAGGACCTCTATTTGGAAGGCCTTCATACATGATTGATGTCGTCATTTTTTTCACAATCTAAGGAATAGAGCCATAGAAAAAGCTGAAGTTATAGTTTTTGATCAGTCGTGTTGTATCCATCGACCTGATTACATATCCTCTTAGGTTTGGGATGGATTGTGCTCATATTGGTTGGAAGATAGTTTTTAGAGTAGATCATCATTAAGTTAGCAGAACTAGGGGAGATAGGAGGTCACCCATATATATGATAGTTGTACATTCAATATTCATCGACAACATCTGGTAAGTACTTTTATTTAATAATTTTTATAACTTTAAATGTAAACTGTTTACTTTATTTTTCATAGAGTCAATTGATCATCCCTATATTGTAGAGTTTGATGTTTACAATAGGATGTACATGAATCCTATCACTAGATATATTACTAGTGGCCAACAATGCCAAATTGTGGTAAATATTATTATTTTTAGTTTTAAAATTAACTAAAAATAATATTTTAACTATTTTAATTTTAAATTGAATTTGAAAGAGTCATATGAGGCCATGAATTCTCACACAAATGATGAGAGTCAGGCTAAAAACAAGGGTTATGCCACTAATGCAGTAGGATTTTAAGACATAGCATAGATGCAGGTAGATCAGTATTCCTTTGAGAAAGGTTGAGTAGTTGGTATCGACTCTCGATCGACGCTTGTGAGTTATTATGGTATTGCTATGATATTATCGACCAAATCAAGGGGATATCATGAAGAGTTTCCATCATTAGATGCATATTATGAGGAGAAGCTACATGATCAAGATGAGGTTATAGAGACCCTACGTAGAGAGTATGAATAGTTTCATCAGCAGCATGAGCAGTAACAGGAGGAGCTGCATCGAGCACATGAGTAGCAGCAGTAGTAGATGATGGAGTATATGTGGCATTTGGTGCAGTGCATAAGGATGAATTTACCTCCACCACTTATTCCAGATGACCCACTCCCTAGTGATTTATGTATTTTCTTGATACATTTATTATGTTAAACATTTGAATGAACATTTTTTTGTAAATATTGTTTTTAATTCAGAAATATATAGTTTTATATACTAATTTTTTATATTATTATATTATATTATATTTATTAATTATTATTATTAATTTTTTATATTATGGTGATGTTTTTATTTATTATTATTATTATTATTATTTTATTTTTATAATTTTTTGATTTTTTTGATTTTTTTGATTTTTTTAATTATTTGTGATGGTACAATAATCAAGTTTCAAATAGTTTTTAAAATTATTTGTTATGAGAGATGTCTCCCATAAAAAATAAGTATATATATAAAACCGTCAAATCTTTTTGTGATGGGGAAACCCCCTTTGCAATTTTTTTGCGACGGACCATTGCAAAAAAGGTATTTGCGATGGACTATCACAAAAAAGGTATTTGCAATGAATTTTTCTAGAAACAGGACATTTGTGATGGGGACCCATTACAAATTACTATTTGTGATGGGATTTCATCGCAAACGTCCCATCACAAATAAGATATAATCTAGTAGTGATTATTTATAGCTTGTTACCATTGTGTCGCATGACAGAATTTTTAGGTGATGCTTTCTAAATTAATTAAACCTTGAGTTAAATGATAAAATAATTTTTGAGAAATTCTATGAAACATTTCCTCAAGATCGTATGTTTTCAACCACAACCTAAACCTCCCATGGGGTGGGTTCTACCTTTTTATTATAATTATTTCACCCTTGGGGTGTGATGATATCACCTTGTATAGTTGACAATTGAATGAGGTATTAAAGTGAATTGTTAAAGGTTGTAAGCACCTTATAGTAACATTTAATTTGTGTATTAAAGGTATAAATTATTTAATCCCTTGGATTTTATATGATTTAAAAGGGATTTATGAAATAGTGAATGAATTGGTTTGGATGCCATCGACATTTCCACTCATTGGATACAATTACATGATTTACTTGATATACTAGAATGCCTTGGACATTTCTACTCCTTGGATTCGATCAACCAATAGGATGCCTTGAACATTAATACTCTTTGGATCCTGGTTACATGAATCATTAGGATGAATTGGAAATTTCTACTCCTTAGATCCTATTTAATCTGCTTACTTGGATGCCTTGGATATTTCTACTCCAAGGATCTAGTTTTACTAGGTTACTTGACATGTTAGGATGCCTTGGACATTTATACTCCATAGATCTGATCCATTAGGATGAATTGTAAATTTCTACTCCAAGGATCTAGTTATACTAGATTACTTTACATGTTAGGATTCCTTGGACATTTTTACTTTTTGGATCCAACCTATTAGGATGCCTTGGACATTTCTACTCCTTAGATACTATTTACTTGTTTTACTCTTCTTACTAGGTTTCCTTATACATTTAAACTCCTTGGACCCTAGAGTATATAGTTATAATATATTATTATATATCATAGTTCAATATTAAGTTTTTATATGCTTTATAAATATCCCTTATGATTTAGTTTCTTGATCATAATGATACTTTATATACTGGAAAAAACCGATTCTACTATTATTACTTGTACACCTATTATATCTATAAACTACTTTATCTAATATACACATACTATAATTTTTATAAACATTGTTGGTGGTGATTTATTGAGTATTATCTCACACCTTGCTCATGATGCCTTTGGGTACCCATACAAACTTCATGGATGTCGGTAAGGATAGTGGAAAGTGCTCGCTTACTGATGCTTGATTGATTATTTCATAAGAGCAGAGGAGCATGAGACCAGGCTATGGATCATGATGCTATCTAAGGATATTTCCTTTTTGGTATTTTTTGTACTTTTGATACATGTATTTTATTGGATTCATGTTTTCATGTATTACCTATCTTTTGTATAGAATTCCATGATCATCATTGTATATGAAACTAATACATGTGATTACTTAGTTATTTATATACTAGATGTTTGTTCTCAATTGTTTAGTTATTTATATGATTATACTATTGATTGATCTATTTATACCACTACGATACACTCTAATTATGGGGGTATGGTCTCCCTATTGTTCCACCATGGACCCTCACTACTAGTTGGTATCATATGGTGTACCAGGAGGCATGATTAAGGCCATGTGGCCAATTAAGTTTAGTTAATATTGAGTGAACTGGGTCCAGGATTTCATGAAGTGGTATCAGGGGAGTTTCTTTTATTTTGTATTATCATTTGGGGATATTAGACAAGAGATTAGGAAAGTTTCAGAATTTGGTAATGATCTATACTTGAGAGTAGCTAATCCACATTCAGGAAAAATCCAAATTTCCTGGGATGGGATATGATGTTTTAATTTATGCCTATTATAGTTTATTTGACTTCACCATTGGGTAACAAACTTGATGTTTCATGTTATTTATGATTAAAATTTTTTACCCTTGTCATACTATGTCAAGGAAGTATTACATCATTCATCATTATAGGAACTTCAGGAATTATATGTCTTTCATTATTCCATTCCATGTTTACTTAATGCATTCATTTCTTACAAAATGTTTTGGTGCCTTATTGTTTTATCTATGAAATTATACTAACATTCCATTCAAGGACTTGATAAATAACTGTTTGGGATTAAATGAATTCCACACTTCAATTTATAGGTGCATGGGACCTCATAAACTGGAAGCAGTGATCCACATAGTTCAACCTTTTTAAGATAATTTCTATATAAATATGAATAAACTTAAAATAAATTTAATTATGAAATGAATGTTTGTAGTTAAATAGGGATTCCAATTTCAATTTAAAGGTTATTTTCATCTATACCATTAAATTGAAACTCTGTATACTGAAACCCCTAACTTATGGTAGAGAACTTAACCTTGACCTGACCTTAGTAGTAAGAAGTAGGCAATATCTCATGGATTCTTACATTCTGTACATCACCCAAACATAGATTTAGGAGCAGGAAGAGGGGTGTGTCTCATGTTTAGGAAGTCTTGTGACTATCCTATTTATATATTAATGATCCTATTGTTATCTAACCTTGATTGAGGCATGAACTTGGAATTTTTAGAGATATTATACCATGAAGGTATCCAGTCATGCACTAGGAGAGTGGAAGTGACCATGATTTGAAGGTGTTGGGCCCTATTCAACCTATGGAACCTCCCATAGTGCCTCTTATAGAACCTCAGGTTATACCTGATATGATTGATGTGTCCCAGTTTCAAGAGGACTTCCTTTGTTTCATGTACAAAGTTCAGGGAGAACTGTGACCTTCCCCAACTATGGAAGAGTTGATGCATGAGTTCCAGTAGAATCATCCACCCAAATTTTTTGGGGATGAAGGTACACAGGTTGTATATTCATGACTATAGGCCATTCTATCAATTTTAGACCATCTTGAGAAACCTCCTAAGAGGAGAGTGAAGATCACTACATGTATGTTTTGGGATTCTTCCAAGAGATGGTGGGATGTGATTACTCAGATGGATTGTTATCAAGATATGACTTAGAGGGATTTCTAGATAGCCTTCTATGATTATTTTTATCCTGATACATCGAGTAATGATTGAGCTAGATATTTCATGCATCTAGAGTAGGGCACCTTATCATACATGAACTAATATACCCATTTTATAGAGATCCAGTGTTTCTCACCTATTCTATTAGGTAACGATTTATTGAAAGCTAGGCGATCTGAGGGTGGTCTCAGGTATGACATCCAATCATAGGTGTATGTTTTTCATCTTACTACCATATCGAAAATAGTAAATCAAGTACTGATTACTAAACACAACCTAAAGAAAGATTTGGGTGTAGAGATTATTATATAAACTTCTTGACCTAGTGGCACCATGTCAGGTGGAAGAAAGAGGTGATTTGAGGTCTCTGATGAGGATAATACCAGCTAGAGCATGAGTAATGGTAGTTCTGTTCTCTTTCATTAGTGTGGGAGGCAGGGACACATGAAAATATAGTGTGCTAGAGACCTAGTCAAGTGCTGATCTTACAGTAGGATGGTCCATATATAATAGTTTTTCAGGACCTTTCCTCCAACATCTAGTGAGAGAGGGTCTACACTGACTTCACATTTAGAATAAGGGTCAGTATATTATCATTAGAAAAGGAGTTGAATTGCAATAGACCAATCAGGATGAGGTGGTGGTCATGGCTAGGGTAGCTTGACACCTAATTCTATGTGAAAGAAGAGTGTACATACTCATGGTAGTCAGACTATATCTCTAGGTTGCGGTTCAGGAAAAATGTATATAGTATATCCAATACTTAAAGAGAAGAGTTCTAGACCTTCTACTGTGAGAGGTACTATTATGGTATCCTCTATGCTAGTATTTGATCTTTTTCTATATTGGTTCATCTCATTCCTTCATATCTATACCCATTATGGAGAGCCTTGGGCTCGATGTTCAGTTTTTCAGTGGCATGATGACACTTGATACTCCGTTGGGGATTCTATCGAAGAGTGTACACCAGTACAGAGAGTTCCCCTTGAGATAGGTAGGTTTCACTTTGTAAGGGACCTCTTTTTCCTTGAGATGATAGGGTTTTAGGTTATTATCAGGATGGTATAGTGGGTTTCCTATCATGATTTTGTTGACTTCTATCACCACAGGGTGACTTTCACATCATAAGAGGGTGGGGTTTTTATTCACAAGGTTGAATGGGATGTCTAGGCAAGACGAGCTAGACCCGAGCATCATGGGTTGGGATAGATGATAACCCAGATTTCTATCTTATACTTGGATGATCAGGGATCACATCAGGAATATTTCCCTCTAGTGGTTGATCATTTCAGGGAATTTTTCCCAAATAACTTTTTAGGAAAACCTCCTAAGAGAGAGGTAGAGGTTTCCTTCAAGATAGTTCCTAGATCTACGCTAGTATCCATTTATCCTTAAAGGATGGCTATTACTAAGTTATAGGATCTCAATAGGTAGATAGAGGACTTGGAAGAAAAGGGGTTTATATGACCCAAGACTTCTCTATGGGGTTCACCCATCCTTTTCAACAAGGAGGTGGATAGAACCTTTTGTTTGGGTGTATATTACCATAAATTGAACCGGTTTATAGTTAAGAAATGGTATCCTTTATTGTAGATAGATGATCTCTTTAACCAGCTTTGAGGAGATCAGGTGTTCATGAAGATTGATATGAGATTGGGTTATCACCAGGTGTGTGTTCGACCTTTAGACACACCTCGTAAAAATTTCCATAGAAGTTATGGTCCATATGAGTATCTATTTATACTATTTGGTCTTATGAACATGCTAGCATTTTTCATGGAACTGATGAACTAAGTTTTTTATCCTTATATGGATTCATTTGTGTTGGTATTCATGGATGATATCTTGGTTTATTCTCACAATTTACATGACCATGTCAAACATATTTATATCATTTTTAATACACCAAGAGAGCATAAATTATATTCCAAGATCATAAAGTGAAACTTTTTGATGGATAAGATTAAATTCCTAGGTCATATTATCTCAGATATAGGAGAATTAGTTGACCTAGAAAAGGGGAGAAATGTAGTTTCATAAGAGAATCCCAAGAATGTATTTGTTATACAGAGTTTCTTATGGATAGATGGATATTACAAGCACTTAATATAGGACTTATCATGCTTATCAATACCTATTATGGGATTGACTAAGAAGGTTGTGAATTTATCATGGTCTGAATCCTGTAAGATATCCTTTCAAAAGATAAAAGGGAGACTAACTTCATCACCAATCCTAATTCTTACAAAGTATGGAAGATTCTATATAGTGTATTGTGATGCATCGGGTATCAATCTAGGAGCATCTATGATTTAGGGGAAGTGATTCATGTCATACAAGTCTCATTAGTTGAGGCTAGATGAGAGGAAATACCTGATGCATGATATCAAGTTATCCTTTGTTGTTCATGTCTTGTATTATTGGAGGCATTACTTATTGTGAGAGAGTTTTGTGGTGTACACATACCAAAAAAATCCTCAAGTAAATATTTATATAGTGTTAATTGAATCTTAGGAAAAGAAGTTGGGTTGAGTACCTACAATACTTTGACTTTGAGCTTGCCTATACGCCTAAAAAGGGAAATACAGTTTTTAATGCACTGAGTAGGAGGACTCAGACATAAATAGTTTAGGAGGCCAATAACAAGTGGTAGATTACAACCATGTTTTCAAAGATGCACTTGGAGGTGCAGAATAGTCACATACATAATTTTTCTCTCATTCTTAGTGATGAATTTCACTCTTCTAATAAAGAGAGGATGAGACATATATCAGATTCTGAGGGATTGGTCCTACAAGAGTGTGGAAGGTGATGACCCACTTTCTGGTTATATTATTAGTGAGTATGATATCTTGTACATCCAAAGTCATGTCTAGGTTCCAATAGGAATTTGTGAGGAGTTGATGCGAGAGTCCCATGCCTCTATATGGGTTGTTCATCCTGGTCTTACCAAGATGTATCTTTAATTACACTATCAATACTGGTGGCCAAGGATGGAGAGAGAGATAGTTGGGTTCATTACTTGGTTTGCCACCTGTCAAAAGGTAAAGACAAAACATCAGAGACCAATGGTTCTTTTACAGATATTTCATATTCCTAAGTGAAAATGGTAATACATCACTATGGATTTCGTGAAGGGGATTCCTAGATTACTTCAGGGTAGTGACGCTGTATGGGTGATCATAGACAAGTTTAAAAAAGTCACATATTTTATACCTATTTAGGAGAATATTTTAGTGGATGATCTTGGGAGGATCTACATTCACGAGATCATATGACTCTGTGGGGTTCCACATTCTATCATATCAAATAGAGACACTCATTTCATGTTGCGGTTCTGGAAGGGATTACATAGGGCAATGGGTTCATAGGTACAACTGAGTACAACCTATCTCCCACAGACCAATAGTTAGTCTAAGAATACAATACATGTTTTGGAGGATATTCTATAATAATTATTCCTTGATTTTTGAGGTTCTTGGGAGAAAAAATTAACTCTCACTGAGTTTTCTTATAATAAAATATTTTAGGAGACCATACAAATGCATCCTTATGAGGGACTATAAGGTAGTCCATGTTGTTCATGTCTGTGATGGTTGTAGGTAGGAGAGGTAGTTATACTAGGTGCTTGTTTCATTTATGAGACTTTTGATCAATTTTATCTTATTAGGGAGTGGATTCATACAACTCAGTCTAGACAAAATTCATATACCGGTCATCACTATTGACCACTAGAGTTCAAGGTTAGGAGTTCGGTTTTCTTGAGAGTTTTTCCTATACTATGGAATAAATAGATTCAGAAATAAGGTAATTTTCTGCCTTGTTATGTTGGGACCTTCAATATTCTATAGATAGTCACACTGTTAGCATATTAGTTGAAGTTACCTCAAAGGTATCAGTCCATGCACGATGTCTTCCACATATATCATCTTCACTGATGTCATTTTGATTTGTCACATATTCTTCATATTTATTAGGTTTATTTGGAGGTAGATGCATACTTTGAGGAGTATCCTATTGTTAATCATAGCATTAAGGTTCTGCGAGGCTGGTTAGTTCCTATAGTATGGGTGTTGTGGAAGTACAACCATGTGCGAGATGAGCCTTGAGAGTGGGAGGCTGACATACATGCTCAGTGGATGGAGTTATTCTCATATGATTCTTGACCACCATTGTAAGGGAAATTTAAGGATTAATTATTTAAGGAGGAAAGATTGTAAGAACTCAGATTTTCTATGTGGTTCAAATACTTTTATTTCTAGTTTAATTCATTGGTTTCAACCTAATGTAAATGCCTAGTGAGGATATGGAGGAAACAAGGGTGTTCAGGGCTTATTCAGAGCCCAAAGCCTTATTTTTTGGAGGATGAAGTTGAGAAATATGGTTAGAAAAAACCATGTCGCCCAGGCCACACAGTTTGAGTAAACCATGCAGGGTGGTCCAACCCACAATCTAGGGTTTCACAGTTTGAGGAAAACATGCAATAGGGGTTTCACACCCATGAGATTGCTGTAGAGTGTTTGACATAGGATAAACATGTGGTTAGTGTATGGTGTGTCTAACCATGAACCATGACCGTGTGTGTGTGTGTGGGGGGGGGGGGGGGTTGAGATAGATAATGGTGAATGATTGATGTACTATTTGTCCAACCATGAAGCCAAACAATGTGCCCTAGTTTTTAGAGGTAAAATAACCATTTTCCCATTAATTCTTTAAAGGATTAACCCTCATCCTCCTTTCCTTATTTCTACAGTGGTGACCACCCCCTTCTCACATTGAAATATCCCATATAATCCTAGACTAGGATTTTCTATATCTCTCTAATACAGACTCTAATTCAAACACCATTCACCTCATTGGATGTGTGCCGATGATTTATCTATTCCTATTGAACCTTTATCCATTTATCTTATCTATGAAGGAGTTATTTTAGTACAGGATCTTATGACCTATTTTTAGGGTGTTCATATATTTTTCCATTTTCTCCTGATCTGGATTGAATCAGAGTCTGAGAATGGATGAGTGTTCTTCTATGATATTAAATTAGGTGGTATATACCCTTTCCCTCAATGTATTATTGTTTATATCTTGTTTTCATTGTACTGCACACTGAACTTTCTGGGTGATGATTTCTAAATTAATTAAACCTTGAGTTAAATGATAAAAATATGTTTTAGACATGACATGACACATTTAATCAAGGTTTTAGGTTGTCAACCTCAATTTGAACCACCCATGGGAAGGGTTCTACTTTTTTATCATAATTATTCCACCCTTGGAGTGTGATGATATCTCCTTGTATGGTTGAGAATTGAATGAGGTATTAAAGTAAGTTGTTAAAGGTTGTAATCACCTTGAAGTACCTTGTCATTTTTGTATTAAAGGTATAAATTGTTGAATAACTTGGCTTGTATATAATTTTGAATGGATTTATGAAATAGTGAATGAATTGGTTAGGATTCCATGAACATTTCCACTCCTTGGACCCAATTACTTTATTTACTTGGTATGCTAGGATTACTTGGACATTTATACTCCTTGAATATGATGAACCTATAGTATTCCTTGGGTATTAATACTCCTTGGATCCTGGTTACACAACTCATTAGGATGCCTTGTACATTTCTACTCCTTAGATCCTATTTAATTAGCTTACTTGGATGCCTTGGGCATTTCTACTCCAAGGATCCAATTTTACTAGATTACTTGACATGTTATCATACCATAGAAATTTATACTCCTTTTATCCAACCCATTAGGATTACTTAGACATTTATATTCCAAGGATATAGTTTTACTAGATTACTTGACATGTTAGGATGCATTGTACATTTATACTCCTTGGATTTGACCCATTAGGACTCCTTTTAAATTTATACTCCTTGGATCCTATTTAATTTTATTTTAATTTTCTTACTAGGTTTCCTTAGAAATTTCTACTAATTAGAACCTAGACAATGTAGGTTTGAAACATTATTACATGGAGTTGTCTGATATTAATGTTTTCTATGATTTTAAAATAACCCTTTTGATTTAGTTTCTTGATTATAATGATGCTTTATAGACTGGATACTATTTATTCTATTGTTATTACTTGAAAACCTATTATATATGTACACTTCTTCAACTTATATGCACAAAATACACTTGCTATAGACACCATTTGTGGTGGTCTACTGAGTGTTATCTCACACCCTATTTGGGTCATTGTTGGGTACCTGGATAAACTTCATGGATGCAGGTAGGGATAGGGGAAAGATCCCACTTGATAATGCTTGATTTATTATTTCTTAATAGTAGGGGAGCACATGATTAGGCTATAGATCATGATGCTATCTAAGGATAGTTCATTTTTTGTCTTTTTTTTTTAATTTTGATACATGTATTGTACTAGATGCTAGTTTCCACATATTAACAATATTTTTTATAGAATTCCATGATCATAATTGAATATGAAAATCCTAGATGATATTACTTGGTTATTTATATGTTATACATTTTTTCTCAGTTGTTCAGTTATTTATATGCTTCCACTATTAATTGATCTAATTATACTACTATTATATATTCTAATTATGGGGGTATAGTTTCCCCACTATTCCACTATGGGCCCTCACTACTATTCAGAAGCCTCTGTAATATAGGGAGGCACACTTGATGGAATTCATCCAACCTAGTTTGGTTACTGTTGAGTGAACCGGGTCCGGGATTTCATAAGCTATCCATCCATCAGACACTAGAACTAATCCAAAACATACCCAAGGCACATTCCTGACCAACCTAGGCTATAAAATAGTGTAAGGTTCACATAACATAATCATAGGAAACAATTTCTCCATTGATAAAATGCTATATCAATAATAAAATATCAATACCAGAGTAAGTAGTATAAATAAAAAATAAAGAAACTGGAGACTAGATAATAAATAATGAAACATAAAATACATAAGCATGAGTCATATAAATGAAAAAAAATCAAATACTAATTATAATAAAGGAAAAATATAGGCTGATACAAATACAACCCAAAGGGGAAGAAAATAAAAATGTTACTTGAAATCTCTAGATTACTCATAGTTACTCTCCTCACCCCATGCCAAGCATCCCAAACAACCAATATCCTAACCCAAGGTAAAACAAAGATAAGGAACCTAAAATGAACTATAAAAGACGTATACACCAAGTTTTGTATGTAAGGTGTGACAAAAATCAATCCAAGTAGGTAAGAACAACATAGTTTGTGAAATTTTAATAAAATACAATCCATTTTATGCTAGTTTGAAAATACAATTGGAAATAAGTTTTCAATCCATAAGTATGAAAAATACAAATCACACTCACACATTTCAAAAAATTCTTTTATTTGGATTAGATGGATGGAATATCTCTAAGTCCTTATATTTTTATTTATTTTTGGATAATCCTATTTTTTAACTAGGTTGATTGGGAACCCTTATATTCCCCCCATAGGCCTAGAGTCATAAAGCCCAGTACCTAACCTGAAGGCCTAAAGACCTTATTACACTAAAACTACCACTCCGTAATATTTTCTTCCTTGATGGTTCTTAACTCCCCACCTTGCATGATTGATCAGATAACATTTACTTGTGTAGATATACATGGTTCTTGATACTGACATTGAAGTTTCTAAACCCGATCTTTATTCCCAATCTTGTTGGATCATCTCTGGTGGTTTCTACTTGCTCTGATTCCTCTTCTGGGGCCTACTCCAATGTGCTCTAACCCTAATTCTTTATGGCTCAGAGGTTCTGGGCCCAAAATCTCATGGCCCAAAGGCCTAAGGTGTTCTTGAAGCCTTGTGGTCTGAAGGCCGTGTGGCCCGAAGGCCCAAATATTTGGCCAGTAGGCCCAAATTAGGTGAATAGTTTTGATGCTACAGTAGCTGATACACTAACCTCTATAGTGAATGTTATAGTAACTACTACAGTAGCCACTATAATGACTTGAAAAATAGTTTTCCTGATCCTCAACCCCTTTTTATAAAACACCTCACCCCTTCTTCTAAAAGAAATAAGGGTAGAACTAAAAAAAAATCACACACTTTTAAAATAATGATAAAGGAAATTTTTATAGAATCCATAAAACAACGTAACAACCCATTTTTCCTCTTTCAAAGCACTTCTCAAATACCCATTTTTAAAACTCATCACTTTTCTGATCAAATCCACTTCCTAAATCATTTTAGAAAATCAATTTAAAAGTGAATAAAACCCCTACTCCCACAAGAGTATGTGAGAATAATACCTAGAATAAATTAAACATGAAAAGAAGACGAAAAGGATAAAGGCACTATAATATAACCAATGACAGAGTATATAGATAAGGAATTATTGTCAGAATCCCCTAAGTCATCCAAAAAGGATCAAATTATTATTGGAAACCTCCTAGGTTAGTACTTATGAATCTTCCTCATCCCTAATGGCCCCATCAAAACAACTGGATACAAACCTCTTGGGTGAAAAATGCAACCATGGGCCACAATAATCTCTCTCATTAGCTCCCTCATTATAATGAACACACTCAATTCTACTAGCACACTCGATCTAGTAGGGAATCATAACTAGTCATAACATGCTATAAACTAAGGGATTCACTTATCCAAACTTCTATATAAAATACTAGTACTCACATAACATATATCAAATAGAGTTTAGCAATAAAATCCATCAATATATTAAAGAAATAAATCACGCCTCACCTCCCACACCCTCACAATCATCAAACTCATCACACTTCATTCATAAAATATGAAATAAAAAACATTCCCCTTGATCCATAAATCACATCAAGAAATATGAAAAACCAATCTTGGGTTCATAATACAATATGGGGATCAAGATGGTCTCACACTTAGGCACCCTACTTGGAAATCACCCAAAGTTCCAAAAGGTCCTTTATCAAAAGACTCATAATTTCAAGTTTCTTCTCAAGTGTTTGAAGTCCCATTAAAAACCATCCTTTAAAATCAATCTCTTGAAATCCATTTAAAAAGTAAAATTATAAAATAACCCACTCAAAATATTTGGAAGAAACATTTCAAGAATCCATACACTTTTCATTAAAATCCCCAATGAGCTTAAAATGGTTATCCCAAATTCATGTCATGATGAAAATTGGGTAAAATCATTTTAAAATAAAAAATAATATTTAAAATTAATTTATTAATGTTTTTAAAACATTTTATGTTTTAAATTACCACTCTAATTACCAAGAAAAAACCCTTCAGAAGTTTAGAACCACATTTCCCATTTAATTTTACAACCCAAACATAGTTAAAGAACTATAAGTATACAACAACCTAAAACACTTAAGCCAAGTAAAAAAACACCTTGAATACCTTTAAAAAACAAAACAATACATACCAAATTGTTTTAATTTATCAAATAGGTCATTCTAAACTATCAATAACTCAGTGTCATATCAATTTAAGAATAATTACAAAAACACCCACCTTGGTTCAATAACAATAAATCCAAAAGTCATGACCTACAATGAAGAATGCTCAAAAAAGAATGAATAGATCCTTTTTAAGATCTAAAAAAACCTCATGAATTACCCATATTGAACTATGACATACCTAGGGTACATGAGAGAGGGTAAAATCAAAGGAAATAGGTAGAGGGGAGGAAGGTAGGAGGAAACCATGAGAAACGATAAGAGAATACCTCAAGTATTTGAAGGAAGGAGGCTTAGAAGGCCTCAAAATCAAAGTAAATGGAAGAAGGAACCTCCCAAGATGTGATCATAGATTGTATGAATTATAGGGAGATAATAATAATACCTCAAGGATCTTAAAATAATAAGTTAAATACTAGAAATTCACTTTTAAGTCAATATGGACAACATGCATAGTTAGGCCTCATGGTTTGGTAAACTGTATACCTACCATGTTGTTGGAAATACCTAATACAAAGTCCTTTATATGATTTATCCTAGGAAAATCACATAGTTTATCTACCCACATGATAACTATGAAAAATGGAACTACATAAACACAAATCTATATCGCACACTTGTCACAAGATTTTCCTAACCATGCACAAGTTGTGTGCCAGGAAAAATAAAGGAAAATAAGAGTATCATGATTACTAATAATATTTAACCAGAATGTGAAAAAACTATATAGGATAAACCATGAATGTTAAAAAAACAACTAGAAACTTCCCACATAAGGGTACCCACATGGTTACTCCTAAATCATGCACCACAAACCATGCACCCCAAACCATGCACCCAAGTGAATAATTTCAGAAATATTAAAACCAAAAGAAAAAACTCATAAAAATTTAAATTCCTATAAAATTAATTTAAATAATTAATTTTAAACCATGATACAGTGAAACAATTTGTTATATAAATGAATATGGAGAAAAAATAAAAGTAAATGAGAAATAATTAAGGCTTACCTTGAAGGAACCACTTAGAAATAAAATATGGAGGAAAAAAAATGGATGAGGAAGGAGAGGATCCCCTGTAGTTCACCAAGGCCATTTAAAATTTTAAGGTAGAGGATGAGGAGGGTTTAAGACTTTAAAATGTTTGGGTATAATTTAGAAAATCACATTTTACTAAAGTTGGGCAGGTTACACAGTTTGGCCTCATAGTTTTCCAAACTGTATGCCAATCGTGTAGAACATCAATGTCCTATCAGAGAACTTTTTTCAAGATTAATGCATAGTTTACCAAACTGTGTGTAAGACATGTTTATGAAAACTCCAATATAATGGTACCTGTCAAGGTTACTCCCAAACCATTCATTATCCATTCAAGATAACTGTACACATTAAAATTTGAACTGAAAACCCACCTATGTAAGGGTACATGTATGGTTTGAACTAAACTATGTACACCAACCATATGCTATATAATAAATTCAATATGGGTCACCTTAATGATACATAGGGGTGAGATGCATGGTTACTACTAACCGTGCACATGCCATGCAAAAACTATGCAAAAAACTCAAAACTCTTAAAAATTAAAATGTAAATACAAAAAACTTTCAAAATTTTAAATCAACTAAGATAATATAAAATAATATAAATAAAATTCATAGTAACATTATGTGTGTTACAATTCTTCTCACCATGACACTTCCCTCAAATAATGTCACGAGTAAAAGAATAAGTCCAAAAATATGAGATCCACTACAACACCACTTATCATGAGGATGTTGGGTGAGGAAACACTAGGTTGATTCCTACAAAGGGAAATCACCAAACTTAATAAAACTCCTAAGCTAAAAAAAAATCCACAAATACCACCACATGTCTCCATGTACAACTTAACCACAACAAGAATCAAAATTAAGAAGAAATTCAATGAAGGGGAGATAGAGACCTAGCATAGGTCTATCCACCATTTAGAGTTCATCTAAAAAGGTGAAAAAAGGAAAAAAACCAATATACCAAGTACCATACATAGGAACATGTCTCCAATAATTCCCTCATTTCTATCAACTATAAGAAATCACCAAAACACCAATTATAACTTCTAAGAAAACAAAAACCAAATAGAACACAATATAAAAAACTTTAAACTATCAATAATCTCAACAATTTGATCCCACCACAATATCCGACAATAAAAACACCATCAATACTCAACATGGGGTCCCAACTTAGGCTATAATACTCAATTGGTGAACTAAGACCTCAACCTCAAAACACCGTGACATGGAGAACCCAATAAAACAAAAACAACACCTTTAAGTTCTCAAAAAAACAAAGGCAATGCTTTCCCTAGCTAACTTAGCACTGACCCAAGATTTCCCATGCTCATACAACAAAAATCAAATTATCAAGACATAAAAAACACAACACACTTTCCAAGAAAATTTAACCCAAGAAAAAAATACATATCAAGACATAATTTTCCACCATCCACAAGGAACCAATATAAAAATCATTAATACCAACCAAAACAAATCCCAAATTAAAAAACTCTAGAGCCCAAGATACATCTTAGATTTTCTATTTTAATAAATAAACTTTTGAAACCTATGAGAAGAGCCGAACTGGACACCAAAATAAAACTCTCAAAGATTTTAAATTAAATGTCTTAGAATTATCATGTGATACACACTTGAACCACACTAAAAGATCTAGAGGGGACACCCCTAATTGAATCCACCAGAATAAAAACCTATCCCAAATAAAAAAAACCCTCTAAAACATCATCTTTCAAGAACTTTGATGAGGTCAAAATATAAGAAAGACTCGAACCACCACTCAATTATGAGCCTAGGTAAAGTCAACGAATTAAGGAAAAAATCCTAACCAATGAGAAGAGCTATCCTAAAGGCCAGTCCAATTAACATACTTCTCACTTCCCTCCAAAGACTTACTAGGGTGATATAATTTATATAAAATTAAGCATAAACATAAAATGTTTCATGTTCCACAAATCAAATTACTTAACACCAACATCATCCAAACCCCAAAATACACATCAATTAAGCAAGAACATATAAAAATTCCCTTTTTAAAAATTCACACAACCCTTGAAAACAATAAATTTTTCTTAAAATACTTCATTTCATTTTAAAATTTCAAGGAATCTATTCTTTAAAAACACTTCACCAATTCCACCTTAAATCATTCACTTTAAAAATTTTATTCAAATCAAGTTGATCATTTAATTTATTCTATAGGATTATATTTTAAAATGAAAACATTCTTTATGTTCACCATAAAGCTAAACGTTTACTTAAAACATAATTTTCATTCCAAAAACTATACATCATTAATTTTAAAACTCTTTACCATAAAACATTTCAGGGGAGTAAAAAACTTCTCATAAAACTTAAAAAAACTAGTTTTATAAACATAATTCCCCATGAAAGATCTTTTCTACCTAAGAAACCAAATTTTCAATATATAAAATAATGTGCCTAAGTGAAAAAATCAATAAAAAATAACCAAAATCACCTGAAAACCACATCCAAAAGAATCAATTCTAAAAAAATTGATTTATTTACCATTACACCAATATAAAAAATCATTTGGATCATTCCAAAATAAAGGGTGGGAAAATAAAAAATAAATAGGAGAAACAACAATTCCCATGGTTTGGACACATAGTTTGATAAACTATGCACCAACCATGAGATTAGATCTATAATGGTTTTAAAACCATCTCACACGGGCACCACATAGTTTACCTAACCATGTGAGATAACTAGAAAACTATAATCCATTTACCACTTTTTCCTTCAAAACTCATTACTACCCCATAAATCATTGTGGGACTCAATGGGGATCAAAATACCATCATAAAATATCAAAAAAAATCAAATATACTTGTAAGAAAACTAAAAAAATATAAATCCCAATAACCAATGGTGACTCAAACCTCATCATGAAAGGTGGTGATCAAGAATATACTCATGATCTACCTCTAGAGTCTCAATAATAATCACATAATTTTTTTCCAAGACACACCCCAAATAAAAAGAGGCATTTTCAAGAACTTTTTCCCCTTTCCAAGAAACCAGGCTCCAATACCATTTTTAATGAACTAGACCAGGATGCCACTAGACCGACACCCGACCCAGTTTGACACTAGATCACAGGAAATTTATGATCCCTTTGGGTTGGAAACTAGTTCCTAGGCATCAAAAAATACACATTGGGAATGATTCTACCCTCATATAATTAAAACCACAACATAAATTACACTAAATGATTTGACATGACCTATTAGTATATCAAACAGCCATGTATATAAATAAGAATTAAAAAATGATTTATATATATCCAAAAAGAGTAAAAAACATGCATAATAAATAAAAAAATCACATAAAAGAACCATAATTTAATGAATATCTCATAAATAAATCAAAAAAATCAACATTATCATGGCCGAAACAAGAATGTACTAGAATAAACATAAAACCAAACCACAACCAAATATTTCTATATGAACCCCTAGTCACTCACCTTGCCCTAATCCAAACACTACTGAATAACTCAAACACCCAACATATGAATGACCAAAGTCAAGGTACCTGAAAAAAAACCATAAGATCCATATGCATCATATGGTTTATATAGGGTGTGAGCATAACTAATATCATAAGTATTTCACCAAATAATTTTTGCACTTTATTTCAAAATGTGTTTAGTTTACACTAGTTTGGAACAAAATTAAAAAATTATTTTTTCACAAATAAGTGTTCCAAACAATATATCAACTCATAATATTTTCATAAAACATCTACCCCTTTTTAGTAAACCATATACTTAAAAAAAACTATTTTAAAAACTTTAATTTTTTTAGAAACACCCATTTCAAATCCTATTTTCAAATAAATTTATAAATTCACTTCCAAAAACACTTTGAAAATAATTTCTTGTAAAACAATCCAAGATGAACATGAAAAATAAAAAAATATCCAAGAAACATGCAAATGATTATATAAAACAAAATAAAAAACAAACAAATAAAATCATGGTTCTAATATGGGTTAATTGAACTAGGGGATAAAAGAAGTAAATCTCATATCAAACGTCAAATAGTATCATAGGTAACACAATAGGATCAAACATAAATGATATTAGAACTATTCAACTTGAAAACACTCTATATTGGGTCTCCCTAGTGAAACTGGAATAATCACCATTCAATGACCTTTTAAGGGGTACTGAGAACACAAATGACCATAAGAGGGCACAACTCTCCTATGGAACTAGCTGGAGAGTGTACACCAAGATAGCATAGCATGAATCTAGACCTTCTACCATGCTACCTTGGGTCCCATGGTAAAACTCAATGTATGTGATAAACAACAAGATAAAAAATTCCAAAATAAATCAAGAATAAATAAATAAACATAAATATAATCTCACCTCTGACACCCTCATAAGAAACAAATATTTTTATATCACTCATATAAAATAAAATATAAAGCATGCCTCTAAATATATAATCAGTATCAACAAAAATACATAAGAATAAAGGGGATCCAAATAGGGTATCACATACAATATGAAATCTAATGTAAAAGTTCCAAACAAGCCTTACTAAAACTCATATGAGGATGCCAAGACATTTCCCCATCTTTTAAATTCATTTCAAAACATCCTTTACCCAAAAAAATATTGAAACCACATTCAAACTAATTTAAATCACATTTCCCACAAAAACCCACACTTTATACAATTTTTGACTTGAATGAGGTTAAACACCATTAAAACATCCATTTTATTCTAGAACATTTCATAAAAATATTTAAAGTCACTTGGTACCTAAAAACACCTTTAAAATCAGAGAACCCCTTGCAATTCACTTTAAACACTTTTATGCCTAGTGAACACACAATAAAAAAAATCTTGGAAACTCAATATAATTATCATATATTATTGTAATTTGATAAAAAATATTATAATTCTCTAAGAAAACAATGAAATTATATTTAAAGAAAGAACACAAAAACACCCACCTCAAGCATGATGGAATCAATCCATGATGAGATATAACACACCACATTTGATAGCGAAGGCTCTAATAAGCAAGGAAATACCCTTCACAAGACCTAAAAACCAAAAAACCCATGATTAAATCACCATGAACCCTAATTCCACCCATGATATCCCATATGATTCATGAGAGGGAAGAAAATTAATGGAGAAAGGAAGAAGGAGAAGACAAAAAAGGAAATGAGAAGGAATGGGGGCTTACCTTGAAGGAATCACTTGGAAAATGAATATAGAGGAATAAAAACTTATAGGAGGAGGAAGAAGAGGACCCCCTATTATGATCCACATCTGGGTAGGATGATAATGGAGAGGTGGAGGAGCCTTTGGGCCTTTAAAATCGTAAGGGAAAACTTAAAAAATCACATTTTACTAAAACTATAAATGTCACATAGTTTGGACACATGGTTTTCCAAACTGTGTGCCAACCATTTCAAATAGAACTATCCCCTTACATTACTCTTCAAATTCTTGTCAAATGGTTTACCAAACTATGCACAATCTATGTGCTAGAAAAATCCTATATAAAGGTACCTCACATGATTACTCCCAAACCGTTCATTAGTCATGCATGATAACCATGCACATTCAAATTTGAACTGAAAACACACCCACGTAAGGGTACCTTCATGGTTAAAACTAAACCATGTGAACCAATGATACACTATAGAAGAATTTGAATAAGGTTCATCTGCATGCTACATATGGGTTAGTCACATGATTACTACTAACCATGAACATGCCATGCAAAAACCATGAAATATACTAAAAAATATTAAAAATTAAAATATAAATCACAAAAACTTACAAAATTTAAAAGAACCAAAGATAATATAAAATAAAATACACAGTAACACGATGGGTGTTATATGGTAGGTATAAGTATAAGGATAGGCTAGTTTTATAGAGATTTCAACAGAAGGAAGGACTATATTCATCTAAAATATTTTCTATTATATTAAATCATATGACTATCAAAATGATGTTGAGTATGGTTGCATATAAATATATTCATATAGAGCATATGGATGCGAAGAAAATATTCCTTCATGTAAATTTAAATAAATAGATTTATATAGAGAAGCCAGCTGGTTTCAAAGACCAATGAAACCAGAATCTTGTGTATAGATTAAGGCATATCCTTTATGGCTCATAACAAGCACCGAGGTGTTGGAATTACAAGTTCAATGATTTTATGATAACACAATAGTTCTTATGGAGAAATGGTGACCTTTTTTATTACTATATGTTTTTAATGATGATAGTTTCATCATCCTTTTACTTTATATGTATAACATGATGGTAACAGTTCTAGTTAAAGAAAGTATTTGTGAATTAAAGGAAAAGTTTTATTGAATATTTAAGATAAAGGATCTCAGTCTGATAAAGAGGTTTTTTGGGGTTATTATTGAATGAGACTAAAATTATAGTACACTATACGTGACCTATGATGACTACATCTGAAAGGTGGTGGAATGCTTCGGTTTTTTGGAAGAAAAACCTGTGATCACACCCCTGTTCGGATATTTCAGGCTAAGTAAAGAGAAGTCACCATAAATAGAAGTTGAGTTTGAGTACGTGGGAAAAGTTCCATATGATTCACCTATCAAAATTTTTATGTTCTTTATGGTTTTTAATCATTAAAACATTACACAAGTAGTGGGAGTTATTAGTAGGTTTATATCAAACCCTAGAATAGAGAACTAAGAGGCATGAAGTGGATCCCCTGGTACTTGAATATGACACCCTAAAATGTTACTTTTTTACTTATGTTTGTATAGTTATTTTATACCTTGATCTTAGGGTATCTCAAGATTATATTTTTGAATTTTTGAGTCTTTTCTATTGTTGCACGGTTAGGCGCACAACTTGGGAAACCTTGTAGTGGGAACTACATTCCATTTGGAGTTTGAGATAGAGGTGATCACATTATTTAAACACGGTTTGTTAAACCACGTAATACAATCATGGGAACTCTATAGTTACGGTGAAGTGGCTATCACATGGCCTATACATGGTTTGGTAATCCGTGCAAGATAATCATGAAACCTTCTTGAGTTGAGGTATTTTTTTCATTTTAGGTTCTTTTTTAATCATGTATTCCTCCAAAATCCTCTGTATTCTAAATTTTCCAACTTAGGCACATCCTAAGGGGATCTCTTCCTCTTCTAAGCACCTCCATGGTGGTTTAGAGGTGTTTTCTTAGTTTCTTGTTCATAAAATTGAAGGGTAAGTGTTTCTCCATCTTTATCTTGAACAATTATTCGTTTTACCTTATTTTTCTCTAACCCTAATGGAATTATGGGATTATTTTTATGGTTGGGGTCATCCAAAATTGGGGGTTTTGGTTCTTAAAGGTTATTATCCATCCTAGTAGAACTATTCTGGTGGTTTCTATCATAGGCGGCATTATTTCACCACTTGAGGTAGGTATTTTCATTATGATTCCTTTTATTAAAGAGTTCCTTGATTGGTTTCCATTTTAAAAGTGTTCTAAACTAATTTAATAATGTATATGATGCCCATATTTTTTATCAATGGTTTCCCATGTTTTGTTTCCTTTTCCTTTGACAAAAAAGGGTAAATTTTTTTAGTCTAATAACACTTTGCTTTTAAATGGACTTTTATACATTCAAGGCGTTTGATAAAATGCAATTAAATGTTTTATATAATAAAAATTATTGATTCATGGTGTTTTAAACTAATTAAATTTTATAAAATAGTGTGTTATTTTGTTTAAAGGGGTTTTTCTATTTTAAGTGGTACTCTATTTTTTTAAATGAAACCTCTTTGAATTAAAGGTTTTTCCTTATGTGTTAAAATGGATTCCCTTATTTTAAATAGATTACCTTAATTTAAAATAGGTGTGTGATTTATTTTGGCTTATTTATCTTGTATGAAGCCTTGTTTGTTTAGGCATGTTGATGCTTTGATCCTGGTTATGTGTTTCCTAAAATTTACCTTATTTTTTAAGGTGATTTTGAAATAGGATTTGCAAAGTTGTATTTTGGGTTGTGTTTTGATGTTATGTGTGATCTCCCTTGAAATTGTACTTGTGTTTGAAATGGTTTATAAAATGGGATTTCCAAAGTGTAATATTGTTATATATAAAGATAAGGATTGTTTTGAACCTTGAGGGAAGGTAGTTTATTGATTTATGTTTACACCTTAGTTATACCCCATTGTTATCCTTTGCTTATGCTTCTATGCATGTGTTGAAGATATATGAATTTTGATTCATGGTTATAAAATTTGGATAGGGTCTCATTACTAAAGGGGGTGTGTTTGAGGTGGGAAGTATATGATTGATGTGTTATATTGCCTTTGTAATTTATTTTTTCTATTCAATTAACATTGGTTTTATAGTGGTCCACATATGTTATCTATGACATTAGGAGCACTAAGATACTAAGTGGGGAGTAAAGGGAAATTGGCTATGCTATTTGAGAGTTACACACTGGCTAGTAGCCCCTAATTGAATATTATGACTTGGATAGGGGGTTGTCACTAATGAGACTAGTTGAGAGTGATTAGGGGGTTGAGATATGTGATTATTAACCTGCATGTAGTTGGTCCCACTTTAGTACATCTTGTATTTGTGCTGTTATTCCCTAGTTTGTTTCCTCATGCTATGTATCCTATGTTATGTATTTATTTTATATTGTCATATGATTTTATTATCTTCTGATTGAGCTTATTTCTATGTGGCTATTTATTATCGAGAATCATTATTATAAGGATTTATTTATGTTATTATTATAATTTGTTTAGGACTCCCATGGATTTGAAATTTAATATGTTTTCCCTTGATTATACTCATGTTTGAGGCATGTGAGTGTATAGAGTTTTTAAAAACAAAAAAAAGTTTTGAATTAAATGTAATCATTAAAAATATTTTTTTGAAAACATTTTAAACTATGCGAGGGTTTATTTTCAAAAGGGATGTTTTAAATTAAAATTGAAAGCTTAAGTTTATTTTTTATGTGTAAGTTGTTTTAAAAATGTAATGGTTGGTTTTTGAAATGACATTAACTTGGTAAATCCCCTTTGAGGCATGTTTTATAAAGGGTGTGTTTTAAGAAATGATATAAGGTGTTATATTCTTATTTCTATTTTGTATAAATGAAATGAAAACCTATTTTGTTATTAATTCTAAACTAATGGACTTGGATTATTTATGAAAAAAAGGAATGTAATGGACTCAAGGTGGTATCCTACCGACCTTTGGATCACACCTTATAAACTCATGTTGGTGGGTATGTAGTCTTCATGTTTTCTTCAAGTTCTCTAGTTATGAATCACATGTTGGTTTTCTACCACCCTCTATTGTTAAGTAGGTGATTTTCAAGTTGTTATGGTGACTTTAGAGTCACATAGAGATGTTGGGGTTTATCGCCTAGTTTGGTTCAACCAATTTTAGGTAGTGTGGTGTATCAACGTCTTAGGACATAATTTTTCTTTCCAGTTTGGTTTAGTTTTCTTATTTTGGAAATGTAAATACTTTATAAAAAATTGTTTCTTCAAAGGGGAATTTTTTTTATAAAATATTTTGTGTGTGTATATTAATACTTATGATTATTTGGTTGGTTTTTGTTTTTAGTTACCCTTATTTATTTTGTAATGGTTATCTAATATAAGGAGACCTCATATTGGGTTCTTGGTTGGAACCATTGTTGATCCTGGTTTTAATGAGGGTGAAATCATTCCCATGTGTTCACTTGTGATACCCTAGTGCTGGTCACCAGCTCGAGGTGGTTGGGAATTCACCTTAGGACTTGTGGTAGAAAAAAATGAGTAACATATCAGGTCATCCTATTTGATTTGACACATTGAAGGGTTCATAAGACTTGGAACTTTTCTTAAAAATAGATGAGACTATAGACAATTTTTCATACTCTGAATTTGTAAAATATTCAGATTCATTAAAGATAACTACAAGATATGTGTTTACTTTTGGCAAAAAAAAAGGTGATTTGGATATCTAAACTTCAACTGGTGGTTGAAATCTCTACAAAAAAAGTGAAGTATGTCAATTTTATGGAATTCAGGAAGGAGTTTGTGTGATTTAAGGGGTTACTAGAGGATCTTGGAAAATCACCAGAAGTTGGGATGTTGTTTTGTGACTCATAAATCATGATTCAATTGGCTAGAAATCTAATGCTTCATTCTCATACTAAGCATATTCATCTGAAGTACCACTTAATATGATCATTTTTGGAGGAATGAGTGTCAGATCTATGAAATATCTAAGGGGATGCAGAATCCAACCGACATGTGGACAAAGGTCATTACATAGGAAGTAATGAGGTGATGCTATGCCTTAATAAGTTTGAGTTGACTGGAAGGAAGGAATGGAAGGAAAATATATAGCTACTTTATGAAAATTTGAAGGATGAAGTATGTATGGGAGATAAAATAGGAATTATTCAAAAAGATGAAATGAATATCAAGTGTAATATTGTTGAGGTGTGAGATTTATTTTTCTATGAAGGGGAAATGTTAGTTCACGAGAAGGATCAAACTTTGGTGACCTTATTTCCAGTAACTGCATAGATATGGGGTGGAAATGACAGAGTGTCGATGAATTGAAAGATATAGGCCGGTTCAAGATCCAATCCATTAAAAGTTTACTCACTAATGGATATATAGGATTTAATATCTATGATATCTTTAGAAGGGGAACAATTGATTGACTGGGCAAGTTGAGGTGGTGGAAGCTTTGACAAGGTGAATGGTTTCTCTATGGATCTTGTAGGAGGTGGAATTTAGACTGCACAAATTAGATGGTAGTGGTGAATAAATGTATCAAAAGGAAACTTCTATAAAGGTAGGGTTTATCAATTTTGATTAATGTGATGAAGATGACAAAAATAAAAATAGCAGAAACACATATATTTTGAGAAATTAGTGAGATCGAGATCATTGTAGTATTTCTCCTCGATACCTTGATCAAAGTGAAGCCACATTCCTTGGTGGATTAGGGCATATTCTTGAACCACATAATCTCATCATTTTTTCTTTTTTCCTTCATATTTTCTTCTGATTGTTGTTTCAGATAGTATTTCTTGCATTCTTATGGTGGTTTTATATCTTAGTGTAGTGAATTGGGTGCTCATTATTCCAAGTTTGAGGCATCATGTGTGGGGTTAATTTTAGATCTATTTCTTCTATGGACGAATTTCCAATAAAATTTATTTTGGTGGTTTAATCAAAAATTTTATATGATTATAGGTATTCATGGGAGGAACTTCCCCATGGAATTCCTTAGATCTCCGGTCTCTCTTGGGAGGATTCATATTCACCATTACGAGGGTTTGGTTGACAAAATTTCTAACAAGATTAATAATTGGAAGAATCGTTTCCTTTAGTTTGGCGGCAAGATCACTTTGATCAATCATGTTTTGTCCTCCATTCATATGCATGTGTTATCGGCTTGCATGGTGCCCAAAGTGGTGATCAAGGAGATTGAGCAACATATGTTGGATTTCATTTGGGATGCAAACTCTGGCGGGAGATTCCATTGGGCCTCATGGGGTAGGATTGATAGACCCTATGATGAAGGTGGAATTAATATCATGTATGTCATGGAAATGATGCATAGCATGAAAGCCAAATTGGCTTGGGAAGTTATGGAAAGACGGACTCTTTGGTAAAGTTTCATTAACAGTAGGTATGGACTGGACTTGAATTCACCAAATGGAAGGGTTTCTAGCTTCTTGAATAAGATTAGAAAGCACATAGAGGTCATTCAGGACAACTCGTGATGGATTATTGGCCGTGGGGAGATCAGATTATGGAGGCATAATTAGGCCGGTGAACTTCTCGACTTTCCCAGGTGTCCGACTCCTGATCCATTATTTATTAATACAGTTCTTAATGAACATTAGAGAAGCTTTCACAAGAATATTTTCATGAATGAGGAGAATAAACGAGCACTACCATGAACACCAGGAGAGGGTCCTCTTACTGTTATCGGGCTACTGGTGCTTATGGGAAGCGCGAAACAGGGCACGTCATGAGGGGACCATTACGACCTGTAGGATTATGGATACCAGATTGCACCTTTTGGCATCCGAGTTGGCGCCTCTTCTGAGTTGTATAGGGTCGGACCCTTCTCTTGGGGACTCCTCCAGCAGACAAGGCGAGGTATCTCATGGGTGCTGAATTTGCTGGAACCCTCCACCCATTGGATTAAAACTTAATGTTGATGGGTGATGCTGTAATGGTTTTATGTGTATAGGAGGGATTGTTCGTGATTAGAGAGGCTCAATAATTATTTCCTTCAGTGCATCATATGGTATGGGTGTTTCTTTAATGGCGGAGGCTTATGCTATTAGGGATGGGTTGAAGATGTTCTGAAATAACAATATTAGTCTTTTCTATGTGGAGGCTAATTCGGTGAACATATTTAAAACTATGCATCGACGATTAAGGTTCCATGGTCAATTATTTATCTCATGTACATATGCAAATAACTTATTAATGAAGCACAAGTGGAATGAGGAGGAATTTTTTTTGGCCTCAAGACTTAGTTCGGAAAGCTCCTATACTTTTTTTACAACTTTCGACTCTCTTATGTTTGGTTGTATCTCCATTGTAAGAGGTGATTCCATTGAACTTCATCATTTTAGACCCCCTTTATCTTCCCCTCTTTTGTATATTTCATTAATAAAAAGTTTTATTTCAAGTCTATAAGCCTAAGAAACCCAAGTTAAATAGAAAGAGTTATAGTTTAAATGAATAGTGACATAGTTTAACTGAATGTACCACGGGTTGGAACCAAAGTGTAATAGGATAAGACATCTTATGATTAATTTTTATATTAATATGCTTATTTACTCATATATTATTGTATACTATGACAAAAAATTTGGTTTTATTATTTGTTTGAGTATAGAATCATGAAAATGAAGCTATAAAAGGTATATCTTTATAAACTCTTATAACCAACTAAGGAGTCATATTTGGCACAAATGGTTATGAAAAATTAAAATCTACAAAAATGTATATTATGAGGTAAAATATGATTTTTCTAATCCTACCTAAGCTAGTGAGGTAGACATCTCATTTGAAATTGCATCTTGATTTTTTTTAATCTTACGAATACTCTGCTTTTTTTTATTAACAAAATTTTGTAGGTGAAATTATTTGAAAGGGGTAAAATGTAACACCCCAAATTTTAGGAACATTTTCATTCCTAAAAATATATTTTTATCAACTATAAATATTTTCTATTAAAATACTTGAACTTGAGAAGGAAATAAATTATATAGGATATGAATTGGATTAAAAGGGTATAAAGCCATTGAGTATAATATTATCAGTCTGAAATTTTTGATATAAAATTGATATAAATAAAGTCTATTTTGATGTTATATTAATATATTTTCATTATAAATAATTTATTTGAAACAAAATAAGTGATTTTATAATAGAGGAGAAGATACAAATTCATTTGTTAAAATTCCCTTTATTATAAAGGAATTGTTTTTATAAAATATACATTTTTGTTTTTGAAGAATGAAATCAATAAAATGTATTGATGAAATTCAAGGAATTATTGATAAAATCAATTAATAATATCTAATAAATAATTAATAAACTATAAGGAATGTTTATTTAATTATTCATGGAAAAATAAAACTATTTTATTTAGAAATGTTGTTTTTATTGTCTAATATATATGTTTTTATTTAAAAGTTAAATTCAAAAATTTGAGAAATTAATTTTATTAAATTAAAAAACGTTTTAGATTCATAATTTCAATATTATCTTAAAATTAAAATTTTGGGTTTTTATTGAAAAGGTTGATTTTCAGTGAATATTAAAAAATATAGTTTTTATAAATACCGTAACCTTTTTGACATTATCATGTTATAAGAATGCCTTAAAAATTTATGAAACCATTTTCTTGACAAATTATGTTTTGAAGGATTAAAAACTCATTTAAAAATAATATCCTGAATTTAGAAACCTATGCTGGATGTTTTGGAACTTAAGTTATATTTTATTCTAATAAAAATCTATATTTAGTCATTTTCCTTTTAATTAAGTATTCACAAGATTCTATTTGGTTTTGGGTTGGTCTGAAAGATAAAAATATATAATTTATTTAATTATAAACTAATAAAAGTCATGGGTATCAATAATATTGTCCTAAATAAGTATAAATTCATTTTTATTCTTAAAATACTTTATTTTTTTCTAAAAATTATTTTTATTGTATTATGCATAATTATATTGAAGTTATTTTTTATCAACTTTAGAAATTGAATTCAATAAAATTGATTTCATAATTTAAGTCATTATAAACAAAATTAGGCAATATGGTCAATTTAGTTTAAGGATGTAAAAATAAGTTACCAAAGTAAACTTAGTCACCACAATAAAGACTAAAATAATGTAAAAGTGTTAAATTAAGTGTTATAATCACAAAATATCACAAAAACAAATCTTTAAATGGGAGGATGAGGGTATGATACACCACCCCTCATCTATCTCACTTAAATTAAAATTTTCTATTGAGTTTCCTTGAATATGAAATTCATTTTATATTAATAAATAAGTATTTATAGAAATTCCACCTTTCTCAATTATAAAAGAACCCCTCCACCACCCTTTATAATACATGGATAAAATTAGAATTACTCAATATAATTTTTCATATTTAATTAACTAATAATACTATCATGCATTCTTGATCATCTATCCTCAATATAATTCCCTAACTCGTTCAAAACCATGAAGGCTTCCAAGTGGAGATACACTTTCTTCTTTGCAAGTAACAACTTCTTAACATTGTTTTTCATTTATATTCTTACTACAACTATTCTAAATTATGATTTACCTCTTTAATAAAATCTAAATAATATCATAATACTTCTATAATTATGATATTATAATAAAATCACTTCATAATCATACTCATCCATTGATTATATTATGTTCTTGTTAGGGTTGGTTTAACCACCAACACAAACGATGCAATAATTTTTTTTTATCATGGATGGTTATAGAAACTTAATTATTGGTAATATATTATAGTAAAAGTAAATAATTTTTTATTTTTGTTTTTTAATGGTAATATTAATATTTTACTCATTAATAATATGTCATCTTTTATTTGTTAAAAATTACTGAAACATGTGCATTACAAATTTCATCTTGGAGAATCATACCTGAAACTCCCATGGAATGGAACCGAAGAATCATAAATTATTATTGAAATTTTATTATAGTAACTTGACTATTATAGATATTAGGAACTCATGAACATGAAATGATGACCAAAACCATTATATCGAAATAGACAAGGAACAGTTGAAACTACTTAAAAATAATGATCAATATAAATAAAAAATAAGTAAAAACATGAAATAAATGAATATAAATGATTAATATAAAAGTTAATAAAGATTAATAATTATTTTAAAAATATTATTAATGAATCTTGGATTATTATAAATAATGTTAAAGTATTTTTGAGAAAGCAGGAATCCAAGGTAAGATCACTTTGACTTAATTTCCATTCCTTGAGACATATTTAAAATCAGACACCTATTATTATTTGACATCATGAAATCACTATCAATTTAATTATTTTATCATAAATATCATTATATTTATTTTATTTAAATTTATATTTTTATTATATATTTCTATGTGCTTTTTTTAAGAACTTGGATCTTCGTTTCAGGTACGCCTTTCCTTTTTTGGAGTTTTTAAGAAAAATAAAGCTTCTGGAAATTTTTGAAGTACACGCCGTGTACTTCCTGAGTAAATGTCATGTACTCTTTTCATTCTCCAATCCATGTACTGGCCGTGTTCGGGCCACATACACGGTGTGTAGGACTGACGTAGAGGCCGATTTTGGCAGAGTACAGAAAAACCTAGTACACGCTGTGTACTCTCAAAGTACACACCGTGTACTTTTTCTTTTTCTTCACTAAACACACCGGGGTCACGCCTGCTGGACAGAACACACCCCTTATTCAGGTTCTTCGTTCGAGAATGACCCGTACAGCCGGATCTTCCCCGAGCCCCCGCCTCTCCATCCGTTATCCGATTCGAGCTCTGTCAATTACATTGGAAGCGCAGCAGTGAGTTCTCCCTTCTTCTTGAGCCATGTTTTTCAATTCTTCCTCCTTCTCAAGTTATCTAAGGTTTAATGTTTTGTGCGTTTTCTCAGATCTACGACGTTCTAGGGAGAATCAATCGTCGTGGTTCAAGTATATCGATCTCCTAGGATCGAAGTAGGTGGTTTGTTCCTTTCTGTAGAAAGTCTTTGAGTATTTTGTGAAATTGCGCCAATTCCCTTGAACAGGAATTGTGGGTTTTCCTATTTTTCCCTTGATTTATTTCCCTACTTGATTTATTGCTATAGTAGAGGTTTACCTTTCTGAATAGAGTAGTTTTTTTATACTCTGGATGCTTTCCATGCTTGTTTTTCTTGTTTGTCATTTTCCAGTTGCCATGCCTAGTTGTAGGATAGTGGAACTGTTGCTTTGTTATGTTGTTGAGCCTTAGATTGATAGAAAAGTAGTTCTTGAGGTTTACTTGGACGATACACGTGCGCTGAGCATGTTAGTTTCACACAGGACTGTGAGAACCTTGTGTAGTAGACCACATGGAGAATAGACGTAAGGGCTTCTCCAGAGTGTCTTTTAATACGATGCAAGACCATAGGGGGAATTTGCGATGAGTGATTCCTTAGAGAGTCTGTAGTTACTCAACGCGGGCCACAGGGGGAATGAGACGTTGAGAGCTTCCCAGAGAGCCTTTAGCACGATACGAGACTATATGGAGAATTGATGGTGAGTGCTTCCTCAGAGAGTCTTTTCTTAGCTGAACCAGAGGGGTGAGACTGTGTGTGACTCCTAGATGGTTTCTAGTACTTGTAGGTTGAACCATAGGGGTTAGGATGTGAGATCTACCCAGAGGGTTACCTATTTTCTTCTTGTTGCTGGCTGTTTACTTGTGCACTTTATATTCTAGAACTGTGGAGTGTGACTGCTGTGTATTTTTCATGTTTACTATTCTTGTACTTTACTTGACATATATTCATTGACTATTAGGCACAGATCTTTGGGTGGTTGCCTACTAGGAATTTGTCTCACACCCTGTTTGGGCCATGATTTTGGGCCCAAGAAGATTATGTTGTTGCAGGTATAGATAAGGGCAAACACCCTCCTACTTCAGGTTCTTGATTGCACTGGAGTTGGAGAGCATGGGACCGAGTCGTGGCTTGCGATGTTGAGGAGTTTACTTTGTTTTCTTTTGCACCTTTTTTTCAGTTTTACTTCATCACGTTGGTTTGTTTACTACTTTTCATAGACATATGTACCATGTTGCATCATTATTAGTTTATACATTGCTTCCACTGTTCAGTTCAGTTGTTGTGTACTATTTATTGTTTCCATTATTGTGTCTGGTTGTTCTTCCGCTGTATACTTTACCGAATGAGGGCATAGTTTCCCCACCGACTCACCAAGGCCCTTGCTGCTAGTCGGCATCCTCTGACGTTTGGGGAAACATGCTTGAGATCATGTGGCAAACCGGGTACGGGGCACCAGTGGAGGGGCTCCAGATTCGGGTCATTACAAAGTGGTATCAGAGGTGTTTCTTTTCTCTTGATTTACTGTTTGGAGCCTTTAGCCAGGGGTAGGACAAATTTGGTACTTGGTATTAAGCTGTGCTCAGGATTATCTAACCCGTGTATAGGGAAAATCTATACTACCTTGTTAATTGCATTTTGCTGGTTTTGAGATTTTACGGTTGATATGATTTCACCTAGAGTGATTCACATGCTTTCTGTTATTATCGTCTTGACTATTGCGGTTATATTTCTGTCGCAACCTGATGAGATGAGGGTATGACATTTCATGCATCATATAGGCACTTGTAGAAATCACTTTCCATGCATTCTTACCATGCCATCTAGGATGCATTAGCGATTGCATGCTGTTGTGATAGACTTTGTGTAGATTATGCATGTTGTTGTGATAGATGCTTGATAGAATCTCTGCTGCCTTGTTAGAGGATTGTTTGTTTCCTACCTTTCTTAAATGAATGCCAAGTTTTGATTCGCAGGGAGTATGGTCCCTCACGAATCGGAATTTGGAACTTGACTTGTTTTCTGTGTTTTCTGGGCTTCTGTGTATTTTCTGAGCTACTGCCCAGAAAAACCCAGAATACATAGCATGTACTTTTGACTACACACCGTGTAGTTGTCAGGCCGTGTCACTGACCATGTGAGCATAAACAAGGTGTCCTGAGAATAACTTCAAGAACACGCCGTGTACGGTAGGTACACACTGTGTAGTTCGGAGCCGTGTACCCGGTCGTGTCAATAACAACACGGGTCGGGGAAGCTCGAGTAGAACATGCCATGTTATAAAGGAACATTCCGTGTAGTCCTGTCCAGGTACCCGACTGTGTCATGAACAAAACGGGTCGGTGTTACCTTCTCTTAGACACGCCGTGCGTTTTCGGTACATGTCGTGTAGTCTTGTTCAGGTACCCGACCGTGTCACGAACAACATGGGATAGTGTCATCTTCACCTATACATGCCGTGTTTGTTCAGAACATGCTGTGTAAGGTTCAGCCATGTAGACGGCCGTGTGTTTAACAACACGGGCCGTCGAATCCTTGTCTATTACACGCCGTGTAGCATCGGGTTAAGTCGGACCGTGTGGGTTAGCCATGTAAAGAGACTCAGGAAGGGGAGTGGTTTTCAAGTACACGCCGTGTGTGGGGTCAACACGCCGTGTAGTTTGAGGTGTTACATGACCTATAGGGAAGGGGTACACACCCATATCGGTGGCTTAAGAAGACACACAGTCTAGTTTTTATACACACCGTGTAGTCGTGTTTTGTAAACTTACATGTTTTCTTTCCCCTGTTCCCATTTTGTACTCTTGTGTTTCCTGTCCTTGTTTTTCTAATCTAAGGTGTGATTTTGAACTTTCAGAGTTATGCCTCCGAGACGTCATCTGGTTGTACGTTTGTTATCAGGCAGTGATCAGACACCAGATATGGCTGATCATGGACTTCCTGCCGACCCTCCAGTCGGGCCAGCCTTGGCACCGACTGTCATACTAGTTGCAGGTGCTGATGCATAGTTTAGGGAAGGTTTTATGAGGATGATGTAGACCTTACAGGGAGCACTGCCTCCCACCATGACTATGGAAGACTTGACGCGGGTCTTCCAGTAGTAGCATCCTCCTACATTCTCGGGAGAAAAAGGACCTCAGGCTGTAGAGTCATGGATGGAATCCATGCTGACTATCTTCGAGCATCTGGAGACACCTCCAGAGAGGTGGGTCAAGCTCGCTACCTACATGATTTGAGATGCTACCAAGAGGTGTTGGTACATGATCTCACAGGATGGTCATCAACAGGGTATGTCTTGGGAGGAGTTCCAACGCGTGTTCTACGACTACTTCTACCTGGAGACCCTGAGGGCCGACTGAGCCTGGGAGTTCATGAGCTTAGAGCAGGGTACTCTTTCTGTCATGGAGTATTCCTCTCATTTCACCGAGATGAATCATTTAAAACCCCTCCAGGATGGGAGTGGGGGTGTTCTTAGCAAGGAATTTCGAGGATGGTCTCAGGCGGGAGATCCGCTCGCAGGTAAATATCTTCCAGTTGACTTCCATCACTTCCATCGTCAACCAGGCACTGATTGAAGAGCGCAATCTGAGAGACTCCAGAGCTGAGAGCCATGGAGGTTCTTCTTTTAGAGCTAGTTTTCCTCCAGATGACAGCAAGAAGCACTGTAGGGAGTTTACGCGTGGTGATTCGAGGAAGCGAGATGCATCATCAGGCAGCCAGGTGGTATGCTACCAGTGTGGCCGGTCAGGGAACACGAGGCCACAATGCCAGAGAGACCCCATGGAGTGCCGATATTGCGGCAAGATGGGTCACCTTCAGTGTTTATGCCGGGTTTTCTCTCTATCAGCTAGTGACTGGGGTTCTTCCATGACTCCTCGTTCATGAGAATCCCCACCAGTTTCTCACCAGTAGGGGAACTGGAGTTCTTTCGGCCGTTCGGGCCGAGGTGGAGGTCGAGGCCGTGGCGGTCAGCCACCAGTCCCTCAGCATCAGCATGGAGGTTTAACTCAGAGTGGTCAGCCAGGGGCGCATGGCCACGGTACATGCCTGTCTTTCTCCGTGGAGAAGACCTATTAGGAGAAGGATCCCGACCCTTCTACAGTTCGAGGTACGATTTTAGTAGCCTCAGTTTTATCTTCAGCTCTTTTCGATAATGGTGCTACACATAGTTTTATCTCTGTTGCTGCTCTGGAGAGCGTTGGGCTCTGTGTCTTTTCTTCTACCGACTCGTTGACACTAGACACACCTTTTGGGATGAGGACATCTAGTGTACGCTAGTGTTGAGAGTGCCCTCTCGAGTTTGCAGGGTATCGTTTCTCATGGTATCTCTATGTCCTAGAGATGACAGGCTATGATGTCATCCTTAGGATGGACTGGTTGGTTCCCTTCCAAGTAGTCATAGACTGTTATCACCGTAGAGTGAGTTTTGTTTCACCAGAGGGTGAATCTCTTCTTCATAGAGGTGAATGGGATGTACAGGCGAGTCGAGTAGGACTCGAGCATCATGGGCTAGTAAGGGTGACGACCCATATTACTAGTCTTTATCTGGATGATCAGGGGACTTCGTAGTTGGACTTTCCTCCAGTGGTGGATCGTTTCAAGGATGTCTTCCCAAAGGAATTTTCGGGTTTGCCTATGAAGCATGAGGTAGACTTTTCTATTGAGATCGTGCCAGGAGCAGCACCGATGTCCATTCCTCCTTATAGGATGGCCACACTTGAGTTACAGGAGCTCAAGAAGCAGTTGGAGGAGTTGCAGGCAAAGGGTTTCATCCAACCCAGTACTTCTCCTTAGGGTTCGCCTGTCCTGTTTGCGAAGAAGGCAGACGGTACCCTTCGGCTTTGTGTGGATTATCAGAAGCTAAACCAGTTGACGGTCAAGAACCGATATCCCTTTCCGAAGATCGATGACCTCTTTGATCAGCTTCGAGGAGTCTGAGTGTTATCAAAGATCGACTTGAGGTCCTGTTATCATCAGTTGTGCATTAGACCATCAGATATACCTCTGACCGCCTTTAGGAGCAGGTATGGTCTATACGAGTATACAGTCATGTCGTTCGGTCTCACGAACGCGCCTACAATTTTCATGGAACTGATGAACCAAGTGTTCCATCCTTACTTGGATTCCTTCATCGTGGTCTTCGTGGATGATATCTTGGTGTACTCTCACACCCGACATGACCATGCCACACATCTTGAGAATGTTCTGAGTACACTGAGAGAGCATCGGCTCTATGCTAAACTCTCTAAGTGCCACTTTTGGATGGATCAGATTCAATTCTTGGGTCATGTCATCTTAGAGGTAGGAGTATCTATGGACCCATAGAAAGTGAGATCTGCAGTTTCCTGGGAGCAACCGAAGAACGTTTTTGAGGTACGGAGTTTCCTAGGGCTGGTTGGATACTACAGACGCTTCATTTAGGACTTTTCATACCTAGAATCACCTTTAACGGGTCTGACCAAGAATGGGGCAAAGTTATTATGGTCAGATTCTTGTGAGTCAGCCTTTCAGGAGCTGAAGGTAAGTTTGAGGTCGGCACCGATACTAGTCTTTCCAGAGCTAGGCAAGAGCTATACAGTCTATTGTGATGCTTCAGGTATCGGGCTGGGCGTTGTGCTTATGTAGGGAGATGGATTCGTTGCGTACGGGTCTCAGCAGTTGAGGCCAAATGAGAGGAACTACCCTACGCACGATCCGGAGTTGGCAGCCATTGTTCATGCCTTATTCTGTTGGAGACACTATATTCTGGGAGAGAACTTTGTGGTCTTTACCAACCACAAGAGTCTCAAGTATATCTTCACTCAGCGTGATCTGAATCTGAGGCAGCGCAGGTGGGTCGAGTATCTTCAATATTTTGATTTTGAGCTTGCCTATACGATGGGAAAGGGTAACACAATGGCAGATGAATTGATCATGAGAAATCAGATTCAGGAAGTTCATGAAGCTAGCAGTGAGTGGTATCTTATGGATCTGTTCTCTGAGATGCATCTGGAGGTGCACGATAGACAGGGACAAACTTTCCTATCTTCTATAGCTGTTACCTCGACACTACTTGATCGGGTACATATGAGGAAACTATCAGACTCAGAAGGCTTAGTTCTGTGGGAGAGTGTGTCAGGAGATGACCCTCTTCCTGGATGGACAGTGGGTGAGGATGAGACCTTGCGTTTCCAGGGATGCGTATGGGTGCCAGAAGACATACGCGAGGAGATAATGCGATATTTTCATTCTTCAGTATGGGCAGTTCATCCTGGTGTCACCAAGATGTATCGGGATCTTCATCACCAGTACTGGTGGCCTGGTATGAAGAAAGATGTTGCTGGTTTCGTCATGTGGTGTTCTACTTGTCAGCATGTGAAGGCAGAGCACCAGCGACCAACATCCCTTTTATAGTAGTTACTCATTCCGGAGTAGAAGTGTAATGATGTTGTGATGGACTTCATAATCGGGTTTCCGAGGTCGCCTCAAGGGAACGATGTTGTTTGGGTTGTCGTCGACAGGCTCACGAAGGTTTCTCAATTCTTTCTGATCAAGGATACCTTCAGTGTCGATGATCTGGGAAGACTTTACATCAGAGAGAATGTACGTCTGCATGGAGTTCCACACTCTATTGTTTCAGACAGGGATGCACATTTCACCTCTCGGTTCTGGCAGGGACTTCAGAAGGAGTTGGATACACATGTATTTTTGAGTACAACATACCATCCCCAGACTGATGGCCAGTTCGAGCGTACGATCTAGGTGCTAGAGGATATGCTGAGAGCTTGCATTCTGGACTTTGTCGGTTCTTGGGAGAATCATATCCCTCTGGTGGAGTTCGCCTGCAACAATAGTTTTCAGGCGACTATTCAGTTGACACCTTATGAGGCCTTGTACGGTAGGCCATGCCGATCACCCTTATGATGGCTAGAGGCAGGAGAGACAGCTTTACTGGGAACTCGTCTTGTTTAGGAGACTTCAAAGCAGATAGAGATGATTCAGAAGAGGATGACTACAATACAGTCTCAGCAGAAGTGTTATGCTGATCAGCGGAGATGACCTCTGGAGTTTGAGGTTGGGGATCATGTTTTCCTGTGTGTCACACCGAGGTTGGGACACAAAAGGATTCAGAGACCGGGTAAGCTTTCACCGTGGTACGTTGGGCTGTTTGAGGTTTTGGAGAGAGTTGGGCTGGTTGCCTATAGGCTGCAGTTACCTCAGAGGTATTGGGCCATGCACGACGTCTTCCACGTCTCTCATCTCCGATGTTACTTTTCAGACCTGTCTCATGTCTTCCAGCATGAGGAAGTTGAGCTCGAAGCAGATGCATCATTTGAGGATCATCCCATCCGGATTGTCAATCGTAGTATGAAGGTTCTCCGTGGGTGGTCTATCCCTCTTGTACGGGTGCTATGGCAGCATGGGCGAGTACAGGACGAGACTTGGGAGAGGGAGGCTGATGTATGATCGCAGTGGCCGGAGATGTTCGAGGTTTCTTCTTCTATGACACGGTAGGGAAATTTGGGGACAAATTTCTTTAAGGGGGGAAGTTTGTAAGAACCCGAATCTTTGTTTCAGGTACGCCTTTCCTTTTTCTAGAGTTTTTAAGAAAAATAAAGTTTCTAGAAATTTTTGAAGTACATGCCGTGTACTTCCAGAGTACACGTCGTGTACTCTTTTCCCACTCAAAGACATGTAATGTCCATGTCCGGGCCACATACACGGTGTGTAGGACTGATGTGGAGGCTGATTTTGGCAGAGTACGGAAAAACCTAGTACATGTCGTGTAATTTTTTTCACTAAACGCACCGGGGTCGCGCCTGATGGACAGAACACACCCCTTCTCCAGGTTCTTCATCCAAGAGTGACCCATACGACCGGATCTTCCCCAAACCCCCGCCTCTCCATCCGTTCTCCGATTCGATCTCTGTCGATTGCGTTGCAAGTGCAACGTTGAGTTCTCCCTTATGTTTGAGCCTTGTTTTTCAATTCTTCCTCATTCTCAAGTTATCTAAGGTTGAAGGTTTTGTGTGTTTTCTCAGATCTATAGTGTTCTAGGGAGAATTAGTCATCGTGGTTCAAGTATATCGATCTCCTTGGATCGAGGTAGGTGGTTTGTGCCTTTCTGTAGAAAGTCTTTGAGTATTTTGTGCAATTGCGCCAATTCCCTTGAACAGGAATTGTGCGTTTTCCTGTTTTGCCCTTGATTGATTGCCTTCTTTCTTGATTGCTATAGTAGAGGTTTAACTCTGTGAATAGAGTAGTTTTTGTTGTACTCTGGATGCTTTCCATGCTTATTTTTCTTGTTTGGCATTTTCCAGTTTCCATGCCTAATTGTAAGATAGTGAAACTGTCGCTTTATTATGCTGTTGAGCTTTAGATTGATATCCAAGTAGTTCTTGAGTTTTACTTGGAAGATACACGCGCGCTGAGCATGTTAGTTTCACACAGGACTGTGAGAACCTAGTGTAATAGACCACATGAAGAATAGACGTAAGGGCTTCTCCAGAGTGTCTTTTAATATGATGTGAGACCACATGGGGAATTGACGATGAGTGCTTCCTCAGAGAGTCTGTAGTTCCTTGACATGGACCACAGGGGGAATGAGACGTTGAGTGCTTCCCCAGAGATCCTTTAGCACGATATGAGACTATAGGGGGAATTGACGGTGAGTGCTTCCTGAGAGAGTCTATTATTAGCTTAATTAGAGGGGTGAAACTGTTTGTGCCTCCTAGAGGGTTTCTAGTACTTATAGGTTGAACCATAGGGGTTAGGCTATGAGAGATACACAGAGGGTTACCTGTTTTCTTCTTGTTGCTGGCTGTTTACTTGTGCACTTTATATGCTAGAACTGTGGACAATGACTGCTATGTATTTTTACTATTTACTGTTCCTTTACTTTACTTTCCATGTATTCATTGACTGTTAGGCACATATCTTTGGGTGGTTTCCTACTGGGAATTTTTCTCACACCCTTTTTGGGCCATGCTTTTGGGCCCAAGCAGATTATGTTGTTGCAGGTATAGATAAGGGCAAGCGCCCTTCTACTTTAGGTTCTTGATTTCACTAGAGTTGGAGAGCATGGGACCGAGCCGTGGCTTGCGATGCTGAGGAGTTTACTTTGTTTTCTTTTACACCTTGTTTTTCTGTTGTACTTCAGCACATTGGTTTGTTTACTGCTTTTCATAGACATATGTACCATGTTGCATCATTATTAGTTTATACATTACTTCACATGTTATATTCTTGGTAAGGGTTTCTATATCCCATGATTTCAAGTAAGTAACCCTTTCTTTAAGTATTTTAAGTATGTAAAGTTTTTGGGTGAATTTTGTGAGGATTTTAAGGACTTTTGGAACGTTTTGAGGATTTTTTTGAAGGTTTATGGCTTGATAATGGTTAGTAGAAACCACATAATACATTCAAAAAACCGTGTAAAGGTAGACAGTGGGATTTGGGTAGGCGCACGGTTAGGCACACAATTTTTCCAGACCGTACAACCACCCAGGAGTAACCATTAAAAGTGAAATAGAGGAAAAACATGGTTGGAACATGGTTTTTCGAACCATGTAGACCAACCATGAAAAAGGGGTTTAAGGGTAGTGGATGAAACATGGTCAAAGCATAGTTTGCCTAACCGTGCACGGTTAATTTTTAGATCCTAAAAAGGTGTATCTCACTAATTTTTACCCATAAAACTCTTGTTTTTCACTAATTTAGACCCTAACTCAGTTTTTACTCCTCCAAAAGGCTGTGGAGACATTCCCCTTTGATTTTGGAGTGATCTGTTGACAAATTTTGATGCGTTTAAGGTCATATTTCTTAGTACATCTCTGTTCTTGATGGTTTTCATTAGATATATTATTCTTCCCTATATTAGATTCATAGATATAGTCTATTGGGGATATATATATGATAATTTATGAAAATAATGTTGATATATGGTTGTGTTTATGTTATGTAATAATATCTAAGGTAGGTTTTTTGAGATTTAACATAGTTTTGTGGAAGAATTTGTGTCATTATTTGTTTTCTCCATAGTTTCTGAGGTAGGTGGATTCACTCTCAACTCCTCTTGATATAAATAGAAGGATTCATTTCAAATTTATTGTTTTTATTGAAATTTAATGTGAAGTTTTTTTTAAATGCTTAATGGAACCCTCTTTAGTGAGGGTTTATGGAATTGTGAAAGTTTAGTGTTTTGGTGGAAGGTGAAATTGGTTTCATGATTTTAAAATGGTTGATTGGTTTTGATGAATAGAAAATTAGTTGTAAAAGTGTTTTCAATAAAGGGTTTTTTTATTGAAATGATTTGGAATAATTGTTTGGCATGGTTTTTGGCATTAATGGTTGGTCATGAATTGAATGGGATGGATAATGGTTGTGAAGTACCGCCATCAAAGGGACAAGTTATGGATGCAAAGTTCCACCATAAATGGTAACACCAAGATCGTGTGATTGAGTGTGTATGTGTGGTTGTGTGAAATAGAATGGGTTATGCCAAATTATTATTCATAAATGGTTGAATTACTTGTTTGGTTTCTTTCCTTGAAAATGGATTTGGTATGGAAAACTGTTTTACTTAGAGATGGTTTGGCTTTAATATAAACTGTTAAAACGTTTTAAAGTGTTTTATATAGATTGTTTTATATAAATGTTCTAACATGTTATATCCCAGTGGTGTGAGTAGGGAAGTCATTTGGGGAAAACCTAATAAGTTTCATTACTCAACCCCTTCTTGGAACTTTGGTGCTTTTGTAGATATTGTTTATCACAACATAGGTAAAGGAAAGGTATCACATTTCTTTAGTGATGCTTCATGATAATTGGGAATTGATTGTGGAGTTGGAGCTTGTATAATATTGGGAGTTACTATATTGGTGTCTTAAGAGTCTTTGAGCTTTGATGTTAGTAGTTTTCCACTTTGGTACTCTGATATTGGTTATGATGTAGTTTGGTTGTAGTTGGGTTTTTTTGTCAGTTTGGTATTACTTTGAGTTGCATTACATTTTTATCATGCATCATATAGTGGTTTTGGTTATCGTATGATGGGTTGTAGAATTTTTTATTTTAAAAGAGAAAATCATCCCCCAATTTTATTGAATCCCTTGGAATTTATTTCCATCATTTGTTGTCTTAGAGAAGTTTCCTAAGTCCAAGTAACATTCCACCACCTTCTCATGCCAATGATAAGGGGTAGGATGTTACAAGTGGTAACACTTTGTTTTATCCTTGGGTATCAGTTGTGTCAGTCATGGAGTTGAAAATTCATTCTAGTTTAGTCCTTAAGTTGGGATGGTAGTAATGATTAGGATTGTTGGAACTTAAAATGTAGAACATAAAAAGGCATAACTAACATATTTATGCTGAACTTCAAGTTACCAAGGATTTGGGTACATAAGTATTTTGGAGAAACTTATAGGAGTTATAATTTCATTTTCATGGTTTTATCCAATGAGAAGAGCATGGCATGCATTAATATAAATGATTTCCCACTAGGAGTTCATATTTCATTTTGATTATTGATTTATCATTTGGTGCAAAAATGTTGATGTTTGAAAAGTATTGAAAAATGTTTTTGTAACGACCCAAACTTTTTGAATGATAATTCTTTCCTAAAAATGTGTGTTATATTATTTTTTACTAAACAAAGCAATATCTATTTAATAATTAAGTGATTATAAATTGAAATGTGACTATTGAGTTTCGATCGTTATATGGCCATTGGTCAATATGACCATTGGAAATTATATAATAATTTTAATGTTATAATTAGTGTTTATAAGTATAAATGAAAAATGATAATTAATACAGAAAAGAGAAATGATGGAATCAAACAGTAAAGTCGTTCCATAAGAAACCCATTTTTTCAAAATTGGGAGAGAGGTAGAATCACTAGTTTTCACTCTTGACTAATCCCAATCCAAGATTCAATACATGAATCATGAAATAAATAACCCATGGGAGAAGTTCAAGTAAGTGGAAATTACCACTCGAGCGACGTTAGCCGAGTCTCCCCATGAATCTATCACCATCACACAACTTACCCTTAACTCGTATGAGAGTGTTATAAGGGGTAATGTGTTGAGAACTTATTTAATTAAAGTGTAATTTTTTTGTATAAATAAAATTTTTATTCCATCAATTTTTTTGAGAATATTTTTTCTTAAAAATATGAAGAATTTGATAAATTGATTTTTCAGACAGAAATTGTACTTTTTAGAAAAGATATAATTATTATAATAAACTAAGTTATTGTGAATAATGATGATTTTAATGAAATGGAATGATTAAAACACTCATATTTAAATATAGATGATAAAATATTTTTTTTTCAAGTGTCAGAAATTTTACTATTCAATTTCACTATGCATTTTCATTCCGCTATTATTTTTAATAAATAAGGATTTTTATTTTTAAAAGTAAAAATTCTCATATTTATAAAATTGTTATGATAAAATAAATATCCTTTTTTAAATCAACACAATGAAATTCCGTTAGGGTGAATTTATGATAATTTTATAAAATAGTTCATTTTTTCATGAATAGTAAAAATATTATTTTTGGTTTTCAGTATGTTTAATGACATCATAGTTATGTCATAATGATTTAATAAGTAATATAAAATTATGGTAGACTCCTATGGATTAAAATATCATAATAGGCTTCCCAAGTGTCCAATACCATGGTAAAATATCATGGGCAAGCCCATGCTTTTTCATTTACCACTACCTAGGTGTCCAAAGAAATTAATAAAAAAATCATACTATTTTTTTATAAATAATCACAAATTTATCCATTTACATTCACTTTCAATTCATTCTTCATGAATATATTATAGTGTTACCTCCCAGTTATCCCTACCAAGGTATCCTTAATCCCCCATGGTCTCGATCCTTATGTTTTAGGAACACTCTTCAAGGTAAGGGAAATCTCAACTTCTATTTTCCTTTCAAGTTCCCTTTTTATGTGTCATGTATTTAAAATTTCAAAAATATGTTATGTTTTTAATTTTATTATATATCTTTACTATATTAAGATTATTTTATAGATGGGATACCCTTTTACATTCTCTTTTTACCATTTTCTAAAACCATGTTTCATACCTGTTATGCTGCTGAATTTTCTTCGCAAATTTTTTCTCTTTTTCTCAAGAAAGTATATTATTTTCTTTTGTGAATACCCAAAACTCTTTATTTTCTAGGGGTATTAAATTAGATGAAAAAATAATCTATTTTATTCTGGGATTAACATACATGAAACCCAACTTCCTTTTTCATGGGTTAATAATGATATAAAGATCTTGTTTTTAAAGCACTTTTGAAATTCCATGATTTTGATATGAAACTCATCTTATTTTATTCTCCATGGGTTATTTATGAAATGATTTATTATGATATATGTGGATCAAATGAAAATCAATACATATTAATGTTGTTCTCTGATAGTGCTCCAATTTATTAGGTAAATAATTTAATCTCTAGAGATGGCATGTTTTATGATACCTTGGTGAACAACCTTAGTAATTTTTATGACACCTCGGTGAAAAACCTTGGTGATATACTTATGAATGTAAAAATAAAATTTTGAAGATACATTCCCATGTTATGATTCATGTTATTATTGTTATTATATTACTCTTTATCATGCCTTATCATTATGAATCATGTTCTTATTGATATTCTTCAAGATCACATGTAAACTGTTTCTCTTGTTTTTCCCTTACTCAGCCTTATGATCACCCTTTCCTTTGATGTATGTCCCCATGTTATGATATATAGTAAATGTACTTAGGATGAACCTATGATGAATCCTTTCAAGTGGATTAGAATATATTTTTATGTTTTCATGTATTATGTAATTTTTTTCCAAGAAACTAAACTTTAAAAGATCCTCTATTTGTACAATGTAATGAATAATTATGTAATAAAAAGGCAGGATTCCATAGTTGGTATCAAAGAAAATGTTAGTTATTTGTGGAAATTATGATTTTAAAACTTTAGGAAGAAACCTATAGACAAGTTAAATATTAGAAAACATCCTGGTATTTTGGTGAAATATTAATCTAATGGTTTCTAAGAAAATAAACCCATATATGGATACGAACAAGTGGATGTGGTTCTGGAACATATGTTCGTAGAGGTAACAAATCCAAAAAGGCATGTCAGGCCTGACTCAACATAACCTAGTACACAAAAATAGGCCTTACTGTGCACCTAGTTTGACACTCCTGGGAGGATATGTTTGGTTAATCACCAGATTTTTATGAACCATCATGAAGAATTTATATAAAATGGAATTGCTGTTAAATAATAACATATTTAAGCATGATTTTTTAATAAATAATAATTATTTTAGAATTATAATATTATTAAATTAAACAAATTTTTCTCTAAGTTTTTCTTCTTTTAGAACATGGCAGGAAATATGAGAACCTATGTAAATGGTGAGCTCAACGAACAAAGAGTTGGTGACCTTTTGATGTAAGATGGAATGGATAACTTCATGATAATGATGAATCAAATAAATCGAGTTATCAGAAATAAATTAAATTAATATTAGAGACTGAATTCACTTTAAAGAGAACAACTTTTCATTGAGTCTCTTATGCGTCAATGACCACCTTCTATCGGTGGATATACCGAACCATTGATTAATAAATAGTGGATAAGCTATACATAAAAGGTATTTTCTATACTTCATATTTCATAATATGATAAAGTCACCCTGGTTGTGTGCCACTTAGAGGAAGAAGTTGATCAGTGGTGGAAACTGGTTAAAAATATCAATCCAAGAGGGGAGATTGATGCAATAGAGTGGGAAGAGTTTAGGGGAACCTTTTTCAAAAACAATTCCCTCAGACAATGCGAATGAAAATAGATAAGGAATTCCTAGAGATTAAGTAAAAGGAAAATTAATATGTTGGAAGCTATGAGATGAACTTCCCAAGTATTACCTTTACACCTCTACCTTTATCATGGATCCTAATGGGAAGGTTGATATATTCTTCAGTGGACTAAGACCCCATATATGAAAGAATCTATCCAACTGAGACTATGAAAACTATGAGGAGATCATTAAGAGTGTTGTGAAAGTTGAATTGGAGTTCATATAGATACAATGGTCTCATAGATAGAATGAAAAGAAGAGATATTTGGAGCCAAAATTGGGGATGAACTTTGATCATAAAAGAGGGAGAAAGCAAGTGAAACTTCCCATGTGAAACAAATGTGGGAAAAATCATTCAAGGAACTACTTTCTCAGGAGCAGAAAATGTTAAAAGTGTGGAATAGATGGACATATTGCTCAGAATTGTCACAGTGAGGTGAAGCCTCAACTTCTCAACACTAACGATAAAGGGAAGATGGTGCAGACCCAACTTGAAGTCCACTTCTTTAAGTGTGTATAACTTGGTAACTTTTCCAATCATTATCCTAATAAAAAGTTAATGGAGGGGAATCACCATCAACCTCAAAATAGGATAATGGGTAAAGGTTGGGATTTTTTTTATCATGATAGCTGAAGTTGATGCTCCAAATGATGTGGTAGTAGGTAATCTCAGTTTTTCTCTTAAATATAGTAATTAATTTGTTTGATTTTGGTTATACACATTCCTTTGTTTCCTTAAAGTTTTCAAAAAATATAGAATCAATCCCGGAACTTCTAGAAGTAGACTTATCAGTAAATAATCATGGTGGTATTATCTAAGCATCAACATTTTATATAAACTCTAGTATTCACTTTGGAGAGCATAATCTCATCGCAAATCTAGAAGTCATTCTCATTCTGGAATTCAACATTATACTAGGGATGGGATGACTCTAAAAGTATAATACTAAGATCAAATACAGAAGAAAGTAAATATTAGTAGTCTTGAATGGGAAACCTATAGTTGTTTTCAAAAGAGAGATATGTTGATCTGAGCTTTGTCTAGAAGAACCTCTCGTAGCCTTCTTTAAGGAGATGATTGGTAAAGATGAAGAAGGAAATGAAAGTATACAAATATAAATTTTCATCATTGTTCAAGAATACATTGACATATTTTCTGAGGAGTTACCTGGACCTCCCCCAGAAAGAGAGGTAGAGTTCTCCATTGATCACATGCCTGGTTCCAAGCCGATTTCTAAGAACCCATATAGAATAGAAAATATGGAGTTGGAGGAATTAAAGAAGAAAATACAAGATATTGTGGAGAAGTGGTTTATCCAACCAAGTGTGTCTCATTGGGGACCAAATCTTCTCTTTGTGAAGAAGAAATATGGATCAATGCAACTATGCATTTATTATAGATAACTTAATGAGATCACAATGAATAACAAGTACCCTCTTCCAAGAATTGATGAATTATTTTACCAGCTTCATGGGGATTAATTCTTCTCCAAGATTGATCTTCGATATGGTTATCATCAATTAAGGGTGAAGAAAGAATATATTCCAAATACCTCTTTTCAATCAAGATATAGGCATTATTAGTTTTTTGTTATGCCCTTCATCTTAACTAATTCTCATGCTATTTTTATACGTTTGACAAATAGAGTCTTTAGGGACTACCTTGATAACTTTTTGGTAGTTTTTATTGATGATATTATGATATATTCTAAATTTTTCAAGGAGAATGGGGATAATCTAAGGGTTATGTTGAAAAATATAAGGAAGTAGAGGCTATTTAGAAAGTTTAGAAAATTTTAATTTTGGTTACAACAAGTTACTTTCTTGGGGAACATTGTAAACAATGAAGGAATCACAGTTGACCCTATAAAGACAAAGGTTATGGAGGAGTGGCATCATACTAAAATAGTAAATGAGATTCATAGTGTCCTTGGTTTAGCAGGATATTATAGGAGGTTTGCGATTTTTTTTCATGAATTTCTAATCCACTAACCAAGTTAACTTGAAAAGGGGCCAAGTTCATCTAGAAAAAGAAGTTTTTAGAACGTTTCCAAGATCCAAAAAAGTGACAGGTTACTGCACCTATGTTAACTCTACCCTCTATCACAAAAGGATTCGTTATTTTTAGTAATGCATCTTTGAAAGATATTGGGTACATATTCATGAAAAATGACAAGGTGATTTTTTATGCATCTTGACAGTTGAAGCATCATGAGAAGAATTATCCTACGCATGACCTAGAGCTAGTTGTAGTTATTTTTTCTCCTAAAATATAGAGGCACTATCTTTATGGAGATAAATGTGATATATACATAGACCATAAAAGTTTGAAGTATATTTTCACAGAAAAGTAATTAAACATGAGACAGAGGAGATGGTTGGAACTTCTTAAAGACTATGATTGTTCAATTCATTATCACCCCGGAAGAGAAAACAAAGTTGCTGATACATTAAGTAGGAAAGACCTTATTGTGCTGACAATGATGAGGATTCAAGGAGATCCTTTGATCAAAGACCTAGTAAAACTGGAGATGAGAATCATAAGGTAAGGGAAATCATCAACCCTATCCTAAATTATTTCTCAACTATAATTACTAGATAATATCAAGAAATATCAAATAGAAGATTCTTTGTTGTATAATAAGATAGAGGCTATGAAGAATGGGAAGTTTCCTAAGTTCAATATTGATTAAGAAGGTGTATTGAAATTTTATACAAGGCTATGCTTTCTATTTATTCCAAAAATAAAAAATGAGATGATGGATTAATCTAATAGCTATACTTTATATATACATCTTGAGAGTACTAAAATGTATAGGGACCTTAGTGATCATTATTGGTAGGATAACATGAAAAGGGATACTGTTGACTACACTACAAGGTTCCTGGTGGGTCAACAAGTGAAGGCAGAGTGATAAATTCTTAAAGGGGTATTATAACCACTACCCATACCAACATGGAAGTGGGATAATATCACTATGTAAATTGTCACTAGTCTCCTAAGAATATCCAAAGGAAATAATGCGATTTAGGTTATAGTGGCCCATCTCACCAATACTTCCCATTTTATCTCTATTTGGGAAGATTTATCTCTTGAAAAACTTGCCAAGATTTACGTAAAGGAAGTGGTTAGGGTTTCATGGAGTGACACTTTTTATCATTTATGATTGTGATCCAAGGTTCACATCAAAATTTTGGAGAATTCTTAAAAATGTTATGAATACTGAATTGAATTTCAGTACAACCTATCACCCCCAAACCGATGACCAATCTAAAAGGACTATTCATACACTCAAGGAAATGATGAGAACATGCTTAATGGAATTTAAAGGTGGATGAGATCAACATCTCCCATTAGTTGATTTCTCATACAACAATAACTTTCATTAGAGTATTCAAATGGTAACCTATGATGATCTATATGGGAAGTGATGTAGGACTCAAACTTGTTGGGATGAAGCTGGTGAGAGAAAGATTCTTGGACCTGATCTTGTACAAGAGATGATAGAATAGGTTCATGCCGCCAAAAAACAAATAAAGGATGCTCAGATTCAGTAGAAGATCTATGATGACAATCGTTAAAGGGACTTGGAGTTTGATGTTGGAGAAAAATTATTCCTTTAAATATTACCTTGGAAGAGAGTCAAGTAGTTTGGGAAGAAAGGGAAACTCAACCTTGGTACATTGGCCCCTATGGAATCATTGATCGCATAGGAGAAGTGACCTATCATCTTGAACTTCCTCCAAATCTAGCTCAATTTCATGATTTATTCCATGCATCTCTCTTGAGAAAGTACATAACTAACCCTTAAAATTTACTAAATCCTAAGGTGGTACAACTGGAACATGAACTATCTTATAAGGAGTAGCTGTTGGAGATCTTGGACCTTAGGGACAAGGTTCTATGCAACAAGACTACCCACATTTTTAAAGTGTTGTAGAGAAACCAAAAATATTAATAATCCACATGGGAACCAAAGGAAACAATGAGGAAGAAGTACCCACACCATTTCTTATCTGAGGGAACAAGATGAAATTTCTTAAGGGGAAAAGAATGTAATGACCTGAACTTTTTGAATGATAATTGTTTCCTAAAAATGCATGTTATATTATTTTGTACTCAATAAATCTATATCTATTTAATAATTAAGTGAGTATAAATTGAAATGTGACTTTTTGGTTTGACCGTTACATGACTGTTGGTCAATATGACCATTTGTTAATATGAATGTTGGAAACTATATAATAATTTTAACGTTATAATTAGTGTTTATTGGTATAAATAACAAATGATAATTAATGAAAAAAGAAGAAATGATGGCCTCAACCAGTAGTTTTGTGCCATAAAAAGCCCATTTTTCAGAGCTTGGGAGAGTGGTAGTATTACTAGGATTATATCTTGACCAAGCCTAAGCTGAGCTTCAACACATAAAGCTTGAAAGAAATCTCCAACGAGATAAGTTCAAGTTAGTGGAAATTACCACTCGGGTGATGTTAGCTGAGCCGACTCATGAATCTATCACTATCGCACAACTTAAACTTATGTCATATACAAGTGTTATAATTGGATATGTGTCAAGACATTAGTTACTTAAATTCTAATCCTTTTGTATAGATAAAATTGTTATTCCATTAATTCCGTTTTGAGAATAGTTTTTCTTAAAAATATGACGAATTTGATAAATTGTTTTTTCAGATAGAAATTGTACTTTTCAGAAAAGATATAATTATTATAATAAACTAATTTATTATGAATAATTATTATTTTAATTAAATATTATGATTAAAAACATCTATTTAAATATAAATTATATTTTGTTTCAAGTGTCAGAAATTTTACTATGCAATTTCATTTTTCACTTTCTATCTGCTATTATTTTTAATAAATAAGGATTTTTCAATTTAAAATTTAAAATTATTATATTTATATAATTATTATGATTAAATAAATATCATTTTTTAAATAAACACATTGAAATTAGGTTAGGGTAAATTTATGATAATTTTCTAAAATATTTTAGTTTTTCGTGAATAGTAAAAATACATTTTTTAGTTTTCGGTATGTTTAAAGACATCATAATTATGTCATAATGATGTAATAATTAATATAAAATTCTGGAAAAATATTTTGGATTAAAATATCATAATATGTGTCCCAATTTTCCAATACTATGGGAAAATACCATGGTCACACCCATAGTTTTTCATTTACCACTACTTAGGTGTCCAAAGAAATTAATAAAAAATCATACACTTTTTCTATAAATAACCATCCATTTATCCATTTCATTTTGCTTATAATTCATCCTTCACAATGATCTGATTGTTTTACCTTCCAAGTATTCCTCCTAAGGTGTCCACAATCCCCCAAGGTCTCGATCCTTAAGTTTTTGGAACACTCTTTAAATAAAGGTAAATCTCAACTTCTCTTTTTTCCTTTCAAGTTCCCTATTTATGTGGTATGTATTTCAAATTTAAAAAATATATTCTTTTTTAAATTTTATTATATCAATTTAATGTATTAATATTATTTAATGGATTATATACCCTTGTCCCCTCTCTTTTTACTATTTTCTAAAACCATGTTTCATACTTGTTATGCTGCTGAATTTTCTTCTCAAAATTTCTCTCTTTTTCTCAAGAAATTCTCTTATTTTATTTTGTGAATACCCAAAAATATTTATTTTACAAGGTTATTTAATATAATTTCAAAATGATATATTTTATTCTGGTATTAACATACATGAAACCCTCCTTCCTTTTTCATGGGTTAATAACGACATCAAGATCTTATTTTTACAACACTTTTGAAAAGACCTAATTTTGAAATAAAACTCATCTTATTTTATTCTCTATGAGTTATTTTTGAAATGATTTTATATGATATATTTAGATCACATGAAAATTAATATATCTGAAGGGTTCACCCTATTAGAACTCCAATTCATTGGATAAATAATTTAATATCTAGAGATGACATGTTTGATGATACCTTGGTAAATAACCTTGGTAATTTTTATGACACCTTGTTGAAAAACCTTGGTGATATGCTTATGAATGTAAAAATTAAATGTTGTAGCCACATTCACATGTTATTATTCATGTTATTATTGTTATTATATGCTTATTTCTCATTCTTTATCAGTATAAATCATGTTCTTATTGATATTCCTCAAGATCACAAGTAAACTATTTCCCATTTTTTCCCTTATTGGGACTTATGCTCACACTTTACTTTTATGTATGTCCTCAGGTTATGAGATGCAATAAATTTACTTAGGATAAACCTATGATGAAGCTTTTCAAGTGTATTAGAGGAATGTTTTATGTTTTTATGTATTATGTACCTTTTTTTCCAAGAAACTAAACTTTAAAATATCCTATGTCTATACAATGTAATGAAAAGTTATGTAATAAAAAGGCGAGATACCATATTTTTCAAATGTGAGATTTTGAAAATGTCATGATAGTGGTTTTTTAAAATGGTTTTATTTTCAAAATCATGGTGAACCTTTCATAAATGGGTTGAAAATGGAAAGTGTGGAATTTTTGGAAAGAATTTTTGTGGTAGTTGTGATATGGTAAATTTGAAATTGTTAAGACTTAAATTTCTAGAGAGTGATACTTATGGAGTTTTTTTGTTTATAGAAAATAGAGTCTGATAGGTGTCATAAAAACCAATTGGAAGAAGATGATGATAATTTTGTTTCACTTGATCTACAGGTGAACCAACAGTTGGTTCTGAGTATAGTCTAAGATTTTCAGGTTATGGATAGAGGGAACCAAAGGTATGAAACAAGGAAAGTAGATCATTCTGTTTAGTCCCAAAAGCATAATCAACTCATCTTTTGGGGTGATTCAAAACTGAAGAATGGATAGGTTTTCCCGAATAGGATGAATCAAATCTTTTATTTCCTAGGCACTCCAGCGGAGTTGAAATTCAAGTTGGTGATGTATATACTAGAAGATCATACACGTCGGTGGTGGGATTTAGAATTTTAGGCTAAATTAGACCAAGTCATTGCATGGGAGGATTTTTAAGAATTGTTCAACAAACAATTGTATCCTTATACATTCAATATTTCAAGAACGACAGACTTTTTCAGCTTAAAGTAGGAGAATGTATCAGTGAAAGAGTATGCAGATAAATTTATGAATTTAGTCCTCTTTTCACCTGAAGTTGCTGCTAGTGGATCCATGAAGGCACTTATTTTCAAATAGAGTCTAAGTCAAGAGATTCACTTGAATATTTTTGTGCTCTGTATAATGGATTATACAAAGATGGTCAATAGGGAGACGATGGATAAAAGGGACATCTCAGTAAGTATTGGTGGAGGAATCATGTTAATACCTATGGTAAATGGTGGGAACTCTAATGATGGGCATAAGAGGAAGATGGAAAAATATTTCCAAGGTAGTGGGATGGATCAAAATTAGATGACTGGATCAGTGAATCTTCTTCCAAAACTAAAGATAAATCTATGATATTTCTAATGTGGTTATTTGGACCACATAAAGTAAGATTGTACAGAACCACCTAGAGAATTCCACAATTACAATCAGATGGAGAATCTTCAATGTTATTATCATAGTGCACCAAGTTTGAGACACTTATCATGTGCCATAGATATCATATGCTTCAATGGGATAAGGGTAGAAAAATTACTATAGTCAGCAGAACTAAGCTATCCATGGTGATTCTAGGAATACCATGACTCCTCAATAAGGGCAATCTCAATAGGGAAATAAAGAACAAAGTCCATAGAGTAAGAAGTTATATGGAGATGAACAAGTTATTGTGGATGATCAATTTGGTCCATCGATGGTAGATGTATGATTCTTTTGAATTATAAACTTATGCAAGATTTGTTTGATACGGGTTCATCCCATTTGTTTATTTCTTCCCATGTCATTGATTTTATGGGTTTTCATGTTGAGATGATGACTTCTGTTTTGAAACTTCAAACTACTCTTGGTCAAAGATAATGTTTAGCCTTTATATATAGAGAATGTTCTATATTTATTGATGGAACTGAGTTGATATGTGACTTATCTATGATTGAGATAGATTTCTATTACATAATCCTAGGTATGGATTGGTTCAAAATGTTTAAGGCTCACATTGACTATTATAACCGAACAATTAATTTCACAACTGAATATGGAATCAAACATCTATTTAAATGAGACCAAAATGTAAAGGCTGGTGTAATGGGTTTGTTGGAACCATCAGTTGGAATGATCTCATACCAGTTGGTTGTGTTGAATTTGGCATCGATGAAAGAGATTGATAATAGAATTTTTCCATTAGTTTTTGAACAGTTTTCAGATGTTTTCTACACAAATTTATCAGTATTTCCATACATAAGGGAAGTGGAGTTTATTATTGATCTCTTTATAGGGACTATTCATATTTTCTTTCTGTATTATTAGATGGAACCAATATAATTAAGTTAATTGAAGTTACAGTTGGAAGATATGGAAAGAAAAGGGTTCATTTAGCCTAGCATGTCTCCATGAGTAGCACCGGTCTTGTTTATGAAAAAGGTGGATATAACTCTTAGGTTTTGTTTATATTATCATAAGATTAACCAATTTATGATAAAGAATCGATATCTAATTCCACACATTGATGATCTGTTCGATCAATTGAGGTGATCCCAATGGTTCTCTAAAATAGACTTGTGATTAATATATCACCAATTGTGGGTTTGGAAGGAGGATAATATAAAGATAGATTTTAGGATTAAATATAGACATTAAGAGTATGTGGTTATGACTTTAGGTCTTAAGAATGTACCAACAATATTTATGAAATTGACGAATATGATATTTCAAAGTTATCTAGATTCTTTTGTGATGGTGTTTGTGGATGACATATTGGTGTATTCAAGGATATGGGTTAAGAATGAGCAACACTTGTTTAAAATGTTTGGAATCATAAAGGATCATATTCTGTATGAAAAATTATCAAAGTGTGATTTTTAGATACAAGAGTCATGTTTACTTGGCCATGTTATCTTTGAAAGAGGTGCTTCTGTAGATCCATAAAAGAAATAGGATATTATCTCTTAGAAACTACCAAATAATTTCTTCAAGATACACAGTTTACTTAGTCTAGATGATTATTACTAATGTTTGTTTCATGATTTTTTATGATTGCTTCACATATGACATCCTTTACAAGGAAGATTGTTTCATTCTAATAGAATTAGGGATGTTAAAATTATTTTCAAGAGATTAAATTTTGACTTACATCAGCATCAATTGTGATTTTTCCAGAATCAGGACAAGGGTATGTGGTGTATTTTGATGATTTTGAATTAGGGTTGGGATGTGTTCTCATGCAGGGATATCATGTTTTTTCATATAGATCATGATAGTTACAGTTTCATGAGAAGAACTACCCAACACATGATTTGGAGTTAGCTGTCGACGTCCATGCTTTGAAGACTTGGCATAATTACCTCTTTGGTGAGAAATTTACAGTGCTTACAAATCATAATATCTTGAAACAAATTTTCATAAAAAGGTATTTGAACATGAGATAAAGAAGATGGATTAAGTATCTCTAAATGTTTTACTTTGAATTGATGTATACAATGGGTAAAGGAAATATGGTGGTAGATGAATTAAGAATAAATTATTATGCTCAGTTGAAAAAAGAGGCTTTAGATTAGTGTTAGTTAATGTTAGTGATAGATGACATGAACTTGGATTGTGAATACTGGGGTAGTGGAGTTTTTTTCTTTCTGGTTTCTTTTTTTCCTGATTTGGTGAAGATGGTTAAAGAGGCACAAACATCTGATTCATAAGGCGTTTCTATGAGGTCAAAACTCAATGGTGGGGAGACCATTGAGGGATGAAAGCTATATGGGAGTTCAATTTTGTGGTTTCTAAATTGGATGTTCATACATATGGATTTTTTGGAACAAATCCTCCATGATTATCACCATTCGAGAAGGGATGTTCATCCTAGAATATAGAATATTTATAAGGTGTTGAAAAAACGGTTTTGGTGTGTCAGTATAAAAATAATGGTGGTTGAGTTTGTTTTGAGATGCTTAACTTTTCAATAGGTTAAAGTAGAGAACCAGTGGATAGTAGGTATGTTTTAGTCTTTACCTACTTCTGTTTGGAAATGGGAGCAGATAGCCATGTATTTTGTAACAGGTCTCCAAAGAATGGTTCTGAAACACGATTCCATATGGGCGATAGTAGATAAAATTACAAAAGGATACCATTTATTCTATATTCATGAATCTCATATGGTGGAGGGCTTGTCTAAAATCTATATCCAAGAAGTGGTAAAGAGGCATTACATACTGATTTCGATAGTATCAGACAGAGATATGAGGCTTATGCCACACTTTTTGAAATCCTTAAGGAAACCCATTAGGACTCAGTTTACTATGAATATGATGTATCATCCTTAGACTAATGGACAATATGAAAGGATGATACAATCTTTGGAAGACATGTTGCATGCTTATGAAATGAATTTTGGTGGCTCAATGGAGAAGCAAATACTATTAGTGGAGTTATCATATAATAACATTTGATACATATGGATACTTTTTGAAGCATTGTATAGGAATCCTTGTTGTTCTTCACTTTGTTGGGTGGAAATAGGTGAGACTTCACTAGTTGGGTTGAGCCTTGTATAAGAGATAGCGAGAATCTTCAGTTGATGAAGATGAGAATAGAGATGGATCAGAGTCATCATAAATCATATGCGGGTCATCATCGATGGGAATTTTCATTTGAGGTAAGTGATTAGGTGTTCTTTAGAATCTCTCCAAGGCTTGGGAATCTTCATTTTGGGAAGCAGGGAAAGTTATCTCCATGATACATATAAAATTTTGAGATAATTTAATGGGTTGGTGAGGTGGAACATAGGTTGTATTTTCCACCATGGTTTAGTGTAGTTCATAATGTGTTTCATGTATCTCAGTTGAAAACGTATCAACCTGATCCTGACCATGTGATTCAATGAGATCATGTTGACTTGGAGCCAGATGATTTTTAGGTGCACATGCTAGTACCGATTGTGGATAGGAGAGAGAAATTATTTCATTGGAAGATTATCAATCTAGTGCAGATTTTGTGGAAACATGGTCAAATTCAGGAAGAAAATTAGGAATGAGAGAAATAAATGTTCATGAAATGGCCTTAAATATTTCAAAAAAATGGTAGTTTTCTAATTTCCAAGGATGGAAAGGCCAATTTTGGGGATAATGTAGTACCCTTGGTTTCAAGTTAGTAACCCTTTATTTATGTATTTTAAGTATGTAATGTGTTTGGGTGATGTTTGGGAGGGTTTTAAGTAATTTTGGAATGTTTTTGGGGATTTTCTAAAGGTACATGGTTTGAGCGTGGTTAGCAGAAATTATGAAAGAACTTCAGAAAACTATGTAAAGGCAAACAATGAGCTTTAGGTAGGTGCACTGTTTGGTACACGATTTTTCAAAACCGTGCGGCCACCCAAGAGTAATTGTGAAAATTGGAATAGAAGAAAAAACATGGTTGGAACACAGTTTTTCCAATCGCGTAAACAAACCATTGGAAGGGGGTTTATAGGCAGTGGCTAGTGCATGGTCGGTGTACAATTTTCCTAACTACCCGAGCCAACCACACACTGTTAATTTTTATATCCTAAAAAAGAAAATCTCAATATATTTTACCATTAAACCTCTCATTTTTACTTATTTCTACCCTAAATTAGTTTTTTATCCTCCCAAAGGTCATGGAGACTTTCCCCTTTAAACTAGGAGTGATCTGTTAGAAAACATTGGTGCGTTGAAGAACATATTGCTTGGTAAGTCTCTGTTCTTGATGCTTTTCCTTTGATCTATTCTTATTACCTATCATAGATTAATATATCTAGTACATTGGGTATATATATGTGATAGTTGATTTCAATCATGTTGAGATATGGCTATGTTGATGTTAGGTAACATGACCTAAGGTAGGTTTTTTGGAGATTAAACCCAATTTTGTTGAATAATTTGTTGCATTCTTTGTTTTCTCTATAGTTTCCAAGGAACGTGGATTCACTATAAACTCCTATTTATAGAACTAGAAGGATTGATTTAAAATTGATTGTTTTTCTTTAAATTTATTGTGAAATTGTTTTTAAATCCTTGATGGAACTTCTTTAGTGACAGTTTATCAAATTGTGAAAATTGGGTGTCTCGGTGGAAGGTGAAATTTGTTTCATGATTTTAAAATGATGATTTTAAAATGGTTGATTGGTTTTGATGAATGGAAAATTGGTTGGAAAAGTGTTTTCAATAAAGGGTTATTTTATTGAAATGATTTTTCACAATTGGTTGGCATGGTTTTTTTCATTAATAGTTGGTCATGAATTGAATGGGATAGATAATGGTTGTGAAGTACCAACATCAAAGGGATGATTTATGTATGTGAAGTTACACCATCAATGGTAACACCAAGATTATGTTGTTGTGTGTGTGTGTGTGTGTAATTGTGTGAAATATAATGGGTTATGCCAAATGATTATTGAGAAATGGTTGAATGACCTATTCGGTTCCTTTACCTAGAAATTTATTTGGTATGGAAAACTATTTTGATATGAAAACTATTTTTTTAGAGATGGTTTGACTTTGATATAAAATATTAAAATGTTTTAAAGTTTTCTATATAGATTTTTTATATAAATTTTCTAACATGTTCTATCATAGTGGCATGATTAGGGAATCCATTTAGGGAAAACCTATTGAGTTTCATTACTCACCCCCTTCTTTGGAACTTCGGTGCTTTTGTAGATATTATTTATCAAGACACATGTAAATGAAAGGTATTAAATTTATTTAGTGATGATTCATAATACTTGGGAATTGATTGTGGAGTTGGAGCTTGGATCATATTAGGAGTTGTTTTGTGGGTGTCTTTGTAGCCTCTTAACATTGATATTGGTAGTCTTCCTCTGTGGTACTCTAATATTGATTATGATTTAGTTTGGTTGTAGTTGGATTTTTTGTTAGTTTGATATTACTTTGAGTTGTATTACATTGTTATCATGCATCATATAGTGGTTTTGGTTATGGTATGATGGGTTATGGTTGTTTTTTATTTTCAAAGGAAAAATTGTCCCCCAATTGAATTGAACCCCTTGGCATTTATTTCTAGCCTTTGGAATTTTAGGGATGTTGTTTAAGGCTATGTAACGTTCCACCAACTTCTCAAGCCAATGAGGAGGGGTGAGATGTCACAGTTTCCTTTCTAAGTCTCCACTCATTTCAAGTATTTCCATTTAATTCCACATTTTCACTTATATGATTCAAATTAAAGTTTTTAAATGTTTAAAACACTGTTTTAATTTCATTTTTGATGAATTGGTCATCTCATTTCATCCCTTTTGGATTTATAGTTCATACCTTACTTTGTTTGTAAGAGATTCTTTTACAGTCTTAGTTTGAATTTGATATTGTTTATGTCTAATTACTACTTTAGGAAATTTTATGTTATTTATCTCTAAGACTCCATCTATTTTATTATTCTATGGTGATTTATATGGTTTACTTGTTTTCTTATCAATCAATTCTATTTGGTTCACAATTCAACCAAAAGTATTCCTGTAAGTGGAACTGACCTTATCTATTCTTTATAATTGATAATCTTTCTCCTTCATATCCATATTCTTTATATTATTTAAAAAATGTTATTCTGCACACTTTAATGACTGATTAAGGTCATTTTATAATATATTTTAATTTATTTATATAGTTATAAAAGAATTTTTTTTTAAATTTTCCGCATGGGTCATTTTTTACTTTCTTTATAAAAGGGAAAAAATATCATTTTTAAAATTTTCCAGAATAATTCATTTTCCAATTTTTATAACCATTTTTATTAATAAATATTCCTCTATAATTTTTCATGGATATCCAATGGAATTTATATTCCCATTGTTTGTGTACTTTAAAAAAAATAAAGGTTAAAGTTTTTGAAGAATAAATAATAGTATTTTATTCCACTTATGTATATTTTTATCTTCCACTTCAAATTTATTATATTTAAATTTATTTATTTTTATGGTTTAAATATTTTAAATTCTTTTAAAATTAATGTGTTCAATTTTTTATTTTTATCCCTTTTAAATGGATATTTTATGTTACTTATAAGTTTTTTTTACAACAATGTTACAAAATTTTATGAAAATTATTTTTAGAATTTATCTTTCATTTTCCTATTAAAATATAAAATATCAATATATTTTAGAGTTATGTTTCATGTAATACCCTCTAAATTCTCTTATGATGTTTTTATTTTGGGATATTGAACTTGAGGTATCAAATGATCCAATTCTTGATATCTCCTTACATGACAACATTTGAAAATTTTCAGTAACCCATCTTCTTATAAAAGTGTTTTTCACCTATGTCAAAATACCTTAATGTTTTTATGATTTAATAGGGATATTATATAATAATATCATCCATATTATTTTTTTAGATGACGTATGATTATGTTTTGTGAAAATATTCATGAAATTTGTTTCTTTATATGGTTAATTATGGTTTGATAAAATTTTGATTTTTTTTCTTATATGACACACATATGCATGTCCATATTATGATATGATGGGTGGTCCCAAAATTATATAGCCCCCGATGGATTAGGCAATGTTTTATATCTCATGAGATGATATGTAAAGGATCAAGGAGTAAACATAATCCACCATGAGAATTTGTCCACTATGTTATATTGTCTTGATAGTGATCCTTGACTTATGCTTATGATACAATGTTTATGTTATTTCCACATTGTAATGATACCATGATTCTATGATACCTACTTATTTATGCCAAAGTCTTATGTTATGAACTACAAAAAAACTGCAATTTACTGATATTTTTTAAAAAATATTGCTAATTTTTATATCTTGCAATGTTTTTCAGGAAACGTCCCTAATTTAGCAATGTTTCCTAAAAACATCAATAAAATAGAGATGTTTCCTGAAAACATCCCTAATTTAGTGACTTTTCCTGAAATCATCTCCAATTTAGTGACATTTCCTGAAAGCGTCGCTAATTTAGCGCTGTTTCCTGAAAGCGTCTCTAATTTAGAGATGTTTCCTAAAAAGAGTCGCTAATTTAGCGACCTTTCCTGAAAGCATCGCTAATTTAGTGTTATATTCTACAAAACATTGTTAATTTAACAATATTTCCTAAAAAAATAGCTAATTTAGAAAACTTTTCTGAAAATCATAGCTAATTTAGCGATGTTTTATGAAAAACATCACTAAATTAGGAACATTTTTAGGAAATGTCACTAAAAATATTTATATTTATATAGCTTATTTCCCCACATGAATTTAAATCTACATTTAGATATATGTATATGTATATATTAATATATATAAATAGAGACATATATATATAAAGATATATATAAATATATATAGAGATATATATAAAAATATATAAACATATATATAAACATATATATAAATATATATAAACATATATAAACATATATATAAATATATATAAACACACACACACATATATATATATATATCTGACACACACACATAGATAAATATATAAATAAATATCTATATACATATTTATATATAAAAATATATATATTTTTTAAATTTAGTCACGTTTTTTAGAAAATGTTGCTATTTTAGTGACCTTTTTACTAGTGTTTTAAAACACGATTAATTATATATCTATATGTGTGTGTGTGTGTAATTGTAATTATAATTATATATATACATACACATATATTTACACACACACACATAAATATATATATATATATATATATTAATATAAACATGTAATATATATAAAATACACACACACACACATAAAATAAACATATATGTAAACATAAAATATAAACATATATTTATATATATATTATAAAATATAATCATATATATAATATAAAATTTAAATATATATATATAAACATAAAACATAAAACATAAAATATAAAATATAAAAATATCTATATATATTAATATATGCATATTAATATATAAAATTATATATATATATATAATATTTCATTTTTCTAAATACTAACACATATATAAACACAAACACACATATTTAGATATATATATATATATATAAACATAGACACACATATATATAAACATATATATAAAAAATAAATATTTATATATATTAACACAAACACACACACACACATATAAATATAAATATATATGCATATTTATATATATAAACACATATATTTTTTAAATTTAGTCACGTTTTAAAGAAAAAATGGTTGTTTTAGATACATTTTTACCAGCGTTTTAAAACATGGCTAATTATACATATGCACACACACACACATATATTATAAAATACAAACATATATATATATATATAAACATAAAATATAAACATATATATATATATAATATAAACACACACACACAGACATATATAATATAAAATATAAATGTATATGTAAAATATAATAAAATATAATATAAAATTATATATAAATAAAAACATAAAATATAAAATATAAACACACACACATATATTAATATATAAACATAGACACACATATATAAACACACACATATGTTTATATTAATATATAAACAAACACATATTAATATATTAATATATATATATATATTAATATATATAAACACAGACACAAATATCTAAACATACATATATATATATATTAACACACACACACATACATATATAAATATATAAACACACTCACACACACACACATATTTATGTATAAAAACACATATTTTAAATTTAATCACATTTTTAAGAAAACATGACTATTTTAGTGAGATTTTTACTAGTGTTTTAAAACGTATCTAATTATATATATTTATACATACACATATATATTTACACACACACACATATAAACATATAAACACACACACACACACACACACATATATATAACATAAACACACACACACACACACATATTTAATATAAACATATATATAATCATAAATTGTAAGCATAATATATATAAACATAAAATAAACATATATATCTATAGAATATAAAGTATAAACACACACACACACACATATAAACATAAATTATAAACACACACACACATATATAATATAAACATATAAATAAACATAAAACACAAAACATAAAACATATATAAACATAAAATATAAATATAAATAAATAAATAATATATATATATATATATAATATAAACATATATATATATATATAGATTAATATATGTACATAAAATATATATGTATACAATATATTGATTTTTTAAATACTGAAAATCTATTTATATATATATATAAATAAAACATAATAAAATTATATAAATAAAATATTAATAGGTGAGTTGGTCTATTAACTTGTTGTGATAATAGAGGTCTATAGATCAAAACATAATACTGGAATTTTATTAGGGGGATGTGGAGGCAGGTGAGGTAAGGAAGGAAGATTAAGGGGCATGGGGGCGTGAGGGTAAGGAATAACATGGGGGCACAACAACATGATGGGTACTGGATGGGGGTAAGGCAAGGGTGTAATGAAGATATGGGAATTGGATGGGGGAAACAAGACCGGGGTGTTGGGAGCATGGGGTAGGTATAGGACCGGGTGCTGGGCATGTGGGTAGGTACAGGATGGGTAATGGGTAATGGGGGAATTTGGGGTGCAGAGTACACATTAATAATAAAAATTAATAAATTTAAATAAATATAAATATAAATATATATATATTACAAATTTCAAAATAAACGTGGTAAAATAAAAACTATAAATTTCAAAAAAAGGTCTCTAAATTTGGAGATGTTTATTTACCAATGTTTCTAAATTTTTTTGGTAAATGAGGTGTTTTGTTATGGGGATGTGGATGCGAGTGAGGTAAGGTAGGTAGATTAAGGGGCATGGGGGATTGAGGGTAAGGCAGAACATAAGAGCACAATGGTGGGATGAGTAATGGATGGGGGTAAGGTAGGGGTGAAATGAGAGGATGAGTATTGGACGATGGAAACAAGACTGGGATGTTGGGCGTGTGGGGTAGGTACAAGACTGGGTGCTGGGAACGTGGGTAGGCACAAGATGTGTAATGGGTAATGAGAGACTTGGGGGGGGGGGTAAGGGTACAAATTAATAATAAAAATTTATAAATTTCAATATATATATATATATATTACAAATTTCAAAATAAACACGGTAAAATAAAAATTATAAACTTAATAAAAGGTCTCAAATATTAGTGACGTTTATTTACAGACATTTATAAAAAATATCAGTAAATAAGGTGTCACTAAATAATTATATCTATAAAATTCACTAATTTAGAGAAGTTTATTTACCGACATTTCAAAAAAAAACATCAGTAAATGAATTAGCAATATTTATAAACATCGCTAATGAAAAAAGCATCACTAAATGGTGTTTTTTTGTAGTGATGATTCATGAATTATGATCTATGTTGTACTAGTTATGATTCTTTTATGTTATGAAATTATACCTTGATTATGTTCTCATACCCACAAGTATATCTTATGTTAACTTATAAGCGTTAATTGTTATTTCTTATACTTACCCTTACTAATATTTTGAGCTCATCCTTTTTATGTTTACATTTCCCCTAGTTATGAAGAAGAGTTTTACACATGATGTATCTAGATGAAATATATAGAGAATTTTGTGGGAGATTTTTAGGGCTTATTTTAAAATAAGGAATCCTTGATTTAGCGAAAAAATGTTCATTTTATGGGAATGATATGAGTTTTGTCAGTTGAAGGTTTTTATTAATTCTATAAAACTTTATACTTAAAAGGTATTCAGTTTGTAAGTGACTCAATATTTTTTATGGATATTTTAATTATGTATATCTAATTTTGGGTTGCTTAGTTAGTATCAAATCCAATTTATAAAGATTTTGTTTTTAGCACCAAATCCAAGAGTACATGCCTAAGGCTTCTTAGTTGGTATTAGAGTATGGTTTGGATAACTTTAGAGGTTAGGATGTTATCAGGTGAGTATTTTTGTAAGAGTTGTGTATACCATCATAGGTTAATAATTTTATTCTTAATCAAAAATTCAAAGTCATATATACCCTTTTGAGGTCTTATGTGATTTTATTTTAAGGTGACTAATGATATTTTGGGAATTTTTTAATAGGTTTTAGGAATAATAAATGACTGATGTATAGATCACCATTTGTGTTGATATATGATTTGATTTTGAGGTAATTATGTTTAAATGAGACAATGAGTTAATTGATTTTTGGAATATAAGTTGAGAAGTAGAGATTTACCTATGGGTTGAAAAGTAATTTATTGACAAGGCGATTCAAGTTTTTTTTTGGAAAAAAGGTTAATATATTTTTGGGACAATTCATTTTTGGGATAATATTGATTGATATGTGATTTTATGTTGTTTTTGGATAAAAGGGTAAATTGTTTTTCGGGAGTATAAGATTCCATGATTTTTGGGTTTAGAATATAGTAATAAAGATATTTTTAATTTCAGGTTTAATAATTTCTGTGGATTAAGTTATAACACCCCATGATTTAGTATATATTTTCTTTTATATAAATTATTTCGACAACATGTTCCAAATGCAACACCAAACTAAAACAAACAACGAAAAATTTCATTAATATCAAAAATTGAAAAAAATTATATAAAACTAAGAATCATAAACCATGGGTTATTATATACCATATATGATTGTATCCCTTAAAAGTGTATAAAATTAAAATGGTACAATAAATAGAAAAACATAATATTGTTCACAACTAAAAAATCCCCTTGAACATATTCACCCCTAAGAATAAAAAATTAGAAGAAATAAACCTATAATGATAAATAAAATCATTAAATAAGAAATAATTATGAAAAATATTTAATAAGGAATGAGAAGTGTGACTTAATAAGTGTAGATTAAAGGAATTATATTAGTAAGTCTATATATAGGAGTGAAATTTGACCATTATAAATATAGTCATTAGCAATACAGTTATTGGAAATATGATCATTGTAAATAAGTTCATTTGATATACATATATTTGATAGGTATAATGAATATATGTATTTTTAAAATAATACATTTCATAAACAATAAACTAAAAAAAAATATAATATTTAATTAAAATATTTTGTTATAAAAAATATTTTTACATGTTAAATATTATTATTAAATAATGATATGATAAACTTATAATAATTATTTTAATTTAAATAGAATCATAAAATCAAATTTTTAGAATATAAATAATTAGGTTTAATGGAATTTAGTTAAGATCATTTAGTATAAAAGATATTTTTCAAAGAACTATTTTTTTAAAGTGTTGTGTATTTTTATCTTAATAAAATAAATCACTACTAAAGGATGATTTTAATTTAATTTATTGATAACATATACAAGTAAATAAATTAATATTCATCTAATAGTTATTACCAAGAAATTAATAATAATAATTTCATTTTGTTCTTTAAAAGTACATATTTTCTAAAAATTGTTTTTACGAGTTATGAATGTCAGTATTAAAGTTATTTTATTTCAACTTTATAAATTGAGTTTGAAAAAATAGTTTTCATATTTTAATCATTATATCAAAAAAAATTATTTTTTTAACAGGAAAATAAGTTTCCAAAGTAAATATTTGTTAATATGGTAAAACAATTATTTTTTCAAAGAATTGTTTTTATAAGCATTGTGTAATTTTTATCTAAATAAATTAAATTGATATCTTTTAAATGATGAATCTAAAATTTGTTTTTTTAAATATAAAAATGTATTTTAACACTCATTTAATTATTTATTAATAGTAAATAAGAATAAAAACACTCGATGTATAAAAATACATTTTTCTATAAAAATTATTTTTTCTCTATCTTATGTATAGATTTAAAATTTAACTTTATTATATTTATAAATTGTGTTAAATTAAATGGATTCAAAATTTGGAATATTCATGTTGGAATTTTTTAATAGGTTTCATCTTAATTTTTCAGTAAAAATACACCATGGTAAAAATTTTAATCAAGGATAATAAGGGTAAAAATTGGTAACTTAAAGTATCTTGATTTTTTTAGTTTACATGACACTTATACCTTATAGAATACTATTTTTAGGTTTTAAAGTAACATACACATGTATCACCAACCTTTAATCATCTAAAATACCTAAATACTGTGATATTCTAACTTTACACCTCACCTAACTTTTATTTCCAAGGAAAATTCCCTTTATTCACCTATAAAAGGATCTCACTTCACCCCACTTCAAGCCACACTTACCCTTAAAATTAATCTTGATCCCCTACCCAATTTACATCTCCTATAATTATATTACACTTTTGAAATACCTTATTTAAAAGAAACTTTCCTAATTGCTCCATTTCCAAGAGGTATTTTAAGAGAATACCCAAACTCTCAATGAGGTTAAAGCACTTTCATAGAAGTTGGGAGTAAAGGTAAGGGTTATTATTATATCAACATTCATTGTTTTGAAATGTACCATATTAAATAATATTTTTATTTTTTGTGATGTATATACTTCCCTATGAATGAATTTGATCACACCTTTCCTGAAATTAAATGGATTTATAAATCCTTTTAAAGTTATGCTTTTCAAGAGTTTTTAATTCAACCGTTACTAAAGACATAGAGATTTTCATAATTCAAATTTACTTCCATTGAGTTATAATGTTTCTTATTAAGTTTCATACTTATAATTTGGGTTTCTTTCACATATTATTATATTATATTATATTTACACTTTCTTTTTTAGGGATTTACAATTCATTCACATAAACTCATTTCTGAAGGATTGTTACATCAATGATTAGGGTGTTCATGAGATTTTTTTGTTAAATAAACTCCCTTTCATTTAGATATAAGTTTTATTCTTGAACTTATTTCTTCTATTTTTGGTTTTTCCACCCTAAGGTTTTATTACATGACACTTTCTATTTCTATATAGGAGAAAATTATACTTTTAACTAAAATATTTTTCCTTGATGAATTTATTTCACATAAAAGTATAACATTGTCAAGAATAATTATCATCCTTTTTAAAGACTAATTTTATTCTATATCTATATTATTTATTTTTTTAAATGTTTTCATTTATTAGTTTTAAATAAAAATATGTATTATATCATACGATCTTAGTATTTCTATTTACCTATTTTTAAAATAAAGTTTTATTATCCTTTTTATGATGTCAGTTTCAATAAAGGTATTTTAAAATATTAAAAAGGTATTTTAATTTATCGATAATATATTTTATATTTCACTCCACATTTCCTCTAGAAACCATTATTAATTTTCAAGTACCCATTTTTGGGATTTATTTTAAAGTGGTGTTTAAACATGTTTTCATGTTTTATTCTTGAAAATTATTCCTCAAAGTGTCTTGTAACTTTGTCTCTCTATAAGAATGTTAGGAATTGTTTTCTAAAAAAATATTTTCATGGTTTCACTTCCATTTTCCAATTTACTTCCAAAAAATATCTATCAACTTTAGAGTTATGTTTCATGAATCAAATTTTAAATGATCTTATAAAATACTCCTTTTGGGTGATTGAGTTATTGGTATCAATCAATCTAACCCCCAAGGTCATTTCTTGTGATACCATTTTGAAATGTTATGAAACCCATTTTATTTCCATGGGTTTTTCATTATATGGTATATGATTGATTTAATGTGGTACACATATATATTTATGTTAATGTGTGAGGACCTATATGAAATTCCAATGTATTGTTTAGAGTTTTATATATCTTAAGATAATGATGTTATTGCATGGGAATGATTAAAAATATATTTGTTCATAAGTTTATTTTATTGGCATGGTTTTTGATATATTTATTCACAAGTTTTTTATGTGTGAATGATTATAGAAAGATTTTTGCACAAGTTTATTTTATAGAAAATATTTTAGATAGATTTTTTTCTGAAGTTTGTTATGTGTACTTGATTATAGATAGATTTATTTATAAGTTTGTTATGTGTACTTGATTGAAGGTAGATTTTTTCATAAGTTTTTGTGTGTGGAAATGATCATGTTTTTATTTATTAATAGGGTTGTGCGTGTACATGATCATATTTTTCTTTGTTCACATGGTTGTGCATGGACATGATCACTCTTAGCTTTGTTCATAATATTATGATTTCCTATGTTTATGCTTAAGTTACATTTTGATGTTATATGCCTCTAAAATACTATATGGATCATGATTATTATATCATGATTTGAAAATATTATGTCGTGTTCAATGTTAGATCATTTGAGATTACATATCCAAATATTATTCATCATAAATAAATATTATTGTTCCATGTTTTTATTAATTATATATTTCTCCCATTATCATTTTTACTCACATGATTATGATACAAACCTTGATAAAATGTTGGTAAGTTTGTCCCATACTGATTATTTTTTATAACCCTTATTTTGTTTCCCTTTCCTCTAGGGAATTATATGAAAAGATATGTATAAAAGGAAGTATTATGCAGAGATGACTTTTGGGTGATATTTAAGAAATTATGGAAAATATTATTTTTACATATATAATCTTAAAAGACACTAAACCTTTGGGTTTTGAGATTGTGTGATCATTTGTGAGATGTAATGTTAATATTGTGGAAGTATATGTATGTTTGATTTGATTTGTCTCACTTGTTATAAAATCTAGAAATTAAAGTATTTTTTTAGTATCAGATCTGGTAGTGTGGTCCTGGGGTGTCTTAGTTCTTATCAAAGAAAGATTTATTTATTTTTGGGGATTAAGACTTGATAACATTAGTGAAAAACTATATTGATAAGTATAAATGTAGGAAAAAATTCCCATTTTTTGGAAAAGTGTAGAGTTTGTGGTTTACTAGTAGTGAAATCTCCATTAGGATAAAAATAAGTGGATGTAAGTGCATCCACAAGACCTAGAATCAAATCTGGGGGAGGCATATTTCTAGGTTATTATAGTAGTATTGTAGTAGGTACTGTTCAATAATTTAATAACTGGAACTATTCATCCATTTCAGCCTTCAGGACACCGTTTTGGTACTTGAGCCTTTCAGGCCTTCGCCCCCCAGGACTTAGGGTTAGTAAGGATTTGAGGACACCTTAAGGCCTTCGGGCCACCTTAAGGCCTTTGGGCCACATGTTATACAGAAGTAACCAGACAAACTCTACAAAGAGCATGCTCCAAATGAGGATTCAGAGAAGGTTCATTCCCCAGATCAAAGCTAATGGATTAAGAATAATGAGAGGGTATAGAAGTTTCCATCTCCACCATGCCTGTGCATCTCTTCCCATGATAGCTAGACAAATAACCATGCGAAGGTGGAGTGATGAAATTACGATGTAGACACTAGGTAGGGGCAGTTATAAGTAGTTATAGTCTGGGATGAATTCCTCCAATACCTTCAGGTCATGTAATATCATGAAGTCTATAGGCCATTTAAGGGTTCCCCTTCAACCCTTAAAAAGGGGATTATCAAAATGAATAAAAATATAAGGCCTTTGGGAAATTCATGTAGAAGAAAGATCTAGTTTATATTCACCTAGGGGTAATAACTCCAAAAAAGGTTGGTTGAGTATTAAATCAATCTACACTCAGTGCACAATAAGTGGGCCTGACTACACACCTGGTCTGACACTCTTGAGGGATATTATTTAGTGATTTGCGTGCTCTTTATGAACCATTATGAAGTATTTAAAGGAATTTTTTTGATGTAATATATGAATAGTTAGTTTATATATCCTAATCAAAACATGTTCATGAATAACATAGATTGAAACTTAGAGATTCATATGTTAGATTATTCACATCATTTATGAGTTACTTATTCTAAGTTTATAGTTTCCTTTTAATCATTTATTAATTTAAGTATTCTCATAACTTAAACTTCCTTTATTTAATTAATGGATGAAGTAAGGGGAAATCTAGTTAATAAGGGATATAATGGGTAATGTGGTAATTTTACTAATTAGAAACCAAATGGGATGAAAGCCAGTGTTGAAAATATTGTGTTCATTCCCACCCAGCTATCATCAGTTATGATTTATAACCTAAACCATAAAAAACTCTTATACTCACCAAATAAGAGAATGATAGTGTTTTATAAAATTTAGGTGAAAATGACCATAGAGGAAAGAAGATTTAAAATCCTATGTGTCAAGTATGTGGTAAGAATCACCCAAGGTAATGTCTCAAATGAAAAGTAAAATGTTTCAAGAGTGGAAAAATTTACATCAAAATTTTGATTTTATAAGAGATATAAAAAGGTTGGACAATATAGTGGAAGGTATAAAGTTCGCAAATAATGATCCACCCACAATTCAACAATTCAAATGAAGTATTTTGGGAATTATTCAAATCGATTCCCTAACATGAGGACTAATGATGATAATAGATATAAAAAAACTCCAAGACCAAGGGAGAAATGAAGAATCGATATAATAACCACCATGGAAGTGGATCATGATAAACTAGGTACACTTATCCTCCACTCCATATTTTTGGACGTCTTATTAGATTATGGTTATATCTACACTAGTATATATAAGGGGGTTTCTAATATCATCAAATCACCATCCCAGTGATTTGATATTGAATTATCAGAGAAAAATTATGGTTGTATGATTATTGTGTCCCAAGTTGATGTTGTGGGAATGTGCCTCATGCACATATTATTATTTTTCCTTTAAATTATTTTGATGCGATTTTGAAAATGGATTCTCTTTCTCCTCATAGACTTTATATTAATCACTTAAATAAGTAAATAACATTTCATATTCCAAATTAATCTATGATAATATATTAGCTTAATTCTAACCAATAACTCTCTAGGAAAATTAATTACATGAGTTTTAATACCCAATATTGAGAGATATTTAGCTCAAACGATTGGAGAGAATCTCAATTTTGGGGATATGTATTTTATGAGGGAAAATATTTATTTCCTAGTCTTTCCTAAGATAACATGATAGATATCTCATTAGAAATTATATCTTAAGTAATTTTTATCTTTTATATACCCTTAGTTATTTTTATTAGCAAGTGATAATTAAGAATTACAAGGATATAATTTATTTATGGGGGAATGTAACACCCCATGATTTAGTACATATTTTCCTTTATATAAATTCTATAGATAACTTGTTTTACATGCAACACCAAACTAAAACGAACCATGGTACATTTTACTGAGATAAAAAATTACAAATAAATAACACAAAACTAAAAAATTATAAACCACGGGTTATTTGATTCCATGTATGATTATAACCCTTAAAATCATATAAATTAAAAGGAAACAATAAATATAAAAAAAAATATTATTTTCACAACTAGAAAATACCATAGATCATATTTACCCTTAAAGGTCACCATTAATAAAACTAAACCAGTAATAAGAAATAAAATCATGAAAGGAGAAAGCATTATGAAAATTCCTTAATAATTAATGGGAAGTGTGACTTAAGAAGTGATGATAGAATGAATTATTTTAGTAATTCTATTTATAATAATAAAATATAACTGTTAAAAATATGATCATTGGGAATATGGTTGTTAAAAACATGGTCACTAGAAATAGAGTCATTGGATATACATATTGTGTATAGTTAAAATAATATACTTTATAAGCAATAAACAATGAAACAAAAATATAATATTTAATTAATATATTTTATTATAAAAATATTTTCACACATTAAATATTATAATTAAAGAATGATATGATAAAAGTAAATTTTTTTAATTTAAATTTAATGATAAAATTAAATGGTTAGAAAATAAATAATTAATTTTAATGGTATTTGGTTAAGATCATTCAATATAAAAGATATTTCTCAAAGAAATATTTTTAAAGTATTTTTTATCTTTATCTTAATAAAATATTTCACTACTAGAGAATGATTTAATATAATGTATTCATAATATATACAAGGAAATAAATTAACATTTATCCAATAACTATTACTAGGAAAGTAATAATAACAAGTTCATTTTGTTATTTAAAAGTACATATTTTCTAAAAATTGTTTTATGCGTTATGAATGCCTATATTATAATTATTTTTTATCAACTCTATAGATTTAGTATAATAAAATGGTTTACATATTTTAATCAGTATATAATTTTTTTTAATAATTTAATTTTTATTTTTATAATGAAAATGATTTACCAAAGTAAATATTAGTTACTATGGTAAACCATTTTTTTTCAAAGTATTGTTTTTATAAACATCGTGCAATTTTTATCTAAAAAATTAAAAATTATATCTTTTAAATGACGAATCTAATATAAATTTTAAACACATAAGAAGGAACATTAAAAATAATTTAATTATTAATTTATAGGAAATTATAATAAAAACACACAAAGTATAAAAATACATTTTTCTCTAATTTTTTTTATTGTATCTTATGTTTTAATTTAAAGTTAATTTTATCATCATTATAAAAATAATTAGATAAAATATATTCCAAATTGAGAATTGGAAAATTGATATTTATTATGAGGTTTCATCTTATAGTTTTATTAAAAAAATAATTACCATGGTGAATATTTAATCAAGGTTAATATGGGTAAAAATGGGTAACTTAAAGTGGTTGAAATTTTGTTAAGTTTACATGAAACTTACACCTTATAAAGGGATTTTTTTTAATTTTAAACTAATAACTACATATCTCACCAACATTTTATCACCTAACTTATCTAACTCCCATGATATTCTAACTTTACCCCTCACCAAAATTTCATTTACAAGGAGAAGTCCCTCTTTTCATCTATAAAAAATCTCACTTCCACCAACTTAAATCAATATTTACCCTTCAAATTACTCTTGAAACCATACCCATTTTACCTATCCTATAATCTTATTACACATTTGGAAGTCCTTTATTATAATAAACTAACCCAATACCTCTATTTCCAAGAGGTCATTTATTATAATACTCAAACTCTCAATGAGGTTAAAGTAATTTCATGGAAGTGAGAGTAAAGGTAAGAGTTTTTCTCATCTCATTTTTCATTCTTGAGACATATACCATGTTCACCACTTGTTTTTTTCATGTATATATTACCCTATGGATGTATTTAATCATGCCTTTCATGAAATTAAATGGGTTTACAAACCCTTCACAAGCTCTCTTTTTCAAGGGGTTTCAATTCAAATGTTACTAAAGCTGTAAGGGATTTTCATAACTCAATTTTTTTATTGAGTTAAAATGTTTCTTTTTAAGATTAATCCTTATATGTTTAGTTTTTATCACACCATGATTATATTATATTTTATTTTCTACTTTTTTTTGGGGATTTACAATTCTTTCTCATAAAAACTTTTCCAAAAGGATCGTTTTATCAATGATTATGACATTCATAAGGGTTTTTGTTAAATAAAATAATTTTAAATGAGTTATAAGATTTATTCTTGAAATTATCTCTTCTATGTTTAGTTTATTCCACATTAAGGTTTTATTATATGGAAATTTCTCTTTATCTCTGAGTAAAATGACGTTTTTAATTCAAATCTCTATCCTTGATTAATTTCCTTCACATAAAAGTATAATGTTGTTAAGAATAATTCTCATCTTATTTAAAGACAAATTTTCTTATATATACATATTATTTAATTCCAAAAATGATTTCCTTTCTTTATCTAAAGTTATTTTCTTATTTCTGTTTACCACTTTTTAAAATAAAAATTTCTAATCCTTTTTACGATGTGGATTTCAATAAAGGTATTTTAAAATATTAAAAGGGTATTTTAATTTTAAAATCATATATTTTATCTTTAACTTCACATTTATTTAAGAAAAAAATTTATGTATTTTTAAAGGATATATTATTTTGATTTATTTTAAAGCGGTGTTTAAATTTTCTTCCTATTATCTTCTTGAAAATGATTCTTAAAAGTACCTTGTAACTTAATCTCTTTAGGATAATTCTAAGAGATGTTTTTTAAAAACTTATTTCTTGGATTCAATTACATTTTCTTCTTTACCAACAAATATATATATCTAACTTGGATTTTTATTTCATGAATCAAACATTAAATGATCTTATTAAATAATCCTTTTGGGTTATTTAATTCTTGGTTCTAATCAACCTAATCCTTGAGGTTATTTCATGTGATACCATTTGAAAATGTTATGAACCCCATTTTATTTCCATGGTTTTTTCATGATATGATATATTATTGATTTCAAATGGAACATATATGAATAAATATTGATGGGAGGGATCCTATATCTCCCTCTAAATCATTTTTTATATTTTAATATCTCATGAGATAATGATTTTCTTGTGTGGGAATGATTGTAGATAACCTTTTTCATAAGTTTTCTATATGGAAATGATTTTTAATAAAAATTTTCACAAGTTTATTGTGTGGAAATGATTAAAAATAAATTTTTTCACAAGTTTGTTGCATGGACATGATTTTAGGTAGCTTTTTTCAAAAGTTTTTTATGTGTAAATGTTTGTAGATAGATTTTTTCAGAAGTTTTTTTGTGTGTATATGATTGTGAATATATTTGTTTACAAGTTTTGTGTGTGGAAATGATTATGTTTTTTTGTTTATAAGGTTTTCATGGAAATGATAATGTTTTTCCTTATTAACTATGCTGTGAATATGATTGTGTTTTTATTTATTCAAAAGTTTGTGTGTGGACATGATAATATTTTTCTTTGTTCATAAGGTTGTGTGTGGACATGATAATGTTTTTATTTTTGCATAATATTGTTTATGGATATGATCAATCTTATATTTTTTCAATGTATTATGATTTCCCATACTTATGATTACGCCAAATTTATATGTAATATTCTTATGATATGATCCATGGATCATGATATTTTTCTCATGATTCCACAGTCTTATTCCATCGTATATGTTTGATCATTTGAGATCACATGTCCTACTATTATAACTCAAACAACTCTTATTGTTCTATATTATTTTTAATTAGATATTTCTTACATGCTCATTTTTAATCACATTCTTAGGATCTAACCATTAATGACATGTTGAGAAGTTTTTCCCTTATCAAGTGTTTGATCTCACCCCTTATTTTGTTTCTATCTTCCCTATGGATTTATATGTAGAACTATATTTAGAAGGAAGTATTATATAGAGATGTTTTATGGGAGATGATGAATAAATTATATGAAATATAATATTTACATATCCAATCTCTAAAGGCACTAAAACTTTGGGTTTTGGGATTTTACGACCATTTGTGAGATGTAATGTTTATATTATGGAAATATTTATATGTTTTAGATTAATTATTCTCAATTAATATCAAAGAAAAAAATTAAATTATTTGTTTTAGCTCTAGATCTAGGAGTCTGGGTCTATGTATTCTCATAAATTATTGGTACTAAGAGGATATATATTTATAAAACCTTGTTGAGGTGTGAGTTTCATTTTTACAGAAGGAGGAAATGTTAGTCCACTAGAAGAAACAAAATATGGTGACATTATTTCTAATCACCGCATGGATATGGGGTGGAAAATAATGTGTGTCAATAAACCAAAAAATAAATACTGGTGTAGGAGTTAGTCCATAAGAATTTTATTCATCAATAAATATATAGGATTTTATATCTATGATATATTTTTAAGGGGAATAATTGAATGACTGACCACATTGAGGAAGTGTAATATTTGACAATATGAAGGGTTACTTCATGGAACTCAAAGGAGGTGGACTTTAACCTATATAGATCATATGGAAGTGGTGGATAGAAATTCTAGAAGTAAACTTCTATAAAGTTATGGTGGCTCACTTTTGATTAATATGATAAAGATAACAATGTAAAAAATAACAATGTAGACACACTTCATTTGAGTTATTAGTGAGATTGAGATCATTGTAACCCTTTTCCTTGACACTTTGATCAAAGAAAAGAAACATTTTCTTATTGATTTGGGAACAATAATGAGCCATAAAATATCTTTGCGCTGTTATTTTCCTTTCCTTTTTCTTCTAATAATTGTATCTAATAGTCTTTTATGTGTACTTCTAGTGGGTTTATGATACAACGTGGTCTGTTAGGTTCCCGTTCTTCCACGTTATAGGTGTCATGCATAGGGTTCATTTCAAATATTTTTCTTTTAAATATAAAGTTTTGGTGAAGTTACTTACAATGGTTAAATCAGAAACTAATATTGATCCCAAAAAGTGGTATCAGATCTCATGGTTTGAGTGATTACGAAGGATTAAGCCCTAATATAGGTATTTCAAAGCTCAGTTCAATAACATTCATTTTACCACTCTCCTTATAATAGAATATTTATAAGAAATTAATCTACCTATTATTTTACATTAACTGAATATAGTGTGAACTCACAATTTCTAGTGGGATGAATTTGGATGAGATAAAAATATGATCGAGAAGTAAAATGGAATAGATTTTGGGTTTTTGAATATGTAGATAGAGGATTGTATTCTTTATAAATATCCCGATCTTATGTTGATCATAGTTGAGCCCAAAGAAATGAAAAAGGAAGACTATGAGAGGATGGATAATAAAGAACTTGGGATGGTGCATATGTCACTTTCTTATAATGCAGTGTTCAACATATGGGAAGTAAAGACCATATAGAAACTCATGAATACCTTAGCTGCTATGTATGAGAATCCCAAAATGATGAACACAATACTATTGATAAGAATTCTATTCAACATGTGTATATTGAAATTAAGTTTTATAATTGTTCATATGAATTAATTAAATTTAATTCGAAGTCATATGGAATTAGTAAAGGTAGAATTTAGAAACCTAGTTTGGGCATTGTTGTTACTTTACTCCCTTCTAGAGTCACGAGAAGCAATGATGATGGTTGTGAGTATTTCCTGCACAAAGATAGAATTCAAATTCACAAATGTATATGACCTAATCTTGAATGAATAAATTCATTAGAAGGAGATCCATGTATATTTTGGTAATAATTACAGTGTAGAAGGAAGAGGGAGTACCGCTGAATGGAAAATTCATCAAAAAGGGAAAGGTCAGAAAATATGAAGTAGCAGTAGCTCAATGGAAGGTTCTCCCTTATGTTGGAATTTTGGGAAGAAAGGGTAATTTAAAAAGGATTGTAGTAATTATATGGGGAACTCCAAAATATACACTACCAGATGTGGGTCTACAAATCTTACATTAGAAGAGAGGAGTTTTTTGATCCTATGTACCATAAGATTACTTGATTATTGGGTGATATACTTTGGATATTCATTCCATTCAACATCTAAGAGGGAGTGTATAAAAAGTTAAATCTCTAAAATATTTGAAATATTTCATCTAATAGATGGGAAATATCTTGAGATCATTGGAATTAGAGATATATATTTTTGGATAAGGAATAAAACATTTATTAATTTGAAAGATGTGTAGTACATCCCCTGATTAAAGAAGAACTTAATTTCCATGGGAAAACTCAATGATTCAGGTTTCTATAGAATGTTTATAGATAGAATGTGGAATATTTCACATGGATATATGGTAGTAGAAAAAGGATTAAAGTATGGGACCCTATATCTCATAGGTTCATTGGAAGGTTTGATGCATACTAGAGAATTTACTTCCACTAAAATTTATAATTAGTGTGTATACAACCTAAGTGATAAGGGAATGGAGATTCTTTCTACTAAGGGATTGTTGAAGATCAGAAGTATTAAATATAGAACATTCAAGGATTTTGTCTTTGAAAAATGGAGAAAAGTATCTTTATGAAGGTAAGGGAAAACTACAAAGAACCAAAAGATGGAGTTGGTTCACACAGATATTTGAGGGCTAGCTTATGAAGGTTCACTCTACTTCATGACTTTCATTGAAGACTGCACACATAAATTTTCAGTTTTCTTCATCAAGTATAGGTATTAAGTGTTCGATACTTTCATTTTATGTATGGATATGGTGGAAAAGGATACCAAAATTACGTTAAAGTTATTATAATTAGATGATGACTGTGATTATAGAATCAGGGAGTTCCAAAGTTTTTGTTGGTGAAAGGGGATTTGTTTCAAGAGGTCTGTGAAAGGAACTATAAAGAAAAATTTATTTATGAATATGATAAATATGACTTTGGTGGAAAAGGTTAGAAGCATTAGGATTCAAAAAGGGTTCCCCAAAGTTTTTTGTCTGTAGTATATGAATTGTCTGACACACTTAGTCAACCAGAGTTTATACTCACCCATTAGGTAAAAACTGTTAGAGAACCGTTGGTCCAAAAGAAAGGTTGATTTGAACAACCTCAAAGTCTTCAAAGCAGTCACCTATGACCACATTGATTCCAATGGACAAGAAAATATGGAGTCTTAGTCTTGATCATGTTACTTTGCTAACTATGGTTTTGAAGAATTTTTATTTTGACTATGGGATAATGATTCTTAGAAAGTTATTAAAAGTTGAGCTGTTATCTTTAATGAGGAGATTGTGTTGAAGGATGGGAACCTGGTGGGAAATTTTGATGAAAGAAAAGTATAATTGAAAGTTGGGTTTCACCTATATGGAAAACCAAAAGATTCACATATTCTAATAAATTTAGGAAAAACAATAGTTTAGGAAACACTAGACCATTCAACAGAGTTATTGGAAGAAATGGGTAAAATTTTGATAATATTTCTTAGGCCTGAAGTATCGAAGGGTTTAAGGAATGAAAAAGATTAAGCACTAAAAGTTAATACTATATAAGTTTCATTACCATAATGAGTTAAAACACATGAAAAAATATGAATATATAATAGGGAAAGTCGTCAATTAAAAAATTGTGAGAGTACTTTGCATTTTATACTTCTAATGAATGATGGAGAACGTAAATGCACAGATGAGGCAAGAAAAGAAGTGGGAGTTAGCTATAAGGGGTGAAATTGAATCCTTTTATGTGTATGGAACACTGGAGTTAATGAAGAGGCATATTGGGAATTAAATTATTAAAAAAAAATGGTTTATTGACTGAAGGAAGAGAAATATTGCATGAAATGAACTAGATTGGGCTATGACTAGAGCGAAACCTAACTCAGTCTTCCACTTTCTTAAAGGGAGTTACCAATACTGATGGGATAATAAATAGTTCTTCAGAACCATAAAACACACTTTGGTAATGTTTTTTAACTCATAGAACTAATACCAAAATATAGATTCCACACAATGATCCAACATGACCTATCCATATCAGGAACCTATCTATATAAATCAACATCATAAAATGATTAAGTGATATCCAAACAGAGTATGAAACATGCATAAGTAAATTAAAACATCACAAAATAGAACTAGAATATAAACAAAATCTCATAAATAAATCAACAAATAAGATCCATACTATCATGGTTGATACAAGAACATCCAAAAATAAAATGAAAACAATACCATAAGCAACCATCACTTAATAACTTCTCGATCACTCTCCATGTACCAAGACAACCATTAACCGAAAACCAAAACCCAAATATAGGTATAAACATAGCCAGGGAACCTAAAAAGAAACCATAATAGATGCATACACCATATAAAGTATTTAGGGTGTGAGTTCAACAAAGATCAGTGAGTTTTCACTAAAGAGTTTGTGCACTTTATTTTAAAAGGAATTTCATTTATGCTAGTTAGGAATAAAATTAAAAAAATATTTTTCAACTAATATGAGTGATAAAAAAATATCAACTCATAATATCTTCACAAAACATCCAAACCTTTTTAGGAAACCAATTTTTTTTGAAAACACTACTTTAAAAACATTACTTTCCTTTAGAAACACCCATTTTAAATCCTTTTTTCCAATCCATTTAGAAATATTATTACCAAAACACTTTTATAACCATTTATTTTAAAATAATACAAGAGGAAAATGAAAAATAAACAATGAGAAAATCAATATGCCAATGATGATTTAAAAAACGATAAAAAACCTAGGCAAATCATGTTTCTAATATGGTTCAATAAAACTAGGGGATACAAGAAGGAAATATCCTATCAAAAGTCAATTCGTATCATGGGTAATATACTAGGATTAAATATGAATGATATTAGAACCAATATCCTCAAAAACACTCTATTTAGGGGAATACCTAGAGAAACTAGAATAATCTCCCTTCATCTCCCTCTCAAGGGTCAATAAAAACACATATGCCCTTAGGAGGGTGCAACTCTCCTAGGTAACTAGCTGGTGAGTGCACATCGGGTAAGCATAACACACATACGGACCTTTTACTTAGCTACCTAGGGTTCCATGATAAAACTCAATGGAGGTGACAAATAATAAGACAAATAATGAGAACATAAATTAAGAATAATACAATAACCATAAATCTCATCTCACCTCCAACACCCTCACACGAAATAGTCAATTTTTATATCAATCATATGAAATAAAATATAAATAATACCCCATTGGGATATAATATATATCATACACACATAAGAATAAATGGTATCTTAAGAGGGTCTCATACACGCCATGAAATATAATGTAAAAGTGTTAAATGGGACTTACTAAAACTTAGCCAAGGATTCAAATCAATTTTCCTATCTTTTAGATTCATTTCAGAACATTGTTTACAACAAAACATTTATAAACAACCTTGAAACTCATTTAAATCACATTTACCATAAAAACCTACACTTCAACCAATTTGTGACGCAAATGGGGTCATATAAAATTAAAAACACCCACTCTATTCTAAAACATGTTTTTAACACATTTAAAGTCACTTGGAACCCAAGAACATTTTAACAAATAGAAAACCACTTGAAATTCACTTTGAACACTTTTATGAAAAATGGAAAACCACCTGAAATGTAGAGACCCAAAGCTTGACGTACATGAAAATTACATTACTTTTTCGGAATACTTAATACATAACAAAAACAGACACACAAGAACCATAATAGTTTAGTGTCTTTGGAAACTTGGAACGTAATCTTCTAATCGTGGTGAAAGATCTTCAACATCTCCCATAAAGATCTTCCCCTTTTTTTCTTACCTACAACCCTTCTTGATATCATGGGGAAAAGAAAACATAAAAAGGGTGATCTCAAATGCTCAGTATGGGTAAGCATGGATAAAATAAAACATACCATATACATTTGAACTTAAAAACATGAACATAATGTTTAAACATCAAAAGCTTGAGCAATGACATAAAACATGGAAGTACGTAAGGCATAGATCATAAAGAAACATTAAGAATGATAAAATAGCATGGGAATAAAACATGTAATTGTGGCAACCATTAAGCACATGATATGATTTTCATAGTAGCCAAGGCATTGCTGCCAAGACCATCTTAGTGGACAAAGTCCCTTTCTGAATCGAGTTCACTCCTCTTTCCAGTCCTCTAATACTGAACCGTATTAACTTACCGTTCCAGCCATGTCTATCTCATGAGATATAAATCTTTACCCAATGCATTGGAGGGAGATATATGTCCCACCCATCTCATAATGAAATCATTCTTACTTGTTCCACAAAATAAACTTAAAACATTCATCATAACCCAAAGTATAGAATGGGTTTCATAAAAATCATCCCATCATCTCATAATCCATATAAAACAATTGGAAATTTCATCATAAGAAAAGTTAAACCATGTAAATCATAGAGAAATTAAACTTGAAACATACACATATGAAATAATGTCATCTTATATGGAAAATGGTTTTGATAAAACACTTGAAATGAATTCTTGAGGAAAATATCCTTTTTTCTTCAAAAGCATTCTGTTTTCACAAAATGTAATGCAATTTTAAAATAAAAGGATTTTTTTGAAAATAGTCATGAAATATTTTGGAGGAAGCTTCATGAAAATAAGGCTTTATAAAACCGTAAAAATTTGTTCGTGCCGTACAAGTTAAAAAAACATTCTTCTCGTACTTTTGCTGGAAAAGTAAAAAAAGTACCTCGTAACGTAATCAAAAGAAAGATTCCTTACATACCATGTAGTAAAAGTAAAAAATGGGTAAAAAGGACTTTAAACATACATGAAAACACTTTTATAAAACATGTACATAGATGATATAAATAACCCCAGTAAATACTTACGAATAAGCAATCTCAGATAAAAATGAGATTTGCAAAATTATCCCTTACCTTAGGTCCGATATGCTTTGTATGTATCCGAAACTCCTGTATAATGATTTAAATAATGTCATTGACTTATTAAATAATCATACTCATTGTTATGATATCATATATGGTTCACTTATGACTTTATATTACACGTTTTTTTGTAAATTCCATGTTAAAGAGTGTTTTGGGTAAAATCGTTTCATTTGTCGTCCGTGTTTTGACTTGTAATTATTCATATGATTACTTAGATCATAATTACTTAATTAAAAAAATATAAAACATGATTTATATATAATATATATTCAGAATATACATATATATAATAGATCGATAAATGGAAAGAAATACACCATTCATGGAGACGGTAGTTCGTACGTACGCATGAACGTTGTTTTCGTTTCCTCATTGAATTGAATGGAATTAATTGGATGACATACATATATATATATAAATAAATCCAGTATCATTATTATGTAATATATTTCATGATTACTTATTATATATACATTATAATCATTCATGAATGGTTAATCATTAAGAATGAATCTCATCGCGTCGTGGAGACGGTATTCCGTACGTACGCACGAGCGATGATATCGTTCCCATGATCGCAGAATTTTATTGGAGTGTATGTATACTATTACAGAATCAATATCACTTTACAATAATCATATATAGGTATTATTTACACCATTATACCCATCCAAGTAAGGTGGTGGTGGAAAATAGATTACACCACGGCGTGGAGACGGTATTCTGTACGTACGCACGCGTGGTGATTTCATTTTCCATATGATGGATAGATGGTGAAATAGGGTTGTTTCATACTTATAATAACATATCAGTATATTAGTGATACTTATGTTATTACTTCATAATGAAACAACCTAATAAGAAGAAGTGGAAGAAGAAATAAAGTTGAAAGAATCGGTAATAGACATTACCTCTTCTTTGAAGCGCCTCTTTGAGACCTCCTCTTAGGGAACTAAAATTGGTCTTTGAAGAAGAAAAAGACCTCTAGGATGTTTCTAGGTAAGTGGAGAAGATAATTTGGCAGGGGTTGGCCGAGCTTGAAGGCTCAAAGTGGTGTGAGGAAGAGAGGGATGAGGTGCCCTTTTATAAGGGAGGAGATGGGCACCTTTGGAATAACTAAAAATATTATTTTATTATAAAGTAATATTCGGTTTTTAATATCTCCAAATTGATATATTTCGAAGATAATGTGGGTATGGGTCTAAATACTCTCATCCAATAGAATTTAGACAAGTTTAGATCATTATATTAACCTTATCTTTTAGTTTTAACTCTTAGTTAATTAGATTGACATTTACCATGTCACTTTGTATTTTTATATTATATAGTTAATAAATTTACCATATACATCCAAGAGACCCCCAAGTGATACATTAATGATAAAAATATCATTATATAAGTTTCTTGGATGAACCTTAGATTTTTAGGAATATAATAACAATTAATAATATAATATTTGTTTTAAAAACTATTTTATGTCAATTTTGACACTATTTGGTAATTGATTTTTGTGAAAATCATAACAGAATTATTAGTTCTAAAAAAGTTAATTAAATCAATAATAACATGTCATATTAACATAGAAAATTATTTTAATTCATAAATAGTCTCAAATTACATTTATTTGGGTATTTATAACATCAATTATGTCAATATTTCATTAATAAGATAATTACTGCATCATCATTGTGTCATAAATAAATTAACTTATTTTAAGTCTAAAAATTAAAAATAAAATAACATTATGTAGGAAATATTTTTATATTTCTAATTAATATTTATAGTCATATTTATCTTATGTATAACACTGTATTAAAAATGATTTAGTTATTAAACTTTGATTTTTACTATTTTAACCTTTCTTTAAATAAATTAATAATAAATGTCCTAATCTAATCCAAGTGGGCCTAAATGGTCATATTTTATTACTAAGGTTGTTTTGGGTCGAATTAAACTTATAAAATAGAATTAGGACATGTGTTAGGGTAATAATAATATCATTTTTACCCTTAATTACCCTATTTATTTTTAACCATGGTAAAAAAAGTAAAAAGTTACTATTCACCAAAAATTATTTTCATCTCATTGAACCAAATTTTAGTCCTTGATATTAACCGTGTCTCTCGGATTTTCGAAATTCCACTCACAGAAGTGGTAAAATTAAGTTTTATGAAAAATTCAGTTTTTTAACTACCACTTAGTGGTTTCACTATTCATAAAAAAATGAAAGTTTCCAGAAAAATACCAAAAATTAGGCCTAAGCTATATTTGATATTATGAATTAAAAAATGATGTCTATTTTACCAAATTCAAAACATATCAGTTACATTAACTAATTTAAAAATTAATTCCCATCGTCAAAACAAATAGCGTGTTTTTAAGAGATAATAACTATCAAAAGATTGACACTTGTTTATGTCTGGTTTAAATGTGAAATTACATCCAATGATCAACATTGTATTAAATTGTAAACATATATTCTAAATATACTTTAAAACCACTCAAATTAATAATTTATCAATATTAATTATTTCGATTAAAAAAGTTGTTTTTAATTAAAATTTAGTAATTTTCACTATTCATCAGAATATGAAAGTTATCCGAAAAGTACCAAAATTTCACCCTAAGCTAATTTCGATATTCCGAATCCAAAAATGAAGTCCATTTTGAAAGATAAAATTTACAAAATTTCAAAAAGTGGGTATTACTATTCATAATGGCTAGTTCATAATAATATTATAATAATATCTCATTTAGTGAAACTCGGTATTGTGTACTACCCACTCTATCGAGGAAGGTCTTTATTGCGTGTAATGAAAGACAAGTCCGGGATGCGTGTTGTGCAAGATCATTTTGGTGTAGCGTACAACACAAGACATTAATGAAATTAAAAAGAATATTTTTCATAAAATCTTGGGGTGTTACATTCTACCCCCCTTAAAATGAATTTCGCCCTCGAAATTCGTTGGGGTTATAAATGGTTTGCTACTCGAAAGTTTCTTTAATAGAATCCCACATTGTAAAAAGGAATACCAAAACTTGGCTTTAAAAACTAAAGTATGAAACGTAACGGTTACCCAAATTAACTCATCACTGGGTTTCCACGTAGGAGAACATAGGTGAAAATATTGATATGGAAGAAAAATCTAACCATCAATTTCTGATGGAGAGTGGTAGAGAACATGGCTATGAAAAAGCTAACAATCACAAAGCCATAAATTTGTGACGATCTAAGGTACCATCTGATTCATCGGATATAATAGCACTACGAAAACTTTTTTGGTTTTTAAGATCATTTCCCTAAAGTTGATGAAATTGGAATTAGAAGAAATACTTTCGTTATTTTGGTACAGTCTCACCGTTGGTCGTTCTATGGACAATTTTTACTTCATCTCTTAAAGAAATGAAGTTGAATTTTTCATTCGTGAATTTTTAGCAGATCATGTGATAGAATGATGGGTCATTCCATCTGTCTCAAATAAAAGGTTAGAAAATTTATCAAAAAAATACATAAGTCCATCTATAGTGATATTAATCATATATGGTTCCTAAAATGGACTTATACTTCATATATCATACTTCTTAATATAATAAAACTAGTTTCTACTAAACAAGGACTTCCTGTAGTCCAGTGGTAGGCGATAAAGGCCAGTCGCACTTCGATTGTGGGTTCGATTCCCACAGCCTTGTCCGACGCGATGGGCTGTCGCCCATCCTACAGGTTGTCCTTTTTCTAAAACTACATTACTATAACATACCATCAATAATATCAAAAAAATTTCTATCCTTAAACAATACTAACTTATCTCCAAAATAATCTATTCCAATATTTATCTAAAATACTTCGGTCCAAGCTCATAGTATAAAGAAAATGATTACTTGAAATGTCATCAACCAACCATCATTTATACCCCATATATATTGTTTGTCACATTCGAATCATGTGAATACCTTAATCATGTATTCTCTTGAAAAATGAATACCCATTAAACCATAGTGAAAACATGAATGCTGTCAAAAGTTAACTCTTTCCTCATACCAAAATCCAAAAATTCTATATACTCAAATCATGATATAACCTTCTCCTTATATCAGTCACGAGCTCATGAATACTATCAAACATTTAATTTTCTCCTTAACCCTTCATTATGAGCATATCATCTACTTTCCAAAAATATCTGAATAACCTTTCATGTTTACTAGTACCATTAATCATACACTTTCAAAACTTAGGAAAGAAAACAGTGTAACAATCCTTAGATGTCTCTTTATTCCATAGTACCATGAGATTACTTATACAACATTACACTTGATAAACATGTAATCATTCCACTACCTTCTTAAACCATTAACCGAGCTTCAACAATTCTTTCATCTCACATATCATTTGTATTCTCTTCATCATCATCAACATAAATAATACCCATACGACCGTACTGATTCTCTTCATGAGACTTTCCCTTAGGGCATTGGTTTGCATAATTCTCGTACATTCCACATTTAAAACATTTAACCATTGTTGATGTCGTAGCAATACCATTATCCTCATTCATGGTGTTAACTGAACCTTTTCCTTTGCACTTACTAGATTTGTGTCCTTCTTTTCCACACCCAAAGCATCTTCCAGTTCCTTTGAAACAATATCCCCGATGCCTCTTCCCACATGATTTACATGAGGGAAATTGAACTTTCTTTCCTCTATTATCATCATGAAACTCCATCTTTCTCTTATTATCTGAGTCGGGAAACTTACCAAAGTTGAGATTATTGATCATATTATGAGATTGATGATTAGGCATAATAACGATGTTTGGACTTCCAAATCCTGTTTCATTTGGTTTCTCATGAAGAATATCATTCCATTGTCCGTCATATCCTCCATTATCATGAATCTTCCTGTTTCCAGCCATTTTATAAAACCCAAAAAAAATTGTGTGAGAGGAAAAATTCATGCTAGGGAAAAAACATAGTAAAGGGGAAGTACCCTCAATATCTAACATCTTAGGTTAAATTCTAAGATCGTTAGCGCAATTCTATGACTATAACCTATACGTATGCTTAACCTAAGGGACATCCCTAGACATACCTTAGAAATATCTCTAGAGATCTCACTAAAGTTTTCGCATCCTAGTTTCCAAAGGTTAACTAAACCTTTCATCTGATACCAACTGTAGAGACCCGAATCTTGACGTACAAGAACATTACATTACTTTTTCGGAATACTTAATACATAACAAAAACAGACACACAAGGACCGTAATAGTTTAGTGTCTTTGGAAACTTAGAACGTAATCTTCTAATCGTGGTGAAAGATCTTCAACATCTCCCATAAAGATCTTCCCTTTTTTTTGTTACCTAAAACCTTTCTTTATATCCTGGGGAAAAGAAAACATAAACAGGGTGATCTTAAATGCTCAGTAAGGGTAATCATGGATAAAATAAAACATAACATATACATTTGAACTTAAAAACATGAACATAATGTTTAAACATCAAAAGCTTGAGCAATGACATAAAACATGGAAGTACGTAAGGCATAGATCATAAAGAAACACTAATAATGATAAAATAGCATGGGAATAAAACATTTAATTGTGGAAACCATTAAGCACAAGATATGATTTCCATAGTAGCCAAGGCATTGCTGCCAAGACCATATTAGTGGACAAAGTCCCTTTCTGAATCGAGTTCACTCCTCGTTCCAGTCCTGTAATACTAAACCGGATTAACTTACCATTCCAGCCATGTCTATCTCATGAGATATAAATCTTTACCCAATTTACTGGAGGGAGATATAGGTCCCACCCATATCATTATGAAATCATTCTTACTTGTGCCACAAAATAAACTTAAAACATTCATCATAACCCAAAGAATAAAATGGGTTTCATAAACATCATCCCATCATCTCATAATCCATATAAAACAATTGGAAATTTCATCATAAGAAAATTGAAACCATGTAAATCATAGAGAAATTAAACTTGAAACATACACATATGAAATAATGTCATCTTAGATAGAAAATGGTTTGGATAAAACACTTGAAATGAATTCTTGAGGAAAATATCCTTTCTTCTTCAAAATAATTCTCTTTTCACAAAATGTCATGCAATTTTAAAATAAAAGAATTTTGTTGAAAATAGTAATTAAATCTTTTGGAGGAAGCTTCATGAAAATAAGGCTTTATAAAACCGTAATAATCTGTTCGTGCCGTATAATTTAAAAAAACATTCTTCTTGTACTTTTGCCGAAAAAGTCAAAAAAGTACCTCGTAACGTAAACAAAAGAAAGATTCCTTACATACCATGTAGTAAAAGTCAAAAATGGGTAAAAAGGACTATAAACATACATGAAAAAAGTTTTATAAAACATGCACTTGGATGATATAAATAACCCTAGTAAATACTTACGAATAAGCAATCTCGGATAAAAATGAGATTTGCAAAATTATCTCTTACCTTAGGTCTGATATGCTTCATATGTATCATAAACTCCTGTATAATGATTTAAATAATGTCATTGACTTATTACAGAATCATATTAATTGTTATGATATCATATATGGTTCACTTATGACTTTATATTACCCGTTCTTTTGTAAATTCCATGTTAAAGAGTGTTTTGGGTAAAATCGTTTCATTTGTCGTCCCTATTTTGACTTGTAATTATTCATATGATTACTTAGATCATGATTAATTAATTACAGAATATAAAAAATGATTTATATATAATATATATTAAGAATATACATATATATAATAGATCGATAAATGGAAAGAAATACACCATTTATGGAGACGGTAGGTCGTACGTGCGTATGAACGTTGTTTTCGTTTCCTCATTGAATTGAATGGAATTAATTGGATGACATACATATATATATATACATAAATACAATATCATTATTATGTCATATATTTCATGATTACTTATTATATATACATTATAATCATTCATGAATGGTTAATCATTTAGAATGAATCTCATCGCGTCGTGGAAACGATATTCCGTACGTAGGCAGGAGCGATGATATCGTTCCCATGATCGCAGAATTTTATTGGAGTGTATGTATACTATTACAGAATCAATATCAATTTACAATAATCATATATAGTTATTATTTACACCATTATACCCATCCAAGTAAGGTGGTGGTGGAAAATAGATTACACCACGGCGTGGAGACTGTATTCTGTACGTACGCACGCGTGGTGATTTCGTTTTCTATAGGATGGATAGATGGTGAAATAGGGTTGTTTGATACTTATAATAACATATCAGTATATGAGTGATACTGATGTTATTACTTCATAATGAAAAAACCTAAGAAGAAGAAGAAGAAGAAGAAATAAAGTTCAAAGAATCGGTAACGAACATTACCTCTTCTTTGAAGCGCCTCTTTGAGACCTCCTCTTAGGGCACTAAAATTGGTCTTTGAAGAATACCAGGACCTCTATGATGTTTCTAGGGAAGTGGAGAAGAGAATTTGGTAGGGTTTGGGCGAGCTTGAATGCTCAAAGTTGTGTGAGGAAGAGAGGGAGGAGGTACCCTTTTATAAGGGAGGAGAGGGGCACCTTTGGAATAACTAAAAATATTATTTTATTATAAAGTCATATTCGGTTTTTAATAGATACAAATTGATATATTTCTAAGATAATGTGGGTATGGGTCGAAATCCTCTCATCCAATATAATTTAGACAAGTTTAGGTCATTATATTAACCTTATCTTTTAGTTTTAACTCATAGTTAATTAGATTGACATTTACCATGTCACTTTGTATTTTTATATTATATAGTTAATAAATTTACCATATACATCCAAGTGACCCCAAGTGGTCCATTAATGATACACATATCATGATATAAGTTTCTTGGCCGAACCTTAGATTTTTAGGAATATAATAACAATTAATAATATAATATTTGTTTTAAAAACTATTTTATGTCAATTTTGACACAATTTGGTAATTGATTTTTGTAAAAATCATAATAGAATGATTAGTTCGAAAAAAGTTATTTAAATCAATACTAACATGTCATATTAACATATAAAATTATTGGAATTCATAAAAAGTCTCAAATTACATTTATTTGGGTATTTATAACATCAATTATGTCAATATTTCATTAATAAGATAATTACTACATCATCATTGTGTCATAAATAAATTAAATTATTTTAAGTCTAAAAATTAAAAATAAAATACCATTATGTAGGAAATATTTTTATATTTCTAATTAATATTTATAGTCAAATTTATCTTATGTATAACCCTATATTAAAAATGATTTAGTTATTAAACTTTGATTTTAACTATTTTAACCTTTCTTTAAATAAATTAATAATAAATGTCCTAATCTAATCCAAGTGGGCCTAAATGGTCATAATTTATTCCTAAGGTTGTTTTGGGTCGAATTACACTTTTCCAATAGAATTAGGACATGTTTTAGGGTAATAATAATATCATTTTTACCCTTAATTACCCTATTTACTTTTAACCGTGGTAAAAAAAAGTAAGAAGTTACTATTCACCAAAAATTATTTTCATCTCATTGAACCACATTTTAGTCCTTGATATTAACTGTGTCTCTAGGATTTTATAAATTCCACTCAAAGAAGCGGTAAAATTAAGTTTTATGAAAAATTCAGTTTTTTAACTACCACTTAGTGGTTTCACAATTCATAAAAAAATGAAAGTTTCCAGAAAAATACCAAAAATTAAACCTAAGCTATATTTGATATTATGAATTCAAAAATGATGTCTATTTACCAAATTCAAAACATATCAGTTACATTAACTAATATAAAAATTAATTCCCATCGTCAAAACAAATAGCGTGTTTTTAAGAGATAATAACTATCAAAAGATTGACACTTGTTTATGTCTGGTTTAAATGTAAAATTACATCCAATGAACAACATTGTATTAAATTGTAAAAATATATTATAAATATACTTTAAAAAAACTCAAATTAATAATTTATCAATATTAATTATTTCGATTAAAAAAGTTGTATTTAATTAAAATTTAGTAATTATCACTATTCATCAGAATATGAAAGTTATCTGAAAAGTACCAAAATTTCACCCTAAGCTAATTTCGATATTCGGAATCCAAAAATGAAGTCCATTTTGAAAGATAAAATTTATAAAATTTCAAAAAGTGGGTATTACTATTCATAACGGCTAGTTCATAATAATATTATAATAATATCTCGTTTAGTGAAACTCCGTATTGCATACTACACATGCTATCGAGGAAGGTATTTATTGCGTGTAATGTGAGACAAGTCAGGGATGCGTGTTGTGCAAGATGATTTTGGTATAGCGTACAACATAGGACATTAATGAAATTAAAAAGAAGATTTTTCATAAAATATCAGGGTGTTACATTCTACCCCCCTTAAAATGAATTTCGCCCTCAAAATTCGTCGGGGTTATAAATGGTTTACTACTCAAAAGTTTCTTAAATAGAAACCCACTTTGTAAAAAGGAATACCAAAACTTGGCTTTAAAAACTAAAGTATGAAACATAATGGTTACCCAAATTAACTCATCACTGGGTTTCCACGTAGGAGAACATAGGTGAAAATATGGATATGGAAGAAAAATCTAACCATCAAGTTCTGATGGAGAGTGGTAGAGAACATGGATATGAAAAAGCCAACAATCACAAAGCCATAAATTTGTGACGATATAAGGTACCATCTGATTCATCAGATATAATAGCACTAGGACAACATTTTTGGTTTTCAAGATCATTTCCCTAAAGTTGATGAAATCAGAATTAGAAGAAATACTTTCGTGATTTTGGTACATTCTCATCGTTGGTAGTTATTTGGAAAATTTCCACTTCATATCTTAAAGAAATGAAGTTGAATTTTTCATTTGTGAAGTGTTAGCAGATCATGTGATAGAATGATGGGTCATTCCATCTGTCTCAAACAAAAGGTTAGAAAAGTTATCAAAAACATACATAAGTCCATCTATAGTGAGATTAATCATATATGGTTCCTAAAATGGACTTATACTTCATATATCATACTTCTTAATATAATAAAACTAGTTTCTACTAAACAGGGACTTCCTGTAGTCCAGTGGTAGGCGATAAAGGCCAGTCACACTTCAGTTGTGGGTTCGATTCCCACAGCCTTGTCCGACGCGATGGGTTGTCGCCCATCCTGAAGGTTGTCCTTTTTCTAAAACTACATTACTATAACATACCATCAATAATATCGAAAAAAGTTTTATCCTTAAACAATAATAACTTATGTCCAACATAATCTATTCCAATATTTATCTAAAATACTTCGGTCCAAGCTCTAGTATAAAGAAAATGATTACTTGAAATGTCATCAACCAACCATCATTTATCCCCCATATATATTGTTGGTCACATTCCAATCATGTGAATACCTTAATCATGTATTCTCTTGAAAAATGAATACCCATTAAACCTTAGTGAAAACATGAATGCTGTCAAAAGTTAACTCTTTCCACATACCAAAATCCAAAAATTCTATATACTCAAATCATGATATAACCTTCTCCTTATATCAGTCAGGAGCTCATGAATACTATCAAACATTTAATTTTATCCTTATCCCTTCATTATGCGCATATCATCTACTTTCCAAAAATATCTGAATAAACATTCATGGTTACTAGTACCATTAATCATACACTTTCAAAACTTAGGAAAGACAACAGTGTAACAATCCTTAGATGTCTCTTTATTCCATAGTACTATGAGCTTACTTATACAACATTACACTTGATAAACATGTAATCATTCCACTAACTTCTTAAACCATTGACCGAGCTTCAACAATTCTTTCATCTCACATATCATTTATAGTCTCTTCATCATCATCAACATAAATACTACCCATACGACCATACCGATTCTCTTCATGGGACTTTCCCTTAGGGCATTGGTTTGCATAATGCCCGTACATTCCACATTTAAAACATTTAACCATTGTTGATGTCGTAGCAATACCATTATCCTCATCCATGGTGTTAACTGAACCTTTTCCTTTTCACTTACTAGCTTTGTGTCCTTCTTTCCACACCCAAAGAATCTTCTAGTTCCTTTGAAACAATATCCCCGATGCCTCTTCCCACATGATTTACATGAGGGAAATTGAACTTTCTTTCCTCTATGATATCATGAAACTCCATCTTTCTCTTATTATCTGAGTCAGGAAACTTACCAAAGTTGAGATTATTGATCATATTATAAGATTGCTGATTAGGCATAATAACAATTTCTAGACTTCCAAATCCCGTTTCATTTGGTTTCTCATGAATAATATCATTCCATTGTCCGTCATATCCCCCATTATCACGAATCTTTCTGTTTCCAGCCATTTTCTAAAACCCAAAAAGAATTGTGTGAGATGCAAAATTCATGCTAGGGAAAACAACATAGTAAAGGGGAAGTACCCTCAATATCTAACATCTTAGGTTAAATTCTAAGATCGTTAGCACAATTCTAGGACTATAACCTATACGTATACTTAACCTTAGGGACATCCCTAAACATACCTTTGAAATATCTCTATAGATCCCACTAAAGTTTTCGCATCCTAGTTTCCAAAGATTAACTAAACCTTTCCTCTGATACCAACTGTAGAGATCCGAAGCTTGACGTACATGAACATTACATTACTTTTGCAGAATAATTAATACATAAGAAAAACAGACACACAAGGACCGTAATAGATTAGTGTCTTTGGAAACTTGGAACGTAATCTTCTAATCGTGGTGAAAGATATTCAACATCTCCCACAAATATCTTCCCTTTTTTTCTTACGTAAAACCTTTCTTTATATCCTGGGGAAAAGAAAACATAAAAAGGGTGAGCTCAAATGCTCAGAAAGGGTAAGCATGGATAAAATAAAACATACCATATACATTTGAACTTAAAAACATGAACATAATGTTTAAACATAAAAATCTTGAGCAATGACATAAAACATGGAAATACGTAAGGCATAGATCATAAAGAAACATTAAGAATAATAAAATAGCATGGGAATAAAACATGTAATTGTGGAAACCATTAAACACATGATATGATTTCCACAGTAGCCAAGGCATTGCTACCAAGACTATCTTAGTGGACAAAGTCCCTTTCTGAATCGAGTTCACTCCTCGTTCCAGTCCTGTAATACTGAACCTGATTAACTTACCGTTCTGGCCATGTCTATCTCATGAGATATAAATATTTACCCAATGCATTGGAGGGAGATATAGTTCCCACCCATCTCATAATGAAATCATTCTTACTTGTTCCAAAAAATAAACTTAAAACATTCATCATAACCCAAAGAATAAAATGGGTTTCATAAACATCATCCCATGATCTCATAATCCATATAAAACAATTGGACATTTCATCATAAGAAAAGTGAAACCATGTAAATCATAGAGAAATTAAACTTGAAACATACTGTAACACCCCAGATAAATAAAGAGTATGACATTTTCACTTTTATCCATATTTGTGAATAAAATTTTAATATAACTTTAAAGGGGACGCTATGCTCGATGGCGTACCCAACACGCAACAACGAGTTTCTTGGGAATCTTACGTTGCACTCTAATAATAAAATAATATTATTTTAAATAATAGTTAATGCCTAGACGTTGTAATGGCTGGAATGAACAGAACTACCTACAAAATGATTATATATGTTTGTCAAATATTTTTACTCTTTACAATAAATGTTAGAGGATTAAAAATGCGAATGAATCCAATTTTAAGCGTAGACAGCCTAATATTCTTTAAAATGTCGATTAACCGCCTTTTGATGGAGAACCTCTTTTAAATCCACTTTTTGAAAATTTTATGTGTTATATTTGACAAAATAATATTCTTTTTTATAATCGGGACATCAAAATTTACTTTGTGTAAATTTTTGGTATTTTTCCGAAAAAGTTCAATTTTTAATGAATAGTGAAAAATGTTGTATTTTAATTCAAAACCTCTTTTTAATATAATTTATTAATATGATTAGATTATATTTTTAATTGGTTTTAAAGTTTAAATAGAATATATTTTTACCATTTAATCCAATGGTGGTCATTGTAATTAATATCACTTTAAGATTGGACATAAACGAGTGTTAATCTTTTGAAAGATATTGTTTCATAAAAACACACTATTTGTTTTAACAGCGGGATTTAATTATAAAATTAATTAATGAAACTTCTATGTTATGAATTTGGTAAAATAGAAATAATTTTTGAATTCAGAATATCAAATTTAGCTTAGGGTGAATTTTTGGTATTTTTCGGAAAAACATCAATTTTTGATGAATAGTGAAACCACAAAGTGGTGGTTACAAAATTTGATTTTTCGTTTAAATGGGACTTTACCACTTCTGTGATTTGAATTTAAAAAATCCAATTTAAATTATATTAATTTTTAATTAAAATTTGGTTCACTGGGATGAAAATAATTTTTAATGAAAAGTAACTTTTAAGTTTTATTAATCGCGATTAAAGGTAATTAGTGTGATTTAAGGTAAAAATGATATTATAATAAAATGAAAATATATTGAAACTTGTCCTAAACCTATTGGATGAGTTATGGCCGACCAAGACAACACATGTGTAGATTTTTGGTACCCCATGGAGCCACTTGGGTTTGATAATGACATTTATGCCTTTTATTTAAAGTTAAAATAAAAATGTCACAAACATGATTTGTTTTACTAAAACAATTTTTACATGTGGTTATACAAGTCATAATTTTTAATATAAATAGTAATTGGAAAGCTAAAAATATTTCCTACATCATAGTATTTTTTTTATAATTTTTAGACATTAAATAAATTAAATTATTTATCACATCATGATGATGCAGCGATGACCTCATTAATAAACTATTTAAATAAAATAGAAAGATAATGTAAATTCTAAGACCTACACATGTCCAAAACCTATTGGATGGGTGGATTTAGAACCCTTATCACCTTAGACTCGAATTATATCAATGTAGGACCATTAAAATCCGAAAACCATTTGAAAATAAAGTAACATTTTATACTTTACCAAGAGTGCCCCTCCTCTCCTCTTATAAAAGGCCCCCACCTCCACCACCTTACCCACACCTCTCAAGCCTTTGGTTCGGCCAAGATCTAATCATTTTGTCTCTCAAAATCCCTATCCTCATCCTAGAATCCTTAACTTAGGTAGGAAGCTCTTCAAGAAACCCTTTTGGTTCAAACCAAAGGGAGTTACCCAATTTTAAGGTAACGTCTTCACTTGTGCTCTTTTGTTTTATTTTGCTTCTCCAACCCCCTAAACTCTTTTTATTAATTTCTTTTGTAACAACTCCAGTATATTCAATATACTATGATGTTTTTATAATAATTATTAGAGCTACACTTACACAAACCTTCATCTAATGGTTAAAGAACATACTGTTTCTGTGGATGACGAATTTCTACCTCACGGAATGATGATTGTTCAACACTCATATAACACCTTCAAAGATGGACATTAAGATGTCACTATGTTTATATATGATATATAATATTTTTATGTTTTACTTAAGCTTCTGTATTTTTCATTTGTAGAATACCTTTAGGGATTCCATTATGGGTATACGCGATATCTTCATTTTAGGAAGTGCGGACTACCGCCCCCTCAAAGTGATTTTATTCGTTAATGCCATATGTGGGATGTATAAAGGATGGATTTAAAGTTATTATATATGATTTTATACTGGAATTATAATATACCTTTATATAATTATTTTTTTATTTCCATTAAAGTGAGAGATAGAAATGAAAGTAGCGTTCATGCGTACGTACGGCTTACCGTCTCCATGAACGGTGCATTTCATTTCTTATCCTCAAATGTAATGTAAAATTATAAGTACATATAATGGATATATATGATTTGTGATACATCTAAATGATTAATATAATTCTGTAATTAAAAATATACACATCTCTCATTTAGTTTTAATTCCATTAATATGACATAGAAATGAAAGTAGCGTTCATGCGTACGTATGACTTACCGTCTCCATGAACGGTGCATTTCATTTGTTACCTCTAAATGATTATGTAATATTATAAATACATGTATATGCTGGATATATATGATATATATGATATCCAAATCAGGAATTTCATTCTGGATATAAATAACCTTTGACCACACGAACAACATGTAATTGTAAGAAGTCCACTTTTGACTTAAGAACCAAATATCGACAAAACAAACATTATTAACATAAATGATTACATAATGTTTATAACATGTCAATAATTGATATAAAAGGAATAATGAACTTGAAAAAGGTTCTTAAGAAAGTAGAAATTAACTCAAGTTTATTATTCAGGACGTTAAAGAACGATCGAGTCAAGTCGGACCCGAGGTAAGGGATCCTACTCCTCTCTTTCTTTTTAAGTACGCTCTTTTATGTCATTCCTTTAAAGATCATATTTTTTTATTATTGGGATGTTATTTTATATTACTCTTAATGTAATTTTTATTTTCATATGATGAGATACCCTATTCTCTCTCATCAATCCATTTTGGAAGTTTTGAGTGGCGCCGTTAGGCTGCCGAATTTTCGTAAGAGATCTAACCTCTCTCTTTCTTTTTAAGTACTCTCCTTTATGTCACTTCTTTTAAGCTCATATTTGTTATGTTGGGGGATGTTATTTTATATTCCTCTTTATATAAAATTTATGTTAATATTATGAGATACCCTATTTGATCTCATCAATCCATTTTTGTAAGTTTTATGTGGCACCGTTAGGCTGCCGAGTTTTTGTAAGGGATTTTTCATCTCACTTTTATTCCCGTGACATTTATGCTAAGTTTTCCACTATTTCCTTTGAGTGGTGTATGTACTTCCCAATATAATACAATTTGTGTAGTATAATTTCATTTATGGGTATTTACATCTTCATTGTATGACCCTTCTTCCATGGGGTGTACGTTTCAAAAGTTACGCAACTCGGTAAGGGGACCTTTCACCCTCCTTTTTTTAAAAGACTTATTTTGTTATGTCTTTTAATTCACATACTATTATGATGGGATATGTTCTTATATATCCTTATTTATGTAAATTTTATGTCCATGTGATGAGACCCCCTTTATCTCTCTCATCAACCCTTTTTGTAAAATTTTATGTGATGCCGTTAGGCTGTCAAATTTTACCAAGGGAACTTCTTAACCCAATTTCGATTTCTTTGGGTTTAACATGTAGTTATTGAATATGTAATACTTTGAATATGCGTGAATAACCTTTGATTGTTTTACACTTAATTTCCACTTATATTGGGTGTATTTATATTTGTCAGACATAATTATGAGATTGATTTATCCTTAATTTAAGGATACCTTCTTTATAATGGATTTCATCTCATTTTACATTTCTTTTGAGACTTAATTGTTGTCATGCACTAATTCAATCTTATATGGTGTGCATACTGTCCTTTTACATATTATATCATGAATCCCTTTATTCTCATGATATTATAAAGTTCGGATTAAATGTTATTCCGCTATTATTTGTATTCAAGAGTCTCTCATTTTGTTAAAAACTCTTTAACAAAAATATCATTTTAAATGTTTTAAAGATTTATTATTCTAAATCTTTATCTTTAATGTCCATGTTTTCAAAATGGTTTTCAGTATTTATTTATATGGACATTAATGTTTTAAAATTATAATTCCAATAAAATCTTAAAAGTGGTATGGGACACTTTGATTCAAAAATCTCTTTTAATGATTTTTGAAAATGGATTGATTAATTCAATATCTTGGAATTACTTATTTTGATTGAAAATGAAATGTTGTTATTGAAATGTTTATATTTTCAATATTTTATGTGTAATGATGGTACTTGGACATTATTACGGGTGGTTCCGTGAATACCAGGACGGGTGGTTACGTTATAACCTCCAATGCATTGGGTATGGAAGTCGGTCGTATGTCTATTCCATTAAGTATGTATGGAAGTTGGCCGAATGGCTATTCCATTAAGTGACATGTGTGGAAGTTGACCTTATGGTTATTCCACTTAAGTATGTTTATGTCCCAAGTTACCTTTATATGTTATGTGATCTTTATATGGGTTTTATGGTAATATTTTGGTTACAGAAGGGTAAGTAATGAACTTTTATTCAGTGAAGAGTTTTTACTACTTAGAAAAGGTGAAAAGTATTACTTTGATAAATTATACAAGGTTTACTTGTTGTTTTGAAAAACTAACAGTTTTTATTCTTTATGTATCCGTTACTGAGATTTTTATGCTCATCTCAAGTTTTTAAAATGTTTTTCACAGGACTTAACGTGGAATAGGGTCAAGGATGGGATCAAAGGAAAGTCATTCAACCTAAAACATGGAACTAGAAATGTTTCTTTTTAAGAGTTTTTTTTATTTTATGGAAACTTAGTTGAAGTGTCTACTTTGTAATCTTTTGAGATGTAATAGTTATGTCCTAATTCTCTAAAACTCTAAACCTGAAAAGATCCTAAATGTGAATTATTCATTTAATTCAATATTAAGTAAGGTTTAAGGCTGGGGCCTTATAGTTGGTATCAGAGGTCGGTTTAGATAACTTTAGAGGTTAGGGTATTCTTTAAGCATAAGTGACATGACCATAATGGTTAGGATTTCATAAACAGTCCTAGTTTTAGATAAAGTGAATGAGTAAGTATATCTTAGTGTTTATCTTCCTATTTAGTACATGATGGTTTTGTTGATATAATCACACTGACCTTTTTGGTTTTAGTAAATGGTTGGATCTAGCAGGAACCAAAGTAACGGTGGATGTGAAGGAAACTGTGACAGTTTTCTGAGCGAGCAACTGAATGATACGGGAGCTGCAATGAGAACTCTTGTGTTTATCCTCAACCAACTATCTGGAGTCATGATTGACCACCTAAACCTTGTTGATTTCTATAAGGCATCATATATGCGAGAAACAAATCCATATGGAACTACAGGTAATAATCATAAAGGTAAGTGTGTTCAAAAACCTATGTGTCATAGATGTGGAGAGAAACACATAGGAAAATGTTTCAAAGGGACAGAAATATGCTATAGATGTGGAAATGAAGGTCATAAAGCAAGAACCTACCATGGAAAAAGGAATCATCCAGTTGACTTGAGGAAAGGGAAAGAAGTTCTTTCTGAGGGATCAATTGAATGATTTAAATGTGGTGTGCATGGTCATTATGCAAACACATGTCCTATGAAGAAGTTTCATGAATGGGATCACCAAGATCATACAAATACTCGTTTACCAATACCTAATGCCATTCTGATTGAGGATGAAGAAACTGACAATGACCAATCAAAGGTATGGATTATTTCTTAACTTTTGTTTTCTATTTTGTAATCTTAGGATATGATTCATGATTTTGTTTGTAGGAAAGAAGTATTTCAGAATAAGTTGGAAAGGAATGGTTAATGGATCATGAAGAATGTTGAATGAGTAAGAAGTCAACATATAAGGGCTTCAAGAGTTATGGTGAAATTCTTAAGAGTATTAAGTGTCTTTTAATGATGGGGTACATTAGAATACATTTTATAGTATGTGTAACACTGATGTTTGATATATGAAAATTTTATTCAAAGAATAGTAATCTGTTCTTTTGTGGACATAGTTATAAAGAACCATTTGGGTTTATATGATCCTTACTTTTGAGGTAATTATGGGTTACTATATGTAATGATGGAAAGTGAAAGTCATGAGATAAAATTGAGGTTAAATTACATTATGGTTATTTTTGAAGATTTTATCTCATTATTGGGGAATGTTTTAAGAATTATGTAGTTTTGGAAAAAGGACAACATGCAGACCGTGTGACAACCCGTCGCATCAGACAAGGATGTGGGAATCGAACCCACAACCAAAGTGCAATGGGTATTTATCGCCAACCAATGGACTACGTGAAGTCCCTGGTTAGTTTGACTAATTATTTTTAGTTAAATGATTTTATGAATTAAGAGTATGTTGATTTTGGGATATCTAGGGAAATTTATTAACTTATCATGGAGGATATGTGATTAGGTTAATTACTTTTCAATGCAAGACTTTAGGAGCAACTGATGTTTTTTTGGAGATAAATGTTACGACTTAACTTGGAAGACTATGTGACTAAATCCTTCAAATATTTGGGTTTCAATCTTAGTTTGGTTTAATTTGAGGAATTTTATGGACAAATTGTTTATCGAATGGTCCTCGTTTAACTTTGGGTTTTGTTGGACAAATTTTGGAGATTAAGAATATATTTTCTTTTTATAAAGGGTTATCCTTTTCTAGATTATCTGATCTTGTACTAACCTTTTTGGTTTTGGTTTTGCTTAGAGTCTAAAGACATGGGAAGTGTATATTTCTCTTTTGTGGATTAGGTGATTCTCTAGAAATTGATTATAGTACTTTTAATGCGAACAAGTCTTCCTAAATACCCATATTTTGGAGAAAATATGAGTTTGATTAAGGAATCTAGTAAAAGTTGAAAGTCTACATGACAAGTAAGTATGTTTCATTATGATTTAGTTAAGCTCAAAAATAAATTCCTCCATGAAATGTAACTTAAAACAAAAATGTTGTCTGTTAAATTTTCCTACTGGGGAATCGAATACCATTTAACCCATCACAAGTTTGTGATTTTCTTATGGTTAACTTTCTCCTAGACATGTTTACTATCACTCTCCATCAGAACATGACCCTTTGTTTTTTTCCTCCATGTCCATATTTTCATACTTGGAATCTTAGTATGGGTTAACTCGGGTGACCTTTGTACTTTCCTTTCTTTCCTTTAAAGTGATAGTTTAATTTACTCCTTTTCCGATGGGGGGCTTTCAATGAAGTATCCAAGCCCAATTTTAAAATTGCGAGGACGCAATTTCCAAAAGGGGGGAAGGATGTAACACCCCAGGTAAATAAAGAGTATGACATTTTCACTTTTATCTATATTTGTGAATAAAATTTTAATATAACTTTAAAGGGGATGATATGCTCGATGGCGTACCCAACACACAACAACGAGTTTCTTGGGAATCTTACGTTGCACTCTAATAATAAAATAATATTATTTTAAATAATAGTTAACGCCTAGCCGTTGTAATGGTGGGAATGAACATAACTACCTACAAAATGATTATATATGTTTGTCAAATATTTTTACTCTTTACAATAAATGTTAGAGGATTAAAAATGCGAATGAATCCAATTTTAAGCGTAGATAGTCTAATATTCTTTAAAAGGTCGATTAACCGCCTTTTGATGGCGAACCTCTTTTAAATATACTTTTTGACAATTTTATGTGTTATATTTGACAAAATAAAATTATTTTTTTATAATCGGTACATCGAAATTTACTTTGTGTAAATTTTTGGTATTTTTCCGAAAAAGTTCAATTTTTAATGAATAGTGAAAAATGTTGTATTTTAATTCAAAACCTCTTTTTAATCTAATTTATTTATATGATTAGATTATCTTTTTAATTGGTTTTAAAGTGTAAATATAATTTATTTTTACCATTTAATCCAATGGTGGTCATTGTAATTAATATCACTTTAAGATTGGACATAAACGAGTGTTAATCTTTTGAAAGATATTGTTTCATAAAAACACGGTATTTGTTTTAACAGCGGGATTTAATTATAAAATTAATTAATGCAACTTCTATGTTATTAATTTGGTAAAATAGACATAATTTTTGAATTCGGAATATCAAATATATCTTAGGGTGAATTTTTGGTATTTTTCTGAAAAACATCAATTTTTGATGAATAGTGAAACCACAAAGTGGTGGTTACAAAATTTGATTTTTCATTTAAATGGGACTTTACCCCTTCTGTGATTTGAATTTAAAAAATCAAATTCAAATGATATGAATTTTTAAGTAAAATGTTGTTCAATTGGATGAAAATAATTTTTGATGAAAAGTAACTTTTAAGTTTTATTAATCGTGATTAATGGTAATTAGTGTGATTTAAGGTAAAAATGATATTATAATAAAATGAAAATATATTGACACTTTTCCTAACCCTATTTTATGAGTTATGGACGACCAAGAAAACCCATGGGTAGATTTTTGGTACCCCATGGAGCCACTTGGGTTTGATAATGACATTTATGCCTTTTATTTAAAGTTAAAATAAAAATGTCACAAACATGATTTGTTTTACTAAAACAATTTTTACATGTTGTTATACAAGTCATAATTTTGACTATAAATAGTCATTGGAAATCTAAAAAGATTTAATACATCATAGTATTTTTTCTATAATTTTTAGACATTAAATAAATTAAATTATTTATGACATCATGATGATGCAGCGATGACCTCATTAATAAACAATTTAAATAAAATAGAAAGATAATGTAAATTATAAGACCTACACATGTCCAAAACCAATTGTATGGGTGAATTTAGAACCCTTATTACCTTATCCTCTAATTATATTAATGTGGGACCATTAAAATCCGAAAACCATTTGAAAATAAAGTAACATTTTATACTTTACCAAGAGTGCCCCTCCTCTCCTCTTATAAAAGGCCCCCACCTCCACCACCTTACCCACACCTCTCAAGCCTTTGGTTCGGAAAATCTCTGATTATTTTGTCTCTCAACATCCCTCTCCTCATCCTAGAAGCCTTAACTTAGGAAGGAAGCTCTTCAAGAAACCCTTTTGGTTCAAACCAAAGGGAGTTACCCAATTTTAAGGTAACGTCTTCACTTGTGCTCTTTTGTTTTATTTTGCTTCTCCAACCCCCTAAACTATTTTTATTCATTTCTTTTGTAATAACTAAAGTATATTCAATATACTAGGATGTTGTTATAAAAATTATTAGAGCTACACTTACACACACCTTCATCTAATGGTTAAAGAACATACTGTTTCTGTGGATGGCTAATTTCTGCCTCACGAAACGATGATTGTTCAACACTCATATAACACCTTCAAATGTGTCTATTAAGATGTCACTATGTTTATATATGATATATAATATTTTTATGTTTTACTTAAGATTCTGTATTTTTCATTTGTAGCATACCTTTAGGTCTTCCATTATGGGTATATGTGATATCTTCATTTTAGGAAGTGCGGACTACCGCCCCCTCAAAGTGATTTGATTCGTTAATGCCATATGTGGGATGTATAAAGGATGGATTTAAAGTTATTATATATGATGTTATACTGGAATTATAATATACCTGTATATCATTATTGTTTTCTTTCCATTAAAGTATGAGATAGAAATGAAAGTAGCGTTCATGCGTACGTACGGCTTACCGTCTCCATAAACGGTGCATTTCATTTCTTATCCTCAAATGTAATGTACTATTATAAGTACATATAATGGATATATATGATGTATGATACATCTAAATGATGGATATAATTATGGAATTAAAAATATACACATCTATCATTTAGTTTTAATTCCATTAATATGACATAGAAATGAAAGTAGCGTTCATGCGTACGTACGGCTTACCGTCTCCATGAACGGTGCATTTCATTTGTTACCTCTAACTGATTATGTAATATTATAAATACATGTATATGATGGATATATATGATATATATGATATCCAAATCAGGAATTTTATTCTGGATATAAATAGCCTTTGACCACACGAACAACATGTAATTGTAAGAAGTCCACTTTTGACTTAAGAACCAAATATCGACAAAACAAACATTATTAACATAAATGATTACATAATGTTTATAACATGTCAATAATTGATATAAAAGGAATAATGAACTTTAAAAAGGTTCTTAAGCAAGTATAAATTAACTCAAGTTTATTATTCAGGACGTTAAAGAACGATCGAGTCAAGTCGGACCCGAGGTAAGGGATCCTACTCCTCTCTTTCTTTTTAAGTACGCTCTTTTATGTCATTTCTTTAAAGATCACCTTTATTTTTATTGGGATGTTATTTTATATTACTATTAATTTAATTTTTATTTTCATATGATGAGAGACCCTATTCTCTCTCATCAATCCATTTTGGAAGTTTTGAGTGGCGCCGTTAGGCTGCTGAATTTTCGTAAGAGATCTAACCTCTTTCTTTCTCTTTAAGTACTCTCCTTTATGTCACTTATTTTAAGCTCCTCTTTGTTATGTTGGGGGATGTTATTTTATATTACTATTTCTATAAACTTTATTTTAATATTATGAGATAACCTATTTGATCTCATCAATCCATTTTTGTAAGTTTTATGTGGCGCCGTTAGGCTGCCGAGTTTTTGTAAGGGATTTTTCATCTCACTTTTATTCCTGTGACATTTATGCTACGTTTGCCACTATTTCTTTGAGTGGTGTATTTACTGCCCAATATTATACAATTTTTGTAATATAATTTAATTTATGGGTATTTACATCTTCATTGTATGACCCTTCTTCCATGGGGTGTACGTTTCGAAAGTTACCCAACTCAGTAAGGGGACCTTTCACCCTTCTTTTTTTAAAAGACTTCTTTTGTTATGTCTTTTAATTAACATACTATTATGATGGGATATGTTCTTATATATCCTTATTTATGTAAATTTTATGTCCATGTGATGAGATCCCCTTTATCTCTCTCATCAACCCTTTTTGTAAAATTTTATGTGACGCCGTTAGGCTGTCGAATTTTACCAAGGGAACTTCTTAACCCAATTTCGATTTCTTTGGGTTCAATATGTAGTTATTGAATATGACATCCTTTGAATATGTGTGAATAACCTTTGATTGTTTTACACTTAATTTCCACTTAAATTGGGTGTATTTATATTTTTCACACATAATTATGAGATTGATTTATCCTTAATTTAAGGATACCTTCTTTATAATGGATTTCATCTCATTTTACATTTCTTTTGAGACTTCATTGTTGTCATGCACCAATTCACTCTTATATGGTGTGCATACTGTCCTTTGACATATTATATCATGAATCCCTTTATTCTCATGATATTATAAATTTCAGATTAAATGTTATTCCGCTATTATTTGTATTCAAGAGTCTCTCATTTTGTTAAAAACTCTTTAACAAAAATATCGTTTTAAATGTTTTAAAGATTTATTATTCTAAATATTTATCTTTAATGTCCATGTTTTAAAAATGGTTTTCAGTATTTATTTATATGGACATTAATGTTTTAAAATTTTAATTCCAATAAAAGATTCAAAGTGGTATGGGACACTTTGATTCAAAAATATCTTTTAATGATTTTTGAAAATGGTTTGATTAATTCAATATCTTGGAATTAATTATTTTGATTGAAAATGAAATGTTTTTATTGAAATGTTTATATTTTCAATATTTTATGTGTAATGATGGTACTTGGACATTATGATGGGTGGTGCCGTGAATACCAGGACGGGTGGTTACGTTATGACCTCCAATGCATTGGGTAGGGAAGTCGGCCGTATGGCTATTCCATTAAGTATGTATGGAAGTTGGCCGAATGGATATTCCATTAAGTGATATGTGTGGAAGTCGACCTTATGGTTATTCCACTTAAGTATGTTTATGTCCCAAGTTACCTTTATATATTATGTGATCTTTATATGGGTTTTATGGTAATCTTTTGGTTACATAAGGGTAAGTAAATAACTTTTATTCAGTGAAGAGTTTTTACTACTTCAAAAAGGTGAAAAGTATTACTTTGATAAATTATACATGGTTTACTTTTTGTTTTGAAAAACTAATAGTTTTCATTCTTTGTGTATCCCTTACAGAGCTTTTTATGCTCATACCAAGTTTTTGAAATGTTTTTCACAGGACTTAACGTGGAATAGGGTCAAGGATGGGATCAAGGAAAGTTATGCAACCTAAAACATGGAACTAGACATGTTTCTTTTTAAGAGTTTTTTTTTATTTTATGGAAACTTAGTAGAAGTGTCTACTTTCTAATCTTTTGAGATGTAATAGTTATGTCATAATTATCTAAAACTCTAAACCTGAAAATATCCTCAATGTGAATTATTCATTTAATTCAATATTAATTAAGGTTTAAGGCTGGGGCCTTATAAATACACATATGAAATAATGTCATCTTAGATTGAAAATGGTTTTGATAAAACACTTGAAATGAATTCTTGAGGAAAATATCCTTTCTTCTTCAAAATCATTCCCTTTTCACAAAATGTCATGAAATTTTAAAATAAAAGGATTTTGTTGAAAATAGTAATGCAATATTTTGGAGGAAGCTTCATGAAAATAAGGCTTTATAAAACTGTAAAAATCTGTTCGTGCCGTATAAGTTAAAAAAACATTCTTCTTGTACTTTTGCCGGAAAAGTCAAAAAAGTACCTCATAATGTAAACAAAAGAAAGATTCCTTACATACCATGTAGTAAAAGTCAAAAATGAGTAAAAAGGACTTTAAAAATACATGAAAACACTTTTATAAAACATTTACATGGATGATATAAATAACCCTAGTAAATACTTACAAATAAGCAATCTCAGATAAAAATGAGATTTGAAAAATTATCCCTTACCTTAGGTCCGATATACTTCATATGTATCCGAAACTCCTGTATAATGATTTAAATAGTGTCATTGACTTATTACAGAATCATATTCGTTGTTATGATATCATATATGGTTCACTTATGACTTTATATTACCCATTCTTTTGTAAATTCTATGTTAAAGAGTGTTTTTGGGTAAAATCGTTTCATTTGTCGTCCGTGTTTTGACTTGTAATTATTCATATGATTACTTAGATCATGATTACTTAATTACAGAATATAAAACATGATTTATATATAATATATATTCGGAATATACATATATATAATAGATCGATAAATGGAAAGAAATACACCGTTCATGGAGACAGTAGGTCGTACGTATACATGAACGTTGTTTTCGTTTCTTCATTGAATTGAATGGAATTAATTGGATGACATAAATATATATATACATAAATCCAGTATCATTATTATGTCATATATTTCATGATTACTTATTATATATACATTATAATCATTCATGAATGGTTAATCATTGAGATGAATCTCATCGCGTCGTGGAGACGGTATTCCGTACGTACGCACGAGCGATGATATCATTCCCATGATCGTGGAATTTTATTGGAGTGTATGTATACTATTATAGAATCAATATCACTATAAAATAATAATATATAGTCATTATTTACACCATTATACCCATCCAAGTAAGGTGGTGGTGGAAAATAGATTACACCACGACGTGGAGACGGTATTCCGTACGTACGCACGTGTGGTGATTTCGTTTTCCATAGGATGGATAGATGGTGAAATAGGGTTTTTTAATACTTATAATAACATATCAGTATATGAGTGATACTTATGTTATTACTTCATAATGAAACAACCTAAGAAGAAGAAGTGGAATAAGAAATAAAGTTGAAAGAATCGGTAACGGACATTACCTCTTCTTTGAAGCGCCTCTTTGAGACCTCCTCTTAGGGCACTAAAATTGGTCTTTGAGGAAGACCAATACCTCTAGGATCTTTCTAGGGAAGTGGAGAAGATAATTTTTCAGGGGTTGGCCGAACTTGAAGGCTCAAAGTGGTGTGAGGAAAAGAGGGAGGAGGTGCCCTTTTATAAGGGAGGAGAGGGGCACCTTTGGAATAACTAAAAATATTATTTTATTATAAAGTCATATTCGGTTTTAAATAGCTCCAAATTGATATATTTCAAAGATAATGTGGGTATGTGTCGAAATCATCTCATCCAATAGAATTTAGACAAGTTTAGGTCATTATATTAACCTTATCTTTTAGTTTTAACTCTTAGTTAATTTGATTGACATTTACCATGTCACTTTGTATTTTTATATTATATAGTTAATAAATTTACCATATACATACAAGCGACCCCCAAGTGGTCAATAAATGATACACATATCATGATATAAGTTTCTTGGCCAAACCTTAGATTTTTAAGAATATAATAACAATTAATAATATAATATTTGTTTTAAAAACTATTTTATGTCAATTTGGACACTATTTGGTAATTGATTTTTCTGAAAATCATAACAGAATGATTAGTTCGCAAAAAGTTAATTAAATGAATACTAACATGTCATATTAACATATAAAGTTATTGGAATTCATAAAAAGTCTCAAATTACATTTATTTGGGTATTTATAACATCAATTATGTCAATATTTCATTAATAAGATAATTACTGCATCATCATTGTGTCATAAATAAATTAAATTATTTTAAGTCTAAAAATTAAAAATAAAATACCATTAAGTAGGAAATATTTTTAGATTTATAATGAATATTTATAGTCAAATATATCTTATGTATAACCCTATATTAAAAATGATTTAGTTATTAAACTTTGATTTTAACTATTTTAACCTTTCTTTAAATAAATTAATAATAATTGTCCTAATCTAATCCAAGTGGGCCTAAATGGTCATATTTTATTCCTAAGGTTGTTTTGGGTCGAATTACACTTTTACAATAGAATTAGGACATGTGTTAGGGTAATAATAATATCATTTTTACCCTTAATTACCCTATATACTTTTAATCGTGGTAAAAAAAGTAAAAAGTTACTATTCACCAAAAATATTTTCATCTCATTGAACCACATTTTAGTCCTTGATATTAACCTTGTCTCTCGGATTTTTGAAATTCCAATCACGAAAGCAGTAAAATTAAGTTTTATGAAAAATTCAGTTTTTTAACTACCACTTAGTGGTTTCACTATTCATAAAAAATGAAAGTTTCCAGAAAAATACCAAAAATTAGGCCTAAGCTATATTTGATATTATGAATTCAAAAATTATGTCTATTTTACCAAATTCAAAACATATCAGTTACATTAACTAATTTAAAAATTAATTCCTGTCGTCAAAACAAATAGCGTGTTTTTAAGAGATAATAACTATCAAAAGATTGACACTTGTTTATGTCTGGTTTAAATGTGAAATTACATCCAATGACCAACATTGTATTAAATTGTAAAAATATATTCTAAATATACTTTAAAACCACTCAAATTAATAATTTATTACTATTAATTATTTCAATTAAAAAAGTTGTTTTTAGTTAAATTTTTGCATTTTTCACTATTCATCAGAATATGAAAGTTATCCAAAAAGTACCAAAATTTCACCCTAAGCTAATTTCGATATTACGAATCCAAAAATAAAGTCCATTTTGAATGATAAAATTTATAAAATTTCAAAAAGTGGGTATTACTGTTCATAACGGCTAGTTCATAATAATATTATAATAATATCTCATTTAGTGAAACTCAGTATTGCATACTACACACGCTATCGAGGAAGGTATTTATTGCGTGTAATGCAAGACAAGTCAGGGATGCGTGTTGTGAAAGATCCTTTTGGTGTAGTGTACAACACAAGACATTAATGAAATTAAAAAGAATATTTTTCATAAAATCTCGGGGTGTTACATGAAAACACCTTGTAAAATCAATATTATTATCCTATATATATATATATATATTTTAAATATTATAAACCACTAAACACATAATTATATCCATTTAAATAAAAAGAACAAGAAAACCTACCTCAATCATGATGGAATCAAGCCACGATGCGCTGGAAGGCATCACCTCCGATGGAGAACACTTCAAAAAGCAAAGAAATACCATCTACAATCCATAATAATCAAAACCCCCATGATTAAACTACCTTGTACCCTAATTCCACCCAGGGTGTCCCTTAAGGTTTTTGTAAGGGAAGAAAATAAAGGGATAAAGTGTCATGAACTAACCTGAGTTGTCCATCCATCAGAAACCTCAATCAGTCCGAGACACACCAGAGGTATGTTAACTATCCCCCTGGGTTAGAAACCAATGTTAGAGTCTTAGAATATAATCGTAGGGAAATATTTCACCCCTGATAAAACTATATATTAATAATAAAACATCAACACTATAATAAGAAGCATAAATAAAAAATGATGCCACTAGATCCTAAATAATAAATAAAGTGGAATCACATACATAAGAACAAGGTATATAAATGAAAAAACATAAAATCCTCATAAGTATAAAGTCCAAAGATAGGATAATAAAAATAAACCCAAAGTGGGACAAAAAAACTACTACACACAATTTTCAGGTGACCCACTGTCACTCTCCAAATACCATGCCAAATATCCAGAAGAACCATATATCCTAACTCAAGGGAGACCAAAGCCAAGAAAAATGAAATAAAACCATAATAGTTTCATACACTGAGTGGAATATTCAATGTGTGAGAGAAACCAATCCTAGTAGGTAATCATGAGATATTTTTTTCAATTATTAAAAAATATATTCCATTTTATGCTAGTTTGAAAATATAATTTGAAACATGTTTTCAATGCACAAGTATGAAAAATCCAAATCAAAATCACACATTTCACAAAATGATTTTATTTAGATTAAATGGAAACAATCACTTGAATTTTTTTTCCCAATCCTCAAACACTTTTTATAAAACACCTCTCCCCTTTTTCTAAAATAAATAAGGGAAAAATAGAAAAAACTTTTCCAAACACCTTTAAAGAATTGAAAGAGGACCATTTTATAGAAGCCATGAAACAAGGTAAAAATAAAAATTTCAAATTTTAAAGAATTTATAAAATAACTATTTTGAAAAAAACATAACTTTTACTTTAAAATCTACTTCCCAAATCATTTTCAAAAATCAATTTAAAAGAGAAAAAAATCAATACTCCCCAAAGAGTATGAAATAATGATACCCAAAATAAAATAAACAAGAAAAAAAATACAAATGGAATAAATTTAACAAAATAAAATAAATGACAGGGGATATAAAAATGGAATTTCCATTGAAATTCACCAAGTCATCCAAAAAGGATCAAATCATCATAGAAAACCTCATAGGAATCAAGTACTATGGTCTAAACTATTGACATAATCACTAGGCCATCACTACTAAATCCGTATGATCCATGATTGTATAATAAAACCAATTGAAAATAAACCTCACATGTTCATAATGTGAACATGGTTCATAAGAATCTATCCTGTTATCTCTCTCAGTCTAATGACCATCCTCAATTCCACTAGCTTACTCGGTCTGGTGGGCCTCCATCTCTAGTCAGAACATGATTTGAACCAAGGATTTCAATTATACGAACCTCTATGTATCCTATTAGGACTCCCATGACAAATATTAAATGGAGGTGATAAATAAAGTGAAATAAAAAATGTTCCCCTCATGCATCAAATCACATCAATCAATAAGAAAAATCCCACTTTGGGTCATAATACAATAAGGGTCTCAAGAGAGTTTCACACTCAGCCACACCATTTGAAAACCACCCAAAGTGAAAAATAGGCCTTTATCAAAATACTCAAAATTTCAAGTCTCTTATCAATTGATTAAATTCCCACTCAAAACCAACCTTTTAAATCAAGGTCTTGAAATCCATTTAAAAAGGCATATTTCAAAATAACCCACTTAAACTCTTTGGAAGAACTATTTAAGAAATCAACGCATTTTCTATTAAAATCCCCAGGGAGCTTAAAATTTCCATCCCAAATTCAAGTCATGACCCAAAATGGGTCAAATATTTTTAAAATAACACACTCTATTTAAAATTATTCTCTCAATAATTTCAAAAAAAATTATTTTGTAAACCACTACTTGAATTACAAAGAAAAAAATCTCCGTGAGTTCAAAATCACACTTACCATTTCATTTTATAACCCAAATGGGGTTAATGCATCATAAGTTATATATATTATTTATAATAAATACTCAAACAATTTAATAACACTTGGAATTTCAAGAACCACTTAGAATGCCAAGTAAACACTTGTTCCAAGTGGAAACCCACCATAAACATCTTAAAAAAAACCATTCCATCAGACATGGATTTAATTTATCAAATAAAAAATTTTGAACTATAAATCACTCAATGGATTTTAAATTTAAGAAAAATCATATAAACACTCACATTGGTTCAATAACAACCAAGCCAGAATTTATCACCTACGATGATGAATGATCCAATAATAATAATCAAGGGATCCTCTCTAAACCCTAAACAATAAAATCCCCATGAATTACCCATTAAAAACCCCTAATATGAACCCCAACATACCTAAGGTTTACAAGATAGGAAAAAATAATAGAAACAGGTGGAGTGGAGGAAGGGAGGAGGAATCAATGAGAAAAGTGAAGTGATTAACCCAAGAACTCAAAGGAAGAAGACTTAGAAGGACTTAAAATCGAAGGGAAGGAAGGGATTAACCCCAAAGGTTCACACCTGGATTGACCTAATAAGAGGGAGAGAGGAAAAATCCCTCATGGATCTTAAAATTGTAATAAAAAACCATAAATTCCCTTTTAAGTGAATATAGACAACTCACACAGTTATGTCATATGATTTGGTAAACTGTGCACCATTCGTGAAGTTGGCACTACCTAAGACAAAGGCCTTCACATGGTTTCTACCAGAAAACTCATATGGTTTGTCTACCCATGAGCATACTATACCGAATGGAATTAACCAATAAAAATCTATATCGCATGCTTGTCATATGGTTTTCCTAACCATGCACAAGTTGTATGCCAAGAAAACTCAAGTAGAAAAAGAGCTTTATGGTTACTATTATGATCCACCCATACCATGTGATACCCAAATATGTTAAAAAATGTAGTTTAAACAAAATTCGGAAACTTCCCATATAGGGGTACCCTCACAGTTGCTTATAAACTGCGTGCTTCAAACCATACACTGAAGAAAATCTTCCAAAAAACTTAAAACCAAATTCCAAAAATCATAAAAATTTAAATTCATTAAAATTAATTAGAAACCATCCTATAGTGACATAGGGTGTTCCCCCAACCATGAAACTTTCTTCCCCTATAAGGTCCCAATTAATGATAGAAGTAACCAGAGTGAGTCACAATTACACCCCATGGAATAAGCTTTATTGGAAGAAAACCAACTAGAGGGGATCTAAGGATGGAAAGTCTCAAATATCAATGATTTATCCATACTAAAACATCAAGTACACACAAATAAAAGATGTAACCATGATCAAAACACAACCTCAGTTACCAAAATGAAACCCAATGAAACAAAGGCCAAACAAAGATATCCCCACTATTTATAAATTCTCTAAATGATGTAACAAAAGGAGAAAACATCATGAATGAAAATATCCAATACAATAACGCATATTAAAGAACTCCACGGAGCACTTAGAAACAATTCAAGGAACTGATTCTCAATTCCTCAAAGGAAAACCAACCTCAAGAAACTCGACATCCCTATGGCCTAGTCATCACCAAGCTTAACATGAATCTCTTCCATGAAGGATAAAGAACTATTCATAATTATTCCATAAAAAAAACGATATGTGATCTCGAACTGATTCACCATACTCTATGGGTAAGCTAGGACCTCAATCTCAGAACATTATTACACAAAGAACCTTTCATGGATAACACTGCCGAGTACTCAATTTCCCAAAGGTGATATCCACCCTAATTACCCAATAACTGACCCAAAGGTAACTCACAGCCATCTTAATAAGAAACTACCCTCAAAATAGACACAACACAAGAAATAACTGGAATCCCTAAGAAATGAAAACTGAAAAAATAGTGCATACACTAAATCCAAAAAACTAAAGGCATTTTCACAATCTAGAAGGTCCACACATCGATCTATAAAATCCATTAACATCAAAAAAATAATGACTCAAGCATCCTCAAATTATACCAAAATAATTTTCCTAAAGAAAATAACCATTCGAGGAAAATACATGGGATTCCTTGAAACATTAAAAAGGATTAAATAACAAGACATATTCCAAAAATGAACTCAATAGAAGGAAAATATAAACCTTCTCAATTGAATCATCATAAATAGGGTAAGGGAACTAAACCAAGAATTCCTAAAGTGAAAAAGAGGCTATAAATACCCCAAATCCACTTGGAGTCTGGGTGGATTCAAGAGCATAAAAGGTCAAATTTGGAGATATGGAAGAATCCACACAAGGGGTAATCTCTGAAAAATCACTTAGAATTATATTAATACCTTTCTTGGAGGAACATAACAACCAATATGAAACACGATTCTAACTCCTCATGATCCTTAAAAAAACAAGCGGTCCCATAACCAAGGGATCAAATCATAAGCACCCATTTAAAATCCTTGAAGGAATTCCCATTTCAAAATGTATTTTGAAATCCAATTTCCAAACCACTTTTATAATCTCACTTATAAATCTAAATATTTTTCAAAAAATCCCCTTATAAAATATTTCAATCCATTATCGAGGCCCAACAATATCAAAATCATTTAAACCAAGGATTAATCCCATTATTTTTCAAAATCATCCCATAACTTTTTACAATAAGGAAAGATAAAATTCCATTCCAAAACAATTTACAATCTATTTAAAAATCATAAATATTTAAAACATTCCATGGTCATTAAAACATACCACATGATCTATTGAACAGTAACCCCCATTTTCCATTATGAAAATAATTTCAAAATTCCATTTTGAAATCAATCACCTCTTCAAAAATGTTTTCATTAACTAATTCTTGAAAAATCACCTTTAATAATTAAATACATAAAAAATCCTACCTTTTAATCTAAAACAAATTTTCACACATTTTTTTTCCTTAGATATAATTTTAATACAAAACAAAACTTGGTTTAAAAAAACCAAAAATATTTCCACAACCATTTCAAAATGGGTTTTCAAAATAAAACACCTTATGGTATTCCTATCTTCCATTTGAAAAACCATTTTCCATCACATAACAAAAGGCCCCCAAGTGAAAAAACCAAGACCACCAGTATGAAATTCCACAAAACCCCAATAAAATTTTATATGTGATAAAATGCCAATAAAATACTATATTGGAATTAATCTGGGGAGTAGGGGAGGAAAAAATCCAAAGGAGAAACTACACTATGCATAGTTTGGCCACACGGGCTGGTAAATCATGCACCAACTATACAACATATAATACCATGGTTATAGAGCCATCATGAATGGGAACCACATGGTTTACTAGATTGTGTGTTCTAAAAGTGTATCCCTAGTTTGTCCACCACTTTTTACTCCCAAGCTCAAACCGTCCCCCAAAATAACTAATACACTCAATGAGGATCAAAGCATTACCAAAACACATTAAAATAAATAAAATATATCAAAATAAAAACTCAAAATTTGGAATCAAGCTCGATACACCCATTTTAACTCAAGGTTAAATATAATGAATATCTATCTAATAACTTTCCTACACACTCCACCCAAAACTTGATAATGATCCTAGTCTCTATAAGAACTAGACACACCCTAAAAAACAAGAGGGTGTGGCAATGATACCATTTTTCCTGAACCAACCTAGGTCATCCATCTATGAAATACCCAAATTAGTCTGATACATACTCGATGCATGTTCCTGATCACCCCGATCTGGAAACTTGTGATAGGGTCTCATAATGTAATCATAAGGAACAATTTCACCATTTATAAAATGACGGATCAATAATAAAACATAAACACCAGAGTAAGATATATAAATAAAAAGGAAGTGACTAGAGACTGAATAATAAATTAGGAAACACCACAAAAATAAGAATAAGTATATAAATGAACAAACACCAAATCCTTATAAGTATAGAGGCTAAATACAGGATGATACAAATAAAAAGCAAAGGAAAACAAAGCAAAATTCTACCCATAATCTCTAGGTTATCCACAGTCACTTTCCACATATCATGTTAAACATCTCGAACAACCTGCATCCAAACTCAAGGGAGACCAAAACCAAGGAACCTGAAATGAAACCATAAGAGCTAAATACACCAAGTAGTGTATGATCAGATTGAGGGAAACCATGACCAATAGGTAAGAACTGAATAGTTTCGAAAATTATTAAAAAAAATAATACATTTTATGCTAGTTTGAAAATACAATTGGAATTAGGTTTTCAATACTCAAGTATGAAAAAACTAATTCACACTCCCACATTTCAAAAAATGATTTTATTTTCCTTAAATAGAAACATTAACTTGAAAAATAGTTTTCTTAAACCTTGAACCATTTTTATAAAACACCCCTCAAATTCTTCTAAAAGAAATAAGGACATAACATAACAAAATTTTCAAAACAATTTTAAAACACCCAAAGATGAACTTTTTTAAATCCATGAAACAAGGTAAAAAACCATTTTTCTTCTTTAAAATCACTTCTAAAATACCCATTTTAAAAACAAATCACTTTTATTTTCATATCCACTTTACAAATCATTTTCACAGATTAATTTTAAAGTGAATAAAACCACTAATTCCACAAGATTATGAAAGAATGGTACCTATAATAAAACAAACTAGCCAAAGAAGACAAACATGATAATGGTACCATAATCCAATAAATGAAGGGGGTTATAAATTATACATTACCACTAGAATACCCTAATCCATATAAATAGGATCAAAAGTCATAAAAAACCTCTTAGGAATCAACTATGATGGTCTAAACTGGAAACATGATCCCCAAGATGGAACTAATGAATTTGTCTCATCTCCGATGGTCTTATTGAAATAACTAGAGATAAACTTCCCATGTTCGCAATGCAACCATGAGCCCCAAGAATCTCTCCCATTATCTCCCTTGGTCTAAGGACTACACTCAATTCCATTATATCACTCAGTCTATCAGGATAGCATCCCAATTCATAACAAGATCCAAACTAAGTTTTTTACTTATCTAAACCTTTACATATCCTACTAGGACTCCCATGACATATATAAAATAGTGGTGAACAAACACATGCATCAATATATCAAAGTAATAAATCTTGCATACCCTCCCACACCATTATAATCAAAATAACCATCACATTTCATTCACAACACCTGAAATAAACAACATACCCCTCTGTAAAAAAATCACATTAAGAAATAAAAAAATCCATATTGGGTCATAGTATAGAAACAGAATCAAGAGTGTATCATAGTCAGCCAAACCATTTTGAAACCACCCAAGTACCAAAATGATCCTTTATCAAAATTATCAAAATTTCAAGTCACTTATCAATGGTATGAATTCATAATTCCAACCATCCTTTGAAAATCAATTATTTGAAATCCATTTAAAAAGGAATCTTCCAAAATAACTCACTCAACATATTTGGAGTAACCATATCAATATTCAACACATTTTTCATTAAAATCCCCAATGAGAATAAAATTATTATGTTGATTTCAATTCATGACCAAAATTAGGTCAAATAATTTTAAAATAAAACATTCTATTTAAAAATATTCTTTCAAAATTTTCAAAACATTTTATGTTTTAAACCACTGCTTGAATTTCCAAGAAAAAACCTCCAAAAGTTCAAAAAACACACTTCCCAATTAATTTTATGACCCAAATGGGATCAAAGCACCATAAGTTCCATATTTTATTTAGATCGAATCCTCAAAAAATTTAACAACACTTGGTATTTCAATAAACACTTATAATTCCATGTAAATACTTGTGATAAGTGGAAAAAAAACCTTGAACACCTTTTAAAAACCAACCAATCCTTCACAAATGGATTTAATTTATCAAATAAGGAATTTTAAACTATCAAACACTCAATGAAATTTCAATTTAGAAAAATAATAGAAACACCTACCTTAGTTCAATGAAAACCTAGCCGAAAGTCATCACCTATGATAGTGAACACTCTAACAAGCATCAAGGGATCCTCCTTAAGACCTAAATAAAAAAACCTGTAGAATAACCCATCCCGAACCCCTAATAGAAACCCCGAATTCCCTAGGATTCAAGGGAGAGGGGAAATCAAAGGAAAAAGGTGAAGGTGAGGAAGGGAGGATGAAACTAAGATAAATGAGAAGATGTTACCTTAAGAATTTGAAGAAAGGACTAAAAGGCCTCAAAATAAAATGGAATAGGGGAAGGATCTTCCTAATGTGTGAGTCTATCTAGGACGAATGATAGAGAGATAAGAAAAAAACCTCAAGGTTCTTAAAATCATAAGTGAAAAACTAGAAATTCATTTTTAATTCAATTTGGGAAATTCACATAGTTAAGCTGCACAGTTTGGTGAACTGTGCACCAACCATGGAGTTGGCACCGCTTAAGCCAAAGTTCTTCACATGGATTCTCACAATAAACTCACATGGTTTATCTACCCACGTGTTAACTGTGTTTAATAGAACTACCAAAACATATATCCATATCACATGCTTATCACATAGTTTTCATGACCATGAAACATCCATGTACCGGGAAAGCTCAATGAAAAGAAGAGTCACACTGTTACTACTAAGAGCCACCCGGACTGTTCATTACCCATACAGGTTAAACCCTACACATTCAAAATAGACTAAAAAATTCCCACATATGGGTACCCATATAGTTACTCTTAAAAATTGCACCCCAAACCATGCACAAAAAAAAATCCAAAAAACTTAAAACCAAAATCTAAAACTCATAAAAATATAATTTGCTTCAAAATTAATTAAAATAATTAATTGAAAACCATGAAACAATGACATGATGTGTTATATAAAGGAAGAGGGAGAATAAAGAAAATGAAATGATAAGGAATGAGGGCTCACCTTGAAGGAACTAGTTAAAAATACAAGATGGAAGAATAAAAAATTAGATGAGGAAGGAGGGGATCATATCTCATGCACCAAGGGAATGTCAAAACATAAGGGAGAGGAGGAGGAGGCTTTAGGCCTTTAAAATGTCAAGGGGAAACTTAGAAAATCACATTTTACTAAAATGGGGAAGGTTTCATGGATTGGAATCACCATTTTTCAAATCGTATACCAACCATGCAAAACAGTGTTGTCCCCTATCAGAGCTCTTCGCAAGATTGTCTCATGGTTGACCAAACCATGTGCAAGGTGTGTTCTAGAAAACTCTAATGTAAATGTACCTCACATGGTTACTCCCAAACAATTCACTACCCATGAAAGATAACTATAAACATTCAAATTTGAAATGAAAATCCACCAACATAAGGGTACATATATGAGTTGAACTCACTACGGGAAAAGTGGGCATTTGCGACGGGTCATTTCCGACGGGTCAGTGTCCCGTCGCAAATAGTCCATCGAAAAGGTTTTTTACGATGTGAAAACCAGCCCATCGGCAATAATAAGGTTTTTGCGACGGGGTGATGGTTTCTTTCTCAAAAGGTTTAGCGCGCCATGCACGCCAAAATGTGGGAAATGGTATTTGCGACAGGCTATAGTAGATCGTCGCAAATACCCATCAACGTTTTAGTAATTGCGACGTGATTTATATCCTGTCACAAATAATATGTCTGCAGGTGGTCTTTTGCGATGAGCACCGTCACAAATACGCCCATTGCAACTAATCTAACCTATATATACCCTACCCATTTTTTCCTCATTCCACTTAATTCTCTACTCTCCTCTCTCTCTTCATAGGAAAGTTTTCTCTCAAAATTTTTCATAGTTTAAAATTTTAATTCTAGGCATTATTTGCAGCTGATATCATTTGAAAGCTTCAGTTTTAAGGTATTTATCTACATGTTTTATTTTTTTACTTAATTCATTTTATTTTATTTTATTTATAATTATTGCTAATTTGCTGTAGTTAAATTAAATTAGAATTAGATAGTTTTATTTATCATTGTTTATGTTTATTTTTACAAATAATTACCCGTGATTAGTATGAATTAGTATGAATTATTATTTATTATATTAATTAGTAATAATTAAAATTAAATTATAATACTAATTTTTAAATTGTAATAATTAGTAATAAATTGAAATAATTAGTAATAAATTGTAATAATTAGTAATAAATTGTAATAATTAGTAATAAATTGTAATAATAAGTAATAAATTGTAATAATTAGTAATAAATTGTAATAATTAGTAATAAAATTTAATAATTAGAAATAAATTGTAATAATTAGTAATAAACTGGAATAATTAGTAATAATTAGTAACAATTAGTAATAAATTATAACAATCATAATAATTAGTAATAAAATGTAGCAGTTAGTAATAAATTGTAATAAATATTAATAAATTGTAATAATTAGTAATAAATTTTAATAATTAGTAATAAATTGTAATAATTAGTAACAAATTTTAAAAATTAGTAATAAACTGTAATAATAAGTAATAAATTGTAATAAATTCTAATAATTAGTAATAAATAGTAATAATAAGTAATAAATTATAATAATTAGTAATGAATTACAACAATTAGTAATAAATTGCCACAATTAGTAATAATTAGTAATAAATTCTAATAATTAGTAATAAATTCTACTAATTAGTAATAAAATCTAACAATTAGTAATAGATTTTAAAAATTAGTAATAAATTCTAATAATTTGTAATAAATTGAAATAATTAGTAATAAATTGTAACAATTAGTAGTAATTAGTAATAGATTATAATAATTAGTAATAAATTGGAATAATTAGTAATAAATTGTAACAATTAGTAATAAATTCCAACAATTAGTAATAAATGCTAATAATTAGTAATAATTAGTAATAAATTCTAATAATTAGTAATAATTAGTAATAAATTCAAATAATTAGTAATAAATTCTATTAATTAGTAGTAAATTGTAATAATTAGTAATAAATTGAAATAATTAGTAATAAATTGTAACAAATAGTAATAATTAGTAATAAATTCTAATAATTAGTAATAAATTGTAATAATTAGTTATAAATTCAAATAAAGAGTAATAAATTGTAATAATTAGTAATAAATTGCAACAATTAGTAATAAATTGTAATAAATTCTAATAATTAGTAATAAATTACAACAAATAGTAATAATTAGTAATAAATAGTAATAAATTGTAATAATTAGTAATAAATTATAATAATTAGTAATAAATTCTGATAATTATTAATAAATTCTAATAATTAGTAACCAATTCTAATAATTAGTAATAAATTCTAATAATTTGTAATATATTCAAATAATTAGTAATAAATTGAAATAATTTGTAATAAACTGTAACCATTAGTAGTTATTAGTAATAAATTGCAATAATTTGTAATAAATTTTAATAATTAGTAATAAATTGATACAATTAGTAATAAATTGAAACAATTAGTAATAAATTGTAACAATCAGTAATAAATTGCAACAATTAGTAATAATGAGTAACAAATTATAATAATTAGTAATAATTAGTAATAAATTGTTATGATTAGTAATAAATTTTAATAATTAGTAATAAATTCCAATGATTAATAATAAATTGTTATAATTAGTAATAAATTGTAGTAATTAGTAATAAATCGTAACAATTAGTAAAAAATCTAATTATTAGTAAAAAATTGTAATAATTAGTAATAAATTCTAATAATTAGTAATAAATTGTAATATTTAGTAAAAACTCTAATAATTATTAATAATTAGTAATAAATTCTAATAATTAGTAATAATTAGTAATAAATTCTAATAATTAGTGACAATTAGAAATAAATTCTAATAATTGGAAATAAATTGTAATAATTAGTAATAAATTCTAATAATTAATAATAAATTCAAATAATTAGTAATAAATTTTAATAATTTGTAATAAATTCTATTAACTTGTAATAAATTCTAATAAATTTTAATAAATTATAAAAATTTGTAATAAATTCTATAATTTGTAATAAATTATAATAATTTGTAATAAATTCTAATAATTTGTAATAAATTCTAATAATTTTTAATAAATGGAAAAAATTAGTAATAATTACGAATAAATAGAAACAACTAGTAATAATTAGTAATAAATTCTCATGATTAGTAATAATTAGTAATAAATTCTAATAATTGAAAATAAATAGTAATAAATTCTAATAATCAGTAACAAATTCTAATAATTAGTAATACATTATAATAATTAGTAATAAATTCTAATAATTATTAATAAATTATAATAATTTACAATAAATAATAATAAATTCCAATGATTATTAATAAATTATAATAATTAGTAATAAATTCTAATAATTTCTAATAAATTGCAAAAATTTGTAAAAAATTGAAATAATTAATAAAAATTGCAACAATTAGTAATAAAATGTAATAATTAGTAACAATTAGTATTAAATTCTAATAATTAGTAATAATTGGTAATAAATTCTAATAATTAGTAATAATTAGTAATAAATTCTAATAATTAGTAATAAATTCTAATAATTAGTAATAAATTCTAATAATTAGTAATAAATTCTAATAATTATTAATCAATTCTAATAATTATTAATAAATAGTAATAATTCGCAATAATTAGAAAGAAATTGTAATAAATTGTAACAAATTGTAATAAATTGGCACAATTTTCAGCGGATTGGTGACTCCCTTTTTCCCAATGCCTTATCTCCCTGTAATTTTCTCCCTCTAAAATCACTATAAAAAATCCATCCTCACGTACATATATCCATTTTCATATGCACAATAATGGAGAGCTGTGTGGTCAGACCTTTTTACTCTCCATTCTCATGCATATGAGAATGGATATGTGTACGTCAGAGTATATTTTTGATACTGATTTTAGTCAGAGAAAGTTTTAAGGAGATGAGCCATTGGGAAAAAGAGGCTCTTTTGCCTGATGACTCATATCCACTGTCTCCAATTGAAATCTCTATGAAAAATATTCTTAGACGTACGAATATCCATTTTTGTATGAACAATAATGGAGGGCAGCGTGGTGAGACTTCCCTAATCTCCATATTCATGCATATAAAAATGGATATCTATACGTCTGAGTATATTTTTCATAGTGATTTCATTCAGAGATAGTGGAGACGAGTCTTTGGGAAAAAGAGCTACCACCAATCTGCTGGAAATTGTGTCGCCAATAATTAAAAATTACTAGTACAGATTAGCTGTAATTAATAACAATTAGTGGAAATTAGTATAAATTATTATAAGTTAGCATAGATTAGTATAGAAGTTTAAAAAATACTATAAATAAGTATAAAATAAAAGAAATTATTATAATTTGATAGAAAAAGGAATTGAATTATCTTTTATTTTTTAGATAGTCTTTTTCTTGTATCAAATTATACAAAAAACTAACTATTTTATATTTTTTTAGAGAAATACGGAATAAGTAAGTAGAAAAAAAATCATTATTAGATGATCATGATTGGATAAATCGGCACAAGAATCCAAATGGTTCTGATTTAAATCTTATATATATTGAGGGGTTTGAAGTTTTATTATCATTTGCGTCATTAAAACCATATTTTTTTTAAAAGAGACAATTAAGTGTCCTTGTAAAAAATATGCTATGAGGACATTTGACACATTTTACAACATTGGAGGTCATTTATTTCATTTTGGTTTTCAAAAAGATAACGTTTTTTGGTATCAACATGGTAATTGCATTTCTAGAGAAGATACTAATAATTTGGTTATGGATCCAGCACAATTTCAAAATTTAGTACATGATGATTTAGGCCCATCTTTTCAATAAGTTGAAACTTATAATGATATTAATTTAACTCCTGAGTTGGAACCATCTCATTTTTATGATTTTTTGAGGTCTGTTGAGGATGAATTATATCCTGGTTTCAAGATAAGCAGATTTGAAGTAGTTGTTAAATTTATGGATATTAAATCAGATAATGGAATGTCAAATAGATGTTTTGATCAGATATTATCTTTGGTAAAACACTGCCACCTGAATGAATTGTGTTGCTTATAAATTTCTATTAGACTAAGAGGTTGGTTCATAATCTGGGTCTTGGTTATCAAAAGATTCATGCATGTTTAAATAATTGTATCTTATATTATGGTGAAAATGAGTCGTTTCATAGTTGCCCCACATATGGAAAATCAAGGTATAAATAAGCTCAATAAGGGAAGTCTATATTGATTCCTGTAAAACAATTGAGATATTTCCCACTTACATCCAGATTGTAGCATTTATTTATGTCCCAGAACACAACAACATTGATTTCATGGCACACAACCAATATTCCAACCGGTAAAACCTTAAATCATCCCTCTGATGGTGATTTATTGAAACATTTCGACCAAGTACATATGTATTTTTCTTTAAAATCTCGAAACATGATATTGAGTCTTTCTTATGACAATTTATATCCATTTGGTTCTTATGGTAGTCAGTATTCATGTTGTTTTGTCTTTATAACTCCATAAAATTTTCCTCCTTGGATGTTGATGAAGGAAACATATATCTTTTTAACTTTATTAATTCTAGGAAATATGAAAAATAATATTTATTTTTATTTGAAACCATTGATTGATGAGTTAAATTCATTGCGGAGTAATGGTGTTAATACATTTAATGTTGTTTCAAAACAAAATTTCTTGCTGAAAGATGAATTGATGTGGACAATTAGTGACTTCCCAGCATATGGCATGTTATCTGGATGGATTACACATGGTCAAAAATCATGTTCGTACTATATGAGAGATAACAAAGCATTTGTGCTCATCAATGGAAAAATCCTTGTTTTTTGGCTGTCATCACAGACTCCTTCCAACTAATCATCCTTCTCAGAGGAGAAAATATCATTTCAGAAAAGGCACAATTGAAAGATATGGACCTATAATAATGATATTAGGTACAGGGTTAAAATCAATTGTCTCTTCATTACCTCCCATCACATTTGGACCAACAAAAAACCAATAGAAAATTGATGGCTTTAGGAAAGAACACAATTGGATAAAACATAGCATTTTTGGGATCTACCATATTGGTCTGATTTGTTGGTCAGTCACATGTTGAATGTCATGCATATTAAGGAAATATATTTCAATAATTTATTTCATATAGTTTTGGATACACCAAGTAACACTACAAAAAAAAAATACTAATATTAGAATGGGTTATAACCCCTTCTAAATATATTAGTGGAGGTTACAAAAACCACTACTAATATGACCGCCTGCTTATCATTAGCGATGGTTTATGGTAAGTGATGATATAATGAAATTTAGTGGCGGTTATATTATAGGGGGTTATAACCCCCTCTAATATAAAAAACTAAATATTAAAAATATTAAAGGGGTTAAAACCACCTCAAATGTAAAAAATATATAATTCCTAGAAAGTTTAGAGGCAGTTTTAACCCCCTCTAATCGTGAGAAATAAATAGATATGGTTATAACTGCCTCTAATTGAATAAAAAATAAAATAAAAAACCAATAAACATTAGAGATGGTTTTAACCTCCTCTAATCGGGAAAAAATAGAGGGGGTTAAAATCGCCTCTAATCTATAAAAAAATACAATTATAGAAACATTAGAGGGGGTTTTAACCCCCTTTAACCTAAAAAATCAAAATTAAAAAGGAATTAGATGCATTTTCAACCCCTCAAAGAAATTTGGAGGCAATTTTAAACCCTTATATTCTTAAAATTAAATTTTTAATGATTAAAAGTGGTTTTAACTGCCTCTAATAGAAAAATTAAAATGTGTGAAAATATTATAGGGGGTTAAAACCACCTCTAATCTAATAAAAAAATTAAAAAATATATATATTATAATTTTTTTATATTATTTAAAAGAAATTCAATTTTTTTTACATATATATATTTTTATATATATTATAGCTAGATGCATACTACAAAGAATCACCACCCCAAAAGCCCCACCCACCTAACCACAAAAAATCCAGACAATATAATATCAATAATATTTATATAACATTTAAAATTAAAATAAAAAAATATTATTGATAAAACTTAATTAAATCAATCACGAAAATCTGTATTATGGATAATATAGAATGGTTTTATAAAAAAACAAAAATCACACCATTGTACATGTCATAAAAAAACTACCATAAAATCATAATTCATTAAAAAATGGTGACATCTAAGTGATTTTACACAAATACAACTTTTTAATAAAAAAACATCAAAGGCTTCACCAAAAAATCATCAAGGTATTCCCTAGATGAAAAGCATCCCCTCACCATCAGATGAAAAACAACCCCCTAATCGCCAAAAAAATAGCAGCACCAATAGGAAATATCAATCTGGATAAACAAAAAAATAAAGACAATAATAGAACAAAAAAATATTAGCAGGGAAAACAAAAAAATTTCCATAAGACAAGCAATAAAAAATATCCATATTGCACAATGTATGATACGTATTGAAAAAAATTAACATTGGACATTGTAATAGAAAAAAAAATACAAAAAATTCATACAAAGTATAGTGGCTTTATACAAATACATTGTATTTATACAAAATAGATATAGTTAATTCATACAAAGTATAATGGATTTATAAAAATTCAGTCTATTTATACAAAACATATACAATAAATGCAGGATAATCAATGCATCTATGTATAAAGATACAATGTGTGTGTAAAGATGTAGTATAATGGCTAAAAACTACTCTATTGTATAATGATTAATGTTTTTAGTAGTATTCAGATATAGTGTGTGTGTGTGTGAGAGAGAGAGAGAGAGAGAGAATATGGTACCATGTACTGTTTACAAATAAAAAGATGAATGAAAACAACAATGGATGTTTGTTAGATATAGTACATGAAAAAGAATCAGTGCATCTGTGTATACATATACAATGTGTGTAAAGATGCAATATAATGGCTTAAAGATACTCTACTGTATAATGATTAATATTTTTTAGAAGTAGTATATAGATATATTGTTTTCGTCTAAGAGAATAAGGTACTATGTACTGTTTACAAATAAAAAGATGAATGAAAACAATGGTGGATGTCTATTAGATACAATACATGCAGAAGAATCACTGCATCTGTGTATACAGATACAATGTGTCTATAATGATAAAATATAATGGATGAAAACTAATCTACTATATAATGATTAATGTTTTCTAGTAGTATAAAAATATAGTGTGTGTGTGTGTGTGTGATAATATGGTACTATGTATTATTTACAAATAAAAAGATGAATGAAAACAATGGTGGATGTCTGTTAGATACAATATATGCAGAAGAATCAGTACATCTATGTATACAGATACAATTTGTGTGTAAAGATGAAAAATAATGGCTGAAAACTACTCTACTGTATAATGATTAATGTTTTTTATAAGTATTATACAGATACAATGTTTTTGTATGAAAATAAGGTACTATGTACTTTTTACAAATAAAATGATGAATGAAAACAATGGTTGATGTCTGTTAGAATATTATAACCATCATAATAAGGTAATATACACTATTCAAAAATTAATGAAGATGCATTATAGGAAGATACTGTGTGTGAGAATAAGGTACTTCTGAATGGAGATGTAGTATAAAAATATTAATAAAAACTATGGTGGTTGTATGTTAGAATATTCTAACCATTATAATAAGGTACTATATATTATTTACCACATATTTATACACACACAATAGAATATATTGATTTTTATTCATAGATTAGTACACAACAATCCATATGGTGGGAAGCGCACTATAGGTTATTGGAGGAAGTGGCCCTCCTTATTGAGTTAAATTATGGTGGATGTTGAGGATGACATTCCTGGTGAGCATGGAATGATTAATGGTAAATGTGTTATGTAAGTCATTCAATATGAGTAGGATTACCACATACAATAATTACCTATGATAATGTATTGATCACGGGATATTGAGGTAAACACTACATTTGAGATGTGGATGCTGTATTTGATGGATTCCATATGAGGCAGTATGAACGAGTTGGTTTTTGAAATGAAATGAGGGTTAGATGGATTATAAGTATACTAGTGCATGGGGTCAGAGCATAGAAAATGGTTTGTTATGGTGTTGATCTATGTATGTAATTATAATGATTTTTTGATTCTTACAACAATATGCTTGTTTCTATGGTCTGAGTAATTCATTGGTAGTTTATGTATCATGATCAATTGATGATATTGTACATCAACAAGTTTAGAAAAAAAATGAATGGTTATGAAATGATTGAAAAACTCGTGTTTTTGCATGAAGTTTATTACAGTGATAAGAAGACTGCACCATGAAAGTTAGTGGATTATTGTAAATGTATATCAATATTTTATTATAGTGGTAGGTAGAATTATAGGTTTGGAATCATATTTTATGAGTGGAGGCTGATGGTGGTAAGAAACATGTGCTAGATAATAAATTGATCAATGGTATGTTGGTGTTTCTAGATGGATTTGTTCCACAGATCATTGTCTCCCTATTTGAAATTGGATCAAATACCTAAATAGTTTAAACAAAATGCATTAACAAAGCACAAATAAATTAATGTAATAGGAAGTTAATAGAGTATTGGATGAAATAACTAAACAGAAATATCATGGGCATGTGCAGCTTTCTAATTAACATTACTTCTTCCAGGTGATCTTCTATGATATGGTGAATGTTGATCTCCAGTATGTCCATCTTCTTCATTAATGGAATCCAAAATAATATTTAAAAACATAATTTTTTAGCATTTACAAATAATAAAAGTCACTAAACATATATTAAAAAGATATGTTTATAGTTAACAATAAAAATCATAACACCATATAAATGAATAACTACTAGATACTTTAATTTCTTAATGCTTTGCAGTTTAAACATTCCCCAACATTATAATAATACACTTGTGTTCATAAGAAAAATAACACCATAAATGATCAATCGAGTGCCTATAATCAATATAAAATGGATTCCTAGAAAGAATTCTACATTTGTGCTGGAAACTAGATCCCTAAGAGTGGCTCTAAATCAACTTTAGGTTGACCCAACAATGATTTTATTGATAGAGATAAAAATAATCTTGCTGAAAACCTTACGAACCCAATGATGATAAACCTGATGGAGGTTCAAAACATGGCCTTGGAAAATTCTTTATGACATGACCTTGTAAAGTTAAACATACACTGCAAAAAGCTAATGAAAAATATCTCTCTAGTATTAGTGGTTATGTTGACATCCATTAAATGCATATTGGGACCCATTACTTTAAGAACATCAATGATCATACGCATTTTCACTCTTTTTGGGCTAACTCATCTTCATTCCTTTATAATTTCAATTCATCTTGACTCAAATTTAATTTCAAATATCAACCTATTTTTGAGATGTAGGACAAAAATTAGATGTAGTGACATTGATACCTCCAAATCATTGAGAGGATGAGATGAATACACTTGTCTGATATGCTTCCAATCCAAGACAACGTACATGACCCAGATTCTCTTTCCCAAATACTTTTCAGAGAGCATTATTGATAGAAAGTATTGAATATTGTGATGATTCCTCGACTTAAAGACACAATCAATTTTTCCTGCATGAAGATGAAATTAATTTGGTTACATCAAAAAGTAATAAAACTTTAATATGAATTCCTACTCCCATTGTTTTATCATTATCATTTCCATATGATCCGTCACTTTTTTTTGGACCGCATCTCATAGATTGTCCCTACCAAATTGATGTCATCTTCATGATAATGGAGAAAATCTGCATAAGACATATTCTTTTAGAGAATTTGGTATTCTTGGCCAAGATTCATAATCAATAGGAAATTTTTTCCTAGCTATATGTCCCTTTTCATGTAAAAATAAACCTCCTTCTTCTCCAATTGGATGGTCCTGATCATCAAAGTTCACTATAACTTTTTCATTCACCAATGTCCAGATTTTCTCCATTAACAACTTTTTAAATTTTATCACACCCTCCAAATCTAATCAAATAACGAATTTTTTTTAATAATTAATTAAAATAAATGATGCATGAATAAAATTGAATGCACCTATAACATTTTATATCCAACCACTTTGTTGTTTTTCATTCCTTAAACCAATTGATGTCGAACAAACATTCACATTCATCTCAGATTCAACGCTGAAACCACTTTCAAGACTATATAGTCGAGGATTGTCATATTCATTGGACCCTGATAATGTGAAATGTGTTTATTGAATATAATCTAATTTTTTTTGTTGGAGGAAAACATCTTGGGTGATTTGCACTCATTTTGAGCTTGATAGAACATCATTAACTGAAGAAGGATGCACATATATATTGACCTCTGATTGTGTTGTATGTTCATTTATATTCAAAACTCTAGGATGTTTTGATTTAGGCATATCTATGTGATTATTACAAGCATAAATTTTTTGAAGAAACAATTATAATGTAGTTAAAATAAAAAATAACAAAAAAAGATAACAACATCATTTTATCGACATGCTCAATAAAAAATTTCAAATTTAACATGTATATATCTTGTATCTTAACATTATCATAATCACTTAATATATGAATAGTAGCTATATAAATATTTCAATAAAGTTGCATTGGATAACAAATATAAAAGTAATTTAAAATAAAAATTTTCTAGAAAATATTTTTGAATGGCTTCAAGAACAGACTATTTCCTAGATATAAAATGCTTGTAACTTGTTTCAAATATTACTGTTTGTATAGATATTTCAATAAATTTGTGTTGAATAAAAAATATAAACAAACTTACTAAAATTTATAGAGATATAATAGAAGATTCTACTGTTGTAGGTTTGAGTGGTGGAAGTATACCACCATTGTTGTATACTTATCATAGGAGGGGGTATTAGTTAGTATGTTTTCTATTTTCTAGGATCATAATATAGTAGAGTTGTAAATAAAAATGTTGGGATATAAATATGTGGAGAATGGTACTAAAGGACCAATCAGTTAGTTTGGTGTCGGTTGGTCGAGGTCTTGGCTAGATCTAGAGCATCAGTCAGACGAGACTACCAAAGTTCATGTAAATAAATACAAGTATTATTAAACATCCAAATTACAATCTTTCAAAAATCCTTCTAACTTGTTTAAAAAATTACTAATGGGTTGTATAAATATTTCAATAAAGTCATGATGGATAATAAATATAGAAAACCTTACTAATTTTAAATTAAAATTTTCCAATAAATATTTTTGAATGGCTTCAAGAATAGACTATTTCCAAGATATAAAATACTTATAGCTTATTTCAAAAATTACTAATGGGATATATGTTAAATATATAATCAATTTCAACTGATGTTGAAATGATGTTAATTCTTATGTATTCCAATTTGTGTTATATAATCATACAATATCTTTATTCATTCTTAATCTATTGTCAAGATGCGACATAATCTATGTTATATCATCATACAATATCTATAAGTTGATTCCATCTATAAACAATTCTAATCTAGGTTCATGAATTTATCACAAATTTCTATTAAATATACTATTATAAAGACACGTTAATTTCTATAACATGTGCACCATAGTGAAAAAAATTGGAAATCATAAAACATTAATTAATAATGTTGAAGCCTCCTCTGATATAACATACAAAACATTAGAAAACATCATTTTTCATAAGCTAACACATGAAACATCCTTGATCAGTTTTTATATAGATATTTAACATGGTTAATGATTAAAAAAAATTCCAATTAGATTTCAAATTCATATATCATTCCATAATATAAATCAAAAAACAAAATAATTAGAAGAATTAATTGCAAAACAAATGGTTTGTTAAAAAAATAACATTTTCTCTTCTAACTATTTTTAGAAAAAAAGACAACATAATGATTTGGAATGACATACAAAAAATAATTAATACCCACCACATAAATGTGATACTAGCTAAAATGAATACATAATAAATATGTTTTCACTAGTAAAATTCAAAACAATTCCAAAAATTCATAAAAAACAAAAGCAGGTATTTATTACAAATTCTTTTATTCCTCCTCCATATTCACAAATAAAAAATGATCAGATTCATCTTATCTTGATAATTGAATATTTTCACTTTCATTGTCGAAATATTTACTCAACTCTTGTTCTTTAAAAGGTGCATGGTCACTTATATTTTCATCATATTCACCCATTTCAGACAAATCTTTAGGATTAAGATGCACCACAACACTCCATTCAGGAGATGCCTCAACATAATAAGCCATTTGATCCTGATATGAGTAAATGAAAGGTTCATACTCTTTACATTCTCTGGTTTAAATCAATTTAATAAAATTGAAAACATCAAAACCCAAATAATCCTTTATAAAACCTCTATCTCTTGTTGTATCAGTCTATATACAATTTAAAAAAGTCACAGATTTTCCATAGTAATTGAGCTCGATAATATCTTTAAACTTCCCATAATATAAAAGACCAACATCAATTACATTCTCACCATGGAGACTTTAAACACATATGGTTCTATAAGTCATGAACACTCCATAATTTTGTGTTTTTAATCCCTTTTCATGATCCATTGTATGAAACTTGAATCCATTAATATTGAATGCAGAATACCATTACACATTCAAAAGTGGGCCTTGTGCCAAATGTTTCAAATAATATGATAGAGTACCAGTCACATCATCCAAAAATACCTGAAAAAATAATATTTAATAAAATAATTGTGTATTAATATTGAATTATTAATCATTTCTTTCACTTACTCTTCTAGAAAACCTGTCGTCAAAGTCTTCACTTACAATATTCTGTACTACAGAAGTCGAGCTTGTTCGAATCCTCATTTTTCTCTTCACATGTAATTTGTATTCTCTAAAAGTAATGATTGTTGACATGATAAATCATATAATTAAATTACTAAATACAGAAACATAAATTTATACATACTCTACGAATGTATCTGCCTCTTCGTAATTGAATAACACATGTCGGTGTGCCTATTTCGTCTCAATGGAAGTTAAGATAAAAGCAGTTCCACCCCAAATGGTCTTACGATCCTTGAAAATATATTATATACTTCATCATTGTCAATATCCTTTACTTCATCATTAACATGACTTGAAATATTTAATTTGTTCTCAATCCCTTCTAAATATCTTGAACAAAATGTCAAACATTATTATGATATATACCTCTTATAATAGAACCTTCCGATTTATACTTATTAAGAACATAAGATTTTAAATGCCCCATATATATATAAAACAAAAAAATAAGAAGAAAAAAAAAATATTATGGTGAAGAATAATATATGTACAAAATTTTAAATTACCTTTCAATAGGATACATCCATCGATACTACACTAGCCCACCCAATCGTAGTTCATCAACTAGATGAATGCACAAGTGAATCATTATAATAAAAAATGATGGGGGAAATAACATCTCTAAATGAAAAAATATGAGAATAATTTGATGTTGTACATTCTCAAAATCAATGAGATTAATAACCTTACCACATATTTGTCAAAAGAATGCACATAACTCTATCAATATTGCAGACACATTGTTTAGAAACACATTACATATTACAATGGGAAGTAATTTCACCATAATGACATGACAATCATGAATTTTCAAGCTAGATATTTTATTATCTTTAATATTGATGCATCTAGAAATCTCACTCGAATAACCATCACGTAGCTTCATATTCACTAGACATTTCAAAAAGGTATCTTTTTTTAGATTTTTAATTGAGAAAAGACATGGTTGATATTTCCCCATATCATTAGGCCATAAATCCCTTCTTAGACCCATTTTTTGAAGATATTTTTGGGTCTTAAGATGATCTTTTGTCCTTCCACTTTAATTCAATAAAGTATAAATGACATTATCACATACGTTTTTATCAATATGCATGACATCAAGATTTTTTCGTAACATGTTAATATCCCAATATGACAATTCAAAAAATATAGACTTTTTTCCATTGTTCAAAGCCATCCACATTGTTATTCCCCTGATCTCACTTTCCTTTACTATCCCATGTTATTGTCTTTACAAACGAGACATTTATGTTTTCTACCTATTTAAAAATCTCCATGCTAGACAACGCACTTTGAGGTTTTAGAAAATCCTTATTTCTATCAAAATGTAAGCTCATCAATCGAAATTTATGACTATCACCAAGAAATAAACGATTCCCCCAAAAACAACACTTTCAAATATGATTCAAACACATTATACTTGTGTCAAAGTTACAAGTAAGACAAGATAATCTAGTATAAGTATTCCATACAGATAAGGCACCAAATTCAGGAAAGTCACTAATTGTCCAGAGTAATTTTTCTTTCATTTTATAATTTCCAGACACAGAGACATCATAGGTGTGAACTCCACCCACTCACAACTCTTTCAACTCCTTAAAAAGTGCTCTAAAATAGACATCTATGTCATTTACCAAAATTTGTTTCCTGAGAATGATCATTGAAATAATAATGGATGTTTATTTCATACAAATCCAAGATAAAAGATCATATGGTATCAACCGAATACTATAACTTGAACTCACGCTACTAAAAGGATTAAAAACATTAGCTGCAAGGCCCAACCAAACATTCTGAGGATCTAAAGAAAATTAAGGATGCGTGGCCTTAAATTTCTTCCATGCTTTAGAATCTCCAAGATGTATCACCAATTCATCATTACATTTTTCACTATCATGTTAATTCATATGTTTGGAAATTTTACTAAACATAAACAACCATTGAAACCTTTGTTTAAGTGGAAAAAATGGAAAACTTTTTTTGGTTGTTTATTTTTTTGACAAATTTTTACATCCACCTAGATGCTTCAAATTTATTACATATTTCTTTATCTTCATAACCCCCCCAATAAATCATAAAATAATTTAGACAAACATGTATCTTATTATAATTAATACCAAGTTTATTGATTATTTTCTTAGCCTCATAAAAAGATTCATGGATTTTGGCATGTTCAAAAGCATCTCTTAAAAAATAAAAAATCATTGTCATTGACTTAGCAGTCTTTCCACACAAACACTTGATGTGACAAAGTTTTATTATAAAAGACAATTTGGAGTAATTTTCACAGACTTCATACAATTCTTGATTCCTGTCATTTAATAACTTGGAAAATTCTAAATAAGTTTCAACCCTGTTTACACTAAGAGATGAGTTTGGTTCATTTTCACCAAGCATATTATCAAGACCAAATGCACCATTGACCATTTACTCTATAGGATCTAGAGGACTAATATTATGGTGAGAAGTCTGATTCTATTTTTCTCTACTGGATGGTGTTTCAACTTCATTAAATTCTATATGTAATACACACTTGGTGCATTCAACTGGATTTTTTTTGACTCAAATGAGAATATGTTTTAACTATGGTCAACCATTTATTAAATTTTCAACTACGATAAGGACATATTATTCTTCCCTTAACAAATTGAAACTCAAATGAAAAATCAAGAAATTTATTTAATCCTTACTTATACTCATCATTTTTTCTTGACCAGCAAATCCATGATTTATCCATTTTACTGCATTAATTGAAATAGAATATATCAATTAAATATGTTCAAATAAATATATGAAAAAATAATAAATAACTAATTAAATTTTATACACCAAAAAAATCGAAATAAATTTTCCGCATAAAACAATTTCATTAAAAAATATAAAATTTAAATCTATTTTCTATTTAAGAAAATTAAAAACTTCTTTTTTTAAAGTATAGTATTTCCATTGAAAACATAAACAATTTTTTTTTCTTCAAAAAATTTCTAAAAAAACATGGGATCTGTGTTCAACAAAAAAACTCATACTTCAGAATCATTTGGAATTTCATATTGAAAACTGCTCCTAGACTTTATCAATTATGACAAACAATTAGAAAAATAAACAATGTTTGTTCAGTTTCTAAAAAAACAATGCACTCACATTTCAAAATAAAATTTCTTGAATAAAATAAAAATTCTTGAAGAAGTGGCACATATTATAACTAACATGTCTTATAGACAGTTAATAATAACATAATCCAAATACCAAATAATTCTGATATAAATAAAATGTATGGTGAAAATTATGCATGACAATCAGAGTGAATGGACATATTATTATAAATAAGAAGTGATTATAAAGATGATAATCAACAAAATAATATCAATGGTGAAATTCCAGAAAACAAAATTTAGCATTAATTTTCTAAATTAATTGAAAGATACCCAAGTTCAAATTTGTGCAGTCCAATTACCTCGTTGATGAATTAGGTCTAGAATTAGTATCCTTTAGGTCCAATGTAGCTTTGTACCCACTATCAAAGGGGAAAAAATTAAAATAGCTCATTCAGTAAGGGTTGTTTTTAGGAAAAACAAGAATAATCCCTAAAAACTGACTGGTCACCATTGGGTGAGGGTTTCAGGAGGGACACCTGAAGTGACCAACTTCTGCAAGGGGCTTTCTATGATAGGTATAAGGTTTTAGAGAGAAAAAATACCTAATTTTGTTAGTGTTCCATAGAGACCTTCACAGGAGGATTATAAGACTCGATCTGAGGGGTCATCACAATCTAAAAGAGGGGTTGAACTCACAAAAAGGTGGAGGGGGCACCGTCATGCTTAGAAGGGGGATATAGAGATGAAAACTGAGAGAGGGGGAACCATCACAATGAGAGGCAGGGGAATCCATCAATTGAAGAAGGGAGAGGAGCACCATCACGATGGGATGTAGGGGAAGCTGTTGTCAGTTGAATAAGGGAGAGGAGCACCGTCGCCAGACACATAAGGGAGAGGAGTGACGTCATTAGACACTGATGGGGAAGTTGTCGATCGCAGAAGTGAGGGGAGAGATGGGAGGTAGGGGAAGTGGTAGACCAGGGTAGGGGTGTGGGGCGATAGCAGATAACGCAAGAGAGGGGAGTGTTGGGAGGGGTGATATAGGGGAAATATGGTTATTGGGGGTAGGGTTGGGGGTGGGGGTGGGGGAGTGGGGTGATAATAGAGGAAAGGGGAGCACTAGGATGGGTGAATAGTGGTGGGGTTATAATTAGGGGCATTTTTTGTACCAAAACTACCTCTAATTAGAAGGGGATATTATTAACCCAGTCTAATTTTTATTTATAGGGGGTTTAAAATAACCCTTATAAATTTATGCTACTAAATACCATATTTTTTGTAGTGTAAGACCAAAGATAATGTAAAGGAACGACTAGATCTTGCCCAAATTTTCAGGTGAATAGAACTTGAACTGTTTGAAAATGTCAGATCACAGAAGTTAGTGAAGCTAAAATCATCTTATACACTCTCCAAAGAGAATCAATTATTATTTTGTTAGTGGATTGATGATTTGAGACTTTCAAATGGTTATACATTTAATTTGGGAAGATGTGTCAGAAATGGTCATATTAATGGATTAAAAATTAATTACTATCATGTTATAATTGAGAGAATTATTCCAATTAGATTAAGAGGTTTGTTTAATTATATTATTTGGGATTCTATAAAGGAAATGTCATATTTTTTCCGAGACATTTTTGCAGAAAAAAGTGACTATGATACATTAGTCATACTACAAGAAGTTGTTGTTTTAATTTTATGTAAACTGGAAAAAATATTTCTGCCAGATTTATTTGACTCAATGGAACATTTGATATTACATTTTCTGCATGAAGAAAAATGTGAAGGTCCGGTATAGTTCTCATGGATGTACGCATTCAAAATATATATGAAAAAATTGAAGAAAAAACTATATAACAAAGCATCAATTGAAGGTTCAATTACAGAAGCTTATTTACAAGAGGAAATTTATTTTTTCTGCTCTCATTACTTTCAAACTGAATGTCCCTAAAAACAAAACCATATGGGTCATAACGAGGGAAATTTTGATGATGAAATGGGAAGTCAATTATCTGTTTTCAATCATCCTGAACTTGGCTTCAGTGGAGTTCATGAATGATGAGTTTCAGACGATGAATATCATAGAGCTCATACACATGTTCTGCTCAACTGTGAAGAAATGATACCATTTGTATAGTGAGTTCTTCTATCAATTATTCTATATTTTTTTTATAGTAAATTAATATTATATTATTTGTAGATTATATGATAAACATATCAAGAAGAAACTTAAACAAATTACAACAACTTCTCTTGAACAATGTCGACAAAAAACCTCTTCCTACTAGTTTTAAAAACTTGTAACATAAATTATTTTTAGTTTAACATATAAAATCAATTTATTATCTATTATATTGATAATTTTTTTATAAATTTTCAGGTATCTCAACACGATGATAAAATTTATAGTCAATCATGTGTATTGAGTAACCCACTATAAAAATGGTTAAATATTATAATGCATATGTGGTGAATGGTTTTCGATTTCATACACATGTATATAGGGAATAAAAATAATAATTAATTGTGGTGTTTGCTTGAAAAGATCTAATCATCGAGAAATTGAAGTTGAATTTTACAACATACTGGAAGAAATTATTGTACTATGTTATCTAGGAAAAAATTTCATAATGATGTTTAAATTTCAATGGTTGGATACTGAGAGAGGCTTGCATGTTTATAAAACCCATGGAATCATTGATATTATAAATAAAAGTCTTCTTGAAGTAAATGAACTATTTTTATTGTCTTATCAGGAACATGAAATTTATTATTCAAAATATTGTGCTACATAAAAAGAGTTGAGTGATTGGTGGAGCCTAATAAAAATTAAATCTCAGGAAAATTAGTTTAATCAAATTGAATGTGGTTCCGCTGAAGTGGAAGAAATTAAATTTTTTAAGGGACTTATCTAAATCCATCTTTTTCACAAAGAGACACAAATATTGATGATGACACCACATAGTTAAGGGTCGATGGTGACAATGATGTTAATGATGTTAAAAATGAATTTTAAATGACAAGAGATGATGAAAATGAAACTCATATATAAATTAATGATGCTGAGGAGGAATATGAAGACATTGACATCATTAGATATAAAGATGAGAATGAATATGAACATTTACATAATTAAATGATGGTTTTAATCATATATAATATATATCTATATATAATAGTTGTTTTTATCTATTTTCTAACAACAATCATTTCATGTTTCAGATAGATAAGTATTTGTTTTGTCTATTGGAGGAAGATGATCTACCTTTGGATGAGTAGGATGTTGGCTTATCTGACCCTTAGACTACTAGCGATTTAGGGGGACTCAAAGGGAGCATGGTCTTGCATGATTGATGATTCCTAAGACTATCCTCGAGTGATATCCACATCTTGGTTTCGATCCATGCATGCAAAGGTTCGCTTACCTATGTATTTTAGTTAGTTTTCAATAATTTATTTATATAGTAATTGTTTGACTATTTTTTCTTTTTTCACAGATTTACACATATATCTATTGGAAAAGGGAGCATAATATCATGCAATTATTTTTCTAAAGTATGAATCTCATGGGATCAAATTCCTGTTGATGTGCATTGCCTCTTGTTCGATCATTAGCTGGTACATATATAAATAATATTTATTTTGAAATTAATTTAATTAATAGCTTTATATTATAAATTATTTGTAGGGTTTATGGTATCACATTGGTGAGAGCATGAGTGATGCTATATGGAAGACATGTCAGGGGACAATGCATCTGTATTGTTTTCAGGTTTTGCATAATTTGAGAATGAAAGTAATGGAGAAATCATGAGTGGTAGAGTTTGATGAGTCTTGTTGTGCCCATCGACCTGATTACATTTCATCTCATGTTTGGGATGGATTATGTTCCCACTGATTGGGTGGTCATTTTTAGAGGAGATCATCGGTAGGTTGATAGAACCGAGGGAGATAGGAGGTGGCACATCGATCCGGTAGTCGTACATTCAGTATGCATAGGGCGCATATGGTTAGTACTTTTTTAATATATTTAATATAACTGTAAATGTAAACAGTTTATTTTATATTCATATAGGTAGTAGAACAACCTAATATTTAATATTTCAATGTTTATAGGAGGATGTACTGTGATCTGACCACTGGAGAGATTAGAGGTGCTCCGCAGCATCATATTTTGGTCAATATATTTTCTTTTTGAGTTTAAAATGTAACTATAAATAATATTTTAACTATTTTAATTTTAAATTGAAATTGAAGGAGTCATATGAGGCTGAAGTGTCTCAAACACAGACTGAGAGTCAGGATGAGACTGATACTCAGACCAGTGCCGACCAATTTGATGGGACAATATGGATATAGTCAACCTAGTATGCCTTCAAAAAAGGCCGATTTTTTGGTATCAACTCTCAATTGACGTATGTGGATTATTATGGCACCACTACGATGTCGGCATCCAACTCGAGAGGAGATTTTGGGGAGTCATCATAATCTACTGTACAAAATCAGGAGCAGCGACGAGCTCAGTGTGAGATTATAGAGAGTATGTGTAGGGAGTAGGAGCATATGTGTCAATGGCAACAACATCAGTAAGAAGAGTTTCTACAACAACAACAACAACAACAAGAGATGCAGGAGGAGATGCATCGATGGTGGCAACAACATGAGTAGGGACAGTTGGAGTAATGTGGCATCTGACTCATGGTTTAGGGACGAAGTTCCCTCCACCATATTCTCTAGCTCCTCCAAACGACCCTCCCCCACAATGATCTATTTATTTTTTATAATAAAAAATTTGAATATAATTATTTTTGCAATATTAACGGTCTATATTTTTATACAGTGTGGTTTTTATATTATTGCGAATATTACATTTTTTATCATTTATTTAATTTTTTATTATTTAATTACTTTATTTATTTTTTTATTTTTTTATTATATTAATTATTATTTTTGATTATTTTATTTTGATTATTTTTTTATATTTTTCATGAATATTGAGGTTTTGATTATTTTATAATTTTTTATTATATTAGTAATATTAATAATATTATTTTATTAATATTATTAATAATAATATTATAATAATAATAATATTATTATTATATGAATATTATTTTATTATGTTATTATTTATTTTATTTTACTAATATTAATATTATTATTTAATTAATATTAATAATAAGAATATTATTATTATTATTATTATTATTATTTTATTCAATTTTATTTTGTTTTTTAAACTATTTGTGACGGGCCTTCACAAACTTGAATTCAACAAACTCGAAAATAATATTAGCAATGGGCCGTCACAATAAATTATTTAAAAAGCATGATAAAGCTATTTGTGACAGATGTACGTACCATCACAAATAGTTTTTTTGTGATGTGCCATCGCAAAAACCTTTATTTGGGACACCATTTTATGCAATAGGTCATTTTCAATGGGATCCCATCATAAATGACCCATCACAAATGTACCATTTTCCAGTAGTGACTAAACTATTTGCACCAACTGTGTTCCATTGAAGAACTTGCATATGGTTTATATACATGCTACGTTGGGGTGAGCCGCATGGTTACAACTAACCATGCACAAACCATGAAACAGAACCAAAACTCATAAAAATTAAAATTTAAAGACAAAAAACTTCCAAAATTTTAAATATTCCAAGATAATATAAAATAATATAAAATAAACTGCAAAGTAACACAATGTTTTTTATAATTCTCTCCACCATGCCACTTTCTACCCTAAAAAATTCATGTGTAAAAATTAAAGGATCAGAACAAGAGATTCACCACAAAACCAATTATCATAAAGAGGTTAGGTGAGGAAAAACTAGGGTGAGTCCTATGAAGGGAAACCTCTAAACTTAATGAACCTCCTAAACCAACAAAACAAATAAAAAAATACCACCAAATGTCTCCCAACAAAACTCAACCATAATAAGTATCATAATTAAGAATAAATTAAACAATGGGGAGGTGGAGACCAATCATAGATCTCCCAATCATTTAGAGTTCATCTAAAATAGTGAAACAAGTAAAACACGCCACTATACCAAGCACCATCCATAGGAACACATCTCCAAGAATTCCCTTATTTCTACCAATCACAAGTAATAATCACAAAACAGATTCAAAATTACAAAGAAACACAACCAAAATATAAATCAATATCCATAACCATAAACTATCACCGAATTTAATAATGGGATCCCAACAAAATAACAAATAACCATAACACTATAAAGTCCCAACATGGGGTCCCAAACTAGGTCACAATACTCAATTGGTGAACTAGAACCTCAACCTCAGAACACTGTCTCATGGTGAACCCAATAAAACAAAAACAACACCTCCAAGTGTGAAACAATCCAAATGCAATTCTTGTCCTAGTCCCCCTAGAACCAACCAAAGGTTTCCCATGATCATCCACCAAAAATAAAATTATACAAATATGAAAAATAAAACACACATTCTAATAAAATACAACCTCAGAAACAAAATAAATATCAATATATTATTACACACTATCCACAAGGAACCAATCTAAACATCCTCAATACCAATGAAAATAAATACCAAAACAAGAAACCACTGGAACCTAATCCACATAGATTTTTCCTTTTAATAAACTAACTTACAAAACCTATGAGAAAGGACCAACCGACCACCAATAGAAAGTTCTCACAGCTTTTAAACCAAATTTATTAGAATTATCAGGGTCTCCACACTGAAATAACACTAAAATATTTATAGGGGACACTTGTAATTAAATATACTATAGTAAAAGCCTCAATCAAAGAAAACAAACCTCCAAAACATTCTCTCTGAAGAACTTAGATAAGGTTTAAATACAAGAAATAATAAACTACACCACTCAGTATTTAGTGTGGTTAGAGTTGATAAATGAAAGAAAAAGTCCTAACTAATGATAATAGATATCTTAAAGTCTAGTTCAAGTAACATACCTTCCACTTCTCTCTAAATACTCCCTTGGGAGATATAATTTATATAACACAAAACATGAAATTGGTTAATGTTTCAAAAATCAAATTTCACAATACCAATATTAATAAAAATGCAAAATACATTTCACTTAAACAAGAACAAATAAAACTTATCTTCCTAAAAATTTACACAACCCTTGAAAACAATAAAATTTTATTAAAAAACTTCATTCCATTTTAAATTTTCAAGAAATACTTTCTTTGTAAAAACTTCCCTAATTCCACCTTAAATCAATCACTTTAAAATTTTATCCAAATAATTCTGATCATTTAGTTTATTCTAGATAATGAGGTTTTAAAACCAAAATTTCCATTAAGTTCACTATAAAAATAAAATTTTACTTAAAACATCACTTTCATGCCAAACACTTTCCACCCTTCATTTTAAATATGTTTTCTTTAAAAAAATTTACGGGAATAAAAATATTCCCACAAACCTTAAAAAAATTGGGTTTATAAACAAACTACCCCTTGAAATATCTTTTCCAACATAGAAACTTAATTTTCAATATATAAAACTTTGTCCCTAAGGAAAAAAGTCAAAAAAAAAAAATTAAAACATTACCTAAAAACAACATACAAAAGAATAAATTATCAAAAAATCCTTTTTTTACCATTACACATGGTAGACACTATTTGGTTCATTCTAAAAGTAAGGGAGGTAAAAAAATCTAAAGGGGAAAATCACAACATACGGGTTGGATGTACAGTATGGTAAACTATTTTCTAACCATGTGATTAGATCTGTAATGGTTACATAACCGTTTACCATGAGAACCACATAGTTTAACTAACCTTGAAATATAATTTTAAAACTCTAATTATCTCACCACTTTTGTTTCCGAAACTCATGACCACCCCATAAATCATCTTGGTAGTCAGTGTATGACAAACCTTCTTTTATTACAATCTTAAACATGATTTATTACTTAAAACTTCACGTGATACAAGAAAGAAGATCGAGAGGTTTAGTGTCTTTGGGGCTTAGGATCATTACATAAAAACTTAAAACATGAAATACAACATCTTTATTGAAAACATCCTTTACATGACCACTACATTCCCTCGTACTTAGCATTGCATGGGATAACCTGAGGACATGCATAAGAAAAAGTTGAGCTATAAAGCCCAGTAAGAGAGTACACATGGAATAACATGAGGAGTACAATACATGTTAGGAAATAGGCATATCAATAGATCATAAGAGAAAATGAACATAAAGTCATGATAAAGCATGATACTCATAACATGAAAATGTGGCAACAACACTTAACATGGAATTAGCACAAGCCAAGGCTCATTGCACATAGAGCATGAGTAAATTATCATTTCACATGAAGCACGAGTAAACCCTTGTTGAAATTGAATTAGCATGAGTCAACACTCATTGCAAATGACGTATCATGATACTATACGTTACCCAATGCATTAGAGTGTTATAAGGGCGCACCCTTCTTAAACATTTCATTTCATGCATAAGTGTGCCACATGGATCATAAAACATGGATTCATAAAATATAATCATTTATTCCACGATAAAGGAACGTGGAATTCATACATGAAACTTTATAATCAATAATTAAATATGCATAAAGGTGAATACCCTTGATGGAGAAATGGGCATGGTATTCATTACACAATGACATTGGCTTAGAAAATCGGTGCGATTTTGGCAACGTAACAGCATGACATAAGAATTTATAAAAACGGTTGATGAGAGGGAAAGGGTTTCCTCATCATATTTACATGTAATGGAAAGTAATGATGTCATATAGATACATACCCCAACAATTTTAATGGAATTTAGATTCATGATACAAAAGTATTGCTTGAATGTAAATGAGGAGAGAGAAGTTCCTTTCGGAATTTCGGCATAGTAACGGGTGTACATGGGAGGAATTTAATGAGAGAGAAAGGGTTCTCCCATCATTCAAACACAAATAGGGTAGTATGAGGGATGTTGAAATCCATACCCCAACATTCATAATTGAAATTAAAAGGGAAAAACAACATAAAGAAAATTGGACAAAAATGAGAAAGGAAGAAAAAACCCTTACTTGGAAGTGTGCTTCCAAAGGATAGAGAGAGGCTTGTGAGAGGATTATTGGGATCTTGAGGCACCTTGGGAGGATTCTAGAGAGAGTAGGTCAGAGGTTGGATGAACTCCAAAGGATTTGAGTGAGGAGGAAGTGGGAGCTTGGGTGGGTTTATATAGGAAAGGTGAATGAATTCTTTATTATTTAGGTTTGGGTCCCCTTACATTAAATTAATCCAAACCACAAACCATCCCATGATTTTTGCCCATGTTTTTTGAAAAAGGGAAGAGGAAAACAATATTTTATAAGGAAAAAGTCCAAAATTCTTAAAATAATAGGGTTGCTTATGTGGAGCGAGTCATACTCCCATGGAAATTAATTTAAAAAGACAAGGTGTTTAATAAGTTTTGAGGGGTCCATTAATGCTTTTAAAAGTAAGTCAAACAAACCCAAAATCACATTATTTTAATGTTAAAACATATATTTGCAGAACATAAATCTTATAGTTTTTTATTACATCACTATTGAGTCATTATGATGTCATAAAACACATTATATATTTATACGGTATTTAATTTTTACCCAAAAATTTGACTGTCACAGAAAATTATGACAAATTCACCGTTGGATAATTTTGACATCCTGATTCCAGAAATAAAATTTAGTTTATCTAAATAATTTTCTAAATATGTTAATTTTTACTTTTAAAATAAAAACTGACATTTATCGAAAATTCACGGGTTTTGACAGAAATGGCTTTCAAACCTTAATAAAAATTATAATTGCATTCATAAAATTATAAGATCATTAATTTAATAATAATAATATTTTATTAAAATATTATTTAATTCAAAAATCCCATAATTTAATAAAATAGATTTCTTAATTAAAAAACACCATTTGTACTTTAAAAACTATTTACAATGTATCAATAATGACAAGAAAGTATATTCAATATTATATAAAAAAAATAATGTACATGAAAATAGAACTATTTATTTGTTACATAACCCCTTAAAACAGCCGCATAAGACCTAAGGGTAAGGTGTGTGATGTTGACAGACTCTTGGGGTGGCTCAGATAACATCGCTCGAGTGGTAATTTCTATCAAATTCCACTTCTCCCGTAGACGGCCCCGTTCGAGCTTGACATGATGAAGCTCATCTTGGGCTTGGTCAAGAGCGAAGCCCAAGGATGCCACCTCTTTTCCGAGCTCCGAAAAATGGGCTTCGTATGGGGAAATTCTACTGGATGAGGCCATCACTTCCTTTGTCTGGGTAGATTTGGATTTGTTAAATCCCTATATTTATACTAATCATGTGATCATTGTTCAACGAATATATTAGCAACGATCAAAATTATTAACATAAAACCAAAGAAGTTGACATTTTATATAAACATAAAGAGACATTTAATTAGATCAAGAGGGATTTCCATTAATGAAACTTTGGGTCGTTACAATATTCCCCCCTTAATAAATTTCGCCCTCAAAATTTTCTTTTCCCACACTAAAACAGATGTGGGTAACTTAGCTTCATCATTTCCTCCGATTCCCAAGTCGCTTCTTCAAACTTGTGGTTTCTCCACAACACCTTGATGAGGGGCATTGTCTTATTTCGTAGAACTTTTTCTCTACGATCTAAGATCTTCACTGGTTGCTCCTCATAAGAAAGATCATCTTCCAATTGTACCACCTCAGAATAGAGTACATGTGAAGGGTCCGGTATGTACTTCCTTAAGAGGGATACATGAAAGAAGTCATGTACTTTGGCCGTAGTAGGTGGAAGTGCTAGTCAATAGGCCACAACCCTGACATGATCAAGAATCTCGAAGGGGCCGATGTACCTTGGACTTAACTTCCCTTTATTTCTAAACCTCAAGAACTTATTCCACGAAGATATGCGTAGAAAAACCATGTCTCCAACTTTAAACTCAAGGTCTCGTTGATGATTATCTTCATAACTCTTCTGTCGACTCTGGGCTGCCTTGATACGTTGCTGAACGGTTTTCACCTTCTCCACCATTTCCTCGACCATTTCTGGTCCATGCAGCTTACGTTCACCGACCTTATCTCAACATGCTGGTGTTCTACACCTTTTCCCATACAGGGCTTCATATGGTGCCATTTGGATGCTCGAGTGGAAACTGTTATTATAAGAGAAATCAACTAGAGGAAGATGTTGATCCCATCCTCCTTTAAAGTCCATTGATCACGCTCTCAACATATCCTCAAGTGTTTGGATAGTCTGCTTGGATTGGACATCAGTTTGAGGATGATAGGCCATACTGAAGTTCAGTTCAGTATTCAGAGCATGTTGAAGACTCTTCCAAAGCATAGAGGTGAATCCTGGATCTCGGTCAGACACAATAGATAGTGGTACTCCATGCAACCTTACCACTTCCCTGATATATATCTGTGTCAGTTAATCCAATGAGAAATCCTCCTGAATAGCAATGAAGTGTGCAGTCTTTGTAAGATGATCCACAACAACCCAGATTGCATTGTTTCCTTTGGATTTCCTTGGAAGTCCAGTGAAAAAGTCCATGGTGATGTTCTCCCATTTCCATTCTGGTATGGGAAATGGTTGCATCATCCCCTTAGACTTCTGCCTCTCTGCCTTCACTTGCTGGCACACCAGGCACTTTGATGTATATTCAGCGATCTCCTTCTTCATATTATCCCACCAAAAGTTATCTCGGAGATCTCGATATATCTTTGTACTCCCTGGGTGAATAGAGAAATTTGAACTATGTGCATCATCCAGAAGTTCCTTCTTCATCTCTAGAATTGATGGAACACATAGTCTTTTCCCAAACCGCACAATTCCTTCTTCATTAACATTAAACTCTAAGGATTTATATTTTTTGATAGCTTCCACTTTTTCCTGAATTCCCACATCATCCTTTTGAGCATCCTTTAACCTTTCCAAAAGAGACAGTTGAGTAATAATTTGTGAAAGGATTGATGATGTTACCTTCTTTATGATTCCCATGTCCATCTTCATCAAGTCTAAAAATATTGGATCCTTCTCAATTATCATCATTGATAGAATTGCTGGGTCCTTTCTACTTAGGGAATCTGCCACCTTGTTCGCTTTCCCAGGGTGGTAATGGATTGAACAGTCATAATCCTTGATGAGATCTATCTATATTCTCTGGCACATATTAATCTCTTTCTATGTGAATATATATTTAAGACTCTTGTGGTCAGTATATATCTCACATTTCTCTCCATAGAGATAACGCCGCCAAATTTTCAAAGCAAAGATCACCGCCACCAACTCTTGATCATGCGTTGGATAGTTTCGCTCATGGATTTTCAAATCCCTTGAGGCATAGGATATAAATTTATCATTCTGCATTAGTACATATCCTAAGTCCTTCTTTGAAGCATCGTTGAAAACCACAAAAGGTTCCCCACTTGTGGGTAAAGTGAGCACGGGCATAGTGATAAGTCTTCTTTTCAACTCCTTGAAGCTTTATTTGCATTCATCACTCCAAGAAAACTTTACTCCCTTTCAAGTTAGCTTGGTAAGAGTTTTGTAAAATCATGAGAAATTTCTCACAAATCGTCGATAATATCTATCTAACCCCAAGAAGATACAGATATCCGTTACCGATGTTGGCCTCAGCCATCCCTCAATTGCATCTGTTTTGGAGGGATCCACAGATATACCATTGATTGTGATGATATGCCCCAAGAATGAGACTTACTTCAACCAGAACTCACACTTTCTATACTTTTCATAGAGATTATCCTTGCACAAAGTCTCCAGTACAGTTCTTAAATTCTCCTCATGATCCTCCTTGGTTTTGGAGTATATTAGAATATCATCTATAAAGACTACCAAAAATTTGTCTAGGTAATCTCTAAAGACTCTATTCATTAAGTCCATGAATATTGCTGGAGAATTAGTGAGTCCGAAAGGCATTACTATGAATTCATAGTGCCCGTATCTTGTGCGAAAAGTAGTCTTGGGGATATCTTCCTTCTTCACCCTTACTTGATAATATCCCAAACACAAGTCCACCTTGAAGAAGTATTGTGCTCCATGCAGCTAATCGAACAAGTCATCAATTATTGAGAGAGAATACTTGTTCTTTATTGTGATTTTTTTAGTTCATGATAATCGATGCAAAGCCGCATTGACCCATCCTTCTTCTTGACGAAGAGAACTGGTGCACCCCATGGTGAAGCACTTGGGCGTATAAACCCTTTATCCAGATTCTCTTGTAGTTGTTTCTTCAGCTCTTCAAGCTCTACAACAACCATTCTATATGGAGTCTTGGATATTGGTAAATCCCTGGGTATAAGTTCAATTGAGAATTCAACATCTCTTCTAGGAGGAAGACCAGGCAGTTCCTCAGGAGATACTTCTGCGAATTCCCTCCCAATAGGCATTTATTCAAGGATGGTTTCTTCCTTGGACTCAATCATCTGAGCCAGATATGCGTTCTCATAAGGTAGTAATATCTGTGCTTGAGATAATAGAGCTAAAGGAGATTCATCTTCCTCATGACACTTGTAAAGAATCGGGGGTCGATTCTCTATATGGAGTGTGATTTCCCTCTCCCAAAAATTTATGTTGGCTCTATATAAGGAAGGCCAATCCATGACAAGAATTGCATCAAATTCCACCAAAGGGAGTATGAAGAGGTTTGATGGGAAATTCAATCCATAGATTATAACAATGGAGGACTTATATTCATGGGATGCAATAATTTCCCCATTTTCCGTACTCACCGACATCTTCACTTCCATGATTTGTGGTGGTGCTGGGATTGTTCTACTAAACTTTCGAGATATAAAAGAATGCGTAGAACCTAAATCAAAAAGTACGTTCACTATTATTGAATGAATAACTAGAGTACCTGTCACCACTTCATTGTGGGGGTTCACTTCGGCAGAAGTGATGACAAAAGCTCTTCCTTGCTGCCTTGGAGGTTGTTGGTTGCCTCCGAAAACCCTTGGATTAGGGCACTGATTTGCAAAATGACCCGGTTCTTTGCATTTGTAGCATTGAACAATGCGTTGAGCTTAGAACAGAGCATTCCTCTCCTCTGTTGCAGCCACGGGTATTTCTTTCCGATAGTTAATAGATAGGTTCCCTTCTCTTCCACACCTGAAGCATTTCCTCATCACCTTAAGGCAATTTTTAGGGTGCTTCTTTCCGCACTTTTGGAAAGTGGGGTGCTGGATCTTCTTAGCACCATTGGATTTATCCATCAGACCACCAGCATTGAAGTCCACCTTACACTTCTTATCCCCATCATACCCCTGTGATTCTCCGATCTCCATTTCGACCTTAAGGGCACATCAGAAAATTTCCTCATAGCTGTCGAATTCACAGATTGCTAATGCTTTCTGTAGGCTAGGCTTCAACCCACCAAAGAAGCGGTCAACTTTGCATTCGGGGGTAACGACAAATCCGTAAGTGTATCGTGCAAGCCTTGTGAAGTTTTCCTTGTACACTCCAACAAATTCTTCAACTTTTTTCTTGAGGGAAAGGAAGTCCCTTTCCATCTTAAGCCGGAGAGTGTGCGGAAAATATTTATCGAAAAACATCTTCAGAAAATCCTTCCATTCCAACGCCTCAATCTCCTTCTCAGGATTCGTATTTTTGATCAACTTCCACCATTGATCATCTTCACCCTCAATACGATAAGCCTCCAGAAGAACCTTATCTTGTTCAGAACATTGAAGGATAGAGAAGATCTTTTCAATGGAGTTGATCCATTGTTCAACGATCGTGGGATCAGATGATCCACTAAAAGTAGGAGGCCTTTGTCTCATGAAGTTCTCGATAGAGACTTGTTCTTTCCTAGGGGGGTTGAACATTCCTCTTGACCCATTTTTATATTCAAAACTTGATTTAGATGAGAGATAAGCGTGACAAAGTTCACGATTCTTGCTCCCATTAGATTGGGCATCTCATTAGTACAGTAATCAAACTGATCTTCACAACAGTTGTTAGCCCGAGTCCTCCTATTACTGGCCATTGACAGGAATTAAAGGAAATTTAGGGGTAACACATAAAGGGTAATCCAAAGACAAAATTTGATGACTTATAAATAAAATTTTATTTCCTTAACTCATGAGTCTATAAGCTTCAATCTAGTCTTTTCATGATCTACTTTCTAACATGTATTCTTAGGGGCAGTTTTTTTAATTCCCTTAATAAGGGTTCATACTAATCTTGTGAATTTATCAAAACATATCCCCCGGGAGTGTCGTAACTAAGAGTGCAGTAAGTCCCGTTGTCATGCACCAGTTCCCGTTCGAGTCTATCTCAAAGCGGTGTTTTCGGGTTTTACCCCTAGGATACATCTGTGCCAGAGCCGCCTCTACATGCTCGTATCCCGATAGGGATGTATTTTCTTGATAACCCACTTAATAAATACTCACCAAAACTTAGGGACGTTTTTATTATACTCAGTCTTGTCTCTAAGGCTTTACTAGGGTTTTCTAATCCTAATCCCAAAAATAACTAAACCTATCCTCTGATACCAACTATGACAACCCTGCTTTTATTACACACTTAAACATGATTTATTACTTAAAACTTCACGTGATACAACAAATAAGATCGAGAGGTTTAGTATCTTTGGGGCTTAGGATCATTACATAAAAACTTAAAACATGAAATACAACATCTTTATTGAAAACTTCCTTTACATGACCACTACATTCCCTCTTACTTAGCATTGCATGGGATAACCTGAGGACATGCATAAGAAAAGGGTGAGTTATAAAGACCAGTAAGGGAGTACACATGGAATAACATGAGGAGTACAATAAATGTAAGGAAATAGGAATATAAATAGAGCATAATAGAAACATGAACATAAAGGCATGATAAAGAATGATAATCATAACATGGAAATGTGGAAACAACACTTAACATGGAATTAGCATGAGCCAAGGCTCATTGCACATGGAGCATATAACACCCGAGACTTTTCTGAGAAATATTTTGTTTTTATGTTATATAAATCATCAAAGAAATATTTCACTACACACAACACTAGCTTGGCTTTCTTTACACGTAACCACGACCTTCCTCGATAGCTTGCGCCGTACGTAATACTGAGTTTCACTAAACAACGATATGCTATTAAAATATTATTAAAACTAGCCGTTATGAATAGTAATAACCACTTTTTGAAATTTTGTAAATTTTATTTTTCAAAATGGACTTCATTTTTGGATTCGGAATATTGAAATTAGCTTAGGGTGAAATTTTGGTACTTTTCAGATAACTTTCATATTCTGATGAATAGTAAAAATTACTAAATTTTAATTAAAAACAACTTTTTTAATCGAAATAATTAATAGCGATAAATTATTAATTTGAGTGGTTTTAAAGTATATTTAGAATATATTTTTAATATTTAATACAATGTTGTTCATTGGATGTAATTTCACATTTAAACCAGACATAAACAAGTGTCAATCTTTTGATAGTTATTATCTCTTAAAAACACGCTATTTGTTTTGACGACGGGAATTAATTTTTAAATTAGTTAATGTAACTGATATGTTTTGAATTTGATAAAATAAAAATAATTTTTGAAATCATAATATAAAATACAGCTTAGGCCTAATTTTTGGTATTTTTCTGGAAACTTTCATTTTTTGATAAATAGTAAAACCACTAAGTGGTAGTTAAAAAAACTGAATTTTTCATAAAAATTAATTCTACCACTTCTGTGATTAGAATTTCGAGAATTCAAGAGACACATTTAATATCAAGGACTAAAATGTCATTCAATGAGATAAAAATAATTTTTGGTGAATAGTAAATTTTTACTTTTTTTACCACGATTAAAAGTAAATAGAGTAATTAAGGGTAAAAGTGTTATTATTATCACCCTAACACATTTCCTAATTCTATTGGATAATTGTAATTCGACCAAAAACAACCTTAGGAATAAAATATGACAATTTAGGCCCACTTGGATTAGATTAGGACATTTATTATCAATTTATTTAAAGAAGGGTTAAAATAGTTAAAATCAAAGTTTAATAACTAAATCCTTTTTAATATAGGGTTATACATAAGATAAATTCGACTATAAATATTCATTAGAAATATAAAAAGATTTCCAACATAATGGTATTTTATTTGTAATTTTTTAGACTTAAAATAATTTAATTTATTTATGATACAATGATGATGCATTAATTATCTTATTAATGAAATATTGACATAATTGATGTTATAAATACCCAAATAAATTAAATTTGAGACTTTTTATGAATTAAAATAATTTTTTATGTTAATATGACATGTTAGTATTGATTTAATAAATTTTTTTGAACTAATCATTCTGTTATGATTTTCACAAAAAGCAATTACCAAATAGTCTCAAAATTGACATAAAATAGTTTTTAAAACAAATATTATATTATTAATTGTTATTATATTCCTAAAAATCTAAGGTTCGGCCAAGATACTTATATCATGATAGGTGTATCATTAATGGACCACTTGGGGGTCTCTTGGATGTATATGGTATGTTTATTAACGATATAATATAAAAATACAAAGTGACATGGTAAATGTCAATCTAATTAACTAAGAGTTAAAACTAAAAGATAAGGTTAATATAATGACCTAAACTTGTATAAATTCTATTGTATGAGAGGATTTCGACCTTTACCCACCTTAGCATCGAAATATATCAATTTGGAGCTATTAAAAACAGAATTTGACTTTATAATAAAATAATATTTTTAGTTATTCCAAAGGTGCCCCTCTCCTCCCTTATAAAAGGGAACCTTCTCCCTCTTTTCCTCACACCGATTTGAGCCTTCAAGCTCGGACAAACCCTGCCAAATTCTCTTCTACACTTCCCTATAAACATCCTAGATGTCCTGGTCTTCTTCAAAGACCAATTTTAGTTCCCTAAGAGGAGGTCTCAAAGAGGCACTTCAAAAAAGAGGTAATGTCCGTTACCGATTTTTTCAACTTCATTTCTTATTCCACTTCTTATTATTTAGTTGTTTCATTATGAAGTAATAACATCAGTATCACTCATATATTGATATGTTATTATAAGTATGAAACAAACCTATTTCACCATCTATCCATCCTACAGAAAACGAAATCACCGCGCATGCGTACGTACGAAATACCGTCTCCACGCCGTGGTGTAATCTATTTTCCACCACCACCTTACTTGGATGGGTATAATGGTGTAAATAATGACTATATATTATTATTGTAAAGTGATATTGATTCTTAAATAGTATACATACACTCCAATACAATTCCACGATCATGGGAACGATATCATCGCTCGTGCGTACGTACGGAATACCGTCTCCACGATGTGATGCGACTCGTTCTACATGATCTTCTTTGCATAATGATTATATAAATGAATTGAATGAATTAATATGATATATATTACAATAATACCATTCTGTAAATGAGGTATCTATAACCTAAAAAGAAAACTAAGAATTTATTCGACAAAACACGCATAAGAACAAAAAGTAATAAACACCCGAATAACAAGTATTAATGAAATATTACTAATAAGAAGCTAAGAATATGACCATATATGATATCATAAAAATAATTATGATTCTGTAATAAGTAAATAACATTATTTAAATCATTATACAGGAGTTTCAGACACTTACAAAGCAAATCAGACCTAAGGTAAAGGAAAATATCACAATCTCATTTTATCCAAGATTGTTTATACTTTGGTATTTAATGGGGTGTATTATATCATCCACATACATGTTTCCTTAATATGTAATATTCTTTCCATCCAACTAAAATTTTTTAAATCCAATTTTACCCTTATTTGAGTTTTTAGTAAAAGATATGAAATGAATCTTTTGTCATTTTTCGTACGAGGTTCTTTTTGACTTTTTCGACAAAAGTACGAGAAGAATGTTTTTTAACTTATACGGCATGGATGGATTTTTAAAACATTATTTCCAAGAAACTTTGTTTACAAGTTTTCAAGTTTATTTTTAATCAACTTCTTTTAGTTTAAAATTGTATGACATGTTAAGAAAGGAAAACGTTTTTGAAGTAGAAAGGATATTTTCCTCAAGAATGGAGTTCAAGTGTTTTATCAAAATTATTTTCCATCTAAGATAATATAGGTTTCTGTTTCTATACCTATTATTACATGGATTTTATTATGTTGTGATGGAATTATTTTTATGAATTCCTTTATCTTATATGAATTGTTTTATGATGTCATGTTGTTTAAGAATCCCATTTTTATTACATGGGTTATGCAATGATGTATGATTTATGATTTTGTGGCACACATAAGAATGGTTTAATTATGAGATGAGTGGGACCTATATCTCCCTCCAGTGCATTGGGTAAAGATTTTATATCTCATGAGATAGACATGACTGGAACGGCAGGTTAAACCGGTTCAATGAAATAGGACTGAAATGAGGAGTGAACTCGGTTCAGAAATGGACTTTGTCCACTAAGATAGTCTTGGCAATGAGTCTTGAATAATAAGAAATGATTCTCTATGATTATGTGTGTATGACACAAAGTTTCATGTTTTAAGTTATGATTATTGGGATTACATTTCAATACTATGATTTATCCCATGTTATGAAATTATGATCTCTTTTGCAGGTTATGATTTCCAAAAGTTATGTTCTTATGTATATGATGTGATTGATATTTCTTTTGTTTACCCTTACTGAGAATTTGAGCTCACCCTTTTTTATATTTTATTTCCCCAGGTCAGGAAGAAGGTTATTAAGTAGGATATGCCAAAAGGGACTCTAGATATGATGAAATAAATGGGAGGCAAAGTAGATGCTTTATGAACCAGTTGTTTATGTTTCCCAGTTTCTAAAGAATCTATACCTATACGGTCCTTTCATGGTTTTGTTATATGTTGTAATAAGTGTGCTTCAATTCTGAAGTAATAACAATGTATGTAAAGTATGGGTCGTTATAGTTGGTATTAGAGGAAAGGTATAGTCAACCTTTGGAAACTAGAATGTGAAAGCCTTAGTAAGAACCCTAAGGATAAGTCTAAGCATAGAACACAGTCTTAGTGTTTTAGAAATGGCCATGAATAACCTTGGATAATACCTTAAGTGTGAAATTTTATTCTTGATTATGTGGTTTTCCTATTATAATTAGTGTTTCTCACACTATTCTTCTTGGTTTTAGTCAATGGATGGAACTCGAAGGAACCGTGTTAATGCGGAATGTGACGGGCAATGCAATGATTGTCCCCCTGAGCAACCAAACGTTATGGGAGCTGGAATGCAAAATCTTGTAGCCATGCTCACACAAATTTCTCAAGATATGAATCATGAAGGACTTCAAAATGATCAAAGGAAGGACCAACATTCTGTTGAATCCTTTATGAGGCAGCGTCCACCTTCATTCAGCGGGTCTACTAATCCATTAGTTGCTGAACAATGGATTAGTACTACTGAAAAGATATTTTCACTTCTTCAATGTTCTGAACATGATAAAGTCATCCTAGCAGTGTATGGTTTTGAAGGAGATACTGATCAATGGTGGAATCTTATTAAGAATACAAGGAAAAGGGATGAAATTGAGTCCATGGAATGTGATGAGTTCAAGAAATTATTTTTCAATAAGTACTTCCCTCGTATTCTCCGAACAAATATGGAGAAAGAGTTTATTGAACTGAAGCAAAAGGATGATGAATCTATTGGTACCTATGAAGCAAATTTTACAAGACTTACAAGGTACACTTCTGGTATTATTATCCAAATTGAGAGTAAGATCGATGGATTCTTTAGTTGCTTAAAACCAAGTCTTAGAAGGGCCTTAGCCATAAAGGGAATTCAATAGCTATAAGGAAATCGTTCGATGTGCTCTCAAAGTTGAGATGGATATTAGAGTAACCCATCATTCATATGGGTTTGATAAGAAGAGGAAAATGGAATTCAAAGGAAAATCTAAAGAGCACACTGAAAAGAAGATGAGCTTTCCCTTATGCTCAAAGTGTTGAAAGAAACATGGAGGTAGTTGTCTTAAAGGGACAAGTAAATGTTTCAAATGTGGAAAAGAAGGTCATCGGGCATTTGAATGCCGCAATTATGAGAAGAAGATGTCTAATGATGCAAAAAAAGGAAGGGATACACAGAATGAACCTACTACACTTCAATGTTTCAAGTGCAAGGAGATGGGGCGTTATGCCAATCAATGCCCAAATCCAAGGGTTGATGATGATGGTCGACGTCAACAAACTCTTAAGGCTAAAGACAAAGGAAAGTCACATTCAATTTGTATCAACAATGTGGAGTATGATAACGATGTGGTGAAAGGTACAATTACCATCCACTATAAAGTAGAAAATGTTTTATTTGATTCTAGATCTGCCCACTCTTTTATTTCTGAAGAATTTTCTAAGGGTATCACCATATTACCTCAACAATTAGATGTTGAGTTGGCTGTGACAACTTCTAATGGCACAACAGTCGCATCAAAAGTTTATAATTCTTCCCTGATTGAAGTTTTTGGGAAAGTGCTTCCTGCAAATCTTGTGATCCTTCCTATAGTGGAATTTGATGCGATTCTTGGCATGGATTGGCTTTCTTTATATGGAGCTCATATCAATTTCCAAAGAAGGGAAGTCACATTTCATATTCCAGATCAATCTATGATCGTCTATCGATGCAAGGATGAACATAACCTTCTAGTGGAAATTTCTTCCATCTTATGGGTCTTGATTCCACTAAATGAGGGTTATTTATCTCAAATGGTTGGAGATAAACTCACAATTAAGAATATTACCATTTTATGGGAATTTGATGATGTCTTTCCGGAGGAATTTCCAGGTCTTCTACCAAATCGTGAAGTTGAGTTTTCAATAGAACTCGTACCGGGTGATTTGCTTATTTCAAAGACACATTATAGAATGGCCCCAATTGAGTTGCAGGAATTGAAGAAGAAACTCCAAGAGAATCTTGATAAGGGATTCATACGCCCTAGTGCATCACCTTGGGGAGCACCTGTTCTGTTTGTCAAGAAGAAAGATGGATCAATGAGACTCTGCATTGATTATCGAGAACTTAAAAATATCACTATCAAGAACAAATATCCTCTCCCGCACATTGATGACTTATTTGACCAACTACGAGGAGCTCAATACTTTTCCAAGATTGATCTTCATTCAGGGTATCATCAATTAAGGGTCAAATGGGAGGATATACCAAAGATGGATTTCCGTACAAGTTATGGACACTATGAATTTATAGTGATTCCATTTGGTCTTACTAATACCCGTGCTATCTTCATGGATCTGATGAATAGAATCTTTAGAGACTATCTTGATCAGTTTGTGGTAGTCTTTATAGACGATATTCTTGTCTATTCAAAGAGCAAGGAAGAACATGAAGATCACTTGAGAATTATAATCTTTATTCCAAATTTACCAATTGTAAATTTTGGCTTCAAAAAGTTTCATTTTTGGGTCACATAATCTCGAAAGAGGGGATATCTGTGGATCCAGCAAAAATAGAGGTTATCGAAAGATGGTCGAGACCAACAACAGTAACTGAGATCTGAAGTTTTCTTGGTTTGGCTGGATATTATCGACGTTTTGTGAAAGATTTTTCACGATTATCTAATCCACTCACCAGGTTGACTCGGAAAGGAGTTAAGTTTGTTTGAACAGAGGAATGTGAAGAGAATTTCAAGGAGTTGAAAATAAGGTTATCTAGTGCACCTATGCTCACACTGCCTTGTAGTGGAGAAAGGTTTGTGATCTACAGTGATGCATCCAAGAAGGGATTGGGGTGTGTTCTTATGCAAAATGATATGGTGATAGCTTATGCCTCATGATATTTGAAAATCCATGAGCAAAATTACCCAACTCATGATTTCGAGTTAGCTGCGGTAATCTTTGCATTAAAGATTTGGAGGCATTATCTTTATGGAGAAAAGTGTGATATTTATACTGATCATAAAAGTTTAAAGTATATTTTCACACAAAAGGAGCTGAATATGCGCCAATGAAGATGGTTGGAGCTGATTAAGGATTGCGACTGCTCAATTCCTTACCACCCTGGGAAAGAAAACAAGGTGGAAGATGCATTAAGTCGACAAGACCATGCCAGGTTATCCATGATGAGGATCACAAAAGATCCAATATTTATGGATTTACAAAGGACGGATCTAGGAATTATAATGGAAGGGGGAAAATCATATCTTTCTCAAATGAATGTTCAACCATCTATACATGTGAAGATTAAAGAGGCACAGAAAGAAGATGTAGAGTTACAAAAGAAGGTGAGAAATGTTCCTAAATTCAACCTTGATTATGATGGGATAATAAAGTCCAGGAATCGGGTTTGTGTTCCTCCCATCCCTGAATTAAAGAAGGAGCTACTGGATGAGGCTCATAGTTCTTCATTCTCTATTCATCCTGGAAGCACGAAGATGTATAGGGACCTGGAAGAGTACTTCTGGTGGGATGGCATGAAAAGAGATGTTGCTGAATATGTCTCTCGATGCTTGGTTTGTCAGAAATTTAAAGTTGAGAGACAGAAGTCTAAGGGGATGTTACAACCATTACCCATACCCGAATGGAAATGGGAAAAAATCACTATAGACTTTGTCACAGGGCTTCCTAAAACATCCAAAGGCAATAATGCTATCTGGGTAATAGTTGATTGTCTTACAAAGTCTACAAACTTCATTGCTATTAGAGAAAATTTCTCTCTGGATCAGCTTTCCAGGATATATGTAAAGGAAGTGGTAAGATTGCATGGAGTACCACTTTCTATTATATCTGATTGGGATCCGAGATTTACCTCGAAGTTCTGGAGAAGTCTTCAGCATACTCTGGATACAGAGTTGAGTTTCAGCACTGCTTATCATCCTCAGATAGACGGTCAGTCTGAGATAACAATTAAAACTCTATAAGATATGTTGAGAGCTTGCTCTATGGATTTCAAAGGTGGTTGGAATTAACACCTACATTTGGTGGAATTTTCTTATAATAATATCTTTCACTCCAGTATTCAGATGGATCCTTATGAATATCTCTATGGAAATAAATGTAGGACTCCAACTTGCTGGGATGAAGTTGGGGAAATAAAGCTATTAGGACCTGATCTTGTTGATGAGATGGTAGAAAAGGTCCGATCTATTCAACAACACATAAGAGCAGCTCAGAGTTAAAAGAAAAGTTATGCTGACAACTGAAGAAAAGACCTAGAGTTTGAAGTGGGTGATAAATTGTTCTTACAAATATCTCCCTGGAAGAGGGTCATGAGATTTGGAAAGAAGGGGAAGTTGAGCCCTAGATATATCAGTCCTTTCGAAATACTGGATCTTGTTGGAAAGGTAGCTTACTGATTGGCGCTTCCACCGAATCTCTCTCAAGTTCACGATGTGTTCCATGTATCTCTCCTGAGAAAGTACATACCTGATCCTTCACATGTACTCAGCTCAGAAGTTATACCGCTGGAGCGAGATCTTTCTTATGAAGAATAGCCAATAGAGATTCTGGATCGTAGCGAAAAAGTCCTACGAAACAAGACCACTCGATTGGTGAAAGTTTTATGGAGGAACCACCAATTAGAAGAAGCTACATGGGAGCTTGAGGATATGACGAGGGAGAGGTATCCTCATCTTTTTGTTACAAAGTGACGAATTTTGAGGGCGAAATTCATTTTAAGGGGGGTAGAATGTAACAACCGAGACTTTTATGAGAAATATTTTGTTTTTATGTTATATAAATAATCAAAGGAATATTTCCCTACACACAACACTAGTTTTTCTTACTTTACACGCAACTGAGGCCTTCCTCGATAGCTTGCGTCGTACGCAATATCGAGTTTCACTAAACAACGATATGCTATTAAAATATTATTAAAACTAGCCGTTATGAATAGTAATAACCACTTTTTGAAATTTCGTAAATTTTATTTTTCAAAATGGACTTCATTTTTGGATTTGGAATATCGAAATTAGCTTAGGGTGAAATTTTGGTACTTTTCGGATAACTTTCATATTCTGATGAATAGTGAAAATTCCTAAATTTTAATTAAAAACAAATTTTTTAATCGAAATAATTAATAGTGATAAATTATTAATTTGAGTGGTTTTAAATTATATTTAGAATATATTTTTACAATTTAATACAATTTTGGTCATTGGATGTAATTTCACATTTAAACCAAATATAAACAAGTGTCAATCTTTTGATAGTTATTATCTCTTAAAAACACGCTATTTGTTTTGACGACGGAAATTAATTTTTAAATTAGTCAATGTAACTGATATGTTTTGAATTTGATAAAATAGAAATCATTTTTGAATTCATAATATCAAATATATCTTAGGCCTAATTTTTGGTATTTTTCTGGAAACTTTCATTTTTTGATGAATAGTGAAACCACTAAGTGGTAGTTAAAAAAACTGAATTTTTCATAGAACATAATTTTACCGCTTTTGTGAGTAGAATTTCGAAAATCCGAGAAACACAGTTAATATCAAGGAATAAAATGTTGTTCAATGAGATGAAAATAATTTTTAGTGAATAGCAACTTTTTACTTTTTTTTACCACAGTTAAAAGTAAATAGGGTAATTAAGGGTAAAAGTGTTATTATTATGACCCTAACACATGTAATAATTCTATTGGATAAGTGTAATTTGACCAAAAACAACCTTAGGAATAAAATATTACCATTTAGGACCACTTGGATTAGATTTGGACATCTATTATCAATTTATTTAAAGAAGCCTTAAAATAGTTAAAATCAAAGTTTAATAACTAAATCATTTTTAATATAGGGTTATACATAAGATAAATTCGACTATAAATATTCATTAGAAATATAAAAAGATTTCCAACATAAGGGTATTTTATTTGTAATTTTTTAGACTTAAAATAATTTAATTTATTTATGATAAAATGATGATGCAGTAATTATCTTATTAATGAAATATTGACATAATTGATGTTATAAATACCCAAATAAATGTAATTTGAGAATTTTTATGAATTAAAATAATTTTATTTGTTAATATGACATGTTAGTATTGATTTAATTAATTTTTTTCGAACTAATCATTCTGTTATGATTTTCACAAAAATCTATTACCAAATAGTGTCAAAATTGTCATAAAATAGTTTTTAAAAAAATATTATATTATTAATTGTTATTATATTCATAAAAATATAAGGTTCGGCCAAGATACTTATATCATGATAGGTGTGTCATTAATGGACCACTTGGGGGTCTCTTGGATGTATATGGTAAGTTTATTAACTATATAATATAAAAATACAAAGTGACATGGTAAATGTCAATCTAATTAACTAAGAGTTAAAACTAAAATATATGGTTAATATAATGACCTAAACTTGTCTAAATTCTATTGGATGAGAGGATTTTAACCCATACCCACCTTATATTCTAAATATATCAGTTTGGAGCTATTAAAAACCGAATTTGACTTTATAATAAAATAATATTTTTAGTTATTCCAAAGGTGCCCCTCTCCTCCCTTATAAAAGGGCACCTCCTCCCTCTTTCCCTAACACCACTTTGAGCCTTAAATCTCGGCCAAACCATTCCAAATTCTCTTATAAACTTCCCTAGAAATATCCTAGAGGTACTAGTCTTCTTCAAATACCAATTTTAGTTCCCTAAGAGGAGTTCTCAAAGAGGCGCTTCAAAGAAGAGGTAATGTCCGTTACCGATTCTTTCGACTTTATTTCATCTTCCACTTATTATTATTTAGTTGTTTAATTATGAAGTAATAACATCAGTATCACTCATATAATGATATATTATAATAAGTATGAAACAACCCTATTTCATCATCTATCCATCCTATGGAAAACGAAATCACCGCACGTGCGTACGTACGGAATACCGTCTCCACGCCGTGGTGTAATCTATTTTCCACCACCACCTTACTTGGATGGGTATAATGGTGTAAATAATGACTATATATTATTATTGTAAAGTGATATTGATTCTGAAATATTATACATACACTCCAATACAATTCCACGATCATGGGAATGATATCATCGCTCGTGCGTACGTACGGAATACCGTCTCCACGATGTGATGCGACTCATTCTACATGATGTTCATTGCGTAATGATTATATAAATGAATTGAATGACTGAATATGATATATATTACACTAATACAATTATTTAAATGAGGTATCTATAACCTAAAAAGAAAACTAAGAATTTATTCGACAAAACACGCATAAGAACAAAAGGTAATAAACACCCGAATAACAAGTGGTAATGAAATATTACTAATAAGAAGCTAAGAATATGACCATATATGATATCATAAAAATAATTATGATTATTTAATAAGTCAATAACATTATTTAAATCATTATACAGGATTTTCGGACACTTACGAAGCAAATCGGACCTAAGGTAAGGGAAAATATCACAATCTCATTTTATCAGAGATTGTTTATACTTTGGTATTTACTGGGGTGTGTGTTATCATACACATCCATGTTTCCTCAATATGTAATATTATTTCCATCCACCTACAATTGTTTAAATCCAATTTTACCCTTAGTAGAGTTTTTAGTAAAAGATGTGAAAGGAATCTTTTGTCTTTTTTCGTACGAGGTACTTTTTGAATTTTCCGACAAAAGTACGAGAAGAATGTTTTTTTAACTTATACGGCATGAATGGATTTTTAAAACATTATTTCCAAGAAACTTCGTTTACAAGTTTTCTAGTTTATTTTTAATCAACTTATTTTAGTTTAAAATTGTATGACATGTTAAGAAAGGAAAACATTTTTGAAGTAGAAAGGATATTTTCCTCAAGAATGGAGTTCAAGTGTTTTATAAAAATTATTTTCCATATAAGATAATATAGGGTTCTGTTTCTATCCCTATTATTACATTTATTTGATTATGTTGTGATGGAATTATTTTTATGAATTCCTTTATCTTATTTGAATTGTTTTATGATGTCATGTTGTTTAAGAATCCCATTTTTATTACATGGGTTATGCAATGATGTATGATTTATGATTTTGTGGCACACATAAGAATGGTTTCATTATGAGATTGGTGGGACCTATATCTCCCTCCAATACATTGGGTAAAGATTTTATATCTAATGAGATAGACATGGTTGGAACGACAGGTTAAACCGGTTTAGTGAAACAGGACAGAAATGAGGAGTGAACTCAGTTCAGAAATGGACTTTGTCCACTAAGATAGTCTTGGTAATGAGTCTTGACTAATAAGAAATGATTCTCTATGATTATGTGTGTATTCCACAAAGTTTCATGTTTTAAGTTATGATTATTGGGATTACATTTCACTACTATAATTTATCCCATGTTATGAAATTATGATCTCTTTTGCAGGTTAAGATTTCCAAAAGTTATGTTCTTATGTATATGATGTGATTGATATTTCTTTTGTTTACCCTTACTGAGCATTTGAGCTCACCCTTTTGTATGTTTTATTTCCCCAGGTCAGGAAGAAGGTTATTAAGTAGGATATGCCAAAAGGGACTCTAGATATGATGAAATAAATGGGAGGCAAAGTAGATGCTTTATGAACCAGTTGTTTATGTTTCCCAGTTTCTAAAGACTCTATAACTATACGGTCCTTTCCTGGTTTTGTTATATGTTGTAATAAGTGTGCTTCAATTCTGAAGTAATAACAATGTATGTAAAGTATGAGTCGTTATAGAGCATGAGTAAATTCTCATTACACATGAAGCATGAGTAAACCCTTATTGCACTTGAATTAGAATGATTCAACAATCATTGCACCTGATGTATCATGATACTATACTTTACCCAATGCATTGGAGCGCTATAAGGGCACACCCTTCTTAAACATTTCATTTCATGCATAAGTGTGCCACATGGATCATAAAACATGGATTCATAAAACATAATAATTTATTCCAAGATAAAGGAATGTGTAATTCATACATGAAACTTTATAATCAATAAGTAAATGTGCATAAAGGTGAATACCCTTGATGGAGAAATGAGCATGGTATTCACTACACAATGGCATTGGCTTAGAAAATCGGTGCGATTTCGGCAGTGTAACGACGTGACATAAGAATTCATAAAAATTGTTGATGAGGGAGAAAGGGGTTCCTCATAATATTTACATGTAATTTAAAGTAAGGAGGTCATATAGATACATGTCCCAGCAATTTTAATGGAATTTATATTCATGATACAAAAGTATTGCTTGAATGTAAATAAGGAGAGAGAAGTTCCTTTTGAAATTTCAGCATAGTAATGGGTGTACATGGGAGGAATTTAATGAGAGAGAAAGGGGTATCCCATCATTAAAACATAAATAGGGCAGTATGTGGGAGGTGAGAAACCATACCCCAAAATTCATAATTGAAATTAAAAGGGCAAAACAACATAATGAAAATTTGACAAAAATGAGAAAGGAAGAAAAAACCCTTACTTGGAAGTGTGATTCCAAAGGATAGAGAGAGACTTGTGAGAGGCTTTTTGGGAGCTTGGGGCACCTTGGGAGGATTTTGGAGAGAGTAGGGCAGAGGTTGGACAAATTCCAAAGGCTTTGAGTGAGGAGGAAGTGGGATCTTGGGTGGGTTTATATAGGATAGGTGAGGGAATTCTTTTTTTTTAGGTTTGGGTCCCCTTACATTAAATTAATCCAAACCACAAACCATACCATGGTTTTTGCCCATGGTTTTTGGAAAAGGGAAGAGCAAAAAAATATTTTCTAAGGCCAAAGTTCGAACTTCTTAAAATAATAGGGTTGCTTATGTGGAGGTGAGTCATACTCCCATGGAAATTAATTTAAAAAGACAAGGTGTTTAATAAGTTTTGAGGGGTCCATTAATGCTTTGAAAAGTAAGTCATACAAACCCAAAATCACATTATTTTAATGGTAAAACATATATTGGCTGAACATAAATATTATAGTATTTTATTACATCACTATTGTGTCATTATGATGTCATAAAACACATTATATATTTAAACGATATTTAATTTTTACCCAAAAATTTGACTGTCTCAGAAAATTATGAAAAATTCACCATTGGATAATTTTGAAATCCTAATTCCATAAATAACATTTATTTTATATAAATAATTTTCTAAATATGTTAATTTCCACTTTTAAAATAAAAACTGACATTTATCGAAAATTCACGGGTTTTGACAGAAATGGATTTTAAACCTTAATAAAAATTATAATTGCATTCATAAAATTATAAGATCATTAATTTAATAATAATAATATTTTATTAAAATATTATTTAATTCAAAAATCCCATAATTTAATAAAACATATTTCTTAATTAAAAAACACCATTTGTACTTTAAAAACTATTTACAATGTATCAATAATGACAAGAAAGTATATTCATTATTATATACAATAAAATAATGTACATGAACATAGTACTATTTATTTGTTACATAAACCCTTAAAACAGCCGCATAAGACCTAAGGGAAAGGTGTGCGATAGTGACAGACTCTTGGGGTGGATCAGATAACATCGATCGAGTGGTAATTTCTATCAACTTCCACTTCTCCCATAGACGGTCCCGTTTGAGCTTGAAATGATGAAGCTCAGCTTGGGCTTGGTTAAGAGCGAAGCCCAAGGATGCCACCTCTTTTCCGAGCTCTGAGAAATGGGCTTCGTATGGGGAAATTCTACTGGATGAGGCCATCGCTTCTTTTGTCTGAGTAAATTTGGATTTGTTAAAGCCCTATATTTATACTAATCATGTGACCACTGTTCAACGACTATATTAGTAACGGTCAAAATTCTTAACATAAAACCAAAGAAGTTTACATTTTATATAAACATAAAGAGACATTTAATTAGATCAAGAGGGATTTCAATTAATGAAAATTTGGGTCGTTACACACTGGGGATCAAAATACTATCATAAAATATCAAAATTCATCAAGTATACTTGAAATTGAACTCAAAAATCAATTTTTAAATCCCAAAAACACATGGTGACTCGATCTCATCACAAAATGTGGTGATCAAGAATATAATCATGAGCCAACTTTTGAGACCCAACAATAATATTAGTTTTTGGATTACTAAGAAACACCCCAAATAACAAGATGGATTTTCAAGAACCTAGGATCCTTTCTAAGAATCTAGGATAAGATACCATTTATAATTAACTAGACTGGGATGCTACTAGATTGATTCCTAACCTAGTATTCCACTAACCCAAAGGGAATTACTGATACCCACAAGCTGTAAACTAATGTACGAGAATCAAAAAACAAACCTTAGGAACGATTCCACCCTTATAGAATTAAAACCACAACACAGATTCCAATCAATGAACAAATACTATGTATTAATATATCAGACACCCATACTTATAAATAAGAATCACAAAATAAATAAGTGATATTCAAAAAAAGGGGAAAATATTCAAAAATAAAAATAAGAATCACATAATAGAACCACAATATTAACAACATATCATAAATAAATAAAAAAACATGAGAAATGACACCATGGATGATATAAGAACATAAAAAAATAAAAAGAAAACTAAACCACAACCAGCCATTTTTATGTGAAATCTTGGTCACTTTCCATTCCCAAATCCAACCACTAATGAAAAACCCAAACACCTAACATAGGTATGGCCAGGGATAAGTCACCTAAAAAACCATTCGAGCTTCATGTATCATATGTTTTATGCATGTTGTGGGTCTAACCAACCTTAGTAGGATTTCACTATCACGACCCGTCCTCAGGGCCCATGCATTGACTACCCCAAGCCCGCCTTCCATAAGCCAGGAGCTGGCGACTAGCACCAAAGGCGTAAATCCTGATAAAAAGGGGAAGGCATTGCCTTTTATAAAGTAAACAAAAACACAACAGAGTACACAAGTGAAGTAAGCACTAAGTAAAACTGGGTATAAGGTAAGTGCTGAAAAAGTAAATGGGCTAGTATACAAACCCAATTGAAAGTAGAGTACAAATGAAAGGAAAGTACAACAGCAGTAAGTAAAACAACAACACTGAGTCGTCCTCTGGAAATCCCACATGAAGGGTGGGTACAGATAGTCTCATCGGCTCCTCGGGTCCGGCCGTCCGCTCCATGTATGCCCCACCAAGTGGTCCACCTCTGGGTACTGTACAGCTCCACAAGCCTCCACCTCGATCAATGTTGTCCGTCATCTGCATCCAACACAACGTAGTGCGGGCATAGCCCATGCAGGGGTGAGTATACGATACTCAGTAGGGACCCCGAGACCCCCGAAGGTCTCTCAGAATCCACGAAGGATAAACCACAAAGGAAAGATACAATCATGAAGTATCAACAACACTACTTAGGTATATTCCCATACATATACCTAAGTCATCAGTTACAGTTCGTCTCCAACTCTCGTGCCAAAGCACCATCCAGTCCACAAAGGAAAGAACAACTCAGTCCACAAAGGATAACACAACTTAGTCCAAAAAGGATAGCACAACTCAGTCCACAAAGGATAGCACAACTTAGTCCACAAAGGATAGCACAACTCAGTCCACAAAGGATAACACAACTCAGTCCACAAAGGAACAACACAACCCAGTCCACACAGGAAAGCAAGTAAATCACATCAATGATAATTATTGAATTCAAGACTCAGCCCACACAGGTATAAACTTTGTAAGGCGATAGATATGATTAGATGTAGCCACTGATTCATCTAAGTTATCGGACCCACATAGGATACAAGACCAGCTAAGCTGTCGGACCCACATAGGATACAAGACCAGCTACTCTGCCGGACCCACACATGATACAAGTATAGAGGTCAATATTGCCAGACCCACATAGGATAAAAGAACAGTAGTCATCGTCGTCGAACCCATGAAGGATTCCAGTACGGTAGTTATCGCTATCAAACCCACGGAGGATTTCAGTACATAAGTCGATGCAGTCGCAACCAGCTCTAGGGTTCCCGCACACAGTATGCTCGATTCCTAGAGGGTCCGCTCCTCGAGAAAAAGAGGGTTGATACATCAACTGTCACGAAGTCCAGAGTTGATGTATCCCAAAGTTCCTTCTCACAAAAAGAAACCCAACGCGATAGACGGTGCGTCAATCAGACGCCCGGTCTGAGAGTTATTGGCTTTTCCGTCCCATGGGCCCGGTTGGTTTTTATGATAAAAACAACCCATCGGTACTCCAGATGTGTCCAAACCTCAAGTGGAGTATGCCAAAAGGACCGTCTCAACAAAAGGATCCCAACGCAATTGACGGCACGTCAATCAGACGTCTGGTCATTAAGTTATAAGCATTTCTACTCTAAGGGCCCGGTTGGTTTTGAGTTCGAACCAACCCGGCCATTCCCAAACATTTCCAAAACCTCAAGTGTAATATACCTAAACTACCGTTTCGATCCAAGGATTCCTACGCAACTGATAGTTAATCGATCGGAGGTCTGTAGCTTAAGTTATGGCCAAATGACCGAAAATGGTCCGAAGTGGGGGGTCTAGGCCCAACCCAACCCCCCTGGGTCAGCCCGAACAGGGGCGACCTGACCCGGGTCTGGGTCATCCCGAACCAGGTCCTGGTTGACCCGAACCAGGTGTGGGTCCGGCCTGGTAGGGCGTGGCCAGGCCCGGCTGGGTGCGACGTGACCCGGTCCGCGCGACCCGCCCCATCCCGGTCGGGGGGTGTGCTGGTTCGGCAAGCGAGCCAAGCAGGGGGGCGTGGTCCCCCCCTTTCCACGGACACAGCGCCAAGGTGGCACTGCTGCTCCCCCAGATCCTGCGCGGCCACGGGATCCGGCCCCCGCTGTCGCAGCTTCAGCCGCGGTCGGCTCCTGCCGGGGGCGCGCCGGGGCGCCGCCGCCTCCGGCCGCAGGAGATTTCCACGGGCCACCAGAGTCATTCCGGTGGTCCGATTCTGCTCCTGTCTACGCCTGCGGTCATCTCGGGACCCATACATTACTGCGATGACCTCCAATCGCCAATCAGGTTCTGCTTTGTCATCGCCAATTATTCTACATATCAAGAACAAAGTAGCAGCGGGTTCAGACTTCTTCGTTAGTCCACGCCCACCGCGTTAGTCTGCACCAAACAAAAAGCATGCCATGCCGAGGGTATAAAAATCACATGAAGAAATTTATACAAAAACCCCTAACTCAACAGTTTATGTCGGGCGTCAGCGTCACTGGGAAGAGGATCGTAGGCGTCGTCGGAGTGCGCCGAGGAGGAAGCCGCATCTCCTCTCTTGTAGCGAAGAAGAGAAGGGTGACGCATCGTTGATCTTTGAGGAACCGGCGTTCTTCGTCGGGGGCCAGATTTCTTCGTCGTTCTTCGTCGGAGTCCTACGTTCTTCCAAATCTCAAGAGATCTCCCCCGATCACCCCCACACAATGAAGCTCTTTTCCAAATTAAATAATAGGTTCCTCCTATTATTTAATTTCACATGCAAATAAACTCCCTGAATTAATTCACCACATTTAATAATGTGATGAAAAATTAATTTAAGAAGGGATAGAGAAGGTTACCCATTAATAAATGTGTTGGCATATAAATTAAAAGGAAGAAAGAGGAAGTTTCCTCATTAATATTAGGGGTTGACACACTTTAATGGAGAAACTGGCATTTAATGGAGGTTTGCCAAATTAATGAGGCGATGCTAATGAGTTTAGATGAAATTAAATGGTGGGGGTTGTTTGGGCCCCACCTCTCTAAGACCCACACTTGGGTAGTTAAGTGGCGATGGGCCCCACCCTTAACTACCCATGGGAGGGAAAAAAACTTTCAAAATAAAAATTTTTCCGTCAATTTTTATTTATTTCTTGAATAAACCCCCAAAATTATCTTATCCTCCTTTGCGAATGCAACTACGGTAAGTGTCCCCTTTAGAAATTATCAGCGCTGTGAGTTCATCAGTGCCCTCAGATTTTAATTCTGAGCACCGGTTCAAAAGTTAGAAAAACCCGCTCGTTCGTTCACTGAACGTACCCGAGCTAAACTTCAAAAATTGATTTCGGGCACACCGGGCCTCGGAATCAAGTGTCGTCAGAAGCCACAGACTCGTAAAATTCCAAATCATTTTAAAAAAAAATTCCTTGAAATTTCTGGGTCTTTAAATTACTCCCACCTCAGGGATTTGTGTCCCTATAAAGATACAACATAAACTAGGGGAACAAATGAGGGTACTGAGCACGCATCTGATCCTCCCACTCCCATGTGCTCTCCTGGAGGTTCCTGTGCTTCCAACAAATGCGCACGAGAGGAATCAACCACCCACGTAGGACCTCCTCCTGTCGATCCTTGATCTCCACCAGGACCTCCAGAAATGTCACCCTGTCATCGATGTACAGCTCCCCGTGGTCGATGATATGCATCGGGTCATGCACGTATCTCCTCAGCTGAGATACATGGAAAACATCGTGCACCCAGTGCAACTGAGGTGGAAGGGCCAGACGGTAAGCCACCTCGCCTACTCTGCTGAGGACCTTGTTGTACCTCTCGTTTCCCTCGCTCTTTGATTTTCATGATCACAATCACTTTCATATGTGTTTAACCTTGTTTCAAGTGTTTTTGTTAATAGGCACAAGGTTGCCAAGAAAATGGCCCAAGAAAGTCTCTCAAAGTGGACTGAATTTCAGTCCACCGGCCAACCGGTGTGATAGCACCGGCCAACCGGTGGACCTGGCAGAGGCATTGCCCACTGCCAGGCTCCACTGGTCAGCCGGTGGCTTGACCACCGGCCAGCCGGTGGCATCCAGTCAAACAGTGGTAGCTACTGTCTGCCCACCGGCCAGCCGGTGGCTCTGGCACCGGTCAGCCGGTGGCTCTGGCACCGGTCAGCCGGTGCTGCCTGGGCAGAAGGCCTTCTCAACATCCATGGCACCGGCCAGCCGGTGGCCCTGCACCGGCCTGCCGGTAGCCCAGTCAAACTAGCCGTTGGCTTTGACCCGTCAACCCTCTTTTGGCCTCCAACAGCTCCGAGGCCCTTTACAACGGCTCCGAAGACTCCCCAAGTGTTCCATGCCTATAAATAAAGGCCAAGGAAGCCCCGGACACTCACCGGATCATATACAAAGCCCACAGACATGTTGTTCATCATTTGGCGTACCTCCGGCGGACTTCCTTCAAGGAACCCACCTTGCTCCAACAACTTCCACATCCAAGGAGCTCCTTCAAAGAAGCTTGGAAGCGTCCTTCAACATCATCAATCAATCAAAGGCGCCCAAGGCTTCTCCCAATTACGGTTTTTAGTGTTTTATTTATTTTGAGCTTAAAATTGGGTTTGTGCCTACAAACCCCAAACTCTTTCTTCATCCCTCTTTCTTTTGGGTTTCACATCACCATTAAGGTGTGAAGAGGTTTCTTCAAGCCTTTCCTTTTAAAAGGCTTGAGTCGTGCTCCATTTTTTGATGGGTCCGACTATAATTATTGGAAAACCCGCATGACCACTTTTTTAAGAAGCATAGGATATCCTATTTACAAAATTGTCATGCAAGGTTATTCTTTGTCTTCCCCCGACGAATCCAAATGGACCCCCGCCGATATTAAGAATTTTGAGCTTGATGGAAAAGCCATGAATTCTCTTCATTGCGGGTTAGATAGAAATGAATTTAATCGTGTTTCTACTTGCTCTTCTTCACATGAAATTTGGAAGCTTTTAGAAGTGACCCATGAAGGCACTAATAAAGTCAAAGATACTAGATTAGACATGTATAGACAAGATTTTGAAAGCTTTTCCATTCATCCAAATGAGTCTATTTCTGAAATGTTTACATGCTTCACTGACGTTTGCAATGGTAGAAAATCTCTTGGTGATGATGTTTCAGCTGAAGAAATGGTCAAGAAGATTCTATGGGTCCTTCCGAGCTCATGGGCACCTAAGGTGACAGCTATCCAAGAAGCTAAGGATGTAAAGAACATGCCGGTCGAAGAGCTCATCAGATCCCTAATGACGTACGAGATCACGATGAGGAGGCAAGCTCAAAAGGAGGGCACACCAATCAAGACACCAAAGAACATCGCCCTCAAGGTACAAAAAGAAGTAAGCTCCTCCTCATCATCATCATCTTCATCTTCTTCATCATCAAGCGGCGACTCGGAAATGGAGAATCTTGCCCGCCAAATGCACAAATTTATGAAGAAGCACAAGAAGAAGAAGAAATCTCGCAAGGCGCGAAAGCAAGAACCCACCGCAAGATCCGAGCCCAAGGTAAAATGCTACGGGTGCGGCCAAAAAGGGCATTACAAGCCCGATTGCCCACTCAACAAAAAACGGGCCACGCAAAAGGAAAAAGGAAAGAAAAAGGTCCTCAAGGCGACATGGAGTGACACCTCATCATCCTCCTCCTCCTCCTCCTCAAGCGACCAAGGTACAAAATGCCTAATGGCAAAACATGAGGTATCATCATCCTCTTCCTCTACTTCCTCCTCTAGTTCTTCTAATTCTTTTAATCATTTATCATATGAAGAACTCCAACATGCTAGAGACCAATTAGAAAATGGTTTTCATGAACTTTCTTCTAAATTTGTTTCTTTGAAAAAGAATTTCAAAAAACTCTCCTCCGAAAAAGAACAACTTCTCAAAGAGAAGGAGGAACTCTCCCAAAAAATCCAAAATTTCCCAAATGTTGATTCTTTGGAATAAACCATCAAGGACCTTAGAGAATCCCTAGCCAAATTCACCCAAGGGGAACAAAATCTTTCAAAATTGCTTGGTTCCCAACGAATTTCAAGAACCACCCAAGGGCTAGGATATACCAATGTAGCTTCCTCCTCCCATGCTCCAACTGTTTTTGTAAGGGGGAGCTCTAGTTTTAAATTTTGCAATTATTGTAAAAAACCCGGGCACCTCATTTATGAGTGTGATTGCAAAAATGCCCGGTACGGTAGGCCAAAGACTATTTTCTATTCCGATGAGTTTTATAGGAGAAGACCCGCCACTAGACAAGTATGGATTGAAAAATCCCTTCTTGCGAGTCTCTCCGGGCCAAAAATAGTTTCCTATCCCCGGTGACTTATTGTTTTTATTTAGGGGGAGAAATTTTCTTAAATTCAAAAATCTCTTTCGATTCATTTTTCAATTTAAATTCTTTTTTGATTCAAAACTCTCAATTTCAAAAATTTCATTTGTTTTCAAATTCTCATTTCAAAATTTTATTCAAAAAATTCAATTCAATTTTCAAGAATTCCAATTGATCTTGATTTTCAATTTTCCCTCAATCAAGTTTTATGCCCCGTGCTATTTTGATAATCACAAAGGGGGAGAAATTCTTGGTTGATTGGGGGAGAAATCCTTTAAAACGTGCTTTTCATTTAAGTTTTTACATTTTTTGTTTTGGTGATTGTGATCATCAAAATAGGGGGAGATTGTTGTACCTCTCGTTCCCCTCGCTCTTTGATTTTCATGATCACAATCACTTTCATATGTGTTTAACCTTGTTTCAAGTGTTTTTGTTAATAGGCACAAGGTTGCCAAGAAAATGGCCCAAGAAAGTCTCTCAAAGTGGACTGAATTTCAGTCCACCGGCCAACCGGTGTGATAGCACCGGCCAGCCGGTGGACCTGGCAGAGGCATTGCCCACTGCCAGGCTCCACCGGTCAGCCGGTGGCTTGACCACCGGCCAGCCAGTGGCATCCAGTCAAACAGTGGTAGCTACTGTCTGCCCACCGGCCAGCCGGTGGCTCTGGCACCGGTCAGCCGGTGCTGCCTGGGCAGAAGGCCTTCTCAACATCCATGGCACCGGCCAGCCGGTGGCCCTGCACTGGCCAGCCGGTAGCCCAGTCAAACTAGCCGTTGGCTTTGACCAGTCAACCCTCTTTTGGCCTCCAACGGCTCCGAGGCCCTTTACAACGGCTCCGAAGACTCCCCAAGGGTTCCATGCCTATAAATAAAGGCCAAGGAAGCCCCGGACACTCACCGGATCATATACAATGCCCACGGACACGTTGTTCATCATTTGGCGTACCTCCGGCGGACTTCCTTCAAGGAACCCACCTTGCTCCAACAACTTCCACATCCAAGGATCTCCTTCAAAGAAGCTTGGAAGCGTCCTTCAACATCATCAATTGGTATCAGAGGGTGGTTGGTCTCGGGACCGGTGTGGGCTTGGGGGGGGGGATGTTGTGTCCTGGGCCCAGGATTGTTGGGCCCCCGCCAGGATTGTTGGCGCCTGTGCCCCGGTAACCAATCCCACATCGGTTGTGGAGGGAGATTGGTGGGTGCTTGAAATTCCCGTTCCTACCTTCCCCTCAGAAACGCGTTTTAAAGCCGTGAGGCCTGGGATAGAAACTGGGCCAGAGCGGACAATATTGCTGGGTCGAGGGATCCGATCCATCAGACCTGAAAAGGTCTGATGAATCACGGAGATAATTTGACGCACCGGCCAAATCTCCGTAATCCACGTCGAGGTGAGACCCGTAGGAAAACGTGGTCGCCATCCTCAAACTCTAGTGGTCTCCTCCTCCTATCAGCATAGGACTTTTGTCTGCTCTGTGCAGTCCTCATCCGCTCTAGGATGACCTGAACCTTCTCCGTCATAGCCCAAACCATATCTTGTCCTATGAGTGTTGACTCCCCAGGGTCAGTCCAGCATAGAGGTGATCTGCAAGGTCGATCGTACAGTGCCTCATAAGGTGTCATCCCGATGGTGGAGTGGTAGCTGTTGTTGTACGCAAACTCCACCAAGGGTAGGTGATCCTCCCAACTGCGACCAAAGTCAAGGACACATGCACATAGCATGTCCTTGAGTGTTTGAATAGTCCTCTCTATCTGGACATCCGTCTGAGGGTGAAAGGCAGTGCTCAGGCGCAGTTGTGCCCCAAAAGCCTCCAGCAACCCCTTCCAAAGCCAGGAAGTAAAGAGAGCGTCTCGATCGGAGATGATAGACAATGGAACACCATGAAGTCGTACGATCTTCTGAACATAGAGGCGTACCGAGCTCTCTACTGAGCCCTACTCTCTGATCGGTAGGAAGTGGGACGACTTGGTGAGTCAGTCTACGATCACCCAGATGGTGTCATGTCCTCTGGAAGTACATGGAATCCCCATCAAAAAATCCATGGATATCCTTTCCCACTTCCACTCCGGGACCTCTAAGGGTTGTACCAAGCCTGCAGGTACCTGGTGCTCTGCCTTCACTTGCTGACAAGTGAGGCATCGAGAAACGAACTTTGCCACAACCTTCTTCATACCTGGCCATAAGTACTGTCGTCTGAGGTCCTAATACATCTTCGCTACTCCTAGATGTACCGCTAGAGGGGAAGTGTGAAACTCCCTCAGCACCTCCTCATGTAGTGAAATTGGTACCATGGTACGTCCCCTGAATTGGATGACGTGTTCCATGCCTTAAGAAAATCCATCGGGTGCTAGCCTTGAGGATATCTGAGCACATCGTGCCTCACAGTCAACGTCCCCACGCTGTGCCTCTCTGACCCACTGAAGTAGTGGAGGAGTGACTGTGAGGGACTGAAGATAGGCTGGCCCATCTCTATCCATGAAGGATATCTGCAAAGCAGCTAACTGCTCTGCCGCCTCTCCAAGTAGCTGAATGCCTGATCTCCTACTGAGAGCATCAACCACAACGTTCCCCTTCCCAAGAGTATAGAAAATCTCAAAGTCATAATCCTGGAGGAACTCGAGCCGTCGCCGCTGTCTCAAGTTCAGGTCCTTCTGTGAGAAAATGTACCTGAGACTCTGGTGGTCAGAGTAGACTGTAAAGTGCTTGCCCATGAGATAGTGCCACCACATCTTCAGGGCGAAGACCACTGCTGCTAACTCCAGGTCATGAGTAGGGTAGTTCTGCTCGTGCTGCCTCAACTGCCATGAACCGTAAGCGATCACTACTTACTCCTGCATCAAGACACACCCAAGCCCAGTCCCTGATGCGTTGCAGTAAACTAAGTACCCTACGCCCTCCTCTCGTAGCCTCAAGATGGACGCACTAGTCAATCTCCGCCTCAGCTTCTGGAAGCTCTGCTGACATCTGTCTGACCACACGAAGTGTTACCCCTTCTTCATCAAAGCTGTAAGTGGTGATGCAACTCTGTAGAAGTCTGGAACAAATATCCGATAGTACCCAGCCATACCTAGGAAACTCTGCACCTCCGTCACGCTCCTGGGTGGCTCCCAAGAAAGTACCGTGTCGACCTTTGCAGGATCCACTGCAACTCCTGCCTCTGAGATGATGTGCCCCAAGAAGTGGACCTCTCGAAGCCAGAACTAGAACTTAGAGAGCTTACCATAAAGCTGGTGATCTCAGAGTGTATTCAGTACAACCCGTAAGTGGTAGGCGTGCTCCTCCTCGGTGGTCGAGTAAATCAGTATGTCATCAATGAAGACTACGACAAACCAATCGAGGTAGGGCTGGAAGATCCTGTTCATGAGACTCATGAACACTACTGAAGCATTGGTCATACCGAAGGGCATGACCAATAACTCATAGTGGCCATACCGACACCTGAAGGTCGTCTTCTGCACATCCTCGTCCCGAAATCGGAGCTGATGATAGCCTGACCTGAGGTCTATCTTTGAGAACTAACGTGCTCCCTTGAGATGATCAAAGAGGTCATCAATCCTCGGGAGCAGATACTTGTTCCTAAAGGTCACCTAGTTCAGCCAACGGTAGTCGACACATAGTCACAAGCTCCCATATACCTTCTTGGTGAACAGAATCGGAGAATCCCAGGGTGAAACACTGGGTTGGATGAAACCTTTCCCCTGTAAGTCTTCCAGCTGTACCTGCAGCTCTTGAAGCTCAGCAGGAGCCATCTGATACGCTGGATTAGATATCGGTGATGTCCTAGGGTACAGGTCTATATAAAAATCTACCTCCCTGTGAGGAGGTAGTCCTAGAACATTGTCAGGAAAAACGTCTGCATACTAATCCACCACTACAGGAAAACTCAGACTTCGCACGTCAACTACTCCGAGGATAAGAATAGCCAACTAATGTGTGATCGTCTGCCCTCTCCTTTGCATGAGTCCATCCTGTGCTGCGAAGGTTCCCTTCTCACCGGTGAAGGTGAACCTGGTCCCATCCGTGCGGACACACCGCACCTTGCGCCTAATACAGTCGATCTGAGCATGGACTGTAGATAACCAATACATACCCAATATGATGTCGTAAGGCCTCAACGCCGCTACAAGAAGATCCCAGCCGAATCTCTCACCTCCTATAGTAAGCTCACACTACTGGCACCAGTGTGTAATCATCGAGTCCGCTTCCGTAAGAGTCTCTAGCCGCAAGGATCGAGCCAACGGCTCCGTCAGAATCTTCGAGCTCCGAAAAAGGGCAATGAAAATAAAATAATGACTCACACCTGTGTCTATAAGAACTGAATCAAGGGTGGATTAGACACAGATAGTACCTCGAATCATCTCAGGTGCACCGTGGTCGTAAGCCTATACTGCCTGGAGCTGAGCCTGCCTCTGCCCGCCATCTCCCTGTGGCCGGGGTGGACCTCCTAAGGGTGGTGGTGGTAGAGCCTCGAAGCGTCGTCCACCACCCGCTGCTCGGCCAGCTCCTCTGCCTCATCCGCCTGCTCCCTGCAGACCGCCACGGTCGAACCTCTGCCTCTGCTTGGGAGGTCCCTCCTCTGTCTGCTGCTCGTCTGCATGGCGGGTGGGGCAGTCACAATCCATGTGGCCCTGCCCACCGCATGCATAGCATTATCCGCCTCTCGTATGGCTGGCTCTGCTGCGTGTGCCCCGCACCTCCGAACTAGTATCCTGTGGTCTCCCACCAGATGTCCTGGTTCGCTTGGACTTCTGTGACATCTGTCTACTACCGGCTGCAGAAGACTCCACCACGTGTTGCACTGCGGTAGGCCTCGCTGCTGGCGTAGGCTCATCAAGGAAGCTCTCCACAAGTAGGGATTTCTCCATTACTCCTGCCTGTGTCGGAATGTTGAGGGAGATCATCGAAGACCTGATCTCATGCCTCAGTCCCTGCTCGAAGGTCCGGGCCTGGAAGAATGGGTCCCGTACCATGTCCGTGGAGTAGCGTGAGAAGTTGGTAAATCTCACCGAGTACTGGGCTACTGTCATACTGCCATGCTGCAGCTGTAGTAACTTCTAGATGCGCACCGCATGGAGGGTGGCTGGAACAAACTCCGAGCAGAAGAGGCTCTCGAAGTCCGTCCAAATCAGTGATGCCTCGTCGTGCACCTGGAGCATCAGGCTCAACCATCTTCCTACTACTGCGTGCAGGAGGCTCACCGCAAGGATCACCATAAGATCTTCTGGTGTCCCTACCAATATGAAGACTCGGACAACAGCCTCCAGCCAATCCTCGGCTGCCTGAGGATCCGTCTCTCTGCGGAACCTGGGCGGCCTCTATCTCTGAAACTCATGCAACGCACTCAGGCGGCATGCACTCTCTGCCGCTGGGGCAGGTAGCATCAGTGGCTCAGCGGGTAGAGGTACCACTAGTGCCTCCGCTGTAATGGGGCCCTGTACCGAGGCCTCGTCGCTCGGTGGGATACCATCCCATACGTAACTAGGAACCCTGGATGGCTGCCTTCGTGGGGCCATCCTGAAAAGAAATAGGTGCGCCATGGTCAAACAGTATACCTGGTGAGATGACACAAAGTAATCACAAAGAAAATTTTTTAAAGGAAACACACACACAATAAGTGTTTTCATGCACTAATTCAGAAATCAGAGGTCAGGGTCCTGGTGTACGGATACGTCGGTCGCCGCACCAACACTAGACTCCCTAGACTGAAAACCACACTCAATAATCTTAACACTGTTTCTTCACAGAAGGGAAGATCAGAGTCTTGAGTTTTGCGGTAGAACCAAATCCTCTAATACCAATTTGTCACGACCCATCCTCAGGCCCCATGCCGTGACTACCCCAATCTCACCTTCCATAGGCCAGGGGCTGGTGATTAGCACCAAAGGCATAAATCCCGATAAAAAGGGGAAGGCATTGCCTTTTATAAAGTAAACAAAAACACAACAGAGTACACAAGTGAAGTAAGTACTAAGTAAAACTGGGTACAAGGTAAGTGCTGAAAAAGTAAATGTGCCAGTATACAAACCCAACTGAAAGTAAAGTAAAACTGAAAGGAAAGTACAATAGTAGCAATTAAAATAGCAACACCGAGTCGTCCTCTGGAAATCCCACCTGAAGGGTGGGTACAAATAGTCTCCTCGGCTCCTCGGGTCCGACCGTATGCTCTGTGTACGCCCCGCCAATTGGTCCACCTCCGGGTACCGTCCATCTCCACAAGCCTCCACCTCGATCAGTGTTATGCGTCGTCTGCATCCAACACAATGTAGTGCGGGCATAGCCCGTGCAGGGGTGAGTATACGATACTCAGTAGGGACCCCGAGACCCCCGAAGGTCTCTCAGAATCCACGAAGGATAAACCAAAAAGGAAAGATACAATCATGAAGTATCGACAACACTACTTAGGTATATGCCCATACATATACCTAAGTCATCAGTTACAGTTTGTCTCCAACTCTCATGCCCAAGCACCATCCAGTCCAAAAAGGAAAGCACGAATCAGTTCTCAAAGGATAGCACAACTCAGTTCACAAAGGATAGCACAACTCAGTCCACAAAGGATAACACAACTCAGCCCACAAAGGAAAAACACAACCTAGTCCACACAAGAAAGTAAGTCAATCACATCGATGATAATGATTGAAGTCAAGACTTGGATCACACAGGTATACACTTCGTAAGGCGATAGAGATGATCAGATGTAGCACTGATTCATCTAAGCTGTCGGACCCACATAGGATAGAAGACCAGCTAAGCTATCAGACCCACATAGGATAGAAGACAAGCTACTCTTCTGGACCCACACAAGATACAAGTACAAAGGTCAATACTACCGGACCCACAGAGGATACAAGAACAGTAGTCATCGCCGTCGAACCCACGGAGGATTCCAGTATGGTAGTCATCGCTGTCGAACCCACGGAGGATTCCAGTACAGAAGTCGATGCAGTCATAGCCAGCTCCGGGGTTCCCGCACACAACATGCTCGATTTCGGGAGGGCCCGATCCTTGAGAAAAAGAGGTTTGATACATCAACTGTCACGAATTCCAGAGTTGATATATCCCAAAGTTCCTTCTCGCTAAAAGAAACCCAACGCGACAGACGGTGCGTCAATCGGACGCCCGGTCTGAGAGTTATTGGCTTTTCCGTCCCAGGGGCCCGGTTGGTTTTTAAGCTAAAAACAACCCGACCATACTCCATCTGAATCCAAACCTCAAGCGGAGTAATCCAAAAGAACCGTCTCAACAAAATGATTCCAACACAATTGACGGCACGTCAATCGGATGTCCGGTCCTTAAGTTATAAACGATTTCGCTCCAAGGGCCCGGTTGGTTTCAAGTTCGAACCAACTCGGCCATACCCAAACTTTGTCGAAACCTCAATTTTAATATACCGAAATGATCTTCTCAATCCAATGATTCCTATTCAACTGACGGTGTTTCGATCGGAGGTACGTAGCTCAAGTTATGGGAAAATGACCGAAAATTGTCCGAAGTGGGGGGTCTGGGCCTGGTTCGACCCAGCCCAACCCCCCTGGGGTGGCCCGGTAGGGCATGGCCCGACCCGGTCCACGCGATTTGCCCCGGCCCGGCCGGGGCGTGCACTGGCTCGGCCAGCGAGCCGAGCAGGGGGGTGCGGTCCCCCCCTTTCCGTAGACGTGGTGCCAGGGTGGCACACTGCTCCCCCGGATCCCGCACGACCGCGGGATCCGGCCCCCACCGCCGCGGCTTCAACCACAGTGGGCTCCTGCCGGTGGTGCGCCAGGGCGCCGCGACCTCTGGGCGGCCGGTCGGTGCTGGCCGCCGGCGACCCGCGTCACCGGAGATTTCCACGGGCCACCGGAGTCATTCTGGTGGTCTGATTCTACTCCCGTCTGCACCTGCGGTCGTCTCGGGACCCGCACAATACTGAGACGACCTCCAATATCCAATTCGGTCCTACTTCGTCGTCGCCAATTATTCCACATATCAAGAAAAAAGTAGCGGCATGTTCGGACTTGTTCGTTAATCCGCGCCCACCGCGTTAGTCCGCACCAAACAAAAATCACGCCATGTTGGGTGTATAATAATCACATGAAGAAATTTATACAAAACCCCCTACCTAAACAGTTGATGTTAGGCATCCACATCGCGGGGAAGAGGATCATAGGCGTCGTCAGAGCGCACCGAGGAGGAAGCGACGTCTCCTTTCTTATAGCGGAGAAGAGAAGGGTGGTGTGTCGTCGATCTTCGAGGAACCAGCATTCTTCGTCGTTCTTCGTCGGGGGACGACATTCTTCGTCGGAGGCCGACGTTCTTCCAAATCTCAAGAGCTCTCCCCTGATCACTCCCGAACAACGAATCTCTTTTCCAAATTAAATAATAGGTTCTCCTATTATTTAATTTCACACGCAAAGAAACTCCCTGAATTAATTCACCACATTTAATAACGTGATGAAAATTAATTTAAGAAGGGAGAGAGAAGGTTCCCCATTAATAAACGTGTTGGCAGATAAATGAAAAGGAATAAAGAGGAAGGTTCCTCATTAATATTAGGGTTTGACACAATTTAATAGAGAGACTGGAATTTAATAAAGGTTTTCCAAATTAATGAGGGGATGTTAATGAGTTTAGAGGAAATTAAATGGTGGGGATCGTGTGGGCCCCACCTCTCTAACACCTACACTTGGGTAGTTAAGTGGCTATGGGCCCCACCCTTAACTACCCATGGGAGGGAAAAACCACCTTTCAAAATAAAAATTGTTCGGTCAATTTTTATTTATTTCTTGAATAAACCCCCAAAATTATCTTCTCCTCCTTTGTGAACGCAACTGCGGTAAGTGTCCCCTTAAGTAATTACTGGCACTACGAGTTCATCGGTGCCCTCAGATTTTAATTCCAAGCACCAGTTCAAAATTTAGAAAAACCCTCTCGTTCGTTCACTGAACGTACCTGAGCTAAACTTCGAAAATTGATTCCGGGCACACCGGGCCTTGGAATCAAGTGCCGTCAGAAGCCACAGACTCGTAAAATTTTAAAGCATTTAAAAAAAAATCCTTGAAATTTCAAGGTCTTTACATTCACCCAAGTGTTTGTGTAATTTATTTCAAAATACATTTCATTTATTTTAGTTTGGAATACAATTAGAATTTTTCTACATAAATAAGCATTTTAAATAAAATATGAACTCATAATATTTTCATAAAACATACACCCCTTTTAGGACACAAAATAATTTGAAAATACCAATTTAAAACCTTTAATTTACTTTAGAAACTTCCATTTTAAATATTCTTTTCAAATTAATTTAGAAATAAAATTCTTAAAACACTTTGAAAACCATTTCTTTTAAAATAAGGAAAAATAAACCTTAATAATAAACACCTAGGAAATCACCACGCAAATAATGATATAAAGAAATGAAACAAAATAATAAAAATCAGGGTGATAATATGGGTCATTCTAACTAGGGGTTATAAGAAGTAAATATCCTAATAAATTTCAACTAGTATCATAGGTAACACATAAGGATCAAACATGAATTAAAATTAACCTAGTATCCTAAAAAACACTATATACCAGGGACCTCGGTGAAATTAGAACAATCATCATTTTATTCCCTCTCAAGGTTCACTGAGAACACATATGTCCCTAGGAGGAAAAAACTCTCCCATGGAACTAGCTTGTGAGTGCACACTGGGACAACATAACACACATCCAGACCTTATACTTAGCTACTAAAGGTCCCACATTAAAACTCAATAAAGGTGAGAAAAAAAGACAAATAATGATAAAATAAATCAAGAATAAAACAATAACCATAAATCTCATCTCACCTCCAACACCCTCACAAGAAACAACCACTTTTTTACCTAACTTATATAAAATGTAATATAAATCATACCCCTTAGGCTATAATCTATATCACACACACACATGAATAATGTGGATATTAATAGGTTATCACACATAATATGAAATCTAATATAAATTTCCAAAATATCCTCCACTTTTCAATTCATCTTAAAACATCCTTTACACCAAACCATTTATAAACCACATTCAAAGTAATTTAAATCACATTTTATAAAAAACCCACAATTAAACCAATTAAATACCATTAAAAACAAAAATTTAATTCTAAAACATGTCATAAAAATATTTGTAGTCACTTGGAACCAAAACACTCATTTAAACTAAAAAAACCTCGAAATTTACTTGAAACACTTTTATTCCAAGAGAAAACCCATTCGAAAACAACTTGGAAACTCAATATAATTATCATATATAGTTTTAATTTGATAAAAATATATTATAAATCACTAAGAACAGAATGATATGTTTTTTAAATAATGATCACATAATATCCTACCTCAAGGATGGTGGAATCACGATACAATGAGATTTAATACATTGCCTTCAATGGAGAATACTCCAACAAGAAAGGAGAGACCCTTCACTAGACCTAACAACAAAAACCACCATGATTAAACTAAAATTAACCCTAATTATTCTCATTAAATCCCCTGGGGTTAGTTTGTGGGAATAAAATAATGTCATAAAGGGAGAAGGTTATGAAATAAAAGGAAATGAGAAAGAATGTGGGTTTTCCTTAAAGGAACCACTTAGAAATCAAAGATGATGGAACAAAAAATTATAGGAGGAGAATGAAGAGTATACATTATCATGCATCTAGGATAAGTTAAATGATAAGGTAGAAGAGGAGGAGGCTTTGAGCCTGTAAAATTGTAAGGAAAAGTATAAAAAATTACATTTTACTAAAACTGGGCAGGTCGCATGGTTTGGACATGATGTTTTCCAAACCTTGTTACAACAATTTAGAATAGATGTGTCCCCTTAAATAATGCTTTGAAAAAGTTTCTCATGGTTTACCAAACTATGAATAAGTTTTGTGCTAGAAAACTACCATGTAAAGGTTTCTCACACACTTACTATCAAACCATTTTTTATCCATATGAGATAACTGTGCACATTAAAATTTAATCTAAAAACCCACCCTCACAAGAGTACCTACACAGTTTGAACTAAAACACACACACAAACCATAAGAATTAGAAGAACCTGTTTAATGGTTATCTTTACACAATATAGGTTTCATTCACACAGTTACTACTTATCATGCATATGTCATGAAAAAACCATGCCACAGACCTAAAAATATTAAAAATTAAAAATTAAATCCCAAAAACTTACGAAATTTAAAAGTACAAAAGATAATATAAAATAACCCACAAAGTAACATGGTAGGTATTATATGGTATACATAATTACAATTATAGGCTAGTTTTAAATGGATTTCAAAAGAATTAAGGAGTATATTTCTCTAAAATCTTTTCTTTGATAGTAAATCTTATGACTATTTGAATGATGTTGTGTATGGTTTCATCAGAAGATAATCATCTGGAGTAGATGGGTGTGAAGACAATATTCCTTTACATAAATTTAGATGAATACATTTATATAGATTGGCTTATTGGTATCAAATATCAATGGGAAAAGTATCTTGTGTATAGGGTAAATCCTAGTCTTTGCAGTTAGAAATAAGATCCAAGGTATTGAAATCAAAATTTCAACAATTTTATGATAGTATAAAAGTTTTTTCGGTGTAATGATGATAGTTTATGTTAAGATAAGTTATTTAATGATGATATTTTCATCATAATTATACTTTATGTGGATGAAATACTGATATAGAGTATATTAAAAGAAAGGACCGATGAGATAAAGGTTGATTTGTTCAGAAGCTTCAAGATAAAGGATATCAGACTGATAATGTAGATTTTAGGGATGGGGAATTTATGAGACTGAAGTTATAACACACTATACCTAACCATGACTGAATACATTTGGATGTTGGTGGAACACTTTATTTTTTTGGAAGGAAAAATTGTGAACAAAGCCCAATATAGACATTTCAAGATAATTAAAGAGGAAATTTCATGAATTGAAGTTGAGTTTGAGTACATAGGGATGGTTCCATATGCCTTAGCTATCAAAAGTTTGATGTACTCCATGGGTTTCACTCATCCGAACATTACACAGTATGTGGTAATTATCAAAAAGTTTATGTTAAACCCCATAAGGGAGAACTAGGAGGCTGTGAAGTGGATCCTCTAGTAATTTAATGGATCTAAAAACTTAGAACTTTGATTCAAAACTGATGAGCCTCTACATGGTTTTTCAGACTCTAACTTTGGAATAAATTCAAATTCACTAAAGAGAACTAGAAGATATGTTTTTTAATTTTGGAAGAACAATAGTGAGTTGGATATCTAAACTTAAATTGGTGGTCTCAATTTCTTCAATAGAAGTACAGTACTTAATTTTTATAGAAGACAAGGAGTTAGTGTGACTGAAGGGGTTACTATACGATCTTGGAAAATCACTAGAAGTTGGTAAATTGTTTTGTGAATTATAAAGCATGTTTGAATTGGAAAGAAATATGATATTTAATTCTCAGACTAATAATATTCATCTGATATATGAATTCATCAGGGAACTATTTAAGGACGTAGTGTTATAACTATGGAAGATTTAAGGGGTGAAAAATCTATCCAAGATGTTGAAAAAGTTCATAAATCGGTAAGTGTTGAGGTGATTCCATTCCTTAGTAAGTTTGGTATGACTAGATGGAATGAATGGAAAGAAACCATGAAGTTTATTTATTAAAATTTAAATGAGAAAATATGTATGGGAGTTGGAAGAGGAATTAGTCACAAAATAGAAATGATTCTCAAGAAAGAGATTTTTGAGATGTGAGATTCATTTTATTAGGAGGCAATTTCAGTTCATCGGAAGGAGTAAAATTTTGTGAACCTATTTTTCATAATAGAATAGAGATGGGGTGATAGTGAAAAAGTGTTAGTGAACCAAAATTTATAGGGTGGTGCATGATTCATTCCATAATAAGTTCACTCACTGATATATATACATGATTTAATAATTGTGATTTCTTTGGAAGGGGAACAGTCTACCGATTGGAAAAGATGAGGTGTTGGAAGCTTTGGCTAGATGAAGGGTTCATTTTTTGGATCTTAGAGGATGTGGAATTCATTGCACACATAACAAATGGTGATAGCAGCTGTAAGTACCAAAAAGAAATTAGTATAAAGGCAGAGTGAATTTCTTGTGATTAATGTGATGAAGAAGATAATGATGATGACATAAAAACATATATTCCATGTGATTATTGAGATCAAGATCATTGTAATAATTCTCCATGATACATTGATCAAAGTGAATAATCATTATCCTATAGATTTGGGCATAATCCCAGACCATATAATATCTTTATGTTTCTCTTGTCCTTTTATGTTTTCTTCTGATTATTATTTCCATTAGTGATTCCTGCATTCTTTTTGTGATTTTACATCATGGTTCAATGAATTGGGTGCTCAATCTTCCATGTTCTGGGTATCATGCATGGGGATTTTTTTGAATATATTTATTCGATGCAAGAATTTCTGGTGAATTTTATTCATTTGGTTTAATTAAAATCTGGTTGTGAGCCCTAGAAACCTGATTTAAACATAAAGAGTTATAGTTTAAACCCATAATGTCATAGTTGAATTGAATGAACCATGGGTTCAAAAAATGGTTTCATCAGATAATTCATATTATGATTGATTTTTATATTAATATGTTTATTTAAAATAATTTTATTGGATATTATCACATAATTTTGGTTTTATTATTTTTTGAGTACAAAATCATGAAAATAAAGCTATAAAAGGCAGGTCTCTAGAAACTCCTATAACCAACTAAGGAGTCATATTTGGAACAAATGGGTATGATGAATAAAAATATATACATATATCTATTATGAGGTAAAATATGATTTTCTTAATCTCGCTTAAGCTAGTGAGGTTTATATCTCATTAGAAATTATATCTTGAGTCTTTTCTATCTTATAGATACCCTTATTTTTTTGAGTAACATAATTTTGAGGTTGAAATTATTTTAAGGGGTAGAATATAATACCCCATGTTTTAAGACACATTTCCATTCCTAAAACCATATGTCTTTCAATTATACATATGTTCTATAAAAATATTTGAACTTGATAAGGAAATAAGTTATACATGATATGAATCAAAATTAAAAGGGTATAAATCCATTGAGTATAATATTATCGGTTTAGAATTTTTGGTATACAATTGAACTAAATAAAGTTTATTTATATGTTTAATGTATATATTTTCATTATAAATAATTTATTTGAAAAAAAATAAATTTTATGACAGGGAAAAATATATAAATTCATTTCTGAAAATACCATTTATTCTAAAAGAATTATTTTTATAAAATATTCATTTATATTTTTAAAGAATGATATAAACAAAATATATTAATGAAATTCAAGGAATAATTGGTAAAATAAATTAATAATATAAAATAAATAATTAATAAACTATAAGGAATTATAATTTAATTATTAATGGCTAAAAACACTATTTTATTTACCAAGGAAGGTGCAGGACTAGACAGAGTGCCGAGTCCCCCAAAAATTTATTAAGGAAAAAAGACAGTACATAGTACAAAGGAAAGAAAGAAAATAAAAATCATACCTCACAACATCATATATCAGAAAGCATCAAAGACATCACCACCACCACCACCTTCTGATAACTCATCCAGATCCGCCGACTCCCATTCAGATTGCGGGGCATATTGACTTAGCATTTGGATGTATTGATCCCTCAGACATAGCTGCACTGGGGACATAGGCTCATTGGTCTTTCTTCGTCCCCTCTTTTATTTAAAATCATTATTTTTATTATGCATTATATATGTTTTTATTTGATTGTTTGATTCAAAAATTTTAGATTTATATATTTATTAAATTAACCTCATTTTTAGATTCAGAATGTCAATATTATCTTAAATTATTTTTTTGGTATTTTTCTGAAAAGTTTGATTTTTTAGTGAATAGTAAAAATATGGTTTTTATAAATATCATAACCTTTATGACATCATCATGTTATAAGAATAAATTCAAAATTTATGAAAAATTTTACTTAACAAAATAAGATTTTATGAATTAAAATATTTCATTTAAAAATAATATATTGAATTTATAAACTTATGTTTGACATTTTAGAACCTAAGTTCTATTTTATTCTAATAAAAAACTATATTTGGTAATTTTCCTTTAATTAAGTTTTCACAAGATTCCGTTAAGTTTTGGATTGGTTTGAAAGAAAAATAAATCATATTTTTTTAATTATAAAATTATAGATGTCATGGGTATCAATATTATTTTTCTGAATAATTATACATTCATTTTTATGCTTAAAAAAATACTTTTTTGTCTAAAAATTGTTTTTATTGCATTATGCATACTTATATTGAAGTTATTTTTTATCACTGTTAGAAATTGAATTAAATAACATGGATTTAATATATGATATCATTATAAAAAATTAGGTCATAAGTTCAATTAAATTTAAGGGTGTAAAAATAAGTTACTAATGTAAAAGTTAGTCACCACGATAAAGGGTAAAATATGGAAAAATGTTAAATTAAGCAATAAGGTCACAAAAATCATAAAAAATTATATTTAATTGGGGTTATTAAATAATTATAGATCATCCCTAATCTTATATTCTTCAATTTTAAAATTTTTATTGACTTTCCTTGAATATGGCATTCCTTTTATATTAATAAATAAGTATTTACAAAAATGCCACCCTCTCACTTATAAAAGGAACCTCCACCACCCTTTATAAGACACATATAAAATTATAATTTATCTATGTAATTTTCCATATTTACTTCCCTAATAATAACCTCACACATTCACGAGCCACTGGTCTCAATATAATTCCCTAACTCCTTCAAAACCAAGAAGGCCTCCAAGAGGAGATAAAATTTCTTATTTATAAGTAATAACTTCTTAACATTTTTTACATTTATATTGTTCTTTCACATATTATCAATTATTATTTATCACTTTAATAAAATATAAATAATATAATTATAATTTTTGAATGATGTTATTATAATAAAATCACTGCATAATCATACTCATCCCTCGATTATAACATGTTCTTGTTTGAGTCGGTTTAACCACCAACACGAACGATGCTATAAATTTTTATAATGGATAGTAGTGAAAACTTAATTATTTTTAAGATATGATATTAAAAATTCAATTTTTTTATAATTTAAATAATAATATTTTACTCATTAATAATATATATTTTTTATTTTCATTATTTTTTTTGAAACAAGCATGTTATGAATTTAATTTTAGAGAACCATACTAGAAACTCCCTTTGAATGGATCTGTAGAATCATAAATAATTATGAAAATTATATTAAATTAATTTAAATATTATGGATACGATGAAATCACGAACATGAAATGATTATCAAAACTGTTATATCGAAATAGACAAGGAACAATTGAAACTACTAAATAAAATGATCAATATAAACTAAAATAAGTAATAAATAAGTAATAAATAAATACAAATGATTAATATAAAAGGTAATACACATGAATAAGGAAAAAAAACTAATGAGCCTTATTTTATTATAAAGTAAGTTAAAATATGTATAAGAAAGTAGGAATCCAAGGTAATAATTATTTGTCACAATTTCAATTCCTTGAGGAATATTTCAAATTATGCACCTATTAATATTTGACATGATGAATTTTCTATAAATTAACTTATTTTATCATAAATAAAATTTTATTAATTCTATTTAAAATTTCATTTCATGATATATTTCCATTTTATTTTTATTAATATATTACCAAACCCATAAGGGGATTATTAACTCAATTTTATTTCATTGGGTTATATCCTTCCTTCATTGATTACATTATTCTATGATTATGTTCATTATACACAACTAGAAAATTGGCCTATTGCCACAGTTTTCCCTAACCACGAGAACTATCACCGTGGCAATAGGGCCTGACCTATTTCCATAGTTTTAACTGTGGAAACAGGTGGGCTATTTCCAAGGTTTTCAAAATAATGGAAATAGGTCCCATCATTGTCAACTGTGGAAGTTAACCTATAGACACTATTAAAACCCTGGACATAGGTGCTATTTTCATGGTTTAAAGCCATGAATATAGCCTAAGAAAACCATGTAAGTAGCCCAAAAATAAAATGTCATTGCCCAGATTCGATCTTTGTACCTCACCTATAGGATTATACCGTATAACCACTACACCACACTAAGCTTTGGGGATATATATATATATATATATATATTATTAAAAAAAATGGAGGTGACATAAAAACCATGGCAATATAGCTTCTCTCTCTATTTTCCATAGGATTTTTTTTCTCCCATGCAAGGGTAGGAGACTTATAGGCACATTTTCAAAACCATGGCTATAGATGTGGGTTAAATCCATGGTTTTAGTAAAACCATTTCTATAACCCTTGTAAAAATGGCCTATAGCCACGTTTTTGAAAACTATGGCCATAGGTCCGTTGCAATAGCCCAATTTTCTACTAGTGATAAACCCTGATTGTTTCATGTGGTATTTAATATTTTTATGTGGATTTAAATTCATTTCACATAATTTATTCATTTATATATTCTTACCTCACATTTTACATTCTTGTTAGGGGTTTCTTTTTCCAAGTCTTCACTTCTTTCAAGTATTGTCCTTTAATTACATATTTTCTATACTTTGATTCAAAATTAATTTCTTGAATGTTAAAATTAATATTTGAAATTCATTTATGATTAATTTATGGTTTTATTTACTCCCTTGTGGATTTATAGTTCATACTTTACTTTATTCTTAAGGATTTATTTTATAGTTTCACTTTGAATTCGATATTGTTTATGTCTAATTACTACTTAAGGAAATTTCATGTTATTTATATCTAAAAATAAATCAATTTTATTCTATTATGGTCATTTATAGGGTTTACATGTTTTCTTATCACATCACTTCCCTTTGATTCACAATTCAACCAAAAGGATTCCTATAAGTGGAACTGAACTTATCTCATCTTTATGGTTATAAATCTTTCTCTTTCATGTATATATTATTTATATTGTTTCAAGTATGTTATTATCTATAAATAAATGATTTTATAAGTTCATTTTATATTATATTTTATTTTATCTACAAATTTATAAGAGAAATATTTTTTTAACATTTTCCACATGGGTCATTTTTTACTTTCTTTACAATAGTGTGAGAACCACATTTTTAAAGTTTTATACAATAATTTTTCCCAATTTTATAAAAACATTTATTAATGAGGATTCATATTCAATTTTTCATGGGTTTAAAAATTAATATTTATTCCCATTTTTTTTGTAAATTTTTCATTTAAAAAATAAAGGTTAAAATTTTATAATAATAAATAAAGGGATATTATTCCACTTATATATATTTTTCTATTATAATATAATTTTATTATATTTAACTTCATTTATATTCAAGGTTTCAATTTTTTAATTATTTTAAAATTAAGGTTTTCATTTTCCTCTTTTTATCCCCTTGAAATGGATATTTGAAGTGACTTATAAGATTATTTTTAAAACATTGTTATAAATGGTTTATGTAAATTATATTTATAATTCCATTTCCATTTTCATATCAAAATCTAAAATATATATCTCTTTTATAGTTAATTTTCATTTATTATCATCTAAATTTTATTATGATTTTTTATTTTGGAATATGGAACTTATGGTATCAAATTATCCAATTCCTGATCTCTTCTTATATAATACAATTGGAAAGTGTTAAGTAACCCATCTTCTTATAAAAGCGTTTTTCATCTAATTTAACAACCCTTAAATGTTTCCTATACTTCACTAGGGATATTTTATAATGATACAATCCATATTATTTATCTAGATTACATATGATCATGTTTTGTTTGAAACCCATTTCTTTCTTTTGGTTAATTATGTTTTGATGAAATTATGAATGTTTTCTTGCATGGAATACATATACATATACATATACATATAATGATGTTATGGGTGAGACAAGAATTATACAACACTCAATGCATTGGGTAATGTTTTATATCTCATGAGATGATATATAAGTTTATGGGGAGTAAACCCAACCCACTATGGGACTCTATACACTGTTGTATTATCTTGGCAGTGTGTCTTGACTTATTCTTATGTTGTTTCCACATTTTTATAATTCCATGATCTTATGATACATAATTATTTATATCAAAATACTTATGTTATGATTCATTAATTATGATATATGTTTTTCTAGGTAGGATTCCTTTAAGTCATGTCATTGTATCTCAATTATGTTCTCATACCAATATGTTTTTCTTACACTCACTTATGACGTTCGATTGTAATCACTTATGTTTACCCTTACTAAATGTTTTAACTCATTATTATTATAATTAAATTTTCGTAGGTTATGGATAAGATTATTACATATGATATGTATATATGGGTATCATGTGTGGAGATTGTTTTGGAGATATTGGAGAATTATTAAAAAAATGAATCCTTACTTTAGTGGAGAAAATATCCATTTGATGAGAGATATATTGGTTTTGTTAGTTAAAAGTGTTTTTTAATTCTCTAAAACCCCAAAACTAGAAGGTCTTGAGTATGTAAGTGGGTAAATATTTTTTATAGATAATTTAATTATAGATGGTTAAGTTTGGGTAACTTAGGTTGGTATCAAAGCTAGTATGTAAAGATTATGTTTTTAGCACTAGATCCGAGAGTGGGGATCTAGTGAATCTCATATGGTGACTTTGATACTTTATCGCTTGATATTATTAGGATCGCCATAATAATCTTCATACACTAATTATATATATGTCAATTTCTTGCATCCTTTAATAAGAATGATTACCATGTATGAAAACCATCTTCATCTTCAATCATGTTATATCATGTCTCTACATGTCAACATCTACAATGCTATAAAATTCTCCCCTTTTCACAATTTTAAATCATAAAAACTCTTGGTTTCTCTTAAACACATTAAATCCCCTTGAATATTAACAAATCCAACACTGATTTATAACTTCTTTTATCCACATTTATTTTCAACCAAAATTTTCAACAAGTTTAACACACAAAATTTGGGTTGCAACATTCTCATTATTTGTATTTTGTTAAGAATTATTCCATCATTCCAATATTCCATGAATACATGTAAATTCATAATCCATAATCCATGACTCTTCAAATTAGAGATATTTCTCTCCCATATTAACTTTAAATCCATGAATCCAACACACATATATATTTATGGACCTCTATTTATTTCTAAGGTATATGGATTTATAGACTCCTATTTCCACCTTTTTTAATAAAATAACAAGTTAATATTTATAAAAAAATTCAAAAATATCTTCCCATTTTTTGAAAATAATATATTCTATATATTAACTTTAATTAAATGCATATAAATTTCCAAATTTAGATAGATTAATCTTCCCCTTCATTATATAACTTTTATATATTTTAAGTGTAGTGGAAGCAACAAGTGAAATTCCTATTTAAAATTTTTATTATCTAAACTCAAAGAAAGTACTCAAACATCATGATAATCATTTATGGATAATTGAAATTTAAATATTTAAATAAAATAATTACCTTCAATTATTTGTGTCAATTTATAATTCACTCTTTATCATAAATGCTTTTACCTAGAATCCAAATGACGATCCCTCTAGTGTAATCCACATGTGTTTTAAGAATCTTGAAATATCACCCTTGATGTATTGGGTAATAGCATGAGATGAACAAGTGCTTGGAATAATTCTTGGTTCATCCCTCATAAATCTCTATTATAACTCTAAACTTGATAAGGGAGGATTCTCTCTATTCCTCACTCAAGAACTTGAGAGGAGAATATTCTGAATATTTTTTTTTCAAAACCCATGACATATTTTGGTTTTTATAATTAGGTTAAAAATAAAACAATAAAAATAAATTCCATTATTTTAATTTAATCCTAATAATAACTTCATGTAAATTTTCTCTTAAATAATAATAAAATAATTATTATTTTAGATGAGATGAAATATTTTACTAAAAACTCATGTCACATTTATATTAAATAGTAATAAAATCTTCATTATTATTTTAAGGTGGAATTTAATATTTTAGTTCCATCTCTTAAATAAGTAAATATTTATTTAAATGATATTAAATTTCATTACACATGTAACATATCTTAAAATAATAAAATTTATTATTTTAGGTGACGAGTAATGATCTAATATTATTTATTAATTAAATAAATATTTTATTTATATGATATCAATATATACATATATTAGATCATTGACATGATCTGAATCCCCCCATAAAATCATCAAATCAAGAATAATAATAAAATATTAATTTAAAAATATAATTATTTACATTCACTTAAATTTTGAATAAATATTTATTTCATCTACTTAACTTGTGAATAAACAAGGGACAAAATTCAATTGAATTATCCTTGAATTTAATAAATTTTAATTGAATTATGATCAATAGTACTTTAATAAAATATCATTTATAAACTAGAAACAAATTTATCTTTAAAATTAAATTTAATATATTTTTTTAACACCCCAAGATTTTGTGGTATTACTCTTTCAAAATTTAATATCTTCGATAGTTTATCCTTCACACCCCCCAAGTTTAAAACTATAATATATTATTAAGTAAGACCGATGGAATAGTAATGTGATCATTAGGAATAGTAATATGACCAATAAAATAGTAACTTCACCTATGAAAGTATAAATAAATTTAGGTATATTATAAATGAAAATATGGTATATTTATATAATGGAATAAATAAATAAATGTTTTAAAAATGATAAATTAAGTGTTGATATTTTTGTGAAACATAAATGTTTATTTTCAATTTTATAAATAATATAACGATTTAAAAGAAAATTTATTTTCCTAAAATAGAATCATAAATTAATATTTTTTGTCTTATAATTATAAGATAATTTTACGAGACCCAAATTAAATTTTCAAAGTGTCATAAAACCAGTTATCATTGTAAAATCGGTATTTTTCGAATAAATAATGATTTTAATTAAAAATTAATTTTTTTATTTATAAAATTATTTTCATAAAATGGAGTTCATTTTTTAATTCTACACATAAAAAAATGGTTAGGATAAAATTTTGAAATTTTTCTAAAATAGTTGAATTTTTGGTGAATAGTAAAATACAGTAATTTATGGTATATATGCATTATAAGTTAAATACAATATTCCTTGAGCCATCTATGATGTAAGCACCATAATACCAATATATCATTCTCTATTTACTATACTTATTAATGGAATCATCAATATTTCATGTCTTGATCCAAAATAATAAACTAATGAATAAAATAATTAAAAATCACCCCTCTTCTCCACTATAAATACCACCCCTCACCACCTCTTATCCTCACACCTATTAAGCCTTGAATATTGTCAAATTTCTACCCAATAATCTTACCAAGATTATTCTACATGTCTAGGGTGTTTTTGTCTCAACAAAATAACAAAACCAATTTCCCTAAGGTGGTTCTCAAGGAGAAGAATTCAAGAGGTAAAATCCTCTTTCGCTTTCTTTATTTTCTTTTCACTTTACACTATGGAAAAATCACTATTTAGCGGCGGTTTTTTTTGTTTCGCGGCGGTTTAAACCGCCGCTAAATCGTGCGTCGGGAAACTATTCGCGGCGGTTTTGAAAATCGTCGTAGAACGTTTCGCGACAGTTCTTTAGTGGCAGTTTAAACTACCGCTAAATGATTTAGCGGCGGTTTTTTTATTTTAATTTTTATTTTATTTTATTTATTTATTATTATTTATTATTATTTATTATTTATTATTATTATTTATTTATTTATTTATTTTATTTTATTTTATTTTATTTTATTTATTTTCATATTTATTTTATTTATTTTATTTATTTTCGTATTTATTTTATTTATTTATTTCGTATTTTATTTATTTATTCGTATTTTATTTATTTATTTTTTTCATATTTTATTTATTTATTTCGTATTCTTTTTATTTATTTCGTATTTTATTTATTTATTTCATATTTTATTTATTTATTTCATATTTATTTTATTTATTTCATTTAATTCGCATTACTTTATTTACTTTATCCATGCATGCATGCCCATGCCCATGCACATGCCCATGCAATATAAAGAAATACTGTGTTTGGTGAGATTTGAACCCCTAACCTCTTGCATATTTTTCAAAAACATTACCACTCCAGCAAGCTCGTCATGTGGTTAATAAACAGAATTTAATATACTTATATTTACTAATTTAAAAAAATACATAACTAATAGATATAAACTCAATAAAAATTAAACAATAAGCAATAATCAACAATTAATAACAAATAATTAATAATTAATAATTATTGATTTATTAGTTATTTATTGAGCTATTTATTATTATTTCCTATTTATTATAATAAATAACAAATAAATTCTAATATTATTTACATAAATTATAAAATTATGAAAATTAAATAATAAAATAATAAAATTATGAAATTAAAAGAATAAAGAATAAAGAATAAAGAATAAAGAATAAAGAATAAAGAATAAAGAATAAAGAATAAAGAATAAAGAATAAAGAATAAAGAATAAAGAATAAAGAATAAAGAATAAAGAATAAAGAATAAAAAATAAAGAATAAAGAATAAAGAATAAAGAATAAAGAATAAAGAATAAATAATAAATAATAATAAATAAGAAACAATAAATAATAACAAATAATAAATAATAAATAATAAATAATAATAAATAATAAATAATAAATAATAAATAACAAATAACAGATAACAAATAACATATAACAAATAAAAAATAAGAAATAAATAATAATAAATAAATAATAATAATAAATAACAAATAATAATAAACAAATAATAAATAATAAATAATAAATAATAAATAATAAATAATAAATAATAAATAATAAATAATAAATAATAAATAATAAATAATAAATAATAAACAATAAATAATAAATAATAAATAATAAATAATAAATAATAAATAATAAATAATAAATAATAATAAATAATAATAAATAATAATAAATAAAAATAAATAATAAATAACAAACAATAAATAATAATAAATAACACATAATAAATAATAATAAATAATAAATAATAAACAACAATTAATAATAGATAATAATACATATATAATAAATAATAAATAAAAAATAAAAAATAAAAAATAAAAAATAAAAAATAAAAAATAAGAAATAATAACTAATAACTAATAACTAATAAATAATAAATAATAATAATAATAATAAATAATAATAATAATCAATAAATAATAAATAATAAATAAGAATAATAATAAATAACACAGAATTAATAATTATAATTAATTAAATAAATAATAATAAATAATAAATAATAAACAACAATTAATAATAGATAATAATAAATATATAATAAATAATAAATAATAAATAATAAATAATAAATAATAATAATAAATAATAATAAACAATAATAAATAATAATAATAATAAATAATAATAATAAATAATTATAATAAACTATAAATAATAAATATTAAATAATAATAAATAACACATAATTAATAATTTTAAATAAATAAATAATAAATGATAAATAATAAATAATAAATAATAAATAATAAATAATAAATAATAAATAATAAATAATAAATAATAAATAATAAACAATAAAAAATAAACAATTAATAATAAACAATAAACAATAATAAATAATAAATAAATAATAAATAATAAATAATAATATATAATATATAATATATAATATATATAAATAAAATATTATTATAAATAATAATAAATAATAAATAATAAATAATATATAATAAATAATAAATAATGAGTAACAAATATGATTATTATTAATAAAAAATAAAAAATAAAAAATAAAAAATAAAAAATAAAAAATAAAAAATAAAAAATAAAAAATAAAAAATAAAAAATAAAAAATAAAAATAAATAATAAATAATAAATAACCAGTAACAAATAATAGATAATAAATAAATTAAAGTATATAATAAATAATAAATAATAAATAATAAATTATAAATAATAAATAATAAATGAAACACATGAAAAAGTATGAAAAGACGTGATAAGGGATGAAAAATTATGAAAACGCATGGAAATAGATGGAGAAGCATGAAGAAGGAAGAATTAGAAAGAATGAGAACGCATGAAAACTCATGAAAACTCTGGAAAACTCCTTAAAAATTCAACATAATCATCATAATAACCCACAAAAAACCATTGATAAAGATAACAAGTCATGAAAACCCAAATAAATAGTAATAAATGGATCAACCGTTAAAACCCATCAAAACGGTCATAAAGTGACAAAAAACATTGGACACACAATAACAGAGATAACTTATGATCCGAGAGTTTGTTACAGATCCGCGACCAGTCAAATCAAAGATCCTAAAATGATCTTCGAGCTGATAGGTGAAAGAGACCGAATGGACAGGCAGATCAGAAGTTATGACCATTTAAAAAAAATTGACGGGGAATAGGTGCTAGAAACGACGCATCGAAAAACATAACAAACCTGATACCCACTAAAAAGGCCATAACTTATGATCCAGGAGTCCATGTGGGCACTATGACTAGTCAAACTGAAGCTCATGAAATGAACTACGATCTAACAGGCGGAGGAGTCCCAACTAACATGTGGATCGAAAGTTAGATTCGTTTGAAGACAAGTTCGACAGGACACCGGTGCCGGAAACGGGGTTTTGGAGGCCTTCAGAGGGATTTTGGGGTCAAAAAACATGAAATAAGTTTGATTTTGTCAAATTAGTGCGTAGCTCTCTTTGATGGATTTGATTTGATATGTGGTAGAGCCCAAACAGACACCCGGAGCGAAAGTTAAAGCCATTTGAAGTTAGAAAACTTTTTTCAACTTTCTTATAACTCTCATATCTTCTGCACTATAGACCGTCTCACGGTTTTGATTACACGTGCCTTTATATCTCTTCAAGAGCTTCGATTTGACTAGTTGTGGTACTTTAACGGACGCCCGAATCAAAAGTTATGGCCGTTTTAGTGATTTCAAGGTTTCTCATGTTTTTTTATTTTTTTCTTTTCATTTCATGGCAGTTTTACCCAAACCGCCGCTATTTCGTGGCGGTTTTTTTTAAAACCACCTCTAATCCTCGAAAAAATAATTTTTTTACACATTTCTCGGCGGTTTTTAAAACCGCCGCGAAACGCCTGTTTTCTTGTAGTGTTATTTTATTTTCTTATAGTATCCTCACCTCCTCAATACAAACATGCATGATAAATCCAATATCTTATATATAATGGAATATTATTATGTTAATGTAAAATCCCTTATCAAGACTCTTCTCCTCTTCCTTTTATTCTAAAAATGAAATTATCGTCTGTGAGGTGCCGATTTACCGCCTTCATGGACGATGTGTTTTCATTTTAAATTACACAATCGAGGATGGACATAAAACAATTTTTATGGTTAAAACAGATTATTATATATTTATTACATCTTATTTAATGTTCTAGAACCATTATATATACATAATATTAATTAATGATACAAAAATATTTTGCGATGATCAAAAAACCGCCAAAATAATCTAAACGATTATCACTAATGTATTATATTGAGATTCATCCTTATCCCAAATAAAAAAAATGAATTATATAACCATTTAATATTATATATTTTCATTAATAAAATATAATTTCAATTCTCAATAACTATTCATATTTTACACGATCTTTCGTACATGTATTCAATTTAACCAATCATGAAAACCAAGGAAAAGAACACTCCCAAATGACAGAATTAAATCTTATAACTCATAAAAAGGACCATACATGAACTTAATAAAATTATAATAAAATGATTACATGTCAGATAATTTTTGAATAAAATTATTAGTGGATCTAATTTCATTATCCATGGCATTAAGTACATGTGCAAAACACTTTTGGACATAAGTACTACTACAAAATTGACCTTTAACAGTGCTAGAAATGGCCTTTATCAACACTAGAAAAGCATTGACAATGTGAGAAACATTAAAATACCAAGACTTTTATCAGTACTAAAAAATCATTGATAAATAGTACCTTTAGTAATTCTTTTAAAAGAACCAATAAAATACCCATTTATTAGCGTTTTAATTTAGCGCTGCCAAAGGAACACTTTATTCGTTCATATTAAAGCACTGATAAAGGCCTTTTATTATCTCTTTTAGAAGTGCTGATAAATGTGTTTTTTATCTGTGATTTTAAAAGGTTTGATAAAGGGACATATTGTAGTATGCTGTTATAACACACTAAAACACCACTACAGTGTGCTGTAACAGCACACTATAGCACTCAAAACACACAAAAAACACACCATATATCAACAAAAAACAAGTCCCAATACAGAATTTAAATGTAATGAAATTTACAAAAAAAATACAAAAAAACACTATATTATAGACATTTCAAACATTGGTTTATACAATTACATAAATAAAAATTATTACATACATTCAAAAAAAATATAACTGTCAATGTTACCATTATTTCCATTGACTTTCTTTGTCGAACTACCAACATTGCATGAGTAGTTTCAAACAAACCACCTAAAATTGAAAAAAAAGAATCCACCTGTATAAGAAAAAAATTATTACCAGTATTACTAAAAAGAAATAAATTAAACATAAATATGAAATAATACATTAATTTTATAGACAATGATTTTATTGAGAAAATATTAGGATTACTTCTATGATTGATTAGTGAAGGGAACATGAAATAAAGTGATAAATGAAAACACTAAAAGAGTGAAAAATTTTGTGAGAGAAGAAGTATATTGAAGTTTTGGTGCAGAAAGAGATGAAAGATGGATAGAGCACCCAAACTTGAATAAAATAATCCACATGAATAAAAAAACAATTATTATACGAGTAATACTAAAAAGAAATAAATTAAACATACATATGAAACAATACATTAATTCTTTGGAAAAGGATTTTACTATGCAAACATCAAGATTACCTCTATAATTGAGTAGAGGTAGCATCATTTCTATTCCTTCAAAGGTAGTGTAGGTAACTTGAAAGAAAGTTATAAATGCACCACTATAGAGGTGAAAAGGTTTTAAGGGAGAAGGACCATGATGGTTAGATAGAGCACCCAAACTCAAACAAAAGAATCTACCTGTATAAGAAAACAATTATTATGTGAGTAATTCTAAAAAGAAATAAATTAAACATACATATGAAATAATATATTAATTATATGGACAATGATTTTACTGTAAAAACATCAAGATTACCTCTATAATTGAGAAAAGTCAATGTCATAGATCTTCCTACAAAGACAGTAGAGGTAACTTGAAAGAAATTGATAAGTGCACCACTGTAGGGATGAAAAGGTTTTAAGTGATAAAGAGCATGAAAGTTGGACAGAGCTCCCCAAATTAAACAAAAGAATCCACCTATATAATAAAAAAATTATTATGTAAGTAATGCTAAAAAAAATAAATAAAACATAAATATGAAACAATACATTAGTTTTATAGACAATTATTTTAATATGTAAACATTAATATTACCTCTATGATTGAGTATAGAAAACATTTTTACTCTTCTTGCAAAGGCATGAAACATGGATAGAAATATTCTAAAGTAAACACACTCTACAAGGAATAATGAAAAATAAATTAACATTCCATTATATAATTTATAGGTGTAAATTGAAAGATGGATAGTGTAATGACCCTAGCCTGAATTACCCAAACAACACCAGGTTAGATCATATTATGACCTATAACACACCTCAAAGTAACTAAAGTATGGTTTAAACTTTGTATGTAAAAAAACCATAAATGGGAGGTGATCCCTCACAAAATAGAAACAATTAGAACCAGATTTTGAAAAAATCCTAGCATGACCCTTGGGGTCAATGAACATGCAGACCCAAAATCATCATTACCTGATATAGGCATACCTGTTAGACAAATAACTATGTAAACAAATGATAAAATATCTTTATAGACACACATATATCTCACTCTATTATAAAAACTCACACACTTATAGTCTATAATAAATATCAAACAGATAAAAACCTAATATTCAAACATAACACGAACTAAAGGCACCATAATGATTCAAAAAGTGAAGGGTTGAAGTGTTAAAACCTAATGCGCTTAACTAGGGATGGTCCATTTGAATCTGCTCCATAAGAAAACTAAGGACCATAGTGAAATCTATGAGGAACTAGATCCTATGATACATATAACCAATAGAGAAACATATATCACTCCAATAACTTGGTTCCTAAAAAATAACATATGAAGCTTCATTTCCATTAAGGTGTCCTTGAAAGGTGTCAACATATATATAATCATTAGGGAACCACAAATTTACATCAAATCAGTAGTCAATAAAAAAGAATATACATAAAAATTTCTACACATTTATATATATATAAAAAAAATTATTTAGTATGAAGATATAATCATAAAAGTAAAACAATAATGAATAAATCAAATGTTCAGTGTTAGATATAAATAACATATCATACATAAGTAGTCAATACCAACAATGGAACAAAAATTATTCCCTAAACAATGGATCACAAACAAATCATAAACAACGGATCATAAACAAATCATAGAAGAAGAAATCAAAAACAAAACCAAAAATATATAAAGAAAATCAGAAGGCCTGCCTAGCTAGATTAAAGAAAATCTAAGACCCTCTTAGGATGTCAGATGAGATGTTTAGAGGCAGTCGAGTGGCGTCATTAGACCTTCAATTCACCGAGGAGGTGCACCAATAGTGGGTGGCTTATGCAGAAAGCTTATATATCGTGCTAGGTTCCCAAATGTTAGGGATTTTAAAATAGATTGGGACACTTTTATCAATGCTTACCAATAAATACTGATAAAGAGCCCTTTTATCAGCAATTTTTTAGCACTATAAAACCAATATTTATCAGCCCTAAACTTATAGCACTAATAAATGTTCATTTTAGCAATACTTTGTTTAGCGTTGATAAATCCTTATATTTATCAGTACAAAAAAAGTGATGATAAAGATTCTTTTATCATCGCTTATTACTGAAGTGCTGTTAACGGATTTATAATTATAATTATAAATAAAAAATATAAATATTTATAAATATTTAATAAATATATATAAATATAAATATAGTAAATATATTCATTTTTAAATATATTTATTATAATTTTATAATTATTTATTTATAATTATAGACATATTTTTAATAAATAATATTTATATCATTATATATATTTATATAATTATACATACATATATATTTAATAAATATATATAAATATAAATATAGTAAATATATTCATTATTTAAGTAAATTTATTATAAATTTAATAATTACTTAAATATACATAATTATTTAATTATAATTATATAAATATTTTTAAAAAATATTTATTTATTTATAATTATAAATATATAATTCTATAAATATATAGAATGTTTATTTATAAATATATTTATTTATAAATATATGTTTAAAAATATATTTTTAACATTATTAATGAATATCTAATTTTGAGTATATGCATATAAACAAAAAATGAGTGAAATTGAATAAATTTAGAATATAGGTACACTTTAACAATATTAGAAAAAATGGAAAAAGTTTTGTGTGTGTACATATTATATATAAAAATGCTTTAATCACGTACATGTGAAATCAATATAACACACATTTGATCTATATTAAATTGAAAAATCAAATGACATTCAATTATATGTTGAGTACTATGAATTAGTCAATATTTTTAATTCATATTAATTTTTAATTATATCCTATTATTCAATAAATATATGACAATTTAATATAAAGCCCATAAATATTTTGTAATATATTATTCATATTTATATACATTTATATATATCTATATATTTAATACATACAATTTAATAACATTAATTATCATAATTATCTAATTAATAAAATGTTTAATATTTAATAATGTATAATCAATCAATTCATTTTTATCAATAATTATTTAATTAATAAAATATGTAATATTTCTTTTAATAAACACATTTTTCATTTTTAATTTATTTAATTATTTCTTTTTATCAGCACTAAAAATGAATTGATGAAAGAAATATTTATTAGCACTAAACATAAAGTGTTGATAAAGCATACCCTTTTTTAGTGAAAAAAATAAAGCACTAATAAAGGACACCCTTTAGAAATGCTAAAAATAAAGCATTGATAAATATTTCCTTTATCAGTGCTAAAATAAAAGCACTGATAAAAGGTTAAATTTATCAGCACTTTCTTTAGCACTATTAAATATGCCATTTATCAGCATTTTCTTCTAGTGATGATAAATAACAGCATTGTTAAAGGCCTGTTTTATAGTAGTGATGGTAAGGGTTTCTTCCCAAACCACCATTTTCCATTCAGGTTATACTTTCTATCTATTTATCGAAATGTAATTTTTAATTACTTTTATATAATTCTTCTAAATTCTATTTATATGTTCCAAACTCATGTATTCATATTATTTAATTTTTATTTTATGGGGAAATACATGTTTTACAAGGTTCCCTTCTCAATTCTTCCCGATAAGCAAGCTCAATGAAAAGGGAACTTTCCAATTTCATACCCATTTTTATGTACATTCTATAATCTATTATAAGGAACCAATATTTTTCTATAATTACCCGTTTTATCAATAAAAATTTTTTATTTCTTTTTATGGTTTTATTCAAACAAATAATCCATGTTTGCTTTAATGATTCTTATATTTTTCTCTTAAACCGCACTAACATGTCTCGTTTCTAAAGACTCTTTTTACCTATTTTAATTTCATTTGAACATAATTTATGCCTTAAATATAATTACTTTTTCCTTAAATTTTCCATTATGGGATAAAAATTATTACAATCTTATTTTATACAAATGATTTTCCAAAAGGACTCTTTTTTCCAAAGTAAAAAGGGAATATCTCTTAAGAATTTATGAATGGTTTTATTAGAGTATTTACATCTAATTAAACACCCTTTGTTGGATTTTATGATTTATAGAGTTTTATATCTTATGATACCATATAAAATATTTTATGAAAGGTTTTATGATCAATTTGACTGTATATGTGGTATTCATGGTTTACGGTTGAAGTATTCACATTTCATATGCTAGTTTTTCAATACGAATGTTTATGCTAAGTTTTACCCTTTTTATATGGGGAATAAATTAGACTTAGTAAGTGACAAGAGGGGACCTCTATAGCCTCTTTATGCATTGGTAGGTCTCATGAGACAAACTTGTTTGGGTATTGGTTGACGTCTATCCGTTTATAGTGTCTTGGATGAATCCTTGATGATATGTTTATGATATCCGACATTATGCATTCCCTCATTATGATAATAGTAATTGATAGTCCATGTGATTATTAAACTATTAGAATATCCATGGTTAAGATTATTTCCCATGTGATTATTTATGAAATTATTTAATCATATTTTATTATTTCTATATTATGCTAAAGTTTATGTTTTAATAGAATGTGTTTTTAGTTGTTCACCACACCTTATTTTTTATGTTTATTTATGGTATATTATGCTATATTTAATACCATTACTGAGCATATAAGATCACACCTTTCTTATGTTTTATTTTTTTCATTGGATGTGAAGATGTGTATTATGAATGACTTTCGATAATAATCTAGGAGTTTATCTATGTTTCCAATGGATTTTATATGTGTTTTTCCTTTTCAAAGTTATAATGTAACAATTATGTATGTATTTGGTTTTCTCAAATATAATAAACTATTCGGTCCTTTGGGATACGAAAAATTGGTCATTGTACAAATTTAATAAAGTAAGGAACTATATTTGGGCTACTGGGGTTGAGGTATTTAAAGTTTTCTTCAGATAAAGCTTAGTAAAAACATTGGAAACTAGATTTAGAAAACATATATTGGGGAACATAAACCTAATATAGACTTTGAGGTTAATCTTTGAATAACTTCATAGAATTTTGGTAAGGTAGATATTATGTGGGTCATCCTAGCCATACATATCTATTCATATACTACAAGTGGATGTGATTCTGACATAGATGTACCTAAAGGTAACAACTATGAAAAGGTGTGTCAGGACTGACTCGACATAACTTAGTACATGACAATGGGCCTTACTACGCACCTAGTTTGACACTCCTAGGGGATATGATTAGGATAATTCACATTTTATTTACAAACCATTATTAAGTATTTAAAATTAAATACGTCACCAAATAAACCATCTTTATGTATATGAGATTAACAATGCATAGGTTTTCAATTTATGTTAAGTGTTTTTATTGTTAAAAATTATGCATTATGATTCATAACCTAATTTAGTGTATGCAATTGTTTATAAATGGTACATAGTGGAATAAATAGAAACCATATCAATGCATGTATTCTATGTAGGGGTTTACCTCCCATTCAAGATAATGATGTTGCAACTGAAACTGCAACAAGTACTGAACAACTTATAACTATACTGGGATAATTGAATTAGGTTATGAACAATAAACTTACACATATGAAGTATACTAATCCATAATGTGGAGGAACAATGTTAGATCACTTCATGAGACAATAAACTCCATCATTAAATGGGACTGCAAACCCATTTTTAGTTGAGTAGTGGGTAAGTCACTTAGATAATATATTTCACACTTTGGGAAGTAATGAAATGGAGTAAGTTATCATGTAAATTTATCATCTATAGGGAGATATAGATAAGTGATGGTTATTAAATAAAAACAAAAAGGAGGAGGAATAAATTTAAAACATATAATGAAATTATTTTAAGGAAATTTTCTTGGAAAAATATTTCCCTCGTGAACAATGAGATGATATGGAGAGGCAATTCTTGAGTCTGAGACAGAAAGAGGATACAAATGTTTCCAAGTATGAATTAAACATTACAAGGTTATCAGGGCATGATGAAGACTACATACATAATCTAAGTAACAATATTTATTGATTCATTGATAGGTTAAAACTATTCCTCATAAGGGCACTAGTCTCCCAAACTTTATCATCATACAAAGATATATCCTTGTGTGCTATTAAGATGGAGAAATAATTCACTAGGTCTTATGAATTTAAAGGAAAGAAAGAGAAGAAAAGGGATGATGAAAACTATGGAAAAGAAAATAAGGAAAAGTGGAATAATGAAAGGGTTCACTTTTTATACAATAATAAATGTGGAAAGAAACATCATGGAACATGCCTATTAGGGATGAGAGTTTTTAAAAGTGTGGAGAATAAGGCCACCAAGCCCATGATTACAAGGGAAAGAAATAATATACCAATGTTTAATTATATAATTTTAAAGAGATAGGATATTATGAAAATTATTATCCTAAACATTAAGGAGACCTTCCCCAGAAAAGGCCAAGGGAGAAATACCAAGCTTATGCGATCACAACTACTGAGTTTGAAGTCCCTAATGATATGGTGGTAGGTACTTTAATCATTTCCTAAAACTTATCCAATGCTTTATTTGACTATGGATCATCAAATTATTTTATGTATTTCTATATTTCCAAGAAAATTAGATATTTACCTTTTGATTTAATAAAGTAGTTTTTATTCAAAAATCCTAAGGGAAGTCTCATTGCAATAAAGATGTGTTGGCCAGTCTCCTTTATGGAATATAAACATGCTTTATTTGATGACCTTGTCATCATACCTATGGTTTAATTTTACATAATTCTCTATGTGTATTTGATTTATAAATATGATACAAAAATATATTATATGAAGAAGGAAATTATGATTGACGAGGAAGATATAGAATCCATTATAATTAAAGCAGAAACCTCATCATCTGATTCTTAACTAGATCCACCCCCAGTAGCACTACTGAATGAAATTATTGGTAAGGAAGAAAAAAAATCATCTATATATGAGGAAATAATATTTAATTTTAGGTTTTACCTATTTTAAAATAATGCATTGATCTATTTATAGAAAATTTACCTGGACATCCTCCAAAGTAGGAAGTTGAGTATTTTATTAATTTAATCCCTAACACAATACCAATATCAAATACTCCTTATAGAATGGCCACTGTGAAATTAGTGGAGCTAAAGAAACAACTATAGGAGTTGAGTAAAAAAGGATTTATTCTCCCTAGTGTTTATCCATGGGGATTCCATGTTCTCTTTGTCAAGAAAAAATATGGATCCATGAGGCTATTTATTGACTATTGAGAAATAAATTCTATTATAATAAAGAACTAGTATCCTCTACCCCAAATTGATGAATTATTTTATTAGGTTCACGGAGTTCAATATTTTTCAAAGATTTTCCTTTGATCTGGATATCATCAATTACGTGTGAAGAAGGAATATATTACAAAGACAACATTTCAAACTAGGTATGGACATTATGAGTTTACAGTAATTCCATTTGGACTGACTAATGCACCCCATATTTTTATAGATACCATGAATAGAGTGTTCAAGGAATATCTTGATTATTTTTTGTGGTATTTATTGATGATATATTGGTGTACTCCAAATTCTACGAGGATCATGGGAACCACTTTTGGATGTTCTGGAGACCCTTAGAAGAAAAGAGTTATATGAGATGTTTAGAAAGTGTAAATTCTAGCTTCAAAAAGTTTTTTTATTGGCCATATTATCTCTAGGGATGGAATCTCAGTTGATCCTATGAAGAAAAAGGAATCTTAGGAATGGCCCACACCAACAAACATAACTAAGGTACGTAGTTTCATTGGTTTAATAGTTTACTATCAACATTTTTTCATAAATTTTCCCAATTAGCTAATCTGTTAACCAAGCTTACTTGTAAAGGGGTTAATTTCATATGGATAAAAGAATGTGAAGAATGTTTTGAATAATTGAAGAAGATATTAATAAATTCTCTGATCTTGACTCTACCATTGAGAAATAGTGGATTCCTGATTTATAGTGATGTATCAATGAAATGACCTGGTTGTGTACTTATGAAGTATGGTAAAGTTATTACCTATGCATCAAGGTAATTAAAAAATCATGAACAGAACTATCCAAATCATGATCTTGAGTTAGAATCCATAATATTTACTCTGAATATATAGAGACACCATCTATATGGAGAAAGATATGAGATATATACAAATCATAAGAGATTAAAATATATATTCTCATAGAAAGAACTCAACATGAGTCAAAGGCAATGACAAGATCTACTCATGTATTATGATTGTTCAATACACTACCACACAAGGAAGGTGAATAAGGTAGTAGATGCATTGAGTAGGAAATATCATCGGGTTCTAAAGAAAATGATGATTGATAAGGATCCTATGTATATGGATCTAGAAAATATAGATATGGGAATTATCACGGAATTTGAAACATCATTACTTTTCAATTGGTTGGCCAACCATCTTTATTAGAAAAAATTATAATTTCTTAATCTGATGATGGTAATTTTAAAATGAAAATTGAAGTTTTGAATGATGGGAAGTTGGAATAATTCATGTATGAGGATGAAATTCTGAAATTTGGGAAGAAGCTTTGTGTTCCCACCATACTCGAGCTAAAAAGGGAGTTATTAGATGATTCCCATAGCTTGAATTTCTCTATACACTCTGGTAGAACCAAGATGTATAGATACTTGAAGGAACATTTATGGTAGGATAATATGAAGAGGGAAATTGCTAATTATGTATCAATATGTTTAGTCTATCAATAGGTGAAGACCGAAAGACAACATAATAGAAGATTCATGAAAAATATTCCTATTCCTACATGGAAATGGGATGACATTACTATGGATTTTGTTACCAGATTACCAAAAACTTTCAGAAAGAATGATTTTATATGGTTAATTATTGATCGACTTACCAAATATTCACATTTACTCACTATAAGTAAGGATTTTTCCCTAGATATCTTAGAAAAAATCTATTTTAATAATGTTTTAAGACTTCATAGAGAATCTATTTTAATAATGCATGATCTTGATCAATGATTTACATCGAAATTATAGAAATGTATTTATAAATATTTAGACAACGAGCTTTATTTGAGTACATATTATCACCCTCAAACTGAGAGGTAGTCTGAAAAAACCATTCAAACATTATAAGACATGTTGATATCATGGTCACCTGACATTCAAGGTTTGTGGGATTACTATTTAACTTTTATAGAGTTTTCCTATAATAATAGTTTCCATTCAAATATTCAAATGGCACCATATGAATCACTGTATGGAAAGAGATTTCGTACACCAACTTATTGGGATGAAGTTGGTGAAAAAGAATATTGTAGGACTAGAGCTTTTAGAGGAAACAACACCAAAGATAAAGACTATTCAAACCCATATCAAAGAAGCTCAAAATTGGAAAAAGAGATATGCTGATAATAGAAGGAAGGATTTGGAATTTCAAGTGGTAGATCATGGTTTCATGAAAGTATATATATAGAAGGGTGTTATAATATTTGGAAAGAGATGAAAAATAATCCTTAGGAAAATTGGTCATTTTGAAATCCTTGAGAGAGTTGGAGCTGTGGTTTATCATATGGAAATGTCACCTAGCCTTTCTAAAGTACATAATGTGTTCCACATGTCTTTGTTAAGGAAGTACATGCCGGACTCAACACATGTCCTAACTTATGAAAGAATAGAATTAGAACATAATATATCTTTTTGTGAAGAAACTATCCAAATTTTGGACACTAGAGAGTGGATGTTGAGGAATTGAATGACTCATCTGGTAAAGGTACTTTGATAAAATCATAAAATTAAAGAGGTGATATAGGAATAAGAAGAATTTATGATGAAGAACTAACCAAATATTTTAATGAGGTAACATTCTGGATATTTAAAGGATGATTTTTTTTAAAGGAGTGGAGAATTTAACACCCCAAGAATTTATGGTATGCCTCTTTTAAAATTTAATATCTTCGATAGTTTATGATTTACACAACAACGAGTTTAAAACTGTAATATACTATTATGTAAGACCATTTGAGTAGTAATGTGACCATTAAGAATATTAATATGACCAATAGAATAATAACTACACCAATGAAAGTATAAATAAATTTAGGTATCCTATAAATGAAAATATGGTATATTTATATAACAGAATAAGTAAATACATGTTTTAAAAATGTTAAATTAAGTGTTGGTAGTTTTGTGAAACATAAAGGTTCATTTATAATTTTATAATTAATATAATGATTTGAAATAAAATATATTTTCATAAAATAGACTCATATATTAATATTTTATTGTATTATGATTATATGATAATTTTACAATACCTTAATTAATTTTTCAATGTGTCATAAAACCAGTTATAATTTGAAAATTGATATTTTTAGAATAAATGATAATTTTAATTCAAAATTAAAAAAATATTATTTAGAGAATAATTTTTATAAAATGGATTTAATTTTTGAATGCTACATATTTAAAAATTATTAGGATGATTTTTTTAGATTTTTCTAAAATAATTGAATTTTTGGTGAATAGTAAAATAATTAGTTGATGATATATATAAACTATAAGTTAAATACAATATTCCTTGATTCATAATTGATTTAAGCACCAAAATATAAAACTGTTATTATCTCTTTACTATATTAATTCATGTAATTATCATTATTTCTTGTCTTGATCCAAAATAATAATCTAATGAATAAAATAATAAAAAATCACCCCTCTCTTCCACTATAAATACAACCCCTCACCATCTCTTAAGCCTTGATTCTTGTCCAATTTAGGATAAATACTCTACCTAATCCTCTTACCCACTTCTAGGAGGTTGTGGTCTCAAAAAAAGACCAAAAAAAATTTCCCTAAGGAGGTTCTATAGGAGAAGAATTCAAGAGGTAAAATTCTCTTGCACTTTCTTTAATTATTATAATTTTTTTCTTTTCTTATACTCTCCTCACCTTCTATGTACAAAAATTAATGATAACCCTCATATCTTATATAAATTAGAATTTTATTATTTCAATGGAAAATCCACTATCATGTCTCTTATCTAATTCCTTTTATTATAAAAATGAAAACATCATTCATGAGGTGCCGATTTACCGCCTTCATGGAGACATGTTTTCATTTCTCAATTCCACATTCAAGGATGGACATAAATCCATTTTTGTGGTTAGAAAATATTATAATATATGTATTACAACTTATTAAATGTTATGTAACTAGTATATACACATAATATTAATTAATGAGATAAAACTATTTTGTGATGATCAAAAAACCGCCAAAATAATCTAAACGATTATCACTAACGACTTATCTAATGATTCATATTCATAAAAAATAAAAAAAATGAATTATATAACCATTTAATATTATATATTTTCATTAATAATATATAATTTCAATTATAGATAACTATTCCCATTTTACATGATCTTTTGTACATGTATACAAGTGAACTAATCAGGAAAACCAAGGAAAAGAAGGTAGGGGTTTCTTCCCGAACCTTCATTTTCTATTCGGGTTATGATTTATCTCAATTTACCCCAATGTAATTATTCATTATTTTTTAATACTTTATTATAAATTCTTTTTATATGTTCCTAACTCATTTATATAGATTATTTCATCTTTCTTTGATGGAGAAATACATGTTTTACAAGGTTCCCTTCTCAACTCATCCCGTTAAGAATGCTCGACTAAAAGGAAACTTCTCAATTTATTACCCATTTTCAAGTACACACCATAATATGTTATAAAGAACCAATTTTTTTCTAAAATAACCCCTTTTATCATGAAAATATATATATTTATTTTATAGTTTTATGGAAACAAATAATCCTTGTACGTTTAAAAGACTCTTATATTTTCTATTAAACCACACTAAAGTGGGTCATTTGTAAAGATTCTTTTTACATGTTTTAACTTTAGTTGCGAATAATTTATACCATAAATATAATTTATTTTTCATTATATTTTATTTTATGGGATAAAAATCATGACATTCTTATTTTATACAATTTTTTTTCCAAAATAACCCTTCTTTCATAAGTAAAAAAGCACATTTCTCTCAAGAATTTCATAAGGGTTTTATTATAATTATTTACATATAATTAAAAACCCTTTGTTGGATTTTATGATTTATATAGGTTTATATATTATAAAAACATATCCCATATTTTATTAAAAGGGTTATGTTCTTTTTGATTATGGATGTGCTATTCATGGTTTATGGTTGAAGTATTCACATTTCATATACTGGTTTTTTCAATACGAATATTCATGTTATGTTTCAACCTTTTAATATGAGGAATTAATTAGACTTATTTAGTAATTGGAATTGACCTCTATGTCCCCTAGATGAATCGGTAGGTCTCTTGATATAAACTAGTTTGGGTATTGGATGATGTCTTACTCATTTATGGTATCTTCTCTGAAGCTTTGATGGTATGTTTTTGATGTATGACATTATGAATTACCTCATTATGATACTGATAATTGATAGTGTATGTGATTATTTTACTAGTATTTTATCCATGGTTAATATTCTTTCTCATGTGATTAATTTTGGAATTATTTAATCAGTTTTTATTCTTTCAATATTATTCTTAAGTTTATATTTTAATGGAATGTGTTTTTAGTTATTCACCATGCATTACTATTTATGTTTATTTATGATAGATTCCTATGTATTGCTTAAAATTATTGAATATTTGATATCACACATTTATGATGTTTTACTTTTCCATAGGATGCAAATATGTGCATTATGAATGACTTGCAATAATAATCTAGGAGTTTATGGGTGTTTCCAATGGAGTTTCTATGTTATTTATCTTTTTTAATGTTGTATTTCAAAAATTATGTATGCATCTGGTTTTTCCAAAGATACTAAACTATTAGTTCTTCTGGTATGTGAACACTTGTTCATTGTACCAATGTAATAAGGCAAGGCACCCGCACTTGGCTACTAGGGTTGAGGTCTTTACGAATTAATGATATTTTGAATACACTTAGTGTGAAAACCTCAAGCATCCATTTTCTATGGTATTAATTCCAACCCATCAACAAAGAGTGGAATATAGAAACACATCATGACCACCATAGAAAAATAATATGTCATAAAAACAATAAATACAACCTTATCATGAATTTTATTGTGTGATATAATCCTTTTATCAACCGTTATCTCATCATGCTGATTGTATACACATGTTATCATCCTTTATACTTGATTTATATTTATTTGAATTTCTAATATAAACGTGTATATAAACTACCTTGGCTATGTATTTAAGTCAGACACTTTTATCTTAGATAAAGGTCTAAATATATCTTCTTTTATAAATTGTAATGAACAAATTATATCTTAACCATAAAATTAATTCCATACTAATCATGGAACACCCGAAAAAAGATACTTCACCATAAGTAAATACATCATGGTTTTCATCATGTATCAAATCATGTTAATTATAATTCAAATAAATAATGTTCTTAAGTCAAAGTATGAGTACCGACTGACTGAAAAATAATTTTTTGTTTAAAGGAGGACAAGAATTCTTAAACCCTAGTTTAAGGAGGTCTAAAACTATATAGATCTATATTATAGTCTAAAAATATTATATTACATTCTTGGGGGAGATAACCCTAAAAATAAATATATCAAAATTGAGTGAGGTATATCTTTTTCCACCATAAAATCCACTAATATTTTCCCCTCATGCCAAATATGAAGAATCATAGTCTCTTGGTTAACCATACACTTTTATCCATGAATCATCTAAGTAAAAATCTAGTGAGTTGGTGAGATCATGTTCATAAACCTAATAACTAAATATGAATTATATTTAATTTCAAAAATTGGAATACCTCTCCTTTTGTAAATAGAAATACCAGTATAAGGCACCTTTTTCTCCACCCTAAGAACACATACTTATCTAAATGATGAAATAAAGGAAATAATAACCTCTATGTATCTCTTACTAATTACCCCCCCAACTCACATATTTCTACTAGATCATGAACCATTGATATTTATCTTGAAAACCGATTAAGGAGGGAACCACTGGACCTAATGTACATGACCCCTAATACTCACTTTATTACAATCGACTATAGGAATACTATTCAGGACTTGAAATAAAGGAGTAATGTTTTTCAGTTAAACCAAGAGCTCCATGTTATGAAGCACTATTAATAGACTGATTTCAGTTCTTGTAATGTTCGGACAAAGAGACTTACTCCTTGAATCTTTTTGAAAGCCCAAATAGACCAATAACCTATAACAAAAGTGAAACTTTAAAATTATCCTACACTATAAGTGAAAATCACCCCATAAAACCAAGAAGATACCAATATCTCAAAATAATTTATATTGATGAAAATATTAAATAGAGTAGTAAGGAAATTCCATATAAACCTCATGTAGTCACCACCTAGAAAAATATGATCCTCGATCTTAGCTTGTGGTTGATGACAACATGGGAATCCAGTGGATAATTGGATTTCTATGTGCTGAACACTTTTATGTATGGGTCACACTTTAAAGATCACATGAAAAACCATAAAATAAATCTTAATAGGGATGAAGTTTTTCCATGAAATTTCCCCCACTTTTCTTCCTCTTTATGAGAATTAAAATAGAGGCATCGATATTCCTTCAAGTTGAAGTTTATTGAATTAATTGAGGTGAATATTCAATGACTGAAAAGATGAATAAATCTTAATAAAAACTTCTATTCAACATTAAGGAATGTGTCAGTAATAATGGAAATCTTACTATCCTCTCCAAAATACATCTCTAAGACTAGAAAATTAGGGAAGAAAATAGATCTTCCAATCCAGTTATACTTCCAAAACAACACCTCCCCTCTTATGATGGTCAACTATGAGTGACCAAGAATATTATTGATATGTTCTTGAAGATTTATCCATGTCAGGGAATCCATCATATTCAATTTTCAAGTGATATCCATCTTTTTACCATATTTTTTAGTGTATTGGGGCTATAATGGTTTTGATTTTATAAATTCATAGGTCTATTTGGCTTGCATGTCACACATGGTTTCACCAACACTCCTCAGACCGATATTTAATTCATTAATTTTTTTTAAATATTATTGTAGATTTTAAATTCACATCTTTTATCCCAGTGAGAGTCCCAAAATAATACATTTATAGTGTCTTAAATTCCCCACATGATACCTTTAGAAGATCTGATTATTGAAAGGGTCTTCACACAGATCGTTGTGAGAAAATTATTAACCAATGTCAACCTGATACTAAAATAAAGTGGAGGCTCTTCTAATTGGTAATGTGGCCAGTGAACCTTATGGTCATGTTGTCAAAGTGATGAAGACAGATTCTACCCATATATAACGGAACCCCAAGGTACTCCATGGGGAATACACTCCTTTTAATGCCAAATATATCCTCAATTTTTTTCATTCCTACAAGGGAAAAAAATTAAAAATGTAAACATTAATTTTTTATAGGTTAACCTATTTTCCTCTCCTCTTACAATATCTAAAAAAGTGATTATTTAAACCATAGATGGAACTTCAATTTCGATTAAGTAAAAAATCATTTTATATACAGAGAATAGGTGAGAGATAACCACTGAACCATAACTCACATTGAATGGGAAAATGATGTCAGTATTGATCTCATGATGAATAGATTTTTTGAGTGAGTCTCAAGAAAGAAAAATTAGAAAAGGAGAAATAAGGTTACCTTGATGAAGGCCTCTTCTTACCTTGAAAAATTCAAAACACCACCCTATAAGTGAGTTTGAAAACCAGATAGTTCTATAACAATGAAAACACAAGTAACAAAATACCTCAGGGAATCTAAATTGTCTCATAACATTAATAATGAATCCCCATTCTAATATATCACTATATTTGTCCATATATATTAAAAATATAAACATTACCTTCCATTAGAGGGTTCTTCCTCATAAATTCCCTACTTTGAGATTATAAAGTACAAACTTAATTATAATAAATATCAATACTAATGATCCCCCAACACCTGATATCTAAGAATCATCCATGTCCTATTAGATTATTGTATTTAGACTGTAACACAAATATTTAATAATATCATCCTAGAATTTATAATAGGGTGATTGAACATTAAAATTATTTATTTTTACTTCATAATTCAATGATTTATTCCCCATTAATTCTATAATAAAAGATAGATTATCATATATTTAGTTTTTAGGTTCATTTTCAGAGTCTATTGAAAAAATATCCAAAATACTATTTTTAGTAGACATATTATTTTTCTACATTTAAATAAATATGGATATACACTTTAAAATGTTTTTTTTTATTTTTTAAATTTAAGTAGTTAATTTTATGCATGGATACTACCATTCATAATAATAAAATGGAATTTTTCTTCTAATATATGAATAACACAAAAAATGCATAGGCCACATATTAATAAATAGTAGCTATGTATGAGTAATTCCATTAGGAAGCTTCTACATAGGTGTAAATCCCCCTTTAAACTAGTTTTTTAAGAATAAATAGAGGATACATGAGATTAAATTCATAAATAAAATAAGTGTGATAGAATAACTTAGGTTGGGAAGAAGATATGTAAGAATGAATCAAAATTTATAAAGTTTGAATATTAATAAAATTTATTTTTATAAGAGTAACTCGATGACTACGTGAGAGTAACTAAGTTCCATTTTTTGTCTTTCCTATGCTCTTTTTCTCCATCAATGAAATTTTTGTCCTCCTTATATAGTGTTTGTATTACACACAACTTATGAACTCCTCCTGCCATAACATCAACCCACAGCACAACATTCATTCACTATCCAATGTACTCTAAACCCTATAGCTACTACTTAGGATTATCATAATTAACTATATATAATTAAAACATTGGAAAAAATATCTATATTTCATATCTAAACCCTAATAAACTAGGCACCCATTGCATTAACCTGAATTGTAGAAGATTCACCCAATTAATTGATCTTTCCCCAATGTTTCATGGTATGAATTTCATGGTACTTGGCTTAAAAGAAGCATCATTTGTATGTTTAGTTGATCATAATCCTCAAATAAAAAGACATTTTAATATATTTTTTCTGACCAAATGATTTTGATTCAAGATAGTATAACTAAATAAATATTACGGGGGAGATTTATAGAAATTATAAATTAATAAAAGGATAAAAAAGTTGTGTACATAGAGAATATCCCATTTCTGATAGAGCTATGTGGAATCTGTCCATGGATGTAATGGATTACTCAAGTTCTTAATTACTTCCTATTTAAAACACTCATTAACTTCATTATAAAGATTTAAAAACTTGGGCCTCTTGGACAAGGTGATTTAGTAATATAATATTTCGTTCTATACAATTTTGTTTCTGCATATTTTAAATACAATAGTTATTATTTCATATTTTATCTCATTTTATTCATGTTATTCCACTATTACTCTTAAAAAATACATGATAGTTATATAGATGACCCAATGAGTAATATCAAGGGAGGTTTAATGGTATTCCTGAATCCTTACTCTTTATTACTTAATGTTTTCAGTCGTTTGTGATGAGGTAGTTAGTGTTCTAAGGATTGGCATGGAAATTATCTACCTTTAAATAGAATAGAATCTCCCATCGGTTCATTATATTGCCTATCCAACCTTATTTACCTCTCTTATCTAGGATCATTATTTATATTATAATGTTTGGTTAGTCAAGAGATGCAACAATATATAATGGATTTGAGTTTCAGATGGTAATTCATACTCTGTTAAGATGTGATTATCATTATTTACTATTTGATTATGTGATATTTGGTGTACCTATGATATTTATAGATGTTTACTTAGACCAAAAATTAATTAAGAAATTATAATAAATGAATGATATCGATTATATTATTAAATGAATTCTAATTATTTAAAATATACAATGAAAGAACTCATGTAACCAGGCCTAATATCCAACTTCATTCTCCCTAAATTTCTTATGTTATTTCTATAGTTATTTTATTTTATGTATGTTTTTACCACACACAAAGAAATTCCATTTATCTTTTTTAGAATATTAAAAATATAAATATTAATATATGAAAAGTTTAGTGAGTGATTCAATAAAATTATCTTTAAGAGTTTTCCTTGAGGATAGCTACTATATTGTAATCTTAAGAGAAATTATAAATACTATTTTACACACCCTCTGATATATTTTGTAAAAATTTAGTGCCATTAATTGGGAACCAACCAATCTCTCATAATTTCTTTTACATATTTTAAACATTTCTTTGTTTTCATAGAAAATAAAAAAATCGAAAGTATTTTTAAATCTCCCTATCTCATGAATGAAACTATTTTATTAATTTCTAGGTAGGTGAAAGGAGAATAAAGATAAAAATATGTAGAGGAGGTACATAAAGAGATTATCCATGAACTTAAATAGGACCATTCATATATAATTTAATTACTTGTCTAGAGAACTAACTGAGTTATCATACTACTTTCCAAAATTCAATCAACATGTGACCGAGGAACTAAAAGATCATTTTCTATTCCCTATCAAATTTCAAGAAGGAATTTAGTATATATAAAAAAACTTATATAACTATTATTTTCCTTTACTTTAACGCCTCCTCCCAGATTAATTCAAAGAATAAATAAGTCTATAAGCTAAATAACTTAAGTTAGCAGATTTAACTTTGTACACTCTTGTTTTTAACAAAATATTTAAAAAAACAAATTCACTACACTTGTTTTTGTTTTACATAATCTTCACTAAATTTATCCTATAGAGTTATGATGATGATGAAGATACACACATATAGGATAATACAATGTTGAAATTTGAAGTATAAACTACCCAAGAGGTGGTTATTGAAGAAGAATAAATACTGATTCATGAATTGAATTCTTAGCCTCCTAAAAACCAACAAGAAGAGGTTTTATCATCCTAGGAGACATTTTACTTCATTATCCCTTTTATATTATTTATATTTTTACCTTATTATGGGGGATGGGATTTTTTTCTTTTATATTGTAGGTCTCTATTCATGGTGTTTACTCATGGACACTGAAAAGAAACATATATGTAGGTTTTAATCTTATAAAACTAATCCACCTTTATATTAGGGTTAACACACTGGTACAACCTGGTTTTAGGTAGTTAAATCACTATACCCACTCAGGATGTTAAAACAATATTTATTTTATTTCATCTTCTATTTTCATTATTTATCTTTAATAAATTATTTGTAGAATTATTTTTATTTCTGATTTTTAGTTTATTTTAATTTGAATAAATATTATTATTTTTTTGTTTTTTAATTTATAGGATATAGAATGTACTATTTAAGAGCCTATCTCATGCCACTAGACACAAAATAAATAGGTTTTATTTCTCCTTCCTCCTTATTTTATTCCTTCCCTGTATTTAATATGCATGTTTCTTATACCTTAATCCAATGTGTAGTTTATTTTAAGAATGGTAGAGTGTCAAACCATTTTTAATATTTTTTTGTGTGTTTATTTATTGATTTTTTTTTCATTTCTAGTTTTTAAAAAATTTCAGATTAAATTAATATTTATTATTATTTTTAACTATTTATTTGATTTCAAGATATTTTTCAAGATATTTTAATAAATTTACCTTTAAATGTTTGTTGATATGGAATAGAGTTTTCCTAGATTTTATTTTCAATTTCTTTTTATTAAGTTTGACCAATTTTCGAAATCCATACTCATGAACACTAACCTGAAATTATATTTCCCACCCTGAGTGTTATTCTAAAAAATTTTGAAATCATTTTCCCAATACCCTCACTTTCTTGAGAGAAACTTGAATTTTTATGCAAATTAGAAAACATGATTATTCTTTTTCAACGATATCGAGTTTATGAAATGTTTTAATATGATTGGGGCACTTATTTGGGTATCCCTTATTTTTCTTTATGAACTACCTTTAAATAAACCCTAATAATCTCTCAAAAAATCATGAATGAACTTATAGTTTCAAGAAAAAATTTAAGCCGATTTTACCACAATTAACTTCAATATTAATATAATTTCAAAAATATTTGAAGTTTGAGTGTGGGGGAAGGACATTTCATGTGTATTACTTGGGAAGTATTTTAATTTTGGGTGATTGTGTTAGTTGATTCATCATTATGGGTATTTAGAAAAGTTTTACATGAGTCAAATTCATTATTATCAATTACTATTTCATTATCCTTTATATATATATATACACATATTTATATATATAAAATAGAGATAAAAATTTCTGCACATATTTAAAAAAGAAAAAATTAAAAAACATATATATAATAGGGGGACAATGGTGATTGAATTTCATTAATTATGATACACTGTTTGAATCACGATCCAAAAAATAAAAATTAGATGTGATTTATATATATAAGGGGATTTTAGTGAGGAGTTTTCTATATATTTACTTGAGTATTCATGAATTGTCTTTAAGAGTAGAACCTCCACTTTTAAGCATTTGATAATTGAATAGTTTTTCCACCAACCCTTATCCACCAAAATCAATTTTAAAATACTTCATGATTAAATACATTCTCAATGTTTCAAAGTGTGGAGAAATGATAATTTTCGCAATCTTATAGGGATATAAGTATTTTAAAAGATTGAAAATAACTCCATGTAAAATTTCCCTTGAGTGAAGAGTGACATGCATTAAAATCAAAGTTAGGTCGTGATTTATTCATTAATGAATTTTTGATGTTGAAAAAAATTTTAAGGTGAGAAGATATAATGAAAGGAAATTAATTTCATAAAAGATACTAGATAAATTATGTTTTTAAAAATATCTTGGAAAATTTTCTCATTATTTATTTTTTGGTTTTTATATGGATATAAGGTTTTTTCTTAGGTGTGTAATGTTTATGTGATGGGGAGATATATAACATGAAAATTCATTATTTTTAATTTTTAATTTAGTGATTTAATAATAATGAATTCAATAATAAATTGGTAATGATCACATATTTAGTTTTTAGTTATGTTTGTAGAGTTATTGAAAAATCAGTCAAAATACTAATTTTTTAGTGGATATATTTTTTTTATATATTTATGTGAATATGGAAATGAACTTTAAAATGGGTTAATTTTGTTTTTATAGGTTAATAAGATAATACTAGACATTGATACAACCATAAATAAGAATAAAATGGTTTTTAACCCACCACGTATGAATAAATCAAGAAATGCGTGGGGAATATATAAATAAAGAGTAGATATATATAAATAATTCCACAGGGAAGCTATTATGTAAGTACAAATCCACCATTTAATTGGATGTGAAAGAATAAATAGAATATATGTGAAATAAAATGAATAAATAAAAGGGGTTCATAATAATAACTCGGGATGAGAGAAGATATGTAAGAATAAATTACAATTCATAAAGGCTATATAAGAATAAACTATATTTTATTATGAGTAACTTGGAAGCTATGTAAGAGTAATCGGGTGCCACTATTTTTCATACCCATGTGCCTCTGGTTTAATAACTCAAATTACATCCTCCGTGTATAGTTCCAATTTCTTACACAACATGAGAACTCCTCTTGGCATATCATTAACCCATAATGGAACATCTATTCTCCATCCAATACTCTCTCAACCCTCTATCTGCTGCTTATAGTTACAACAACCTACTACCTATAATTCAAACATATAAAGTTATATCATTATTTTATAGATCAACCTCAATAAACTAATAACCTACTACATTCCCCCCAAATTCTAGAATATTCAACTAAGTTTTTGATCATTCCCTGAAGTTTCGTGGCATGTATTCTATGATCCTTGTCTAAATAGAATCCTCATCCATATTTTTAGTGTAATGTAATCTTCTTCCAAGAAAAGTATTTCCATATCTTTTGTTTGACTATATGATTTTCATATAAGATTTAATAAGGAAACAAATATCACAAGGGAGATTTATATGAATTATTAATCATTTAAAGGATTATAAAATTGTGCACATGGAGAAGATCACATTTTTTATAAAGCTATTAAAAAGATATCCATGCACATCCATGATTACTTAATTTTCTTATTAATGCATATTTAAAACCCTCATAACCTCCATTATAAAGAGTTTAAAATATACACCTCTCAGACTGAGTGACAACGATATATAATATTTCTTGGATTGTATTTTTGTTTCGGTATATTTGAAATAAAATATTTATTCTTTCCTATTTTTTATTATTTTCTCTCTGTTCTTAAATAATTCCTCTTAAAAAATTCATGATGGTGTAATAAATAACCCAAGGAGTGATCTCAGGGGAGTTTTAATGGTGTCCTTGAATCCCAATTATCCATTCCTTAGTGTTTTAATTAATTGGTGACAAGGCATTGGGCATGTTGAGGATCCAGGTAGTAATTTTCCGTATTTCCATGAAATCTCCAAAAAATCTATTATATTACGTTACAAACCATATTTTATTCCATTTTCTTATCCTATTATTCATATAATGGAGTTGTTTTAGTCAAGGAATGAAATAAATTATGATGAATCTTGGTTTAGGATTGAGAAAACATACTTTAATGATACATGATTATCATTCTTTACTATTATAAGAGGTGATACCTGGTGTGCCTAGGAGATTCATAAAATTTCACTAATCTACACATATCAAGTAGAGGATGGTGGTCCATGGATTATATTGATTAGATCATAAAATTAATTATAAAAAATTAATATGTTTATTGAAAGAACCCATATACCAAACCTAGGATCTAATTATTTATCACCAATATTCTTGTGGTTTTTCATTTAATCATGTCTATTTTCACCACACACCAATACCCCCCATTTACATTATTTTCAAAAATATTAAAAGTAAAAAAGACTTATAAGTGAAAATAAAAGTGAGTGATTTGATAAAATAATTCATTGGAGATTACCCTGAGGTAAGCTACTATGCTGCACTCTTAGGTGAAAATATAAATACAATTTTATGCACCCTATTATAAGTGTTGTCATGGGGAATTTTCTTAACTTATTGATGAAAAAAATATTCTAATTAGAGTATCAAATAAATTATATAGATATAAATTCAATATGTGATAACAATATGAAATGTATAAATACATGACCCAATAATCAAAAGTATAAAATTAGTTTGTTTTAGGGAACCAAATCCAAAATACTCCCACTTGGACTAGATCTAACTACTAATACATTTTTTTCCTGATATCTATCACAATATGTTCATTCTTTTACCGATATATTAATTTAGTCAATGGATCTATTACATAATCTTTCATAGAAACAATACTATTTGGGAATTTACCTATTTGTGTAAAATCACTAAAGAGATGATACTTCCAAAGTATATGTTTTATCTATTGGTGCGACCAAGGATCCTTAGCTAGGACCACATCTTTAGTATTATAACAATACACTATGATAAATTATGAATTATTATGTATAATAACAAGAACATGGATAAAGTTGTGTATCCACATTTCTTTTTTAACCGTATCAAAAGATGAAATAAACTTAGATCCTACTATAAAATTAGTGATAACAAATTTTGTGAACTTTTATAACTCAATAAAACTATATTTACGAAAAAACATACCATGATTTCAATTTTAGATCATTTTGATTGGTTTGGAAACTAGAATCTATGTATCTATTCACAACTAGTTTCTCGTTTATTATATATACCAAGAATATATCATTTGTATGCCTTAGGAACTTCAATATAGTTTTAACTGCCTCCTAATATGGATCTCATGCATATTCTTGATAGCTGTCTACCATATTCTTAATACCTTTAATGATTAATTATGAATTATAGGGATAAAATATACCATCTATGTCCAGATTATTTTTAAATACCCATTTAAATCCATTAGTATATACACTAGCTAAAGGATCTACCAAATTTTAAACTTGATTTTGGCACATAGAATCAATTTTAGAATTCATACATTCTTGCTACTTAGAAAATTCTAAATGATTTACTACCTTTTTATAGTATAGAGGTTCATCATTATCAATAAATAGAATGTCACCTTCCTTGGTAACAAAAAACTATATATATCTAACTATCTTACTTCTCTAGTTGACCTATATAGTGATCGTGTCTCTTTAATAAAATTTCCCATAGGGACTTGTGATTTTTTTTTCTTATATCAAATCCTATATATCTTGAGCCTTGAATTTATCAAAGTATATCTTGATCTCACTATATCTTTTTTTATATATTTTTATTTTCTTAAAATGTAAAAAATATTTCAACAATTACCTTTATATTTGAGAGATTATAAAGTTAATATCCTTTTACCTCTTTATAAAATCCTATAAAGATACATGTCATTCATTGTGATGAAATTTTGTTTCTAGGATTATCCTTAACAAACACTTTATATCCCCATACATGAATATGTGAAAAAACAAATATATTACCATGCCAAAACTCATATGAGATTCTATTTATCACTTTAATTTTCACAGACTTTGGTGTGTATTCTATTGACTATATTGTATATCCCCAAAAAAGACATTGAAAGATTTATATGACTCATAACTAATATCACCATTTTTGAAAATGTATGATTACACCTCTCACAAACACCATTCCACTATGGTGCACAATGAGGTGTTAGATATGAAACAATTCCACATTCTTTAAGATGATTGATGAAACATTTGTTAAGATATAATTTTCCTATACCTGAATAATGTTTCTTTATCTTCTTACCATGTTTATTCTCTAATTCACTTTTATATTCCTTAAACATCTCAAAGGAAGTGGTCCACATAAATTTTTATGTACCAATTTAATAAGGTCTATGTCTCTCTCACCATTACCACTAAAATGTGTCTTAGTCATTTTCCTTGTAAACAAGCATGCCATATATTTAATTATTTTATATAAAAAAATTAAAATACTCTTCTTGTTATGACTTTGTTAAATTCTTTTGGTTTACATGACCAAGTCAAAAATTATATAGATGGGTATGATATAATTCATATGAAAATGATTTTTTATTAATGTAAAATACTTTTTTTCTTCTAATTCTTGTATATAGAGACAATTATTTAAATGTTTTATATCACACCATATGTTATCTTTATAAAAGAAGCAACATTTATTTTTGAATTTAAACCAAAATATGATTGTTTCCTAACATGACACTAAAATAATGTTTTTGGTAACACTTGGCACATAATAAAAATTATATTAAATCAAAATCATCCCACTTGATAATGTGATATGGTGACCATATATAACTAATGCAACCATACATTCTCAATTAGATGATCAAATATCCAATTCACTTTTTGTTGAAATCTAAATAGATCTTGTATTTGGATATAAATGTGTGAACCACAAGCTATATATAATACCCAGATTAGTAAAAATATAAATATTATATTCAATAAATAATGTACATTAATCTTCCCCTTATTTATTCACTAAGGTGAAATTCTTCTTCCAATGACCCCTTTTGTTATGAGGAAAAATAGAATTATTCTATTTTCCCTCCATATGGATATTTTTTTCTTAGAAGGTTGATGAATAGGTGAATTAGGATTATAACTTGATATGTATTTTTTTTACTTAACCTTCCTTTTATTCACTATGAAGAAATAATGTTTATTTTTCTTTATTTCATTTTCATCTTAGAGAATAAAAAAACAAATCCACAAGCGATTTATCCATGTTGTTCATATTAAAATTAATAATAAATCTTGATAATATTGGAGTAAAGGATAATATTATGATATATATACATGATTACTTATCCAAATTGAATCCAACATTTTTTATATGCTCAATTCACCCTATTAAATCAAGTATATGTGGTTCATTAGGGACTTTCCTCCCAATTTTAACATAAAAATTACATTGGTGATTTTATAGCATCCTTATCTTTCTCTCTTCTAATAAAGTTCTTAGATATGAGACAACATGGAATAAACATATTTTCCTTCATGTTACTTTTTTAGATCATTATAAATTTTTGAAAACATAATGCATTGGATATCCAATGTATCATCTATAGGTCCGTAATAGAATTTTTCTCAACTTCACTTGCTTTGTTAGGAGGATCTTCAGGTATTATAGATTCCAATATATAAAATTTATTTTCATGGAATTGTATAATGCAAAAGATATTGTTCCATTCTTGGAAATTTTTATAGATAAGGGCAAGTTATTTGTCCAAAATAGATCGCAAGTATGGAAAATTGGTGGGGTTTTCCCCTTATTTATGACAAATAAAATGTTATTTTTAGTACTATATTTTTATTACCAACTTACAAATTATTGAGTAGTGAATCATTTATTTCTCCCACTATTTTAATAAATCCCAACATCCCTCACCATTGGATTCAGAATATCTAGTCACATGGATATTCTAATGAAGAAGATCCATATTTATATTATTGTAACCTAGACTAGGGTAATGCCTCTACTTTAAGGTATTTAGTTAAAATTTAATCTTTCTAACTACATTAACTTGTATCTCTTTGATCTGTTTAATGGACTCTACGATCTTTAAATCCTATAGTCATATTTACTCAATGCTTATCTCCAACTTGCACCATGTCATCTATGACTAGTTGTATTAATTAAAATTTGGTTAATTCAACCCATAACCATCATTATAACTTTTTTATGCTTGGAAGTGTTATTGACCATAGATATACCATCACTTTAAAGTATAATTTAATTCCAAATTAGGTAATGGAAGGAATTTACCTAACTAAATTTTTTTCTTTTAAGGGAATTTATTATATTGGTCTTGATAGGACATTAATGCCTTGGTTCTCTATCCTCAAGGGGGGATTATATGGTTTCATCCACTTTTATATGTGGTGTGGTTCATATAAATATCCTTATTATATGGGAATCTTTTCCTAGTATTGTGTCATATATGGTGATTTCTTCAGTTTTAGTTCCATTAATGTATTCCTTCCTTCATCTTTATGGTGTTTCTTCCATTTTTTGTTTATGGTTTTCATATATGGTCTTCCTTCATTTATGAATCCTACCAATTTTCTTATTTCCCTATGGGTTCATCTATATTCCTCAAACCCCATCATATAGTCCTCTTTGGTGTTTTTTATATGTAATTAAGACCAGAGTGGTGTTTCTTGTTTAGATCGACCCAGATCCCATCTTCCATGATATTGAGTGGTTCTTTTAGAAGAACTTAAAACATAGAGTGGAATAATACTACAATCTATAACCATGATATATCTAGTTATATGGTGGTTTTTCACCATTAAATATGGACTTTAACCTAAAGAGGTGATGTGTTGGTGGAAAAAGATGGAGGAAAATTCAATCCTATACATCAAGGATTTTATCTTTGTTTTTCATTGATGTATATGATGTTTTTGTGTGGTAGTCCTGATTTGGATTCACGTTCCTTCAATGTTTGTGGGTTTTATCTTGTAATATTTTTCCACTATTTTTCTTTGATTCCACATAACTAATTTTATGAACTTACGATGTAGGATTACATTTCTTCTATTCATGTTTCTCTCACATGATCCGTCAATTATATCTTTATGATCTACTTTTATTATAGCTACTAGGTCGGGATTTTTAAGAATATTATATCTATTAGAGATGGAGAATTAATACCACTATGGAGAACTCCCATGGAGTTAATACTGGGTTATGGTAGTTGTGGGATGAAATGTGATAACGATCCTCCATCAACTGATGGTCATGATTTGGGAAAATTGTTTCAACTTTGGTGGTGGCGTGCTTTGTTAGCGCTCTCATGATTCTAGTATGGTGATTTTATCTCTCTGTAGTGTTTTTTCCCAATTTGTGGAAACTCTCTCAGTGGTGTTTCTAAAAATTTTGTGGTCTCTTTCAAATGATGATCGATGATGTTTTTGGTTGACATTGGTGTCTAGTGTTTTGTGCTGTTGTGATGATGACCCGGTGGTGACTGAAAGAACCAATGAATAGTGGTTATTAGACAATGATGAGATTTAGGTGGTGTTGACACAGGGTATTGTGGGTGATGAGACCAAGTATTTCACTCCCTAATGATGTGTTAGTTGATCCCCTTTGGGACCATCACTAGATATCCATGTTTGATTCATCCTAGGTGGCCTGACTCGGACTATGCAAGTTCCTTTTTATTTTTTGGAATTTTGTTTTAGGTATTTCAAATTGTTTTAGTTTTTGGTATTTTTATAGGTTCTCATGTAACCCATAAAGGATTTTTTATCTAAAAATACAAAAAAATATAATTAAAGATGGTGGGATTTTATTATATTCAAAAATAAAAATCCAATTTTACTAGGAATGATTATTAATTATTTTATGCTAATATCTTATATAAATAATTAAATTTAAACATAAAACTGTTATTTATGTTTATTTTAAATTTTATCTTAAACATGTTTTTTAATTATCCTAACTATGTGACCACAATCACATAAAATAATTAATCTTGAAAAGGCAAATAAACGTAAATGATCATGAGATTTATTATACTAGCTGGTTTATCAAGAAATAATAAACCAACCTAGACCCTAGTAAGAGTAACTCCTTGAGTCTAGATTGACTCAAGTTACAATATCCTACAATATCTTATGTTACTCCTTTGTTTTAATTTATCATTATTTCATCACTTGATCCATTTCATTGGGTACCCTGCATCCTTGTAATCGTATACTCACACATTATTGAATGAAACTCAAGAAGAAAAAATTACTTTTAATATTTAAATATGGATATTCCTGCCTTTTTAAAATTTTAATAGGGTGTGATGAAGCCTAGATCACTAAAATTAATTTAATAATAATTATTAAAAATTAAAACCATGTAATAATTAAATTAAAATAAATCCAAAAAATATATAGATTAGTCCAGTTCATGATTATTCACCATGAAATAACATTTTAAAAAATTAAAACTTTTTAATATTAATCTAGGTACCCATTTTATAATTTAAAATTAATAAATTAATTTAAATTAATTTCATGAGTTCCACATATGGTCCTTGACCCCGTTTAAAAATTCTCAAAATTAATTGTTATTTTTTAGGATTGTTTCTTACACATACGTTTTTATAAAATAATATATAATCAAACTATAATTATATATTCATGTGTGTGTAGGGTCAAGGGAGAATGAATAATTATCAATCTATTTTAAATATATTCAAATACACACACACACATACAAAATATGTTTAAGTGAATACCTTGAAAAATATGATGACAAAAAAGATCCCCTCGATGAGGACTCCTCTCGATCATGATCCTTTCAACACCACAATTATTCAAGTATCCATCCTTTCTAATATTATATGGTGTGATTCATTTGTTTATATTCTCAAATATAGGCCAAGAATATTACAAAATTGGATTCAAAAAACATTGGAGGTGATTGTGTTTTTTAGGGTTTTTATTAGACTTCTTGATGACCTTAATATAATTCTATAATTTGATAATAAAGATTAATTATAACACTACATGAATCAATAATTATGTATTATTTTAGGTTTCCAAGTGACTGTATTATAGTTCAAACCTTTGTTCTTGTGGTTTTTGAATCTCACTTGCTTCCAATTAGGATGAGGTTTTTTATAATTCCCCTTCATTTATTGAAATTTGATGATTTCTCTATGATTTCGAATTCTCTTAATAATCTTATAAAGATTGAATATTCCACTATTAATGAATAAAACTTGGAATCTCATTGGATCTCTCACCAATAATTTGGATTATGAATAGATTAAAAATATATTTTCAACAGGTTGGTTATGAGAGGATCCCCAATATTGTTTAAAATATCATCATAAAGTAAATTTTGATTTAGTTTATGGGAAATATTAGGCTGCTTGGGTCCTATAGATTTTTAGTTTGGTTCTAATGGGAATTACATTGATCTCATGAGGTAAACATTATCCTAGAACCCTAATTTATCCAAAAAAAATGGTGGTCATAATGGATGACACCCTAATTTTGGATTGATCTACTAGATCATTTGAAGCTCCCAATTTTATAGTAAATCAATAAAGTATTATTAATAAGAAGTATTTTGATATCAACATATATGGGATGATGTTTCAAGGATTTGAAAATTGATCCAATTTATCTCTACTGAAATTCTTCAATAGCATGATGTAGTTACTAAAGAAGAAGAAGATTTACTCAAGAAGGATGATGGATCTATTCTAATTGATGGAGTGGATTAAAATAATTCTATAACATATTATTATCTATTGAAAATGGATGTAGCTCAAGGGAAAATATTTCAATCTCTATGTATCAAGTCAAATTAAGAGATTAAAGCAGGCCATGAAGGAAACATTTGTGAAAAGATTGTAGCTTGGGTGTGAGTTAGATTTGGTTTAACTTGAGATGTTTCTTTGATGGATGTATCTAAATTATCTAAATTAGTAGTGGTAGAATCTCAAATAAAAATTTTAACACCCAAAAAGAAGCCTCCCATGGGGGATGGGGAGGGCCACTCCCCGACAATCCCTCAAATTACTAAAGATAGATAACTATAGATTTCATTAAATTCCATAGGTAAATAGCCTATTATTGATTGCACATGAGCCTCAACCTAGTTGGTGAGGTATCCTTAAGTGCATCCACAAGACCTAGGTTCAAAACTAGGTCGAGGAATATTTCCAGGCACTGTAGTAGAAATGCACACTGTGATGGTACTATAGCAGGTACTGTTCGGTACTGTAGCAGCTGAAACTATTCACCTTAGGCCACCGGTTTGGTCTTGGAGTCCTTAAGGCTTTCGGAACACCCATGACTTCGGGTCAGTAGGGCTTTCAGGCCACCTTTAAAGCCCGGGCCACCTCAAGGCCTTCAGGCCACATGGATTTCCCCAAACACACTACAAAAAAGGAGAATCCCTAGAAGAGGATTCAGAGCAGGTGCACTCACCAGAGCAGTGCCAAATGGATTTTTCAGAATGAGATGGTATGGCTATGACATCAGGACCAACATATGCTTGAACGGGAAGCCTAGCCATACGACCATGCAAAGGTGGAGAGCTACTATCATGAGGCAGATGCTAGGGAGGGGTAGTTCCTTGTAGATAGTCTGGTTTAATTTCTTAATACCTTCGGGTCATGTAATCTTCTAAGCCTACGGGCCTTGTAATATATGAGCCTAAGGGCCTTGTAAGGGTTCCCCCTCATCCCTTGAAAGGGGGGTTATCAAAAATCAATAAAAAATGAAGGCCTTCAGGCCATTAGGAGTATATAGCCTATTATTGATAATAGGAGTTTCTCCATTTTCCCATAGAATAAGAATAGGAAAATTAAAGACTACTACTCATATCATATATCTATGGTAATAAGGCTGGTTAAGAAGGAATGTCTCATATTAATTGAAAGTGTATAAGAACTAACATCAAAATTTTAATTTATTAGATAGCGTATAGGTGTGACCATGGTAGAAAAGATCCAAGATGTTAGAGGTAATCATTTTTCCTTAAATAATTCTCAATCTAGGTGGATTCAAAAGAAAAATTTATTATAGGAAAATGGTATATACTCAGGAAGAATCAACATGGATGGATTTATTTAGCTTCAGGGTTCTATTTTATCACATATTGAAGCAACCATTCATAATGATGTAAATGTCAACCTCTCCCATTCGGTCTATAGTTTTATAAGGGAAAATATTAGATCTAGTGTTTGTATTTATTGATCTTTGATTTTATTTTTTCTTACTTAAAGTCTGGATAGAGCATAAGATCTATGGTCTACCAATCACTTTCTCCACTTTTGGGCTTCATCTTCCCTTAAATAAGGATTTAACAAAATATATTTTTTTTAAATACACACACACATGTGTGTGTAATAAAAATTCTATATTGTATAAATTAAAATATAAAACCTATTTTAACATGATCAAATTCCCATTTTATTTTATTTTTTTTATATTATCAAAATAAAATAAAATAATCAAGTTCTTATTATCAATTTTTTTCATTGGTCAGTTCTAGTCTATACAAACTTTGAGTAGCACCTAGTCTAAACTATTAGAACTAGAATGAGACCCTTGAGATTAATTTAATAAAATTGAATCAAAATAATAAAAATAAATTGTACATAATTTCTTGGATACAACCTATAGGTTCCTAGAATAATAAAAGTAGCATACACAATGCCCATTTAAAATTTTTATCATATAAAATGGATGAAAGTCCTAGAATATCATGAAGATCATCACACATAATTTAAATTTAATTATTTAAATAAAAATAATTTCCTCAAATTGTTTGTGTCTATTCATAAGTCTCTCATTGTTGTAACTATTTTTTTCAAGAATCCAAAAAATACCCATCTTGTGTAATCCAAAGATGTTACAAGATGCCTAAAATACGACCCTAGATCCATTGGGTGCTAGAATGGGAGAACAATGTGCCTGTTGTAGTTTCTGATTGATTTTATGTAAATATCTATTATCTCTAAAAACCTTAGAGAAGGGATAATTCTCTATAATATTCTCTGAATAATTTTAGATTCGAATGAATTGAATAAAAATTACACCAAAATCCATAATACATTTATTTTTTATAATCTTATTAACATTAAAAAGAATAATAATAAAATATATTCTTTTAATTTATTCCTAACAAAAAAATCATGTCAACTTTCTCTTAAATTATAATAAAATAATTATTGTTTTCGGTTACATAAAACATTTTAATAAAAACCCATGTCAATTATCTCTTAAAAAATAATAAAACCATTATTATTTGTATTTTAATGTGGCGTGTAATATTTAAATATCATCACTTAAATAAATAAATATTTATTTAAATGATATTAAAATATATCTCCCCTATAACCTTTCTTAAATAATAATATTTATTATTTTAGGCAATTGTTAATGTTATAATATAATTTATTAAATAAATAAATAATTATTTAAATGATATCAATTATCATTTATTAGAAGAACAATTGATTGAAGTCATAGTTTGATTTCAACCTCATCTAACAGTATTTTCATAAGTATGGAACTCTTTTTTTCACCAAATATGATTGAACCAAATATACATGTGAAATCTCAAACAACAACATCTTTGGAACAAATTTTCCACCAAGTGAATGATTCTTTAATAATAGAATGGTAGCAACTACAATAATCCAAAACATCATTTCAATCCATGAATGAATCTATATAAAACTTTAATGATAGTAACTTCATTTTCATATAATTATGAAAAAATCTCATAATTCCTAAAGCTATGAATATCCAATATATTTCCATTGTTTATAATTCAACACATATAAAAATCTAGACTTGATAACTCTTCTTATTTACCATTTGAACTATGACAAAGAACAACTTTAAAGCTTCAATGTTTTCCTACAATTATCATGTAATATTTATAACTCACTATAAATAATATTAACTTGTTTTTAATCTCCACTCATCTAACAATTAATATTGAGTCTTAAACATCATTTAAATCTATTTTATCCTTTATATATTGACACATAATGACAAAAAATACCGTATGACAAAAAGAGAACTCAAAAATATCCCCTTTGTATTTGTTTTCAATACCAACTAGAAAAGGTTATACTAATATGTGAAACTGTTTTATAAATATGATTTTTCTTCTCTGTCCCTTTCTCATGAATGTTTCCATTATCTTATCTCATTATTATTGATAAAAAATAGAAATAATTATAGAGATATAATGTTTTCACTTTATTATTAAGCAATTTGGCATCAATAATTTACTCTAAGTTTCCTTGAGCCATGATTAGTGTAGAAAATAAAATGGTTTAATTTAGACAACAAGTACATCCATAATCTAGAGGATATGATCCCAAATATTAAAATTTTAAATTTTATTCCTCAGCGTATTATCACATATATTTAGGATGATAATATTTATTTGTATCAATTATTGAAAATATTCTCAAACATTTTAAACATTAATTTTCTACACTCACTAAACACATAGATTAAAGAACTTAAGTACAATCAGTAGGTTTTGGTTTCAAATAACCATATAAAACTTAAATTTTTATAAAATTCTTATCATTGATTAAAATAAATTTCTCCTCAGTAATATGAAACCCAATATTTGAGAAATAAGTATGAGAGAATAGGTATTCATACCTTTTCCAAGATTTTTTATTAAACACCTTCTAGAAATTCTAGAATTATATATGTTATCAAATTTTATATCTTCTCAAGAAACTCAACCTTATGGGATGATCTCCTCATTTAATTCATCAATAGTGATCTCGTCATAAAATAAGCTTTATGATTCTAGTAATTAAGATAACACTAAGATGAAAACATTAATTATTTATTAATTAGGGAAGATTAATTTCTTCAAATAATCTTTTTGGATATCATGTATTTTATTTATACCAAGATGGGTAATTTTATCACTCTTCTATCCAGTTTTGATATCTTATTCAAATTCATCATATTTGATCTTTTATCTAGATATTCTTTAGAATACCATTTGAAAAATCTTACCATCATGTTTTAATTTTCATACCTGAAATAATTATTCCATCTTACTTATATTCTTTAGTTAAAAATTGAGAACTAGAATTACATTAAATTATTTTCATGGTTATCAAAAAAATAAGGGTAAAGGGTGGAACCTCCTTTCTTATTAATGTAAGTTGTTGGGTTGATAATTCCTTCTCAACAAGTTTCACTTCCTCATTTTAGATTCATGTCTAGATGGACTCTTCATGTTTGCACAACTATTTTCCAACTCTGATTTTTTTAGGTATCACGGGTTATTTTCTTCTCTCATTGTGTAAGATCTTCCTTTTAATATGACCTTCCAGGGCACATATTCCACTTGAAACAACATTTAAGTTCTTGATGATTTATTCTTGGGATATAATATTTTTTAAAAAATTATTTTAATTATGTTCATCCTTATTAAACTATCCAAATAGATTTTTTTTGAGATATTAGGTTATCCCATTTTGAAAACCTATCATCAAATTTGATTTCCTCTTCATATGGAATCTTCCCTTTCCCTTTAGATCTTAACTTATCTTGCTCTTCCAATTATCTTTCTTTCTCCATGATTGATGAATATGTTTAAAAAAAAACTTTAGGTAAACTCTCAACATTTTTGGGGTTTCCACATGATTTCTTAGGTGTTTTCTTTACCAATTTAGTCCTTTCATTTCTCCCTTTTACTGTTCTTCCATTCTATTCTAGTTTGTTTCTTTAAGCTCTCACACTCATGGTTTATTTGTAGGTGTCCATGATGTGAATTATTTTTATACAAAAGAAAAATATTATACCTTTTGTTGTGACATTCCTTTTGATCTTCTTGTTCATGCTTCATTATATATTTTTATTCTTACTATTACCCAAGAACAACTCACCAGCATTATTTATAGATTTCTTGGGAATGTTATTTTCAACACATTTCTCACGATTCTTTCCCAATGTTTTCTTATCTCAATTATTTAGATTCCATGTTATTTTATTCTCATTATTTTGGTTGTATGATGGAATGATTTATATTTTTATGCCTCTTCACTATGACCACTTCCATTGAATGATTAAAAAATATCTCTAATGATTTCAAATCTATTTGAGGTGTACATATATTTACCATTCCTAAAAGAGTTTTCCCTCAACTTATCCTTACCCCTTGATGTAAGATCTAATTTTATTCTATTTTATTAAATATTATAATCATATTCTAAATCTATATTCTTAGATTTTTATACAAAAAAACCCAACAAACCTTAGTTTACTTATTTGAACTACATGCTATCCAGATTTTACAAAATTGGTAGATTTATGTTTTTAGCATTTACATCAGCTGTTTGGAATTTATTCAAGGTTTTATATCTCATAAAAAATCTTTTATCCATCCATGAAATGATGGTAGGATTATAATCACTTTACCACATCTATATTTGAAATTATTTTGAGTTTAATTATGAACTGTGTACACAAACAAAATTAACGTAGTTAATGTTTTGTGGTGTAGATGGTACCTTATTCTTTGTTTCTACTATATGTTGATCAGTAGATGATATCAGAATGATTTTATCACTAGATATAGGTATTTAATAATAAAATTACTCCTTTTTAGTTTTTGTAGAAAAAAAATTATTTTTAAATTGTTGGGAAGAAATCACTTTAACTTCATATTCATTATTTTTCTTATTTCTTATAGAAGATAGACAATATCTTTCATTCTCTTGGCCTTGAACTCAAGTTGATCATTATTTATAATAAATACCTCTTTATATTCATGGATAATTTCTTAAATATTTTTCATTTATTCTTTACTCTCATTAATTATAGTTATCCATTCATTCTCAAAATTGAATAATCGTTCTTCTAGCTATACATTCATGATTTTTAAGGCTCCTACCTATTTGAAGATATTTATAGACATCATCACCATTTTTTCCAAATAATTTTTAAAACTTTTGTTCTCATATTCAAGATTGGTGATTTGATCCTACATGATTTTAATAGAGCCACAAATGAGAGTATATAATTTAAATTGGAAATTTATATAGGGTTTTCATAAAATAAGTGCATGAATCATTATATGCTTTATCACATGATTCTATAAATATGTGATATTCCCATCTTAAGTTTGGTTCTTCTTCCTCCATTACTAATATTCCATTACTAGAATTAATATATAGGGAGACTAATATGTATTCCTATTTACTTAATATGGATGTATTATTATCAATGATTTATTTAAGATATATATTATCAAAATAAATATTTAAATGAACTCTATTTTGACTACCTTCAATTAGTATAGAGTCATTATTATCTACTTTATTATATGAGGCATTTATATTATTATTTCTTTATTTATTCTTCATGCTCTATAGTTTCTTAGTATACATATATTCCATGGTTTCTTTGATAGGTAATTCACTAGTTATCTCGAATCATCACTTTATATAGCCTTTAAAAAAATTATAATTCTTAGAATAAAAACTTACAAAAATAAAATCCAATAGATGCGTGACCTTACTCTAACAACAATTGTTAGGATCACATAGGTATGTTTCTAACACTGGGGGGGGGGGGTATGGTGAATATGTGTTGGTATAATTTTATTCCAATTTTACTTTTACCCCCTTTTCCACCTCTTTACTTATTCAGTGGGAAGATCTCAATTTCGCTTTCTATCCTTTAGTCGGTATATATATATAGAAAAATAAAGAAATAAAAGAGAACACAAGGGTTTGTTTATGAGTTTTTCCTCCCTAAGGATGATTACATACTTGGTACGTCATGGTTAATATCCCATGTGCACAACTTCCTTATTATTATCAAAGAAGGATAAAACAATGGTATGACCTTGAACTCATTATCCTAGTACTGTTCATGTAAAATGTAAGTGTGGGATTGTTTTACCTTGGTATAAGAGAATGAACCTAAACTTCCTTGAATAAATATCACCCATTTTAGATCAAGTATCTCTTGGACTATATGGATTTATCTTCTTCCTCGATTTCAACAATATAGTAGGTTACCTTAAGGTTCCTCAAACTTCTACAATAGATGATTTCTGATTGGATTTCTTTTATTATCATCTTGAATATTTTATCTGATATATGAATTCCACACTTTTATCCTTTTCTTTTTCTTCTTATTTATTTTGAAAGTAATGAATTCCTCATGAAACAATAGAATATCACCTTCCTTTGAATTCATTATATGAGAAGGTGCATACAAAGCTAGATTCCCCTTATCTTTATACCACACATTTTTGAATATTGAGTGCACACCAGACTCAGGATGTCATCTACTTTGATCTTGGACATTCACATAATTTATATGTGATTTATATCATTGGTTATTTCTTGACACAAGAGTTTCTCTATTTAGAATAAAGTTTCTATTATCTCTTTATTTTTTATTTCTTTAACCAACACAATATATATATATAGAATAATTTTAGCATCGTTGAGTCTTCCACATATTAAAATTCCCTAAAATATCAGCTATTAATTTATAAAATCTTTTGTATTTTTTTGTTTTAATTCTATTATAATTCATCTATAGACTTGACCTAAAATTCTATTATGATATTAGAATTTTTACATTCATTATTTATTTCTTTCACAAAATTCATATATTCTCATTCTACATGTACATGGGGTCTCTTTCTTTATTACATGCTTTCATCATGGAAACCTCATGATATTTGGAAACTCCTTATTTCATAGTGCACAAATTCTCTCTCCCTCTATTCTTTCATTTTATTTATATTTAATTATGAAACACACCACATGATTTTTTTTTAATTTTAAATGTGTGTATTAACACTGTGAGATTCAAACTTTTACCACAACCACAAACTCATTTATATGGTGGAATAATCCTTCTTATCATTTCAACCAACCACCCCCAGTACTATGTAATATGAACTCTTGGTTTTACATATTTCCTTATACTTCCCATAAAACATTTTTTAGAACTCACCATGATATTAAAAAACCCACATATATTTTACCATGATATGGTCACAACTTTTCACATAGTAGAATCTATCAATAAATTCTCTAAGTCTTAGATCATTGATTCCTCTCAACATTAACTATATGATGTGATCATGCCTTTCAACTGCATGTATAGATTAAATCAACCATATTGAATCAACCATGCCTTCCAATCAACCATTTATTTCAATCAACTTAACATAAAGATCCAATTGACCACATGATCATTCCAATATACCACATAGAATACAAGAGACCATATGAATAGACCACATATAAAGATCCAACAAACTGCATGATCATTCCAATAAACCATGAGATTAAACCATGTGAAGTGAATATCCTATCTAAATCTAGATCAACTCCATGTACAAACAAATAATTATAGATTTATGTGTATGAAACATCTATATGTGGTTTACATGAAAACAATATTATGAGAAATAATGTTTATGCAGTACTATCCGATGTTTATACTGATATGTATGATCATCATAATGGATTTCCTTTTGTTTATGCTGCTCAAGATGATGTTTATGTAGAAATAGAAATTATTTTTATACAATATGAGACTTATCCATATTTTATAGAGTATTAGTAAATAATTTTAGTCCCTCAATAAGTTATCTATAGCTATCTCAAGACACTTTAAAACATGATATAGACAACAATCTCACCACCATCACTTGTCATTGACATAAATACGAGAACATGAATCGTCTCATTTGATTCTTACTTCATACAAGTGTATTTTCATAAGGATGGAACTATTATTTTTAATAATTTTTCTTAGAAAATATATACTTGTGAAATTCTAGGCAATATATCTTCACACCAAGTTTTCCATCAAGTGAATGATTCTTTAAGAATCCAATGGTACAAACTCCAACAATCCACATCCATTGTTCACAGTTCCATACAAAGAACCATCTCGATTGGGGAACTATTATTTTTTACCATGTAAACCATGGAAACAACCAACTTCCAAGATTAAAGTTTTTCCTTAAATTCTCATGTAATATTTACAACTCACTATAAATCATATTTCTTTGATTGGGAACTCCACACATCACACTATTAATATTGGGGTCTTTAAATTCCTTCCAATCTCTTTTATCCTTTACGTATTGACACACATTGATAAAAAATACAATATAACACAAAGTGGGATTAACATCCTCCCATAAAATAATTAAACCTTTAACAATAATAAAATATTTATTCAATAAAATAAATATTTACATTATCTTAAAATTTGAATAAATAAGAGATAAAATTTAATTAAATTATTAATGACTTGAATAACATTTAATTGAATTTATAACCAAAATTAATAGAATAAATATTATTTCATAAACTAAAAATGAATTTAATCTTAAATTTAAATTCAATATAATTTAATGAGCTTTTGGAAAAAATTAGTGTGATATCATCTAGGATTTTTTTGCAGTAGTTGGTCTAACCCACATACCAAGAGAGATATCTTGGAACAAAAAATGATAATAATGACAATAATAATAATAAAATTCCAATGAATTATACCATTTAATATAATCCTATTTTCAACTGATATCTCATCAAGTTGGATACACACATATGTTATCATCTTTTCAATTCAATTTATATTTTTTTGAATTTCCAAGATAAAATTGTATATAAAATACCATGTCAATGAATTTTACCCAGTCACTTTTATCTCAATCAAAGGTCCATATATATCTTCTTATATAAATTATAGGGAATAATTTATATCTTGACCATTCAATTAATTCAAAAATAATTATGACACAACTTACACATAATACTTCACTAGGAGTGAATAAGTCATTATTTTCACCATGAATTAAAGTATGAAAATCATAATACACCTCAATAATGGTCTCAAGTAAAAGGACCAATATACACCTTCATAGATAAAAATATATATTGACAAATTAATAATGTGTTATTTCTATTAGTGATCTCATCCTCATAAACCCACTTATTATAGATCACCATATGAGAGCTTTATGATAAGAATTATCAATGATTATGATCCCCCACACCTAATAGTAAAACATTTTCTGTGTCATATCATACTGATGTATCTAGACCATAAGACATATATTTAATAATATAGTCATGGAATATCTAAGTTATCATTATAGTAAATAATTTCTATAAATTATTGATTAAAATATTTCAAGTACAATATAATATAAATTATATAAAATTAAATTCAATATATTATAAGAAGATGACATGTGTAAATATATGATCTAATAGTCAAAAGTAAAAAATTTGTTGGTTCTAGGGAACCAACTCTAACAACTCCAAGACAACTTTTGAAGATTCACCCTATCATTTTTCAATAATTATCTCCTTTAAACACCTAAAAGAATGATCTTTTAACTCTATTTACCACTTTTAAAATCTACAACCTTTATTCCTCAACTTCTCACCCTTAGTTAAAATTTTATTTTTTAACCTTAGATCCATGTTTGAACCAATTATTACATGATTAAGGACTCTATAACCATTTATTTTGAACAATTTAATATTTTTATAAGAATATAAAAAATTCTCACAACTATAACTGTAGTTCTTAAATACTTTCAACAAGTTAACTTATAATTTTGTAAAGGGTTATATTAAAGAAATCTATGACTATCGAGACAAAAATTAGTTTTTCAGACAAGAGTATAGGTTAAAAAAATACTATATTTTCTATTTCACTCACTTAATTCAATAAATATATTCAAATTTATCCTTTAATTAACTTATATATCACTCTATAATCTCAATGAATCTTTTATAAGATATCCAATGAATAAAAATTATAACACAAGGCATGTGATTCATACAAGTTATTGATCTCCAATGGATAACATTTGATACCACTTTTTAGTAGTATATTTATTGGATTCGAATAAGAAATATTATTATTCTTTGATTAATATTATCAACCAGTACATATATTGATCACCAGATGAGTTTTACAATTATCCAAACCTTAAATATAAATCCCATTAAATTCTTTCATCTCTAACACCAATTATTTGAATAATATTCACTATGTCAGTTTCCTTTCAACAAAATTAATTATCTTAAAAAAATATTATACCACCTTTTTAAATAAAAAAATAAAAAAAATTACTCTTTATTATATACTATTTATTATCCATAAATATTTGGCTATTTTCTTCTTTCTTTAAGGTATAAAAACACATATAATATACATGAAACTAATTATTATTTTTCATATTTGGATAGATATAACTTGATATTTAAGATAGGTTTTTTAAACCACTTTATTTCTAGATTAGTATTAATTTCTTTTGAAACACTATAACACCTATTTTAATTTTAGATAAGGATTTGATGCTACTTGAGAGTCCATATTTATAATTTCATACTTCTTTATTTTATAAAAGCATTTTAAATTCATCATTCATTGTAATAAACTCACCCCATGGATTGTATCTTCCCCTTAAACATGAATCAATTTGATAATAGTTATGATAATTAAAAATATAGGGATAGGTGTACTTCTTAAACATAATTATATTAAGTAATGTGGTTGATCTAGATGAACCAATACTTTGCTTCCAATCCACCTCCAATTATTATGTTTGGTTTTCCTTTGAGTGATACTACATTCAAAAAATTATTTTTAGATATTTTATTTTTAATACTCTATCTTCTTTGTCTTAGAATCTATTTACATTTTGTGACTAATCCCACTAATACATGTTTTTTCCTTTGATGTGTTATTGGTACTTATTTCTCTCTATTTCCATTTCTACGTGAGAACCATTCCACCAATCATTATATCAATCCTTTTAGTGAAATTTATGAAATGAATTATTTATGATTCATACATATCCTTTTCAATAATCATTAAACTAACTTGAATTGATTTATCCTTTGAATTTTTTTCCTCAAGTGACCATACTTATTTTTTTCAATAGTGGTAGATTTATTCTTTATCCTTTATCCTTTATTTTATTCTTTCCATGATGATTTTTTCAAAAACTTAAGAAATGGTGAATGATGTATACTTTGATTTATATCTTTGTAATATTCCAATTCCATGAATCTATTTATCAGAATAATAATTCTTTTCTATTTGGATTCTTATCTCATGTGGTATAAGAGTATTGGATTTCTTATTGGAATCTCCATCACTTATTATGTTGTAGTACCTTTCCATATACCTATAGTTTAAAAAAAATATAACATCTCTTGATAAAATTATACATTGTGTATATTTTTCTTGATTAAGATATTGTAGCATATTTCCTTCCATTTCTTTGTTGTTTGACCTCTAAACACACACCCATAGTATGTTTAATAGATCCGTAGTAATTTCAATTCACAATTACTATACTTTGTAAACCATTACTTCAAATTTTTTCAACATATTTCTTTTGATCTACCTATTCAAGAATTTCATATTTCAATACTCCAATTATTGAGGCTTCCTTGGGAGGGATTTCCTTATTTACCTTTATTTTTAGGGATATCTTACTTCAAGATCCTTGATTTTTAAATCCATCTCCTTTAATTGAGTATAAATTTCCTATATTCTATAAAAAGTCTCTTTTATTAATTTTATCATCACTTTGAGTAATATTTTAAGAGGGATAATGCTAGCTTTATTTCCCTCGAATATTTTTTCTACTAAATCATGTGTAATTTATCTAAGTATATTACTTCAAAATTTTTAAAAGAATAAATTTTTAAGGGTTTAATGGAAATATGAACAAATAAGATCATCATAAAAGAGATTACATTTCAATTATAAACTCTAAAATTTCCCAAAATAACATTAATTTGTTGGAACCATACTTTTTATATAGTTTTCAGTCAATAAAAAAAATTCCATTTAGAATTTTCATAGATAAGATCCTTGAAGTATAAATCCATCTTATAAAAAGTCCTAATGTACTCCTCCATACAAATATTTCATTTATTAAACCATGAAAAAATGTGATCTTGACTATATATATATACCTTTTGATCATTATTGAATTTGGAATGAATTTTTCATTCATAAATACTACAAATATCTTCCCCCAAGGCTTTGATATAGAAATCCTTTACCACCTTCTCCTCCTTTAAGTGAAGCAGAAAGTCCCACATAGGTGTTTGATCATCTTTTTCTATCTCTTACTTTTATAATATCCCTCTATCCTCAAGTTGTATATGATCTTCCAAGTCTGAATAAAAAACCATAGGCTCCTTAAATAGAGGAGGATTATCTAGGTTAATGGAATCTAGAATCATCCTCTTAGCCACCCTCTTAAATTACGCACAAATATTATCACCATGGGTTTGAAAAAAATGGAATAAACTTTATGAAATCTGGTACTATTCTCAAAATTCATCCATTTATTTCTCCCTATATTATTAAGATCCTAAACCTATATTTTCTCTTCAAAAGAAGACGAATTTAAAGAGATGATTTCATCACTTGATTCAACTTCATAAGAAATTTCAAAATCTATATTTTGAATTGTTTCTTGATATTAATCAAGAACTGATCCCCCTACCCCACTAGTAATATTTTACTTCTTCCTTTATTCTTCATTTTTCTAAAATTATTTATCATTATCTAAAATTATCTTCTCCATATACTCTAACCAATTACTCAACTTGAGGATAAAAGGATAGATTTTTTCCTCCCTTTCCAACTCAGGAACCTTAGCATATTCATATTGAGAAACTTCCTCTATGAACACCCACATAGGATAAGACTCATTTTAGGTACCCCTATTATCATCATTTAATGGTTTTTAATACACAAACCTTATATATGAAGGTTAATTTGAATTTTTGGGTAACTGTAGAAAAGTTCATTTAGCTTTATTCTATTTTCATCTATATCCATTGAAGCTAGAAATATATTTCCATTGACTTTGGGTATTCCAAGGTCTATTTTTAGATGATCAGAAATATCAGAAACTAATAATTATTAGAATTTTAAACACACGAACTTCCTAGCTAGAGATACCCCCTATAACACTGAGTTACCAAGATTTTTAAGAATAAAAGTCCTGGTGTGGAATTATTCATGAATTTGGGTATCACTATAACTTTTAATAGAAACAAATTATCCAAATTTACTTTAGTAATCATATTTTCACTACCACCTTTGACACCATGATAAATCTCTTGGAAGAAAGAAAAATATGAATGCCTGTTGGCGTTTCATTAGAAAACTTGACTGAGAAATCCCAACTTATTATTGGAAGAATAAAATTCACACCAAGATTAAAAGTTCACCAAATGATAAAATTTTAACTCCTCTTCGACCTAAATACAGATAGACTCCACTAGTGTCTATGAGAAATTAACCTTGATGTAAATAAACAGATCAATGGGATGAAATACTACGTTTTCCCTATTATCGATGCTCAAGAAATGACTGACAAAGTTTCCAATCATGAAAAAAATAATTGAGTTTTGATGGGGAATATGTCTATAAAGAAATATCACCTATATTGTCACAATCTATGAGTCCCACATCATATAGAACTCAAAGAACCATTAGAAAATAAATAAAGAAAAATCCATCAAACAAATATTTACCATTAGACCTGGTGTGAGAAAGATCATATTTGTTAGTGAGATGAACCAAAAAAATGTTTTGAGTGAAGAAACCCTACCATAACATGAAATTTAATACCCTATGAGGAATTAAAAAATATGTCAAAAGATTCCATTGATAGCTATTGATGACCAAATTGAGCCACTAGGGAGTAGTGAAAGGGGGGAAAGCTCAAGACCTTTGGTCTCAGTAAGACACTCAAAAAAATTGAAAGTGGTTAAGGGACAATGAAATGGGAAAGATCATTATAATGATATCCCTTTATTCTCCAACATAAATTTATATATAAATATGAAATACACTCCATGGATGATATCTATTCATTATATGTTTTCATGTAAGGATTAGATCTATCCTTGATTTCTGAAATCGAATTCTCTGGATTTAAAACTAGATATTTTTTCCAATTATTCATTGGAACCATTTTTTTCTATTTTAGTTAAGGAATATGAATTTATATATTGAAAAAGGACTTCAAAAAAATTTCTAGAATCAAATTGATAATCCAGACAACTCACACTTACCTTGATGGGTATGTATAACTTCTTAGGGGTTCTGTTATTTTTTACTTTTTATATTCATGTCTTTTGATATAAGGAAGTTTTCAACAATGTTATCTGTAGAAAACACATCATCTCTAATTTTGGAATAAAATATTATATTGGGTGTCCTGATTTCATATTCATTCAGTAATTCTCTATAAATATCCTTTAATGTTTTCCATGATTCAAAAGTAGTAGCATAATAAAGTGTCCTCTTGAATACCTTATTAGTTATAGTACTAAATAAGATATTTTATGCCTTTCCATCATGTAGTATTTAACCATGAATCTTCAAATTATCATCACAATGTATATACTCCATAAAATCATAACCAAAATATTATAGATAACAAAAAATATTCAATTTATATCCTTTGGAGTTAGTACCATTAAAAATAAGAGGCTTAATGTACCGATCCACATGTGCAATGAACTTTGATTTTTTGATATATTAAAGACCAAATTATAATCTTTAGGATCTTTTACTACTTTTTGGGACCATTGGTTTGCAATATGAGTCTTGAGGCACCCTAATGGGGGGGGGGGGGGGTCGTGATTATGAACAATTAAAACTTCTTCAAACTTAACCCTCTCTCATCATCAGATCTTGATCCCATGTTAATAGTAACAACATCCACTTTACTAATCCCTCAATTTATCTCACATAGAATGTGAACCATATATATAGTAATTAAATAACATGGGAACATAATGATTTTACTTGATTCACCCATAAAAGGCTATATCCAATAAGTATCTACACTGTGATGTGATGATACACCAAAATCCACTATTATGAACTGTTTTGGTGGATATTTTTTTTGTATGTGGTCACTTCATACCAAGGAACACTTCCCTTATAAAAAATTTATGGAAAGCATACTAATCACCCAAGGGGAACACCCTCTTATTCTTTATCTACACACTATGTAAATAAACGAATATGTTATATATACTTATAGGTCTCTTTAATTTGTATAAGAAAATTATATCCACCATACCATGATACTTTGGATTTGATGCATCATTTATATCCACTTTGTTACCTTATTGTTAAAAATAAAAGTAATGAAAACTACTTTTTAGATTATTTGAGTCTTTTTACTCCAAAAAATATTCTATTGTGCTAATAACACCACATACACGAAAAAATAATTCAAAGAATAAAAATATATTTATCATAGTCCATCTTCTTCTCTAATTTAATGGGTATGATAAATTTTATTCTATGAATAATGATCTTCCATTCAATAAACATGATTCATAAAGAATTATTTATTAATAAGATCTATCTTCTTTATCTTTACTTAAAACTAAACATATTAGTAAATCACTATATCCTTCTATTTTTTCCATAACATAATTTATATAGTCAATTAATATCAAAGCCCTTCATTCAATGGTTTATATCAACCCATGTTCTAATTCACCAATATCATGTTATATGTCACACTCATTTAGGTGTAATCAAATTCATCTAGATAATTCAAGTCAATCACCCATATCTAAATTCATATCTATTATATTTTAATCTAAATTAAATCTTTAGGATATATTTATTTTTCTTCAACCACAATCTATTTAACATCCACTATAGTGTGGACATTTTCATTAAAAACTTTGACTCTATAATCCACAAAATTCAATTCTTGATTTTATGAAATCTAGAATAATTTTTTGAATTATAATCTCATTATATAAACATACCATGATGTAGATGTCTCAAAACTTTGACATGTTACATATCTTCTCACCTCCAGATATTCTATCCAAAGAAACACTAGACACCTTAATATAAACCATAATTGGTTTCATATTTATATAAAACTAATCACCAAAATTCCTATAATTATCTATCCCTATTTTAGTTAGGGATTTGGAAAAACTAAATATGATAACCATGTAATGAATTATGGCATGGTAAAATCTACTATCTTTTTTTCTATTCAGAATTTATGCCATTATCAACACTCCAACCAAAACCATGATTAACTCCCCATTTTATCTTGCTCTAATTTATTTATAGAAACAAAATCATTAAAATGGTTTGGAAAAACTTGAACATCAATTTTCCATTAGCTGAATAAACCATGAATAGTCTCTCATTAACACCATTATCTTCTCACCATTTTTATATAGAACATGAATAAACCAAAACCATTTTTGGTATCCTAATAGTACATAAGGATTTCATAAAATTTACCCTCAAAATATGATCACTAAAATGATTTCCAACATGAATAAATCCTCATTTTACAATAGAACATGATGTTATCTATATTTTTTATGGTTTGATTGTATTAATCTTCAAAAAATAGATTCTATACTTCTCTAAATATCTCCATTAAATCTCATACATTGTCCAATATCATACTAAAACAAAATAGATAATGTTAAATATTTATAGAATCTATCAAAACTAGATAGCGATTCACAAATCTTCAAGAAATAATTATCCTTTTTTAATATTCTTCATTAGTATTGGCATGATATAGTACTCTGAATTTACCTTTTCAATATACTCTATGTAGTCATTATGGTGACTTTCACACTTTCTACCCTAATCTTCTAAGCATAACTATAATCATATTTATACCTCACTTCCATATATGTGAATTTCATTCATCCTTCACTAAGAATGATAACCATGTATGATAACCATGCTTATTTTCCATTATATTTCATCATGTATCTATATGTTAACGTCTCCATAGTTTTTAAATTCTCTTATTTTTATGATCCTCTATAATGAAACCTCTTGGTTTCTCTCCAACAAATTCAATCATCTACATTGTCAATAATGCAACACCCTGACGTAGATATCCCAAATGGAATTTGAGTGAGGGTATTCATATAACCTCAAGTTTACCTCCATGTACTCTAGAGGCTGTTGAATAGTGAAGAGGGCCTACCAAAATCATGAAGATACCATGAACTGTAAAATAAATCCAGATGGTCATGTCCAAATCTATGGAAAATTTGGCAAGACCCGTATGTATAATCGACATCCCAAAAAAATGTAGAAATAATACAAGGATCCAATAGGGAACCTACATTCTAGTATAAAAATAAATAAAAATATCTATATGATGCATAAAAAAAATAATAAACATCATAAAATAAAGAAAATAAAACATATATCCTATAAATATACGATATAATGCCATTACACATGCTAAACAAAACTAAAAGTAAACTGGCATTTAAAAAAATCACGTAATTTTCCTATTGAGTCATTTTCCTTTATAAATTGTTAACTAAACCATATGTCTATCTCCATGCATTACCTATTACTTGTGAGAAAACATGAAGTTATACCCACAATCATCAAATCCCATGTTGTGTATGTAGGTAAGGGGTGAGCCCAATGAACTAGTAGAAATACCCAATGCCTCAATAATAATGAGTTATTCTATGATCAAGTGGATGTTCATGAAATACAAATATAAAGAGTGTATTCATGACCATGAAACACACCCACCTAGAAAACATGAGACATAATGCACATACAAGCATATAAGTTAGGTCATCATGTGGCCACCAAAACACCTGACCCTACCTATTATAGCTCTATACGAAAATAAACTTATCTCACACCATAACCTATCCCATACCTAAAGATAGAAGGTAAGGTTCCCAAGTAAGTCCTCAACCCATAGCAGATAGTGCAGGGTAGGGAATCCTCAAATTTTGAACCATCCCTTATCACTCAAGGGAGGTCACATGCCAAATGTTATAGTCAACCTTTGTCACTCATGGGAGGCCAAAAATCATATACACTACCCTCTCACTCATGACATGGTAAAAACCTTAACACTCCTCTCTCCCAGGGTCGGTATCACAAGAACATGTGGAATAGAACTCACTCACTCAGGGTAGTCCCTACCAATACCCTCTCACTCAGGGAAAGGATATAAATCCCTTCTACTACCCTCACACATAGGGAAAGTTCTTCCACATTATCCACCTCCCTCTCACTCAGGATGGGGTCACAACCTGACCACTACCCTCTCACTTAGGGTAGGATACAATCTTAATATCCCTCTCCTCTCACAAATGATGAGGGTAACAACCATCAATTTCAATATGAAATTACATCTAGAAAGCACACAATTAGCACATAAATATAGTAAAAAAAAGACACATATCCCATATCATAATATCACCAGCTCATCAAAAGGGTGATAGTACCAAGAGACCTATCCCCACACCTCAACACATCTCATCACTATTCACAACCCTCTAATTGGTTTGTCTCATACATCTAGATCAACTCACAACTTTGTTTTCAAAATAAACTTCACTATCAAAAACACTAGATATGATTCATCATGCATCAATCGTACATACAAGAAACCACAACCAAGAAACAAAACTGAGACACTTTCTTTGTAAAATAGGGAATCAACCTCACAAGGTAAATTAAAACAAAAAAACTAAAAAATACCTTTTGAATTTTTCTTTTGAAACCGATTCAAATCCACCTTTAAAAACCATTTCAAAAAGAATTATATATCGTCTTACTCACCCAAGGAACTTGGCTAAAATCCAATAAAAAAATTAATTATAAAACCAAACTTTCATTTTGAAGTACCAATTTATATCCTATTAATAAAATCACCAATTTTAATTTTAAATTACCATTTAAATAAAAAAACTTTTTAAAAATACATTTTTAAAAATGAAACCTCATTCTCTTTGAAATTAGACTTATACCACCAAAAAAACTAAAAATTGGGACATCGAAACTTTTTTGACCAAGTTTTCACTATAAAATAATTTAGTAAGTTATGAAGTACATGTTGACTATTTGTATGATGTGAGCCCATCCCAATCTTTTGGAGATATCATACAAGTCACACAATATGAAAAAACAATAATAGTGATGTCACATGAAAATAAAGTCACAAAAAGAATATGAGACTTAATAAAGACAAATCTTCCTACCTCAACCAATGATCCATAATCCATATCAAGCTCATGTCAATATCATATGAGTCTATGAGAACCCATCTGATCAATAAACATCACCAAATTAATAAACCAATGATTTAAAACCAAAATCTCAATTTGAAACAACTGATGCTAAACTCCTCAGGATACTTAACAACATCGAAACCGTGAGAAATAGGGTGCATTACACTCCTAAAATGTACCTAAACCTAAGAAAAAAACCTAAATTAAACACCAAAATTTATGGTAAATTTATCCCAATATTTCCAATTAACCTAGTTAAATCTGAGGGGAAACATGCCTTAAGGTGAATGATGAATGATGACATGGATTCATCTTCTTGGTACCTCCTCTACAATCTATACATAAAATCCCCATAAAGAGAGATGATTTCACCATGATATAGTGAAATCATCTCCACAAACCCTAACCGAGCAATCTAATATCATAGAATGAAAGGGGAGGAGTAAAAAGGTCTAGGAAAGGAGGTAACTTCCCTTGAATCAATGCGATTAAAGCATCTCAAACCACCTGAATTAAGGGAGAATTAAAGGTGTGTATGAGAGATTAAAATAGGTATCTACCCCTCAATATTTCTTGTATGAAATGAAAGAGCCTGAGGGGGTTCTAAATAAGACACCCCAAAAAATTACCAGAAGTCATATAAAAAAGAACCCAAGAGGTAGGCCATGATATTTCCATGAGGGTCACATCATAATGCCACTTCACCAGAATGTTCTCTAGAATATCCCTCCAGGATGTGATTAAATTGACCCCCAAATGGAATGGGTGAGAGCCCTGCAACCCCCTCTATGGCATAACCCATATGGGAAACATCCTAATCTTCCTCGACAAAGGTCACACTATGGAGTGGTCCATTAGATGTAAAAAAAACTATCCCAAGGGGAATCCTGATGGCCCTACCTCTGGGGTATACTCCATTGTGCATCCCCAAGGCTACGACATGACACCTCACCTAGTCCATGCTATAACATGTGCCTACTAACTATGGTAAAACTACCCATGAAGAAGGAAAGAGACCAACCCCGACATGCCTACCTCCCGTGTACTCACAATTGTGAAACCTCATGAATTCAATGTGGTCCTCCACTCATCGACACCACCATAGTGAATCACCCTTCTCCATGATGAAATGCTTATCCACCTCTATAGAAATAAACTCCCACACAAACGACACACCACAATTCTCATAGATAGTGGTTTGGTTTATCATCTCCAACTGAAATTTCAGGTAAAGGTCACCCCATCCCTTCTTAGATTCTCAATCAAGAACCTGAACTAAAAAACATTCATCATTACATGTCTAAAACATCTACTAGAGATGTTCCCACACTTATATTCCAATATGATTCCCAATTCATTGAGCTCACCCACTCTTAGACAAAAAAATCAAATTTCTTATGAACCCCACAACCCATAATGACATGGATCATTACAAAAAAACAATACTTATTACTAAATTTAATTTTACATAATAATTATTAATTAATATTTTAAGGAAATTCAATATATAACCACTTAGTTGAAATAATTTTTATAATTTTTTATACAACACCATTTATATCATTCATACACTAACCAAAAATAATAAATCTATTATTAATTGTGTTAAAAATAAAAAAGAGTATAAATGGAATTGATTATCTCCCCTCTCAGAACCCAAGATGATCCTAAGGGATTTACAATTGGTATTAGAGTGGGGTTCTCTATCAAGGATCCATATTTAATATTCATTGAATCTTTTTCTTTTATTTTCTATAGAGAATATGAATTCTATAAAAATATCATGACTCCCTCCCTCCAAAGGAACCCCTTTTGGGATGGTAATAAATTAAGAGATATAATGAACCCTAAGTCCCACCTTCACTAGGCTCTGGGTTGGATACTAGAAACGAGGGTATAAAAATATCACATATGGAAGGAATTACCCTCAAAGATGATTTAAGATCAAGAGATTGGATAATCAAACTAAAATAAAATTCATGAAATAATATAAAATAAAGGAAGTCAAAACTATCCCACAATGCATGTATAAAGTAAATATATAAAAATAGTACAAAATAATTACCAAAAGAAAATCCTAATCTAGAAACACCAAAAAAACTCCAATTACCAAGCTAGTATTGTCCACTAGGATCAACAAAGTCCATCTAGAAGCCCAAAAAATAGTTTGTATATATGCGGGGTGGGAATAGAAAGTATAATTAGTAGGATCATACCTATGGTATCTCATGCATATGTGAAAAGAGAATATTAAATCACCCTTGAGAAAATAACATATCAATAATACCTAAGTAGGTCAACTAACCAATATCATCCTCCCAAAGGTATTCTCACCAAATAACACATCCAAGTATAGTAACATAATAAGAATCATACAAATAAAAATGGTACCACACACTTCTTTCCTACCGATTTCCACTCTTACAACCCAACACAATATGTCTTGGTGCTCCCATTCCATTAATATAGTAATACTACCTGGAGAAACCTAGGAAAATTTATCATGAAAAGGACAATGCATGTAACTAGCCATCACATTTTAACTGAAGACACCCAGTTCACCATATCACATCTAACCCAATGATAATTGATCCACTATATCACATATCAACCACTACTATAACTATAATAGTAGGGTGTCATGAACATGAATAAAATCAACCTTGTTCCATCATCCTACCATTCACAACCCCCACAATGAAAAACATCACCAATCTCATCAAACACCACCACTAGTGCACTTTTTACTTATGGACATCACACACCATGCATAAGAACCTCACTTGGAAGTGGGAACGGGGAATTTGGGGCAGAAATCCATCCATCCTTACCATCTAATATATTGGAAAAAGCATTTCCAAAACATTTGGGTGTCAAAAAGTAGTGATCGAATTTAGTGAGTTGCATATAGAAATCACAATGAAAATACAATATTTAACAGTCACATATACAATCCCAACCTATGGATTCTCAAAAATAAAACCATCCCAAATCAGAAAATAACCACAAGGCCTCACAACCTCCACTACTTTCACTAACACCTATAAATTTATCACACAATATAAGAAAACCACAATCAAAATTCACATTCTATCTTTCTTTTCAAAAAATCAATTTCTATATTTTTAAAATTTCAACCATCTCTATTTATTAATCTAATTATAATCATTTTTAACAATAAAAATTTTGACCACACTTTCCATTTTAATTCAAGAATTCATTTACCATTCCAACACATTACATTTTCCTTTAATCATTAAATTTTTTTTCCATCACTATAAGGAAGCTAGAAAAACACTCCACAATACAAGCACCACAAAAAAATCCCACCTTCCTCATAATAAAAATACCCATATACTATCACAAATTCATCTAAACATGATTTACACATCATAAGAACTTCACATATCAATAATTCCTCATCACATCTTCCCCACACACTATTAAAACACATCACAACCACTTTTCACATAATTTATTTCAGTATATAAGAAGAGATATTATTACATACACTTATTTATTCTCTAGATAATTCCCACATAAAAGAATATTTTCCATGGGAAACCAATTCATTATCCATATGTAAGTGATTGGAAATTTCATTCAAGGTTATATCAAATAATCACATAATCAAGTGTTCCATACACATATGAATTCCAATCCAAAAGGCTCCCAATAGCTGTGATTTTCAATAATGGAATCAAGAATACTTAATATTAATAAAAATAAAAAAGAAAGTGATAAAACATGGGATCCATTTCACCATTCCATTCAATTTAAATTAAAAAAATAATTATCTTCATTAAGATGATGAATAATGTAAGAACCCAGTTCATAGTTTTGAGGTATAAGTTTCTTCTTCTCTATTTTCCTTAAGTGTTTTTGAGAAAATAAGGAAAATGGGGAAAAATCCTAAACTTTGTAAGTACACGCCATGTACTTTTTTTCACACGCCATGTAATTTTGGGCGTGTGGGAAGAGTACACAGGGCATGTAGCCATGCCGACGATGAAGGGTGTAAAAACCGACTACACGCCGTGTAGTGGTCCTTTACACGCCGTGTACTCAGTCGACAAGTGAAATAGTAAGGCGGTGGAAGCGGCCGCTAGCTGGGCGACAGTACACGCCGTGTAGTTAGGAATACATGTCGTGTACTCATGTCGATGGATGAACAGTTTGGTGGTGCCGCTAGATGAACAGTTAAATGAAGGAATTACATGCCGTGTACTCAGAAGTACATGCCGTGTACTCGGAAGTACACGCCATGTACATTGTTTTTTTCATTTAAAATGGGCAGTAGCCTCCCCTGTTCACATGGAAGGCTTAGACGGGGAGAAAGAGTGGAAGAGGGATGTTGGAGCTTTGAAGATCCACCGAGCACACATCTGGAATCCATTTTCTGCACTGTCAATCTCCTTGGAACCACACGGGTGAGTTCTCCCTTATCCTAGAGTAGTTCTTACCAATTCTTCTTCTAAGGGAAGTTATTTGGGTTTGAACAAGTTTTCTTTCACCTCAGATCTACCTCATTCTAGGACAATTCGTGAAACGTCGTTCGAATATACTGATCATAGGTGTTTAAGGTCGGTGGCTTGGTATTAATTTCTCCAACCGTTGTGTGTTTGTGTGAATTATTGTGCCACGAACCCATGTTGGGGTGTCTTGTGGCTGAGGCTGTAGTTGTTTAAATACCTAGAACTATATAAGTAATTAACTGTGATATTAAAATGCTGTTAGGGATCGCTGCTTAGATCCAGGACCACCCCGGGGGTGCGTTCCACTTTTTAGTCGTTTGGCCAGGATACCCGAGGGTATGCCATGTTTAATTATGCATTACTTTTTCCTTGAGAGGAATGGTATTTAAATTGCATGTTTATTTGTTGGGCATTCCCCGATTACTTATACCTTAGGGCGATGTTTACTATAGCCTGAGGGCGTGATTGTATTAGACTAAGGGAAACCTTTTGTGCCTGAGGGCTTGACTTCTGTTCCTGAGGGCGACACTTCGTACGCCTGAGGGAAAATTATGTTATGCCTGGGGGAATGCCTAAAGGCGAGATTCTGATTACCTGAGGGTGAGTTTTTTCTTGTATGAGGACACTGACTATTTAATTATAAATTCACTATGGCGTTTTCTTAATATTAAATGGTTGAATGAATAATTAAAATGGAAATATAACTAGTAAGTTAGTTACTTTGAGTACTGCTTAGTTTATTGTATTTACTTTTTCACACTGTTGTTGCATGTTTACACACAGTTGGGCACGAGCCTTTGATGGGTGCCTACTAGGATTAATTTCTCACACCATGTTTGGGCCATGTTTTTCAGCCCAAAAAGATTATATTTATGGAGGTGTGGATAGGGGAAAGAGTCCCTATACAGAAACTTGATTACTACTAAGGAGTAGGAGAGCATGGGACCGGGATGAGGCTCTCCATGCTACCAGCTGTTTTGTTATATTTTTCTTTCCTGTACTTGTACTGTACTATATTGTTGTGTAACATGTTCTGACTATTTTCTTAGGATTTGAGGCATGTTTCACCATTATTTATATATTGGTTGGATATTTCTACTGCAGTTGTTTAATTCAGGTTTGTGTGGTTTACGGATTCTGTTGTTGTCATATGTTTTATTTCATTCCGCTGCATTACACTTTGACAAATGAAGGCATAGTTTCCCCACTATCAGACCTAGGCCCTCGCTACTAGTCGGAAGCCTCTGGTGTTTGGGGAAATTCTCTTGAGGTCATGTGGTGAACCGGGTTCGGGGCACCCGTTGAGTGGAACCCGGAGCTGGGACGTTACAAAGTGGTATTAGAGGAGGTTTCTTTTTCCTTGGCTTACTAGTTGGATCCTTAGTCAGGGATAGGACAGGAATGGTAGTTGGTAATAAGCTGTGCCCAAGAGTAGCTAACCCGTGTATAGAGAAAATCCAACTTACCTCATATTTCAATCTTACTGACTTTGCAATTTATAGTTTATATGATTTCACCATTGGGTGACACACTTTTGGTGTGCTGTTATATTTTATTCATGGGTTCTATTTAGTTGAAACCCGATGAGATGAGGGTATGACATATCATGCATCATTTAGGAACATTCTTGAAATCACATGCCATGTAGGTGCATTAGAAATTTCACGTTGTTGTGATAGTTATTGTGCTAGTGAAGCATGCTGTTGTGATAGCTACTTGATAAATACCTGCTATGTGATAGGGTATTTTTTTTGTATGAGTCTGTTTATAGAATGGATGCAAAAATTTGGTTTTTGGGAAGTATGGGCCCTCATTGAACAGAATTTGGTGAATCATTGGGTGTTTACCATATTTCATAACATAGATAAGATTCCAAACTTTGATTCGTGGGGAGTATGGGCCCTCACGGATCAGAATTTGGAACTTAGGTGTTGTTTTTTAGTGTTTTATGGGTTCTAGAGAAGATTCTGAGGCATACTGTCCGGAAAACCGTCATACACGCCGTGTTGTACTTAAACACACCGTGTATATTCTTCTATTCGGGAAGAAAAATAAACTTTTTGAGTACACACTGTGTATCCAGAGCACACGCCGTGTAGTCTCTTTCCGTGTCACAAGCCGTGTGGGCGGTGACACGGGGAAGGGAAGAGATTAGGGTGAACACGCTGTGTACTGGATGTACACGCCTTGTAGTGTTGACCCGGAGTTTGCCCGTGTAACTAATAACATGGACGAAGGAGACCGTAAGACATACATGCCGTGTCAATGATGAACACGCCGTGTAGTGTGACCTGGGGACTCAGCCGTGTAACTAACAACACGGGTCGGTGTCACCTCTCCTTGAACATGTCGTGTACCTGTGGGACACGCCATGTAGTCTTGACCAAGGATAGACCGTGTGGACTTAGATGTGTGGCTGGAAAATGGGGTGGTGTACATGCCATGTTCGGGTGTGACACGCCCTGCGGTATCAAGCCGAGTAGTGGGCCGTGTCACAAGCAACACAGACAGTTGGAAAATTACACCATACACGCCGTGTAGATTATATACACGCCGTGTAGTTTTGTTGAATGGGAGCCGTGTGGCTTAGCCGTGTAGGAGGACCCGGGCAGGGGAAGGGAAATCAAGTACACGCCGTGTAGTCAGTATACACTCCGTGTAGTCTTGTTTTGAAAATTTTTCATTCCTTCTTCCTTTTGTTCCCTTTTAGGTTTCCTTGTTTTCAGTCTTTAATAATCTTGTTCTAAGGCGTGCATTTGATCTTGTAGTGTCATTCCTCCGAGACGACCACGCGTTGTTCATCAGGAGAGTGGCGATGACTATACTCTAGAGATGGCGGTCCATGGGCTACCAGTTGATCCTCCAGCAGAGCCAGATGCGGTACCAGACGTTATACCAGACACAGGTGCATATGCGTAGTTCCATGAAGGCTTTATGCGGTTCATGCAGACCTTTAAGGGAGCACCGCAGGATGCCACATCTATGGAGGAGCTGACTCGTATCTTCTAGCAGCAGCATCCGTCTACGTTTTCAGGGGATGGAGGACCACATGCTACAATGTCTTGGCTAGGATTGATGTAGACTATTTTCGAGCATCTTGAGATGCCTCCAGGTCGGAGGGTCAAGCTTGCAACATACATGCTACTTGATTCCACCAAGAGGTGGTGGGATGTTACCACCCAGTCAGAGCATCACAGAGACATGTCGTGATAAGATTTTCAGGCAGTCTTCTATGACTTATTCTTTCCCGAGATGCTGAGGGCAGATAGAGCCTGAGAGTTCATGAATCTGTAGCTGGGTGCTATGTCAGTGATGGACTATTCTGGTCACTTTACCGAGCTTCAGTGTTTTGCACCCGTTCTGGTGGGTGATGAGATGTTTAGGGCCAGGCGCTTTGAGGATGGTCTCCGATATGACATCTGAGCGCTGGTGAATGTTTTCAGTTTGCCTTTAGTACATGCTATTATGAATCAGGTGCTGATTATAGAGAGGAACCTATAGGAAGATAGTGGTGTGGGCCAAGGCGGTTCAGCACCAGTTATTAGTACTATTTCCACTGGTAAGATGAAGAGACAGATGGACTTCTCTCAGGGTGGAAGAACCAGCCGTGCAGTTTCTTCATGTAGCTTAATTAGGTTCTACGAGTGTGGTAAAAAGGGGAACAAGAGACTGCAGTGTCCACATGATCCAGTGGAGTGCCGAGCTTGCAGAAAGATGGGTCATCTGCATCACTTTTGCAGGGAATTTCTACTAGTTGCTAGTGAGAGGGGTTCTGTGTAGACTCCACATGTGGGAGCAGGACCAGTGACTTCTTACCAGTCAGGGAACTAGAATACATTAGGGCTTGCAGGCAGAGATGGTGGTCGTGGCCATGGTAGCCAGACACCAGGATCTCAGAGGCAACAAGGCGGGACAGCTCAGGGTAGCCAGGCTGTGTCGCAGGGCCGTGGCACTGGGCAGGCATATGAAGTGCAATAGACCCAGTAGGAGTAGGATCCCGGACCTTCTACAGTCAGAGATACTATTCTAGTAGCTTCTGTCTTATCTTCAGTACTTTTTGATACGACTGCTACGCATAGTTTTATATCTGTGCCCTTTGTGGAGAGCATTGGGCTCTGTGTTTCTACTTCTTCTGATATCATGACGCTAGACACTCTGTTGGGGACTAGGATGGATAGTGTGCGTCAGTGCAAGGAGTTTTCCCTTGAGGTTGGTGGTTGTCACTTCCTTTTGGACCCCTATGTCTTAGAGATGACATCTTATGACGTCATTCTCGGGATGGACTGGTTGATTCCCTTTCAAGCCTTTGTAGACGACTATCATCGTAGGGTGAGTTTCACGCCACCAGAGGGCGGAGAGTTTCTATACAAGGGAGAATGAGATGTTCAGGTGAGTCGAGATCGAACAGAGCATCGTGGGAGAGGTGGAGTCACAGCCCAGATTGCGATCTTATAACTAAATGACCAGGGGACCTGTCAGGCAGATTTACCTCCAGTGGTTGATCATTTCAGGGATTTCTTCCCAAATGAATTTTCAGGTCTTCCTCCGGAGCAAGAGGTGGATTTCTCTATTGATCTTATGCCAGAAGCAGCATCGGTGTCCATTCCTCCTTATAGGATGGCCACGCCTGAGTTGCAGGAGCTCAAGAGGCAGTTAGAGGAGTTACAGTCAAAGGGTTTTATCCGACCCAGTACTTCTCCTTGGGGTTCTCTAGTCCTCTTTGCGAAGAAAGAGGACGATACTCTCAGACTCTGTGTGAATTATCAGAAGTTGAACTAGTTGATGGTTAAGAAATGATATCCTTTGCCAAGGATTTATGATCTTTTCAATCAACTTCATGGAGAAAGAGTGTTCTCAAATATTGAACTGAGATCAAGATATCACCAGCTGCGTGTGAGACTATCAGATATACCGCTTACGACTTTTAGGAGCAGGTATGGTCTATACGAGTATATGGTTATGTCGTTCGGACTCACGAACGCGCCATCCATTTTCATGGCTCTGATGAATCGTGTGTTCCATCCCTATATGGATTATTTTTTGGTAGTATACGTGGAATATGTCTTGGTGTACTCTCACACTCGACATGACCATGCCACCCATCTTGAGATCGTATTGAGTACACTGAGAGAGCATCAACTATATGCTAATCTCTCAAAGTTCCTTTTTGGATGGACCAGATTCACTTCCTGGGTCATATCATCTCAGAGGCAAGAGTTGCAGTAGACCCAGAGAAGGTGAGAGTAGTAGTTTCCTGGGAGTAGCCTAAGAACGTGTTTGAGATATAGAGTTTCTTAGGGATGGATGGTTACTAAAGACGCTTCATACAGGACTTCTCCCGCTTAGCAGCGGCATTGACAGGTTTGACTAAGAAGGGTATGAAGTTCGTTTGGTAAGAAGCGTGTGAGACAGCCTTTCCGGACCTGAAAGGAAGGTTGACATAAGCACCAGTCCTGATACTTCCAGAGCAGGGGATGAGATATACAGTTTAATGTGATACATCAGGGATTGGGCTATGAGCAGTTTTGATGCAGGGTGATTGAGTTTTTGCATACGGGTCTCGGCAGTTGAGGCCACATGAGATGAATTACCCGACACATGATCTCGAGTTGGCTGCAGTTCTGTATGTGTTTCACTATTGGAGACATTATCTATTGGGAGAACGTTTTGTGGTCTTCACCAACCAAAAAAGTCTCAAGTATATCTTTACTCAGCATGACTTGAATCTGAGACAGCGAAGGTGGGTTGAATACCTTCAGTCCTTCGATTTTGAGCTTGCCTATACACATGGTAAAGGTAATGCAGTAGCTGATGCACTGAGCAGGAAGACTCAGATACAGGCAGTGCAGGAGGCCAGTGGTGAGTGGAAGCTTATGGCTTTGTTCTCTGAGATGAATTTGGAGGTGCACGACAATCAGAAGTAAACTTATCTTTCATCTTTAGCTGTGACTTCTACCCTCCTGGATAGAGTAAGGATGAGACAACTATCCATTTCATAATGCCTAGTTCTACGAGAGTCGGTGGAAAGTGAGGACACTCCTCCTGGGTGGACGATAGGCGATGATGAGGTATTGCATTTCCATAGACGAGTATGAGTTCCAGGGGATACACACGAGGAGCTGATGAGGGAGTTTCATGCTTCATATTGGTAAGTTCATCCTGGGGTTACCAAGATGTACCGAGACTTGAGACGTCAGTACTGGTGGCCGAGTATGAAGAGAGATGTAGCTGGTTTTGTTATGAGATGTTCCACCTATTAGTAGGTGAAGGCGGAGCATCAGAGACCAGCTAGACTGTTACAGCATTTACCCATCCCGGAGTGGAAATGGGATGATGTCGCGATGGACTTCGTGACAGGGTTTCCGAGGTCGCCTCGAGGCAATGATGAAGTGTGGGTTGTTGTGGATAGACTCACGAAGGTAGCTCACTTCTTGCCGATCAAGGAGACCTTTGGTTTTGACGAGCTCAGAAAGTTGTATATCCGAGAGGTCGTATGTCTTTATGGGGTCCCTTGTTCTATCATTTCAGATAGGGATGCCTGTTTTACGTCTCGTCTCTAGTAGAGTTTTCAAAGGGAACTGGGTACACAGGTTCTTCTGAGCACATCTTACCACCCTCAGAATGATGGTCAGTCAGAGCGTATGATACAGGTTCTTGAGGACATGCTTCAAGAATGCGTCCTAGACTTTGGGGGCTCTTGGGAGAATCATATACCCCTAGTTGAGTTTGCTTATAATAACAGTTTCTAAGAAACTATTGAGATGGAACCATACGAGGCTTTATATGGTAGGCCATGCTGATCACCTTTGTGCTAGTTAGAGGCAGGTGAGGCAGCTTTACTGGGACCACATCTCATGCAGGAGACATCTAAGTGGGTCCAGTTGATTCAGAAGTGGATGGATACCACACAGTCTCTTTCGAAATCATATGCTGATCGTCACAAATGACCTTTAGAGTTCGTGGTCGGGGATCAAGTTTTCTTGCATGTTTCATCGAGGTTGGGACAGAGGCGGATCAAGAGACAGGGTAAACTTTCACTGAGGTATGTGGGGATATTTGAGATTCTGGAGAGAGTCAGGCCAGTTGCCTATTGGTTGCAGTTACCACAGAGGTACCGGTCCATGCACGACATCTTCCATATATCTCAGTTGTGACGCTATCATTCAGACCCGTCTCACATCTTTCAGCCCGAGGAGGTTAAGATTCATATCGATGCTTCCTTTGAGGAGAATCTGATTCATATCATGGATAGGAGCATGATGGTTCTCCAAGGCTGGTCAGTTCCTCTTGTATGGGTGCTATGGAAGCATGGACGAGTGTAGGACGAAACCTGGGAGCGGGAGACCGACGTATGTGCTCAGTGGCCAGATTTGTTCACGGCTATATCTTCACAACCCTTGGAAGGGAAATTTGGGGATGAATTTATTTAAGGGGTAAAGTTTGTAAGAACTCGGTTCTTAGTTTTTAGGTACGGGTTTATTCTTTTCTCTTTTCCTTAAGTGTTTTTGAGAAAATAAGGAAAATGGGAAAAATCATAAATTTTGTAAGTACACGCCATGTACTTTTTTTCACACACCGTGTAATTTTGGCCATGTAGGAAGAGTAAACATGGCGTGTAGCCATGTCGGCGATGAAGGGTGTAAAAACTGACTACACACTGTGTAGTGGTCCTTTACACGCCGTGTAGTCAGTCGGTAGGTAAAATAGTAAGGCAGTGTAAGCGGCCGCCAGCTGGGCGATAGTACACGCCATGTAGTTGGGAATACACACCATGTACTCATGTCGACAGATGAACAGTTTGGCAGTGCCGCCAGATGAACAGTTTAATGAAGGAAGTACACGCCGTGTACTCGGAAGTACACGCCATGTACTTTGTTTTTACGCTTAAAATGGGAAATATCCTCCCCTGTTCATAGGGAAGGCTTAGATGGGGAGAAGGAGTGGAAGAGGGAGGTGGGAGCTTTAAAGATCCGCCGAGCGCATGTCAGGAATCCGTTTTCTGCACCGTCGATCTCCCTGGAACAGCACGGGTGAGTTCTCCGTTCTCCTGGAGTAGTTCTTACCAATTCTTCCTCTAAGGGAAGTTATTTGGGTTTGAATGAGTTTTCTTTCACCTTAGATCTACCTCGTTCTGGGACGATTAGTGAAACGTCGTTCGAATATACTGATCAGGGGAATTTAAGGTAGGTGGCTTGGTGTTAATTTCTCCAACTGTTGTGCGTTTGTGTGAATTATTATGCCACAAACTCATGTTAGGGTGTCGTGTGGTTGAGGTCGTAGCTGTTTAAATACCTAGAATTTTATATGTAATTAACCGTGATATTAAAATGTTGTTAGGGATCGCTGCTTGGATCCAAGACCACCCCGGGGGTGCATTCCTCTGTTTAGCCGTTTGGCCAGGATACCCGAGGGTATTCCATGTTTAATTATGCATTAATTTTTCCTTGAGAAGAATGGTATTTAAATTGCATGTTTATTTGTTGGGAATGGCCCGGTTACTTATTCTTGAGGACAATGCTTACTATAGCCCGAGGGAGTGACTGTATTATCCTGAGGGAAACTTTTCATGCCTGAGGGCTGGACTTTTGTTCCCTTAGGGCGAAACTTCGTACGCTTGAGGGAAAATTCTGTTATGCCTAAGGGAATTTCTTGAGGACGAGATTATGATTACCCGAGGGTGAGTTTTTTATTGTATGAGGATGCTGACTGTTTAATTAGAAATTCACCGTGGTGTTTTCTTAATATTAAATGGTTGAATGAATAATTAAAATGGAAATATAACTAGTAATTTAGTTACATTGAGTACTTCTTTTTTTATTTCATTTACTTTTGCACACTGTTGTTGCATGTTTACACATAGTTGGGCACATGCCTTTGATGGGTGCCTACTAGGATTTATTTCTCACACCCTATTTGGGCCATGCTTTTCGGCCCAAATAGATTATATTGCTATAGGTGTGGATAGGGGAAAGAGTCTCTATACAGGTACTTGATTACTGATGAGGAGTAGGGGAGCATGGGACCGGGCTGAGGCTCGCGATGCTACCGGCTGTTTTGTTCCGTTTTGCTTTCCTGTAATTGTACTATACTGTATTGTTGTGTAACATATTCTGGCTATTTTCTTAGGATTTGAGGCATGTTACACCATTATTTATATACTGTTCGGTTATTTCTACTATAGTTGTTTAATTCAGTTGTGTATGGTTTACAGATTCCGATGTTGTCGTATGTTTTATTTCATTCCGTTGCGTTACACTTTGACAAATGCGGGCATAGTTTCCCCACTATCAGACCTAGTCCCTCATTGCTAGTTGGTAGCTGCTGGAATTTGGGGAAATACGCTTTAGGTCTTGTGAAGAACCGGGTTTGGGGCACCCGTTGAGTGGCACCCGGAGCTGAGAAGTTACAAATACCACCCCTAAAGGAAAACAAAAACATGATAATTTAACATATATAACTAAAAGTGGAAATACAAAGGATCCCATACCTTAAACAAAGCTCTTAAAACCATTATATAAATATGGAACCAAATGAATATGTCTTCCAAGATCCATAATAAAAGGAAAAACCTCAATCAACCTGGAACACATCATCCCACATCATTCCCTTACCAAAATAACAGCAAAACAAGTTGTTCCTTTGATAAGAACCTTTTCTGGATGAAGAATTGGGAGAAAACATATGGAAAGAGGGGAACTCACATAAAACTAGAAAGGATTGATCCCCAAATGATGGGGTTTAAATTCAACAAAAATGGGATAAAATATATAATAGAGATGCAATTAGTCCACCTAAGAACTTAGAGAAAATTTAGAAGAATGATGGGGTTCAATGGAATTCATGATTTTATAGGAATTATGGAAAATATAACACTACAGTGGAAGAATACTCACCATGGATAAGATAATATGATAGATATTCCATAAGGGAAGATACTACACCATAGTGGGGCTAGTCAAATCCCTGTTTGAGAAACATGGTGAGGTTTATGTTGTTAATCCAAAAAACTAGAGAGGACTCGATGATGTAGGAGGGCCCACCACACTATAAGACTCAAATGAAAAGAAAATTCCCACACTATAGTAATTATCCATGGATAAACTAAGACAAAAATTATAAAACTTCAAAATTATCTCCTCTTGGACTCCATGTCATATCTAGGTTACCATAGTATAGCCATTATTAATTTGAAATAACTATAAAAACTTTTTCTCCCAAACTCAATGCCGAAATCTAACTCTATGACACATTTATTCCTAAAAAGGAAGAAGAATTGAAATTCCACCTCAAAGACTCAACACCACATCTAGACTCTATACACTGAAATGACTACCATAAGTAACAACAAAACCCTCAACACTATAGAATTCCTATAAACTAAATTTTTTAGTTATAAATCCTCCTTTTACCCTCTTACTACCTCAAAACATCCCCCTAAAACCACCATCACGAGAATTACCAAAATTTATTGGATCAGAAGGTATGAAATAATACATCAGATACCCCTTAAACTATTCCCCTACTCAAGAATAAAAAAAACTTGAATCATAGAAAGCAATGTAAGGGTCCGAACAACTATCCTATGAGTTCAAAAGGATCTCATTACAAATAAAACACTTCCACCATCTCACACCAACAACAATACACCTATTATTCACACAACCATCTACAACACCATTCCAACCCCTACATGGGAAAATCCAAAAACCACCTAAAATGTTGCACAACACTTCCTCAAGCACTCAAATAAAGGAAACCTTTCCTCCATATCATGACATTGTTTGATTTGTGTGAAACTTGCATGCCCGAACATAGTTTTAAAATATGTTGTAAATATAAAACGTCTTGATTAGGAAGATGTTTTTCCATATTCATATACTTGAATCCATGACATAGATTTACAACAATGAAAAAAGGAACATCACATAAAACAATGTGGTTCAAATATCACATCATCAAAGTAAAATAGAACAAGGAAAAATTCAAAATAACTCCTAGTACTAGGTACACATTTTCATATCATGATCCCAAGTACTATCTTCTAAGAAACCATGACAAAAAAATTAAAACAATGTAATGGTCTATCCATAAAATACCTTATCCTAATGGTCTTGGATCTTTACTAAACACTCCATGAACATCACAACTTCCACAATATCCAGCTCCCCTAGTCAATGGCATGGGAGTTATCATGAATATGCTAACAAAGAAGAGGCATGTGTAAGATTTCATCAATCATATCTAGATGCAATGGAAGTACCATAAAATAATCAACCTAATAAATTCTCCGCAACACCTCAAAGGGCCCAACAAACTGGGGTGAGTGGCTACCCCTATCAAACCTCCACTGCCCATGATGAGGAGAAACCTTCAGGAATAGTAGTCTCCCACTAAACAATCCACGAGCTTCCTCTTGTGATAAATATAAGACTTATATAATTAATATGTCACATTAATCCTCTCATGAAAAACTTTAACTTTCTCTATTATTCTCTATGCCATATCAGGATCGAGAACTGAGGACTCCCCAGCCTCATGCAATCAAAATAGAGAATGAAATGAACTCCCATACAAAGCCTCAAATGGGGCCATGCCACTGGATGATTGATATATATTGTTGTAAGTAAACTCAAATAATGTAAGGTTATTTAACCAAGATCTTCCAAAATCCAATATGTAATCTCACAATATATCCTATAGTGTCTGGATGGTTTTCTCCATATTCCCATCATTCTGAGGGTGGAAAGCGGTGCTAAAGTGAAACTAGGAGCCGAATTCATACTACAATCCCCAATAGAACCATGAAGTAAAATGAGGATCCTGATTAAAGATTATGGTACTCATTACACCATGAATCCTAACCACATCATCTATATATCTTCTTTCCAATACATCCATGACACCCGATTCACAGATCACCAGAAAAAGGGATGAATTCATTAGTCGGTAAAAAATCACCCAATTCAAACAATAACACAAAAAATCATGCTAAGTGAACCTCCAATAGGTATCTACCTTGAAAGTGGTATAACCTCAATTTCTCATTCTGTAGACTTAGAGTACTTGTATTTGATTTTGTGGTGCCCTAAAATCCTATGTCCTTTCTAGTTTCCCAAGAATATGTCATGCAACAAGATTGACTGGAACTATTACCCCACCAATCCATTAAATCTTCACTATGACTAAATACAAAATACACTCTATCTATCATCCAAAACCTTTAATACCACTCTATCATGACCCTATCCCTCCAAAGTTACCCCTCCTAGGACAACAATTAAGAAAGATAGATAATGACCCCTGAGTCCCAACTTCAGTAGTCTCTGGGTTGACGACTAGCACTGAGGGTATAAAAATTTCACATATGGAAGGACTTCACTAAAAAATGATATGGGGATGAGAGATAGGATAATCAATTGAAATTAAATGTATTAAATAATATAAAATAAAGTAATCCAAAGCCATCCTATAATGAATGTATAAATTAAATAGGTACAAAGAGTCTACAATAATTACCAAAAGAAAATCTTAAGGTAGCGATGCCACAACAACTCCAATGCTTGAGATAGTAATTTCCATCATGGTCCATGAAGTCCTCCTAGAACCCTGAAAAATAGTTTATATATATGTGGGGTGAATATAACATGTATAATCAGTAGGATCATACCTAGGGTCTCTTAGGTACATGTGAAAAGGGCATACTAATATAATCGAGAGAAAATGAAAAAACCAAAAACACATAAGAAAATAAACTAACAAATAACATCCTCACCAAGAAATTATTTCCAAATAATTAATCCAAGTATAGTACCAAAATAAGAAGTATATCAATAAAAATGGTACCCCACACTACTTTCTTATTGATTTTCCACTCTCACACCCCAACATCACACGTCTTGGTGCTCCCATCTCTTCCACATAGTAACCAATCATAAATACATGTAGTAAACTACATCATGATAAGAACACCTACATAACTATACATCACATCCTACCCAAGACACCTAGGCCACTACATCACATCTCACCCAAAGAAACCTTGGCCACCACATCACATCTCAACCACTTCCATAACCATAATAGTAGGGAATCGTAAACATGAAGGAGAAAAACCTCACATCATCCTCTAATAATGAATGAAACCCAATTTTTAAAAACTTATAAATCTCATCAAATATTACTTCTAGTTAACTTTTTACCTTTAACCATCAAAGCATATGTATAAGAACCATTCCTAGAAGTAAGAGAGGGAAAGAATGGGTATCCAAAAATCTATCCTCACCATCTAGGATATTGATAAAAACACTCTCACAATATTTTGGTGTCATTTAATAGTGATTGAACCAGCTGTGGTGCATATAGAAATCACAATAAAAATACAATATTTAATAGTCAGTCAAAAAAGACCAATATATGAGTTTTCAACAAGAATACCATGCCAACTCACAACATCGCCACAAGACCTCATAACCTCCACCACTTTCATTGCCTGTTATAAATTATTCCCACAACATAAGAAAAATATAACCTCAAGTCACATTATATATTTATTTTCAAAAAAATACATTTCCATATTTTTCAAATTTTCAACTCTCTCCATTTATTAAGACAATTCTTCTCATATTTAAAAATAGACATATTAACCAGAATTTTCATTTTAATTAAAGAGTTCATTTACCATTACAATCCACTATATTTATGTTTTATTATTAACAAGTTATTACATCACTATTAAAAAACTATCATAACACTCCATAACATAATAACAACAAAAAAACTCACCTTCCTCATATCAACATGCCCCATATATAATCACAACTACATCTCAATATAGCTTCCACATCACAACCACTTACCATATCAACCATGTCTTATCACATCTTCCTCATTAATCAAAGCCACACATCATAAACACTTTTAATATAATCTATTTCAATTTAGAGAAATTTATTTTATCATGTTCACTTATTTATTCTCAAGGAAATTCTCATAAAAACAAATAATTGCCATGGAAAAATGATTAATTGGAAATATCTAATGGATTATCCATTTCATTAAAGGTGATATAAAAAAATCACAAAATCAATGGTTCTACAAATATATCAATTCCAATACAATAAAGTTGACCAACACATCTTATTTTTAGTAATGATATCAAGCATTCTTAGTCTTAATAAAAATAGCATCAAAAGGGGTAAAAATGTGATTACTTCCCCAATACCATTCAATTTTAATTAATCCAATTATATTAATTAATCTAGTGTTTACCATCTCCATAAAGAAAAAAAAATGTATGATAATTTCACATATACAACTAATAGTTGAAATACAAAGGATACCTTAACTCAAATTAAGATTTTCAAAAAACTTTGAAAAGTTATAATAGGAGTAAGATGGCCTCCAAGAACCCCAAACAAAAGGAAACACCTTTAATATCCTAGAAAACACTAACTAGCAACATTAACTTACCAAAAAAACACAAAAAATTGTTGTTACCTTGACAACAACCTTATCTATATAAAGAACACGGAGAAAACATGGAGAATAAAATAGGGGAACTCACCTAAAACAACCAAGGATCGATATACCAAGGTTGGGGTTGAAATAAAATGAAAAGAGGATGAAATAACTCCTAGGTATGAACTTGGGTCACCTAATAATTAATATAAAACCCATAATAATTATGGGGATTATGGGGGTTTAGGATTTTATAAGAATTCTAGAAAACATAACACCACGATGCAAGACACCTCAACATGAAAAAAAGATAACATAGGAAAAGACCATCATGAAACGGAAGGTACTACACTGTTGTATGGATGGTAAAAGCCTCATATAATAAACATGATGGGGTCCATACCATAGATATGAAGAACCAGGTAGGAGAACACAACTTTAGAGGAACCACCATGCCACATGACTCAACCACTAAGAAACTTCCCACACTGCAACCTTGATCCACATTGCAGATACCTTAAAAATAGAACCAAAAAATTAATTCATCTAGGAATACACTCCATATCTAGGTGACCTTGATGAAGCCATGATGAATTTGTAAGAACCCCAAAAATTCTTTCTCCCAAACTCCATGTTGTATCCTCTCTCTATGCCACAACTATATCAAATAGGAAAGCACTAAAATTCCACCTATATACCTCTATACTTTATCCCACCTCTATAATCCATAGTGAATATCCTTATGGTGTATCTAAACACTTCATTATGTAAAATACTCCTTGGTAGACTTTTTTATCTACAACTCCTCCTTTTACCCACCAAATTCATTAAAACTTGCCCCAGACACCTCTATCTTTAGAATTCCCATAAAGTAACATCTCATAAGCACCATAACATTAAAAAAAACAACAATAATCCTATACTAGATAGTAAAAAATTTAACTAATTTGAGTTAATTATTCCATATATTCATTATTTGAGCATTAAAATTTTAGATATTATTATTAATGGATTTACACTACCAAGATAAATTACATATTTATCCCAAATAGTTTGAAAGAACATTGAAATTAGTGGATAATATAAAATTTCATTATTTTACTCACTATAAAAGATATTATTAATAATGATATTAGGATAAAAATGTGCTAATGATACTTGGGATAAACTATATTCCATATATGAAGTTGAGAGGAGTGTCAAATAATCAATGTTTTAAATTTATATCTCTTAATTAAAGGACTCGAAAATGATGTAAAATAGGTTGATTAATGAGTTATTCATCCATGTTAATGGTATTATGGTCACAATATGAGGCTACAAAGAGAAATTATCAGACTATATGGTGATCAATAAATATATTTGATAACTTTCAGATAAGTTTGACACTAACATTTTAATGTTAGAGGATAAATACTTTGATATTTTTTCATGAAATAAGCTTCAAAATACCATAATTGAATATGGAATGAGGATGGGTTCATCCCATAATAATAAGTAAAATATTGAGTAATAAGTGGCCTTAAAATATCTAAATAAACTTAAAAGAAATTATCATAATATGGAACACCATGAGGCATCCAGTTAATACGTATAAAATCCAAGTTATGATGATATAATGTTTTTTCTATCGAGATACTTCAAGAAAAGAAAAGTGAATTACAAAGAGAAGATCATGTTAAAATTTTTAAAATATGGGAAGGATGGATAGATTGTAATTAATTATAAAAGGAAGATTCATGATAAAGATGGTAGATATTAACACCTAATGTGATATTTCAAAAGAAAAATATCAAGGGTGTTATAAAATATAATTGTGATCCATTTTATGAGGGAAATGTCAATATGGGTTCACAAACTAATAGGTTAAATATGTTATATGAGTTGGAATAAGAGAATTATAGCGAGGATAAATATTTTGATCAAGAAATAATTAAAGATGAAGGTGAACATGTCTACAAGGTTCATGAGAAAAACAATGAAGTTTTATCATGTGATGAAGTAGAGGATGGTGGTGAAGAAAAAGAGATAAAAAATGGAATACTAGATAGGATTCAAACATCAATTGTTAATAAACAAAATTTAAAAATTATAAAAGGATAAAGAATCACTAAATAGGTCATGCGACATAGTTGAAGTGAAATCATAATTCATAAAGAAGGAGGTAGACCTAATAAAGAAGATATAAGACTTGAATATTTTTCTTATAGAAAATAGTAATATTATCAATGATATGAATCCATGGAAAATAAAAAGGATTAATAGGTTTATATTCTTAAATAAAATTTTCTTAACAGAAATAACTATTTGAAAAATTCCAAATTCAAATATGAGAGATTGTTGGAAATGATTGAGGAAAGATCAAAATACAATGAGAAGATATCTAAGGAATCAAAAAATAGTTGAGAGTGTTTAAAATATTAAATGACTCAATACATGGGAACACAAGTACAAATATATGTTAATGGGATTATATTTGGATCCTTACATAATAAGTGGGCTAAATTTATTGTTTTAATAGGGAAAAACCAGATTACTACCATTTATAAACATGTTAAATAAAATAAAAAATATGATATATTTTGGAGAGTGAAAAATTAAAATAAACTTACCATGATAAAAAAGGATAATAGAAGAATATGTTATAGAAATGGATTAGAAGATTTAGTTCTAATTTTAACTCAAATTAAACCAAAATAACATGGTAAAAGTGTTAGATAGTGTAACGAATCATATTTTCATAAAGGTATGAATCACTTTTTTGGGTTCAAATCCTTTATTTTATCATAGTAAATGTGAACTATGAACTAATAAAGGTTTCAAGAGAATAAATTTCTTGTTCAAATCCTAGAGATCTAGAAAATGGAGAAATAGAATGGGCCGCATGGTTAGAGAACTATTAGTACTAACCATGAAAGTCAACTGTGTGAGGAACCTTGTACACAGTATAGGCTGCACAGTTTGTTTGAAACTGTGTGAACCAGGGTTCATACCTGTATGAAAACTATAGAAACCTTGAAAGTGGATTTTTTCATGTCTTGTGCATGGTTATTCAAACTTTTCACCTAGCCCGTGTGAGTGTGGTTCATGGATAGTGGATTCATCATAGTTGACGTGTGGTTTGAAAAAACATTAAACCAAACCATGTGACCCCATTTTTTAGGGTGATTTTATGATTTTCCCTTAAATTATTTAAAACCCTATCCTTTATTTTTATTTTTCTCAAATAGATAGATCTCCCTAATTTCTACCATGATATATCCTCCTCAAGCTCTCCACCTAGGCTTCTTGATAACTTCTCAACCCAAGCTCTATTTTCATCATTATTTAAATGTTAGATCCAAAATGGTATGATCCCTATTACTATTACTTACTATATTAGTTTATCTCCCCATCTATTGCAATATTTTGGTGTAAGATCATTTTCCCTATTTTTAGGGATTTTTTCTATTTTGGTGATTTTTTTCATTGTTTTACAAATCAAAAGCTGACACTGGACAAGTGGTCATATAAGGACCTAGGGTTGGTGGTCTAGTAATTTACCCTCATGGTTTATGTGTTTTAATAGAATTTGATGATGTGTACCATGCTATAAATTCCCATGAAATGACTTAAATGTGTTATACCTTGAATTAATTGAACCATTCTTAGACACCCATGTAGATCTATGTTAAATTATTATAGGATGCTAACATCATTGATTTCCACCCATTTGGGCGTGTCAAATGAAATACTATCCTTTTATGTAAATGTTTAAACTACTAAACATAATCTAAGTGTTCGACTTGAATTGGAAATTTAATTTCCTCACCTTGTAAATTTAATTTCATAATTAAGTTAAATGAGAGTGTGTGTCAAGGTCATGCCATATTTTATATATTTATAAACATGAATTACATGAATTTTTCACCATTGGTTAATTGTTATAATTGATTATAAATACATTAGAGGTAAAACATCATAGATATTACCATTAGTATGCCATGGATATTGACTATTGAACAATATTTAAGGGTTCTATTGAGCATGGAGTTTAACACTCTCTTATGTTGAGTGCTAGGAATGGCGTCTCACATCATTATACTTTTATTTAGGTGATGGTCATGGTGTTCCTTGTTCCTTTTCTTTAGGTGTTGGAAATGATGACTCACCCTATGTCTTGAGTGTTGAGAATGATGTATCACATTCATATAAGATTTAGAGATTGTACCTTTTACGAATCTATTAACTCGTTATACTAGTTATGGATGTTTGAGTTATACCCCTGGTCTAGCTAGCACCTAGTAGCCATGTATATGCCTAACATTTCCTCATGTATATAGTGTATATACATGTATACATACTATATATATGTATATATGATTATTATTCTATATGTGGTTACTAATTAGTCTCATTTTGACCTATGCCAAAGTTGGTAGATCTAGCTAGGTGTCATAAAGGAACACGAGTAAACAATTATTTATTCTTTAACACTGTTTATTATTCTTTTCTATTATACCTAAACACTTCTATGGTATTTAAACTGGATGGATTATTCTAGACACCATTGGTGGTGAACTACTGAGTTTATCTAACACCCTAATTGAGCCACATTTGGTACCGAATTAGATTTCATGACTATAATTGTGGATAAGAAAAATAACCCTATCATGGATGATTTATCTTTTTTACTTTTCAGCATGAAGCATGGGAGAAGAGGACCATGCATATTCTCTTGATGCAAGTGGATCTACCTTTTAGTATTTTTTTTATTTTTGGATAGCATGTTTTATATGCTTGTCCTATGTATCCCTTGAATCCCCTTTTTTATATCATCATGTCATAAAATCATTATATAGGACTTGACCTTGGTTTTTGATTATTATTATAATTGATTAGTTGTTTATGATTAAACAGTTGATACACATACATATTTCCAATATTTCATCTGTTATATTATGTTTCCACTATTTCTATTTATTTGTTATATTCACTGTACCGCTATGATAGGAGGGTATATTCTCCCCACCATACTACCTTGGACCATCACTGCTAGTTGGAAACCTTTAGAATGTGGGGAGGTGCGCTTGAGGCCAAGTGACCCCCAACTCAAAGCACCATCTTAGTGGATCTTAGGTCGAGGCGTTAGAAAGTGGTATCAGAGCTATTTTTACTTTTTTTTCTTACTGTTTGGTCATTAAATAAAAGACTATGATGTAATGGAATTTAGAAATGAGCCTATTACTCATAGTTTCTAACCCACATACAAGAGAAACCTGAATTACCTAGGATGGGTTATTTCTGTTACGATTTTCACCTATTATAGTTGACATGACTTCACCATGGGGTGATGCACATGCTTTTTGAAATTATTCTTATCAATTTTATTTTATTTATTATGAATTATCATTTCCTTAGCCTGATAATAGAAGGAATTAGCTTCTCATGCCTCGTTGTAGCCACCTTAGGACTAATATTCCATGTATTTTCCATGACACATCTACTTTCTTCATGCATTGCTTCATGCATATAGTTAGTACCTAGTTTTTTGTATTTGAAATGTGATAAATAATTTTTTAGGATTAATTAATTATATTAATTAAAGATCCTAAACTATTATAAATGGTGTTTTCCTAAATATATTGGTGAAAAATCCTTCATTGGAAATTTATACCATGTTGTGGGTTCTATACCTACTAGTTATATAGACCACAACAATGTTAGTTGATTGAATTACTTGAATGAAAAAGGTGAATTATGGAGAAAGTATATAAAGGGTTATTCATGTAATAAAATCATTTCATATGACCTGTTAAATCCTGATACCAGAAGTAGAGGGAATAAAGCTATTAAATGATGTGCTTATTGAAATTTATAAGGAGTATGACCTTTATAAATTGGGAATGGAGACACATTTTTCTAGACCATGTTATATACACACACATATATATATCTATATAATATAGTGTAAACCTGAAATGAATTTATTTATTTTAAAAATGGTTACAAGTAAATGGGATGACAACTGCAAAGTAAAGGGTGATTTATTATATACATTTGAATTTAAATTCAATATATTAGAATATTTATTATGTTACATGAGACCTAGACCTGAAACCGACCTTAGTATTCTGTAGTCAGCAGTGTCTCTTACATTCTTATGGATTTTTTATGGTCTTCCACTTATCACTGAGTCCTAGATTTTGGGGTCAACATAGAGGTGTGGTCTTTTTTGTAAGAAGGATTTATATAAATCTTGTTTTGTATAGAAGGTATTCCAAGTGTTAATTATTTTATAAGGCATACATTTTGAATTTTAGAATCAATACACTATGATGACTTTGAGTCGCATCCCTGGAAGGTGATGACAACCTTGCACAAGAGTTGGTAGGATCTGAAATACCAGTGATACCTCCTATAGTGCCACCTATGGAACTACCTTTTATTCATAATATGAGCACTGAAACCCAGTTTAGATAGGGTTTTCTTAGTACTATTCATTTCATACAAGGAGTTCCTCGACCAACCTAGACTATGGAAGAGTTGACTTAGGAGTTATAGAAGAAACATCCTCCCACATTCTCGGAGGATGGTGGACCACATGTTTATAAGTTATGGATAGAGGCTATGCTTTCTATCTTGGAGCATATAGAGGTTCCTACAGAGTGGAGGTTCAATATAATTTCTCATATTCTATTGGGATCTGAACATGCTAGATATTTATAGTATAACCTGATATGGATATATTTATAGATGGTATTCTATGATTATTTTTTTCCATATACATTGAGATATGACCAGGCTAGATATTTCATTAACCTATAGTAGTGAGATATGTTTTCCATGGAGTATTTTTCTCATTTTACTAAGCTGTAGAGATTCAATATGACCTTATTTGGTGATTATCTCATGAATGCGGTGTGATTTGAGGATGGGATGGTATATGACATCTGATCACATGCCAATTTATTCTAATTGACTATTATTTTTGAGATAGTCAACTAGAACCAAATTATTGAGAATAATTTGAGGGAATCTAATGGTGTGAGACATGGTAGTTCAGCAACCAAACCTGGAAGTGGTTCTTCTACAAAAAGGAAGCAATGCTTTGAGGTTGATCACGAGGGTAGTGGCAGTTAGGAAAATCTTACTTCCTAATATGTCACTAATGTGGGAAATCAGGATACATGAAACCCTAGTGTATGTGTGATCCAGATAAATGTAGAGGATGCATCAGGATGGGGTGTATCCAGTGAATCTACAAGAATTTTCCATCAGTTCCTAGAGAGAGGGGATCTACACCTACCCCATGTTCTAGAGAAGGGCTAATAGTATCCCTCTAGGAAGAAAGCTAGAATACCACCGACTACTTAGGATGAGGTGGTGGTCGAGGCCAAGGCAATCAGACCCCGGGCATTCTATTCTAGAATAGCAAACCTACTTAAGGATGTCAAGTTGTGACATGGGGCCATGATATGCTCCAGTTACATATAGTGTAGAATATTCCAAGGAAACAGAGAACACAAACCTTCTACTATTCTAGATAATATTCTAGTAGCCTATAATTTATTTATTTTTCCTTATTTGACATAGGAACATCACACTCTTTTATATCTGTAGAAATTATAGAGAGTTTAGATGTTGAGATAGAATATTATAGTGGCACAATGACAATCAATACCCTAATGGGAATTCGGTCAGAGAACATTCTTTTATGTAAGGATTTTCCTCTTGAGATAGGTGGGTATCTCTTAATATGGAATCTGTTCATCCTCTAAATGAAAAGGTTTGATGTAATTATTGATATGGATTAGTTAGTTCCCTATCAAACTCACATTAATTTTTACCCTCATAGGGTGATGTTTACATCACCATAGGGTGGTAGACATGTCTATAAGGAAGAATGAGACATCGATTCATCTTGAGATAGACCTTAGCATCAGGGGTTGGGCCAAGTGATAGACTATATTTATAGTCTTTTATTATTTGATCAGGGGTTACAACCTTCCATTTACATCCTCTGGTGGATCATTTTAGGTAATTATTCCTTGATTAATTTTCTAAGATAACTCTAGTGATAGGGGTATAATTCACCATTGAACAACTATTAGGACCAACACCAGTTTCTATTCATCCTTATAGGATGAAGCCTATGGAGATTATGGAGTTTAGAAAACAATTAGAATATATGGAGGCTAAAGGTTTTATATTCCCCGACACTTCTCTGTGGTGTTCACCAGTCCATTTTTCTAATAAATAGGATGATACCCCCATGATTTTTGTGGATTTACGACGGTTGAACCAACTTATGGTTAAGAACCAATATCCACTTCCATAAATAGATGAACTCTTTGATTATCTCTAGGGATAATGGGTGTTTTCAAAAATTTATTTTAGGTCAGAATATCATTATATGCATGTTATATCTTTAGACATACCTCATACAGATTTCCAAAGAAGGTATGGTATTTATGAGTACCTAGTAATTCCACTCAATCTCATGACTGTGGAAACTATTTTTATGGCTACGATGAATCAACTTTTACACCCGTGTCTAGATTAATTTTTGGTAGTCTTTATGGATGATATATTAATATATTCTCGATCTTGACATGAACATGGAAAAAATCTTGATATTGTGCTGAATATATTGAGGGAGAATAAATTATATTCTAATATAAGAAAATGAAACTTTTGGATCAATGAAGTTCACTTCCTAGGTCATATCATCTCAGATCTAGGAGTATCAATAGACCAAGAGAAGGTGAGAGATATAGTTTCCTAGGATAAACTCAAGAAAGTATTTTATATAAGTAGTTTCTTGGGGATAGCTAGGTATTATAGATGCTTCATCTTGGATTTATCATGACTAGCATTTCCATTTACTAGTTTTACTAAGAACGGTGTGGAATTCGTATGGTCAGAAGATTATAAAGCATCCTTTAAGGAGTTGAAGGGTATATTGAATTTATCACCAATCCTAATTATTTCTGAGCTAGGAAGTATATATAATATTTACTGTGATGCATTAAGTATTGGGATGTGGGTTGTTCAGATGTAGGACAAGTGAGTCGTAGCATATGAGTCTCATTAGTTGAGGACTTATAAGTGTAGTTACTAGACACACAACCTTGAGATAACATTTTTCATTCATAATATATGTTGTTAGAGACATTATTTTCATGGGGAACATTTTGTGGTGTTCATAGACCATAAAATACTCAAGTATATCTTCATGAAGTGTGATCTAATTATCAGGCAGTATAGATGGGTCGAGTACCTACAATCATTTGATTTTGAGCTTGCCTACACACCAGGGAAAGTTAATGCTATTGTTTATGATCTGATTTTAAAGACTAAAACATAGGAAGTTCATAAGGTTAGTGGTGAGTGGCGGCTTATGACCTTATTTTTAGATATGCATGTTGAGGTTTAAAAGGATCGTGGGTAGAAATTCCTCTTAGCTTTAATAGTGAACTATACCCTTATGGAATGGGTAAGAATGAGGTAAATCTCATATTCCAAGGTCCTAGTAATAAGGGAAATTATCTCAGATGATGATTCATCTTCTAGTTGGACTGTTGACGAGGATGAGACCATACACTATCGTGGGAATGTATGGGTCCCAGTAGACATCCAGGAGGAGTTCATGTAGGAATATCATGCTTTAGTTTAGCCAATACATCTTGGTGTCACCAATATGTATTGAAAATTTCATCTCTAGTATTGGTGTCATGCTATAAAATCAAAAATAGCTGGCTTTATCACTCAGTGTTCCACTTGTCAGTAGGTGAAGGAGGAACATCTGTAACTAGTAGGAAATTTATATCTATTTTCTATTCTCAAGTGGAAATGGGATGATGTCTCTATGGACATCATGATAGGTTTTCCTAGATCAACTCAAGGTAACAATATAATTTGGCTGGTTTTTGATCATTTGATGAAGTTCACACACTTATTACCTGTTTGAGAGACTTTTGTAGTAGAAGAGTTATGTAGGTTTTATGTTAGGGAGGTCATATATCTTCATGGAGATCCATGTTCTATCATATATGATAGGGACACTCACTTCACATCTTGGTTCTAGTTGGGGTTGTAGAAGTCCTTTGGTACACATGTGCTCCCGAGTGCAACCTATCACCCTCAAACTAATGGATAAATAGAGTGTGTGATTTAGGTGTTGGATGACATGATTTGTGCATGTGTACTTGACTTTGGTGGTTCCTGGGAGAAACACATACCCTTAGTTGAGTTCACCTATAATAATAGCTATTAGGATATCATCCAAATGGATCATTACAATAATTTATATGGTATTCCATTCCAATCATCTCTATTCTTGTTATAGATAAAGGAGGAATCTTTGCTTGGACCATGTCTCATTTCGGGGAATTTAGAGTAGGTTTAGCTGATCATGATGTGTATATTGATAGATAAGTAAAAACATTAGTCTTATGCCAATTGATATTGATGAAATATTAATTTCAAGGATGGGGATCTGGTCTTCTTGCATGTTTCACCTAGGTTGGGCCATTAACATATTCAGAAGTAGGGAAAGCTCCCAGCTTGGTTCATGGATCTATTGAAATATTAGAGAGAATTGTGATATTGGTTTATCAGATAACACTTACTAAGAGATTTTGGTCTATGTATGATGTATTTCATGTGCCATAGATTTGTCGATATTATCCAGACCTGATGCAAGTTTTATACCCTGATGATATTGAGTTAAATGTGGATGCTTCCATTTAGAAGTATCTAATGCGTATTGTGGATTGGAGCATGATGACACTCTGAGGTAGGTCAATTTCATTAGTATGGTTTTTATGATAGTACAACTAAGTACAAGATAATACCTAGGAATAACAATGTAACACCTATTCTCAATGGCCAAAGATTTTCTCAGATGACCCCTCTTTACCCTCTGAAGACCAACTTTGGGATGAGTTACTTTAAGTAGGGTAGGTTGTAATGAACCATCTTTTACTAAAGGTGTGACTCATTTTATTCAGTTCAAATCCTTTTTTTTATATTGTTAAACATTCCATATGACCTAAGGAAGGTTTCAAGAGTGTTTGAGGCTTGTTCAGAGCACAAATCTCTGAAAAATTGAGAAACAAAATGGGCCAAACAGTTAACATAATGTTATTGCTAACTATGTGACTCAACCGTGCGATACACCTAATGAATATGAGAGGCCACACGATCTTTTTAAAACTACGTGAGCCAGGCCACACACCTTTTCAAAAACTACAGACATATTGACAGTGTATTTTCACACGGCTTGCGCATGGTTAGTGAAACTATGCACCTAGACCATGTTGGGGGGGGGGGGGGGTTATGGGAAGCAGAGGCAAAAAGGTTGGTGCACAGTTTGGAAAACCATGTGGCCAAATGGTGCAACATATTTTTAGGGTGATTTTACAATTTTTCCCTTAAATTATTTAAAAACCTTTCCTTTTATTTTCTTATTCCTTAGGGGAAACATCTCCCTCATTTCTCCAATGAGAGTTACTCCTTAATCTCTCCACCTAGGTTTATTTATAAATTTTCCAACCAAACTCTATTTTCATCATCATAAGAAGGGTTGGATATACAATGGTAATCTCCCTAAACCACTTGCTTCCTATCATAGTTTATCTTCACGTCACTTGTGCTATTTAAGTGTGAGATCATTTTCCCTATTTTTAGGTTAGCTGCTTATTTGTGAAATTTCTTCCGTTATTCTTTGAATTAAAGGCTGAAACTGGATGAGTGGTTATCTACAAACCAAAGGTATTTGGTCTAGTAATTTTTCCTCAGGGTTTATATGTTTTTATAGCGTTTAATGATGTGATGCGTGCCAATTTTTTTTGTGTAATTACTTAAATGTTTTCTTCCTTCTTTAATTAATTGAACCATGCTTAAACACTCATGTTGACCAATGTTCAATTATTAAGGGACAACAACATTGTTGATTTCCACCCCCTTCATTGTCCCAGATGAAATGAACTCATTTTAGGTAAATGTTAAAATGACCAAACACCATATAAGTTTTCTTCTTGAATAGGAAATTTAATTTTCTTACACTGTAAATTAAATGGATTAATTAAATTAAATGAGAGTGGGTTTTAAGGACACACTACATGTTATATATTTATAAACATTAATTAAAAGAATTTTACACACTTAGTTAATTTTTCTAAGTGATTATAATTTTTTATAGGTAAACCCTCATAAATATTACCATTATTATGAATTGGTTATTAGTTGTTGAACAATAATTAATGGTTCTATTGAGCATTGTGTTTCACTCTCACTTATGTTGGGTGATGGGCATGACATCTCACACTATTATGCTTTTATTTGGGTGATGGGAATGGCGTTCCACATTACTTTTCTCTGGGTTTTGGGAATGATGACTCACCCCACCATATTTAGGGATGAGTATGATTTTTGACATTCATATAAGATTTAGGTATTGTACCCTTGCTGGATCCATTGTCTCATTAGACTAGTTATGGATGCTTGAGTTACGCCTTGAGTCCAGCTAGAACATATTAGCCATGTAAATGTCTATAAATTACCTCACATAAATAGTGAATATACATGTATATATATTATATATATATGATTATATATATATATATTTAATGATTAGACTTATTCCAGCCTATGCCAAAGTAGGTGGAGCTAGTCAGGTGTCCTAAAAGAACCTAAGCTGTCTATTATTTATTATTCAGTATTTATTATTATTATTTTTTATCATACCTACACACTGTTATGCCATGTAAATTGGATGGATTATTCTAGATACCATTGGTGGTGGATTAATGGGTTTATCTCACACCCTACTCAGACCACATTTGGGACCCAAGTAGACTGCATGACTACATATGTGGATAAGGGAAAGTGTCTTATCACTGATGCTGTATTTTTTTTCCTTTTTAGTGTGGATTATGGGAGAAGAGGATTGAGTGCATGATCATGATTCTAGTGGATTCTCTTTTTGGTATTTTTTATTTTTTAGCATGTTGTATAAATCTATCCCCCTGTATCCATTGTATCCCCTTTTTGTATATTAACATTACTTGAAATCATTGTGTATGAATTAGACTTGAGATTTGATTATTATTATAGTTTCTTGGCTGTTTATGCTTCCTCATTTGATTCTTACACTTGTTTCCTCTGTACCATTTGTTATATTATGATTTTAATATTATCATTTATTTATTAAATCCACTATGTCACTCTGATATGAGGGTATAGTATCCCCATCATACCACCTTGGACCCTCATTGCTAGTCAGTAGCCTCTTATGTATGGGGAGGTGTGATTAAGGCTGTGTGACCCCTGACTTGGGGAATCATCTTAGTGGATTCCCTGTTAGGGCCTTATAGATAGAACAAATAGAGTACAAGAAGACTCAATTTCAAATTCCTTTGTTGGTATCATAGATTCTGTGCACATAAATAATTCACTTTCTAGTATAATACATCTTTTAAAACATAGAGGAGGGGTGTTGAGTTGAGAGGGGATACAACTATAATAATCAAAGAAGTTACTCCAAAAAATATGTTATAGAAGATTAAAATAATTTTTTTGATTAAATTATTGTGAAATGTGAGAGGTTTGACTAGAAAATTCAAATGATGAATAAATGTCTCAAAATAATTATAATGATAGTATCTGGTTTTCTTGAATAGTATTAGGCTGGATCACTACAATACCTCAGGCATACCTCCTGATCACCAATGGATGGAAAAATTTCAATGGTTGAGATCAATATTGATGGGGGATAATTCCACCTTGGTATAATAATATGAGATCAATGGGGGTCCTTCCATAAAGTGGATTGACCAAATAGTTTTTTAAATCTCTAAGACATAACTAGTCAATAAAATAATCTTAGGTGAAAATGAAATATATACATAATGTATGGTGAAATATATATACAAAAAAATTAACAAAACTAGTCAAAAAACATGAAAATAACACATTATTAAGTGATACTAAAAAAAAGATATATAAAAGTGGTGGAATGTCAAATGATTCCTAATAAAAAAGTGTATCATACAAGTGAAGTCTACCATGATTAACACTAATGAAAAACCCTATGAATCTTTCATGAAAACCCACTAGAAAATGAAAAAGGTACTATCTATTTTTAGGAATCCAAATTTGGTTAACTTCCATGATCAAGTTCTTTGTATTTAACTAGTTCATGCATGAATATTACTATCTACATTCCAAGAGGAACCTATACAGGGTGTGAATATGACATAACTAGTAGGAAGTCACCACATGTTCCTAACCACATATCATAAAATCAAGTGTATACAATAATAGAAAAAATCCAAAGGAATAAATAAACAAGGTAAACAAACTACCAAAAATAATTTAAAGAATAATATTTATAACTAAAACAAATAAATACTTATATCAGGAAAGTTCATACTTATAAAACATTCTTTAGGATTAACCCAAGATCTAAAATAACCATAACTGAAGTTAGGGTGAACCACCAATCCCAGTTAGATAAATGTTAATCGTGTATAATAGAGTCATGGAATCCAAGTTGATCTTTCCATTCAAGGATAGGGGAAAGGGGTATAATATAGTCAGTGAAATTTAAGCACATACCATTCCATAAACATGTCATATGATAATAGGTTTACCTGGGAACCTTTCTTAAACATTCAAAAACTTTCCCCTTTCAATTATAATTTATGAACATTAGATTTAAAAACAATAAACACACCATAAAGTATAAAATATTTCTAACATAACATGTGAAATGAATCCAAATAATATAATCATATATGAAACAACGATACAAATATAATTCTTTGTGTTTAAATATTTTACATAAATCAAACACAAGGAATACTTTATTATTTACCCAACATGGGATAATGGAATAAGTGAAAACATGTAAATCCAACACATAATCATACTCAACCAACTAAATCTATACTAGATTCTTAAAACCATTTGAGACAAATTTGGGTGAAAAAAAGTCAGTTTTTAATTAAATTCACTCATACCTACATAGTTTCTAGACCAAATCTTAAAGATTATTAGAGAATTTAGGGGTTCACCTAACAATTAAATCATAGAGTAGTTCCTTACGGTCTAGGGAAGAAGATCAAGCCACTACTTAATGTTTAGGTTCAACCAAAGATCATAAATGATTTAGGTGTTTGGCCAATCTTGACATAGATGATGAAATCAGGGTAATAAATTATTATCACCCAATCTAACCTTCCATAGAAACAAAAACTAAATTAATATTGAGGAAATAGGATGATATAATAATCCCATGATTTTTGTGAATGGTGATTACACCCATTTTTTTGAAAAAAATGAATGAAAAAGGGATTAAGAGATGAGTCAAGACCATAAATCATCAAAGAAGAGATTTTATAACAAAGATACACAAAACTAAGAAATGTATTAAATTTGGATTGAAAGGGAATGATCCCTACCCCTTCCCCTTTTCAATTTAATTGTTTCTAAACAACATCTAATCCCCTTTACAAGTTAATATTAACACCAAAAATGAAATTAAAACACTTAAATTAAAGGAAATTACTTACATAGAGAGGTTTATGTCTTTACAACATCCGCATTATAAAGATTCTCATCCCCACAAATCATCAGTTAACTTCTTATAGGAACAAGTTGGAAAATTGACTCTTAATTTTAGCTTCATACTCCCAAGTTCCATCTTATAGATACCTGAGCTACCAATTTACCAATACTAGATGAATAATATTTTTCCCTAATAGTATTTTAATTTAGTTGACAATACATATAGGATTAATCAACCTCAAGATCAATTTTATCATATTGAATCACATTTAAAGGGTTGTAAATGTACTTATTCAAATGGGATGTGTGGAATGTGTTATACATGGAGTTTAATTTAGTAGGAAAAGCTATATTATAGGAATGTTTCAAATATCTCCTTAGATTTCTAATATCCCAACATACCTCAGGATTAGGTTCCTTTTTTCCCATACATTTATGACCCAACCTTGGTGAAACCTGATGGAAAACATAATCACTAACTATGAATTATAGGGGTTTTCTTCAATGACCGACATATGATTTATTCTAGATTTGGGTTTTCACATTCCATTTCCATATCAGCTTCACCTATTTTATCATGTCTTGAAAAATTTTAGGTCCAACCATAAAGTATTTTCCTATCTCTATCTATATGAGGGGTGAGAAACATGGTCACCCATATAAATATTTGAGTGATTCCACTTTCATAGAAGATCAATAGTTCTTATTTCAGAATAATTACCTAAAGAGAGGTGATAATACCATGACCAACTATATTTGATAATAAAAGATCATATTATATATCTTATAATATATATGGTCCATTAAGGCTTTACATCATGTTATAGGTTAAAAAATGTACTATAGTTCACTTGTAAATCCAGGATTATTTAATTCCTTTCCCAATGCACATGAGCCTCAACCCAGTTGGTGAGGAATCGATAGGTGCATCTAAGAGACCTGAGATCAAATCCAGGTGGAGGCATATTTTTGGGTTACTGTAGTAGTACTGTAGTAGGCACTGTAGTGGGCACTGTTCGGTACTGTAGTAGCTGGAACTATTCATCCATCTGAGCCTTCGGGCCACCAGTTTGGTCCTCAGGTCCTGAAAGGATTTCGGGCCACCCAAGGTCTTCGAGCTAGTTGATTCTCAAGTCCTTCGGGCCACCATAAGGCCTTAGAGCCCCCCAAGGCCTTCGGTCCACATGAATGCAGGCCCTAGACACACTACAAAAAAAGGATCAGCCCCAGAAGAGGATTTAGAACAGGTGCACTCACCAGATTAGAGCCAAATGGATTGTCAGAATGAGAGGGTATGACTATGCCATCGGTACCAGCCTATTCCTGCATGGGAAGCCTATACAGACGGTCATGAAAAGGTGGAGAGCTACAATCAGGATGCAGATGCTGGGGAGGGGCAGTTCCTTATAGATAGTCTGGTTGAATTCTCTAAGACATTCGGGTCATGTAATATCCTAAGCCTACGGGTCATGTAATCTCTTAGTCTACGGGCCTTGTAAGGGTTCCCCCTCATCCCTTGAAAGGGGGGTTATCAAAAATCAATAAAAATTAAGGCCTTCGGGCCATTCAGGTCAGGTAATTCCTTGCCCAAACTAAGATGTGAACCTCAAGTCTCTATCAAATATGATAATATTAGTGACCCCATAAAGATTTATAATTTATCCAACATATAGTTTCCCGATCTCATCAACTGAGTAAGACTCTTTGATAGGTAAAAGGTGACCCGTCTTTCTAAAATGGTCAAAAATCACCCACATCACATCCTTACCCTTGGAGTATATAGGTAAATGGGTTGTAAATTCCATTGTGATTTCATACCATTTCTATACTACAAAAGGGAGTGTCTAAAAGTACCATCAAGTTCCTAATGTACTATATTTTCTTTCTGATAGGTAAGTCATTTTTCATAAGAATCCCATAATATTCTTCTTTAGTCCAAGAAAAATAATTAGTGAAATATATCATCGAACATTTTAATGATCCCAAGATGAATTTCCCATCTAGATGAGTGGTACTACTTCATAACTTAATTCTTTATACTCATAGGAACTATAATTTTTCTATGAACATGAAAGAGGTATTTAGGATCCTAGAACCATCCATCAAGTAAATTCCCACAATCTAGTATTCATAGAATAATGAAAAAATATAGATTAGATATTTGAGTCATCGGTCCATTCCATTATAAAGATCTAAAATTGATGAGTTTTAATCATGCTCCACCATAATCTTCAACCACATCTAAGTGGATTTCAGACTTGAGTGATATCAATCTCCACTATTCTTTTACCTCTACCACCTTTTAAGGATGGATATTCCTATTAAGGGCATAAACAACTACATTTCCTTTAACAAAAGCACACTAAATTTCAAAATAATACGAATATAGATACTCCACTCAATGGTGATCCCATAGGTTTATATCCCTTTGAGAGAAGATGTATTTGAGGCTTTGATAATTAGTTAAGACCACATAGTTATCACTAAATAAGTAGATCTGCTAAAAATTTAGTACATATACCACTGTATCCAATTTAAGATCATGGGTAGGGTAGTAATTTTCATGAGTGTAATGTTTTTTAGAGATATATGAAACCACATAATGATCGTGCATAAGAATGATTCTATGTACTACTTAGGATGAATCACAATAGAACTAAAACCATTCAACCAATCTAGGTAAGATAATAATTCTATATGAGATTAACTTTCTATTGAATCCTTGAAAGGTTTATTTATACTATATAGACCATATGAACCTAGATCACTTCTTGGTCAAAGTGGTCATCAGAGTATATAACTTGTAAAAGTCTTGCATGAAGTGGTGGTAGTACCCAACAATACAAAAGAAATTTATAATATAAAATACATTTAAAGGAAATTTACATGAAATTATGGATTCTATTATGTTAAGTTCTAATAAGATGCTTGTTTTTGAAATAACATGTTAAAGGAAATTAACTTACTGAATCTAAAAGGAGAATTTTAAAAGCTTAGCATATTCATGGTGCTCTCACAAGGTCTCTAAAATGATTTGAATATTTCGATCTTGTCAATGACACAAGTTATAATAAACTAGGATATCATCCAAAAACACCATGATAAATGAATCTGATAATGGATAAAAGACCCCATTCATTAAATCCATTAATATAGAAAGATCAATAGTTAGACAAAAAGGCATGATAAAATACCCAAAAATGTCTATATCAACTCTATAAAGGAGTATTTGGAATTTTTTCTTATCTAATATAAAGTTTTTGATATATATATTGAAATACAATCTTATAGAACCATATTTTCCCTTTAAATTATCAAAGATATCATCAATCCTAGGTGAATGGTATTACTTCTTAATCGAAACATGGTTTAGTTTTCAGTTGTCTATGCATAATAATAAACTCCCAACATACTTCTTAGTGAAAATGACTAGTGTACCCCACATAGACATTCTTGTATTAATTAACCCCTTATCCCCAAAATCCTTCAACTGAATTTTCATCTCTCAAAACTAAATTAGAGGCATTCAATATAGAGGGAGGGAAACTAGTATAGTTCTAGGAAGGAGATCGATGGTAAATTACAATTATCACTTGGGTGGTTATATAGAGAAGTATTTAGTGAAGAAATATGGGTAGAGATCCACCATTGGAGGTAAAAATATACATCTCATAGGTCCCACTACTATGAGAATGAGACTAGATATTTATATGGTAACTACAATGACCCATCATTGGTCATGACCCACTCAATTAGCCTAAATCTCCCACTCTTCATATAGGATTGATTTTATACTAGATAGAGATGTGAATGATGATCTTCATAAAGGGAATATTCCTTAAATCCATGTGATATCATATATAAAAATATGGAATGTCATAGAGAATGGAATATATATGGAAAAAGGAATATTTAATGTCAATAGGATATATCATAATTTATGATATATAGATATCATAAAAGCTACCTTAGACAGTTGTATTTTATGACTTGGGATATTCATAGTATTATGAATCATAAGGGTATGATTTATATAGAACCACTATGATTCATTTAAAGGCAGTGAATCTCATACACATTTTTGTATCATTAACAAGCCATTTCATAAGATAAAATGGATGGAAGAGTTATTGGATGAGGGTTAAAAAGGTTATAACCCAAGTAATTTTCTATATATTTGTAAAATGTAGGAGTAAATATATTGGCTCAAAATTTTCCTCATAGCCATTATAAAAGTAGGTCATACCATGAGTCTAGTGTGTGTGATATCCTCAATAAATCTATGGTTGAATCTCTCCCCTTGATAAACTTTACCTTCTTCATTATTTTTTTTAAATACTATCATGTAATAAAGGTTGAAAGGATCCTTCCCAAAGAATTTGGGGTATTTGGTAAAATCCATGGATACAACATGGAGGGAAGATATTTTCACTTTTTCTTTTGTTGATCACAACCAAGGACTCAAAAGACCATGAGAGTATCATTATATAGTGTAATTTATACATTCTTCATTTCCAGTATTTGTATGATTTGAGTTTCTACAGTATGGTATTCTTGGGGTTCATGGATTTTAAATGTTTATGTTACTTTGAATAATCATTAATCATCCATTATGAACCTTTTAGGGGTATTAGAGTAAAGGATTGTCATGACCCATCCCTTGGGGCCCGTGTCGTGACCAACCCAAGCTCGCCTCACGAAGGACAGGTGCTGGAGACTAGCGCCGAATGCGTCAACCTGTAAGTAGGTGACATTTTCTTGAGTACATATACACACACAAATGAAAAACCACGTCCCAACACACTAAAAGGGGAAAAAGGTATAATAAAACAAGTTTGAGTACAGATTACAGCTGAAAGAAAGTGGTCCAGAATACAGGCACAACAAAAAGAAATGAAACGTAAAAGTACAAAAAAGAGCACTAATGGCCATATGCGGAAAACACCACCTAATCATAAGAGTAGTGAAGGTTCTAGAATCTGAAGTAGTATGCCTTGTATGCCTGGTCCTACTGGGACCCACATGGTTTTATGCCACTAAGTCCACCATCGATGCGTAGATCGGTCCTGTCTCACTGAGATCCATCAGGTCCCGGTCCACCAAAGTCTCTATCGAGGTGTCGATCGTCTGCACAGGACATGACATGCATTGGCGGGGCCCGTGCAAGGGTGAGTAACACAAAACTCAGTAGGGACCCAAAAAAAAGTAAAGTCCACACAATAATACTCAAAGCATAACACAATAAAAAATCACACAACATAAGTCAGATCACACCAGGTATATTCTAGGTTAGTGACAGTAGCATCGCCAGTCACATCATCGAACTTATCAGCTGCTGGAGAACTCCTCCTCTATCGAGTATAGTGGGCATTACAGGTCACACAGAAACCACTTCCCACTAACCTTAGACTATTGTGGTAATCATCCCTGATGAGTACCATGGGTATGCTGGGGCACAAAGAGTCGCTCCCCACCGCGGGCCTGTAGGGTCAAACAGACCAACCTCCCAACTTGGACATACTAAGATACACCTCCTTTTGAGTTCTATGGGTCTGTTGGGTCACACATAGCTGCTCCCCACTATGGGCATTCCGGGTCACACATAGCTGCTTCCCACTGGTCCGTCATTGAGTAGTCTTCAGGTCTCAGCCAACCGTAGGGTTTCACATGTATCACGTTTGGGAGAACTGCTTCTCAAGACATTATTCACATCTCTAATTTCATGAAAGCCACAAAAAACATTCCAAAAGATCTGCCTCATCAAGAGGATCCCAATCCCACAAAAATCTCATCAATCAGACGCAGATTTTGCATGATATATTCATTCTAGTAAATAGGGGGCCGATTGCGACAGGGGCCCGGTCCGACCCGGTCAAATCGACCTGACCAAACCAGACTAGGGGTGCCACATACCCCAGTTCATTTAGATGGACCCGAGGTCAGGTTGGGGTCATTATGGTCTGGCCTGGCCAGTGGGCCAGGCCCAATAAGTCTCACTGGACCTGGCTCGGTTTGGCTGAGGGTCCAGCCCGCCGGGTCACACAATGACCCGGTCTCATCTAGCCCGGCCTGCCGGTGAAGGTCTGGCCCACCGATGTTATTACAACCCATCAGTGCAGGTCTGGACCACCCACTGGGATGGGGCATAGCCCGCAAGCCTTAACCTGGTCTACCAGGGGGCGGACCGGAGGAGTGCCACTCAGTCAGGACGCAACAGCCGAGCTGCGTCCATCTCTAGCTAGCCCTGCTAACGTGGGGCCCCTCCAGTTGCGGTCGAAAGACCATGGAACATCACCACCTATGTGGACCGGATGCAGAACAACCCCTCCATGTGGCGCCAGACACCACACCACCCAACCACCATGAAACACTGACGGGTGTGCCGCCTCCATCGCCCGTGGTCGCCACCACAGGCAACCACTGGCCGATGGCTCCAGAACACTGGTGGTCCCTTCCGTAAGCCACTGAAGTTGCTTTGGTGGTCCGTTCTCCAACTCGTCTGTGCTATAGGGCCCCTCAGGTCGTTTCCATCCCTGATTAGGCCCTAGAATCAAACTTCCTCCACTTCAATAATGCGACCACCAAGAACGCATGAGCGGAGGTGCTCAGGTCTTGTGCGTGTTATCTTGGGTCCTTCGCATTAGAGGTTTAAATCAAGGGAGAGGGTTGATGATTGAAGTTAAACCATTTCATGAATGTTTTTAATCCTGGATAATAAATGTCCAAGAAAATTCACCCTCCCGTATAAACACACGAATCACAGATCAACTTGTTCGTGGGTTGATCTGTATTCATCATTTCTAGAAAAACTAGAGCGGGGAAGAACTTTAAAATAAAAATCAAACCCTTACCTATTTGACATTTGATGCTGAAGTGTTTATCCTTGAGAGTTTAAGGCATCAAAATCATCACTTATGGCTTCATTATTTAAGGTTCTTAGAAGTTGGTGAAGTCTCACAGGTGTTCGTCATCGTTCTTTGCTGTAGAGGAATTCCATCGGAGATTCGTCAGAGGGTCACCAAAGTTTAATTCTATCGTCCCCAATGTGCCAAATAATTAAAGGAAACACGGTGCACTAATTCAATTATGCTGTGATGTCACATTTTTATGCTGTTTAATTTATGAAACAATTTCACCGTTACACTCCCTTTATGGCATCATTATGCTGTTTGATATGGTCTATTAATGATCCTCATTAATACACCCCATCACCGCTTTGTCTCTTCACCACAGCGTTGCCATCCGCACATCAACAAATGAGAAAGAATAAAAAATAAATTTTTTAAGATATTTTATTATTTTTCTTGAAAACTTTTAAAATAAAATTTTCGATTGAGCCCTTGCCAGTTGAAGTTAAGTACATTCTAGTTGAATCCTGACATTCTGAATTAAATTGTGTCCTTGGATTTTCAATCTGAGAACCATTTCAATATTTAGAAAAACCCGTTCATGTGTTTACTGAACGTACCTTAAAAAAGTTCAAAATTCCTTTTCGGGATCTCCTACCTTGGAATCACGTGTCATCAGAGCATGCAGTCTTAGAATAATTCCATATAAATAAAAAAATTACACGGAATCTAAGATACATTATATTTAACCCACCTTAGGGATTTACATCCCCAAAATCTAAAATAAAAACTAATCAAATAGATGGGGGTACTGAGCATAAATCTGAGCCTCCCACTCCCATGTGCTCTCTTGGAGATTCTCGTGATGTCACTAAACTCGTACCATAGGAATCAACCACCCACGCAGGACCCACTCCTATCGATCATCTACCTCCATTAGGAACTCCGTAAACGTCTCCCCATCATCAATGTCCAGCTCGCCCTAGTCGATGACGTGTGATGAGTCATGAAAATACCTCCTCAGTTGTGACACGTGGAAAACATCATACACCTAGTGCATCTGTAGGTGAAGGGTTAGGTGGTACACTACCATGCCAACTCTAGTTAGGATATGAAAGGGTCCAATGAACCTCAAAGATAGATTGTTGACCCAGCCAAATCTCTGTAAACCTCATTGGGGTGAGACCTGAAGGAACACATGGTCTCCCTCCTCAAAATACAAGGTTCTCTACCTCTTATCAGCATAAGACTTATTTCCTGCTCTGTGTAGTCCTCATCCAATCTTGGATGATCTGAACCTTCTCAGTGGTTTCCCGTACCAACTCTTGACCAATGAGTGCTGACTCCCCTGGGTCTGTCTAGACTAAGTGTGATCTTCAAGGCCACCCGTACAAGGCCTCAAATGGTTCCATGCCAATGGTGGAGTGGTAGATGTTGTTGTATGCAAACTCCACCAGTGGAAGTTGGTCCTTTAAACTACGACCAAGGAAAAGTACACAAGCACGATGCATTTCCTCCAAAGTTTGTATGGTCCACTCCATCTGACCGTCCATATGGGGATGAAAACCTATGCTCAAACGTAGCTGCATCACGAATGCCTCCTGTAATCCCTTCCAAAAGTAGGATATAAAGCGGGAGTCAAGATCTGAGATGATCATTGAATATATCCCGTTAAGCCACGCTATCTCTTGGATATAGAGGCATACCAAGCCCTCTATCGTTATGTTCTTATGGATGGGTAGTAAGTGAGCTAAATTGGTGAGTCAGTTAACGATCACCCAAATAGAATTGTGGACTCTAGAAATTTGTGGTAACCCCATAATGAATTCCATCAAGATACCGTCCCACTTCCACTATGGTACCTCAAGCATCTGGGTCAAGCCTACTAGAACCTGATTCTCGACCTTTACTTGCTGAAAAGTGAGACATTGTGAAATGAACTCGACCACTGATTTCTTCATCCCCGACCACCAGTACTGATGTTAGAGGCCCTGGTACATTTTCTTCACTCCAGGATGTACCAAAAAAGGGGATGTATGGAACTCCCTCAACACCTCCTCCAGCAACATCACTGGTACTACGGTGCACCCTCTTAAAAGGATGGAGTGCTCCCCACCTATCAAAAATCCATCAAGAGACCATTCTGAGGATAACTGAACATGTCGGGCCTCACATTCAACATCAAACTATTGTGCCTCCCTGAATCACTGTAAGAGTGGGGGAGTAATAGTCATTGAATGATGGTAAGTGTCTCCACCATCATCCACAGAGGATATCTACATTGTGGGTAACTACTCTGTCGCATCACTCTATAGTTGCAAGCCGATCCTCCTACTGAGCATGTCTGCCACCACATTCCCCTTACTAGGAGTATAGACTATCTCAAAGCCATAGCCCTGGAGGAACTCTATCCATTTATACCATCTCAGGTTCAGGTCCTTTTGGGAGAATATATACCTAAGACTCTTGTGGTCAGATTAAACTGTAAACTGCTCACCCATCAAGTAGTGCCACCACATATTCAAGGAAAAGGCCACATATTCTAACTCCAGGTCATGGGTCATGTAGTTCTTCTTATGTTTCCTCAACTGGAATGATACATAGGTGATCATTGCTTTCTCTTGCATTAGGACACAACCCAGTCCAGTCCTTGATGTGTCATAGTAAACTACATACCCAAATCCATCCTCTAGTAGTCTCAAGTTGGGGGAACTAGTCAGTATCCACCTCAACTCTTGAAAACTGTGTTGAAATTTCTATATCCACATGAAAGGTTGTCCCTTCTATGTCAAATATGATAAGGGTTATTCTACTCTAGATATGTTAGGCACAATCCTCTTATAGTAACCAACTAACCCCAAGAAGCTACACACCTCATTCACACTTCTGGGCGGCTCCCAAGCAAGTACCACCTCTATATTCACTGAATCCACTACAAATCCAGCCACTGAGATGATGTGTCCCAGAAAGTGGACCTCCCAAATCCAAAATTGGAACTTTGAGAGATTACCATAAAGCTAGTTCCCTCAGAGTGTATTCAATACTATATGTAGGTGTGTAGTGTGCTCCTCCTTTGACATTGAGTACACCAAGATGTCATCAATAAAGACCACAATGAACTGATCAAGGTAAGGCTAGAAAATCCTTCTCATGAGGCCTATGAAAATTATTGGGGCATTGGTCCCACCAAAAGGCATCACCAGGAACTCATAGTGGTTGTACCAGCACTTAAAGGCTATCTTCGATACATCCTCATCCTGTACCTGAAGCTAGTGATAGCCTGATCTGAGATCTATCTTTGAGAACCACTTTGATCCCTTCAGCTGGTTGAAGAGGTCATCAATTCTCATCAATGGATAATTTTTCTTCACTATCACCTAGTTCAGGCACCAGAAGTCCACACATAACCTCAAACTCTCGTATGCCTTCTTGGAAAAAATCACCGAGGCTACCCATGGTGAAATGTTGGGCCTTAAAAACCCCTTCTCCTGCAAGTCCTCTAGATATAACCTCAGCTCATGAATCTTTGTAGCATCTATCTGATATACTGATGTGGATATCATTTTTATCCCAGGGTACAGGTCGATGCAAAAGTCTACCTCTCTGTCAGGTGGTAGTCCCAGAACATCTTCTGGAAAAACATCCTTATACTCGTCCACCACTACAGGGAATCTTGGAATCCTCTCATACACTGCACAAAGGGTGAGGCTAGACAACTGGTGAGTGATCAGATATAACCTCCTATGATAGAGTCCATCCTGCACTTCAGGGGTTTCCTTCTGGCTGGTGAAGGAAAACCTGGTCCCATATCGACATAAAAAACACAATGTACACCTAAAACAGTCGATCTAAGCATGGATTTTGGATAAACAGTCCATACCCAAGATGAAATTGTAAGGCCTCGATGCCGCTACTAAGAGATCACAGCTGAAGCTATCACCTCCTAGAGTAGGCTCACACTGCTGGAACCAGTGTGTAATCATCGAATCATCTCCCTTAGGAGTCTCTAGCTATAAAGATCGAGCCAATGGTTCCACTAGAATCTCTTACCTCCGAATGAGAGTCATGGAAAGGAATGACTGACTAGAACCTGTGTCTGTAGGAACAATATCTAGAGTGGGGAAGGCACATATCATACCTAAGATCATATCTAGAGATTCGTGGTAATAAGACTATACTGCTTGGAACTAAGCTCTCCCCAGCACGCCTGATCCCTGAGGTCAGGGTGGACCACCTGGGGGTGGTGGCGGTAACACCTTAAACTATTACCCACCGTCTGTCGTTCGACCAACTCCCCTGCCACGTCCGCTGCCTTGAAGTCCTCCTTTCTTGAATTTCTACCTCTTCCTTGGTTGTCCCTTGACCGTCTACTGGTCATTTGTATGGTAGGTCAGGGAGTCACGTGCCATGTGTCCCTGCTCGCCGCATACGAAGCACTTCCTGGATCCCTATTGGCTCCCCTTGGATGGGAGCCCGACACTACTGAACCCGAGTCCTGGGGTCATCCTCTGAAATACCTAGCCCTTTTGGGCTCATGTGTATGCTGTATGATACCTTCCAAAGGCCCTTCCACCTAGGGTTTTCTGGTAGCACTAGTTTCGGCACCTGCTCTTCCAATTAGCTATCCACAAGAAGGGATCTCTCCAACACCTCGGCCTGGGTAGGGATGCTGAGAGACAATATCAATGCACGAATATCCAACCCGAGTCCCTGCTCAAATTCATGAGCCCTAAAGAAAGGGTCTCTCACCATGTATGTGGGGTTGATAGATATCTCGGTGAACCTCATTGAGTACTCAGCTACTGTCACACTGCTCGGATGAAGGTGAAGTAGCTCCTGAATGTGCATAGAGTGCAAGGTCATGGGAAAAAAATCCTCCTGAAAAAGCCTCTCGATGTCTGCCTAGGTAAGGGTCACATTATTGCTTGTCTTGGTGGTAAATCTCCACCATCTCCATGTTGATCCATACAGAAGGCTCGCTGCCAAGATTTATATATGGTCATGTAGTGTCCTCACTAAGTGGAAGACCCACATCACAACCTCTAGCTGGTCCTCACTGACCCAAGGATCCATCTCCCCCCCTGAACCTGGTTGGTCTTTGTCTCTGAAAATCATGTAGGTAACTGAGCCTATGAATATCCTCTTCCAGAACCACCAAAAGAAGATGCTGACCACTGGGTGGTTGTAGCACTAATGCATCACCAGATGGGGCCATCTCAAGAACTGGTCCCTAAATGGATGCCTCATCGCTAGGCGGGCTGTCCTCACGACCTCGTATTAGGATCCTGACTGCTCATCAACGTGGAGGCATCCTAAAATAAATCAAGATGTACCATAATCAAAAGGATATACCTGGTGAGATGAATTTTATTCAAAAGAACAAAAGGAGATACTTATGCTACCAATTTTTTCATGTATTAAACCTAAAATAAGAATTCAAGATCCTGGTGTATGGATACGTCGGCTACCGAACCAACACTGGACTCCCTGGATTTGAAAGTTGGACTCACAACACGTAACACTGTTTCCCCAAAACAAAACAAAGACTCCCGATATTTGTAGTAGGACCGACCACCATTTGATACCACTTTGTCATGAACCTTCCCCCAGGGCCCATGTCCTGACTACCCCAAGCTCGCCTCCCAAAGGCCATGGGCTGACGTCTAGTGCCGAAGGTGTCAACCTGTAAGTGGAAGGAATTTGTATGAGTAAATATACAAAAAAACACACCCAACCACGTCCCAACATAGTGAAAGGGAAAAAAAGTATACTAAAATAAGTCTGATTACAAAGTAAAACTGAAAAAAAGTGTGACAGAATACTAACCAAACAAAAATAACTGAAACAAAAAAGTACAAAATGGAACTCTGATGTTGATCCGTGGAAAACACCACCTGATCAAAAGAGTAGTGAAGCTACTGGAAGTCGAAGTAGTATGTCATGTCATCCTGGTTATATTGGGACCCACATGGTCCTAGGCCACCAAGTCCATTGTTGATGTGTTGATCAGTCCTATCTAACTGAGCTCCACCGGTCCAGCAAATTATCTGTCAAGGTGTCCATCGTCTGCACGGGACACGACACACATAGGTGGGGCCCATGGAGGGAAGAGTAACACAAAAATCAAAAAGGAACCCAAAAAAAGGAAAGGCCACACAACAATCCTCAAAGAATATAACGATGAAAAATCTTATAGAAATAGGCAGCTCACACTAGGTATATTCTAGGGTAGTGATAGTAGCATCGTCAGTCACATCATCGAACTCCTTGGCTATTAGATAACTCCTCCTCTATCGAGTACAGTAGGCCTGTTAGGTCACACAGAATCCACTTCCCACTAACCTTGGACTGTTGTAGTACTCATCCCTAATGAGTACCGTTGATATGCTGGGTCACACAAGGCCGCTCCCCACTATGGGCTTACCGGGTCACACAGAGCCGATTCCCACCTTGTCCATACTGATATACTCCTCCTGTCGAGTACCATGGGCCTTTTGGGTTACATAGAGCCTCTCCCCACCATGGAAATGCTGGGTCACATAGAGATGCTTCCCACTGGGCCACCGTCGACCAGTCTTCAGGTCTCATCCAACCACTGGGTTTTGTATATAGCTTGTATGGTAAAAATGGTACTCAAGCCATTCATCTCATCTTGATTCCCATTAAAGTCACTAAATATAATTCCAAAAGATATGCATCATCAATAGGGTCCCAATTCCACAAATGACTCATCTATCAGACTTGCAGTTTGTAAGATATGAGCATTCTAGTAAACAGGGGGCCGGTTACAACAGTGCCTGGTCCGACCTGGTTGGACCAAACCAAACAACCTATTCTAGGGGTCCCACCTACCTTGGATTATTTATAAAGACCTTAGATTAGGTTGGGGTTGGTCTGGTCCAGCCTAACCAGTGGGCCAGGCCCAATAGGTCTCGTTGGACCCAGCCCGGTTTGGCCCATGGTTTAGCCCGTCGGGTCGCCCGACGACCCGGTTGAGTCCAGCCCGGCCCAATGGGTGCAGGTTCAGCCCGCTGGTGCGGGTCTAGCCATTCAGCCTTAGAACAGTCTTCTAGGGGTGTGGACCGGCGATGCACCGCTTGGCTGGGATGCGACAGTCAAGCCACGTCCAACTCCAGCTGGCCCTGTAGACATGGGGCCTCTCCAGTCGTGGTCAACAGACTACGACATGTTGTTGTGGTCGACGAACCACAAAACATCAGCTCATCACCCAGCCTCCACGACCATCTAGATGTGGCACACTGACGGTTGTGACTCCTCCATCGCCTGCAGCCGCCGCCAGCATCGGCGCGCGGATTGTCCATTCTGCAGGCCATCAGAGTTTCTCCGATGGTCTATTCTCTGACCTGTTTACGCCAATGGGTCCCTCAGGTTGCCACCATCCCTTCTTAGGCCTCGGAATCGAACTGTCATCACTTTGAGAATGCAACTACCAAGAATGCATGAGAGGAGGTTCTCGGGCATTGTTCGTGTTGTCCTAAGCCCTCTGCATTAGAGGTTTAAATCAAGGGGGAGGTTCATGGATCAAAGTTCAACCATTTCATAAAATTTTTTAATCCTAGATAATAAATCCCCACAAAAAGTCACCCTACTACAAAAACACACGAATCAAAGATCAACTTGTTCATGGGTTGACTAGTGTTCATCATTTCTAGAAAAATTAGTGTGAGGAAGAACCCTGAAATAAAAAAACAAACCCCTACCTCTTTGACATTTGATGCTGAAGCACTCATCCTCAAGAGTTTAAGGCATTGATGTCATCACTTCCAATTCCATTCTTCAAGGTTCGTCGAAGTCGATAAAGTCTCTCTAGAGTTCTTCGTCGTTATTCATTGGAGAGGGATTCTGTTGGAGATTCTTCAGATAGTCACCAAGGTTTAATTCTGTCATCTCCAATGTGCCAAATAATTAATGAAAACATGTCGCAACATTTTAGTTATGTCGCAATGTCGCGTTGTTTTGCTGTTTCATTTATAAAACAACGTCGTTGTTATGATCCCTTTGTTTCATCGTTATGTTGTGTGAAATGAGCCATTAATGAGCCTCATTAATACACCATTTCTATGCTTTGTCGCCGCACTGAAACATCTCTGTCCGCCTCTCAATATATGAGAAATAATAAAAAATAACTTTTTTATGTTATTTTATTATTTTTCTCAAAAAGTATGAAAACAAACTTTTCTGTTCAGACCTTTCCAGCCAAAGTTATGTCCATTCTAGGCGAATTACACCATTTTGAATTCAATGGTGTCCTCATATTTTTGATTTGAGCACCAGTTCAAAATTTATAAAAACCTACTTGCATGTTTACTAAATGTACCTTAAAAAAGTTCAAAATTCTATTTCGATCTCTCCAGGCCTCAGAATCACGTGTCATCAGAGCGTGTGGTTCATAATAATTCCATATAAATGAAAAAAAATTACATGGAATTTCTAAGAAATTACAAGGATAAAGGGTTATCTAATTCTTGGGAACTCTCACACATGAGTGGTGATAAAGTGAGGCTCTCAGCACTTGATGTCCACTACTGATGAAAATAATTTCATAGCATAATTGTTGGGGTAATAGAGTGCTTTTATAGGTTTATATGGATTTTATGTTGGATGTATTCATGTGAGGGAAAGTGTTTCCTCCACCTTTAATAGGTATTAAAAGATTACCATATTATTTTATTCATGAAATCATGATAAAAATAATGGTTTTGGAAATCATAATGCATGTTGTATCCTCTATTGTAAAATATCATTCAGAATTTTGTTCTACCGGATCGATTCATGACTCACGATATGAGATATCATAGCCAGTGAATTAGTGAAAATATTTTGGCTTTGTATATATCATAGCATATGAAATATGAATATTTTATTTTATGATAACACTATGACACAAGGTTTAAAAAATAGATTCATTATTTATAAAAAAATACACAATGATCATTTTTCTCGATGATTGGTTGTTAGGGGAGTTCAATGTGCTACACAATTATTTTGCACCGAGTTCACCATGGTTTCCTTTAACAAAAACTCCCAATGGTTCCCACATCCACAATTGAGTATAGACCTACTTTATAAATGCTAGTGGTCCTTTTGTGTTTTAGAACTAATGACACTTAGGAACTCACATTAGTCGAGAGGATGGGTGGTTGAGCTCATCACACTTTTTTGGGGGGAATTGTTTCCTACTCCAAGACTCTCTTATAGATTTAAGATATGTTCATGAAATATTTCCCAGAACCTGACATGGGACTAGTTACCCCTATTTCAATAACTTGATTAATTCCATGTATTGATAGTGACAACTATGTACATATCATGTGTTCTACATCACTCTCTTATTTATTTACGATACTTTAGTTTATAACAATGTTTAGGAACTTTGGAGTTTTTTTCATTCCGGGAGCTAGTTGGTGTCTTGGAGATGGGATTGAACCTATACGTGGCTTCCTATGTATCGTGTGAGAATAAGAATAAAAAAAACATAGTTTTTGACATTATATAAGGTCATGTGACATGAATTATTCATTAAATTTAACATCATGTGGTAATGACATAAATATAGTGATCTGGCCTCAATGTGGAATCCTACATATCCTGTTAAGAGTGGAATTAGAGTCTACGTAGTTCTTTTCCGTGTCGTTAGAGATGTGAAAATAGAGGCCTTGGGAGTGACTTATGCATATAAGGCTACCCTGGATTGCCTCATCAGGAGTATGATTCATTGAGAAAATATGAGATGCAATCAGACATACATATCAATAAAGGGCCTACACTGGGGGGGGGGATTCTCATCATTCTATTGAAACAATCATCACCAGTATCTAAGATCACATGATCCATGGCCATTGTGAGTGTGACATCCCCAAATGATAAATGGTTAAATGAATAAATGATATGACTCATGTCAATAAGGTGCACCTTCCTTTTCGGGAGCCTGCCTGATTAGAACTCCACAGTTAAGCGTGTTTGGCCTAGAGTAGTGATCAGGATGGGTGACCTCCTGAGAAGTTTCCCAGGGTGTGTGTGAGTGAGGACAAAGCACAATGGAAAGAAGAAGTGTTGGCCTGTGGGGACTATCATATTAGTCATATGACCTGTTCAGGCATGTGGGTGGACCCTGGGGTGGGCCCCACGTGTCTGCGGGGCAACTGGTGGTACCTGGTGGGCCAGGACCCGAAGACCATGTTAAGGCGGGGTGGTTGTGCTGTCACCGGGACCCGGTTGTCACATTTGGTATCAGAGGTGGTACCCAACCTTAAGTGCAGTGCACTGCTTGGGTTTATATGTAGGGCCCACAACGAGGGCGTTGTGCCCTAAAGGGGGGGGGGGGTGATTGTAACATCCCCAAATGATAAAGGGTTAAATGACTAAATGATATGACCCATGTCAATAAGATGCATCTTCCTTTTCGGGAGCCTGCCTGATTAGAACTCCACAGTTAAGCGTGCTTGGCCTGGAGTAGTGATGAGGATGGGTGACCTCCTGGGAAGTTTCTCAGGATGTGTGTGAGTGAGGACAAAGCACACTGGAAAGGAGAAGTGTTGGCCTGTGGGGACTATCATATTAGTCATATGACCCGTTCAGGCATGTGGGTGGACCCTGGGGTGGGCCCTACGTGTCTGTGGGGCAACTGGTGGTACCTGGTGGGCCAGGACCCGACGACCATGTTACGGCGGGGTGGTTGTGCTGTCACCGGGACCCGGTTGTCACAGTGAGAAACATAAGATATCGGGAGATCAAACACATCATATGATGGAATATTTTCATAGGGATTACACATTAATGTTTCCCTTTAAGAGGTGTGATTACTAATCTCATAGAGGATATGGTATGGTGCTTAGGCCCTAGGAAGGTGTTTTATGTATCCTATTTATAATAGGAATCAGATTCATCATAGTTCTGTTCTCCCTTAACCTATTGATGAGAGTAGGGTATCTGAGGTTATATCCAGGGCTTACACTTAAAATTATTCTTGTGTGAGAGCCCTCTTCTCGTCCACTTATAGACGATGAAGTATAAGGGACTTATAGAAGAAATTGGTCTCATGAGCCAGGAATATTTGGGATATGAAGGGACTTATACTAGGGTGGATACTTATTGGAGATCGGGACTTAGGAAGGCATCCTACCTATCCTATTTGGATAAGAATCAAAGTTCTCATAGTTTAGTGTCCCCATAAACTTCTGATGTGATAAGTTGGATGATCATGCTCAAATAAATTATGGTTTTCCTTGATATTTTAGGAATTATAGGGGCTTATACCAGGATGGATGAGATTTTTGTATACTCATTCATTATCTTCGAACACATTAAAGAGAGATTATGACCATAAAAGATCAATTGCATACGCCTAGTATGACATAGAGGGCCTACCTAAGATCATGAAATAGATAGGGCCACATAAGTGTGTAACCATAACCTATTAAGGGAACTCCCCTTATACAAGGGGTATGTGGTAGAAGGTTCCTGGCCAGGGGTCCTCATGGTATAATTCTAAGTGTTCCCGCCGGATGAAGTGGAAAATTCTTAGGAGATTTTCCTAAAAAATCTTGGTTTTCCTGTTGAACATGTCTTATTGTTTTCTTGACATGTTTGGGGTGTCAGTCTGACATGGAAGAATCTTTCATGGGTGTTTACCTGACATGTAAAATATTCTTTGCATGATCAATTCACTTGTCTTAGATTTCATCGCATAATCAAAGTGGACATGTTTGGTGTATTTCTCATGATCAACTAACTTGTTTTGGATGTCTTCACATGATTGGATTAGACATGTCTAGGATATTTTTCATGATCAACTGGATTGTATTGTAGATTTTTACACGATCAAAGTGTCCACGTCCTAGGTATTTTTAATGATTAATTGAATTTTTTAGGATTTATTCTCATGGTTGAAGAGGACATGTCTATATGCTGCCACATAATCTACCTGACTTGTCCTCAGTCTATCACATGGAAATGATGAAATGTTAATAGGAAATCATATGACAATGACTACATGTTAATAAGTTGTCACATAAGAAACCTAAATTATCCAAAGATTTCCTTGAGATAATGTGACACATTCAAGTCATCCCAATTACATCACGATATTAGTGAAAAATATTATGATCATGTGACATTAAATTAATCATTTGGCAGGGTCTCGTGAACATGTTTATGATCTTGCACCTTCCTGAATGTGAATCCATATATCCAAAGGGATAATTGCACAAGGCTTCATGGAAAGTATATTTATGGAAATAGAGTGCATAGATAGTGGGTTTATTACACATCTACACACCCTAAGTCTTGTATGAAAAAGGGAGGGCCTACCCATGAGTTCTTATGTGTGCCAATTCTATATACATGTTGAGGGGAACCCAGTGTAATGGATCTTTAGGATGCTTATCCATTAATGTGATCACATAACCTCCAAAGGGGTATTGCGATGGGTTATGTGGTCTTGTGATGGGTTTTGTTGATGTGTGAAGGGTTTTGTCTATTGATTATTTAGAATAAACAAATATTTCATGTGTGCTATCTTGAGGTGGTGGATGATTTTCCTGAAAATTATCACATGATCATGAGATGGTTTATCATGATGGCATGCTAAAAAACTTCTAGAAATTCATGTGATCATTACAGGATCCTCACATGACCACTTGTTTTCATGCAATCATGCCTTGATATGCATGATGTTGAAGTAGTAGATATTTCCCAGATTCACATGACCATATTCGAGGAATCATATGATCCATATTTAGATCATCTCACAGATGAAGGGAGGTTATTATAAATAAAATATACACTCTTTTCATGTGACAACTTAGTTCCATCTACCTTACCTCTCCAAATCGTCACGCTTGATTCATAGTTCTTCTAATGATGGCCTCAATGTGGGATTTATATGATCAGACTTCATGTGATCTCCATGCATGCAATGAAATTCCATGTGCATGGATTTAGTTGTCTCATATGACCGGTTGTATTAGTATTGATTGGTGGAGATGGATAGCCATGGTGATAACCAAGTGATCATGCGGGAAACATTGGGTGTATCAGCAGCATCGAACCATGGATTTTTGTGAGCACGGTGGCTGAACATATGAGAAAGATGACGAAGACATCACAAGAATGTAATGGATGTCTTGATCGGACAACATTTATTATTTACATATGTTTTTAAGGCGAAGGAACAATACCCTTGGGATTCCCATCCTAAAATGATTCTACCTATTGAATTACTTCACTTAATAAACAAACGAGGAACCAACAGTTTCTAGAAGAGAGTATCAAGATTCTCTCCCGACCTCCACCGACACCGCACTATGTTTCCCCACTCTCCCGCTATACTGTCATCCTGTGATGCAACTCTTATCCTATTTCACGGGTGCTTTACTATACACCCTCTACCTTCTGTATTAGCTGACTAGGCTGGCTCCATAGGTTTGGTTGAGGAAACTCCCACATGTGCCTGGGTCAAATTGGGTTGGATTATTAGCCCTAGTGAAAACATATGTGACCATATAGATAATTTGTTACTCATAATTCTTTTAAGTAATTTATAAAAAATACATTGATATTTTTGTGATATTCATATTTCTAAGATCTTTGATGGAAAAGTGAATGGAACAAAATTTTAGGTTCCTAGAAAAGTCCCCCTTAGAATTATATTAATTTAGGAAAAAATAATTTAATTCTAAGATAAATTTTGATCACTTTTACATTCATCTAAACATCTTAGGAGCTTTGATATTATTCCCCATGATAGGATTTTTCTAGAGTGTATTGACTAAGGGATTTCATGAGTTATCAATAGGAGACTTCTGACCATGAGTGCTTGGCTAAATCAAATACATGAAGTAGCTTTGGATTGAGGCATGGATATCCTAAAACTGGAATGTGCATAAATTCCAAGATGGAATAGGTATTGAGTGAAAAGTAACTTGTAGATGGATCCAAATTAAGGTACATAGATATCACTACACATCCCATGATATTGTGAATCAAGATGTAATAGTTCTGAAAAATAACATAATGCAGATCAAACTTATAGACACAGAAGACAGGTTCACTGATAAATAACTCTATGAAGATAGTCCTTACGTAGATCTAGCTCATACATAGAAAGTGTAATTCCATTGTTTTGTGATGAAACCCTGGGTAGAGACCGATGTTTTGGTGGAGATGTTGTAAAGACCATCTAAGATACCCATCCATTATGTAAAACTAAGAATACAAAAATGATTTTATTTGAGTGATTAACTTATAATAGTTTCCTATTGAGGAATTTTCATGAATGTTCACTAACATGAGATTCCACATTGACGAACCTACTCAAGTTTTCTTTAGATTTCCTGATTTACAAGGATAATTTGGGAACAATATCCATTATAGAGAGAGAATTATCTAATTTCTAGCTAATATAGGGGACTTAGTGAGCATAGAATGATTTCTACTAAGGGAATATGATGGTCCCAACAATCGTTTTATCTCTTTCTTTTATATTTACCTAAATTTTTCTTAATCTTCACATAGAGGAAGAGTTAGTAGGTGCAGACATAGATTTCTCTCTCCACCCACTTGAAGGTTTTTAACTTGAAAATTTTTGTGGATTTCTAGTTTATGAGTGCTCAATATTTATTGGATCACACAAGGAACGTGTACAATGAGTAGATAATTGACTTATTCCCAAGATTCCCTTATCAAGATTTAAACTTGATGAGCATTGTGTCTTTTTTGGTTAGCTGTATTAAGGTCTTGAAAACTAGACCATTTTTATACTGTAGTTAATAGTCTTTTATCTCAAAACTTATATTGTTGTATTTTATAGTCTTTTAGCCTATAAATTTTATTTCTATAGTTTAGGTTATTCTAGATGAAACCATCCATTGTTGAGTTTAGAGTGTTTTAGTTCAAACCTTGTAATGTTGTAGTTTAAGGTCTTTTAGCACTACTGGAAAACCAACCTTTACCAACGGTTTGGAACCGTTGGTATAGGCCTCCAAACCGTTGGTATAGCCTATACCAACGGTTTGGAGAACCGTAGCCAAGTAAGCCGTTGGGATAGGTCTATACCAACGGTTCTCCGAAAACCGTTGGTATAGACCTATACCAACGGTTTTGGAAACCGTTGGTATAGGTAATATGAAATCTATACCAACGGTAATGGAACCGTTGGTATATAAATTCCAAAAATAAAATCACCGCTGGGATTTGATCCCAGGACCCCCTCGTTTATAATCGAACGACTTAACCACTAGGCTAACATCACTTTGTAAACATAATTTCATAAATATATATATGTATTATCATAATTATATAAATTTTTGATTTATATAATGTTCTCCGTTAGTAGATCTGGAAAAACATCAATGAACCTATCCCAACGGTTCTGAAAACCGTTGGGATAGACCTATCCCAACGGTTTTGACAACCGTTGGGATAGGTTCTGGGTGGGTGTATTTTTATTAAGTTGTATGCTAGATTTTTTGCCACTTTTTCCCAACGGTTCTTGAGAACCGTTGGGAAAGAGTAACCTTTCCCAACGGTTCATCAAAACCGTTGGGAAAGGGCCTAAAAACACACCCTTTCCCAACGGTTTTGGTGAACCGTTGGGAAAGGGTACTCTTTCCCAACGGTTTTGATGAACCGTTGGGAAAAAGTGGGAAAAAATCCACCCCTTTCCCAACGGTTTTGGTGAACCGTTGGGAAAGGTCACTCTTTCCCAACGGTTCACCAAAACCGTTGGGAAAGGGTGTGTTTTTAGGCCCTTTCCCAACGGTTTTGATGAACCGTTGGGAAAGGTTAGCTATACCAACGGTTTTTACAAACCGTTGGTATAGAAGTGTTGGGAAAGATCATGTTTCCAGTAGTGTAGCTCAGACATTCTATTATTGTAGTTTAAGGACTTTTAGCTTAGACCTTCTATTTTTATAGATTATGTTAATCTATCTTAGACCTTATATTTCTATAGTTTAAGGTCTTTAAGCTCATACATTCTATTTCTGTAGTTTTGGGTATTTTAGCTCAGACCTTCTATTATTATAGTTTATTATATTTTAGTTTAAACCTTATATTATAGTAGTTTATGGTCTTTTAGATCAGACCTTATGTTTCTGTGAAATATGGGTATACATAATGTGTTTGAGAACATTACATACTTAATGAGATTTAGTAGAATGAGTGTCCATGAATGGTTTTGACACCCTAATTTCTTAATTGATATTCTAAATAATTCATGTTCATGAAGGGTTCTAGCACCCCGTTTTCTTGTAGAAATAATGAGGGATGAATATCCATGTCGGGTTGTGAAACCCTACATATATAACATAAAGAGTAGTGGTGTATAGTGAAATATTAGGGATACCAAGTTCACTTGTATAGTTGGAATATGAGTTAAGTAAATCATAACCCAAAAGTTTGAATCGATGAATATGTAATATGGCAGATATACTAGGGATAACCCATGAAACCCTAAGGCATTGAGTTATATCACAATACCACCAAGGCAGATGATGATCAAAGTTCCATACCTACAAGGAGGATATGACTCTAGTTGGTAGGTTATAGAACCCTACAAATGAGCCTGTAGGGATTATATGCATGGAAAAGTAAAGAGGATCCCCACCCTTTTTCAAATGGTCATGAAATATTTGTGAATTCTTAAATGTCAGGGTGATGAAATTGGATATAGATATAAATCTATCTAAGAAGGATTATGTCACCCTAGGTAAATTTATCTTTTCATGGGGTGGTTCAAGACCTACACCATCTGGTATCAAGTCACATGGTGTGTGCCATCAAAAGATTTTGGAATGACCTTTCACATTCCTTCTTTGAGAAGGGGTACAATACATAGTGATATATCTTTGAGGATATTGAATCAACTTAAATATTTTGGTTATGTGGATCATAAATTATGGTATAGGAATATATGAGTTAACTGGAGGTGGGTAACAGGTTAAACATTGATAATGGTGAAAGCCTCTAATGTTCCACATAGCCAAGACAATAATGCTTGGGTTTAAGGGGGCCTTCTTGGGATCCTATGGTTAGTTTTGAGGATCTAGTCCTTGTCACTAGTATTCTATGGGGGATATCCATGAGAAAAGAATCTCATGGTCCATGGGGTTCCAAGATAAGGATATCAACTCATGTAAATGGTTGTGTCAACTCATACTTCAAAGGCATGAAGGTGGTTTATGAAAAGTGTAATATTCAATAAGGGTTCAAGAACCCTAAAAATTGGGTTTCCACCTAGTGAACATGTTATCACAATGAGGAGACATAAAAAATCATTACTATAACTTTTTTATGGACTAAGGGATCTAGTGAGTATGTATTAGCTTTTACTAGGTATATAATGTAGACCGTATGAGAATTATTACCAATTCATTTGTTCTCTAAATTTTTCCTAAACTCTGGAGATGAAGAGTTTAGTGAGTGATGACTTGAAATTTGATTAGGAATCCCTTTGTGGGTTTTCAACCTGACTAGTTTTATGTTTATTTTTCTAGTACTTTCAGTCCTTGTGATTTGGACTATCAAATGATAGAATTTAAGGTTTTACATATTTTACCAAAGTGAATGAAGTTTAAGGTCATGATACATATATACCTTTTACTTATAGTTTAAATTCATGTGATAAGGATGTGGGAATCGATGTAAAACTGTGCAAGATATCTATGGGGATACTTTTCACTAGTCAGAGGAATCCATATGTAGAGAACACATTTTATCCAAACATATTCTTATTGATGGGTATCCATATGTTGGATCCCTTATTCTGCATTTTTTATTCCATGTGAATGTAAACTATGAATAAATATGAATCATGCATTGGTAGAGTGAGATGGTATGACTCAGACCTATTTAAAAAGAGGTATTTGATACTTTTATGGATGGGATTCCCTAGTATTCCCTATGCATTTTTTAAGGGAAGGAATCATTCCATAATTATCTATTTATAAGAAGATATCACTTTTTATAGTTTATTTTTATGTAGGGGAAAGAGGTGACTATCTCATAGTGATTGGGTCTACAAGAATATTAATACCCCAGAATGGAAGGGTACAAGAATACAATTCTATAATCCTACTTTGAAGATGAGTACAATGAAAATATTTGTATAATCAAGGCATCTAAATCCGCTTTAATAGTTGGGATATGAAAGGATTAAATCATAACCAAATAATATATAAGTTAAATGGAGGTGGGAACTGGTGGGTACATGTCAACCATTGGTAATGGAATGAGCCTATAATGTTTTACATGGTTAGGAGAATAACTCTTGGGGTTTAAGGGGGGCCTTCCTAGGACCCTAAGAACCATTAACAGGAGAAATTCCCTATTTTCAATTATTTATAAGGAGAAACAAGGCCAAGGAATCCCAAGTTCCATGGGGTTCAAAGAGAAGGACATCATCTCAAGGAACTAGTTGTGTCTGCTCAGACCTCAAGGATATTAAGTTGGTTCCTATAAAACGTAAGACCCAGGAAGGGTTTGAGTACCCTAAAGTATATTCCATCATTTATTAAACACATTTCAAGGTTAAGGAATAAAAAACAAGATTCTTGGACACACTACCATCAGAGGGGATGATATGTTCTATGTGAAAACCTTTTTTCGTACAGTTTAACATCATGCGATGAGGAAAAATTCCTCACAGTTTAACATCCTGTGGTGAGGATGTAGATGTTCTATTCAATTTAAAGTATTTATACTAGGACATGGTATTTTATATGTGATATGTCTTGGTTCCATTTTCCAAATAACCTTTTTATATCCTCTAATCTCACATAATCTATGCTCAGCATGAGAAATAAGGGGTAACATGGAAATCAACTGAGTTGCACAAGAGTGGGTCCTAGGTATCTGTTGCATAGGTCCAGCCCATATGCAGTTTAGGGTGATTTTTTTATCATTTTATATGTTGTTGATGAACCCTAGATGGAAGATTTTGGTGTTCCTATATATCATGGGATGAAAGCAATCAATACCTACGTAGTTATTGTATGGAAGTTCCCTGTGTAGGTATGACCCATACACAGAGATGGGGGACATTTTTTTATTTTTTACATTGCTGATGGAACTAATAATTGGAGATCTAGGTTTCACTATGTATAATATGATAATAGGAATCAATCCACACATAATTATTGAACATGAAAATCTATATGAAGGTTTGAATCATATGCAGATGGGGGAATTTTTCCCGTTGATTGTTATAGTTGGACCCGATATTGGAGATGTAGGAATCACTATGTATAATATGATCAAAATAATATATCCACATGTATTTATTGAATGGAAAAAAATATATGAATGTTTGACCCATATGTAGAGGGTAAAATTTTCCCGTTTATTATTATAGCTAGACCCAATATTAGAGATATAAGCATCACTACATATCCTCTGATGATAGGAATGAAGACACACATAGTTCTTGAGAAACCATGTAGTTTAATTTCATAAAATAAGGAATTAGGATCCCTGGTGAGAAAAGGGAATATGGTGAATGGGACTAGGAATAGAGGTTTGGGTGTCACTACATATCATGTGATGATAGGAGTCAAGTCACATGTAGTTTTGGAATGAAGGTGTGGTGGGAGTCCAACACCAAGGGTAATGGTCCTCTTGAGAGAGGTCTATGGTAATGAAATATTTTATGTCATGAAAGAAACATTAATTGTGTATTTTAACATCATGCATCAAGGACTTGTGGGGTTCCTTTTAAGGTATTTCTTATAGGACCATGATAACCCTATCTTGAACTGATATGTATTGATCGTGTGGGGTAGACCTTACCAAAATTACCAAGATTATGTGAGTTATGCTCAGTGTGAGAAATAAGAAATGGAAAAGGTTCCTCTTTCCATTTAGAGGTAGTAAAGGAGATTAATGGGGAATTTTTTATCATGCGGTGGATGGGCCAAGATATAGGATCGAGGCGTCCCTACACATCTCATTGGAATAAGAAAAAATCCGTACATAGTTTTAGAGAACCATGCAGTTTAGTGTCATTCATAGAGGACATAACCCATGAAATTTAACATCTTGTGGTAAGGATGATGGTAAATTTATGCGAAATAATAGAAATGTTAGAGATTCATGTAGTTTTATATCATGCGGTGAGGAATAAGGTCACTTGATGTGAAAAACAAATACTATAGTTGGATCGAAGACTGGAGACTTGGGTATCACTACATATCCCATAGGAACAGGAGTCAAGATGCATATATTTATTGAATGTGGAGGTTCATTATGAAGATATGACTGACACACAAGGATGATGCACTTTATTTTTCTTTCTCATAGATCTCACTAATGTGTGGGGAATCATTGTTGAGATGATGCTCCCCATACAGTTTAACATAGTGTGGTAAGGATGTCTTCTGTGTAGTTTAACATCATGTGGTAAGGAAAACATATGTTATGTAGTTTAAAGTATTTCTACTAGGACTACTTTAGTATGGTTTTTTTTCATATGGCCAGTACATGTTGTATAGTTTAACATCATGTGACCAGGATGTAGTATCATGAGAGGGGTTTATTCTCCTAGATTTATACTATGAACCTCGATGGTCATCATGAAAGAATAAGTTATGAGTATCCACATTAGGGTTCAGACCAAGCATATCTGTGTAACTCTAAGAAAACATATATCAATATTTATTTAGGAACTCTATGTATGTCTCTTTCTCCCAAAGATTCACGGAGACACTAATCAATTTAGGGATATAAGTATTCTTCTATTTCCACATTTACCTCCCTGAGCTCATCAATTTTGGTGGATATGACTTCCTAAAATGTGGAAAAGGTGTTCCAAAGTTCATCATCATCTTCTTCTTCCACCCATGAGTCAGAGGAGTAATTTCTAGGTGAGTTAGAAAATATAAGTGAATCTCTATCACAATCAAGATGGGAAAGTCCATGGGAAGAGACGTTGTAATCTTCTAATGCCAGAGTTATTGCAGAGATATTATAGACATGATTTTATTTTATGTTTTCACTAGGTATTAGAATAGATTGGGAATATAGGATTAATTATATTACCTAAATTAGGTTTATGGGTAGCAAATAATCACTATGAATGATATGAAGACATAACATTATGATGTCATAGTCTCCACTCGATAAACCTGGGATGCAATGACTTCTACCTCAAACTTCTATGGGCTCTAAAGGGCCCTGATGAGTGTCTCTATGAGTTATTTTAATGGATGGAAATAATCCATGAATTTATAAGATCCACCCGACTTTGAATACATATTCTTGATATTAAGATGTTGAACATTTTACTATCTTATGACCAGGACATGTTTTGTACAGTTTAACATCATGTAGTTAGGATAATGTTGAGAAGTTTAATTTCATAAAAATAGAAAATACCATGAAATTTAAAATCATGTGACGAGGACACATTCCTTTTAGTTTAACATCATGCGGTTAGGATATCACCATGAAATTAAACTTCTTGCGACTTGGACATCTTGTTCCACCACCTATAAAAAAGGTGAATTTATTCTTTTTTATGGAGTTTGAATTACTCATATGAATATTTTATGAGTTTCAATATCCTATAACGCTATCAAGACTCCATTTACATGATTCTCAAACCAATATTTAAAGTTAAATTAATTTTATTTTGTATGACCAAGACATCGGTGGTAGGGGAAGTAATCATCATGGCCTATCAACCATGACTTACTCTATTTCTTTATTTGTGTGAGTTTTAACCAACCATTCTACAAGGAATAATTAAAGTACCTAGGGAAATGTTTTGATGAGAAGGCATATACCTTATACTTTTCTCATCATGATTTTAGTGACCACGCAACTTCTCCTACATGCTACCTATACCTTTGTTAGCATCTAAACAAATCTTAGTTTTATGTATCAGGTATAGAGCTATTGTATTCATTAATTTTAGGGTAGATTATAAGGCATGGGGTCTTGGATGGAATATATAATCCTCAATGAATAAGGAATACTAACTCTGTTTGAGTATTTGTGGCAACGACTGAGGTTAGATGGTTTCCATAATACCTTTGATAAGGAGGTTGAAAATATAGAAATTACCTCATACCTATGGATAAGGGGTTGTGAAAATATGAAAATGACCCCAACCTTGTGGGATGGGGAACTTCAATGTAGAGTAGTCTTCTATAGTAAGGTGATGGTGAATATTTTAAGTGTATTGATTATAGGATAATTCCCACAATTATTTCTCAAATAAATTAATTCTCTTATTGCAGTTGATTGATTTGTTTGTCTGCAAAAATTTCCTTATCATCCTTAAGGGGTTGACCAGAAGAATCGATGACAACAACCTCTCCTCTATCGATGGTAGGGTGAGTGGATAATTATAGGAGTCTCGATGTGGAACCTAGAGACTAAATCCCCTATTGTCACTAGCCATATGCCTTATTGTCACTGCCCTTTGAAATACCAAACAGTCAGTGACACCTTCTATGGACGCTTGAACGATACATTTGATCCCTTCTTCTCATATACTAGATACTAAAGTTAGGCCAAACTTCTATGAATAAGATGACTGGAAGATGGTATGATTATACTTTCTAAGAGTGTGCTTGTTTGGATCTGATGAGAAGTCTTCATTTTCAATTGATATCATATTTACCTAGACAGAAGTCGCCTGGTGCTTCTCCTCAATAGAGTATATAACTTGATGGGTCAGTGCCTGATATACTGTTTGATGGGATATTTTCCGTGGCACCATTTTATGGGACGATGACCATGGTACCATTTGAGGGGTAAGTGCCCATTGTTACATTTGGTGGGATATTGATCATATTTCAGATGATCCCAGGTTAAAATATAAAAAAAATTCCTTATCCCTATGGAATGGGGTGCTCCTTGGGATTCCATAGTCACCAAGGCTATCTGTGAAGAAGTCAAAATATATTGGATAGTGATGATATGATATTGATTTTGAGACACTATCAGGATACAATGGTGGGCCTTATATATATTGGTGGTTAAAAGGATATGAGACTTATTTGGATCTACATTATTTGGATACCCCTGGTGGGATATCCTACTGGGTTCCCCAATTTGGATAGTTCAGGAAGTCACAACTTCCTCTAGAGCTCTTTGTGGAATCATGGTCATATATCAACGATGATGACCAAAGTGGATGGGGTACCTCCAAGGAATCTCTTTAGTGATTGAGCTTACATGGTTAATTTCCTCATACAACTTTACAAGGTAGGGAAGGTATGTGTTTTTGTTCTCTAGGGATAAGCTCCCAAAGCGGTTAAATATGGAAACAAGGTACACTTCATCTCCCATAGCTTATCTTGAGAATGATGGATGGTGGGAATTAATCTTTTAAAGGATTTCATGATCATATTATAAAGTTGATATGGATACATTAATGTGGTACTATCGGGCCAATATGCTCAAAAACTGGAACTGGAGGTGTTGTGTTGGTGATAATATATGTCGGGGGCTCAGGACCAAAGAATCATGTCTAGTGATCCTGAAATCCATTGGCACATTCGATCATGTAATTTTTATTGTAAGGAATATAGGAAGTCATAATGAAGAAACAAGACACCTAATTAGTGAAACATCATATATAAAAGAACATGTTCAATCGATTACTTTCATAATTAAAGGATAAAGAGGTAGTCACCTATTTTTATGCAATGTTTAACATAGTAAGAACAATTATTTTGGGTTATCCATTTTGTTTCACAACAAGTAAAAATAAAAATGGACCGATGAGGATTGGACAACCTATCTTTTAAAAAACTTAAAAAGGTATTACATAGTTAAATGATTTCATGTTGAGTTCACCATTTTGTTTCCTGAAAAATCTGAAATAGTCATTTGGCCTGATGCTTGGTTTTGAGGGTGTTGAATGTGCCCCATAATTAATTTTCATTGGGTTTACCATGAGTGTATTTAATAGAAAATCCCAATGGTTCCCACATCTAAAATTGAGTATGGAACTTTTTTCCATAGGAAGGTTATCCTTTAGGGTTTCAAACCCAATGACACTTAGGAACTCAAAATTAGTTGAGAGGATGTGAGGTCTAGCTCATCACACCCTTTTTAGGAGAATTATTTCCTACTCTAGGAATCTATTATAGATTTAATTTTTTTTAAAATACTTACCTGTACCTGATAAGGGAATGGTTACCCCTATTTTAATAACTTGATTAGGTCCATGTATTGATAGGAAAAACTATGTGTGTATCATGGGTTCTCCATCATCCTCTTATTTATTAATTATTATTCTTTATTTTACAACTTTAGGAACTCTTGAGTTTATTTTCATCCAGGGTGGAAGTTTGTGTCTTGGATATGGGATTGAACTTCAATGAGGCATCCTATGTATCTTGTAATAATTGGAATAAAAACCACATAGTTAATTTAACATTGTTTAAGGTCATTTTACTGGATTGATCCATGAAGTTTAACATCATGCAATAAGGACATAACTATAGGGATCATGCCTCAAAGTAGAATACTTTGTATCCTGTTAAGGAATGAATGAGACTCTACATAGTAATTTTTTGTGTCCTGAGCGATATGACGGTAGAGGCCTTCAGTGGGACTTATGCATATAAGGATGCATTGGATTTCCTCATTGGAAGTATGACCCTTTGAGTGAAGATGAGATGCAATCAGACTTATATCTCAACGAAGGCCCCACACTGGGGGAATTATCATCATGCTATTATAATAACCATCATTAGTCTCTAATATCACATGGGCTATGATTGGTGTGAGAAACAAGAGATAGTGGGATATCAGGCACATCAAATTAGATCATATTTTCATAGGGCATACACATTCAAGTTTCCCTTTGAGAGGTGGGTTATCGATATCATAGAGGATATGGTATGGAGCTCCGGACATAGGAATGTTTCCTACATATCCTTTTTATAACAGGAATAAGACACATTGTAGTTTAGTTTTCTCTTAATCCACTGATGGGTTGAGGGTATCTAAGGGAATATTCATGGATTACACTTAAAATAAAGCCTATGTGTGAACCCTCTTCTCATCCACTAATGGAATATAAATGATGAGGGACTTATGGGATAAATTGTGAGCTAGGAATATTTGGGATATGAAGGGACTTACACCAAGGTGGATTCCTGTTGGATCTTGGTCCTTAAGAAGGTGTCCTACATATCCTGTTTGGATAGGAATTAGAGTTCTCGTAGTTCCGTGTCCCCATAATCCGCTAGTAGGGTATAGTGGGTGATCATGCTTAGAGAAATTATGGTTATATCTAAGATTTTAGGAATTCCAGGGTATTATGATAGGATGGATTCCATTTTTCATACTTTTTTATTATCTTATGTCATATTTAATATAGATAATGGCCATAAAAGGTCTATTTCATATGATTGGTATGACACAGAGGGACCATATAAGAGCATGGAATAGATAAGATCACATGAGTGTGTAACCATAAACATTTAAGGACACTCCCATTATAAAGGGGTATGTGGCTGAAGGTTCGTGAGTGGGGGTCGTCATGGTATAAGTTTGAGTGCGCATGTCAGATAAAGTGGACATGTCCTAGGGGATTTCCCCAAAACATCTTTGTTGTCCTACTGGACATGTATTGATTTTCCACCCAACATGTTTGGAGTATCATTATGTCATGGAAGACATGTTCAAGGGTATATGCTTGACATTTCTAAGAAACTTCACATAATCAATTAACTTGTCTTTGATGTATTTAAATAATCACAGTGGACATGTTTAGTGTCTTTCACATAATAAACTGACTTGTCCAGGATGTACTTTCATGATTGAAGTTCACATTTCCAGGATCTTTCAAATGATTAAATTAATTATCTTTAATGTCATTGCATGATCAAAGAGGTAATGTAAAATTTATTTTTCATGATCAATTTACTTTTCCAGGACATCTTCACCTGATCGAAGCAGACCTTTCTAAGTTGATTTGCATAATGAAAGTGGAAATGTACAATGTCTTGAACTATATCAAAGAAGATATTTCAATATGTTTCAACATGATAAACCATAATTTTCCTCATACTATTGGATGGTAATAATGATATGTAAATAGAAAATCAGAGGGAAATGACGTCATGTTAATAAGTTGTCACAAAAGTAACTTAAATTATCTATTTTTTTTCTTACTATCAAAGTGAAATGTTTATGTACACCCAATGAAATCACAATACCAATGAATAATCCTAAAATCACGTGAGATTAAATTAATCATGATATGGGGTCTCATGAACATTTTAATGATCTTGTGCATGCTTGAATATAAAGCTACATTTTCATAGGGATCATGCCTCAAGGCTGCATAAACAATATCTTCATGAAAGTAGAGTTTATAGCTAGTGGATTAATTACATATACACACTTCCTAAGTCATGTATGATAATGGAAGGGCCTTCCCATGAGTTCTCATATTTTTTCAAGGACATATACATGTTGAGGGGCACCTCGTGTAATGGATCCACAGAATGCATGTCCACTCCTACAATCACATGATCTCAAAAGGGGTCTTGAGATGGGTTATGTGGTCATGAATGTGGGATATGTATCAAATACACCACATGCATAGGCAAGAGTACATACTGAATATTGAAGAGGGGTTCATGGATTGTGGTGGTCATTGGTGTTGGGTTTTCATGGAAAGGGTGTAGGCATGCATACACCAATATGGATGTACCGTAGCTCCAGGGTATCGAATCACATGATTGAAGATATAAATCTCCTAATCAAAAGGATTTGATTAAGGGATACCTACATTATGGGATTGCATGAACCTCAACTATTCATTCACTCACATGACCTTTATGGTGTCATGTGATGGGTTCTATTGATGTGTGTTGGGGATTTTCTATTAATGTCGGGGTACATGTTGCATGGTGAAGTGGTAGAACACGGAATATGAGGAACATGTACCTGGTATTTGGATTGTATAGAAAGGGATCCATGGGGATACTACATGTTGAGGAAACTATTTTTAAGGCTATGTGCAATTATCATGAGATCAAGGGTTCACGACCTCACAAGACTAAGGGATTACATGTCCATTAGTTTATATCCACAAAAATCATTATGGGGTGTCCCACATGTGTAATGGAATGAATTATCATATCACGTGAGGTTATATTTCTAATGAGATTGCATGAACATAAGGAAGGTTTTAATGGAGGTCTTGTGGGCATGCATAGGGGGTGCACACTGTAATTATATACATGGATAAAGGTAATTCTTAGAAAAGTCACAAAACTAGTGGGGTATCATGAAATTGTGTGAATACTCCATATGAGATAAGAATCAGATGATGTTAAATTTATCCTTATATTCTATGATCTTAAAGAGATCATGCAACATGTTCTTACAATCACTTGAGAAGGTTCTCTGGGGACAATAGCTGATGCACTATATTTCAATGCTTCCCTTTATATTCCTCTCACCTCTAATGTCTGTTTTTTCTAAGGGGATAAGGGTTTATATTGGTGGAGGATTTCCTAAGTTGATGTTTCTTTTCATGGTAAGGATGCTGCATGTGCTAGATTACAGCGGTGGAAGCTTTGTATGAAAATCATCATTCGCTTGCGAGATGGTTTCTTGCAATGGCATGTTAGAAAATAATTGAAAATTTTTGTGACCATTACAGGGGACACACATGAACACTTGTTTTCAAGTGATCATGCATTGAAATACATGGAGTCAAAGTGGAAGATCTTAGCTGCTTCACATGACCAGCTTCAAGGTTTTGCACTATCCCGATTCAGATCATCTTATGGATGATGGGAGGTTCTTATGATGAAAATATACACTATTTTCATGAAAATACCTTATTCCTAATACCTTGAATCTATGCATTGTCACACCTAATTCATGGTGCTTCTTACAATGGCCTCATAGTGGGATTCACATGATCAGAATTCATGCGATCTCCAAGCATTAAAATCGAATCCACATACTTGGATTCAATTGTCTTGTATGATCAATTGTCTTGAGCTCAATCAGTGGAGATGGCTAGACATGGTGATCATTGAGTGATCATGCAGGCAACATTGGGTGTCTCGGTGGTGTCGAACAAGGGATTTATGCAAGTGTAGGTGGTGAATAGATGAGTAGGATGTTGGGGATGGTGTGGGAATGGAATGGGAAGCATGGATCTTCTTGATCGAATGATGCCAGGTATTTCCAAATGTTTTTAAGGAATAATATTAATACCCATGAGATTTTCTTCCCACATCAATTCCTCTTACAGAATTTCCACACATAGTAAAAAAAATAGAACCGCTGATCGCTAAAAGTGAGTATTGGGGTCCTCTCTTGACCTCTGCTGGCATCACCTCATGTCGGGTCACTCTCCCACCATACTGCCGCCCTACAGTAGAGATCTTTCCATATTGGGTGGGTGATTTCTTGTGCACTCTATGTTGCTTGTTCTAGCTAGCCAAATTGGCTCCCTAGGTGTGGTTGAGTAAACTCCCACATGAACTTTGGTTGAACTAGCTATGCTTGTTTCCCCTAGTTTCCCATATTTTTTCTAGATAAGGGTTCCCATGAGAACATTGAAAAATAATATAAGTAAAATGGTTTGAAATAAGGGTCCAACATATATTCATTTATAGCCAATTCTTCAAGCGTACTTCTTCTATGTCTTTTATGAAAAATACACTATTATTTTTAGAGATATTCACATTTTTGGGATATTTTACAACAAAGTGCATGTCATACAATTTTTATGCCTATACTCATATCACCTTAGTGATATAATTGTGAGTTATAAAATACAATATGACATATAAGGGTTTTCTCCCTTGATACGTAGATGTATGTAAGATGATATGTAAAGATATAATGATATGTAAGAGTACACACCTTTTCTATAGAAGTGGAATACCCTTACGTAGACTTATAGTTTGAGATGATAAGACTATTAGTTGTAAAATAAAACTGATAGAAATTAACCAGTTTAAGATCTATAACCTATCAATATTATGATTATAGATATATCGTTAAATACGATTTGTGAAGAAAATTTATTTTTCTTGAATTTAAATTATGAATTTAATTATATAATTTATAATTTTTTTAAAATTATAATAAAATGTATTTTGGGATATTTTTTTATTTATAATTTATTTATAATTTATTTAATCATAATATATTTATAATTAATTAATTATATTTTTTGGAAACATTTATTAAAAAACATTCCATAATATTAAGAGTTAATATTAATATATATTTTTCAAAATTATATAGAATTACTTATAATTTAGATATAAAATTTCCACATGGGAATTATAAGAATACTTTATAGAGAGTTTACAAATTATATAAATATGGCATAGTGAAAAGGGTTTATATTTAAAAAAATTATAAAATTTTCATAATATTTAATTTAAAATGTTCAAATTAAAATGAATTTATTTGGAAATTATTTAAACCATATCAAAAGAGTTTTGATAAGTTATTTTATCAAATATTTAAATAATATTAATATGTTATATTTAGATTATGTAAAATGATTTCATAATTGAAATAGAAATATAAAATACTTATATTTCATAAGATGTCATATATTTAAAGTAAATTCCATATAATGAATAATATGGATTTCGTATTAGGAATAAACACAAAGTGTTTATATAAATCTATTTATGGAATTTTCATAATGAATTAAAAATAAATATATATATATTATTTGAAAAATAAATAAAATGGTTATTTATTTATTTAATTACGTTTTAATATTCATGTTTATAAATTGTTTTTGAAATGTGAATATTATATATTCTTTAATTTATATGATAAATAAATTATTATAAATATTCAAGCCATATTAGGCATTTTAACATAATATTTAGTTTTCCTATACTTTGACCTCAATTTTTGGGTAAAAATATTAAATTGAATTATGTTATTGAATATAGTTTGTACATATTAGGTATTAATGTTATGATGAATTAGATTCTCTATTGAGTAAAGTATACCTGGGTATAGGGACTTTGGGTTAGACTTCTCACTGGCCTGGAGGCCTGTTCCTTAGTCTAGAAAGGTGGGGGTTGTCTATCTATAGAATCAAGCTTACTCATATAGATAATATCAATTTCAAATAATTATAAACCTTTACACGAAAACGTTCATGTACTTTATCCATAAGATTCATTTGGATACATATAAATATGTTTGGATTATATTTTTAGGTGAGTAACACAAGCCATAGGCAGTGTAAAGAGTTACATATTAATATAGTGGGAACATATTAATTTGGTCAATGAAATAAGGATTCCAAAAATAAATCATTAGAATCATGCATACATAAAGGAATAAAATATGAGATAATAAAGATTTAATGTGATGAAATAGTTATGAATTTAATATGAATATTATGTATATTGAATTGGAAAGACTTAAAAATCACTTCTAAATACTAAATGTTAGATTATTTCAAAATAAGTGCTTATTAAAACCTCAGTCATTAAGTTTGGGTGACCCTAACTATTAAGTTCCCACAGATTATCATGTGCAAGGAAAGAAAGTAAAGAGGTGACCCTAACTATTAGGTTCTTTAGTCTTGGAATTTTATTTTGATTACACTTAGCTGGGAAACCCTAGCCATTAGGATACTGGAGGAATCGAGTTGATTGAATCTATATAATGGATTTGGGTAAAGAGTTATTAAGTCATTTATCCAAGAGTCATATATGATATGATTGATATTGGTTTTCTACTAGATATACCCATCGCTTATTTACATAATACCTAATGAAATTCATGATAAAATACAGATCCTATACCACTAATGGGTATACTAATTTTAAATGGGGTTATAATCTTAATGGTATTACATTTAATAAAATTTATTATTAAATTAATATAAAACATGATAATCAGCTGATAAAATATTATGTTATAGATATCTAAAATCATCATTATAAAAATTAACTTTGAGATTAATCCTTAAGAAGTAGAATCATAATATGAGAAACTCCTTAGGCCAATAACTTAAAAAAGTTCTTTAGTAAGAAGAAACTATGTGTTAAAGAAAACACCTTCCTAAGTAACCAATTATTGAAGTTGTTCAACACTTGAATCAAGATGATTATGAAATGTATAGAATTATTAACTTATGGTTTAAAATGAATTTGATGAATTAAAACCTTAAAACTTTTACTCTCCATTCATATACTAAATATGACTGAATTTTCTAATGAATTAGTGAGACTATAGGTTTCTTATGAGGCCCAATTATATAATTGAATCTATTTTCATCAATGGAAATGTTTTGATAATATAAATGAATTCATGAAATATTTAGCCTATCATTATCATTGTTTTGAGGATAGATAATGTAGAAATATAATTGGTTGGTTCTAGTTTTTCATTAATAGTATGAGTGGGTAAAATATGAGTATAGTATAAAAATAGTTTGTTAGAAATTATAATAATGTTTGTTCACATATCAAATCTTGGTCATTGAAACCTAAAAGTAAAATAAAGAAGGAATAAGTAACGATTCCATGGGATGGGATTGTTTGAGATACCTAAATGGGCTTGTTAAACATTATGGAATATCCATGTTAGGTATCAATTTTATAGAAATTAGTTATACAATTTTTAGTGGTATGTGATATTAAAAATATGTTTTAAAAGTTGTATAAATATTCAAGAGATCAAAATCAAGTTATAATTGATAGAGCTTATAGTTTTCGTTTAAATTATTAAGTAAATATTTTACACATAAATGTATTGGATATAAATGAATGTTTTAATCTCATATTAATCCAAATAAAATATTTGTATAGTTATATTATTTCTCTTATATGATTATAGGAGTTGTTTGCTAATAAAGCGTTGTTATGAGTAGTGTGAGATGATACACATATTTTATTATTCATTTAATTCTATAAAATATTTTGAGTATAAGATAAGGATAAAAAAAATGATTTATCTAGGATAAAAGGATTTATCTAGGATAAAAGGATTTATCTAGGATAAAAAGGTTTATGAAGATGTTTGTGAATATTTAAGGAATTGAGATTCCACAACCATCAATAGAATATTTTAAATAATAATATTAGTTTCTAGAAATTCTCTAATCACCTATAATACCATATATGATATGAAAGTAATTGATTAATTGTTAAGAATTTACACAAAAAGAAATAAGAGTTATTTCATAACACAAGGGAGTTTGTGTATCTTATCATGATATTCTGAAAAGGATATAGTTTTTAATAGGCTAGTAGGAATATGTCTGGACTTATATAAGTTAAAAGAAAATAAATTAAATATTATTCCAATAAAATTTGAGTGTTTTTACCTATATAACCTAAAATATCATAGGGTATGATGATAAAGAAAAATATAAAGGGTTACATTTAGTTACTATAATAAAGTTAATGTCTTTTAGTATCCTAAATAAGTTTATGATGTATTAGTAAAAATAAAATGTATTGTTACATTAGTTACCAAAATATTTCATAGAAAAAGTTTGATGTAAAGTGTTTTAAGAATAATGTAGATAAACTTAGATAGAGTTCTAAAAAACAAAAAATGCCACAACCCCACCCCCTAAGGATACCCCACCTAGGATGAAAATTAAGGGAGAGAGATGATGAACCCTCAGTCCCACATTTAGTAGGCCTTGGGTTTGTTAAAAGCACCAAGGGTATAAAATTATCACATATGGGTGGCATTACACTCTATAATAAAATGGGATCAAGAGATAGGATAAAAATCACCAAGAAACTACAACATATAATATAAACGTAAACCCAAAACCATACCACAATGCATGTACGATGTCAATAGATACAAATAAAAGTCTCTGTGTATAATACCAAAAGAAAATTCCTACAACAGAAACTCAATAACAACTCCAACCAAAGCTAGTAATGTCCATTCTAGTCCCCAAATTCCTCATGGAAACCTAAAAAATAGTTTATATACATATAGAGATCAAACAAGTATACTCAGTAGGATCATACCCAAGGTATCAAGTGCACATGTTAAAGAACATTCTAATGTGTCAATGAATAAAAAGTAAATCCAAAAATAACCTAAACAGGTCAACCGACTATCTCAGTCTTACAATGGATTTCTCACTAAATCGTGCATCCAATAGAGTAACATAATAACCATGAATAAAACAAGGCACCCTAGTACTGATTCCCCATTGATTTTACGCTCTCATTCCCCAATGTTGAATAACCTAGGCCATCATCCATTCCGTACATATCACATATCACAATGCATATCTGATGTGGTTCGGGACACATCCCTACCTACCCCACCCTCGCAAGGTCCAACATCCCATGATAGCATCATGCATCATGAAATCACATATCATCACATAAACAGAGTATTAGGGAATGATGAACATGAATTCCATCAACCTTACACCCTCCTCATACCATGCATGACCCACACCACATATCACATCACATCACTGCCTCATTACATCCCACCCCAACTGAAGACACATGGTCCATCTCATCATATCTATTACTCATCAAATCTCATCTTAATCGAAGACACTGGGGCCATCATTGCTGAAGGAAGAGTGAGGAAGAGGGGGTAACCAGCCATCCATATCACCACCATCCTAGATATCTGAAAAAACACTCAGATCCATGAAACATTGAGAATTGGTAAGGTTATCTGACTTGGTTGGGGCGTATATTGAAAAAACATAAAAATAAATGATATAAATATAACACACAATACCCAACCTATGTGTTCACAACAACTACACTAGTACACACCAACACCACCACTATACTACATGTCAACCATAAAAACTTCTTCCACCACTATACACAACACACCACACAACTACCAGACACATCCACATGATTCACCTTTCAATTTTTGATTCCACCACTTTTATTCAATAATATATTTCATTTCACCCCACATGACCCATTAATTTATTTAATTCATTTAATCCATTACCACAAATCAATTTACATCCAATTATTTATTAATTAACTAACCCATGAAACTTCATTTCAATATTAAAAATATATTCCATGGATAACTAGGAAACTAACAAATCCACACCACATAACAACTCACCCATGTCGCACAACCATCACGAAAACACCATGACAACCATCAACACAACACTAGTCCAACCAACCCATATCACCACAAAAATAACATTCCTAAACCATCAGAAATCACAACCAATGCCCACCACAACCACTTCACAACACATTAAACAAATACCCATGTTGTATCCATACGAACCAACCACCATGTCACAACTTCACACATCACACAGTCTAAATGGTAACCTCCATCACTACAAAACAATGAAAACAACACAGGTAAACACAATAAGCTCAAGAACACAAAAAAATTCACATCTCGATTTCTGTATTCATTCAAGGAATTTTAGCACATTACTTCTTTACATAGGATGAGTATTATCACAAAAACTATATTTCCTTGAGAAAACAATTTATTAGACAAATGTACATTCTTCAAACTTCTATTCATGGTGTGATAAACCCATAACATATCAAGGTTCATCAAAACACATTTAATTTAGTGAATATGGGGCTCCCAGTAGCCGTTGTTTCCAACAAGAGAAACATTAGGCATATACACATCAACAAAAATATCAAAGCAGATAAAACATGTTATTTATCCCCATACCCATCCACATAAATTTATATTTATTTCAATTCATTTTATTTTTTAAGATGATCCTTACTATCCACCCAAGGGAAAAAACCCTAAAATTCCCACACATAGCACATATAAAGGGAGAGAACGAGGATCCCCTACCTCAAGAAATCATTATGATCTTTATGAACACCATAGGGAGATAAAGAATCTACTTGGAAACAAAAAATGCACTAAAAACCCTATATTAACCTAAAATGATATAAGAGATCATAAAAAACATAGCCCAAAACACCCCAAACCAAAACCAACAACACTACAAAAAATCCCTAGAAGAAGAATATTGGGGAACATTGGAAAAAGTGAGGATAAATCAACACTAATTTTCCAATAAATAGCCACTATAAATCAAGGATAAAATTAAGGAGAGATGGGATAAAGGTTATCCCAAAATATCCTAGGTTTATTCCACAATACAAGAGGAAGAATGGTCGAATGAGAAGAAAAACAACCAAATAAAAACTTATAAAAATGATGGGAGCTATGAGTTTTATAGTATACATTAAATATTTACATCATAAACTCCACAAACTCCATGGATTACAAAATTTATACTAGTTTTAGGCCATGAATTTTCAAAGTTTTGGTTTTACACTAAAAAAATTATCCTTAGCCATAATACATTTACGTTGAAAATTCTAATTTTATGATGTGAATCTATTTCATGCTCTGCACCTCAAGTGAATACAAGTTGTAAACCAAAAAAACCTATAAACTACAAACTTATGATTTAAATTCATATTTCACACTGTAAATTCCCTACTACTATAGAGCTACAAATCCAAATTCCCCAAACCTCCTTCTGATTATTTTGAAATGCCTCCAACACCCAAACATAGAAATTTAATGGGATAAAAAGGCACAAGATGTTATATCAAATACCACTCAAACAATTGTTATCCTCAAGAATTTTAAATCAAACCCAAGAGAGAAATTAATGGGGTCCATATAACCATCCCATGAGACACCTCTTATAGGATTTTGTATGCCTCAAACACTACCGATAACCAAACATGCCAAACCCAAACACCCACAAAACACACCACACAACCACACAACCATCTAACTAGCCACAACACCATCTAACTAGAAACAATAGAAACTAACCATACACAACACCACACCAACTCACTCTAAATAAAAACCTCCACGCTCCCATAAAACCAACTATACAACCATCTCAACCTTCACACAACCCAAACTAACAACTTCTTTATCCAGCACACACAACAATGCACCAAGAACACAAATCAAGGAATTCCATATTCCATGTCAAGATATTATCATGTTTGGGTGAAACTGAATATCCTAAAAAAATTTAATCATGTCATAGTATAACTTATCTTGATATGGAATTAGTACCTCCCTTATTCATGTGTCAGAAGGTTTATTACATTTCACACATCACATAATCATGAAAATAAAGCATCAAATAAAACAAAAAGATCCAAACATCACATAAATAAACAAAAAAAGAACAAATAAAACTAAAAAAATCTAAGTATTGGGCACACATCTGCACCTATCACTCCCAAGTACTCTCCTCCAAGCCACCATGCCTTTACAAAACACAAACAAAGGAAATATTTCTTACTTTCAACTCATTCTTTTGATAATTCTGGATCTCTACTGGCCGCTCCAAAAATGTTTTTCATCCACAATTTTCAATTATCCCCTATCAATGACATGGCAGTTATCATGAAGATAATGATGAAGATGAGACATGTGGAAGATGTTGGGGATCATCTGCCATCATGATAGAAGCACCAATTGATAGGCCACCATGAAAACATGGTCAGACACCTCAAAAGGCCTAAAGAAATAGAGAGAAATCTTAATCCTCCTACCAAAACATCAATTCCCATGTCAAGGGGATACTCTCAAGAAATCATGGTCTTAAAACAAAAGATCCATTGGCCTCTATATATGATCAACATAGGACTTTTGATAGTCCTGTATCACCTTTATATTTTCACAAACCAACTGAATCTTCTTACTCATTCTTTTCACCACATTAGGATCAAGATCTATTGACTCCCCAACCTCCATCAAACATAATGGAGAATGATACAACCACCCATGAAATATCTCAAATGAATCCATGAAAATGGATTATTGATAACTTTTATTTTATTCAAACTCAAATAGTGGTATGTGAATTAGCTACGATCCACCAAATTCCAAGTCACAGGATCACAACATATCCTTTAGTGTATGTATGGTTCACTCAGTCTACTAATATATCTGGGGGTGGAATGTAGTGGGAATGCATAATTAGAAACCAAAACCATACTACAATCCCATCCAAACTCATGATGTAAAACTTGGATCTCGATTAGGGATGATGGCTTTTAGTACCCCATGAATCCCAACCACATCATTTGCATACCACCTCTCTAAGACATATAAAAAACTTGATTCATGGATCACCAGAAAATGAGATGATTTCAGTAGTCAATCCACTATCATCCAAACTAAATCCCAACCTACTTGAGCCTAGAGTATCCTAGTGATGAAATTCATTGAGATTCCTTCCAATCTCCACTTCAGAACATCTAAGGACTCTAATAAACCTCCTGGAACATTGTGTTATAGTTTCACCTGATGAAAAATAAGACACCTTGCCACAAACTCCATCACTAAATATTTCATCCCTGACCACCAAAACTTCATCCTCAAACCACGATACATATTGGTCACACTGGGATGTACCGCTAAAGGTGAGATATGAAACTCACAGATAACTCCCTCGCGCATTACCAATGGAAAATATGACCTACCTTGAAACAAAATACAATTATGACCATCCTCTTTCCATCCCACCAGAGCATAACTACAGAAAAAATGGTCACACATCACCTCTACCTCTATGTCCCCTCACTAAGATCCTCCACCAATTGCATCAAAGACAACTCCATGATCATATAATGAAGAAAAATAAATTCACTACTCTCTCCCATGTATGGATAAATTTATAAAAGATCCTAAATCCATTTCCAAACATTGAAAGACTCCAAAATAACATCTCCCCAGGAATTTTGAATCAAAAAATTGGAAACAACATTCCCCTTTCCTAGGGTGTAATAGAGCTAAAAATTGTAATCTTGAAGAAACTATATCCATATAGGCTATCATAGATTCAAATATAACTTAGATAGGACATATTTTAGGCTCTTTTGGTCCTTGAAAACAATAAAGATCTATATGATGAGGTAATAGTACCATAAATTCAGTGAAAATATAACTTACACCAACTCCAGATCATGGGTGGAATAGTTATGCTCGTGGGGATTTAGTTTTATAAACTCATAAGAGATCAATTCTATTTAATGTATCAATAAAAATATTATTCTTAGAAGGAATGAATAATTGAAAACCTCGAATAACACACCCTCTTTAGGAAACCAAAGCACTAGAGAACTGACCTACTTCTCCTTAGAGTAACCAAACACTACCTAACATTGATTAGTATATAGAAAGGCCTGATCCTTACTAGTAAATCTATCAATGGGGATGAAACTAAAGAGAAATATAGCTTGAAACTCTGATAATATCCAGACAAATTGCGAAGACTCCAATACTCTACAATGTTCTTGAGTACTAACCAAGAAACAAAAACCTCCACCTTCAACTGGTCTAAAACCACATCCCTCTAAGAAATCACATGTCTAATGAAATTCACCTCTCACATCTGATACATACACTTGGAAAATTTCCCATAAATATAATGGTGTCCAAGGAATTATACAATAACTTTGATATACTCAAAATGATCCTCCTATGACTTCAAGTAGATCAAAATATCATCAATGAACATGATGAAAAACTGATCTAGGAACTCAAGGAATATGGAGTTCATGATCCCCATGAACAAAGATGGTGTGTTCATGACACTAAACAACATGAACACAAACCAAAGTGACCATAACAGCATATGAAGGTAGTATTTGAAATATACTATTCTTTTACCATCATATGGTGTGATCCCAACCACCATTCTACCTTCAAAAATCAACTAGTTCCATTGAACTAGTAAAAACATTTGGAATCCTCAGAAGAGGGTAATTGTTCTTGAATATTCCCTAATTCAACCTCTGGTTGTCTACACACAACCATAGACCACTATCCACCTTATTAGTGAAAAAATGGATCACCCTAAGTATACACACTAGGTTAGATATAAAACCACCGCATCAAATCATCCACCTCTAACCTAAACTCACATAGATCCATATGCATCATTCGATAAGGAGCCATAAAAATTAAAGATGCACCTGAATGAAACTCTATTCCAAACTTGACATCATTTAATTGGCCTAGAAATACAACATATTCGAGGAAAACATCCATAAAATCCTCCAAAACAATGGGAACAACCTCTACCTGTGCTCCCACTGACAGCTCCACCAACTGAGACAAAATAGGCTCTACAAGACTACTAATTATCCAATAACATCACCCACCAACAAATTCCACTCACTAGACCTCCAAATTGAAAAATGAAACTCTCTTATAGAAATAGTTTACGACTACATGCAGAGAATATAAAAAAATCCATATTGAGGATAACATTTTATGGTTGTATATATAGTAAGAAGAAATCCACCACTAACCGGTGCTTCCCCATCACCACTCTACACCACCCCCTAAAACATATCAAAAAAATTATCTATACCATTAATTGGTATAGATAAAACTAGGGTAATTGGAGGCCTCCCAAAATCTAGTCCCAAGGCATGGAATAAGGTAGGAGCAAAAAATTATTCTCAGGATCCTAAATCAAATAAATAAAAAACAAGGGTAGATTATAAACTGATCATACCTCAAACAACTCATGGATCTTATAGAACTAACACATATAATGTGTATATATGACCATACCTAGCTCCCACACCCTTCTAATTCAATACTTCATGAAAATGATCTGACCTCAGTCCCTGTGAACATGGACCATCCAGATAGTGAACTCTAACAACTCACCTTCTCTCAGCTACTAAAAAATAAATGGTGTTAATTGCTACTGAAACATCCACAAAGGCAATTCCTCCTACTATGAAAAAGGGGCATGAATACCCACTAGATACTAGCTTCCCTGAGTGGTTTAACACTAATATTTCAGTGTCCATGTACTCCATTGACATATCATAAGAATGGAAGGCCTCCGACAAGTACTCAAAATCCACCTTCCCCAAAAGAATGAGAAAAGATCTACCCTGAATGACTCCCCATTGGTCAAAACCCAAAATTACTGAAAACCTATGGCCCACTGCCTGAAACTATACTTCTTAAGGTGACCTGGAGGCCACTTTATTGAGGATAAACTTCTAAGGTATTCTTATGTTTGACAACATCTGATTTCTTATGCACCTCTATATACATGGGGAGTGTAAACGGAGTGATCGTATACCTGATCACTGGGTACAAAACCTCATATAGACACCACTCTATATAATCCTCATCTAGAAAAACATATAAGGAAAATTAAAAGAGGTCCTTGAAACTGATCACAAGATCCTGCACACTCGGTCTCCCATGTATAAGGTAGAAAAACTCATTCCTCTTCACTTCCTCTATTTCTAATGATAAGAACTATAATTAGAACTCCTAAAATTTTGACAAAAACACATCCACCTCCTTTCAGTCACCCAAATAAAAAACCCACCACTGATGTTTAGCTCTATGCAATAGAATAACAAACAAATATAACTAAAACTCATCTCACACTTCAATTCAGACGAAAGTGATCTTGAGCTCATCCAACCAGCAATCCATCTCTAATCTAAGATGGTGCCCTCATACATCCCCAAAATCTGTTGCTAAAAGGCACATAAATCCCACTACCATTCGGCATCCTCCTCTCCTAGATTGATCATATGATGATCAATTGGATCAACCTACTGAACATAAATTTCCCCTATTGACCAAGATCCAATCCTATAAAGAAAGGAGAACATACTAAGCCCTTTAGCATGAAATTTTATCAAATATTACTAAATTAATTCATTTATTCAATTAACTTTCAATAATCACCCAGTTTAGACATGAACATGATTAATCATGTTGAATTTACCTCTCATAGGTCTCTACCATATAAACAGGTCCACCTCACTTATTCACTTGATACGATAAGAGTATATGCAATAGATCATAGAGGCCTAAAATCATATTTCCTATATAATCTCTTTGGACTATGTCACACACCAAGATCATGTAGAACCATTTCCCTACCAACCCATTCAATCCTCATAGTTCCTAACTCCAAACTCCATCATATTACTCAACCAAAACCTTGGATACCACTATGTCACAACCCCACCCCACCAAGGACACCCCTCCTAGGATGGTAATGAAGGGAGAGAGATGATGACCCCCAATTACTTCCTCAAGTAGGCCTTGGTTTGGAAAAAAGAACTGAGGGTATAAAAATCTCACATATGGAGGCATTACCCTCTATAATAAAAAAATATATCATAAGATAGGATAAAAATTCACTATGAAACTCCATAATATAAAATAAAATTAAACCTAAAACCATCCCACAATGCATGTATAATGTCATCAGATACAAATAAAAGTCTCCAAATAAAATACCAGAAGATGAGTCCTATGGAATAAAATCAATAGAAACTATAACCCAAGATAATAATTTCTATCCCGGATCCCAAAGTCTTCTTGGAAATATGAAAAACAAATTATATTTGTAGGGTGAGTATACAAGTATAATCAGTAAGATAATACCCAAGGTCTCAAGTGAAAATGAATAAAGAGCATGCTAATGCGCCAATAAATAAATATTAGAACCAACAAGAACCAAAACAGGTCAACTAACTATCCTAACCTCACTGTGGGTCACTCAAAAAATCAAACATCCAATATAAAAACATCACAATCGGGATTCATCCCTACCTAACCCACACTCACAAAAATTAACATCCTCTTCTTTCATCAAGAATCATCACATAACATCTCATCAAATAACCAGAGTAATATGGAATCATGAATGTGAAAGAAAAGAACCACATGACATATTCCTAAAACAAATGAGCCCCACCACATATCACATCACATTGCTACCTCATCATATATCATCTTGCTCAAAGACACATGGGAAATGAAATCACATATCTACCCCATCACATCTCATCTCTCCCAAAGACACCTAGGAAATCACTTTTGATGGAAGAGCAGGGAAGAGGGGATAGTCATCCATCCATATTTCCACCATTCTAGATGTTGAGAAAAACACCCAGAACCCATAACTGATGAGTGTTGGTTTGTTTATCCAACTTAGGTGGGGCGTGTATATAAATAACATAAAAATACATGATATAAATATAATACACAATACCCAACATTTGGGTTCACAACCACTGCCCTAGAACACACCACCACCACCCCCACCACAACTGCACCACACATCAACAATCACAAGCACTACAACCACTATACACAACACACCACACAACCACCTGATTCCACTTTCAATATTAAGTTCCACAAGTTTTGTTCATTAATCTATTTCATTTCACACCACATGACCCATTAATTTATTCAATTCATTTAATCTATTACCAAAGTTCAATTCCCAAACAATTAGTTATTCATTCACCAACCCATAACACATTATTTTAGTATTAAAAATTTATTCCATAAATATTCAGGAAACTAACACAATAACACCACATAATAACTCACCCATCTCATACAACCATAACCACAAAAACATGCCAACCATTTACACAACACTCGGTAACCAATCCATCTCACTATAACAAAGACATGCCTCAATAACCGCACATCAGAATCACTACACACCACCTCAAACAACTTCCCATGTTTCATCCGTGCCAGCCAACCACCATATCATAGCCCAATGAATCACACATCCCATCCAGTCACCTCCATCACCACACAACAACCTAAACCATGCTGGTCAACACAACAAGAATAGGAACGCACAATAACACACACCCCAGATTCCACATTTATTCAAGGTATTTCATCACATTACTTATTTAATTAGCATCAGTATTATCACACAAACCATATTTCCATAGGAAACCAATTTACTAGAAATTTTTTTGTTCTTTATCCTTTTATTCACGATGTTATCAATCAACAAAACATAAAGGGTCACTATAACACATCAACTATAATGATTATAGGGCTCCTAATATTTTTTATTTTTAGAAAGATAAACATCTATTATAAACACATCAATAACTATATCAAAGAATCTAAAACAGAAATTTTATTCGCACCCCCATCAATTTTAGTTTATTATAATTAATTTTATTTATTATGAAAACCCTTACTATCCACACAAGGGAAATTAAAACATGAAATTCCCATACATAACATATATAAAGGGAGGTAATTAGGATACCCCACCTCATGAAAGCATTTCAATATCACTATGAACCTCATAGTGAAGAAGAATCATCCCAGAAACCACAACCACACTATCAAACACTAGATTAATCAGAACAACATCTTGGTATCATAAAAATTACAACCCAAAACACCCCAAACAAAAAACCAACAACACTTAATAAAATATATGGAAGAAGAATGTAGGGAAACACTAGATAAATGGTGGATAAATCACCACCGATCATCAATGTACAACCACTAGAACCCAAGGATCAAGACAATGGGAGATGAGTTGGAAGCTCTCCCAAAATCACATAGGGTTCATCCACAATATGAGGGAAAGAGAAACCAAATGAGAAGAAAATTGGATGAATGAAAACATATAAACATCCTACGATATACCCATTTTATGGAATAAATTACAAATTTACAGTGTAAATTCCACGAGCTTTATAGATTAAAATTTGTGAACTAGTTTTAGCCTATGAATCTTAAAAGTATCAGTTTTCCACCAAAAAATATGGCACCTCATCCATAATAAACTTACTCTTAAAATTCTAGTTTTATGATGCGAATATATTTCATTCTATGCACCTCAACCACATACAAGTCATAAACCACAAACCACACAAGTCATATACTACTAAATTATGATGCAAATTCCTCTTTCATTATATACATTTCATGATACTACAAAACTATTATCCAAATTAAAAAAACCTCCTCCATCTTCCTCCAAAACAACTCCAACACCCAAACATTGAAAAGTAACAGGACAATAAAGAACAATCCCTTACAAAAAAGTTATTATCATTATAACATTGAATGTTGTGGAGTTAAGGTGTTTGAATATTTACAAAGTGTTGAACATTAGGAATATGATTCCCAAATCTCATCATTATTCAAATCAAATTTCATTAAATATGATACTCACTAAAGAGTTCAATGGGATATTTTTATCAGATGGTCACATATAGATATGGATAGAATTATATAGAGATATAATGAGTTTAACAAAACCCTTGCTAATATAGAAAGAATAATGGTGATAAGAAAGTATATCATATACCATATATTAGATATGTACTTATTTATGGTTTTTTTAAATATTATTAAAAAGTTTAAGAATATAAAATGTATCATGAAATACTAAAGGAAATATCCATATTCCCATTCTTTCATATTGGCTATATATATGCATATATTGATATACATTTCATAAAGTGAAATGATAATTAACCTTTCAAAGTATGAATTTCAGTTATATATAAATGATGTATATTATGCAGTATTATATGTTATGATGAAATTTTGAGGTTCTTATTAATATGGTTCTTGTATTGGGATAGAGAATAAGTTCTAGAGGCAAAATGGGGTTTTTTGTGCTGGATAACCCATGAAGTATACCCGAGGGAGTGTCATACACTATATATTTGGAATACTTGGGGAGTATTGTTTATATTTGGAGTCCCTATTTCATATGTTTATAAGTATACCTAACATTATAACCTTTATACTTTGATATATTTCTCACACAGTTCTCAAGGTTTATCTAATCAGGGGTTGGTTGAGTATATCGCTGATCATATCATCAGCTGAATCTCGACTTAGATAGGATTTATACTATAATATGATGAGTATGAAATATAATCCATAAATTAATAAAAACTAAGAAAAATAATTTACATAATTAAATGTTACATATGATGTTCTTATCTACTTGGATGAGGAGCATTCGATGTGCTCATCTTTCAGATGAATGTCATGTGATGTATTCATCGGTTTGGTTAGTCTATACTCAGAGAGTTGAGAATATATGAGGAGGATATATGGGATTAACATATTAAATTTCCCATGGTCACTATATGTATTAGATAAATGGAACATAAGAAAATTCATGATTACATATGATGCAGATGGTTGACAAAGGTTTAAAGATACAAGCATTTGATAGAGATCACACCAGATAACTTTGTAGAATGAGTATCATTGATGATTTTTTAGAGGCCTCTATTTGATTATATTTATGGATCCTATTATTCATATATATATATATATATATATTTAATTCTTTAAAGGACCATGGTTTTATACCTTGTGGTTGACCAAATAGGGATTGAGTTGGGGGGGGGGGTACCATGTCCAAAAAGACTAGAGAAAATTTTTTATAAAAACAAATAAGAGATTACATGAGTCTAAAATATGGAATCATATTACAATCCTTATCATGAAGAGGTAGAAAATTAGGAGGGAGATCATCAAGCCAAGTAATGTTTTGATTTACTTCCTTATTATCAAGGCCATATGCAACCATATTAGATTCATGATAAATATGTGTTATAATGCTGTTGATTTCATGAAGCAAGTGGGTGAAATCCATCCAACGAGTAGTAATAGGCCACCAAAGGTGTGTCACACCATTACAAATTTCATGCACAATGGTGGTAAAATAACATTCATACCAGATACTGTTCCAACCATGGATCTTTGTGAAAGTAACAACATGTATCATACCCATCATTTTGGCCTCCAGAGAAGAGGAAATGATGAAGTTACCAAAAAAACATATGAGGATCTAACCAAGATGATTCATGAAAATAGATCGATAATCCACTAGACGTGGATTTCCTTTGGAGGAATCATCCACATTTACTTTAATCCAACTAGGAAGGGGCACATGCCAAAACACTACAAAGGTGCAGCACAATTGACAAAATTTTCCATCAATATGAAGATGTCACAGAATTGTGAAGTCATTAATAGTGTTATAACATTGACCCTTTTTCATCAAAGAAGCTTCACATATGGCAATAAATATCCACATCCGACCTGCTTTATGACTGAGTGAGTAATTTTTATGAATAATAGAATTTTTATCATTCCATATCACAAGATGTAGCTCAGAAACAACAACAAGGAAGATGTTCTTAATTTTCTGACAATTTTCTATTTCATCACATCTCTTTAATTGAGTGTTAACATAGTCAAGAATAAACCATATGTAGTTAAATATGTCAAAAATGTAGTTCCAAAGTGCATAATAAGTAGCACAAGAAAGTAAGATATAATTAGAATCTTCTCTGTATTGATTGCGATATCTAAATTTAAAGCAATGTAGAATACCAACCGATTGAAGGCATCCATCTGTGGGAACTCTGTTGTGATCAAAGCACTAAATAAGAATGAATCTTGAGGGTTTTATCTAGGGGTTTTCAAAAAGTTTTATCCAACAAAAACCACTTTTAGTATTTCATAAAATATGATTATAAAAGTTTTTTGAATTAATCATACCATTGTTTGTAGGTTCCCAAATTAAAAAGTCATTATTGATTGAGAAAGGGTAGTTATTAATGACATGCATATTAGCTTCAGGTAGATAATCATTTTGAGAATTTAGCATATCTCTAATTGAGCAGCTGATTCTCTCAAAGATTTTCTTAGGATGAATCGTAGAAATTAGGGGTGTTCCAGTCCAGTTTTCCAACCAGAAATTTATGGATGAATCCCTAGTAACCATCCATCTGATTTTTTTTATAATGCAAGGAAAATATTGTTTAATAGATGGCCAAATAAAGGAGTTGAGAAAATTTAATTTTTTTACTTGATTTTTCCAAGAATTTTTTTTTGATAAATGAAATTGAATTCGATTTATTGTAAAGAAGGTTCTAGGTGAGTCTATCTTGAAGGGCCTCATTAAAGTACCAAAGATTTTTTATTTTAGTCCCATCCTTTTCAGTAGGTTTAAAACAGGTTGACAAGGTGATAGTCACAAGATTTTTTTCCAATGTGCTACCAGTCCAATTGAATTTTTTGATCGAGGTATTCATTTTTTTATAATCCCAATGGGCCAGTTATAAACCATCATGGAGTAAAATTTTTTAGAAACAGTAGTGGACTTGACAAGGCATATTCTGCCTAATGTAGATAGGTATTTACCTTTCCAAGAAGATAGTTGGTTAAAAACATGGTCCACTATTGTAGAAAAATGAGAGGACTTGGGTATTCCCCAAAAAATAGAAACACCAAGATAAGTAAACAGAAAAGAACCTTTTTTACTGCGCAAGTCACTTATAATATTATATTTCCTACCGGTAGGAAATGATTTCCCAAATAAGATAGAATATTTGTTCCAACTAATAGCTTGACCAGAAACCTCTTCATAATGAGAGATCATTTGTGAGGTTTTGAATATTTCTTTTATCATCTTGTAAGAATAGGATGATATCATCAATATAAAAGAGATGGGGGGGAGCATTCACATTCCTTGAAACATTAATGGGCCTAAGTTTGTTCTGATCCACAATACGAGTGAGTAGGTGACTAAGTTAATATTCTACAATGGAGAAAAGAATTTAAGGTAAGGGACCACCTTGCCTTACACATTTAGTGGATTTGAAGTATCCCTTGTGAGATTCATTGACAAAGATAGAAATAAAGGCCAAATTGAAAAGGGTTCTGATTGTAGTAATAAAAGAATCACTAAATCCAAATCCTTGAAGAACCTTGAATATGAAGATCCATTACACGGTATAAAAAGCTTTTTTAATTTCAGGTTTAATGGAAATATTACCCCATTTTTAACTTTTTTTTAGATTATTAACACACTCAGAGGTAAGAAAAATACAATCCTATATGGATCTACCCTTAATAAACCCAAATTGGTTCTAGGAGAAAATTTTGTCCATGATAATTGAAATTTTATTAGCATTGATTTTGGTGATGATTTTATAAAGGATGTTAATGGGAGAAATGGGTCTCATCAGGTGGATCTTAGAAGCATCATTCACTTTAGGAATAAAAGAAATAAATTGAGTATTAAGACCATGAGGGAGGACACCATTGGAGAAAAAATATTTGACCAGTTTACAAACATCCATTTGGATAAAACCATCAGGACCTGGAGCACTATCAAGATTCAAACTAAAGATAATGCCTTTAATTTCCTGATCAAGAGGTTTGATTAGAAGGAAATTGTTATCCTCACAATTAACCACCTTAAGAAGAACCATAGATAAGAGGTCTTTTTTATTATTAGGACCATTAAATATGTATTCAAAGTAAGAGAAAATATGACTGGAAATATCATCCTCATTATCTAAGAGTTTTTACCCATATTTTAATAGTGATAGTGGTATAAAAGATTTTCTGACTCTATGAATAGAGTTATAGAACATAGTGTTTCTGTCACCATCATATAACCATTTAATTTAAAAAGATTGTTTCCTCATGTTCTCTTCAAAGGAAAGAAAAGAGATTAGTTTTACCGATATGTTGGTTTCCTGAGTCAAATTATTGTTGAAATCATAGCTATTGTTATTATTTTGAAGATGTTTAAGCTCATCCTCTAGAAGAATAATCTCATTGTTAATTTGTTTGGCTGTAGAACTGCACCAGCTTTTGAGAATCTATTGGAGGCGCTTTAACTTAAAAAACATGAAAAGTCACCATTGTAGTGTGACAAAGAAGACCAATTTTTTTTGATGATATTAGTGCATTCAACATTAGATAACCACACAATGTTAAAACTAAAGGGTAATGAAGGTTTCATATTTTTGATGGAGATACTCACCAGAATGGGATTGTGATCAAAGTGCAACTTGTGGAGGGTGATAATGGAGATGCTATCCCATTTATCTAAAGTAGGGACATTCATGAAGGCTCTGTCCAACTTGGATGAAACTACCCTATTGTAATTTCTTTTATACCAAGTATATTTTGCACCAGTACAATTAATTTCTATAAGGTTGTTGTCTTTAATGGATGTTTTAAATTCTCTTGTGGAAATAACCTCATGAGACGGGCCAATTTTCTCACTAGAGCTAAGAACAACATTAATGTCCCTAATCAAAAAACCAAGGAGTCTTAATATTGGTACCTAAATTGTTAAGGTTATTCCAAAGTGGCCTCCAATATTGATATATATTCTTAGCATAAACAAAGGATTAGAAAGAATGAGTGCCATCAATAATGAAGTCACAAGTAAAGGCTTGCTCAGTTACATTGAAAACATTATCATTTTTAAGAGATGAGTGTGAGAAAACCTAGAGGAATTCAAAATTAGAATAATTATTGGTTTCACCTATAAAATAATAAGCATGTTGGCATAAATGGGAGTATTTAGGTGAAAAATTAGTTTTGGGATCAGCAATAGCAATCAATATTGAGTGATGAGTGTTAATAATTATTTTTAAAACTATAAACGTGTAAAATTTGGAAATACCTTAAAAGTTCCAGAAAAGTATCTTCAGTTAAACCTAGGTTTGGAGATAGATATCCCTGTTTTTTATTTTTTAATCCACTATTTCAATAATATCTTTTAACCTTTTTGGAATTTATTGGGCTAGTAATCTGTTTGTGCTTAGTATTAGGTGAAGCCGAGGGGTTGTTTATTAAGACTGGAGTGGAATTATTCTTGGGAGATTCATGCAAATAGGCAGTCTTAGGTGAATATAAAGAACTCTTAATGTTAATATTAGTATGATCCATATCATGAGTAACAAAAATATTTTCAGATTTCTCAGAAATATCATTGATGTTAACAGTTTTAGTACCACTTATAAAATGACTGATAAAAATAGGAGTGATAGTACCTGAGCCTGTTGAAGCCATTGGTGTTGTATCACCCATTTTTGTGTTTGAAAGTGAAACCAATTGACGATTTGGAGCAGACAATGTTAAATCCTTCTGGATAACCAGTTCAGTATTAAGTGAGGGAACATTTGAAACTGTAGTGTGTTGGGTGTTCTTTGTGCCATTAATAACCGGCAACTTTCCATTGTCAGAGCTAGATTTTAAAATACTAAGGTTACATGAAACAACCAACTACTTGGTTTTACAATCCTATTTGGACACCAAATAGGGATTGAGTTTAACCCAATGAGATTCTCTAAAAGTGTTTTGGAGTTTTATCCAAAAGGAGTTTTGGATGGTATTATCACAAGCTATTGCATATCATATAATACAAGGAGAAGTTAATGATAGCATTCCAAAAGTGTTTTGTAATATATCTAAAAGAATTTATGAATATGGTTTCAAAAGTTATCATATACAATATGATATAATGTGAAATGGCATGAACATATTTTAGGCTTTAGTACAAGTGGGATGTTAAAGGGAATATGCCTTAAACCCATGTGATGTCATATATTACAATATGTGATGTTGTATAGTAGGAGATGAATATGGAAACAAAACATTTTATGAATTCAAGGTATATTTAATTTTATGATATATAGATATTGAAATGGTTACCTTAGATAGTCACATTTTACAACTTGGGTGAGTTGTGGCGCCATGAATTGTAAAGTTATGATTTGTTTGGAACTATTATGATTAATCAAAAGGAAGTGCATCACATAAAATTTTTATTATATTAACTAACCATTTTTTAAGATATAATAGATTAGAGAGTTATTGGTTGAGGTTTAATAAAGGTGTAACTGAAAGAATTACATGTATCACAATGAAAACATACAAGTAAATTCATGAGCTCAAGAGCATCCCCATAACTTATATACAAGAAGTATAGGCTATAAGTCTGGATTTTGTGTGATATACTCAAGTGATCTCTTATATAATATCCCTTCCTTTCAAGTATATCTACCTTCTTTATTTTTTCTTTTGAGATACTACCATACCATGATGGTTGAAAGGATTATTCCAAAATAATTTGGGTTATTCAATGAAACCCATGGATTCACCTTGTATGGAATAAACTTTCTATTATTATTTTAGTAATTATTATTAATAACTCAAAAGGATTTAAAATAAATATTCTATGGTGTAATGTATACAATCCTAATTTCTAATATTTTCATTATTTTAGTTTCTATGTAATATTATTCTTAGGTATCATAGTGTTTAAATGTTTCCATTGAATTGATTAATCCTTAATCATCCATTCTAACCTTTTTTATTTAGTCATAAAAATAATAAAAATAATGAATTGATTCATTCAATATATTCTTATAATAAAATAAAAATATTCCATATTTAGGATCATAATATCCCATAAATTTCGATAAGAAGAAATGACCATGGAATAAGGACACTTCTTGAGCTGCTCTATTCTTTTCCATATAGTAGTATTAAAGACCACATGTGAGGACATGTTTTATAATTTAATTTATATAAGTGATACCACTTTAGTAGAAATAAAAGAGTGTTATGTACCTATATCAAATAAAGTACAATATAATATAGAGGATACCAAAATAATTCCTCTGATGGTATATATTCCCACTCTAGTATCAAAAGTAGATTGGTATTCCCTATATACCATACCTATAGATTCTTACTAACCCTAATGTATATATTCCTACACCAATTATTTTACTTTAGATACTTAGACCTATATATTTCACAATGGTCTCCTTGACTATACCTCAAAAAAGGTGGATGAATTCCTCTAGTAAAATAAGTTATTGGAAGAGCCTATGATGCTTAGGTTGAAATAGATCATTACTCAGTTATGGAATCTCACCTTTTTAATACATAGATTTTCATTACATTTTACATATAGATGATCTTTAAAGTCCAGTGACTTGGAAATCAGGAACAATAAAACATGAATGCAACATAAAACAGTATTCTAATCCACTTGTAAGGATTCATCATAAGATCATCCTAAGTATAATTACTACATCTCATATCCTGGAGACATACATCAAAGGAAAGGGTGAGAAGAAGTCCCAGTAAGGGTAAATAAGGGAATCAATGTACTTGTGATATCAATAAGAACTTGAATTAAAACATAAAGACACGAGAAATAGAAGTATAGGAATACCATAAATAAAATAACTTGGAACATAACTTAAATATTTGGATACAAAATTTCATTTAGACATTCATGAACATATCACCAAGGTCCATCCCCAAGGTGTCATAAAAATTACTAAGGTTATTCACCAAGGTATCGTAAAACTTGTCATCTCTAGAGATTAATTATTTACCCAATGCATTAGAGCTCTATCAGGGAGAAACCTAAATATGTCTTTAATTTCATGTGATCTACATATATCATAATAAAATATTTCATAAATAACACAAATAGAATCAAATAAATGGGTTTCATGAAAAAATCGTGACGTTTAAAAAGAGCTTAAAAATAAGACCATTATGTCATTTATAACCCGTGTAAAATGAGTGAGGGTTATATGTATGTCGATTCTAGAATAAAATATATAATATTTATATATTTATGAACACCCATAGAAATGAAATAGCTCAGGGTATTCACATAAATAAACTAAGATAATTTCTTTAGAGAAAGATATAGAAATTTTGAGATGAATTTTTTGCATCATAATGGCTATATAACATGGTTTTAGAAAACATCGAAAATAGAGGGGACAAGGTTAAACCACTCATGAATAATTCATAATACAGTATGGTTACTAAATAAGATAATATTATGGATATTTTAATGACATACTACATGGAAAGTAAACATGAAAGAAAATAGAAGATGCGATTTCATTTACGAGAAATTCGGTAGCCTAACGACGTCACTTAAAAATTTAGAAAACAAATTTATGATAGTGGAAAGGGTCTCTCAAAAATTATACATGAAATGGAAATAATTGAGAAAATATAAGAACATAAACTCAACATAAAGAGGTGGAAATTAGAATGCACAACATAAAGGAAGTCATGACTTAAAAGAGGAGGGTGAAAGGATCCCTTACCTTGAAGAGTAACTTAGAAAGCATGATGTTTGGGACCTTGGGAGGCTTGAGGGAACCTTGACAGGACTCCTTGGGAAATAAAGATACCATAACTTTGTTGTGGAAAATTTGGAAATAAAATGAATGATGGAATGGCTTGGTATTTATAGGAGAATTGAGGGGACAAGTCATTAATGGCCAAGGGACACCTCGTCGGTGGTATTGGAAAAATTGTGGGCTTGCCCATGGTATTTTCCCATGGTATTGGCCACTTGGGACACCTCATAACATATCTTAATATTATTAAGTCTACCAGAATTATTATATAATTATAACATCCTTAATGATGTCATTAAACACCTGAAACTAAAAACAGTATTTTCACTATTCACTGAAAATTCATTTTTTTCATAAAAATACCCAAAAATCACCTCAACATAATATCGATGCTATGAATTCAAAAATGAACTCCATTTTCAAAAAAATAATTTTCAAAATATTTTTAATTTAATTTTTAAATAAAAAAAATATTCACTCGAAAAAACTAATACTTAACCAATAATTTCTGAGACAGTAATTTACCTATTTTATTGAATCACATTACTTAATAAATGTGCCTAAATTATATTAATACTTTCTTAAGTGAGGTTACTTAATCCATTTGATCACATTACTAATAATAAGCATAAAATCACTATTCATAATTTACTATTCACCAAAAATTATGTTGATCTTATTAGACTCTAAATTTCATAACGAACACAACTGTAGAAGACCATTTTTAGAAAATCATTACACATTTTTAATTATTTATGTTTTACATAAATATTTTAAAATATCCTTTTTCTAAAATTCATCAATAATATACATCATATATTTATCTAGACACTTGAGATTCACAAACTTCATCATAAGAAAAAATGAAAATTTTTATTTATATTAAAGGATTACATAAAGCAGCTAAGGTCTCGTTACATAGCCCGTTATAACACCAGCATAGGACCTAAGTGTAAGGTGTGCTAATGTGATAGAATCCTGAAGTGGCTCGACCAACATTTCCCGAGTGGTAATTTCTATTTGCTTGAACTTCTCCCAAAGGAAATTTTGTTCCTGCTTCACACGATAAAGTTCAGATTGGGTTTGGTCCAGAGTAAAGCCCAGTAGTGATAAACCCTTCCCAAGTTCTGTCAGATGGGATTCGATCGACCCATGACTAATGGATGGGGCCATCGAATCTTCTTTCTGTATTAATTAACCAAGATCACTTGTATTTATAAACAAAAAAATTGTAACGTTAATATTTTAGCTTCCAACGATCATATTGACCAATGGTCATATAACAGTCAAAACCCAATGGTCTCATTTAATTATACTCAGTTCATTAATTAAATAATATAGTTTTGTTGAGTATAAAAATAAAATAACACAAAAAATTTAGGAAACAAATATTAATAAAAGTTCTGTCCGTTACATCAATGCTCTCATAAAATCCAAATAAAATCAACTATTAGAGATGACTATACTAACCTCATCAGTGGAACTGGTTAACTTCATAGGTATAATATTGTTTGATGTGGTTGAAGCACCCACACTAGTAACATATGTAGAAGACCTTCTTGATCTTTGAGTCAAAGTTACACCACTACCTTGGCTCCCCTAGAAAGAGCCACCCCTATTCATCTCCTCCCACCATTGTTTCCAACCATTGAAGGAACTATCACTTATATTTGGGTCATGCAATGCGAAACTTACTTATGAACCTCCTTTGGATCCACTCTCGACCAAAATATCCTTCTTAACCACATCTAAGAATGTTTTTAAGTTAAAAGGCATCACATATGTTTGTAATGGCTCTTTCAATACCATTTCAAAGCACCTAACTTTATATTTCTTATCACATATTATATATAGACCATAATGGTGTAAATATATAAAATTACTAGTGTAATACATAACCATCACCAAAACCTACTAATGTTTTATAAACTCTTTCTCTTTAACCCAATATAGGATTTCAGGATAAAATTTCTTAAAGAATGGCTCTTGGAAATTATTCTAGGTTAGAAACTAGTATTTCTTATATTCTATATTCACTTCACAATATTGATGGGATACCCCTTTAATAATTAATAAATCTATTTGAAATCAGTGTTACTATGTATTGTTATTACTTTAAAAGATATAGTGTTGGAGATTGTTCCATTATTTGACCTTTTAAAAAGACGCATCACCTTAAAAAGAGGTGGGTTGCCTAATTATAAACCTCTCATAATCTTGGAATTGGTATAATACTTTCATGGAGATCCCAGACCCAAAACCGAAAGAAACTATACAAACCCTTGAAGAACTTGAGGTTTTTCTATAGGCTGTTCAGGTGGATAATGAACACCCACACCTTCCTACTCGATGAGTTGTGATCATTGTGGATATATTCTCTAAAATAGGATATATAAAAACATAAATTCTATCTCATTTATTAACAACCACAAGGTTTAGAATAGTATGACAACACTTGGTCTAATTTCATTATTCTCTCACCCCTTCTATTTCATTCATTAAGATACTTTCAATTTTTAACACCATTTTAAAAGATTTTTAAAATATATCTGAATGTTTGAAATATCACTTTAAATATTATAAAACACACCATAAGAATAATATATTGAAAAGATATACTGGAAATACAAATAGGGTTCACTTTCAATAAAACAAATTGTTATCCCATAATAAATAAATCATTAAAAAAATATTTAAGAAAACACAATATATTTATTGCTAATATTTAAATTAAAATTGATCACATATCAGTTCCAAAGATAATATAACAAACATAGGAATGAATTATAAATTTCATGAAATAATAAATTTTCTTACCTATAGATGATTGACATGATGCATGAGACTGAGGATCTAGTACTGATGAAACTAAAAAGAGAATATCTTGGACTCTCCTTTGAAAATTAGGATTCCACAAAAAATATGTTGGGTAGGCATATTAATGGGTTACTTCTTAGGTTACAAAAACAATATCTTCTAGATACACCCAAATCCCATACCCTATAGCCCTATATATAGCCTATGAGCCCATACCCGAGTGGTAAGGGCTCCTTCTTGGCACTCAAGAGACCCAGGTTAAAAACCAGGTGGAGGTGAATTTATGGGGTTTTGTAGCAGTTCTGTAGCAGTTACTATTTAATACTGTAGTAGTTACTGTTCGGTACTGTAGCAGTTAGAACTATTCACCAGATTGGGGCCATCAGGTCACCGGTTTGGGCATATGGGTCTCAAGGGCCTTCGGGTCATCAAAGGCCTTTGGGCCATAGGGACTTTGGGCCATAAAGACCATAGAGTATCCCAGTTCACACAGAAAATGCCTCTGAAGAGGATCCGAGCAACAAGAGTAGAAGCCACCAGAAGCAGAGCTAACTAGATTGGAAGAATGAGAGGGTATGACAACCACCATTGGGACCAGGCACTATGCTTCTTTTTACAGGGAAATGCTAGCTGATCAGAAATGCATGGTGGGGATCTAGGTGATCAATGATGTAGAAGGTGGGGAGGGGCAGTTCAAGTGGGATGGGCCTACGAGTCATGTATTGAGCATGGTATGCCTTTGGGCCTTCGGGTCATGTATTGTGGGTCAGTCAAGCCTTATGCCTTGGGCCTATAGGTCATGTACGAGTTCCCCTTCAACCCTTAAAAGGGAGATTATCAATAATAAAATAAAAAAGAAGGCCTTCAGTCCATTCATGTTATAGCCCTATATATAGGACTTGAAACCATTTTGTAATGACTTTGTGCATATTACCTGAATGGTATTGGGTGAGGCCACCACAACACCTCGGGTGCTCCTCCCGATCATTATAATTTAACACAAACACTGGGGTTGAGATCAATATTAGTGGGAGACTATTTTCCATATTATTAAAATAATATTATCTTTATGGGGGTACATTCTTAAAGGGGATTAAATAAATGGTACTAATAACTTTGAGACATAACTTATAAATAATAGAATCATAAGTGACAAGGAAAGATACACACAATTCACAATAACATGTACACACAACCATATACAACAGACCAATATAAAAAAAGTAAACACTATATAAATGAGTTTTATTAAACAAAAAAAATATATAAAAGTGGTGGGTAAGTCAAAAGAGAAATAATGAAACAAAAGGTGGATTTGAAAAGTGATGTATCTCATGAAAAACACTGAGGAAAACCCCCATGAATTCATCTTGCACACCCTCTATAAAGTGAAAAAGTTATCATCAATGCTCTTAAATCCAAGTGTTTATAACCACAATACTTTGGTTCTTTTCATTTACCTTGGTCATAAAAAATAGTATGTACATATCCCAATAGGGGATGATGCAGTGTGTGAGTATGATATACCTAGTAGGTAGTAACCACATGACCCTTACCACTTTTCATAAACTCATGTTTATAAAACAAAAAAAACGGTAATATATAAGCAAATCAATAATCATTTAAACAATACTTTAAATTATATATTTTATAACCAAAATAAATAACTCCCTATACTAGGAGGGTCCATAATTGTCAAACCTACTTCATACTTAACCTAGGATATTATATAATCATTAACTAAATTTAGGGTGAAACAACTATACCATTTGGGTAAAAGGGAATCATGTATAGTATAGTTAATAAAACTTAGCCGACGCTTCCATTCGGGTATTGGGGAAATAGTTATAATAGAGTTATGTCACTACGAGCTGATCCCATTCCATAACCCCATTAGATGATAATTTATATAATTGGGAAACTTTATTATAAATTCATGAAATGAAACTTTAATGGATAATTCATATAAAATGGATATCATAACAATAAAAATTCCATAAATTATAAAATCTTGATGACATAACATGTGCAATGAAACCAAATAATACAATGTAAATATATGATCAAAAATCAATAAAATGATCATGCTTAGTGTTTAATTTTTTACCCAAAACAACTACAAGGCATTATTTATTATTTTATAAACATAGAATAATGGAAAAATTGGAAAAAATGAAATAAAACACAAAATTATAATTATAAAACTAAATCTATACTAATTTATAAAAAACAATTTTATAAGTATTTATTAGAAAAAAACCTATTAGTTTTTAATTAAATCCACTTATCCCTTTGTATTTTTTAGACCAAATATTAAATATTATAATATAATAAAGGGGTTGAACTACCAATTAAATCATATATTAGTTACTTTGTGTCCTTGTAAGAACATCAAGCAACCACTTGATGTTTAGGATCAACCTAAGACCTAAAGAGAACTAGTTCATGGATTGTTCTTGACATGAAAGATGAAATTGAGGAAATATATTGATATCACTCAAGATAACATTACAAAACCAATAAAATAGAATAAAATTATGTAAATAAGAAGATCAAATAAGCACTATATTTTTGATTATGGTGATTACATTCACTGGTAGGAAAAACATAGAGAAAAATGGATCTAGAGGAGAGACTCAGCCTTACCTTGTTAAAGAATAGTTTTTTCAACCAAGTGATGCCAAGCCGAGAAAGGGATTGAAGTTTCATTGAAATTTAATGAAGTAGAGGGTGGAATAAACTCCCAAGAACTATTTACTATTAAAAAGAGGTGTAAATCCCAAGATAATTGGGTTTGGGGAATAAAAGCATAGATTAGAAATGAAAAAATAACTTTTTTAAAGATAATATTTATAAGAAGCTATTGGGAACCCGATAGTAAGACACTAGGTAATTGGTTGGCATTATGAAACCACCAAATCCACCATACACCCATTGGGAACTGAATACAAGGCCATCACGTACCCAGTGATCTTTGCACCCCACCCCTTCCCCTTTTCTATTAAATTTCTGTATAAACCCCTCCAAACCCTTTCAAAAATTAATATTAACACCCAAAATGAAATTAAAACTTTGAAATTAAAGGAAATTACCTACCTATATAGGTTAGGGAATTTAAAACACTTATGAAGTAATTTAATAATGGAAAAATTCCAAATAATTTGAAAATAATAAAGGTGTTGAAGATAATTCCATGGCTGTGGAAGTAACCTTTAAGGCTTCTAAGTGTGAAAAGACCTGTATATAGGAAAATGGGTGTTAATTATACATGGAATAGAGTTGAAGGGATTTCCATGGTGGTGCATGTCACCTTTAAGTCTTCCAAGTGTGAAAAGACCTCTATTTTTGGGAAATGGATGTTAATTATATATGATAGGTGACCTATATCTTCTAAAAGGCATAGAGAAATGTGATGGAGAGCCTGTCACATTTAAAATAATAGCTAATTAAACATCAAAGGACTTGTGATTATAAAAACAGGTCAGATGAAGATCAATTAAAATAACGTTTTATTCATTGATGGAAGGAAGAAAAAATTATTGATTGAATATCAAATTCAAGACAATGAGAATGAGATAAACTCTCAGAAGAAAGGGTTTATTGTGAATAGATTTAGAGATGGAATTTTTTAATAAAAGTAAAGAGAAAAAATGAATACATATTTCTAATTATAAGTGAAAAAATATCATGTTATGTGATCATGAATGATGATAACACTCTACGACACAAGATCCTGGGTGATTTAAGCTAAAAAAAATTTAGAGAATGATCAAAAATTATTTTTTTTATCAAGTTTAAAATATAAAATGAGAGAAAGTTTCATTATGTGATATATATTATAAGGTAAAAATGATGAATTTATATCATAATGAAGTTGAGATAACTACATAAACACTAGTTTAAATTGTGCAATTCACTATGTGTGGGATGATGATGAATAAATAAACCAATGTTGACAATTACTTCATTAGTTTTTTGGATTATTTTACTTAAATGATTTTTTTGATATTAATGGAAATAAATTTACATACATTGGATATGTTCCAAAACATATGAAGGTTATATAAATATAAAGCTAACTATTTAATTAAGAATTTTCAAACCAACAATTAAATTGTCATTAAGAACAGAGGATTTGTGTCTTACCTTGAGAATAAAAAATATAAAATTATTTCAAATCACTATAAACTTCATAAAAAATGATTTTCTGAATGAAAGAAAAGAATTATTATTGACAAGGGATGAATTATGTTAGTGGAGCATGAAACATCTTGATATTTTTAGTCTATAAAATTTGACATCAGTATATATTTAAAAATTATTTCACTTAAGGTTAATCAAACATGAATTCTTATGATATGTGGAACTGAAATAATCTAAAATTAAAGCACTTAAGAGTCTTTTTTATCATATATATGATCAAGGTGAAGGGAAAAAACTTATAAATATTTTATGATCATGAAAAAGAATTCATGTTCATTGAGTAGACACACAATAAAAATAAATTATCGATGCCACAAAAATTGTTCAGGACAAATCATTGATAAATTTTATTTAAAATTATTTTAGGATGAATTTAGAATATGAAAAACCCCAAATAATTAAATTTATTGAAGATACCCATGTTAGAAATGGTGGAAAATAAATATGTCATTATGAAAATCAAGGTTAATGATAATATGATGATGCATATTCTTCCTAACTATCTTCAATGAATATTTCATACAAACCCCATTGAATTAAAAAAAATCAAAAGAATTTTGAGCCTAATATTGTCATTGGTAACATGGAGGTTGTGTGAAAGCTCTATGAAATCCTACGACCATAAGGTACACTATTTTTTCATCCATAATAGAACCCAAAGTTCTATAATATTCACTTTTAGACAAGGAGTGGATCACTACCATGGTTAATGAGAACAACTAGATAGATAAAAAACATAATATATTATGCCAAGTCTTAAAGGGAATAACATAAATTATAATATACTGTGTATTCTATAAAAAATTGAATGGGAAATGAATTTTTTTTATAATAAAGAGAAGATTTTATGTAAGGATAACTATTGGAGGAAGGAATCAATTTTTAGGAGATGTTTTTTATAATTATAGTGATGGAATCCATCTGTATATTCTTTGAAATTTCTTCCCAAAGGAAGTTAAAAAATGTTTCAAATTGATAAAAAGTCTCACTTCATTAATGATAACCCTATAGAGGATGTATATACCAAACAAATAGATGTATTTCTATTTTTTGATGATGAAAATGATATTTTTAAATTGAATAATTCACTCTATGTATTAAAGAAACCCCTCATGATTTATACTTGAAGTTACACATGTGTTAAAGAGAATGCACTTCAAGAATGAAATGATGGATTCTAATATTTATTCCTTGGAATAAAATGCCAATTAAATTATCATTATTATATATGTTGATGATATTATTTTCACTAGAGATGAAGCTTGAGTGAGTGAAGGTTTTTTACCAAATTAAGTAACATTTTGAGATGTCTATTCTTGGGGAAATGAAATTTTTCTTGGGGCTAAAAATTACACAATATGAAAATTGCTTCTTCATTTTATAAAATAAAATTTATCAAGAAATTATATAATTCTTTAACATGGAAAACACACAGATGATGTCTAATATTATTTTTCATGGAATTAATTTGATCAAGGATATTGATATAAAGGTGATTGGTTAAGGAAAATTTAGAATAATTATTGGTAGTTTACTCTATCTGATAGATTCTAGACTGGATAATGTTTTCATGATGAATATGTACTTGGTTACAATTAAACCAAAAAGAGCCACACTATATGGATGAAAAAATAATTATACAATATATAAAGGAAAATTTTTTTCTTGGATGATGTATAATCCTCATAGAATACTTAACATTTATGGGTACATTGATACATATTGAAAATATGACATCAATGATCATAATTCCACTTCCATGTTTAATTAATTCTTGTAAGATGATGCATTTTTTTTGGAAATTAAAGAAAATAAAATCTATTATAGTTATCATAAAAAAGGATAATAATGTGGAATCTCTTAAGAAACCATATAAATGGTGTGTATGAGGTTTAAATTATAGGACATGTGAGTGATGGTTTAACTTCATTTGATGATTAGGTGAGACAAAAAAATTCCACCAACTTGTTTAAGAACTCGATGTAACACTCGCAATCGAGGTATAATTTATAAGAAGGTGGTGCTAGGAACAATATTGCAGTTAGGGTAGTTCATGAGTGGTAAACTCTGTAAGACTATATCTAAAAGACCCAGGTTCAAATCTTGGTAGGGGTGATTTCCTAAGTTACTATATTAACACTATAGAAGGGTATTATAGTAGTGCTATAGAAGAGAAAAAACTATAGTAGTAGTGGAACTATAGTGGCGGAGGGTACTGTAGCACATACTTTATCAATGTAGTTACTATAACAACATATTTACTATTGTAGTACTATTCACTGAAGAGGCCTATGGTCCAAATAATGGAATTTTAGGCCTAGATTTAGGGATTTAAAGCCTTAGGGCCTTCGGGATATGTTCATGGTCCACTTGGCCTTGGGACTATATTCTATGTAATGAGACCCCCTCTACCTAGATGGAAAGTTTTTTTTCTTTCATAATAAAAAGAGGCATTGACCCAAACATAAAAAAACACTTACTGTCGAGGCACATACATATAAAATATAACTTTATCAAGGAGAAAGAGTAGATTAGTTAATTAATAATGGAGCATATTTACACCAAAGATAATGTGACCAACATATTGATGAATCCATTTGTCAAAGTCTCTTTCATCAATTTATGTTTCCTTTGGTGGGTTTTTACACTCTTTAAATCACCGTGAGTATTTCTTTTCATGTTCCACAACATACTTTGAATTTTTCCCTAAAATGGGATAAAAATTTATTAATTTCATAATGAAATATGTATTATAGGGTGTGGGATACATTAAAAAAATTAGTAATTTTCTAATAAATAATGATGTTTTTGATTTAAAAAACATGTTTGACTCTATAAATTTATTAGAAAAACGGTATGAGTAGAATGAGTGTATTTATTGAGGGGTAGTGATATTTTTTCACATTGTAAATTAATTATTATTCAATATCTTACTATGGAATCATGTTGATAATGTTTCTAAAAAATAAAATGGGGGTATTGAAGAGACCAAGTGCTAGTTATATCATTGCATTATAATTGTGAAATATTTATTTTCACCAAGTGATGTTAATCTATCAAAATATTCACACAAACTTATTGCATGGTTTCAAGGGTATCTCTAATTTCTTAAGTTTAACTTGACTTGTATTTACTTATTATATATATTTGAGGTTATATATTTATTTTTCATCAACATACTATTAATGATATATTGGAATAATTTTAGGGTGTGATGTAGATGTATTATATGAGTATTAAGTCATTTTAGAAGGGGGATGAAGAGACATGAGATATTTATGGTGGTTATACACATGAATTGGTGAGAAAGGTCCCCATTTATAAATTTCATTGAAGAAGTATTCCATACATTCATTAGTATGATCCCACATCACTGAGTAAATTTGAATACTATTAAATCTTTTTTAGAATCATTATAAGAAATGTGAGATATCTGGAGTTCAAAAGAAGAAGAAAGGTTCAAGCTGACATATCTTTAATAGTAGAAATTATTCTTCAAGAAAAAGAATTAATTTTTATAAAATCATAAAATATATTTTAGTTTTTCATAAAAACTAAAAAAATATATACATATAATTCATCTTTTCCAACTTAAGTAAAATCCATAATCAAAGGTCTTAGCTATTTAATAAAGGGAATTTGCATGATACTTTTTTTACTGAAATCATAGAGGGTACCTAGTGTAATCCTTGTTGAACTTTGTGACCTAGAATAAACTTATAAGTACTTAATTATTAATTAAATTCATGTATGAGAATATTAATAAAAGTTATTATCATAAAATGATTGTTCTTTCATGTGAAATAGTATATGATAATTTCATAAGGGTACTTGTCGCACTAAAAGGTCAAGAGTTTCTCACTATGATGATAACCTAGACATTACATAAAAGTATTCTTAAATATAAGTTATATAGTCAGATGATATCATTTAGTGGCATGAAAATGGTACAAGATATCTGATATGGAGATTTATAAGACTCCGAGACACTTTCTCATGGTATATGCCCATAGTAATATTTAGGATAATAGATTATGGGAACATTACATTCTAATAGAAAATCTATATTTATACGTGTCATTGGATATTCCTATATTTTCATGTGTGTGATGAACCTTATATTTTATGATTATTATTAATTAATTTCATGATCCATGTACTTTGATTTATTAATGAAAATCATGATGACATATGCTTGTAGTGAGGTTGGATATGTTGGGTGTGTCACGAGTGATATTGTATTAGTGAAGAATGATAAAAAATATTTATCCATTATATTATTTAAATATAGTAGATATCTTGGGCCCATTAATGAGAATTGAACCACCTAATTAATTCCATATCCAAAGTGGTGTTTTCTGAATGTTTTTTTTGTAAAAATTCAACGAAAGAGTCTTCAAGTACATAGGTTGATAACACACACATGAAACATTCTTGATTATAGATACAAATAAAAAAGATTATATTAAAAATTGTACATTCACATGAGGTTAAATGTCACCAAGTGGTTAACTTATTTCTCTATGGTATCTTTAGCATGTTGTTAGATGCGAACCTTGGACCTTAGGTGGTGTAACCTAATGACATTGATAAAGATACCTAAAGGGTTACACACTATGTGTATTTGGAACCTCAGTTAAAATATATTTGAATTTAACATGTTTGATAAATATTACTCCCATATGTGATTTAATAATTATTCATGCTGTTTTGATTGCAAATATTCAATCACCATTTATTTATGAAAATATGCATGTGATTTTAATATTTAATAAATATTAATTCATGAGGTAATTATTTATTTAATCACATAAACATAAAATAATTATATATTATGGTTTTTTAAAAAAAGTAAAAAAATATTTATTTATCTAATTATGTTAATATTTAATAAATATTTATTCACTAATTTGATGAATATAAAAATTATATATTTATTGGAAAATAATATAGTTGTAATTATTTAATTAAATAAACTGTCATTATTCAGGGACCGATAAATATTGAGGAGGATTGACAGAACGAGATTTATGGTCCAATAAGAAATGTCTTTTTAAATATTATTTAAATAAATATTAATTTATTTATTAAAGAAAATGATATTTATTTTATATTTAGTTTAGAAAATGTGAATTAAATAATAATAATACTATTATTATTTAGACATGGTTTTTTTTTGGGAATTATGAGAATAATAAGGGCCTTGAACAATTATTTATTTTTTAACCCTAGCACTATATAAACCTGGTTATGAAATTTTGTAAAAGCTCTAGATTCATTTCTTTTTCATGTGTAATGAAATATAGAGAGAATCCTCTCAAGGCCTAGAGATATACCTCTTTATAATTCTCTAAGGATCATAGATAAATTCTCATCCACCCTCAGAATGAATTATTCTTCTCTTGAAGGATTCATTTGTGATTAACAATGATCATCACAAGCATTAGATTTATACACACTAGCACTTTTAAAATTCTACATTGAAAATCAAAGTTTCATGAACCATGTGTGGATCACTGCTAGAGGGAATATAAACTTTATTCCTCTAATTAAATTAAGGAATGAAAATAATAGCCTTTATTTAATTGATGAAGAAATAATTATAAGGCCAAGTTAATTCTAAATATATCTATAAATTAATTTTAAATTACATTTTATGATCCTGCCTTTTGGTTCCAGGATTAATATTTCAAGCAGTATTACATTCCATTTCATTTTTCATGATGTTCATCCCCATGTAAACAAGTATTAATCATTTATTATGAAAAAAACATGTTATCCATTCTCCCATCAGTGCTTCCTCTATGAACAGAACCTTGAGGTGGTATCAGAGTGGTCACCTGATAATTTATAATTATTTATTATACAGTAATTAATTATAAAAAAATTGAAATCAGTTTTTCTTCTAGTTTATTCATTATTTAAATCTAGAAGTTTAATTAAAACTTTTTCAAAATATTAATTATCTTTATTAATGTTTTTTATCATATTAAATAGGTTAAAATTAGATGAATAGCCATTTGAGATACCATCAAGAGATACTGTGGATTATGGCCAGTAGACATGATTACCTAGTGTGTGACCGAAGTACATGTCATGTATCCAAGTTCACTGCACCTTGACATGTCATAAGATACAAGATGTGTCAAGTAATAAAAATACATGGTATATTTAAGACACACCACATGTTGATCGATCCATCTTGGAACACATATTTTTGGACCACATGACATGTATTTGGCATACATTACATGTAGTCTAAATAGTTTAGTCGAAGAATTCATGCCAAACCTGTGATCAAATACATGAAATAACACTATAAGAGACTGAATACTAGTATCATTAATGAGATAAATGATGTATAACTGGTGTATATGTTATGTGACTCTTTATTCACCACATATGGAGAACAAACCAAGTCCAAAAGAAAGTTATATAGACACGAGACAAGCGGAACACACATTGTGTGGCATGTTAGAACACATCATGTATCCTAGTTGAGATACACACTATTTCCATAGGTGTTTATCCCTAGTACAAAGAAAGTGATGAACATGAATTGTAGCTCGTTATTACATATTGTGAAGTCATATAGTAAAGAAGAAAAATTAAATTATATAAAAAATAATTAATCTGAATATTAAAAAAACTAAATAAATTTTTATATATGATGTATTGAATATGTAATATGGTTATAAAATTAATAAATTATTAATTAATTCAAATTAATTATCTATAAATACTGCTCATTTTATTGGTTTTTTATGTTTTATTTATGATGGGCATATCCAAGAGACTTCATATGGTCATTAAGATAAAATAAATAAATAACTAAATTAATTATTAAATTAATTAAAACATGTTTATATTAATAATAAATAATAAATTGAAGTGAATGATAGCTAATATAATTTTCATATTCATTTCACACTATATAGATAATCATGATGTTAGACCAACCTGTGTCTGTGATTAGTTTATTTCATTTATTACTACATGGTTTTTGTAATAATTTATTAAATTAAATAATGGAATATGATTCATTCCTTTCCTATAATTATGTAAGGTACAACATGAACACAATTTCTTTTATATAAATTAATTTAAGAAATCCTATAGAGACTATTTTTTCCTTATAAGACTTTGAAATATATTAAGAAATATTTTCAAATATAGAAACTAAGACGGTGTGAGATTCCAAGGCCTGATGATCCCAAAATTAATTTTATAAAAATATTAAATATATTAATATCACACATTCATAGTTTTTTAGAAATAATATAATATATAATTAAAAGAGTCTTGAACAAAAAAAATCCGAGAGCATGATTGAATCCGAAATACAGGGATTACCCTAAGCCTAACCTAAGGTTGGTTGGCGTCAGATGTCCAGTTGAGGCAGCCGTCAGTGGGTAAGTTTAATTAAAACAAAAAAAATAATTTATTTATTTTATTAAAAAACCTACTTAAATCCTCTTTAAATAATCCTTTAATAAAATTCTCTAGTGTTATCTGCATAAAACCTGAGATAATTGAGAGGATCTCTAACAACCTTCATTGGTGAATCAACATTAAAAAATGATAAGTGATTGTATTGATATGGATAAATATATAGTGGATGATATGGATCATCCTCAACATTTTAAAGAATTTTCTTCAACAATTATGTATCCATAATTGAAGAAGGGCTCATCACGTTTGGTTTTATCCCTTGATTAAATTTTGGAGCATGGATAATTGATTATCTTCTTTTGATTTTGTGTATTCCCACACTTCACATGATCCCATTATCGAATTAAATTATTTTATACAATTTATTATTTCTTATACCATGATCTCAGCCTAGATTCCATTCTTTGAAATCATTGGCCAAGAATGATTGGCCAATGATTTTTATCACCATTTTTATTATGTTTCCCACACTTTTTTTCATGTTCTTCATCGTTGGACTACAGGGTCATGGTTTGACTTTTTCGTGGTGGGTTAGAGTGAGATAGAACCCCCAAATTCATAAAGGTTGTGAAAAAATGATTAGGATGGTTATTTTTAGATGGATTGAAATTCATTACGGGATTAAGGTGATTATTTTCTATATATTTGGTATCTGTGATGACTGATGGACGACAGGAGGCACATGGGATGCACAACTGACCACTAACGGTGATCAAGATCCAATTTCCAACCATTAAAGGATCATAATCGATGGTCGGAGGTGAACCCCTCTAGTTTTGGCTGATTAAATGGTGAGAATTATGGCGGAGGCCATAGATTTGGAATCTACATTAAGAACTTGACTTTCATTAGAAAACTTGACTACACAATGTGTAGTCTAATGAACACTCACCGTGTTGTACCCTTAGCTATGGAGCTAGGGTTTAGGGAAGATAAGGATCACATTCCATGTGTACTGGCCCACATGTCTTGTGACCCTCCCGGGGTGGATGAGCCATGTGCCAGTACTTAGAAAAAACCATGTACATGACACGACCTAATAGACTTGGGCATGACCAGGATCACATGGGATGGTCCTAGGTGGTAGAGACACCATGTAGACCCCGTACATACCATTTATAGTTACATGGACGATGAGCCTTTCCTAGAGGATAACATGGAAACATGGAAGAGTGGGACCACACATCATATGGTCCCCTTACACGCTGTATACTTCCTTTTTAATAAACTTTCTCCCTTCATATTCACATTATCTAGAATTTGATTATGTATCATGAGTATCCTATCCTGAGTAGTTTTCTATGTAGAACATTATGGTATCTTTTATAGTGCCTTCTTAGATACGACATGGAATGTTATATGCATGAAGATTATTTATTTGATTCTTGAATATGACTTTGATTGGGAGAGATCGTCAGAGAGAAGATGGGGTTAGTAACCCCCTATCATACTAGGGTGTGAGTCCCCCAGACTTCTCACATTTGTTTGAGTGGCACCCCATAACTGAAAAGGATGAGGGTCCTCTATCTTCTTAGTGTCACCCCCTAATGGACATGGACTTGGGTACTCTATCTACTGATTGTAACCCCCTTATCATACTAATGTGTGGGTCGTCTACTAAATATTGTTCCCCCTTGACTATGAATTTTTTTTTGAGAGTTTTGGTTCTTCCACACAATTACTTATTAAAAAAAAATGAGATGATGAGAATCATATAAATACTTCAGGGAGTTATTGGTAGACTCATGAAACTCAGCTAGGCTATGAGATGTAGATCCCCATTATCTCTTGTTTGGGTTTATTATATGAGAATATATATATCTAGGTTTTTGGGTTTTGTTTCATTCTTACCTTATGTTGTTCTAACTACTTTTAGCACGTCTTCTATTGCTCCCTCTTTAGTTTTCGGTGTGTATTACAAGGTATTTATATACTCACCATTGAATGTGTTTCCCCCACATGTATCATATCATATGCGGATGATGGACATATCAATAGTGATTTTAGAGGAGAATTGGAATACTTGAGTGTATTGACCGTGTGTAGTGGTCTGGTCTTAGAGATCAGGAGTCGGGCTCTCTCAACTATTTTCTATTCTAGTTGTTGTCCATTTGGGACCTCTTTTTTGGGTGGGTGTTTATTTTTCCCTTTACATTTTGGAGTACAATGTAAAACTCTTTTGTATTCCTTATAGATTATTACATGAATGTTTTTATACTAGATATTTCTGTCTTTTATTTTTATTGCTCTTCCCTTATGCATGGACATGGTTGGGTGTGTGTGTACATTTACTTTAGGTAAAGGCCTCCCACTTTAGTTATTCCTGATCGGCACATGTCGCCAGCCCCAAGCCTATAGAGGCAAGATTGGGGTTATGGTGGAATAGTCTTCCACTATCCATGTGGTCCATGGTGGGATAGATCATTAAATATTGGTATCAAAGTAGTTAATTCCATAATATGGTTTTTGGAGTTATCCCCTTACGAGGATTTGGTTAGGACTTAGGGAAATAGTGTCAAAGATTCTTGAGTGCAGATTTTAGGCTAGGGAACCTTATGTTGGTGTGATGATTTAAATATCAATTAAACATGAATATGATTACCTTATTATCAACCCAAAATATTAATACCTTGGTTTTAGAGAACATTGGAAAATGCATCCTATATGATTCAGTAATTTTACTATCCTTATTGAGTCATCTCTCTATATATTTATGCTCATATGAATGTGTTACATATTGATTACTTTTAGGTTTCCTATGTGAAGATAGCCATCTACGTTACCAATTCAGCATCATGATAATGACTCGATGAGTGATGAGTCCTCATTTCATGGGTCATATATTGAGGTCTTTCCTCCAAGCGGATAGGTAGAAAAACCCCAACCTTCAGAGAATAAGATTATACCAAAAGAGTAGGCTGAGGATGTGTACAAGCTTAGCATACTCCATGAGTTCTAGCACCAGAGGATGCTGAGGTTCCATGGTGATCCAGACCCTCAAGTAGAATAGGATTGGATTGATTCAGTTCACTACACTAAAATCAATAATTAGCGGTGATTTAAGAAACCATCGGTAAATTTTTTTAAATAATTTAGTAGTGGTTTTCTAAAAATTGATTCTAAAAATTTTACAATTTTTTAAAATGCGACATTTATTCTTGACAACCCTCACCCCCTAAAAATCGACACCCCCACCCTTGAGCCCCTTTAGGCTCCCAAGACCTAGCCCTCACCATTGGTCTCGATCCCTCACCACCAATACCCCCTTCCCCTTCCGACACCTGATACCAATCCCGAGCCACCAACACCCCCTCCCCCAACAAAACCCTCGTACCGATCCCAAGTTACTAACACCCCCTCACCCCTACCCCTGAGCCCCCCAATCATGATAAGAAGCCGCTAATCCCTCTCTCCCAAAAATTGTCGTTGTCGCTACTCCCCTGGTCACCACCCAATTATTGGTCCCCCCTGTCTTGTTGAGTCAAAAGTTCCCTTTTGACTTCCATATCTTGTTTTGGAAATCACAATTGTTTTTTAATCATACTGACTTTATTAATCATATCGTACTGACCCTATCAATCATATCGTACTGACCTTGTCAATCGCATCGTACTGACTCTGTCAAAAGTATCATACTGATTCTGTCAATCGTATCGTACTGACCTTGTCAATCGTATCGTACTGACTATGCTTTTCATACTTTCATTAATTGTTTTGGTACTTAGTTAAAAACACATGTTTCATATTAATTGTAACCATGGTTTTTCATCTCTACATATCTTCTGTTTTGATCAATACTATGTCGTTGAGTTAGTTACAAACTAATCAAAACGATGTCGTGCTTTCTATTTCAATATGACCGTTATAATACCAGGTGTCCAAGTCCCTCCGATTTTTTCGGAGAAATATGACCTTTGGAGAAAATGTGACCGTTGGAACCTGAGGCCTTTAAATAGGAGGTCATTTGAAGCTGAAGATATAACGACAATGAATAGATTTTGAAACAACTGTGATACTTGCTTCCATCAAGATTCTAGAGAGAGATGTTGTGACTTCTATCATGCTGTGCCTTGTGCGTCCGATCATCGTATCGAGCGCTTTAATGTGATTGAAAGATAGAGGTGCTGATTACCTACAAAATTGAGGGCTGCCGGGGATAGGCAGACAGACGGTCCGATCATCGTATCAAGGGCTGCCAGGGATAGGCAGACAGACAGTCCGATCATCGTATCGAGGGCTGCCAGGGATAGGCAGACTGACAGTCCGATCGTCGTATCGAGGGCTCACCAAGGTGTTGGTGAGACAGACCTTTTATCCTAGGTGAAAGTATAACCCTTCTCTTTGGGTTAAAATAATTGTAATACTTTTACTTTTCTGCTGCTAATTGTATTAGAAAGGAAATTGTTTTTGTTTCCTTTTCTATCTCTTATACATTTGTAATTGTTTCAATTACATCCATTCTATTACATATTGTATTGATTGATTCTATATGATTTAAGGTAGAATCATTCATCTTTATATTACTCTGATTATTGTGTTCATCTTGAATACAATTGTTTTACATTTCATTAGTATTACATTACATCATACCTTTTATATTCAATACAAATGTGGGTGTTTGTATTTGTATTAGTTTAAGATCATTTAAACTAATCTCTTCAGTGCTAAAACTCAAAAGGTTTTTAAACCTACAATTCATCCCCCTCTTGTATTTTTCCATCTAATAGACATATATCTATATATTCGATCCAAAAATTGGTATTAGAGGAGGTTTTCCACTGATTTTCATTACTAGCTTTATTTATTTAAAACTTTCATTTCAATTACTTAGTACACTAATGAGTGGAGTGGAAAGTTTTTTGTATTAGATGGCTGGAATGAACATTGGGTCAATAGACAATCTGAATCCTTCTAGACCACCTATCTTTGATGGTAATTATTATGAGTATTGAAGAGATCATCTGAAGACTTTCGTTATCAATACTGGTGTAGAAAATTTTATTATGCTTATTGGAGGTTACAAAATTCCTAACAAAGAAGTCAGTGCTTTCACTAATCAAGAGAAGCAAGAATATCAACTGAATTACAAGGTACGCAATACTTTATTATGTTCAATGACCAGGAATATATATAGTTAGATATCTTCATGTGAAGCTGCCAACTGTATTTGGAGGAAATTAGAAGTCACTCATTTTGGTACATCCAAGGTTATAGAAACAAGAAGAGCAATGCTTCGAGCAGAGTATCATGGATTTTTTTTCCTTATGGAGAGCCAGTATATAAAGTGAAACAAAAGTTTATGACAATTGTCAACAGCTTACAATCTATGGGAGAAAAAGGTCTTGATGATTAAGCTCTAGTAGATAAGATTATAGATATAACGCCAAATGAATGGGAGTCAAAAAGGACAGCTATTGATGAGAATAGAAAAGTTTCCCAGATTACTCTTGATGAACTTTTTGGAACTCTTTTGCAGCACAAGACAAGAATGAAGGGAGATGCTAATTTCAACAAGAAGAAGAATGGGAATGGAAGTGTAGCATTTACATCTAAAACTAAAACACCTGAAAGGATTACAAGATCCAAATCCAAGAAAGTTATATCTTATTCAAGTGATTGTGATCTTTCAGACAATGAGTTAGCCAATCTTGCTCTAAGGATGAACAAGATTGTGGGAAAGAAAGACTTCAAATATAGATTCAAAAAGAAAGATAGGAAGGACAAAAAAGATTCAGAGGTAACTTGTTATGAATGTAAGAAAGCAGGACATATAAGGCCCGATTGTCCTTTACTGAAGAGGAAAGACAGACAAGAGAAACACTCTCAAAGAAATAAGAAAAGGTTTTATAAGACAAAGAATGTTTTGAAGGCAAATGATACCTGGAGTGCAAGTGATAGTGATTCTTCAGATAATTCTTCAGAATATGAGTCCTCAGGACTGAGGAATATTGGACTTATAGCCAGATTACCAATTGAAGAACATTGTCTCATGGCTAAGGTACATAATGCTGAAGCTATTACAAATGTCTATTTGAATACTGATAATAGATATTATGAATCTTAAAATTATGAATATTCATCATCAGAAGATGATACATTACCTTCTTTTGAAGAAGTATATAGATTTGCTGAATTACTTGAACTTGAAAATTCTAAACTCAAGAAGAATCTTGAGAAAGAAAATTCTAGAATTTCGATTTTGACTAAAGAAGTATCAGATCTTTCTAAGGATCTTTATATGGAAACTTCTGATTTTGAATGTATTTCAAACATCCTTGAGAAATTCAAATCTGAAAAGTATAAACTTTCTAAGGACCTAGAAACTATGTTTTCAAAGAATATTTTTTTAGAGCCTAACTCTAGTTCAAAATCAAATGTTTTGGAAGATAAAAACATAGTTTTAATAATAAAGTCAGAAATTTTCTCTTTAAAGAAATGTTTGTCAAACTTCACTCATAGAAAGGAAAACTTTGACAAGATGTGTTCTCAAATTAGACCTTTAAGAAACCGTTCTGGTCTTGGTTATACTTATTCCAAACTTGTTTTTAGCAATAACTATTTTATTCCACAAAACACTCTTTTTGTTCTAAGTGCCAATGTGGGGGACACTGGAGAAGAGATTGTTCTCTAAATAAAACTCAATCTTTAGGATTTCATAAAGCTCATTTTGCAAAAAAAAAATATGGATTCCTAAGATTCTTTTATCTTACCCTTCTGGATCCAAACAAGTTTGGATTTAGAAAACCTAATTGTTTCTTTTACAGGAAAAAGAGAAGTGTACCAACAAGAATATTTGGTACATGGATAGTGGTTGTTCTCGACACATGACCGGAAACAAAGATATCTTTGAAAACGTTATCAAAACAAAAGGTGGAAAAGTTACCTTCAGAGATAATTCTCAAGGAAAGATTGTTGGTATAAGTAATATCGTTTTTCATGGAAAATTTCTTATGTCAAATGTTTTGTTTGTTAAAGGTCTTAGGCACAATCTCATCAGCATAAGTCAATTATGTGATGAGGGTTACCTTGAGAATTTTAGAAATGATATGTTTCTAGTTCACAATTCCAAGGATGAATTCATTCTATCTGCCCATAGGCAAGAGAATGTATACACTATTAACTTAGAAGAACTTAGGAGCCAAAACATACCCTTCTTAAGTGCAATAGAAGACCAATCATGGCTATGGAATAGAAGACTAGGACACTGTAATCTGAGAAACCTTAGTAAACTCTCAAAGAAAAGACTTGTGAAGGGGCTACCAGACCATAGATATGATTCTTCAAAAGTCTATGATCCTTGTCAATTTGGAAAGCAGCATAAAACTAGATTTAAATCAATTAATGAAGTTTCAACTTCTAATGCATTACAGCTAGTGCATATGGATCTTTTTGGTCCTACACAAACTGGAATCATTGGAGGAAAATACTATGTATTTGTTTTAGTTGATGACTTTACTAGATTTACATGGGTCTACTTTCTCACAAAGAAATATGAAGCCTTTTTCTATTTCAAAACTTTTAGAGCCCAAGTAAAAAATGAGAAAAACCTACCATTATTAACTATTCATAGTGATAATGGTGGTGAATTTAAAAATTCAGATTTTGAAACTTTTTTTAGTAAGAAAGGTATTACTCACAATTTCTTAGCTCCAAGAACTCCTCAGAAAAATGGTGTTGTTGAAATAAGAAATCGTATTCTTCAGGAAATGACTCGAACCATGTTGAGTGAATACTCAATTGCTAAGCACTATTGGGCTGAAGTTATTAGTACTTCCTGTTATACTATAAATCGGGTTTTAACTAGACCATTTCTTAATAAAACCCCTTATGAGTTATTTACTGGCCGAAAACCTAAAGTTTCATACTTCAAAGTTTTTGGATGCAAAGTATTCATTTTGAATACAAAATATAATCTACACAAATTTGCACCAAAATCTGATGAAGGAATCTTTCTAGGCTATTCTACAACCTCTAAGTCTTATAGAGTTTTCAATAAAAACACTTTTACTGTTGAGGAAATGGTACATGTAAAATTCAATGAAACTGATCCTTTTTTTCAACCAATCCAATCCTACATCCTCAGATGTGTTTTCAAAAACTGATTATCAACCTTTGATAGAAGATCCTTCTGATAAGGAAAATATTCAAGAAGATACTTCTAAAACATTTAACACAGAAGATTTTTTACCATATGTTGATGAATAGGTTTTACAAAACCCAAATCAATTGTTTCTTAGGAATCATCCCAGTGATAACATCATTGGTGATGTAAATCAACCTGTAAGGACCAGAAATTCCTTAAGAAATGAAGTAGAACATCTTTCTTTTATTTCTCAATTTGAACCTAAAAGTCCAAGTGAGGCCTTAGGTGATGATGATTGGATCAAAGCAATGCAAGATGAACTAAATGAATTTGAGAGGAATCAAGTCTGGAATTTAGTTGATAGACCTAAAGAAACAACTGTAATTGGTGTAAAATGGGTTTTTAGAAACAAATATGATGAAAATGGAATCATTGTAAGAAATAAAGTAAGACTTGTTGCTAAAGGCTATAATCAACAAGAGGGAATAGACTATGAAGAAACATATGCTCTTGTAGCTAGACTTGAATCTATTCGTATTCTATTAGCCTTTGCAACATATTTCAATTTCAAACTATTTCAAATGGATGTAAAATGTGCTTTTCTAAATGGTTTTGTTCAAGAAGAAGTTTTTGTCGAACAACCTCCTGGTTTTCAAGACTTAAAACATCCTGATCATATTTTTAAACTTACCAAGGCTCTATATGGTCTTAAACAAGCCCCTAGAGCATGGTATGATAGACTTACATGATTTATTTTACAAAACAATTATACAAAAGGTACGACAGATCCAACCCTTTTTATAAAAATGGAAAATAAATATGTCTTGATTGTTCAAATCTATGTTGATGACATCATATTCGGATCAACTCAGAAATCATTAACCGATTCTTTTGCTAATTTAATGAAATCTGAGTTTGAAATGAGTATGATGGGTGAGTTAACATTATTTTTAGGTTTTCAAATTTCTCAAAAACCAGAAGGAACTTATATATCTAAACACAAGTATATAAAAGATTTACTAAAAAAGTATGGTTATGAAAAGACTAAAAGTATTAGCACACCAATCGGTACCTCAAATACACTTGATCTTGATGAAATTGGGAAACCAGTAGATCAAACAATCTTTAGAGGTATGATAGGAATCTTGTTATACTTGACAGCCAATCGACCAGACTTAATTTTTTCTGTATGATTATGTGCAAGATATCAATCTAATCCAAAAGAGTCTCATTTAAAATCCGTAAAGAGAATCTTTCGGTATTTAAAAGGCACTATGGATTTAGGTCTTTTTTACTCTTCTGGGAATGATTTTGTTTTAAAATTTTTTAGATGCTGACTTTGGCAGTTGTAGAATGGATATAAAAAGTACATCTGGAACATGTCATTTCTTAGGAGATTCTCTGGTTTCTTGGTCCTGAATGAAACAACACTCTGTAGCACTCTCCACTGCTGAAGCTAAATATGTAGTAGCTGGAAGTTGCTGTGTTCAAGTATTGTGGATGCAACACACACTCACTGACTATTGATTGAGTTTCTCCAAAACTCAAATTCTATGTGATAATACTAGTGCCATAGCTCTTAGTAAGAACCCAGCACATCACTCTCATGAAAAACACATAGATGTTAAGCATCACTTTCTTAGAGATCACACACAAAAAAGAGATATTATTCTACAATTTATCGGAATGCAAGAACAACTTGCTGACATTTTTACAAAACCATTACCATCCGATAGATTTGAGTTTATAAAACAGAAGCTAGGAATGATTACATTAAAATAATCATTCATATCTACTTCATGTTTTACAATTCTCCTAACATTAAAAAAACTCTTCGTAGAAAGGGGGAGAACATTTTTTTTATGTTTCTCACTTCGTTTCATCTTATCTTTTGATCTTTAATCATCTTTTTCTTGGTATGTGTTTTCTGTTTATCGTATTGACAGTTTTAGCTTTTTCTTTTTTGTTTATCGTATTGAAAATTTTATCATATCATTTACCTTTCTGTTTATCGTACTATCCTATGATGGTAATGATTTTCTTTTCCATCGTATCAACTGATGATGGTAATGAATTTATTTTCCATCGTATCGACCGATCATGGTAAAGAATTTATTTTCCATCGTATTGACCGATCATGGTAATGAATTTCTTTTCCATCGTATCGACCGATCATAGTAATGAATTTATTTTCCATCGTATCGACCGATCATGGTAATGAGATTGTTTTCCAGCGTATTGTCAGTTCATGGTAATGAGATTGTTTTCCATCGGATTTTCAGTTCATGGTAACCAGATTGTTTTCCATCGGCTTGTCAGTTCATGGTAACAAGATTGTTTTCCATCAGCTTGTCAGTTCATGGTAATGAGATTGTTTTCCATCGACTTATCAGTTCATGGTAACGATATCGTTTTCCATCGGCTTGTTAGTTCATGGTAACAAGATTGTTTTCCATCAGCTTGTCAGTTCATGGAAATGAGATTGTTTTCCATCGGCTTGTCAGTTCATGGTAACGAGATTGTTTTCCATCGGCTTGTCAGTTCATGGTAACGACTTTGTTTTCCATTGGTATGACGATTGATAGTTTTATTTTATTTCATACGGTTGTGTATTCTTTTTAGCTCTACTAAAACCAACAACTACCTTACGTTCTCCGGCATGTATTTTCCATTTTTTTTTATTTTTTTTCCTTTCATTTTTATCCTAACCATTGATCTGTTTTCCTCTAATCATGACCGTAGAAGTTCAACGGTCACCCCTTTATCACCTATAAATACCCCCCTCCCCAAACCCACATTGGTTTTTCAGGTTTTGAGGTGAAGCTCTGCTCCACTGGTTTTAAATCATCGTACGATCTTTCATCGGTAGCACCTTTATGTCTCAATCCTCTGCTAACACTCCTGCCGAAATGTCTTCAAATACTTTTACAGAGAAAGAATTTTTTAGAGAAAGGTTAGTTTCTCGGGACTTTTTGGATTCGTATGATTTCACAATCAGAAGAATCATTCTGTTCCAAGGATGGGAACATTTGTGTGTTGAAAGACCTGTTTCTCAAGATCCGGTTCTCTTTGATGAAGTCAGTCAGTTCTATAAAACCGTATCTTTTGACAAAGACATGACTATCAATTTTTCTGTGTACGATAAAAAGTTTTCTATGTCTGTGAAACAAGCGACTCATTTTCTGAATGTCCCAATAGAAGGGGATTCTTTCTGTCCATCTCATAAACTACCAGAGGAAGTTGGTAAGTTTAATAGAGAAAGTGATGAAAAGTATTTGTTTGTTATTAATGACGAAAAGAGAAAAGTGGCTCATCTTTCTCCGAACAATCGGTTTGTGACTTTATGGATGCAAGGTTTTCTAATCCCAAGGAAAGGGGATAGAGATTCTCTGAAAGTTTCTGATATTTTTATGCTTGAGTATCTTGTAAATATGAGAAAAGTAAATCTCATGGGATATGTTTTTGAAACCATCAAGAATGAAAAGACAGGAGGGATTAAGTCCCAAATGATTATGTATCCATCCATCCATACAAAGTTTATTCTTGAGAGCATGAAGTTTTGCAACATTACATTGAAAGGAAACTTGATAGATCTCAAGCCATCTTGGATTAGTAATAGTACGATGAAAAAGATGAATGTTTGTTTTGATCCAAATTCAAAACTTTTTATAAGAGATGTAGAAGATGAATCGGCTCAAAATCAATTGGTAACTATGCCAGCCAGAGACATTCCTTATCTTGTTGTTCCTCAGAAGTCTGATCCTCAAACCAGCTCAAAGCTGAAGAAGAAGCCTAAGTATAGTAAGGAAGTTGTAGCCAAGTGGAGAAAGGATAAAGAACAAAGAAAGGAAGGTGATCCAAAGTTTGGACTTGATCCAGCCGAAGCCTTTGCTGAGAGATTAAGGGTTGAGGATACCCTTCAGGATGAAAAGAATAAGAAGGTTCTTTTGAAAAGAAAAGAACAAGAATTTGATGTCTCTAAAGTCTTGAAAGTAGTTGAGGAAGGTAGTGCTAAACTTACCACAGAAGTGCATCAAGAGCCTATCGTACAGAGCCTTCCTGAGAAAGAAAAAGGGAAAAAATGATGGAAGAGATAGAAGAAGTGGAAAAGGAGGAAGGAGATTTTCTTTTAGAATTTCTTCAAAGTTCGAAGAAGAGTAGGGAGGAATCAGTTCAAAATCTGAGTGAAGGTGTTCAACAAACCCCTCATGCCGATCAAGCACTCTGTGAAACTTATGAAACTCCGGATAAAACACCACCTCAAGTAAATCAAGGTGCTCAATCTTCTCATACTGAAAAAGTTATTGTCATCAGTGATAAAGTAGAAGAATGAAAAGAGAAGGAAAAAGTAAAAGGAAAACAGCCAGTTGTTGACTCAAGCCTATCAAATTAATTTCCATCATACGATGAGGATACTGATTCAGAGCATACAATCTCTCTCAAGAAGAGTGACTATATTGTCCATGTTTTGAGAAGGGTTGAGAAGACCGTTCCATATTTCCCTAGGCTGGAGGGGAAGATTGATTTTATTATGGAAAATCAAAAGAAGAAGTTTGGCTCTATAAAAGAATTGAGAATGAAAGTTTTGTTAGTTGAAGCTGATTTCAGAGTTCTTTCAGAAAGCTCGGCTGCTCATAAGAAATCTTGTAACAGGATGACCAAGTGGTCATATAAAACAGAGAGCTCAGTCAATAATCATGAGTTAGCAATTGAATATATAAGAAGGTTGTAAAATGATCTTGCAATTGCTTTAAATAAGCTTGACAAAGAAATAGTTGAAAGGTTGAATATTTTGTCTACTCAATGAGTCGATGTTCCTTCAGTGAAAGAATTGCAAGAGAGAATGAATTATTTTCAATCTGAGTTCTCGAAGGTCTCATCTTTCAAGGATGAAATGGTTTTGTTGAAGAAACAAAATTCTGTGTTATCCAAAGATAACAAGAATCTGCAAGACAGAATTGATACCCTTGAAGAAGTAATCAGAGTCCAAGAGGAGACTATCAAGAATCAAGATCAGATTTTTGCGGACCAACAAGAGCTTCTCAGAACTCAGGTTGAATCAATTTCTGAAAACTAGATAGAAATCAAGAAAATGAAATCTGTTCTTCATGAGATCATAAAGAAGGAAAAGGAAAGAGAAAACAAATGAATGTTGTATTTGTTTTTCCTTTTGAACCTATCTGTGTTTTGTAATAACTTTTATGATTCTTTTCTTTTGTACTGCAATTTTTTTTTCTTCCCTAACTCTTTCAGACAATTCTAGTTTACCCCTTTCTTTTTTTAAATCACAAAGGGGGAGAATGTTTACAAAGGGGGAGAATGTTTTTTCAAATGGGGAGAATGTTTTATCAAGGGGGATAATGCTTTACAACGCTTAAGGAAAAACTATGAATACAATCCTTAATAAAGTATACACCTAAGGGGGAGTTAGTTGTACTCGAATTCATATTCAGAAGAGTTTCCAATAACTCAGGGGGAGATAAGTATTTCTTGTTATATTTACTTTGTGTGTTGTACGTTCCAAAAAGGGGGAGATTGTTGAGTCAAAAGTTCCCTTTTGACTTCCATATCTTGTTTTGGAAATCACAATTGTTTTTTTAATCATACTGACTTTATTAATCGTATCATACTGACCCTGTCAATCATATCATACTGACCTTGTCAGTCGTATCGTACTGACTCTGTCAAAAGTATCATACTGATTCTGTCAATCGTATCGTACTGACCTTTTCAATCGTATCATACTGACTCTGCTTTTCATACTTTCATTACTTGTTTTGGTACTTAGTTAAAAACACATGTTTCATATTAATCGTACCCATGGTTTTTCATCTCTACATATCTTTTGTTTTGATCAATACGATGTCATTGGGTTAGATACAAACTAATCAAAACAATGTCGTGCTTTCTGTTTCAATATGACCGTTATAATACCAGGTGTCCAAGTCCCTCCGAGTTTTTCGGAGAAATATGACCGTTGGAGAAAATGTGACCGTTGGAACCTGAGGACAATAAATATGAGGTCATTTGAAGCTGAAGATATAACGACAACGAAGAGATTTTGAAACAGCTGTGATACTCTGCTTCCATCAAGATTCTAGAGAGAGATGCTGTGACTTCTCTCATTCTATGCCTTGTGAATCCGATCATCGTATCGAGGGCTTTCAAGTGATTGAAAGACAGAGGTGCCGATTACATACAAAATCAAGGGCTGCCGGGGATATGCAGACAGACAGTCCGATCATCGTATCGAGGGCTGCCAGGGATAGGCAGACAGACAGTCCGATCATCGTATCGAGAGCTACCAGGGATAGGCAGACAGACTGTCTGATCGTCGTATCAAGGGCTCACCAATGTGTTGGTGAGACAGACCTTTTATCCTAGGTGAAAGGATAACCCTTCTCTTTGGGTTAAAATAATTGTAATACTTTTACTTTTCCTCTTGTAATTGTATTAGAAATGAAATTGTTTTTGTTTCCTTATCTATCTCTTATACATTTGTAATTGTTTCAATTACATCCATTCTATTACATATTGTATTGATTGATTCTATACGCTTTAAGGTAGAATCATTCATCTTTATATTACTCTGATTATTGTGTTCATCTTGAATACAATTGTTTTACATTTCATTAGTATTACATTACATCATACCTTTTATATTCAATACAAATGTGGGTGTTTGTATTTGTATTAGTTTAAGATCATTTAATCTAATCTCTTCAGTACTAAAACTCAAAATGTTTTTAAACCTACAATTCACCCCCCCTCTTGTATTGTTCCATCTAATAGACATATATCTATATGTTCGATCCAACCTGTCTCTGACTGTTTCTTGCCACCGCCATCCATTCCCTCACCGGTGCTATTTTAACTTAATGGACTACCTAGGTATTTCCATATATTATGGTTGAAATTATGGATATTTTATATTTTTCAATTTAGTGGTTTTTCTATTTACGGTGTCTAGATTCATCTTTGAGTTTTCTTCTTGAGTTCCATCATGTATTTTTTACTCTTTTTATGGAAGTTGGATATTAGAGTTTGTTTAGTTATAAATATTGGATTAAGAATTATAGGAAAGTGTCCAATGGTTCCATGATAAGTATGATCTCATCATTGGTTTAATGGATAAGTGATCTCAACCATATTCACCTATATAATCAATTTATGCCAAGAATGTGTTTTCCAAATGGTTTCCAACACTTAAATAACTTTTCAAATTTTATTTTAGAATTTTTAATGGACTATTTTTCATATATATATTAGTACTTCAAAAAAATGGTTTTCTATAGAAGGTTATTCTGAATTTTGGATAGTTCCTTATTTTACAATATTTTTCCTTATATTATTATGTGTTGGTAATTAGAATTTTCATTATTGGTAAATCCTTGGTTAGCCTTGAAAATAATTTCCAAATTCCTTGATAAAAAATTTATTAGGTTCATTAATTCTTGATATGAGTCATTGTGCAGGTTGAATTGGTTTTTATTACTTTATAAACTTTTTTTCATGTCCATGTAATATTTATCTTATTAATAAATCTATGTGGATTTGGTTCATTACTATAACCATAAGAAAATTTCTTATTTTTTTTGTGACATAAAAATGGTTGTTTTTTTTGTATTTTTAGGTGGATCCGTTTGATCACCTTGATAAATTATTGAAATTATTTCTTTGATATTTGGTTTTGGGTTTAGAAATAGTTTTGAGGTATTATATTTCTATATATTGAGTAATAAAACCAACACTGGATGTGGTGGATAATGAATTATTATGCCAAAATATTATTTTCTATTAATATACATGTGTAGTTAAATATTTTTTTTACATAGTACAGATTCATGGGTTCATATATCATATAGTACTCAAGAAAAGGTTTTTATACATGTAAAATTATGATAAGGACTAGAATGGATAATTGATGTATTCCAAAAAAAATCATGGCTATGCTTATAAATAAAAAATCTTAATTTATCATTGCATTTAGTATATTTTCATGTGGAAACTTATATGGTAATTTAAGAGATGTGTTTTATCATTTATGTGCTGATCATAGTACCTATAGTTTATTTTAAAGGGGACAAAGACACCATCTAGGGACCTGAGCATGATAAATTTCATATCCATTCATTATATGAATTTGCTTCACTATAAGTGTGAGAAACATTATATTAATAATGAACTATTATAGTTTCAATTATTGATATTATCCACGTATCAGGGTATAAAATGCTTTTCCCTCAAATAATATTTATATTTATTTTCCTCTTGAGATGTTATGAGTTAGTTGGCAGGGGGGATGAGGGATATGAGCGATGTTATGTTACTTTCTATAGTATGTGAGTTAAAACTTGAATTTATTAAATTTTTTCATGGTATAAAATATTTTTCATTATCTTTCATTATTTTACATTGGGATTTATCATTTTTAATATTATTATAAAGATCATTATTAACTAAGATGTTATAGGCATTGATATTTCTGAATAATGAGATAATGCATTAGAGATATGAGATTATAATGAATTATGAGAATATATATTTGTTTTATACTTATTTATATTCATGGTTGGTTAGATGGTGGTTTAAAAAATATATTATTTAGTTTTACAGGTGGGTAGCTTAAACTGAATGTGGTGTTTTATATTGTTTTGATATGAGTTTCTTTTTAGTTGTGATAGTGGACATATTATATATGTACTGAATTTTTTGGGGGAATTTATATATATCATATAAATTTAAGGTCTTCTTAATTATATTGGGGATGTTAATTAAGGAGATTTATAAAACATATCAGTTTAGGCATGAATTTCGAGAATACATTTATATACATATTTCAATTTACTAATTGAACCTAAATTAGTGATATTGGACTAGTTATATTGATAGTGGTAATTTTTATAACATTTAATATAATCAAAGCATAATTTACTAAGTATTAAGTTATTATAATATTATAACTTTGGTATTTAATAATACAATTGTAGTAGAATAAAATCTAGTTACATTTGCTAGAAATTTATTGATGACTAACACAAAGTAATTTGTTAAACTAGAAAATTTAAGTGATTTATTCATGAGGTCCTCCACCACTTGAAATGATAGTGAAGAATTATGTTATATACCTTCTAGTACTTATATGACTCTTCTTATAACTACATGGGTTGTGGTTTTTTACTTCCATTTATCTCTTTTCCTATTTAGTAATAGTTATGTGTTTTAATTTTTTTTAATAATGTATAGGAACATTGTGATATATATGGATAAAGGTTGATCACATTACCAATTAACACACCTTAGTATTCTAAGAATTTGGTGGATTTTTTTGATTTTTTAACGTCCAATAAATCCATTAATGGGAGAATAAGATGCCCATGCCCGAAATATAAAATTTTAAAATGTTTGATGAGAGATGAAGTTTTTAAACACGTGATATTAATGAAATTCCCTAATCAATATTTGTGTTGTATTTAGAATGAAGAATAAAAAATTATAGAAACTTTGAGCACTGAATTCAACCAACAGGATAAGCTCCCAACTTCATCGACAATAGATAATGAAATGAAAAACCTTATAAATGAAGCATTTTGTATTGCAAGACACCAAAACCAACATCAAAACATATCAGAACAAATAGTTGAGGGTGCTACAAATAAAAACATGACAAGTGATGTTTTTGATACTACAGGAACACCAGATCAAGATTGTAACATATCATTGGATCCTCCCCTTGATTCTATGGAGTGTGCTAGATGGGTTCAGTACCATTACCATATGAGGTCTTTAGGAGGCCATTAGAGATTACAAGTGCATCTAATTCTAGTTGTATGCACTCCCTCACTAAAATTCTTAGAGAGAGATTGTTTCTATATAAAGAACAATTCAGTAATAGGGGGCTCATATATCTTATTTTCAGAAAGTGTTGGTTGATTTATATCAGAACATGACCAAATCATTCCCTAGTGATATTACATCGATAACTGTTGGTGAGAAGGTAAATCACACAAGATCAAAATCATTTATTTCAAAAACTTTAATTGGATTTATGTTTAAATATAAATACAAAACACTATTTAATTTCCAATATAATTGACTTAAATGTGATGGTAGTAGGAATTAGATATGGAGATGGGGAGGGTTACGAGTATAGTTCATCATCAGGTACTGATTAGTGGTCTCTTTGATGTCTTGGACCAATATGGAAAGGGAGGGGTTTTTCATGTGGTTGGATGTGGCATAGAGTATTCACATGAACTTTTCACAATTTCCCAAGGTAGAAGAGGATGAAACCATTTATATCATGTTTTTTGGTATAACTGTATAGTGGAATGTTCAATGCATTTTGTGTTTGTTTTTCTCTAATATTGTTCTAGGGATACAGATTCTGCAAATGTGGCTTGATATACCTATTTAGGAGTGTGGGTTATCTTGGACGAGGCTTAACAAAACATGGAATGGGGTTAACCCCATTTTGAAGTAGGTGGTCTATAAAATATAAATTAATATTATTGTTTATATTTTATTACTTTCCATCATTCATGTTTCATGGGATTGTGTAGATGAATATGGTCAAAGAAAACAATAGAGAAATATATAGGATTTTTTGGACTCTTAATATTAGAATAAGTTCTCTTTATCAGTAAAGGTTAATAAAATTGAATGGTGACCATGTCACCATGGTTAGAGGGCACTGTATAAGTTGAATAGAGATGTCGGGTGGTACCTGAATATGGGACTTGATGTGGGTATCCAAGGTTGGTTTTCCTAAGGATATTCTGATGGGTATGATAGGATTAATACCAGTAAAAAATGGGTGAGATTAACATATGGATCAAAAATAATGAGAAACACCCCCATATGTGTGGGTTGAGGATTAATAAACACTATGAGTGGGATGATATAATCCTCATTTCCTCAACAATGATCTATATTAATATGTTTCCCAAACATGCTGTAAGATCCAACATTTTCCTCAATGGTCCATATCCCACATGATCTCTTATGTAACAATGGTCTATATCCTCAATAATTCTAACCATATAATTTCGTATCTGATCATTAATGTATAAGATGAACTATAAATGAGAACACCTTTTTAATCCCACTACCAAAACATAGATATAAAACATTAACCAAGTATTCCTTATTATATGGAATTAAACAACATATTATATAGTAATTTCCACATAGTGTTAAAATTCATGACATATAGTTCATACCACTTTATGTTAAAATAATGGAAATATATCTTAAACCCAAAACCCGAAACGAATATTAATTTTGTCATGGTTTCATGAATTTAAAAGACACCACATTGGTCCTTGTATGATATCCATAAAAGGTACTATGTATCCTATTAAGAAGAACTTAACAATATGGCATCATGTTTCCACTTGGTATAGAGAATTATAGGTTGGGATGATACCTGGTTTGTAGAAACAGGAGAGATATGGAATTTTTATAGTTGTACTAGGACCCGATGTTTGGGTTATAGAAGATTGTGGGTAGTGGTGTGACCGATATGTGATAGGTATGAGATCAGATCAATGACCATGTGTCTATATTATGTGTTTCATTTGTTAGGTAACTATGCTATTGATTTATTTGTATTCTGATTATAATAAATAAACATTTTACTTGTTTTTTTTAGGGTTCTAGGGATGTAGATTCTACAAACTTTTTTTATAAACCATCATGTAGAAGCGGTTTTAACCACCACTAAATATACCTATTTTTGTTTGTGATGGTTTAAACTGCCACCATATAATGATGTTTTTTTCACAGCAATTAAAATTTCTGCTAAATATGACATACTAATATTTAGTGGTGGATTTTTTCATTTTCTTAGTGGTTCTGTGACTAAAAAATGTTTTTTATTTCTTGGCAGTTTTAACCATTGCTACATCATCGAAATTTTTTTGAAGGAAAACTAGCTCTAAAATGAAGAAAATTTCCACAAAATATGCGTTCTTCAGTCAAAATATATTTTTGATTTAGGGAAGGTTATTACTACCACTAAATCCTAGTTATTTTTTTCAAACAACTATCACTAAAATGAGGAAAAACACCGCTCATTATACGTTCTACGATGATTTTTAGAAAATGATTATAAATGGAGGGAACCATCACATGTTAAATTCCAACACAAACTTCAGTAGTGGTTTTTTGAAACCATCGCATAAAAAATTAGCGGTGGTTGAAACAGCCACCAAAACAAAACAAAAAACCGCTACAAAAAGGGTATTTTTTTGTAGTGGTGATCCAAGTTTATAGACCTGTTTAGAGCCCAAATGATCAAATGGTCATGTTGACAGAAAAAATTTCCCATAGAGAAGCTAGGTGATGATGGAGTCTTGTCATGCAGACACATGATGAGTCAACACTCTCATGGTCTAAATTACATTTCCCATTTCATTAAGAGTATTACCCATCATTATTGTACTTAATTAAGATTCAAGAGATTTTATAGCTGTGACATAGAGGGATGAATGTTTCTTATTATTCTTCAAGGTTCATTGAACTTATGCATTACTCCCTCAACAAGATTAAAGATGGTTACTTCTAGGAACAAAAGTTTTATCAAGGTCAATATAGAGACATCTATGCCAGTATGATTCTTCTATGCATTCCCATATATGCTAGAGTGCTAGAGATGGCATAGGTGATAGAAAGGTTCACATCCGAAGGATTTTATACAGCTAGATCTAGAAATTGGCATCATGGGACCGAGTCATCAACAATATCTATAGGTTCCATTCGACAAGGTATTAGAATGTGAGACCTTATCACGGTCAGACTTAGTCATGTGGTCATGAAGCAGAAGGATGGCACAAAAGATAAGATAATCCTAGAGAGGGATGGTGTTATGCATGTGACGAGAGAGGTTATTTGGAACATGATTTCTCGAATCAATGTGTTGATGAGGGTAGATAGACATCGGATAGACCTCTATGAAATAGAATACACCATGATCAATGATCACCTAGGTGTGGATAGGGAGACCACCAGGGAGCTAGTGCTGGAAGAGGAGTAGGAATATTTACATAGAGAGGGGTTGGTGGTGGTGGTCAACGTTATGAGGTTCTTCCACCACCACTAAGAGTCCCACACTAGTCTCATGGAGTATGTGGTCATGGACACAGGCAACTGCAGGCTATGGAGGTTTGTGAACTAGTATCTCATGAGATGATCATAGGTACAATATATGTTTATTCTACTCTTTCCTCAGTACTAGTAGACAGAATTGGGAGTCATTCCTTCATCTTCTTACTCATGGTGTGAGAAATGGAGATCCCCATTGTGAATTTTTCCCAAAATATTTGTCTTGTGATTTCTACAAGGAGCACTTCTTCAATACCATTTATTTGATGGCAGTTGGAGATAAATTTTGGTGGAGATATTTTCTTATGGGAACTCTTGGTCTTTAAGATGAGACCTTATGATGTCATATTGGGTACGGACTGGTTGTTCATGGTCTGAGAAAATATTGACTATCACCACATTTGATTCAAGTACCTTTGGACAGATGGAATTCGATTCTCTTTTTTGTGTGAGAGAGATCTCATAGTGAAGTGAGTGGGTATTATGATTAGGAAGATACAACCCATAAACCATAAGTTGGTGAGTTTATTCCATGGAATAGTGGGATCTTCAAGTATCTATTTTCCTTCAGTCATGGAGGATTATATGTATATAATCTATAAGGACATTCTAGGACTACCTATGAAGTGGGAGATGGAGTTTTTCATCAACTTACACATCATGGACACTTTGATATCTTATTTGGAATATCATATAGCCCCTATAGAGCTTTGAGAGATGAGGGTGTAGTTGTAGGACCATTGAGAGAAGGGTTTTATCAGACCCAGTGTGCCCCCCTGGGTAGCTCTAATTTTGTTCATGAACAAGATGTAGAAGATATTTTGACTTTGTGTTGATTATCATCACCTAAACTAAGAAATGATAAATAAAAATTAACTCTTTACAAGGATTGATGTACTTTTTTATTAGTTGTGAGGAAAGATACACTTCTTAAAGGTCAATCTTAGGTCCCACTACCACTAGTTGAGAGTTCACAAGGATGATATTTCAAAGATGGTATTACAATGTTGCTACGTACACTATTAGTCCCTGGTGATGCCTTTCAGTGTGATGAATTCCCCATACATGTTTATGGATCTAATGAACCAGATCTTATAGCCATACTTAGACCAATTTGTTTTTGTATTCATTAATGACATACTCATTTACTCTGTGTTAGAGGAAGAGCATGAAGAGCACCTGAGGATGGTAACAGACTTTTTCCAGGGGCATAAACTTTATAGTAAGTTCTTGATGTTTCATATCTGGATCTAAAAGGTTCACTTTCTATGGAATTCCATTTCTAAGAATGGATTGGGTATGGACTCATAAAATATTAATGTAATGCTTACTTGGGAGCCACCAAAGAATGTGTTAGAGGTATATATTGTTATAGGAATATAAGGGTACTACAAGAGGATAATGGGAAACTTATCCATGACTCTAGTTCCTATTAACAAAATGATGTTGAAAGGGAATCTATATAATTGGATTGAGCAGTGTTAGAGAAATTATAAGAAGTTGAGGCTAAGGACGACTAGTTCTTTTATTTTGAGACTATAATAGGAGGTCATGGAGTACGTAGTGTATTTTTATTACTCAAGAGATAGGATCATATATGTGTTGAGGTGGGTAGTAATCACATATGTGTTGAGATAGTTTATACCCCAAGATCAGAACTATACAACTCATGACCTGGAGTTAGTAGCAATAGTCTTCACTAGGAGGATGTGGAAAAACTATCTTCTAGGAGAGTGATTTATTGTTTACTCATTCCATCAGAGTATCAAGTATTTATTCACACATAGATAACTAAAACTAAGAAAATGTTATTTATCAGAGTTTCTAGGAGACTATGACTTTGAGATAATATATACTCCTAGGATGGAAAACATGGTGGTAGATTCCCTTAGTAAGAATTCCCATTCTCGTATAGTGGATGATGCTTTTAAGAAATTGGCTTCTTTGCAGCTAACATTGGTTGAGGAGAGGGGTGTAACTTATCTTTAGTCTACGGTGTGGAATCCTTTACTTATATATTATGTGATGAAGGCTCAATTGAGAGAAGGCTTTGAGGTCATATGTAACCAGTTATCCTTAGTGTAACACCCCAAGCTTCTACGGTACGCTTCTCTTTGAATAATGCGATAGCGTGTGTTGTACGCAACATCGAGTTCAAACACACCACAACAAATCAAACTAGCCGTTATGAATAGTAATACCTACTTTTTGAAATTATATATATTTTATATTTAAAAAGGGACTTCATTTTTGGATTCGGAATATCGAAATTGTCCTAAGTTGAATTTTTGGTATTTTTCTAAGAACTTCCAATTTTTATGAATAGTGAAAAATACTTAAAAACAACTTTTTTAATCAAAATAATTTATAGTGATAAATTATATTATTGAGTGGTTTTAAAGTATAATTATAATATATTTTTACCATTTTATCCAATGGTGTTCATTAGAATTAATTTTACTTTGAAATTGGACATAAACAATTATCAATCTTTTGATATATATTGTTTCTTAAAAACACGTTATTTGTTGTGACAGCGGGAATTAATTATAATATTAATTAATTCAACTTATATGTTTGTAATTTTGTAAAATAGACATCATTTTTGAATTCGGAATATCAAATATAGCTTAGGGTGAAATTTTGGCATTGTTCTGAAAAACTTCAATTTTTTTGATGAATAGTGAAACTACTAAGTGGTAGTTAAAAACTGAATTTTTCATAAAAACTTAATTTTACCGCTTCTGTGAATGGAATTTCCAAACTCCGAGAGACACGGTTAATATCATGAAGTAAAATGTGTTTCAATGAGATGAAAATAATTTTTGGGGAATAGTAACTTTTTACTTTTATTTACCACGGTTAAAAGTAAATAGGGTAATTAAGGGTAAAAATGATATTAATATTACCCTAACACAAGTCCTAATTCTATTTGACAAGTGTATCTCGACCAAAACAGCCTTAGGAATAAAATATTATCATTTAGGTCCACTTGGATTAGACTAGGACATTTATTATTATTTAATTCAAAGAAGAGTTAAAAGAGTTAAAATCAAAGTTTATTTACTAAAACATTTTTAATATAGGGTTATACATAAGATAAATTCTATTGTAAATATTCATTAGAAAGCTAAAAATATTTACTACATAAGGATATTTTATTTATAATTTTTAGACTTTAAATAATTTAATTTACTTATGACACAATGATGATGAAGTAATTACCATAATAGTGAAAAATTAAAATAATTGATATTATAAATACACAGATAAATATAATTTGAGACTTTTTAGGAATTACAATAATTTTATAGGTTAATATGACAGGTTAGAATTTATGTAATTTAATTTTTTCGAAGTAATCATTCTGTTATGATTTCTAAAAAAATCAATTATTGAATAGTGTAAAAATTGACATAAAAGAGTTTTTTAAAACAAATATTATATTATTAATTGATATTAAATTCCTAAAAATCTATGGTTCGGCCAAGAGACTTATATCATGATAGGTGCATCATTAATGGACTACTTGGGGGTCTCTTGGTTGTATATGGTAAGTTTATTAACCATATAATATAAAAATAAAAAGAGACATTGTAAAAGTGAAACTAATTAACTTCGAGTTAATACTTAAAGATAAGGTTAATATAATGACCCAAACCTGTCTAAATTCTATTGGTTGAGTGTTTTTTGACCTATCCCCACCTTAAAATTTAAATAATCAACTTTGGGGCCATTATAAACCGAATATAAATTTATTATAAATTAATATTTCTAGCTTTTCCAAAGGTGCCCCTCACCCCTCTTATAAAAGGGCACTCCTCCTTCTCATTTCTTCACACCTTCAAAGCATTTTGGTTCGTCCAAAATCTTCCCAAATACTCTCCCAACTTCCCTCACTACAACCTAGTGGCCTTAGTTTGATCATAAAGCCAACCTAAGAAGCCCTTTTGATCAAATCAAAAGGAAGAACCCGAAGAAGAGATAATGTTTTCACCACCCCTTTTCAAGATCCTTTCTTCTTCCACTTCTTATTTCTTTGTTATTACTATTCTAAAATAATAACTCCAGTATATTATATATACTGTGATGTTATTATAAATATGGTACAACCATATTCATTATTCTATCCACCCTTTGAATAACATGTCACCATACGTGCGTACGTACGGCTTACCGTCTCCACGTCGTTGTGTAATTGTTATTCAATATATTATTATTTGGATGGGTATAATAATGATGTGTAACTCATGTAAATAATAAATATAACATGTTAATGATTCTTTATATATGATATACCATCCATTTATATATTATTTTAATATCAAAAGAATGATATTGTCGCTCGTGCATACGTACGGACTACCGTCTCCACGAACGCGATGAGATTCATTCTCCATCGTATCCATTAAACTATAATTATCATTTTATTCTTTAAAAATGATGTTTAAGGACTTGATATAATTCTGGATATGAATAAGATACAACCTATCCATAAAAAACACGGCTTATGTAACAAAACATATAAAAGAAAACGAGCAAGTTAACACCCGAAACGACGATAATTCAAAGATATTATTAACAAATCAATGTTAAAAGATCATATATGATATAATATTAATATATATGATTCTTGTATAATTTAATAACAATTATTTCACCATTATACAGGAGGTTAACCTACCCCAACCAAGGAAAAGTACAAGGTAAGGGTTATTTCACAATCTCTTCATTATTCGAGGTTGTTTATACGTAATAATATACTGTGATCTCTTTATCATCCACATCCATGTTTCTTAAAAATGAATTTCAAAACATTTGTATTATTTACTATAATATGGGTTAAAGTCATGTATACCCTTGTTTGACTTTTTATAAGAGTTTTATAGAGGAATCTTTCTGTCGTTTTCCAAACAAGGTGCTTTTTAACCTTTTCGGCAGAATTAAGGTAAGAATGTTTTTTTAACTTATATGGTGGGTGCAGTTATTTTCCGCCATTATAAAATCGTCGAAGCTTCCCTTACAAGCTTATAAGAATATTTTCAAAGAAAATGTTTTATTTTATAAATATATGACTCTTAAATGATTTCAAAAATAGAAAGAGATATTTCTCTAAAAAGAGTTTTGATTTCATCTATGTCAACATCCTTCGATGGATTTTATGCTTATTTGTAGTTGATTTATTAAGATACAAAACTTCTATATTGTATTGAGGTTTTTTTGATATGTTTGACTGTGGATGTGATATTTTTATACCATTCATAGTTTATGATGAAAGTATTGACATTTTTTGTGCTAGTTTTAATACGAATGTTTATGTTATGTTTAAACCTTTTCATATGGGAATGAATTGGACTTAATATGTGACGGGTGGAGCCCGCTATAGCTCCTCGATGCATCGGTAGGTCTCATGAGACAAACTATTGTATTGGCACAAGACCTTGACAAAATCTTATTTGTAGTCTTGGCACGAGGCCTTGGCTATGTGGTTATGATAGTCTGGCATTATGCATTCCATCATTATGAAAGTGGTTATTGATATTGCATGTGATTATTCGATTAGTATAATATCCATGTGATTAAGTAAATGGAATTATTTCATTTTTCTTTTTCCATACTATGTTTAAGTTCAAGTTTAAAAGGATTTTGTTTTAGTTATACATTGCCTTAAAAGTTTATGCTTGTTTTTGAAAGTTTCCGCTATATTGTTATCCTTACTGGGCATTTGAGCTCACCCCTTTTCTATGTTTTATTTTTCCCAGGATGTGAAGAAGTAATTTATGAATGACCTGCAAGGATAGTATGTGGGGATATGAGTGTAGAATATGGAGACTATGTTGTTGTAATATTTTTTACTTTTTGATGTAATGTAAACCTTTATGAATATATCTAGTCTTTCCAAGGCTACTAAACCAATCGGTATTTCGAGATTTGATCTTTCTTGTGATCATGCCAATGTAATGTAATAATGCACCGAATCTGGGTAACTAGGCTCGGGGCATTACAGTTGGTATCAGAGGAAGTTTAGTACAAACCTTGGAAGCTAGATTTAGATAAACTCTGATTAGAGCACATAGACCTAAGATGAACTTTGAGGATTAGTATAGAAGAACTTCCTATAATTTTTGTATTGTAGAGATTTTTTGAGTTTTCCAAGAAATACATCCCTGTCTGGATACGAGCAGGTAGAGGCGGCTCTGGCACAGATGTACCTAGGGCTAAAACCTGAAAACACCGCTTTGAGCTAGACTCGAACGGGAACTGGTGCATGACAATGGGCCTTGCTGCACTCTTGGTTACGACACTCCCGGGGGATATGCTTAGGATAACTCTCATTTTCTTTACAAATCATTATGAAGGGTTTATGAGTATATACTTCCTCAAAGAAAACATTTTTATGATTATGGATTATATCCATAAATAGTTCAATTTATGTTAAGTGTTTTATAAGTATGGGATTATGTATTTTGATTCATAAACTGATCTAGTTTATGCCATTGTTTTGAAATGGCGCCTAGTGGAAGAAATGGAAATCGTATCAATGTACGCACTCCATGTAGGGATAGCCCTCCTGCTCAAGATAATTATAGTGGAGCTGGTGATGCAACTGGTGCCGATCAGCTAATCACCATACTGGGACAACTCACTCAGGTTTTGAATAATAACCTTACCCGTATGGAGCACCCTGATCCGCAGCGTGGAGGATCAATGTTAGATCGATTCATGAGGAAACAACCACCAATGTTTAATGGGAGTAAAAATCCCTTAGTAGCTGAGCAATGGATATTTTCCCTAGAGAAAATATTTCAGGCTTTGGGGAGTAATGAAAGGGAAAAAGTTATCATGGCAGTTTACCGCCTCAATGGAGATGCTGATCAATGGTGGTCATTGATTCAAAATATGAAGGAAGATGATGAAGTATCAAATATGGAATGGAGGGAGTTCAAAGATCTATTTTTAGAAAAATACTTTCCTCGCGACCATCGAGAAGATATGGAAAGACAATTTCTAAGTCTGAGACAGAAGGAGGATGAGAATGTCACAAAGTATGAGGCTAACTTTACAAGGTTAGCAAGGTATGCTGGTGATTATATACGTAACCCAAGAAGTAAGATTGATCGTTTCTTTGATGGGTTAAAACCATTTCTCCGTTGAGCATTAGTCTCACAATCCTTCTCGTCATACGAAGACATTGTATCATGTGCTATCAAAACCGAAAAGGAATTCTATAAGTCTTATGACTTTAAAGCAAAGCAAGAGAAGAAGAGGCCTTCTGATCAATCTGGGAATAGAAATAAGGGGAAGAAAGGAAAGGTTGAATATCCATCATGTGGTAAATGTGGGAAGAAACACCCCGGTACTTGCTTGAAGGGAATGGGCGTCTGTTACAAATGTAGTGAAAAAGGCCACCAAGCTCGTGATTGCAAAGGGAAGAAGGAAGCTACCAATGTTCAGTGCTACAATTGCAGGGAGATGGGGCATTATGCAAATGAATTTCCTAAGCGTCAGGAGAACTTACCTCAGAAAAGGACAAGGGATCAAGTCCAGGCTTATGATATCACTACTGTTGAGGTAGAAGCTCCGAAAGACGTGGTGGCAGGTAATTTAATGGTTTCCTCAAGTTTAGCAGATGCATTATTTGATTCTGGATCATCGCATTGTTTCATATCTTCCCAGTTTTCTATAGAAATTTGATATTTCCAATTTGATTTAACAAGGGATTTTTCAGTTAAAACTCCTAAGAGAAGTATCACTGCAACAAAGTTTTCTGAATCAGTCCCCATTAAAGCACATAAATGTTTATTATCTGCTGATCTCATCGTCATACCTATGATTGAGTTTGATATAATCCTCGGTATGGACTGGATTTCGGACTATGATGTGAAGATTTATTGTAAGAAGAAATAGGTTACGATTCTTGATGATAATGATAAGGAACACCTTATATTTAGAGCAGAATCGTCACCACCTAATTCTTATTTAGATCCACCCCCAGTAGCTCAACTAAATTCAATTATTGGGGAGGAAGAGAATGAAATAACTGTGGGTGAGGAAAGGAATGTTCAAATAGGGGATGTACCTGTTGTGAAAGAATTTGTATATGTATTTCCGGAAGATTTACCTGGACATCCTCCAGAATGAGAAGTTGAGTTTTCCATTGATTTAATTCCTGGATCAAGGCCTATATCAAAGACCCCTTATAGAATGGCCACTGTAGAATTAGTTGAACTAAAGAAACAACTAGAGGAATTGAGTAATAAGGTATTTATTCTCCCTAGTGTTTCTCCATGGGGAGCCCCTGTTCTTTTTGTTAAAAATAAAGACAGATCTATGAGGTTATGTATCGACTACAGGGAGATCAATGCTATAACAATAAAGAACAAGTATCCCCTACCATGTATTGATGATTTATTTGACCAACTGCATGGAGCTCAATACTTTTCAAAGATTGACCTTCGATCTGGATACCATCAGTTGTGTGTGAAGAAGGAAGACATTCCAAAGACATCATTTCGAACCAGGTACGGGCATTAGGAGTTTACTGTAATGCCTTTTGGATTGACTAATGCACCCTCTATATTCATGTATCTGATGAATAGAGTTTTCAAGGAGTATCTTGATAAATTTGTGGTGGTATTTATTGATGATATCTTGGTATACTCCAAAAGCTACGAAGATCATGAAAATCACTTGCGCATTATCCTGAAGACTCTGAGAAGACATGAATTATATGGAAATTTTAGCAAATGTGAATTCTGGCTTCATGAGATTTCTTTTCTTGGCCATATTGTCTCTAAAGATGGAATCTCTGTTGATCCTTCTAAGACCAAGGCAATCCAATAATGTCCAGCACCTACGAGTATAACTGAGGTATGAAGTTTTATTGGTTTGGAAGGTTATTATCGACGTTTCGTCCATAATTTTGCCCGATTGGATAACCCATTAACGAAGCTCACACGTAAAGGGGTTAAATTTGTTTGGAAAAAAGAGTGTGAAGAATGTTTCGAAGAACTGAAGAGAAGATTAGTCAATGCTCCTATATTGACTCTACCATCGGGGAATGATGGGTTCGTTATTTATAGTGATGCATCGAAGAAAGGACTTGGTTGTGTCCTTATGCAGAATGATAGAGTTATTGCCTATGCATCACGAAAATTGAAAATTCATGAACAAAACTATCCTACTCATGATCTCGAGTTAGCAGCTGTGATCTTTTCTTTGAAGATATGGAGGCACTACCTCTATGGTGAAAAATGTGAGATTTATACTGATCACAAGAGTTTGAAGTATATTTTCTCACAAAAAGAACTCAACATGAGGAAAAGGAGATGGCTTTAATTACTCAAGGATTATGATTGTACGATACACTACCACCCGGGGAAGGCAAACAGGGTAGCAGATGCTTTGAGCAGAAAAGACCATGGAGTTTTGAACAATATGAGAATTGAAAGGGATCCAATTTTCATGGATCTAGTGAAGATGGACATGGGAATAACCAGGGAAGGAGAAACATCAATTCTTTTTCAAATGGTTTCCAATTCATCTTTAATAGAAAGGATTAAGAGTTCTCAGACTGATGATGAAGAATTTAAAAAGAAGATTAAAGCTGTGAATGATGGGAGATTGAGAGACTTTGTGTATGAAGATGGAATTTTGAAATTCGGGAAGAGAATTTGTGTTCCCGATTTACCTAATCTAAAAAGGGAATTCTTGGATGATGCTCATAGTTCCAATTTCTCTATACACCCTGGGAGAACCAAAATGTATATAGATTTGAAGGAATATTTTTGGTCGGACAACATGAAGAGGGAGCTTGCTGATTTTGTGTCAAGATGTATGATTTGTCAACAAGTGAAAGCTGGAAGGCAACAGCCTGGAGGAGTCATGCAACCTCTTCCCATACCGGAGTGGAAATGGGACAATATTACGATGGACTTTGTCATGGGGCTACCAAATACTCCTAGAAGGAATGATGCAATATGGGTTATTGTTGATCGTCTTACCAAGTCAGCACATTTTCATGCTATAAGAGAAGATCTACCCCGGGAACGTCTAGCAAGACTATATATTAATGAAGTTGTGAGGCTTCATGGAGTACCCCTATTGATTGTTTCTGATCGTGATCCCCATTTTACTTCAAGATTCTGGAAAAGTATTCAAAAATCCCGGGATACTGAACTTCATTTGAGCACTGCTTACCATCCTCAGACAGACGGACAATCAGAACGGACTATTCAAACCTTAGAAGACATGTTGAGATATTTCTCACTTGACTTTCAGGGTATGTGGGATCAATATTTACCTCTGGTAGAATTTTATTATAACAATAGATTCCATTCGAGTATTCAGATGGCACCATATGAAGCGTTATACGGAAAGAGATGTCATACACCAACCTGTTGGGATGACGTTTGTGAAAGAAAACTTGTAGGCCCATAACTGGTGGAGGAAATGGTAGAAAAGGTGAAGGTAATCCAAAATCACATCAAAGCAGCTCAAAGTAGGCAGAAGAGCTATGCCGATAATCGAAGGAAGGATTTGGAATTTCAAGTCGGTGATCATGTTTTCCTGAAGGTATCTCCATGGAAGGGAGTCATACGTTTTGGTAAGAAAGGTAAATTGAGTCCCAGGTACATCGGACCCTTTGAAATTCTAGAACGAATTGGGGCTGTAGCTTACCGATTGGCAATGCCGCCAAGTCTCTCCAAAGTTCACGATGTGTTCCACGTATCTCTGTTGAGGAAATACATGCCTGACCCAATGCATGTACTCACCTATGAGAAATTAGAACTGGAACCCGATCTGTCGTATTGTGAAGAGACCGTCCGGATTCTTGATACGAGAGAACAAGTACTGAGAAACCAGACGACGCGTCTGGTAAAAGTTTTGTGGAGAAACCATAATATGGAAGAGGCAATGTGGGAACCCGAGGAACTTATGATGAAGAACCAACCGAGTCTTTTCATGTGATAACTATTATAGAAATTTCGAGGACGAAATTATTTGAATGAGGGGAGAATGTAACACCCCAAGCTTCTATGGTACACTTCCCTTTGAATAATGTGATAGCGTGTGTTGTACGCAACATCGAGTTCAAACACACCACAACCAATCAAAATAGACGTTATGAATAGTAATACCTAATTTTTTAAATTATATATATTTTATATTTCAAAAGGGACTTCATTTTTGGATTTGGAATATCAAAATTATCCTAAGTTGAATTTTTGGGATTTTTCTGAGAACTTCCAATTTTTATGAATAGTGAAAAATACTTAAAAACAACCTTTTCAATAAAAATAATTTATAGTGATAAATTATATTATTGAGTGGTTTTAAAGTATAATTAGAATATATTTTTACCATTTTATAAAATGGTGTTCATTAGAATTAATTTTACTTTGAAATTGGACATAAACAATTATCAATCTTTTGATATATATTGTTTCTTAAAAACACGCTATTTGTTGTGACAACGGGGATTAATTATAAAATTAATTAATTCATCTTATATGTTTGGAATTTTTTAAAATAGACATCATTTTTAAATTCGGAATATCAATTATAGCTTAGGGTGAAATTTTGGTATTGTTCTGAAAAACTTCAATTTTTGTTGAATAGTGAAACTACTAAGTGGTAGTTAAAAAACTGAATTTTTTCATAAAACGTAATTTTACCGCTTCTTTGAATAGAATTTCCAAAATCCGAGAGACACGGTTAATATCAAGAAGTAAAATGTGGTTCAATGAGATGAAAATAATTTTTGGTGAATAGTAACTTTTTACTTTTATTTACCACGGTTAAAAGTAAATAGGGTAATTAAGGGTAAAAATGATATTAATATTACCCTAACACATGTAATAATTCTATTGGACAAGTTTATCTCGACCAAAACAGCCTTAGTAATAAAATATTATCATTTAGGTCCACTTTGATTAGATTAGGACATTTATTATTATTTAATTCAAAGAAGAGTTAAAAGAGTTAAAATCAAAGTTTATTTACTAAAACATTTTTAATATAGGTTTATACATAAGATAAATTCGATTGTAAATATTCATTAGAAATATAAAAAGATTTACTACATAAGTATATTTTATTTATAATTTTTAGACTTTAAATAATTTAATTTACTTATGACACAATGATGATGAAGTAATTACCATAATAGTGAAAAATTAAAATAATTGATTTTATAAATACACAAATAAATATAATTTGAGACTTTTTAGGAATTACACTAATTTTTTAGGTTAATATGACATTTTAGTATTGATTCAATTAAATTTGTTTGAAGTAATCATTCTGTTATGATTTTTACAAATATCAATTATTGAATAGTGTCAAAATTGACATAAAAGAGGTTTTAAAAAAAATATTATATTATTAATTGATATTAAATTCCTAAAAATCTAAGGTTCGACAAAGCGACTTATATCATGATAGGTTCATCATTAATGGACCACTTGGGGGTCTCTTGGATGTATATGGTAAGTTTATTAACCATATAATATAAAAATACAAAGAGACATTGTAAAAGTGAAACTAATTAACTTAGAGTTAATACTTAAAGATAAGGTTAATATAATGACCCAAACCTGTCTAAATTCTATTGGTTGAGTGGTTTCAGACCTATACCCACCTTAAAATTTAAATAATCAACTTTGGATCCATTAGAAACCGAATATTAATTTATTATAAATTAATATTTCTAGCTTTTCCAAAGGTGCCCCTCACCCCTCTTATAAAAGGGAAATCCTCCTTCTCATTTATTCACACCATAAAAGCCTTTTGGTTCGGCCAAAATCTGCCCAAATACTCTCCCAACTTCCCTCACTACAACTTAGAGGCCTTAGTTTGATCAGAGAGCCAACCTAAGGAGCCCTTTTGATCAAATCAAAAGGACGAACCCGAAGAAGAGGTAATGTTTTCACCACCCCTTTTCAAGTTCCTTTCTTATTCCACTTCTTCTTTCTTTGTTATTACCATTATAAAATAATAACTCCAGTATCTTATATATACTTTGATGTTATTATAAATATGGTACAACCATATTCAGTATTCTATCCACCCTTTGAATAACATGTCACCATACGTGCGTACGTACGGCTTACCGTCTCCACGTCGTGGTGTAATTGTTATTCAATATATTATTATTTGGATGGGTATAATAATGATGTGTAACTCATGTAAATAATAAATATAACATGTTAATGATTCTTTATATATGATATACCATCCATTTATATATTATTTTAATATCAAAAGAATGAAATTGTCGCTCGTGCGTACGTACGGACTACCGTCTCCACGAACGCGATGAGATTCATTCTCCATCGTATCCATTGAAGTATAATTATCATTTGATGATTTAAAAATGATGTTTAAAGACTTGATATAATTATGTATATTAATAAGATACAACCTATCCATAACAAACACGACTTATGTAACAAAACATATAAAAGAAAATGAGTAAGTTAACACCCGAAACAACGATAATTCAAAGATATTATTAACAAATCAATGTTAAAAGATCATATATGATATCATATTAATATATATGATTCTTTTATAATTTAATAACAATTATTTCACCATTATACAAGAGGTTAACCTACCCCAACCAAGGAAAAGTACAAGGTAAGGGTTATTTCGCAATCTCTTCATTATTCGAGGTTGTTTATACGTAATAATCTACTGGGATCTCTTTATCATCCACACCCATGTTTCTTAAAAATGAATTTCAAAACATTTTTACTATTTACTAGAATATGGGTTAAAGTCATTTATACCCTTTTTTGACTTTTTATAAGAGGTTTATAAAGGAATCTTTCTGTCGTTTTCCAAACAAGGTGCTTTTTAACCTTTTCGACAGAATTAAGGTAAGAATGATTTTTTAACTTATACGGCGGGTGCGGTTATTTTCCGCCATTATAAAATCATCAAAGCTTCCCTTAAAAGATTATAAGAATATTTTCAAAGAAAATGTTTTATTTTATAAATATATGACTCTTAAATGATTTCAAAAATATAAAGAGATATTTATCTAAAAATAGTTTTGATTTCATCTATGTCAACATACTTCGATGGATTTTATGCTTATTTGTAGTTGATTTATTAAGATACAAAACTTCTATATTGTATTGAGGGTTTTGTGATATGTTTGACTGTGGATGTGCTATTTCTATACCATTCATAGTTTATGATTAAAGTATTGACATTTCGTATGCTAGTTTTAATATGAATGTTTATGTTATGTTTAAACCTTTTCATATGGGAATGAATTGGACTTAATATGTGACGGGTGGAGCCCGCTATAGCTCCTCAATGCATCGGTAGGTCTCATGAGACAAACTAGTGTCTTGGAACAAGGCCTTGACAAAATCTTATTTGTAGTCTTGTCACGAGGCCTTGGCTATGTGGTTATGATAGTCTGGCATTATGCATTCCATCATTATGAAAGTGGTTATTGATATTGCATGTGATTATTCGATTAGTATAATATCCATGTGAATAAGTAAATGGCATTATTTCATTTTTCTTTTTCCATACTATGTTTAAGTTCAAGTTTAAAAGGCTTTTGTTTTAGTTATACATTGCCTTAAAAGTTTATGCTTATTTTTGAAAGTTTCCGCTATATTGTTATCCTTACTGGGCATTTGAGATCAACCCTTTTCTATGTTTTATTTTTCCTAGGATGTGAAGAAGTAAGTTATGAATGACCTGTAGGGATAGTATGTGGGGATATGAGTGTGGAATATGGAGACTATGTTGTTGTAATAGTTTTTCACTTTGTGATGTAATGTAAAACTTTATGAATATATCTAGTCTTTCCAAGGCTACTAAACCAATTGGTCTTTCTAGATTTGATCTTTTTTGTGATCATGCCAATGTAATGTAATAATGCACTGACTCTGGGTAACTAGGGTCGGGGTGTTACACTTAGGATATTCACCAAATAGATTATCTGAAGGAGGGAATGACATCATCCTTTTACATGGAAATCGATGGTTCTTGGAATCCTGCGAGAGGAGGTGATGAGTGAGTTTCAAACATATTAATTTTTTATATATCCATGTGTAGGGAAGAAGTAAAGAGTCCTTCAGTGGATGTTTTGGTGGGCTTCCATGAGGGAAAGTGTGGCCAAGTTCACATCTCGGTGTCTCACCTGTCAGTAGGTGATGGCTAAAAACAAGGTTCAGATAGGTTTTTTAAAACCTCTTGAGATTCTAGAGTGAAAATTGAAAAACATATCCATGGAATTTTTTACATGGATTTCATGGAAAATGAGAGTCCATAATGCCATATGGGTGATATTTGATTGAATTACCAAGTTAGTTAACTTTCTTTTTATTAGGGAGAAAAGTTTGGTGGAGAGTTTGGATTTTTTTATGTATGGGATAACTTCAATCTCCAAGGGGTTACCTTGATGATTATATCTAACTATGATGTGAAGTTCATATCACAGTTGTGAAGAGGCTTGTTGGAGGAATTTAGGACCTAATTGAGGATAAGTAAAACTTTTGACCTCCTGATAGAGAGGAAGACCAATCACACTATCTAGTTGTTGGAGGATATGTTGAGGGATTTCATGTTATACTTACGTCAGATCTTGGAAGATCAATTAACATTGGAATAGTTTTTCTATAATAATAGATATCACTCTACTATTAACATGGATCCTTTTGTTGCCTTATTTGGGAGACCATGTAGGTCACCCATATATAGGATTGAGAATAGTGAGGTGTCTCTTGTTGGGCCAGATATGGTGAAGGTGATGACAGAGAAGGTCCAGGTGATATGAGAGTGGATGAGGACAACCCATAGCCAATATAAATCCTATGAAGATTGATGTCATATTCCTTTGAATTTCAAGAAGGGATACCATGTTATCTTGAGAGTCTCCCCATGATGAGGATTTCAGAGATTCGGCAAGGGAGGGAAGCTATCCCTTATATTTTTTGGGCCATTTGAGATCCTAGAGAGGGTTGGAGAGGTTTCTTACTACCTTGACAAACCAACACAGTTGGATAAAGTGAATTATGTAATCCATATTTCTCAACTGAGGAGATACATGCATGATCCTATGCATGTTATTGACTGGGGATAATTGGACATCAAGGATGGATCCACCTTATTAGAGTACCTATTGGTGATATATAATAGATAGGATAGAATCCTATATGGATGGACCATTCCCTTGGTTCATGTGTTGTGGAAGTGTGGGAGTATGCATGAGAGCTCATTGAAATGGGAGATCCAGATTCAGGCTTAGTATCCCCACCTTTTTTTAGTTTTTTCTTTTCAAGGATGAAAATATTTGAAGGATTGAATAATGCAGAGAATATATTTTTTCATTTTAAGACTTTTAAATGTATTAAAAAATATTTTTAGATTCAAGTGCTGAGACGACGTAAGATTCTAAGGCCCGGTGAGTCTAGAATTAATTTTATAAAAATATTACATATATAAATATCACACATGTTCATTTTTTTAAAAATAATGCAATATATCTTGAATGAATTCTCAAATAAAAATCTAAGACCATAGTTGAATCCATAGAATGAGGTTTATCCTAAGCATGGCCTAAGGTTGGTCAGTTCCAGATGTCTGCTTGAGGCCAAAATTGGGGGGGGGGGTTCATTTAATTAAAATAAATAAATAAATTATTCATTTGTTTTATTAAATGAACTAATTAAATAATTTTTAAACACTCCATTATAAAAAATATCTATGGTTAACCATATAGACCCTAGGATAATTTATTGTAGATTTTATGACCTTTATTGGTGAATCGACATCGAATAATGATATGTGATTAGATAGAGGTGGATGAATAGATAGTAAGCACATCAGATCATCTCCATTTATAGAAAAAAAATTATTCACCAAAAATAAATCCATAATCGAGGAGGGTATTTTCAATTGTGGTTTAATCCATTTATTAAATTTTTGAGAATGAATATTTTATTATCTGCTTCTGATTATGTGTATTTCCACCCTTCACACGATCCCATTGTCGAATTTTTTTTATTCAATTTACTATTTATTATTCCATGATGTTACCTTGGATTAAATTATTTTAAGTTAATGGATGATAATTCTTCTAAAATTATTTTTACTACCCTTTTTATTATGCCTTTACTACATTTTTATTCTCATTCTTCACCGTTGGCCTATAGGGTTGCAGTTCGAATTTGTAGGGGCAAGTTAAAGAAAGATAAACCCCCAGATCTGTGGTGGTTGTGGAAATGATCATTAGGATAATGATTTGTATACATATTAAGTTTTTTTGGGGGATTTGGTGTATGATTTTTCATATTACCGGGATTTGAGATGACCGCTGGGTGACAAGAGGCTTACGGGACGCGTGATGGACCACCATGGGAAATTGGGATTTGATTTATGGACACCAGAGGTTCAAAATCAATATCCAGAGGTGAATACAACATGTTTTGTGTGTAAAAATTGTTGTAATCATAGAAGTAGCTTTGAATCTAGAATCTATGTGAAGAACATGACTTTATATAGAAAAATAAACTATATGGTATGTAGTCTAATGAACACACATTGCGTAGTATCCTTCAAGCCACGATGCTAGGGTTTTAGGTAAGCTAAGTATCAAACACCATATGGATGGGATCACAAATCCTGTGAACCTCCAATAGTGGATGAGATATGTGCCATATACACATGGACATGACCTCGTGTGGGAGGACACACCATTTACTCGGGGAGTACATGAACTTGTGCAGGTACACAATCACATCCAGGTACAGGACACAACCTGAAAAATTCGAGCATGACCAAGAGCACACAGAGAGGCCCCTAGTTGATGATAAATGTCATGTGGCCCTATAAAAACCATGTATAGTTACATGGAAACTAATCCATGTCCATATAATAAGAAAACTAAGAAGTGGAGCGAGACCACATGTCGGGAGGACCCCTTACACTCCATGTACATATGTATGGTTAAACTTCATCCTTTTGTATCACATTCATATGGAATAATGTTTTTTCCCCAATAGTAGACTATCTTGAAAATTTTACCACATAGAATTCCATGTTATACTTCATAGTGGATTTTTGGATATGGAGTTGAATGTTCCAAGCATGATACTTCTTTAGGCCACACTTGATGATGTTAGGGATTGGTCCAAATCATTATATAGTGGTTGAGGTTGGAAACCCCCTTTTCATACTAGGGTGTGGGTCCTTTATACTCTTTTCATTGGTTTTAGTGGAACCCTTGTATTGACTATGGTTTAGATCCCCTATCTTCTTAAGTGTAACCCCGCTAAAGGAATAGGGCGCGAGTCCACTATCTTCTGAGTGGAACTCCCTGACGGACTAGGGTGTGGGTCCTCTATCTTTTAAGTGGGACCCCCATACCATACTAAGGCATGGGATATCCATTAGATTTCCCCCCTTGACTATGCAACATAGTGGAAATGTGTGGGTCATCTACATGATTACTTCTTTCGACACATGAGATATTGGGCATCAGAGATGGACTTCTTGAAGTTATTGGCAGACTGATCAACCTGGGCTCAGCTATGAGATGGAGATCCCCTTTCTCTATCACTTGGATTTCTTATATGAGAATACATATCTATGTTATGGTGTTTCTTTTCCCTATTTCCATGGGTTGAGTTGATTACTTTTATCATGTCTTATACTTCTCCCTCTTTAGTTTTCGGGGCATTCTACTGGGTATGTATATACTCACCCTTGAATGGAATTTTCCTACATGTTCTATGTCTTATGCAGATGAAAAAAAGATCAGAATTGATTTAATAGGATCATATGGATACTCAAGTGAATTGATAGCATGTAGTGGTTTCAGTTTTGAGATCAAGAGTTGGGTTCTCTCAACTATTTTCGATTCCATTTTTTGTTAAGTTGGGACATCATTTCTAGGTGGGAATGTATTTTTACCTTTACATTTTGGATCACACTGTCACACTCTTTTGTATTCCCTAGAGGTTATTACATTTATGGTTTTTACTCTAGATGTTATTATCTTTTATTTTTATTCTATACTTATGCATGGAGATAGTTGGGTGTGTGAGAACATGTAGTTTTGGAAAAGTTCACCCATTTTATTTATTCCTTCCTAGCATTTTCCACCAGCCCCTAACCTATGGAGGCGAGCTTGGGGTTATAACAGCTCATTCTTCCACCATCCAGGAGGGACCCATTGGTTCATGAAGTTAAAAATCCCTTGGTTACCCTCACCTTCATGTGAGTAAAATCATGTAATGAATGGATTTAATAGGTTGGTGGAGATGGTTCAAGTTTGGAGTTGAGGTGAAACAAATCTAAAAGGTACACAAGATCACAAATGGAATACTACAACTCAAACCATGCCTGGTTCAAAGAGTTAATTCCCTTGGTTCATGGGATAGTTTATCATCCTCTAGATAAACTAACCATTAGATAAGTTATTGGTCAAACCAATTTATATATTTTATTTCTTTCAGTTGTATTATTAATTATTTAGGGATGTTTAAATCATTAAATTAATTAATTAACAAGTATGCAATATAGAAGTAAAATAAATATTAAAATGTGTATAAAATTAATATGTGCATGGTTAATAACATAAGTAAAAAAAATAATATTAATAATCTTGTGATAAGATAAAATTTTTAGTCTACACACAAATATAAAAATACATCAAAAAAATATTAAGTTGGTAAGACCTTTCACTACTTGGGTAGAAATAAAACCAAAGTTAAAAGTTCTTGACCAACCTCTATTGGGGTTCTTTCAATTATTGAGGAATCTCTATCTTGGGTTTTGGGTCAAATTAACCTATCATGAATTAATTATTAATCACATCCTCATGATAGAGTTCATCTTGTAGGAAAACTATTGAGTAAACCTTAATCTAGGATTCCTATATTGAGTGGTCCACTCAATGGATCAAGGAACAATGAGTTAATGTAGTTGGAAAGTTATTCCTTTATATATACATTTGTGTAGCTTATCAAAACTTTTTTTGGGTTATGATAAAGGAAACATGGATCCTTACCACTATGATATCTGTGTGATAATATATTCTAAAACCAATGATGAGGGAAATTAGGTTTTAATAAAATAGTGAGAGAAATTTAAGTTAAATTGATTACCTAATTTTGTAATCTGGATAAATCACTAAAATTTTTCCGTTATTTATTATAGAAATGGAAGTCCACATGTATTAAACTATATCACTAGGATCTATATTAGTGAGGGATAACCTTCTCACCAACTTAAATTTCCAGTAATGGTATAACAAACTACACATTATACTACGTCGTGATTGAAAATTATATGTGATGTAAAACCCTCTTCCCGAGGTGTTTGCCAAAGAAGCCAGTGAAGAAGAAATATCTCTCATTTTTAATCATTTGGATTATACCAAATATGTCCAATTTTTCATGTTATCATCCATGTATAGTGATATTTTAATGCAATATAAGGATATAAATGCATAAAAAATCATGTCTCACCTTCACAATCATTATTAAGAGAAGTTAAGAAAAGAGAGAAATGAGATCTCTAATTCACTATTCATGTAAAATATTGGAGAGTCAGCATGAGTTGGCCCCCACATAATCAAGATAATTTTCTACATTGATCATTTATAAATCTTGTGGTTTACAATCCTTGATGAGGTATACACAGATATCATTTTATCCTCACGGTCTACTTGTTTCTATAGTTCTATTATTAATTATAATATAAGCAATAGTGATAAGAATCTTTTGGAACTCATTAATCTTATTCACCAATTGGATAAAGACACGGGGAATTAAAATATTGAATTCCTTTTGGTGAATAAGAAATGAAATAACAAGACAGAGGGTCCCAACTATGATTAAAAGTATAAGGATCCCAAGCACCATCCTCCCAAGAAAACTAAGATCTAAATCCATTAAAAGGAAAAGGATTATGTATGTTTATCATGTGTAAATATTAGACATTAGAAGAAATTTATCTAGGTAAATAAGTATTGTGAAGCTTTAGGTGTATTATTCATCGAGAGAAATATTTCTATATAAACACATTGGGTATTATATTCAAATTGTGGTGCTCACATCTGTATTCAATTGTAGGAACCAAGTAGATTTCAAAAGATTTTTAGAGGAGAGGTAGATTTTTGGGATACTAATGGTGCGAGGTTGGATACTCACACCATTGAAGACTACCACTTTCTATTGAAAAATGGGATAGTAATGGTTTTAAAATATTAATATTATATACTAACTATTACCGAGAACACAATTTATCTATCATACTTCAATACATAAGGTTTTATTTTAAAGTTAAAAAATAAAATAGGTTTCTTTCATAATTATAGAATATGATTGGGTTTGAAAAATTTAAATAATTTCATTTATGACTTAAATTATAAAAACCAAGTATTGACAATTTATAACAAATTGAGTTCAAATTATTCATTTCACATCTTGTTGTGACACCACCATCTTGGTCGTGTAAATGAGAAGCATTTAACAAAGCTCTATCAAGATGGTTACTTAGAATATTATGAGATAAAACCACTTGATAGATGTAACAGTTATTTTACAAGGAAAAATTACTAAGAAACCTTTTGGTGGAAAAGGTTAAAGTGCTATAGAAATTTTAAAATTGGCACACAATAATGTGGGTAGACCATTTCTCATATAATCTATAGGTGGGTTTTCTTATTTCATTACTTTATCTCATGACTTGAGTAGATATGGATATGTCTACCTATTGAGGAATAGGTCATAATATTTTATGAAATTCAAATATTTCAAGATTTAAGTATATAATAAAGTTAGTAAGAAGATAAAAAATATTCAACCTAATTGAGATGGTGAGTACAGTAATCAAGAATTCATTAACATTCTATAGAAGTGTTGTATCCCATATCACTCCATCTTATACAACACATTGGAATGGTGTTAGTGAAAATAGGAACCATACATTTTTTGATTGCTAAGGTTGATCATGATCCATGAAAGTATTTCATTTTACCTTTTGGGATATTCATTACCAACTACAAAACACATTTTAAATTGATTACTAGTTAAGGTTGAAGAAGAGATACCATATGAGTTAATGTATTGAAAGAAATCTATGTTTTCAAATACTCATTCATTGGGTTGTGTGGTGTTTGGTAAGGATAAATCTAACAAAAAACCCAAACCCCTAGGCATAAAGTGTATCTTTATAGGTTATTCCAAGGAAATAAGAGGATATTATCTATATAATCCCTTAGACAATAGGGTAACTATCATAAAACAATCCATTTTTTACTAGATGGAGAACATCCTAAATAAGAATCGTGGGAGAAAGATTAACATTAATGAATTTTATGCTCATGAAACATAATAGTTGGTTCAAAAATAGATTCCATAGGTCCCCATGAAATATATTGATCTTGAAACACATGTACAACATAAGATAACTATAGATGTTAGAGAACTAAAAATATATGTTTTTTATTCACTGATGATGATGAATCATTATTAGTTGAAAATAATGAACCTTTTTCTTATAAGGTCGATATAGAGAGCACAAAAGATGTAAGACAGAAAGAATCCATGAATTATAAGATGGATTCCATGTTACAGAACTAATTCTGGGTTTTAGTAAATCTTCTAGTTAATGTAAAATTAATTGGGTTTAAGTGGGAATTCAATATAAACATGGACATAGAAGGAAAATTATGTAATTATAAAGCATGCATATTGGATATTGTGTTTAAAGAACATCAAGGCATTGACCATGATGAAACATTTTCTATAGTTTATATATTTAAATCCATCAGTATTTTACTTACCATTAAAACATTCTATGACTATGATATTTTGTAGACATATTTCAAAACAACATTACTAAATATAAACCACTATAAACATTATTATATGAAAAACCTAAAGGGTTTGTTACTCTAGGTAATAATAATAATATATGAAAGTTGCAGATATATTTTTATGGGTTAAAGTGATCATGTGAGCCCAATGTTTATAATAGTTTTAGTGGGATTACAGTTGTATTAAAAGTAGTATATGGTTATGACATATTACTTTTGAAACAGTATACCCATATTATAGTTATTTAGAGACTGGTTAAACATGTTTTTCACCATGAAAGACTTAGGTAAAGTAGCATATATACTTGGAATCAAGATCATTTGTTATAGATCAAAATTCTTTTTAGATGAAGTCAAAGTATATACATTGACCAAATATTAAAGATATTTACTATGAAAAAATATAAGAGGGGATTGGTTCTAGTGTCACATGGTTTACATCTCTCCAAAACAATGTGTCCCCAGATACAATAGGAAAAAGAATGAGTAGAATCCTATATGCATCTGATATTGGATCTATCATGTATATCATGTTATGTACTAGTCTTGATGTCACCTATGCTTTAATAATGGTAGGTAGATATCAAGATGATCTAGGAAAAAATAATTGGCCTACTATTAAGGTTATACTTAAGTATATGAGGTGTACTAAGGAAATGCTTCTAGTATATAGTGGATAAAAGGAAGTGGTCATCATAAGATATATTAATGATAGTTTCCAAAAAGATTATAATTATTTGAAGTCATTGTTAGAATATGTTTTTAGTCTTAATTGAGTAGAAATGAGCTAGAAGAGTTTAAAGAATCCAGTTTTCAATGATTATATAGTAGAGTTAAAGTATATAATGGATTCTAATGAATCCAAAGAAGTATTTTTGATTCCAAACTTTTTCTAACAGCTTGATGTGGTACCTAATAGTAAGGATCCTATCACATTATTTTGTGATAATTCTGCAGTGGTGGATCTCTCAAATGAGACAAGGTCACATGAATAGATGAAGAACATAATCCACAAATATCACCTCTTAAGGTATTTTTACCAAATGGGTGAAGTCATTATGAGAAAATATTACATGGAAGAAAATGTGGTGGAACCCTTGACTAAATCCTTATCTTATAAGAAGAATGAATTTCATCTGAGAGTTAGTATACTAAATTTTTTCAGAAGTTGGATCTAGTGTAAGTGGGAGTCCGTTGGAGCTGGTTACCTAGAACCAAATTCTATGTACCATTTTATTACCTATATTAATTTATTTAAATATTAATAGAATTTCTTATCATATCATGATTATTCTTATATTTATCATAGTATGTGATAATGTTTTATGGGTTATTATACCACTAAAAGTTCATAACAGTTCCCTATTAGGAGGAGAACCTAGAAGTGTCACAATAGTAATATGAAATATAGGTTCTATATCAAAATTATATCATTTAGTGGGACAAAAATGGTACAATATATCAGGGGGTTAAGATTATAATATCCCTGATCTTTATTTAATATTTAAACAAGATTTATTACATAAAATTGAGAATAATACAACTCATAAGATCAAGAGGTATAGTGCCTTCGAGGCTTAATAACATCACATAATAACTTAAAACATGAAATATACATCTTTATTGAAAACGTATTTTAAATAACCACAACATTCCTTCATAATTAGCATTACATGGGATAATATAATAACTTAAATAAGAAAATGGTGGTCTATAAAGCCTAGTAAGGGAGTAAACATGGAATAAAATTAATAATACAATAAATGTTAGGAAATAGGCATATTAATGGAGCATAATATAAAGATGAACATAAAGGCATGATATAGCATGATTATCATAACATGAAAATGTGGCAACAACTTAAAACACTACATCATTAATAAAAAAGAACCAGTTAAACCCATGTACCAAAATGTTGGAAAAAATTCCTACAAAATAATTAGATAAACCCCTATACCAACATGAAGTATCATGATACTAAACATTACCCAATTTATTATAGCGCTATCATGGCACACCCTTCATAATCATTTCAATCTCATTCTTAGGTGTGCCACATAGATCATATAACATGGATTCATTAAACACCATCATTTAGTACATGATCAATGAATGTGAAAAAGCTACATATAAGTCCTAAATCAACAATTATATGTGCATAAATGTGAATACCCTTTATAGAGGAATGTTTATGGTATTCACTGCATAATGATTTAGGAATGGAAAATTACAGTGCAATTTTGACAGCATAACGACGTTATATGGAAATTCATAAAATGGGTTAAAGATAGAGAAAGGGGTATAACATCATTTATACAAGGAATTTAAATTAGGGTATCATGGGACATAATATCCCAACATGTGAAATGAAATTTTAGATGCATAATATAAAAGAAATCCTTGAATGGAAATGAGAAGAGAGAAACCACATATGGAATTTCGGTATATTAACAGGTGGGATTAAAAGATTATAGGGGGATTAATGGGAGTGGAAGGAAGTTAAAATAATTTATACATAAAATGGAATGTAAGGATATATATAAGAAAATATCTGAAATCAAGAAAATGTAAATTAAAAGGCATGACAAAAAAGAGGTGCTTGAAGAAAAAGGAGAGAGGGAGATCCCTTACTTAGATGTGTGATCCCAAAGGCTTGGGGGAGTCTTCTTGAGAGCTTAGGGGAGCCTTGGGTGGACTATAAGGAGTAGGGGGTAGAGGGTAGTCCAGATTAAGAAATAATTAATGAAGATAAATGGGATCCTGGGTTGGTTTATATTGGAAAGTAAGGGGGTTTTTTTTGGTTTTGGACACTTTACAAAAAATATTCAAAGCCACAAACCAACCCATTGTTTTTCCCATGTTTTCTAGAAAAGGGGAGTGGTATACATTATTTTATAAGGAAAAGTTCAGAATCTATTAAAATATTTCCCTTTCTTATGTGGAGGTGAGTCATACTTTCAATGAAATTATTTTAAAAATCTTAAAATATATTATAGGTTTTGGAGGATTCACTAAGGCTTTGTAAAATAAATAAAATAAACTTAAAATTACATCATTTTAAAGGAAAACTATATTTGACCGATGATGTATTTTATTACATCACTATTGGGTCATTATGATGTCATAAATCACATTATATATTTATACAGTATTTAATTTTTACCCAAAAAATCGACTGTCTTAGAAAATTAAGAAAAATTTACTGTTGGATAATTTCAACATCCTTATTTCAAAAGCAGTATTCATTTTATCTAAAATTTTTCTAAATTTGTGAATTTTCCCATTTAAAATAAAAACTGACATTAATTGAAAATTGACAGGTTTTGGAAAAAATAGTTTTCAAACATTAATAAAAATTATATTTGACTTCATAAAAATTATACGATCATTTATATTTAATAATAATATTTTATTAAAATATTAATTATATAAAAAATAAATTAATTCGCCAAAATGTATTTCTTAATTTAATTTAAATATTAACCAAAAATACTATTTGTACTTCACAATGAATTTAGAAAGTAAAAATAATAAGAAAAATATATTCATTATTCTATACAAAAATAAATTTTGTATCTATAATTCTAGGGTCTTGTTACATATCCCATTATTACACCAGAATATGCCCTAAGAGTAATGAGTGCGATGGTGGGGCTTTCTTGGGGCCATTTAGTGAACATAGTTTGGGCCCGGATGTCGATGAGCTTGAAATTCTTCCATAAATAGTTTTTATCATCCTTAAGTTGTTGGATCTCTCCTTGGGATTGGTCTAGGGAAAATCCCAGAAATTATATCTCCCTCAGAAGCTTTAATAAATGGGATTCATAGGATACAATCCTACTAGTTGGGGCCATCAATTCCTTTTTCTATTCAAAAAGGATTAGTTAAAACCCTATATTTATACTAGTCATATAGTCACTGTTCATCGTCTATATTATCAACGGTAAGGATAATTAACAATCATTTAAATCCAATTGGATATAATAAAACAAAATGAGTTCATGTGTTTTCTATATACATAAGTCACTAAAAGAAATGGGAATTTTATTCATAAATGTTCGAGTCCTTACAACCTTCCCCCTTAAGAAATTTCTCTCTCGAAATTTCCTTTTCCCACATTAAAATAGAGGAGTGTAACATTGATTCATCAACTCATTTAGTTCCCAAGTTGATTATTCAAACTTGTGGTTTCGCCACAACACCTTGACAAGGGGAATTGTATTATTTCGTAGAACTTTTTCTCTATGATCTAAAATCTTCCCCAACTTCTCCTCATAGGAAAGGTTATTCTCTAATGGTACCACCTCTGGATTGAGTATGTGTGAGGGGTCAGGTATGTACTTACTTAAGAGGAATATATGAAATACATCATGTATTTGAGATAGGTTTGGTGGGAGTGCTAGTCGATAGGCCACTACTCTGATGAAATCAAGGAACTCAAAAGGGTTTATGTACCTTGGGACAAGATTTACCTTCTTCCAAAATCTCATAAATCTCTTCCATGGAAATTTGTGGAGGAATACCATGTCTCCAACATCAAGCTCTAGGTATTGTCGACGATTGTCATCATATCACTTTTGTAACATCTAGGCAGATTTGACGTGTTGCTGGATGGTCTTAACCTTCTCCACCATATCTTCAACCATTTATAGACCTAGAAGTTTTATTTCCCCAACTTCATCCCAACACGCCCGTGTTCTTCTCCTATTCCTAGAAAGGGGTTCATAAGAATCCATTTGAATGCTTGAGTGGAGACTATTTTTGTAAGAGAAATCCACTAAAGGAAGATGTTGGTCCCATCCACCTTTGAAGTCCATTAATAAATCTCTAAACATACCCTCAAGTGTCTTGATAGTCCACTCAAATTAGCTATTAGTTTGAGGGTGATAGGCCATTGTGAAGTTCAATATAGTGTTCAGAGCATATTGGAGACTCTTCCAAAACATAGAGGCGAATCTTGGATCTGAATCAAACAAAATCGATAGTGGTACTCCATGTATCCTTGCCACTTCTCTGATGTATATATGTTCCAATTGATCTAGTGCGAAACCCTCTCGAACTAAAATAAAGTGGGAAGTTTTTGTAATATGATCCACAACAACCTAGATAGAATTGTTTCCTTTAGATGTATTCAGAATTCGAGTGACAAAGTCCATGGTTATGTTTTCCCATTTCCATGTTGGTATGGGTAATGGTTACATCATCCCCTTTTCCAAATTCCTCTCAGCCTTCACTTTCTAACATAATTGGAATTTTGGTGTATATTTAGTGATCTCTTTCTTCATGTTATCCCACCAATAGTTTTCCTGGAGATGACAATATATCTTCATGTTTCCTGGGTGAATGGAGAAATTTTAACTATGTGCATCAGACACAAGTTATTTCTTTAACTTTGGATTTGATGGAACACATAGTCTTGACCAAAATCTCACAATTACTTCTTTATTAACATTGAAATCCAAGGATTTCCCTTTTCTGATAGTTCCCACTTTTGTTTATGAATTCCCACATCATCTTTTTGATCACCCTTTAACCTTTCCAAAAGAGACAGTTGAGAAATAATTTGTGAAAGGATGGATAATGTTCCCTTATTTAGGATTCCCATGGCCATATTAATCAAATCTAAGAATATTGGATAATTTTTAATTCTCATCAATGGAAGAATTGCTGGGTCCTTTCTACTTAGAGAATCCGCCACCTTGTTTTCTTTCCCAGGGTGGTAATGGATTGAGTATTTGTAATCCTTGATGAGCTCTAACCATATTTATCAGTTCATATTCATCTATTTCTATGTGAATATATATTTGATACTTTTGTGATATGTGTATATTTCAAACTTCTCTCCAAAGAGATAATGTTGCCATATTTTCAATGAAAAGATCATAGATTCCAACTCCATATCATGCATGGGATAGTTTTTATCATGAATTTTCTACTCCCATGAGGTATAGGTACGGACTTTATCATTCTACATCAACAAACATCCCATGAACTTATTCGAATCATCTCTAAATATTTTTAAAATCTCCCCACTTGTGTGTAGTGTGAGCACAGGGGAAATGACAAGCCTCTTCTTCAACTCCATGAAGAATTCTTCATATTCATCATTACAAGAAAAAATTATTCCCTTATGAGTTAGATTGGTAAGAGGGTTTGAAAATCATGATAAATTTCTCACAAATTGGTGATAATATCCAGATAACCCCAGGAATCTAGGGATATCCATCATAGATGTCAGCCTCGTCCATCCCTTAATTAATTTTGTTTTGGACAGATCCATATATATCTCATTTCTTGTGATGATATTCTCTAAGAATGAGACTTCATTCAACCAGAACTCAGACTTGTTATACTTTGCATATAGCTTCTCCTTTCGCAAGGTCTCAAGCACAGTGCTTAGATGCTCCATATTCTCTTTCTTGGTTTTGTAGTATATTTGAATATCATCTATAAATACTACCAATTTTTTTTGAGGTAATATCTAAAGAATCTATTAATCAAGTATATGAATATTACTAGAGAATTATTATGTCTGAATGGAATCACTATGAACTGAAAATACTCATACCTTGTACGAAAAGTAGTCTTGGGGATATCATCCTTCTTCACCCTAACATGGTAATATCCCGACCATAGATACACCTTGGAGAAGTATTTTTCTCCACGTAGTTTATTGAAAAAGACATAAATTCATGCAAAAGGATACATTTTCTTTGTCATGATTTTTTTAGATGAATATAATCAATGAAATGGTGTATTGAACCATCATTATTCTTGAAGAAGAGGATTGGTTCACCCCTTGGAGAAGCACTTGGGCATATAAACCCTTTATCTATATTTTCTTATAGTCATGTATTTAGCTCCTAAAATTCCAAAAACACTATTCTATAGAGACTTGGATATTGGAAACACCATAGGTATAATATCAATAGATAATTCAACATATCTTCCAGGAGGAAGACCAGACAATTCCTTAGGAAACACATCAGTGAATTACCTCAAAATAGGAATGTCTTTGAGGATATTTATTTCCTTAGACTCAATCATCTGAGAAAGGTATTCATGATCATAGGGAAGTAATATACATGCTTGAGATGTTGGTTATAAATCAGATGCATCCTCCTCCTTGCACTTGTATAGAATCAGGGATTGATTCACCAAATAGAGAGTGATTTCCCTCTCGAGACAATTTTCATGGATCTATATAGGGAAATCCAATCCATGTTAATATTTTCATAAAATTACCCCAAGGGAAGTATGATGAGGTTCTCTGGGAAGTTCAAACCAAAAATTGTGACAAGGTAGGAGTCATATGAATGATATGCTATAATTTCCCCATTTTCCATTTTCACTGACATCTATACTTCCTTGATTTGTGGTGGTGTTTGGATTGTTCTACTAAAGTTTCAGGATATAAAGAATGTGTAAAACTAGAATAAAAAAGTATGTTCAGTTTTCTTGAATGAATAACTAGCATAACTATCACCACTTCATTTTAAGGATTCAATTTGGTGGTAGTGATGGAAAAAAATATCCTATTCTAACTTGGTTGTTGTTGGTTGCCTTCGAAAACCCTTGCCTTAGAGAACTGGTTCATAAAGTACCCTAGTTCCTTGTAATTATTGCAATGAAGAATGAGTTGAGGATTGAATGGAGAGTTCCTTAACACTATCATAGTATCAGGGGTTTCTTGACGACAATTGATGTCTAGGTTCCCTTACTTCCCGCACCTACAACATTTCCTCATCCCCTTCAGGAAATTTCTTGGGTTTTTCTTTCCACACCATTGGAAAGCAGGGTGATGAAATGTATTAGCACTATTGGATTTATCAGTTGGCCCGCTTGGATTAAATCCCAATTTACTCTTCTTATCCCTATGATACACCTGGGATTTTCCGATCTCCATTTCAAATTTAAGGGCACATCAGACAATGTCCTCATATCTGTCAAAGTCACAGATCTCCAGGGCTTTCCGTTGGCTTGGTTTTAGACCATTAAAGAAAAGGTAAACCATGAATTTAGGGGAAACAATAAAACTAGAGGCATATCATGCATGTTTGGTGAATTTTTCCTCATTCTCCCCAACAGATTCATCGTCGTTTGACTTAATTACAAGGAAATATAATTCTTTATTAAGATGAATGGTACGGGGAAACTATTTATCATTTTTTTTCCTGGAAATCCTTCCATCCCATCGCCTCGATCTCTTCCTCAGACATAGTTTTTTAATCAATGACAACCACTGATCAGATTAACCCTCAATATGATAAGCATCCATAAGAACCTTATCTTTTTTGGAGCATTGAAGGATGGAGAAGATATCCTCAATGGAGTTGATCCATTGTTCAACAGTTAAGAGATCAGATGATCCATTGAAAGTAGGAGGCCTTTTTATAATGAAGATGTAATGGCCCTGACCCCCCTGGCCATTACATTACCAAAAACACGGCACCACCATGACGGTGGCACTGGTGACGGTGGCACTGGTCATGGAGGCACCATGACGGTGGCACCATGATGGTCGCACCGGTCACGGTGGCACCGTGACAGTGGCACCTTGTCCCCTCGCCGAGCCTTTCGTTCTTTTTTCCAGTACCCGACTTTTCTGCTCCCATAATGTATCTTTTGATGTAAATTAAACTTAATACCCTTTTTAAAGTCATTTAAAGCCCAAAATTGAATCCTAAAAATCCTGAGAAACATCCTTGATGGGGGATATTAAATAACTCCTTGATATCATCGTGTTTAACTGCCCACGCACGTAGGAAACCACGATTCGTTTTTCCAGGCGTTCAAAATTCCATATCCCAATCTCCTCTTTATATCTCCCACTAGAGTTCTCCTTTTCTTCTCGGTTGAATTTATTTCTTCTTCCTAGAGCGCTTGGAGTCCTTCTTCCCATGGCTTGTGGTGCGCCTCTTCTAGAGCCTTCTGCACATCTTAGAGCCCATGGATTTCCTCCCCTGAAAGCCGCACATCCCATTTTCTTGGAGCGTGGAGAAAAACTTCGATCTTTGATCAATCAAATAGGGATTTTTCCTTAGTCTCTCCTTGTTGTGTATCATGCGTGGAGGGTGTGATATTGTTTCTATGGGAATGGGCTAACCAAAACATAACAAAGATAATAAATGGGCGGTTAAAAGATGATGGGGTGCATTTGGTTTTTTGATGTACTCTTTTTAATTGCTATATGTTGTGAACTGTTGTAACGTCTCGAGTCCGGAGCCACATAACTGGTGCCCCATACCCGGCTCACCACATGACCTCAAGCGCGTTTCCCCAAATGCCAGTGGCAGCCGACTAGCAGCGAGGGCCTTGGTGAGTCAGTGGAGAAAATATGCCCTCATTTGGTAAAGTATGAAGAGGAAGAATAAGCATAAACAATAGTGGAAGCAGTAAATAGCATGCAACAACTGAACTGAAAGTAAAAGCAATGTCAGATATAATAATGATGTAGAATGGTACATGTATCTATGGAAAGATGTAAAAAAACATGCTGAAATACAACTGAAACCAAATTACTAAATGTAAACCGTAACTCCAGCAGCATCGCGGGCCAAGGGCCGGTCCCATGCTCTCCAGCTCCGACTAGCAATCAAGTAACTAAGGTATAAGGGCCACAATCCCTACCTATACCTGCAACCATATAATCTATTTGGGCCGAAAAGCAGGACCAAAACAGGGTGTGAGACTAATCCTAGTAGGCAACCACCATAAGATTTTTGCCCTACTGTCAGTGAGTGATATATCAAAATTAAAGGTAAATAAATGCAGTAAAAAATTCTACCAATTACCAGTCACATTCATTTAATTACAAAACTATGGAAAACTAGCAAGGTTTCTATTCCAAGATATGAAAGTAACACAACAAGTATCTAAATAGACTACCTAAAAAAGCAGTACAAAACCCAAGCTTGTTCATTGGCTTGGTGGACTCGTCACAACCAACCATCAAGAATACACACTGACTCTCTGGGTGGCTAAAACTAGAAGACCCCTATAGTACAGTCAACAAACAAGGCATAGACACTTTGGGAAGCTCTTACGTCAATTCCCCTATGGTCTTGTGACGATAGCTACAAACTCTCTGAGGAAGCACTTACGTCCAATTCCTCCTATGGTCTCAATGCGTGGGTAAACTAAGAACAATCTTGGGAAGCACAAAGTACTATTCCTGTAGATCCTGCGTACGAAACTAAAACCAACAGACCCTCTAGGGAAGCACTTAATCCTCTATTCCCTCTTTGATCTCTGGCACCAGGTTCTCACAGCCCTGAGCATTCCAGTCATGCGTAATAGACTGTTAGCATCCTTAAGTAAGTTAAAAAACTACTTGGATAATAGATACCATACTTCATAAGCACTTAAACAGCAGGCAACACGTGCAATTAGTGATAACAAGTAAACTAACAATTACAATAGGGTTGCCTCACAGGCAATAGTGTCGAACGACGATAAACGGCCGAACAGAAAAGGTAAACACCCATGGGGTGATCCTCAAAAATGAAACCAAGCATAAATTAGCATCAATTCATCATAAGCTAACAAGAAATCTAGGGCATATAAACAATAGGATCAACATCCTAAACCCGAGATACCCGACACATGGGTATCTGACACTTTTGCAACCAAAACTCAAAGAACCTCAACGTAGGGCAACAAACCACCTACCTTGATCCTCATAGATCGATATACTTGAACCTAGGCCCATGAATCGGCCTAGAACAAAATATATCTACAAAAATGTCTAAAACATTCAACCTCAGATAACTTAAACGAGAGGAAGAATCAGAAAATGAGGCTAAAGAAGAACCAAGAACTCACCACTGCTATTCTTCTACAACTGACAGAGTTTGATTCGGACAACCGGTGATGGATCGATGGCTCGGAAAAGAAATGACCTCCTCAAACGTTATGGACGGAATTAGGTGGAGAAGAAGATGTTTTCTATCATTAGGAACGACCACTAGTCGATTAATAAAATAAAAAAAGTAAACGGCGTGTACTCTTAAAGTACACAACGTATAGTGGGTTTTTACGTACTCTGCCAAAATCGGCCTCCATGTCACCCCTACACACTATATGTGTGGACTGGTCTCGACCAACACACGACTTCGAGTGGCCGAGGAGTACATGGCGTGTACTCATAAAGTACACGATGTGTACTCTGAAAATATCCAGATTCTCCATTTTTCCTTAAAAATCCCATGAAAGAGATCCGTACTTGAAACCGAAACTCAGGGTTCTTACAAACTTCCCCCTTAAAGAAATTCATCCCCGAATTTCCCTAGAAAGGTTTAGAATAAGAAACCTCGAACAAATCTAGCCATTGTGATCGCATATCAACCTCCCTCTCCCAATTCTCGTCCTGTATACGGTCGTGCTGTCATAGCACCCGTACGGGAGGAACAGACCGACCACAGAGTACTTTTTCACTACGATCAACAACCCTGATAGGATGCTTCTCGAAAGATGCATCCTGCTCCAACTCAATCTCCTTGGGTTAAAAAACATGAGACGGGTTTGAGAAATACCATCGGAGCTAAGAAACATGAAAGACATCGTGCATAGCCTGATACATCTGAGGTAACTGTAACCTGTAAGCAACCAGCCCGAATCTCTCCAGAACCTCAAACAGCCCGAAGTATCTTGGTGAAAGTTTACCCTGTCTCCGAATCCTCTTGTGTACCAACCTTGGTGCGACACACATGAAAACCTGATCCCCAACCTCAAACTGCAGAGGTCGTCTCTGCTGATCCACATGAGACTTCTGCCAAGACTGTGCTGTCACTATCCTCTTCTGAATCAACTCTATTTTCTCTGAGGTCTTCTGAATAAGACAAGGTCCCAGCAAAGCTACCTCTCCTGCCTCTAGCCAGCGAAAAGGTGATCAACATGGCCTACTGTACAAATCCTTGTAAGGTGCCATCTGAATAGTCGCCTGAAAACTATTGTTGTATGCGAACTCCACTAGAGGAATATGCTTCTCCCAAGAACCACCAAAGTCTAGAATGCAAGCTCAGAGCATATCCTCAAGCACCTGGATTGTACGCTCGGACTGACCATCAGTCTGAGGATGGTATGTTTTACTCAAAAGTACCTATGTACCCAACACCCTCTGTAGCCCCTACCAGGAGTGCAAAGTAAAATGTGCATCCCTGTCTGAAACAATGGAGTGTGGAATTCCATGTAGACGTACAATCTCTCGGATGTACAATCGTCCTAGCCCATCAACACTGAAGGTATCCTTGATCGGCAAGAAGTGTGCAACCTTCATGAGACTATCCACTACAACCCAAACTGCATCATTTCCTCGAGGCGATCTCAGTAAACCTGTCACGAAATCCATCACGACATCATTCCATTTCCACTCAGGAATGGGTAACTACTGAAAAAGCCCTGCTGGTCACTGATGCTCTGCATTCACCTGTTGACAGGTGGAACACCACATAACAAAACTAGCCACATCCTTCTTCATACCTGGCCACCAATATTGATGGTGCAAGTCTCGGTACATTTTGGTGACACCCGGATGAACAGCCCAAGCTGAAGCATGAAACTCCTGCATCAACTCCTCACGTATGTCCGTTGAAACCCATACACGGCCATGCAAACGTAGCAACTCATCATCACCTACTGTCTACCCCGGAGGAGGTTCTCCATCTGACACACCCTCCCGTAGGACTAGGCCTTCAGGGTCTGATAGCTACCTCATTTGAACTCGATCAAAAAGTGTAGAGGTAACAACTATAGAATAAAGAACTGTCTGACCCTATCTGTCGTGCACCTCCAAATGCATCTCAGAGAACAGAGCCATGAGCTACCACTCACTTCTAGCCTCCTGAACGACCTATGACTGAGTCCTCCTGCTTAGTGATTCTGCCACAGTATTGCCTTTCCCAGGCGTATAACCAAGATTGAAGTTGAAAGATTATAGGTACTCAACCCACCTCCGCTGCCTCAGATTCAAGTCACGCTGCATAAAGATATACTTGAGGCTCTTGTGGTCAGTATATACCACGAAATGATCTCCCATGAGATAGTGCCTCCAACAATGCAAATCATGAACAACATCAGCCAACTCCAGGTCGTGCATAGGATAGTTCTTCTCATGTGGCCTCAACTGCTGAGATCCGTACGCGACAACACAATCTTCCTGCATAAGCACTGCTCCAATCCCGATGCCAGATGCATCACAGAAAATTGTATAACTCTTTCCCGGCTCTAGTAGAACTAGAATTAGTGCTGAAGTCAATCTCCCCTTCAGCTCCAGGAAGGCTGAGTCGCAAGCTTCTGACCAAACGTACTTCACACCCTTCTTAGTCAATCCCGTCAACGGTGCTTCTAGGAGTGAGAAGTCCTGTATAAACTTCCTGTAGTAACCAGTCATCCCCAAGAAAGAACATACCTCGAAGACATTCTTCGGTTTCTCCCAAGTGACTACTTCTGTCACCTTCTCTGGGTCTACTGATACTCCTGTCTCTGAGATGACATGGCCCAGGAAGTGAATTTCATCCATCCAAAAGTGGCACTTTGAGAGTTTAATAAAAAGCCGATTCTCCCTCATTGTACTCAAAATGATCTCAAGATGGGTTTCATGGTCGTGTTGAGTGTGAGAGTACACCAAGATATCGTCCACAAAGACCACGATGAAAGAATGCAAGTAAGGATGGAACACTCGGTTCATCAGTTCTATGAAAACTTTTGTCACGTTCATAAGGACGAACAGCATAACCGTATACTCGTAGAGGCCATACCTGCTTCTGAAGGCTGTCAGAGGTATATCTGAAGGCCTAACGCGCAACTGATGATAACAGGAACTCAAATTGATATTCAAGAACACACGATCTTCTCGAAGAAGATCTAAGAGATCATAAATCCTCGGAAAGGGATATCGGTTCTTGACTGTCAACTGGTTTAACTTCCGATAATCTACGCAAAGCCTAAGGGTACAACTTGCCTTCTTCGCGAATAGAACAGGCGAACCCCATGGAGAAGTACTGGGTCGGATGAAACCCTTTGTCTACAACTCCTCCAAATGCTTCTTGAGCACCTGCAACTCAGGTGTAGCCATCCTATAAGGAGGAATGGACACCGGTGATGCTCCTGGCACGAGCTCAATCGAGAAGTCTACCTCACGCTCCAAAGGCAAACCTGAAAAGTCTTCTGGAAAGACATCTGGAAAGAGATCAACCACTGGAGGAAAATCCATCTGAGAGGTCCCCTGATCATCCAGATATAAACTAGAAATCTGGGCCGTAACTCCTCCTAGCCCATGATGCTCGAGTCCGGCTTGACTCGCCTGAACATCCCACTCTCCCTTATGAAGGAAAGATTCACCCTGTGGTGATACAAAACTCACGCTACGGTGATATCAATCGATGACTTCCTGGAAGGGAACAAACCGGTCTGTACCGAGAATGACGTCATATCCCGTCATCTCCAGGACATAGAGGTCCCATAGGAAACGATACCCTGCAACCTCGAGAGGGAACTCCTTGCACTGACGTAAGCTAGATGTAATCGTTCCCAAGGGCGTGTCAAGAGTCAACATGTTAGCAGACGAAAAGACATAGAGCTAAAGACTTTCAACGATAGCAACAGAGATAAAGCTATGTGAAGCACCAGTATCGAAAAGTGCAGAAGATAAAACTGAGGCTACTAGGATCGTACCTTGAACTATGGATGGTCCAGGATCCTGCTCCCGATGAATATGCTCTACTGCAAACATCTCGCCAGTACCGCAGCCCTGTGTAGCAGCCTGATATCCCTGAGCTGCCCCCCCTTGAGCATGTACACCACGTCCGCAACCTCTACCTTGGCCTGCATGACCCGAAGAACTCCAGCCCATAGTCTGCTATGGGACTGGTAATCCTGCTCCTGAACGAGGGGTAGAAACAGATCCTCCTTCAATAGCCACTGGAAGAAGAACCCTACAAAAACGCTGTACATGACCCATCTTGCCGCAAGCTCGGCACTCCACTGGATCTCTCGGGCACTATGGCTTCTTATGACCACTCTTTCCGCACTGATGGAACACCACTGGGTTGCCAGAAAGAAGTTCACGTCTACCGAAAAAAATATCTCTCTTCCTCAAGTTACCTCGAGTATAATCTTGGTGGCGCTTCCTGCTGTCAGTATGAAATGACTCAGCCTTGGATGTTGAAACTCCCTGGTCAACAGCTCTAGTCTCCCTCAGATTTCTTTCGGTGATCAGTGCCTGGTTGACTATCAGAGTAATATAAGTCAACTGGAAGATGTTCACATGTGATCTGATCTCTGGTTTGAGGCCTTCCTCAAACTTCCTCGCCAAAAATAGCTCGTCATTTCCCAAAACGGGAGCGAAGCGCTGTAACCACTACTGGAAATTGGACCTTTCCCAACACTTCTATACCAACGGTTTGTAAAAACCGTTGGTATAGGTACCTTTTCCCAACGGTTTGGCCAAACTATTGGGAAAGCCATGGATTTCCCCACTTTTCCCAACGGTTTGGGAAAACCGATGGGAAAGACACACCCTTTCCCAACGGTTTGGCCAAACCGTTGGGAAAGGGTGTGTTTTGATCCTCTTTCCCCATGGTTTCGGAAAACCGTTGGGAAAGAGTGGACCTTTCCCAACGGTTTGCCCAAACCGTTGGGAAAGGGTGTCCCCAAAACCAACATTCACCCGAAATCAAAGCCACCTATCCCAACGGTTTTGAGAACCATTGGGATAGGTGGCTTTGATTTTTTTCCAGATCTACTACCCGAGAACATTATATAAATAAAAATTTTAAATAATCATTATAATACTTATATATATTTTTGAAATTATGTTTACAAAAGTCATGTTAGGTTAGTGGTTAAGTCGTTCAATTATAAACGGGGTTCCTGGGATCAAATCCCACCGAATGGTTTTTTTTTGAAATACATATACCAACGGTTTTATAACCATTGGTATATGTATTTCATATTAGTTGTACCAACAGTTTTCAAAACCGTTGGTATAGGTCTATACCAACGGTTTTTCCAGAACCGTTGGTATAGACCTATCGCAACGGCTTACTTCGCCACGGTTTGGAAGCCCATACCAACGGTTCCAAACCGTTGGTATATGTTGTTTTTCCAGTAGTGAACTCAGTGAAGCGGGAGGAATAATCCATAACTGAAAGAGTACCCTACTACAGGTTCATGAAATCCCTAGCCCTGTCAGATGTTAGCATCGCTGGATAAAAGTAGTCATAGAACGTACACTGGAATTCGTCCCAAGCCATAGTCCGCTGGTGCCCTGCCTGTGAGACTACATCCCACCATCTCTTGGCAGAATCTCACAGCATGTAAGTCGCAAGCATCACCCTTCTATCTGGGGGTGTCTCCAGATGCTCGAAGATGGAAAGCATGGTTTCTAGCCATGACTCTGCAACCCGAGGTCCTCTATCCCCTGTGAAAGTAGGAGGATGCTACTGCTGGAAGACTCGCGTCAACTCTGCCATAGACGGGGCAGGATGTTGAGCTCTCTAGAAGGTCTGCATGAAACTCATGGAACCCTCTCTGAACTGAGCGTCCACACCAGTGTTCGGAATCACTGCAGGTGCCATATCCAGAAAAATCGGCGGAACTACTAGCAATCCCTAGTCTTCCGTATTAGGCGTACGGTCACTGCCTGGTTCCTGACGTGCAACGGGAGGACTTCTTGGTGCCATAACCCTGAAATATCAAAAGCACGCCTCCGATTTAGGATTAACAAGGACAAAAAACACAAGAGTAAAAAACAGGGATAGGAGAGAGAAACACATAAATTTTCAAAACAATACTACACGATGTGTATTTAAGATACACGACGTGTTTGTTAAAAACATTTACATGGTGTGAAATTCTACCACCATTGGTCGTGTAACATTCCAGACTACACGGCGTGTTGTCTCAAAACACGACGTGTACTTGAACTCCACTCCCCTGCCCGAGTCTCTTTACATGGCTAACCTACACGGTCCTCCTAATTTGAAACTACATGGCGTGTGCATTAAGGAAACGACATGTACAAGCCAGGCTTCGGCGGCCCGTGCAACAGGTTACATGGCCGACCACATGGCTAACCCCTTACACGACGTGTTCCAAACAAACACGTAGTGTATAAGGATAGATCACACCAACCCGTGTTGTTCGTGAAAAGGTCGGGTACCTAGGAGAAAACAACAAGACATGTTTTTATAACACACGGCGTGTACTAGACAGGCTTGGAAACCCGTGTAGTAGGTTACACGGCCAACTACATGGCTGACCCCTACACAGCGTGTTCCGAATAAGCACCACGTGTATAAGGATGGATAACACCAACCCGTGTTGTTCGTGACACGGCCTGGTACCCAGAAGAAACCTACACAGCGTGTTCTTATAACACACAACGTGTACTACACGAGTTTCCCCGACCCGTGTTGTTCGCGAAACGGTTGGGTACACAGTTGACTACCACATGACGTGTACTTAAGGTACACGACCTGTCCCCGAATACTTTCCAACACCCTGTGTTTTTGTTTACACAGATAACAAAATGGTTTAAAAACTACACGGCGTGTATGAATAAAGTACACGTCATGTATTCTATGTTTTTCCGGGTAGTAGCTCTGAAACTGCTCCGAACGCCAAAAACACTGAAAAACAACCAGATATGTGCCAAATTCTGATCCGTGGGGGACCATATTCCCCGCGAATCAAATTTTGGAATCATAACAATGCATACAACAAGTAAACAACATAACACACAATGATCCTACAAATTTTGATCCTTGAGGGCCCATAACACCTCCAAGACCAGAGCTTGGAGCCCATGCTAAACAGGCTGTAAAAGAAGTAATACTCTATCAACGCAAAAAGTATTTCTATCACAGCAACTACCACAAAAACATGCATAATCTATCACGACATCTATCACTACAACATGCAATTATAATGCACCCTAGATGGCATGGTAAAATGCATGAAAAGTGATTTCTTACCCAGTGCCTATATGATGCATGAGATGGCACACCCTCATCTCATCGGGTTGCAACCAAATAGAACCATAATCATATAAACTGTAACAACACAAATCATGTGCATCACCCAACGGTAAAATATAATAAACTGTAACACTTGAAAAAACTGAAAATTGCAATTATGAGGTAATATAGCTTTTCCCTATACACGGGTTAATTACTCTTGGGCACAGTTAAGTACTAACTACCCATTTCTTCTTATCCCTATCTATGGTCGTTAAACAGTAAGGCAATAGAAAGGAAGAAAACTCCTTTAATACCACTTTGCAACGACTCGAGTCTGGAGCCACATAACTGGTGCCCCGTACCCGGCTCGCCACATGACCTCAAGCGTGTTTCCCCAAATGCCAGAGGCTGCCGACTAGAAGAGAGGGCCTTGGTGAGTCAGTGGGGAAACTATACCCTCATTTGGTAAAGTATACAACGGAAGAATAAGCATAAATAATAACGGAAGCAGTAAATAGCATGCAACAAATGAACTGAATGTAAAAGCAATGTCTGATATAATAATGATGCAAAATGGTACATGTATCTATGGAAAGATGTAAGAAAAACAACGTACTGAAATACAACTGAAACCAAAGTACTAAATGTAAACAGTAACTCCAGCAGCATCACGGGCCAAGGCCTGGTCCCATGCTCTCCAGCTCCAACTATCAATCAAGTACTTGAGTTAGAAGGGCCAAAATCCCTACCTATACCTTTAACCATATAATCTGTTTGGGATGAAAAGAAGGACCCAAACAGGGTGTGAGACTAATCCTAGTAGGCAACCACCACAAGATTTGTGCCCTACTGTTAGTGAGTGATATAAAAAAAGTAAAGGTAAATAAATGCAGCAAACAATTCTACCAATTACCATTCACATTCATTTAATTACACAACCAGGGAAAACCAGCAAGGTTTCTATTCCAAGATAAGAAAGTAACACAACAGGTATCTAAGAAGACTACCTAACACAAGCAGTACAAAACCCAAGATTGTTCTTTGGCTTGGTGGACTCGTCACAACCAACCATCAAGAATACACACTGACTCTATGGGTGGCTAAAACTAACAGACCCCTATAGTCCAGTCAATAAACAAGGCACAAACACTCTGGGAAGCTCTTACGTCAATTCCCCTATATTCTTGCAACGATAACTACAGACTCTCTGAGGAAGCACTTACGTCTAATTCCTCATGTGGTCTCGATGCATGGGTAAACTAAGAAAACTCTTGGGAAGCAAAAATTCCTATTCCCGTAGGTCCTGCGTACGAAACTAAAACCAACAGACCCTCTAGGGAAGCACTTAATCATCTAGTCCCTCTTTGATCTCCCACACCAGGTTCCCACATCCAAGAGTATTCCAGTCATGCGTAATCGACTGTTAGCATCCCTAAGTAAGTTAAAAAACTACTTTTCTTATAGATACCATAATTCAAAAGCAGTTAAACAGCAGGCAACACATGCAATTAGTGATAACAAGTAAACTAACAATTGCAATAGGGTTTCCTCACAGGCAACGGTGCCAAACGGCGATAAATGGCCGAACGGGAGAGGTAAACACCCATGGGGTGATCCTAAAACATGAAACCAAGCATAAATTGGTAGCAATTCATCATAAGATAATAAGAAATATAGGCCAGATAAACAATAGGATCAACATCCTCAACTCGGGATACCCGACACATGGGTATCCGGCACTTTTGTAACAAAAACTCAAAGAACCTCAACGTAGGGAAACAGACCACCTACCTCGATCCTCAGAGATCGATATACATGAACCTCGACCCATGAATCGACCTAGAACATAGTAGATCTAAAAAAACGTCTAAAATGTTCAACCTCAGATAACTTACACGAGAGGAAGAATCAGGAAACGAGGATAAAGAAGAACCAAGAACTCACCGCTGCGATTATTCTGCAACCGACAGAGTTTGATTTGGACAACCGGTGACAGATCGGTGGCTCAGAGCAGAAATGGCCTCCTCGGACGTTCTGGATGGAATTAGGAGGATAAGAGGATGATTTTCGTGATTAGGCGCGACCCCGGGTCGATTAATGAAATAAAAAAAGTACACGACATGTAATATTAAAGTACATTACGTGTAGTGGGTTTTTCCGTACTCTGCCAAAATCATCCTCCACATCACCCCTACACACCATGTGTGTGGCCCGGTCTTGGACAACACATGGATTCGAGTGGCCTAGGAGTACATGGTGTGTACTCATTAATTACACGGCATGTACTCTGAAAATTTCCAGATTTTCCATTTTTCCTTAAAAAGCCCGTAAAAGAGATCCATACCTGAAACCAATTCTCCAGTTTCTTACAAATGTACGCATTTATGCCTACTGAAAATCATGGTCATTGGTGGTCTTTCTCTATGCACTAATAAACTCTTATCTCCTCAGATGATTAAATGGATGTAACATAGAAATTTGTTAATCACGTGAACTCGGTGGATTAAATGGATGCCATGTAAACATATGCCCTTGTGTGGTCACCCCAGTTAACTAACATAAAGAGGAAATAGATAAATGATGTGCTTGAACCTGGAAGTTTCTATACTCTGTTTTGGTATTAGATGAATTGTTCTGTTTGTTTGCTTATGGGGTGATGTGGGTGAGGATGGGATCCTCTGATGTGGCACGGTTGATGGTTATGAATATGGGGTTGTGGTTGCTCTCCTTATATCATTAATTATGGTGGAATCCTCTTATATTTTGAAACCTTTTTATCCATAGTTCTGAGGATGCGGGGGCTGTATCTTGAAGCTTTCTTTGGTTCCAATACTTGGAGGGATCTCACTTTGATGTGAATTTACAACAGAACTAGGTGTGAATGTTTAAATTGTTGTTGGCTGTAAATGTTTCCCCTAGGCTTGTGCTTGTCCTGTTAGTTGCCTAGTAGTGCATAATTTACTTAAACGGGATCACTTGAACAAGAAAACAAGAATGGGTTAATTGGGAAATTGATTTTGGGAATGAGTTGTGACTCAGTTGTGAGTAGTATGCTTTCTATGAGTAGTGACTAGGCTGTTCATGCTTGGGTTAGGTGTGGAGCCCTAGGTTGGGTTGAGTGCTTGTTACCTATATATATATAATTTTTGTTCTTGTGTTCCTTATTCGCGCCCTACCCAAGATGAGAATTTAGTACTGAACACCCCCATTCCATGGGGGAGGGTGTTTTTTCCAACACTCCTAGAAGTGGCTACTTATTAGCTCCTTTTTTGCTCCCTTTCCCGAATATCCCATGACTCTTCAGGAAGGCTGTGATGGACTGAAGTCCATTATTAGCCCAATAATATTCGGGCAGGGTAGTTGTGGTGGTTGACCCAAGTGTTTGCGGGCAGGTTGTTTCCCAAGTGTCTTTGGGATGAGGCCCAAGTGTCTTCATGCGTGACGGTAGCTTTCTGGCCCATGTGTCTTTGGGCATGGCAGTAGTTTTCTAGCCCAGGTGTTTGTGGGCATGGTTATGTGTGGTTTTTGTGGCCTAGGTGTCTGCAGGTAGGATGGTTGTTGTGGACCAGGTGTTTATGGGCGAGATGCGTGGTTGTGGCCCAGGTGTGTGCGGGTGGCTGTGGTAGTGGGACTGCAGTGAGAATGGTGGGATCGGTTCGATGCGTAGGATTTCTTCAATAACCAGTGGGAAAGTGGAGTAGGGTACCCAAACATTGATGTGTTGTTACTATACCTTACTTGACTTGCGTTATTTGGGGAGTGTGCCTTGGTGAGGCTTGGGTGGATAGTTTTTCCTTGCGAGGTGGTTTGGTTATCTCCTTTCTCACAGGGCATTAGAATGCCTCCCCACTTGTGCATGAGAGTCTTTGGTTTTCCCTACTGGGTATACTTTTATACTCACCATACATATATAAAACTGCTTTCAGGTTTCCAGGAGGACTTCAGGGATAGGGAAGGGCCGTACTAGCTTGGACATTGGGACCATTGCAGTTGAAGTTTTTCTTGATTTTGTTACTTTAACTTTGTAGACACCTTGTACTTTCTGGATTTTACTTTTGCAGCATGCATATGCGAGTGTTTTTCTTTGTCTTTACACTTAATTCCAGTTTTGGCGTTGTTGGGTTTCATCATCTTATCTCCCAATCCTATTAAAATAAATGGCTAATGCCTTAATTTTGTGTGAGATTTTATACACTTGGTTCTGGTAGCCACTCCGGGACCTATTGAAGGCGGGTTTCGGGGGTCATTATCTCTCCTTCAACTTAAAAAAGGAAGGTCTTAGCAATCTGTTGTCCCTTCTCTCCTTTTGGTGAAGGCAGGTCGTGACAGAATGGTATTCGAGGAGAGGTTGAGAGATAGGATGGAGTCTGGAGTTAGGCACAGTGAGGATTGCATGGGATGGTAGGGAAACTGTGTTGTGTGATCTTGGTGCGTGAAATAGGCTAGGGAAGACTGGCTAGGACACAAGATTTTAGGGCCCCCGTGATCTGACGCAAGGACTCTGGACCTACCGAATGACCAATTGAGGCTACACTGATTGCAGGGTAGAGACCCTAGTAAAGATGAATGCATCATAATGACTTGTGTTCTCGTGTTTCTGGGGTGTTTTGGGGATTTGAAATGAATTATAAGTCTAAGAAAAATTTAAGATCCATATTCTGCACTACTCGGGATTAGGCATTCCTTGTTTACCTTGCAGCTATGGCACCTGGGAGAAGACCATGAGTTTTGTGGGTGATCGAGGCCCAGGAGGTTGAATCGACTGATCGATGGAGGGATGACCGAGAAGAGGAGGACGACCAATGAAAAAAGACGCTTCGTGCCTTTCAGCAACAGACCCTCAGGAAGTATGAGAGAAACACCTCTGACATGGAGACAGAGAGCTGGCTAGAGGAGCTGGTGATAACTTTCGGTTTGATCTAGGTTCCGGCAGAGTATTAGGTTCCTCTGGCCGTGAGCCAGATGTGGGGTGCATCATTTCAGTGGTGGACAATTTATCTGGGAGAGAAGAGGGAGGCTGAGGTGACATGGGCTGATTTTGAGAAGGAGTTCCGGGTAGAATTCCTCTCATCTACGATGAAATATGAGAAGAGGCAAGAGTTACTCTCCCTCCAGAAGGGGGGTATGTCAGTGAGAGAGTTCGGGATCAAGTTCAAGGATCTCCTCTGCTTTCCTCCGGACCTATTTACGGATGAGGAGTCTCAGACGAGACATTTGGAGGAGGCACTCTGACCTTCCCTCCAGTATGTCGTTACTCCCTTCACCTTATCGACATACAAATAGGTATAGAAGAAGGACGAATTGGTGGAGAGGATGCACACATTGGTAGGTGTATCATGAGAGGGAATCCAGTCCGGTTCATCAAAGGGGAAGGCCGTCAGCAGTAGGCCTCCAACATTAGGACCCTCTAGGTTTCGATCGGCAGGAAGCAGGCCCCAACAGTTCCAATTACGATCTCTTGGCCCTCGCCATTTATTTTTAGTCCCAGGACCGAGATTCTTCATCTATGGAAGCCATGGGAACCTTCGGAATCATTGCCCGGACAGAGTGCAGTATGGCGGTGATGGGTAGGTTCAGCGCCCACCTCAGCAGCATCAGTTTCCAGCCAGGCCCTTTCAGTAGCAGCAGGGTCAGCGAGCTCCCTCTCATCCGAGGGAAGACGTTGCAGGAGGAGGATGACCTTAGGGCGCTCCTCAGGGACCTCGACCAGGGCATGGTCAGGGAGGAGGCCAACAGCTGAGAGGCAGAGGAGCTGGGAGTGGGAAGTTGCACACCGTGGAGGCCACAGTTCTAGCAGGACCAGAGGTCGTTCGAGGTACAATCAGCATGTTTAGTACCCTTGCTTATTCCTTGTTTGATACAGGAGATTCACACTCCTTTGTTACACCCAGTCTGGACCATGCTCTGGTTTTAGACACTGAGAGACCTCTAGTGCCCCTGGTACTGAGTAGACCAGTCGGAGGTTAGACCGACTTGTTGTATGTTTTTCGAGGATGGAGACTAATGATAGGGCCACATCAGTCAGTCATGGATCTTCTACTGTTGCAGATACAGCCATACGATGTCATCTTAGGCATTGACTGGCTGTTCTCTGTATGTGTCGTCATTGACTGCTTCCGAGGAAGGGTTGTGTTTTCAGACTTGGGTGGCCGACGGGTGACTTTCATCAGTGAGTGGAGTTTCTAGGGGAGCAACAAGCGAGGGGAACCCCTACTCTCCTTGTTAGTTGAGCTATCAGTGGAGTTAGTGGATGCAGAGATGGTGGAAGTTCCAGGGATCATCAGTGAGTTCATGGACATCTTCCCTGAGGAGGTGACGACTCTACCCCCTCGACGTGATATCGATTTTGGGATAGACTTGTAGCCTGGTGCTCGTCTGATTTCGATGGCCTCTACCAGATGACACCTTCTGAGCTCCGGGAGTTGTGGATTCAGATTGAATATCTGATGAATAAGGGTTTTGTTTGACCAAGTGCATCATCATGGGGTACTCCAGTCTTGTTCGTGAAGAAGGAAAATGGTGGTCACAGGCTGTGCATAGACTACAGGAGGCTGAATCAGGTTACAGTTAAGAATAGCTACCCTCTTCCAAGGATAGATGATCTCTTTGACTAGTTGAAGGGGGTTGGATAGTTCTCTAAGATCGATTTGCGGTCAGGATATCACCAGTTGAGTGTGAAGAAGGGTGACATCTCAAAGACGACCTTCAGGTGAAGATATGGACACTTTGAGTTCATGGTCATGCCGTTCGACATTACGAACGATCCATCCATGTTCATGGGACTCATGAACTCCATCTTCCAGGAATAACTAGATCTATTCGTAGTCATGTTTATTGATGACATCCTGATCTACTCAAGATCAGAGAAGGATCACACCGAGCACCTGAGGATGATTTTAGAAGTCCTCTGATAACACCAGCTCTATGGAAAGTTGTCAAAGTGAAAATTATGGACATGAGAGGTGCACTTCCTTGGGAACGTGGTGTCCAAACATGGGATAGTAGTGGACCCATCGAAGGTTGAGGCAGTTGTTTCTTGGGAAGTACCCAAGAACATTGCAGAAGTTCGTAGTTTCCTCAGGCTGGAAGGTTACTACTGGAGGTTCGTGGCCAACTTCTCCCGAGTTGCAGCACCTTTGATGGATTTGACCAAGAAGGACTAGGCTTTTGTGTGGAGTGGGAAGTGTGAGGTGGCCATCAGTTATCTGAAGGAGAATATGGTTAGTGCCCCAGTGCTGAGGTTTCTAGAAGAAGGGGTGGGGTATGAGATGTTTTGTGATGCTTCAGGGAAAGGCCTCAGATGTGTGTTGATGCAGCGACAAGGGGTGATCTCTTATGGGTCTAGGAAGTTATTTTATCATGAGGGTAATTACTCCACCCACGATATGTAGCTTGCGGTGGTCGTTTTCACACTAAATTTGTGGCGGCATTACCTCATGGGGGAGTGCTTTGTGGTTTTCACAGATCACAAGAGCTTGAAGTATGTCTTCTCTCAGCCGGACCTGAACTTACGACAACGAAGGTGGATAGAGTTCCATCAAGACTACAACTTTGAGATTTCCTACACCTCAGGAAATGGGGATGTGGTGGCTGATGCCTTGAGTAGGAAGTCATAGAAGGATGCAGTTTGAGAGTTGGCAGATACTTGGAAGGCGATGGAGGAGTTGGCTGCCCTGCACTTGGATGCGAGGATCGATAGTGGTAGAGGTTGCCTGTATTAGATGATAGTGTAATCCTCTCTTCTACAGCAGGTGGAGGAGTGCTAGTGGGGAGACTCATAAAGTGAAGTGATGCATGACAGAGTTACCCAAGGTGATTCCCCAGAAGGATGGGAGGAGGATGGTCAGAATCAGATGCTTTTCTAAGGGAAGTTGTTCGTTCCAGAGGCGATGCGCGAGAGAGTTCTTGGTGAGTTCTACAACTCACCCCTGGCAGTGCACCCAGGAGTCTCCAAGATGTATCAGGGCCTGAGGGGACAGTTTTGGTGGCCCGGGGTAAAGCGGGCGGTGGCAGAGTTCGTGGCCAAGTTCCTGGTGTGCCAGTAGGTGAAGGTAGAACATCGTGTTCTAGGTGGTTTGTTGCAACCTTTAGATGTCTCTAAGTTGAAGTGGGATGACATATTGATGGATTTCATCATAGGGATAACCAGGGTTCAAGGAGTATGCGACGCTATCTGGGTGGTGGTGGACCGGTTGACGAAGTCGGATCACTCTATGATGATCAAGGAGTCGAGTGCAGTGGATGCGTTAACACAAGGATAAATAGATGAGGTGGTACGATTTCATGGAGTTACGAGGTCCATAGTCTTGGATAGGGATGCATGGTTTGCCTCACGTTCTTGGAGGGGATTGTAACATGCTTTTTGAACCTAGATACATCTTAGCACCGCCTTCCACCCCCAGATAGATGGACAGACATAGCGTACCATCCAGACCTTGGAGGATATGCTGCCGGCATTGTCCTGGACTTTGGGGGATCATGGGTGCGACAATTTCCTCTGGTATAGTTCGCCTACAATAATGACTATCACTCTACCATTGGCATGGCTACATTATAAGCCTTGTACGGAAGGCCATGGCGCTCACCCGTGTGCTAGACAGAGGTCGGGGAGGCAGGTGTTCTTGGCCTGGAGGTGGTTCAGAGCACGACGAAGAAGGTTCAGCTTATATGAGAGAGGATGAAGGCGGATCAGGATCGACATGAGACTTATGCCGATGATAGGAGGAGACCCTCGGAGTTCGAGGTTGGGGACCACGTGTTCTTGAAGGTCTCCCCTCGACGTGGGAAGTGAATGTTCGGTAGGGGGAGTAAGCTTTCTACCAGGTTTGTCGGACCTTTTGAGGTGTTGCAGCGGGTCGGCGAGGTGTCTTATCAGCTGGCGTTGCCACCACCACTGCCAAGGGTGAACAATGTCTTCCATGTGTCCCAGCTCCGACGGTATCTGCATGATGATTCACACGTCCTCGACTGGGGATAGGTAGATATCAAGGACGATGCAACGTTCGTGGAGCGACCAATGATGATTGAGGGTCGTAAAGAGAAGGTACATCATGGGCGAACCATTCCCATGGTTCATGTGCTATAGAGGCATGGTGGGCTTGAGGAGAGTACCTGGGAATGGGAGACGCAGATGTGTGCCCAGTACCCAGAGCTATTTTGAGTTGTTCTGTCTTGTTTGTACTTGATTGATGGAAATCTTACTCTGTTGACTATGGAATGTAAGGTTTCCTTTTTTCTGTGGATGTGTGTGAAGTGTCCTGAAATGTGGGGAGGGGAGGACCTGATCCCTAGTTAAGACGCATTAAAGTAGATGCGCTTAAACCCATGCGGGTGATTCAGTGCCGACCAAAGCGGATAGTATCTTAACATGGAGGAAGGGAAACCCCTCACCCACATGACCGGATAGTTTGAATCTTTGTTTTGCACGATTTCATGATGAAGGGGATGTTCCTTGGTAACAAGGAGGTCTACTCCTGAGAGGTATCTTTCTAGGTGGTTGTTCGGATCCCTCTTTTTTCTGCGGGTCTGGATTTAATTCTCGAGGGAGAGAATAGTTTGAGAGGTATCTGATGTAATGGCTCAGACCCCCTGGACATTACTTTACCAAAAACACAGCTCCACCATGATGGTGGCACCGTAACGATGGCACTAGTGAGGGTGACACCGTGACGGTGACACCGTGACAGTGCCACTTGTCACGGTGGAACCGGTCACGGAGGTACCGTGACGGTCGCACCGGTCATAGTGGCACTGTGACGGTGGCGCTGTGACGATGGCACCATGAGGGTGACACCATGATGGTGGCACCATGTCCCCTCACCAAGCCTTTCATTCCATTTTCCAGTACCCCACTTTTCTCCTCCTGTAACGTATCTTTTTACGTAAATTAATCTTAATACCCTTTTTAAATTCATTTAAAGCACAGAATTGACTCCTAAAAATCCCGAGAAACATCCCTGATGGGGGATATTAAATAACTCCTTGATATCGTCGTGTGTAACTTCCCACCAACATAGGAAACCACAATCCATTTTTCCAGGAATTCAAAATTTCATATCCTGATCTCCTCTTTATATCTCTCGCTAGAGTTATCCTTTTCTTCTCAGTTGAATTTATTTCTTCTTCCTAGTGTGCTTGGAGTCCTTCTTCCCATGGCTTGTGGTGCACCTCTTCTAGAGCCTTCTGCACGTCTTGGAGTCCACATATTTCCTCCCCTCCAAGCCGTGTATCCCCTACTCCTGGCGCATGGAGAAAAACTTCGATCTTTGATCAATCAAGTAGGGATTTTCCCTTTTTCTCTCCTTTCTGTGTATCATTCGGGGTGGTTTCACTATTGTTTCTATAGGAATGGTCTAACCAAACCTTAACAAAGATAATAAAAGGGCTGTTAAAGGATTATGGGTTGTGTTTGGTTTTCTTCTATACTCTTTTTAATTTCTATATGTTGTGAATTGTACGAATTTATGCCTACTAAAAATCATGGTCTTTGGTGTTCTTTCTCTGTGAACTAATAAACTCTTGTCTCCTATGATGATTAAATTGATATAACATAGAAATTTTGTTAATAACGTGAACTCGGTGGATTAAATGGATGACCTGTAAACATATGCCCTTGTGTGGTCACCCCGATTAACTAACAGAAAGAGGAAATATATAAATGATGTGATTGAAACTGGAAGTTTCTCTACTCTGTTTTGGTAGTAGGTGAATTTTTTTGTTTGTTTGATTATGGGGTGATGTGGGAGAGGATGGGATCCTCTGATGTGACATGGTTTCTCGTTGGGAATCTGGGGTTGTTGTTGCTCTGCTTATATCACGAATTGGGGTGGAATCCTATTCTGTTGTGAAACCTTTTTATCCATAGTTATGGGGATGTGGGGGATGTATCTTGAAGCCTTATTTGGTTCCAATACATTGAGGGATCTCACTTTGATGTGAATTTACAAGTGAACTGGGTGTGAATGTTTAAATTGCTATTGGATGTAACTTTTTCCCCTAGGCTTGTTCTTATGCCGGTTAGTTTCCCAGTAGTACAAAATTTACTTGAACGAGATCACTTGAATATGAAAACAAGAATGGGTTAATTGGGAAATTGATTCTGGGAATGAGTTTTGACTCGGTTGTGAGTATTATGCTTTCTATGAGTAGTGACTAGGCTGTTCATGATTGGGTTAGGTGTGGATACCTAGGTTGGGTTGAGTGCTTGTTACCCATATATATATAATTGCAGTTCTTATGTTTCTTATTCGCGCCCCACCCAAGTTGAGAATTTAGTGCCGAACACCCCCATTTCATGGGGGAGGGAGTTTTTCCCAACACTCCTACGAGTGGCTGGTTATTAGCTCCTTTTATTCTCCCTTTCCCAAATAGCCTAAGACTCTTCGGGCAGGCTGTGATGGCCTGATGTCCATTATTATCCCAAGAATCTTCGGGTAGGGTAGTTGTGGTGGTTGGACCAGGTGTTTACGAGAAGGTTGATTCCCAAGTGTCTTCAGGATGAGGCCCAGGTGTCTTTGGGTGTGACAGTAGCTTCTTGGCCCAGGTGTCTTTGGGCGTGATAGTAGTTTTCTGGACCAGGTGTTTGCGGGCATGGTAACGTGTGGTTGTTGTGGCCCAGGTGTCTATGGGAGGGATGGTTGTTGTGGCACAGGTGTTTGTGGGCGGGATGTGTGGTTGTGGCCTAGGTGTGTGCAGGCAGGTGTGGCAGTGGGACTGTGGTGAGAATGGTGGGATTGGTTCGATACATAGCATGTCTCTAATAACCAGTGGGAAAGTGGCGTGAGGTAGCCAAACATCGATGTGCTATTACTATACCTTACTTGACTTGCATTATTTGTGGAGTGTGACTTGGTGAGGCTTGGGTGGATAGTTTTTTCTTGCTAGGTGTTTAGGTTATCTACTTTCTCACAGGGCATTATAATTCCTCCCCACTTGTGCACAAGAGTCTTTGGTTTTCCCTATTGGGTATACTTTTATACTCACCTTACATATATAAAATTGCTTCCAGGTTTCTAGGAGGATTTCGGGGATCGTGTAGGGTCGTACTAGCTTGGGCATTGGGACCGTTGAAGTTGCTGTTTTTCTTGCTTTTGGTAATTTACCTTTGTAGACACCTTGTACTTTCTGGCTTTTACTTTTGTAGTATGCATATGGGTATGGTTTTATTTTTCTTTACTCTTACTCTCAGTTTTGGCGTTGTTGGGTTTCATAATCTTATCTCCCAATCCTATTAAAATAAAAGGGCAATGCCTTCCTTTTGTGTGAGATTTTATACCCTTGGTGTTGGTCACGACTTCAGGACCTATTAAAGGCGGGTTTCGGGGGTCATTATCTCTCTTTCAACTTAAAGAAGGAAGGGCTTGGCAATCTGTTGTCCCTTCCCTTCTTTTGGTGAAGGCGGGTCATGTTAGAAGCTCTCGATTGCAACTTATTATTGGGGGGGGGGTGGGCATTACAATTTATCCAAGTTTCTATTTAAAAGTTGAGTTAACTGAGAGAGTATTGTGATGAAGTTTGCGATTCACACTCCTATTGGATTGGGCATCTCATTAGATCAGTCATCACACTGATCTTCGCATTGGTTGTTAGCCTGATTCCTCTTATTAATGGACATTGGATAGAATAAAAGGAAAATAAGGGTAATTATTTTAAGCTATTAAACACATAAAGGGGGCTCTAATGATATTAAATGGATAACATATAAATTACATTTGTCTCCTTGACTTGTGAATTTCAAGGCTTCGATCTAAGTTACTCATTATCTACTTCCTAAAGTAAATTCTTATGGGATTTTTTGTTCCCATAATAGTGGTTCATACTAATCTTATGAATTTACCAAATAATATCCCTTGGAAGTGTCTAACCAATAGTACAACAAGGCCCAATTTCATGAACCAGTTCTTGTTCGAGTCTAGCTCAAAGCGGCGTTTTTTGAGTTTTACCCCTAGATACATCAGTGCTTGAGCCACCTCTACTTGTTCATATCCAGAGAGGGATATATTTTCTTAATAAACCACTTAATATATACTCACCAAAATTTAGGGATTATTTTTTTATACTTAGTCATATTCTTATGTATTTCACTAGATGTTTCTAATCCTAATACCAAAAATAACTAATCCTATCCTCGGATACCAACTATAATTACCCTGCTCTTTATTACACATTTAAACATGACTTATTACATAAAATTGCACATAATACAACTCATAAGACCGAGAGTTCTAGTGTATTTGGTAATTATGAACATTACATAACAACTTAAAACCTTAAATATACATCTTTATTGAAATCTTCTTTTACATGACCACAACATTCCATCATGCTTAACATTGCATGAGATAACCTGAGGACATACATTTGAAAAGGGTGATTTATGAAGCCCAATAAGTGAGTAACAACGGAATAAATTAAGAATATAATACATGTTAGAAAATATGAATATCAATGGAGCATAAGTGTAACGACCCGACCCCAGTTACTCAGAGTCGGTGCATTATTACATAACATTGACATGATCACAAAAGATCAAGTCTCTAAAGACTCATTAGTTTAGTATCCTTGGAAACACTAGATATATTCATAAGTCTTACATTACATCATAAAGTGAAGAAAAAACTACAAAAACATCTTTTCTTCATATCCCCTCATACATTCCCTGTAGGTCATTCATAAAATACTTCTTCACATCCAGGGAAAAATTAAAACATTGAAAGGGGTGAGCTCAGATGCTCATTAAGGATAACAATATAGCGGAAACTTTCATAAATAAACATAAACATTTAAGGCAATGTATAAATAATAAAAAATCATTTTAAACTTGAACTTCTATATAATATGGAAAAGATAAAATGAAATAATTCCATTTACTTATTCACATGGATATTCTACTAGTAGAATAATCACATACAATATCAATAACCACTTTCATAATGATGGAATGCATAATGCTAGACTATCATAACCACATAGTCAAGGCCTTGTGCCAAGACTACAAATAAGATTTTGTCAATGACTTGAGCCAAGATACTAGTTTGTCTCATGAGACCTACCGATGAATCGAGGAGCTATAGCGGGCCCCACTCATCACTTATTAAGTCCAATGCATTCCTCATATGAACAGGTTAAAACATAACATAAACATTCATATTAAAACTATCATACAAAATGTCAATACATTCTCCATAAACCATGAATGGTATACAAATAACACATCCACAGTCAAACATATCACAAAACCTTCAATACAATATGGAAGTTTTGTATGATAATAAATCGGCTTCAAATAATCTTAAAATCCATCAAAGGATGATGACATAGATGAAATCAAAACTATTTGAGAGAAATATCTCTTTTTTTAAATCAATTAAAAGTCACATAGTTATAAAATAAAACATTTACTTTGAAAATATTCTTATAATCTTGTAAGGGAAGATTCAACGATTTTATAATGGCTAAAAATAGTTGCTCCCACCGCATAAGTTAAAAAAATACATTCTTACCTTTATTCTGTCAAACAGGTTAAAAAGGACCTTGTTTGGAAAATGACAGAAATATTTCTTTATAAACTTCTTAAAAAAAGTCAACAAGGGTATAAATGACTTTAACCCATAGTCTGTAAAATATTAAGAATGATTTGAAATACATTTTTAAGAAATATGGATGTGGATGATAAAGAAGTCCTGGTAGATAATTACGTATAAACAACCTCGGATAATGAAGAGATTGTGAAATAAACCCTTACCTTGTAATTTTAATTGGTTGAAGGTAGGTTAACCTTTTATATAATGGTAAAATAATTTTTATTAAATTATACAAGAATCATATACATTAATATGATATCATATATGATCTTTTAACATTGCTTTGTTAATAATATCTTAGTATTATCGTCGTTTCAGGTGTTAACTTACTCATTTTCTTTTATATTTTTTGTTACATAAGTTGGGTTTGTTATGGATAGGTTGTATCTTATTCATATAAAGGATGATATCAAGTCCTTAAAAATTATTTTTAATCATCAAATGAGGATTAGACTTGAATGGATATGATGGGGAATGAATCTCATCGCGTTCGTGGAGACGGTAGTCCGTACGTACGCACGAGCGAAAATATCAATATTTTGATATTAAAATAAAATATAATTGGATGGAATATATTATATACAGAATCATTATCATGTTATATTTATTATTTACATAAAATACACATCATTATTATACCCATAAAAATAATAATGTATTGAATAGCAATTACACCACGACGTGGAGACGGTAAGCCGTACATACGCACGTATGGTGACATGTCAGGCGAAGGGTGGATAGAATAATGAATTTGGTTGTACAATAATTATAATAACATCACAATATATATAAGATACTAGATTTATTATTTTAGAATGGAAACATCAAATAAAAAGGAAGTGGAAGAAGAAAGGAACTTGAAAGAGGGTGGTGAAATCCTTACCTCTTCTTTGGGTTATTCCTTTTGATTTGATCAAAAGGGCTCCTTAAGTTGGATTTATTATAAAACTAAGGACTATAGGTTGAAGTGAGAGATGTTGAGAGAATATTTTGGTAGGTTTTGGCCGAGCCAAAAGGCTTTGAAGATGTGAATTAGAGGGAAGGGGGAGTTCTCTATTATAAGAGGGGTGAGAGGCACTTTAGGAAAAGCTAGAAATATTATTTTATAATAAATTCATATTCAGTTTATAATGGCTCCAAAGTGGATTATTTAAAGGTTAAGGTGGGGATGAGTCTAAATCCTTTCAACCAATATATTTTAGACAGGTTTGGGTTACTATATTAACCTTATCATTTATATTTAACTCTTAGTTAAATAGTTTGACATTTACCATGTCTCTTTGTATTTTTATATTATATTGTTAATAAACTTACTATATACCTAAAAGAGATCCCAAAGTGGTCTAATAATGATACTACTATCATTATATAAGTCCTTTGACCGAACCATAGATTTTTAGGAATAGAATATTAATTAATAATATAATATTTGTTTTAAAAACTCTTTTATGTCAATTTTGACACTATTGGGTATTTTGTTTTTTATAAATTCATAGAAGCATTATTACTTCAAAAATAATTCATATAACCAATCCTAATATGTCATATTAACCTAGAAAATTAGTGTAATTCATAAAAAGTCTCAAATTAAATTTAGTTTGATATTTATAATATCAATTATGTTAATATTTCATTAATTAGGTAATTACTACATCACCATTGTGTTATAAATAAATTAAATTATTTAATGTTTAAAAATTATAAATAAAATAAAATTATGTCGGAAATATTTTTATCCTTTTAATTAATATTTTTAATCGAATTTATCCTATGTATAACCCTATATTAAAAATGTTTTAGTAATTAAACTTTGATTTTATCTCTTTTAACTCTTCTTTGAATTAAATAATAATAAATGTCCTAATCTAATCCAAGTGGACCTAAATGACAATATTTTATTCCTAAGGTTGTTTTTGGTCGATATACACTTGTCAAATAGAATTATGACATGTGTTAGGGTAATATTAATATCATTTTTACCCTTAATTACCCTATTTACTTTTAACCAAGGTAAATAAAAGTAAAAAGTTATTATTCTCCAAAAATTGTTTTTTTCTTATTGAACCAAATTTTACTCCTTGATATTAACCATGTATCTCGGATTTTAGAAATTCAATTCACAGAAGTGGTAAAATTAAGTTTTATGTGAATTTACAAATTCTCCTAGGAGGTGGGTAAAAGACGGTGAAAAGTTCAATAAAATTTTTATATATCTAAAATTATTATAAACTAAATCCAATGAATTAAATTGAAATTATATAGGTATTATGTATATATTTTGAGCTAAAATAAATTTAAATAAAATAAATAATTATTTAAATAAAAATTCGGTTTTAAACTATAACTAAGTGTTTTCACTATTCATCAAAAAATAAAAGTTTTCAGAAAAATACCAAAAAATAACCCTAATCTAATTTTGATATTCTGAATTCAATAATGAAGTCTATTTTACGAAATTCATAACATATAATTTTCATTTATTAATTTAAAATTAATTCCCCCTGTCTAAACCAAAAGGCATATTTTTAAGAAATAATAACTATCAAAAGTTTGACACTTGTTTATGTCCAATTTCAAAGTGAAATTAATTCCAATGAGAAACAGTGGATTAAAGGTTAAAAATTTAATCTAATTATTCTTCCAAAACATTAAAATGTATAATTCAACACTATAAATTATTTTGATTAAAAAAGTTGTTTATAGTTAAAATATAATATTTTTCAATATTCACCCAAATATGAAAGTTATCAAAAAAAAACACAAAAAAATTATTGAAACTAAATTCTTATGTCCTGATTCTAAAGAAGAAGTTAATTTTGTCAAATTGAATATATAAAATCTTCAAATATTGTATTTAAAAAGGGTTCTCCATTAAAAGGCGGTGAAATTTTATTTTTTGAAAAATAATTCTTTTCTTTGAAAAAAATGAATTTTTTCTTACATTTTGTCTAAGAAACTAATAATATGGATTATAATATTATAAGGATTATATAATGTTCAAAATTCAATTAATACTATTCATAACCGCTTTTGAACGGCTAGTTTGGTAAGTCATGATGCACTTGAACTCAGTGTTGTGTGTAGTGAAAGTTATTGCATTACTTTGAAGAAATAATGTACTATGAAATCTTGGGGTTTTACATTCTTCCCTACTTCAAAAAATTACATCCTCAAAATTTGAAAATTTTCTTCGAAAATAAAAGGTTGAAAATAGAAAATACCTTTTTGGGAAAACCCAAATCGGAAATTGGGTTAATAAAATTTAGTCTTAATAAGAGGAAAAGGGAAATGAAAGCGTCACCACCAAATTATGATCTCTATTAGGAGAAAATTGGTGGAAATTAGAGACATATAATTGGGGGAAAAATTTAAATATTTATATGTAGTGATTAAGGTCATCAATTACAAACAAGTGTAAAATTGAGGGCCTTAAATTCATCACTCTATGATGATTTAAAATACCATCGGTTCAATAAAACATATGGTATTAGGACAACAAATTTTTGGTTTTACGATCCCTTCACTAAAGTATAAGAATTAATTTCATCATAGAATAAGAGAAGAAGAAAAATATATACTTGACAAGTAGATTCCCATCCTTTAACTAATTTCTACCACAAACTCATCTTTCACTCTAAAAGATAATAGAACTTAAAAATAATATTTTATTTATCCTATTCTTATAGGGTTCAAAAAAGATGAATTTATAATTCATCTACCAGATTTTTTTAAAAAAAAGACAACATTATTCAATCTAGGACATCACATGGGCCCGTGGTAGGTGATACACCCTTGTCACCCTTTGGTTGCGGGTTCAAGTCTCGCGGCCTTGCCGGACGCGACGGGTTGCCGCCTGACCTCCGGGTTGTCCTTTTATGGCAATACAAAAATAATCTCAAACTAGATTTGTCCAAAATACTTCTGTCTAAAATCATAGTCCAAAATTTATGAGGAAGGTAAACACAATGATGATCCTTTTTTCCGTGTAATAACTTGTGAACACCTTCATCATGTATTCTTTTAAAACACTGCAACATCCTGAATTACCATAAAACCATATTGATTACATTTATGATCCCTTATTTCTTATAGAATACTGGATATACTCCTTCTATCCAAAAATGTTGTAAACTTGAACAATGATGGAATATAAAAATCATTAATCAGTTTCAAGGTAGTCAAGAATATCCAATATAATCTATCCAAATCAATCATGTATTATTCCAAAATCACTACCTCGGTATCAGAACTATATTAAGGTTTATCTTTCTCTCAACCATATATTTTCCAAAAATTTAACCTACTATTGAGTCACTTTTCTTGGTTCCACACAATATCAAGTCCTTAATGAAATAGTATTGCAGTCCAATCCTTATATACTCCATAATTATTATAACCAGTACATTTTTGATACAACACTCAAATGACATAATTCTCTAATAACAACATAAGAACTCTAATCATTCCTCCTCATCTGTGGTAGTATCATAACTTGATTATTATCCAATAGCATCATTTTGGGCATACTCTGATGATTTGGACATTGGTTCGCGTAGTGTCCCAAATCCTTTCAGATGAAGTATTGTACATTTGAAACCGTTTTCTTAACCTTGCAGTCACATACATGGTGTCCTTTTTCTCCACACTTATAACAAACTCTCATTCCCTTCAGGCAAGTTCCAGGGTAATTCTTTCCACAGTTATCACATATGGGAAAATTCTTCTTTTCCCTCTTCCCTTTATCCATCTTTCTCTCTTACATCCTTTTCTTCTCTTGCTTCCCTTCAAAGTCATATGACTCAGATAATTCTTTACTTATCTTATTAACACATGATACTATTTTTTCATATGTTAAGAGTACATGTGAGACTATTTCTCTCCTAAATGTTGGGTTAATACCGTGAAAGATTTGATCCTTCATACTCTTTGGATCATACGTATTTTTGGAGTTCACATTCCTTCTATTGGGAGCCATATTTATACAATAGCATAAACTAGGTCAGTTTATGAATTACAATGAATAATTCAAAACTTGTAAAATACCTAACGTAAATTGAACGAGTTATGGATATAATCCATAATCATAAATATGTTTTCATTGAGGAAGTATATACTCATAAGCCCTTGATAATGATTTGTAAAGAAAACGAGAATTATCCTAAGCATATCCCTCGGGAGTGTCGTAACAAAGAGTGCAACAAGGCCCATTGTCGTGCACCAGTTCCCATTCGAGTCTAGCTCAAAGCGGTGTTTTTGGTTTTTACCCATAGGTACATCTGTGCCAGAGCCGCCTCTACCTGCTCGTATCCAAATAGGGATGTATTTCTCAAAAAACTCATAAAATCTCTACAATACCAAAATTCTAGGAAGTTATTCTATTCTAATCCTCAAAGTCTATCTTAGGGCTATGTGCTCTAATCAGAGTTTATCTAAATCTAGCTTCCAAGGTTTATACTAAACTTCCTATGATACCAACTATAATGCCCCTGACCCCAGTTTCTCAGAGTCGGTGCATTATTACATAACATTGGCATGATCACAAAAGATCAAGTCTCAAAAGACTGATTAGATTAGTAGCCTTGGAAACACTAGATATATTCATAAGTCTAACATTACATCAAAAAGTGAAAAAACTACAACAACATATTGTCTTCATATCCCCTCATACATTCCCTGTAGGTCATTCATAAAATAATTTGTCACATCCTGGAAAAAATTAAAACATTGAAAGGGGTGAGCTCAGATGCTCAGTAAGGATAAAAATATAGCAGAAACTTTCATAAATAAACATAAACATTTAAGGAAATGTTTAACTAAAAAAATAATTTCAAACTTGAACTTCTGCATAATATGGAAAATTTAAAATGAAATAATGCCATTTACTTATTCACATGGATATTCTACTAGTCAAATAATCACATGCAATATCAATAACAAATTTCATAATGATGGAATGCATAATGCCAGAATATCATAACCACATAGTCAAGGCCTTGTACCAAGACTAAAAATAAGATTTTGTCAAGGAATTTTTCAAATACACTGGTTTGTCTAATGAGACCTACCGATGCATTGAGGAGCTATAGTGGGCTCCACCTGTCACTTATTAAGTCCAATGCATTCCTCATATAAATAGGTTTAAACAAAACATAAACATTCGTATTAAAACTAGAATACGAAATGTCAATACATTCTCTATAAACCATGAATGGTATAAAAATAACACATCCATAGTCCAACATATCACAAAACCTTAAATAAAATATGGAAGTTTTGTATCATAATAAATCAACTTCAAATAAGCTTAAAATCCATCAAAGTATGTTGACATAGATGAAATCAAAACTATTTGAGAGAAATATCTATTTTTTTTAAATCATTTAAAAGTCACATAATTATAAAATAAAACATTTAATTTGAAAATATTCTTATAAGCTTTTAAGGGAAGCATCAAAGATTTTATAATGGTGGAAAATAGCCGCTCCCGCTGTATAAGTTAAAAAAGACATTCTTACCTTAATTCTGTCGAAAAGGTTAAAAAGGACCTTGTTTGGAAAATGATAGAATGATTCCTTTATAAAATTCTTATAAAAATTCAACAAGGGTATAAATAACTTTAACCCATATTCTGTAAAATAGTACTAATAATTTGAAATGCATTTTTAAGAAACATGGATGTGGATGATAAAGAGGTCCCAGTAGATAATTACGTATAAACAACCTCGGATAATGAAGAGATTGTGAAATAAACCCTTACCTTTTACTTTTCATTGGTTGAGGGTAGGTTAACCTCCTGTATAATTGTGAAATAATTGTTATTAAATTATAAAATAATCATATACATTAATATGAAATCATATTTTATCTTTTAACATTGCTTTGTTAATAATATCTTCGTATTATCGTCGTTTCGGGTGTTAACTTACTCATTTTCTTTTATATGTTTTGTTACATAAGTTGTGTTTGTTATGGATAGTTTGTATCTTATTCATATATAGGATGATATAAAGTCCTTAAATATTATTTTTAATCATAAAATGAGTATTATAATTTAATGGATACGATGGGGAATGAATCTCATCGCGTTCGGGGAGACGGTAGTCCGTATGTACGTACGAGCGAAAATATCATTCTTTTGATATTAAAATAATATATAATTGGATGGTATATCATATATACATAATCCTTATCATGTTATATTTATTATTTACATAAAACACACATCATTATTATACCCATCCAAATAATAATGTATTGAATAACTATTACCCCACGAGGTGGAGACGGTAAGCCGTACGTACACACGTATGGTGACATGTCATTCAAAGGGTGGATAGAATAATGAATTTGGTTGTACCATAAATATAATAACATCACAGTATAAATAAGATACTGGATTTTTTATTTTAGATTGGAAAAAACAAATAAAAAGGAAGTGGAAGAAGAAAGGAACTTGAAAGAGGGTGGTGAAATCATTACCTATTGATCAGGTTCTTTCTTTTGATTTGGTCAAAAGAGCTCCTTAGGTTGGATTTATGATCAAACTAAGACCTCTAGGTTTAAGTGAGGGAAGTTGAGAGAATATTTGAGTAGGGTTTGGACAAGACAAAAGGCTTTGAAGGTGTGAATTAGAGGGAAGGGGGAGTGCCCTTTTATAAGAGGGGTGAGGGCCACCTTAGGAAAAGCTAGAAATATTATTTTATAATAAATAAATATTCGGTTTATAATGGCTCCAAAGTGAATTATTTAAAGGTTTAGGTGGGTATGGGTCGAAATCCTTTCAACCCATAGATTTTAGACAGGTTTGGGTCACTATATTAACCTTATCATTTATATTTAACTCTTAGTTAAATAGTTTGACATTTACCATGTCTCTTTGTATTTTTATATTATATAGTTAATAAACATAATATATACCTCCATGAGACCCCCAAGTGGTCCATTAATGATAAAATTATCATTATATCAGTCCTTATTTCTAACCTTATATTTTTAGGAATAGAATATCAATTAATAATATAATATTGTTTTAAAAAACTCTTTTATGTCAATTTTGACACTATTGGTTATTTTGTTTTTGATAAATTCATAAAAGAATTATTACTTATAAAAAAATTCATATAAACAATCCTAATATGTCATAGTAACCTAGAAAATTACTTTAATTCATAAAAAGTCTCAAATTACATTTATTTTGACATTTTTAATATCAATTATTTTAATATTTCATTTATTAGGTAATTACTGCATCACCATTGTCTCATAAATAAATTGAATTATTTAATCTATAAAAATTATAAATAATACACCAGTATGTAGGAAATCTATTTATATTTATAATGAATATTTATAATATAATTTATCTTATGTATAAACCTATATTAAAAATGTTTTAGTTATTAAACTTTGATTTTATCTCTTTTAACTCTTCTTTGAATTAAATAATAATAAATGTCCTAATCTAATCCAAGTGGACCTAAATGATAATATTGTATTCATAAGGTACTTTTTGGTCTAGATACACTTGTCCAATAGAATTATGACATGTGTTAGGGTACTATTAATATCATTTTTACCCTTAATTACCCTATTTACTTTTAACTGTGGTAAATAAAAGTAAAAAGTTACTATTCACCAAAAAATATTTCTATCTTATTGAACCATATTTTATTCCTTTATATTATCCATGTCTCTAATATTTTCTAAATTCAATTAACAGAAGTGGTAAAATAAAGTTTTATGTGAATTTACAAATTTCTCCTAGGAGGTAGGTAAAAGATGGTGAAAAGGTCAATAAAATTTTTATATATCCAAAATTATTATAAACTTACTCCTATGAATTAAATTGAACTTCTATAAGTATTATGTATCTATTTTAAGATAAAAAAATTAAATAAAATAAATAATTATTTAAATAAAAATTTGGTTTTAAACTATAACTTAGTGTTTTCACTATTCAGAAAAAATTAAAAGTTTTTAGAAAAATACCAAAAATTCACCCTAAGATAATTTTGATATTAATAATTCAATAATGAAGTCTATTTTACCAAATTAAAAACCTAGAAGTTTCATTTATTAATTTAAAACTAATTCTCGCTGTCAAAACCAAAAGGCGTATTTTTAAGAAATAATAACTATCAAAAGATTACCACTTGTTTATGTCCAATTTCAAAGTGAAATTAATTCCAATGACCAAAATTGAATTAAAGGGTAAAAATATAATCTAATTATTCTTCCAAAAAATTAAAATGTATAATTCAACACTATAAATTATTTTGATTAAAAAAGTTGTTTACATTTAAAATATAATATTTTTCACTATTCACCCAAATATGAAAGTTATCAGAAAAACACAAAAAATTTATTGAAACTAAATTATTATGTCCCGATTATAAATAAAAGTTTATTTTGTCAAACTGAATATATAAAATCTTCAAATATTGGATTTAAAAATGGTTCTCCATTTAAAGGCGGTAAAATTTCATTTTTTGAAAAATAATTCTTTTATTTGAAAAAAATGATTTCTTTCTTACATTATTTATAACAAACTAATAATATGGATTCTAATATTATAAGTATTATATAATGTTCAAAATTTAGATAATATTATTCATAACTTCTTTTGAACAGCTAGTTTGGTAAGTTGTGATGCGCTTGAACTCAGTGTTGCGTGTAGTGTAAGTTATTTCATCACTTTGAAGAAATAACGTACTATGAAATCTTGGGGTGTTACAATAATAGAAAAATGAACATAAGGCATGATATAATAGGATTATCATAACATGAAAATGTGTAAATAACTTAAAACACTACAACATTAACATAAAGAAATCAGGTAAAACCATATCCCAACATGGTGGAAAAAGTCTTATAAAGGAATTTGGTAAACCCATATCCTAAAATGACGTATCATGATCCTAAAAATTACCCAATGCATTAGAGCGCTATCAGGGAGATCCCTTCATAATCATTTCAATCTCATTCTTAAGTAGGCCACATAGATCATATAACATGGATCCATTCAACAACATCATTTATTCCATGATCAAGGAATGTTTAATACATACATGTATTTACTCAATCAACAATTAAATTTTCATAATGGTGAATAACCACGATATAGGAATGGGTATGATATTCACTATACAATGATTTTGGAATGAAAAATCGTGGTGCAATTTCGACAGCATAACGATGTCATATGAAAATTAATAAAATGGGTTGATGAGAGAGAAATAGGTATATAATCATTTATACATGAAATTGATGATAGGGTTTCATGTATCATAATTTCCCAACATGTTAAATGGAATTTTAGATGCCTAATATAAAAGAAATTCTTGAATGAAAATTAGAAGAGAGAAATCCTTTATGGAATTTTAGCATAGTAACGGGTGGGCTTAAAAGATCATAGGGGGACTAATGGTAGTAAAAGAAAGTTACCATAATGTATACATAAATTGTACAGTAATTAGGTATGCAATAAAATATCCTAAATGAAGAAAATGGAAATTAAAATGCCTGACATAAAAGAGGTGCTTGAAGAAAAAGGACAGAGGGAGATCCCTTACTTGGATGTGTGATACGAAAGTCTTAGGGGCGGCTTCCTGGGAGACTGAGGTGCCTTGGGAGGACTCTAGGGTGTAGGGGGAAGAGGGTGGTCTATATTAGAAGATCTATAGTGATGATAAGTTAGATATTGAGTTGGTTTATATAGGAAAGGAGAGGGATTTCATTATTATTTTGGTTTTGGACACTACACAAAAATTATTAAAAAAACAAAACATCCCATAGTTTTTTCCATGGTTTCTAGAAAATAGGAGTGTCATAAATAATTTTATAAGGCTAAGGTCTGAAGATATTAAAATATTGTCCTTGATTTTGTGGAGATGAGTCATACATTCAAGGAAATGATTTTAAAAGTCATAAAATATATTATAGGTCTTGGAGGATTCACCAAGGCTTTGTAAAATAAATCAAATAAACATAAAATTACATTATTTTAAATTCAAAACATATATTTGGACTAAGATACCTTTTATATTATTTTATTATATCACTATTGGGTCATTATGATGTCATAAACACATTATATATTTACATGGTATTTAATTTTTACCTAAAAATTTGATTATCTCAGAAAATTATGAAAGATTTTCTATTGAATAATTTCAATGTCCTGATTCCTAAAATATTATTTATTTTATCTAAATAATTTTATGAATATTTTTAATTTTTAATTTCAAAATAAAAACCGACATATATTGAAAATTGATGGGTTTTGACAAAAATAGTTTTCAAACCTTAATAAAAATGACATTTGACTTCATAAAACGTATTCAATCATTTATGTTTAATAATATTAATTTAATAATAATATTTTATTAAAATACTATTTATTTAAAAAATACATTAATTCATTAAAATAGATTTATTAATTGAATATGATTATTAACCAAACATACTATTTATACTTTAAAAAGAATTTATAACGTAACAATGACATAAAAAATATATTCATTATTTTTTAAAAAATAATTTACATATCCATAATGCTATGTTATTGTTACATATCCTTTATTTACAGCAGCATATTCTCTGAGAGTAAGGTGTGCGATGGTGGGGCATTATTGGGGCTATTTGGTGAACATGGTTTGGGTTGTGATCTCAATGATCTTGAACTTAAACTATAAATGTTTTTTCTCATGCTTAAGTTATTGGATCATGGCATGGGCTTGTTCTAGGGAAAATCCTAGAAAATCTTTCTCCCTTGGAAGCTCTGATAAATGATATTCATAGGGTATGATACAACTGGTTGAGGCCATCACTTCCTTTGTTTTGGCCAAGAGGATTTTTTAAAACCCTATATTTACACTAGTCATGTGATCACTTTTCAATGACTATATTGTCAATGGTAAGGATACTTAATAGTAATTTAAATCCAATTGGTTATAATAAAACAAAAGGAATACATGTATTTTCTATATCCATAAGACACTGAAACAAATGAAATTTTATTCATAAATGTTAAGGTCGTTACAAGGCTCATAATACTTTGGGTAACATTATCATGGTGTATTCCCTTGGTAATATTTTTTTAGGATATTCTAAGAACATAAACTTCTAATAGAAAATCCACATTTATACGAGTCATTGGATATTACTATCTACATAAATGTGTAATGATCCATATAATTCATTATTATTATTATTAATACATGTCATGAGTCATATAATTTGATGTATTGATTAAAACTATGACAACATATGCTTGTAGAGAGGTATGATACATTGGGTGTGTCATGAGTGATGTTGTATTAATGAATAATTTTATAAATGATTTATCCCTTATATTATTTAATATAAGTATATATCTTAGGACTTTTTTTTTGGATTTGGACTTCTTTGTTAAGTCTATAGCCAAGGAGGTGTTTTTAGAAAGTTAATTTACAAAAATTCAATTAAAGAGTAATCAAGAACATAGGTTTATGACACTGAAATGTAACCTTATTGTTTAGATCTTTCCAGATAAAGAGATTATATTATATGATGTATGTTTATAGGAGGTTAAATGATATTGTTACATTAACTTCTTTATCTATGGGAGCCTTTCCGTGTTGCTAGACACTAACCTTGGACCAAAGGAAGTGTAACCTAATTCCACAGAGAAATGGATCTAGAGGGTCACACACTAAGTTTATTCAACACCTTAGTAAACTTATATATGAATTTAACATATTGGATAAATATTATTCCCATACATGGTGGGATAACTATTCATGTTGGTTTGATTGAAAATGTTCAATTACTAGTTATTTGAGAGAATATATATGTGTGTTGAATATTAAATAAATATTTATTCACTAGGTAATTATTTATTTAATTATGTAAAATTTAAAATATTTATTTATATTTATTATTTCACAATGTAAAAAAATATTTATTTATTTAGTTACACGAATAAATAATACATATTTATTCACCAATTCAAAGAATATAATATTTATATTTTTATTGGTGAACAATGCAGTGGTATTTATTTAATAAAATAAATATTAATTATTAAAGGACCAATAAATATTAAGTAGTATTAGCTAATTGAGATTTATTGTCTCGTTAGGAATTTCATATTAAATAATATTTGAATAAATTTTAATTTATTTATTCAAGAAAATAATATTATTTTATCCATGGGTTTAGTGAATGTTAAGTAAATAATAATAATAATATTATTATTTAGACATGGGGTTTTATGGGAATTTAGAATAAAAATAAGGTCCCTTGTGCAATTATTTATTTTTTTACCCTATCACTATATAAACATGATTATGACATTTTGTGAAAAATCTAGCTTCATTCCTTTTTTTCAAACAAAAAATTCTATAGAGAATCCTCCCAAGACCTAGAGAGATTCCTCCTTAGAACACTCTAAAGAAAATAGTGTAATTATACTCCTCCACCAGAATGGATAATTATTCTCTTTAATGATTTAGTTGTGATCAAAATAAATCATCACAAGAGTTAGATTCATACACACTAGTACCTAGAAGATTCTACAATGATGATCAGAGGATTGTGAAGCATGAGAAGATCACTTATAGAGGTAATCTACCCTTGATTCATTTGACTCAATGGTGATACAACAAGATTAGTCTACTGATTTCTTAATGGAGAAATGATTACAATATCATGGTAATTATAAATCTATCTATAAATAAATTATAAATTACATGTCATGATCCTCATTTTTGGTTTTGGGATTAATATGATAATTAATTTTCTATACAATTCCATTGGCCATGAAACACTTAATTATGCACATCATGGATAAATCATTTATTACCACAAAAATTATATTTTCCATGATCGCGTAAGAACTTCTGTTGTTCCTAAAATCTTCAATCCTAGTGTATTCATAGTATAATACCTTCTACTTGTCTGAAAAATATTCCAACTTTCAATATTTCAATGTGGGGTTATTAAAGTTCATAACCAGTTGAGTTGTCCAATAAAATAGGTCAATAAAAAACATTTTATACAACTAAATTCTAATTAATAAACTAATATATCATGATGGAGGGAGACCATTGAACCACGATTTGGTGGATTTAATTAAACACAATATAAAATGTGGGTATGGGTTTTCTATATCAATTTCCTTAATACTTTCATGTTTTTATTATAATTTATATGGAATAAAATTTAGAATAATAAATATTGTGTTGAAATTATTAAGGGAGGTTCAGTGAATAGAAAGAGAGATTCCTCACTAGATTCATGTTGATCTAGACACAGTGAAGTTAGCACTATCATAAAGAAAACTTTACGATAACAAAGATATTTCTTTGTTAATTATTTGAGTTGAAGTGGTATATATGGCCTAATGATTTTGATAATAGTATAAGTATTCACTAGTCCAAATAATAAATTATTCCTAAAATTTATATGGTAATTTTGTGTAAGTCCATTGGAAGAACCTTGATATCTAGTATGTACCTCTTCATAAATTATATGTTTTTAATAATAATATTAGATTCTATTATGTATAATAAAACAAAAGTATAAAATAAAATGAATGATCATTATTTTATTACATATGAAGGATGAATGCATTCCATAAGATTAATATAAGCACAATGGGATAAAAAAACATGTAAATAAAAAGACTATAATATTTAAGTTTTCATCATAAACCCCCCATGAAAATCATTCGAAAAATATAATTATGAAAATAAGGTAAACCAGTAGAAATACAATAAGAATATTTATATTAAATGATTTAATCAAACAAGTTTTTTAAAGAAGTATGTACGGTTATAAATTGGAAAAATATAATCATTTCATTATAATAAAAATCACAGTTATAGATGATTTTAAAAACCACCACCACATGTTTCATTATTCATTTTTTAGTGATGGTCTTACAAAACCATCATTAATTCATGGTTTTTTGTTAGAAACAACCACAATTTATTAGTGGTTAAAACTATCACTAAATATTATTATTTATTTATTTTTTAGAAGTGATTTTTAAAAATACCTTGAAATTAATGGTAAATAAAAATAAAAATTAATAATTAATTAAAATTTTAATTACTTGTTAATAGTTTTTAATTAATTATGTTTTATAATGTCTAATTAGAAATTATAAATTATTTATTATTTATAATCATTTATTATTTATTATTTTTAATTTTAATCAAATATTAATTGTGAATTAGTTTTTATTAACTATTTACAAATTCTTAATTCTTAATTATTAATTATTTATATATGTGTATATTTATATATAAACTCACAAATATTAAAATTGAGGTAGAAAAGTACTTAACTAATGTTCTAACGGAAGTTAAAAATCAGACTTTAGCTTTAAATGACCATAACTATTGATCTGGATGTCTGTTTTTGCAGCTCGACCTGTTAAATCGAATCTTATAAAAAGAAATATGATCAAAAATTTTAACAATTTGGTAATAATTAAAAATAAAAAATTTATTAATGTTCTAAGTGAAGCCAAAAAACATACTTAAACTTCAAATGAAAATAACCATTGATCCTGCTGTTCGTTTATTTTCTTCGACCTTTAAAATCAAATATGATGATGAAAACTGCGATGTTTGATATTAGGGGAACCCCATAACGCATTCTTTATTGGTCAAAAGAGGCCCGAAAGGCCTTCAAATTTGATTTTTAATCTAAGGTATCAAAATTTTAGATCATTCGATGGTATTTCTACTTCATTTAAGAGGGTCATTTTATACTTTTTAGGTTTGATATGAATTTACTCCTTGGTCTTACATTCTTTTTGATAAGATGGTATTGAAATGGTAAATTAATTCCCTATTTAAGTGATTTTTTATATCAATTATATGCTATAGATTGTCTTGACATGATTAATATCAAATACTTCTTTCATTAGAATGACAAGGATTGAATCTTGACGGAATTAGGGGTTAAATCTTAGTGGCCATGGTCATTCCTTATGGTAGAAAGTTCAAGGTTAAGAATTGTGCATGTGTGTGTGTTCATGTGTATTTATAAATATTTATATGTTATATATATAGATACATATATATCAAATTATGTATATTTATTTATATATTTATATATATTTATGTATATATGTGTGTGTGTGTGTGTATTTATACATATTTATATTTATATATAATTGTATATATGTATATGTATATATATAGAGATATTTATATGTATTTATGTATATGTATATTCATATAAATTTATATATATATATATATATTTATTTATATTTGTACGCATTTATATGTATTTATATTCATAACTATTTTATATATTTGTATGTATATATTATGTGGGTATATATACAGATATTCATATCAAATTATGTATATTTATTTATTTATTTATATTTATTTATGTATATTTATGTGCACACACACACACGTATACACATACATGTTTATATTTATATCTATATATCATTATGTATATATATATATGTATGTATGTATTAATATATATTTACATACATGCCATCTCTCCTCTAATTTTTCACTCCTTTAATAGTATGGAACAATGAGTTTGACCTCCAAACTCATGACTCTAGCCCTTCTCGATATATATTTATGTAAGTTTATTTATATTTATAGATATTTATTAGTATTTATTTATTTTTATAAATATTCATAATCATATTCAAATATATTTTTATATATTTATATATATTATGTGGGTATATATATGTATATTTATATGGGATTATATATATATATATTTATATAATTATATTCAATTATATATTTATATATTTATATATTTGTGAAAATGTATATATAGTTATATATATTTATAGATATTTATATGTATTTATGTTATATATATATATATATATATATATTTATATGTATTATGCGGGTAATTATATATATAAATATGTGTGTGTGTGTATTTATGTATATGTATATGCATTTATATATCCATTTATATGCATTTATATATATTTATATGTATATATATATATTTATTATCATATATGTTTATAGATATTTATATGTATATATATATATATTTATATATATAGTAGTCCAACCAATGTCTGAGTGGTACAATTTTCTGCTCCACATCCATGAGGTTGAGGGTTCGACCCACAATGACCCCAAGCTTGGAGGAATTTTTGTTGGGTACTGTAGTAGCACTGTAGTAGGTACCATAGTATAATTATAGTTGTAGTGAAATTATAGTATCAACAACACTATAGTGGCAGTGAGTACTGCAATATGTACCATAACGGTGGCTATACTGCAGTAGTAGCGGGTACTATAGTAGTACTATTCACCAAAGGGGTCTTTGGATCAAAAGTGGGCCTTTACACCATGTAAAAAATGGTATTTCAAGCCACAAGGTCTCCACACCATGAAATTGAAAGGTTTAAATGTCATCCATGTTTAAAGGAATTTATGTCATTAGGCCTTCAGGTCATGAAATGTCTAGACCTACGAGTCATGCAAGTGTTCTCTCTCAACATAGTTAAAAAGAGGTACTTTCCTTAATAAAATTCAGGTTTGAACCCAACTTGTTTCAATATATAGTTATATATATATATGTGTGTGTGTGTACATATACATATATGTGTTAATATATATATATATATTTATATTTGATAACACCCACACACATATATTTATATATTTATATATGATTATATGTGTGTGTGTGTGTGTGTGTGTGTGTATATTTATAATTATATATATTTATAGATATCTATATGTATTATAAGTATAATTATTTACATTTGTATATAATTATATGTATATATATTAACATAGTGTGCGGAATAACGACATGAGGGAGATGCGACATAAAGACTGATATCACGATATGATGCAGACTACTCACTCAGGGTATTAGGTTATTTACTCAGAGGTATGCGAGCCACTTTCTGAAGGGATTTTGGGCCATCATGAGCTTTGACATTCATTCCATAAATATTTAACAAAATATGTCTATCAAGTGAAATCTATTCCTAGTGGGAAGGCATACAACTGATCCACTGAGATTCATGAGTGTGTGTTATTTTTGGTTTGTAATCACTACTACCATATATATATATATATATATAAATTTTTATATTTAATTATATTCAATTATATATATCTCTGTCTATGTGTATTTATATTTATATATATTCCCTTCAAAAAAAAATATTTATAAATATCATGTAGTTATATATATGTATAGATATTTTTATCTATATGAATATTTATATTTATATATACTTATATGTGTATATATATAATTATATTTTAATTATATATATATATATATATATATGTATTTATATATATTTAAAATATTTATATTTATGTCGCTGGTGTCTTAACCACATGGAAAAGGATCGCCTATTATATTACATCAACTGGAGTTCAAACCCCAATGACCCTCAAATTGGGGGTATTTTTGGACAACATCACAACATAAGAACAATAGTCATAGTGGAGGAAAACAACCATAGTGCATGGAAGAGGATCATGAAATAGGTGGGTGGGTGCTATGGAGTAGGAGGGCAGGTCATGACACATCACAATGATGTGGGTTTGGTGTGTTGGGCACTACAACACAGGAGGAAGATCCATGACGTAGGAGACTGGACTTTGTAGGGTGCTATAATGAAAATAAATGATCCATGATGCAGGTGTCATAAGTTGCAGTGCAAGAAGGGAGACCACTAGGTGGTGATGGTGCATACTATAAAAATTGGGCTTTGAGCTACTAGGACTTTAGGTATGCATGTAAGACATTTTAACCTCTATGCCTTTAATTCATGTAAGATTTCCCTTTAAACCATGTTAAAAACTTATTTTTATTTTCTTAATAAAGGGGAATGAACCCAACTTATTTTGATAAATATTTATATTTTTATATATTATGTCTTTTTGTGTGTATGTGTGTGTGTGTAAGCTCTTTGTGGTTGCAATAAATGAAAAAAACACCCCTTTGGGATAACATGGACATATAACATGCCTACCAAGTGTTGAATATTACCATAACTATCCCATTATATTTTTTCAAGCATAAAGACCCACCATTTGATAACCCTAAGACACATTTTTTCCCATAAAGGACCCTACATATGTCCTTCACTACATCAACATGTACCTATACCTACACCCTTTCCCCCATCATTTCCTACATCATTAACCATGAAAAGCTTAGAAATCCCCCATGGGAGGCTACTAGGATTTGAACCCCGGTTAGATACATAATTACAATGTCACTTGACCACATATACAAGCCCCCAATTGTAATATATATATATTTATATAATTATATTTACTATATATATATATATTTATTTATATACATTTAAGTAAATTTATTTATATTTATATTTATTTATAATTTTTTTATAAAACTATATTTATATGTAATTATATATATAAGTATAATAAAGTATTCTTTGATACTACATAAAGGGTGTGGTGGAGAGATAAACGTTTTATAGAATAACCAAGAGGTAAACATTTTGAATATAACCCTACACATAAATAAATAAATAAATAAACAAAATAAAAAATACAAAAACAAAAAAAAAAACAAAAAATAAAAGAATATAAAATAAATAAACAAAAACAAAAACACTATGTTATGATTCCCAATGGGTTTTTAAAAGTATTGAAAAATAATCATTGATACAGGTATACATTATGGTTTCAACAAAATTCCATGAATCATTAAATGATGGTTTAAGCCATCGTGTAAAACAAAAAAACCATCGCTAAATAGAGTTTTTGGTGTAGTGCTTGGATAACCATTGTTAGGGTAGCCATTGTAGGTAGCCATTGTATGAAAATTGGGTTTATTATTATATAATCATTTAAATAAGTGGTAAGATGCCCATTATATGATTAGGTAAATGTAATATAATCAATTAGAAACTCATTTTACCTTAAAAATAATAATGTTTGCTTTATGCCAGGAAATATGTTTTATTAACACGATTTCTTATTCTAATATATTTAAATAATTATTTAATTATTATATTTTTATAAATATATATTTAAATTAATTTCATGGATTTATATAATATTTATTATTATTATTTTCTTATAAATAATTATGGTATGGTATGAAATAAGAATGATGTTTTTCAAAGAAATATTTTTTCTATGTGGAAACATATATTATTTTCAATATATTATGAGTTTTTATATAAAAATTTATCCTTAATTATAGATTTATTTTAATAAAATGAATATAATATTTTGAATATTATTAATAAAAATAGATGATTTTTTAAAAATTTATAAAAATAAGACATGATAGTAAGTAATAAATGTGATGTATAATAACTGTTTTTGATAAAAAAACAATGTTTAAAGGTTATAAAAGAAATTTTATTTAAAATTATGTTTTTTAAAGTTTTAATGTTTTTATTTGGAAATTAAATATTCTAATTCAATATGATTATAAGTTTAGTGATACTTTTGAATTCAAATTCCTTTAAAAAATATAAGTTTGAATTCAAATTGAATTCTAATACTCATTATTTTATTAATATATAGAATTTTCAATAATAAATGTGAAATATTGGGAATATGTGAGAATATTATAGATATAAAACATTATTATTTAAATGTTTAATAACTAAATTCTATTTGATTGGTGGTTGAGTGATAAAGTTGAATTACTTTTAGAAAAATAAGTGTTCAAGTTCGAATCGAACTCTAAAACCTACTATTAAAAATGTTTCTAGTATATTATGGAATTCCTAAAAAAGGAATCGAATGTGTAATTATAATATAAATAAATAATTAATCAATTTATAAATTCAATATATGAATTCAAATTGGTTAGTGTTTGATAGGCACATTTGAACTCCTAAAATAAATATTTAAGTTCAATTGAAATTATACTTCTTATTAGACTATTTTTATCTAGAATTATATGGATAATTTTAGAAACACATGAAACGTATTAAAATATTTAATATATTTATAATATTAATATTAAAAGTCAAAAGATGAATTTTATTTGGTTAGATATTGATTAAAACATCTGAAGTATTTTTTAAAACAAGAGTTTGAGTTCAAATTAAATTTTATTTTCTATTATTATACTTTTATCTAAAATTATATATAACATTATAGAAAATTATGGAACATGTATTACATGATATGATTCTTAAAATATCAAATAATTATTATCTAATCAATATAAAATATTTTTTATGTCATGATAAATATGAAAATTCTTACGAAAGGCTAGTGCAGTTCTTCCCCAACATAGGATAAGTAAAAAACGGAAAATTAGTCATATGATTAGGTAGTTATAATAATATTATTGAATAAAAAGGATAAATTTGGTTATAAATATCATAACATAAATTCCTTAATTCTTTATATATTTTTGAACTCAAATTTGAAAAATAATCTAAAAAATCTTTATAAATGGTATTTTTGTTAAAAATGATTTATAAATTAATAAAAATTATAAAAAAAATATCCTGAGTCAAATGTGAATGAGTAATATTGAAATATGTACTTGAGGGAATACCAGATTGGTAAATCCACCATATAATTCTACATCAAACTTGAGTTTAAATAAGGATGGTGACTGATTTCTATGGTATTTTAGCATGGTAGCAATGTAGGTATCACAATAATGGTAAATTTTTCATAATAAAATTCATCAAAATGGGATTCCAGGCTAATAAATTAGGCCTTCAAGACATATAACCTCTAGGCCATCAATTTTAGGGCCTTCAGGCTTTGTACTAGAGCAAATTATAACTCATAGAGTGCAACACATTATGAAGGTGGTCACGGATGAAGTCAACCAGATGTCTGATTATCATCAGATTGATGAATTTTATTTAGAAGAATTAATGGTCTATCTAGATAATGATTCATTGAAGTCCTCACAAACTTTTATATTGGGAATTGATGATAGGATACATCTAATTATTTAGAATGACATGAAAAAATGGAAGAGATATAGGAAGGAATATTTTAATTTTGGTTTTTTGGGTTACATATGATCCTTTGGGCCATGTAATGGGACTTCATGACATAATGTCTTTTAGGCAATAAAAGTGTGATAGGTCTTCAGGAAAAAGGTACTTTGGACCATGTAAGGGTTCCATTTTAACCCTTAAAATATGGTTTATCATGAAATAGAATAAAAATGGAATTTAAGAGAGTAATTTTCAAACATATATTCTCTCATGAACCAACCTGGGTCAACCCTGAACTGGTAACCCAAGCTGGCCCGTGACAAGGCCTGAAGAGCATTACCAATCCCCACAGGTTGGAAACTAGTGTTGAGTATCAAAATAAAACAGTTAGTAATAATTTATCCCACAAACAAAGGAAAAATAAGTAAACATAAACAAAAAAATAGATAAACACTTATAGTAGAAATAAAATAAAGTTTCACAACTAAACATACCTCCAAGTGACCTTGTGGATCACCACCAAACATAGAAGCATGCTTGATGCAAGAGTTACCCAAAACTAGAACCTAAAACTAAAAATATAGAGTAGGAGTGGGAACCAAGATGCTCAGTAAGAATTAAAAAGGGTAAATAATTCCCTATGCTCTTACATTTAAAAGAAAACCAAATCATGATCATTTAAAAATAAGACATAAAAAATAGTGTTTTTAATTCATTTTCAAAATCAAGTGAAAAGTTTTAATTTTCAATAAAATAATTTCTCTTCTACTACACTTTCGAAATTGATTCCCAAAATGAATTTACCTATCCAAATGAAAGAAAAATGATTCAGATTAAAATATGGTTTTTACAAAAGAGAGAGAGATCAAGCATGAAAAAGTTGAAATGAAAATCATATCAAAAGCACCATAGGAGAACCCCCAGTATTAATCTATCTCAATTAGGATACTAGAAACCTATACCTCGGTGTAAGGTGGCTTAGAAACCACAATCACAACCTTCTCATGCATGGGCCACTAGGAGGTAACACCCAAATAACCTAGTGGTCTCCTATCATCATCATAGTTTTGTTAGTGTTGTAAGCATAAATACATCTAGATGAAATTGGGATAAACCACTTACATATCATCTAACATACTATAACTATCCATCTCACCTAGATACACTGGGTTACCCATGTGATCTATTCTAAATGGTGGTGATATTTTATCAAGAAAATATATATAAAAACCCCCTTTCTTTTCCAAAAACTCATCCAACATCCCACCATCGATATCCCACCTTAAGCACATTCCCCTTTTTATGTCACACAATAAAGTATAAGACTCCCTACTAGGAACATACCACAAGTCACACATTAACACTTGTATCACATTTCTCAACTAAGGGGAATGCCTCAACAGGGGTTTTCCATTTTTGAAAACCATTCCATAGTGCCAAATTAGCCTCATTACTTTACAATAAATATTATAATTTTAGAAAACAAGGGTTTTCCCCACCTTTAAGTCCCAAAATTATTTTAAAACCCAATTTCACAACCAAGGCAGAACACCTTTAAAATCAAGATACAAAACTTGCTTAAATTGATGTAACCGATTGGAAAAAATCATTACACACTGAAACCATTAATGAAACCACTTTTAAATATTTAAAATTAAAGATCAATTGAGCATTAAAAATATGCCAATATTTAAAAAAAAGTCAAAGACATGTTTCAATATGAGAAAATTGTGTCTAAAGCTTAGATAAATCACATAAAACAAATAAATAACTATTTATAACAATCGCAGCCACACCACATAGCATGAAAATACCATATAAATATAAAACATATTTTTAATGAAATCAATCAATCATAGTTTTGAAATTAAAGGGCTTGTCATATGAATACTACCTCAAACATTCCTCTCTTTGATGATGGTCACCCAAACTGACACTTCACACTTACACACACATGCATTTATAAACACACACACACACACACACATATATATATACCCATAGCTGTATTGTGGATATTCCCTATGCCATGAGGGAATATTTACAAAGAGGGAATATATATATGCTTTACCCAATGCGTATACATGTAGGAACTCTCGACCCACGCAACCCAAAACCACCGCAGTGAGTTCCAACACACTCTATAAATATTACCAATAACTTAGAAATCACAAAACCCATAAAGTAAAATTAAACTGAAGAAAAATAATTTAAAACCATTATTTAATATAAAGGCGGTCAGAACAAAATGGTCTAAATTGCATCGCCTTTGGCGAAGGACAACGAAACACACCTGAATGAGTCCTGAAAGACTAATCACCTACCCTTTTGAGGATAAAAACATCAAAAATCTGTTCGCTGTAATCCATATGGTTCATTAGAACCAATTTGGGTGACGTGAAAGACAAAAATCAGCCAAAATAAGGAAGGAAACAGGAGAGAAGACTCACTAGAGGGATTCACACCCAAAATCGAGAGGTGGAGAGGTTTCTGAAAGGAGGAAATGGCATGCCAGAGCTCTCAAGATCATCCAAGTCATGTGAGAAATAGAGGGGATGACTACATGATAGAGAAGGGTGGGGGTGAAAGATGAAGGAGGAGGTATGGTCATCATCGTCATCCTCATAGGATTTCCAGTGGGTTCCTGCTGAAGGGGTGGGGGTCACACATGGAGGGAGAAATGGGGAGGCAGTCTACATGGGGAAGATAAGAGGAAAAGAGATAAGGGGTAAAAAGAAGAGAAATAAATAAAAACCTAAAAGAACTAAATATAATAATAATAATAATAATAATAATAATAAACCTAATAATAATGATAATGATAAACTTAACTATAATAATAATAATAATATTCATAATAATAATAATAATAATATTATTATTATTAAAAAAATATTTTAATTTTATTTCGTTTAACATATTTTATTTTATTTTTCATTCAATTTAATTTAAATTTAAAAACTTGTAAACTACATGGTTCGTGCACGGTTTACCAAACTGTGCACTAACTGTGCTATGGCCATTTCCAAGTCCATACACACCTCGCATGATTACATATAGCCAGATGTATGGTTGATAAAACCATACTCAAACTGTTCCACTCGTCACTACCCACCTATAGAGCCAAGCCACACACTTTTCACATAGTTTAATAAACCGTGTGCAATTCGTGTGCCATATCATATATCTACCTGGGAACCTACATGTGTATCACACAGTTACTCATAACTATGTGGGATAATCATTCAACAGTAAAAAGGCTTTCAAAATTTTAAAATCTGACACTCCAACTACCGAAACTCAAAATAAGGACTAAAAGTAATTAAAATAAACAATATTAATTGTATGGGTGTGATAATTCTACCCCACCAGAAAAAAATTATTCCCCAAGAAAGTCACCGAGCCAAATGATGAATAAAACTAGGGATCAAATCTAAAAAAGGCCAATGAAACCCTGAACTCGTTCCAACTTTTTACTTTACCAGTCACACCCGACCATCTCTAATAGAAACCACATGATAATAATAATAAGAAAAAGAAGAGGGTTATCCCCACCACAAGAACCCAACTAGAACAACCACCATTGAGACTCTCAGCACATACAAACTCTAGAACTAATAACATGGACCAAAGTGGGAACTGCCAACAATGGAAAACAAATCCCACATAAACCAAATATTTAAGAAACCATAACAAGATCCATGGTGGGTCTCCCTACCATTTGAGAATTGACTAACTTAGGCCAACTAGCATAAAGCGACATGAGAACTTCCAACCCATACTAGAAACTCCAGACACACAGAAAAACCCACATAAAGAGGTCAATCCTAACAATTAACTAAACCAAAATTCATCATTTCCACAAGACACGACTGCCTCTAAGATGAGCACAACATGAAACAAAAACAATACACAAAAGGTTTTAGCACACCAGAGAGACAACCATTCAAAGAGTCACATTTGAGGAGGCACAACCGCTATAATTACAAGAAAACAATATCACCAAACCTTCTTATAACCAAATTATAGCATTCAGTGAAACAATTCCACAATAAGGAAATGATACCTTCAGGCCTCTTAAAACACAATAGAACCTTTAAAGACGAGGAAGCTACAACAGAAAAATTTAAATTGTATTTATCCCAACATAGGAGACAAAAATTGGACCAAGGTCTCCGCACACCCAATAATTTTCTGACTACGTGAAAATATTCACTCCGAGACCTATGGATGGAGCTTTGATGTCTTGAAGCAGCTGGTTCCCCATATTCAGAAGTTGGCAATCTCGATTAAAACTTATCTTTTAGTAGTGAGACTCATAGAACACCTCAAATAAACCAAACGACTACACCAAATAGAACATTTTTTCATATAAAAATGATACATTCTTCTATTTTCTAGCTAACCAATGTAGGAAACAAACCAAGAAGGATTGGGTGCGGTACAAGGTCAAGGAGGGATCCAACCTCACCTCTCAATTCAGAGTCTGGGTAGAGTCATCAATGGGAATACTCAGAGAAACACTCATTCAAAATTTACTCAAAAACTATAACTACCTCAGTTTTTGACTAGTTAAAACATCTAAAAAATGACACAATAATTCCAAATACTGATCATCACCTAAACACAGATAAAGGCATCCTAGAGTTCCACCATTTTTTCCTTACTCGGGATTTTATGGGGAATAATCAGAAACAAGAAGCATGCCATTGGATCAAAACACATAATAAATCTAAATTCCAAACTTTAATCAAAAATCAAAACCCAAACTGAAAAATAAATTTCAACCCCATTTTCAGCATGTCAAAAGTAAAATCCCGTGAAAAAGGAAACCAAACACAAAAAGAAAACATTAAATGATCACTTTCATTACAAAATATTGAAACCTCCACTTTTGAAAACTATTTTTCAGTAAGAAAAAAACATAAATATCCACCATTGTTATTATATGAAGTCTCACATATATATATATACCCTTGATCTAGCATAATCACCTATCAAAACATACTATCAATTATCCATTTTCTACAAACTTAAATCCATATATGTGATCATTTATAAAAATACCAAGGATCAATTCAAAACATTTATCAATTCCAAAATAGATCATTCATCATAAAGCCCAAATTCCCAACCAATTTGATGTATCCACATATCATTAAATCCACACATTACCAGATTCCCAATATGTTTTATTTCAAACTCTAGAAAGTGTTTCCAAAGTCCCAAAATAATTTAAAAAAAACCCTTCCATTTTCCCTTTGAAACCCCACATTCCATTAAAAGAAAACAATTTCTATTTCAAAAACCATTTTCCAATACCAAATCACATTATATTTCGAATAAAACTTTTCCTAAAAACTATTTTCATTTTTTTGATCCACTCACACCAACCAAAACAAATCCCAAACACTACTCACATCAAAACATCCAAAAATAAAAAAACTAGTGGCTATGCCAACCCAACCACATGGCTTAACGGACAATTTTATAAGAGATAATCAACCGCAGGAAGTACCTGGAAGCATGAACTCAAGTTGTACATGGTTTTCTACTCCATGCAAGCCCATAGAGTAACATAAACTCACTCCCATTGTCATTCCTTATCCACACATAACAAAAAAAAAAGAAAAATTGAATTCTCAGACCACCCATGGTAACTCGAGGCTCAGGAAAGAATAGGGTTCATGACATACATCCTGAACCTACCTCTCGAGTCTCGATAGTCTTAATATCCATTCTATCTAACACCCCAAATGACAAGGGCTTGCTCTAATTCCATTTTTTCATGAACCAAACAGGTTGAAACTAGAACCAGTCACCCAAGTAGGCCTATGAAAAGGCCTGAAGGGTGTTCCCAATACCCATGGGTTGCAAACTAGTGTCTGGAATCAAAATAAAATAGTTGGGAATTATTTGGTGCATAAAAAAGGGCAGATAAATAAACATAAACTGAAAAAAACTGATAAACACTATCAGCATAAATAAAATAAAGTTTCACGACTAAACATACCTCTAAGTGACCTCACGGGTCACCACCAAACACAGAAGACTGCTCACTTCAAGAGAAACCTAAAACTAGATCTTGAAATTGAAAATATAGATTAGGCATGAACACCGAGATACTGAGTAATATTTTCAGGGATAAATGAAGCCTTATTCCCTTACCTTTAAAAAGAAACCCAAATCTGTCTAATTTGAAAATAAGACATAATAAAATAATTTTTTTCATTCCTTTAAAATTAAAGTGGCAAGATTTATTTTTCAATAAAATAATTTTTCTTCCACTATAGTTTAAAAATATATTCCATGAATGTATTAACTTTTAAAAATGAATGAAAAATGATTTAGATTAGAAAATGGTTTTTAAGAAAGAGAGAGATCAATCATGAAATAGATGAAATGAAAATCAAATCAAAAGAACCATGGGAAAACCCCTAGGTTTAATCTAGCTCAAGTGGGATAGTAGAACCTCATACCTTAGTGTAAGGTGGATTAGAAACCACAATCACAACTTTATCATGCACGTGCCACTAGGACGGGACACACCAATGGACAAGTGGTATCCCATCATCATCACTGTTTGGTTAGTATTATAAGAGTCAATCCAACTAGATGAAATTGGGATGAACCACTCCATATCATCTGTAATACTAGAACTAGAAAACCCACCTAGATAATTTGGGTTAATCGTGTGCTCTATTCCAAATGGTGGTGAGATTTTATCAAGAAAACATATATGCACAAATCACTTTATTTATCCAAAAACTCATCCAAAAATCCCATTACTGATCTACCACCTTAAGCACATTCCACTTTTTATGTCACACAACAAAGCACAAGCATCTCCACTAGGCACATACCACAAATCACACATTAACACTTGCATCACATTTATCAACCAAGGGTAATGCCTCAAGGGGGATTTTCCACTTTCATAAACTATTCTCAAAGTTCCAAAAATATATCATTAATTTATAAGATATATTATAATTTTATAAAACATGGTTGTTTAAAACCTTTATGTCCAAAAATTATTTAAAAACCCTATTGTACAACCAAGGAACCACACCTTTAAAACCAAGCTAGAAAACATGCTTAAATTGAAGAAACCGATTGGAAAAAATCATCACATAATAAAACTATTAAAGAAACCTCTTTTAAAGACATAATATTAAAGATCAATTGAGAATTATGAATACACCAATATTTACAAAAATGTCAAATACATGTTTCAATATGAAAAACTTCCACTAGAGTCTTAGATAAATTATGCTAAACAAATAAATATCTATTTATATCAATCACAGCCAGACAACATAACATGAAAATAATATATAAATATAAAAGATAATTTTAAAACAATAAAGAGACAATATATTTCAAATTAAATGTCTAGGCATAGGGATCATACCTCAAACATGTCACTCTCTGACGACGACCACCCAAACCGACACTTCTCACTTCCACACACATGCATCTAGACACACACACACACACACACATAAATACCACCAGCTGCATTGCACATATTCCCTATTCCATGAGGTAATATGTAAAAAAATGGAATATATATATATATACCTTACCCTATGCATGTATATGTAGGCACCCTCAACCCTCGCATCCCAAAACTACCACATCGAGGTCCGACTCACTCTATAAATATTACCAATAACTCAGAAATTACAAAACCCCTTAATTAAAGTTAAATAAAAGTGAAAGAATTGAGAAACCTTACATAATATAACGGAGGAAGGACTGAAATGGTCTGAAATGCATCACCTTTTGTGGTGGACACCGAAACATCCTAGAATGAGGCTCAAAAGACCCATCACCCACCCTATTGGGAAGAGAAAAACCAAAAATCAGTTAGCCAAAAACCCTAGGTATTGGCCGAACCAAATGGGGTGAAGCCGAAGAAACAAATCGACCAAAATGTGGGATAATATAGGAGAGAATACTCACCATAGGGATTCACACTTGAAATTAAGAGGCAACACAGTCACTAGAAGGAGGGATCAATGCAACAGATCTCTCCCAGATGGCCATGTCATGTGAGCAGGAGGGAGGTCGGCCACATGAGAGGGGAGAAGGGGGGGGGGATGAGGGGGGATGGGTGACCATTGGAGGAGTAGGAGAGTACTGTAGGGTTCTTGATGAAGGGGGGATCACACACTCAGAGGGTAGTGGGGAAGAGGCAGGCTGCACGGGGAAGTGGGAAGGAAAATATAGAAGGGGAAAAAATAAAGAAAATAGAAATATAGAAAAAATGAAAGACCTAAAAAAACTAAATATGATGATGATAATAATAATAAACCTAATAATAATAATGACGATGATAAACTTAACAATAATAATAATACTAATATTCATAATAATACTATCAATATTATAATTAGAACATTATTTTAATTTTATTTCATTTTTCATATTTTTTTTATTTTATTTTTCATTTCATTTTATTTTCTTTAAATAATGGGTAAGCAAACATTTTAGGAAAGTTTTACCAAAACATGCACTAACCATGCTCTATCCACTTTAAAGATGAGACACCCCTTTCATGGTTACATACAACAAGACACACAATTGATAAAAACGTGCTCAAAATATGTCATTCGACACTTCCCACCTACAAATGCAAGCCGCAAGATTGTCACATGGTTTAATAAACTGTGCGCAAGTCATATTCCATAAATCATACCCACCTGGGCACCCACAAGATCACCGTGTAGTTACGAATAACTATGCGCGCTAACCGTGCAATGGTAAAAAGGCTTCTAAAATTTTAAAATTTGACCTACCTTCTACCAAAACTCAAAATAAAGAATAAAAATAATTAAAATAATAAATATTAATAGTCGAGGTGTGAAATCTTCCTCTTTCCCATTTATGATCCACTTTTTAATTAAAAAATACATTTTTAACACTATGGTAATGAATATTTTCAAAAATACCATCGAATATTTTTTATAAAAGGGGACCCATTCTACCCTTTAAAAAACACATATACTGTTTTTTTCTTTATCTTCTACCCAAAAAAATCTCTAAAATTAACTATACATGATATTAAGTCTTTGTTAAATCCAAATGTGTCTCCTATAAAGGATTTTATCTCATTCTTGAGGAGATGAATCAATTGTCAAGGCAAGGGTTCCCAAGTAACTCTTTCATTTTTTTATTTTTGATTATTTTACCTTAAAAATCTTTGTTGGTCAAAGTGAGAATCTCAAGAGGGGGGGGGGGTGGTGAATTGAGTACCCAATAAAAATTTCTATTAAAAATGGATTATTTTGAAATCCGAAAAATGTTTAAATACAAGAAATTTTATCAAAATAAGTAGTATGATATATATCTTAATCTTTCTAAATATTTATCTAAATATTTATTAGTTCTCTTATGAATAATATATAATATTATTGAATCATTTGAAATTAATTAACTTGATTATAATACTATTTGAACACAAATTAAGATAAACTATGAAAGTATTATTTTTTTACCAGTAAAAATAGATTTCATTTTTAAATAAAAAATAAAGTAAAACAAAATTAAAACACATAGTGGAAATATTGAATACTATAGGTTCAGTCTCAAGTAAAGGATTATTACTCCCTACTTGGTGATCACCCAACACCAAGTAATTTATATAAGATAAACTAGATGATACACAACCTATATTGGGTTCATAAAACAGTTTACAACTATCTAGGTCACAAAAGACCTCTTCCCCAATTATGCATGGAGTAAAAGATAAACAAGCCACCCATGGACCACTATCACTCTTATCCATGGGATACAAAAAATAAAAAAAAAGTTTTTGAGAAGATATCTAACATATTCCAGTTTAGTGTAAGAAACAATGTGCGTGCGGTAAAGTAGATTAAGCAAAAAACTACTCAAAATGTAATAAAACTAAAGAGTATCATGAAATCTTGGAGTGTAAAGTTTATAAGTGCTTGGTTTGTTGTAATGCAGCTTGTGACACAAGATTTGAATCAATAATGAATCTTGAGTTGGGTTCATTTGAAATCTTCAAGAAAACATAATATTACAACTATTTTTTTCTGACTGAAGGAAAGCAATGGATGTGATGATAATTGGATTCCTCATTCGAGTGTTCACAATAGGTGATCTATTTTTGTTTTCAATTAGGGTCAACTCTTTAAATCTCAGATATTTAGTTAATCACAAGATATTTCTTTCCACAACATTTTTCTATCTTCGCATTTTTCTCTATACGACTCTGTGTGTGTATTTCATGATGAAGTGTGATCTACTTTTTTTAGTAGTATCATGAAAATCCTAATCATATGCTGAATCATACTACACGTTTTGACATTCTTTGTGTCTAACATTTATGATGCAATAATTAAAATAGAAAATGGAATTAAATTTGATGAATATATCCATTAGAGTAATATAATTCAAAAACAAGTAAAGTAATAAAAACAGTGAAGGTGTCTTAGGATCTAGAGGTTTCTCACTTGACAGTATGTTTCTTTGGCAATACGTGGATGGTGATATGTTTCTAGAATTGTCTTAGACTTAGCCAAATTTTATGTATGCTGGTGGTGTCTGTGGTTTGATGGTGTATTCTATGGAAATGTCTCATACTTAAGGTAATTTTTAAGTGATGATGATATGATAGTCTGACGGTGAGACTTGATAGTTCCTAATAAAGTGGTATCTCATACTTAGCTACATTAGTGTTATGGTAGTGTTTAATCCCAGTGGTGTGTTGACCAAAAATGTTTCATACTTTTTCAATTATTTAGTCCAAAGGTATGAAAATATAATAGTGTGATTTCTTAGTGGTATCTTAGAATTATATATTTTTATGCTTGTAGTTTGTCATGGAAAACAGTGTATGTCTCAATGGTGTCTCATACTTAGATGAATTTATCACATATTCTTTGAATATTGTTTGCTTACAAGAAAACAAGAAATTCATCAGTATCATTAGAATCATGATTTTGTGATCATTAAAAATAGGAGTTCAAGAATATACCCTTTTTTATGATCACAAATAATGGAATCAAAATAATATTATAAATTAAAAAAGGTCAAAAAATGTATTACAACATGTTAAACATGATATCCAAGATAAGATTCAAATATAAATCAAGGATCATCATTAGTAGTAATTGTATATGGTATCAAAGAAAATAATAATATAATAGAGAGTATCAAAGGTAATTATCATGAAATGAAAAAATTGTATCAAAGATAATATGTTTAGATAACTAATAAACATTATCCCATAAAATAATTCAAATAACATTTTATAGGGATAAACATAATTCTATAAAATAATTCAAAAAAAATTTATGTATGCCATAAAAATTCACATAAAAACGTATTCCATAAAAATTATCCTCCTTTTGGGATTATAAAAAAGCTAAGGAATAGGAAAATAAATGTAGTAAATGCAAGAATAAGATTTGAATGGAAGAAAAAAGAAAAAAGAGAAAGAATAAGATGTAATAAAGACATTCAAAAGTATGATAAAAAAGTTATTACAATTTAGACCCCATCAAAGATAGTACACCTAATCCAAAAATATAATGGTTAGGGTTTGGTAGAGGGATCCATTGGGTCTTTTCCTTTAGCCTTTGATTTCTCTTGCTCCTTATCGAAGGTAGCAGGATCATCCTGAGGAAGGGTAGAGGGGGCACTAAGAGAATGACCAAGGAAAGCCCAAAGGGGATGATCTTAGAAAATAATAATTGCCCTCAGCTGGCACACATCTTGTGTAGGATTCATTGAAAAAAGGTGAAAATTGGTTGGAAGAGGTACATGGGAACCACCAGTAACTTTAGGTCTGAAAGAGAACTGAGGATTAATCAAAATGGATGTTTGAGAAACCATTTCTTGTCCTTTATCATGATAATATGGCTTCATGAGATTGATGAAATCTATGATAATATGGCCACTAATTTCCATTTCACTAAAGAAATAAGACTTCTCTTCCATGAAACTGTTCAAGACTAAGGTCTTCTCCTTGAGAAGGCTAACTTGTGTTTTGAATGCTTGCGTCATATAATGCATTTTAAAATTATTAGATAAGAATTTAAAATGGGAATCTAAATCATGTTTTATATAGATCCAAGATAGATAATACTTTAGGGACTTGGTTATAGTCTCTTTATAATCATGCATATATTTGGCATAACTAGAAACCATCTTGAGAATATGGTTAGAATTATATTGAATTCTATTTAAGTTTTCTTGGGGATGATCTATGACACTACCTAAAGCATTGATAAATATAACTCTAAGATCATATTTGACAACATATCATAGCTGATCAGCATCATACCGTGGAGGAGGAGGTGTATCAGCAATAAAATTATATAAAGAATTATCCTAAATAATTTTGAGGATACCAACCAAAAAACCATTAAAGTTAGATTTCATTTATTCAACCAAATAATTGAGAGTTTCCAGTTCACCACTTATACTCTTACTCTAAATATCTATCTCATAAACATGATTCATCATATTAGGTTGGATATGTTGAATATACAACTCAAATACGTATCTTTCATCCATTTCACTGAGATTTTTCAAAATAAGGGATTGATTCCTTAACCACTTGCGAAACTCAATCATCAACTTTTCACCAAATACATTTATGTTATCTTGAGTGACTATATCCATTGGGAAAACTGGTAGATCTGAAACATGTTCAGGCATAAGATGTCTCATAGAACTAAAAGTTTCAACTAGACCTTCATGATCAACCTAGGATATCAAGGATCCCTTAGGATCACCTTCAACACTACTTATAGGTTTATCATTCTTTGGATATCTTCTTTAAATACTAGAGAACGTTCCCCACTCCTCTTCAATAGGATAAATCCAATATTCTGAAATAAAAAATATGGAAAGAGGTACCACATTGGCAGAAAAAACCGAATCTTTGAGATTCCTCTGACCTTCTAAAATTGGAGAAACCACTATCTATTCAACACCGACAGGCTCAGATTCCAACAATGTACCAATAGTTGGGGCATCCTGCATCTAAATATCCTTTTGGTAATCAACAACAATTGGGCCACTATTCACATTCTAATCCACATGATACTTTTGAACATTTATAATAGCTAAATTTTCATTACTAAATTCTTCCTCAATAAGATCCTTCTTCTCATATTCAATGAAATACTATTCCATGGTAACTATAACTCTCGACTGTTCAGCCACAACGGAATTTGAAACATCTTGAACTGTAGCTATTAATGTGGCTTCAACATCATCAACAACTATAGATACATAAAAAATATCCACTAATGGTGAATTCCCCCCCTAAAAAAATGCATCTTTAAACTCTATAGGCATTTCAACATCCTTCTTATTGATTAGGTCACCACCATCATCATGTGAAACATCCTTTTAATATGTTTCTTCTTTCTCCTCCTCCTCATCACCTTTAGTGGATTTCAAAATTTTATATTGATCATCTCCAGAGACGTCATTCTCTTCTTCATCACTTTTAACCAACTAATCTATTTTTGGCAACCTCCTAGGTGGACTAGGAGCTCCAATGGTAATGGGAGGTGCTTTTGGAGAAATTTTAGGGTCACTACTTATATCAACAGATAGTTAATTTTTTACTTATTCACCAATAAATTATTCCTCATATGATTATTCCAAAACTTCATCAGGCTCCAAGCCTAGATCAACTTCATTCTTAGGTCTGGTTGAATGATCAACCAGATTATACTCAACAAAAAACTTAGCAGTATCACAAACCCATTATTTCTTCTATGGGTTCCAGCTTATCATCATTCTTGAACACGTGGAAATAGTTATACAGAAACCACTATAGTCAATAAAAGTCTATTCATCATCATGAACTAAGCCCTTGGACTCTAATATGGTAGAAATCATCTTTGGGAAGGTCAACAAATTTGATCTGGAGGATGGTTTAATCATCTCACACATATGTACCAATAGATATCTAAAGTTATTAATCTTGTAACATTCTATCATAATAAATATAAGATAAAAGTCTTGATACCTTAGGGTTGAAAAATATCCTTTTCTTGGACATTAGTTATGAAACAATAACTTAAAAAACAATATACATTCACCATCCAACTCTGAGGAAACAATCGTTATGGTTTTTCCCTCTCCTATTAGAATAGAAATGGAATCCTCATAAATTAAAATATCAGTATATTTTGGAATGATCCCTTGGTAATCATCAGATATTCCATCATAAGGTATATATAAACCTTAAGACCATTATCTTGGAGAAAAACCGAACACCTGTCATTTGACACAACTTTTAATCCAATCTTCTCAATATTCATTAAACACAAGATTCATGTTCTGATAAAACTCATTTACCAAATTTAGGTAGAAAAGCATATTCTTAGATGAAAACCACTACAACCATCCTTGGTCTTGGATAACCGTAAGTACCAGAGACTTAATCGACATCAACCACTTCACGTCCACTTTCTTTTCTACAACAACAACATATTTGACAAGCTCTAAATTAACTGAAGAAACAACATAAGATGCACTCAACTATTTCTTTTAATTATTAGAATATTTACACTTCAGAGGATAAAAATAAAAATTACGCTTCAATATCAACATTCGTATCAGATCAGAAATATCGATCGAAGGTAATTATAAGGATTGAAAAGAGAAAGACTAAAGGGTTACACTGGGCTCGAGAGAGAGAGATACACGATTATCACGCAAGGATCATGGTATGTTGGTAATAGAAATTTTTCTAGTTTAATATCATTTGTGATATTAGGTATTATAAAAATGAAATTATAAACGAAATTGAAATCAAAATCGAGGCAAAAAGACACATAGGGTTTTTGTTAATAAAATAAACAGGGAAATAAACCAGTGGTTTAAAATATTGAGAAACATAGAATAGTTTTTTTAAAATTCATGAAAGTAAACAACATGTTAAATCAAAGAAATGAGAAAGAAAAAGGCATTATAATCCAATGGTATGAAAAAATGGTATAAAAAACCAATGGTATGAAAAACCAACAGTATAATAATGAGAATTAATCTTAACTAAAACTTATCATTCCCAATTCATGTTTGATATAATTATTTCTCTCATAATTCAAAGGCTTAGTAAAAATATCAGCTAACTAATGTTCTATTCTAATAAATTCTAGAGTGATATCTTATTTTTCAAAAAAATATATCAAAAAGTGACGTCTTATATCAATTGATTTTTTTCTAGAATGAGAAAAATGATTCTTAGAAATGTTTATTGAACTTGTATTATCATAGTTTATAGGGAAATGTCATAATTGTTATCCTTGGTCTAGTAGAGTGTGTTTCATCCGTAAAAATTTTACCCAGTAACTACCTACCAGTATGTATTAAACTTTATAAATAGAAAATGTAACACAATTTTTCTTTTTTACTACACCATAAAACTAGACAATTGTCGAGAAAGTGACATATTCCTGAGGTGATTTTGCTATCTAACTTGCATCCACCAAAATCAGCATCAGAATGACTTACTAAATCAAATTATTGGCCTCTAGGGTAAAAAAATCCTAAATTGTTTGTATACTTGAGGTATTGGAAAATTCTATTAATGGTAACTAGGTGTAACTCTTTTAGGTTTGTTTGAAAACGAGCACACATACATACACTAAAAATAATATATGGTCATATAGAAGTCATGTAGAGAAGACATCCAATCATACCATTGTAAATGGTTTGATCAACTATCTTCCCAGCTTCATCATGATCCTATTTACAGGTGGTACTCATAGGAATATCAATACCTTTAGTGCTATCTAGATTAAAATGTTTTAAAATATATTTTGTATATTTATTTTAGTTCAAAATAATTCATTCCATTTTTTAAAAAATCTAAAATTCAAGAAATAATTCAAATTCACACATTAAACGCATTTCAAATTCATTTTTCATAATTTTAGAAAAATTAGTACATAAAGAATTTTTTTAAGATCCAAAAAAAATATCTTGATCATAGATATGTACTAATAATAAATATTTTAAAATTCATTTTATGACAAGGTTATGATTGTAACACCCCAAGCTTCAATGGTACAGTTCTCTTTGAATAATACAATAGCTTGTGATGTACCCAACTTCGAGTTCTAACACACACCACAACCAATCAAACTAGCCATTATGAATAGTAATACCCACTTTTTTAAATTTTATAAATTTTATCTTTAAAAATGGACTTCATTTTTGGATTCTTAATATCAAAATTATCTTAGGGTGAATTTTTGGTATTTTTTTGAAAACATTCAATTTTTGATGAATAGTGAAAAAACACTGAGTTATAGTTTAAAACCGAATTTTTATTTAAATTTTTATTTATTTTATTTAAATTTAATTAAGGTCAAAATATATCCATAATAACTATATATGTTCAATGTAATTAATTGGAGTTAGTTTAGAATAATTTTAGATATATAAAAATTTTATTGAACTTTTCACCATCTTTTACCCACCTCCTAGGAGAATTTGGAAATTCACATAAAACATAATTTCACCGCTTCTGTGTGTGGAATTTAAAAAAACAGAGAGACAAAGTTAATATTAAGGAGTAAAATGTGGTTCAATGAGATGAAAATAAATTCTGTTGAATAGTAACTTTTTACTTTTATTTACCACGATTAAAAGTAAATAGGGTAATTAAGGGTAAAAATGATATTAATATTACCCTAACACATGTACTAATTCTATTGGACAAGTTTATATTGACCAAAAAAAATCTTAGGAATAAAATATTATCATTTAGGTCAACTTGGATTAGATTAGGACATTTAATATTATTTAATTCAAAGAAGAATTAAAAGAGATAAAATCAAAGTTTAATAACAAAATCATTTTTAATATAGAGTTATACATAAGATAAATTATATTATAAATATTAATTAGAAATATAAAAATATTTCATACATAATGGTATTTTATTTATAATTTTTAGACATTAAATAAATTAATTTATTTATGACACATTGGTGATGCAGTAATTACCTAATTAATGAAATATTAAAATAATTGATATTATAAATGTCTAAATAAATGTAATTTGAGACTTTTTATGAATTACACTAATTATATAGGTTAATATGACATATTATGATTGGTTATATAAATTGTTTTCGAAGTAATAATGCTGTTATGAAATTATCAGAAACAAAATACCCAATAGTGTCAAAATTGACATAAAAGAGTTTTTAAAACAAATATTACATTATTAATTGATATTATATTCCTAAAAATCTAAGGTTCTTCCAAAGGAATTATATAATGATTGGTGTATCATTAATGGACCACTTGTGGGTATCTTGGGGGTATATAGTAAGTTTATTAACTATATAATTTAAAAATACAAAGAGACATGGTAAATGTCAAACTATTTAACTGAGAGTTAAATATAAATGATATGGTTAATATAGTGACCCAAAACTATCTAAAATTCATTGGTTGAAAGTATTTTGACCCATACCCACATTAAACTTTAAATATTAACTTTGGAGCTATTAGAAACCGAATATGAATTTAATATAAAATAATATTTCTAGCTTTTCCAAAGGTTCCCCTCACCCCTCTTATAAAAGGGTACTCCCACTTCTCACTAATTTACACATTCAAAGCCTTTTATCTCGGCCAAACCCTACCCAAATATTCTTTCAACTTCCCTAAATCCAACCTAGAGGCCTTAGTTTGATCATAAAGCCACCCTAATGATCCCTTTTGATCAAATCAAAAGGAAGAACCCGAAGAAGAGGTAATGTTTTCACAACCCTCTTTCAAGTTACTTTCTTCTTCAACATATTATTTATTTGTTATTTACAATATAAAATAATAAATCCAGTATATTTTATATACTGTGATTTTATTATAAATATGGTACAACCATATTCAATATTCTATCCATCCTTTGAATGACATGTCACCATACGTGCGTACGTACGACCTACTGTCTCCACGTCATGGTGTAATTGTTATTCAATGCAATATTATTTGGATGGGTATAATAATAAAGTGTAATTAATGTAAATAATAATTATAACATGATAATTATTCTGTATATATGATATACCATCCAATTATATATGATTTTAATATCAAAATAATGATATTATCACTCGTGCGTACGTACAGACTACTGTTTCCACGAACGCGATGAGATTCATTACCCATCGTATCCATACAAGTATAGTTCTCATTTTATGATTAAAAATAATGTTTAAGGACTTGATATAATTATATATATGAATAATATACAACCTATCCATAAAAAACAATACTTGTGTAACAAAACATATAAAAGAAAACGAGTAAGTTAACACCCAAAACGACGATAATACTAAGATATTATTAAAAAACCAATGATAAAAGATCATATATGATATCATATTAATGTACATGATTATTTTATAATTAAATAAAAATTATTTCACCATTATAAAGTAGGATAACCTACCCTCGACCAAGGAAAAAGTACAAAGTAAGGGGTTTCTAATCTCACTTTTAATTCCGTGAGATTTCCATTATTCACCACTTATTTATTGCATGTGGTGTGTGTACTGCCCATGTTTGTATTCATTATGTAATATACATTAATTCATGGATATTTAAATCATCATTGTATGATCTTTATTTCATGGGTGTATGTTTCGTAAGTTACCAAATCAATAAGGGAATTTGAAATCTCAATTTCCACTCATTCGTCTTTACACATACTTCATTGATTATTTTACTCCAAGATTATGTGTGGAATCAAAATGCATTTACTTATTTCATAATTTCCACTCCCCTTTCTGTGGATATAATTTTTATACACATAATAACTCCATTGATAAATTCTCAATTCATCGGTATGAACTTGATAAGAGTAATTTTTAATCAATCTCTATTTGTTGAGTTAAACATCCAATTCATTGGTGTTGTTTTTACAAGAATATGTGTGAATGTACTTTGATTGTTTTACACTGAATATACAATAATATTGAGTATATTTATATTTTTCACACATAATTATGTCGTTGATATATCCTTAACCTAAGGATATGGCCTTTATGAGAGATTTCATCTCAATTTACATTCCATTGAGACTCCTTTATTGTTATACACCAAATCACTTTTATATGGTGTATATAATGAACTTTGACATAGTATATCATGAATACCTTTATTCTCATGATATTACAAAGTTTTTATTTTTTCAATTATTTGTATTCAAGTGTCTCTCTTTTGGTTAGGAACTCTAACTAAAATATCATTTTAAAATGTTTTAAAGATTTATAATTCTAAATCATTCTCATTAATGTCCATGTTTTAGAAATGGTTTTAAGGACTTATTTATATGGACATTAATGTTTTCAAAATAAAATTTCTTTTTAAAAGTTTCAAAGTGGTATGGGACACTTTGATTCGAAAATTTATTTTAAATGGCTTCTTGATAAATAGTGTGACTTTTAAATGTTTTCAAGAAAAAGGGAGATATTTCTCTCAATAGTTTGATGATTTTTTTAATCTATGTCAATATCCTTCATTTTCTCGATTGAGTTTAATATGATATAATAAAATCTTCCATATTGTATCGAATGAGTTATGTTTAACTGTGGATGTGCGATTTTTATACCATTCATGGTTTGTGGTTAAAGTATTGACATTTAGTATGCTAGTTTTAATATGAATGTTTATGTTATGTTTCAAACATTTCATATGAGGAATGCATTGGACTTAGTAAGTGACAGGTGGAGCCCTCTATAGCTCTTCGATGCATCGGTAGGTCTCATGAGACAAACTAGTGTCTTTGAACAAGGCCTTGAAAAAATCTTTTTTGTAGTCTTAGCACGAGGCATTGACTATGTGGTTATGATAGTTTGGAATTATGCATTACATCATTATGAAAGTGGTTATTGATATTTCATGTGATTATTAGACTAGTAGAATATCCATTTGAATAAGTAAATGAAATTATTTCATTTTATATTTTCCATATTATACTGAATTTCATGTTTAAAAGGATTTTGTTTTAGTTATACATTGCCTTAAATGTTTATGCTTATTTATAAAAGTTTCCGCTATATTGTTATCCTTACTGAGCATCTGAGCTCACCCATTTGAATGTTTTATTTTTCCCAGGATGTGAAGAAGTAATTTCTGAATGACCTGCAGGGATAGTATGAGGTGATATGAATACAATATTTTTTTGTGGTTTTTTTACTTTATGATGTAATGTAAGACTTATGAATATATCTAGTGTTTCCAAGACTACTAAACTAATCAGTATTTCGAGACTTGATCTTTTGTGATCAGGAAAATGTTATGTAATAATGCACCGACTCTGGGTAACTGGGGTCAGGGCGTTACAGTTGGTACCAGAGGAAGTTTAGTACAAATCTTGGAAACTAGATTTAGATAAAATCTGATTAGAGCACATAGCCCTAAGATAGACTTTGAGGATTATTATAGAAGAACTTACTAGAATTTTGGTATTGTATAGATTTTGTGAGTTTTCCAAGAAAATCATCCACATCTAGATATGAGAAGGTAGAGGTGGCTCTGACATATATGTACCTAGGGGTAAAACCCGAAAACACCGCTTTGAAGTAGACTCGAATGGGAACTGGTGCACGACAACGGGCCTTGTTGAACTCTTGGTTATGACACTCCCGAGGGATATTCTTAGGATAATTTACATTTTATTTACAAACCAATTTAAAGTATTTTAATATAGGATGAGAATAAATGACCTTGGTTAATCCTAAGGTGTTTAAAATTGAGAATATGGTGTCATGATATTCTCCAAATGATTTTATGAATACTATTACTCACACAATGCTTTCGGGTTATAGTCAATGGATGAAGTCCAAGGAAGTCATAGTAACTTTGAGAATGATGTACAAGGTGGGAACGGTGGTGGAAATGAGCAACAAAATGGAATGTTGATAGGTGTAAAAGATATCGTGTTCATGCCAAATCAGTTTTCCAAAAATATGATGAACAACATATATATTAACCAACTGTCGGACTCAAAAAAGAAGAGAAAGGTGATGAATGATAAGAGATCCAGCAGTGGAGACCATGAAAAAAGAATCCTAAATTTACATCATGCAGGAAATGTGGAAGGAGACACCCAAGAAAGTGTCTCAACGGAACAAAGAAATGCATTACGTGTAGGAAATGAGGACATAATGTGAATAATTGCCGAAGAAAAATGAAGTGTACTATGGAAGAAAATAAAAATGGTCCCAAATATCCATTTATAGTCATTTTCCGTAAATTTAGGGGACATGGCCATTACCCGAGTGAATGCCCTATTCTATAGGATATTTTCTTGGACAAAGAAGAAGCTATGTGGAAATAAATAGTTGGATAAATGTTTAAAAGTACTAGTGCTTCTTGTTGATGGGATTACTTCAGAATAATTTTCCCCTGTATTTGTAACCCTACAGTTTTCCATGTGAGAATGATATTTGAGGAAGACTTATCTTTTCCCTTGTGGATATAGTTATAAATAACCATTTGGTTTTATATGATCATTCAGTTTGAGGCAATTACAAGTTATTATATTTTGGGATGAAAATGCAAGGTATGAGATAACATTTCTGGTTAAAATTATGTTATGGTTATTTTGAGGAATTTATCTCATTTTGGTAATGTTATAAAATATAGTTTCTGAAAAAGGACAACATGCAGACTGTGTGACAACCCGTCACGTCGGACAAAGCTGTGGGAAATCGAACCCACAACCAAAGTGTGATTGGGATTTATCGCCTACCCTTGGACTACGTGAAGTCCCTGGTTAGGGTGACTAATTATTTTTAGTTAAATGATTTTATTGATCAATAATAAGTTGATTTGGGTTATTATGTCTTATCAAATCAATACCCTTAGTATAGAAAAATGATTTGGTGATTAACTGATAAATGTTATTTTGGAAGATGTTCGCTTTGTTGGGAACACTATATGCCCAAGAAAACTAGAATATTATAGTATTCCATTTGAGGAGTAATGGTGGATTTTTATCTATGTTTTTATTATGGATTTATAGTTATTTGGGTTATTTATGGAAATGATTAACCTATAATAGGGAATATGTGATTAGGTTAATTAATTTTAAGTATGTGACTTTAAGAGTAGTTGATGTCATTTAAAAATACAATTTAATGTGAAAGACTACATAACCAAATTCTTCTAGGTTTTGGGTTTCAATATTAGTTTGGATCATATTGAAGGTTTTTAAGGACAATTGTTTATTTATTGTAATTTATTTAACTTTGGGTTATTTTTGGTTTAATTTTAGAAATTAAGATTAGTGTTTCTTTCTCTAAAGGAATATCCTTTTGGAGGATCATCAGATCTTGTACTAACCATTTTGGTTTTGATTAATCTCTAAAGACAAGGTAAATATATAGTTTATCCTTTGTGGATCATGTGATTATATAGAAGTTTATTCTAGCTCTTCTAGTGTGACCAAGTCTTCTTGAATACTCATTGTTTAAAAAAATGTGTTATTGGTGGAAATTTATTAAAAAATGAAACTCTACTTAAAAATTAAGTATATCTATTTATATTCTTAGTCAATCTCGTAAATGAATTACTCATCTTTATGTAATGTAACTTAACAAAAATATTGTCCGTATACTTTTCCTACTGGAAAACTAATGACCGTTTGTCCCATCACAAGTTTGTGGCTTTCTTGTTGTTAACATTGTCCTGATCATGTTTTCTATCCCTCTCCATCAGAACTTGACACTTAGTTTATCTTCCATATCCATGTTTTCCTACATGGAATCCTAGTATGAGTTATCTTGGATTACCTTTGTACTTATCTTTCTTTCTTTTAAGGTGATAGTTTTAATGAATCTTTTTCTGATGTGGGACTTTCCATTATATTCCCAATCCTAATTGTAAAAATTTCTAGGATGGAATTATTTGAAGTAGGGGAGAATATAACACCCAAAGCTTCCACAGTACGCTTCTCTTTGAATAATACAATAGCGTGTGATGTACCCAACTTAGAGTTTTAACACACACCAAAACCAATAAAACTAGCCATTATGAATAGTAATACAAACTTTTTGAAATTTTATAAATTTTATCTTTCAAAATGGACTTCATTTTTGGATTTGGAATATTGAAATTAGCTTAGCGTGAATTTTTGGTATTTTTCTGAAAACATTCAATTTTTTGGTGAATAGTGAAAAAACATTGAGTTATAGTTTAAAACCAAATTTTTATTTAAATAATTATTTATTTTATTTAAATTTAATTAAGGTCAAAATAGATACATAATACCTATATAAGTTCAATGTAATTCATTGGAGTTAGTTTAGAATAATTTTAGATATATAAAAATTTTATTGAACTTTTCACCGTCTTTTACCCACCTGCTAGAAGAATTTGGAAATTCACATAAAATTTAATTTTACCAGTTCTGTGATTGGAATTTAGAAAATTCGAGAGACACAGTTAATATCAAGGAGTAAAATGTGGTTCAATGAGATGAAAATAATTTTTGGTGAATAGTAACTTTTACTTTTATTTATCACGGTTAAAAGTAAATAGGGTAATTAAGGGTAAATATGATATTAATATTACCATAACACATGTCCTAATTCTATTGGAAAAGTTTACCTCTACCAGAAAAAACCTTAGGAATAAAATATTATCATTTAGGTCCACTTGGATTAGATTAGGACATTTATTATTATTTAATTCAAAGAAGAGTTAAAAGAGATAAAATCAAAGTTTAATGACTAAAATATTTTTAATATAGGGTAATAAAAAAGATAAATTTGATTATAAATATTCATTAGAAAAATAAAACTATTACCTACATAATGGTATTTTATTTATAATTTTTAAACATTAAATAATTTAATTTATTTATGACACAATGGTGATGCAGTAATTATCAAATTAATGAAATATTAAAATAATTGATATTATAAATATCAAAATAAATGTAATTTGAGAGTTTTTATGAATTAAAATAATTTTATAGGTTAATATGACATATTAGGATTGGTTATATAATTTTTTTTGAAGTAATAATGCTGTTATGAAATTATCAAAAACAAAATACCCAATAGTGTCAAAATTGACATAAAAGAGTTTTTAAAACAAATATTATATCATTAATTGATATTCTATTCCTAAAAATCTATGGATCGGAAAAATTACTTATATAAAGATAGGTGTATTATTAATGGACCAATTAGGGGTCTTTTGAAGGAATATAGTAAGTTTATTAACTATATAATATAAAAATACAAAGAGACATGGTAAATATCAAACTATTTAACTAATAGTTAAATATAAATGATAAGGTTAATATAGTGACCCAAACATGTATAAAATCTATTATTTGAAAGGATTTCGACCCATACCAACATTAACCTTTAAATAATCCACTTTGGATCCATTAGAAACTGAATATGAATTTATTATAAAATAATATTTCTAGCTTTTCCAAAGGTGCCCCTCACCCCTCTTATAAAAGGGTACACCCCCTTCTCGCTAATTTACACATTAAAATATTTTTGGCTCATCCAAACCCTGCCCAAATATATCTCTAAACATACCTCTATTAAACCTAGAGGCCTTAGTTTGATCATAAAGCCATCCTAAGGAGCCCTTGTGATCAAATCAAAAGGAAGAATCCGAAGAAGAGGTAATATTTTCACAACCCTCTTTCAAGTTCCTTTCTTCTTCAACTTCTTATTTATTTGTTATTTACATTCTAAAATAATAACTCCAGTATCTTTCATATACTGTGATGTTATTATAAATATGGTACAACCATATTCAGTATTCTATCCATCCTTTGAATGACATGTCACCATACGTGCGTACGTACGACCTACCGTCTCCACGTCGTGGTGTAATTGTTATTCAATACATTATTATTTGGATGGGTATAATAATGATGTGTAATTAATGTAAATAATAAGTATAACATGATAATTATTCTTTTTATATTATATATCATCAATTTATATATGATTTTAATATCAAATGAATTATATTATCGCTTGTGCGTGCGTACGGACTACCGTCTCCACGAACACGATGAGATTCCTTACCCATCGTATCCATACAAGTCTAATTCTCATTTTATGAATAAAAATAATGTTTAAGGACTTCATATTATTCTGTATATGAATAATATACGACCTATCCATAAAAACCACGAATTATGTAACAAAACATATAAAAGAAAACGAGTAAGTTAACATCCGAAACAACAATAATACTAAGATATTATTAACAAAGCAATATTAAAAGATCATATATGATATCATATTAATATATAGGATTATTTTATAATTCAATAACAATTATTTCACTATTATATATGAGGCTAACCTACCCTCTACCAAGGAAAAAGTACAAAGTAAGGGGTTTCTTATCTCACTTTAAATTCCGTGAGATTTCCATTATTCCCCACTTATTTATTGAATGTGGTGTGTGTACTGCCCATATTTTTATTCATTGTGTAATATAATTTAATTCATGGATATTTATATCATCATTGTATGATCCTTCCTTCATGGGTGTATGTTTCGTAAGTTACCAAATCAATAAGGGAATTTGAAATTTCTATTTCCACTCATTCGGATTTACACATACTTAATTGATTATTTTACTCTAAGATTATGTGTGGAATCACTATTCATTTTCTTATGTCATAATTTCCACTCTACATTCTGTGGATATACTTTTTATACACATAATCACTCCATATATAAATTCTCAAGTCATCGCTATGAACTTGATATGAGTAATTTTTACTCAATCTTCATTTGTTGAGTTAAACATCCAATTTATTGGTGTTGTTTTTACAAGAGTATGTGTGAATGTCCTTTGATTGTTTAACACTAAATATCCAATCATATTGAGTGTATTTATATTTTTCACACATAATTATGTCGTTGATTTATCCTTAACCTATGGATATGACCTTTATGAGAGATTTCATCTCAATTTACATTCCATTGAGACTCCTTTGTTGTTATACACCAAATCACTTTTATATGGTGTATATAATGTACTTTGACATAGTATATCATGAATCCCTTTATTCTAATGATATTACAAATATTTTATATCCTCAATTATTTGTATTCAAGTGTCTCTATTTTGGTTAGGAACTCTAACAAAAATTTCATTTTAAAATGTTTTAAAGATTTATTATTATAAATATTTCTCATTAATGTCCATGTTTTAAAAATGGTTTTAAGAATTTATTTATATGGACATTAATGTTTTCAAATCAAAATTCCGTTTAAAAGTTTCAAAGTGGTATGGGACACTTTGATTCAAAAATCTATTTTAAATGGCTTCTTGACAAATAGTTTGACTTTTAAATGTTTTCATGAAAAAGGGGGATATTTCTCTCAATAGTTTGAAGATTAATTTAATATATGTAAATATACTTCATTATCATAGATTCATGTTAATATGATACAATTAAATCTTCCATATTGTATTTAATGAGTTATTTTTTACTGTGGATGTGCTATTTTTATACCATTCATGGTTTTTGGTTTAAGTATTGTCATTTTGTATGCTAGTTTTAATACGAATGTTTATGTTTTGTTTCAAACCTTTCATATGAGGAATGCATTGGACATAGAAAGTGACGGGTGGAGCCTGCTATAGCTTCTCGATGCATTGATAGGTCTCATGAGACAAACTAGTGTCTTGGCATAAGGCCTTGAAAAAATCTTATCTGTAGTCTTGGAAAATGGCCTTGACTATGTGGTTATGATAGTTTGGAATTATCCATTCCATCATTATGAAAGTGTTTATTGATATTTCATGTGATTATTCGACTAGTAGAATATCCATGTGAATAAGAAAATGGAATTATTTCATTTTATCTTTTCCATATTATGATGAGGTTCAAGTTTAAAATGATTTTGTTTTAGTTATACATTTCCTTAAAAGTTTATGCTTATTTATGAAAGTTTTCGCTATATTGCTATCCTTACCGAGCATCTGAGCTCACCCCTTTCAATGTTTTATTTTTCCCAGGATGTGAAGAAGTAATTTATAAATGACCCGCAGGGATAATATGAGGGGATATGAAGACAAGATGTTGTTGTAGTTTTTTTACTTTATGATGTAATGTAAGACTTATGAATATATCTAGTGTTTCCAAGACTACAAAACTAACCGGTCTTACGAGACTTGATCTTTTGTGATCATGCCAATGTTAAGTAATAATGCACCGAATCTGGGAAACTGAGGTTAGGGCGTTACAATGATCATCTATTCCTTTTAAAAAACCTTTAGAAATAAGAAAATTATTGAGCCTATCTTACCAAGATCTAGGATCTTGTTTTAAACCATAAAAATCATTGGTTAATTTAAAAACATGATTTGGAAAGTGGGTATTTTGAAAAACAGGGGGTTGTTCCATAAAAACATCCTCAATTATAAAACCATTTAATGATGAAATCTTGGAATCCATTTAATAAATATTTAAATGTAGATGAGCTACATAATAAAATAGGATTCTTATGGACTCATGTCTGGACACATGAAAAAATGTTTCCTCATAGTCAATCCCTTCTTCCTAACTATAACTTTGAGAAATAAGTATATCATTATTTCTAACTATATTACCTGACTCATAAAATTTATTCCTAAAACCCCATTTAGTGATAATAGTCATGTTTTCCGTTGGTATATTTGTATGTTCCCACACTTTGTTTCTTTCAAACTGATTTAACTATTCCAGAATTTCTATTACCCAGAATTCATCATTAATAGCTTTATTGATGTTCTTAGGTCCAATATGATATAAAAAATCATTATGTTAAAACTAATTTATAATATATACTCTATTTTGAGTTCCTATATTTATATCTCCTATAATATAATCTAAAGGATGACACTTAATTGATCTAATATCTCTAGATAAAGAGGGATTTGTCACTTATGGATTTTTTGATTTAGGTTCTAGAATTTTTGGAAATTATTTAGAACTGGGTGATTTTTCTTCTTATTTTATAGTAGCATATAATGATTTGGAATTTAATTTTATAGAAGATAAATTATCCTAAATGTTTTCTAAGGAGTTCTTAGGCTCACGTGGATCAGTTTCATCAAATTTGGGATGAACTGATTATTTAATATTTTTGACATATTATTGAAAACTATATATTATTCTCTATAAATTGAGTAACCAAAGAAAATTCCTTCATCACTTTTGGAAGTAAATTTTCCCAAATTACCCTTAGTGTTGAGAATAAAGACTTTGAAACCAAAAATTATAATATAATTAACCTTAGGATTCCTATTATTCCACAACTCATAAGGGGTATTCTTAAGGATATGTATACTTAAGACTCTGTTGATAATATAACATGTTGTATTAATAAATTATTCCCAAAAATATATTCGCATGTCATACTAATTTAACATGCTTCAGGCTATCTCTTTTAAGGTTGAATTTATTCTTTCAAAAAATCCATTCTGTTGAGGGGTCCTAAGAGCAGAGAAGTTATGAGTGTATCAATTTTGTGAGAAAAATGATTCAAAATCTTGATTTTCAAACTCATGACCACAATCACTCCTCAAGGTTTTAATCCTAATTCCTCTATGATTTTATACAGATTTAGAATATTTGATAAAATAGGAGTAGGCTTCACTTTTTTAAGATCGAAAATATACCAAAGTATATCAAGAGTAGTCATCTACTAAAACACAAACATAATTCTTCCCATTAAGATTTGAAACTCAATAAGGTCCAAAAAAACACATGTAAACCAACTCAAGATGTTGAGAAGTTGACACTTCTTTCTTTAGTTTAAAAAAACTTTATGTTGTTTCCCTTTTTGACAGTGGTTACAAACATTATTAGTTTAGAACTCAAGTTTATGTATATCCCTAACAAACCCTTTTATATTTAGCATCTTAAGTGAGTGAATATTGCAATGGACTAGTCTCCTATAAAAAATACATGATTCTTTATGAATGGTACTTAGACATGAAACATTTTGAGAATCTATAGAATCTAAATCTATAGAATAAACATTTTCATTTCTCAAGGTAGTAAAAATTAATCCATTTTTGGAATAGAAAATGTTTCAAGAATCATTCTCAATGTTAGAATAAAAACCATAATCAAATAAATGATAAGTGATAAGTATATTATACATTAAACCATCAATATATAAAACATTACAAATTAAAACTTAATTTTTATTACCAATATAGCCTAGTACGATGATTTTTTCTCTTTCATTGTCACCAAAGGATACATGGAAACCATCAACCTTGATAAGGCTCATATAGCAAGATAAATATCCTATCATACATCTTGAAAATGCATTATCCATGTACAGATGACTTGTATTGGAGGTATTCAGCATTTTCCCTACAAAATAGCTTTTACATAAGAAAATGATTTTGGTACCAAAATCTATTTGGTTCCAGAAATATTAGTGATCGATGATTTTCAAACCCACATTGTCCTTATGGGTTTCTTATAAGAAGATTACAAACTTTTAGAAATAGAAACTTTGTTGGGTCCTTTAGAAAAATGTTTAGTAGTAGAGATTTTAGGTCTGGATTTATGAAAAAAATTATTCTTAGTTATTCTTCTATGTCTAGGTTCACATCCTATCCCAATAACATATTTAGGAGAAAATTATTTTCCCAAAATTTGAGTGATTATCAATATAAAATTTGTAATATTTTTTATTTCTTTTGGAAATTTCTCATTTGATAGTTTAGGTTCATTGTTTTATTTGTGTAGTTAATTATTTTTCTCCTATTTTATAAACAAATCAGATTAACTATTTACAGTTAGAGCATGATACCTTTTAATACTTTTATACTTATCATTTAATTCATTAATGGTATCTTCTATAATATTGTTGTATTCAAATAATTACTCACTTGAAATATTATTATCATCATGTTCATTGTTATAATTATCAATATAATGCACTAAAAACACTAGAAATAGTAGGTAAGTCAATTACCTTACTCACCTTAATCATGAAGAAAATGTTTTCTCTGTCTAGTTTATTTTCAGATAATGCATCCGAATTACTTGAACTATCTTCTAAAGAACTCCATTTTTATTTCATGGAATTCTTGTATCTTATGTCCCTATCTTAATATTTCTTTTTTTATTTCATATTAGTACATTTAGATTTTATGTGACCTTTCCTTTTGCATTCATAGTAGATTTTTCTTCTAATTTCCTATGTTATCATATTTTCCATTATAGTTTAGTTTTTTGAAAAATATTTTCTTCCTATAGAGCATCTTAATCTTTGTAGATAAGTGATCTGTTTCCTCATCACTGTCAGAAGAGGATTCACTATCATTAAAATATAAAGCTTGTACCTTCTATTTTCCCTTTTCTTTATTTTTTCTAGGGATAGTAATCTTAAAAGCTACTGACTTCCTCTTAGGTTCCTCATCCTCCTCACTGTTTACCTATAGTTCTTTTTCATACATCATAAGCTTACTTATCATCTCCATGACCAGTAATTTACTTATATCGCATGATTATTTAATTAAAACTAAATTACCTCTCCATATTTTAGGTAGAAAACTTATAAATCTCATTATCTAGTACTTGTTATATACATTCTTTAACAGTGGTCTCATGGCATTTAAAATCTCATTAAAATTGAGGTATATATCATAAATGGGCTCATTGAGTTTCATTTTAAAATTATCATATTTAATAGTATAGTTATTTAGCCTCATTTATTTAACATTATAAGTTCCCTCATGGGAAATAGAAATAATATCCCAAATTTTAAAATCAGTTTTACAGGCATAAATCTGATTAAATACTTTATCACCAAGGGCATAATACATGGAATTCATAGCATTAAAATTACTATTGTATGATAATTTTGTTTCATCATCCCAAGTGTCTCTATAAGTATCGGTTATTACATATTCATCTTCAATAGTAGACCAAATATCAAATCCTATTCTCTATATTTGCAATTTCATATTTATTTTCCATTGGGTATAATTTATTCCATTTAATAAAGGAGTTTTGATAGTAGCAAAACCTTCTTGCTGATTATCCATACTAAAGAACTAAATATATAACTAATATAAATTTAAGATCATTAAAGTATAACAAAAATAAGGGTTACTTTTTTTAAAACTTGAATACCAAAGAAATAAAATCCTCTGATACTAAAGAATGAAAAGACTTTGATACCAAATATTGGTCAGAGTGAGTATCTCAAGAGGGGGTGAATTGGGTACACAATGAAACTTTCTGTTAAAAATGGATTATTTTGAAATCCCACAAATGTTTAAATATGGGGAATTTTATCAACATAAGTAGTATGATATATATCTTAACATTATAATTATTTCTCTAAATTTTTGTTAGTTCTCAGATGAATAATATATAATGTTATTTAATCCTTTGAAATCAATTTTCTTGATCAAAATACAATATGAACATGAATTAAGATAAAATATCAAAGTATGAATTTTGTTTATAAGTAAAAATAGTTTTCAATTTTAAAGATGGAATAAAGAAGAAAAAAATTTAAATAACATAGTATAAATATTGAATACAAGAGGTTCAGTCTCAAGTGAAGACATAGTACTTTCCACATGGTGATCACCTGCCACCAAACGGTTTATAAAAAATAAACTAGATGATCCACAACACAAATTAGGTTTATACAATATTTTACAACTATCCAGGTCACGAAATAACTCTTACATATTTATTCATGGGATTAAAATAGAAATAGGATACACATGGACCTCTACCACTCTTATTCACAGGAGAAACAAATAAGAAAATTGTTTGAGAAGATATCTGGTATCTTTTAGTTTAGTATAGAAAATAGTGAGTGTGTGGTAAACCATAGAAAGTACACACACACTTCTCAAAATGTAATAAAACTAAATAGATTCAACAAATATAGGATTTTAGAGTTTATAAGTGCTTGGTCTGTTGTAATGCATCCTGTGACTCTTGATTTGAATAAGAAATGAAGCTTAAGTTGGGATTTTTCAAGATATTTTGGAAAAAAGAGTGCCACAACTCTTGTTTTCTGATTGGAGGAATGCACCAGTTGTGATGGCCTTTGTATTTGTTAGTTAACTTTTCATATCATGTGTCATATTCATATTTTAAATTAGGTTCAACTCATTAGCTCTCATATATGTAGGGAATCAAAATATCTTTCTATCTATAACATTTATCTATCTTTAGATTATTCTCTATATGAATATCTATGTATATTTCATGAGGGAGTGTGCTTCACTTTTATCTGCTACAACAGGAACACCCAAATCAGATTCTTCCTCATAATGTATGTTCTAACATGGTTTTCTCAATCATTTAAGATACAATCATTAAAATAGTAAATGGCATTAAATTTGATGAATATAGTCATTAGAGTAATGTAATTAAAAAAATAATTTAAGTAATAAAAATATTGACAGTGTCTTAGTATCTGGTGGTTTCAAGATCTGGAGGTGTCTCACTTGATGGTATGTTACTATGGCGGCATGTTTCCGACCATATGTTTTCGGTGGTGTCTTAGGCTTATCCAAATTTTCAGTATGTTGGTGGTGTCTCTAGTGTGATAGTGTATGCTCTGACAATGTCTCATACATCAGTAATTTTTAGTGCTAACGATATGACAATATAATGGTGTGGCTCTGGTGGCGCCTCATCTGGTGGTATCTCTTAGTTAGGCACATTGGCATTTTGTCAGTGTGACATCCTGAAGGTGTGTCCACCAATGGTGTCCTGTACTTTTTCAATTCATCAGTACAATTGTATAATAGTCTAATGGTTTGATATCATAGTGGTACCTCATAATTATATATTTTTATGCTAGTGGTGTGTCATGGATAACATTGTATCATACTTAGATAAATTTATCACATGTTCTTAGAATACATATTTCATATAAGAAAACATGAAATTCATCAGTATCATTAGAATCATGATTTTGGGATCATTAAAACTAGGAGGCCAACACCCTTTAAAATATTTTGTTATTTTTTTAAATTATTTTATTCTCCTTCTATTAAAATTATTTTGATCCATTATTTATGAGATATCACAGATCCCATCTTAATAAACCCTTTTTTATAAGTCGTTATAATGTTGATGTATGTGCCACATCATTTAGTTTCTATTCTCCTCCTACCCATTCCATAATATGAGTAACATTTAAAATTAATTTTTAATATATTTTTATAATTATTATCTACTTTTTTTATTAAACATAAATGTTTATAATCTTTTCTCTTCTTTTAATTTTTTTTATAAACATATTTCAACTGCGGTGGTTTTATAATATTTATGTAAATTATTTTTTTATTTTTCACTCATTCATTTCTTATATACTTATTAAAATTGATTTAAATTTTGAAAATATCATTAATAATCAAATAATTTATTTTTTGATTATTTAATGATAAAATAGTCTTGATAAAAATGATATAAAAATTAAATAACCAAATTATGTTTTAGTGTCTAAAACTATTCTACCAAAAAATATTTTCTAATTTGTAACTACTTACTAAACTATTTGAAAAATTATTTGAAACGAAATGAATCATATATATTAACACTTTTTTGAGCTTATGTATCCTTTTGGATGAGGATATTTGACCATTACTTTTATGCGAAAGATTTTTTTGGAATTATGAACCAAATAACTTCAAAATGATAGATATGAGAAAAATTAATCCAATAAATGAATAATATGTAATAAAAAAGGAATAAAAATTACTTATAAAAATAAAATAAAATATAATTTTTTTTAAAGACTGTAAATAGTTAATGAAGTTTGATTTTTCTAGAATTTAGAGGATATATGAAGAGATTCGACACTTGAGGTTATAGATTTCTTTTACTTCATTTAATGCTTTGAAGTATTTCTCTCCAATCCCTCTCTAATTCTTGGAAATAATTTTCTTTATAATCTATTTATTTTTCATTATTCATTAATATTCCATTTCTCTCTTTTATTTTCCTCTAAGGAGGTATTTGGTTAACCTAATTAATTTTAATCACATGGATTTACATTAATTCTTGTGTTTATGGGTTGAAATGAAATTCTCTATGAGTTTTATCCATGTAACGATTCTTTGAAATTATAGATGATAAAAAGTGGGCTGAAAATATAGCCTCCCAATGTGTTGGGTAATGATTTATTATTTGGAGATGTTTTATGGGAATTAACTGATCAGGTTATACCATTATGAGTGATTATATGTGATGTGAATATAATTTCCTAAGAAACCTATATGATTACTCCATTTCATTTAAGATTTATTATGAGTTTTTATAAAAATATTTGGTTTTAATTTTAATTAGAAAAGATTTTTTCATGATTGAATGATCTTATTTGAGCTCAAAGTTTATTACAGAAACCTTTTCATGATTTTTCATGTATTTTAATGGACTAAGGAGTTTTGTTTCTTTTTATACCACTTAATAAGATTTATATAATTATAAAACATTTTATAATTATTTTTACAGGTTATAAGTATGAGTAAGCCCATGCATCATATAGGTATTAATGCATTGTTTTTTACAATAAATTACATCATATCTTTTATGATGTCACCATTAAATGAGGATGTTGACTCCTATCATAGAAATACTCTTGATAGAGGTGAATAATAGACCTTATACGATGATGATGTCCTGAAATATAATCGCAAACATATGAGATTTTTAAGAGGATATCTCTCAGTACTATGATGGTCGATACAAATATATAGATAGGTTCAGTATCTCCTCTATTTTTTTACGAAGGCTATGAGGTCCTATATCTATATTGATGATATTAACCCTATCTAAAGTGATTATATTGGGCATCAAATATTTCATTGGGGTTAGTACCTCCTCAACTAAGGTGTCTTCTAGTGAGGAATGGACCCACCAATGAGATCATGGAATTTGAAATCCCTTCATGGATACAAACTAATAGATTACCATCCATGAGGCATGGATCCTCTATTTAGGCATGGGGTCAGTACCCCATCGATCTCGATGAGGTGCGGGTTACCTATAATGTGGTGGAATAAATACCACTTGTTAGATAGGTCATGTGACCTCCATCTACATAGGATAGTATTCTTAGTGAAATTGTTTGTGGTTCTTTTATTTATGTGAGTCGACACTTCCACACAGATACAATATTTGACTACTATTCATGGGGATTAGATCCTACACAATAGGGGTAGGTTCCCCCTAGATTGACATACGTCTTGGAATGGGGTTAGTACCACTTTAGTCATGATGAGGTATAGTCCCCCCATACTATAGGGGATTCAGTATTCCCCTAGTATAGGTTATGGGTCCCCTTTCTATAGATTTTTTTGATTCATCTAGGGTGAGGTTGGTACTCCCTCAACTAGTTTATAGCCACTTAGTGAGGTATGTTTCCCTCACCATAGTTTAGAGTTGGAAGTTTTTTAGATAACAAAACAATTATTGTTGTTATCTTTGGATTGGGAGTGTAACACTTGGATGATCCATTTATCAGGGTTTTTGAAACCTAAAAAGTTCTTATTTACTGATGATGATGTGTGAGATAAGCTAGATTCTAGACCTAGGAGCCTAGGATGGAGGGGTTGTTGCTACTCATACATTTATGGCATCCTTTATGCATAGATATTATCTAGTGAGCATAGATATATAAAAAAAGGATCATTGTGGTGATTGTATAATGGTGTGGGTAGTGGAGGGATTTTACTATGTAATGTGTGATTTAGAATGAGGTGCGATCTATAACATTTTTCCCTTGGTGATTATATTTTTTGAGAACCAACATGTGTTATTATGTCAATGTGCTAGGGTTATCCAAGGGGATATAGATTCCATTTTAGTATTTGAACCTGCTTCTTGGGATTAGAGACTCATATCATAGAAGAAAATATTCCCTTGTTTCCACCATAAATGTGGGATAGTTTTGGCAGAGAGGCTTTTCTTGAGATTCTGAAAAGGAGGAGTGTAGCCCATTGGTGATATAATTAGCAAACGTTGATCACCCATATCCTATTTTGGTTATATGGATGTCTTTTTGTGAAGTTTTTTGGTCAATTAGATAGTTCTAAACCTACTTTTAATGGGAAGTGGGACCCATGATATGAGTAGGGATGACCCTCTAGAAGTTGTAGCCAGATATTTTACCAGTTCACAAGTATATATTTAGGCACTGTAACTATTTTTGAGGCCCAGAATTTTAGTGTAGAGATTGGGGGGGGGGGGTTATTTTCCTATGGAAATGTCCAAGATGTTCTTGGATATCTAAGAACCATGTTTTAGGAGATTCTTTATTTAGGAGATTTCAAATATGTAAAGTATATAATTTTGATATAATCCTATTTTTCATTGTTTAGGGGACAATATAATTCATTTAATTCTACACTATATCCTTAGAACATAGCTTATATTTTTGCTAAGAATATATGGTAAATAAATATTTTGTTCATTTTTCACAATTATCTAACTGATTGACATTTCTCTATCTAAACTATATGTCCACAAATGTGGGGAGAATAATGCCCCCATGAATAAATTCCCTATAATGGTAAAAATAAGGATGTGTATAGAAACCCATGATGTGTTTTTTGGAATGTGATATTCTCTTATACTGGATGTTTTTCTATGATGGGTTGAGGCTATTAGTCACTTATAGATTAACTTGAGCCTCAGAGGAATCATCCTTAATTAGGGAGTTGGAATAGAGATGCATTCCTAAGTGATATTAATTCTAGGTCCCTATATTATATTAGACCTTTATAAGCTGGGGAAGCTCATGAGATGGTGTTCCATATTTTCTCATGAGGCTGGTTTTAGGGATTCTATAGGAGATTCTTTTGTTGTTCCATTTTCAAAGATAAAAAGTATTAAAAGTGGGGAGAATGTTGTGATCTGGATTTTTTATATAGAAGACTTATCTTGTTTTATAGATTAAATACTTAGACCTTTAATAGAGGTGAAATGGTAAAATTTTCCCTAATAAATGACCTCATAAAAATTTTCAAATGGTCCTGTTGTTTCCCAGACGTGTTATTTACCCTTGGATTGGAATTTGGTGAGATTTTGGGCTGAGTGATTTATTTTTGAAATTTATTATTTATTAAGTATGTATTATTTCTTCCACTAGGTTTCAATGTTGATATCTCATAAAGAAATATATATATGTAAATTCTATCTTTATGCTTGAATCTATATGGAGGAGTGTTACCTAGGTGAGGTATAAACATTAGTTTGGTACTAGGCCCTCGGTTGGGACCATTTAATGGGTTTTCAAATTTCATTAATTATGGGAATTAAATTAACCTAGTAACATTATCCCCATGTAAATGAAGGGATAATTTCTCCCTTTTGTTGGTTAAAATAAAAAAGAGTGAGTGGTGATCAAGGAGATCTCATCTAGAGGATATTAGTGGAGTAGATCGAGGTGTAAGGACCATGGATCTTTGTTTGTTGGCATGCGATCTTTAAATTTCAACGATTCAATAAGAGGTAGAGATTGTTATTTTAATTATGACTTGTTTTTATTTCAATTATTTAATTTTATTATTTATTTAAGGATTATTTTTCCTACTATATGTGTACTTCATGTCTTATTAATGAATTATAGATATTTGGGTGAGATTGGGCTAGTCCTAAAATTTATGTTCTTGGAATTATTAACTACATGAAGTTTAATATTAGGAACACATGTCGTGTAGTTGGTCACTGTGTCTCAGGTTGGATACAACATCCACTCTATGTTTAACCACATGGACACACCATGTCATTCCCTTAGATGCATGACATATGGTCTAGACATATACATGACCATAAACCCTATGTGGGGTACATGGTGTGTATGAGTACATGCTATATTAGGTAACATGAAACAAATCATGTTATTATACATGAACAGGTAACCATGTATCTAAAATGACATTTATTATCAGGACATTCTAGGAACTAAGGAAGTACAGGATAAGTCAGAATGAGGTACACGCCTAAACAAAGGATTTGGGTGTATACATTGTGTATTCATAGTACACACCATTTGATTACCTTTTTTGGTTGGGTTTTTGTATATTCTAACCCTAGGGGTATATTTGAAATAATAATTCTTCCATTAAAAGTTTCCTTCCATAATGGATGTGATGGTGTGGTTCTTTTATTGGTCAGAGGCCATTGGAATGAAGATTCCGGGCTAGTAGAAAATTTTAGCACCATGGCGGTGATTATCAGATTTATGTGGTGATGTAAATAAGTTGTGATAATGGTTTAACCCACATTTAACATTTTAACCTTGGGTGAAAGACCCTAATGATTTTTCAGAGATTGAAACTATTTATAATTTTTTTGATGATTGTGGATTTGTTGAGGATATAAAATCATGGACACAAAAGTTTGATCTCCTCATGAAAAATGGATCTTCATAGTAAAATAGTTTGATGGGCCTTGAGGTAGTCATGGAACTTGAGAGTAATTCCATTCTTACCATGTTAGAATCACAGTAGGTGTTTTTATTTTATAATATACGAAGGTGATCATTTGATCCCCATTCACATTGAAATCTATGGTGGGTCCTCAGTTTAGATTGCTGGTATGTCCCCCTATTTCACTTTTAGTTGCAATTGTGAGTGATGGATTAGTGATTTTAGAATATTCATAGTGGACCTTTTCATCAGAACATTGTATTTGATGATTATGTGGAATGAAAAATGTGTAATTTATATTTGGATACTTCACTGGGATGATATCTTGGTATAAGGATTGAATTCCCTTGTGTTTATAGAATAAAAAAATCGACGATATTTTATGGGGTGTTGGTCCTCCTGGATTGATTGTGTTTCACAGAGATCCCTCCTTGAGGTGTAGGCTGATTCATGAATGAATGATGATGGTACTCACCTTTACATGTCTTATATTTTTAAAATACATGGGATCCCTAATGTAGTTATTAAATGATTACATAATGATAGACATTGGTGGGAAGAAAAAATGGTGTAGTTTTGGGGGATAGTTATCCCTCAGCCAGCTTGAGTTCTCTAGTGAGGTGCAGCTTCAATATGATATTGATAGTTGGGATTCTTGGGTGTTTATATTCTTGGAGGTTAGAAGAGAAAGTATAGCTCATGTTTTCCAATTTTGGTGAGTTTTCATGGAGAATATAGGTCATTTTAGAAGATATTTTCTTCTCTATACTGATTTATTTCTACCCCTTTGAATGCTTCAGGGACACCCAAATTTTATCAAGAGTTTTAGAGTGGCTAATGAGGTGATTTCTCAAAGGTTTATTTCCCGATGGAGTTGGGTGTTTATTTTTCCTTTTTGTGGGAGACTTAGAACTAGGATCTAGTAGATGAAGGTTCAAATATGATTTTATAAAAGGTGATATCATCTTGGGAATGATGGCATGTGGGTATCCTAAGATATATTACCTATATATAAGTCATCTAGTGAAATTTATACAGTTGATCTAGTTTATGGTTTAGTGTTCCTTTCAATGGAAATATATTTCTTACTTGATCATTGAGGTGTTTTGGTGATGTTTTGGGTGTCTTTCCCCTCTTTCATACCCAAAGAGTTTGATAATCTATATCATGATATGCTTAAGAGGTGTCTTCCAATGGGGGTGATAGTTAGGGATGTGTATTCCTCTGAGGGTGATAAATAGGGATTTTTATTCCCCTATGTATGATAGAAATGGAGGTTATTTACCATGATGTGTGATAATTTTTAATGGTTTCATTGATCGATGGAGTTTGGAATGTATTTGGAATCATACTTAATAGTCCTCTATGGGCTTAGATTATGGTTTTTTTGGGAGGTGGAGTGGTAGTTTCTCCCCAGGAATCTCCCATTACTTGTCTTTTTAGAAGGATATATGGATATACCTTGAAAGTGATATGTTCTATAACCCTATTTCCTCTTTTTTTTTCAGGTTTCCCTACTATGTATTTTTAGGTTCACCCATATAAGATATTTTTTCCTAGGCATGTTGTGTCAATGCTAATGACATACAAGTTGGTTTCCATTCATTATAGCATATATGGATTTGTATAGATTGATATTGGTGGAGTTGGTGGCAGTTATAGCTATACGTTCTCATATTTTTGTTGACATGATGTGGTGACTCTCTAATTCTAGTCTTTAAAGGTTTGATGTTATGTTTTGTGGTTATGGGTATATTACCCCATTTCTGACATTTTTATTATATTCCCCTAGGATGATTAATGGACGTATGCATGAATATTTTAAATTTAGTTAGTTATTTATATCATTTGTGGTTCTATATACGTTTTTGGTTGGTGTATTTCATTGTTTCATGTTGTTTTGGCTAAGGCTTCCCATACGTGTATTATGATTTCTTGGTTTTATTCGCCAGTTGGGATTAGGGTGGAACACTCGTCCTATCACTATCTATGGGGGGGGGGGTCTCTATCGGTTAGTCCATGTTAGTTATAAATAATGTTTTTTGATGACTTAACTATGTTATTATCAATGGATGACTTCCAAAGTGGGACTTGGTGAAATTTAGAGGCAGATGTTGAGGAAATATAAGTCAATATTTCAAAATTGGGGAGTCTAATCAACAAACTAGAGGGATATAACCTAGAAGTTGGTAAGATCACCTAACTAAATATAATCATATAATTTTTCATGACAAATAATTGATTATGATAATGGAAATATGAATCCTTTCCACTATAATTTATGCACAATAAGACATTCTATGTCTAATGGTGAGGGTTATTGAGACTTGATAAATTATTGGGAGAATAATAAGATAATTGAATTTATTTTTTCTCAAATATTTTTAGAGTAAAATAATGTGACCAAAATATGATTTTATAATTTTTTGTATAAATTTAAACTTTCTTTGAAATCCTTACAATCTATACCATAATAATTTAACCACATAACTGACTATAACTTCAAAGAGTGGTAAAAGAACTTTCACATTGTACTATGATAAGAACGAAAGCATTATGTGTTATAATCCATGATTTCTAATACACCATCTAAGGATGCAGGTGAAGAAGATATCACTATCCACTTAAAAAACTTTGGTGATTAACTAGGTGTCTATTGTCTGATGTTATCATCAATTAACAGTTAATTCTAGACGTTTCCTGAAAATAATGATACTTTTACCAAGCTTAAGAATATCGATAATATTTATCAATAGAGAGAAATAAAAGATTAGTATGAGATTTCCATGTTACTATTTACTTGAAAACTTGAAGAGGGTGTGTTGACTGGACATCATGTGGTGAAGATGATTGGATATATTGAGTGCATATATATTCTAGGGGTTCATCTACTCGATGAATTTCACATGAATCTCATACTTGATTCACTCTCTAAGGGATTCTCTAGTTTTTTTATGAATTGTAATACGAACAACATTGAGACGACTCTCCTTGTTATCCTTAATATACTACACAATATTTATAAGGAGACAAAATGTGAAAAACCTTTTTTACTTATTTTAAAAAAGCGGAAGGATAATACAAAAGACCTAAATAAAAACACTAATTCTACGGTTTCTTTGAAATTACTGACTAAGAGGAAGAAGATCAAAGTAAAACAAAGGAAAATGATGATATTTTTTCTGATGTTAAAATAAATGAAATTAGAATATAAAATACAATGAATTGAAGTAGATGTTTCTACTTTAGGTATATTCATCATTGTAATTATTTTTTCTTACTTATTGGGGATTATGTAAATATTTTTTCACATATGTATTCAAGAACCATACAAGTGAAAAGATGTTACTAGAAGTTGGGTGCATTCTTAAAGAAGTCGAGGAAGGGTAATTCCTAGATTAGTGTAATATAAGTGTATAACTATTAAATTTCTTAATAGATTCAAGTTAAAATATTTTTTTATATTGATTATTACCCAAAAAATTCATAGATCCTAATTAGTCATATAGGAATATTATTTAGTTTTTGGAATGAATGTTGTTTTTGTTTTTCATGAATGGGTAATAGTTTAGTTATTATTGAAACCAAGATATCCTAAATCAGAAATTAGTGATGAATATAGATATAAGACTCATAATTCATCCTCATGGAAATATAATTATCTATCTAGTAAAACTAATAATAGTTAACAAGTTTATATCTCAAACAGTGTTCTAGTCTCTTTTGATCTAGGAAACTAGGTATAATAACTAATTCACTATCAAAATTTTGACAACAAAACCTTTAGAAATAAAGGTATTCTAAAAGTTACTAGAGTTAGTTCAATAAGATCATATGGATTATTATAAAGGTGAATCTAAGAAGTAAATTAATTCACATTACAATATACCATTAAGAGATTTTAATAAATCTCAATGAATAAATGAATAAAATTGGTAAAGGATATAAGAACATTTTGGCGGGATTATTGGAGTGTATCATAAAAAATTATTTTTCAATCAATAATTTTTAAAGTGAAGGTAATTCCAAACTCACAAAACTTTATACATAAAATTTATAATGGTAGTAAATGGGGTTCAATAAAACTTCTTATATGTCTTGTAAATATTCCATAATTTTTTCCAAGACATGTTTCCAAAATAATAAACTATAAATAACCGCATTACAACAATATTAACTAATTGATATCATATTAAATAAAATAGGATAAATTTGGTAAAACATATAATTTTTAATGATAACCATTTTTTAAATTATAGATTTCGCTACAAACAAACATAAATGAAACACTAAGTGCATATCTTTTAATTATCCTATAAACACTAAGGATATTAGTGTCAATTTTTAGTCCAGAATGACTATATTTCCATTAGAGGGATCACATATCTTGATAATATATTGGGGGAAAGATAAACATAAAAGAATTTGAGGCTCAAGATGCACAAGAGTTTATGTAGGAACACTAGACTGTACTAATCTTAGTGGGATGATTTTTTACAGAGACACATAAAATGGGGGATATTTAAAACAAAAAAAGTTATTTTGGTATTCACAATAATGGGATATATATTATTATTAAGTTTTATAAATCTTACATGGATTCATTAATGGAAAATAAGATAAAATTGATTAGTTTGATTTTAATTCAATAATGGATTATGCGGGCCAAAATTTAAGGATTCTATATTTTTTATTTTTTATTGACTTAATATTACTAGTGGGCATTCAAGAAAAAACATGACATGTGTGAGAAATACCATATCAATTAAGGGTGATTGACTATTGAAAGGTTTTTTTGATTCCTAGACATAATCTAAGACAAAACCTATATACTAATCACAATAAAAAAATTATTTAAATTATAATTATCATAACTATTTTATATGATAATTATATTAGTAAAATATATGTCAAGGACAATTTAAATATTGGATACAATATGAAATATTTCTATATGGATAAATAAAAAGGGTTGGTGACACCAATGAATGCCAAAAAAGATATGAGAATTTCATAAATTCATTTTTGTATATTAATTATCATAATGATAATAGAATATTAATTTTGAATGAAGGAGTTACAAGTGTATAACAAAGTTTAGTAGGGGTGATATAGTTTTCCAAGATAGATATGTTGATAACATATAGAAACTAGTTATTTAGTCTTTCTAATTTTCTAAGACTATGTAATAAATATATCTAAGAATGGATTGAAGTAACAATAGAAGTTCTAGGGAAAATAATCCATAAAAATTGATTTATAGGTTTTAAAACATTGTCATAGTACATATATTGAAAAGGTAGTAAATAAATACCATATGGAAAAATTATTAAATGAATATTTACCCATGTCATATGGTATGAATCTCTATAGGATAATGTGTGCGAGCAGAGGAGGAGATAATTATGAATTGAATTTAATAAGATTATCATATAGAATATACTTTTATACCATTATATTTATATGTGTTTCATATTATTTATGCATAAATAATAATAGTAATTTCTCAATCAGAACAAAATTATCTCTATATACTTTTAGATTGAGCTATTTGATAGTACTTGAAAAAGTAGAAATAAATAAGTTATGAATTAATTGAGAAATGAGAATATGATTGTTTAAGTGGATATAACCCTACTATTGTTTCAGATTAATTTCAACTAGGATTGTATTAAGGAAAAGGTAATATAAAAAAATAACTTATCACATACTATGGTTTCCATATCTATAATAATCAAGTATGTTATGGATTCTAATACAGATTAAGAAGCAATTTTGAAATGACATATTCTAATTTTGGGTCATACAAATTATGAGAGTATTATCATTATAATGATAAGATTTGATTATGTTATTATCCAAGATGTTGTGTTTTTGATAAGGGAATAAAAGGTGAATACTCAGGGATATCATCTCTTGAAGAATTTTTCTTAGAGAGGTGATCTCATAGTAAGAAAATATTCTATAAATGATAATGTTGAAGATCCCTTAACTAAAGCCTTATATCACTAGAAGTAAGACTATTATTTGAGATATAGTGGAAAAAATGTCTTTAGGATTTTTCTCTAGTGAAAGCGGGAGCCTGTTAGAGTTAGTTCCTTATAAAAAAGCTAATCTGTACTTTATATTACATATTTAGTCAAGGTATTGAATATTAATAAACATCTTTCCACATACAGATTATTTTTATTCATAACATTAATGTGATAATGTCCTAGAGTATATATCATACTGAAAGGTCATAATAGTTCTTCCCTATGATGATAACCTCTAACTGGTATGGTGATATTCTTGAATTTATATTCTATGGTCAGATAACATTATTTTTTATGAAAAAACTTATTATTGAGTGTTAGGTTCTTGATGCTAGAAAGTTTTTGAGACTTCAACTTATGGAATTCTCACTCAAAAATCTCTATAAGAGGAGGTTATGAGAATAGGTCCACAAATAGGAATTCCACATACTCATACATCATAAGATATTATTGTCTGTGAGTGTGTGTATTGTTCCTTAGAGTTAATATTATTATTAATTCATACTAGGGGTTGTGTACCTTGATGTAATTATGAAAACCATGATTCTATATGCTCACAGTGAAATATGATATGCTGGGTACAACATGAGTGACATGAAATTAATGAACAAGTCAATAAAGGATTTATCCCTTCTATATTAATAAATGTTTATGTCTATACCCTTTGATATAAATAGAATAGTTGAACTAAAATCCATGGTAATGGTGTATTGAAAGCTTCATTCCAATAACTCAATGAAAGAATTATCGAGCATATAGGCTGATGATGTTAATTGAAAACTATTGAATGATATATCGAGATAAATGGATTATATCACATAGTGATAATTCATATGTGGTTGTTTTCATTGTGCCATTAACTTATTTTTATATAGGTCAATTTATGTGAAACTATATGTTGATATTGGAATCATAAAAAGCTCTCCTAATTCCATTAAGGAAGAGGCCTAAAGGGTCGCACACATAGTGTTTTTATGATCTCAGTTAAATTATTTTTGAATTTAATAACTGTTATAGATAATATTCTCTTGAGTGAGGAATAATATTTATTCTAGAATTTAATGATCATAAATATTCATTCACCAGTTATATCTGTATTAGAATATATATGTGAGTTGAATTCTTATTCATAAGGAAATAAATAATATTTGTTTATTTGATTAATAAATATTTATTTAGTTATATTAATACAAAAAAATTAATATTTATTCTCAAATATGTGGAAAATATTATTTATTTATCTATTTTTTATCTATAAGATAATAAATAATATTTATTTATTAATTTAATATTTATTTAGTTATGTGAATATTAAAAATAATTATTTATCTGCATGAACATGAGAAAAATATTTATTTATTTATCAAATGAATAATACTTATTTTTTATTCATGGTTTAGTAAATTCTAATTAATGTGGCTAGGTTGAGTTAAATATATTATAATTGAGATGATATATTAAATTCCTTTCAAATAAATATTAATTTATTTATTGATATTTATATTATTCACAATACATGAGCATGTCAAAGTAACAATAATGACAATAATATGATTATTATTAGATGCGGGGTTTAATAAAGATTAAGTGATTAACTAAGGTACTATGTGGAATTACTAATTATCTAACCTCAGTCTATATGTACATGATTATATCAATTTTATAAGTGTTGTGAAAATCATTTTGTTGTACACAACATTTATCCTCCCTATAGAATTGTCTCCAAAAATATATCTATGGTTTCTATCAAGACTGAGAGATCTTCCAACTCTTCTTTCTATCTCTCAATAATGAGAGAAAAAGAGACGTGATCATCTATTTCTTTGGATCACTTATTATGATCAAGAAAAATGATAATAGATGATCGATTCTTCCATACTAGAATCTGAATATTCATCAATGAAATTCCAAGATCAAGGAACATCTGTGGGTTATAACTAGATTGATTATAATTTGGATCTTCATATCACAATTATTGTATATTATGAATGAGTTTTCAACAATAAAAATCTACATCGAGAATAATCTTAAGATCAAGGTGTTATTCTTGTCATTAAATTAAATATAAGATTAATTTGAAAGATATCCTTTCACTAGTCTTAAAAAATTCCTTCATCATGATTCTTCAGGTTCATTCATGAAAATTAATTATTCATCACCATGTTATAATGGATTATTAAATGTAAATAATATAATTCAGATATTGGGCATGGGCCTAAATGACTTTTGTTGTGCCTGGAACCATTAATTACAACCTTCATTTTCTAATGAAGGAATAAAAAAAATAGAAAACCCTACTTTTACCATGTAGGGAAAATAAATAAAGAAATGTACCTTCTATGGAATTATAACCAAATAGAACATGATTTTATAAGAAAAAACATAAATTAATTACAATTATAATATAACGGAATAAATAAATAAATTTATTCCAAAACAAAAATAATATAGATTTAGATAGATGAAGATTTAACAAGGGAAATAGATTGATCACTCCTAATAATTAATCCCAAAATGACTAAGTTCTCATAATAATTGTAGGAGAAAGACATTAGTGATCATGAAGTATCAAAAGTCTCTTTCATTATTCTTTCTGTTTCTTATTTATCTCTATTTTTTTAATGTTTGGGGTAGAAGAATCATGTTTTATTTAAACAAAAGACCTATTTTTTGGGTAGAGGAGACCCATTACATGGCCCATAGTCCCAATGGGCATGAAATCCCATTACATGGCCTTAAAGGCCTATTGTTTTGGCCCAAAGGCCCAATAGTAAATAATACTGCTACAGTACCCGAGCTACTATAGTTCCTGCAATAGTGCCTGCCGCCGCTACAGTGATGTCATTACTACAGTATCTCCACTGCTATAGTACTGCTACAGTACATGTACCCAATGAGTTTTGAACCCCCATTATTCTTTATCTCTATTAATAGAGATATCTTCCAACAATCAACATATTCAAATATTCATATGACCATTGGAGATTTATTCTTGAAATATTATTCATAAATACAAAATCAAAATTATAAATTTCATAGATTTGAAATAATATATAATGAATACCTTTGTTTTCCCATAAAATGGATTGAAAATAATATTCTAAATTCAAGTCATTGGAAAATTTCACTTAAATATTTTCGAAAATTACTCATTATTTGTTTTGAAAAATAATACCCAATATTTATAGAATTTTTTAATATTTAAATCCTCATGATTATCTATTATATAGAATAATATATAATCCATCATCGAAAACTATTGATATTTCATCGACCAATGTTCAGTCTTTGAAATTTTGCAACTATATATTTTATAGCCTTCATCATCTGAAAACAATTCTCATGCTAGATATTTAGAATGATTCGGATCTTGAAGTCCTAATTTTTTAATTTTACCAATATCTGATACCTTCACTGAAATTAATAATATGAATCCTTATCATCCCTATACTTATCTTCTGAAACCTTCAGTGAATACATAAGAGTAATTTCTAAATAGAGCTTTATATATAGAAGTAATTTCCTTCACCAAATATTGCATAGAGATTCATATTTAATAGTATTTTAATTTTCAAAATATAGATCTTTCTAGTATACTTAAAATTAAACCATTAATATGCATAGTATATGTTGAAACTTAAGGTTCTATCACTTTTCCCAAATTTGGAACACTCAATACATAAGAAATAATATTCAATACATAAATGTTTATATTCAATATGTAAGAGTAAATATTTAATATGCAAGAGTAAATATTCAATACATTGAAGTAAATATTCAATATGTAAAGGTACAATACTTGACTAAAGAAAATTAACACACAATACGTAAGAGTAAAATCAACACTACTCGGTGTATATCTAACGGTTCGAAAGTTATCTGAATTTATAACAGACATCATACATAAAGGTTATATACATAAGATAAATCTTAAAAATATAATATGAGAAAAAAATAATAAAAAAATGGTAAATATAAATAAAAAATAATTGATAATAAAAAATAAAGAGATAATAAAAAGAATAATGAGAAAATATACAAAAATTAGTGGGGAATATAAATAATCATAATACAAAAAATCAAGAGAGAATATGTAATTATCAAAGCATATAAATCCAAGGGACATGGATCCACTCAAAAATCTCTCCCCTTTTGATAATTAAAAAACAATAACATCAATAATCCTTTTTGTAAGATAAAAAAATGAGAACATATTGAGAATCAGATGTATAAACTCGAAGAAAAGTAAATATTTAGCAACCTAGATTTTTCTTGCACAAGACCTAGCCCAATTTTGAGTTTCAGAGTCCTAGGACTCCCCTAGTGGTAAAATAATAAATTTACCCTATCCGATAACATCTAATTTTCATATTAGGGTTATATTTATCTTAGGATGTGGTGTTCACCCCCAGGATAAGATTTGGTGTATTTTTAAGAACATTGAATTTTAATGGATTTTAATATTTATTAATTAAATGAATGTATATCCCACGAGAAGATGATGATATCATAGATACAATTTAATTTCCATTTAAAATAATAATAAAATTTCTATAAAATTTTGGAGTCCATTTGCTGAGTTTCTTTGGGTTTTGAGTGTCAAAGAGGTTCACAAATAATGTATTAAAAAATAAAATATTATTTTTAGGTTTCATATGCTTGTTGTGATGAATTGTGTTTTTTTATTAAATAGTGTGTTGGATGGGAAAACCAACACTATTATTGATTCTTAATGGGATTTTTTACCCTATAGAGGGTGTAATTTGAGTTAACACTTTGGGACCTTGAGATGAACAATCAGATGTGTCTTTTAATTAATAATATTTAATTTTATATGATTTTTCATGGTACGAACCCTTAAATATCACTATAAACCAAGAATTATAAGTTCCATTTTGGGTTAGCAACATAATTTCTTGACATAAGCTCTAATGTAACACCCCAAGCTTCCATGATACGCTTCTCTTTGAATAATAGAGCAGCGTGTGTTGTACGCAACCTCTAGTTCTAACACACCGCGACCAATCAAAGTAGTCGTTATGAATAGTAATAACCACTTTTTGAAATTATATTAGTTTTATAATTCAAAATGGGCTTCATTTTTGTATTCTGAATATCTAAATTAGCCTATGTTGATTTTTTGGTATTTTTCTGAGAACATCCAATTTTTGATGAATAGTGAAAATACTTAAAAAATAACTTTTTTAATCAAAATAATTTATAGTGATAAATTATACTATTGAGTGGTTTTAACGTATAATTAGAATATAATTTTAGCATTTTATCCAATGGTGGTCATTAGAAGTAATTTCACTTTGAAATTGGACATAAACAATTGTCAATCTTTTGATTGATATTGTTTCTTAAAAACACGCTATTTGTTTTAACAGCGGGAATTAATTAAAAAATTAATTAATGCAACATATATGTTTGAAATTTATAAAATAGGCATCATTTTTTATTTCAGAATATCAATTATACTTTAGTGTGAATTTTTGGTATTTTTCTGAAAAACTTCAATTTTTGATGAATAGTGAAACCATTAAGTGGTAGTTAAAAAACTGATTTTTTGTTTAAATGAAATTTTACCGCTTCTGTGAATTGAATTTCAAAACTCTGGAATACATCATTGTCATTAGGAAGTAAAATGTGGTTCAATAGGATTAAAATAATTTTTGGTGAATAGTAACTTTTAAGTTTTATTAATCGCGATTAAAGGTAATTAGTGTAATTTAAAGTAAATATAATGTTATAATAATATGAAATTACCTTTACAATTGTACTAAAATTATTGGATGAGTCATGGCCAACCAAGAAAATCCATGGGTCAACTTGGGGACTCCATGGAGCTACTTGGGTAAGAAAATGACATTAATAACTTTTTATTTAAAGTAAAAATAAAATTGTCACAAACATGTGTTGTTTTACTAAAACAATTATTACATGGGGTTATATAAGTTAACTTTTCAACTATAAATATTAATTGGAAAGATAAAAATATTTTCTACATCATGGTAATTTTTTTATAATTTTTAGACATTATATAAATTAAATTTTTTATGACACCATGATGATGTAACGATTACCTCATTAATTAACAATTTAAATAAAATGAAAAGATAATGTAAAATCTAAGACGTACACTTGTCAAAAACCTATTGGATGAGTATATTTCGAACCCGTATCACCTTATCCTTTAAATATATAATTGTGGGACCTTTATAATCCGAAACTTGTTATATAATAAAGTAACATTTCTTGACTTTCTAAGAGTGCCCCACCTCTCCTCTTATAAAAGGCCCCCACCTCTACCACCTTATTCACACCATCAAAGCCATTTGGCTCGCCCAAACTCTGCCAAAATACTCTCTCAACTTCCCTATATTACTCATAGAGGCCTCACTTTGGTCAGAAGTCTTCCCAAGGAATCCTTTGGCTCAAATCAAAAAGAGTTACCCAATTTTAAGGTAATGTCTTCTCTAATGTTCTTTTGTTTTATTTTTCTTCTCCAACCCCTTAAAATATTTTTATTACTTTATTTTGTAACAAAACATGTATATTCAATATACTAAGATGTTTTTATGAGAAGTATTTTTTTTTAACTTACACACACCTTTGTCTAATTGTTAAAGAACATAGGGTTTCTGTGGGTGGTGAATTACTGCCTCACGAAATGATGATTGTTCAATCTTCTTTTAACACCTCTCATAGTGGCCATTGTGATGAAACTATTTATATATATGTTTTATATTATGTTTATGTTTTCTTTATTCTTCTGTATTTTTCATTTATGGATTCGTTTATGATTTACATTATGGGTAAACACGATAATTTCATTTTAGGAAGTGCAGACTACCGCCCCTCAAAGCGATTTGAATCATTAATGACATATGTGGGATGTGTAAAGGATGGATTAAATGATATTATATATGATATTATACTGGAATTATAATATACCTTTATATCATTATGATTTCATACCATTAAATATGAAATAGAAATGAAAGTAGCGTTCATGCGTACGTACGGCTTACCGTCTCCATGAATAGTTCATTTCATTTCTTTCCTCTAAATGTTATGTAATATTATAAATGAATGTATATAATGGATATGTATGATATATATGATATCTACATCATGAATATGATTCTGGATATAATGGATATTTTACCACATGAAAAACTTGTCATTATAAGAAGTTTGTTTTTGACTCAAGTACCAAAGATCGACAAAACGACCGTTATTAACTTAAATAATTAAAAAATGTTCATAACATGATAATAAGTGGTATAAAAGGAATAATGAACTTTAAAATGTTCTTAATAAATTATAAATTAACTATAGTTTATTATTCAGGAGGTTAAAGAATGGTCGAGTCAAGTCGGACATGAGGTAAGGGAACTTCTTAACCCAATTCCAATTCTTTGGGTTGAACTTATCTTTCTTATTTATGTTGTTATTTTATTATGTGAGAAATGAATTGTTATACCTTATCATGTATTTATAATTTCTTTATGTGAGATTATAGTGAATACACATGAGAGATCTATTTTATTTACAAAATGATCTTTTAAGGGACTTCGTCTCAATCTCCTTTCATTGAGACATATGTTGTTTTATACACAACTTTCTTTTATACGGTGTATAAACCCCTTTGACTTTGACTTTTATTCAAAAGGAATCTTTTTGTACAAAGCGTTTTACTAAAATACAAAAGGAATGTTTTTGTCTTACGTATGCGGTGCCAATGACTTCTCCGTCGTCGTGACCATTATTTGTGTTTGGCCTTCCTCTACAAGCCATAACTTTTTTTAAAATGAAAAATAAATACCATGTTTTACTTTTCTTTTATTTTGGTATTGAAAATGGTTTTGATAATCTTTTTATTATATCAATGTGTTGTATTGATATATTTTGATTGAAATGTGGAAATGTTATGTTTCCTTTATGCATGTTTTATGTGATACGATTATGTTATGGTTTATGATATATTTAAACCTGTTCATATGGGGAATGCATTGGACTTAATAAGTGACGGGTGGAGCCCGCTATAGCTCCTCGATGCATCGGCAGGTCTCATGAGACAAACTAGTGTCTTGGCACGAGGCCTTGACAGAATCTTATTTTTATTCTTGGCATGAGGCCTTGGATATGTGGTTATGATAGTCTGGAATTATGCATTCCATTATTATAAAAGTGGTTATTGATATTGCATGTGATTATTTAACTAGTAGAATATCTATGCGAATAAGTAAATGGCATTATTTCATATTATCTTTTCCATATTATGTTGAAGTTCAAGTTTAAAAGTATTTTGTTTTAGTTATACATTTCCTTAAATGTTTATGTTTATTTATGAAAGCTTCCGCTATATTGTTATCCTTACTAAGCATCTGAGCTCACCCCTTTATATGTTTTATTTTTCCCAGGATGTGAAGAAATATTTTATCACTGACATACTGGGATAGTCTAAAGGGGATATGAGTGTGGAATATGGAGACTTTTATTGTAGTTTTTCACTTTATGATGTAATGTAACATTTATGAGTATATCTAGTGTTTCTAAGGCTACTAAACTAATCGGTCTTTCGAGACTTGATCTTTTGTGATCATGCCAATGTTACGTAATAATGCACCGACTCTGGGTAACTGGGGTCGGGGCATTACATATAAAGAGAGGGATAATGGGAAGATTAGACATATTTTAATGCAACCAAAATAATATTTAAGGAACAAGTCCAGATCCATGATGGCATCGATGATCATATCATGCATCAACGATGAATGGAACCATGAAAATGAAAATATATTGAAGTTATGATGACTCACCATTAAAGTATAACATATTATTTTAAATTTCTTCTATATTATTCATGATTCATTTCAAATTAATTTTTCTAAACACCTTTCATGATTCCTGAGACCCTGATTTAATAATCTAAAACAATGTCCTTAATTCCCTAATCAATGTGTTGTGGAATACTTTGGTTTAAGGATTTATTTCCAAACATTATTCCCTGTGTGTAATCTTTGATGACCGATTGATGATCGAGATCCAATTTTTCCTCCCTTCCACCATTTATTATTTTGGTTCATGGAATTAAAGAGGACCACTAACCTGAGTGTGGGAGGTGGTAGTGCGATGTGGCTAGTATGAAGGGAAGGGTTGTGACTAAGGAATGGGGGTGGTGATGTGATCGAGGTGGAGACACGACCATGTGAAGACGAACAATCCAACAATGGTGATCAATGATGGCATAGAAGAAGGACCCTATAATAGGTGGCCATGACAATGTCAACAATAGGAGGCCACAAAAAGGTGGTCTGCATAGTCAGAAAGAGGCATAGAATGAGTCTGCAGTAGTAGTAACCATTTGACTAGTATGGTGTGCGCTGGCAAGAAAGCCTAACCCACTAGCTATGCTAAAAATGACCTTGGAATTAGGTGGCATGTGGTCCCACCCTTCTATGCTGGTAACACCCAATGAATTTACAATATTTTAATTTATGAATAAATTTAAAATTTTCCATGATTTTTTATACACAACACCATGTTAAGCTTAGATTACACAAAATAAGGTGTTGGCTTACATTACACACAAGACCGAGTTTTACCGATCAATAATATATTATTAAAATATTATTATTTAACGTAATAAAATATAACCCATCCCTTAAGTAGGTAGTTATGAATATTATTAACTAAATTATGAAAATATATAGTTGATTTAATTGGTTAACAATGAATTAGAAGTGAATATAAGAAACAATTGAATATAATGAGAATGTTTTTCTAAAAACTATTTTTATGCTCATAAAGGAATTTTATCATAATATATTTAATTAATTATAATTGGTGAATGATATTAATGAAATATATGTTTTATATATTCAATAATATATTTTTACATTCATTGTATATATTTTGTAGGCATAATATAGGAACACACCCAATATTACACATAAAAATCAATATTTTTATAAAGGTAGTTTTACCGCCTTTTGATGGAGAACCTATTTTAAATAAATTTTTTGAAACTTTTATATATTATATTTGAAAAACTAAAATTATTATTTAAAATAGAAATATAAACATTTAATTTGATTGAAATTTTGGTATTTTTATGATAAGTTTCATGTTTTGATGAATAGTGATAAAATATTGCATTTTAGTTGAAAACAACTTTTTCATCAAATTTATATATAGTGTTAAATTATATATTTGTGTTATTTTAAAGTATAATTTGAAGATTATTTTATTATATAAACATATTTAAGTCATTTTAAATAATTTCAAGTAAAATTTTAATATAAACACATTACAATCTTTTGTACGTTTTAACTTCAATAAACTGTTTTCTCGTTCCGGCAATGAGCTTAATTTTAAATTAATTACTAAAAGTTATGTATTTTGAATCATGAATAATATATTAAATATTTATAATTAGTGGTTATAAATTATTTAAATATATTTATTTTAAATTTGGGCATACGAATAGTAAATTTAGTATTATTTAAGTTACCACTGTTAATGGTAAATCAGGTAATTATGGGTAAAAATAATATTATAAAGACCATAAAATTACCCTAACACTTGTATTAATTCAATTTGATGAGTTTTTTAGACCAAAATAATCTATGGGATTAAATTATAACCTTTTGAATCCACTTGGAAGACTTTAAAGATTTTACAGTATTTTATTCTAAGGGAAGTCCAATATGTCACACTCTGGTTTTTAATAAGTATTACATTTTTTATATATTGTTATGAGGAAGAGATATTTGATTATGAATAGTAATTGGAAATATAAATTGTTTACATTAATCATGAAAATTTACTTTTCGTTTTTATATAATAAATAATTAAATTAATGACTTACAAAATGATGATGCAGTAATTACCCAATTAATGAAACAATTACTTAACTAATATTAAAAATATTAAAATAAATATAATTTTATTTAATTAAGGTTATCCATGAATTTTATGGGTGGATATGACATATTATGGTAATGTTAAGTGAATTGGTTCGAAGTTATATTTTGGTACGTATTTTCTTGATGTCAAAGTTATCAATAGTGTCAAAATTGGCAATTATGATATTTTATGAAAATAATATTTTATTAAATTATTTAAAAATAATAAAAAATATTAAATAAGGTCATGTAGATAAGATATGGTATAAAATATCATAAAGTTTCCATTTATGTTCCAATTTACATTTTATAAGAAAACATTACATCCTACTAGTATAGAAAGATTGGTTACCGTACTTAAAATTAAAATGGGTTAATTAAGGGTTAATCAAAATGATAAAGATTAAAATAAAACAAAAAAATGTCTAAAATATAATGTTCTATGATACTAAAATATCATATAATCTTATATTTAAATAAATTTTCTTTTGGAAGTATTTGGATTGATATTGAATTTATTATAAATTAATATTTTTATAAATTCTAAAAGTGATCATCACCTTCATTATAAAAGGAATCCTCCAACCTAACTTCCTCATACCACATTGATCCCTCTATATTGGGAAAAATGTGCCAAAATATGCTCCCAAATTTCATATCTTTATCCTATAAGTCTCAATTTGGTAATAAAGAAAACTAAGGAAATATTTTGGTTTGAACCAAAAGGAGTTACCCAATAAAGAGGTTACATTTTTCAATGATCTCTTTAATTTTATTTCTTTTACCACTAATTAATTTCTTATTATTCCTTGATTATATAATAAAAACATTATCCTCAATATAATTATATATTTCTATATTAAGGGTTCAAGCTACACTTACACACAATACCGTATAATGGGTAATGAACATACTGTTTATGTGTATGGTGAACTACCATCTCACCAAATGATGATTGTTCATTTTTTATTATACCACATTTCATGGTTGGGAATTATGATAAACACTCTATTTATAGGTTTTATATATGATATTTATTATGTATTTATTCTTATTTAATAATTTTATAATACATATCGTTATACTTTTTATTTTGTATTAATATGTTAATATCGTTTGTGGAAGTGTGGACTACCTCCTCCTCAAAGCGATGTGATTTGTTCACAATATACATGGAACGTTTGAAGGAAAGTTTTAATAAAAATATATGATATATATAACATGGATATTATAATATAATTATAATAAGAACACACACACATGTATTTATATCTTTTAATTTTAATTCTTTTAATATGGGAAAAAAATGAAAGTAGTGTTCATGCATACATTCGACGTACTGTCTCCATGAATGGTGCATTTCATTTCCTATATCCAAATTTTATGGATTAATATAAATATAGATATATTGAATATGATTTATATTTAAATCCAGGTTTAAATTTTTGAGATGATTAAACAATGATCTAATTAATAGGAACAAAAAATAACAAGTCAAAACTTACAAGAGAAACTAGGCAATTAACACCCAAAATAGTGAAAATAATGAAGGAATGAAAACAAATTGGAAATAATATATTATAATATGACAATATATGATATCATAAATATTAATATGGTTTTTTAAGAATTTAGTAACACTCTTTAAACCATTATACATGTGGTTAAAGTATGATCACCAAAAAGGAAACACAAGGTAATAGATTTTGTCTCAATTTACATTCCATTGAGACTTAATTGTTTTTATGCACCAATTTACATTTTTATGGTGTATATACTTACCTATGATATATTATATCATGAATATACTTATTATAGTTATATTTTAATTTTGATTTTAATGTTATTCTATCATTGATATTATGATTCAAATGTTTCAAAGTGGTATGGGAAACTTTTGGAATGTTTAACTATTATTTTCCTAAAAAATGATTTAATGACCATTCATTGGTATTTCCATTCATCAACATCAAAAAACCTTGTTGTTAAATAGACTTAAATAGTAAATTATTGATGAATATGTATCCTTTATTCAATACAGATAGGTGTATTATTTATTATTTGAATTGATTATTCGATATGAGGAATGCTTGGAGAGGTACAACACGATTGGGGCCAAGTTATAGATAGCCCCTTAAAGCATCAGTAGTGTCATGATACAAAATAGTTGTCCAGAATTGATGGGTTTTTTACTTGATATTCTAAACCATCTTATGAAAGGTATCGATAGTAAAAATTCCATGTACCTAGGAAACATGACATCCAATAAGTAATCATCTACCTCAATTAGACATAGGTATTATATATCCATAATATTTTCCATAGACATATCTATGGATGACTTCAATTTGAAGTTTAATGATTTATATGTAATTTTTTTTAGTTATTTACCTTTCCATATTTATTAATCTTTATCTAGTTATTTGAATAACATGTGTTATCTGTTATTCACCTTGCAAGGTTGATTTACTCTCATCATTTCATTATTTATTCTTCTTTACATGCCCTTAATGATCATTTGAGATCACCCTTATTATGTTTATTTTTACCATGTTATGAAGAGGAAACCATTAAATGATATTTAAGGATTATGAGTATTTATTTATGTTACGCTTGATTTTCTTTTCCCAATATATTATGAGTATCAAGTATGTAATATTATATTAAAAAATCGCTAAACTAATCTATCCTTTAGGAGTGGATTACTTATAATCATGGAAATGTAATAAAATAATTTACCATCTTGGATATTTTGGGTTTGTGGGGTTATAGTTGTTATCAAAGGAAATTTAGAAACAACCTTGGAAACTAGATTTTGAAATCTTATATTAGGGAACATAACCCTAAGATATACATTGAGGATAATTTTAGAATAAAATCCTAGAATTTTGGTAAGGTAGAGATTATGTGTTTATTCCTAGAAATACATCCTTATCTAGATACTACAAGTGTACATGGTTCTAGAATATATGTACCTTGGAGTAACAACTCCGACAAGGTGTGTCGAGATGGACTCTACGTAACTTGGTACATGATAATGGGCCTTACTTCACACCTGTTTTGACACTCCTAGGGGATATGCTTAGGATAATTCGTATTTTTTAACCAATAATTATAAAGTATTTTAAATTAAATAGATACCCTAAGAAACCATTCTTAAGATTACGAGATTAGTTGTACAAAAAATCTTCAATTTAGTTAAGTATTTCACAACTTGTGGGTTTAAAAATTATGTTTCATAATATTATAATCTAATATAGACATTATTTTGAAATAGAACCTTGAAGGATGAATGGTATCAATACACCAAAAAAATGTAGATATTTACCTACTGAGGAAACCAATGCAGGTTTTTTTGGAATATAGAAAATTATGACCATACTTGGGTAGGTCAATTAGGTTATAAAAGATAAACTTTCACAGATGGAGAAACCTATTACTAAGAGAGAATATTTTATGATAAATCGCCTTATAATAAATAATCCCCCATTGATTAGTGAGACTAATAATCCCATTGTATATGATAAATAGATTAAGTCTCTGGACAAGATATTTATGGCATTGGGATATAGTGAAACAGAAAAGCTTAAGTTGTGGTGTATTGTCTCTAAGGTGATGTTGATCAATGGTGGTCCCTAATCCAGAATACTGGGGAGGAAGAAGAAATATAACTCATGGAATGGAGAACTTTTAAGGATAAATTATTTGATAAATACTTCAATCATGATAAAAAACCAAGATAAATAGAAAATTACATAGTTTAAATCAAAATGAGGAAGAATGTGTTCTATAACATGAAGCAACCTTTACAAGGTTAGTATTATATTCTAAGGATTTCATATGCAACACAGAATGAAAGATTGATCATTTCTTTGAAGCACTTAATATAATTCTCTAAAGATAAGTAGTTTCTAAAACATTTTCATCATATTATTAAATAATTTTATATTCTATTATGATAGATAAATAATTCTCCATGTCTTATGGATTCAAAGGGAAGTAAGAGAATAAGAGAAAGAAGAGAAAATAATAGATAATGGGAAGAAGGGAAAGAAGGATTTTCCTCTATGTGATAAATATGGGAAGAATCACCATGGGAAATTCCTAAAAGGATTTGAAGTATGTTATAAGTGTAGAGAGAAAGGTCACTAGGAAAAATAATGCAATGAGAAGAAGGAAAAAGTGCTATTTGGTGTTACAACTGTAAAGAAGCAGGCCTCTATGCAAACGAATTCCCCAAACTTCAATGAAGTATACCTCATAAAAAGATAAGGGATCGAGGTCATGTATATGTTATTAACACAACCAAAGTGGAATGATTAATGTGATTTTTTATTTATGAAATTTGTGGTAAAATTATTTTATTGATGATGGTATCATCCTTTGAATTATTAAATATATGAGGATTTTAATACAATATTTTTTGTTAAGTATTTGAGATCATATGTTGAATGGTACCAATAAAAATATTTATTTAGCAAGTAAATAATTTTTTAAAACACAAGGTTGAGGTAAAGATAAACCTTAATATCTTCCTAATGAGGAGATAATGATATTGGATAAAGATATGATTTATATGAATAATGTAAATAGGATACTACTAACTACCATGAATTCGATTCTAATGTTTGTGATCGTAATACTTGTAAGGGTTATAAGGTTTACCATTTATGAAATGGTTTAAATTTATCTTTAGAAAAGGGTTTAGATATTATTTTATTAGTTCACCATGTGATGAAACCTCTACTAATAAAAGAATTTGAAATAGTTCAAGACATAAGGATAAGATTGCGCTTATAGAAACGTATTAAATATATATTTACTCATATCATTAAAAGATAAAAGAATTACTCAAATCTAGAAAAGGGTATTAAAATAGAAATGTTGTCATATTATCAATATTTTTATGATATAAATGACCATTATTCATACCTCTAGTTTTTTTATGGTCAATAACTTTCTCATTAATATGTTCCCTATCACACCCCATCAGAACATGATTGTTAGATTTCTCTTCCATATCCATTTTTCGCTAATTTTATCCAAGTCAAAATCCTAGTTATGTGGTGAACTTTACATTTACTTTTCCCACTAATTAATAATGTTAATTATTAACACTATTTGTGATGTGGGTTTCTCAACAATTGTTTATTTTCAAATGTCAAACACTAGACTACCAATATCAAGTTTAAATTGCGAGGATGAAATTTAATTAAAGTGGGGAGAATGTAACACCCCAAGACTATACAATATTATCATTTTTGAACAAATTTAATTTTGTTTATATATTTCTTTATATGAAATACCATGATAAGTTTATGCTACACACAAAAATGAGTTGGATTATGTTACATGTAACACCGAGTTTTAATGAAAAACAATATGTTATTAAAAAATTATTATTTAACATAATAAGATATATCCTAGACATTAGCTAGGATGTTATGAATAGTATTAAATAAATTATGAAAATATATATTTGAATTCATTGGTTACCAATTAATTAGAAATGAATATAAGAACTAATTGAATATAATTAGAATATTATTATAAAAAACTATTGTTACGCCCATAAAGGAATTTAATACTAATATATTTAATTAATTAATATTGGTGAATGATATTAATTAAATAGATATTTTATATATTCAATAAAATATTTTTTAAATTCATAAAATATATTTTATAGACATAATATAAGAACAAACCCAATATTACACATAAAAACCTATATTTTTATAATGGACGTTTTACCACCTTTTGATGGAGAACCTATTTTAAATACAATTTTAAACAAATTTATATATTATATATGAAAAAAATAAACTTATTATTTTATATAATAATATAAATGTATACCTTGATTGAAATTTTAATACTTTTCTGATAAGTTTCATTTTTTTGACGAATAGTGATAAAATATTTCATTTTAATTGAAAACTGTTTTTTCATCAAATTTATTTACAGCATTAAATTATATATTTGAGTGGTTTAAAAGTATAATTATAATTTTTTTATCATTTAATCCAATTTAAGTCATTAGAATCAAGTTCACATTAAATTTGAATATAAAAAACATTACAATCTTTTGTACTTTTTAACTTTAATAACATGTTTTCTAATTTCGTCAATGACATTAATTTTATATTAATTAATAAATATTATGTGTTTTGAAACATCAAAAAATATATTTCATATTTTTAATAATGGGTTATAAATTATGTAAAAAGTGTTATTTTATTTTTGGGCTTATGAATAGTAATTTTGTTATTATTATAACTACCACGATTAAAGGTAAATTAGGTAATTATGAGTACAAATAATATTATAAAGACCATAAAATTACCCTAAATAATGTAATAATTTAATTAGATGATATTTTTTCTTCCAAAATCATACTTGGACCAAAATTATGTCCTTTTAAATCCACTTGGAGGACATTAAGACTTTATTTCATTTTATTCTAAGGAAAGTCCAATATGACACACTCTCATTTTTAATAATTATTACATTTTTTATAAATGGTTATTAAGAATATATCTATAGATATAAATATTTATTGTAAATATAAAATGTTTATTTTCATAATTATAATTTATTTTTTAATTTTTAGAGATTAAATAGTTTAATTAAAGGCTTATAAAATGATGATGCAGTAATTACTCAATTAATGAAACAATCAATTAAATGATATTAGAAATTTTAAAATAAATACAATTTCTCTTACATAAGGTGATAAATGAATTTTATAAGTTAATATGACATGTTAGGGGTGTGTTGAGGTAATTTTTTCCAAGTTATATTTCATTATGTATTTTTTTAAAGTCAAAGTTATCAATAGTGCCAAAATTGACACATATGATATTTTATGAAAATATTTTTTATAAAATTATTTAAAAATTATAAAAAATATTATATAAAGACAAGGAGATTAAATATGGTCTATAATATGATAAATTGTTCATTTATGGTCCAATTTACACTTTATAAGTAAAAAATTAAATCCTCTTATTATATAAAAATTGGTTACCAGAGTTAAAATTAAAATGTGTTAATTAAGAGTTAATCAAAATAATAAGGATTAAAATAACACCAAAAGTTATCTAAAATGTATTGGTTGATGAGATTAAAATATAATATAATCTTAAATTATAATAAATATCCTTTTGGAAGTATTTGGATTGATGTTGAATTAATTATAAATTAATCTTTTGATAAATTCCAACATGACCCTCACCTTCATTATAAAAGGACATCTCTTACCTCACTTACTCGCACCACATTGAGGCTTCTAGCTGGACCAAACCCTGAAAATAAGCTCCCAAATTCTCTATATTCATACTATAATCCTCCCTTTGGGATGAAATAAAACTAAAGAAATATTTTGATATAAACCAAAAGGAGTTACCAAAATAAAAGGCAACGTTCTTCAATGATCACTAATTAATTTATTATTATTACATGATTATAAAATAAAAAATCATCCTCAATATATTGACATGTTTTTATGTTAAGGGATAAAACTACACTTTTCACACAATTCCATATATTGGGTAACAAACATACTATTTTTGTGTATGATGAACTACCACCTTACAAAACAATTATTATTCATTTTTCCTTTACCACATTTCATGTTTTTTAATTATGAGGGAAAAAATAGTTATATATGTTATATATAAAATTTTTATGTATTTGTTTAATTATTTATTTTATAACACATACATTAATGCTTTCCATTTTTTATTAATATGATAATATCATTTGTGGACGTGTGGACTACCTCCTCCTCAAAGTGATGTTATTCATTCACAATATACATGAAACATATAAATGAAGGTTATAATAAACATATGTGATATATATTACTTGGATATGATACTGTAATTATTATAGATATACATATATATCATTTAATTTTCATTATTTTAATACATTAATGAAATGAATGTAGAGTTCACGTGTACGGAAGACCTATTATCTCCATATATGGTGCATTTCAATTCCCATCTCCATTTTTTTTTGGATTTTTATAAATATAGAAATACTGAATATATATTATATATAAATAATATATTATATTATGGATATGATGAAACCATGATCTAATTAATAGTAATAACAAATAACAAGTCAAAACTTACTCGAGAAACTAGGCAATTAACACATGAAATAATGAAAATAATGAAACCATTTTAACAAATGAGTAATAAGATATTATATGATGATAATATATGATATAATAAATATTAATAGGTTTCATTAATAATTTATTAACAATCTCAAAACCATTATACAAGATGTTAAAGTATGATCACCCAAAAGGACACACAAGGTAATGGATTTTGACTCAATTTACAATCAATTGAGACTTAATTGTTGTTATGCACCAATTCACTGTTATATGGTGTATATAGTGACTTTTGACATATTATATCATTAATATCCTTAATATAATGATATTATAAGTTTCATTTAATGTTTTTTCTTCATTGAGATAATGATTCAAATGTTTCAAAATGTTATGGTACACTTTAGAATGTTTAAATATTATTTTCCCTAAAAAATGTTTTAAATGATATTTAAATGGTATTTACTTTCATCAAAATAAAAAAAATTGTTGTTACTTATCCTACAATTGGGAATTATTGATAAATATGCATCATTTATTCAATATGGATATTTGATAAGGAATATTATTTATTATTTGAATTAATTACTCGATATGAGGAATGCTTGGATAAGTACAATATGGGTGGGGCCCAGTTTTTGATAGCCCCTTGATGCATCAGTAGTATGATAAGATGAAATAATTAGCCAAAATAGAAGGGTTTTTATCCAGTATTCTAAACCATCTTATTAAAGGTCTCAACGGTAAAGTTTCTATACACCGAGGAAACATGAAATCTAATAATTAAACATATCTCTCATTTAGGCTTAGTTATTATTTATCCATGAGATTTTTCATTGACATATCTATGGATGAATTCTATTATCAGTTCACTAATTTTTATTACATATGTTTCAGTTATTTACATTTCCATATTGATTAATCTTTATATAGTTATTTTAATGGCATGTGTTATTGGTTATTGAACTTTCCATGTTGATTTACTCTCATCAATTCATTATTTCATCCATTTTACTCACCCTTATTGAGAATTTGGTCCCACCCTTATTATGTTTATTTTTCCAAGGTTATAAAGAGGAATAATTTTAATTAGAATCAAAGGTGCTAATTTTTTATTTAATTTATTCTTTATTATCATTTCCCAATGTATTATGAGTATCAAGTATTTAATTTGTAATTCCAAAACTATTGAACTGATTGGTCCTTTAGAATTTGATTCCTTGTAATCATTCAAATGTAATAAAATAATGCACCAACTTTGGGATTCTGGGGTTGGGGCATTACAAAGCTGTCCAGGTGCATTGATCCATTTAGTCTAGCCTCGCAAACCCTAGGTAGTCGACCCTTGTGATGGACCGTATCATGGAGTGGGTCTAACCAATGGAAAAAATTATGTGTACTAGGTTAATTACACTTTATGTAACCACATAAGCACATCATGGAATGCTACCAATTTTATTTGACTATGTGGTACCCCTGGAGTCCAATACATGGCCTAGATTCTCTTATATGTGTCATTTTTTAAAACATTCCCACAATGTATTGGATTTAGGAAAATAAATATCCTACCTTGAGTGTTTTTCTATGTATATTAGGATAGACAAGTCTGTTTAGTCTTTCAATACCATTTTCAAGGAAATGTAGGATGTTCTAATATTTATCTTCATAAGGATAATGATGATGATTAGGTGTGTAGATCATACAATTCAGTGGTCAAATAAATCTCTCTCATATACTAGGTGTTATTCTCATATATTGTATGATACTCCTACCTACTATATTCTAATTCTCTTTTTTTGTGTTTTAATCAAAGAGACATGGTTCCTATTTATATAAACTTAAGTCCTCCCTCACTAGTTGAGTGTTTTTTATGTACAACTTAGGCTACACATAGTCTATTTATGGATTTATGTACTCTCTCATATACTGTGTGCTACTTGATGAGGTGGTAATCCTCTATTATGGTTTTTATGAGGCGACATGGGTTTTCTCATAACTATATAGTTATGATGGAAGCTGTTGGTACTTATATGGATGAAATATATCTTCGTTTAAGGTATATATTCCATTATGAGCTTCTATAATAGAGACATGAAAATGTTGTATAACAAGGTAATGTAATCCCTCGACTAATACACATACCTCAAGGAGGATTTAGTCCCCTTGATAAATTCTAGTGATGTTGTGGAAGAAATAAAGAAAATATTAGATAATTAGAGACTTGTGACTGCTTAGATATCCCTTGGATGACTTTGAGATTCAACATAAATCCTAGCTATAAATTTTATACTTTGTGGGATTATCAGTTCTCAAATCATCCCTAGTTTTTTGTGAGATACAACCTTTGTGTATTAGAGTTGAGATGACTATGACTTCCCTGCATCTATATGAATTTTATTGGTTGAGAAAATATAGATTTATTTTTATCCCCTCTAATTATCTTCATGTATTGGGGTTCGATATGATGTGTTTATTTTCCATTCTTTTTTGGTTTTGGGGAATCATACTATGTATTTTTATACTCACCTTGATATATTCCTTCTTCCCACATGTGTTATGTCTATATAGGTGGTTCATAGTATGATGATATACTTAGTGGATGTGGAGCTGGTGTAGATTTCTTGGAGCTAACCCCTAGTGATTATTGGCGACACATAGTAGAGTATGGAGGTTTGTGATGGTGGTAGTAACTATTGTAGATTGAGATCAATACAAGAGTATACATAGTGAGGATGCACATTCCAGGGTTTTATGTATGTCATATTTAGAGTTTTTTTAGATTTAAAGCTACTTTGGTATTTTCCTATGTGGATTTGTGAGTGTATTTGATGCCTCACATACGTATTGTATATAGTTTAGTTATATATATATATATATGTACTATAAAGATTTCAAGATATTTTATACGTTTGATATATGTGTCTCTAATAGGTTGATATAGACTAAGACTTCCCATATTTTGTGATATTATTACTCAGTTCTAGTCATTATACCCTGAAATATTGGAATTAGTCTTAAGGTTTCACACTTGGCTTACTATCATCCCTTGCAAAGACTCAATTGGTTGGGTCATGTAATATTGGTAGAAAATTTGTTGATTCATGGGAAAAATATTGGAGTAAACTGTCATATGAGGAATGGTTTGGAAATTTTTGGAAATGATGTTAAGGGGGTCATGAGATTGGTCATCAGACCAAAGAGACTGAATTTAGTGTAGTGGAGAATGTATCCTTCTAATAAGACTCTAATAAACTATTATTTGACTTGGATCTCTAAGAAATCCATATGTGGTATAATAAAGTTGGTACATGAATCATATAGGGGTGAGATATGATATTTCCTCCATTTCCCATGTCAGATCATAGAAATATGTTATAATAAATTTGGTTTAATCATATAAAATAAAGGATACTACAAAATGATAGCCATATAACATGGAGAGGTAGGGTTATAATGATAAGATTCTTAAATTTGGGACTATTTTTTATTATTAACAATCATTGAGGCATTATTTCTGAGATTTTGTTAAGAAAAACACTTCCCACGTGACCTAAGTTAGATTATATCCCCCTTATTCTTAGTGAAGATCCACATTTTAGAGTGTATAGTAATTCACACTAAGTTTTAAAAGACTACCCATGGTTGGGATATCCTAATTGTGTTCCAAAAATAGAGGCTTTATGGGTTTGCGAGGAGAACCTAATTCTTAGATGACTGAGGTTCGGCTAGAGTCTGGGACTTATTTTTATATCTCTCTCAGACCTTTACTAAATAGATGATTATTATTTTTTTGAGTTCACTACTTGACATAAGGTGATGATAATGGGTGATGTTTTTATTAAACTATCTTTGAGACTACTCTTCCATGGTTGGAGTTTCAGCCCCTATCCAGGGTAAAGTATTATCTAAGGTTGATAGACCATCTGTAGTGCAGCATGGATGTGTCTGACTATGCGTTGAGGCCCACAATCCTTGTGAGGTGTTCCCTATAATTTTTCATAGTGGATTTTTTCGGAGATGAATAGATTTAGTGGTGATTCAGAAGAAAGATTTATCAATCTATGATCATGTTTTCATGAAATACAACACAATTTAGAGACTCCTAAGTGAGAATTTATAGTTGAGTACTCTTGTTAGGGATGAACCATGGATTTTGGAGAAGGATAGAGTTTCACATGAAGATAACCATAATTGTGTCATGGATGGACCTCCATGTGGGAGATACCATTAATATTCAAGACCTCCTTATTGTATAAAACCAAATTACATACTAGAAATCTATTTATTGGAATATCTAGTGGTGTTTTATTAGCCGAATATGGATTATGCATCAATATACTTCCTCAATCACAACCATTGGTATGTTAATATCACAAAAGGGGAAACGAAAGTCAATTCCATGGGAATATATACATGATGGATGATTATGGTTAGGTATTAATGTGTGAAGTTCACAGTAAAATTAATTTCCAATTACCAGGGACCCTTATACTAGATGGAACATGAATTGTATATTCTTTCTATATCAAATGTTTACATGTTAGAGATTCTAATGGAACCCCTATCTAAAATTTTATCAGCAAAAGAGTTTCCACTAATTGAAACTTACCTTCACTCACATATACAATGAACTGAGTTTATCCTTATTAGAGAATGATGTATTTCAGGATATAACATAATGTTGGGTATAATATCCAATGGTACCTAACTTAGTTTGAATAGTTTATCCATTTATAATTTTTTGAGGTGTTGGATATTGAGTAAAATAAGTGTGTTACACCTTTAGTGGCAAGTGATATACCCTTATGTGTGGTGAGTGGATCCCAACCTTGAGAAGTTTTTATCAACTAGAAGTGTCACCTAGATTTACCCTATGTCCAGATTTTTTTGCTTGTAGCACAGGTGTTTAATGCACAAGTACTGAAGAAGTGAACCTTAAGACACTCAGATTTGTTAATGGATTTAGATATGAAGTGTAAAAATATTTTGGGTGAGTTTATTTGCATAAAAAATAAAAAATATATTTTAATTAAAATAATTGATGAGAATGGATCAATACTAGGTTGTTTCTAGGGTTAGAGTAAATGATTTTTTTATAAAATACATTAGTTTCACTAATTCACAATGTATCCAATCAATGAGATAATTCACCCCACATAATTATCTTATTTAATATCTTTATAATTCCAAGGATAATCACTTATAAACATTTAGGATCACTTTTATCATCACTCTAAGTCATATGTTCAGACTTGCACTCAAAATATATAGTTTTTATATTTTGTGAAGATGGAGAAGAAAACAAATAATTGAATGTAACTATAAAATAAAATTACTAATTAGAGGTTTAATGTATATAATATAACACCCAATCCATCCCATTAAAACTTCCTTATATTAAACCATAATAGGTTTATACTTCCATTGATTCCAAACTATAAATGGAAGAAAATATTTTGAATAATAGAAAAAATATTGAAGAAGAGAAAACAATAAAACATTGAATACTCTACTATTTTTTGCATCAAATGATTCAAAAAATGATTAAATGTAATTAAAATATTTAAGAAGAATTTTATATAAGTATAATAATAATTTTTATTAATAAACTATACTGATTTTAATGACTTATAATTGAAAATATACCTTACATAGGGAAAATAACATGATAACATTAAAATTAGAACAAAGAAATAAGAACTCCATTATCCATTCACTACCAAAACCTTACATAGAAAATTTTGGGTCCTTAGTATGAACCCCCATCAGTAAAAGAAATCTCATTTAATTATATTTTTCAAAGGTTTGTGTAGATTTAAAGAAAGTATACCTTTTCCCCATTGAGGAAAAATCATATCTAGATTCTTTCATCAAATTGATGTGAAAAGTAGAGCACCAACATGGACTAATATTTTTTGAGTACTATATTAGAATTTTTTTCTGCATATATATATATTATAATATTAGGAAAATTTTGAGCCCAATTTTATCAGGTATTTGGATGTTATGGTTGAAATGATGGGCTAAATTTTTGGGCCTTAAAATCTGGCACAGAATTTAAACTTTGATTCGGGCTACCTGGATCACTTTACAAATCAAACAATTATCCTTTTCATACTTTAATAAAATTTTACTCATGAATTCCTCTAAATTAATTTATAATTTTGGTTTAATTTTACTTAAATGGTGTGCTTAACATATGTTTTAATGAATGAGATCAAATATTATTTCTCTAAATATTTCTATATTTGAGGCCCAATATGTACATATTCCTTTCAGAATCAACTATTGGTATATGAGAAAAAAATTCATCCCTAAATATTTATAAATAAAATTATAAAATTTAATATTTAATGAATTAAAAGTATCATCTCCACTATTTGATGCTTAAATGGCCCCAAATTAATATACTTTAAACATGAGTTGTAAATAATAATAAATGAAGTTCAAATTGATAAATTAATCAAACTTGGATTTAATATACAATGATAAATATAAAACTCATTAAAATTTAATAAAAATTATGCAATTTTAGTGGATAATCATGCCCTAAATTTGATTTATTCAAATATCTAGAAAATAACTTCAAAAATAATCAAAATTCATTTCCCCACTCTAATATTTTTTAATATAAAATGTTATAAACAATTACCTCACATCAAATAATTTTGAATAAAATAAAAATAATCTAGAAAAATATAAATACACAATCATATCCCAACCCAAATTTCATTGTTTTATTCAAATTCACATCTACCCATCATCTAAATTTAATTAAGTTTGAAGATGTGTTGTGCATCCCAAAAGAAATGGGGGTTTATTTTCATTTTAGAGGAAAAAAGGAAGTACAAGGTGAAATTCACTATTCAGCCTTAATATTGATGTCTTATTTTTTGATTGATATTTGAATTTTTTTACCACAATAAAGTTGAAAAGACCAACTTTGGGTAATAAAGTTATAGAATCACTATCCCCAAATTTTGGATTCCACACATTATATTAATTATATAATATACAATAAAGATATAATTCATAACTCTATGAACTAAAATTATGAAATCACTATCCCCAAGTTATTAACACCACAAACTACATCAAAAAATTGTTCTAGGTGGATATTTTATTTCATTATTTTTTATTTTTTTGGTATAATAAAATTAAACTCAATTGTGATAAAAAATCATATTCTTTAAATATTGGACCTCAAGAGCTCAAACTCACACCATTTAATCCTAAGTGCAAGAATTTATTCATTTTGATTAAATGGATAAAAATATAGATAGTGAAAACCCAAATTATATAACATGCTTAACAAAATTATTTTTAGGAACTTAAACTGTCAAAACGGTCATAATCATGTTAAGAAAATCAATTAACATTCAATTTTCATGTTTCAAAAAGTATATATACATTTTCAAGGATAAATATATTAAATTTTACATGTAATATCAATTTTGTTTTTCAAAATATTATATTTTAAGCTCACTAGCATTGAATTTCACTACCCGCAGTATTGATAGAGAAGAGAAAAGAGAGTTCAAAATTTGGTACAATGTGAATGAGAGTAGTTAAATAATGATAATCAAAATGAAATCATGGGAAAAATCACATGGTCAATTCATGAATATTTTCCACAATAAATTTATTATTAAATCTCCACGTTTCATGTATACTCCACATGGATGATCAAAAATTGGGTTTAATATTTTGAAGGCATGTGGTTTAATAGAAAAAATAAACTTCTTCAGTACCTATATCTCATATACCAACAATAGAGAAAAACCAAAACACCACAAATTAAAAAAAACAATAAAAAAAGAGTTTTTTTATTTTTTTATTTTGTGGAGTGAAAAAAACAAAATAACACAACTAAAAAGAATGAGTCTGGGTTGCCTCCTCGAGAGTAATTGGTTTAATATCATTAACTCGATATAGACCCCAAAAATTAAACAATACTAACTTATATTACATTAAGTATTTTATTTTTCACCACTTCCATCAGATTGGGACTGATTCTCCTTTGGGATGGACAAGGTGGTTTAGAATCTAATTCAAGAACAATCATCTATGTCTCAGTGAGTGGGATAAACATAGGAAAATAAAAAATAGTTGGTCTAATGTATTTCATATCATAAAAGATAATTCTCCCTTAGTTGGATTCGTGAGAATAATTAATGAAAATAAGAATGGTTTGGTTATCCTCTATGATGAAATACTAAAGTGAGGATGTCAAGACCATGAGATCATGTTCAGGGTGAATAAAATCACATAAGTTTGATTGGGAGTTGAATTAAGGACTAATTAATTCCTTTTAAAAAAATTTTGTAGCCTCTATAATTTATAATAAAATGAAATAAAACTGTATAGGATCAAATTTCATTATTTATCCTAATTATTTAGTTATTTATAGTCCCATAAAATCGTTAATGGAGTTATATTCAAGAGATTCAAGTTTGGAAGGCACATTTTTCTAATGTGAATAAATAAATCAATCTCATATTGTATTAGGCATTCTTAAACAATCCCTTAATGTTAATCTATTTCAATTAAATAATACAAATCTAATTCACCTATTAAATCTCCTCATTACCCCTAATTTTAGTGCTCAAATTATAGATTTTGAGATCAATGCTTATGTTTCTGAAGGTTATTTTCATGTTTTCATTCCTAACATGGATGACTAAGTTGATTTTATAAATAAAGGTAAGACCAATGATGATAGGTGTTTACTCTCTAAGACATATTTTTTGGTTATTCTCAAGGAAAATGATGTCATATTAATAAATTAATATTTCCAAATTTACCAAAACATTCTTTAATATACCATTAGGAACTCGGACACTAAAATTAGTAAGTTAGAGAGTGAAAAATGTGGGTTGGAGTTCCTCAAACACTATTTAAAAATATATGACATATGGAATGAAGTTAACATGAGATCTTATATTAAATAAGTCTTTTCAACTTTAATCCCTCATGTTCAAGATTTATGTAAGGACAATCAAGTTCTTTCAACTTTAGATTCATTATTCCTCAAATGGTGTTGTTCACATTAGTAGCTAAAAGGGCTTGGATTTTATGTGGGAACTTTATTTTGAAGATATACAAGTCCTTATGGTACACTGAGTAGGTGGGAATGGATTTGATTGAATAGATAAATGATATGTGAAGCTTAACTTGAGTGAATGTTTCACTTAATGTTTCATTCAAATTTGGTTTGTTTTTTTTTTCTTATTATCTAAGGGAAATAATTAGGATACAATAATACATTTAGGGGGGTCCACTACATCATAATAATATTTTTTAGATTTTAAGGTTTGTTATTTAGTATTATCAAGAGAGTATGGAATCTTTGATGGTATACAATTGGTTTCTTTAGGGTTTTAAATGGGTTCCCCACTAATTAGAATAATCAAAACTTTATATTATTTATGAGAGGTTTGTGCGTAACTAGATCCCCCTTAAGGGTTAGGATAATAAATTCTAAGTGGAAATGGGTTTCTTTATAGTTTAAATGGGTTTTAATTCATGTTTTAGTGAAGAAACCTTATAATTAATTCTCTCTATTTTTATTAATTGTTTTTTCAAGAAATTGTCATGGAACAAATTGGTATCGAGTTTAATTTGGTTAGTTTATCACAATAGGATATTTATATTATTGAATAGGTTGTTTAAATTTTATTAGAGGATGTTGGAATTGGGATTTTTTGAATTGGAACTGGTTATGATTTGGAATGTTTTGTGTAGGGAAGGGATATGTAACTCTTTGTTGATTTTGTTATTGATTATTTCTACAACTAAATACAAGATAGAAATTGTATCTTTGTTTGAAATTGTTTGGGTTATAAGGATTTTAAAATTTTAGTGAATTAATGTTTAAATATAGTCCCCAAAGAATAACTTATTATATCTAAGGAATGGTTATTAAATTATTAGTCCTATGGTATTGATTGTTATAAATTGTGGAAACAGGATAAAAAATTTGAATTTCCCAGGATTTATTATTATAAATATCCTCAACCTCCACAGAGAGGGTTACAATATTAGCCTTGATACTTTATTCTAACCTAAGAGTGTTCATCCCATAATATTTGGTAGGCTTATCATAATTAGGGTCATTCCCCGTGTTTGCTTTTTTTTTTTCAGACATTCCAGATACTGATAAGCATTATTGGTACTTTTGTGTTTAAAGGTTTCATTACACATCATGTCAATGTACTATTTGTTTATTTTCCATGAACCTTCATAATATATTAAAACTTGTTCTACGGTTGAAAATTCATGGTGAGGCACCATGTTTACAATGCCTTTAAACCTTCACAATGTTTTATAAATTTACTCTCACTCTTTTTTCAAAAACTTTTTGAATTATCTTTTTAATTTTTTTTGTGGGGAATGTATTTTCTGTGAAAACTCTTTTAAATTGGTCCCAAAAATTCATGGTTGATAGTATAAAATTTATTAACAAATTATTAACATAATACTTTAGGTAAAGAGGGAAGAGCCTAATCTTTGATGAATCAAGTTGATGTGGGGGGGGGGGGGTCATGGTCTCAATAATGTCATTGAACTCATTGACATAAGGGTATGACATCTTAGAATTCATCCCATGAATTTTTGGAAGGTGGTTTAGGAAAAATGATATGAATATATTGTGGTCATATATTATCGGATCATGTGTAATTCAAGAGGGTTCATAGGTTAAGAAAGATGTGAGGTGGTCTTTCATGGCTTAATTGAACACATTCCCCATGTTTTGGGCTTCTAGATTTGGGATTCCATTTTGAATACAACCCAGTTTTTTGATAGGGTTTCTCAAAAAATTCTCTATCATATTATATTCAATTTTAGAATCTAAATTCTTAAAAATAATGTGATCTAAATAAATAATTCCCCCTGCCTCACTTGACTCTGCAACCCTAGAATTTCCCACCCTAACTAATCAGTTTGATTGATCATGAATATAGGATATACATGAAAGAAAAGGATAGAAAAGGGAAAAAAACTTGTTTGATAAAATAATGAATGATTAATATTAATTGTTTGGTCCCTGAAAATGGTTCTAAAATTTACCATCACCCAAATTTACCCTACGGGTTGATGAAATCACTTGAAACACATATAGGGCATCGAATCTATAGGGATAAAATAATTGAACCTTAAGACACTGATATTTCTTCTGGTTTTTTTCAATGATGTGGCTAAATATTAGGGGGAGTTTTTTTAAATAAAAAAATTGAATTGAAAAAATTTATGTTAATTGTTGATCCTAGTTTGTTTCTAGGGATAGATTGAATGATTTTTATAGATAATTTTAGTTTCATTCATTGATGAGGAATAAAATTAAGGATATTAGTCTTCTAAAACCATTAATTGGTTTAATATATTTATAATTCTAATTATAAATATGTATGAACTTATAATATTACTCTTATAGTTACTCCCTATCATAGATTCATACCATCACTCAAAATATATATCTTTTAAATTCAATGATGATGGAGAATAAAATAAATCACCAAATGGAACTCTAAAATAAAATAACTAATTATAAGTCTAATGGAAGTAAAATAACATCCAATCCACACCCTTGGATTAATCCATAAGAGGTTTAACATTCCATTGATTCAAATATCACAATGGATGAAGGGTAGTTGACTAATATAAATGGGATTGAAGAAGAGAAAGAATTCAAAAATAATAAACACTCCACCATTGTTGTGTGAATCGATTTACACCATGAATAAATGGTATAAATGTTTTAGAGAAGAACATAATATTATACTTATAATAATTTTAATTCAAAAAATAGTTTGATTTGAAAAACTTATAGTTGAAAATATAACTTTTGTAGGAAGAAAAACAATATAACAATAAAATTGGAATTAAAATAATCATAACTCCTCTATTATATCAATTCCTCTACCTTAAATAGGAGATTTTAGAGACTTAGATTAAAAACCACCCTTCAAATTCATCCTAATTAAATCGTATAGTCAATGGTTGGTATAAATTTTAGGAAAGTTTACTTTTATACTTTTGATAAACAAACCAGAGCCAGATTATTTCTTCCAATGGATGCAAAAAATAGTGGCCCAAGGTGGTATAATTTTTATGGGTCATAGAAGAGAAAAATGTTTCTCCCAAATTTATTATAAATGATTACATATATTATCCCACTTGGATTAGTTATTAGTATGTTGTGGCTGAAATAGAGTCTTAACATTTTGGGCTTAAAAATGATCCAAAAATTTAAAATTTTACTTGGGACACTTGGATCACCTTACAAACAAATTAATTAGCCCTGATTACATTTTAATGAAACGTTCTTCATGAATTGTTTTTATCATAAATTAAAATTTTTTCTACTTTTTACTTGAATGGTGTGATTCACATACTTTTTAGTGTCCCATGGGAAAATCCAATGTTCCCATAAATTACTATATTTGAGTCCCAATATGTAGATCTTCCTTTGGAAACCAGATATTGGTCTACAAGGAAAAGATAAACCTTAGAAATTTAGAAATTATATCAAGAAATATAAATTATAATCATGATTATACTATTTTCCACAAGCTAATTATTAAATGAGAATAGACTAAAACACATTAAAAATTAATTGGACAATGATGTGAAATGAATATAAATTTTTTAATTTAATTAGTATATAATTCTATGAACAATGATGTAAATTAATACTAAAAAATTGAATTAAAAATTATGCAGTTTTAGTGTCTAATTAAATACCCATATGATAGTAAGAATGGATTAATACACTACATTTTGGGATGATGATTCACTTTCTATGAGTGTGGAGGAATGCATGAATTATTCGAAATAGAGACACATGATTTTCCCTTTATGGGAGACCGATGTATACATTGTAATTCATTATAGATATGGATTTCTAGTGTTTCTAAGTGAAATTATGGACTGAATCCTTTCAAGTATTATTTTTTAGGTTATGGTTAGCTGTTCTAGGAATTTCTCTAGTCTTACCATGATATTACTTGATGTGTAGTAAATTCTCATAGGGTTTTATTTGGATTCATCAATTATCAATTATCCTTCCTTAAGATGAGAACATGATAGTTAATGAGACCATAGTGACATGGTGGCTAATTCACTTGGAAGGTGAATCTATGTTCATTTGATGGAGGAGGAACAAACAAAACTATCTTTAGAGCAGTTGAATATTTATTAGAGAGGGAAACTTTTCACACATTCAATTTAAGTTGGTGGCTCCATATTCTTCCTTTTATGAGAGTGGAATATGGTTGTGATGTCAATATAGTGGTCCTATGTGACCAGAAATTCTTAGGAGATGGATTTGATGTTTTTTCCCGATGGTGTGGAGCACATCCACCAATTCCCCAATTAGATAGTGGTTTTATATTTTTGTTCATATTACATATAAGGATGTACATATTCAGTGGATACTACCCTCAATATAGTATGTATAGTAGATTATTTATGGGTGTACGCATCACATGGAAACTCTTTCTATGCGGTAGAGGAATATTTTTTCTCAAGAGATTGTGGTTTTTGATTAATCTAGTTTGGAATTTGTCATCATGGGGTTTGGGGATGACAAATAAGGATTATATGAATCTTTAGGACCATTCAATTTAGATTATAGTTAATTGGGTCACATGATGGGTAGTGGTGTGGTACTGAGTTGTTTGATGAGGTTGGTGTTATTCATAATGTGCTAGTCTACAGATTCTATGAAATAGTAGTAATAACATAAAATATCTACCTTAAAAATTGAGTGAAAATATACTAGTGATCAAAAAACTAATGGAGAATTCTTAGAGATGTTTGTAAAGAGGTTATGGAAGAAGGTCCATGTCAAGTTTATGCTATGAGATTGCAACATTGGTACATATAAATTTTGGGAAGTGAGATGATGAATAAATACATATGGGTGCATAGGATCATGTTAACTTTCATATCTTTGAGGGTATGTGAAAATCTTGTGAATCACTCAGGTATGGAGCTTAGTGTATATGGTTTGATCTCATATGGATAACACTAATAATTTTGTTTAAATCTGTTTATTGAAGTTCTCCAACGAAGGATAATATTTTTGAAAAACTATTTTAAGATAAATTTAAGTGATTTATGGATTCAATTCATCCCATGTGGTGAGGATACCCTTAAGTGACAAAGGATTTTGCAATCGAGGCCTATAAAAACTACCATTGAGAAGATGTGTGTTTTCATTAAGTTACTACATCAAGATGAGCCAAAGCTAATATCATTGTAGTAGGAACTGTAGAAGAGACTATAACAGGAATAGTTTGGTACTGTAGTAAGCAGAACTATTCATCTGTTTGGGATTTTAGGCAATATTTTGGGCCTTGGGTCCTTTTAGGCCTTCGGGCCACCCAAGGAATACAGGCCATTAAGGCTTTCCAGCCACCTCAAGGCCTTCGGGAAACCTCAAGGCCTTCGAGGCACCTAAAATTGTGCATAAATGATTAGACAGACTCTACAAGGAGGATAATTCATACGGGGATTCATAGCAGGCACATTCACCAAAGCAAAATCTAAGAGGATTTTCAGAAAGATAGGGTATAACATTTCCATCAGGACCAGCCTCTTCTTGCACGAGAAGCCTAGCCAAAAAACCATGAAAAGGAGGAGAGATGATATCACGATGAAGAAGCATGGATAAAGAGTTCCAAGAATAGTCTGTATATTTCCAAATACCTACGGGTCATGTAATCTATAATCCTACGGGCCTTGTAAGGGTTCCCCCTCATCCTTTGAAAGGATAGTTATCAAAAATCAATAAAAAATGAAGGCCTTCAGGCCATTCAGGTCAGACCATATAAGATGATGGAAATTCATGCAATAGTGGGTTATTTTATATACAGGGGTTATTTTTGGATCGGTTGTGGTTAACAACTCAAGTTATTTTTTAAGTGATTAAATGGTTTAAAGGTAGGGAGTTTGTAGCAACCTAAATTTTGATTAGTTTATACTTTCCTCAATTATTATGTTTAGAGTATTAGGACCTAAAAAGGGGTAAAAAAATATATTTAATCTAGAAGATAACCTTGTAAAAATTTTCTGAGGGTTTTATTGATTAAAGAATACAATTTTTTCCCTGGGATATGTTTTGGTGGATTTCCAAGAAAATTTAATTTCAGGTTTTTCTGAATTAAATGAATATATATCACATGAGAAGATGGTGATATCTTAGAGATATTTTATATTTTTCTTTTTGAACCTTTAGAATATTCCTTCAATATTTTTGTGATTTTTACTATGCCATTTTTATGTTTTTAGTGCCATAGAGTATTAAGAATTAAGTATTAAAAAAATTATATATCATTTTTAGTCCATACATGCATTATGATGAATCAATTATATATCCAAAATAGAGTGTGATATGGGAAAATTGATTCCATTATTGGATCTGGAATGTGGGGTTAACCTTAGAGAGTAAATAATTTGAGTTCACATATGAGACCCAAATATGGACCATCTCAGGTGTCATTTATATAATAATATTTAATTTTCCAAGAATATTGATGGTGTAAACCCTAAAAAATGCTTATAAAATCCCCAGTATGAGTTACCTCTTTAGTTAATTACACATTTTCTTGATATAAAATATAAATAGAGGGAGAGATGGGAGAGAAACTGGAGTGTGGTGCAATCAATATCAGATTAAAGGAATGAGACCAGATCCATGAAAATATCAAGGATCATATCACATGGAAATGATGAACAAAACCATGAAATAAATAATATATTGAAGTGATGAAAATTCAACATTAAGGTAAGGCCTATTATTTTGAATCATTACTTAGTTCTTCTTGATTTGTATCAAATTGTTTTTTTGAACCATGTTTATGATTTTTGAATCCTTGATTTAGTAATCTAAAACCCCATTATTGATTCCCTAATAAAGCTACAATAAAATCCTTAGGGTTTGAGATTTATTTCACAACTTTATTTCTTATTCACGATCTTAGAAAACTGATCGATGATCGTAACCCAATTCCAACTCCCTTTCTCATATTCATTTATTTATGAGTGGAATCAATGATAAATACTAGATCAAGGGTGGATATTGGTGGTGTGATATGACCTACATTGGCGATAGGGCTATGATCTAGGAATGTGAAGATTTGCAGCTATGCATTGATGGTAGATTGTGGTGTGAAAGAATGCCACCACAATAGCCACTCATGATTATGTCTTTGGAACCAGGAGGTCGTGTAAAGTGTAGGCATGAAAAGTTGATGGAGATATGGTGTATGTATATAGATACCAAACATGAGGTTAGGGTAGTAGTAGGAGGCCATGACATTGACTATTCAGTCACCACATGATGAGATGACTATCAGTTTTGACATGTTGGATAGGCTGACCCAGATTCCTAACCAAGATGTATGCAGGACTGACATTTTGGGATGGTTTAATATTTTTGGAAACAAAGGCTAGCCCCATAAAAACTGGGCTATCATCCAACAATGTGAAGTATGTCTGGCCTATCGGTCAAACCATGTGCAATGGGTCGAGTCCACCTAACCTAACTCAGGAAGGGCACTATAGTGTATGCGGGTTCCACATTCTTATAAACTACTATATATGTTGGTTGAAAACATAGTATAGGGGAACACCCATCCTTTTCCAACATTACATGTAGAATTCATAGAGGCCATTGCATGGACCAAAGTTTTTATGGGTGTAGTACATATCTATCATCTGTTGTGTACTACTTTCATTCTATATGTGATATTATTATATGTTGTGTGATAATAAAATTTACAATGTGCATCTCTCATATGTTTTATACTACTAGAAGAAATTTGGATGTTTTATATATAATGATATGTCCTCCACTGTTTGTTTTTTACTTGTTATATCCTACTTGGGGTGTAGGTCCTCTATATTTGGAGTTAGATACTCCCTCATCTACTGTGTGGAACCCAAAGAAGTACATGTCCTTCAATATGGTTTCATTGATGTGATGTGGGTTTTATTATAGTTGTGTGGTTATGTTAGTATAGATTAGTACTCCCCTAGACAATACATATCCTTGGTTAAAGGGAGGGTTAGATTATGGTTTTCTAAAATAAAGACATAATAATAGTGGAGTGCAAGGTGTGTCACACTCTTTATTGATGCACATACCTCTATGAGGAGTGGGTTCCCCTTGAAAGAATCTAGTAATGGGATAGAAAAGAAGAAGATTAGATCTGATAATTTGATACTTGTGACTCTTAAAGAACCCCTTTGATATATTTGAGATGTGATGTACAACTTGGAAATAGACTTTAGACATTTTAGCCTTATCAAGACGTTCAGTATCCCCAATTTCTTATACAATATTTCCCTTCTTGATTAAAGCTAAGATGACTTGGACTTCCTTTATCCTTATGACATCTATTGGTTAAGCATACCAAGATTCGTTTTGTTCCCTCCAGTTATATTATTATTCCTAGGTTTGAGTATACATGTTTCATTTCCTTTCCATTATGGTTTCTAGGTATCTTATAGATTATATTTATACTCACCCATGAACAAGAATTTTTACCACACATTTTTTTGCCGAAGATGCTGTATATGTCAAAGATGCAATTGGTGGATGTGGAGATATTGTGGATTGTTCATAGGTGACCCATAATGATTCTTGGTGACACATAGTTTTTCATGATGGTGGTAGTGACTTTTGTGGTAATAGATTGATCAAGGAGTTCATGTAGTGTGGAGAATATTTCCAGGGACCTATATCTACAAAATTAAGAGGCTTATCAGATTTATAGTTTCTTTGGTATTTTCCTATTTGGTGATATTCTTGTATTTTATATCTCACACATGTATTGTGTACAATTAATTATATATATATATATACTGAATGTATCTCTGGATATTTTATACTTTATAGAAATGTGTCTCTTACTCGTTGATATAGGATAAGACATCCTATATTTTTTTAAATTCATATTCAGTGCTAGTCACTAGCTCCTAGATTATTGGTGGCAGGATTGAGATAGCACACTCAACATACTTTTGTCTTGGTAAAGGTCCTAATTTCTTGAGTTATGAAAAAAAATAAAATCATAAGAATAAATAAGGGAAGAAATAAAACAATTAATCTTATTTACTTAAGTTAAAAAATAAATACTAATTAACAAAGATGATAATAACAAAAACAGTAGACAAGAATGCTTAGAAAAATTAAATATATATCTCAATAACGTATAATTATCCTTAATATAATATTTCATCATATATAAAATATAAAATAATAAAATATTTATGCTTAAAATTTCTACCAGACAATGAAATTACTACAAATAGAAATGAAATACGTTTATAATATTCAAGTGAATTAAAAAATATTAGTAAAAATTATAATATCACATTTAAATAATAATAAATTTCTCTGGGATTCTATCATTCCAAGATCATATTTAATATTTTCAATATTTTCAAAATCTAAAGTCTAGTAAATATATTTGTAAGTTATTATTCAATAGGAAAAAATCTAAACTGATATCAAAATTCTATATATGATCTTTGTTACAGTGATACCTAACATCAATATGATTTTTTGAGAGTACTGAATAGGGTTCTTCAAAATGGATATGAATAATAAATTATCACACACAATTGATATCCTTTAAAAATGAATATAACAATCTAACAAAGTCTATTTAATATAGAAAGTTTGTGAACAATAACTTACTATTTTGACATTCACAGATTTATCCATTGATAGGGATATTATTAGTTACTTCTATGGACTCCATGAAACCGAAATTTTACCAAGAAAATGAAATGTTCCAATGGTTTATTTCTTATCAATCTTACATCCTCTAAAGTAAGAGTCTTAATAACTCGGTAATTCAAAATATATATTCCTTTGAAAGAATAAACTGAGTTTAGAAGTACCTTCCACATACTTAATAATTATCTTTATTAGAGTAAAATGAATTTAAATTGGGTTATTTTGAAAACTTGAATACATGAAAACTTTTCACATCAAATCAGGTCTAATAGCTATTAAATGTAACATAATTCCAATCATTCCTCTAAATTTTTTATAATCAATCGATTTAAAAAAAATATTCATCCATTATACATGACGTACTTATATAAGTATTTATGATTTTACAATAATCAAGTCAAAACATATTCATCAATCCATTAGCATACTTAATTTTATTTATAAAACCCCCTCATCTCATTGATAAATTTTAAATCCTAAAAACAATGTGAGTTCTATAATGATACTCATATCAAATTTATTAGCCAGAAAATATTAAAATTAATTTAAAATAAACTCACTAGATAACCAAAATATAATATGATCTATATAAATCTTAATAATCTGAAGATTCTTAGAACAAATTTTACTAAATAGTATAGAATCTACTTCACTTTTAACAAAATCATTCATTAAAATAAACCACAATAACCTTTCACACTAATCTCGACGTACCTATTTCGATCCACAAAATGATTTAGAAAGATTAAATGGAAGATATGATTTCTTATTATTCTCAAATAATGATGGCTATATTAAATATAAATTCTTTGAAATAAATCCATTAATAAATTAACTTTTTTTACATCCACTTGATATATCTTGTCTCTTTGATGCACTAGATAAGATAATAAAATCTGGATGGATTCCAATCTTGTAATTGGGGTGAAAGTTTCAACGTAGTTAATTCATTCCTATTGACCATACCCTTGAGAAACCAGTATTTCCTTAATCTTTAAAATATTTCAAGATTTATCAATTTTATTATTTAAAATACATTTAGATCTAATCACTTTCTCATCTACAATTGGTTCAAAAAATTTCCAAACTTTGTTACATGAAAACTGATTAAGATCATATTGAATGACCCTAATCCAATTGAAATTTTCCAATGATTTTGTGAAATTATTTAGAAAAAATTGTGAAATTTAAGTAGAGTGTTAACTTTTTTTACTGAATATCTTGTTTGAACTCCTAAATCAACATTACCAATCACTCATTAAATAGGGTGATCTTGATGTGTCTTCTAAATCCATTATTGATCTGGTGGATACCCCCTTAATAGGAAAATCCATCATTTGATTCCAATTTTACAAAGATTTAGGATCTCCAAAATTTAATTCTCTAAATTATTATTTAATCTGATCTTTTTTAAAAGAGTTGTCCTTTGAATCCTTTTTATAAAATTTGATATGAACTAATTATTCAACAACCATGATACTTTCATTATAAAATATGTAATATTTAATCATAATAAAATATCCTATAAAATATATTAATTATATTTGGTATCAAATTTATCCAAACTATCACCGTTCTTGAGAATAAATAGTTTACATCCACAAAAGTTGAATCAACCAACCGTTAGTTTTTTACCTTTTAATAAATCATAGGTAGTCTTCTTGAGAATATGCATACCAAGACTCTTGAACATATTGAGCCCAAAAATATATAGGTAACCCTTACTCAGTAACATGGTATTTTCTATTTCATGAAGTATCAAATTATTCCTCTCTGTTACCCCATTTTGTTATGGAGTCTCTAGAGTTAATGGGTTATGAGAATAATCACAATTTTCCAGAAATATCACAAAACCTTGGTTCTAAAATTCTCCTCCTCTATCACCTCTAATATATATAATAATATATTCTTTCAAATTCTAAATTAAATTTGAATTAGAATAAAATATAGATAAAGATTTACTCTTATGAGACAGAAAATATACTTATGTAAATCCACTATAGTCAACCATAATAACAAATTAATACCTATTTATTATAAGTATTGCATCTTGAATAGGTCCAAAAAAATCTAGATGAACCAAAGATATTGATATAATTATTTTCACTTTATTTATTAGACGAAGTGACTCTTTATGCCAATTTTATTTCATGAAAGGTCCACAAAAAATATACTTGTCCACCTTAAGTTATAGAAATATCAGTACCTAATGATGCTCTAAAATCTTATGACTCATCTTGAAGTTTACATTCCCAATCCTCCCATTCTATAATATATTATCTATCTATACACAATTAAAACACTTTACATGTTTCACTATTATCTCAATAATTTTAATATAATTAATATTCTCCTTGTGGTTAGCACAATACAGTATATAATTATCTTTAAAAATAAATAATTCATCATTCTAAAAGTCAATATGCAAGCTATCATCACATAATTGAGAAATTATAATAATGTTATTCTATAATCCATAAACATACAAAAAATTACAAACAATATTATAAATCGATATACCAACCAAGGAAAAACTGTTTACCTTAACATTAGAATTATCTCTAAAAGTGAAAGTGTGTCCATTACATAAATTGTAAGAAATTAAGTTTGAAATGTCTATAGTCATATTTCTAGGGAATGAAATATACATATACCATACATAATTACTAAGACTTTAAATGTGTCTTTCCTAAAAAATAAAATAGTAAATAATTTTGGCACCCATGAAAATTTGGGTCCAATGGGATTAGTTAATCTATTTTTTGGTACCCATAAATTTGTAAAAAACAATTAATATGAATTATACAAGTTAAATATTTAGAGATATATGACTTAATCTAACCTTTATATTGTGTAAATAAATGGAAATATTGAATTTTAAAGTGTCATTGTTTTATACATTGGAAATAAATGATATAGAGATACTACCTTTTTAAATTTTTAAAAATATATTACTATACATATGTGGTAGTTTTCTAATATAATCAACACATTATTTGGTCACCATGTTAATAGAAATCATATTTTCATAACATTATATTCTTTAAAAAAAAGTTTACTTTCTTTATTTCATACATTCAATATATTTTTATGTTTTTTATTTTCATTTTGAATATACTCTAATCTATCAAAGATTTTTCAGTCATAATTGAAGTATTGTTATTTACCTTCTCATTCTCTTGATAAATAATCTTGTTTTCCTCAACAAGTTTCTTATTACTTCCTTTATGTTCCTTATACATCATAGAAATTCTAATAATATCTCACCTAAAATTTTTAATCTTTTCACTCAAGTAATTGATAGTAGGTTTATCATAATCATATTAATAATTTGAATCAAATATAGAATTAGAACTATAGTCACAACCTCATCCTTAATTTACATTAATCTTAAGTTTGTAGGTTACTTCTTAGTACTAAATTCATCACATTAATTAGAATCTTTAGTATAATTCCACCCTACTACTAATTATCTTTTATTTTTCTTATTGATCCATTTTCTTTCCTTTTATTCTTTAGTTTTTTATAATCATTTTTTATATGAAATTTTTTTGAACTCATAAAATTCAAGATATGATGTATTAAAATTATAATTATAACTACCTTTTATATTGATTTTTAATCATCTACTTAATAGCCTCTTTTAATACTTATTTTGAAACTTTGGTTTCTTTTCATGTCTTTGTGTAAACTTTTCACAAGATGAGGAACGTCATTTTTTCACTTCCCTGTATCTTATAATTAGAAGAATCTAATGAAATAACATTTTTTTTATTCTAAACCTTTAATTTTATTTTCCCCTTATTCAACTATTTTTCTCAACTCCAATTATTATTGTATAAGTGAACCAACATGTTTATCAAGTGTGTACTCCTTGAAGTTTTGGATTTAATTAATGACCACCTTATTTTCATACCACTTCTTTGGTAGATATCTAAAAAATATTTCAACCATGAAAGTGTTATCCAAATTTTCACCAAGATTTATCTTTCTATTTAAAAATGATTTTGAACTTATCGAAACTTTATTTATAGTCTCATTCTCACCCATTTTGAAGTCCTGGTACTCAACATGCAACATTACCTACTTAGTTCTTTTCAACTTACCTCGACCAAAATGTGTAACTTGTAAAATTATCCAAATATTCAGAGTGATATATCAACCATAAACATTAATAAAAACATTTCATCAAACAACACAATACAAATCATTCATGATCTTATAATTTAGAACATACATAGCCTTATAATTACTGGTGAGTGTATCAGGGTATAACTCTAGTAGTTTATATGGTTTTAACATTAAGGTATAATGTTCAATTATAAATTTATTAAGGTAATATTACATCATAGTTTTCCAATAACCATAATCATTCCCATAAAATAAGGGTGACCTTTATTGAATCCATCCAACATTTAATCCTTAACTTACTATTTAAAAAGATCATTCCCAAACTCTATTAATTCTAGGATATGGTTAGAAAAATAAATATAATCCAAAAAATAGACCTCAAATATCATTATAATGACCAGATATAATAAAAATTTCCTAGTATCAAGAAAATTAATAATGAATCAAAACTCTTAAAGGGGGTGAATCTGATACCAATTATTTTCCCACATGAAAATATGGTTGAGAGTTGGGGGGTGAATTGATTTAAATTAAAATTTATAACAAAATATATAATGGTAAATAAGAAAAAAGTGATTTTTATTATAGTTTAGATCTTAATGTTCATATTACTACTCTTCACATCCCTCAACTCCCTGAGGGATATGGTATGCACTAAATCTACAAGAATTTTCAAAGGGAGTTACAACCCAATTAAAACATTCCTTATCTAGAGGAGGCATAACCAATACAAAGCCTTCTTTTTTTTACCATGGGGTCACAAAAAATATAAAATATACCTTTATAACCAAATAGAACTTGATTTCATATAGAAAAACATAAAACCATTATAATTATTGCTCATTGGAATTGATAAATAAAATAAAATTCATGACTAATTTTTTTATCTAGATAGAGATATATTGAACATGTGTAACAACTAGATCACTATTAACAATGATTTCCAACATGGTGATGTTATGATAAGAATTATAGTATAAATAAAGTAGTAATAATTAACTATCAAAATTTTATTTGAGTTTTTATTCTAGTTTTTATTGATCTCTATTTATATAGATATCCACTAAAAATCATGATATTAAATTATTCATAACTGTTAGAGAATTCCTTCTTAATATTTCAGTCATGAATCCCAAATCAAAATCATAATGTTCATAACTTTCAAATAATATTCATTGAACATATTTTATTTACCATATAATGGATTAAATATAATATCTTTAATTTAAGGAAATATAAATATTCATTAAAATATTCTCCGAAATTATTCCAGATTCATTGGAAAAAATAATACTAAATCCACATAGGATATTTTTATATTTAAATCCTTTTGATTATCTATCATATACAGTGATAGATAATATATAGTATAAAAAAATTGTTAATTCACCAAGAAGGGTTCAATAATTGAATTTCCATTACTTAATCTACCAAATCCTTATTCTTATAAAAATAGTTCTTTGATATCTACCAATCACTTTTGGTATTATCTTTTTAATATTTTACTCTTCTTAACTTCTAATACCTTTACTAAACATAATATTATGAATCATTATGTTCTAAATACATATCTTCTGAATCCTTAGGTGAATTTGTACAAGTAATTTTCCAATAGAGATTCATACATAGAAGTAACTTCCTTTTCCAAATATTGAATATGTATTCATATGTAAAAATATTTTTATTTTCCCAGTATTGATTTGTTCCAGCATAGGTAAGAGTAAACCCTTAATACATAAGGGTAAATATTGAAACATAAGAGTCCAAACTTTTCCAAAACACCAACAACTCAATATAAAAGTTTTAATATTTAATATGTAAGAGTAAATTTTCAATATATAAGACTAAATATTCAGTACATAAGAGTAAATATTCAATACATTAAGGTTCTATACTTAACTAAAAAAATCAAACACACAATGCGTGAGAATAAAATCAACACTACTCGGTGTATACATAATGGTTGGAAACGTAGTCAAATTTCTAATAGACATCATATGTAAGGGACATATACTTAAGAAAATTATTTAACATATAACATAACATAATCATATCAAATAACAATAATAAATGTAAATAATTAATAATTAATAAAAAAATATAGAATTATTATAAATAATGATAAAATAAAAAATGAGAGGGAAATATAAATAATCAAAATACAACAAAGCAAGAGAGAATATGTAATTATAATATAAATTAATCAAAGATTAAAAAATACACTAAAAATTTTTATAGATTAAATGAGAGAAGAAAATGAATGTTTTTTAGAGAAATAAATAAGGTTATATATATGACAAATATAATCATAGGGGTAGCCATTACATTGAGGGAAGCCATTATATATTCGTTAGAGTAAACATTGTGGGTAGATATTATATAAACATTGATTTTATCATTATACAATCCCTAAAATAAGTAGTAATAAACTCATGATATGACTAGGTAAAATAATATGAAAAATTATAAAATCATTTCACAATAAAAATAATAATGTCTAATTTGTGTCAAAAAATGATTTATTAATACAATTTATTATTTTGATGCATTTAAATAATTATTTATTTATTATATATTTTATAAATGGATATTTATGTTAATTTCATGTATTTATACTGATATTTATTGTTATGATATTCTTAGAAATAATTATGTCTTGGTATGAAATAAAAATATAGGTTTTGAAAGATATACTTATTTTTTATAAAAACATATATTATCATTAATATATTGCGAGTTTTTATTTAAAAATTTTATCATTGATAATTATATATTTATTTTAAAAAAATTAATAGCATATTTTGAATCATCATTTTAACATTTTTAATTTTCTAATTTTTTATATAAAGTATACATGGCAGTAAGTAATAAATGTGATGTATAGTCTCTATTATTCATAAAAGATTATTTTAATAGCTTATGAATGACATTTTTGTTTTAATTTAGGTTTTTTTTAAATTTTAAACATTTTATTTTTAAAGTAAAAAATTTGAATTAAATGTGGCTATAATTTAGTGAAAAATTTGAATTAAAATAATTTTTAAAAATAAGAGTTTAAATTCAAATTCAATTACACTACTTAATAATTTACAAATATGTAGAATTTTTATAACAATTGATAAATATATATAATTTTTTAGAGTATTATAGATATCAAACATTATTATCTAAAATTTTAATATCTAAATTCCATTGTATTAGAGGTTGAGTGAATAAGTTGAATTCATTTTAAAAAGATAAGAGTTCAAGTTTTAATTGAAAATTAAAGACCATTTTTAAATATTTGTCTATAATGTTATATAATTCCTCATAAAGGAATAAAATGTGTTAAAATAATATAAATAAATAAATCTTAAATTTATAAATTCAATATATAAATTTAAATAAGTTAGATTTTGTATTGTAACTTGGGATTGTATGTTGTTTTTATTGAAAGTCACTGATGGAATATAATAATTGAAGGAAGTGGATGTGAGGGTTTTTTATTCTAGAAATTATATGTTCCATAAGTTCATAAGTTATGTTGGATGAATTTTAGAAGTGGGGTTGGCATGAAAACTGGTCAAAAAGCATCATTATGGAAGATAAGTAAATTTGTTGTGTTGGAAGTATTTACTGATGGTTGATGATTTAGTAGTTGAGAAAGCAGGTGAAATTTTGGAAGTTGAGAAGGATTGAGATCCATAAGTTAGTCTAGATATTGTTATTAAAGTATAAATAAAGTCCACATGTTGATCTGAAATTGGAGTTAAATAATTTGAATTGAGATTTTTCTGAATTTGTTAAAGTCTCATGATATTTACTATTTTTATATACTTAAATAAGGTTTTCTGAGTTGCTGAGTTTTTTAAAAAATAGGTAAATTATTTTTCTTAAAGTCGGTAATGCTATGGTGATTCTAGATAGAATATTTAACAAAAATAAAATGAAGGGATGGAGTTCATAAAAATTAATAATTTTCTGTAGTTGTTATATGTAAAAGTATTCTTATACTAAATAGAATGATGTTTGGAAGAATGGAAAAGTCCTTGTATGCATGAAGGTAACCATGAACATACATAACCTAGAAGAAACATGAGGTTTCTTACATTGAATTTTTTTAAGATATCGGTTATACCATGAGAAGGACTAAGTCATGAAGAGAATTTAGTTTATTCAATCATGGAAAACCTAGAGATGATGAAACAATATGCAAGACTTTTTGACCTAGAATTTTGATTGTCATTGTGAATCTAAAATTATGTCAATATTAGTGTCATATCATAGAATATGGAATTTATATTTAAGTTAATACTTATGTAAAATATGGTAAAACACCATGGTAATTAAAGATCATATGATGAATCTTGTGTGGGAGTAATTGATTTTTATGTTAGATTTTCCAAGGAATCTAATAAGGGTGATCAAAATTGGAAATTGTTAAGAACCAATTCATGTAATAGGGTATGATAAGCATTAAGTTTCTATAACTGAATAGGAAATGGTCATGTGGGCATGTATATCACTATGGTTAATGGATTTTTCTTTTAGAGAAGTGATACACTATGGTATTTGAAGTTAAATGCCATGGTCAATATTCTATGTAGCCCAATACATTTGTTTTGATTAGAGACACACTATGGTGTTAGAAGAAAGGGAGTTTATAATTGGTTTCGTTTATTTGGTGTTACATTAATCATTTGAAAGTTATGAGTAAAACTTTAACAACCCAAATAAATTTCAATTCTTGAGATCTATATGAATATGATTAAATGGTCATATTTTATGGAGAAAAATTTAGAAGTTTTTTTAAAATCAAAATTTTAAATATTAAATTCAAAATTCCATCAATATTTTATAAAAATATATACATAATAAAAATAGATAACATAAAATAGAGAAAAAAGAATTATGTTTTTTGATAAGGATTAAGAACAATGTGTAAACAAATAAGATATTTGATGCACCTAATTTGTGTATACATTTCCATATATATAATTGACAATAAAAATAGGTTTTCAGTAAATATCTGTTGTTTTATGAACATATTCTTTGATTTTGGTGAATCTGTTTACTTTCAGGAGCTTTCTGGCTAAATACATGGATCAAGGGAAGTCTGTGAAAATTTTGAAACTACACAGCATGTACTTTTATACACGCCGTGTACATCCAGACAGGGACACGTACCGAAGGAGGGAGTACACGCCCATGTCACCAGGAATATGATACACGCCGTGTGTAGCGGCGCTACACGCCGTGTACTACTTTCTAGAAGCAGTGGTTGCCAAAGAAAAGTCCACACTCCCATGTGGCCGTTGATGGAGACACGACGTATTACTTTTTTACACGCCGTGTCTACTATTCTAGAAGGGGCTGGCGGCCAAACTAATGATACTACACGCTGTTTATGGTGGCGCTACATGCCGTGTAAACTCAACCACCAGGCGGTGCCCTATTCAAAAGTCAAAGACGGCATGTTAGGCCACCTTCCAGCAGAGAAATTGGCGCCAAAGCGCGTTGACGAAAAGTACACGGCGTGTACTTTCTATACACGTAGTGTACTTTATTTCTCTATAAAAAGAGGCCTTGCCCTACGGATTTCAGAGTTCAGAACCCATTGGAGGAGGGAGAAGCTCTGCTACCACCATTCCCGAAGCCACTGAGGTGTCGTCATTCCACTATTCCGCCATTCCACCTTCCGACACATTTCCTCAACGGTTACACGATGAATCCGTCAGGTATCACGTGTGTTGTTTCTATCCTACTTTATATGAATAACTAAACCCCTCGTGTTGGGGATTTGGAGGAAGGGATCATGATTTGTGTGTTGTTTTATATAGTTGTGCTTGCTCGTTGTAATTCATCTTACTCTTCTTAAACCACTGTCTAATATAACTGAATGTTCTGAGCCGAACTTAGGGAAGAATTCTCAGCGATGCAAAAGAGGAGTAACGGTAAAAAAACGCATGACCATTGGAAGGATTTCACAAATTCAAAAAATGGACCGAACTTAATAAAGAATTAAGAACACTGACTACCGGACCAAGGAGTCAACTGCTCTAATTCCAAACAAGAGGAACCAGACCAAGGAAATCTTGTAACACAATGAAATCTAGAATGATTGAATTATAATGAACAACACAACCATTTAAACAATCTGCATAAGAACTCCTTAATCACCACAACCCCGACACATATTTTCTTCCTAGTCTTAACTTTTTAAATTTACCCGTTGTTGTATTTAAAACTATTAATCATTTCTTCAATGTAAAACAATTTAGTTTCAATTAAAAACCAAAATCAACTCAATCAACTCTAAATTCTGCATACGTCACCTAATTAAGTATTATCTCAATTGAATTTATGCACGCCATTGTTCCCTGTGGATCGACCCTGAACTTATGCTATACTAAAGTTTTAAGAATGGGTAATTAATTCTGGACGCATATAACTTCAATCAACGACAAGCGAGACCAAATTTTGGTGCCGTTGCCGGGGAGCATCTTTGGTTTTAGTGATAAGATTTAAATTGTGTTAATAATTTATTTCAGTGTAAATAAAAATAAAAAAAATTATCAAAAATCTCTTTTCTAAATCCCATTTCAAATTTTATCTTTTAATTTTCCCTTGTTATGCCTGGAATTTTTGTTGTGTTTTGCAGAGCTTAAAGTGTATGTTTAGACGTCTTACATGATCCAGAAGTGTCGAGTCTTCGGAAATAGTTCCTCTTGACCCGGAAATTGAACGGACCTTGCTTCATTGTCGGTGTACACGGACAGAAACTCACGACCAGCAACCACAACCCATGGAGAACAAGGAAAAGGGAGCACCAACCGTAGATGCTGCGGCTGAGCTTCAGTACCAGGATCAGCAGCCTCCCGCTGCTGGTTTACTGGAGCAGGATTCTGGAGCATTCATGGAATTCCTCCCAAGGGATTACCAACGACCATCGCAACAACTCTTCCCACTGCTATACTTCGCCCCTTAGGAGCGGTTCATACCATCTCCACCCCTTCAGCAACAACCTCTAAGATGTACCCTTATAGAGTACGGTCTTCCTTCAATCCACAGAGCAGATACGATCATTGTATATCCCCCGATCCAGGTTCCACACTTTGAGATCAAGCCTGCTATCATGCAGTTGATCCAGAACACAGTCCAATTTGGAGGCCCGACCAGCGAGGACCCGAACGCTCATCTCTCCAACATTCTGGAGATCTGCGACACCTTTCAGTACACTGGCGTGTCTGAAGATGCCATCAGTCTTCACCTATTTCCCTTTTCTTTACAGGACAAGGCAAAAGACTGGATCAAGGGGCTACCACAATGATCTATCCTCACATGGGAGGAGCTAGCCTAGGCGTTCCTGTCCAAGTACTTTCCACTATCAAAGACGGTGACACTCCAGAATGAGATTCATAACTTTCAGCAGCATGACTCCAATTCCTTGTACAAGTCCTGGGAACGCTTCAAGGAGATGCTACGAAAGTGACCCCACCATGGACTCCCACTCTGGATGCATGTACAGACCTTCTACAGAGGACTTACCACGAATACCAAGTCTGTGGTGGACACTGCTGCTGGAGGTATGGTGATGCAAAAATCCCCCAAATAACTATTCGAACTACTGGAAGACATGTCAGCCAACAACTTCCAGTGGCACTCAGAACAGGGGAATCAAAAGAGGGGTATGCACAATATTAATGCTACCACTATGTTAGCTGCTCAGTTGGACGCTGTGTCCAAGAAAATCGACGCATTGAATCTCAAAGGATCATCTCAAGTTCATGCGGCGAACCATCTAGCATGTGGTGACTATGGTGATAACCACATCATGGGAGAATGCCTGGGTTCGACTTGAGGCCCTTTGACGTGCGATGTGAGTTATGTTGCCCAAAATCGAGGGCCCAATCAGTACTAGAAGTACCAGAACCCGGCATGGCGAGGTCAATAGAACACAGGTTGGGGCCAACAACAGCAGAATCCTCCACCCCAGTGACTGCCCACCTACAACCAACCTCCATACCAGAATCAATACCAATGGCCACAAAAACCCCAGCAGGGTCCTTATCAGCAACAAGGATATCAAAACCCTTGTCCACAGCAGCCACGAAAACCACCTCCTCCACCGGCTCAACAACCACCTCAGTAGGAGAACACTTCAAGGTTAGAGGATCTGATGACTAAATTCATATCTACTACTGAGACTCGGTTCCAAAATCAGGAATCCTCAATTCAAGGCTTGGAGAATCAGATTGGCCAGCTGTCAAACCAACTTTCAGGAAGGCAACCCGGTACACTTCCGGGAAACACAGAAAATAACCCAAGGGAGGTGGACAATGCTATCACCTTGCGGAGAGGAAAAGAATTTCCACAGAAGGAGCCACCATCACAGCCAGGTGCACCCACACCCCATGATGTTGAAGAACGTACCAATATCGACCGCTCCTCTTCCAAAATCCCACAGAAGGAGGCTTTGCAGAATAAAGAAAAGGAAATAATCCAACCATTCAAGCATGCCTTACCCTTTTTGGAGTGATTGAAGCAAAGGAAGCTGGACCACCAGTTCAGCAAATTCATGGATGTGTTCAACAAGCTACATATCAACATCCCATTTGTAGAGGCGCTAACTTAGATGCCCACCTACACAAAATTCATGATGGAAATCCTCTCGAATAAGAGGAATATGGAGGATTTGGGCGTTATTTCACTAACAAAGGAGTGCTCCGCAGTGGTTCAACATTCCATTCCTCCAAAACTCTAAGATCCAAGTAGTTTCACCATTCCTTGTACTATTGGATCCTATGAGTTTGAGAAGGCCCTTTGCGACTTAGGGGATAGCGTGAACCTCATGCCCCTCAGAGTTTTCAAGAAGCTGGGACTCAACGAGCTCAAACCTACCCGTGTAGCCCTTCAACATGCTGATCAATCCATCAAACATCTGTAGGGGATACTGGAGGACATACTGGTCAAGGTGGGTAGGTTGATCCTTCCCTCTGATTTCATCATCCTCAACATGGGGGATGATCTGGAGGCACTAATTATATTGGGAAGACATTTCCTAGCCACTGGGAAGGCACTCATTGATGTGTACCAGGGAGAGCTGATTTTCTGGGTAGGAGACGAGAGAGTCTCCTACAATGTTCTCAAAGCCATCAAGAAGGCATCATCGTCCAATCATGAGGATTGTTTTACAATAAATACCCTGGATGACCGCCTGGTGGATGATCTGGTATGTTCCTATATTTCTAATAATTTTAACAATCCAGACATTCCTGTTGAAGAAGATCCAGAGAACTTGCAACTCCTAGATGGTCAGGGTGACCACTATTGGGACTGTTATCCACTGTAAATATCAGGTAAGCAAGGTAAGTAGGTCGAGCCAACGACCTAAAACAAATGCGCTTCCTGGGAGGCAACCCAGAGGTTACTCGCCGTGTCCCACTAATATACACGGCGTGAACTTATATTTTTAATTTGTAATCTTAATAGTATAAATTTATAGAATAACAAATAAATAACTAGGGATGATGTCGGTGCTGATGGTAAAGTCATTGGATTTTATTCAAGCCGTCCCCGGTTCGAATCCTCCTGACCTACCTTCGGCACGAGATTTCTCCTTTTATTTACACGGCATGTGTAGTATATTCCATAAATATATATATATATATATATATATATATAAATGTGTTTAATAAAACCCATGATGGGGATGGACCGGTTGGCTAGAATCGTAATCTGGTTTCAAAAGACCTGGGTTCGAACCCAGACAACCGTTCCATTTCCATCATTTGTTCTTTTAATAAAACCACATGACGTGTACTCCGATATACGCCGTGTGCGCCATAATTTTTTAAATATAAATTAAAAACATTTTTCACATAAGAAATAACATGTGGGTGAAGTTGGCAGATTGAAAAAGTCTCGACACCAGGTTCAAAAGTCCCGGTTTCGAATCGCGCTAATCTCCTCGCTTCACCCCATACTTTCCAAAATAAAAACCACACACCGTGTTTTTCTTTATTTCCGTGTGTATAGGCCATATAGAATAAATATTTATATAAAATAAATATGAATAGAAGAACAACCTTTTCTCCAGTGGTTGAGGGATTTCATTCGGAATGGCCGATCGCTGGTTCGAATCCCGCCCCAAGCACCATACCAAAGGTTGTACTAATCTTTTTCTATTTTTAAAATACACGACATGTATTTCCCGATATACTTCATGTATAGGTTTATTTATATTAGAATTTGTAGAAATATCTATTTTATTTCAATTAATAATAATAATAATATAGTGTACTATAATAATTATATTTATTTATATGTTAAAAAAATTTGGAATACACGGTGTGTAGTCCAAACATACATGTCGTGTACCGCGGCTATATAAGCCGCGGTCCACTCGGCTTGAGGCTGTTGTGGTTGACGAGATTTCTTGGCACCTTCTTCAAGTAGCACCTTGTGAGTGCAAATGGTAGGGATGATGCCCTTCAGATCAGTGACTGTCCACCCAATAGCATGCTTCTGTTGTTTGAGAACCTGTAGAAGTGCATCTTCCTTCTCTTGTGATAGTTCTGCATTAAGTATAACATGAAAAGTTTGATTGGGTCCTAAATACCCATATTTGAGAGAAGATGGAAGATGCTTCAGTTTGAGTTCAGGTGCTTTTAAAATTAAAGGCACAAGTTTTTGCACCTTGTCACATTCCAAACTATCCGGAACAACTGCACGCTGCCAATAGTGGCCGCCCTGGACTTCTATGAATTGCAAGTCTTCCATGCGCTATCTTCATTAGTAGCTGGTCCCTCTTCGAGCACAACTTCCACCGATCCACCCTCCAATTCGGCCGATCCACCTACAGAGCCTGCCGCTTCTCCTGCACAGGCACCTGGGCCGGAACCTGCAGGTTCTCCTTATCCTTACACGGTATTCCCGGCCACTGAACTCGCCTATGACAGGGTCCGACGCTTCTCTCATCGGCCGATCCCATTGAGTGGCCGGTACCTGGACAACAATGTTCCGTAGAAGATCTGTATTTGGGATGAGTTGGAGGCACTTCTCAGGCACACCTCGGTCCTTGATATTTTCTAGGTCAGCACTCCTGTGTTCCGTGATTTATTTTTGGAGTTTGCGGCCTCGTTTGAGTTTGATGGAGAGGAGTACCAGGAGACACCTGGCGATGCGGTACCCGTAGTTCGATTCCGGCTAGGCGGCCGGCAATTTTATCTTACCTTGACAGAGTTTAGTCGAGGGTGCGGCTTTTACCCCCATCCTATCTCCCCACCCCCCGTTTCTGCCGTGACCCAGCATGAGCACTCTGACCTCATTTTTGTGTGGTGGGAGATCGCTGGGCCTAACCACCGATTCTCTCCCACTTCTCAAAAGAGCACTCTTATAGCCGACCCAGTCCTCTGTTTCACCCACCAGTGCTTCGGTGCCATCCTATTCCCCCTCCATGAGGATATGGGGGTCGTGACCGGCCGTGACATGGATCTTCTTACCTGTGTCATCCGGCACGACTACCCGGACCTCCCCTATCTCGCTGCCTCCTATTTCCACTCCATGATTACCGGCCATCAAGGCAACCTGACCTGCGGATTTTACGTCACCCATCTTGCACACCACCTAGGGGTGTTTGAGCCCTATTTACCTCATGACTTGTTAGGTTCACCCCAGCAGATGGAATTTCTCATGCTCATTCGCATGGGATTGGTCCGGAAGCAGGGTGGTGCCTACATCCTTGCTCAGGATCGAGCCCCACCACCTGCTACCCCTGCTGCCCCAGCAGCTGACCCTACTCATCCTTCCCCACCCCCTCCAGCTTCTCCACCTCATCCACCTCCAATTGACCCCTCTTCTTCTGAAATTCCTTCTTTAGTCCCATCCCCCATCCCACCTAACCCCGCACCCTCGATCGATCCGAACCTTTCCCTCTGCGTATCGACGATGGAGCAGCTGTTCATTCGTATCATCGGCCGCAAGGACACCATTCCACACCATTTGATTCGTTTGGACGGTCGCCAGGACCGGATGGAGCAGCTGTTGGCACATATTGCTCAGCATCTTGGTGTTCCATTTCCTCCACCACCAGCCTCTGTCTCCGCTCCTGGACCATCTGCTGCTTCTACCACTTCTGCCGGGCCAGGGCCTGCTACTGAGCTACCTTCACCGAGTCCAGCACCTGTGGCTCCTACTTCTTCAGCTCCCCTTCCCGATGTAGAGTTGGGGCCTCCCACTTCCACACCTCCTAAGCCGTCTTTACCAGCTGATTATGTACAGAATGATGCCTCCCCAGAGTTGACCCCATGATAGTGACATTTTACTTTATCTTATATATCTCTTCTGTCATTTTTTCTGTGATGTGATGTTGTGCATGTTTGTAGTTTTCTTTTTCATCGCTAGTCACCGGTATCATGGAGTACCTTGGGCATCACTTTTTCAGGAGGGGAGTATTTTTTTCATTTCTATTTTCATTATTTTTGGATTTACGTCTTCCACTACTTTCCCTCATTTTGTCCCCCATATCTCCCTATTTCCCACCCTTTACCTTAGTATTGCACTTGGTGGACCATGTGCAGTATTAAGTGTGGGCGATTATCTATATCTTTCACCTTAGTCTTTGCCCTTAAACTAATCTAGAAGACATCATTATTAGACTCTATATTTGAAAATGTAAAGCAATTTTGGTTAATCATTCTTATAAATGCTAGAGTTATCAGTAGGAACTTTTGGAAATATTGCATGCTTATTTTAGTTATAAAGTATTTTAAAATTATTGTTGATATAGTTTCAATTGCAACTTTTCATCCTTGATTAAATTACATTGATTAGGCTAACCATTTATATGCATGTCATGACCTGATTGTCCCTTTATTATTTTTTCACTCCTGAGAGGTATTCTAAACCATTTTTCGTATTTCTTTTCTAATACCCTCTTTCTTGAGAGATTCTTAGGATATGCATCACTACCATAATTTTCAAGATTTATTTTCAAATTATGAAGAAATTTTTGAATTTCATTAAAATTATTGAGGCATTAGATTGTTTCAACCCCATTATCTTGAGGACTAATCTATATTTAATCTTCGTTAAGCCCATAGAAGCCATGAACAACCTTTATAGGAAGCCACATTACAAGACTATTTCCCTTACTACCTTATTTATTTTTAAACTTTGAATTATTATTCATTTGAGCTTTAAAGAGGGAGTTGGAAATACATGGAATATTTTGTGCACAACCATGAAATAAAGTGTGGGGGAGTGACTCTTGCTTATTTGGGGGTAGAATGGGTTCCAAACATCTACTCATTGTTTTCATAAGTGTTTCCCTTGTGTTTTGTTTAAAAAAAACAAACAAACAACAAGGGGACCCTATGCTTATTTTCCCATGAACCCTACTTGCCTAAAGAAGATGGTGACGATTACAAAAGCATTCAACTGAGCTTTTGAAGGATGCAATTTCAGTGAGCTTTACTTTGAATATCATGAAATGTGTTTTAAAGGAATTATCCTTCCTTTTTCAAGCCTCAAAATTTATTTTCGCATCTGAACCTACCAACCCTTAGCCACAGAGACATCTGAACCTTATTCATAAAGCCCTCATGATTTTTGTAATTCAATTTTTCTGAAGTAGAGAACGAGGAATCTTGCAAACCTATGGATAGAGTGTATATACCTTATATTGAGCATAAAATTGAATAAAAATATCTTGAGTGTGGAGTGTGATTTTGAATGGTAAGTTAAATCATCAAATGGCCTGCTTATTTTTGAATGGTTGAAAATGCGTTAAAAGGGGATGAGAGTAGTTAATTGCATTATATATGAGGCATGATTTTAATATCTTATGAATTGAATTTGTTTGTTCCTTTTATAATTTTTCCTCAGTAACTTTATCAGTTATACATTTGATTAATTAAATTCCTTCCTTTTAAAGTATATGCTCTCTTAATTAGATGTTGAGATTTTTCTTGAGGGTATGCAAATAACTAAGTGTGGGGGAGTTTTATGCACCCTATTTGTGTATACATTTCCATATATAAATGAAAATAAAAACAATTTTTCAAAAAATATCTGTTTTTTATGAACATATTCTTTGATTTTGGTGAATCTTTTTTACTTTCAAGAGCTTTATGGCTAAATACACGGATCAAGGGAAGTTTGTGAAAATTTTGAAACTACACGGCATGTACTTTTATACACGCCGTATACATCTAGACAAGGACATGGACCAAAGGAGGGAGTACACGCCCATGTCACCAGGAAGATGATACATGCCATGTGTAGCGGCGCTACACGCCATGTACTACTTTCTATAAGCGGTGGTTGCCAAAGAAAAGTCTACACGCCCGTGTGGCCGTTGATGGTGTCACGGCGTGTTCCATTTTTACACGTCGTGTCTGCTATTCTAGAATGGGATAGCGGCCAAACTTATGATACTACATGCCGTGTATGGCAGTGCTACATGTTGTGTACACTCAACCACCAAGTGGCACTGTGTTCAAAAGTCAAAGATGGTGTGTTAGGCCACCTGCCAGTGGAGAAATTGGCGCCAAAGCGCGTTGAAAAAAAGTACACGGTGTGTACTTTCTATACACGCCGTGTACTTTATTTTTCTATAAAAAGAGGCCTTGGCCTACAGATTTCAGAGTTCAGAACCCATTGGAGGAGGGAGAAGCTCTGCTACCACCATTCTTGAAGCCACCAAGGTGCCTTCATTCAACTATTCCTCCATTCCACCTTCCGACACATTTCCTCAATGCTTACATGATGAATCCGTCAGGTATCACGTGTGTTGTTTCTCTCCTTCTTTATATGTGTAACTAAACCCCTCGTGTTGGGGCTGTGGATGATGCGATCGTGATTTGTGTGTTTTTTTATGTAGTTGTGTTTTCTCGTTGTAATTCATCTTACTCTTCTTAAACCACTGTCTAATATAACTAAGAATTCTGAGTCGGACCAAGGGAAGAATTATCCGCGATGCAAAAGAGGAGTAACGGTAAAAAAATCCATGACCATTGGAAGGATTTCACCTATTCAAATAATGGACCGAACTTAATAAATAATTAAGAACACTAACTACCGGACCAAGGAGTCAACTGCTCTAATTCCAAACAAGAGGAACTGGACTAAGGGAATCTTGTAACAAAATGAAATCCAGAATTATTGAATTATTATGAACAACACAACCATTTAAACAATCTGCATAAGAACTCCTTAATCACCACAGCCCTGACACGTCTTTTCTTCCTAGTCTAAACCTTTTAAATTTACCTGTTGTTGTTTTTAAAACTGTTAGTCCTTTCTTCAAAGTAAAACAATTTAGTTTCAATTAAAAACCAAAATCAACTCAATCAACTCTAAATTATCCATACTTCACCTAATTAAGTATTAACTCAATTGAATTTATGCACGCCATTGTTCCCTGTGGATCAACCCATAACTTATGCTATACTAAAGTTCTAAGAATGGGTAATTAATTTGGGATGCATATAACTTCAATCAATGACAAGCGGGACCAATATTTTTTTGAATATATTATTTAAGAAGATTTTATTGTAAAATCCTATACTCTAGAAACATAGATCCAATAATTATATTACATTATTGGTATAAAATACATGGGTTCTGAAAGTATCCATAAACATAGTAGTATTGGAAGACTAGTTACATACATACATTTGAAAACATATGATACAACATGAATACGTTGTGGGAACATTATTAACTATTTCATATTATCCATGAAAATTAAACATAGTTCTCATTTATTTTTATGAGTATAGGAAGAAAAATTTGGGTGATCTCAAATGGTTAGTATGGACTAACATACAATAGAATCTATCATAATATAAACATAGAACGAGTGATATGGTAGGAATGAATAAACATAAATCCATAATCAACTAAAATAAAGGGTATTCTATATCTATGACAATTAATGAAAACATGGATAAAAATAGTCATTGATGTCATACTAATGTAATGAATAATGAATTTTCTCAAAACATGATGTCAAGGCATTATACCAAGACACGATACTTATACAGGGATAGGTATATACCAAAACCCAAGAAGTTTTTTCTTTTGATACCCATCGATGCGTCAAGGGTCTATATAATCCCAAGCCCCACACATTACCTAATTAAGTCCAATACATTCTCTATAAGAGCAAACAAGACATTTCATACTATTTCATAAGGAACCTTTTTCCAAATAAAAACATGGATATCCATATAATTATAAATAAGGAAAAAATATATTTCTCTATCCAATGGAATAATGTGGATGTTTAGAAGACAATCCATTAATCAATATAGAAGAAATGGGGTGTTATCAAATTAATATTTAATACGCATAATGAAAGAAATATATTAGTATGGGTACTTTAAATGTGATGGGATTTTCATGATAGATAGTAATAGGGTTAAATAGTTTTTATTGGTAGAAAAATAAGAAAATGGTAAGAAATATACATCACCATGTATCATAAAGTGTGTGTAAATATTTCAAATAATATCCCGCATGAGTGTCTAGCTAGGTGTACATTATTAGGGCCACTAATCATTCATTAGAGCGATGATCAATTCAATTCTCAACCAACCCTTTTTGTGGTGATTAACCCTTGGTAAATCTATGCCTTAATCAAAACCACTTGAGAGTATCTATATAAGGATATATTTTCTAGGAAACAACACACAACTTAACTTTACTAAAACACTGGATAGGTTTTCCTCTATGGAAAAGATTGTGTTTTAAAACAGTTATAGTAAATACTGAATAGAAATAATACAAGGGAGGGATAAAAATTTAAACTTATAAATCCCTTTAAATTCATTAGGAATACAGTAAAAATATTTCATGGAAATATTCGAATTATAAAAATAATATATTTGGTGAATATATAATGAGTTCCAAAGAATGAAGATTGTGATGGAAGACCCCATTTATGGATTGAGTATAAATTCAATCAAAACCTACTCAAATAGTGTAATTAAAATTGATCTTCAAGAACTATTAATAAAATAATGTTAATTATTTAACATCTGAAATAGGTAGTATACACACAATATAAATGAAATTAGTTTCATAATACAAAACATGAATTTGAGATGGAAAACCCTTACATCGTATCTTTAATTCAATAAACGTACTTTAACCTCATATATTATAGACATATCCATATTAATAACTAAATTTAGAACATTACACATATCCATTTTCATTATATTCTCCATATATAGCCATTCTTTATATAAACTATCAGTATTTTTTACTTAATATTTTTATCGGGTGTTTATTTTTTTGATCATTTGTACTAGTTTTGTAATATTGGTGTATGTATTAATTATTATTGAAAATGTAATCATTAAAATATTATTAAATTTACTATTATTAATGATTTATAATAAATTACACTGTTTCCAATTCCTTTCATGAGTGTTTTAGTCTTTATCCATCAATATGAAATGGACAACAAACTTCTTCTAATGATTCTTGACGACTAAAGGGTGTTTTCTTAATGAATGAATCAAATATTGATTTTTTATCTATATAAACAAGAAAAATATATTTAAACTTTAATATAATATTATAGTATTAATTATTATCTCATATCCATTCAGGATATAAATTCATAACATTCTTCAAGCAAGTGGTTAACCCAATCGAAACATGAATGTACACTAATTTAAGGAATGATTATGAGGTAGTTTAGTTGTAATATCCTTATACCGAAAGAATAATGATATTATTTAGTATTTTTAAATCTGGTATATTATAATTGGATGGAATTATAATAATAATTAATGGATATTAAAATATTTTATAATATGAATAAAAATATTTTCCTCATAGTATGCGAGTTTAAGTCAGTTAATTTTATAATGATTGTTTATTATTGATATAACTAATAGATTATTCAATTTATGTAAAAAATGATATAATATTTATATAAAAAATATTTATCCTTTAGAAAAATTCTTTAATTTTATCCATGAAATGAATTAATGAAATAAAAATAGAAATCAATCATTATATGGAGGTGGTAGTCCACACGTATGTATGGATGATGATTTCATTTTCAATAGAATAGAGAAAAAACGTATTATGGTTTATAATTTTTTAATATAAAATATTTCATAAAAATCATATTTATATATTAAATTTCCTATTAAGAACATCCTTATAATGTGGTAAAGGAAAATGAAACACATTATGTTGTGGATGCAGTAGTCTGGACAATGTATGAATTACAGCTTCATTTTTCTATAAGGAAAAGGGAAAGATGGTTAATGATTTTACTATAATTATAATAACATACAATTATAATAATTATACTTATGTAATCCTTTAAATATGGTGTAATGTAATTATATGAATAATAATTTCACATAAATAAATAGAAATGATAAATGAGTGGTTAGAAATGTATAACTCACTTCATGGATTATCTTTTTTGCATATGGGGTTAAGCCTTTGAGTGATGATATTTCAAGAACATGAAAACATCTTAATGGTGGATATGAATTTTAAATAGAGGTTTTGGTAGATTTTTTATTGAAATAACTGGGTTGTGGTGTGAGGGGAAGTAAGAAAACAAGTTCACCTTTTATAATTGAAAAGGACAAAAGTTTTGTAAATACCCATAAATTTTTAAAAACGGGAAGTCACTCTCAAGGAAGGTGGATCCAAAATTGATAAAAAAAATGGATTGGAAAATAGATAAGGTCTATAAATTCTATACAATTCAGTTTCACTCATGTTTTAAACATGTTTTCAACTCCCTACAATTTGATTTTCCACTTTTACCATTTTAACTTATACAGTGGTAACAAGTTTTTACTGTTGTAATATATCGTGAACATATAAAAATAATAATATATTTTTATATAAATTCAGTCAAATATTTCAAAAATTTAAATAAATTTAATAATATGTCTTTTCTAAAATTAATATATGTTGATTTTAAAATTTTAAATGTAAAATGAATTAAAATAGTTTTAGGGAAAAAATGTGACTTAAGTGTTAAAATAACAAATATAGGTTTCTAATGATTCCATAAAAGACACAATTTTAAGAAAAATAGAATTTACGTTATTCACTAAAAAATCAACCTTTTCATGAAAGTCCCTAAATTTCATATTATGATAATATCATTATTTTGAGTTAAAAATTTAATTTTATATCCCTAAAATACAATTATAACATTAAAAAATTAAACTTGTAAACATACTCCTGAATAATGAATCTTTAAAGTGCGCATTCCATGATTTTTTCAGGATATGGTGTTTCCTCATTATAGTATTATATTGGGTATTACATTCTCCCCATTAAATAATTTTATACTATAAAATTAGGGTTTATATATGTTATTTAATAAATATGTATATTCCTTCCTGATATATTCTTCAGGATCCCATGTTTCCTCTTCTGTTTTTTTGATTTCTCCAAAAGACATTCACCAATTGAGTTATTTGATTCTGCAACACTTGATCTATAGTTTCAAGAATCTAGAAAGACTCTTCATTATAAGGAAGTAAAGTCTCTAACTCTATTCCTTAATATGCGATCTCATGCGTTAGATCTAAAATAAATTTCCTTATTAATTAAACATGGAAGATCATGTGTAATTTAGAAAGGTTAGATGGCATATCTAATCAGTAAGATACAACTCCACTTCTTTATAGTATTTAAAAAGGAACATTGTATATAGGGATTAAATCACCCATTTACCAAATATTACAACTCCATTACATGGGGAAACCTTCAAGAATACCTGATCTCTAACTTTAAATTCCATGTATTTCCTTCAATTATCAGCATAACACTTTTTTATTCTCTGGGATACTTTAATATGATCCTATACAGTTTTTACTTTAACATTAAAATTCATTAAAATATATGATTCATCTATATTCTTTTCTCCAACTTCTTACCAATAGGTTAGTGAGTAAATACTCTTCCCATACAATTATTCGTATGGTTCCATCAATATTATCAAATGAAAATTATTATCCCATGAAAATTCCCCCAAAGGTATATATTGATCCCATATATTGAGGAAGTGATGATAACATGATCTTAGAATTTATTCCAATATCTAGATAATCCTTTTCAACTTCCCATCAGTTTGGGGATGATAGAAAGTGCTTAAATCCATCCCAATTTTGAGATCTTGTTAAACGCTCTTCTAGAATTTCAATGTGAACCATGAGTTATGATCCAATATAATTTATATAAGTTCCCCATAAAGCCTTATATTTAATTGATATAGATTTGGGAATGGAATTAAAGGACTAAATCTTCTCTTATCCCTAAGAAATGAGTTGACTTAGTAAAGAAATCCACAATTACCCATATGAAATCCTTTTTCCTAGGAGTCTTTATAATTCTAATGAAAATTAAATTTTAATATTTTCCCACATCCACATTGTTATATGAATTAGTTGTATAGATCATTTAGAATATTTTATTTCAACCTTTACCTACTTGAATACAAAGAATTTTGACACAAATTCTGCAATTTCACACTTCATGTCATCCCATCAAAAATATTTTCTTAAATACCTATACATATTTGTGCTACCAAGATTCATAGAGAAATTTTACATATGCACTTTATCTAATAGTCCATTTTTCAAATCTGGTATGGATGGAACACATAACTTATTTCCAAACCTTAAACTCCATCTTTATAGATTAAATATTTTAATTTCCCATCACATACTACTTTAATCATCTTTTGTAATTCCTTATCACCCCACTGAGACTTATTTTTATTTTCTAGTAAGGATATATGAGAAATTTCTTAGAAAATAAATGTTGGATACCCTTCCCTAAAAATTTCCATATTCATCTATCATAACCCAACCCACTAGTGTCCGCCTATCTAGTGGTAATATGATTATAACAACCCCATGACCAACTTTAATAGGTTAGGGGTTGGGGACCAGTTCTAAGTTGGCATATCACACACAATAAGACATTAATATAATGGATATATAGACACACTCACATCTCTAAATACCCACACAATGCAAAAAAGGTAAAATGAAACTAATACCAATTGTGTGGATAAATCTATATCCCATAGTTAGAGTATAATAGAAGTACTGAAAGAATAAAATTATAAATACAATTCCACCAAAATTGGAAATAATGTCTATCCTTCTTATAAGGAGGGGAATGATATCAAATGAAAAACTGGGTAAGAACCACGATAATTCTATCCCACTATTACCCATATGGCCCTAATCCCCCTACAATTCCATCAAAAGGTATGTCATCTACATAAAAACTGATGTGTAAAAGAATAAAATCCCCATGGTATCAATCTAATCCTCTTGTTTTCTTCTATTTATTATATCCTCCAATGATTCCTCTATCAATCCCATGGTTTTGAAGCTTACCATATAGATTAAGAATAACCATATATTTATAAATGATATTATGCTGTATGTTTTAATTAAACAAATAAATAAATAAATCAATTTATTCAATTATTTACCCTCTCATGATAATTTCCAAGAAGAAAAAATTATGCACATAAAAATTATGTCATGCCTAGTATAAAACCCAAGTTTTGGACTTCATGGTGGTCTCATATTTTCCATATGAGTCTTCCATTAGGATTTACTCCATTTTTTTAGGAAAAGTGTATGCATGTGATATAATATATTTATTATATTTATTATATTCATACGAGGATCACTAGGATTCAAAATTTTGCATCATCTTGACGCATAGATCTAAAATATTATATAGAATATTTAAAAGTCTTACACAAAAAAAACTAATTTGTTACAATTTTCCAACATTCAAGGATTGTAATTCTAAAGAGAGAAAAAACTACCCAGGTAAGTGAAGATACTAATCTCTCAACTGAGATTACCATTCTCATGATCTATCCTGAAGGTACTTGTTTTTTCACTAAGCACAAAACCAAGGAAACACTGGCCCATAAAGGTTATTTTCTAGTTTGTTCTCAAACACTATTAGACTCTATAAACTCCATGAAAATGTTAATCTATCTTTAATGTCTATCTCATCCTAGTCGACATCATGAAATGAGATATGCACATTTCTACTTAACTGCGACATGTGGAAAACAACAATCACCCATTCTAAATGTTTTCACAGGGTCTGGGGGTATTCTACCTCACTAACCAAACACATCAACTAGTAAAAGAGTCCAAAAATCCTAGATATATCTTTCTCTTCTAGTGAAATACTTACAATCATCGATGATAGGATATCCCTCATAATAGAAGACCTAATCATCAAACCCAAATATTACTATCATTTATCCACAAAGAACTCCTGACAAAACCGGGTAGTCCTCATTTGCCTCTGGATGAACTGCACCCTATATAACCATCACTAGCACCAAATCTAGGTAAACAAGTGCATCTCACATTGGTTCCGACCAGCACAGGGGTGACCTGTAGGTTCTCAAATATATTGAATTGAATGTTACTTTACCAATGGTGGAGTGATAACTACAATTATATGAAAAACTTCACCGATGGTAGATGATACACCCAGCTATGGACTATAAGTAACATGAAAAATTGAAGTATGCACTTTGACACCTATAAGGTTCACTCTACCTAGCCATCTATTTGGGGTACAAATTTTTTTCTCAACTATATATGATTCCAAAATTCCACATGATTACTCTCTATAATCAGGATGTAAAGAGAGTATCATATTTTGAAATGATCATCGAGGGAATTCCATGAACCCAGACAACCTCCTACACACACAAATATCCCAAACTCTTTTATGAATTGTTCCCTTAGGTGGTTAGTATGTTGTCTAACTTTATGAGTCAGTATAAAATCACTCAATATGAATCGATACCACTCTCTAGTAATAAAATCATTATTTAGAGAACCTCAAAAAACTATCCTATTTCCACTTCCACCTAGGCAACTTGGTCTCCAACTGTAGGTTGGTGGGAAATCAAGAGTTAAACTGAGAAACATGCTATAACATCCTTGTACACTAAATTGATTCTAAATTAGAATGGTAAATCCTCATCAAAATTGGATTTACTTATAAGGGAAATATTCCTCCTTAGAACTTCATTTCATAGCATGAATAGTGTCATATCCCATCCTCTATTGGAAGAAATTATCCCCACCTTCAGAAAATCCATCAGGAACATGTCCAATAAATATCCAATCACATACGATCTCACAATTGATATCCCCATGTGGCACATCCCCACCTCACTTAAGAAGTTAAGGAGTAATAACCATTGACTGTAGGTACGCAACAACTTCCTCATCCTCAATGGTAAACTACAAGAGGTAAACTACTCCATATCCTATCTCATCAATAGAGGATGGAAAACTTTATTATGACCATATTTTAATATGGACACACCCTTTGGTTGATCTCTACCCAGAACTAACTCTACATTTTATGGATCCAATATTACTCCAATGTTTAGTAAGATATATCCCCAGAAGCGGACCTCCTGAATCCAGAACTAACTCCATAGGATCTATCCATGAAAGTGTTACTCTAAGAACATGTTCCAAACAATCCTCAAATACATCGCTTGATTAAATTCTGATATCTAGTTCACAAGGATGTCACTGAAGGATACCATCATGAACCGATCCAATAAGTTCTAAGGTTATAATTTATTTATCCCATACACTCTGTTGGGGTATTGAACACACTAAATGGTATCACCATGAACTCAAGAAACCAGACTGAATTTGGAAATACAGCTTCAATATAAAACCCTTACAAACCCAGAGTTGGTGATAACCTGTAATGTGTTCAAACTCTAAGACCCACTTCATCTCTAACCAACAGTGAATGAATTCACTAATTCTATAGAGTGAACACTCCACCTTGAAAGTCATATAGTCAAAGTGACATCAATACACACCTAACCTCAATATTTAATCTAAATATCATGTGAATATCACTAGGCTTCATATGAAAAAATTATTATAAATCCCTACCTTTATAGATCTTCTAAATGCACTATTATGTCTCACAACATTACAAGATTGTCCGATATGATAGTGAAATCATTGAGCTATCACTGGGTGTAGGTCTATATAGAAAACAAGATTTTGAGGGGAGGTAAACATATCACAACCTAAAGAAGGATATATTCATACACCTCTAAAATCACATGAATTGAAAACTCTTATCATCTTCTACTATAAGGGCCATAAAATCCAATTGATAAGAAATCTATTGTATCCTCCGATAACAAGATCATCTTTCTCTTCCTAGGATTCCTTTCACACCAAAGTTGAAAAATTACATCCCATGAACTTAGGTACACTGTAACCCCTCCACTTGTAACAATAAATCTTGGTATGAATAATAGTAAATTGGTCCACACTGACAAAAAACAAGATAAGGAATCATTATCACTATGGAAAGATCTAGTGTGAGTTCCTCTTTCATCCCAATAACGGGTCACACTATCGATATAAGTTTGTGATCATTTATCCTCAATGTAGATGCCTCCAATACAAGGGTTGAGAAAAAGGTTTTACTAGTATCACTAGGCTCTGTATAGGGGTTACATTTAGGGAAATGTGGTTTACAAATATGTTACAAAACTATATCTATAGCAGTGAAGATACATGTCTAACCTCAAACCACACTTGAAAATTCCAGTCACAAGCTCCTACCACCTAATGCTATTCGTTCTATTTCTCACCTTTTCACCACAACTGGGTCTTGATATGACACATTAGAACACCAAACAGCCTCAAAAACATATTTTAAAGGAACTAATCCACCACACCTTGACATTATAAACTTTTGGTGGCACTGAAGCACCCCCTCAGTTTTGGACTATGTCATAAGAACGCATCATAGTGGGAGAAGTGTCCCTCTTTTTTTCATACCTAAAGTTATGTCGAACACCACAAAAAAAGACTCTACCAGCACCCCGTATCACCTCGGAGAAGTCTCTCCTCTGGGTCCACCATCAATAAGAGTCCTACCTAAGTTGGATTTTTGCACTATGGATATATAATAGTCATATACCACTTGGGTATGTGTACTTTCTCACTAAGAACCCTGTGAGTTTTCTAACTCCAGAACCCATGATGTGAACTCTTTATAGGTGAGTTAACTACAGGTACCACCTGAAGAGATATTTTATCTATGAAGAAGACATGTTGTAAGAACAACCACTTGATGGGTTAGGGTATAGACTAACTAAAAAACCTAGACCACCTCTATGAGATAATCCTATACAATCATGATGGTCTAGCTTTTCAAAAAACCTAAGTGGTCTCTATCACTAGAACTTGTGAAACATGCTAAAAATACTTTCATCATAATCTTATATTACTAATTCTATACACTAATAAAAATATAGATGATAATATACCTTGAGAACTTGGGGTGGGTCCATGCACTACTCTTCATGTGGTAGCACTACTCACTGCCCACCTGGAGGAAAACACCTCATAAGTAGGTCCATGAACTAAGGCCTTATCACTCAAATTTTTATCACCAGGAATATATATTCAAATCCTATTTGGATATCATCATGTAGAAATATAAAAATTTATCAGGGGTCACCATGATGAAAGAGTATAATTTTGGAGCTTACTCAAGAAGGACAGGGAAACTATAACCCTTTTCTATGTGATTCATGTACCAATTTTTTCCTGCAACTAGTGACTATATGCACCGGTTCAAAAATAAGGGTTTTAGAGTCCAAGTGAATAGATACATTAGACACAACACCAATATTAGACACCATATTGAAAGGTCCAAACAAGAAATATTTTAACAATGTTTCAATACATCCCAAACAAAACATCACAACTAGAAAATTTATCAAATATGGCCCTAAGGTAGAAATGAATACTTTGATACCACTTTGTGAATACTATAACCACAGAGGCCTACCTATCCAATGATTATCTGAGTGTGAAGACCCAACTGAGGCCTCCAATAGGCCTAGGGTTGGTGACTAACGCCTAGTAGGCTTATCAAACACATAGGAGGCAATGAAAAAATGTACCTATACACATTCACACATCTCCAAATACCCATATAATACTGTAAGGTAATATAAAACTAATACCAAATTCATACATATATATATATATATCCCATAATCATATTAAACAAAAGTATAGAAATCATAAAGGTACAAATAAAATCTCACAAAAAATGTAAATAAAGTCCAACCTGCTCAAGAGGGGACTACTGTCAAATGTAACACTAGGTTAATAACGTCAGTCTATCTAGATTACTATCCACCATCTATTTTTGGTATTCCTAAGACTCTATAAAAAGGTATGGTTTCTATATATTACATGAAACATGTGGGAAATGATCATGTAGGGGTGAGTATAATAATACTCAATAGAACACCTAATAATTACCAAACATAAAGCTTAAAGATAGTTTATCTCAACAAAATGAGATATGTCAATCAGATATGAGGCATAGATTAAACAATCACTAAGGTAAACCTAGATATACTCATGAAAGACACTTAGCCTTAGAGTGGTATCAACCACACTGCCAGTCACATGATTTTAGTCATTTCTTAGGGTAACTCTTGTAGGAGATATCTCACTGCACTATCCATCCTAACAATGAAGATGCTCATATGAGAGGTTTTTCTCATCAGGTCTCTCCAAATAAGTACTCATTGGATATTTTAATTCTTATATCTTAGATAAGATATCACTCCCAAGACCATTGGGGGAAACAAAAAACCTATTGGAGCTCTAAATATCATGATACCCAGTTAAGGGATCATAACTAAGACCATTATGTTAAACCAAATACTATAACTAGATCAACCATCTAGATAGGGGATCACTGACCATGTAGTTTTGGTAATCGAAAATATTAAAAACCCCACCTAGTGTTAAATAAAGATTGATTGAGGACCACAACTAGGAAAACTATGGATTACTATAAACTCCATCCAAAACTCACCACATAGAGTGGATCATAATATTAGGCTAGGGACTTAATTCCAAACTACACCCTCAAAGAGATAGACCAAGGGAACACACCCATCTAATATTAGTTAAGAATTAGTTAAAGGAGAATCCCACTTCAATCACCTCATGTTTTTCCTCTGATTCCAAAATTATGGAAATCATCATATTCTACATGGAAAAAAACTCAGGATGAACTACTTAGGGGCCCAAATTTGAGTCTAGAAAAATCCTATTGAACACGTGTGGTTCATCATTGGTTCAATAGGATAAAAGGTAAATCAATTTAGATATCAGCAAAAACAACCATTAATGAGGAAACTAATCACATTAATGTAATCCTCATGGGAAAACACTCGAGATAGGCTATTTTCTTACACAAAATAGACTCTCAGTGAGAAAAACATATTTCACTGGATCATGCATGAATCGAACTTCATGGGCCTAAGAGACAGGCCTAAATTAAATACCCAATATGTCTTAAAAAGTCCATCTCAATATTAGGAACATGAATTCATAGATGGTTTATCAATCCATCATTATATGAAGACGATACGTAGGGATTTAGATCCCATAATAATAATAACATTATAATTAATAATAATAATAATAATAATATTTCTCCCTCCATCTCCCTAAAATTGTGAATGCTGAGGGGAGCATCAGATGATAGACACCTTTATAGGGGAGGATCACTGCCACCATTTCCATGCACTGCTACCACAATAATCACCTTGCACTAATTCCATCAGTGCTCATTGTATTTTGGATATTTTATTCACATAGAAAAACCTCATCATCAAACTATCTCATCATCAAACTCTGAACCACACATTAAGTACACCGATCTGGTCATCATATGTATTATTGTCTTTATCATAGATCAACCCAAATTTCAATATCAATATATCCATGAAAATAAAATTATTACATTAAATATTAGTTATGGAAGGATTTATTATCAGGAATTTGTCGAAGCATAGTCCAAAATAAACACCAGCAATGAATGGGTGAAGAATAGGGAAAAATAACTATAAAAAATTGTGTAATAAACCTTATATTTTTTTGGGTGGCCTCGATTCATTATCTTTAGATCGATGAATGAATAATTAATAACCAAAAACTAGACTAGTCAACTGTAAATAAATCATTGATTTTCGAATCAATTGTTTTCAGTGGAATTGTTTCATGTTTGATAAGAGATAATAAAATGTGAAAAATACAAAAAACCAGAACGATTTACCTTGAGGCTGGATCAATCATCGATGAAGGAAAATCCTATGTTGTTGTGATTGGAAAAATCCTAAAAAATTCATTAGAGTATACAATCCCAACAATATCGATCCGATCCTACCATTTCCATCCTCTAATTATATCCTCCAATGGTTCCAATCTCAATCCTATAGTTATGAGGATAACCCTAAGGATTGGGTTTGACCGTATATTTAAAACAGATATTAGGCTTCAGTATTTAATTAAACAATTAAAAAAATAAATTGATTTACTTATCTATTTATCTTTCTACGATGGAATTCAAGTCAAACACCTGATGTACATAAGAATTATGTCACACCTAGAGAAAAATCTGCATTTTGGATTCAACAGTGGTCTCATATTTCCCATATGAGTCCTCATTTAGGAGTTATTCAACTTTTTCAGGAAAACTGAACACATGTAATAAAATATATATAATATTTATATTATATATGTACTAGAATCACTGGGCCTCTTTTTTTATGCCATCTCAATGCTTGGTTTTGGAAATATTCCTATGAATATTCCAAAGTCATACATAATAAAAAAGTGTTCTATATCATATTTACTAGATCTCATCATATATGATCCCCATTAATCCTCATCATTGTCAAAAATCTATAGTCCCTCCTACTCAATTCATTGGATTCCTTGTTTTCTTTCTCATATTGGTAGTCTATCAAGAAATAATATTCCTTGAGGAGTCCCATTAATCTTCTTTTCCTCATTTTGATATCCTTTTAAGAAAATATATACTTCAAAATCTTATGGTCTATATATATCACATCCTTTACTATAGTGGAAGTGTTTCAAAATTTTATAAGTAAATATTATAGATTCTAGCTCAATGACATATGTTGGATAGTTCTATTCATGAATTTTTAATTGCCTTGATATATAGGTTACCCCCTATCATTATACATATAAAAAAAACCAATTCCTTTTTTAATGTATTAATATATATTAAAAATCATTCATTACCTACTAGTAATGATAATAATAGCTTCTCTCTTTATCTCTTAAAAAAATTCCCCACATTACCTTGAATATTTGAATTTAACCCCTTTACATGATAATGTTGTTAACGGGTTGGATAACTGGGTAAAATATGGAAAAACTACTAATAGTAACCAAACAAACCCAAGATACTTCGGATTTATGTTATCTTTATCGATGTAGGACATTCATTGATAACATTTTTCTTTGAAGGGTTAACAAATATTTATTTATAGGAGATAATATTTAAAATAAAAGAAACTTTATTGAGAAAAAATTTATACTTAATATACTTCCAATATAATTGTTTTTTATGAGTGTCTCTATATTTATTTTAAGATCAATATCATGCTCTTCATATCTCTCAGATTATATCAAGATATCATCAATGAATGCCACTAAAATTATATCAATATAATCCTAGAATGATTTATTTATCCGGCCTGTAAAGAAAAAAGGTACATTAGTCAATCCAAAGGTAATTACCGTAAAATCATAATGTATTTACCTTGTTTGAATTGTTGTATTCTATATTTAATCCTTCTTCTCCCTTAGCTAAGAATGCCCAGAGTGAAGAACAACCATTAAAAAGTACTAGGATCCTTGAATTTGATCTAATAAGTTATAAATTTGTGATAAAGGAAACATATTATTTATATTAATGGATTTTACCTCCCTATAATTGATTCAAAATCTCATAAACCCATCATTTTTCCATAAATAAAATAGGGCTCCCCATAGTGAAACACTAATGTATATAAATCCATTATCACACTACTACTACACCCATCTCTTAAACTACACAAAGTCCACTAGTTTTGTTCTATAAGGAGTTTTAGATATAGGTCTTGCATGAAGAATGAGTTCATTAGAGAATCCAAATTCACACTCAGGTGGTTGACCGAGTAATTATTCTAGGAAAAAATAAATAAAGTTTTGTATAATGGGTACATACTTTAGACCTAGGATATCTTTATAATCCATAGATCATGCTTGATATTCAACTTTTACTAGAATTTCATTATGGAGAGCTATTGGCAGAGGATCCAAACATGATTTAAATAATGGATTATTACCTATAAAGGTAAGATATTCCACCTCAACTTCTCGAATCATAATATTATTTGGTTGGAAATAAAATTATAAATTATAAATTTAAATTAAATCCATACTACATATCATATCAAATTAAACTATAGTTATATTTACCGAGCATCCAAATAGGTTACATCTATGCATAATAATTGGAATCGACTAACATATCTTGTTTTTTCAATAAGATTTATACTCAAATGTATTAGTTGGTAACACTCTTACTAGGGTACTAAGGAATTAATTGATGTTTTTGAAAAACATTGACGATATTAAAGAGGGAAAAGATAATGAATGAAATAAAACCTTAGAAAAATTTTAGGCTATTATCAAAGTAACTACCACCTCATCATTAGGAAATTCGACTTTAGTTATGGTAGTCACATAATATTGGCCTTTCTCCCTTGTCCCTTTGTAAGGTAAATTCCCAATATGTTTGGTGAATTGGTTTCTATAAGTCCACTTATCCTTATAATTAAATAATTAAAAATCAATAACTTCTAACTTAACATTTTGTTTGAGATCTTTATGGACCTTTAAGCTACACTTTTAAAAAACAGATGTTCCCTTACTAAAATTTATAGGGCGTTTCTTCCCATAATTATCACATGTGTGAAATTCCATCCTTCCATTATTCCCATTCTTTGAAACGTTTCTCTCATGATTCTCAACTAGCCATTTCTTCCCCTTATTTTCCTTTGAATACATATGTCGCAAAAAGATGATTTTATCTATTAATGGTTATTGAGACTATATATCAATATGATTAAAAGGTCTGAGAGACTAATTCCATTTAAATTATTATATTTATCCCATAAAATAAATTATCAATCTTGTTTATGGTCTATATACATAGTAAGCAACTTTTATAGATAACCTTGTAAATTTCGCCCCATAATTAGTGATTTTTTTCTCCATATTTCATCTAAGATTTAGGACCTTCCTTTCCATTTTTTCTCTTTCATCATAAGTAAGGTATTTTTCAAGTAATACCTATGTAAAAGTTCCCCATACTATTTTATCTATCTCATATTTATCTTAATTGTTTTTAATTAGAAACTACCAATGGTATATATCTCTTGTCAGTTGATATAATTACATGATGAATTTCTACTTTTCACTATTTCCCAAAGTGAGAAAAATATTCTCTAAGGACATGATCAATTATTAAGCTACCAATAGATTAATTGTTATACTAAATGTTGGACATTATATCTGTATGAAGTGGCCTAACATATCTGTACTATGTTTTATATCAGGAATCGACTATATACAGGTGATATTATTTGTTATAACCTAGATCTTCTACCCCAATAGGGTTATTATTTGATTAGACTCAAATTTAAATTCATTGAGTTACTCATGGGGAATATACCTAAAAAAATATTGGTGTTGATATAGTTCCCATTCCTATCATTAGTCTCTATCTCTTTATAATTTAATACATAAAATTGGATCTTCATATTAAATTGTAAAATAAAATACCTATTTTGTTTCCAAGAGTGTTACAAAGAAATATGAAGGGTGTTTCATAATAATTGTTCTTTTTAACTAATTTCCTATAAATATAATCCCCAAGGTTTTTACTAATATTCTTATGATACAAACTATAACATCTTGAACTCTAGAAACTTGAATTTTATAGTTATATTAAATTATTGGTGTAGAATACATGAGTTCCTGAAAGATCCAACAACTTAGTATTATTGGAAGACTAGATACATACATATATTTTAAAACATAAGATGAAACATGAACACATTGTGAGCATAATATTATCCCTTCCATCACATTCTGGTAAATTATATATCATTACTCTCTAAATTTCTAGTGGAAAGAAAAATAATAATGGTGAGATTATATGATCATTAAAGAGTAGTATATAACATAAACTATCATAACATAAACATGAAAAAGTGGTATGGTTGGAATGAATAAAAAAATGAAGCTATGATCAAGTAAAACTGAGAGAATTCTATATCCATGAAAATAAATAAAAACATGTATAATAACAATAATTGATCTCATAATGATATAATTCATATTATCAAACATCAAAACATGATATCAATGCCTTGTATGAAGACACTATACTAATATGGGGAGAGGTATACACCAAAACCCAAGTTATTTTGTATCATGAATCATATTGACACATCAATGGGATATATAATTTCGGACCCCACCTTTCACCTAATTAAGTCCAATTCATTATCCATAAGATTCACCGAGACCTTTCATACCATTTCATAAGGAAGATTTAGTTGAATTAAAATATATCTATTCATATAATGAAAAAAATTGAAAAAAATTCTTTCCCATTCAATAGAATAAATTTTATGTCTATAAAAACATCTATTAATCAACTTAGATGTTGTGGGGTTTCTTCAAAGTAATAGAACGTACCCTTATTAATGAAATATAATGGTAGGGGTACTATTAATGTGATATTTTATCCATAGAAGATAATAATTATGTTTAATAGCTTAATTTGGTATAATAACAAGGAAATGGTATAAAAAATCCTTAATCATGGTTTATAAATAGCATGTTAATATTCCAAATAATATCCCCAAGAGTGTCTAGCCAGGTGTAAAGTCTTATCCCCACACATCATGTATCAGAGTGATGATTGAGTCAATGATCAACCAACCCTTTTGGGTTTATTAACCCCAAGTGAATTTTTGTGATAACAATATCCACTTTATATTATCTATAAAGGAATGTATTTGATAGGAAACTTCACACACTTTTACTTTACCAAAACATAAGATGGTTTTTCTATCGTGGAAAATTTTGAGTATTATAATGGTTTTGGTAATTATTGAATAAAATAAATATGAGGACAAGATAATGATATAAACTTATAAATCCATTTAAATCCATGATTAATATGGTAAAGAGTCTTCCATGCTAATATATGGACCATAAAATGAAAATAATTGGTAAATATAGCATAAGTCCTAAAGAATGAAAATTGAGATGGGAAAACCCACTTAAGTCATCGATATCAATTCAATCAAAACCCATAAAAAGGGGGGGATTAAAATTTATCTTCTAATACAATGAAAAAAATAAATTTAATTATTTAAAATTTAATATTTTAAGTATATAAACCACATAAATTAAATTATGTGTATAATACAATATATGCCTCAAAGAGAGGAATTTGAGACATAAAATCCTTACCACTTGCCCTGACATCTATAAAAATACATTAATTTCCAATATCACAAACTAATATATGTTAATAAATTAATTCAGATCCATAATAATATCATTTTTGATTCATACTCTTTATATATATTTATTATATATATGAATTATATTTAGTTTTTACCTATTTTTCCACATCAACAGTTCACAGTTTTGATTATGTGTACTAGTTTAGTAATAGTGGTGCCTATATTAATTTTTATTAAAATTTTAATCATTAAAAGGTCATTAAATTTAATATTAGGGATAGTTTATAATAATTTATTATGTTTATAATTCCTTTACTTAGTGTTGCATTCTTTATCATTGAAGATAAAATCAATAACCAGTATGTTTTAGTGATTCATAACGATTGAAAGTTTTTTTTTTCAAAATCAATGAATTAAATTTTTTTAACATATATAAAAAAAATTATTTAGAAATATTTATCATATTATATAATTTATCATTCTCCCATAGTCATTCATGATAAAAATTGATAGAGTAGGTGGTAAAACAAACCAAAACATTGACATAACTTGATTTAATGAATGATTATGATGTGGTTTAGCTGTTATATAATTATAACATAAGAATACTGATACTATTTATTGTTTATATATGTGATATATTATATTTTTAGGAAAATATAAGAAGATTTTATTTATCAGAAAATATTACATGATATGAATACATTTTTGTACTTCCTAGTACACATGTTTAATATGATTAATTTTATAACAATTGTTTATATAAGTTATTAAATTTATCATAAAAGAACCTTAATAGTGATATATAAATCATATTTATCACTTAAACCCATTTTTAGTTCCATGTAGGAAAAGTGGTAATGAAAAAAATGGAAATCAATCATTCCATGGAGGCGGTAGTCCACATGTACTCATGGATGGTGATTTCATTTTCCAAAAATTTGGGAAAAGAAGAAACATATATTATCATTTCAGAATTTAAAATATTTAAAAAATATAATAATTTAATAATAAATCCCTCACTAGGATCATCATTATATGTTAGATAAAGAAAAAAAACACTTTACACTATGAAGGAGGAAGTTCGCACACCGCACGAATGATGGTTTCCTTTTTCTTAATGGAAAAGGGAAATATGGATAATGATTGTACCATAATTTTAATAATATACCAGGTAAATAATAAAAATTATTTTATCATTTTAGGATTGTTTAATTTAATTCGAGGAATAATACTTTCTAATAAAAAATTATAAATGAGAAAGGAGTGGTTAGAAATGTGTACCTCACTTCTTGGATTATATCATTTGTAAAGGGGTTAATCCATTAAAAGATGGAATTTTAAGAGTAAAAAAACCTATTTAAGGTGTATAGGAATGTTGAATATATGTATAGTTAGGGTTTTTTTCCAAACTAAGTGTGTAAGGGTGTCAGGGTATATGTGGAGAGAAGTAACCCTTTTATAAGTGAAAAAAGATGTCATTTTTTTAAATAACCATATCTTTTTAATTATGGGAAGTCACTCTCAAGGAAAGTGATATTAAAATTGATAAATAATGAATTTATGAAGATATCAGGTTGATTGATACTCTAACATTCAACTACACACATGTTTTAATGATGTTTCAACTTCTTAGCATTATATTTTCCAATTTTACAATTTTAACTTTTACCACATTAACTCATTTTTGTGAAAGTAATTTATCCTTTATACATAACAATAACATGGTCCTATTAACATAGTTTGGGCCTAATGATTAAAATTATAAAATTAAATTAATAATTTTTAATTTATAAAATTTAAATAATTTAATTTTAAAATAGTAAATGTATAATACATAAAAAAAATTAATAAAAAATGTGGCTTAAACATTAAAATATTAAATATAAGTTTATTAATTAAACACAATATTTTAAAATTTATAATGTTACTTATAAAACATATTTTATTCAGGATATTTTTTTGGGTTTTAGTTAATATTTACATTCTAGTGATTCTAGAAAATAAGTGGTTTAATAAAATAGTATTTTCACTATTCACCTAAATATCAATCGTTTCAAAAAAATGATAAAATTTCATATTAAGATAATTTATTTATGTTAAATTAAAAATCATTTTTATTTCATTAAAGTAAAATTAAAACATTGTGAAATTAAAAATTTAAATATATTCATGAATAAAGCATATTTATAGTGCACATTGCATGATTGTTAATAATACGAGGTTCTTATACTATTGTAGGGTATCGGGTATTACATGTATTATTTTGATTGAGTTTTATTAATGATAATATTTTTTGGATTATCATTAATACATCTAGTTTGTTTATGTGAAGAGGAAAAATACATTACATAATAATTCTAATGTTGGAATTATTGTATCTAGAGTATTTCTACAGTGTAAAGTTTGAATGAAGATCAATGTCTCAACTCTTCTGAAAATGTGTTCATTATATCTTACTGAGTAATTTGAGAGAATTACAATATTATACATTAGATGATCACATATGGAAATTATTATGTAGATATAAATAGTTATGCTTATTGAACATGAAGTTTCCTTCATGTTATTAAAATAATAAGAGTTCTACAAGCCTATATATTGATATCTTCTGGATCGGTGCACTATGAAAGAAAAGGGACCTGTCATTAGAAGGTAGTAATATATTCCATAAACCATTAAAAATAATGCGAACCTTGGTGAGGAGTGAATTCACCTAAAATTATATTGGAAGTGATCCTTGGTATAGAGTAACTCCACTTAAAAGTTTGTATCTATAAAAATAGCGAGTTATATTAGATTTTGGTACACCAGTACTATGATGAGTCTATGATACGTGGATATAGCCCAGTATAGGTGAACTAAGTATAATATTTTTGTCAATTATTTCTTTACAATCTTCACATCTTCATGATATTTTTTATGTAGATGCATTTAATAATGATAAAATAATAAATTATTGAAAAGTCTTCCCTCTAACAAGGGGAAAATATCCAAAGGGTGAGAGAAGTGGTCAAAATGAATAATTCTACTAACACCCTAATTCAACCCTATCTTTGGGTATCTAAGGTTATTACAAGTGTAATCAGATATAGGATTGGTTTTTGGATTTTATCCTTGAAGATATGTTGTGGAATTTATATCATTATTATATATTGGAATGACTAGATGATAGTTCAAGATAATCATGAATTATAAGGATTTATTTATATTGAAGTATATATTGAATCTTATCTTGAATAATTAGATATTAAGACAAGAAAAACATTAATATTAGAGGGAAGATGAAAATTATTTTGAGTATATAGAATAACTTGAGGTTGAATTGTCTCAAATTAAATAAATAGTTTACAATCACTAATAAATTAAATAAGAATCTAAATTAGGTATTTATTTGAATCAAAATTAAGTATAACATGAAATTTTAATATAAATTTAGATTTCTTTTATTGAAGAAATAAATGAGAGAATTGAGTATCTTGAGGAAGATGTTTCTATGTGAACCTATGAGGATTATAATTTATTTTAAAGTAAACGTTTTGGGAGAATTTATAAATGAAGTTGAGTCACATTTTAATGATGAGTGTAATGATAAAGAAGAGTTATAAAAAGTTTTAATTAAAGGAAATAAGGAAAATATATAGAAAAATATTGAACCTATGAGGAAACTATTTAGGGAATTCGATGATACTATAACAAGAATTTATAATGTTCTAATTAATAAATATGTTCAATAAGTATATTTAATTGATTATTAAATGGATATGAAGAATATATTTAGAGACATTTGATTGATAAAGAATCTTGAAGAAAAATTAAAAGTTATCAGAGGAGTATTAAAATTAGGAATAACAGTCTAAAATGATAAGTTAAATGTAAAGGGAAAATGGATTAAAGAACAGAAATGTTGGTTTAGTCCAGAATATCCTTGTTTTAATTATCTTAAATCATGATTCTTTTTGAAAAATTATATTTTATGGTTAAATATAAAAATTTTCTTAAGTGTCAAAGAGACTATAAATCCATGAAATAAGCACATGAATACATCCATTCAACTATATGACGCAATCAAGAAATTAGTAAAATTTCCAAAATTATAGAAGCATCCACACAACTAAAGGGATTGATCATATGAATGATTGATTTAATATGATGAAAATATCACAAACATCTCAAGAGATATTAAGAGAAAATGGATAAATCACAAGAGAAAATTGAGTGACTACATGTTATATATAATTGATCATAGCATCCAAATGAAACAGTATTAGAGTGACTGCATGTTATTAATGATTAACCTTGAGATGAAACCAGGTGGCTTTTTTATGGAGTTAGAAATTTGGAAAACGTATGGATAAAACATATAATAAATTAAATGACTACAAATTGGGGTGAATCAGTCGTACATGCCATTGATCTACCACACAACTTGTTTTATTGACCATATGATCAAATGATGTGACAATACGAGGGAACATAAAATTTCATTAAGTAATCATAAAACCACATGACCATTCAAATAAATTATCCATGAAAATGAGTTTCTTATTTATTATTGAATCAACTATGAAGTATCAAGAAAATGTGGAAAACATGGATCAACCATCTCTAAATGGGAATAAATTTTAATTAATTCATTCCAATTTTTTTTAAAGAATTAAATGAAAACTCAATTATTTTGGGACATCTGAATATAAGGTTTATTTAATGATTATTCTAATTTATATTCGGAAGAATATTTTCTTTATTTAAATTTAGAAAGTGGTGAAGGAGATATATAAAAGAGGGAAAACACAATTTACTATGATCAGAAGTTATCCACAACACTCTATGTTCTATTGTGTATCACTAAAAACTATGATAGAACACATTGGATCAGTCCATCTACTCCCAGAACCAAAGGAAGACATTGGGAAAGAGAAAAGAACCCCACTATTCAACTGAAACTCAATTAGTGTTAATAATACATCGAATATAAATTATCTCTATCTATTTTAATTTACTATTGAGTTGTGATTTTTTTTTCTAAATATTGTTTTGCACATACTCATATACTACATTTAAGACTACTCTGATTCTCTTTCTTTAATTTCCATCAATTTTGAATTCCCACAAACAATTATGGAATTGGATTCATGTAATATTGGATATCCCTATGTGTTATTGTGATTTTTATAACTAATTTATATTGTGGATAATACTATTTATATTAAATAACATGCTAGATAGTGTGTCTCTATCAAGTGGAGAAGAGTAAATATCGAATTGAGAATGAGCCTCCTATTTTTATTTCCTCTGTGTGTTTTATTTACATTTTTTTATATATTCTATCCTAAATATTTACAATTCTTGAATAAATTTCATAGATAAATTTTACCTATGAAATTTCTCTTGCTTAATGTGTGTACATTAATATCGAAATTTAGTATAATCTCAATTTAATATAACTATGTTTTTACCATCACTTGAGAGGTTATTTCAAAAAATAAAATTAGTTATGCAAACTATATTAGTTAACTAGGAATTTTATAAAGTAGTGGATTCTGATTTAATATTTTTAATAGAAATTTTATTTGATTCTCAATTAACCCCCTCTTTAGCACTCCACTCTCACCAAAATTTAGTATCAGAGGATGTTTATTTATTATTATTTATGATTTTTGATTACTATATCTGACCTTGATAAAGAAAATTATATAAGATCTCTATATTAATAATAATATTATTATAATTATATACTTATGTATCTATATATATCTGAAGGTAATGCTACAAATAAACTACATTACTTTAATAGTTATAATTATTTTTAATTGAAAATCGAAAATGAAAATTCATCTTGAGAGCATGGGTTTTGACATTGAGATTTTTATAAAAGATAAATATAATAAACCAACAGCTCATAGACATGAATAAATTGATTCCACTAAAGTAGCTTATTATTATAATCTAAAATAAACAAAGTCTTTATATTGTGATTTTGGTAAAGATCAGTTTCATATAATAACTATCTATGATATTACTTTTAAAATTTGGGATAATATTTCTATATATTATGAAGTCAATTATAATGTTAATTAGATTATATTTAATAGCTATACTCTTATATAATATACATTTAATATGAAACTTGATGAACCCATTTCTAACATGTATATCAGGTTCAATTAAATCACAAATACCATGTTTTCACTTGAAAAAGGGTAGATGATAAAGATCAAGTACTGAGGATATTGATATGTCTAGCTAATCATTGGATAGAAACTGTTGTGTCAATTTGAAAATCATGTGGCATCATAAAATTGATAGTCAAGGAACTAATTAGAAAACTGTTGATATATAAGTAAAAATTAAAATTAAACAGTGATGACAATATTGAACCTAAAATTTCAATTTACTTTAAAACATATCTATCAAAATCAAAGGACGTTATAAAAGATCCCCAGTGGAAGTGAAGTAGAATTAGATAGTGATAAAGAAATGGCCCATCTAGAAATAAGGTTTACAAAAATTTATTGAAATAAAAATTTCTTCATGAAATCTAATTATTAGGGAAAATATGATAGAAAGGAAAAGTAGAAAAAGTATTACCAGTTTGTTGAAGTAACATGTGATGAGTGAAAAAGAAAATTTCAAATTAATGTAGTATATTCAAATCATAAATAAAATTATAAGCATTATGATAAAGGAAATAAACCAAAGAAACCACTGAAATATACCTATATAACTTCTTAACATAAATATAGTGATTTAAATATTTCGAAAGATGAGGATACTAAGAAATCAGATCTTTATTTTATGGATTTTTCATTTGTGGTAACAAATATTATATCAATCCTTCTTAAAAATTAATATCATGATGATAATAATATGTCTAGTGATGAATTATTTGAAAACATATCTATTCTAAAATACAACATGAATTAACATAAATAAAAATATACATATCCATGATGGTTGCATGTTTTGTGTGCTAGTGATAAAAGTGCTCTAACTATTGAAAATAAAAACAATGCTTCACTATTGAAAGAAAATAATTAGTTTAAATTGTGATTGAAAAAATTAACAAGGACCTTTAAAATTTTACGCCTGGAATATATACTTTTACAATGAGTCTAGGAAAATAAACTACACCTTGAAATATAACTGGAATTTGATACCAGCCTAGTCAAAGAAAATTCATAAAAATAAAATTTTCCCTAGTTAAAGAACATATAGTTTTGAAAATAATGCATGTAATTTTGTCCTATATAATGAATTTATTTCTGGAATAGTTAATTTTTTATTTAAAATGTTATTTAAGAAATTTTGGATTTTAAAATCTTCATATTGTAAGATTTTAGGACCCAATAAAGTTTGGGTAATAAATTCATTTCTTAATTAATTAAAAGTAGGTGAAATTCTTAAAGAGTATTAGTAAGAATTTATTGTATATAGATAGTGGATGTTCTAAACATATGACTAGAGACTACTTAGTCTTCAAGAATCTTGTGAATTTGGATGGAGGACATGTAACTTTTAGTGACAATGTTAGATGAAAAATAATTGGTCCTAGAAAAATTGGTAACTTTGAATATTTTCTATTTTCTAAATATTTTTTATGTTGAGGGATTGGAATATAATATTTTTAGAAATAATTAATTATGTGATGATGGGTTTCAAGAAAATTTTAAAATAATACATATAATATTTATGATTTTAAGTATAATTTAATATTTACTACTTTAAGGAATGATAATGTGCATGTTGTTAATCTAGATTCTTTAATTTATAAAAATGATTCTTTTATAAGTGAATTTATAAAATAATATTGGTTTTGGGATTGGAGACTAACAAAATATAATATAAACTCACTTATAAAGGTTAATAAGGAAGGTTTAATCAATTATTATCTAAAACTACAATTCAATAATGAAAAAGTCTGTAATCTTCATAAAAAAGAATCAATATAAGATTTCATTGAAACAAAAGAAAGAGATTTATACATATCAACCACTAGAGTTGGTTCAAATGGATTTAATTGGACCATATAGATTTTATAGTTTACTAGTAACACATATTCTTACATTATTATTGATAATTATTCAAGATTGAAGTTGGTTTATTTCCTCGATCACAAAAGTGAATATTATAATTGTTTTTCAAAAAATACTAAGTCTATAGAGAACCATATTGGACTCTAGATCAAATCCTTGAGAATTGATCATGACTGTAATTTTCAAATTAAATATCTTGAGACCATATTCTCACAACATGGCTATAATAAAAACTTCTATACTTCTATATCTATTTACCAAAATGGAGTAGTTGAAATATTCAAGAGAACACTTCAAGTGATTTCTTAGACTGTGCTTAATGAGTATGACATACATATTTAATTTCTAGACTGAATCAATCAAAAAAACTTTTAATATCCTCAATAGTGTTTTTATCAGACCACTTTTAATGAAGACACCATTTTAATTTTTTAATTGTATAAAACCTATGGTTAATTACTTTAATGTCTTTGGATATAAGGTCTTTATTCTAAATAAAAAAGGGAATATGTAAAAAATTCCTCCAAATATCGATGAAGGTATTTATCTTGGTTATTCATCATTCAAGAAATCATATAGATTCTTCAATAAAAGAACTGAAGTTATTAAAGCATATGTAAATGTCAAATTTGATGAAATAGATAAACATAAGATTAAAATTTACATATAAAATATGGATATTGGTATGTATGATTTGAATATCCACAATATGTCTAAAACTAGTCACTACACTGTTGATTTATCTAAAGAATCATTCAGTGTAGACCAATTTGACCTGCTTGTCCTTATGTAGGACTTATAAAAACTAATTACTTGTGTTACTAAAACCATTATAACCCATATAGACCATACTTTAAATGATTTTATTAGAGATTTAGATAAAGGTATTCAGTATAGAGATTATCTCAAAAAATATGTTGAACATTAAGATTTATTGTCACAACATGAGAATACAAATATTACTAAAGCTATCAATCATGAATTTTGGTTCATGGATATATAAGAAGAGTGAATCAATTTTAAAGGAATACTGTAAGGAAACTAGTAGAAAGGACTAATGAATAATTGACTATTGAAAATAAATTGGTGTTTAGAAAAAAGTTTGATGAATCTGGAACTATAGTTAATAATGAAGCTTGATTAGTTTCATAAGGTTATAGTCAAGAGGAAGGAATTGATTATGAAGAAACCTTTGCACCTGTAGCTAGACATGAATACATTTGAATAATTTCTTCTTATTAAGAACATTTTTCTTTTAAAACCATATCAAATGGATGTCAAGATTTCAGTCTATAATGGTTATATTATTGGGGAAGTATTTATTGAGAAACACTAGGCTTTTCCAGATCCTCTGTTTCCATGTCATATATTTGAAATTATCTAAAGATTTTTATTGGATGAAATATTATCCTAGAGCTTAGTATGATACTCTTAAACATTTATTTCTTTATAATATTTTTTCAAAAGGGTTGAAAGATCCTACCCTATTTATATTAATTATTTAAAAATATATGTTAATGTTTTGAACCTATGTTGATGATATTATTTTCATCTCATCCAAAAAATCATTATGTGTCGATTTATTTAAAATGCAGAAAAATGAATTCAAAATGAGTTTAATAGGTTAGTTAAAGTCTTCCTTTATTTTAAAATTTTCAAAAATATGCTAGGAACTATTTTAAATAAAATAAAATATATAAAATATATTTTAAAATTCTTTTTCATGGATAACATAAAAGGTTGTGAAACTTATATGAGCACAAACTTTAAATGAAATTTGGATGAAACTTGAAAACCAGTTAAACAAAATTCTTAAAAAGGTATAATTGGGATTCTATTATACTTAACTAATAGCTGACCTAATATTATGTATATTGTTTGTGTATATGATCATTTTCAAGGTAAACCCATAGAATCTGATCTAAATGTAGTTACAATAATTTTTATGTTCCAAAAGAACACAATTAATTTTGGAATTTTTTACACTTGACAACATGGTTTTGAATAATTTAGTTATTCTTATACTAATTATGGTGGATGTAAATTATATATAAATATAACCTATGGAATATGTCACTTTTTAGGAAATTCTATAGTATATTGGTGTAGTAAAAAGCTGATTTCGTTTTCATTATCCACTACTGATGTTGAATACATAGCTACAAACAATTTTCGTGCACAATTTATATTTTTGAAACACACATTTATTTATTATGGACATAAATTTAGAAATTTTCCTATAAAATTTGACAAGGAAAATTCTATTAATATTTCTAAAAATCCCATATCTCATTCCAATAATTAAAATATTTATTTAAAAAAACACTTTGCAAGAGATCATTTTTAAAAATGGGATTTTACTATTGAATTCTTTGGCACTAAAAATAAATTTTATAACATATTTACAAACCCTTTTAATGTTGAGATATTGAATTATATCAAACATTAATTAAGAGTGATTAAATAATTCTTTGTCCCTTATGCTTAATTTAACATATACCATGTTTTTGAGGCCTCATATCTATAGAGATTAACTACTGTATTTTGTTTCTTATCTTTAATATGGAATTATTAAGATTACTAATTTTATGATTTTAAGTTACTGTGTAATTATTTTTTCATACGGTAGATTGAATTTTTGAATGTAAAATTGATCAATTTGAACTTATAGTTGATCAAGATAATAGTATGGTCAATTAATCTGCCTGCCTTTATATTTTTGGTAATATCATTGATCATATTAAATAACTTATCTCTAACTACTATATGTGTTTCAATTAAAGATTATTTTGTTCTATTCACACAATTTTTAGTTTAACAATCCCTAAATGATTTAAAAAATCCCCAATTCGAATATAAATATATTTTTCTACCTCAAAAACTAAACCTAGTTCGATTCCATTTTCTATTATCTTAACTTTTCATTGTTACCAAAACCCTAGCCTCCCAAAATTTGAATTTTAGTTGAGAGTTATCAGAATAAAGTGTTATCATAAATATGTAGCTCTCAAAGCCTAGAGTATTTCTAAGATATTTAAAGATCTCTCTATTTAAACCATGAAACCATCAAAGCCACATTTTTTGTCTCGTGAAGTTGTACTGAAAATGGAAATGGATTTAAAATGGTTTTGAATAAGTTGATATTTAGTTTCTATAAATTTGAGATAGTGGGGATATATAGACTGGTTTATGAATAGTTAAGAACCCTTATACCCCTATTAGTAAAAGATTTACATGTGAATTTGTTTTCTAAATATGATGAAAAATGGGATCACATCAGAACAAATATTGATTGTAAAGAACATATATTACATTAACGTCAGTGGGATATATGTTTAGGAGTACAACATTAATGTGAATAAGAGGTATTTAAAATTTATTTTCTTATCAATCATCTTTATTTCAGGTTTTAAAAGAGATCTAGAGGAGATATCTAGTTACATAAATCTTCAAAGGCCAAATTATTTATAATTCAATAGCAAGTATAGATTGTTACTTAAAATTATTAATTATGACATTTTTCCTAGGAAAAGTGATTTTAGTATTTTGAGGCCTCAAAACCAATTATTTTTATATACAATTGAACATGGAGTGTAGATAATCCTTAATAGATATATTATGAGACTAATAGATGAATAAAGAATGTATTTATCTAGATTCAATTCACTTACTTTTCCTAAATTTATCTCATATTTTTTAGAGCTAAAGGGTCTTATTCCTTAGGGGAGGATTTATCTACTATTTCTAGTGGTATTTTTTAAATAAAAATACTTAATAAAGTATGGATATTTAATGGAACAATTGGAAGAAAATGTGTTTTGGGGATGAGAATAAAATTTTTAAACAATATAAACCTATGTATAATCCAACAAAACCAATGGATATTGCGGATCTACATTTAGAACCTAATAAAGCGTTTGTGGATTATTATTCTTCAAATGAAAGTATACAATATGTGGATGTTAACCTTTATGGGGAATCCATGAGGGCTTACGAGGAAAGAAAGAGTCACCCACCTTGTCTAGAAATTCCAAAATATGCAAGACACATGGAAGGAGTATTAACTTATAAGTGGTAAGATATCCCTTTATATTTTCTTTTTAGGACTAATATCTTTTATTCATGTAGTTATGATAAGAATAATATAGTTATAGGTTTTCCATAAATGTTTGAGATAGGGGGATCACCAATCTTCGACTCCAAACCTCTAAGACAATAGAATTACCTTGAATCCTCTCCTATTAATTTGGAAGCTTTTACTATAGAAACTGATGATGGGGAAAACTCTAATGATGGTATTCCATCTAAATATGGTAGACATGGAATACGAATTTTACCTAGTTCTCTAAATATAGTTGATAAGGTTACTTCCTTGCTTAATATTTTGGAATAAGGAAGACTAGACGTCACAGTTGATGATTATTTTTAATATATGTTTTGGTCCGTGTTCTTCAAAACAAGATGATTAATCTTCTCTTGAACAATATTAATATGAATCAATCAAAGGTGACCCACTGTACTATTTTACTCCTCATAGAGAGATTATTCCAGTTTTATTTTACAATTCAGTTTAGTAGTTTGATAGACCTGATTCAACCACATTAGTAGATGATGGGCCTTTGTTTCACCCCTCTAGTATGGATTTTAATAAATACAACCTATCCATATCCTATATAATATCCCTACATTTTACTATTTTATTTTCTTAATAGTTTTATTCTAGTTAAAAATTTATTTTATTGGAAATATTGAAGGAGATATTTTTGAGTCTAGGAAGTACTAGTGATATTGGTAGAAAGAAATAAATTAATTTTATTATTTCTAGTGTTTAAACATACATTCATCAAAATATGTTTCAAAAATTGATTATAGGATTCATGAGATTGAGATAATAAGGGGAAATGTTGGAACATTACATGCATATTTAATATAGATTATGTTTATGATGGACCAATGATATCTTAATTATAAAACAAGTTCTTAGAGAACTTTTCATCCTCAAGGAACTATATCTATTGATGAGGAAATTATTTTAAGTATTGGGTATGAAGATATTTAGGATGTTTTGGAAAGTTTTATTAAAACAAATAATTTGATTCATATGGATATGATATCTTATGGTGATAAATTTTTATATGGTTAAGGAATAGATATATAGGTCTCTCAAGGAAATGGATACTACAAATAATTCCATTAAGTATTACGTGATTTGAATCTTCAAAAAATATGATATAAAGTTAATATTTAGTTATATGAAAAAAATTCATTAGATTTCTACTTTAACATATTATTTTAAATCCATAGAGGAAAATTTTTTAGTGATAAAACCATTATTGGACAAGTTTATGAGGAATAAAGATAAATTCCTATAGGTAATTGAGCATGGGTCAACAGATGTATCTAATATCATATTGGTTTTAATGTCTTATATTTATACTAACAACATTGTTTTTTAGCACCTCTATCTCCTCATGTACCAATTATTTCTACATCTACTGATATGAATTCTATATATCTTTTTGTTCTTGGTCTCCCTCAGGCTCCTCAGTATATCAGATTGATATCTAAATGAATTCATATTCTATGAATTCTTTCTTCTTTTGACATGCACTACTTCCTTCTCCTACTCTATCTAAAGGAAAATGATAATCACCTCTTGATCCTTACACCATTTGAGGCCCAACATAATTATATTATAATTAAGGCATATGATAAGGATTATGTATTATTTTTGAATAAATCAATTTATTTATTCATGTTTTCTCATTTTATTCTTCTACTTACTTTGGTAGAATTTATTTTGTTTTATTACTATACCCTTTTATCTTTTTTGTAATCACGAAATAGGGAGTAATTGTATAATAAAATGATTTATCATTCTAATTTATTAATATCATGATTTGTGATCATAAAAAAGAGATAAGTTGTTAGTTTATTCCAAAAAACACTATGTTTTAATGATCTCAATTCATGTTTATAATTACTTATATTTATTTTCTAGATAATTATTAAAAAATTTCTAATTGTCAAAGTGAAATTAAATCCATGAATTGACCACTTTAAGACCTCTATTTGATTTCATGAATCAATATGGAAATCAATAAAATTTCATAGAGTATGGAATTAAAGGCACAACTAATATTATTGACCATATAACTGATCGATCTATAATGATGAAAATATCAAAAAACAGTTAAGAGAACATAATTGAAAATAGAGTTATTAGAAGGGAAAATAGAGTGACATCATGTTTTATCCAATTGAACATATTATTATATAGAATTGTGTCTCGACTTAAGACCAAACCTAATATTTTTATCTCCATTATGTTTTTATTTATGTTCTTTTACTCAGCTTTAACCTTAATATTTATTTCACTTGGATAAATCTAATAGTTAACTTTTACCATTGATATATATATTGTTTTATGTGAGTATATTAATCTAAAATGTTATAAAATTATCAATTTAATCTATATGGGTTTTGATTGATCCCTTGAGAGGTTATTACAAAACATCAAATTAGTTGTCCCTTCTATATCATTTAATTTGAAGTTTTCAAAATTGGATGATTTTTTATAAATATTTTTTAATATAAATTTTATTATATGATTAATTCATATCCCTCTTGATAACTTCACATTTAAAAAAAGAATAAATTTTATTTATTGTATTTTTATTATGTAAATGAAAATCAAGTGAATTTTCTCCAAAATAAATATGAGGACAAAGTAAAATCCTAGATATATGATAGAGATTGAATCAACTTGAATTGATTTGATATGGAAGTTAAATTGAATAATTTTGAAGAATCACTTGTAGAAAATAAGAAAACTTAATATATATTTTTTTGGTCATCTAGATAGTATGAGTACAGTCTTAAAGAGAAATAAACAACTATTATGGGAAACAAATATTTTCTGTTTGATACATCATCATACAATGAATTTTAGAAACCTATAGTGAATAAAAAAAGGGATATGAGGAGTCCAAAAATATGAATCAAAGAAATAAATTCATAAGTAATGAAAGTGATTGAATCAAAAAAGTGGATATAAGGAGTGAAATATATCCACATTTGTTTTTATTATGGGTTTCCTTTCTATTGTATGAGTTTTTGTGAAGATTCCCTTGGAATGATTTCATATTGTGACAATAATGGAATATCAAAGTCATCAAAACCATAAAAAAAGAATTAAAAACTATTATAATTATGATTATAATTATTTTGATTTTGGTTTTAGTAACTTGAATAACATATACAAATATAAAAAAAGGTTATTCCTAGAAAAAGGAATTATCCTAACACCTTTGGAAGTATTTTTTCTCATTATGTACAACATGATCACTTGATTAATAAGTGAAAATGGAATTTAAGGAATAGAATTCATGGACAAGAATAAGAGGTGGTGATAATTACATTATAATATACAATGAATGTGGTTACAAAGGAAATATTATAATATATTGTAATATGTTAAGAAGAGAAATAATGATGAGGATTTCCATTATTCCAATAACTAGTATAAGTCAATTTAGAAGGGAAAAAATATATTACTTTAATAAACATATTCATGTTATTGTGAATATATGATACATATCACAAAAGGGATGTGTGTCTAACAACAATAGATTTTATGGTATAGCTACCATTATAGAAGGAAACTAAACAGTTATAGAAAAATAAGAAGAAAGAGGAATCCATCCACATGTCTATTAAAGAAGATACTATTGGTTTGAGTATTATGAAAATAGGGGGACTAAAATGGATTTTAAAATTTTAAAATAAATTATGTGATACAATAATAAAACTAAGAGATAAATTAAAATTAAAGAAGTAATAACAATATATAGTAATTAAAAGAATAAGTGTAATAGATGTTCAATCTGATAATGGAGTTTAGATAAAACTCAAGATGATTCCCTGTATCTCTTATCCTTAATAAATTAACAGGGTTTAGATTAAAATGATTTTATTTAATAGTATCCCATATTCCTAAGAATAAAGTAACATGGATTTATAATTATCCAAAGAAATTGCGAATGAATAAAATTTATTTTTAACTTTTTGTAGAATGAAACCCAATACAAATAAGTGGCACTTTATTTTCAGATGTTTTAATTAAGAATCCCAAATACCTATCTTTTATAATAGTGATAACCTAAGAGAAGAAGAAAAAGGGGGGTTTTGTTTTTGGTAAAACCCATTTAAAATTAAATATGTAATCTCTCAATAAGATTGGAAGAATAAAATGAGCAAAAGGAAATAAAAGAATAGGAAATAAAAAATAATAAAATAAATAATATCTCTCAGGAAGGCTTAGTGTTAGCAAAATTGAATTTAGTGATCCGATAATGTTTATTGTTATGTTTAAATGCCTACCAAGGTTTGATTTATAGGCCCCAAACATATGATGGTGATCGTTGGTGTATAAATTTGTTAATAGATCTATTGTAAGTTTAGTCAAGGTGGATGGGTTCACTTTTAATAGACTTATTGACTTTCTAGATTGGCCTTACTAGCTGTTCAGATGACTCCACAATCTAACTGGTGGGCTAACTTGGGATCATCGACTGGTTGGTGTAGTGAAAGAGTTATCTAGTATGCCTACCAGTGCTATAGAGATTATCCTACAACCACTGGAAGGATAGTTCCCCTCTGTAAGGTTTCCAGTGGGTATAACAGTTTCCTAATTCCTATAGTATTATCAATGGTTGGCCAGTTGCCCCTCTCCAACTATCTATTGGTGTTTCCCCATGAGGATCTTAAATTCATCCCTTTAAACTTATTTCAATGTCTTCATTTGATTTATTGAATATATAACTACATTACCAAACATTAACCACAAAATACACTCAAATAACATAGTTTGAAACACATTTGGTGTTTGTGATTATTGAAATATCTAAGAGAGGTACCAAATATCTATCTTTTAGATGATTAAAAACATTTATAATAAAAAAAGAATTTATGTAAATAATGGAATATGATAATTTTTAATTAAATATTTTAAAAAGTAATTTTTATTTATTTCACATTTCATAATGAAATTATAGAAATTAGTTTTTAAGAGAATTCCAACAAGGACTATTTTTACACTTATATTTTAAAATAAAATATAAAACCATATATTTTAAAATATAATTAATGAAATGCAAATGTAATGTGAATTATCCAAAGTATATTCCATAGGAGTGAGAAACTAGGTGTGCTGTAAATTATTACTACATGTGCCTAGGATAAATATTAGGACAATACTCTACCACCCATTTTGAGGTTATTACCATAATGTGAATCTATATCAAAACCATGTCCACTTATTTATATATTGACATAGATTTATTTTTAGGAAAGTTTCACTTGGTTTACTTTACCATTTTATCCCATTGAAAATACTGTCATTTTCTTCCTTTGAATAAAAAATATTATGATACATCCCCCCAATGAGATTATCCAAAAAATACCCATGAACATGAAATTTATTTAATACAAAGTAAGTATCTCACCATTAACAAATATCAATAATTTCAATGATAGAAGTATAATTTAAAGGACAAGAATAATTCAATTTTTTTTAAAATAAATAGATTTAAAAAATATATAATGAAAAATAAAATCATCAATATTGCTTAATATTAATGTATGTGTTACAATACAACCATTCCTAACCCCCATTAATAAAATCAAAACGTTCTAGGCCAAGTTGTTTTAATAAAATATCATTCAATTAGAAGTATGTGCTAATAAACTATAACAAGATATTAACTCTTTGAAAATGATATATAAAAAATTGGTTTCTATGATCAACATGCTTAGTGCATGACTGTTGAATAAGATTTCAAGAAATAATAATGGAACTATTATTATCACACTTCATAGTGACATGATCATATATAAGACCATAATCTAAGAGAGTGTTTTTCATCCAAATAATTTGGTCACAACCAATCCAAAAAACTGTATAATACACTTCATCCATAGAAATAGAAATAAGGTTTTTCTTCTTAGTACCCCAAGAGACTATTTATTTTAAAAATAGGTGAAAATTACCTCTTGTAATTTTCATATCTAATTGGTATCCACCAAAATTGGATTTGAAAAAAACATAAGTTTGTAATAAGTATATTTTGGATAAAATAAAAAAAGTTTTTTAGAACCTTTTAAATATTTGAAAATTCTTTTATGATATTTTAAATATGAGTCTTTATGATTGGCTTGAAAATGATCAAAAAGAAAAAACCTGAAACATGTTGTACAACTGGTTCTTGGAAAGGTAATGATTTCTCATATCATACCTCTATAAATATTGTTGTAAATCATTTTATTAGATTCATAAAATGTTAGATTATAATAATAACTTATATATGTACTTATCTCATATAATTTATCCATTCCAAATCATTATAAAATTTTATTTGGTTCATAAAAATTCTATCATTTTTTTGAGAAATTTAGAAACAAAGAAAAAACTTTTACTCACTCATAAAACTCACTTAAACATATTTTCCCAATAAATCCAAAAACAAATTACAAGGAGATAAATTTTTTAACCAATAATAATCTCAACAACATAAATTTGAATAATTATAAAATCATTAGAATTATATTTAAAAAAAAAGTTGAATCATATTTTCCTATTTTAAAATAATTATCTAATAGAAATTTTGTTAACAATTTATATCAATCTGAAGGGCCTTGTTTAAATCCATAAAGTGCCTTGGATAACTTAAAAACATGATATGGAATTTTTGAATCTTTAAAAATAAGAGTTTTTTCAATAAAAAACCTATTAAAAAATAAAACCATATAAAAAATAACTTTTAAATCCATTTGAAGAAGTATTAAATTTAAATTAGAAGTAGATTCCAATAAGATTTCAATGGATTCTATCCTATGTAAGGGTGAAAATGACTACGATTAATCAATTAATACTTCTTAACTATATACTTTATATATGATTCAATCCTTGTTATGAGTTATTTTACTTTTCTCATCAAACCAATTTCAAAAAATATATTTGTTACCAATAATGGGATGATTATTAGGTCTTTAAATAAGAGTATAAACACTATTACTTACAAATTAGTTAAATTATTATTGAATTAAAAGTAACCAATTCTCATAATTAAGAGATTAATTAATATTTAGGGGCTATAGGTGTGAAACAAAATAATAATGGTCAGTCACATTTAAAGCAACGCATTTTGTATGATCATCAACTTTCAAATAAATGATATAATTTTTCATGGGATGATCTTTATATTTCATCCATTTCATAGGTAAAGGGATATATAGTGATTTTATAATATCCCATAGGTTATTCGATGGATATATGTTCGACTAATAGCTATAGTTGATCCATAATGTCAAATAAGGACATTAAAAGTGAACCCCACTACCTTGAATTCCCTTCCAATGACTCTATTGACCTAATTACGCCTCACAAACCACCACATGATATTTGTAGACTATAAATACATCATTAGAAGGCATGAAAACATAACAAAAAACTTTAATTTATTACCAAATTCAATTGTTCCAATATTACACCTTCATGAGAAATACACTATTTTATATTATTTTTTCTCTCATATTCTTATTCTCTTTTTACCTCATTATATTAATCCAATCATATTATGATATTAAATAATGAATTTTATAGTGTTTTTACAAAAAAAACCTTCCACCACATCTTTTTCTCTTTGGTTATCACTATCTTTTAAGTTGGGTATTTATATTTCATTATAAAACCATCAATTTTTTTTACTTATTTATATCGGGTTTCATACTACAACTAATTAAAAAGATTTTTTATTCTTTCTTATGTTTCTTGGATTATACTAGCGATAAAGGAATTTATTCTTAGTAATATTGGATACTTCTAAAGTCATTGGTTTTAATCTAAAACCTCTTAAGCTATTGATGAGAGGAGACATAGTGGATCATATTGAGTTTTAACCAAACTCATGTTTCAAATTGTGTTCAATTTATACTTTAATTTCCACTGCACTTACTCTTTAATAAATATATACAATTATTACTTGTTTAATTTTATTTTATCACTTAATTTCATAATTTTATCAGATTAGTCAGTTTTATTTCTTAAAGAGTCATTAAACCCACTCTTTCCATCTGAATTGATCCAACAATTGGTATATTACCCATCACTGTTTTCTTAACCTTTGTTGTTTTTAAGGAAAAATCATAAAGGATGTACACTAAATCTATCACCAAAGGTGATATTGAAGGAAACTCAATAGACCAGCCTCTTTATTTAATGAAACAGACTATATTTATTGGAAAAATAACATGTCTTATTTTATTGGAAGTATAGGTTATGAAATTTGTAAAAATATAACACATGGTTACAAAACCTCTAAGGAATCCGAGGAAAATGGATTCCCAATGACATAGTGTCCTTGTAACATGATTTAAAAATCATGAATTCTTTTAATTTTTTATTTCATAATAAATTTAATCGTATTTACATAATTAAAAATGGTCATTAATTTGGAAATTGATTTAAGTAACTCATGTAGGCACTAATAAAATCAAATATACTAAACATGATATGTATCATCATGATTTTTAAAGTTATATAATCAATTATAACGAATCAATTACTAAGATTTTTAATTAATTTATACATATTTTCCATGATATGAAATATCATTGTGATGATATTTCAAAAAAAATTACTATAAAGAAGATAATTTAGGGTTTTCAAAGTTATTGGGCTCACAAGGTAACAATGATTTAAGAACTAAAGGACATCAAGAATATTCTCAGTGAAGAACTCATAAGGTCTATCATGACCTATTATATTACCATGAAAGTAAAATATGAAAAGTAATCCATGTAATTAATGGAAAACAAGACTATTTACTTTAAGTAAATCTATGATAATTCTTTTAATTGTGATGGAAATATTCCAAATTATCCATGCATGATAAAACTATCATGAGAAAGAATAAATATTTTCATCATACCAAAAAATAAAATGAATGGAAATAAGAAAAGGTAAATTTATTAAAACAAAAAAATAAGTGACATATCAAACTAGAGTGCCCAAAATTCAAAATTAATATATAATTGAAGAAAAAAATTAATAAATACTTTAAGGTTGTCTATATGGAGTTCAAGTGATGATTAAGTCTCCTCAACCAAATCAAGTGATGATGGTGAAGAATATTTCATGGTCTAAACTATGGTAAATGATGAAGAAAATTATTAATATTTCCCTTAATTTTAAGGTCATTTAAATTATAAAGATATCAAATTTTATAGAGATCAAATTGATGATGGATTTGATGAAATAACCTTAAAATTAAAATAACTTAAAAAGAAATATAATATTGTTTTAAAGGGAACAACTCAAAAAATGAGGACTTATCCTTGAAATTAAAAGAGTAACACAATATTGAAAAAAATAGAATCCATAATCAAAGATATTAAAAATTCTTTTTTTATGTTCATCCAATGTGAAGAAACATTAAATAAATTTTTGGTTTCCAAAAATTGTGTGAAAAATAATTTTGGGTATGATTTTTCAAATCAATATAAAAACTCTAAAAATACCAATTATGTTAGAATATTCTCTTAAGATAAATTTTGAAATTATTTTACCAAAACTGGGAATCTTATTTATAAATGTGGTTGTAAAAAGTATCATTATAGAAGACCCAAAAGTTTTTATTTCTCTTATAATACCTTTTTAAAAGATCTTATTAAAAAAATATGTGTTCCAAAATTTCTTTTAGCTAATATATGTGGACCCAAAATTCCATTACTAAAGTATTTAGTTTATTGATTATTTTGTGCAAAAAATGTCTCAAGATAAAATAAAAATAATCCACATGGTACATTTATAGTGGGTTACTAAGACACATGTGTGTTTAACACTCAAATTTAGACCACATTAAAAATGCTGATGGAGGCCATGTCGCATTTTTTGACAATCTAAGGAAAATATCATCTATTTAGATACTATTTTTTTCAAATTCCACCATTTTAAAATATGTTTCTTTTGTAAATGTTTTAAAACACAATTTTCTATGTATTAATCCATTATAGAACAATGGTTTTAAAGACTATTTTGAGAATTATTATCAAATGGGTTTTGATAACAAAAGAAATATTTTATTTTCAGATTCTCATTTTAAAAATGTTAATGTTAATAATTTAAAATATATTTCATATAAAACTGTTAAATTTTTGTGTTTTAATATAGTGACTCATAACATTGGAATAGTTTCCTTGGTCATTATATCACACACACATTTTTTAAAATCAGCAATAATCATCTAGTGTGATATTCACCTAAATAGAATTTCAAAAATTACATTGTGTGTGAGCCTTTCAACTCAACAAGAAACAAAAAATGTCCCTTAAATATAAAAAGGATTTAGCCACCTATAAGTCCCTTGATCTTATTAATTTTTAACTTTTTAGACCAAATAATGTTGAATATATAAGTGGTAAATAATAATCTTTTATAATTATTGATGATTATATAAGATTTACATGGGTTTATTTATTAAAAAAAATGAGGCTATTAATTTCATTATTAAATATACCAAGAATGTTGAAAATGAAAAATTCTATAAGATCATATCCATATGGAGTGATTTTGGGGGGATTTTTTATATATTTTTTTTAAATTTTTGCTTCGTAATGTTATAATCATTATTTGTCTTATCTAAGGACTCCATAATAAAAAATATTTATTAAAATAAAGAATTAAACTCTGTAATATATTTTAATAACTCTCCTAAATGAATTTAAACTCCCTAAATATTTTTGGGCTGAGGTGGTCAATGTCGATTGTTATACCTCGAACAGTTTCTTATAATTCCCCTTCTAAAGAATACTCCCTTCGATATCTCAAAAGGAAAAATTATTAAATTATGTATTTTAAAAGTGTTTGGGGGAAAATATTATTATTTATCTGTCCTATAATTCTGCTCTATTTTTTTAATTGTATACTTCCAATAACATTTAGAGATTACATAATTCAATATAAAGGGTTTTTCCAAAACAAACCTCCTCCTCTTTATCTTCCCTTGGGTTCCCACTACAATTATAGTGGTGGATTTTGTGTCTTGATAAAACCATATAAAAAGGAATTTTATGTTCTTTATATTGTATTTCTTACTAAATATTTTTTAAAATAATCAATATTACATATTGGATGTCTTTTATAACACTAAATCCATGGGAGTTTCTTCTCATGTATCTTAGAAACTTCTAAAGTCAAGAGTGTTAATAAAAACCTATGAAGATATTGACGGTAAGAGGAACACAGACTCATCTTGTGTTTAATTTAGAATCATTAATCAAATTATATTTCATTTAATATTTAATTTATTCTAAAGTTACTATTTTAATTAATATACAATGTACTTACATGTTTAATTTAATTTATCACTTACTTTCATAATTATATCACATTATTTTGTTTTCAATTATAAAGTTAAATAACCCCTTATTCTATCATACTTGGACTATTAGATGTACAGATAAAGACATATATTCCAAATGTGTAATGGCAAGAACATGAAGAAACTTGTATTACATGTGAAGTATGTCATTTTTATGGAAATAAAGGAATACTTTTCAAGAAAAACCATTAAAAAATAATAACATAGTGAATTAAAAAGTTTCCAAAGGAGAATAAAAGTAACAAATAAAAAACTATTAAGGAATAACATATTAATGGTATTATTGAATAAAATATAAATATGAATTCTGGTAAGAGAGTTCTAAGTATCATTATTGGTGTAGAAATGGAAGATCAATTTATAAGTGGGATTATCCAAACTTTAGAAAATGTGATCCAGCTAAAAAAATTGGATGTCTTGGAATCAAATACCTAAATGGAAGTTTTTACAAGTGGTGAAAAATAAAAATAATCACTAAGAATTTAAAGGAAAATGAAATAAAGGGTTTGTATTGTCATTCCAACCTCACTCCTCTACTTGAGGATGTCTATAGGTAACACTATCCCCATACAAAAAATTATTATGACTATAGAGATATAGAATTAAGAGGGAGGTATGATTAAGGGGGTGTATAGATTTAAAAGATTGAAATTCATAGTTAGAGGGTGAATAATTTGAGATGAATTGATTTCATTGAGAGTGTATATAATGCGAAAAGTTGTGTTAGAATATCCATTATGAATATTGATGAATGAAAATATTCCAAAAAGTTGTATTACCATCTATAAAAGAGTAAAAGGTTCATAGAACACATGGGTTGAGAGATTGAGAGATGAAATTTATTAAATATAATGATAAATTTATTAATGAATAATTTCAATTGGTGTCAAATAAAATCATAATCAATAAGTGATATAAGGATGCCTCCAAGAATAATGAAAATTTAATATGAAAATACATTATAGGATGATGAAGTATAGAAGGTTAAAAAGACTAATTTGGAGTAAAAAAAGGGTTCAAACCATATATGAGTTTTCTAAATGGTATCAAACCAATTTTTGGAATTTAAAATGGGGTATCAATCCATTATTAAGTGGCGGTAGTCCTAGAATAATAATATTAAATATATGATGAATTAGTATCTTTATTCATAATGGAATACTTATTCTATTTTTTTTATAAACTAACCGTAAAGTATGAACTTTTTTATTTCCATGATACTAAAAATTCCAAGAAGGAATAATTTTTACCAAAAAGTGGGTTCTATATGATGATGATTATAATTATATTTGGTTAAATAATCTAATCAAATAAAGGGGAACTAGAAATATAAATTCAAAGTCTAATTATCCTCATCTGATACTGGTTAAGTCCCATATTGAAAATAAGATAATTGATATAAAGTTGAATTTCTAGTTTATTATAAATAAGTGACATTAATTGGTTCAACACATGGTATGTACCACAAAGTAAGTTATTTATTGTCAATACACAAATAGATTTTTTTGAGAGTGATTGAGATCATAGGTAGTTTACTATTTAAGTAACATTATTATTTTAATTTTATATGATTATAGAAATAGTGAGTGACATAGAAAATATTTAATTAATTGACACAGAATATTGTTTTCTATATCATGTTTTAAATCATAAGTCTTACAAGATTTGTTTATAAATCATTATCAAGGGATAAATTCACTCAGTAGAGTTTCATGATAAGAATACAGTTAAATGTGAAAGTGAGTTGAAGTTGTTGCTAGAATGAATGATGGTTGAAAGAAGATAAAGTTTCTAGTGATATTCAACAAGTGGTTGATAGATCCTAAAATGAAATATTTTAATATATGGGATTCTAAAAGGGACAATTTTAACTCTCAATATTTGGTTTTTTTGAAAATTTGGAAAAAGGATATCAAGGTTTATTGATGTATAATCTAATGCTTCTTTGAACTGAATATATGTGGATAATATTCTCAAAATATTTAGATATTCTAGGAGTAATAACATGATGATTGTATATTTGGAAAATTTTTTGTATGTATATTATTGAAAAATAGGAAGTGAAGATAAAAAAGAATATAATGAACAACCTAGGTCATCATGAAAATTCACCTAAGATAGATCACCATAAGGTGGAAATTAAAAAAAGAACTATAAAAAATCCTCATATAAAACAAAAAAGAAAAAATACAAACCATGAAAGCATCTCATTAAAAAATGGGTACTTAATCATGAGACATTCAAACCAAGTGAAAATTTTAAACCTAGATAACATAACATATTAAAGTATAAATCCAAAACCACGTCCCCATGTGACATGCTTCACCAAAATCCCATCCCACTATGATGAAAATTAAAACTAATGAAAAATGGTGATCTACATGATTCTCTTCCTTTTAATTATATCCCTTAAGACTAAATATTCAAATTCCCAAATGAAAAAGTACGGTGTGTGTAATGATGTGAAAATTTATTAATAAAATTCCCTTTATTTTAATTTCTTATGGATATTGAAAACACATGCACTCTTTTTTTTATTATTGGGTTTAAATGACCGTTAAGTATAATTACCATTGCTAATATTTCCATTGAACAATGATCACACAACTAATATAAATATATGGCTTTAAAAATCCTTTTGACATAGAAAAAAGAGAGGATGGACTCATCCAGTAGACTTGGGTTGTACAAAGTTCATTTTTTAGAGCTCAAAAATAAAGTAGCATCACTAGTCTTCTCTCTTGACCAAGCCCAAGCTGAGCTTCAGCACATTAATCTTGAACGGAATCACATACGAGAGAAGTTAAAGATAATAGAGATTACCACCATGCTTTGTTATTAGAGCCTCCCCAAGAGTCTGTCACCATCGCACACCTTTACCTTAGGTCTTATGCAGGTGTTATAAAGGGTTATTTAATAAGGTATTAGTTACTTACTATGTAATCCATTTTTATAAATAAAATACATACCCCATCAATTACTTTATGAAAATAGTATTTCTTATAAAATGACGAATTTGATAAAATGTATTTTCCAGAAAAAATGGTAATTTTAATAAATATATAAATTATTATATTAAAATAATGTTTTAATTAAAAATGTTATTATAATTAAATAGTGTATTATTATATCAATTCCTTATCCATAAATTATTAAGTAATCAGTTTGATAAGAATAATATTTTTATATGATAAAACATAAATTGTAATAAAGAATTTATTTTGAGGAATTAATTAATTTTTGAAATAAATAATATTTTAATAAAATATTATCATCAAATTACTTTTATTAAAAATAAATGATTATTTTCTTTTTATGAATACATATATAATTTTCATCAGGTTTTAAAAATAGTTTTTTATAAAACCCATCAATTTTTTATAAATGTTAATTTTTATTTTAAAAGTAAAAATTCACATATTTAGAAAAATATTTATTTAAAATTAATATTATGTTTTAAATCTGGATGTCAAAATTAACCAATGGTGAATGTTTCATAATTTTTTGAGAAAGTCGAATTTTGGGATAAAAATTAAATAATATATAAATATAAAGTATGTTTTTTGACATCATAAAGACCCAATAGTGATGTAATAAATAATATAAAATGGAAATTATACCAAATATATGTTTAAAATTTAAAAGAATGTGATTTTATATTTATTTGACTTATTTTAAAATTCCTTAATAAATCCTCCAAAATGTATAATATATATTATGATTTTAAATTTATTTCTTTTAGGGTGTGACTCACCTCCACATAAACAAGGATAATATTATATTGTCTTCGGACCTTGGCCTTATAAAATATTTTTTTTTCACTATTATTTTTCAAAAATAATGCGTAAAATCTATGGTAAGGTTTGTGGTTCTGAATATTTATTTGTATAGATTCCAAAACCTAATTTGTGAAATATTAAATAATTCCCCTCTCCTTTCCTATATAAAACCAACCTACCACCCATTAATAATCACTATAAATCCTTTAATATCATCCTTAGTCTTCTATCCACTCTCTAGAGTCCTCCCAAGGTTCCCCAAGATCCCAAGAAGCCTCTCCCAAGTCTTTGGGATCACACATCCAAGGATCCTTACTTTCATTCCTTTCTCATTTTTATCCAGGTGTCTTTATGTTTGTACACCCATTTATTTTCAATTAAAAATGTTGGGATATGGTTTATCACCTCCCCCATATGTCCCTCATTATATTTAAATGATCATATACCCCTTTCTCTCTCATTAATTCCTTCCGTGTACACCCATTACCATGCCGAAATTTCTAATGGAATTTCTCCCATCTTATTTCCATTCAAGTATTTCATCTATGTTATGTATCTGGATTCCATTTTATATGTTAAGATATTAAGTTAAATGATCCTATTACTGTCTATTTAATGTATAAATGATGAGATACCCATTTCTCTATCATATACTCAATTTATGAATTTCCATATGACACCATTATGCTACAAAAATTGCACTGCGATTTACCAAGACAAAATCATCATGTAGTGAATACCACACCCATTTTTTATCTAGGGTATTCCCCTTTATGAAAATATACTTATTTAATGGTTCATAAATGTAATTATTCAACATTAGTTGATATTGGAATAAATTATTGTGTTGAATGAATCCATGTTATATGATCTATGTAGAACACTAAAGAATGAGATTGGAATGATTATGAAGGGTGTGCCTTGATATCACTCCAATGCATTAGGTAATGGTTAGTATCATGATCCATCAGGTTGGGATAGGGTTTTACCATATTCCTTTATTTTACTTTTTTCCATTATTTTGGGACATGGGTTTACCAGTTTCCTTTATGTTAATGATGAAGTGTTTTTAGTTGTTCCCACATTACCATGTTATGATAATCATTCTATATCATGAATTTATGTTCATGTCTCTATTATTTTACATTGATATTCCTATTTCCTAAAATGTATTGTGTTATTCATGTTATGTATTATTTACCCTCTTATCAGGCTTTATATCTCACCATTTTCCTATGAGTGTCCTCAGGTTATCCCATGCAGTGCTAAGTACGAAGTAATATTGTGTTCATGTAAAAGAAGTTTTCAATAAAGACATTGTATTTTATGTCTTAAGTTGTCATGTAATGTTACTAATACTCAAAGGCACTATACCTATAGATCTTCTGGGTTGTATTAAGTTCAAGTTTATGTAATAATTCATTTTTAAATGTGTGATGAAGACCATGGTTGTTACATTTGCTACCAAAGGATAAGTTTAGTTATATTTGGGATTAGTATTAGAAAACCATAGTGAATGAATAAGGGATAATACTAAATATAAGAAAATAATCCCTAAATTTTGGTGAGTATACCTTAAGTTGTGTATCAAGAAAATACATTCCTTTCTGGATATTAACAAGCAGAGGTGGCTCTAGCACATATGTATCTAGGGGTAAAACCCTAAAACACCACTTTGAGCTAGACTCGAACATGAAATGGTGAGCAGAAATAGGCCTTTATGCACTCTTGGTTTGACACTCTTATGGGATATGATTAGGTAAATTCACAATCTTAGTATGAACCACTATTAAGGGAGCACAAAAATTTCCATAAGAATATATGTTAGGAGATAGATCATGGATAACATAGATTAAATCCTAGAAATTTATATGTAAAATAGTTAAATGTAATTTCTAAGTTATCTATATAATGTCATTTAATTCACCTTTATGTGTTAAAATATTATAGATGCGCATCCCTAATATTCCTTTTATTCTAGAGAATGGTTGGTAATAGGAGGACTCCAAAAAACAACTGATGCAAAGATCAATGTGATTATTGTTCTAATGAATTGCCCAATCTGATGGGAGAGGGAATCACAAAAAGTTTCATGATACTCTCTCTGTTAAATTATGTTTTGAATAGAAACATGGGTCAATAGAAAAATATACTCCCCTAAGAGTGAAAAAGTCACAATAGATAGCTTCAAGAGACGAAGGCCTCCTACTTTCAATGGATCACTTGATCCATAAATCATCGAACAATGGATTAAATCCATTGAGAAGATCTTCTCCATCCATCAATGTTCTGAAAAAGATAAAGTCGTTCTAGTTTCTTAATGTATGGAGGGTGAATATGATCAATGGTGGATATTGATAAAAATATGAATCCTGAGAAAGAGATCGAGGCATCAGAATAGAAGGATTTATGGAAAATATTTTTCAATAAATATTTTCCTCACAACCTCCGACTTAACATGGCAAGGTACTTCCTTTCCCTAATGTAAAAATATGAAGAATCCATTGGATTATAGAAGGAAAAATTTACAAGACTTTCATGATACGCCTCTAGCTTTTTTGGTACCCCTAAATGAATGGTTGGATGCTTCTTTGGTCAGTTAAAACCTTTCCCATGGAAAGCCCTAGTGATATGTGACTTCGATAGCTATGATGAAATTTTCTGGTGTGCCCTAAAAGTAGAAATGCAGATCGAAGAACCCCACGGGTATCAGTGGGACAAGAATCATAAAGTGTACTTTAATTTTGAAGGTCCAATGGATAAATCCAATGGTGCTACGTAATTCCAGCACCCCACATTCCAAAAGTACAAAAAGAAGCACCCCATAAATTTCCTAAAAAGGACTAGATGAGGTTTTAAGCATCGAAAGGAAGGTAACAATGTATCCAATTTCCATGGAACAATGGATAATTTTATGTATGGAAACAAAGTTCCGAATAAGAAATCTTACACAATTATATGTCCTAAATTAGGGGAAGTCAGGCATTATCCAAGACAATTCTCTATTGCAAGGGCTGCGAAGCATGATGAGAATCAACAATCTCTATGATCAAGGGATAATGAAAAGTATTATTCCAATATGGATAAAAATTAATGAATTACATGTAACCACTAATTTAAAGTTGTGTATGTAATAATGTATTTCAATTCATGTCCCATTAGTATATTTTTTATGTTTTCTAGGAACATTGAGTCCCCACTAGAAATGATATTAAATCATTAGGGAAAAATTCTATAAGTGTTGTATCATATATTAATGTTTGTGGGAATGTTATTTTTGAAAATATTATAGGTATACCTTTTATGGAATTTGAGGGAAAATGAAAAACTCATTGCCTACATCTTAAGGCAGTTGAATGTTCATGAGGAAAACTACCCCACACGTGATATGGAGTTAGCATCTGCGATCTTTGCATTGAAAATCTGGAAGTATTATATCTTTAGGGAGAAGTGTGAAATATATACAGATCTGAAATTTATAAAATACATATTCACATAGAAATATTTTAATATTATACAATGAATATGGTTAGATCTGATCAAAGGATATGACTGCTCAATTCATTACCATCCGAGGAAGGCAAATAAAGTGGAAAACACTCTAAGTTGAAAGGATCCAACGACTCTTTCATTTATTAGAATAAAAGAGGATTAAATCTTCTTATATTAGATGAATATAGACATGGGAATAATAAAGAAGTGAATATCATCAATCCTTTCACAAATGATTTCTCAACTATCTATTTTGGAAATGACAAAGAATGCTCAAAATGATAATGTAGAAATTCAAAAGAAGGTGGAAACTGTCAAAAAAGGGAAATCCTCAGAGTTCAATGTTAATGAAGAAGGAATTTTGATATTTGGGTCAAGAATATTCGTTCCATCAAATAAATTGTTAAAGAATGAAATTTTGGATGATACACATTGTTCAAATTTCTCCATTCACTGTAGAATCACAATGATGTATTGAGATATCTAAGAGAATTAAAAGTGGGATAAAATAATGAAGGATATCACTGAGTATACATCAAAGTGGATGGTATGTCATCAAGTAAAGGAAAAGAGGAATAATTCGAAATAGATGATGCACCATTACCCATACCAACATGGAAATGGAAAAACATCACCATCGACTATGTCACTAGACTTATGAAGACATACAAAGTATGCAAGGCTACCTAGGTTGTTGTGGATCGTCTTACAAAGACTGAAAACTTCATTGAAATTCAAGATATTTCTCACTAGATCAATTGACATATATATACATCAGAGAAGTGGTAAGGGTTCATGGTGTACCATAATCGATTGAATTCGATGGAGATCCAAGATTCACCTACATGTTCTAGAAGAGTCTCCAACACACCCTGAATACTAAGATGAACTTTAGTATAGATTAACATCTTCAATATGATAACCAATCTGAGTAGAATTTCCAAACACTTGGGGACATTTTGAGAGCATTGTAAATGGAATTAAAAGGAGGATGTGATCAATATCTTCTTATAGATGAGTTATCTTACAAAAATAGTTTCCACTCAAGCATCCAAATGTCTCCTTATGAATCTCTTTATTTCAGTATGGGTTAGAGTAGAAAAACATTTATTATGAGGAGTCTAAAAAGAGTTATATCTTATAAGTGAAATGTTAATGAAATCTATAACACTTTAGAATCTGAGTTCTATGAAATTAGCAAAGAGATGGCTCACATTAGAAATAATTTTTTCATGTTATTGAAAAATAATGGTGGTAATAGGTAGTTTAGAAGAAAGTTAAAAATGTATTACGAGAAATGTGATTCCAGTAATAATAATGATGCTTTATAATTAACCTGTTATGAGTGAAGAAAGAAAGGTCACATTATGAAATATTGAACCAAACCCAAACATCCAAAGAAAGATAAATGGAAAAGGAGAAAAACAATCTATGTCTGGAGGTTGGGACTTCTTTTATAGTTCTGACTCAATAAGTGATTCTAGAAGTGAACAAGATATAAATAACTTTACTCTGATGGGTGTACAAAGTGAAGTAACTAATTAAAATTTTCACTCAATTAATTACTCATGCTAATGTAGATCATAATTTTATTTATAAGTATTAAATGAAAATTTATTTTGATTTATTTTCTTGATTCTAATTCAATTAATTATAAAATCAAAAAACTTCTTAAAGAAAATAAATAATTAAGAAATGGTGGAGTCAAGATAATTTAAAAATATATAAAAAATTTAAAAATAATAACTTTATTAAAGATAATGAGAAACTAAAAAGGTAATGTGAAAATTTTAATATATGTATTTACATGAATGAATAATCTAAATGGAATTGTGTTTCTGAGTTTTTTCAACTAAAATATTAAAATTCTAGACTTAAAATATTTCTGGTAGTGAATGATAAATATCAAAAAAGAATATTTAGTTATATTTTTTTAATATTTAACTGATGTTGAGAATGATTGCATGAAACATAAGTAATAAAATATGAAACTAGGGAATACAACTTATATCTCTAATGTGATAGTTTATATAGATTTAGTGACTATTCAAAATGAGAATATGGATTTGAAAAAGGAAGTTATAAATATTAAAGATAATTTATATACTTTTGTGAAATGAAAATAAAAATATGATAAAATTATGTCATTGATGAAACTATATACTAATAAGAATGTTTTCTATTATAATAGTTTACCACCAGGGATAAATAACTCTACCTTTGTTAAGTGTTCTAAAAGAAGTATTTCTAGTGTGACATGTTTTAAATATATAATGAATGTGAATTATTCCATTGAATTTTCAAGGATAATTATAAAATATTTTTATAAAAATACATTTATATATAGATATTTATTTTCACAACAACACACTAATTAATGATTAAAATCTATTTGAGTTCCAATTTTTTTGTTACTAATCCAGTTGGACCTAATTTTACATGGGTACCAAAGAATTCTAATTTTTTTAATTAAATTACAAATATCAGGGAAGTCGCAAAGACTCATGGTATTTAGACACTGGATGCTCCAAGAACATAAAATGTTGTTTTTATAAAGTTTTATCTTTCTATTCATGTGATGGGGGCCTGGATACATTTTGAAACAACTCTAAAGTTTAGATTAAAGGTATTGGTGATATTTTTTTTATAAAACAATTATTATTTAAAAATTTATATATATAGATGGTTTGAAACACAATATAATAAGTTTATAATACTTTTTAATGAAGGATTAAATTTTCTTTTTGAAAATGATAAATTTATTGTCCTAAAAAATTAATCTATTTTATTTTCTAAAAATAGAAAAGATAATGTTTAAACTATTGATTATTTTGATCTATCAAAATAAAAAGTTAAATTTTTTAAATAATGAAAAAGTAGATTAAATTATCCATAATAGAAGGATTGGGGATTTTAACTTCAGAGTATTATACAACATATCCAAGAATTAATATGTTCTGTAATTTCCAAAATTACATAATAGTAAGTACTTTATGTATGATTTCTATTTAAAGGATAATAGGTAAAAATAAAGATTTAAATTTTTAATTTTTTTTAGTACTACTGGATGCTTTAAACTATTACATATTGACCTATTTTGACCTATAAGACCTATATGTTTTGGTGGTGAGAAATATGTATCTGTAATATTAGATGATATTAATAGATTTTTATGGATTTATTTCTTATCACATGAAAATAAAACATTAACTAAATTATGAAATTTCATTAAACATATTCTAAACTACAAAAAATATGTCAATCATCTATATTAAAAGTGATAGAGTCAGTGTATTTTTTAATTTATAATTTGATTAATTTTGTGAATAAAATAGTTATAAACCTTATTTCCAGCGCCTTGGCCACAAAAAAAATGGTGTGGTTGAAGGAAAGAAGATATCTATATATGAAATTTAAATATAAAGGATTATAAAATTTAATGCACCTAGATATTTTGGGGCAAAAGATGTAAATAAATATTTTCATGTATTGAATAGAGTATTTATTAGAAGATTTTCAATTAAGACCCCTTATCATCTTTTTAAAGGGTGTAAGCCAAAAGTTTTATATTTGAAAGTATTTTTTGGAAATACTTTATCATAAATAAAAAACAAAACTTATATAAATTAGTGTTTAAAATTGATGAATTAATATTTTTTAGGATATTATAATACTAGAAAGGTTTATAGAGTATTCAATAAGATATATTTAGTTGTTGAAGAGTCTGATCCTATAAAGTTTAATTCAAATTACAATAACAAATAAGATTATGATTGAAAAAATGATAATGATAAATTGGGGGAATTTAATTTTGGTGAATATAATGACCAAGAAAATGAAAAAACCTCTCTTTGGGGGGTTAAAGATTCTTCTTAAATTGGTAATAAATAGTGGAAAACATTTAAAGTTTGTCAAATTAAAAAATATAATGGAAATGTAGAATCTGGTATAAAAACTAGAAAATCTATTTTACTTTATTGTAAAAATTATTCTTTTGTTTCTTCTTTTTCTCTGGTCAATATTGATAATTATTTAATTGATTCAAATTGGATAAATTATTTTCATGAAGAATTAAATCAATTTGAATGAAATAAAGTGTGTAATTTGGTCTAATTTCTAAAAGTTAAACCATAATATTAACTGAATGGATTTTTCATAATATTCTTTATAAAGCTTGAAAAATAGTTAAAAATAATTCTAGACTAGTGGATGATGGTTATTCTTAACAATATTGAATTGAATTTTAAGATTATTTTTGTCCTATTTTTAGGATAGAAGAAATTATAATTTTATTATTTGTTCCATATTTTCAAAATAAAAAATTATTTCAAATGGTTGTAAAAAGAGAATTTTTAAATGGAATAATTCTTGGGTAATTTTATGTAAAAAAACTTTATATTTGATGATGTAAAATTTCCACATCATGTTTTTAAATATATTAATGTTTTTTATGGTATTAATAATGATCCTAATGATTTGTATGAAATACTAATAAATTTTTTTAATACAAAATGATTCTATTAAAGTAATGTTTTATCCTACATAATCTATAAAGATATTTTTAAATGGTATACTAATTGTAAATATTTGTGTTGATTATATAATATTAGGATAAAAAATGATTTAGTTTTTATTGATTGTTATAAAATAATTACAAGTGAAATTTACATGAGATTAACAAGAGAACTAATTTTTTTTGTTGGTTTACAAATAAATAAAATAAAATATGGTATTTTTATAAATAAAGATAAATATTCTAAAGAACTTGTTAGGTGGTTTGGGATTGATTAAAATAAGTCTATGAAAACACTAAAGAGTACTAATTCCAAACTAGATTGGATGAATCTTGAAAATTAGTTAATACTAAATTGTATTGTTTCATGATAGTAAGTTCATTATATCTCACTAAATCTTGACAAGATGTAATGTTCTTAGTCTATTTATGTGCAATATTTTAGTCCAACCATAATAAATTCATCTTAATGTATTTAAGAGAGCAATTAATTATAATAATGGAACTGTAGGACCTAGTTTATTTTATTCAAATCAGAATTGTTTTTATATATTATCATATGGTAATTATTAATTTGGGGGTTTTAGTCTTAGCATGAATATAACAACATGTATAATTAATTTCTGGGTAAAATTTAAATTTCATGGATTTCTAAGAAACAAATATCAATAGAACTATCTACATCTAAGGCAGAGTATGTTACTGTAACTAGTTGTTGTACACAATGTTTATGGATTAAATAAACATTATGTGATTTTAATATTATTTTTGAAAATTCACAATTTTCTATGATAAATACAGTGTAATTTTAATTTATAAAAACCCTTTTCAAGACTCTATAACAAAACATATAGATTTTATATTTCATTTTATGAGGGATCAGGTAAATAAAGGTGATATTTGTTTATAATTTGTTCCCATTGAAAATAAATTGGATAATATATTCACTAAAACTTAATAGTCTTTCAACTTTGAGAAAATGAATTTTGAACTAGGTTTAATAGAAGATTAAATTTTTTGTTTATTATAATTACTTCTTTGTTAAAACTACACCCTATTTTAAATTACTATTTACATGTGAACAGTAACTAACTATAAATTTTTTTAATATAATTCTAATTTTTAATTCAATGATTCTGGTACTATTTAAAAGGGTGAATGTTTTAAGAATTTAATTTTAGTATAAATATTGATAAGTTTAATTCAATGGTAGTACCATTCTTCTACAATGGTGGATATTTCTTCATGGTGGATCTTACTTAATGGTTGATCAATTGGGATGGTAGTACTATTTCAATAATTGAAACTATAGATAAAAAAAGTGGAAGGTCCTTATACCGTGTGATGATATATTTTTAGAAGCAACAACATTTAGTAACTTCCAGGTATTTTTATTTTTTGTCTGTTAATATTTTTATCAAAATATTAAATCTTATTAATTTTAATTACGAAAATTTAAATATTTATTTTAATTACATTTATTTTTTATATTTTTCAGATAATATAATTACAAGTTATGTTTGATCATACACTATACAAATATACACATTCAATATAAGTAGTTGTGATGCCATGTTTTTTTGTGAATTTTTAATATTTCAAAAAAATGAATGTTTATTCATATAATTTTAATTATTATATCAATTTGTAAAATATATTTTGTACTAATGACCTTGATGTAAGATTTATGTTGTTATTTCATAAAAAATAAAATTTCCTAAAAAATATTTGATATTTAGAATAGTATTCCCAAATAATGGTAATGGTTATATTATGTTTTTTTGTGCTAACTTGTGGAATGTCGTTATTTTTCAATTAGATTCTCTAAGAAGATATTTTGATTTAATTATGTGATATTTGTCCATTATACAAGATAAATGGGTTAAAACAAACAACCTAAAATTTATTCAAATAACTTTCACAACATATTAGTGACAGAATTCTTATTATACTTGTAATCAATAACTCCTTCTACTTTTCTTTATTGGCCTATATAGTGAAGAAATTTCAACTATACCATCCTCTACTGCTGAAGTGATAAAGATCATCAAACATCATTGTCTTCATTATTTGATATTTATGCTCATTTTTTTATAAAATTGTTTATTCATGTTATCGTTTAATTATGTATTTGTAATATGTTCAAGTTAGTTTATGATTTTCCCAATCCAAAGTAGGTATTTTTATTGTTTATTTAGCCACAAAAAAGGAATTTTTGGGTCTTAACTCTTAATAAAAATTTAAGCAATAGACCAGGATGAGACTCCTATAAAAATTTAGGGTTTTTCCTCTTGGAATTTGTAAAAGTAAGAGTCTATAATAGGTTATCACATATCTATAAGTTTTTTTTTCATATTGGGTACCAATATTATTACTAAGTAGAGAAGGATGATGAGTGGACTGGGATCTTGATGATCTAAACCACTATAAAATATCAATGTTCATTTATTTTTTTATGCTACACTACTCATATTAAACTCATCACTAACTAAAGACTATTTAATCAATAAAACTCTAATTTCTATATGTATTTAAATTTTTAAATAACTATGCGCCCCCTCTGGTCTTTATTTCCTTAAATTATTATCCAACACTCAATCCAAAGGAGATGGATCAATGATTAATGTAAGGGTTCCAAAGTCACACTTTCCTTTATTATTTAAGATTCATTTTCCTTAAAAACCATTTAAACCATATATTATTTTTCTAAAATGATTCTATTACCATGTTATGGATTCCCTTTTGATCCACTATTTACGATATATCACTCCTAGAATCTCAAGGAACCCTTTTTCATAATTTTTTAGTATTTCTATGTATGAGATTAAAATTTAATGTCTTTTATTTTATTTTCCATTATTACTCCTTCAATAATATGGAAATACTTTAAAGGTATTTTTAAAAAAAATTATAATTAAACTATTATTTTTTTATTAAATGAAATATTATATTTTTGTTATTTTAAATTTTTTTAAAAACATCATCTAATCATGGTAGTTTTATACTACCTATGTGAGCGATGATGTTTTATTATTCACCGATGACATTAATGGGTAATATTATAAATTGATTTTATGTTTGAATATAACATTAATAATAAAATACTTTTTATTGTATTATAATGATAAATTTGTCATGATAAAAATGTAATTAAAAGTAAACAATTGAAATAAATTTTAAGCATAAAAAAATATTACCAAGTAATATTTTCTAAATTGTAAATATAAACTGAAATATTAAACTCCCTTTGCAAAATAATGAAATAATAAATGTATATTTAAAATTTTTAAACTTATAAAACCATTGGATAAAGATATTTGATCATCATTTTTATAATGATTTTTTTGGGAATTATGAACCGAACAACGTGAAAACGACCGAAACATGACAAATTAATCCAACAAAAAAATTAATGTATGATAATAAATAAGTAAATATGAATAAAAATAATAAAATAAATATAAATAAATAAAATAATTTAATTTAATTTTATTATTTAATAAGTTAAAGGGAATATTAACTATTCCATGACTCGAAGTAGGGGAGTATTTTAATAGTATTAATGCTTTGAATCCTTCCTCTCAAATCTTTATCTCTGACATTTTAAAATATATTTTTTCAAATATTATTATTAATCATTATCCATAAATATTAAATGTTTTTAATTTATTTTCCTCTCAATAACGGGTTTTAACCCATTTAATTTTATTCATTGGGTTTAACCTTAATACTCATGTTTTTGGGATGAAAATGTAGTTTCAATTTGTTTTATTCATGTTAAGATTATTGTAAATTATAGATGATAATGAGTTGCATGGAGATATAAATACTGAATTCATTGTATAATGATTAATTTTCTATAGAAGTTATATTGGAAGAAATTGATTTGTTTATTCCATTATGAGAGATCATAGGTGATTACAAGTGATATGATATAATTTCCCAAAAACCCATAATGATTATTCAGTTTCATTTATGATTACATGTGAGTTTTTTTCATAAAACTATTTTATTTTTATTTTTAATAAAAAATATTTGTATTTCATTATCTAATATAACTTTTTTATCTTCAATGAGTTCAATGTTTATTATAAAATCTTTTTCAGGCATTTTCATGTTATTCTACAACCTACTGATTTTTTTTTATTTTTATACCCCTAAATGAGATTTATATTCTCATCTCAGACTCTCAAATTATTTTTATATGTTTGAAGGATGAATAAGAATAATATCACCATAAAAATTCATGTTATGGTGATTAGACATTAAAAGAGAAACTGTATTGTATAAAGATCATGTTTTATGAATAAGTGATTGTTTATAAGCAGTAGAATTATAGTACTTAGTTTTCTTATTGTTTTTTGTTATGTGACCTAAGGATTTATAAATTTATTCCTAAATATCTTGGGAATGTGAGTGTTGGGATATTTTTTTTGTAAAATATATAATTATGAGATGGTTATGTTCATGTTTTGATATCCATGAAGAGTTATTTTATTCTATTACATATGAATTTCACCTTTTAATTTGAGGATGGAGCATTGATACTTGGTATATTATCATAGATATTATTCTTCCATTAGTACGTCATCATTCATAATTTTTATTAGTTTCATACACATACCCACTTTTAAAAAACACATATCATTGGAAGTATAATGATGTCCCATTATGTTCATTATTTATTGAGTTTGAATAAGGAATCAACCATGTTATGTGAGATATCATCCACTCCTCACTAAGGATTAGGAATATCTTAATGATTGGTGAAACTTGTAAAAATATGGACTCCATTTTTTTCTATTTCTTATTTTTTAGTGAAGTGAAAATGATATGAAAAAATTACTAACAATATCTTTCAGATCCATATTATAATAATTTGTATTGATATCTCTTATATCTATTATGATCAAATTCCTAAAGTGGATAAAGTGAAATGATTTTCACTCCCTCTAATTACTCTGAATGATCCAAGTGTCTCTAAAAGTTGAATTTATAAATATATAATCACCCATAATTCTTGATTTATTGTTATTTTACTTATTAAAATGAACATGATTATAATAACATGACCATAAAATTTATTTAGAGACTTTAATATCAATGAAAGGTCTAAATATATTTTATTACATAATTTGTAATGGAAAAATTATATCTTTATCATTCAACTAATGTCACTATACATCAAATTACATTAATTTAGATATATATATATATATATATATATATATATTAATAATGTTCTCAATTCTAATGACTGACACACACACACACACTAATATATCAAAACAACTTAATGATTCATAAAACATGTGTCATTTCTATTGGTGGGTGAATTCTAATTATATAATCTCTTGAATACCAGCCAGTGAAAATATGACAAGAAGAAGTCATAATTCCGTATGAGACTCCAGTACCTAAGAGTAAAATAACATTTTTTTCCTTTAAGAAAATTGTATCTAGACCACAAGACATAGTTTTAGAATATTATTAGAACATCACCAAAAAAAATTATAACTTAATGATGTGAAAAATACTTTAAGGATAATATCAAGTATTTCATGTAAAAGAAAATATAATATTTGATAAGAATAAAAATGTGTACATCAAAAATAATACTTGATCTAGTAATCAAATATAAATAATAAAGTTGATTTCATGGAACCATGTTTAACATACCCACACTTCAACTAAGGAAGACCTATAATAATCCTCAACTAACTACCTCTTTCAGGACACTCATTATTTTATAGATAAATAAATTTAGTTATTAGTTCTAAAACATCATCCTTTAGAGACACTCTTCTAACTATGATTGTATCTGTATAATTGAAATTCCTTAAGATTTGATCTATCTAAAATATATCCATATCCTTTAATTGTTGATCAAGCAGGGATATATTTAAATATTTTTATATAACTGTAAACCATAGGTCACTGGTATCTCATATCACACTGAATTATATCAATAATAGAATATGTATATCCCCTCAATAATATCTTATCACAACCTCTATAAACTAGAACCATATATTTCATTTGTATCAATTACATTAGGGTATTATAAATTTCTATCCATTGCAGCTCTCATGAATTTTATTAATATCCACCTACCATGATCAATATATTAGAAAAATCAAGACTAGTATATAATATTACATTCATAAAATATTTAGTAATTAAATCATAAGGGATTCTAATCAATCTTTTTTCCTTATCCTAAGACTGAGGATATATCATTGTAAAGAGATTTATTCCATATGACTTATGTAATAACATTCTATAGGATTTTTGAAACTAGTATATTTTCAATACATTATCAATGTATGTACATTGAATTATTATAATAATCCACATAGATCTATCACTATAGATCTTGATCCCTAGAATATAGAAAAATTCACCTAAACACTTCATCTAGAATTATTCACTCAAGCAATTCCTTACTTATTTTTATAATGGTATCCATTTTTTCCAAAATAACATGTCATAAACATATATCACAAATAAAAATATTGTCACTTTCACTAACATTATTATAAAAACAAGTCTCAATTTTATTTTTAATGAACTGAATTCCCTTATTACTTTATTTAAATGAATATTCCATGATCTGAATGATTGTTTCCACCCACAAGTGGATCTATAAAACTTTTATATTGTATTATCTTCTATTGAAGTCACAAAACCTTTTGGTTGTGTCATATAGACATCATCTACTAGTTGAACATTTTACAATACACTATTTAAAACCATCTTCTAAATATAATAATCATTGTAAGATTATATTTAAAGAGAAATTCGAATATAATTTAGTATTGAAGTTATGGAAAAGATTTCTTATAGTATGTTCCTTGAATATACTTGAAACATTTAATAACTAGTTTTATATTTATAGTGACCCAAGATTCTCATACATGGATATTAAATATTTTTAGATGAATATATAATAAATTAAAAAAACACATGCCTGAGGGTTGTAATATTTTAGTGTCTTTGGAGACTAGGAACACCATATTATAATTTAGTGAAATATCATCAAGGTACCCCATAAATATCTTCCCATTATGGAATCTCCAAAAACATACCCTACTTAAAATCTTTATTTTTAAAGTAGGGAAATGAAATGTAAGAAAGGGTGAGATCACATTCTTAGTAAGGGTTAAAAATGGAGATACGTAATCATAACATGAGCATAATGGAATGAGAGCATGAAAATAACATATGAAAAACATACCCTTCATATCAATGATTAGAATCTTGAGTCATGGAATAAATATTGGTAGTTCATAAGGCAAGAATCATAAGGAAAATAAATAACATGATCCATGAGAGCATAGGATTGGCATATGACATGGAATTGTGGAATACACATATGCATAGAAAATATTATGTTAAGGACACCAAAAAATACATTCATAATATGTTAGGAATAGGATAACCACCCATTTATATAATTTAGTCTTGGGATAACCACATTTTTACCCTATATTTTGGTATTCGGATAACCACCAGTGTACCATCCTTATAGAGATTAGTTTGGTCACCCATATACCCTATTTTTCAGTCTTGGGATATCCACATGTGTACCCTAATTTTTACGATTGAGAAAACCACCCTTGTACCCCTTAATTACCATTAACTAATGAATTAGAGGGAGATATAATCTCACCCATTACATAATTAAAATTATATATATGTGTTCTATAAGATCATAAAACATTTATCATATCAAAACCCCTGAAAGGAAATGGGCTTTAGAAAACATTTCATCATAACCAATGGAAAAGAATCAATTTTTATAATAATTTAATTATATATTAAACCATGGAAAATAAATGGGTCTCATAATCCATTCACAAATTAATCATATAATAACTCATAGAAAATGAATGAGTTTCATATCCATCTTTTCATAAAAAAATAGATGTTTTCAGATAAAGGATAATAATAGATTCTTTGGATAATATCCCCACTAAATTATAAGTATCATCAAAGGATGAAATATTAGTTGGAAAATTAATTTGAAAATCACATGGAATATTTCTTGAGAAAAATATCCTTTTTAATTGATTTTTTTAAAACAAAGAACAATTTCAAAATCCATTTCCTTGAAAATAATCTTTAATGATAATTTAAAATAATTATTGATCAAAATAACCTTTTCACTTGAACACATGTTTTGTGAAAATATATTTTTTATGTGAATTTCTTTTGAAAATACCCTTGAAAACTTTAATGGAAGAATGAAATTATTGGGCATTCATGACAAAAGAAAATAATTTTCATGTATTGTATAATAAAAAAATATTCCTTTCATATTTTCTTTAAAATCGAAATTGGGATAATTTTTAAAACAACATGAATATTACTTTAATTTTTTTAATATGTAAACAATGATTAAAACGTTTTTTAACAAATCGGTTGGATAATTTTTAAAAACATTTTCAGAAACATTTTTAGAAAACATGGATTTGGAATAAAAGGTTTTTTTGATCAAAAATTTTTTTTTATTAAAAACATTATTTTTAAACTCTTGAGTACATAAAGAGAGGAAAATAATGGGAAAATATGTATCCTAATTACATGACCATATGTGAATAAAATTTATAAGTTTCTTGAGAGATTAATCAAAATATTTTACCATCAAAAACATAATATTAAACAATCATGATAAATGATGAGATTGTAACATGAAATATTTACCACTTTGGTAACATTGAAATGTAATCCCCATAGAAAAGATATCCTTAAATGGAAATGTAAATCCAAATAATTATCAGGGGAAGCATCATAAAATACATTCTTAGGTAGAATATGAATATCATAAAATAAATAGGTGGTGAATATTCCATGTTTCTCACATAAGTAAGGAGGGGGACATAAATCCCTCATCGCTTTAGTACTCTTTTGAATCGAAAGCCCCAATAAAGCATAAAATCAAATGAAACATAAAATTTCATGAAAATTATGAGATTGATGATATAAAATTTCAAAGGGGAAGTATATAAACCAAAAAAAATAAACAATTAGTGAATTTTTTATGTCTTCTAGAAATAAGGGAGAGACTAGAAACATCTTACCTTAAGTCTTGACATAATTTGTACACTTATGAACTTAATATATAATAAATATAAGTTTATTATACATAAATTAGATAAATATAATAATATATATAATACCATATTTAATTTACTTAATTCCTTTTATGACTTTTTTTAATAATTCTATGTTAGAGTCACATTTCGGGTAATAACCACAATTTTTGTATACGTTTTTTTGTCCTTAGACATTGATCATGGTTTTATCATATCCATAATAAAAGATAAGATATAATTATCATGTTTATTCATCAATTATAATTTTAATACCAATCATGGTATATGGTTTTGGGAAATGATGCACGTTACGATCTTGGAGGTGGTAGGTCGTACAAATGCATGAGTTATTTTTCCATTTTTTAGAGATCATTATGGAATGAAGATAAGTAATATATTATCATTAAATTATTATACTAATATTATATATACCATGTTATTTCTTTAAAAATAATTATACATATCATCCATGTGGTGTGGTGATGAAAAGGGAGTCACATCGCTTTGTGAAGGCGGTAGTCCACACGTATACAAATGACATTAGCATCATTTAGTGATTGGAAAGGTAATAAATAAAATTATATATTGTCTTTTAATAATTATAAATATGTAATTAATATAATAATTATTTCATTTATATCACATACATTCATTAAATTTATCCTTATTATCTTCCTTGTAAATCATTAGTGAAAACAAATCACATCACTTTACAAGGTGGTAGTTCATCGTACACACGAAAAATATTATCGAATCCCATATAGAATGGAATATAAAAATGTTATATATATAATATAATGGATCAAGATTTATAATTATGTTATATATATCATAAAAATAATTTAGATTCATTATAATACCCAACCATGAGAGGTGGTAAAAAGAAAAATGACATTCGTTCACGAGGCGGTTGCCCTCTATAACCATGAATGATGATTTAATAAACCATTTGATGAAGAGGATATGGTTTTAGGTCATGTAAATAACTCTATTGGGAATTATATTACTCAAAAAAGGTAAATAAATAAATTAAAACAAATTAAACTATAATTGGAAGTGGAAAATAAATAAAAGAATAATTTTGTTGGGCATGTATTATATCAAAAATACTCTATAAATATAATTAATTTTGATGCTCACAAAAACACTTGTTTGTTCTACTAGAGAAATTATTTTATTTTAATTTTAGGAAATTAATATTCACTGAATTGTTTATTCTGTAATTATATTCAATTCATTGATTCTCAAGGAATATTCATTAATGTGTTCGAAACATATTTTAATGTATTTAGGAAAAACTATTCATTCCTTACGTGTGTAAGCGTATCTTAAGGAATGAACCCAATTTTTGGAGCAACACGTATGGATCATCAACCCTATGATATCAAGAAAGTATTGTTAAGGAACCCTATGTTAGTCCAAAACCTTATGTTTATTAAAAGAGAAATTATGGTTAAGAAACCCTATATAAGGAAGCCTACATTTGAGGAAACAAATGTATGGTACATAATCCCTAGATTTTTAATCATCCTTATGTTTTCAACCCTATGTTTGGTATTTTTTTCATTATATGAAGTAATCCTATGTTTTACTATCCAACTATGGAGTTTTAAATCCATGATTTTATCTATAATTTATGAAATTGTCTTCAGTAAAGTAAAGATATGATCAAATCCATTTTATGGTCGATTCAAAGGATAATTATGATTGATTTAATGAGTTATATTCAATGGATAAAATCATTCCTATTTATAATGAAGTTATGACTCTCCTAATAAATTTGATTTTAAATATCTGTGATCTGTCAAGTGACATTCTTGGATCTTCTCAACTAAAATGAATCTATTTGTACTATATATATGGATAGAATATTTTCTCTTTCGATATATAATATATGTGTGTGATTTATAAGAAACATTAAAATGAATGTTCATTATATGTTTCAACAAAACTACTAAAAATAATAATTGAATCTATTATTTAATAAAGAGGATATGTTTTCAAGATATACTTTCAACCTCATACAATAGTAACTACTCTTGTGTATTATTTTATATTCCTATTTAATTTCATGCACAATTAGTATCTCTTTATATAATGAACCAACCTTAAACATTATATAATCTAGTAAATTCCAATAGAATTAACTTCTTTACATTGATAAAGATATTTTTGGTTTTGGGTTTTATAATTTTAAGTCATAATTCATAAATATCAACCTAGAATTATACAAAGTGGGTACAACTTAAAATAATATCACTTTTTTCATAATACAAATGTTTATAATAAAAGTCATGAAATATTTTAATAAAATGTCTTCACAACATTAATATCGGTTTATCCTTTTCTTTTACCCATCCTTAAACCTTATAAAAATATTTTAATACATGGGATGATCACACAAATCTTGGTAATATTTATAAAAATAATGATATAAACCATTTTTCTATGTATACTTATAAACATAGGAAATCATTTTCACAAAGACATACTTCTCACCCATAAAGCATCACACACTTACTTTATGAAACAATAGATTTCCAAAAAAATAGAAAACATAAATAAATCCATGTAGGTGACATAGTACATTAAATAATTAATATTTCAACCCTCTTGGATACCTTATGATTTATAACCCTCATATCTACCTTATAATGTAACCCTCACAACTACCTTATGGTGTAACCGTTATAGTTACACTTGAAGTAACTATACGACCGATGTAACATCCCAGGTAAATAAAGAATAATACATTTTCATATTTATGAATATTTGAGAATTAAATAATAATTTTACTTTAAAGGGGTTTCTATGTTCGATAGCGTACCCGAGACGCAACAAAGAGTTTCTTTGAAATCTTACGCTACACACTAGTAATAAAATAATATTATTTTAAATGTTAGTTAACACGTAGCTGTTGTATTGGCAGGAATGAAAAGAAATAACTAAAATATGATTATATATGTTTGTTAAATATTTTTAAATTTATCCAATAAAGGATAAAGGCTTAAAATATGAAAAGAATTCAATTTTAGGCATATATACTCTAATTTTCACTAAAGGTCCACTTATCAACTTTTAATGGAGAATTGTCATTAAATATAGTTTTGGTCACTCTTATACATTCTATTGGACCAAATAAAATTATTCTTTAGAATCGGGACATCAAAATTTACTTTGTGTAAATTTTCTATATTTTTCCGATAAAGATCATTTTTTATGAATAGTGAACAATGTTGTATTTTAATTCAAAACCTCTTTTTAATCTAATTTTCTAGTATGATTAGATTATCTTTTGAAGTGGTTTTAAATTGAAATTATAATATATTTTTACCATTAAATCCAATAGTGGTCGTTGGAATTAATTTCACTTTGAAATCAGACTTAAACTAGTGTCAATCTTTTGATACTTATTATTTTATAAAAACACGCTATTTGCTCTGACAGTGGGAATTAATTATTAAATTAATTAATTAAACTTATATGTTTTGAATTTTTTAAAATAGACATCATTTTTGAATTCGTAATATCAAATATAGCTTAGGGTGAATTTTTGGTATTTTTCTGAAAAACTTCAATTTTTTATGAATAGTGAAACCACTAAGTGGTAATTAAAAAAACTGATTTTTCGTTTAAATAAAATTTTACCACCTCTGTGTTTTGAATTTAAAAAATCATACATACATGGTTGTCATTAATAATTAGAATGTGGTTCAATGGGATTAAAATAATTTTTTGGTGAATAGTAACTTTTATGTTTATTAATCGCGATTAGAGGTAATTAGTGTAGTTTAAGGTAAAAATATTGTTTTAATAATATGAAATGAACTTGACACATGTACTACAATTATTTGATGTGTCATGGCCGACCAAGAAAATCCATGTGTCAACTTGGGGACCCCATGGAGCCACTTTGGTTGGAAAATGACATTAATATCTTTTTATTTAATGTTAAAATTAAAATGACACAAACATGAGTTGTTTTACTAAAAAAATTGTTAAATGGGGTTATACAAGTCAGAGTTTTGACTATAAATATTCATTGGATAGATAAAAATATTTCCTATATCATAGTATTTTTTTTATAATTTTTATACATTAACTAAATTAAATTATTTATGACACCATGATGATGCAGCGATTACCTCATTATTTAACAATTTAAATAAAATGGAAAGATAATGTAAAATCTAAGACCTACACATGTCCAAAACCTATTGGATGGGTGGATTTCGAACCCTTATCACCTTATCCTCTAATTATATCAATATGGGACCTTTTAAATCCTAAAAACTTTTTTAAATAAAGTAACATTTCCTTACTTTCCAAGAGTGCCCCTCCTCTCCTCTTATAAAAGGCCCCCACCTCTACCTCCTTACCCACACCTCTCAAGCCATTGGATTGGCCAACCCCTGCCCATTTTGTCTCTCCACATACCTCTCTTACTCCTATAGGCCTCACTTTGGGCAGAAGTCTTCCCAAGGATTCCTTTGAGCTCAAATCAACAAGAGTTACCCGATTCAAAGGACGTTAAAGAACGATCGAGTCAAGTCGGACCCGAGGTAAGGGACTTCATCTCAATATCCATTCATTGTGGAATATTTAGTTTCATACACAACATTATTTTATATTGTGTATAAACAAATTTGAATTTTACTTTTATACAAAAGGAATCTTTTTCTACGAAGCATTTTACTAAATGACAAAAAGGATTGTTTCTTTTAACGTACGCGGTGACAATGACCTTTTCCACCGCCGCAAGTATTATTTGGTCTTTGGCTTCCTCAAAAAGAAGTAATGTTTTTAAAATGAAATAAATACCATATAATATTTTATGTATTTTTGTATTGAAAATGGTTTTTATAATGGATTTTCTATGTCAATATATTTAAGTGATATATTGTGATCAAAGCATGGAAATGTTTTCTTTCCATTATATTTATTTTATGTCTTATGATTTTATAATGGTACTTGGACATTTGACAGGTGGTTACGTGATAAAGCATATGACGGGTGGTGCCATGAATACCAGGATGGGTGGTCACATTATAACCTCTAATGCATTGGGTATGGAAGTCGGTCGTATGGCTATTCCATTAAGTGATATGTGTGGAAGTAGACCGTATGGTTATTCCATTTAAGTATGTTTATGTCCCAATTTTCCTTTATATGTTATGTGATCTTTATATGGGTTTTATGGTAATCTTTTGGTTACAAAAGGGTAAGTAATGATCTTTTATCCAGTGAAGAGTTTTTACTACTTCATAAAGGTGAAAAGTATTACTTTGATAAAGTATACATGGTTTACTTTTTGTTTTGAAAAACTAACAGTTTTCATTCATTGTGTATCCATTACTGAGCTTTTTATGATCACCCCAAGTTTTTGAAATTTTTTTCACAGGACTTAATGTGGAATTGGTTCAAGGATGGGATCAAGGGAAAGTCATGCTGTCTAAAACATGGAACTAGACATGTTTCTTTTTAAGAGTTTTAATTTTATGGAAACTTAGTAGAAGTGTCTACTTTTTAATCTTTTGAGATGTAATAGTTATGTCCAAATTCTCTAAAACTCTAAACCTGAAAAGATCCTCAATGTTAATTATTCATTTAATTCAATATTAAGTAATGTTTAAGGCCGGGGCCTTATAGTTGGTATCATAGGCCGGTTTAGACATCTTTAGGAGTTAGAAAATTGTTAAATTATAAATTAATTTATAGTATGATTGAAATGATATAGCATTTACGGATTACCATGTTGCTTCGCCAAAGATATTTCTGTGTTCAGAATGGTTTTCCGTAGAGGAAACAAGGCAGCTATGTTGGGACGACATGAGGAGGAATACAACCTTCCAAATCAGCAACCTGAGATGGTCGGAATCGGAACTGAACAGTTTGTTGCAGTGATGGAACAGTTGACTCAGGATATAAATGGTGGTGGTATCCATGCACGAGATCATCCAGATCAACTGCAGAGGAATATGTCAGTGGTAGAAAATTTCATGAGGCAACATCCCCCATCATTCAGAGGATCATCTGACCTTGTTCTAGCTGAAGGGTGTATTAAATCACTGTAGAAGATTTTTGATGTCCTGGGGTGTTCAGAACATCAAATTGTTAGTCTTGCTGTTTACCGTTTTGAAGGAGAAGCAGATCAGTGGTGGTCAATGATGAAAAATATCAGGGATAGTGATGAGATTGATGATCTTCACTGGGACGAATTCAAAGGTATGTTTCTTGAAAAATATTTTCCTAAGGTGGTTTGTCTTAGGATGGAAAAACAATTTCTAGAATTGAGGCAGGAGGATGACTCAGTGGCTTCTTATGAAGAAAAGTTCACTCGACTGGCACGGTATGCTCCAAACATCATACGAGATCTTGATAGTAAAATCAACCGTTTTTACTCACGATTAAAGCCGAAGTATCGAATGGATTTAGATTCTCTTGAGTTCAAAGTTATGAAAAACTTGTACGATGTGCGGAAATGGTGGAAATGGAGTTTGCCGATGATCAGGTGTTCTTTGACAAACAACAGAATAAGAGGTCCAGTTAGTAGGCAAAGGGGAAGAATTCATCAAAGAATCAAGGAGGTAAGAAAACCAAATATCCATCATGTGACAAGTGTGGTAAAATGCATCCTGGAGAATGTTTATCCAAGTCTGGAAAGTGGTTTCGGTGTGGTAAGTATGGTCATATTGCTCGTAACTGTAAGGAAGATGATCATGCAGGCAATGAAAAGCCAGCGGTTAGATGTTTTAAGTGTAATGAAATGGGTCATTATGTAAATGAGTGTCTAACAAAGAACTCAACTGGGGGAAAGCAGCCAGACTACAAGTAGAAAGGGGTGGTGAAATCCTTTGCAAATACTTCAGCAGATGTTGGGTTGTCGAATGAAGTAGTATCAGGTACACTGTTTGTTTTTTCATATTATGCCAATGTGTTGTTTGATTCAGGGTCTACGCATTCTTTCATTTCGGAGAAGTTTTCTAGTAAATTTGGAATTCCATCACAATATATGAATCTTGAACTTATGGTAAAAACACCCGGAGGAAACATTGAGACCAAAAGAAATTATAATAACCTTCCTATCCTCGTGTGCGGAAAGAATCTACCTACAAACCTTATTGTTTTGCCTCTAGTAGAGTTTGATGTTATTTTGGGAATGGATTGGATTTCTGTTTATCATGCTATGATTGACTGCAGATCTAAAATGGTTTCTTTTCAGAAATATTTTCATTTTGTGTACAAGAATGAACCCTTGATTTTGATAACATATCAGGAAGTTGAGAAACTAGTAAAAGATGGAAATGAATGTTATCTTGCACAAATCATTGAAATCAAGAGAACTGTTCAGATTAATGATGTGCTAGTGGTAAATGAGTATCTTGATGTTTTTCTAGATGATTTGCCTAGTATTATTCATGATCGGGAAGTTGAATTTACTATTGACTTAGTTCCTGATTCTAAGCCAATTTCAAAACCCCCTTATCGAATGGCTCAAGTTGAACTTTTAGAGTTAAAGAGAAATTGCAGGAGTTATTAGATAAAGGTTTCATTAAACCTAGCACATCACCATGGGGTGCTCCAGTCTTGTTTGTTAAAAAGAATGATGGTTCAATGAGACTTTTCATTGATTATAGAGCCTTAAATAACATTACTGTTAAGAACAAGTATCCTTTGCCTCATATCGATGATTTGTTTGATCAGCTCAGGAAGCTTAGTATTTTTTGAATATTGACTTGAGGTCGGGGTACCATCAGTTGAAAGTAAAAGAAGCAGACGTTCCGAAGACGGCATTCTGTACTAGATATGACCATTATGAATTTTTAGTTATGCCTTTTGGGTTAACCAATGCACCTGCTGTATTCATGGACCTTATGAATAGAATTTTCCATGAGTTCTTGGATAAGTTTGTGGTTGTTTTCATTGATGAGATTTTGGTGTTTTCTAAAATTAAAGAGGAGCATGAAGGTCATTTAAGGGTTATCTTGCAAACCTTAAAAGAAAAGAAACTATATGGAAAATTCAGCAAGTGTGAGTTTTGGTTACAAAAAATTTACTTCCTTGGTCACATTGTTTCAAAAAATGGAATAACTGTTGATCCTACTAAAACAGAAGTTGTTGAAGAATGGCCAAGACCCACAAATGTAACCGAGATCCGTAGTTTCCTTGGTTTGGCAGGTTACTACCGAAGGTTTGCTGAAAATGTTTCACGGTTATCTAGTCCAATGAATAAGCTAACTCGGAAGGGTGTTAAGTTTATCTGGACAAAAGAATGTGATGATTGTTTTCAGGAGTTGAAAAGAAGATTGGTGAATGCTCCAGTTTTGGCACTTCCTTCCAAGAATGGTGAGTTTTTTATATACAATGATGCTTCATTGAAGTTACTTGGTTGTGTCCTTATGCATAATGATCAGGTAACTGCATATGCTTTACGTCAGTTGAAAACTCATGAGGTAAATTACCCTGCACATGATTTGGAATTAGCTGCTGTAGTTTTTGCTCTAAAAATTTGGAGGCATCATTTGTATGGAGTAAAGTGTGAAATATATACTAATCACAAAATTTTAAAGTATATATTCAATCAGAAAGAATTGAACATGAGATAGAGGAGATGGATGGAATTAATCAAGGATTATGATTGTACAATTCATTAACATCCGGGAAAAGAAAATAAAGTGGCTGATGCTTTGAGTCGAAAAATTAATGCTTCATTAACCATGCTACATTTGGAACGAGATCCTTTGGTTTTTGATTTGATGAACTTGGGAATGGAAATTGTTTGTGCATGAAGTTCTTCTCTATTGTTTCAGGTATCAGTGAGATCATCCCTATCAGACAGAATCAAGCAAGCATAGAAGCAAGACAGTGAGTTGCAGAAAAAGGTAGAGCTGGTTCAGAAAGGTAAGTTGCATGAATTCAACATTGATAGTGATTGTGTTTTGAGATTTGGGAAGAGATTGTTTGTGCCTTCTGATTCACAGTTGAATAGAGAGTTGTTATGTGAAGCTCATAGTTCTACGTTTTCAGTTCATCCTGGCAGTACTAAGATGTACAGAGATCTGCGGGAGTATTACTGGTGGGATGGAATAAAAAGAGATATTGCTGATTTTACTATGATGTGTTTGACTTGTCAGCAGGTTAAAGCAGAGCGGCAGTTACCGAAAGGGATGCTTCAGCCTTTACCAGTTCCAGAGTGGAAATGGAAAAAATATATCCATGGAATTTGTTGTGAGATTGCCGAAGACACTCAAGGTAATAATGCAATCTGGGTTATTGTTGATCACTTGACTAAATCTGCTCATTTCCTTCCTATTCGAGATACTTTCTCCCATGATCAACTTTCTCATTTGTATCTTAAAGAGATATTCAGGTTACATGGAGTTCCTCTATCCATTGTATCTGATCGTGATCCCAGGTTTTAATCTAACTTTTGGAAGGGCCTTCAAAAGTCATTGGGTATTGAATTAAATTTTAGTACAACTTTTCATCCTCAGTTAGATGGGCAGTCAGAACGAACAATTCAGGCCTTGGAGGATATTCTACGAGATTGTTCGAAAGATTATCAGGGAAGTTGGGACCAACATATTTCTTTGGTTGAGTTTTCATATAATAACAGTTTTCATTCCAGTATACAGATGACACCATTTGAGGCGTTATATGTTAAACGGTGTCGAACTCCAGCTTTTTGGGATGATGTGGGTGAAAGGAAGCTGATGGGACCAGAATTGGTAGAAGAGATGGCAGAAAAAGTTTAGTTGATTCAGAAACACATGAAAACAGCTCAGAGTAGGCAGAAGAGTTATGCGGATAACCGAAGAAAAGATCTATCTTTCAAGGTAGGTGATCATGTTTTTCTCAAGGTTTCACCCTGGAAAAGTGTGATGCGATTTGGTAAGAAAGGAAAGCTGAGTCCAAGGATCATTGGACTATATGAAATTCTAAAGAGAGTTGGATCAGTTGCTTACCAAGTGGCTTTACCTCCGAGTTTATCTCAGGTACACAATGTTTTTCATGTTTCGAGGTTGGGAAAGTATATGCCAGATCCATCTCATGTTTTGATCCCAGAGGTAGTTCAGTTGGAAGAGAATCTCTCTTATGAAGAACAACCAGTCCAGATTCTTGACCGAAGAGAGAAAGTGTTACAAAATAAGGTAATTCACCAGGTAATGGTTTTGTGAAAAAACCATATGGTTGAAGAGGCGATGTGGGAATCTGAAAATGCTATGAGGGATAAATACCCCAACTTATTTTGATAAGTGAATAAAATTGCGAGGATGCAATTCCCAAAAGGGGGGAAGGATGTAACATCCCAGGTAAATAAAGAATAATAAATTTTCATATTTATTAATATTTGCGAAATAAAAATTAATTTTACTTTAAAGGGGTTTCTATGTTCGATAGCGTACCCGATACGCAACAAAGAGTTTCTTTGAAATCTTACATTGCACACTAGTAATAAAATAATATTATTTTAATTTTTAGTTAACACGTAGTCGTTGTATTGGCGGGAATGAATAGAAATAACTAAAATATGATTATATATGTTTGTTAAATATTTTTACATTTATCCAATAAAGGATAAAGGCTTAAAATACGAAAAGAATTCAATTTTAGGCATATATACTTTAATTTTCACTAAAGGTCCACTTATCAACTTTTAATGGCGAATCGTCATTAAATATAGTTTTGGTCACTCTTATAAATTCTATTGGACCAAATAAAATTCTTCTTTAGAATCGGGATATCAAAATTTACTTTGTGTAAATTTTCTGTATTATTTCGATAAAGATCATTTTTTAATGAATAGTGAAAAATGTTGTATTTTAATTCAAAACCTCTTTTTAATCTAATTTTTTAATATGAGTAGATTATCTTTTAAAGTGGTTTTAAAGTGAAATTAGAATATATTTTTACCATTTAATCCAATAGTGGTCGTTGGAATTAATTTCACTTTGAAATCGGACTTAAACTAGTGTCAATCTTTTGATACTTATTGTTTCATAAAAACACGCTATTTACTCTGAAAACGGGAATTAATTATTAAATTAATTAATTCAAATTATATGTTTTGAATTTTCTAAAATAGACATCATTTTTGAATTCAGAATATCAAATATAGATTAGGGTGGAGTTTTGGTATTTTTCTAAAAAACTTCAATTTTTTATGAATAGTGAAACCACTAAGTGGTACTTAAAAAAATGATTTTTCGTTTAAATGAAATTTTACCACCTATGTGTTTTGAATTTCAAAAATCTGACATACATGGTTGTCATTAATAATTAAAATGTGTTTCAATGGGATTAAAATAATTTTTTGGTGAATAGTAGCTTTTATGTTTATTAATCGCGATTAGAGGTAATTAGTGTAGTTTAAGGTAAAAATAATGTTTTAATAATATGAAATGAACTTGACACATGTCCTACCATTATTGGATGTGTCATGGCCAACCAAGACAATCCATGGGTCAACTTGGGGACCCCATGGAGCCACTTTGGTTGGAAAATGACATTAATATCTTTTTATTTAATGTTAAAATTAAAATGACACAAACATGAGTTGTTTTACTAAAACAATTTTTAAATGGGGTTATACAACTCATATTTTTGACTATAAATAGTCATTGGAAATATAAAAATATTTCCTACATCATAGTATTTTTTTTATAATTTTTGGACATTAACTAAATTAAATTATTTATGACACCATGATGATGCAGTGATTACCTCATTATTTAACGATTTAAATAAAATGGAAAGATAATGTAAAATCCAGGACCTACACATGTCCAAAACCTATTGTATGGGTGGATTTCGAACCCATATCACCTTATCCTCGAATTATATCAATTTGGGACCTTTTAAATCTGAAACTCATTTTAAAATAAAGTAACATTTCCTTACTTTCCAAGAGTGCCCCTCCTCTCCTCTTATAAAAGGCCCCCACCTCTACCTCCTTACCCACACCTCTCAAGCCTTTGGCTCGGCCAACCCCTGCCCATTTTGTCTCTCCACATCCCTCTATTACTCCTAGAGGCCTCACTTTGGGCAGAAGTCTTCCCAAGGAAGCCTTTGATCTCAAATCAAAAAGAGTTACCCGATTCAAAGGACGTTAAAGAAGTATCGAGTCAAGTCGGACCCGAGGTAAGGGACTTCATCTCAATCTCCTTTCATTGAGGTATATTTCTTTTTATACACAAAATTATTTTATACGGTGTATAAACCCCTTTGACTTTTACTTTTATACAAATGTAATCTTTTTCTACGAATTGTTTTACTAAACGACAAAAAGGAATGATTCTTTTAACGTATGCGGTGACAATGACCCTTTCCGCCGCCGCAAGTATTATTTGGTCTTTGGCTTCCTCAAAAAGCCGTAATGTTTTTAAAATGAAATAAATACCATATACTCTTTTTATGTATTTTGCTATTTAAAATGGTTTTTATAATAGATTTTCTATGTCAATATATTTAAGTGATATATTGTGATCAATGTGCGGAAATGTTTTCTTTCCATTATATTTGTTTTATGTCTTATGATTTTTTAATGATACTTGAAATTTTGATGGTGGTTACATGATAAACCATATGATGGGTGGTTCCTTGAATGCCAGGACGGGTGGTTACGTTATAACCTCAAATGAATTGGGTATGGAAGTCGGTCGTATGGCTATTCCATTAAGTGATATGTGTGGAAGTAAACCGTATGGTTATTACATTTAAGTATGTTTATGTCCCAAGTTTCCTTTATATGTTATGTGATCTTTATATGGGTTTTATGGTAATCTTTTGGTTACAAAAGGGTAAGTAATGATCTTTTATTCAGTGAAGAGTTTTTACTACTTCATAAAGGTGAAAAGTATTACTTTGATAAAGTATACATGGTTTACTTGTTGTTTTGAAAAACTAACAATTTTCATTCATTGTGTATCCCTTACTGAGCTTTTTATGCTCACCCCATGTTTTTGAAATTTTTTCACAGGACTTAATGTGGAATTGGGTCAAGGATGGGATCAAGGGAAAGTCATGCTATCTAAAACATGGAACTAGAAATGTTTCTTTTTAAGAGTTTTTATTTTATGGAAACTTATTAGAAGTGTCTACTTTGTAATCTTTTGAGATGTAATAGTTAAGTCTTAATTCTCTAAAACTATAAACCTGAAAAGATCCTCAATGTGAATTCTTCATTTAATTCAATATTAAATAATGTTTAAGGCTTGGGCCTTATAACCGACCTCTAACTTAAACATAATTAATTCATTGGGGGGAGATATAGGTGCCACCCATCAAAATAAACAATTCCCAAGAACCACACCATAATCATAAATCATTAAGTATTTCATAAAACATTCATTTTTTAACTTTGTAAAAATATAAATTTAAACGAGGATTTTTAAAGAATATCCCCTTACATATACCATATCATTAAAGGGAGAATTAATAAAATGAAAGAAGTATGTATACACACTGTAAATCCATATATTAGAACATAATATAATAAAAATTTGTTTCAAAAATAATTTTACCATGAAAAAAGCAACGAATTAAATTATTAACCCAAATAATGGAAATTGGGTTAATAATTCCCTTACCATGAGATCATCTTACTTAAAATGTTTTTAGACTTTATTTATAATGTTTAAAATAGTGTTATTAATATTTTAAAGAAAAATATTCATTTTTACGACACCTTATATGATCATTTTATAATATAATTATACCCATTTATTAATAATATTTTTTTACTTCCATTGTTTCTGGTGCATTCATTTCATGGTTTCTATGGTCATTTCATAATGGATTTTCTTGTTGAATGAAAGAGAAACTCTAAAAGTAGAATGAAATGGTATTAATATGTTTCCATAATATTAAATTATACCATAAATTGTTTTCTTCTGAAATGATGATGAATCATTAGATAAACCATTATTGGTATTCTTTTAGATCATTTTGGAGGTTCTTCGATAATCACAAACTAGTTTAGTTATATAATTTAATATTATGTATATATGTTTACTTCAGAACATAAAAGAAGTTATATAATACAATTTAAATTATTTTTAAACAATTAATATGGTTTTATGACCATCCATGAAGGCAATATTGAAAATTGAAAACAAATCATCCATAATGTTGGTAATTTGACACATCACAGATGATGCATTTATTTTTAGAATAAACGGGAGAGGATAAGAAGTGTGCTGATGAATTATTACATAAAAATAATAAAAATACAGTATAAATAATATAATTTAGTTTTAATTCATCTTGGATAAGGGGAGTTGAATAGAGTGTAAGAAAATAAAAATAATTGAAAATAAAAGAAAATGAAAGAGAATTTTTACCTCTTAATCTATTCTCGTTGATATCATCTTTAAGGAACTTTGTTTTGTCCTTTTTTGGAGTCCAGAATGTCTTGGATATGTGTAAGAGGCTTGGTAAGAGTATTGGATTGAATTTTGACAATGATAAAATATTGAGATGTGTGAGGAGAAGAGGGTTTGAGGGTTGGTGTTTATAGTGGAGGATATGTGGGTTTTTATTATTATTTTATTCATTAGTTTATTAATTTTTGTCAATACTATAAATAGCTTGATAATTATCATAAAATATATTAAACTAATCAAGTTAAATTATATATTATGGTTCTTACATCATCAATGATGTTAGTAAATGTGTATTTAACTTACAATGTATATATACCTTAAATTATCGTACTTCACTGTTCACCAAAAATTCAAGTATTCCAGAAAAATCCTAAAAATTCACCCACAAAATTTCTCGACATGTAAAATTTAAAAATGAACTCAATTTTATAAAAATATTTTTATAAATATTATCAATTTAATTTTTTAATAAAATCATAATTTATTCTTAAAAATAACAATTTTAAAACTATAACTTATTTTATAACACCTTGAAAAATTAATCAAGGTCCCATAAAATTGACTTATAACCATAAGATAATAAAATATAAATTTATAATTCTATTTTATGGAAATAAATTTTATTTTAATTCATTAAATTTATTTTAAAACTTTAATTAAATATTTATAACTTTCCAAAATACCGACACTCAATTTATCATTTTCAAAACATTTATTCACTTATTAAATGATTTAAATATATCATGATTCCATTTGTAAGATGAATAAATTTTATTTATAATTTCATAGGTGAGGTTATTGTTATATTTTTCATATTACTATTCCTAATGGTCGTGTTACTACTCCTCATTTCAAGATACTATTAAATTAGTAAATATTCCTAAATTTTTATTAATAACAATGATTTCCTTATAAACTTATAGAGAATCTTGATATTTAATTTCCGAATGAAAAAAAATATTTTAGAAGTACCTATGTTGTTACATTATCCTTACCTTCGGGAATTTATGTCCTCCGAATTTTTATTTACTTATTAAACAAGTAAACATACCTTTCCCTCATTGCATTTTCTGATTCCCATGTTATTTTTTCAACCATGTGGTTTCTCCACAAAACCATAACCTAGTGGATTAACTTATTCTATAATACTTGCTCTCTATGATCAAGAATATGAGTAGGTTTTTTCTTCATAAGAAAGGATATATTATTTCTGAAATACTTTTGGGCTCAATAATGACATGGATCTAGCACATACATTATCAACATTGAAACAAGAAAAACATTTTCTATATGAGATAAATTGAGTAAAAAAGCTACTCAGTAGGTGACTAGTCCAACTTTCTCTAGGATTTCATAAGGTATAATGAACTATTGAATTATATTTCAATTTGAAACAAAACACATAACACTTTTAGAAGGAGAGATTTTAAGGAAAACATGATCAACTACCTTGAAAGAAATTTTTTTCCTCATGTTATATGCAAAATATTTCTACCTACTCTGAGATGTCCTCATATGTTGCTGAATTAACTTCAATTTATCATCCACTTCATTTACTAACTCAAGTCCCATGAACTATCTTTTAACAAATTCATCCCAAAAATATAGAGTATGACACTACTTCCCATAGAATACCTCAAAAGGTTTATGATGTATAGTAGAATGAAAACTAAAAAAGAATTAAAGAAAGATATTCATCCCAACTTACCTGGAAGACCATTGAACAAGATCAAATAATATCCTCTAATGTCTGAATTATTCACTCATTATGTCCATCACATAGAGTATTAAAGGTTATCCTTTAAGGTAATTCTATTCCCACTAACTTTTTACAGCATTTACTAAAGTTATAAGTGAACATGGGATCACGATCATATAAAATGGAAAAAGTAACTCTATATAACCTAAAAATTACTTTAGGTTACAATCAAGAAATATAATACTCATGAAGGTTTCTGTATATATTAGTACTATGAGGATGAACTAAAAATAGTGAACTATGAGCTTCAAAAATCAATTCTTTCTTTAGCTAGGAATCATAAGGAACACATAATCTATTACCATATCTCAAAACACAACCTTTATCAACATTAAATTCTACAAACATAATCCTTTTCACCAATTCTACCTTTTATTAACTTTCCATCATCCTTCTACACTTTCTTGATTTTTTATGATAGATATGACTATAATGACACCTAGAACAAAATAGTAGAAATTTATGCACCAAAAAATTCCAATCCAAAATTCATCAAATAATAAATCAATGTGTTATGTACCAAACAAAACATGGTTAATGATTTATGATGTCTTCGACTCAAGGAATATGCCACATTTTTTACTTTTCAAGGATGATAATTGATTATGCAATAATAATCCTTTATCAATTAAATAAATCTTCTATAAATCATGTTTAATTTCTTCTTAGTGAATATATACTTCATACATTTATTGTTCGTATATATTTCACATTTCGATCTATATAAATGATACCTTTAAATTTTAAAAGAAAAAGCCACAACTTCTAATTAAAAATCATGTGTGGGATAATTTATCTCATGATATTTTTATTCTCTTGAAGAAAAATAAAGTAACTGATCATTTTTTATCAAAACACAACTGTATCCCATCCACGAAGAATCATTGTAGATGAAAAAATCACCATTTCAGGAAGGTAGGACCAAAAATATGAAGTTCACTAATCTCTTGTTCAATTCTTAAAAAAAACGTCCCATTTTTTACATAAATAAATTTAACACCATTTTGTGTCAATAAAGTTAGCAGGCTAGATAACTGTTTAATTTTTTTAATAAACCATTAGTAATAACATGTTAATACAATAAAACTACAAATTTCTGTAACATTTTTAGGTCTTTTTCATTCATAAAAACTTTTCTTTTGATGGGATAAATTGTTATTCCATAATTATTTATAATGTTCCAATTAAAATAAATCTATTTCAATCAAAAAACACATTTTCTAAATTTTTATATAACTTGTTTTCATTGAGAGTTTCTAAGAGAATCCTTAAATATTTTTCAAGATCCCCATAACTTTTTGAAAATTCCAAAATATCATCAATAAAAAAATTATCCAAATACTCATAGAATATTATATCAATATTATCCATGCATATAGAAGGGTCATTTTTCAATCTAAAGAGCATAAAAACAAAATCATAATTCCCATATCAAGTATAAAAATATTTTTTTTGGAATGTCATCCTCTTTAACCTTTAGTTTATGGTACCCATATCTCAAGTAAATCATGGAAAAATATTAATATCCCTGTAGTAGATCAAACAAGTCATAGATATGAGGAGGATGATACTTATTCTTAATAGTAATGTAATTCAATGTTATATAATCAATGAAAACTCTTATGGAACCACAATTTTTTTAATAAAAAAGGATCACCCCATGGCGATGTTCTAGTATGAATGAATTCTTTATCAAGAAACTCCTGTAATTTATTTTTCAATTCAAGAATTTCAACTTCATCCACTTGATAAGGGGGTTTTGAAATTTTATTTCAATTAGGAACTAGGTTAATGGTATATTCAACATCATGATCAAGAATAACACTAGGTAACTCATTGGGAAAACATATTGGTATTCATTTACCACTGTCACATCATTAATCTGAACAATTCCTTTTTGTCAACAATATGAATAAGAAAACATTCATTTCCATATTTTAACAATATCTTTTATTCCTCATAATTTATCAATTGTATGGGTTAATTCTTATAAAAAAACTAAAACACTTAATGAGAAACAAATTATTTATCTCTACAATCAATCTTAGCATGAACAACATAAAGAGAATACCTACCTAGAGTAATATCGAAATCTAATAAAGGAAACACAATAAGGTTTTAAGGTAATGTTATTCCCCAAATAACAATAGGATGATTCTTATAAAGAATTTTTGTTATAATAATTTCCTCTAGTGATTTAACCATAAGTTCTAATATGATTTCTTGGGGTGAAATTTCCAATTTACCAGAAAATTTCTTAGAAAAAAAGGATTGTGTAGACCATGTATCAAACATGACACTAGAAAAATATGAGTAAACAAAAAATTACCTAATACCACTTCATTGGATGGCTCGAAATCTTCTGAAGTAGTCGCAAAGGTTCTCACTTCACCTTTCTTCTTATAATATAAATATTTTTCATCTTTATGATCTTTCTTTGGGTAGGTATTTTTATAGTGACCCATATCACAATAGTTGAAACATTTTACAGTTTTCTTATCAAAATTGATATTATGTTTATTTTCATTACAATATAGGTCTATATGTACAATTATAACACATAAAAAACACTTCCAGTTTTTAAGGCAATCCCCATAGTTCTTTTTACCACATTTTTCAAAAACTAGAAACTATAATTTCATACCATTATATTACATTGATTGATTCATACACATTTATTTCCACATAGAACAATTCTTATTATTGTTTTAAAATTAGATATGATCATATGAAATCTCCAATTCTACCCTCTCATCACATCGGACAAGTTTCGCATAACTTTTAAATTAATGATAATCTAATTCCCCTCGATATCTTAACTTCAATCCTTAGTAAAAATGATTGATTTTTCTATCAATATCCCAAATAATATTTAGATAATACCTTTCCAATATGGTAAAGTTTTCTTCATACACGACCATTGAATCTTCCTAATTTTGTTTCAATTCAAGGAATTTCTTTTCCATCCTATGGTGGAAAACCCAAGAAAATATTTTTTAAGGGACAAATTAAAAAATTCATTCCATTCCAATGCATTGATCTCATAACTATCCTTATTATTCCTAAAAATTGACCGTGATTTATCATCTTCACTTTTAAAATGATAAATGTAAAGACTCTCCTTTTGAATATTTGAACCTCCAATAACCTTAAATATATTTTCCAAGGGCTTTAACCCATCATTCATTCACCACTGGGTCAAAAGATCTATTGAATGTTGGTGGATGATGCCTCGTATAATGTCCCTCTATCATCATGTTCCTTTATAGTTGTTCTGGTTATTCTCATGCATAGATGTCACCACCATTTATTTCCCATGTCAGTTGATCCATTACTATCCCAAACTACTCAGTTCCAATCCATACCATTCTAGGTTATATATTTGTAATGATATAAGCCTCTCAATTCCTTCAAAATTACACATCCCATTTTCCTCTATGGAAAACCATTTTGAATGGACCTATCTTAGATAATGAAACATGATAATCTTAAAATTATATATCATTTAAACACAAACTTAAGTTAAAAATAATTTATGGTAATCTATTAACAGCATCCTAACCCCTAAATTTACCTAAACCATGCTCTGATACCAACTATAATGACTCATCCTTAAACATTACATAATCTAGAAAATTCCTATAGAATTAAATTCTTTCCCTTCACATGGATATTTTAAGTTTATATTTTATTAATTTTAAGAAATAATTCATACATATCAGCACACATGAATACTAAGTGGGTAAAACATAAAACGATATCCATCTTTTTCATAACTCAAAATTTTATAATAAAACCATGAAATATTTTCATAAAATTTATTCACAACATTCATAGAGGATTCCCCTTTACTCTTACCCAACCTTAAACCATGTGATTTTTTTAAACATGGGATGATCAAAAAAATATATGAAATGTAAATAAAAATATGGTTATAAACCATTAGTCCATGAATACTTATAAACATAAGAAATCATCTTCACAAATACATAATTCTCACCCATAAAGTATCACATACTTTTTGAAACAATAGATTTCCATAAAACATATAAAAGATAAATAAATCCATGTAGGTAACTTTTGGAATTATTTACATAATATTTTAACCCTCTTGGAAACCTTGATTTTTAGCACTCGCGACTACCTTACAATATAACCCTCATGGCTACCTTATAGTGTAACCATTACAGTTACACTTGAAGTAACCCTACAACAGAACTCCAACATAAACATACCCAATGCATTGGAGGAAGATATAGGTCCCAAACTTAATCATAAAAAATTCCTAAGAACAATAATAAAATCATAAATCATAAACACTTTTATAAAACATTCCTTTTCAAATTTTGTAAAAATTGAAATTTAAAAGAGGGGTTTTAAAGAACAGTCCCTTACATATACCATATCATTAAAGAAAGAATTAATAATATGAAAGGAATATTTATAATCACTTCAAATACACATAAAACAACATTATATAATAAAAAAAACAAAAAAAATTAGCATGAAAAAATCAATGAAGTAGAAGGTTAACCCAAAAATGGAAATTGGGTTAAGAATTCTCTTACCTCGGGATCCTCTTACTTCTAATGTGTTTAAACCTCTAGTATAATGATTAAAAGAGTTTTATAAATATTTAATGAAACATATTAAATTTTATATCACCTTATATGATAATTTTATAACATCATTCCACCCATTTATTAATAATATTATGTTATTTCCATTATTTCGGGTGGATTCTTTACATGGTCTCCATGGTCAATTCGTAATGTATTTTCTTATATAATGGAAGAGAAACTCAAGAAGTTGAATGAAATTATATTAATACGTTTCTATAATATTAAATTATACCATAAATCATTTTGTTTTCAGATGTGATGATGATTCATTAGATAAATCATTAATGATATTCGTTTAGATCATTTTAGCGGTTCTTTGATAATCACAAGCTAGTTTTGTTATGTAATTTAATATTATGTATATATGTTAATTATATAAAAAAGTGGGATATATAAAAAAAATTAAAATCTTTTTCAACCATTAAAATGGTTTTATGACCATCTATGATGGTCGTAATGGAAATTGAAAACACATCGTCCACGATGTTAGTAATTCGACACATCAAAAACAATGTTTTTTATTTTTAGAATAAATGGAAGAGGAAAAGATGTATGATGATGAATTATTCCATAAAAATGATAAAATTATTGAATATATATGATACTATAGTTTTCATTCCTCTTGGATAAGTGGAGGTGAAGAGAGTATGTGAAAAGAAAAAGAATTGAAAATAAAAGGAAATGAAAGTGGATTTTTACCTTTTGATCTCTTCTCCTTGAGATCCTCATTAAGGCCCTTGATTTTGGAATTTTAGTGAGAACCGAGGGTCTTGGAAGTGGTTAAGAGGTTTGGGAAGAGTATTTTATAGAATTTGGAAAAATTTCAATCCTTGATAGGTGTGAGGAGAATAGGGGCAAGGGTGGTATTTATAGTGGAGGAGGGGGGGATTGATTATTTTATTCATTAGTTTATTAATTTTCTTCAAGACTATTAATAGATTGAGAATTTTCATAAAATAAATTCAAATAATCATGGTATGTTCGATATTTTGGTGCTTACATCATCCATGATGTTAGGAATATTGTATTTATCTTATAATTCATATATATCGTAAATTATCGTATTGCATTGTTCACAAGAAAATTCAAGTATTTCAGAAAAATCTCAAAAATTCACCCCAACCATTTTTTGACATGTACAATTAAAAAATTAACTCCATTTTAACAAAATAACTTTCTAGATATGATAAATTTAATTTTTTTAAATCATAATTTATTCAAAAAATAACAATTTTTAAAGTATGACTTATTTTATAACACCTTGAAAATTTAATCAATGTCTAATTAAATTATATTACAACCATAAGACAATAAAATATTAATTTATTATGCTATTTTATGAAAATAAATTTTCTTTCAAATCATTAAATTTATAATAAAATTATAATTAAATATTATTGACTTATAAAAATACCAACACATAATTTATCATTTACAAAACATTTATTCATTTATTCCATTATATAAATATATATTTATTACACTTAGAATATTCATAAATTTTATTTATACTCTCATAGGTGATGATAATATTCTATTGTCCAGATTACTATTTCTAATGGTCATGTTACTATTCCTAATGTTATGTTACTATTCCATCAGTAGAAAATCGTAAATTTCTATAAATAAAAATTATTTCAATATAAATTTATAATGAATTTTGATATATAATTATATAATAAAAAAAATTATAAGTACCTAGGTTGTTGTACTTTAGAGATATTCTTAATTGAAGACATTCATCATTGAATAAGAAGAATAGTATTCACTCAGTTGAAGCCGTAAGTGTGATGTTCAACCTATACCATCAACAAAACAAACAGTTTTGATTTATTGGATTTTTTAATACTTGGAATCAATCATGGATCAAGTGTCTGATTATTTTACTAAGATTTGGATATCGAGTTCCTTATAAATCAATCAGAATTCTATGTTTAGCCTTGTTGTAAATGTTTCAACTATCTGCACTCAATTGTGGATTTTACAATCTTATGATAAGAGGACCATTCTTGGGAAAATCACAAAAATTGTAGAGAAAGAATTGGTGGAGTGGAATAGGTTATCTTTGTGCCCCAAACCCCTATAGAAAATGTCGTGCTCTTCTTTATAGTTTTCCCACATCTCATATTATTTATAGAATAGATCTTTGCACATCTTTATAATTTTCAAGGAAAGTTAAAATTATTAATTTGTTAATATTATAAATAATACACAATTCACCCTCCATATTGTGTATCTTGGTTTTATTTTATCCTAAAAATTGGTATCAAATGGGAGATTCTGTAATGGTTCTCTAGAAAGATCAAAAATATATAGTCTATACAAAGGACAAATGTCAATGGCTGGACTGAGAGAAGGTATGTCTATGTTTTTGTATTCATATTTTAATGGTGAAACAATTAAATAAAATATAAAAATATATTATTAAATATGGAAAACAATTCCCTTATGTTTACATCCTAAGAGCATTGAAATATATCAAGAGAAGATGATATAATCCCAAAATATTTAGACTGCTCGGAGTAAGACATGGAACTGGATCAATTATATATAAAGTTTATAAAATTCTAGAAAAGAAAAAGAGGCATAAAAAATACATCAATGAAGATGAAAAAGTATCCAAAGATTAAGATTCTAAGAATGCAATTAGATTGGTCATATTAGACCTGATTTTACCCAATTGAAGGAATAAAGAAGTAAAATGGAAAATAAAAATCTGAGGAAATATGACTATGATTATAAAGGGAAAAGATCCATGAAAGCTACATGGATTGAATTTAAAGACTCTAGAAGAAATTATAAATATGATTTAGAGAAAGATACACAAAATGTCAATCCAACTTATGCTTTATGACTGAAGAAGATGAAGTGGTACAATCCTATCACTCTTCTTCTTCTGATATTGATAGTTTCTCAAATAGAAAACAAGCTAGTTACTACTCGATGCTGGAAGAAAAATATGACTCTTTAATAAGAAGCAAAAATCATTTAAAAACTTTCACAGTGTTGTTTTTGGAGAAAAATATACAATTATAAAAAAACATCAAGAACTAATTCAAAAATTAAATTCATCTACATCAAAATGCATTGTTCATGAAAAAAGGATAAATGAATTACAGGATGAAGTGGAGTCTTATAAAAGTTATGCTAGTATTTTAACTAGTGGAAAAAATCTAAATTTTATTCCTGGAAATAATTTTATTAAAAGAGAAATTTATGGAATAAGAAGTAAGGGTGAAAATAAAAAATATACAAAAATTATTTTGTTCCTAATTATAAAAATGATACATGGTATTATTGTGGAATAAAAGGACATTTTTATAATAACTATTACATAAGAAATCCAAAAATATATGGAATAAACATTGTTTTATTTCTAAATGTATCTCGGGATTAAGTGATACGAATTTTGTAAAATTATGGAAAATATGGATTCCCAGATCATTTCTTACTGGTACAACTAGAGCCAAGAATATATGGGTACCAAAATAAAAAATGTTTAAATTATTTTACAGGACAAATAATACATGAAAAAAAAATGTTATATGGTATATGAAAAATGGTCGATCAAGATATATGAGTGGATACTCTTTCAACTTCCATACACTGACAAAAATGGAAGGAGGACTAGTCACCTTCAAAGATAATGAAAAAGGAAAGATAGTTGGAGTTGGAAATACTGGAGATTCAAAGTCAATAAAAATCAACAAATTAATAAATGTACAAGAGATAAACCACAAATTAATAAATATTTCTAAACTTTTTTTAGAATATATTTTATGTTTATTTCTCTAACTATTTCTACACCATTTTTAAATATAAAATGCACAAATTAAGTGTGGAAAGAACTGAAAATGTTTGTACTTTGGATCACAATTACTTGTGTGTATAAAAATTGAACTATATAAATATTAATAAAATGGATCCATAGATCAATAATATGATACCTCTACACCACAATATATTTATTTTATTTAAGTCATATAAGAAACAATTTGTTTCTAATTTTTTAAGTCTTTTTATTGGTAATTATAGATTTTGTGATGAATGTAAAATTCTCAAACAACACAAATAATATTTCAAATCAATGAAAAAGGTTTGTACATATAAACCTATATAACTTATCCACAAGGATTTTTTTGGCCCATAAAGAGTCGAAAGTTTGGCTGGTAAATTATATTTCTATGTTTTAAATGATGAATTTTAAATATTTAGTTGGGTTTATTATGTAAAATTTTAATGTGAAGTATTAACTGTGTTTGAAATATTTTGTAAAAATTTTAGGATACAAATTATTATAAAATAATTTTATTAATAAGTGATAATGGTGGATAATTTTTGAATTTGGAATTAAATTCTTTTTTCACAAATCTGGTTATTAAACACACCTTTTTTCACCAAGAACACCTCAACAAAATGGAATTGTTGAATGAAAAACATTTAACTATTCAAGAAATGGTAAGGAATATTCTAAATGAATACAACCTTGTGTCATATTTCTGGGTAAAAGCTGTAAGAATAAATTTCTAGATCATGAATAGAGTTTTAATAAGACCAATTATTAAAAATACTCCTTAAGATCTTTTGAATAACTAAAAAGATAATGTAAAGTACTTTAATGTATTAAGATGAAAGGTCTATTTCATGAATAATAAAGAAAAAATTAGTAATCTCAATCCAAAGGATGATGAAAGAATCATTCTAGGATATTCTGATATGTCTAAAGATTATAGAATATATAATAAAAGGTCTGGTATTGTTAAATAATCGGTTCATGTGAAGTTTGATGAAACTAAACCTTTCATTAAAAAGAAAAATCAAAGAGATGAGAAATTATATTCTTTTGATAACATGATAATTTAAACTTTGAAGGCTCGTTCTGAAAATATTTTAGAATAAATTCAGTTTAGTCCAGATGAACATGAAACAAAAAAACATGAAAGTGTCTTGCCTAGAGAGATTTGATCCTTAAAAGACAATCCATTAGAAACTATTATACGAAATATATATTTCAGAGTTTTTAAAAGAATAAATATAGGAAACGTAGTTGAATTTTAAGCATTTATATGTCAATTAGAACCTACATCTATTGAATAAGATTTAGATGATGAAAATCGGTTATTAACTATTCTGGTAGAGCGTAATCAATTGAGTATAAATAAAGATTGGTAATTAGAAGCTAAACCTTCCAATTTTCCAGTAAAAGAAACTAAATGGATGTTTAGAAAAAAAAGGATGATCAATAGACCATAACTAGAAACAAATCAATATTAGTAGCAAAAGGACACAATCAGGAAGAAGTAACATATTAAGATGAAACCTTTGCACTTGATTCTAGATTAGAGCCAATAAGAATCATGTTAGCTTATTAATCTCATAATAATTTTAAATTATATAATATAGATGTTAAATATGCCTTTTTAAATGGATGTCTAATGGAGGTTGTTTAAATTAAATGACCACTTGGTTTTGAATACACTCAAAAACTGGATTCTATTTTTAAACTTACTAAATATCTTTATGGATTTAAATAATTACCAAGATCTTGGTATGAGTTATTAATTTTTATTATTATAAAATATATTTTCTATAATATTTTAAGTTACTACTATTTTGAAGAAAACCATTTGATCTAATATATAATTATTGAAAATTTATGTTGATTATGTTATTTTTTTACCAACAAATAAAAATATTGGTAATGATTTTTTAAATATCACGAAAAAAATTGAAATGTGTATGATGAGAGACTAATTTTTTTTAGATTTAAAATGTATCAAAAATATTATGGAAATGTTTTAAATAAAATTAAATATATTATTGATTTTTTGAAAAAGTTTAAACTAGAAAATAGTAAGACATATACAACTCCCATGTGTACTAATGTAAAACACGATTTGAATGGAACTGGGAAACTAGATGAAAACAAGATATAAAAAGTTATTGTTGTTAGTTTATTATATATTACTTCTAGTAGACCATAAATAATGTTTTATGTATATCTATGTGATATATTTCATTCAAACCCAAAATAATACCATCCTGGTGTAATTAATAGGATTTTTAGAAATTTAAAATGTAATATTTTACAATATCTACTTTACACAAAAAATTTTGATTTTAATTTAATTTCATATTCATATGCTGACTTTAAAGGATGTAGATTATATATAAAAACAACTTCAGAGACCTATCAATTTTTAGGGGAATCATTATTATCATGGTTGATTAAGAAACAACATTTAGTTAGTATCCCCTAGCATATGAGGTGGTGTACTTGAGTCCATGTAGTAACCAATCCTTCTATAGGTCCTATAGTCAGTCAGCTCGGGACATTACAAAGTGGTATCATAGGGGTTTTATATTTATTTGTCTTAATTTTTTCAGTTGGTATAAAAGAGATTAGGAAAGTGTTGGCTCTTGGTAAATAGTTGTGTAGGGGAGTGATCAACCCACACATAGGGAATGTCCAAGTGGCGAAATATGGGAATTCTATTCATATTGTTTTTTACAGTTGATTATGATTTCACCTTGAGTTATTGGTATAATTTTTACTAGTTACTGATTTATTACATTTTTTCCATGGATGATTTAGAAAGGAAATGAAATTAACTTCATTATTATAGGAACATATAGAATCACATCCCATGAATATGTTTTTCAATGTAGATTGAATTTTTAGGCTATTTGAAAAAAAATTAGGTTTTTGTATTTGTACTAGAATGCCCTTTATATACCATATTAGGTATTACAGAAACATGCATAGTTTTATGCCTAACTGATTATTTCTATAGCAGGATTATTTATATAAAATGATTTTTCGTTTATTTAGTATGTTTGATTTTAAAAAAATATTCAATTACTTTAGTGTATAATTAGCATATTTATATGTGTACCATGTTTGGGTGTTTCCTTTCTTACCTAGTAGGATGTTGTGTTTATTTTTTTACTCTTCTGTGCGTATTTAGCGTGTCTCCATATATTTATTACTTGCGACAAAATTCTTAGTAGTAATTTTTTTATACGATCAGTTTATAAAGTGTCATCATCAAACTAAATGGTGTTTTCCTATATATATTTCTCGAGTGAAACCATAAATAACCAATCATGACATGTTTGATCCATGATCCATTGGTTACATGGGATAAAACATACTGGTTGCAATTAAATTTGATCCAATTTGCTATCTATAAAATGTATGAGTGATTTATAAATTGCAAAATGGTGACCCATATAATTGAACAATTTTATATAGGCTGTATATACAATGAGATTGTAATATAAATGTAAAATATGTTAAATTTAGTTTTTAATTGAAATGGTTGCCTTTATAAAGTATTGTAACTCTATCTCTTGGGCATGGCGACCCATAAGAATGAATTTTTATGTGAACAATTGAAGCCAAGTTGGTTTTTTGGGGAATGTTTATTATATGTTAACCCACTATGAGATTTTGAAAATTGAATGATTAAATAAACTAATATGGTTTATGGACCCAGATTGGATATAATGGAACCTGTGTAGGTCACATTATGCCTCAGTATTTAACTCTATTGGTATATGATTATAATATATAAGGATGGTTACTTAAAGTATCAAAAAATTATTATATGGAATTACATATAAACTTACGGTGGAATATTACTTTAAAAGTCCCCATTTTATTTATAAAAATTCAATTATCTAATTTTTTTCTTTATTATTTCTATGTGGAGTTAGTTAATTAAAAATTCCAATTAAAACAAAAAGTTTTTTCCTCTATAGATTGGAGTTGAGATTTTATTTAACTAAACCAATTATGAAATCCTATAATTAAATAAATTATTTTTAACATATTTTTTTAATAAATTTCCTAATTGTGAAACTATATCAGTTAAATAATTAATTTTTGAAATGATGTTATGTATAACTTGCCTATGTGACTTGTGGCATTTTCTAAATAAACTTCATTGCTATTTCATTTCATAAATGGTGATTTTTTTAGTAAAAACTGAGACCTTTATATATCTGAAAAACAAATCTTAATAAGTGTGGTAGCTTTATGAAACATTAATGGTGTTCTTGGTTAAAACCCTTTTGCAATCGTAGTTTAAATCCTTAAAGAGTTTTTCCTTAGAACTATAATGTGAGCGTTACACATAGGCCTCTTCTTATATTGCATGAACCTATGTGGAATGTGGTAGAGCCTAGTTATATCTTCAATGTGGCATATTAATGGGGTCAATAGATTCTTCTTCTTAAAGTGTTTAGACCATTGTAGGTAGTTCCCTCATAACCTTAAACTCTAGCTAAATGCTTGTGAACCATTCATACATGGGGCTTCGTTTTTCCCACATATGATTATTACCTTCTAAAATGAAACATAGGTTTTATAGGTGGTCATTAGGATTTTTGAACCTTTTTATGTCTGTGATCATCAAGTAATTTTCAATATCAGTTGGTTAGACATACCCAGGGCATGATCAATCGCTTAATAGTTTGTGTTTTCCTTCTTCTTCTTCCACTTCACAAGTGGATGAATCAGGAGGTCATCAGCTGGATTATATTTGTACAAGATAATACCACTTTGGAATAGATCTTTTATGGTATATCAGATACCAGGATGCGTAGTGATGATAATACTATGGATAGTATCTAGCATGTGTCATTTTACTTGAGAAATATTGGGGTAGTATGCGTTGATACACGTGGTACCCGTCCAGTTGGTAAAAGTGGTACAACGGACCATGTGTGTTCAATTATAATTACTTAAAGCCTTTATATTTTATGATTGAATCATGTGTTATCCCTAGAGTAGAGTGACCTAGGTATTGTATGAAATCAGACCCAATCTAATGTCCAGGATGAAGTTATAAAGAGTATCGGGGGTTTTGACAAGTATGTATAGTTGCAAGGATTTTTTCCATGATGTTATGACATGCACAATAATAACTTAGGATGAGAACCAATTGTATGTTTAAAGTAAATTTATCATAGTGAACATGTAAGTAACAATTATATCTATTCATTCAGTTTAAGGCTTACAAAAAGTGTTTTAAACAACTATAGGACCCACTATTAGTGGTTTACAGAGTGTGGGTGCAACGACCCAATGTTTTTCAACGTAAATTACATTATTGTAAATATGTCATAAAATCCCATGAAAACACAAAATAATGAACTACTAGGTGCTAAGTGACCTTTAAACAGATGTTTGTCACTTCTATGTTTGGAATTTTGAAAATCTGACATACACGGTTGTAATCAGTAAGTTATTTAGAGTGAAATAAGAAAAAGTTAATTTTTGGTGAATACTAACCTACACTTATGAATAGTATAATAACATTATTAATAGTGATATAAATTAATGAATACTAACCTTACCTATGATAATATATAACTAATATTCAAGTTGAGAGAATTATATACCTATGTTTTAGAATAAGTAAACAATTGTTTTTAAAATGGTTTTTGATACTAAATTATGATTTTTATTAAATATTAAAATAGTAATATTTAAAAAATTATTTTTTTTAAAAAAGGGATTCATTTTTATATTCTACACGATGAAAAATGGTTGGGGTGAATTATTGGGATTTTTCTGAAATACTTTAATTTTTGATGAATATTGAAATACCATAATTTAAAAAATAAGCTAAATAAGCTAATTATAGAGTCATGCATGATGTTTCGCTGATGTAAGACCAATTTTTCTGGGATCAAATGATAAAATTAATATTCATGGTCATGGAAAACTCACTATTCCTAGTCTTGTGGGGAAATAATAAACTAATGAATTTTATATTTGGAAAACCCCTCTCCCTCCACTATAAAAACCGCCCTTCACAGCCTCATTTCCTCACACCTCTTAAGATTATGGCCTTGTCTAAACTCTTCCCAAGAATCTTCCCTAGACCCTCCCCTACGTCCTAGAGCTTCTGGTCTCATCAAAAGACCAAGCCTAGATTTTTTAAGGAGGATCTCAAGATGAGGATTCAAGAGGTATTTCCTCTCTCTCTTTTTCCTTTAAATTCCTTTCAATTTCATGTTATTTTCTTATTCTCTCCCCACCTATATTCATCCACATCATATGGTAAAACTAGTATAATAAATATAAAATATTTCTATTATACTAATGGGAAATTATACCATCCAACCCACTTCTATTTTTCCTTTTATGTTATAAAAGACAACGTTTTTCGTAAGGTGTTAATCTATCACCTTCAAGAAAGACATGTTTTCTTTTTCCATTTCTACCTTTAGATCTGTCCATTAAACCATTTTTATGGTTTAAACAGAATATTTTATGTGTATTATGTCCTGTTTAATGTTCTAGAACTATCTTATGTACATGTTACTAAATGGTTGATCAAAACAAGTTCGCAGTGGTCGAAAACCCGCCCAAAATAACCCAAACAATCATCATTTAATTCTTATCTAACGATTCATCAACATGGTATATAATATAACTCATTATAAGATCATTTAAAAAAATTTAATATCATTAATTACAATAAATATCATTTCTGTATGTTTATCCATGTTCTACCCTAAGTTTCATTCAATAATACAAGTGAACCACTCAAGAAGACCATAAAAACGCACATTGCCAAACAATCTTTTTAAACCCCATAACTCATCAAAAGGCCCATAAAATAACATAATGAACCCAAAATGAACCATATTCATGTATAAAAGGTTATTAAATTTTCAATTAATGAATATAATGTGGTTATATAGGACATTATAGAAAAAAACCATTTGGATACAAGGTAAGGGGAAATTCTCAAACCAAATTTCATCCTTCATGTTCTCCCTCTTTCACATCATTTTTGATATGATTATTACTTAAACATAATTTGTTCGTCATTTTCATTCCTTTTTGGGGATATAAATGTTTACCACTAGTGTTTATGTCAAATAAAATGTTTTCCAAAAGAACTCTTCTTTTAAGAACTCACCTTTTACTTCTCACTCAAGGTTGACGGTTCTTATAACAAGTATGTTATTCCCTCATTCTTTTGAATAACCAATGTTTATAAATGTATTATTATGATATGACACCCATTACTTTCCATGGGTTAGTTATGATCATTTTTTATATATGATCATTGTGGCATGCATGATAAACAATAATGTTATGATGTGATGGGTGCGCCCTGAATTATATAGCCTAATATGAATGTTTCAATGTGACGAGTGCGCCCAGAATTATACATCACTCCAATGCATTGGGTAATGTGATTAATCTCATGAATTAATTTGAAATGATGTGTGAACAAGATTAGATCTTTTTTCACAAATATGTGTGGTAGTTAACCACTAATACATGATGTTTCATTTTTTATGCATTGCACCATTTCAGGTATTTTATTTATGCATCCTCTCATGTTCATGATTCTTGCCTATGATATGATTATGCTCACCCCATGCTATATTGTTCTTATCTGTTCTTTTACTGGGATTTTAGATCACCCCTTTTTATGTATATCCTTAGGTGGATATATGTATTAAGAAGAGATCAAGTTCCAATAAGAAGCTAGAGAATAAGAAATTAAATAAATGTTTATTTTTGATGTAGTAATTGTTATGTATGGTCCTTGTTTTCCCGAGACACTAAAACATTGGATCCTCTATGTGTAATACTATTATGTTTTTTATCTTTAAAATATTGTAATATTAATGTATGAAAAGGTTTGGTTTCTATATTTGGTATCAATGGAAAGGTTTAGTTAATTTGGGAATTAGGATTAATGAACCCTAGAGAAAACCTCTAGTATGAGACTAAGTACAAATATGCAGACAAGAATATTTACATAGGGATCCCATATGTTATTTTTTATAATAAATAGTACAAATGAATAATTTATTCAAGAATTTTTTACTTATTTTTTGTTATATCATTTTCTATTTTAGAAAATGGTGGGAACAAGGAGAAACCATACCAACAACTCATGCGAGGGACAATGCAATGATTTCCCGAATGACACCCCCAATGATTTGGGAGGTGGAGTGCAGAACTTCATGAGAATTCTTACCCAACTATCTCAGGTTAGGAACAAAAACCATAATAATGGGGAACATCCACCTTCACCAAAGAGGGAGTAACTGGATATCGAATGTTTTATTTGGAAATAACCATTGATGTTTAGTATAACTTTTGATCCACTACTTATGGAACAGTGGGTCAACTCCACGGAGAAGATATTTTCTGTGATTTACTATTCTGAGATAGTAAAGGTGACACTATCCATTTATTGTCTATATAGAGAGTCCAATAAATGGTGGGATTTTTTTAAGAACATTGTGACAAGGGATGAAATTTAAGAGATGGATTGGGAAGACTTAAAGATAATGTTTCATAAAAAGTATTTTTAAAGAACTCTTCACACAATGATGGAGAGAGAAATCCTAGAGATCGGGAAAAAAGTAGAAGAATCTATCACAACCTACGAAACTAATTTCACAAGGATTTAAAGGTATGCTTCGGGTTTTGTTTTCAACAATGATAGAAAAATTGATAGATTCTTTAGTGGATTAAAACCACACCTTTGAAAGGATCTTGAAATTTGAGACTTTAGGAGTTATGAAGAAGTTGTTAGATGTTCTCTCAAAGTGGAGATGGAGTTTGGTTAGTGGTCTCATGGATATGGTGATAAGAAATTAAAGATAGAGTTTCAAGCCGGTGGATCTAATGACAAATGTGAGAAGAAAACTAAATGAACCACATGCCAAAAATGTGGGAAGTTACACCATGGGAACTGCCTCAAAGGGACAAGGAAGTGCTTAAAGTGTGGGAAAAAAGGACACCATGATCAAGAGTGTCAAAAAGTCATGGAAAGTAAGTATAATGTAGGGGAAGAAGGGATAGAACAACCCATGGTTCAATGCAACAATTGTAGGGAGCTAGGGAACTATGCAAGCCAGTGCACTAAACCTCGAGTTCTCGAGGGTAATCAAAATCAACAGCCACAAAATCCAAAGGTACAAGGGAAGGCATATTCCATCACTACTGCAGAAGTGGAGAAAGATAATGAAGTCATACAAGGTACACTTCCTATTCACTCAATAATGGAAAAAGTCTTATTTGATTCTGGTTCTATGCAATCATTTATATATTGAATGTTTTCTAGAACTATAGAATCGAAGCCCCGAAACCTTGAAGTAGAGATATCTTTAAAAACACCAAGTGGTGAAATCATCGCAACCCAAGTGTTTGACTATTCTCCTGTTGGCATATGTGGGAATATTCTTCCAACGAATATCGTAATACATCACTTGGTGGAATTAGATGCTATAATGGGAATGGATTTGCTCTCATTATATAGATCACATAAAAACTATCAGGAAAAGGAAATATCTTTTCAAATTATGAACTATCCCATGATCATATAAAAATTCATTTAAGATCGTAAGTCTCCTTTGAAAAATATTTCAATGGTGTGGGTGTTGATTCCCTATGAAGAAACATACCTCTCCCATATGGTTGAGTGGAATGAAAGTTCAAACCTTGCGGAAATGCAAATCATGAGGGAATACAATGATGTATTTCTCGAAGAGTTACCCAGAATTCCCTTGGATCATGAGGGAATATGGTGACATATTTCCTGAAGAGTTACCCAGAATTCCCCGAGATATTGAGGTGGAGTTCAAAATAGAACTCATACCCGGAGCTACTCCTGTCTCAAAATGTACCTATAGGATGGTTCTAATCAAACTGGATGAGTTAAAGAAGTAGTTCCAAGATCATCTAGAAAAAGGGTTCATATTCCCTAGTGCATCACCTTGGGGTGTGCCAGTGCTCTTTGTGAAGAAGAAGGATGGCACAATGCAACTGTGTATTAATTATCGGGAACTCAACAAGATCACCATAAAGAAAAAGTATCCTTTTCCAAGGATTGATGACTTTTTTGATCAGTTTAGAGGAGATAAATACTTCTCAAAGGTGGATCTTCATTCTGGATATTTTTAGCTAAAGGTGAAGAAGGAAGATATTCAAAAGACTACCTTCTGTACAAGGTATGGGCACTATGATTTTTTGGTGATGCCCTTCGGACATATAATGCCCCTGCAATCTTCATGGATTTGATGAATAGAGTCTTTAGAAATTACCTCAGAAAATTTTTGGTGGTGTTTATTGATGATATTCTCATCTACTCTAAGTGAAAGGAGGAACATGATGAATATCTAAGACTTGTGTTGAAGACATTGAGAAAATATAATTTGTATTCCATGTTCAGAAAGTGTGACTTTTGGATGATACAAGTCATGTTCTTCGGACATGTGATCATAAGTGAGAGAATTTCTGTAGACCCTTCAAAAAAAAGGTGATTAATGAATGGACCAAACATTCTAGTGTCATAGAAATCCATAGTTTTATTTGGATTAGCTAGGTACTACCTACTTTTTGTGAGAAATTTCTCATGATAGTCAATACCTCTAACAAAGTTAACAAGGAAATGGGTAAAGTATGTCTAGATGGAAGAATGTGAGGGAAGCTTCAAGGAGCTAAAGAGATGGCATATCACTGCACCTATACTCACACTACTGAAAAGTGGATAAATTATTGTGATATATAGTTATTCTTTAAAGAAAGGATTGGGTTTTGTACTCTTGAAAAATGAAAATGTGATATCCTACACCTCACAGAAGTTAAAGATCCATGAGAAAAACTATCTGACACATGATCTAGATATGGCAGCCGTGAGTTTTGCCTTACAAATCTTGTGGCACTACCTTTATGGTGAGAAGTGTGACATATACATCGACCACAACATCCTAAAGTATATATTCACACAAAAGGATCTCAACATGCGTCAAAGGATATGGTTAGAGCTAACCAAGTATTACGATTGCTCTATTAACTATCATGCTAGAATGGAAAAAAAGGTAGCTGATTCTCTAAGTAGAAAAGAACATGCTACTCTATCTATGTTAGGGATTGAGAAAGATATTATATTCTTGGATATGCAAAGAATGGATTTAGAAATCCAAAGGGAAGGGGATATTTCCTACCTTTCCCAAATGATTGTGCAACCATCTATCTAAGAGAATATTAAGGAAACACAAAGGGATGATGTAGAGATACAAAAGAGGGTGAATGCAGTAAAGGAAGGGAATCTACAAGTGTTCCATATAGATGATGATGGTGTGATTCAGTTTGGAACACAACTTTGTGTGCCTTCATCAGCTTGGATAAACAAGGATCCATTAGAAAAGGCACATAGATCCACATTCTCTATCCATCCTGGGAGTACCAAGATGTACTGTGATCTCTGAGAACACTTCTAGTGGGATAACATGAAGAAGGATATTACAGATTATATATCAAGTTGCTTGGTATGTCAGCCAGTTAAATTAGAGAGAAAAAAGTCCAAAGGGATGATGCATACATTAACTATACCCATATGGAAATGGGAGAATGTCACTATGGACTTTTTCATGGGTATCCCAAAGATGTCCAAGGGAAATAATGTGATATGGGTTGTGGTTGACCGACTCCCCAAGACTGCCCATTTTATATCTATTTGGGAGGACCTCTCGCCCAAAAAACATTCAAAGATATCTGTAAAGAAAGTGGTGAAATTTCATGGTGTTCCACTCTCAATTGTCTCCGACCGTGATGCAAGGATCACATCAAAATTCTCAAGGAGTCTCCAATATGATTTGAGTACTGAATTAAATTTCAGCATAACTTATCACCTTCAAACTGATAGCCAATCTAAAAAGACTATTTAGAATCTTGATGATATACGAAAGTATGCTCTCTAGAGTTCAAAGGTGGATGGGATAAAAATATCCCATCGGTTGAGTTCTCATTCAACAATAGATTCCACTCGAGTATTTAGATGGCTCCATACGACTCATTATATGGAAAGTGATGTAGAACTCCAACCAGTTGGGATGAAGTTGGAGAACGAAATCTACTTGGACCCAATATTGTGAAAGAGATGATAGAAAAGGTTCAAGTCATCCAGAAACACATCAAAGCTACTTGGAGTCATCAAAAGAGCTAAACTGACAACCGTCAAAGGGACTTAGAGTTCGATGTTAGAGATAAAGTCTTCTTTCATATACCCCCATGGAAGAGAGTCACACGGTTTGGAATGAAAGGGAAGATAAGCCCAAGGTACATTGTCCCCTTTGAGATCCTTGACCGCATATAAGTCATGGCCTATCGGCTTGCACTTCCACTAAATATGGCACATGTTCATTATGTGTTTCATGTATCACTCCCGAGGAAGTACATACCTGATCCCTCACATATACTGAAATCAAAGGTGGTATAGTTGGAAGATGATCTTTCCAATGAGGAGCAGCCATAGAGATTTTGGACCGGAGAGATAAGGTTATATGCAACAATACAACCCACCATGTCAAAGTGTTGTGGATGAATAATAATTTTGAAGAAGAAACTTGGGAACCTAATGAGGCGATGAAGGAGAAGTACCGTAACCTGTTTGTGTAAAGTAAAATTTCGAGGGCGAAATTTCATTAGTAGGGAAGAATGTAATGACCCAATGTTTTTCAATGGAAATTATCTTTTTATAAATATGTCATAAAATCACATGAAAACACAATATAATGAAATACCAAGTGATAATTGATCTTTAAACCTAAGTTTTTCACTTTTGTCTTTTGAATTTTGAAAATCTGACATACACAGTTGCAATTAGTAAGTTATTCAGAGTCCAATAAGAAAAAACATAATTTTTGGTGAATATTAACCTACCCTAATGAATAGTAACATACCCTTATTAATAGTGATAAAACCTAATGAATAGTAACCTTACCTATGGTAATATATAAATAATATTGAAGTATAAAGTATGATATTACTATATTTTAGAATAAGTAAATGACTTTTTTAAAACTGGTTTTTGATACTAAATTAGGATTTTAATTAAATATTAAAATAAAAATATTTATAAAAATATTTTCAAAAAATGGAATTTTTTTTTGGATTCCACACATCAAAAAATGGTTGGGTTAAATTTTTGGGCTTTTTCTGAAATACATGATTTTTTTATGAATAGTGAAAAATTATAATTTACAAAATAAGCTAAATAATCTAATTTTAGTGTCATGCATGATGTTCAGCTGATGTAAGCCAAACTGTTTTGGGATCACATGATAAAATTATTTTTCTTGGTCATGGAAAACTCACTATTCCTTGCCTTTTGGGAAAATAAAAAACTAATGAATTTTATTTTGAGAAAACCCATCTCCCCTCCACTCTAAAAACCACCCTTCACATCCTCATTTCCCCACACCTCTCAAGCTTCAGGCCTTGTCTAAACTCTGCCCAAGAATCTTCTATATCCCCTCCTCCACGTCCTAGAGCTTCTGGTATCATCAAAATACCAGGCATAGTTTTTTTAAAAAGGATCTCAAGAGGATGATTCAAGAGGTATTTCCTCACTCTCTTTTTCCTTTAAATTCCTTTCAATTTCAAGTTCTTTTATAATTCTCACCCCACCTATATTAATGCACATGGTATGGTAACTTCAGTATCATAAAAATACTATAATTTTTTTATAATAATGGTATATTATACCATTCAACCCCCTTCTCCTTTTCTTTTTATTTTATAAAAGAAAACGTTATTCGTAAGGTGTTAATCTATCAGCTTCAAGAACGACATGTTTTCGTTTTTCCATTTCTACCTTCATATCTGGTCATGAAACCATTTTCTATGGATTAACCATAATATGTTATGTGTATTATGTCTTATTTAATGTTTTGTAACTAACTTATGTACATATTACTAAATAATTTATCAAAACATGTTTGTTGTGGTTAAAAAACTGCCATAATTAACCCCAAAAATCATCATTTAATTCTTATCTAATGATTCATCCACATGGTATACAATATAATAGATTATAAGATCATTCAAACTTCTATAATATCATTAATAACATGAAATATAACATCTGGATGTTTATCCATTTTCTACACGAACTTTCATTTTAGAATACAAGTGAACCACTCAAGAAAACCATAAAAATGAACATTCCCGAACAATGTTTTTAAATCATATAACTCATCAAAAAGACCATAAAATAACATAATGAAACCAAAATAAACCCTATTCATGTATAAAAGGTTCTTTAATTGTCATTTAATGAATTTAATGTGGTTATACAGGACATTAAACCAAAGAAAGTGTTCTAATATAAGCTAAGGGGAAATTCTCGAACCCAATTCCATCCTTCAGGTTCTCCCTCTTTCAACACATTTTAAATATGGTTATTCCTTAAAAATTATATTTTCATCATTTTCTTTCCTTTTCTGGGATATTCATGTTTACCACTAGTTTTTATGTCAAACAAAATGCTTTCCAAAAGAACTCTTCTTTTTAGAACTCACCTTTTACTTCTCACTCAAGTTTGACGGTTCTTGAAACATATATGTTATTCCCTCCTTCTTTTGGAAACCCAATTTTTATGTATGTGTTCTTATGATATGAACCCCATTCCTTTCCATGGGTTAGTTATGTTCATTTTTTTATATATGTTCATTGTGTCATGCATGATAAATGATAATGTTATGATGTGGCGGGTGCACCCGAAATTATATAGTGCAATATGAATGTTTCAATGTGACGTGTGTGCCTGGAATTATACATAACTCCAAGGCATTGGGTAAAGTGATGGATATAATGAGTTAATGTAAAATGATGTGAGAACAAGATGCTAGTTTTTTTCACAAGTATGTGTGGTAGTTAACCAGTAAGACATGATGTTTCATTATTTATGCATTGCCACATTTCAAGTCTTTTATTTATGCTTCCTCTCATGTTCATGATTCTTGGATATGATATGATTATTCTCACCCCACGCTATATTGTTCTTATATATCCTCTTACTGGGATTTTATCTCACCCATTTTATTGTATATCCTCAGGAGACTATATGTACTAAGGAGAGGTCAAGTGCCAACAAGAAGTTGGAGAATAAAAAATTAAATAAATGTTTATGCTTGATGTAGTAATTATTATATATGGTCCTAGTTTTCCCAAGACACTACACTGTTGGATCCTCTTTGTGTAATACTATTATATTTATTATTTATAAAATGATGTAATATTTATGTATGAAAATGTTGGGTTTCTATAGTGGGTCATGGGATGAGCTCCCCTTTTTCAATAAATATGATGTCGAGGACACTTCTAATGTTGGGAAAATCACATAAATATATCAAATGAGTGCTCTTAAATGTATAGGGTACACAACTAAGAAGGACCATTCAAAAATGGCCAGTGCTTATTTTGAATTCCATGTGGCTGGTGAGATTTTAAAGGTTTTGATTCTTACGAGGCATCACAATGATAATATGGTTGGATGTTTACAGAATCATTGAATGACAAATTTAGTCAGGGATATACTTTAGTGGCTATTCTTGAGTGATCATGAAATACCTCAGTAGTACAGGAATCATGGTCATGTTGAAATGAAACTTTAGAAGAGGTGGTCTGATATTTTTTCCTAGTGTAGTTGGAATGTGGTTGGTTTGAAACTATATGATCACCTTATATTATTTTTAGTGGGAGTGTCTAGGGTCCTTTGTTTTGAAATAAATTGAACCATCATAGTGTACTTTCAAATTAATTGTGTTCAATTCCCCTACCTTGATATTATATAGGTAATCCAAGAGAGAGTTAGTTAAACACCTTGTTAAACAGAAATGATGTAGATGTTCAACTATGTACTGACGTCTCACTGTTAATTGCTATAAAATGGACTACCTTGGATGAGTTCCTTGGACTTTAGTTGATGAATGCGAGTTTACTCAGATCCTTATTTGGCTTGGATGAGATTATTTTAATCATTATTGTCTACATTGGATAAATCATGATTACATCCACATTTGTGCGCAGACATGAAATCATAATGGGATTTTTAGATTTAGACTTTACTAGAAGCCGGTTATGAGATTCAGTGAGCATACTCAGAGGAAATCATGGGGCTCCTTCTTTTAAAGGAATCATGTTTATCTTTTAAAATGTACTATTTATATAAGATGAGAAATTTTAAGGAGTGTCTAAAAATAAGGTTTGAATATATATATATATATATATATATATATATATATATATATAACTTTTGTTGCATGCTGTCAATGAGGAACCATTCCATAGAACGTCTTAGGCATGAGGTGAGTGCAATGAAAATGTCGGCCAAGGATTTTTAGAAAAATATATCTCAACCAAGATACTAAGTTCAATTATGAATTGATCATTTAATTAAGCTAATAATCATGTCATGAGCATAATTATTATTCTATGAGCACACATAAATAGACAATTCCAATAGGAGGAAGTACTTCGGTTTAGAATTGAAAATTAAGAGTTTGTAATCATTGGTGGTAAGTATAACAAATCTTCCCTTTATTACACAATATCACGTGATTTATTACATAAAATTACACTTATTTAAACCTAAAATATCAATAAGTCTAGTGTCTTTCAGAATTAGGAACATTACATTACAATTTAAAACATGGAATGCGACATCTTTATTGAAAATTTATTTAACATGCTTGTACATAAAATTTCATGGGATAACCTGAAGAAATACATATGAAATGGGTGAGATATAAAGCCCAGTGAGGGGATAAACATGGAATAAGGTAAAACATATTATAAAATTCAAATATTGAGGGTCATAAAAATATTATGAATCATAAACATGAATTATTAGACATGATATAACGTGATAAAATAAAGGAAACATGGGAAATGTTGTAGCAGTTTATAACATTGAATCATATGTTAATAATAACTACAAAAAATCATAATCGTAAAATTACCATAAAGGAAATAGGTTTACTATAACACCCCAAGATTTTATGAGAAATTCTTTTTAATTTTTTGATGTCTTGAGTTGAAAGCTACACCATGATTCTCTTGTACTATACGAAACACCATATTAGCTTGTGGTATACACAACACTATTCTTGAATTGTGTTACACAAAATTTCAAATTATTTTGGTAGTATTCATTTCATGCAAGACTGGGTATAATTTAACAACTAAATATTATAACCTAATCATTGTAATGGAAGGTATGAATAATATGAACTTCATACTAAAAATCCATTTAAATGAAGATCAGTAAGACTATAAAATAATAAAATCACTTTTTATGGATTCAATATGATGTTTAAAATTTATCTTATGTGTTTTCTACACATGATATAAGAACAAATTCATATTTTTAGATAAAAGAAGTATTTTTAAAAATATGAAGTATGGCCGCCATTTGATGGCACACCCATTTTAAATCTAATTTTTGAAATTTTTATGTATTATGTTTTAAAAAACAAACTTCTTATTTGTAAGAGGTATATAAAAATTTTCTTTGGATTATTTTTTGATATTTTTCTCATATGTTTTAAAATGTGTGGAATTTGTAAAGCTATATTAAATTTTAATTGAAAACAACTGTTTCCATCAAAATAATTCTTGTAATTAAATTATATTATTTAATGGTTTTAAATTATAAATAGAATATATATTTATCATTAAATATAATTTATGACATTAGCATTATTTTAACACCGAATTAATATTTGAAAATATTTCAATCTTTTTCATTATTTTAACTTTTAAAAAAATCATTCTCTCTTTTCGAAAACATGAATAATTTTAAATTAATTAAAAAACATCAATTTTTTGAATTTTGAAAAATGGATTCCATATTTAGAATCTATAGGTCCAAATTATTTAATTTTTTTATTTTTGGGTGTTATGAATAATAACTTCAGTAATTTTTTTTAATACGGTAAAAGGGAAAACAGGTAATTAAAGGTAAGAATATTATAATAAAATAAACCCAAACACTTGCCTTAATATTATTCTATGAGTGTGTTTCAACTTAAATCATCCTTCGGTCAAAGTGGTGTCCATTAGAAGCCACTTTTATTAGATTATGACATTTAATTTATTTTATTTGAACAAAAGTTAAATTTTTCTCACTGGAATTTTAATAACTGAACCAATTTTTTATTTATGGTTATATAGAATATAAATTATATTATAAATAATTATTTTAAAGATAAAATGTTTTTATTTATCATGGTAATTTATTTTTAATTTTTACGAAATATATAATTAACTTAAATACTTATAATTTTATGGTGGACAAATTAATTAATTGATGAGAAATCAATAAAACAATTATTATTAAAATTATAACAACCATAAAAAAACCCAAACACTAACCCAGTTATTATTTTCAGGTATATCACGATCATACTCATCTAAGGGTCGAGTTATTGACCATTTGGATCCATATAGAAGAAATTTTGACACTTATATTATTTTATATAAAGTGATTCCAAAATTACCTCATTCATAATTTAATAAGTATATCAATTTTAATGTTAAATTTTACAGAAGATAAATTCTACTAAAAGTATTATTATGAATTATAGTATAATTATTTTAATCATAGTATTTTAGTTTTAATTTTTACCAAAAAATTTGTATACTAAATAATTACACAAAACTGATGTAGTAATTAATTTATTAATGGAAATATCAAATTAATGATAATAAAAATAGTAAAATAAATATAATTTGAGAAAATTAATATGTAAAATTATTTTTATATATAATATATACCATATATGAATATAATAAAATAATATTTTTGATTATAAAATCTTATTTTGACATTTTTAAAAATCCATGAAATGAATAGTTTCAAAATTGACACTATTCTTGTTTTGTCAAAAAAATGTTTTATTAAATTATTTAAAAGTCATAAAACATTTTGAAAAAATTTATAATAATTATTATAGAGAATATTTTTTTTAAAAAATTACTTATTTATGGAATAATTGGCATCAGAGAAATAAATATTTCACACTTTTAATATTGAAATATTTGTTACCATATTTAAAATTAAATAGAATAACTAAGTGTTAATTAAAATTATAATGTTTAAATTGATATAAAAACTTGTCTAAAAATTATTTGTTGATGATATTACAACCCTATATTATCTAATATTAAAAATTTGTAAAATTTTGAGGTTTATTATTGGGTTTTTATTTTATTATAAATTATTTTGTTTATATTTCCAAAAGTGCCCCTCACCTCAATTATTAAAGGGCACCTCCTCTGTCACTTATTCACATCAATTTGATCCGTCAATCTCGTCCATACCATGAAATTTTCCCTTATAAACTTCCTTAGTTACATTATCAAGGTTTTGGACTTCTTCAAAGGCCAACTATAATGACATATGATGAGATTTAGGGAAAGCGTGTCGAAGAATAGGTAATCTCCTCTACCGATTCTTTCAAACTTATTTCTTCTTCTACTTATTCTTCATGAGTGGTTTCATTATAAAGTAATAAATAAAGTACCAGTTATATACTGATATGTTATTATAATTATGAAACAACCATATCCCACCTTTTATCCATCCTACAAAAAATGAAATCACCATGCGTGTGTATGTGCGACATATCGTCTCCCAGATTTGGTCTAATGTGTTTTTCACCACCAATTGAATTGGATTGGTATAATTATGGAAATAATAACTATGTATTATTATTATAAAAATTTATTTATTGTTTAACGATATATACACCATCCAATTCGATACCATTTTATAATTAAAGGAATGACATCCTCACTCGTGCATACGTACAACCTACCATCTCCACGATGCGATGTGATTCATTCTACATGATCTTCATTAAAAAATTATTATATAAATAAATTAAATGAATAAATATGAAATATGTAATACTAATATAATTATCTAAATTATATAACTATAACCTAAGTAGTGGAACATGAACATGTCTGATAAAAAATGCAAAAGAACATAAAGCAGTTAATACTTGAATAGCGAGTAATAACGAAATATCATTACCAAACAGATGATAATATGATCACATATAATATCATCAAAATTAATGTGATTCTAGAATAATTCAATGAAATTATTTAAAAAATTATACAGGAGTTTCATATTCATACAATAGATAGTGGACCTATGGTAAGGGATAATTTCACAATCTCATTATTATCCAAGACTGTTTATATATATGTATTTATTGTGGTCTATTTATCATCCACATCCATGTGTAATTAATATATAATTTTATTTATATTGTTATACTATTTTTTTAAAATTAAATTTTACCCATTGGTGAATTTTTATTAAACAGTATGGAAGAAATATTTCCTTCATTTTCCATATGAGGTAGTTTTTGACTTTCCCGACAAGAGTAGAAAAAGAATGTTTTTAACTTATATAGAATTAACGGATTCTTATGTCTTAATAATTCCTTATTTCCTTGAATATTAATTTTCATTATTTGAAGATTATTTTCAAATAAGTTTATTTCATTTTAAATTTTTTGACATTTTTAGAAAAAAAAAATGTTTTTATAGAAGAAAGGATATTTTCCACAAGAATTAATATCAAGTGTTTTATCAAAATTAGTTTCCATCTAATATGAAATTATTTAATAGGGTTATGTTTATATACCTATTATTAATATGGTTTGATTGTGTTTGTTATGGAATTATATTTATAATATCCATTTTTTATATGTATTATGAGGGAAAGATGTTTAAGAAACCCATTTTATTCCATGGGTTTTGTTATGATGGATGATTTATGTTTTTGTGGGACATGTGATAATGATTTAATTATTGGATGGGTGGGACCTATATCTACCTCCAATTAACTGGGTAATGATTTATGTCTCATAATACAAACATTGATGAAATAGAAAGTAAATCCAGCTAAGTAATACAGGGATGAAATGACAAGTAAATATAGTTCAGTAATACAGGGATGGAACAAGGAGTGAACTATGTTCAGTAAAAGACTTTTTCCACTATGATGGTATTGGATACGAGACTTGGCTAATATGGAAATGATTTTCTATGCTAATTTGTTTTCCAGAAGTTCAGGTTTTTTGTGAGTGCTATGATTAATTTTCCTTTATGATTTATGTCTTTCGTATTGCCATGTTTTGTTTTATGAATCATGATTTTGATATTAAAAATATATGTTTATGTTTTTACATTGTTATGTTTATGTTTTGTTTTATGTTCTCCATGTTTACCTTTAATTTGAATTTGAGAAAAAACTTTTTATGTTTTATTTTCCCAAGGATAAAAAAAATGTTTTAGGTAGGAAAACTAATAGGGAAGATCTTTATGGGAGATGTGGAAGTTATATCACGATGCTAGAAGAATGTGTTCCGATTTTCAAAAGACACTAAACCAATACAGTCATTGGGTTCCTATTTAGGTAATGTATTAACTATTCCAACAAATAAATTTAATTTCCATGTACATCAATCTTTCTTCGTTATATTTGGTATTAGAGTGAAGGTTTTGTTATCCATTGAAAACTAGGATGTGAAAACGTAATTGAGATCCGTAGACATATTAATAAGTATATATCTATAGATTTAATTAAGTGTATGTATTAATATAGATTACTATCCTAGAATTATGGTAACGATCGTGAATAACCTAGGACTAAAACCAAGATGTTAGAGATTGAAATTACCCCATTGATTATGTTGTATTCCTAGTATGATTTTTTCCTCTCACACTAATCGTTTTGGGTTTTATAAAATGGATTGAAATAGGATGATCCAAGTTAATGGATAATATGATGGACAGTGGAATGATATTAATCATTAGAACCCAAAGGAAATGGGTGATTGAATTTAAAACATTGTTATTATTACTAATCAATAATATCATATTATGATCAATAATCTAAACATTGGAGAGTTTCCCAACCCACCTAACAAGATAAAGGCAGAGTTTCATGGTGATCATAGATGAAATAATGTTCGATTATCCTCATGTAAATCATGTGGGAAGTGGCATCAATGACAATGTTTCAAAGGAACTAGATGATGATTATGGTTTAGAAAAGGACACAAAGCCAGTAATTATAAATGAAAAGTTTTAGTTAACACAATGGACAAGGATAATTGTATTTCTAAGACATCAATGATGGTTAAATGTTTTAAAGGTGGAATTTATGGGAATTATGAAAATAAATGTCCATAATGGAAAATCTAATGAAGATAATCAACATGGTCGTATGGGTAGTATTTATGTTGTTGATGATGAAGAGACTACAAATGATATTTGAGATGAAAGAGGTGTTAAGGAATAAAACGATGAAGCTTAATCAATGGTTTAAAAATATTGTGGAATGATTTCATTTTTTTTAAATAATGTTGTATAAGTAATTTTGTGGCACTATATAATAAATTAACATCTAAGGATTGTTTCACTATTGATTTTACTTATGTATTTGAAATTATATGTTGAATGGTACTGGTAACCAAGAAAATTTATTTAGATATTTTTGGAAAACACATGATATGTGCATAATGATGGGTTAAAGAGATAATGAGATGTTTGAAACTATTAATGACCACATGAATGATATAAGGACAAAGTGATATCAGGGTATGAGTATATATAATTTTTGAGATTTTTGGTAAGAGTTAATTTTTGACAACATGAATGTTTTCACTAAGGTTCTATGGTAATTCATGTCATCACCATGTTTCAAGATAAAACATTAATAAGGTATTAAAATATTTGGAATGTGACAACCAAGGACTACCCTATTAGATATGATAGATAAATTCTATTCTAATTATTTTCAACTCTTTCTAGTGTTTTAGATTTTCAGTTTTTGGAAGGATTGAAATGTTGTCCATATATGGATTGAATATGTTATACTTTGGTTGAAGTTTGTTAGATTAATGTATTATATCATTGTATTTGGACTTATGCATAATTTATAACCTTTTTTAACCTTTTTTGAGATAGATGGAATGACCTATCATTTTATTTATGGATCGCTTGATCTGCTAACACTTTAAAAATCAAAAATTCAACTTCATTTATTTGAAATAATATTTTAATTGGAAATTGTTCAAGGAATGACCAAAAGTGAGACTGTACCAAAATAATGTACGTATTAATTCTCATCAAAAATTATTCAACTTTTGGAAGAGGATATTGAAACCAAAAATGTTATCCTAGTACCTTCTTATCTGATGAATCTGATGGTCCCTTAAATCATCACAGATTTATGGTTTTCAGGTTGTCAACTATCTCCAAAGCTTATTCTCTACCACTCTCCTTCAGAACATTGTGGTTATATTTTTCTTTTATATCTATGTTTTCACTTCTGAACTATGTTCCCCTATGTGGAAACCCAGTGATGAGTTAATTTGGGTAACAATTATGTTTCTAACTTTCTTTTTTAAAATGATGTTTTAGTATTCATTTTTATGATGTGGGTTTCTATGAAATAAACTTTCAAGTAGTAAAAATTTTATAACCCCAAAAAATTTTGAGTGGGAAATTCATTTTAGGGGGGGTGCAATGTAACACTCTCATATTTTATGAGATATATTATTTTAAATTTCATTGACATCTTGTGTTGTACGCTACACCAAGATTAGATTGTGCTATATGAAAAACTGTATTACCTAGTGTCATATGAAAAAATATTCTTGTCTTGTGTTACACACAATTTCAGGTTCTTTTGATATAATTAATTTCCCACAAGACTAAGTATAAGTTAAAAACTAAATATTATAACCTATTCATTATAATCAAGTGTATAAATAGTAATGAATTGTTGCTAAAAAGCCATTTAAATGAAAATAAGTGAGTCTATAAAATTATAAAAAAACTCTCTATGAATTTAATATATTTTTTAAAATTCTTTTTATATGTTTTAAGGACAAGATACAAGAAAAAATTCAATTTTTCAGATAAAATAAGTATTTTTTTAAAAAATACAATATTGTCGCCTATTGATGGTGCACCAATTTTAAATAATTTTTTGAAAATTTTATAAATTTTATTTATAAAAATACCCTCTTATTTTTAAGTGGGAGATAAAAAAATTTGGATTATTGTTTTTATATTTTTCTGATAAGTACTAAATTTTGATGAATAGTAAATTTATACAAGATTTTAATTGAAAGCATATTTTTTCATCAAAATAATTTAACTGATTAATTTATATAATTGAATGGTATTAAAGTATAAATAGAATATATTATTATCAATCAATATAATTTATGTCATTATCCTTAATTTTAAAATGAATGCAGATGTAAAAATATTTCAATCTTTATAATGTTTGAACATTTGAAAAATTTGTTCTCTCTTTCTGACAACCTGAATAATTTTAAATTAATTACTAAAACTTATATGTTTTTAATTTTGAAAAATGGATTCCATATTTGGAATTAGTATTCCCAAATTATGTAAATTGATTTATTTTATTTTTGGACATTATGAAAAGTAACTTTGATAATTTTTATTAATACGGTATAAGGGTAAAACGAGTATTTATGGGTGATAATACTATTATATAATGACCCTAAAACTTTTCTTAATATCATTGTATGATTTTTTTGGACCTAAATAATCCTTGGGTATAAATGGTGTCCTTTGGAAGCCACTTTTATGAGATTAGGACATTTAATTAATTTTATTTATAGAAAAGTTAAATATTTCATAGAAATTTTTTAATAATTAACCATTTTTCTATAAGGTTATATAGAATATAAATTCTATTACAAATAATTATTTGAAAGATAAAATGTTTTTAATTTTTAGGGTAATTTATTTTTATTTTTTATGAAATATATAATTTACTTAATGACTTCTACTTTGATGGTTTATAAATTAATTAATTGATGAGAAATCAATAAAACAATTATTATTAAAATTCTAATAACTATAAAAGACCAAAAAACATACCCAATTTTTATTTTTGGAGTTTATATTGACCATTATCGTCCAAGGGTTGATTTATTAACCATTTTTATCAATATGGAAGGGATTGTGACACTTATAATATTTTATTTAATATTATGTTAAAGTTCTCACATTCATAATTTAATAAGTATATCATTTTTGACGATGAATTTTCCAAAACACAAATTATACTTAAAGTAATATTATGAAGTATAGTATATTTATATTAATCATAGTATATTATTATCTATTTTTAACCAACAAATGTTTATATTAAATAATTACACAAAACAAATGTAGTGATTATTTTATTAATGGAAATATCAAATTAATCTTATTAAAAAAATTAATATAACTATAATTTGAGTTAATTATATGTAAAATTATTTTTTTAGATTCCCTATAACACATAGGAATATAATAAAATAATTTTCACTTTGATAACATCTTATATTGATATTTTTAAAAATATATTAATTGAATTGTTTCAAAATTGACACTATGGTTGTTTTTTCAAAGCCATGTTTTATTAAATTATTTAAAAATATTAAAAAAGATAACAAAATATATAATAATTATGATATTATATAAAATAATATAAGGTACCTATTTATGGTATAATTTACATCAAATAAATAAATATTACACCCTTTTAATATTGGAACCCTTGTTATCTTAATTAAAATTAAATAGAATAACTAAGTTTCATTTAAAATGATAATGTTTAAATTGACATAATTTTTTTTCCTAAAAATGATTTTTTATGATATTACAATATTATATCATGTAGATATCTAAATTGCGACATCATGGAGGTTTTTGAGTTGGGTTTGATTTTATTATAAATTAATATTTTTGAGGTTTCAAAAAGTGTCCCTCCCCTCAATTATAAAAGGGCACCTCCTCCCTCATTTATTCACTTAAATTTTAGCCTTAAATATTGGGAATAAACTAACATTTTACCTTATAAAATTTCCTAGTAAAATTATATAGGTTTTTATATTACTCAAATACCAACTCTAGTGCTCTAAGAAGAGATTTAGAGAAAGCCCACCGAAGAAGTGGTAATCTCCTCTTCCGATTCTTTCAAACTTATTTATTTTTCTACTTTTCTTCATGATTTGTTTCATTATAAAGTAATAAATACAGTATCAATTATATACTAATATGTTATTATAATTTAGAAAAAACAATATTCCACATTCTATCCATCCTACGGAAAAACAAAATCATCGTGTGTGTGTGTGTATGCTCGACTTACCGTCTCCATGATATAGTGTAATCTGTTTTCACCACCGATTGACTTGGATGGGTTTAATAATGGAAATAATAACTATATATGATTATTAAAACAATTTATTCATTCTATAACAATATATATACCATCCACTTTGATACCATTTCATAATTAAACGAATGATATCATCGTTCGTGGGTATGTACGACCTACCATCTCTATGATGCGATGTGATTCATTCTACATGATCTTCATTAAACCATCATTATATAAATGAATGGAATGAATAAATATGATATATGTTATAATAATATAATTATTTAAATGGTATAACTATAACATAATATATGGAACATGAACTTTTTGGACAAAACATGCATTAGAACATAAAGTAGTTATTACCTGAATAACAAGTAATAATGAAATATTATTACCAAATAGATGGTAATATTATCACATATGATATCATAAATATGAATATGATTCTATAATAATTCAATGAAATTATTTAAATAATTGTATAGTAGTTTTTAATATATACATCAGATAGCAAACCTAAGGTAAAAAATAATTTTTGAATCTCATTATTATCCGTGATTGTTTACACGTAAGTATTTACTGGTTTATTTTTATCATCCTCATCCATGTTTCATAAATATATAATATTATTTATAATCTTAACCTGTTTTATAAATTCAATTTTATTAGTTGGGGAATTTTTAATAAATTTTATGGAAGTTATATTTCTTTCATTTTCCCTATGAGGTACTTTTTGACTCTTCCGGCAAGAGTACGAGAAGAATGTTTTTTTAACTTATACAACATTAATGGTATTTTACGTCTTCAAAAAAACTAATTTCCATGAATGTTACTCAAAATTATTTAAAGGTTATTTTAAAATAAATTCTTTTCTTTTTTAATTTCATGACATCTTGAGAAGAACAAAACATTTTTGAAGAAGAAAGGATATTTTCCTCAAGAATTAATATCAAGTGTTTTATCAAAATTATTTTCCATCCAATATGACATTATTTATGGTTATGTTTCTATCCCTATTATTATTATGGTTTTATTTTTCTTATTATGGAATGATATTTATAAAATCAATTTTTTTTTTATGGATTAATATGGAATTATGTTTAAGAAACCCATTTTATTTCTTGGGTTATGTTATGATCAATGATTAATGTTTTTGTGAAACATGTAAGAAATATTTCATTATGAGAATAGTGTGACCTATATATACCTAAAATTAATTGGGTAAAGGTTTTTATATCATGATATAGACATGGATGAAATGATATGTAAATATAGTTCAGTAATATAGGGGTGGAATGACAAGTAAATCTGGTTCAATGATACAAAGCTGGAACAAGGACTGGACTCAGTTCAGTAATGGACTTTGTCTGCTATAATAGTCTTGGATATGAGCCTTGGATGATATGAAAATTATTTTCTATGCTTATTTGTTTACCAAAATTTCAGTTTTTTGTTCAAATATATGTTTAAAGTTCATTTATGATTTATTACTTCGCACTGAAAATTTTATTTTATGAATCAATATTTTGATAGTCAAAATATAAGTTCAAGTTTTTACATTCTTATGTTTATTTTTTGTTTTATGTTCTTCATGTTTAACCTTAATGGGTATTTTTGCTCTCCCTTTTTATCTATTCTTCTCTCCAGGATATAAATAAAGTTTTTAGGTAGGAAAACTAATGGGGGAAATCATTATTGGAGATATTTATGATCATTCAGCAAGCTAAAAGAATGTGTTCCGCATTTCCAAATACACTGAACTAATACGATCTTTAGGCATAAATTTTTTTAATCTATTAAGTATAAATCAAAATTAATGCAATGTCCATGTACATCAAGATTGGGTATTTATAGTTGGTATCAAAGTGACGGTTTTGTTAACCATTGGAAACATGGATGCGAAAAATTTAGTGAGATCCCTAGAGATATTTCTGAGGATACATCTAGGGATTTCTATAAGGATTAGTCTAATTATATGTTAATATCATATAATTATGGTAATTATCATTAATAACCTATGACTAAACCTAAGATGTTAGAGATTGAAATTACTCCCCCTTGATTATGTTGTTTTCCTAGTATGATTTTTTAATCTCACACTAATCATTTTGGGTTTTAGAAAAAGGCTAGAAATATGAGGATGCGGGTTAATAGAGTATATGATGGATAATGGAATGATATTACTCATGAGAAACCAAATGAATTTGGAGTTGGAAGGTGAATCATTGTTATTATTCCTAATCATAAATCACATAATATGATCAATAATCTCATCTTTGGTGAGTTTCCTTACCCACCTAATAAGAGAATGATAGATTTTAATGGTGATCATAGGGGAAAGAAATTTCAGTTTTTCTCTTGTAAATAATGTGGGAGGAGGTATCAAGGAGAATGTTTCAAAGGAATTGGAAGATGCTTTGGGTGAGGAAAATAAGGACACAATTCCAGTAATTGTAACGGAAATGGATCAGTTATCAAAATGGGCAAGGATAATGGTATTGCTAAGACATTAATGATGGTTCAATGTTTTAAATGGGGGAATTTATAAGAATTATTCAAATTTGTTACCTAAGGGAAAGTCTCATAAAGAGAATCAGCATGGTTGTATGAGTAGTATTTATGTTGCTGGTGATGAAAGGACTACAAATGATATATGAGACAAAATAACTGTTATGGAGTAAAACAATGAAGCTTAGTCAATGGTTTAATAAGATAGTGGAATGATTTCATGTTTATCAAGAATAATTTTGTATGAGTAATTTTATAGTACTATGGAATAAAGAATCATAAAATGATTATTACACTATTTTTCCATAAGTAATTGAAATTATATTTTGAATAGTATCAGTAACCATGAAAATTTATTCAAATATTTTAAAAACACATGATATGTTCATAATGATGGGTTAAAGAGACAATGATATGTGTGATAGTATTAATGACCTCGTGACTTATATATGGAAAAAGTGATATCATAGTATGAGTATATCGATTTTTTTGGGATTTTTGGTAAGAGTTAATTTTTTTCAGCGTGCTTGTTTTCACTATGGTTATATGGTAATTCAAGTTATTACCATGTTTCAAGAGAATACATGATTAAGGTATCCACATGTTTGGAATGTGACAACAATGAAATTCCCTACTAGATATGGTAGATAAATTCTTAACCGATTTAGATCACCTATTTCTAATTTTTTATATTTTTAGTCTTTGGAAGGATTTTAATGTTTTTGGAAGGATAGTAATGTTATCCATTTATGGATAGTATAAGTTATAATATGGTTGAATTTTGTTAGATTAATGTATTATCTGACAATAATTGGACATGTTCATATTTAATAACCTGGGTTAACTATTTTTTTGAGACCAATGTAATGACATATCATTCTATTTAGGGATCACATGATCTGATAACACTTCAAGGATAAAAAATTCATCTTCATTTCGTTGAATAAGATATGAAGTGGAGATTGTTCATGGAATGAACAATGGGGAGATTGAACTGAAAGCAATTTGTTATTTCTTCTCATGAAAAACTATTCAACTTTAGGAAAAGGATCATGAAAACAAAACTGTTATCCGTGTACCTTCTTATCTAATTAATCACATGGTCCCTTAAATAATCTCATATTTATGGATTTATGGTTTTTAACGTTATCTTTACCTTGTTCTCTATCACTCTCCATAAAAACATTATGGTTATATTTTTCTTTTCATATCCATTTTTCACTTCCCAACTATTTTCTCTTTTGTGGAAACCCAGTGATGACTTAATTTGGGTAATCGTTATGTTTATAACATTTCTTTTTTTAAATAAAGTTATCTATTATTTTTTTAAGATGTTGGTTTCTATGGAAGAAACTTTAATGTAGTAAAACATTTATAACCCCAATGAATTTTGAGGAAGAAATTCATCTTAAGGGGGTTAAAATGTAACACCCTGAGATTTTATGAGATATATTCTTTTTAATTTGAATGATGAACTATATTGTATGCTACAATTAGATTATCTTAATCTATACAAAACAACGTATTATCTTGATGTATACACAACACAATGCTTGTATTTTTTTACACACAACTTCATGTTCTTTTTATAGAATGCATTTCATGCAAGACCAAGTATAAGTGAACAACTATATATTATAACCTAGTCATTATAACGGCGAGTATGAATAGTATTAACTTCATGAAAAAACTATTTAAATGGAAATAAGTTACTCTAGAAAACAATAAAATCAATTTTTATGGATTTAATATAATGTTTAAAATTCATCTTATATGTTTTCTAGACATTATATAATAAAAATTCAATTTTTCAGATATAAGATGTTTTTTTAAAAATGCAGTATTGTCACTTTTTTATGGTGCACCGATTATAAATATTTTTTTACATCTTTAAATATTAAATTTTTTAAAAAAACTAATTATTTATAAGAGGTAGATAAAAAATTTCTTTGGATTAATTTTTTTATATTTTTCTGATAAGTTATAAATTTTGATGAATACTAAAATTATACTAATTTTTTATTGAATTTTTTTATCAAAATAATTCATGTAATTAAATTATATTATTTAATGGTTTTAATGTATAAATATAATATATTATTATCATTCAATATATTATATTTAATTACAATTAATTTTCCATTGAATTTAGCTGTAAAAACATTTCTATCTTTTGCAATGTTTAAACTTTTAAAAAAAATATTTCTCTCTTTATGAAAACAATAATAATTCTAAATTAATCACTTAAAACTCGATGTTTTTAAATTTTAAAAATTTATTCCATATTTGGAATAATTAGTCATAAAATATGTAAATAACTTTATTTTATTTTTGGGGATTATGAATAGTAACTTCGGTAATTATTATTATTACAGAAAAAAGGTAAAACAGGTAATTAAGGATAAGAATACAATTATAAGATGACCCTAACACATGTATTAATATCATAGGATGGGTGTGTTTTGACCTAAATCATCCTTGGTTCTAAATTATGTCCTTTGGAACCCAATTTTATTATATTGGGACATTAAATTTATTTTATTTTTAAGAAAAGTTATATATTTCTCCTAAAATTTTAATAACTAAAACTTTTTTTACATAATGTTATACTAAAGCTAAATTATATTATAAATAATTTTTGAAAGTTAAATTTTTTTCCTTATCATGGTAATTAATTTTTAATTTTTAGGAAATACATAATTACCTTAAGGACTTATAATTTTATGGTGTACAAATTAATTAATTGATGAGAAATCAATAAAACAGTATTACTAAAATTATAATAACCATCAAAAGACCAAAAAACTTACCTAATTATAAAATTTTCGAGTATATATCGACCATAATAATACAAGGGTAAAGTTATTGATGATTTTTATCCATATGAAATAGATTACGAAACTTATATTATTTTATTTATTGTGAGGTTAAAGTTGTCAAATTCATAATTTAATCAGTATAGTATTTTTAGTGTTGAATTTTACAGAAGATAAATTATACTACAAGTAATTTTATGAAGTATAGTATATTTATCTTCTTCATGGATTTTTATTTTTTATTTTTTCCTAAAATTTAAGTATATTAAATATATATATATATATAACAGATGTATTAATTATTTTATTAATGGAAATATCAAATTATTATTATTAAAAATATTAAAATAAATATAATTTTAGTGAATTAATATTTTCAATGATTATTATTTATGAAATATAAAAAATAGGGATATAATAAAATAGTTTTTTGGATGATAACATATTATCTTGATATTTTTAAAAATCCACTAATTGAATTGTTTCAAAATTGACACTATTGTTGTTTTGTCAAAACCATGTTTTATTAAATTATTTAAAAATCATAAAACCTTTTTAAAAAATATGTTATAATTATTATAGGTTATAAAATGATCTAAGGTTATTATTTATGGTCTAATTGACATCAAATAAGTAAATATTTCCCCCTTTTAATATCAAAATATTTGTTATCTTAATTAAAATTAAATAGACTAACTAAGTGATAATTAAAATAATCATTCTTAAATTGACATAAAAACTTTTCTAAAAATATTTTTTGATTATATTAAAACCCTATATCTTCTAAAATTATAAATTGGTAAATTTTTGAGGTGTTTTAGTGGGGTTGGATTTTAATATAAATTAATATTTTTTGGTTTCCAAAAGTGCCCCATTCAATTATCAAAGGATACCTCCTCCCTCACTTATTAACAAAATTTTTATACTTAATGCTCTGCCATAACCTAAAATTTTCCCTTATAATATTACCCAGTCACATTCTAGATGTTCTTGTATTCTTCAACTACCAACTATAGTGCTCCAAGAGAAGATTTAGAGAAATCACGTCGAAGAAGAGGTAATCTCCTCTACCGATTTTTTCAAACTTCTTTCTTCTTATTCATTATATAAATGAGTTGTTTAATTATAATGTAATAACTAAAATATAACATATATAATTAGATTTTATTATAATTACTAATCAGAAATATTCTACCTTCTTTCCATCTTATGACAAAATTAAATCACCATGCGTGCGTACATATGGTTTGTCGTCTCCACACTTTGGTGTAATTTGTTTTTCACAACCAATTAACTTGGATGGATAAAATGGTGGAAATAAAAACTATATATGATTTTTATAAAAAGTATTTATCCTAGAACAATATATATACCATCCAAATAGATACCATTTAATAATTAATGAAATGATATCATTGCTCAAGCATACGTATGATCCACCGTCTCCACAATGAGATGCGATTTATTCTACACGATTTTCATTAAACCATCATTATATAAATAAATGGAATTAATAAATATGATATATGTTATATTAATATAATTATTTAAATTATATAACTATAAGATAATAATTTGAACATGAACTTGTCTGAAAAAACACGTATAAGAATATAAAGCAGTTAATACCCGAATAACAAGTAATAATGAGATAATATTAGAAACCAAAAGATAATTTGATCATATATGCTATCATAAAAATGAATATGATTCTGGAAAAGTCAATTAAATTATTTTAATCAATATACAAGAGGTTCAGATCAATACAACGGATAACTAACCTTTGGTAAGGGATAATTTTTCAATCCCATTATTATCTGAGATTGTTTATATATAAGTATTTACTAGGGTATACGTAACATCCATGTCCATGTTTCATAAATATATAATAATATTTTTTTTATTATTATACTTTTTTTAATTCAATTTTATCCAATTTTTAATTTTTAATAAACGGTATGGAAGGAATCTTTCTTTTGTTTTCCATACAAGGTATTTTTGACATTTCTAGAAATAGTACGAGAAGAATGTTTTTTAACTTATACAACATGAATGGATTTTTGTGTCTTAATGAAGACTTGTTTCCATGAAACTTCCTCTACATTATTTCAAGTTTATTTTTAAATAAATTCATCTATTTTTAAATTGTGTGACTTTTTGTGAAAAAGAAAACGTTTTTGAAGAAGAGAGGATTTTTTCCTCAAGAATTAATATCAAGTGTCTTATCAAAATTATTTTCCATATAAGATGACATTATTTAATAGGGTTATATTTCTATCCCTATTATCAATATGGTTTGATTATGTTTATTATTGAATTATATTTTTAAAATACATTTGTTTTATATGTTTTATAATGGAATGTTGTTTAAGAAACCCATTTTATTCCTTGGGTTATGTTATGATGGATGATTTATGTTTTTGTGGTACATGTAAGAATGATTTCATTGTGATATGGGTGTGACCAATATCTACCTCCAATGCATTGGTAAAGATTTATATTTCATGAGATATAAATTTATGAAATGGAAAGTAAATATGTTACCATAATGTAGAGTTGAAACAATAATTGAATCCAATTTAGTAATACAAGGTTGGAACGATGTGTGAACTCGGTTCAGTAAAGGGCTTTGTCTGCTATGATGGTCTTGGATATGAGGCTTGGCTAATATAGAAATGATTTTTTATGTTTATGTTTTTTCTATAAGTTCTTTCTTTATTTCAATGTTTTGTTTACTTTTCCTTTATTATTATGCTTTATATACTGCCAAGATTTATTTTATAACTCAAGATTTTGATATTCAAAATATATGTTCATGTTTTTACATTATTATATTTGAGTTTTTTTTATGTTCTCTATGTCTAACCTTATTGTAAATTTGAGCTCAAACTTTTTATGTTTTATTTTACCCAAGATATAAAGAAAGGTTTTAGGTAGTAAAACTAATGGGGAATATCTTTTGGGAGATATTGAAGATCTTTCACCTGGCTAGAAGAATGTGTTCTTAGTTTCTGAAGACACTAAACTAATACGGTCTTTGGGAATCTATTTGTGTAATGTATTAAGAATAGAAAAAAAGAAATATAATTTACATGTACACAAATATTGGTTCATTATATTTACCCTATATCCTTACATGAAATATCATTATACTGAACATTACCCAATGTGTTAGTGCACTATATAATTCTGGGCGCACATGTCACTTTCATTTCAATCTCATGCTTAAGTGCTCTACATAGATAAAACAACATGGACCCATTCATAATCATAACGTATTCCATGATAAGGGAGTGTTAAATAAATAAATTTATGTGCCAATTTAAATAAAAACAAGTGTATAATGGTGAACACCATTGATAGTAAATGGATATGGTATTCACTAGAAAATTTCTTTGGAAAAGAGAATCTATGTGAAATTTCTACAACCTACCAGTGTCGTTTAAAAATTCATAAAAATGTTTGATTAGAAAAAAGGACTCTAATAATTTGGAAATAAATTGTAAAATAAATTGTTTATAAAAATAAATATATTATCATTACTAATTGAAAATATTTGTTATATGATAATAAATTAACTTGATTAAAGAAGAGGAAGGAAGAACTCTTATGGAATTCTAGATTGGTACCAGCTGTACTTGGGTGGGGGGATTAATGAGAGATAAATGGGTCTAATAAATATTTATAAATCATAAGGTATGTATGGGGGAGGTTAGAAAACATACCACATTATTAGGAATTAAAAATAAAAGGGAATAAAATAGAGCATATTCTTGAATAGAGGTTAGAAAGAGTGCCTCTCTTACCTTATGATTATAACACAAAATGCTCGAATGGGGATTCTTGAGAGCTTGGGAGAACCTCAGGAAGATTATAGAGATATTATAGAGGATTTAAGACATGATAAAAGTATTTTTAGTGAAATGAAATGGGATATTTTATGGGTTTATATAGGAAATGAGAGGGGAATTCTTTAATATTTCACAAACATAGGTTTTGGACTCTATATAATAATATATTCAAAACCACAAACATTACCATGGTTTTTGGCAATGTTTTTTTACAAAATGTGAGTGTTTGTAGATATCTTAATAGGAAAATAGCATAAATTATTAAAATATCACCATTTCTTTTGTGGAGGAGAGTCACACTTTTAATGAAGTGAATTAAAAATCATAAATTATATTTTATGTTTTGGAGGATTTAAAAAGGCATTATAAAATAAATAAAATAATCTTAAAATTAAATTATTTTAATGGTAAAAACAATATTGGTATGAGGATACCCATTATAGTATTTATTACATCATTTTGGGTCATTATAATGTCATAAAACACCCCATATATTTATACGGTATTTAATTTTTCCCAAAATATCGACTCTCTCAAAAAATTGCGAAAAATTAACTATTGGATAATTTAGACAATAAGATTCTCAAAACTATATTAATTTTATCTAAAAACATCATAAATATTTTCATTTTCACTTTTATAAAATAACTGCTGACATTTGTTCAAAATGATGGGTTATTGGAAATAAGAGTTTTTTGAACCCTAATAAAATATTACATTTCAAATCATAAAATGTATATGATTATTTATATTTAATAGAAATAATTTAATAATAATATTTAACTAAAATGTTATTTATTTGAAGTATAAATTAATAAATGAAAATAAATTCCATAATTTAATTGAATATCACTGAAAAATATTATTCATGTTTTATAGTATTAAAATAAAAATATACCCATTATTTTTTAAAAGAATTATGCAACTAATAAATTTTCATGGGTCTTGATACGTATCCCATTAATACAATAGTGTATTCTCTAATATTATGGTGCGCGATAGTGAGACTTTCATGGGGTCATTCGACAGACATTTTTTGGGTTGGGATCTCAATGAGCTTGAACTTATCCTGTAAACGGTTTCGATCATGGTTATATTATTGGATTTCATCTTGGGCTTGGTCAAGGGAAAAGACCAAAGATGCTATCTCCCTTGAAATATATGATAACTAGGATTTATGGGGTATAATTCTACTAGATGAGGCCTTCATTTTATTTTTTTGTTTAAATTGGATTTTTTAAAGCGCAATATTTATATTAATCATGTGATCACTATTTAATGGTGATATTATCAATGGTAAAGATTCTTAACAATATTTTGAATCTAATAGGATATAACCAAATAAGTGAATGTGTTTTCTACAACCATATTACATAATGAAACATTAAATCACAAGGTAATTTTATTTATAACAGTTTAAGTCATTATAATCTTCCCCCCTTGAGAAATATCATCCTCAAAAAAAACATGTCACCCCCTTAAATAGATGATGGTAATTCCATTTCATCACTTCCTCTGGTTCCCAAAATTCATATTCAAACTTCTCATTTCTCTACAACACTATTACAAGGTGAATTATCTTATTTTGTATAACATGGTCTCTACGATCTAAGATCTTCACCAGTTACTCGTCATATGAAATATCATTATCAAATGGTACTACCTTAGGATTTATTACATGTGGAGGTTTAGGTATTTTCTTCCTCAAAAGTGATATCTAGAATACATCATGAACTTGAGATAGGTTATGTAAGAGTACAAGTTGATAGGCCACCACTCCAATGAGATCAAGGATTTCTAAGGGGATAATGTATGTTGGAATAAGCTTTCCATTCTTCCTATATCTAATAAATTTATTCTACGGAGATATACGAAGGAGTACCATGTCTCCAATATCAAACTCTAGGTCTCATAGATGATTTACAGCATAGGTTTTATGTCGAATCTGAATAGATTTTATGTACTGTAGAATAGTCTTAACCTTTTACACTATTTCCATAACCATTTCTGGACTTATCAGTTTTCATTCCCCAACATCATCATAGCATACAAGTGTCCTGCACCTCTTCCCATAAAGGGCTTCATTGGGGTCCATTTGGATTCTCTAGTGGAAACTATTGTTATAAGAGAACTTGAACAATGGAATATATTGATACCATTCTCTTTTAAAGTCAATTGAACATAATCTCAATATGTCTTAATGTGTTTGGACAGTCTGCACTGATTGACTATCGGTTTGATGGTGATAATCTATGATGAAGTTCAACTTATTGTGTAGATAATTTTGAATAATTTTCCCGAACATGGAGTTAAATATGGGATATTTATCAGAAATAATCGATAGTGGTACTCCATGCACTTGAACCACTTCCCTAAGGTATATTCTTTTAAGTAGATCTAGTGATATTTCCTCTCATATTGCAATGAATGTGAAATATTCTTAAGATGATCAACCATAACCCATATAGATTTATTCTCTCTTGATGTCTTTGTAAGATCAATAACAAATTCTGTGGTAATGTTTTCCCATTTCCATTTAGTTATGGGTAATGGTTGCATAATCCCCTTGGATTTTTTTCAATTCTTATTTTAATTTCAAACATACAATATATATTGATGTATATTCCACGATCTCCTTCTTCATATTATCCCACCAATAGTGTTCTTAAGGATCTTGATATATCTTTGTTCTTCTTCAGTTGATGGAGAAGGCAGAGCTATTTGATTCATCCAACAACTCATATAAAATAGGATTTTGTAGTACCCATAGTCTTGACCCAAATATTACAGCACCACCATCATTAATAACAAACTCCAAGGATTTTCCTTTCCTTATAGCTTCCAATTTCATCTGAATTCCCAAATATATTTTTTGAGCATCCTTTAGCCTCTCTAGAATATATGGTTGAGCAATCATTTGTTAAATGATTTATGATCTTACTTCCTTTATTATTACATTTCCCATCCTTTCCAAATCTAATAATATTGTATCCCTCTCAATTATCATAAATGATTGAATTTCAAGATCCTTTTTACTTAGAACATATTTCACTTTATTATCTTTCCCAATATATTAGTTGGTTGAGGTTTCATAATATTTGATCACATCGAACTATATTAATTATAAAATATTCAACCCTTTTTGTGGGAATATATACTTGAAAAGTTGTGATCCATATACATTTTACACTTCTGCCAAAAGATATAATTCCAAAAAAACTTAATAGCTAAGATCACTACAACCATCTCAAGATCATGTGATGGGTTGTTCTTCTCATGAATCTTCATCTACCTTGAAGAATATGCTATCACTTTGTTATTATACATTAACACACATCCGAAGACCTTTTTCAAATCATTTAGTATTACCACAAAATTTCACTTAAGGGTAGTCTAAGCCTAGCGGTAGGGGTAAGTCTCCTTTTCAACTACTTGATGTTATCTTCATATTAATTATTCCAAGAAAATTTTAATCCCATATGATTTATAATAGAATAAGGTTTGAAAATTGTGAGAAATTTCTCACAAATCAGTGGTAACACCAAGCTAACCCAAGGAAAATATGGATATTGTCACAGATGTTAGCCTCTTCCATCCTTAAATTGCTTTAGTCTTTGAAGGTTCCACATATATCCCATTGCTTGTGATGATATACCCAATGAAAAAACATCCTCCAACTATAACTCACATTTTCTATTCCTTTAAAAATATTCTCCTTTCATAATGTCATTAACATAGTACTCAAATGATCCTTATACTCCTCCTTACATTTGGATTATATTAGAGCATCATCAATAATGAAGACAAATTTTTGTGTGTGGTAATCTCAAAGGAATCTATTCAACAATCCCCTAAATATTTTTAGATAATTAGTGATTTTAAAAGGCATTAATATGAACTTATAGGGCCCGTTCTGTGTATGAAAAGTATTCTTGGAGATAGCCTCCTTCTTCTCCTTAACATGGTAATATCCCGACCAAAGATCTAACATGAATAAGTATTGTGATTTAAATATAGTATCAAACAAGTCCTTAATCCGAGGAAGAGGATACTTGTTCTTTATCACGATCATGTTGAGCTCACGATAATTTTTGAAATGGCACATTGACTCATCCTTCTTCTTGATGAAGAGGACCAGTGCACCCCATGCTGAATCACTTGGGTATATGAACATTTTATCCAAATTCTTATGTATTTGTTTCTTTAGATCATCAATCTTCATTACATCCATTATATATGAAGCCTTGGATAATGGTAATTTCCCATGTATAAGCTTGATTGAATATTTATCCTCTTAGCGGGGAGAAAGACTAGGAAATTCCTTAGGAAATGTATGTGTATTCCCTCACAATAGACATGTATTCAAGAATCACTACTGGAAATGGGGTCTATCCCCACGCACCTATTCCCACGGTTCTTTAAACCGTGGGGATAGTATGTTTTTTTGCTGTTTATACCCACGGTTTTATTAAAACTGTGGGTATTAAATTTTTTTCGAGCCCTTGTATCGGGCTCCTCCTCAATCTCTCCTCAATCTATCCTCAAATCCGCAACGCATCGAGCTCTACCCTACCTCCCCAAGCCGCGACGCCGCTCCCCGACCACTGACTCCCGACCCTCCCCTCCCCTCTCCGACTCCCCTCCCCGGCCTCCGACTCCCCTCCCCGGCCTCCAACCCCGAGCTCCGACTCCCAGCTCCGCCTCCCGGCTCCCGACTCGCGGCTCCCGACTCGCGGCTCCCGACTCGCAGCTCCCGATTCGCGGCTCCCGGCTCCCGACTCCCGGCTCCCGACTCCCGGCTCGGCCTCCCGGCTCACGACCTGGACCTCCCGGCCTTCTCAGTAGTGATTTTTTTTATGCTGGAGTCCCAGATTTCCTGGTAATTTCTTAGTCTTGGTTGATTTCCCATAATTTCATCATATTACCTCTTGATAATCAATTAGTGTTGTAGTCAAAGGTAGCAGTTGATGCATTCATAGGTTAATGGAGTGGTTTGATTCTAAATTTTTTTAAGCAATTTCATTTTTTTATGATGGAATACTAAAAGATGAATGATATAAATATCCTGATTATCAAACCCAGTGAGAATATTTCCCCAAATTAATTTAGCATTGATAATCCTAAGATGCACTATTTTGGCCTTAAAATAGTATATATGAAGGTATGTACGTACACATGTTGAGCAGTTCCGGGTGGTTGTTTATAAATCTATCAAGTTTCAGGTGTTGGTTTGGTTCCTCTTTGAGGAAGGGTACCCTTCCAATTCCTCAAATTTATTAATGCATTAATTAGTTTCTTACTACACTTTTTCTTTGTTTTTAGTTAATGCAGTGAATACATTAGATTAAATTCCTCTTAATCTTGAATTTAGTATGTTTCATGATTTAAGAGTTAAAGGTAATAAATGATTGTTTCATAAGAAATATCATGTTTATATATTAAAACCCCTCCAACAGAGGTGCGCTGTCTTCAAGTTAAAAAACAATTATTAGACTTTTAGGATTTATTGTCTTGTTGTACTGATATTTCTTTATGAATTGATGTTATGTTTGAATTATGTCATATATGACCCCTAATAGAATTAAAAAAACTATGTTTTCCTTTTTAAATGATTAAATAACCAAGGAACCGTTTAAGTTCTTTGACCGGTTTTTATATTGGAATTACCCATGTAGAATTGTTTCCCATAATTTTCATTTTAGTATGTTGACATGTTTGAGCCACCATTCGGTGAGCCTTAGATTTAAATTTCTAAGGGTATGATTTTCTATATTAAATGGCTTGAATTATCTTTTGAATTTCAGAATGGAAATTATCCTGTATGCACAGCATTTAACCCGCCTAATGTAAGTGCTTCAATGTAATAATTAAATGTGAAATAGAAATTGTAAAGTATACTAAGTACATGAATTAGCCGTATTAGATGTAATTGAAAAATATGTTGCGTATTCATAGAACCCCTTACCATGTTAATGGAAGGTACCAGAGTGAACCTTGATTATTGAAAATGCCTTAAATGGATTAAATGAGTGGTTTCAAGCTACATGGCCTTGTCACACTAATGAAAGGCTAGGGTTGAACAAAATTGAATTATTGATTAATTATTACTTGATTAAAGGGTTTCATGCTACTTGGCCTTGTCACACTAATCAAAGGAAAGGCTTGAACCAAATGGAATATTATATGAATTCAATATCAAAGTAGGTGTGGCCTGACTCAAGATCACCTTGGATACTTGAGAGAAAGCCTTGAGCACTCAAGGACCCTATTCCGAATTCAAGGATACAACTTTCTTAGGTTGAGACCTACATAGAACCTGATCCTTGTCTAACTTTAGATGCCTGGTATGACACCATATAATACCTCATGTATTACAATAAGATTCCTTAGATACACTCCTTGGTTCCAGAATTGACAAGTAGGTGCCATGGTTAAATCCTAGCCCAATCTTTTCTTAGACCCATTTTACCTTGGATGAACTTCTTAGACTAGATAGTCCTCTTATTGTGGAATTAGTTGGACTGTTATCCTTGGATTACACTCTTACCCCATGTGAGGCTATAGTTATTACTAAGTTGTTGACACTTGAGGTCTATGTTTCCTTGGTTATAACCTTGGAACTTCATTATTAAATATCATTACATGTTTTCTTGTCACATCTTAGAACCTCAATATCTTTCTCATATAAATTATATTTAAACTGGATAAAATTGATTAATGAAATGGTTACACATTCTGACACCAGTCAAAGGCTAAAGAAGGTATAACTGCTATGTGTCCCATAGGAACCTGTATGGTTGATGTTTATTTATCTCTCTATTATTATTCTATATACCAGTGAACTATATATTTTATACTGCACTATCTAGATTGGGCTGGACATCAGTGGTTCCATCCTATTATTATTTATATCTCACACCCTACTCAGGCCGCTATTACATTGGGATACTTGAGTATACTTTCATTTTCTCAGGACCTTGGACCTTGCTTTTCAATGTATGCTTGTAACTAGAGTTAGGAGAAAAGTACTGAGTTGGATCTCGGGATGCTCAAGGAGATCGCCCATGGGGTTTTGATGTGACTTTATTATTTTTTTATTTTATTGAAAATAATTATGTAATGTTTACTACTTTTAGATATGTATCATTACCATGTCATGCATTCATCTGTTGTTTAAACTACCATTGACCACTTTAATTCAGTTATAATAATATTTATCTTATGCTGCTTTGTCATTTATTTACTACGTCTTTCATTGTTGATTGTTATTTATTCAATATTACCACTGTGTATATGTGATAAGAGGGTATAGTCCCCACTATCACCTCTCGAGACCCTCACTACAAGTCAAAAACCTCTAATGTATGGGGAGACTCACCAGCCCCCCTGCCCTACACAACCTCTCCCCCTCCCTCTACTGCACCAGTCCCTCCCCCTCCCCCTTCCCTTGCACTAGCCCCTCCCTTAACCCCCTACTGCAACATCCCATCCCCCTGCACCAACCCCTCCCCCTCCCCCCCTCTTGCACCAGCCCCTCCCCCTACCATGCACCTGCCCATCCCCGCCACCAGCCCCCACCCCCCCCCCCCCCACTACACCAGCCAGCCCCTCCCCCTCCCCCTTCCCTAACATCAGCCCCTCCCCCCCACACTGCACCCCCACCAGCCCCTTACCCCATGCTTCCCCAGCCCCACCACCAGCCCCTCCCCCTCCCACTTTCCCTGCTGCACTGGCCCCTCCCCCTTTCCCTGCTGCACCAACCAACCCTCTCCTCTTGTCATTAAATACTTGTCATTAAATATGTTTTGCTAGCTACTAATATGCTTTGATTGATTTAATAATAAAATTGATTGTAATGATTTTTTTAAATATGATTTACATTGTTGATTGAATGATGATTTTTTTTCTTGTTATAGAATGGATAGAAGCTGGATGTATCGTACCGATCGGATTTCAACCGAGTTTCAAAATAATTTGGAGAATTTTTTAGATTTTGCATTTAGCAATGCGTCAGATGGAGGTTGTATACAGTGTCCCTGCTATAATTGTGTTGGAAGACCATGGTTAAGATGAGAAGAAGTTAGTTACCATTTAACGAAATTTGGATTTCAAGCAAACTATAATGTTTGGTTTCACCATGGAGAGACAAGTCAATCTTCGACTGTTCATAAACGAAATGAATGAAGTGACATGGAGAATTTGATATTTGATCGGTTTCCATATGTGCATCATTCCGAGAGAGATAGCATGCCGGTGCAAGAAGACAATGATATCAGTACACATGAGGAAAATGCTGAAAATGATGATGTTGACATAGTGAAAAATTTATTGGATGATGCCAGAACTCCAGTATATCAAGAATGTACTAGAATGACCAAGTTGGAATTTTTAATGCGGTTATATCATGGGAAAACTATGTATGGGATTTCTAATACTGCCATTGATTATATTCTTACATTTTTGAAGGACTTGCTTCCTAATGGTGCAGATATTCCCTCAAATCATTACATGGCATAGAAGTTAATTAAGAAGATTGGATTTGCTACTAATAAAGTCCATGCTTGTCCGAAATATTGCAGTTTATTTTTGGAGGAAACAGCTGACCGTAATGACTGTAAAGACTGTGGTACATCTCGATGGAAGACAAATGCAGATGGAACACTGTCTCGTGTGCCACAGAAAGTCATGTGGCACTTTCCATTGATTCCCAGACTTCAAAATCTATTCATGTCTCCAGAAATCTCAGCCAATATGCAATGGCACGATGTTGAGAGAATTAAAGGAAATGATGAGCTGGTCCATCCAGTAGATGGATTAGCATGGCAGACATTTGACGCACAACATCCTGATTTTGCAGCTGAGGTACGTAATGTCAGATTGGGCCTATAATGTGATGGTTTTAATCTGTTTGGTCAGATGCTTACTTCTCATAGCACGTGGCCGGTTTTTATTCATGTTTATAATCTTCCTCCGTGGATGTGTATGAAAAAACCTTTCACTTTCTTGAGTATACTGATATCTGGACCTTCGGATCCTGGTAATGACATAGATGTATACTTGCAACCTTTAATAAAAGAGTTGAAACAACTTTGGGATTTAGGTGTGCAGACATTTGATGCTTCTTCAAAGAATACGTTTCAGATGCGTGCTGCCCTTCTATGGACCATAAATGATTTCCCTGCCTATGCAATGATGTCTGGGTGGAGCACGAAGGGAAAACTTTCATGTCACGTTTGTATGAAGAATACACGGTCGAGAAGGCTTAAATATCGTCGTAGTTTCAGTTTCATGGGGCATCGCCGATTTTTGCCAATGGATCATCAATACAGGAAGAATTGTCGGAGGTTTGATAATAATGTTGACACTGAAGAACCACCTCAACGTATGTCAGGAAATGATGTGCTTGATGAATTGAAAGATTTCAGCTTTTCATTAGGAAAAGGTCATTTGACATCTCGAAAGAGGAAGAATGTTGATACTGAAGTCATTTACAATTGGAAAAAGAGAAGTATTTTTTTTGTGTTGCCATATTGGTCTACTAATTTGTTACGTCATTGCTTAGACGTAATGCATATTGAGAAAAATATATGTGAAATGTTGCTTGCAATTCTTTTGAATATTAAGGGGAAGACCAAAGATGACTTCCGATCTCATCGGGATTTATTGGATTGGGGTATTCGACCAGAACTACATCATGTTTGTATCGGTGAAAACAAATGGAAAGTTCCCTGTGCTTCTTATGTGATGACACAGGCAGAGAAAGATCAATTTCTGGCAGTATTGGAGAATATTAAGTTTCCAGACGGCTATTCCAGCAACATATCTAAACGAGTCAACAGAAGACATTTGAAATTGAAATCCCTAAAAACTCATGATTACCACATCCTTCTTCATGAATTGATTCCAATAGCAATTCGACATTTGCTATCCAATAATGTAAGGGTGGCAGTGATTCGGTTGTGTCATTTTTTAGAGACCTTTGTGCTAAAAGGTTATCCAAATCATTGTTGATAAAAATGAAGCAAGAGGCACCATTAATTCTGTGTGAGTTGGAAAAAAATTTTCCTCCATCCTTTTTCACTTGCATGCTGCATTTAACAGTTCATCTTCCAACTGAGACACTTCTTGGGGGACCAGTTGCTTTTCGGTGGATGTATCCCACTGAAAGAAATATGTGCACAATGAAATCATATGTCCGAAATAAGAATTATCCTGAAGGTTCCATTGTGAGGAGTTATCTGGCCCAAGAATGTATGGATTTTTGTTCAATGTATTTGTATGATGTGAGCACAAGACATAATCGACCAATGAGAAATGAAGATGAGCAGTATGAGGAAATTCAACCCTCGTTTCCATCTCTTCCCCAAACAGGTGGAATTGTCGGGTCATATACATTGGTTACATTGAGCTCTGAAGAGCAGAATATGGCACATCGTACAGTCTTGTTTAATTGTGGTTTGTTCGATGCCTATATCAAGTAAGTAATTTGAATATATATATGTTATCTCATATGATATCATATCACATATACCTTATACTTTTATTGTCATTTTATGTAGAGAACATAAACAAATTATAAGTAGAGTTCATCGGTCTTTTCCGTTGAGAAAAAGAGAGGCTATGCATAGCCAAGAGTTCCCAGCTTGGTTGAAATCAAAGGTATGACCATTACATTAAATACCTTAAAATATAGATATATATTTAAATATATTACTCATGTATTCCAGGTATTGAGTTTACCTGCTGACTTCATTTCTCAAGAATTAAGAACGTTGGCTTTTGGTCCCAATTCTTTGGTTCGTGACTGCAAATCTTTAATAATCAATGGATACAAATTTGTTAAAACTGATAAAGCGGTGAAAATGAGAACACAGCATGATGGCGTTATGTTAATTGCTAGAACGGATTGTTATGCCAGTGCATCTGATAGTCAACCTCGATATGAAGATGTGTATTATTATGGACTGGTTGAGAAAATATTGTTATTGGATTACTACTCTCGAGGTCGAGTCACTATGATGAAATGTAAATGGTTTGATTCAATGACGCGCCATGGTACATTTATTGATGATTGCGGATTTAGAGTTATTGACATGAGTCGATTCCTGCATACCGATGAACCATACATTTTGGCATCAATGGAAAAACAAGTGTTTTATGTGAAAGATCATCTGAACCCTGATTACGGTGTCATTAATGAAGTAATCCCAAGACATATTTTTCATGATGCTGGGGATGAAATTGTCACCATTGACGCCCCCATCGGTGTTAGCCAAAATATTGCATTTGATGACACAAATTGTCCCATTGTGAGGGATGATGTTGAACCTGAGGTAGTGGAGGGTAATATATAAAAGCAACCATATATATTCAGAGTTCATTCAGTTTACCTTGACGTGAGTTTCTCAGGTTGGTACTAATTTAATTACTTCAATTTACTTTTAGTTTGAAATGATATGTCTGTTTTAGTAATGTTTGGTTTCGTTTCATTTAATTCTATTTCTTTCAATTCAGAAAAGTGGTTTTAAAATGTGGTTTTAAAAATTGTATAACTTGGTTGTAAATTATCATTACTGAAAGATGTTATGACATTTTTTAAGTAGTATCTATGATTTGTAAAAATTGTTGCTAAAAAATATTTATTTCATTCTTATGCAGATTATGAAGAAAACTACAGAAGCTCACAAGAAGAGATTATTTGATGCTGATCCTGTTAGACGTGAGCGCGAGTTGTCTTCAGTGAGTATATTAATTTAAATATTTATCTTCTGCATTACAAATAATATCAAGTTCATATTTTTGATCCAATTTTTTTAGGGACATGTAACTCCAGAGAATCCTCTTCCCAGTATGGGACCGAGTAGGGATCCTCCTAGACCTAGGCGGAGCTCCCGTCTTACCACTCCCCACACTGACCCATTAGTGGACATCCCATCTACCACACATGTCCGCCCTCCGCTTGAGACCCCTGGGATATTCCCATACATGCCGCCATCATCATCCCGTTTACCCTCTTTTTCCCATTCCATGTCCACGCCGACTCGACCGATGTTCTCACCTGCACAGTTTTCATATCCATTCATGTATCCCCAGACCTACTATACATATTCTGACATGTCTACGCCACATCCTTTTCCTACCATCCATCCTACACATATTGAGTCTATTCCTTCAGTTTCCACTCCTGTTCATGAAGATCAGCCGGAGCATGTTGTGGAACAGATACTTCCTTCGGAGGATGCTGATCCAGCACAGTCTACGGATGCCTCACAGCCTATTCAGGAGCCTGCATTAGGTTTTTTTTATTATAAATGTTTCAAATTATAGCATTTCACTTTTTTTCTATTGTATTGTCACCTAACTCTTCTCTTTTCACCTCTTATCTTATTAAGTGGGATCTTCTAGTAGGCGACGTGGGCGCACTCGAATGCGGGATGCTTGGAATCGTGAAACTCAGATTATGGTGGATTACAATTCTCAAAATCAAATGGTAGGTAAAAATGCTAAAAAGTGTAGAAGTTTCATGGCTACTTTAGCCAAATATCATGATATCGTTTCGGTGGAACCGGTCTCATGGAGACATATCAGTGCCGACATCAAGGATAGGGCATGGGTGCAGATATGGGTACGAAAATTTTATAAATTTATATTGATATTAGTAATGTATTTATATGACTTAACATGTTTGTTGCAGAGTCGATTTAACTTTCCTAACGGTGAAGCTGCCAAAGCTGCTAGGTTGAGTGATCTTGGAGAGTATTGGCGGTCATACAAGTATGAGTTACATATTGGTTGGAGGAGCAGAGTGGGTACTGAGTTAGAGGGTGTACCCACAAACCCTGACTGTCCAAAAAGTCAATATCAAAAAATGACCGCACATTGGAATACTGAACAGTATAAGGTACTACCCATCTTTACTGTTTTTTATATAAAATTTAATTTTTATTACTTGTATTGTTTTTTTGTTTCTTAGGAAGTGTCAGCGAAAAACAAAAAAAACAAAGATGAAATGACATATCTACACATATTGGGGCGCACTACAATGCCCGATAAAGAGAAGCGGCTGGTACGTTCATCTGAATTAAAATAATGTCTTTATTTATAACATGTCATCATAACTTATTCATGCTTTCCCTTGGTTAGTCCATGTCTTTACCTCAATTTTTGTGGGTATTTGTTGCAACTCACTTCAATCCAATATTTTGCATTTATCATATATGGTTGTAATTCAAATTTGTGCACTTCTTATATGCAGAAAGCTGAATTGGGCATTGAAGGTCCTGTACCTCGTGCCAAATTATTCTGCTTCAGTAGGAAAAAAAAAAGATGGAACTGCAGTTAATTCACAAACACAAGATAAAATTGTAAGTTTGTTTATTTATATTTCAAACATTTATACGAAATTCATAATTTAATATGTTTATAATTTCAACAGTCTGCCTTGGAGGCCATGGATGAGAAGTAAACTGACAACTTAGGGCCAAATGATCATTTCAGTCAGGTGTTAGGTGTGGAGCATCCAGGAAGAGTCCGTTGTAGACCAGGAAAAAACATTGTCCCCTCTAGGTATTGGTCATCATCAGACTCCTCTAAGGCCTCTGAGTTGGAAAGTGCGCGTGCTGAATTAGCTGCGACAAAGAAAATAGTATTAGAGGAGCGTGAAAAAAGTAAGCTGATGAATGAACATTTCATGAAAGCTCTGTCAGTTTTGAGTCAGTCACTACCATCAAAGGTTGCTGCCACTTTTCATTCATGTATTACATCAATGCGCTCTTTAAATAATGCCTCGGGTGATTCCCATGAGGGTCATAGTGGCGATAACGGTGGTGGAGATAGAGCTGACGAGGATGTTGCTGATGATGTTGTTGGTGATGAGATTGCTGATGATGATGCTGACGGTGCAGTTGGTGATGATGTTGCTGTCGATGTTGCTGCTGATGATGATGATGCTGGACATGAGGATGACAGTGATGGCGATGGGGGGGATATTAGTCCCCTCCATTTTTGACTTAGCAGAGAGACGTGTGTTGGAGTTTAATGTTTTTTTTGTATTGGTGGACTGCTTGTATGTGAATTTCTTTATGCAATGAAATTCATTTTGGATTATGTTTTCATCAAGGGTGTTATTTGTCAGTTATTTAGGTAATTTTCACATGCCATTCTGTTTACTCCTTGTTTTTTCATGAACTTTCTGCTGGGGGAGGTGGGGGGGGGGGGGTGGGCAGGGGGGGAGGGGGAGGGGGGCTGGGCAGTGGGAGGGCTGGGCAGGGGGGGAGGGGAGGGGGAGGGGGAGGGGGGAGGGGCAGTGGGGGGCTGGGCAGTGGGGGGCTGGGCAGTGGGGGGGAGGGCTGGGCAGGGGGGGAGGGGGGAGGGGGAGGGGGGAGGGGGTGGCTGGGCAGGGGGGAGGGGGGGGTGCTGGGCAGTGGGGAGGGGGGGGTGGCTGGGCAGGGGGGAGGGGGGGGTGGGCAGGGGAGGAGGGGGGGAGGGGGGGAGGGCTGGGCAGGGGGGAGGGGGGGCTGGGTAGTGGGAGGGCTGGGCAGGGGGGGAGGGGGGAGGGGCAGTGGGGGGCTGGCCAGTGGGCGGGCTGGGGAGGTGGAAAAATAGGTTTAAAGATGACGTACATAGATCAACCTGATGTTTGAAGTAGTTCTCTGTGGAATTTGAGTTCAAGATATTTCTTGAGATTTCAACAATGGTTTTTTGTAATAAATATCTCATTATAAGTCATTTAATAACCAATTAAAATAATTTTAATCAATGAATAAATTCATTCATATTTCTAAGAGAAGGTTTGATTTTTAGTAGTATTTTAAATTCAAATTCCAAATGCACTAATTGTTTTGAATATCACACTTTATCTGGTGATATTTCTGGATCTGTTTGACCACGATCAAATCACATTTTTATTTATTCTCAACTAGTTTAGTGTGCAAGGATGTATACATACATGTTTTGATCTACTGCTACTAATAACAAAATTTCTTTATGCAATTTCTTCTTTCATTTTTTCTACTTTTTTTCAGCATTTGTTTTAGTTCTATATGACATTTCATTGCTTATGAGTCTTATATATTCATTAATAATAATTCATGGTTTTATTTGTTGCATGTATAGATTGTAGCAAATTAAAGTATGATTAGCAATTAGTAGTTTGCCATTCGATCTTTATCAAGGTGAGCTGACAAATCTATGTGCCAATCTAACACGGCATTTGAGCTTATTCATGCATGACTCATCAATGTGAATTCTTCTTTGAGTTATGAGTCTAGCTGAAACGCACTTTAGATATTGGAATCAATGAACACACATGCATTCTGAATGTCCAATTTTTTTTTCCTGCTCGGTCATTGGTTTTAATCTAGCTTCTTTCATTTGGTTGGAATTTCCCATCACTTTTGTGCTGAATATGTTTTCCATCTATTGTTTGAACAGTTGAAACTGTTTGAATGGTTATGTATGTAGTATGTGGGTGTGTCTCGATACGTTCTGTTTGACCAAGTCTATCCTATCACCTTATCTCCTTAGGATCCGAATTTGGTAAGTGTTTTCTCATAATGGAATTGAAATATTATGGTGTTCCCAGGAATAATCAGTTTTATTCTTCTTTATATCACTTCATCTTTATTTGAGTAGTGGGGAGGGGTGCTGGGTAGTGGGGAGGGAGGGGGGGGGGCTGGGCAGTGGGGAGGGGGGGGGTGCTGGGGAGGGGGGGTGCTGGGCAGTGGGGAGGGGGGGGGGGGCTGGGCAGTGGGGAGGGGGGGGGGGGGGGGCTGGGCAGTGGGGAGGGGGGGGGGGGGGGCTGGGCAGTGGGGGGGGGGGGGGGGCTGGGCAGTGGGGAGGGGGGGGGGGTGCTGGGGAGGGGGGGTGCTGGGCAGTGGGGAGGGGGGGTGCTGGGCAGTGGGGAGGGGGGGGGTGCTGGTGCTGGTGCTGGGGAGGGGGGGGTGCTGGGCAGTGGGGAGGGGTGCTGGGCAGTGGGGAGGGGGGGGTGCTGGGGAGGGGGGAGGGGTGCTGGGCAGTGGGGAGGGGTGCTGGGCAGTGGGGAGGGGGGGGGCAGTGGGGAGGGGGGGGGGGGGTGCTGGGCAGTGGGGAGGGGGGGGGGGGTGCTGGGCAGTGGACTTCTTGAATGTAAAATTCTTTATGAAATGAAATGCATTTTGGATTATATTTTCATCAGGGTTGTTATTTGAAGTGTATCGACCTGAGCTCTCATATATATAATATCAGTCTGAAGAGTGCCAACCTGAGCTCTCATATATAATATCGGTCTCTCTAACAGTGTGTTATGCCCCTTCATAATGTTTCCCATGCATGATTTTCAAAAGATTTGGCCAGCCCATATGGCGAAACCATGTCCAATGTATATTTCGGGTAAAATTACAATTTCTTTTAACACCGATTTATGTTTTTCTTCACTGTAAGAGGTGTAAGAGGTGATGGTTGATTGACAATTTCTACACATATTGATTTACAAATTCTGTTTAGACTGTTTGAAAATTTCTGTTATTTGGGTTGTCTGAATAGAACTTAGACATGTATGTTTCCATATGGTTCTTACAAGGGTTCCAGATTTGACAGATTATTTTCTAAAACATGCCTGTTATTGGTTATATTCTGATTTGTATTACAGTTAGTTTTCAAATATCGTTCAACCTATTATCATTTTTTTTCATCTGCTTATCTGGCCTTTCAACATTCATTGAATCAATCTATGAATATAAAGGCATCGAAGCAGTTCATCTTCACATGTAGTGGAATCGAATATATGCAGGTACAATTTATCAGGTCATCTAAAATTTTTTTATTAACAATTTATATTATTATTTCTATTATGTTAATTTTAACAATTCATGATAGGAGCATCAAAATAATATCTCTTCTCCAGGTATAGCAGGGGGAGGGCTGGGCAGTGGGGAGGGAGGGGGAGGGGCTGGGCATAGGGGGAGGGGAGGGAGAGGGGGAGGGGGGTTGGGCAGGGGGGCTAGGCAGGGGGGAGGGCTGGGCAGTGGGGAGGGAGGGGGAGGGGCTGGGAATGGGGGGAGGGGGAGGGGGATGGGCAGGGAAAGGGATGGGCAGGGGGGAGGGGGGCGGGAGGGGGAGGGGGGCTGGGCAGGGGGAGGGCTAGGCAGGGGGGATTGCTGGGCAGTGGGGAGGGAGGGGGAGGGGCTGGGCATGGGGGGAGGGGGAGGGCTGGGCAGGGGGGAGGGTGAGGGCTGACCAAAACTGAGGTTTCCATCTGACAACACTCACTGAAAACTACTTACAGCACTTATCGCCTATGATAAGTAGTTTGAAAAAATAAATTCTGTTTGTTTTGTTTCTGTAGTAGCAGTTTAACTTTTATTTCATAAGAAAACCATTTAAGTTGCAGAAAAGCAATTTCTCAATAAGCAATCTGGAAACATCATGCCAGATTGTTCTAATCAGCTGTGGTTTTGGTGTAGCCCGAGTTAGTGGATGGTTTCTTGCGGTCACTTGGCCTGGGGAAATGTTTAATCACATTCAAAGTTGTGGAAGTGAGGGTTATTTATTTTAGCTTTTGAATTCAACTCATGTCTACACATTCTTTCTTTTCTGTTTTAATGTTTTCATGTATTCTAGGTTGACATGGCAGCCCTGTTACACATGGGTGATAGGGATCTTAAGTCTTTGGGAATTCCAATGGTAAATGACTTATTATTCCTTCATGTGCTTTGATCATAGGTTTTTAATGTTCATTGTAGGAGGCCAATACTATTTGATAGGGGCATTTGATTTCTGTATTAGATTTTTTAAAATTATTTTCTGTTTTCCTCAATTGGAGGTGACAATTTTTAACTTGACATGATATCTGGACATGACATGAGTTAAACAGGTTTGGGTTAGACATAAAGTGGTTCAGGTTGTGAAATACTAGAGAGAGTAAACTGAAAATTGTCCAATCTACCCTACATTTTTTGATTCCCAAGAAGGTGAGCATCTTTTATTTCAACTATACTGGTTTTCTTGAAGACGCTAAATTGGTGTTCCCATAAGGCCCTGTTTGGTTCCACTTTATTTATTGAATGAAATGAAATAGGATGTTTTGAGGTTGGATGACAAGTGGATGAAATGAAGGACTCAACACTTGAAATATTATCAGATCATCGCATACCATATCCTTGAACTGAACTAGACCTATGTTTTTTAGTCAAGATGCTTTGACGAGGTCCTCTAATTTCCATTGTAAGTGTATTTCCCTTTTCATTTTTCTAATCACAATGGGGGAGAATAATAATATTTTATATGTAGAAGGGATATATGGATAATATTTTTTTTTTTCAGAAAATAGAAGGTTATTGATAAAATATTGTGTTATTGAGACTAACCTGGGGTTTTTATGTGGAATCTGTGGGATGATTTTTAGAACTGTATCTGCATTTCTCTGGATGGATCTTTCTGTTCTGATTGAAAGAGTTCGCTGAATTTTTGTTTGACCAGAGTACCTTGACAATTCTCTATTTATTTGTTCTTGGTTATCTTATTTTGAAGTCTGGAAATGCTATCTACTGCTTCACTGGTTTGTAGACAAGGTTTGCAGGATGGACCTTGTTTGAGAATTATGCAGATGATTTTAGACTGATGTTTTTATGTTTCTGGATTTTCTGAGAAGGCATGCAACCAGGATGCTCTAGATGATGGATTTACTTCTCCAGTTCATGTTTGGGATTCTCTTTGAAGCAAAAAGGAACCTGTTTGATTTCTGATGGTATGTTCTTTAAGGTCTCATTTGTATCATCCTTTTGTTTTGATGGTGTAAGTTCTTTGCAGATTCTGTAGGTGCAGAACTGTAGGTCAGAATGGTAGGGAGGTGGAGCTGCAGTTCCTCTACCTGGGGAACAAGTCTGTACCCACGGTTTGGCAAACCGTGGGTACATTTCGGCAGTTTTAATTCAGTATACCCACGGTTTTCAAACCGTGGGTATACATGGGGAGATTTAAATCAGTATACCCACGGTTTCCAAACCGTGGGTATAGATGTCTATACCTACGGTTTTTTAAACCGTGGGTAATGTGAATTTTTCTTCATCTATACCCACGGTTCTATTAAAACTGTGGGTATATCCCTATTGCGACGGCACTGCAGCCGGCGATTCTTGAAACCGTGGGTATAGGTTCTATTTCCAGTAGTGGATGGTCATTTCCTCAAAATCAATGATTTTATTTATATACGCTTTCTCATAGGGAAGTAATATCATTTCTTGAGATGGTGTTGTTAAATAAGATTAATCATCCTCCTTGAAATTGTAAAGAATCATGGATCGATTCACCATATAGAGAGTAATAGACTTCACATATAAATTTATGTGGACTCTATATAGGGAAATACAATCCATGCCCACAATTACATCAAATTCCACCAAAGGAAGTATGACAAGGTCTTCTGGGAAGTTTATCTAAAAAAATGTGATATGGGAGGATTTATATACATAGGATGAAATAATTTCCCCCTTTTCCATTTATATCGATATCTATACTTCCATGATGTTCCATGGTGTTTGAATAGTTATACTCAACTTTCATGATATGAAGAAATGCATAGAACCATAAACAAAAAGTATGTTCACTATTCTTGAATAAATAACTAGCATACCAGTAACCACTTCATTATTGAGATTCAATTTAGTGGTAAAAATGGAATAACCTCTACCTTTCTACCTTGGAGGTTGTTGGTTGTCTCCCAAAACCATTGGCTCAGTGCATTGGTTTGAAAGGTGTTCAGTTTCCTTACAGTTGTAAAAATGAAAAATGTGCTAAGGGTTGACTAGAGAATTCCTTTCCTTCATCACAATAGCAAGTTTCTTATGTCATCCATAATTTTCTAGGTGCCCTTCCTTCCTGTAACTAAATCATTTCATCATCCCCTTTAGTATATTTCTGATGTGTTTTTTCAACACCTTTGACAAGTGGGGTGTTGAAATTTCTTGGTACCATTTGATTTATATATTAGACTACTAGAATTAAACTTTAATATTGACTTCTAATAACCATGATACCCCAAAGATTCAGCGATCTCCATTTTTACTTTGACATCACAATGGACAATTTTCTTATAGATATCAATGTATTAGATTTACAGTGATTTTCATAGAATAGGTTTTAGTCCACCAAATATGTAGTCAACCATTCACTCAAGGGTAATGACAGAGCTGAAGGCGTTCCATGCAAGTATTTAGAAGTTTTCCTCAACTCCCTGATAGATTCATCGTCTTTTTTGCTTAAGGGAAAAGAAATATCATTCCATTTTATGATGGATTAGTTGAGGAAAATATATATTGATTTTTTTTGAAATACTTCTACCCCGTTGCTTTGATCTCTTCCTCAAGCATCATCATTTTGATCAATATACACCACTGATCATCTTCACCTTCTATATGATAAACATACAGTATAACCTTCTCTTGCTCAGAACATTTAAGTATTGAGATGATATTTTCTATAGACTTGATCCACTATTTCACAATTAAGGTATCGGATGACCCATTAAATGTTTAGAGGCCTTTATCGCATAAAGATTTAAGTTTCATATTTTTATATCTTAGGGGGATTTGGATGTTCCTCATAATCTGGGATTATATTTTGAACCTGAATTAGCTAAGATAGTATCATCATGGAGTGTGTGATTCCATCTCCCATCAAGTTGGTCATCTTGTTAAAGAAATCATAACATTGCTATTCAGATTGAATTTTTACACAATTCTTCATATTCTTTCCATTGGATAGAATAAAAGGAAAATTAGGGATGAGTATATTTAAACTATGAAGCACATACATGAGAATTTAATGTCATTTAAGTGGCAAATTATAAGTTATATGTATTTATTTAAGTTATGGATTTCTAGGATTCAGACTCTGTCATCTGTGATATATTTCATAACATATACTCGTATGGGATTTTTTTACTCCCTTAATAATTTTTCACAATGAGATTATTAATTGACCAAAGAATATCTTCTAAGAGTGTCAGACCAAGTGTGTATTAAGGCATGTTTTCGTACCCCAAGTTAGGGCTAGGACACCTTCTCAGAGTTGTTACCCCTAGGTACATCTAGGCCAGAACCAAATCCACATATAGTATCCAGAAAGTGATGTATTTTTTTGATAAACCGCATAATCTATACATACCAAGATTTAGTTATGTTTTCTTATACTTATTCTTATAGATATGGTATTTTCTTGTGTTTTCTAATCCTAATCCAAAAAATAAATAAACTTTTTCTCTGATACCAATTATAACAAATCATCCCTTTATTAAAAATTAACACTTGATTTATTACATAAAATTACACTTAATTCAACATGAAATATAGATAGGTATAGTGTCTTTGAAAATTATGTACATTAAATTACAACTTAAAACATGGAAAACAACATCTTTATTGAAAACTTCTTTAACATTCTCAAACTTAAAATGACATAGGATAACCTGAAGAAATGTGTATGAAAGGGGTGAGATATAAATACCACTAAGGGAATAAACATGGATTAAGGTAAAAAAATTATAATATAGGCATATCATGGTCCATAAAATGATTGTAAATCATAAACATTAATGATAAGAAATTATATAACATAATAAAATTAAGGCAACATTGGAAATGTGGTAACAACTTAAAACACTTCATCATAGGTCAATGATAATTTCCAAAACATCATAATGTAAAAATTACCAAATAGGAATCAGGTTTAATCTATGTACCAACATGAAATATCATTATACGGAACATTACCCAAAGCATTGGAGCACTATAAAATTCTAGGCACACCCGTCACTTTCATTTCAATCTCATGCTTAAGTGTTTCACATAGATAATACAACATGAATTAATTCATCATCATAACTTATTAAACAATAAGGGAGTTTTGAATAAATACACATAATTTCCAATTAAATTAAAAATAAGTGTATAAAAGTGAAAACCATTGACAATAAATGGGTTTGGTATTCACTGCACAATTTCTTTCGAATGGAAAATCCTGGTGAAATTTTGGCAACCTAACGACGTCGTATAAAAATTCACAAAAAGTATTGATAAGAAAAAAGGGCATCTCATAATTTTTAAATTACGTGGAAAATAATAGTTTCATGGAAATAAATATCTCATCATTAGTAATTGGAAATAGAATAAAAATGATAATAAATAAACTTGATTAAATAAGAGGAATGAAGAACTCTTATAAAATTTTGACATGGTAAAAGATGTACTTGGGAGGGATTAATGAGATAGAAAGTGGTATCTCATAATTTAAACATCATATGGAAAGTATGGTTGAGGTCAGAAAACATACCACATCATTATGAATTAAAAATTAAAGGTTATAAAATGTATTAGATTCTTGAATAAAAGCGAGAAAGAGAGGATCTATTACATTTAGAGTATGACACCAAAATATTGAAAGGGGAATATTGAGAGCTTTGGGGAACCCTGGGAGGATAATAGAGAGAGGAGGTAAGAGTGAGGACACACTAAAAATATTTTTAGTGATCAAAAATGGGAGCATGGGTTGGTTTATTTAGGAAATGAGAGGGGAATTCTTTAATATTTCACAAATATAGGTTTTGGACTCTATATAATAAAATATTCAAAACCAAAAATCTTACCATGGAGTTTTTCCATGATTTATGTAAAATGGGAATATTTTTCAATATTTTATTTTGCAACGGTCCGATATTATTAAAATATTACCCTTGATTATGTGGAGGAGTGTCACACATTTAATGAAATGAATTACAGATAATAAAATATATTTTATGTTTTGGAGGATTCATAAAAGATTTGAAACATTAATAAAATAATATTAAAATTAAATTAATTTAAGAAGAAAACCTATATTTGGACGTGGATACCCATTATAGTTTTTGTTACATCATTTCTGGGTCATTATGATGTCATCAAACACACCACATATTCTTACAGTATTTAATTTTTACCCGAAAATTTGACTATCTTGAAAAATTATGAAAAATTCGCTGTTAGATAATTTTGAAAACCAGATTTCTAAAATGATATTAATTTTATATAAATAATTTTTTAAATATTTTAATTTTCACTTTTAAAAAATAATGACCGAAATTTATTGAAAATGATGGGTTTTTGAAAATATGAGTTTTTTGAACCCTAATAAAATATTGCATTGACATCATAAAAATTATATGATTATTTATATTTAATAAAATTAATTTAATAATAATATTTAATAAAAATAATATTTATTTCAAAAATACATTAGTTCATCAAAATAAATTCTTTAATTGAATTGAATATTACACAAAAATAGTATTCATGTTTTATAGTATCACAATAAAAATATATTCTTTATTATTTAATATATTGTAACACCCTGTGATTTTATGAGAAATATTTTGTTTTATGTATTATGTTATATGAAACACCAAATGAATCTTTCAATATACACAACACTGTCTTGGATTGCATTTCACACAAGAACAATCTTCCTCGATAGCTTGTGTTGTACGCAATACCGAGTTTCACAAAACAACGATATATTATTAAAATAATATATAAACTAGCCATTATGAATAGTAATACCCACTTTTTGAAATTTTATAAATTTTATCTTTCAAAATGGAATTCATTTTTGGATTCGTAGTATCGAAATTAGCTTAGGGTGAATTTTTGGTATTTTTCTGAAAAGTTTTAATTTTTGATGAATAGTGAAAAACACTGAGTTATAGTTTAAAACGGAATTTTTATTTAAATAATTATATATTTTATTTAAATTTATTTCAGGTAAAAATAGATACATAATACCTATATAATTTCAATGTAATTCATTGGAGTCATTTTATAATAATTATATATATATATATAAATTTATTGAACTTTTTACCGTCTTTTACCCACCTCCTAGGAGAATTTGCAAATTTACATAAAATGTAATTTTACCACTTCTGTGAGTGGAATTTCCAAAATCCTAGAGACACGGTTGATATAAGTAAGTAAAATGAGGTTCAATAAGATAAAAATAATATTTGGTGAATAGTAACTTTTTACTTTTATTTACCATGGTTAAAAGTAAATAGGGTAATTAAGGGTAGAAATGATATTATTATTACCCTAACACATGTCCAAATTATATTGGATAAGTGTAATTGGACCAAAAACAACCTTAGGAATAATGTATGACCATTTAGGTCCACATGGATTTTATTAGGACATTTATTATTATTTAATTCAATGAAGAGTTAAAAGAATAAAAATCAAATTTTAATAAGTAAATTTTTTTAATATATTGTTATACATAAGATAAATTTGACTATAAATATTCATTATAAAGATAAAAAAATATTTCCTACATAATGGTATTTTATTTTTAATTTTTAGACATTAAATAATTTAATTTTGTTATAACACAATGATGATGCAGTAATTACCTTATTAGTGAAATATTAACATAATTGATATTATAAATACCCAAATAAATATAATTTGAGACTTTCTATGTATTAAACTAATTTTATAGGTTAACATAACATATTAGGGTTGATTAGATTACTATTTTCGAAGTAATAATACTGTTATAAATTTAGAAAAAACAAAATACCAAATACTATCAATATTCACATAAAAGAGTTTTTAAAACAAATATTAAATTATTAATTAATATTCTATTCCTAAAAAACTTTGTTTCGGCCAAAATACATATATAATAATATTTATGACATTAATGAACCAATTTGGGTTCGATTGGAACTTTATAGTAAGTTTATTAACCATATAGTGTAAGAATATAAGAAGAACGGTAAATGTTAAATTTTTTAACTTAGAGTTAAATCTAAATGCTAAGGTAAAAATGGTAACCTAAACATGTATAAAACCTATTGGTTGAGATAATTTTTACCCATACCCACCCTAGCCTTGAAATAAGTCAATTTGAATCCATTATAAAAAGAATATTAATTTATTATAAAATAATATTTTATGTTTTTCCTAAGGTTCCCATCTCCTTCCTTATAAAAGGGAACCTCCTCCCTCTCCCCCTCACACCACTTTGAGCATTCAAGATTTTCCAAAAACTGCCAATTTCTCTTCTCCACTTCCCAAGAAACATACTAGAGGTCCTGGTATTATTCAACGACAAAATTTAGTGCCCAAAGAGGAGGTTAAGAAGAGGCGCGTCAAAGAAAAGGTAATATCCTTTACCAATCCTTTCCAATTTATTTCTTCTTCTACTACTTCTTATTTTTTTTGTTTCATCATAAATTAATAAAATCAGTATCACTCATATACTGATATGTTATTATAAATATGAAACAACCCTATTTAACCTTCTATCCATCCCGTGGAAAATGAAATCACCACGCGTGCATACGTACGGAATACCGTCTCCACGCCGTGGTGTAATCTGTTTTCCACCACCACCTTACTTGGATGGGTATAATGGTGTAAATAATAACTATATATGATTATTATAACATGATACTAATTCTGAGACATTACATCATCCACTCTAATACCATTCAATAATTATGGGAATGATATCATAGCTCGTGCGTACGTATGGCCTACCGTCTCCACGATGTGATGCAACTCGTTCTACTTAATATTCATTGAATAATGATTATATAAATTAATTTAATGAATAGATATGATACATATTACACTAATAAAATTATGTAAATAAGTTATCTATAACCTAAAGAGAGGAATAAGAATTTACTCGACAAAACATGCATAAGAACATAAAGCAATGAGCACCCGAATAACAAGTAGCGATGAAATATTACTAATAAGAAGACAAGAATATGAAAATATATGTTATCATAATAATGAATATGATTATGTAATAAGTCAATGAGATTATTTAAATCATTATACAGGAGTTTCGGATATGTACAAAGCATATCAGTCCTAAGGTAAAGGGAAAATATCACAATCTCATTTTTATCCGAGATTGTTTATACTTCAGAATTTACTAGGGAATATTTATCATAAACATCCATGTTTCCTCAATATGTAATATTATTTCTATCCTCCTAGAATTTTTTAAATCCAATTTTACCTATTGGTTAATTTTTAGTAAAATGTATGAAAGTAATTTTTTATCATTTTAAGTACGAGATACTTTTTGAATTTTTCTGCCAAAGTACGAGAATAATGTTCTTTTAACTTATACAGAATGAATGGATTTTTATGATTTTATAGAAAATTATTTCCATGAAGCTTCCTTTACATGTTTTCAAGTTTATTTTTAATTAACTTCTTTTAGTTTAAAATTCTATGACATGTTAAGAAAGGAAAAATGTTTTTGAAGTAGAAAGGATATTTTTCTCAAGAATGGAGGTCAAGTGTTTTATAAAAATTATTTTCCATCTAAGATATTTTTACATTGATTTGATTATGTTATGATGGAATTATCTTTATGAAGTCCTTTTATCTTATATTTATTATGTTATGATGGCACGATGATTAAGAATCCCATTTTTATTACATGGGTTATGCTATGATATATGATTTTTTATTTTATGGCACACATAAGAATGGATTCATTATGAGATGGGTTAGACCTATATCTCTCTCCAATGCATTGGGTAAAGATTTATATCTCAAGAGAAATACATGGCTGGAACAACAAGTTAATCTGGTTCAGTGATACAGGACTGGAATGAGGAGTGAACTCGGTTCAGAAATGGACTTGGTCCGCTATGATAGTCTTGGCAATCAGTCATGACTAGTATGAAATGCTTTTCTATGATTATGTGTATATTACAGAAAGTTTCATGGTTTATGTTATGATTATTGGGATTACATTTCACTACTATGATTTATCCCATGTTATGATATTATGATCTCTTTTGTAGGTTATGATTTTCAAAATGTTATGTTCTTATGAATATGATATGATTGATATTTCCTTTGTTTACCCTTACTGAGCATTTGAGCTCACCCTTTTGTATTCTTTATTTTCCTGGGTCAGGAAGAAGGGTATAAAGTAAGATATTCCAACAAGTACTCCAGATATGATGAAATAGACGGGAGACAATCTAGATGTTTTATGAACCAGTTGTTTATGTTTCCCAGTTTCTAAAGACACTATACGTATACGGTTAAATCATGGTTTTGTTATATGTTGTAATAAGTATACTTCAATTCTGAAGTAATAATAATATATGTGAAGTATTGGTCATTATAGTTGGTATCAGAGGAAAGGTATAGTAAACCTTTGGAAACTAGGATGTTAAAGCTTTAGTAAGAACCCTAAGGATATTTCTAAACATATAACACAATATTAGTGTTTTAGAAATGGCCATGAACTTAAGTGTGAAATTTTATTCTGGATTATGTGGTTTTCCTATTAAGATTAGTGTTTCTCACATGATACTTATTGGTTTTAGTCAATGGATGGAACCCGATGGAACCGTGTTAATGCAGAATGCGATGGGCAATGAAATGATTATCCCCCTGAGCAACCAAACATTATGGGAGCTGGAATGCAAAATCTTGTAGTCATGCTCACACAACTTTCTCAAGCTATGAATCATGAAGGACTTCCAAACGAGAAAAGGAAGGAGAAACATTTTGTTTAATTTTTCAAGAGGCTGCGTCCACCCTCATTCAGCCGGTCTACTGATCCATTAGTGGCTGAACAATGGATCAGTACCACTGAAAAGATATTTTTAGTTCTTCAATGTTCTGAACATGATAAATTAATCTTTTCAGTATATCGTTTGGAAGGTAAAGATGATCAATTGTGGAATCTTATCAAGAATAAGGGGAAAAGAGACGAAATTGAGTCCATGTAATGGGATGAGTTCAAGAACATATTTTTCAATAAGTTCATTCCTCGTATTCTTAGAACAAATATGGAGAAGGAGTTTCTTGAACTAAATCAAAAGGATGATGAATCTGTTGGTACCTACAAAGAAAATTTTACAAGACATTCAAGATATGCTTTCGGAATTATTATCCAACCTGAGAGTAAGATCAATCGATTCTTTAGTGGCTTAAAACAAAGTCTTTCAAGGGTGTTATCCATAAGGTACTTCAATAGCTACGAGGAAATTGTTTGATGTGCTCTCAAGGTTGAGATGGAGATCGGAGTAACCCATCCGTCATATGGGTTTAACAAGAAGGGGAAAATGGAATTCAAAGGGAACTATAAAGACCACACTGAAAAGAAGATGAGTTTTACCTTATGCTCAAAGTGTGGAAAGAAACATGGATGGAATTTTCTTAAATGGACAAGTAAATGTTTCAAATGTGGAAAAGAAGGTCATCGGGCATTTGAATGCCGAAATTATGGGAAAAATATGTCTACTGATGTGAACAAAGAAAAGGCTACACAGAATGCACCTCCTACACTTCAATGTTACAAGTACAAGGAAATGGGGAATTATTCCAATCAATGCCCTAATACAATGGTTTTTTATGATGATCAGCATCAAAAAACTCTTAAGGCCAAAGACAAGGGAAAGTCACATGAAATTTTTATCGTTGATGTGGAGTATGATAACGAAGTGGTGAAAGGTATACTTACTATCCACTATAAAGTAGAAAATGTTTTATTTGATTCTGGATGCACCCACTCTTTTATTTCTGGAAAATTTTCTAAGGGTATCGCCATACTACCTCAAAAATTAGATGTTGAGTTAGATGTGATAACTCCAAATGGCACAACGATTGCTTCAAAAGTTTATAATTCTTCTCGAATTGATGTTTGCGGGAAATTTTTTCCTGTAAATCTTGTGATCCATCCTATAGTGGAATTTTATGTGATTCTTGGCATGTATTGGCTTTACTTATATGGATATTATATCGATTGCCAAAGAAGGAAAGTCACATTTCATATTCCTGATCAATCTATGATCATCTATCAATGGAAGGATGAATATAACCTTACAGTGGAAATTTCTTCCATCTTCTGGGTCTTTATTCCAATAAATGAATGTTATTTATCTCAAATGGGTGGATAGAAATTCATGATTAAGAATATTCCCATTGTACGGGAGTTTGATGATGTATTTCCAGTGGAATTGTCAGGTCTTCCACCAAATTGTGAGGTTGAGTTTTCAATAGAACTCATACCGGGTGTTATGCCCATTTCAAATACACCTTACACAATGGCCCCAATTGAGTTGTAGGAATTGAAGAAGAAACTCTAAGAGAATCTTGATAAGGATTCATATGCCCTAGTGCACCACCTTGGGGAGCACTTGTTCTGTTTGTTAAGAAGAAAGATGGATCAATAAGACTCTGCATTGATTATCGAGAACTTAACTAGATCACTATCAAGAAAAAATATCCTCTCCCATGCATTGATGGATTATTTGAACAAATAAGCGAAGCTCAATACTTTTCCTAGATTGATCTTCATTCAGCGTATCATCAATTAAGGGTTAAAAGGGAGGATATGCCAAAGACAGATTTCCATACAAGGTATGGACACTATTAATTTATAGTGATGCCATTTGGTCTTACTAATGCCCCTGTTATCTTCATGGATCTAATTAATAGAGTCTTTAGATACTATCTTGATCAGTTTGTGGTAGTATTTATAGATGATATTCTTGTCTATTCAAAGGGCAAGGAAGAACATGAAGATCACTTGATAATTGTATTAAAGACCCTAATAAAGGAGAAGCTTTATTCCAAATTTACCATGTTTGAATTTTGGCTTCAAAAAGTTTCATTTTTTGGGTCACATAATCTCAAAAGAGGGGATATCTATGGATCCAGCAAAAACAGAGGTTATTGAAAAATGGTAGAGACTAACAACAGTAACTGAGATTTGAAGTTTTCTTGGTTTGGATGGATATTATCAGCGTTTTTTGAAAGATTTTTCACGATTATCTAATCCACTCACCTGGTTCAATTAAAAAGGAGTTATGTTCATTTTGACGGAGGAGTGTGAAGATAATTTCAAGGAGTTAAAAAGAAGGTTATCCAGTGCACATGTGCTCACACTGCCTTGTAGTGGAGAAAGGTTTGTGATCTACAGTGATGCATCCAAGAAGGGATTGGGGTGTGTTCTCATGAAAAACGATATGGTGATAGCTTATGCCTCACGATAGTTGAAAATCCATGAGAAAAATTAACCAACTCATGATTTGGAATTAGCTGCGGTAATCTTTGAATTAATGATTTGGAGGCATTATCTTTATGGTGAAAGGTGTGATATTTATACTAATCATAAAATTTTAAAGTATATTTTCACACAAAAGGAGATGGATATGCACCAAATAAGATGGTTGGAGCTGATTAAGAATTATGACTGCTCAATTTATTACCACCCTAGGGAAGAAAACAAGGTGGCTGACGCATTAAGTTGACAAGACCATGCTAGCTTATACATGATGAGGATCACAAAAGATCCAATATTTATGGATTTACAAAGGATGGATCTTTGAATTATAATGGAAGGGGAAAAAGCTTATCTTTCTCAAATGAATGTTCGACCATCTATACATGTGAAGATTAAAGAGGCACAGAAAGAAGATGTAGAGTTACAAAAGAAGGTGAGAAATGTTCCTGAATTTCACATTTATTGTGATGAAATAATAAGGTTTAGGAATCGGGTTTGTGTTCCTCCCATCCCAGAATTAAATAAGGAAATATTGGATGAAAATCATAGTTCTTCATTCTATATTCACCCTAGAAGCACAAAGATGTATAGGTAATATAAGGTGTACTTTAGGTTTGATGTCATGAAAAGAGATGTTACTGAATATGTCTCTTGATTCTTGGTTTGTTAGCAAGTTAAAGCTGAGAGATAGAAGTCTAAGGGGATGTTACAACCATTACCTATACCAGAATGGAAATGGGAAAACATCACTATGGACTTTGTCACTGGACTTCCTAAAACATCCAAATGCAATAATGATATATAGGTTATAGTTGATCGTCTTACGAAGTCAGCACACTTCATTGCTATTAGAGAATATTTCTCTCTTGATCATCTTGCCAAGATATATGTGAAGGAAGTGGTTAGATTGCATGGAGTACCGCTTTCCATTATATCTAATCAGGATCTGAGGTTTTCCTTGTTGAGTCAATAAGGTTTTCCTTATGACTTTTCCATTCCATCTTGTTTTGAAAATCACAAACACCTTATCTTTAAGGAAAATTTCTTTTATACGGAAAATTGATTTTAAAAGGAAAATCGCTTTTATAAGAAAAATTATCCTTATCATATTTTCATCCATATTTTTCTTAAGTATAAGATTTGGATTCATTTCTATATTCTCGGAATTGTTTGAAACTTTGATATAAGGTATTCTGTTTTTAGGATCCGAATTCTGGACAAGAACTGTAATAAAGTTTCACTCCGAAATCCAGATGAGAACTGTAATAAAGTTTCATTCCGAACGCCGGATACGAACTCTAATTAAGTTCTACATCAGATTCAGGATGCGAATCCTTATGAAGTTCGACAACGAATTCTCATTACGAATTCTTGTGATGAGTTCTCATTACGAATTCTAATAATGAATTCTCATTACGAATTCTGATAATGAATTCTCATTACGAATTCTGATAATGAATTCTCATTACGAATTCTGATGACGAATTCTCATTATGAATTCTGATGAAGAATACTCATTACGAATTCTGATGAAGAATTATCATTACGAATTCTGATGAGGAATTCTCATAACAAATTCTGATGACGAATTCTCATTCCGAATTCTCATTCTGAATTCACCTATTAAATAGAATCTGATCATCTTTGTTTTATACACTCCAAATTTATTTAGACTCCGAAAACTATCTTTGGTTAGACTCTGAACTTTCATCTTGCTTACGTTGTTATAATCTGTCTACTCTTTATTATTTTCCTTACACTCAGAACCTTCACTCCAAATTTTTCATTCCGAACTTTGAGTTAGATTTTAAAATGATGTCGTACATTCTGTTACACTTGTTTTGTTATAAAAGGATGTCGTCTATTTTGTTATAAACTAATCGTTCTCTAAGTGACACATGTACAGCTCCCTCCGATTTTAAAGCAAATATGACCGTTGGAGAAGGAGCCGACCTTACCTATAAATAGGAGATCATTTGAATGAGCTCACAACTGATGGATGGATGAACAACATGGTCATTGTGCATACATGCTTGAAGTGATTTCTAGAGAGAGAGGATCTTATTAACTCTCAAAGCATCATGCGACTCCGAATATTGGTGATTACATTCGAGGACTTCCGGGGATAGGAAGACAGAGGTTTCCGACTACCTTGAAGTTTGAGGGCTTCCTTGCTGAGGAAGACAGAAGTTGCCAACTACCTTGAAGTTGAGGGCTTGTGGGGATAGCAAGACAGAGACACTCCGATCTTCGTATCGAGGGCATACCCTAGTGTGGGTAAGACAGACTTGCTTGAAAGTATAAATCAAGGGACCTTTATCCAAGGTTGTTGGATACCCTTCTCTTTGGGTTAAAAGACTTATATCTTGGTACTTGTAGTTTTACTACGTGTTTATATTCCGCTGCATTTTGTATTATAAGGAAAGTATAACTTTCTTATACTTCCTTACTTGTACTCTGTTTCATTTAGATTCTATACGCTTTAAGGTAGAATCTCATATTGTAACTTTTGTTAAGTTTCAATTTCTGAAACCATATTTCCGGAACCTACTTTCGGAATCACTTTCCAAGTTTGCATTCGGTGTTAGAGGTGTTGTGAATTTTCTTAGTTTAACTTTGTTAAAATTAGACCTTTCCTTTTTTTAAGGAAAACATAGTTATTTGTAACTAACTTTAAAGGTTCCAAATGAATTTTTAAAGTATACAATTCACCCCCCTCTTGTATATTGAGCATCTACATCACTATTTCGATCCTAAAATTGGCATCAAAGGAGGTCTCTGAAATATTTATACTTACATATAAGTTTTTCTTGCTCACTTTATCATTCTGAACTTTTCCATTCCGAACTTTTCCATTCCGAACTTTGTTATTACGATTCTTTTATACTAACAAGTTTGTGTGCCGAAGGTTATTATATGTCTGGCAGGAATTAATGTTAGTTCAATTGATAATCTAAATCCTAAAAGACCACCAATCTTTGATGGTAATGATTATGAGTACTGGAGAGATCGAATGAAGACTTTTGTTATCAATACTAGAGTGGACAGTTTTGTTATGCTTACTGGTGATTATAAAATTCTGGATAAGGAAGTTAGAACTTTTACTAACCAGGAAAAGCAAGAATATCAACTCAATTATAAGGTACACAATACTCTACTTTGTTCAATGACCAGAAATATATATAGCCAAATTTCTTCTTGTGAAGCAGCTAACTGTATCTGGAAGAAGTTAGAGGTTACACACTTTGGAACATCTAAGGTGATTGAGACTAGGAGAGCTATGCTCAGAGCTGAATATCATGGCTTCAACTTTCCTTATGGAGAACCAATCTGTAATGTTCAATAGAGATTTATGACTATCGTAAACAGCCTACAGTCTATGGGAGAGAAAGGTTTAGATGATGAAACGCTTGTGGATAAGATAATTGATATCATGCCTAATGAGTGGGAATACAAAAGAACTGCTATAGATGAGAATAGGAAAGTGACTCAGATTTATCTTGATGAGCTTTTTGGAACTCTTCTCCAACATGAAACCAGAATGAAGAGAGATGCTGAAAACATCAAAAAGAAAAATGGAAATGGTACTGTTGCTTTCACAACAACATCAAATCATATGAAAGCTAAGACTCCTAAGAGAGTAACCAGATCTAAGTCTAAGAATATGGTAATTCAGTCAGATTCTAGTGAGAGTGAAATCTCTGAAAATGAATTAGCAAATCTTTCTTGAAGGATGAACAAGATAGCTGGCCAGAGAAATTTCCAATCCAAGTATAAGAAAATGGAAAGGAATGATAAGAAAGATGGAGAAGTTACTTGTTATGAATGCAAGAGATCTAGACATATAAGACCAGATTTTCCTATGCTCAAAAAGAAAGAAAGGAAAGAAAGGCATTCAAACAGGAACAGAAATAAATATTATAAAGCCAAAGCTAAGAAAGTTCTGAAAGCTAATGACACCTGGAGTGCCAGTGGTGGTGACTCTTCAGATGAATATTCTAATTATGAATCTTCAGGATAGAAGAATCTTGGTCTTATTGCCAGATTACCTATTGATAATCATTTTCTTATGGCTAAGTTACGAAATGCTGAATTATTGACCAATGTTTCTTTAAATTCTAATGATAGTAAGTATTATGACTCTTCTGATGAATAATATTCTTCTGATAAATAAAATACTTTACCTACTTATGAATAAGTCTCTAGGTTTTTTGAACTTCTTGAGATTGAGAATTCTAAACTCAATAAAAAACTTGATAAGGCAAACTCTAGGAATTCTATTCTTACAAAAGAGATATCAGATCTTTCTAAAGATCCTGATAAGAAAAATGCTGATTTTGAAAGTATTTCAAAAAATCTTGAGGGAGTAAGTTCTAAGAAGAACAAACTTTCTAAAGAATTAGAAAATGTAATTTCTAATAAAAATGTTTTCAAGCCTAGCTCTAGTTCTAAAACTAATGATTTTGAGGATAAAAACATGGTTATAAAACTCAAGTCTAAAAATTTTTCCTTAAAGAAGTGTTTATCAAACTTTACCCATGGTAAAGAAAATTTTGATAAAATGTATTCCCAAATACAACCTTTAAGAAATAAATCCAGATTTGGTTATACCCATGCAAAACCAATTTTTAGTAACAATTATTTTGTTCCTCAAAGTTCCCCATTTTGTACTAAGTGTCAATGTGGTGGTCACCGGGAAAAGAATTGTTCCTTAAACAAAACCCAATCTCAAGGATTTCACAAAGCTTATTTCTCTAAGAAGATGTGGGTACCTAAAAATTTATTATCTGAAAATCTCGGATCCAAACAATTTTGGATTACGAAAGTCTAATTTTCTTCTTGATTTCAGGAAAATAAAGAGAGTACCAGCAATAATACATGGTACATGGATAGTGGATGTTCCCGGCACACGACTGGTAACAAAATCTATTTTGAAAAGATTATCAAAACGAAAGGAGGAAAGGTAAATTTTGGAGATAATGCTAAGGGTGAGATTATCGGTATTGGTAATATAGTTTTTCTTGGTAAAACATTGATTTAAAATGTTCTTTTTGTTTAGGGTCTTAAGCACAACCTCATTAGCATAAGTCAGTTATGTGATGAGGGTTACCTTGTGAATTTTAGGAATGATAAGTGCTTAGTTCACAATTCCAAGGAAGAATTTATTCTCTCAACCAATAGGCAGGATAATGTTTACACCTTAAATTTAGAAGACCCAAGGAGCCAAGATTTACCTTGCCTTAGTGCAATGGAAGATCATTCCTGGTTATGGCATAGAAGAAAAGGTCATTGTAACCTTAGGAACCTATGTAAACTCTCTAAGAATAAAGTAGTTAAGGATCTACCGAAGCTTAGATTTGATTCTTCTAAAGTTTGTGATCCTTGTCAATATGGTAAGAAACATAAATCTAGTTTTAAATCAATCGGTGAAGTCTCAACAACCGATGCATTACAGTTAGTGCACATGGATCTTTTTGGTCCAACACAAACTGGAAGTATTGGAGGAAAATACTATGTGTTTGTTCTAGTTGATGATTACACTAGATTTACTTGGGTTTATTTTATAGCAAAGAAATCTGAAGCTTTTTCTTATTTCAAAAGTTTTAGAGCTCAAGTTAAAAATGAGAAAAACCTTCCATTGAAAACTATTCATAGTGATCATGGAGGAGAATTTCAAAATTCTGATTTTGAAACTTTTTGTAGTAAAAAAGGTATTACTCACAATTTTTCAGCACCTAGAACTCCTCAACAAAATGGTGTAGTTGAAAGAAGAAATAGAATTCTTCAAGAGATAACTAGAACCATGTTGAGTGAATATTCTATAGCTAGACATTTCTGGGATGAAGCTGTAAGTACTGCTTGCTATACTATAAATCGAGTTTTGATTAGACCTTTTCTGAATTAAACTCCTTATGAGTTATGGAATAGTAGAAAACCAAGACTATCCTACTTCAAGGTTTTTGGTTGCAAAGTATTCATTTTGAATACTAAAGATAACTTACATAAATTCGCACAAAAATCTGATGAAGGAATTTTTCTTAGGTTATTCCACAACATCTCAGGCTTATAGAGTTTTTAATAAAAACACTTGTACTGTTGAAGAAACAGTACATGTAAAATTTGATGAGTCAGATACTTTTGTTTTTAATACACCTCAGCCTACATCCTCGGATGTGTTTTCAAAAACTGATTATCAACCTTTGATAGAAGAACATTCTGATAAGGATAATGTTCAAGAAGATATTCCTAAAACATTTACCCCAGAAGACTTTCTACCCTATGTTGATGAACAGGCTTTTCAAAACCCAAATCAGGCATTTCTTAAGAATCGTCCCAGTGATAGTATCATTGGTGATGTAAATCAACCTGTAAGGACTAGAAGTTCCTTAAGAAATGAAGTAGAACATCTAGCATTTCTTTCCCAATTAGAATATAAAAGCACTGATGAAGCTTTAGGTGATGATGATTGGATTAAAGACATGCAAGATGAACTAAATTAATTCGAAAGGAATAAATTCTGGACCTTGGTTGAAAGACCTAAGGAAACTTCTATTATTGGAGTAAAATGGGTTTTCAGAAATAAATGTGATGAAAATGGAATCATAGTAAGAAATAAAGCTAGACTTGTTGCTAAAGGCTATAATCAGCAAGAGGGAATAGACTATGAAGAAACCTATACTCCAGTAGCTAGACTTGAATCTATTCATATTCTACTTGCCTTTGCAGCATTCTTTAATTTTAAACTTTTCCAAATGGATGTGAAATGTGCTTTTCTTAACGGTTATGTTCAAGAGGAAGTTTTGTTTGAACAACCTCCTGGATTTGAAGATACAAAACATCCTGATTATGTTTTTAGACTTACCAAATCTCTGTATGGCCTTAAACAAGCCCCACGAGCATGGTATGATAGACTCACTGGATTTTTGCTTCAAAATAACTATGTTAAGGGAAATGCAGATCCAACCCTTTTTATAAAGAAAGATAAGAAAAATGTTTTGATTGTTCAAATTTATGTTGATGACATCATATTTGGTTCAACTCAGCAATATTTGACTGACTCTTTTGCATGTTTAATGAAATATGAGTTTGAAATGAGTATGATGGGTGAGTTAACATTTTTCCTTGGTTTTCAAATTTCTCAAAAACCAGAAAGAACCTAGATATCTCAACATAAGTATATTAAAGATCTTCTTAAAAAGTATGGTTATGACAACACTAAAAGTATTAGTACTCCCATTGGTACCTCAAACTCTTTAGACCTTGATGAAGATGGGAAACCAGTAGATCAAACATCTTTTAGAGGTATTATAGGAAGTCTACTATACTTAAGAACTAGTCGACCAGACTTAATGTTTTAAGTATGATTATGTGCAAGATATCAATCCAATCCTAAGAAATATCACTTAAAGGCAGTAAAAATAAGTTTTCACTACCTTAAGGGAACCATGGATCTAGGATTATTTTATAATTCTGGAAATGATTTTATCCTAAAAAGCTTTTCTGATGCAGACTTTGCTGGATGTAGAATGGATAGAAAAAGTACATCCGGAACTTGTCATTTCTTAGGAGATTCATTAGTTTCTTGTTCCTGCAAGAAGAAACATTCTGTAGCACTCTCCACTGCTGAAGCTGAATATGTAGCAGCTGGAAGTTGTTGTGCTCAAGTGTTGTGGATGCAACACACACTCAAAGACTATGGCTTGAGTTTTACTAAAACTCAAATTTTTTGTGATAACACTAGTTCCATTTCCCTCAGTAAGAACCCTGCACATCACTCCCGTGCAAAACACCTAGATATTAGGCATCACTTTCTTAGGGATCACACACTCAAAGGAGATATTATTCTTCAGTTTATCGGAACGCAAGATCAACTTGCTGATATTTTCACAAAATCTTTTCCTTCTGATAGATTTGAATACATTAAACAGAAGATAGGAATGATAACTATAAGGTAATAATTCTTCATTAACTTTATGTTGAAATAGTCTCCTTACAGCAATAAACTCCTTTTAATAGGGGGAGTATATTTGATTGTTACTTTAACAAAGTTTTTCAAAATTTGTTTTCAAACTTTCAGAACTACATTTCCGGAATGGAATTCCCGGAAACTAAAATTTCCAGAATGGATATGTTCGTATAGAAGACTTCTGGAATCAAAGACTTCGTTTTGAACACTTCCAGAATGGAAAAATTTCGTACTGATATTTTCGTAACGGGATTTTCGTACCGAATCTTCCATAATAAGTTTTTTCCTTTTCAAAATTTTGTAATGAAATTTTCGTACTGAGTTTTCCTTACTGAGTTTGTTTTTCGTAGTCAGTTTTCCAAATTTTGTCTTTTCGTAATAAAGTTTTTTTTTCGTAAGAATGTTACCAATTACGAATAATTCCCCTAAGACAATCTGAAAGGTATGATTTCCTTACCCAAGTTTTCATAGTCATATTTTACTTGCTGGCATTTTCTGAATTTTTTGTTTTAATAAAAACCTCAAAAGATCGGATTCAAGAGAATTGATTTTCGACTGTCAGATCTGATCTCAGCTTATCACAATCGTTCGATCAACCGTGGAAGTTGAACCATCATCTCATTGCCTATATAAAGGGGACCCAAATAGTTGTCCCACATCGGTTTTCAAGATCTCGCGTCCCGAAGCTCTGCCACTCTGTTTTAAGGCCGTTCCGAACTTCAGCTTTCTCCATTCCAAACTTCTCAGAGGTCTTTAGATCCGAATGTCTGTGGAAGTAGCTTCTCAAGACATGTCTTCCTCCAATCCGATTTCGAAGTGGTTAGTATATAGAGAGAGGCTGCTTCATCCGGATTTCTTCAACAAGTATGACTTTTTTATTTATAAGAATATCAAGATTAATGGTTGGGAAGATGTTGCGGTGTCAAAACCTGGGAACCAAGATGAAGTATATTCAGATTTGCTTATAGAGTTCTATGAAACAGTTTCTTTTCTTAATGAAGATGGAAAGGAGAAATTTTCTTTTAAGTCTTATGGTAAGAATTATAAGCTTTCATATGCCAAGGCAGCCAGCTTGGTAGGGCTAAATAATGAAGGTGAAGCTGAGTTTATTTCTCATGTGTTGCCGGATTCTAAGGGTAGATTCGACAAGGAAAAAGCCTTAGAAACTCTCAGACTGGCTGATGACAAGGCTCCGAAGATTTCTAGTTTATCTACAAATTTCAGGATTCTAGAGTTATGGGTACAGGGTCTTATCGTACCGAGGAAGGGTGACAAAGATAGATTAAAGAAAAGTGAGATCTACATCCCAGATTTTCTGATAAATCTGGGGAAGTTTGATTTGATGAAGCACATTCTTATCACTATTGAGAATTTGAAGAAAGGGAATCTGAGAGCTCAGATTATAATGTATCCAACAATCCACTCCAAGATAATAGTTCGGTGCCTTGAGTCTTTCAAGGAGGCTTGCAAATCTATGTTGAGAGTTTGCAAGATTATGCTGGTGAGTGATGGTATACTCAAAAGAATGGATGTAGCCTTTGACAAAGATTCTGGACAGTTTATTGATCTACCTGCTCAAAAAGAATCAGTTCTGAAAGCTGCTGATCTGGAATCCTCTAAGTCGGTAAGGAAGAGAAATCTGAAGGAAGTGGAAGTAGAAGCCGGGGATCCCAAGTCTAAGGAAGTTCATTCCGCACCTCCAAAACCAAAGAAGAATAAATCTTACCAAGATGAGGTTGTTGCTATATGGAGGGAGATGAAAGAAAAGAGAGTGCAAGGGGAGACTCAATTTGGCTTGGACCCTGCGGAGGCTAAGGCCTTGAAGGAAAGAACTACCAATGAGCTAGAAAAACTAGCAAAAGAAAAGAAGCTCAAGAAGAAGATGTCTGAGGCTGAGGTAGCTCAGGCTTTGTTAAAATTCAATGAGATGGTTTCTGCGAACATTTCTGTTCCGAGATCCTTTTCATTGGAATATCTACCTGAGACTCCAGGAAGAGACTTGGTTGCTTCAGAAGAGGCAGTGGCTAAGCCAGTTGAACAAGGTGAGCAAGTTGAGCAAGTGGTAGAAGAAGAATATGTTGCTGAAGAGAAGTGGTGAAACCGGAGATGTGTTGAAGCAAGTAGATGATTATAAAGGGACACCTTCGGAACACTTATCGCTCCGAACTTCAGAAGCTGAATCTTCGAAGCTAGTTACTCCAGCAATGGAAGAAGAGAAAGGAGAAGAAGAAGTAGCTTATCATGGAGAAGAAGAACAACTTTTACAGGATATTTCTCAGATGGAAAACGTAGAGGTTGGTGTTCAGGAAGTTTCTGATGAGGAAGATAATGTTGTCCAAGTCTCTAATAGTGAAAAGAAAACTCCGGAACGTGATTCTATTCTGAAAAAAGACAAGGGAAAGCAAATTCTTGCGGATACTCCAAGCTCAGAAATGATGAAGAGAAAGGAAGTTGGTAGTTCTTCAAAGAGAAAGCTTGACGTTATTTAAGAAGAAAATTCTCCAAGTAGAGTCTCGGATTCAGAGTCATATTCAGTAGGGCCTGAATTTGTTGTTCAGTCTTTAAAGAAGTTGGTGGGAACCATTCCGACCTTCTCAAGTATTGATTCAAGATGCCAGATGCTCCAACATGCTTTAAATCAGAAATCAGACTCTGTATCTATGGTTATGGACAAGTGTGTTGAAATAGAGGCTCAGTTCAAAACATTCTATGTTGGCTACGAAGCCCATAGAAAACCTTGCAAGAGGATGAAAAACTGGTCGAGGAAGACTGTAGAAGAGATGAGGCTATTTGATGAATTTCAAGACAATGTCAGGGATGCCTTTGAGACTGAGAACAGGAAGATAAATGAGCTGACTTCTTCCATTGAAGAGAAGCTGACAGATGAAAAGAACTTTTGGATTCAAGAAGTCAGATATGTGAATGGGAAGCTAAATTATGTCTCTCAAAACTGGAAGTTTGAAAGGGATCATCAGATTGAGTTTCAAGAGAAATTGAAGGCTCAGGAATAAAAGATCAAAGCTCAGGAAGAAAAGCTTCAAGCCCAGGAAGAAAATATTGAAGCTCAATCTGCAAGAATAGTGGTCCATAGAAGCAAGCTGAAGAAGATCATAAAGACTTAAAGAAGATCAAGACTATTCTTAAGAGTCTCATGGCGAAGGAAAAAGATCCAAAATAGACAGATCTGATCTTTTGTTGTATTTCCTTTTGTTGCTGACATTTCAAACTTAATGAAATTTTCAATTGTCATTTCTTTTGTTGTTGTAACTAATTTTTCAGGTACTTTGTTATTTTTTCCATTCCCTCGAATTCTTTTTGAAAATCACAAAGGGGGGGAAGGAAAAGGTACTTAAGAAAAAGAACTCTAATAAGAGTTTATCTAAGGGGGAATTTCTCATTAAATAATACTTTCTTATTCGTAATAAAATGTAACTCCAGAAATCTAGAATACGATCCTTAGAGTTTCAAATCCTATGGGGGAGTTAGTCGTATTCATCGATATCCTTAATGCAAAGGGAGATAAGCCTTAATTTTTTTCTTTCTTCTTAGAATTCCTTTTTCATAAGGATATTTTTGCTTTCCAAAAAGGGGGATATTGTTGAGTAAATAAGGTTTTCCTTATGACCTTTAAATTCCTTCTTGTTTTAAAAATCACAAACACCTTATCTTTAAGGAAAATTGCTTTTATAAGGAAAATTGATTTTATAAGGAAAATCGCTTTTATAAGAAAAATTATCCTTATCATATTTTCATCCATATTTTTCTTAAGTATAATATTCGGATTCATTTATATATTCTCAGAATTGTTTGAAACTTTGATATAAGGTATTCTGTTTTTAGGATCCGAATTCTGGACAAGAACTGTAATAAAGTTTCACTCCGAAATCCAGATGAGAACTGTAATAAAGTTTCATTCCAAACGCCGAATACGAACACTAATTAAGTTCTACAATAGATTCAGGATGTGAATCCTTATGAAGTTCGAAAACGAATTCTCATTACGAATTCTTGTGATGAGTTCTCATTACGAATTCTGATAATGAATTCTCATTACGAATTCTGATAATGAATTCTCATTACGAATTTTGATAATGAATTCTCATTACGAATTCTGATGATGAATTCCTATTAAGAATTCTGATGAAGAATACTCATTACGAATTCTGATGAAGAATTCTCATTACGAATTCTGATGATGAATTCTCATAACGAATTCTGATGATGAATTCTCATTCCGAATTCTCATTCCGAATTCACCTATTAAACAGAATCTGATCATCTTTGTTTTATACACTCCAAATTTATTTAGACTCCGAAAATTATCTTTGGTTATACTCCTAACTTTCATCTTGCTTACATTGTTATAATCTGTCTACTCTTTATTATTTTCCTTACACTCCAAACCTTCACTCCGAATTTTTCATTCCGAACTTTTGAGTTAGATTTTAAAAAGATATCGTACATTCTGTTACACTTATTTTGTTATAAAACGATGTCATCTATTTTGTTATAAACTAACCGTTGTCTAAGTGACACATGTACAGGTCCCTCTGATTTTTATGGAAAATATGACCGTTGGAGAAGGAACCGACCTTACCTATAAATAGGAGCTCATTTGAAAGAGCTCACAACTGATGGATGGATGAACAACTTGGTAATTTTGCATACATGCTTGAAGTGATTTCTAGATAGAGAGGCTCTTATAAACTCTCAAAGCTTCTTGCGACTCCGAATGTTGGTGATTACATTCGAGGACTTCCAGGAATAGGAAGACAGAGGTTGCCGACTACCTTGAAGTTCGAGGGCTTCATTGCTGAGGAAGACAGAGGTTGCCAACTACCTTGATGTTGAGGGCTTGTGGGGATAGCAAGACAGAGACACTCTGATCTTCGTATCGAGGGCTTACCCTGGCGTGGGTAAGACAGACTTGCTTGAAAGTATAAATCAAGGGACCTTTATCCAAGGTTGTTGGATACCCTTCTCTTTGGGTTAAAAGACTTATATCTTGTTACTTGTAGTTTTACTACGTGTTTATATTCCATTGCATTTTGTATTATAAGGAAAGTATAACTTTATTATACTTCCTTACTTGTACTCTGTTTCATTTAGATTCTATACGCTTTAAGGTAAAATATCATATTGTAACTTTTGTTAAGTTTCAATTTCCGGAACCATATTTCCGGAACCTACTTTCGGAATCACTTTCCAAGTTTGCATTCGGTGTTAGAGGTGTTGTGAATTTTCTTAGATTAACTTTGTTAAACTTCTCCCTTTCCTTTGCTTAAGTAAAACATAGTTATTTGTAACTAATATTAAAGGTTCCAAAAGAATTTTTAAAGTATACAATTCACCCCCCTCTTGTATATTGAGCATCTACATCACTATTTCGATCCTACAATTGATATCAAAGGAGGTCTCTGAAATACTTATACTTACGTATAAGTTTTTCTTGCTCACTTTATCATTCCGAACTTTTCCATTCCTAACTTTTCCATTCCGAACTTTTCCATTCCGAACTTTGTTATTACGATTCTTTTCTACTAACAAGTTTGTGTGCCGAAGGTTATTATAAGTATGGCAGGAATTAATGTTGGTTCAATTGATAATCCAAATCCTACAAGACCACCAATATTTGATGGTAATGATTATGAGTACTGGAGAGATCGAATGAAGATTTTTGTTATCAATACTGGAGTGGACAATTTTGTTATGCTTACTGGTGATTATAATATTCCTGATAAGTAAGTTAGAACTTTTACTAACCAGGAAAAACAAGAATATCAACTCAACTATAAGGTACGCAATACTCTACTTTGTTCAATGACCAGAAATATATATAGCCAAATTTCTCCTTGTGAAGCAGCTAACTGTATCTGGAAGAAGTTAGAGGTTACACACTTTGGAACATCTAAGGTGATTGAGACTAGGAGAGCTATGCTCATAGCTGAATATCATGGCTTCAACTTTCTTTATGGAGAACCAATCTGTAATGTTCAAAAAAGATTTATGACTATCGTAAACAGCCTAAAGTCTATGGGAGAGAAAGGATTAGATGATTAAGCTCTTGTGGATAAGATAATTGATATCATGCCTAATGAGTGGGAATCCAAAAGAACTGCTATAGATGAGAACAGGAAAGTGACTCAGATTTCTCTTGATGAGCTTTTTGGAACTCTTCTCCAACATGAAACCAGAATGAAGAGAGATGCTGATAACATCAAAAAGAAAAATGGAAATGGTACTGTTACTTTCACAACAACATCAAATCATATGAAAGATAAGACTCCTGAGAGAGTAACCAGATCTAAGTCTAATAAGATGGTAATTCAGTAAGATTCTAGTGAGAGTGAAATCTCTGAAAATGAATTAGCAAATCTTGCTTGAAGGATGAACAAGATAGCTGGCCAAAGAAATTTCCAATCCAAGTATAAGAAAAAAGAGGAAAGATAATAATGATGGAGAAGTTACTTGTTATGAATGCAAGAGATCTGGACATATAAGACCAGACTGCCCTATGCTCAAAAAGATAGAAACGAAGGAAAGGCATTCAGACAGGAACAGAAATAAATATTATAAAGAAAAAGCTAAGAATGTTCTGAAAGCTAATGACACCTGGAGTGCCATTGGTGGTGAATCTTCAGATGAATCTTCTGATTATGAATCTTCAGGATAGAAGAATCTTGGTCTTATTTCCATATTATCTATTGATAATCATTGTCTTATGGCTAAGGTACGAAATGCTGAATCATTGACCAATGTTTCTTTAAATTCTAAGGATAGTAAGTATTATGACTCTTCTGATGAAGAATCTTCTTCTGATGAAGAAAATACTTTACCTATTTATGAATAAGTCTCAAGTTTTGCGAAAATTCTTGAGATTGAGAATTCTAAACTCAATAAAAAACTTGATAAGGAAAACTCTAGGAATTCTATTCCTACAAAAGAGATATCAGATCTTTGTAAAGATCTTGATAAGAAAAATGCTGATTTTGAAAGTATTTCAAAAAATCTTGAGGGAGTAAGTTCTGAGAAGAAAAAACTTTCTAAAGAATTTGAAAAAGTAATTTCTAATAAAAATGTTTTCAAGCCCAGCTCTAGTTATAAAACTAATGATTTTGAGGATAAAAACTTGGTTATAAAACTCAAGTCTGAAACTTTTTCCTTAAAGAAGTGTTTATCAAACTTTAGCCATGGTAAAGAAAATTTTGATAAAATTTATTCCCAAATACAACCTTTAAGAAATAAATCCGGATTTTGTTATACCCATGCAAAACCAATTTTCAGTAACAATTATTTTGTTCCTCAAAGTGCCCCATTTTGTACTAAGTGTCAATGTGGTGGTCACTGGGCAAAGAATTGTTCCTTAAACAAAACCCAATCTCAAAGATTTCACAAAGCTTATTTCTCTAAGAAGATGTGGGTACCTAAAATTTTATTATCTAAAAATCTCGGATCCAAACATATTTGGATTCCGAAAGTCTAATTTTCGTCTTGATTTCAGGAAAATAAAGAGAGTACCAGCAACAATACATGGTACATGGATAATGGATGTTCCCGGCACATGACTGGTAACAAAATCTATTTTGAAAAGATTATCAAAACGAAAGGAGGAAAGGTAACTTTTGGAGATAATGCTAAGGGTGAGATTGTCGGTATTGGTAATATTTTTTTTCTTGGTAAAACTTTGATTTCAAATGTTCTTTTTGTTAAGGGTCTTAAGAAAAACCTCATTAGCATAAGTCAGTTATGTGATGAAGGTTACCTTGTGAATTTTAGGAATGATAAGTGCTTAGTTCACAATTCCAAGGAAGAATTTATTCTCTCAGCCAATAGGCACGAGAATGTTTACACCTTAAATTTAGAAGACCTCAGGAGCCAAGATTTACCTTGCCTTAGTGCAATGGAAGATCATTCCTGGTTATGGCATAGAAGACTAGGTCACTGTAACCTTAGGAACCTATGTAAACTCTCTAAGAAGAAACTAGTTAAGGATCTACCGGAGCTTAGATTTGATTATTCTAAAGTTTGTGATCCTTTTCAATATGGTAAGCAACATAAATCTAGTTTTAAATCAATCGGTGAAGTCTCAACAACCGATGCATTACAGTTAGTGCACATGGATCTTTTTGGTCCAACACAAACTGGAAGTATTGGAGGCAAATACTATGTGTTTGTTCTAGTTGATGATTACACTAGATTTACTTGGGTTTATTTTCTAGCAAAGAAATATGAAGCTTTTTCTTATTTCAAAAGTTTTAGAGCTCAAGTTAAAAATGAGAAAAACCTTCCATTGAAAACTATTCATAGTGATCATGGAGGAGAATTTCAAAATTCTGATTTTGAAACTTTTTGTAGTAAAAAAGGTATTACTCACAATTTTTTAACACCTAGAACTCCTCAACAAAATGGTGTAGTTGAAAGAAGAAATAGAACTCTTCAAAAGATAACTAGAACCATGTTGAGTGAATATTCTATAGCTAGACATTTCTGGGATGAAGTTGTAAGTACTGCTTGCTATACTATAAATCGAGTTTTGATTAGACCTTTTCTGAATAAAACACTTTATGAGTTATGGAATGGTGGAAAACCAAGACTATCCTACTTCAAGGTTTTTGGTTACAAAGTATTCATTCTGAATACTAAAGATAACTTACATAAATTCTCACAAAAATCTAATGAAGAAATTTTATTAGTTTATTCCACAACATCTAAGGCTTATAGAGTTTTTAATAAAAACACTTATACTATTGAAGAAACAATACATGTAAAATTTGATGAGTCAGATCCTTTTGTTTTTAATACACCTCAGCCTACATCCTCGGATGTGTTTTCAAAAACTGATTATCAACCTTTGATAGAAGAACTTTCTGATAAGGATAATGTTCAAGAAGATATTTCTGAAACATTTACCCTAGAAGACTTTCTACCCTATGTTGATGAACATGCTTTTCAAAACCCAAATCAGGCGTTTCTTAAGAATCATCCCAGTGATAGTATCATTGGTGATGTAAATCAACCTGTAAGGACTAGAAGTTCCTTAAGAAATGAAGTTAAACATATAGCATTTCTTTCCCAATTAGAACCTAAAAGCACTGATGAAGCTTTAGGTGATGATGATTGGATTAAAGCCATGAAAGATGAACTAAATGAATTCGAAAGGAATAAAGTCTGGACCTTGGTTGAAAGACCTAAGGAAACTTCTGTTATTGGAGTAAAATGGGTTTTCAGAAATAAATGTGATGAAAATGGAATCATAGTAAGAAATAAAGCTAGACTTGTTGCTAAAGGCTATAATCAGCAAGAGGGAATAGACTATGAAGAAACCTATGCTACAGTAGCTAGACTTGAATCTATCAGTATTCTACTTGCCTTTGCAGAATTATTTAATTTCAAACTTTTCCAAATGGATGTGAAATGTGCTTTTCTTAATGGTTATGTTCGAGAGGAAGTTTTTGTTGAACAACCTCCGGGATTGAAGATAAAAAACATCCTGATTATGTTTTTAGACTTACCAAAGCTCTGTATGGCCTTAAAAAGCCCCACGAGCATGGTATGATAGACTCACTGGATTTTTGCTTCAAAATAACTATGTTAAGGGAAATGCAGATCCAACCCTTTTTATAAAGAAAGATAAAAAAAATGTTTCGATTGTTTAAATTTATGTTGATGATATCATATTTGGTTCAACTCAGCAATCTTTGACCGACTCTTTTTCCAGTTTAATGAAATCTGAGTTTGAAATGAGTATGATGGGTGAGTTAACATTTTTCCTTGGTTTTCAAATTTCTAAAAAACCAGAAGGAACCTCTATATCTCAACATAAGTATATTAAAGATCTTCTTAAAAAGTATGGTTATGAAAACACTAAAAGTATTAGTACTCCCATTGGTACCTCAAACTCTTTAGACCTTGATGAAGCTGGGAAACCAGTAGATCAAACATCTTTTAGAGGTATGATAGAAAGTCTACTATACTTAACAACTACTCGACCAGACTTAATGTTTTCAGTATGCTTATGTGCAAGATATCAATCCAATCCTAAGGAATCTCACTTAAAGGCAGTAAAAATAATTTTTCGCTACCTTAAGGGAACCATGGATCTAGGATTATTTTATACTTCTAGAAATGATTTTATCCTAAAAAGCTTTTCTGATGCTGAATTTGCTAGATGTAGAATGGATAAAAAAAGTGCATCCGGAACTTGTCATTTCTTTGGAGATTCATTAGTTTCTTCGTCCTGCAAGAAGCAACATTCTGTAGCACTCTCCACCGTTGAAGCTGAATATGTAGCAGCTATAAGTTGTTGTGCTCAAGTGTTGTGGATGCAACACACACTCACAGACTATGGCTTGAGTTTTACTAAAACTAAAATTTTGTGTGATAACACTAGTGCTATTTCCCTCAGTAAGAACCCTGTACATCACTCCCGTGCAAAACACATAGATATTAGGAATCACTTTCTTAGGGATTACACACTCAAAGGAGATATTATTCTTCAGTTTATCTGAACGCAAGATCAACTTGCTGATATTTTCACAAAATCTTTCCCTTCTGATGTATTTGAATACATTAAACAGAAGTTAGGAATAATAACTATAAGGTAATCATTCTTCATTAACTTTATGTTGAAATAGTCTCCTTAGAGCAATAAACTCCTTTTCATAGGGGGAGTACATTTGATTGTTAGTTTAATAAAGTTTTTCAAAATTTGTTTTCAAACTTTTAGAACTACATTTCCGGAATGGAATTTCTGGAAACTAAAATTTCCAGAATGGATATGTTCATATAGAAGACTTCCGGAATCAAAGACTTCGTTTTGAACACTTCCGGAATGGAACATTTTCATACTGATATTTTCATAACGGGATTTTCGTACCGAATCTTCCATAATATGTTTTTTCATTTTCAAAATTTTGTAATGAAATTTTCGTACTGTGTTTTCCTTACTGAGTTTGTTTTTCGTAGTAAGTTTTCCGAATTTTGTCTTTTCGTAATAAAGTTTTTTTTTCATAAGAATGTTACCAATTACGAATAATTCTCCTAAGCCAATCCAAAAGGTATGATTTCCTTACCCAAGTTTTCGTAGTCATATTTTACTTGCTGGAATTTTCTTAATTTTTTGTTTTAATAAAAACCTCAAAAGATCGGATTCAAGAGAATTGCTTTTCGACCGTCAGATCAGATCTCAGCTTATCACAACTGTTCAATCAACCGTGGAAGTTGAACCGTCATCTCATTGCCTATATAAAGGGGACCCAAATAGTTTTCCCACATCGGTTTTCAAGCTCTCGCGTCCCGAAGCTCTTCCCCTCTGTTTTAAGGTCGTTCCGAACTTCAGCTTTCTCCATTCCGAACTTCTCAGAGGTCTTCAGATCCGAATGTTTGTGGAAGTAGCTTCTCAAGACATGTCTTCCTCCAAACCGATTTCAAAGTGGTTAGTATACAGAGAGAGGCTGGTTCATCCGGATTTTTTCAACAAGTACGACTCTCTTATTTCTAAGAATATCAAGCCTAATGGTTGGGACGATGTTGCGGTGTCAAAACCTGGGAACCAAGATGAAGTATATTCAGATTTGCTAATAGAGTTCTATGAAACAGTTTCTTTTCTTAATGAAGATGGAAAGGAGAAATTGTCTTTTAAGTCTTATGGTAAGACTTATAAGCTTTCATATGCCAAGGGAGCCAGCTTGGTAGGGCTAAATAATGAAGGTGAAGCTGAGTTTATTTCTCATGTGTTTCCGGATTCTAAGGGTAGCTTCGACAAGGAAAAAGCCTTAGAAACTCTCGGACTGGATGATGATAAGTCTCCGAAGATTTCTAGTTTATCTACAAATTTCCGGATTCTAGAGTTATGGGTACAGGGTCTTATCGCACCGAGGAAGGGTGAAAAAGATAGCTTAATGAAAAGTGAGATATACATCTTAGATTTTCTGATAAATCTGGGGAAGTTTAATTTGATGAAGCACATTCTTATCACTATTGAGAATTTGAAGAAAGGGAATCTGAGAGCTCAGATTATAATGTATCCAGCAATCCTCTCCAAGCTAATAGATCGGTGCCTTGATTCTTTCAAGGAGGCTTGCAAATCTAAGCTGAGAGTTTTCAAGATTATGCTGGTGAGTGATGGTACACTTAAAAGAATGGATGTAGCCTTTGACAAGGAGTCTGGACAGTTTATTGATCTACTTGCTCAAAAAGAATCAGTTCTGAAAGCTGCTGATCCGGAATCCTCTAAGCCGGTAAGGAAGAGAAAGCTGAAGGAAGTGGAAGTAGAAGCCGAGGATCCCAAGTCTAAGGAAGTTCATTCCGCACCTCCAAAACCAAAGGAGAAGAAATATTACCCAGATGAGGTTGTTGCTAAATGGAGGGAGATGAAAGAAAAGAGAGTGCAAGGGGAGCCTCAGTTTGGCTTGGACCCTGCGGACGCTAAGGCCTTGAAGGAAAGAACTGTCGAGGAGCTAGAAAAACTAGCAAAAGAAAAGAATATCAAGAAGAAGATGTCTGAGTTAGCTCAGGCTTTGTTAAAATTCAATGATATGGTTTCTACGAACAATCTTGTTCCGAGATCCTTTTCATTGGAATCTCTACCTGAGACTCCAGGAAGAGACTTTGTTGCTCCAGAAGAGGAAGTGGCTAAGCTAGTTGAACATGGTGAGCAAGTTGAGCAAGTGGTAGAAGAAGAAGATGTTGCTGAAAGAAGTGGTGAAACCGTAGATGTGTTGAAGCAAGTAGATGATTATAAAGGGACACCTTCGGAACACTTATCGCTCCGAACTTCATAAGCTGAATCTTTGAAGCTAGTTACTCCAGCAATGGAAGAAGAGAAAGGAGAAGAAGAAGTATCTTATCATGGAGAATAAGAACAACTTTTACATGATATTTCTCAGATGGAAAACGTAGAGGTTGGTGTTCAGGAAGTTGCTGATGAGGAAGATAATGTTGTCCAAGTCTCTGATAGTGAAAAGAAAACTCCGGAACATGATTCTATTCCGAAAAAAGACAAAGGAAAGAAAATTCTTACTGATACTCCAAGCTCAGAAATGATGAAGAGAAAGGAAGTTGGTAGTTCTTCAAAGAGAAAGCGCGACCTTATTGAAGAAGAAAATTCTCCAAGCAGATTCTCGGATTCGGAGTCATCTTCGGTGGGGCATGACTTTGTTGTTCAGTATTTAAAGAAGTTGGTGGGAACCATTCCGACCTTCTCAAGTATTGATTCAAGATGCCAGATGCTCCAACATGCTTTAAATCATAATTCAGAGTCCGTATCTATGGTTATGGACACGTGTGTTTAAATAGAGGCTCAGTTCAAAACGTTCTTTGTTGGCTACGATGCCCATAGAAAATCTTGGAAGAGGATGACAAACTGGTCGAGGAAGACTGTAGAAGAGATGAGGCTATTTGATGAATTTCAAGACAATGTCAAGGATGCCTTTGAGACTGAGGATAGGAAGATAAATGAGCTGACTTCTTCCTTTGAAAAGAAGCTGACAGATGAAAAGAACTTTCAGATTCAAGAAGTCAGAGATCTGAATGGGAATCTAAATTCTGTCTCTCAAAACTGGAAGTTTGAAAGGGATCATCGGATTGAGATTCAAGAGAAATTGAAGGCTCAGGAATAAAAGATCAAATCTCAGGAAGAAAAGCTTCAAGCCCAGGGAGAAAATATTGAAGCTCAATCTGCAAGAATAGTGGTCCTAGAGAAGCAAGCTGAAGAAGATCATAAAGACCTAAAGAAGATCAAGACTATTCTTAAGAGTCTCATGGCGAAGGAAAAAGATCCAAAATAGACAGATCTGATCTTTTGTTGTATTTTCTTTTGTTGCCGACATTTCAAACTTAATGAAATTTGTGCTTGTTGTTTCTTTTGTTGTTGTAACTAATGTTTCAGGTACTTTGTTATTTTTTCCATTCCCTCAAATTCTTTTTGAAAATCACAAAGGGGGATAAGGAAAAGATACTTAAGAAAAAGAACTCTAATAAGATTTTATCTAAGGGGAAGTTTCTCATTAAAGAAGACCTTCTTATTCGTAATAAAATGTATCTCTGGAAATCTAGAATATGATCCTTAGAGTTTCAAAGCCTAAGGGGGAGTTAGTCGTATTCATCAATATCCTTAAAGCAACGGGAGATAAGACTTAATGTTTTTCTTTCTTCTTAGAATTTATTTTTCGTAAGGATGTTTGTGCTTTCCAAAAAGGGGGATATTGTTGAGTCAATAAGGTTTTCCTTATGAATTTTCCATTCCTTCTTGTTTTGAAAATCAGAAACACCTTATCTTTAAGGAAAATTGCTTTTATAAGGAAAATTGATTTTATAAGGAAAATTGCTTTTATAAGAAAAATTATCCTTATCATATTTTCATCCATATTTTTCTTAAGTATAAGATTCGGATTCATTTCTATATTCTCGGAATTGTTTGAAACTTTGATATAAGGTATTCTGTTTTTAGGATCCGAATTCTGGACAAGAACTGTAATAATGTTTCATTCCAAAATCCAGATGAGAACTGTAATAAAGTTTCATTCCGAACGCCGGATACGAACTCAAATTAAGTTCTACATCAGATTCAGGATGCGAATCCTTATGAATTTAGAGAACGAATTCTCATTACGAATTCTTGTGATGAGTTCTCATTACGAATTCTGATAATGAATTCTCATTACGAATTCTGATAATGAATTCTCATTATGAATTCTGATAATGAATTCTCATTACGAATTCTGATGAAGAATTCTCATTACGAATTCTGATGAAGAATACTCATTATGAATTCTGATGAAGAATTCTCATTACGAATTCTGATGATGAATTCTCATAACGAATTCTGATGACGAATTCTCATTCCGAATTCTCATTCCAAATTCACCTATTAAACAGAATCTGATCATCTTTGTTTTATACACTCCAAATTTATTTAGACTCCGAAAATTATCTTTGGTTAGACTCCGAACTTTTATCTTGCTTACGTTGTTATAATCTGTCTACTCTTTATTATTTTCCTTACACTCTGAACCTTCAATCCGAATTTTTCATTCCGAACTTTTGAGTTATATTTTAAAACAATGTCGTACATTCTGTTACACTTTTTTTGTTATAAAACTATGTTGTCTATTTTGTTATAAAATAACTGTTGTCTAAGTGACACGTGTATAGGTCCCTCCGATTTTTAAGGAAAATATGACCGTTGGAGAAGGATCCGACCTTACCTATAAATAGGAGCTCATTTGAAAGAGCTCACAACTGATGGATGGATGAACAACTTGGTCATTTTGCATACATGCTTGAAGTGATTTCTAGAGAGAGGCTCTTATTAACTCTCAATGCTTCGTGCGACTCCGAATGTTGGTGATTAAATTCGAGGACTTCCGGGGATAGGAAGACAGAGGTTTCCGACTACCTTGAAGTTCGAGGGCTTCCTTGCTGAGGAAGACAGAGGTTGCCCACTACCTTGAAGTTGAGGGCTTGCGGGGATAGCAAGACAGAGACACTCCGATCTTCGTATTGAGGGCTTACCCTGGTGTGGGTAAGACAGACTTGCTTTAAAGTATAAATCAAGGGACCTTTATTCAAGGTTGTTGGATACCTTTCTCATTGGGTTAAAAGACATATATCTTATTACTTGTAGTTTTACTATGTGTTTATATTCCGCTACATTTTGTATTATAAGGAAAGTATAACTTTCTTATACTTCCTTACTTATACTCTGTTTCATTTAGATTCTATACGCTTTAAGGTAGAATCTCATATTGTAACTTTTGTTAAGTTTCAATTTCCAGAACCATATTTCCGGAACCTACTTTCGGAATCAATTTCCAAGTTTGCATTCGGTGTTAGAGGTGTTGTGAATTTTCTTAGTTTAACTTTGTTAAACTTAGCCCTTTCCTTTGCTTAAGGAAAACATAGTTATTTGTAACTAACTTTAAAGGTTCCAAAGAAATTTTTAAAGTATACAATTCACCTCCCTCTTGTATATTGAGAATCTACATCACTATTTAGATCCTACATACCTCAATGTTTTAGATAATTCTTCAGCATACTATAGATACATAGTTGAGTTTCAGCACTGCTTATCATCCTCAGACAGACGGTCAGTCTGAGAGGAAAATTCAAACTCTGGAAGACATATTGAGAGCTTGCTCTATAGATTTCAAAGGTGGTTGGGATCAAAAACTACCTTTGGTGGAATTTTCTTCTAATAATAGCTTTCACTCCAGTATTCAGATGGCTCCTTATGAAGATCTCTATGGAAATAAATGCATAACACCAAATTTCTGGGTTAAAGATGGGGAATGAAAGCTATTAGGACCTGATCTTGTTGATGACATGGCCGAAAAGGTAAGATCTATTCAGAAACAAATAAGAGCAGCTCAGAGTCGAGAGAAAAGTTATGCCGACAACTGAAGAAAAGACCTAGAGTTTGAAGTGGTTTATAAAGTGTTCTTATATATATCTTCTTGGAAGAGGGTAATGAGATTTGGAATGAAAGGAAAGTTGGGCCCTAGGTATATTGGTCCTTTTGAAATACTGGATCGTGTTAGGAAGGTAGCTTCCCAATTGGTGCTTCCACTGAATCTCTCTCAAGTTCATGATGAGTTCCATGTATATCTCCTGAGAAAGTACATACCCGATCCTTCACATGTACTAAGCTCAGAAGTTGTACCGCTGGAGCAAGATCTTTCTTATAAAGAACAGCCAATAGAGATTCTGGATTGTAGCGAAAAAGTTCTACGAAACAAGACCACTCACTTGGTTAAATTTTTATAAAGGAATCCCCAATTAGAACTAGCTATGTGGGAACTTGAGTATATGATGAGGGAGAGGTATCTGCATCTTTTTGTTACGAAGTGATGAATTTCAAGGATGAAATTATTTTTAATGGGGGTAGAATGTAACACCCTGAGATTTTATGAGAAATATTTTTTTTATGTATTATGTTATAGGAAACACCAAAGGAATATTTCACTATACACAACACTGTCTTGTCTTGCGTTGCACGCAAGAACAACCTTCCTCAATATCTTTTGTTGTATGCAATACCGAGTTTCACTAAACAAAGATATGTTATTAAAATAATATATAAACTAGCCATTATGAATAGTAATACCCACTTTTTAAAATTTTATAAATTTTATCTTTAAAAATGGACTTCATTTTTGGATTCGTTGTATCAAAATTAGCTTAGGGAGAATTTTTGGTATTTTTCTGAAAAGATTCAATTTTTGATGAATAGTGAAAAACAATGAGTTATAGTCTAAAACTGGATTTTTATTTACATAATTATTTATTTTATTTAAAATTATTTTAGTTCAAAATAGATACAGAATACCTATATAAGATCAATTTAATTCATTGGAGTCATTTTATAATAACTTTATATATATAAAAATTTTATTGAACTTTTTAACGTCTTTTACCAACCTCCTAGGAGAATTTGCAAATTTACATAAAACTTAATTTTATCACTTCTGTGAGTGGAATTTCAAAAATCTGAGAGACACGGATGATATCAGTAAGTAAAACGTGGTACAATAAGATAAAAATAATTTTTGGTGAATAATAACTTTTTACTCTTATTTACCACGGTTAAAAGTAAATAGGGTAATTAAGGGTAAAAATGATATTATTATTACCCTAAAACATGTCCTAATTCTATTGGATCAATGTTATTCAACTGAAAACAATCTTAGGAGTAAAATATGACCATTTAGGTCTACTTGGATTAGATTAAGACATTTATTATTATTTAATTCAAAGAAGAGTTAAAAGAATTAAAATCAAAGTTTAATAAGTAAAACATTTTTAATATAGGGTTATACATAAGATAAATTCGACTATAAATATTCATTAGAAATATAAAAATAATTCCTATATAATGGTATTTTATTTACAATTTTTAGAAATTAAATAATTTAATTTAATTATGACCCAATGATGATGCAGTAATTACCTTATTAATGAAATATTAACATAATTGATATTATAAATACCCAAATAAATGTAATTTGAGATTTTTTATGAATTAAACTAATTTTATATGTTAATATAACATATTAGGGTTGATTAAATGAATTTTTTTCTAAGTAATATTGTTGTTATGAATTTAGAAAAAACAAAATACCAAATAGTGTCAAAATTGACACAAAAGAGTTTTTAAAACAAATATTAAATTATTAATTGATATTCTATTCCTAAAAGTACAAGGTTCATCCAAATAACATATATAATAATATATATGACACTAATGAACCAATTGGGGTTTTATTGGTAGTTTATAGTATGTTTATTAATTATATAGTGTAAGAGTACAAGAAGACACGGTAAAAGTTAAATTATTTAACATAGAGTTAAATCTAAATGATAAGGTTAAAATGGTAACCTAAACTTTTCTAAAACCTATTGGTTGAAATTATTTCGACCGATCCCCACCCTAGCCTCGAAATAAGTTACTTTGGATCCATTATAAACTGAATATGAATTTATTATAAAATAATAGTTTATGTTTTTCCTAAGGTGCCCCTCTCCTCCCTTATAAAAGGGCACATCCTCCCTCTCCTCCTCACACCACTTTGAGACTTCAAGATCAGAAAAACCCTGAAACTTTCGCTTCTACACTTCCCTAGAAACATACTAGAGGTCCTGGTGTTCTTCAAAGACCAACTTTAGTTCCCTAAGAGGAGGTTAAGAAGAGGCACGTCAAAGAAAAGTTTATATCCTTTACCGATACTTTCCAATTTATTTCTTTCTCTACTTCTTCTTCTTTATTTGTTTCATCATAAATTAATAACATCCGTATCAATCATACACTGATATGTTATTATAAATATGAAACAACCCTATTTCACCTTCTATCCATCCTATGGAAAATGAAATCACCGCGCATGCGTACGTACAAAATACCATCTCCACGCCGTGGTGTAATCTGTTTTCCACCACCTTACTTGGATGGGAATAATGATGTAAATAATAACTATATATTATTATTATAACATGATACTAATTATGATATATTCCATCATCCACTCCAACACAATTCAATAATCATGGTAACAATATCATCACTCGTGCGTATGTACGACCTACCATCTCCACAATGTGATGCGAATCGTTTTACATGATCTTCATTGAATAATGATTATATAAATTAATTTAATTAATATATATGATACATATTACAATAATATTATTTTTTAAATAAGTTATATATAACCTAAAAAGAGGAATAAGAATTTATTTGACAAATCATGCATAAGAACATAAAGCAATAAACACCCTAATAACAAGTCGCAATGAAATATTACTAATTATAAGATAAGAATATGACCATATATGATATCATAAAAATGAATATGATTCTGTAATAAGTCAATTAAAATTTTTAAATCATTATACAGGAGGTTTAGATACGTACAAAGCATATCGGACCTAAGGTAAAGGGAAATCTCACAATCTCATTCTTATCCGAGATTGTTTATACTTCAGAATTTACTAGGGAATATTTATCATACACATCCATGTTTCCTCAATATGTAATATTATTTCTCTCCTCCTAATATTTTTTAAATCCAATTTTACCTATTGGTGTATTTTTAGTAAAAGGTATGAAAGGAATTTTTTTCGTTTTCAGTATGAGATACTTTTTGACTTTTTCAGCCAATATACGAGAAGAATGTTTTTTTAACTTATACAGTATTAATGGATTTTTATGATTTCATAGAAAATTATTTCCATGAAGCTTACTTTACAAGTTTTCATGTTTATTTTTAATTAACTTCTTTTAGTTTAAAATTGTATGACATTTTAATAAAGGAAAAATGTTTTTTAAGTAGAAATGATATTTTCTTCAAGAATGGAGTTTAAGTATTTTATCAAAATTATTTTCCATCTAAGATAATATACGGTTCTATATCTATCCCTATTTTTACATTTATTTGATTATGATATGATGGAATTATCTTTATGAAGTCCTTTTATCTTATATGGATTACGTTATGATGGCATGATGTTTAAGAATCCCATTTTTATTACATGGGTTATGCTATGATTTATGATTTTGTGGCACATATAATAATAGATTCATTATGAGATGGGTGGGACCTATATCTCCATCAAATTCATTGGGTAAAGATTTATATCTCATGAGATAGACATGGCTGGAATGGCAAGTTAATCCAGTTCAGTGACACAAGACTGGAAAGAGGAGTGAACTCGGTTCAGAAATGGACTTTGTCCGCTATGATAGTCTTGGAAATGAGTCTTTACTAATATGAAATTCTTTTCTATGATTATGTGTGTATTCCACAAAGTTTCATGTTTTATGTTATAATTATTTGGATTACATTTGACTAATATGATTTATCCCATGTTATGATATTATGATCTCTATTGCAGGTTAAGATTTTCAAAATGTTATGTTCTTATGAATATGATATGATTGATATTCCCTTTGTTTACCCTTACTAGGCATTTGATCTAACCCTTTTGTATGTTTTATTTTCCCCAGGTTAGGAAGAAGGTTATTATGTAGTATATTTTAAAAGGGAATCTAGATATGATGAAATAAATGGGAGACAATGTGGATGCTTTATGAACTAGTTGTTTATGTTTCCCAGTTTCTAAATACACTATACCTATATGATCCTATCATGGTTTTTTATATATTTTGTGAAAACTATGATTCAATCATTAATTAATTACAATGTATGTAAATTATGGGTTGTTATATATATAATGTCAATAATAAATTTATCCTGGGTCTTGATACATATCCCTTTAATACACCTGTATATTCCCAAAGATTAAGGTGAATAATGGAGAGACTTTCATGGGGTCGTTCAGCAAACATGTTTTGGACCATGATCTCAATGATCTTGAACTTCTTCCATAAATGGTTTTGCTCATTCTTAAGTTATTAGATCTCAACTTGGGAATGGTCAAGGGAAAATCCCAAATATGTTATCTCACTTGAAATCTCTAATAAATGGGATTCATAGGGTACAATCCTAGTGGATGAAGCCATCATTTACTTTTTCTGAGTCAATTGCATTTTTTAAAGCCCTATATTTATACTAATCATGTGATCACTCTTTAATGGATATATTTTCAATGGTAATTATTCTTAACAATATTTTGAATCCAATTAGATATAACAAAATATGTGAATCTACGTTCTATTTCTATATTACATAATGAAACATTAAATCGTAAGGAAATTTTATTTATAAAAGTTTGGTTCATTATAATCTCCCCCCCAAAAAATTTCCCCCTCAAAATTTTTATTTCACCCCTTAAAAAAGATGAGGTTAATTTGGTTTCATCACTTCCTCTAGTTCCCATGTTTCTTATTAAAACTTATGGTTTCTCTACATCACTTTTACAAGGTGCATTATCTTATTTCCTAGAAATTTGTCTATGTAATCTAATATCTTCACTACATACTCCTCATAGTAAAGATCATTCTTCAATGGTATCGCCTATGCATTGAGTACATGTGAGGGTTCAGTTATGTACTTCCTCAAGAGGCATTCCTAGAATAAACAATGAGCTTAATATAGTTTATGTGAGAGTTCAAGTTGATAGGCCATCACTCCAATGAGATCATGGATCTCAAAGGGGGTGATGTATCTTGGAATAAGTTTTCCCTTCTTCAAAAATATCATCACTTTCTTCCATATATATATATGGAGGAATATCATGTCTCCAACCATAAAATATAGGTCTTATCAATGATATTTATCATAGCTCTTAAATTTACTCTAAGAATCTTTGATGTGCTGTTGAATAATATTATCCTTTTCCACTATTTTCTTGAAAATTTGAGGACATAGAAGTTTTCATTCCCAAAATTCATCCCATCGTACCTAGGTTCTTCTATTTTTCTCATAATGGAATTCACATGGGTCCATTTTTATTCTTGATTAAAAACTATTTTTGTAGGATAACTTGACCAGAAGAAGATGTTGATCCCATCCTCTTATGAAGCCAATTAAGTATTCTCTCAACATGTATCCATGTGTTTTAATAGTTCACTCTGATTTCCCATCATTTTGTGGGTGATAAGTCATGTTGAAGTTCAACATTGTTTGGATAATGTTAAATTATTTTCCAGAACATGGAGTGAAATCTTGGATCTCGATCGGATACAATCAATGGTGGTACTCTATTCATCCTGACCACTTCCCTGATGTATATCTTTTCAAGTATATCCAGTGATAATTCCTCTCGTATTGAAAGTAAGTGATCAATATTTGTATGATGATAAATCATAACACATATAGAATTATTATCTCTTGATGTATTTAGAAGAGTAGTGACAAATTCTACAATGATGTTTTACCATTTCCATGTATGTATGGGTAATGGCTGCATCATCCCCTTCAATTGTTTCCCTTTATTCTTTTAATTGATGACATAAATGTTATATTGATGTATACTCTACAATCTCATTCTTCATATTTTCCAACCAATTGTGTTCTCAGAGATCTCAATACATCTTTGTGCTTCCTGTAGGGATGTAGAAGGTTAATCTTTGTGCATCTTCCAATAACAACTTCTTTAACTCAGGATTTGATGGTACACATAGTTATGATCTAGATATTACAACACATTCATCATTAATATTGAACTCTACGTATTTCCATTTTTTATAGCTTCCAATTTCTTCTGAATTCTCAAATCAACTATTTGAGCATCCTTTAACCTCTCCAGAAGATAAGGTTGAGAAACAATTTGTGAAAGGATTGATACTCTTCTTTCCTTTATGATTCTCATGTCAATACTCTCCAAATATTGAAAGATTGTACCCCTATCAATTCTCATCAATGATATAATTTCTAGATCCTTTCTAATTATAACATATTCCACATTATTTATTTTCCTAGGATAATAGTGTATTGTGTAGTCATAGTCTTTGAAAATATTTAACCATCTTCGATGGTGAATATTCTTATCTTTTGGTGTGATTATATATAAATATATTTCACACTTATCCCCAAAGAGATAATTCCACCAAATTTTAATAGTGAAGATCACTACAGCCAACTCTAGATATTATGTTTGGCAGTTCTTCTCATGAATCTTCCACTGCCTTGAAACATAAGCTATCACTTGGTTATTCTACATTAACACATATCCCAAGCCCTTTTTCAAATAATTGTTGAATACCAAAAAAAGTTCTCCACTTGAGGGTAGTGTAATCATAAGAGCAGATATAAGCCTCTTTTTCAACTCCATAATGATCTGTTTACATTCATCATTCGAAGAAAACATTACTCCCTGATGAGTTAGTTTGGTATAGACTTTTACACTCTAGAGAAAATTCACATAAGTCAGTGATAATATCTAGATAACCCAAGGAAACTATGGATATTCATCACAAATTTTAGCATCAGTCATCCTTCAATTTCTTCAGTCTTTGTATGGGCCACAGGTATCAGATTACATTTTATGATATTCCCCAAAAAAGATACGTCCATTAATTGAACACTCATTTTTTATAAATTTCAAAAAGATTCTCCATTCAAAAGGTCTTTATCATAGTACTCAAACGATCGTCATGATCCTATTTACTTTTATATTATATGAGAATGTCATATATAAATACTAACAAAATGTTTTTGAGGTAACCTCTAAATACAATATTCATCAAGTCCATGAAGATTTATAGATCATTAGTGAGTCAAAAAGGATTCACTATGAACTCATTGTTCCCATACCTTGTATGAAAAGCAGTCTTGGGGATATCCTCCATCTTCACCCTAGCTTGGTAATATCCTAACCATAGATCCACCATGGGGAATTATTTTTCTTCACATATCTAATCAAAAAAGTCATCAATATGAGGAAGATGACATTTTTCATTATCATTATCTTCTTGAGATCACGATAATCAATAAAAAAGCTACTTGCCTCATCCTTCTTCTTGATGAAGAGGTCTAGTGCATCCCATGGTAAAGCACTTGGGTTTATGAACCACTTTTATATATTCTGTTGTAGTTGTTTATTCATCTCCTCATGGTCCACAAAAACATTCTATATGAATTTATGGATAATGGTAATGACCCAGGTATAAGCATGATTAAAAATTCAACCTCCCTGCTAGGAGGAAGACCATGAAATTCATCAAGAAATACATCAGTTAATTCCCTCACAATAGGCATTTCATTAAGGATGATCCTTTACTTAAACATTATCATTTGAGATAGATTCACTTGCTCATAGGGAAATAATATCCATGCTTGATATGGTGTTGTTAATGAATATTCATCCTCCTCCTTAAACTTGTAAAAAATCAGGGGTTGATTCACCATTTGGGGAGTGAAAGCCTTATCGTGGAAATTTATGTTGTCTCTATATAGGGAAATCAAATCCATACCCACGATTACATGAAATTACACTAATGTAAGTATGAAAATTTCCAATAAAAATTTCATCCTAAAAACTGTGATATGGGAGGAGTTATATAAATGGGATGAAATAATTTCCCCATTTTCCATTTTTACTGGAATCTCTACTTCCAATAATTGTGGTGGTGTTTGAATAGTTCTATAAAACATTCATGATTTGAAGGAATGTGTAGAACTAGAATAAAAAATTTGGTTAATTATTATTCAATAAATAATGGGTGCACCTATCACCACATCACTGCTGAGATTCACTTCAGTGTCCATGAGGGAAAAGATCTCCCCTACTACCTTGGAGGTTATTGGTTGTCTCAAAAAATCCTTGTCTTAGTTCATGGGTATGAAAAGTGACTAGGTTCCTTGAAGGTATATTAATGAGAAATGTGGTGAGGGTTTACCTCATCTTTCTTTTCTTATATCGTAGTAGTGGGTTTCTTCTATCTACAATCGTTGTCTATGTTCCCTTCCTTCCTACACCTAAATCATTTCCTCATTCCCTTTAGAAAATTTTTGGGGGGATTGCTTCCACACCATTTACAAGTGGGGTGTTGAAATTTATTAGTACCATTATATTAATTCATAAGACCACAAGAATTAAACTCCACATTTTTTTTCTTATCCCCATGATAACCCTGAGATTCTTCAATCTCCATTTCAACTTTGTGGTCACATCAGACAATTTCCTCATAGATATCAAAGTATCATATCACCAGGGCTTTTCATAGACAAGGTTTTAGTCCCTCAAATATGTGGTCAACCATTCACTCATGGGTAATGAAAAACTTGAAGGCATACCATGAAAGTCTTGTGATGTTTTACTCATATTCCCCAATAGATTCGTTGTATTTTTTCTTGATGTAAAGGAAATATCATTATATTTTAAGACAAAGAGTGCGAGGAAAATATATTTCAAAAAACATATTATAAAAATCCTTCCACCCCATTGCTTTGATCTCTTCTTCAGGCTTCGTATTTTGGATCAATGTTCCCACTGATCAGATTCACCTTCTGTATGATAAATAGCCTGCAAAACCTTCTCTTTCTCAAAACATCGAAGGTTAGAGAAGATCTTTTCAATAGAGTTGATCCAATGTTCAATGATTTTGTGATCATATGACCCATAAAAAGTCAGAGGCCTTTGTCACATAATGATTTATATTGTGTATTGTTCTTTTTTTATAGGATTTGTATGGTCCCCCTAATATATGTTTCTATTTGGAACATAATTTATAACAGAGTTTATCATCATGATGTGTTTGATTTCTACTCCCATTAGGTTGGACATATCATTGGGGCAGTCATCACATTGCTCTTTACATTGATTTTTTAACTGATTCCACCTATTTATAGAAATTAGATAGAATAAAATAAATATAAGGGATGTATATATTTAAAATTTTAAACATATAAATGGGAATATAATGAAATTTAAGTGATAACTTATAACTTAGATGTATTTATTTAACTTATGGATTTCTAGGGTTCCGTATTTGTTATCAGTGATCTATTTCCAAAAACATATACTATTTTTGGATTTTTTTTCTCACATAATAATTTTTTAAAATTTGATTATTATTTTACAAAATCATATCATGTGGGAGTGTCAAAACGGATTCTTAGTAAGGCCCGTTTTTGTACCCCAAGTCATGGTTGAGACACCTTGTCAGATTTGTTACCCATAGGTACATCTGTTCCAGAACCATGTCCACTTGTAGTATCCATAAAATGATATATTTTCCTAATAAATCATATACTATATACTTACTAAAATTTAGGGATATTTTCTTACACATAGTCTTATCCCTAAGGAATTTTCTAGAGTTTTCTAATCCTAATCCCAAAAATAACTAAACCTTCCCTCTAACAGTAACTATAAGAACTCATCTTATTATTACACATTAACACATAATTTATTACATTTAATTACACTTAACCCGACCCAAAATATGGATAAGTTTAGTGTATTTTGGAATTAGGTATATTATATTGTATCTTAAAACATGGAAAACAACATCTTTATTGAAAACTTCTTTAACATGCTCTCACTTAAAACCAAATGGGATAACATGAAGAAATTCATAAAAAATGGGTGAGATATAAATCTCATTAAGAGAATAAACATGGAATAAGGTAAAAACAATTAAACAATAGGAATATCAAGGGCAATAAATATATTAGTAATCATAAACATTAATGATAATACATGATATTGCATGATAACATAAATCCAACATGGAAATGTGGAAACAATATAAAAAACATCATAGGTCAAGGTTAACTGCAAGAAATCGTAATGGAAAACTCTCATAAAGAAATCAGGTTTACTCATTATCCCAAAATGGCATATCATGACACTAAACATTACCCAATTCATTGGATCAATATATAATTTTGGGCTAACCCGTTACTTTTATTTTAATATATATATTAATTGTTGCACATAGATCATACAACATGGATTAATTCATCATCATAAATTATTCCATTATAAGAGAGTGTAGAATACATACTTGTATATCCCAATTCAATGAAAGAGCTTGTGTATAATGTTGAACACTATTGATAGTAAATGGGTATGGTATTCACTACACAATTTCATTGGAATGGAATATCATTGTGAAACTTATGCATCTTAACAACGTCTCTTAAAAATTCATAAATCTGGTTGATTAGAACAAAAATAATATCTTGTCCTTTGGACATAATGTTGGTTGTAATAGGGTCATGGAAAGATATATCCCATCATTATGAATTAGAATTATAAGGCATATGATAATAAAGAACCTGATTAAAGAAGAGGAAAAAGGAAGTATTATAAAATTTTGGCATGATAATGGTTGTACATGGGAGGGATTAATGAGAGATAAATTGTTATATCATAATTTAGACGTCATAATGGTTGTATGGGGGGGTTTAAAAACATACCCCATCATTAAGAATTAATAATGAAAGGGTATAAAATAGAGTATATTCTTGAATAAAAGGGAGAAAGAGAGGATCCCTTACCTTAAGAGTATGACCCCAAAAGATTGAAAATGGGATTCTTGAGAGCTTGCAGGAACCTTGGGAGGGTTATAGATATTAGAGGGTAGAGTAAAGATGATGTCCATGTATTTTTAGTGAATATAAATGGGATCTTGGGTGGGTTTATATAGGAAATGAGAGGTGAATTATTTAATATTTCACGAACATAGGTTTCAGACTCTATATAATAAAATATTCAAAACCCCAAAAATTTCCATGGTTTCTTCAAAATGGGATTGTTTTGAATTTTTTATTAGGAAAAGGGTTGAACTTATTAAAATATTACTTTTTCTTTTGTGAAGGTGAGTCACACATTAAGAAAATGAATAAAAAATCATAAAATATGTTATATGTTTTGGAGGATTCACAAAGACTTTATAATATTAATCAAATAATATTAAAATCACATTATTTTAAGGGAATAATGTATATTTTTCCGAGTATACCCATTAGAATATTTGTTATATCATTTTTTCATTATGATTTCATAAAACACAATGTATATTTATATGGTATTTATTTTTTACCTAAAAATTTGAATGTCTTGGAAAATTATGAAAAAATAACCATTGGATAATTTCAACGTTATGATTCAAAAATTAATATTCATTTTCTCTAAATAATTTTCTAAATTTGTGTTTTTTATTTTTAAAAAATAATAAATTACATTTATTAAAAATGACGGGTTTTTTGGAAATGATAGTTTTTTGAACCCTAATAAAACATTACATTCAACTTCATAAAAATTATATGATTATTTATATTTAAGAATAATAATTTAATAATAATATATAATTAAAATATTTTTTATTTAAAAAATAAATTAATTCATCAAAATAAATTCCTTAATTGTATTGAATATTACCCCAAAAAACAATTCGTGTTTCACAGTATCAAAATTAGAATATATTCATTATTATTTACAAAATAATGTATATAATCAATTTTATAGGGTCTTGATACATATCCCTTTAATAAACCAGCATACACCCTAAGAATAAGGTGCACAATAATAATACTTTTGTTGGGTTGTTCGACAAACATGGTTTGGGTCTTGATATCAATGAGCTTGAACTTACCCCATAAATGGTTCCACTCATGATTAAGCTATTGGATATCAGTATGGTATTGGTATAGGAAAAAACCTAAAGATTATATCTCCCTTGGAAGATCCAATAAATGGCATTCATAAGGTACAATCCTACTGGATGAGGCCATCAGTTCATTCATCTATGTCAATTGTATTTTTTAAATACCTATATTTATACTAATCATGTGGTCCCTATTTAATGAATATATTATCAATGGTAAAGATTATTAATAGTATTTTGAATCCAATTTGATATAAAAAAATAAGGGCATGTGTTTTCTATAACCATATTACATAATAAAACATTAAATAATAAAGGGAAGTTATTTATAATAGTCTTGGTCTTTATAGTAATTCCATGGGATTTTTAATGCAAGAGATGAAGGGGAGATCATGTATCAGGTCGGAAAGAATTAGTTAAGATCTATCTCGATGTTTTAGTTTAGAGTACATGCATTGGATTGAGTTTCTACATCTTATATACTGTATACTTACATGAAAATTGGAAGTTTATTGGGAATTTTAAAACGTAACATAGATGTTTGGATGAAAATTCCTGACCAAATTTGGTTGGGTGTTGTTTACACTATTTCTACAAGGCTTCTCGGGGACAAGAAGTTCTATGTTTGGAAGGTTGAAACATTTTGTGTTTTTGATTGGGTTGAAATTTTATAAAGGAACTTGAATGTTCATTTTGGAAAATAGAACAAATTTCAAATCAAGATTAAAAATGAAATTTTGAGAGTTGGAACACCTATGGTTTTTTATTTTGAGTTAGTTTAAGTCATTATAGGACTCTCAAGTAATATATTGAGTTTCGAGAGCATCAGGCTCTGAAAACTAGGAATTAGGAATAACTTGTAAGGGAACATGGTTTGTCTAAAACCGTACATCCCACCAGGTGAAAAAGTGTGGTTGGCCCAGTGGAGCTGGGGGTCTCACACAACTTTTTCTAATGGTGTGAGAGGATCGACATGGCCATGAAGTTTCTATAGGTTTCTTAACATAGGTAAAGTGTGTTTTCTGTGAATGGTTCCCCAAACTGTGTGCATGAACCGTGAGGGCCTCCTTCTTGGGTAGTGTCTCAAGAAGGGTCGGTGCATGGTTTGTAAAACCTTGTGTCCAAACCATGAAACACATTAAATGGGGTTAATTCCCCATTTCCCCCTATAGAATTTTTATACTTTCTCCTCTCTCTTTCTTCTCCTCCCCCACTAGTATCATCATCCCATGGATTTATCCCCACATCTCCAATGTATGGAGAGATATCCTCTAACTGATGTCTATTTCAAGCATCGTTAGGTGCATTGGATACCTCTTTGTAAGTATATGAATCATTCTTCTTCTATTCCTCTTTTATCTTCTCTCTAGATACACTATTTTGTCGCAATCTAATTCACCCTATTTCAGGGGCATTTTCTCACTTCTTTGATTTCATTAAAATTGGACCAAATCAAGACTCAATATTAGACATGTGGGTCGTACTAAGCATGAAGTAGGTCGTATATAGATTTTCCCTTAAGTTTTATAAATTTATTAAGTGTCCTATGGGGTCACATGCCAATATTTTTATGTGACACCTCTAAAATGTGTAATACATTATGTAGGACCAAATTCATTGATTCTAGTAACCCTGTATATTAAGATGTCATCATTGAAGGTTGTGGACCTTGAGATGTTACCACCATATAAGGGTTTATACCTTGAATTCTTGAATTTATTAGTTTTCTTCCAATAAAACCTCTTGTTGAGGTGCATTGTCTTATTGAATTTAGATGTATTGTTTAATTTTAGTGTAGTAGGATGTGAAAGTCCAATATATTTTTTCCTAGTGATCAACCACCTCCCAAGAGATTGTATCCTAATCTTATTATATGAACTTGATAAAACATATATGGCATACTTGTATTTGGACTTTATTATTTCTTAAATTGAATTTATTAAAAGGGAATGTACCTCCTAAAGTGTTCATGACTTGTGATTTGGCTTGCTTATATACATAGCCCTCCCCATTATATTTGGTTAATAGAAATGGAATGGTTATGAAATTTAAATCTTTTATTTATATTTAAATGATAAATATCATTTTATATTAATGGCATCTTTTATTATTTATAAGTGGATGTGTGTAAAGGGCTTGGATGAACACATGGACCATTACTAGATTGTAAATTAATTATATTAAATGGATTTAATGTGCCTTGATTGATGTTGGTTTCCTCTTTATATAACATAAAACTAAGGGATCATAGGGTGAACAAGTTACCCTATAACGCTTAATGATAAAAAGGTACCTTGAGTAGGGTCATTTTTCAAGATGTGTCACACCACCTTGGCTAAGGATATCAGCATTGCATATACATCACATGGTTTTCTAAGCATGATGTTCCAAGAACCCTACATTAGGAGGTTTGGGTATGAAACTCCTCGTTATTGAGTGTGATACTTGGTGTGGAGGCCTATGTTGATTCTAATACACAAGAATAATGATCCTTCTTAAAAATCATTATTTATCATTACTATTATTAATTTTATTATTATACAAAGAAACCCAAGTTATGGATTGGATCCTAGATAATACTTTGTATCCATATATATGTCTATAATCTTCACTAAATCAATAGTGAGTATATATGTATATAAATATACATATATTATTCCTAGAGGTATTCCGTCTTATTCCAAAGTAGGTATGGTCATCCAAGTTTCATTGTGGAACCTGATTTCGACTTTTTATATTTATTTATTTATTTATCAACTATTTATTTATTATCTCTTGACATAGCTATACTTATTTTCATAGACTATATTTTTCTTTAGAAATGGTTGGTGAGGGCCCATCGATTATATCTCACACCCTTCTTGGGACACCATTGCATTGGGGTAACCGATTCAACCTCATGTTTGTAGGTTAATAGATTATTTCTTGTGTTGTGCTTTGTACATGGGATCTTAGGAGTGGAAGACTGAGATAATTCTCAGGATTCTCATGGAGATCTCCTTAGGGAATTTATATTATTTTTCAAGTTTAATTATGGTATTTTAATGTCTATTGAATTTATTCATATTTTAATTTATATCGTCACTTGGAAATAAGTGCATATAGGTATATTTTTAGTTGTGTCCAATTTTATTCAAATGTTTTATTTATGTGTCACTGCTTGGTATTTTATTATTACTACTTCCGCTATTGTCTTTTAATTCATTATTATTATTATACCATTGTGATACTAGGATAATTATGGTATAGTATCCCCACCATACCAATATTATAACCTCCCTACTAGATGGTAGCCTTTGGCATATTGGGAGGCATTCCTGCTATCATGTGGTGACTGGTCTGTATACTAGTCTTATAGTCAATCAAGCCAAGATGTCACAACTTCTTCATAAGTGTTAGGAAATGATGACACTACTTCAAACAGTTCTAAATAGAACATATTTTCAATTAATCAATCCTTCAAGGCTTCATCTTCATAACATTCTTGGAGGTATAATAAAAAAATCATAAAATCACTTAGAATACTCCAAAACTATCAAATCTCCCTATCCGAGATGGTATAAATACATCTCCTTCAGTACCTTGATGGATTCAGAGAAATATTTCTATATGAACAAGGACTTAATGATTTTCCATGAATGGACCTTCTATGTTTTGGATTGGTAAATGGAATTCCTATAATTCATTCTAGGTCATTTTAAGACAAATTTTGTGAACTTGAGATTCAGAGGCTTGGGTCGATATTGTTGAATGATAATTTCCTCAATAATTCTCAAACATTCATTAGCTTTCCCAGTCTCTATTTTCCAAAATAAATAAGGATTTTTCAAATCCTAGAACATTAAATTAATTCATGATACTAAGGACCATTGGGATCCATAACCAAAATGATTCAAATGAATGAGTCAATACTTTGTCAACAACAAAAACATAGTGCAAGATTTACCTACAAATACTTTTTTAATTCCTCATAGAATATTGGGGGAATAGTCTAAAAACAAAAAACAAGAAATATAATTAGTACATACCATAAATCAAAAATACACATCTAAAATATAAATTAATTAATCAATATCATTTCATCATTCCAAAAATACATATTTAATGAACCCTGAACCAAAAATTCTATAAAGGACATCTATAAACTCAAAAAATTTACAAACAATCCTTACCCATCCAAATCCAAAATCCTCCTTTTGAAACACCATCAAAAAACAAGAATAAACAAATAATATTGGGAAATTACAAATGGTATGTTATTAAGCCTCATATATATATATTCATATATCAACCTTCATCTAATTATGCACCCATTTGTGCATACAAATGAGCCTATACACATGTATTCATTTGTGTGATCATTCACAAGTAATACGAACGGTCAAATCACAATCTAAATTATTCCTTAAAATATCTCAACCAATTTAAAACCTCCATTTTTTATTCATGAAAAAAATTGAAAATTCCCAATTACTTTTCATTCAACATTTTGAAAAACCATTCAAAACCACAAAACAATTTTCTATCCATTTTCAAAAAAAATCCCATTTAATTTTCAAATAACTCAATGCTTTCATTTTAGAAATCATTTTTTTGACAAACCAAACATCATCTCAAACCAGGGGAAACAACAAATAGTGAACTCATACCCAAACTAAGAATAAAAAATGAAAATGAACAGTCACCAAGTAAAACAATCCAAAATCATAGAAAAATAAAAGGTATAAATAGCTTAGCTGCATGGTTTTGCGGATCATGCAACACTAATATGAGAATACTAGAGGTCAAAAGAGGTAGTTTCATGGAATGTTTAAGGTTTTATAGGAGAATCACAATAACCATACACCATAAAATTCCCTCAAAAAATCGACTCCAACATTTTGAGTTTGGTAAAATAATCAATGAAATCTCAAAAAAAATTCATAAATTCCCAAAAAAAATTCAAAACCTAGAAACATTATGAGAACCAAGATCTGATTTTGAGTAAAAATAATCTCAGATCACCTAGAAAATTCATGTTTTCTTTTGAATCGGTGCTGATCAAGAACCTCCATATGATTTTCCAATTTAATTATGAAAATACTAGCTCTAGAATGCATAAAATCCAAATATATTGAGGAATAACCTACTCTGATACAATTTTTTCATGAACCAATTCATGTCAACCCAAAAATCGGTCACCTTATCTAGTCTAAAACTATTTATAGAGGCATTCTTGATCCTCCCGAGCAGGAAACGAGTTCCAAGAATCCAGAATAAATCAATTGAGTAAACTTTATCCCAAAAACAGAAGGAAAATCAATAATGAAAAACAAATTAAACTCTAACTGGTATCATAAATGAAATAAAAGTGAAACATACCTCCATGTGACCTATGAGTTAGCTCAACAAATGTACCACATTCACTCTATGATAGAATCAGAACTCAAGGAACTGGAAGTTGCAAAATGATAAAGAAAGTAGTCATGAGCATCAAGATGCTCAGTATGTAATTTCTTGGAATTTCTTTTAATTTTTTAATTGTATGGAATTATTTTGAGACTACACACTCTGATGGCACATGATTCTATGTCTTAGTGAGACAGGAACTGAATTTTCAACTTTTTTTAATGTACATTCAATAAATGTATGAGTGGGATTTTCTAAATTTTGAACTGATGCTCAGATCCAAAATATTTGGGCACCATTGAACTCAGAAGGATGATATTCACCTAGAAAAGAATTAACTTCAGCCGATAAGGCCGGAATGGAAAATTTAGTTTTTTAGTCCATTCAGAAAAAAATAAAATAACTTTAAAATGATATTTTATTTATTTTCTTCAACCAAAAAGTGGCTACAAAGAGACTCTAAAATATGGAGAATAGGTGAAGACAAGAAACATTTATGGAACTCATTAATGGCTTGAAAACCTTCAGTGTAACGACTCTTTAATGACGCTTAACAATGATGCTATTTCATAAATGAAATAGCTTAATGATGCCATGTCGCTGCATAACAAAAATTTTGTGACATGTTTTCTTTTTAATAGTTTGATGCATTGGTGGAACGAGGATTTAACTGTGAGGATTATCTGATAAACCTCTAATGGATTTACTCCCCAATGAAGAATGAAGAATGCTGAAGAGATGTCATCGACTTCGACGTACCTCGAAGAACATTGAAGGCCATCGACCTATTGGACCCTCAATGATGAAGAGCTATTACAAATAACATCAATGAGGAAGGGGTTTTATTTTGAATTCTTACCAATCCTTTATTTCTAAACAGTGATTGTGGATCAACCCACGAATAGGTTGATCTGTGGTTTGCTCGTTCTTTCAAGAGGGTGCACTATTTGGGGTTCAGCATTAGGATAGAATTATCATTGATTGAACATCTTCCCTGAACCCCCCTAGTTTCAAAATTTATAACGCAGATGGCATAGGCCAACACAAACAAGGCTCGAGACCCTCCGCATGTGCGCTCATCATGAACGGATTGTCCAAGATGGTGGCAAGGGGAATCAAAGATCATCGCAGTTACTGTGACACCCTACAGATCCCGTAGGCTCAGGTGAATCAAGAAATAGACCACCAAAGCATCTCGGGTGGCCTGTAGATGGAATCATCGGCACGCCGACATTGGCAACTTCCATGGGAGGAGGGAAGAAGCATAGACATGGGTACATGGAGGAGCGGTGCTGACCGGTGCTTTGTGGAGGTGGAAGCCTGCGTCCGGGCCACCTGGGCGACCCGAAATGTTGCGGTCGCTCGACCACAATGGAGGGGAGGCTGTGTCCCGTCGGCTGTGGAAGGTGATGGACATGGCACCAGTCATGCGCCGCATAGTAGGAGTGGTCCACTCATAGAGGGATAGGTTTATAAAGAGTAGGGGACACAACGGTGGCTAACGTGACCCAGGTGTAGACCTTTGGCCACACCTGTGCCCGAGCATCAGCTAGTGGGACACACCACTAGCCAGCGGGCCGGGCTGGTCCCACACCGGTGGGATAGACTCGCGCTGGTGTGTTGGAACCATGTCTAGAGGGTGGGACCCACACAACTAGGCTAGACTCGTTCCCTTCGGGTTGGACCGGATGAGACAGGGTCATCAGGCGACCTAGTGGGTTGGACCATCAGCCAAACTGGGTTGAGTCTAGCGAGGCTCATTTGGACTGGGCCAATAGGGAGGCTAGAACGGACTGACCCAGACCCAATCTGGGCCAGGTCAAGTCAGTCAAATTAAACTAGGGTATTTGGGACCCTCACGTTTGGGTTGGTCGGGTCGGTCTGACCGCATCGGACAGGGCCGAGATGCAACCAGTCCCTATTTACTAAAATGTTGATAACTTGAAAACAGGGCATCTGATTGACAAGTCATTTGTAGAGTTGGGACCCTCTCAATGAGGAAGTTATTTTAGAATTCTCTATGGATACATTAGAAGAATTTTATTTTCAATGTATGGCTTAGGGGAGTGGTTCTCTCGAGATCAAGTCCGCAGAGGAGCATCAATATTGTGGACCTCAGTGGCCCAGTAGACAAGCAACTGCATGGAACTCGGTGGCCCGGAAGATGAGAAGTTGTGTGGAACTCAGTGGCTCAGTATACCAGCTTCCCTGTGGACCTCAGTGGCCTGACAGAGCCATGTGGACCATAGTGTCCCGACAGATGAGCAGCAGCCAAGTGGACCTCAGTGGCCCGGAAGAATTCGGCGACTCGTTAGGGATGAGTCCCTCAACAGTACAAAACTTTTTTCACTATAACAAGTGAACCTTTCATACTTTACAATATACCTGGTATGAGCCATCTTGTGCTTTCTTCTTATTCTACATGTTTATGCTCTGTGATTTTCTTTGAGGATTGCTTTATGGTCTTTCTTTTTTGTTTTGGGGTCACCTTCTGAGTAGTTTGTTACTCACCCGCACACGGTCTTCGACCACACGTATTGTGTCTGGTGCATATGATTGATGCATCGATGGAGGACTTGGTGGCCTAGGTCCAGGCGAGGCCCAGTAGGATTAGGAGGACCGGACATACTACTTCGACTTCCAGTATCTACACTACTATTACGATCAGGTGGGTTTTTTTACAAATGGCTACCTGAGTCCCTTTGTACTTTCCTATTTTCTATTATTTTGTTGGTTTTGTATTATGGCCCACTTCTTTTCAGTTGTACTTTTATTAAACTCATATTTCATTATAATTGTTTTCCCCCTTTTAGTTTGTGGGATGTGGTTGGGCATGTATATGTGTACAGGTACACAAGAAAATTCCTCACACTTGCTGGTTGACGCCTTCGACACTAATTACTGGCCTCTGGAAATCAGGAGGCAGGCTTGCGGTAGTCACAGTACGAACCCCAGGGGATGGGTCATGACAAAGTGGTATCAAAGGGTGGTTAGTTATACCTAAAAGAATGAGAGTTTCTTGTTTTTGTTTTTGGGGAACAATGATAAATGTTGAGAGCCATACTTTTAGATTCGAGGAGTCCAATGTTGGTGCAGTAGCCGACGTATCCACACACCAATAGCTTGAATTATTATTTTTTGGCTCAATGCATAAAAACACTTGTTGCAAAAGTGACTCCTTATGCTCTTTTGTATAAGATTCATCTCACCAAGTAAAATCTATTTACTTTGTACCATCTCAAACTATTTCAGGATGCCTCCATGAGGATGACCAGCTAGGATTCTAATACGTGGTCAGGAGGATAACCCTCCTAGGGACAAGGAATCCATTTAGGGACCAGTTCTTGAGATGGCCCCACTGGGCGGTGCACCAGGGCTACAACCAAACATTGGTCATCATCTAATACCAGCGATACTAGCAGAGTACGTGCGTAGATAAAGTGATTTTCACAAGTTTTAGAGACCAATACTTCCCTAGTTCATGGGAGATATAGATCCACAGGTCAGTGAGGATTCGGTAGAGGCAGTGACATGGGTCGTCCACTTAGTGAGGACACCGCTTGACCATATAGAGATCTTATCTAAAATCCTTATTCAAGGCTCGGTATGGAGATGGTGGAGTCTGACGATCCAGATGCATGATGAGGTGACCCTCACCTGGATAGAATTCAAGCTTCTTTTTTAGGAGGAGTTATTCCCAAGGACTTTGCGCTCGGTGTGCATTCAGGAGCTGCTTCACCTTAAACAGGGCAACATGATGGTAGCTAAGTACTCAGTGAGGTTAATAGATCTTTCCCGCTACTCTAAAAACTTAATTCATGACCCTTTTTCAGGGATTGATCCTTTTAGAAGGGAGTCATATGGCATCCTGCCTTTTTATTTCATAACATTACATTACATTTTACATACAGAGGATCTTTAAAGTCTAGTGTCCTGGAAATCAAGAACAAAAAATTTGAATACAACATAAAACATTATTCTAATCCACATTTAAGGCTTCATCATAAGTTCTTCCTAAGTACAATTACCGCATCTCATATCCTGGAGACATACCTCAAAGGAAAGGGTGAGCAAAAGGCTCAGTAAGGAAAACAAGTGAAACAGTTGACATGTGATCTTGAGAAATATTAATAAGAACATGATAAAAGACATAAATGCATGACAAATGGAAGAATAGTAATATCATAATAAAAAGAACTTGAATCATAACTTTAATATGTGGCTACAACATTTCATTTAGACATTCATGAACATATCAGCAAGGTTTAACCACAAGGTTTCATAAAAATTACCAAGGTTATTCACCAAGGTATCGTGAAACTTGTCATCTCTAGAGATTAATTATTTAACCAATGCATTAGAGCGCTACTAGGGCATACCCTTAATATTTCTTTACTTTCATGTGGGTAACACAAATCATAACAATACATTTCATAAATAACCCATAGAGAATAAAGTAAATGAGTTTAATTTCAAAATCGTGACGTTTTAAAAGTTCTTAAAAATAAAATCATTATGTCATTTATAACCCATGGAAAGGGAGTGAGGGTTATATGTATGTCAAATCCAGACTAAAATATATCATTTTTATATATTTATGAATACCAAAATAAATGATATAGGTTTGGAAATTCACATAAATAAAAAATATAATTTCTTGAGGGAAGGAGATAGAAATTTTGAGATGAAATTTCTGCAGCATAACAGCTCTATAACATGGTTCTAGAAAAAATTGAAAAAGAGGGGAAAAGGGTAAAACACTAAAAAATAATTAATAATACAATATGGGTACTGAAAAAGATCATGTTATGGATATTTTAATGACATACCACATGAAAAGGAAACATGAAATAAAAGAGAAGATGCGATTTCTTATATGAGAAATTTGGCAGCCTAACAGCGTCACTTCAAAATTCAGAAAACAAACTGATGAGAGAAGAAATGGTCTATAAACAATTAGACATGAAATGGAAAGAAATTATAACATATAATAACATACCCTAAACATAAAGAGATGAAAAATATTAGACATGACAAAAAATAATTCATGACTTAAAAAGAGGAGGGTGAAAGGATCCCTTACCTTGAAGTGTAACTTTGAAAGCTTGAAGTTTGGGACCTTGGGAGGACTCATTGGGAGGTAAGAAGACCATAACTTAGTTGTGGATGATTTTTTAATTATATTAATGAGGTAAATGGCTTGGTATTTATATGAAAATTGAGTGAATAAATTATTAATTTCCAAGGGACACCTCATCGGTGGTATTTGAACAACCATGGGCTTGCCCATGGTATTTTCCCATGGTATTGGCCACTTGGAACAACTCATAGAATATATAACTATTCATAAGTCTAACAAAAAGCTTACATCATAATTACATCAATAATGATGTCATTAAACACCAGAAACTCAAAACTGCCTTTTTAATATTCACCAAAAATTCAACTTTTTCAGAAAACTCCCTAAAATTCACCCTAACCAAATATCGATGCTCTGAATTCAGAAATGAAGTCCATTTTATGAAAACAATTTTCTAAATAATTTTAATTTAATTTTATAAGAAAATCATTATTTATTCCAAAAATACAACTTTAAAACTATAACTCATTTTATAACACCTTAAAAGTGTAATCAAGGTCCCATAAAAATATAGTATACCCATAAGAAAATAAAGTAACAACTTAATATTAAATTTTACGAAAATAAATTTCCATTATAAATTATTAAATTAATTATAAAATTTTAAATAAAATATTTATGGTGTACAAAAATACTAAAACTTAAACTATGATCATTTTTTCACTTTTAAGATGTCTAAAATGTATTTATACATTCATGGGTGAAGTTTCTATTTTTATGTCCAATTTACTATTCATTGCTATTCATTACTATTCAAATGGGTATGTTACTATTCATACTTACTATTCACTAAAAACAAGTTGATCTTATTAGACTCTAAAATTCTCACTGATCACAAATGTAGAAGACCATTTCTTGAAAATTATTTCACGTTATTAATTATTTAATGAATACGAAAATAGTTTAAAATACCCTTTTTCCTAAATTCATCAATAATACGCATCCTATATTTATCTGGATATTTGAAATTCACAAACATGGCCACAATAAGAAATAAAAATGTATTTATATAAAAGGGTTACACAAAGCAGCTAAGGTCTCATTACATAGCCCCTTATAACACCAGCATAGGACCTAAGTGAAATGTGTGCTATGGTGATAGAATCTTGGGGTGGCTCTGACAACATTTCCTAAGTGGTGATTTCTATCAGCTTTAACTTCTCCCATAGGTGATTCTGTTGATGCTTCATACGTTGAAGTTCGACTTGTGCTAGGTCCAGAGCAAATCCCAGTGATGCTACCTCCTTCCCAAGCTCCGACAGATGGACTTCATAAGGCTAGAGTTTACTGGATAAGGCCATTCAATCTTCTTTCTGTATTAATTAATCCAGATAACCTTATTTATAAAATCACGATGTTAAGATCATAGTTTCCAACGGTCATATTGAGCAATGGTCATATTGACGAACGACCATATAACAGTCGAAACCCAATGGTCTCATATTAATTTTACCCTCTTTATTAATTAAAGGATATAGTTTTGTTTAGTATACAGTAAAATAACACACAAAATTAGAAAAAAAATACAATTAAAATGTTCAGGTCATTACATTCTTCCACCCTTAAGAAATTTATTCCCTGAAATTTTTTACATGAAACCTTTGAATTGAAAAGGTGTGGGTACTTCTTCCTCATAGACTCCTCTAGTTCCCATGTGGATTCTTCATATTTGTGGTTCCTCCACAGCACCTTAACAAGGGGGTTAGTCTTGTTGTGTAGAACCTTGTCTCTATGATCCAAGATCTCCACCGACTGCTCCTCATAAGAGGGGTCATGTTCCAGTTGTTCCACCTCTGGATTTAGTACATGTGATGGGTCAGGTATGTACTTCCTCAAGAGGGATACGTGGAAGACGTCATGAACTTGGGCAATATTTGGAGGAAGTGAAAGCCGATAGGACACTACTCCCACACAATCAAGGATTTCATAAGGGCCAATGTACCTAGGGCTGAGCTTCCCTTTCTTCCCAAACCTCATGACTCTCTTCCAAGGTGAAATCCACAGAAAGACTTTTTCACCAACATCAAACTCCAAGTCCCTTTGATGGTTGTTGGCATAACTCTTTTGCCAACTCTGAGCAACCTTAATGTGTTTCTAGATGGCATGGACCTTTTTTGTCATCTCTTGTAAGAGATCAGGCCCAAGAATCTTTCTCTCGCCAGCTTCATCCCGAAAAGTAGGAGTTCTACATTGCTTCCCATATAGAGCTTCATAGGGTGCCATTTGAATGCTTGAGTGGACGCTATTGTTGTTAGAGAACTCAACTAAAGATAGATGTTGATTCCATCCACCCTTAAATTCCATTGAGAAAGTTCTCAGTATTTCCTCAGGTGTTTGAATAGTTCTTTCAGATTGGACATCATTTTGGGGGTGATAGGCCATAATGAAATTCAATTCAGTGCTCAGATCTTGTTGAATAATTCCCCAAAATGTTGATGTGAACCTTGGATCACGATCAGATATGATAGAAAGTGGAACTACATGCGGTCTTGACACTTCCTTCACATAAATCCTGGAAAGTTGATCAAGATATAAATCTTCCTGAATGGAGATAAAATGGGCAGTTTTGGTGAGACGGTCCACAATAACCCATATCGCATTATTTCCTTTGGATTTTTTTGGGAGACCAGTGATGAAGTCCATAGTGATATTGTCCCACTTCCATGCTGGTATGGGTAGTGGTTGAAATATCCCTTTAGGAAGTTTTCACTTCGCCTTCACTTGCTGACATACCAGGAACCTTGACATGTAGTCAGCAATCTCCCTTTTCATATTATCCCACCAATAATGATCACAAATGTCCTTATACATTTTCGTGCTACCAGGACGTATAGAGAAAGTAGATATATGAGCTTCATCCATCAGCTCTTTCTTTATTTCCAGAATAGATGGAACACATAGTATTTTATGAAATTTCATTTTACCTTCTTGATTAGTATTAAACTCATGAAACTTCCCATCCTTCACAACCTCAAACTTCTTCTTTAACAAAGGATCTTCTTTATAATATTTTTTTATCTTTCTAGTAGTGACGGTTGAGAAATCATTTGGGTTAGGGTTGATGATGTCCCTCCCCTTATAATTCCCATGTCTAGCTTTACTAGGTAATTGATTAAATGATCTCTTTGAATCCTCATCATGGACAGAACAACTGGTTCTTTCCTTCCTAATGCATCAGCAACATTGTTTGCTCTTCCGGGATAATAATGAATTGAACAATCATAGTCTTTAAGAATTTCCAACCATCTCCTTTTTCTCATGTTCAATTCCTTTTGTGTGAAAATATACTTCAAAATTTGGTGGTCTATGTATATATCACAATTCTCCCCATAAAGATAGTTCCTCCATATCTTTAGAGTAAAAACAACCACAGCTAGATCCAGATCATGCGTAGGATAGTTCTGCTCATCAGTCTTCATCTATCGAGAGGCATAAGAAATGACCTTGTCATTTTGCATGAGGATGCACCCAATCCCTTTTAGAGATGCATCACTGAAAATAACAAATCCTTCTCCACTTGCGGGAAGAGTTAACACAGGTGTAGTATCCAATCTCTTCTTCAGATCTTGGAAACCTTCCTCACACTCCTTTGTCCAGATGAACTTGACCCCTTTTCGAGTTAACTTGGTTAATGGATTAGAATGTCATGAGAAGTTTTTCACAAACCTCCTATAATATAACGCTAATGCAAGGAAACTACGAATCTCAGTTATTTTTGTAGGTTGAGGACACTCCTCTACAACATTTGTCTTTGTAGGGTGAATTGTGATTCCTTCATTAGTAACAATTTTCCCCAAGAAAGCAACTTGTTGTAACCAGAATTCACATTTACTAAACTTTCCAAAAAGCCTCTCCTTACACAGAGTCTGCAAAATAACCCTTAGATGGTCCTCATGCTCTTCTAAAATTTTAGAATATATCATAATATCATCAATAAAAACTACCAAAAATTTATCAAGGTTTTCCTTAAATACTTTATTCATCAAATCCATAAAAATGGAAGGTGCATTAGTCAGTCCGAAGGGAATAACAACAAACTCATAATTCCCATATCTTGATCAGAAGGCAGTTTTTGGAATATCTTCTTTCTTCACTCTAAATTGATGATAACCAGATCAAAGATCAATCTTAGAAAATAATTGAGCCCCACAAAGTTTGTCAAATAAGTCACCAATTCTTGGAAGAGGGTATTTTTTCTTTACTGTGATCCCATTCAGTTCTCTATAATCAATGCATAGCTACATTGATCCATACTTCATCTTCACAAAGAGAACAGATGCTCCCCAAGGATACACACATGGGTGGATAAACCCCTTCTTCAAAAGATCTGGGAATTGTTTCTTTAATTCCTTCAGCTCCACATGTTCCATCCTATACGGGGTCTTTCATATCGGGTGAGATCCAGGTGCGAGTTCAATGGATAACTCTACCTCTCTTTCTGGGGGAGGTCCAGGAAACTCCTCATGAAATACATCAACATATTCCTGGATGATGGGTACATTTTATATCCTCAAACTCTCATTTACTTTATCCTCTTCACCGATCAATTCCATAAAAAAGGATATAGGATGTTCTTCTAGGAAAAGATCTGGTTGAGAAATCTCTCCTTGATAGATAGTTGTAGGTTTTTTATTCAAGACTACTGATATTTCCTTACTTCTGCATTTGATCTTAGCATTACACTTTGAGGGCCAGTCCATCCCTAGTATAATGTCGAATTATAGAATGGGAATGACTACTAAATTTGTGATAAGATTGTGGTAACCAAAGTACATACTAGAGTTTCTAAACACTGATGTTTCTTGTATAATCCCACCAAGAGTCTTGACTGATAACTCTACTTTTAGAAAATCATTAGTTGATTCTAAATTCTTTGTAAACTTAGAGGAAATAAAGGAATGTGTAGAACCAACATCAAACAAATTAATTTCTAGATTTGAGAGAATAATAAGAGTACCTGCTACCACATCATTTAGAGCTTCATCTTCAGCTGTCGTGATAGCAAAATCACGACCTTTCTCCCTTGGCCTTTGCTGAGGCTGATGTTGGTTCCACTCCACTGCCCTCGGATTTGGACAGTGATTGGAAAAGTGACCAAGTTGTCCACACTAAAAGAACTGGACATCAGGTAGGGCTTGTGCCATCTTCCCCTTGTCGATAGTGTTTGGAAATTTAATTTTCACCTCACTATGACTATTCCTTGGAATATGGCCATCTCTTCCACACTTGTAGCATTTCCCACTCCCGAGCAGGCAGTTCCCCGAATGCTTCTTCCAACATTTATTACAAGTGGGATGTTGCAGTTGGTTGCATCCTCTTCCTTGATCAAAGTTCTTCCCTAAGCTTGTCTCCATTGATATCTTTTTTTTCATTGGATTTATGAGACCGCTGCGTCTCACCAAACTCTAGTTCGACTTTCATCGCACTTTTCATGATCTCCTCATAGCTGTCATAATCACAGTTGTCTAGATTCTTCCGTAGATGTGGTCTTATTCCACCAAAGAATCTATCAATCTTTCCATTTGGATCCATGAAAAAGCTAGAGGTATATCATGAAATCCTTGTGAATTTAATCTCATAGCTTCCCACATATTCATTCTCCTTCTGCTTCATCTTGAGAAACTCCTTATCTATTCTTGTTCTCACGGAACGAGGGAAATACCTACTGAAAAAGATCCCTCTGAACTCTTCCCACTCTATAGCTTCAACTTCCACTCTTTTCCTCATGTATTTGATCAGTTCCCACCACTGATCAGCTTCTACTTCTAAGCAATAGACAGTCAGGGTTACCTTCTCTTGCTCTGAACAGTGGAGCACAGACAAGATCTTCTCGATAGAGCTGATCCATTGCTCAGAAATCAATGGGTCTGTCGATCCATTGAAGTTTGGTGGTCATTAACGCATAAAGGACTCAATAGAATGGTTTTACCTTTGTCGTGAGATTGGTGTCTCAGCTTGATTCATGTTATTTCCCATAACTTGATTCAGTTGGTTCATCATTCACATGATTGTTTCCATTACGACTTCCATCGGAGGATCGTTAGCGCATGATCCATTGCAGTCACCATTTGCATGGTTCCTTCTATTTTCCACCATTTATATAATAATAAAACCTTAATGATAAACTTATTTCATTTAAAAATCTTTTTACTATAAAGGATTTATGTCTTAAAACTTATTTAAACAATTACATTTCTCTATAAATACTTCATAATCATTCATAAAAAGATAATGATTAAACAAACATATTCCCTGGGAGTGTTGTAACCAAGAGTGTAGCAAGGTCCGTTGTCATGTACCAGGATACCCTGGCTCAAGCTCGAAACTCCTTGTTTGAGTTTTCACTCCTAGGTACCTTTGTGATAGATCCGCCTCTAACCGATCGTATCTAGATAGGGATGTATTTTCTTGATAAACCACTTACTTAATACTCACCAAAATACCAGGAAGTTTTCCTATATTTAATCTTTTCTATATGATTATTCCTAATGTTTTCATAGCCTAATTTTCATAAATAACTAAACTATCCTCTGATACAAACTATGGCATCCCTCTTTTTTATTTCATAACTTTACATTGCATTTTAAATATAGAGGATCTTTAAGGTCTAGTGTCTTGGAAATCAGGAACAAAAAACATGAATACAACATAAAAAATTCTTATAATATACTTTTAAGGATTCATCATATGTTCTTCCTAAGTAAAATTACTACATCTCATATCCTGGAGACATACATTAAAGGAAAGGGTTAGTAAAAGGCTCAGTAAGGAAACAAGTGAAACAGTTGACATGTGATCATGAGAAATATTAATAAGAACTTGATAAAAGTCATATAGGCATGAGAAATATAATTATAGGAATATCATAATAAAAATAACTTAAATCATAACTTGAATATTTGGATACAACATTTCATTTATACATTCATGAACATATCACCAAGGTTTAACCCCGAGGTGTCATAAAAATTACCAAGGTTATTCACCAAGGTATCGTGAAATTTGTCATCTCTAGAGATTAATTATTTACCCAATGAATTAGATCACTATTAGGGAACACCCTTAATATGTATTTAATTTCATGTGAGGCACATAAATCATAACAAAACATTTCATAAATAACCCATATAGAATAAAAGAAATGGGGTTCATTTCCAAATCCTAACATGTTAAAAGTTATTAAAAATAAAATCTTTATGTCATTTATAACCCATTGAAAGGGAGTGAGGGTTATATGTATGTCAAATAAAGAATCAAATATATCATTTTTATATATTTATGAACACCCAAATAAATAAAATAGGTCTGGGTAATCACATAAATAAACAATATAATTTCTTGAGAGAAGGAGATAGAAATTTTGAGACGAAATTTCTGCAGCATAACGGTTGTATAACATGGTTTTATAAAACATTGAAAAGAGAGGGGAAAAGGGTAAAGCAATCCTAAAAAATTAATAATACAATATGGTTACTGAATAATATCATGGTATGGATATTTTAATGACATACCACATGAAAAGGAAACATGAAAGAAAAGAGAAGATGCAATTTCTTATATGAGAAATTCGGCAGCCTAACGACGTCACTTAAAAATCCAGAAAACAAATAGATGAGAGTGGAAAGGGTATCTCAAAAATTAGAAATGAAATTGGAATAAATTAGAACATATAATATCATACCCTAAATATAAATATATGAAAAATATAAGACACAACAAAAAAGAAGTCATGACTTAAAAAGAGGAGTGTGAAAGGATCCCTTACCTTGAAGTGTAACTTTGAAAGCATGAAGGTCGGGACTTTGGGAGGCATGAGGGAACCTTGGGAGGACTCTTTGGGAGGTAAGGAGACCATAACGTCGTTGAGTATGATTTTGGAATGAAATTAATGAGGTAAATGGCTTGGTATTTATAGGAAAAGTGAGTGAATAAATTATTAATTTCCAAGGGACACCTCATCGGTGGTATTTGCAAAACCATGGGCTTTAACATGGTATTTTACCATGGTATTGGACACTTGGGACACCTCATATAATATATCAATATTAATAAGTCGACCAGAAAGCTTAAATAATTATTACATCAATAATTATGTCACTAAACACCCGAAACTCAAAACTGCATTTTTACTATTCAATGAAAATTCAACTGTTTCATAGAAATCCCTAAAATTCACCCTAACCAAATATTGATGCTCTAAATTCAAAAATGAAGTCAATTTTAGGAAAATAATTTTCTAAATATTTTTAATTTAATTTTAAAAAAAATCATTATTTATTCCAAAAATACAACTTTAAAACTATAACTCATTTTGTAACACCATAAAAGAGTAATCAAGGTCCCATAAAAATACAGTATACCCATAAGAAAATAAAGTAACAATTTATGATTAAATTTTATAAAAATACATTTCCATTTTAAATTATAAAATTAATTATAAAATTATAAATAAAATATTTATGGCATACAAAAATACCAAAACATAAACTATGATCGTTTTTTCAATTTTAAGATGTCTAAAATGTATTTATACATTCATGGGTGAAGTTTATATGTTTTTTGGCCAATTTACTATTCATTACTATTCAAATAGGTATGATACTATTCATACTCACTGTTCACTAAAAACAAGTTGATCTTATTAGACTCTAAAATTATCACTATACACAACTATAGAAGACCATTTCATGAAAATAATTTCACATTATTAATTATTTAATGAATACAAAAATAGTTTAAAATACCCTTTTTTCCTAATTTCATCAATAATAAACATCCTATATTTATCCGGATATTTGAAATTCACAAACTTGGCCATAATAAGAAATAAAAATTTATTTATATAAAAGGGTTACACAAAGCAGCTAAGGTCTTGTTACATAGCCCCTTATAACACCAGTATAGGACCTAAGTGTAAGGTATGATATGGTGATAGAATCTTGGGGTGGCTCAGACAACATTACCCGAGTAGTGATTTCTATGAGATTGAATTTCTCCCTTAGGTGATTCCGTTCAAGATTCATATGTTCAAGTTCGGCTTGGTCTTGGTCTAGAGCAAAGCCCAATGATGCTACCTCCTTCCCAAGCTCTGACAGATGGGATTCATAAGGCTCGAGTCTACTGGATGAGGCCATTCAATATTATTTTTGTATTAATTAACCAAGATAAAATTATTTATAAAAACACTACATTAAGATTATAGTTTCCAATGGTCACATTGACCAATATTAATATTGACCAACTGTCACATAACAGTCAAAACCCAAAGGTATCATTTTAATTATACCCTCTTTATTAATTGAAGGATATAGTTTTTTTGAGTATACAGTAAAATAACACACAAAATTAGAAAACAAACATAATTAAAAAATTTGGGTCGTTACAAGTCAAGTGGGAGATCAGGGTGTCGATGGTGTCTATCGACATCCCCATATAGGCTGGTGTGTTGGAGCGAGCTCTACTATAGAGATCTTCCTCACATAGCTGGCACCAACTGTGGGTGCCACCACCAGGTGACAGGTAGTCGAACCATCCATGGAAGGTATCCAAAAGATGGTGCAATGGTCCAAACATTCCATATTATTTATTGGACAACCCCGATACTCAAGATCGATGGTGTGAGGACCCCAGGACATTGGGATAATGAAGAGGAGAAGGTTGTGTTACTCATGCAGTGGGTAGGGACACATGACTCATAAATGCCTGACCTGCCATGCAGAAAATCAGCAGACGGTCGGGGGACCGCTGAGATAGAGGAAGATGTTTGAGTGAGAAGGGTCATAGGGTTCCAGACGTGGCGGGGCAGCCAGCCGAGCAACAGGAAATGTGCGACAGTTCGAGGTACTACCGCCACCACCTTCAGGTGGTCCATCTCGGACTTAGAGAGAAAGTGGATAGGGGAGAGCTCATCTTTAGGAAGTAGAGGCTTATGACCACGACACTTTGATGTTTATTTGAGGTACGATCTGCGTCCTCTCCACCCTTGTTGTAGTTATTTTAGACACAGGTGGCAGTCACTCTTTACTTACAAGGGATCTCATTCAGAGATCAGAGAAATGAGTGGAGCCATTGGATCGATCCTTATGGATAGATTATTGTACAAGAGGGGATTCTATTCTTACACACTGGTGCGGGAAGTGTGAACTTACACTTGGGGGAAATAGTTTCAGTTTGGATCTTCTAGTAGTAGCGTCAAAGCCTTACGACATCATCCTAGGAATGAACTGATTATCTATATTCCATGCTCATATCAATTATTTTAGGTGAAAAGTACAGTGTGTCCATGAGGACGGAACCAAGTTTTCCTTCACTGGAGAGAGCAGAACCTTTGGATCACATGAATTAATTTCTCAAAGAAGGTTGAAACACATCACTCATCAGTTGGATAACCTCACCCTTGATGCGGTTGAAGATACGAGTCCAATATTTTCTATAGTGGTGGATGAGTATGAGGATGTTTTTACTAAGTATTTCATGGGACTACCTCCTTAGAGAGAGGTGGAAATTTTCATTGACCTATACCCCAGTATGAAATAGATATCCACACTGGAAAATCAGATGGATTCGGTGGAGCTTTGGGAGCTGAGGGTAAAACTAGAGGACTTATAGGATAAGGGGTTCGTAAGGCCCATAATTTCCCCATGGGAAGCCCTAGTGTTGTTTTTTAAGAAGGAAAATGGGAGCATGAGGCTATGCATGGAATTATGGCACCTGAACTAGGTGACTCTGAAGAACAAGTATCCACTATCGAGGATTGATGACATCTTCGATCAGCTAAAGGGAGTGAGGTGGTTCTCCAAGATAGATCTCATATCAGGCTATCACAAGCTTCGGGTACGGGATGAGGAAATACCGAAGATAGCTTTCAGGTGCTGGTATGCCCAATATGAGTTCTTTATGATGCCTTCTTATGTGAATAATTCCCCAACAGTGTTCATGGGACTCATGAACAGGGTTTTCCAGCCTTACCTTGACTAGTTTGTTGTGGTTTTCATTGAAAAAATATTGGTGTACTCTGTGTAGGAGGGGAAGCACACTACACACCTACAGATAGTCCTGGATACAATTTGAGAGCACCAGTTTTATGGTATTCTCTCGATGTGCTAGTTCTGGATTCATTAGGTCTACTTTCTAGGACACATCATCTCATAGGCTGGAGTTCTAGTAGATCTGGTGAGGATAGACATAGTGCTCACTTGGGAGCCACCTCGGAGCGTGAATGAGGTGTGGAGCTTCATGGGGCTAGATGGTTACTATGGGAGGTTCGTGACCGAATTTTCTAGAGTGGCATCACTATTATCGGCATTGAAATGGAATGGAAAATTCTTTGTGTGGATGGATAAATGATATCCAAGTATCCGAGAGTTGAGGAAGAGACTGACTAGTACCCCCATCTTGAGACTACCAGAGGAGGTAATTGACTACACAGTGTTTTTCGATGTATCATGGACCTATCTAGGTAGTGTAAAGATACAGGATTGAGTAGTGGCCTCCTAAAGCTCTCTGTAGTTGAGGTAGTGTGAGGAGAACCACGAGATCAATGACCTGGATTTGGCAGTACTGGTCTTTTCCTTGAAGATGTGGAGATACAACTTCATGGGTGATCATTTTATAGTCAAATATGACCAAAAGAGTCTTAAGTATATCTTATCACCAAATGATATGAACATGAGATAACAATTATGGCTAGAGTTCCTCTGGGACTATGACTTTGAGAGAGTCAATACTCCTGGGAAGGGGTATGTGGAAGCAGAAACACTTAGCAAGGGGACCAATTTGCAGCTATTGAGTGAGGCGATAGAGAAGCTAGCCGTGATGCATATATTCTTCATAGATGATGATGAAGAATCTTACCTTCAGTCGGTCACTACTACTCTCCCACTACTATAGCGAGTCCAGGAGGCACAACTGGTGGATCTTGACTGTGAGGCCTAACTTGCTAAGTTATCCTTGGGTCATGCTCCTGATGGATTTTCAATAGGTGGAAAGCATGTCATACTTTTTAGAGGGAACACCATATTACTAGTGGCATTGTGGGATGAGGTGTTGATAGAGTTCCATACATACCATTTGGTGCTACATCATGGAGTGTATAAGATGTGCCAAGTCCTCCGATGTCAGTACTGGTGGCTATGAATAAAGAAAGCAGTGGCCGAGTTCATCTCATGATGCCTCATTTGTCAGATTGTGAAGGATGATCATCAGGTTCCAGCTGGCTTGGCTCAGCCAGTTGAGGTACTAGTGTAAAAGTGGGATGATATCTTTATTGACTTCATGACAGGGTTACGACGTACATCCAGAGGCTATGCATTTATCTGGGTGATCATTGACTGACTTACCAAGTCAGCTCACTTCCTACCCTTCTAGAAGCATGTACTGATATAGGGATTGGGATGCCTCTATGTCCAAGATATATTGAGGATTCATGGGGCGCCTTCAACAATCACATCATACCGCGATGCATGCTTTACATCCCGATTGTGGAAGGGATTGCATGAAGCATTCGGGACTCAACTGTTATAACAACCCTGGTAATCATTTCACCCTTACACATAATTTATCACATAAAATCATCACTTGATACAACATATAATATTTAGTGTTCTAGTGTCTTTGTGGATGTGGAACGTTACATTACAACTTAGATCATGAAATACACATCTTTATTGAAAAATTATTTTACATGACCACACAAATTCTTTCGTACTTATAATTGCAAGGGATAACCTGAGGACATGCATAAAAGAAGGGTGATATATAAAGCCTGTAATGGTGTAAACAAGGAATAACATGAAGAATACAATATATGTTAGGAAATATGAATATCAATGTAGAATAAGAGAAACATGAACATAAAGGAATGATATAACATGATTATCATAACATGGAAATGTGGCAACAACATTTAACATCATATTAGCTTGAGCCAATGCTCATTGAACATGGAGCGTGATTAAAACCTCATTGAACTTGAATTATGATGAGTAAAACCTCATTCTACACTATGAATCATGATACTAATCTTTACCCAATGCACTAGAGCGCTATCAGGGCGCACCCTTCTTAATCATTTAATTTCATCCATAAGTGTTCCACAAAGATCATACAACATAGATTCATTAAACATAATCATTTATTCCATGATAAAGGAATTTGGAATTAATACATGAAACTATATAAACCATATGTAAATGTACATAATGTTGAATACCCTCGATAGATAAAGGGGCATGGTATTCACTACAAAATGACTTGGGCTTGGAAAATAACAGGGAAATTTCGGTAGCATAACGGTGTGACAAAAGAATTCATAAAAATGGTTGATGAGAGAGAAATGGGTATATCATCATGTGTACATGAAATGGATAGTACAGGGGTCATATAGATACATTTACCAACATATGTAATGGAATTTAGATTCATAATATAAAATAATTGTTTGAATGTAAATGAGGAGAGAGAAATCCCTTGTGGAATTTCAGTATGGTAAAAGGTGTACATGGGAGTAATTAATGAGAGAAGAAGGGGTATCTCATCATTAAAACATTAAGAGGGAATTATTGGGGAGGTGAGAAATTATACACCAACATTTTTAATTTTTAGGTCTACTAGTCTAGATACCCTGAGTGGGGGGTTTGAATCATGGTATGATAGATTAAAAAAACTGCCCCTTTGATCTTGTTTCATCATTGGACAAAAAAATCTTCTCTCTCCTTCCTAGTGCAGAGTATGAACAAGAATTAAAGCATGAACATGACACATAAATTTTACTTGTTTCATCCTCACTGGGCTATGTCCAAAGAACATACATTGATGATGTGTTCATGTTCCAAATCTACTAAAAGTGCACTACTGTTTACAAGGTTCGGAGCAGACTCACAGTCCCTCTTGGTTTACAACCACTCAGAATATGAAATCTCACTGCTCTCTCAACTGATGTTTGATCACTACTTTTCAGAAGATCAACTCACAGTTTATAAACCAGTAGGTCTCTTCATTATCACCTATGAATTATGTATCCTTAACTGTTGATAGATTCTCTATTTAAGTACATGTTTCTCCTGGAGATGAATCTCAATTTGCCATAGAATTGAACTAGGAAACCTCAAATTTTACCCGCCGCCCTTACCGCGCCTTGTGAGTAATTCCCTTACCTTGTGTTTAAAATGTATCTTTTTTGGGAAATCCCAACTCCACTTTTCGTGCTACCTCAATAATTCCACACAACCTTCATTTTACGCGAAATGAAAACTTTTACATGAAACACCAAAATTTTCACACAGATCCCTTTGCATACTTTTTACCCACACTAAAGCTTGGATATTATCTATGTATTGAGCTCTTTTGAATGAGGGGGTCACGTCATATTTATAGGAAAACTCGATCCCTGTGCTAAAAACCATCCCTGGTCACATAGTTCTCTTCGAGCACAAAAAACTCATCTTCCGCGCAACACCATTTTTCATGCACTGTTACAATATTTCATGCACCTCATGACTTTTCCAATTTTCAAGATTCTGATATCAAAACACCTCTAGCATGAAAAACCCCATTCCTTTATTTCTCTCACCACTATAATATTTCATGAACCTTCCATTTCCAAAAAACTCATCTCTTCATATCTGATTTTTAGGCCCAAAAATTTGGCAAACACTGGAAAACCGCACTATCTTGAATCTACTCTTTTTGTACTACCTCTAGATCATCCATTCCTTTTACTAGGTTCTTCTACCAATCATGGATTGTCAACAACATCTCTTGAACCCTAAAAATCACCTTGAAAACCCCCCTTTGAAAACAAATTGGACATCCTTGTCTGCTCTGTCAACAATCACAACATGGAGGCCCTTTTTTCAACAAACACAATCCCCTCCAAAATGATTCAATGATATATTGAGTGATTTCTTCCCAACAGTAATTGAAAATACAACGGTATTGAAACATAAAGAAAATTTGGCAAAAATGAGAGAGGAATAAATCCCATACATGGAAGTGTGATCTTAAAGGCTTGGGAGAGGCTTGAGAGAGGCTTTATGGGATCTTGGGGAGCCTTGTGAGGATTCTAGAGAGTGGAGGGAAAGGGTTGGTAGAGCTCCAATGGTTTTTAGTGAATAGAAATGGGATATTGAGTGGGATTATATTATAAAGGAGATTGAATTTTTTATTATTTAGTTTTTGGATAACACAGATTAAACTAATCAAAACGAAAAACCAACCCATGGTTTCTGACCATTGTTTTGGACAAAGGGGAGTAGAAAAAATTATTTTAAAAAGCTAATGGCATAAATTCTTAAAATATTAGGCTTTCTTATGTGGAGGTGAGTCACACTCTAAAAAAATTATTTTAAATAGTAAAAATATTTTATAGGACTTTGAGGGTCCACTAAGGTACCATAAAATTAATCAAACAATTCTAAGATCACATTATTTTAAATATAAAACATATATTGGAATAAATTTCTTTTAATAGTATATTATTACATAAATATTGGGTCATTATGATGTCATAAAAACATTATACATTTAAATGGTATTTAATTTTTACCCAAAAATTTAATTGTCTTAGAAAATTATGAAAACTTCACCATTAGATAATTTCGACATCCTGGTTCCAAATATAATATTCATTTTATCTAAATAATTTTCTAAATATGTGAATTTTTAATTTTAAAATAAAAACCAATATTTATCAAAAATTCATGGGTTTTGACAAAAATAGCTTTCAAAACTTAATAAAAATTACAATTGTATTTATAAAATTTATACAATTATTTATATTTTATAAAAAATAATTTAATAATAATATTTTTAAAATATTATTTAATTAAAAAATCCATTAATTCTTAAAAATAGATTTCTAAATTGAATATTATCTAAAAATAGTATTTGTGCTTTAAAAACTATTTTCAAAGTTACAATAATAAAATGAATGTATATTCATTATTCTATAAAAAAATAATGCACATAATTTTAGTATTGGGGTATTATTAAATAAACTCAAATAACACCTGCATAAGACCTAAGGGTAAGGAGTGTGATGGTGATAAACTCTTGGGGTGGCCCAGATAAGATTACTCAGGTGGTAATCTCTATTAACATACACTTCTCCCATAGGTAGTTCCGTTCAAGCTTAACGTGTTGAAGCTCATCTTGGTATTGGTCTATAGTGAATCTCAGTGATTCCACATTCTTTACGAGCTCCAAAAAATGGGCTTTATATGGAGAAATTCTTCTGGATTATGACATTGATTCCTTTGTTTGAGTAATTGGATTTGTTAAAGCCCTATATTTATACTAATCATATGATCACTGTTCAACGGCTATATCAGCAACGGTAATATTTCATAAAGGTATTTTAAAATCCAAAACATAAAACCAAGGAAGTGCATATATCTTATATAACCATTTTACATAATATTAAATTTAATTAGATCTAGAAGAATTTTTCTTAATAACATTTTGGGCCATTACAATCATCCCCCCTTATGAAATTTCACCCCTGAAAGTTCCTCTTACCACACTAAATAAATATGAGGATAACTTTGCTTCATCAACTCCTCTGATTCCCAAGTTTCTTCTTCACACTTGTGGTTTTGCCACTATACGTTGAAGAGGGGCGTTGTCTTGGTTCAATGAAATTTTTCCTGAAAATCTAAGATCTTCAATATATTCTCTTCATAGGATAGGTCATTCTGTAATGGTACCACCTCTGGATTGAGTACATGTGATGGGTCAAGTATTTACTTCCTCAACAGTTATACATAGAATACATCATCTACTTGAGATAGTTTTAGTTGGAGTGCTAGTCGACAGTCCATTGCTCCAATGCGATCAAGGTTCTCAAAATGGATGATTTAACTTGGAATAACCATTAACTTATTTCCAAATCTCATAACTCACTTCCACAGAAATATGTAGAGGAATACCATATCTCCAACATCAAAATATAGGTCTCATTGATGATTATCAACATAGCTCTTTTTTTTTGACTCTGAGCAGCTTTAATGTGATACTATATGGTCTTAAACTTCTCATCTATTTCTTAAACCATTTCTGGACATAGGAGTTTTCTCCCCCCAAGTTCATCCCAACATGTTGGTGTTATAAATCTCTTCCCACACAGGGCTTCATAAGGATCCATTTGGATGCTTGAGTGGATACTGTTATTGTAAGATAACTCAACCAGAGGAAGATGTTGATCCCATCCTCCTTTTAAGTGCATTGATCATGCTCTCAAAATGTCCTCAAGTGTTTGGATAATCCACTCAGATTGGACATCATTTTGAGGATGATAAGTCGTACTAAAGTTTAGCTCAGTATTCCGAGAATGTTGAAGACTCTTCCATAACATAGAGGCAAATCTTGGATCTCGATCGGACACAATAGATAGTGGTAATCCATGTAGCCTCACCTCTTTTCTGATGCATATCTATTCCTGTTTATCCAATGAGAAATACTCCTAAATTGAATTGTAGTCTTCATTCTTTGTAAGATGATCCACAATAACCTAGATATCATTTTTTCATTTGGATGTCTTCAAAAGTCCGGTGAAAATTCCATGGTGATTTTATCCCATTTCCATGCTGGTATGGGTAATGGTTGAATCATTCCCTTAGACTTTAGCCTCTCATCCTTCACTTACTGATATACTAGGCCCTTTGATGTATAATCAGTGATATCCTTATTTATGTTATCCCACCAATAATTCTCTCAGAGATCTCGATACATCTTTGTGTTTCTCGGTGAATGGAGAAATTCAAACTAAGTGCATCATCCAGAAGTTCATTGTCACGACCCGTCCTCGGGGCCCGTGCCGTGACTACCCCAAGCCCACCTTCCATAGGCCAGGGGCTGGTGACTAGCACCAAGGCGTAAATCCCGATAAAAGGTAAGGAATTGCCTTTGTAAAGTAAACCACAAACACCACCGAGAAAGTAGGCAGAAGTAAACACTAAGTAAAAACTGGTACAACAGTAAGTGCGGAAAAGTAAGTGGGCCAGTATAAAAACCCAAACTGAAAGTAAAGTACAACTGGAAAGGGAAAACAACAACTGAAAAGTAAAGCCGCAACATCGAGCTGTCCACTGGAAATCCCACCTGAAGGGTGGGTACAGATAGCCTCCACTGCTCCTCGGGTCCAGCCGACCGCTCCGAGTACGTCCCGCCCAGTGGTCCACCTCCAGGTACCGTCCTGCTCCGCAAGCCTCAACCACGATCAGTGTTGTCCATCGTCTACAATCAACATAACGTAGTGCGGGCATAGCCCGTGCAGGGGTGAGTATAAGCTACTCAGTAGGGACCCTGAGACCCCCAAAGGTCTCCCAGAATCCACGAAAGATAATCCACAAAGGAAAGATACAATCACGAAGTAACATCCGACACTGCTTAGGTATATTCCCATACATATACCTAAGTCATCAATTCTCGTTCGGCTCCAACATCCGAGCCCAAGTACAACCCAGTCCACACAGGAAGGCAAAATGTAAATCCACACAGGATAGCACAACACAATCCACAAAGGAAAGAAAAAAAGTAAATCCACACAGGATAGCACAACACAATACCCATAGGAAAGCAAAACGTAAATCCACACAAGAGAGCACAACACAATCCACATAGGAAAGGAAAACAAGATTCAAATCACACGGGATAGCACAACACAATCCACATAGGAAAGCAAAATTGGATTTAGCTCACACAGGATAGCACAACACAATCCACATTGGAAAGCAAAATAGGATTCAACTCACACAGGATAGCACAACACAATCCACATAGGAAAGAAAAACAGGATTCAGCTCACATAGGATAGCACAACACAATCCACATAGGAACGCAAAACAAGATTCATCTCACACAGGATAACACAACACAATCCACATAGGAAAGCAAAACAGGATTCAGCTCACACAGGAATACTAATTCGTAAGACGATAGAGATGATCAGATGTAGCCACTGATTCATCTAAGTCGTCAGACCCACAAAGGATCTGTAGGTACTAACCTCCACAATGACCCACACAGGATCGATCCTGAAGTTGAACCCATAGCTATTGGGAAACTCCTTCTCCATCAAGTACAGTGGTTATGCCGCTACAACCAAGAGCTTCCCTCTTACCTTGGACTCCTGTAGTAATCCACCTATTGAGTAATGTGGGCCTGCTGCTACAACCAAGCACTTCCCACCATGGGTCTGCCGCTACAACCAAGCGCTCCCACTCATAGCCTCTAGAGGTACTCCTTCTATTGAGTACCACGGGTCAGCTGCTACAACCAAGCACTCTTCCGTCGTGGGTCTGCCGCTACAACCAAGTGCTCCCCCTCATAGCCTCCAGAGGTACTCCTTCTGTTGAGTACCGCGGGTCTGCTGCTACAACCAAGCGCTCCTCCGCCGTGGGTCTGCTGCTAGAACCAAGCGCTTCCCACTAGGCTATCCGTAACACACTGAGTCGTTCAATCTGCAGTCATCAAGTCTCAACCGGCTCTAGGGTTTCCGCACACAGCATGCTCGTTCCGGGAGGGTCCACTCCACGAGCCAAGAGGTCGATGCATCAACTGACACATAGTCTAGAGTTGATGTATCCCAAAAGTACCGTAGTGGTCTCTACCGAACCCACGGAGGATTCTTGTACTGTCTTCATTGTCGTCGCAAACGCAGCCAGCTCTAGGGTTCCCGCACACAGCAAGCTCGTTCGGGAGGGTCTGCTCAACGAGTCGAGTGGCTGATACATCAACTGACACATAGTCCAGAGTTTATATATCCAAAAGTTTTGTATCGTCAACAGGAACTCAACGTCGCAGACGGCACGTCAATCAGACGCCCGGTCTGAGAGTTGTTGGCTTTTTCGTCCCAGGGGCCCGGTTGGTTTTCAAGGAAAAACCAACCCAACTATACTCCACCTGCGTCCAAAACTCGGGCGGAGTAAGCCAAAAGATCTGTCTCACTTAGAGGAATCCATCAAAGTCGATGGCACGTAAATCGGACGTTCTGAGCTCAAGTTATGAGCGTTTCCGCTCCGAGGGCCCGGTTGGTTTCGTGTACGAACCAACCTGGACGAACCCAAAGTATTCCGAAACCTGGAGTGTAATATATCAAAACGACCGTCTCGATCCAAGGATCGCATCTCCGCTGAAGGTACGTCAATCGGAGGCTCGTATATCAAGATACGGGAAAAAAGACCAAAAAAGTCTGAAAATGGGGGGTCTGGGCCCGGACCGACCCGGCCCAACACCCCCGTGTCGGCCCGAACCGGGTCGAACCAACCTGGGTACGGGTCCGACCCGGCTGGGCGCGACTCGGCCTAGCCAGGGTGGCCCGGCCCAGCCTGGGCGCGACCCAGCCTAGCCGGCGTGGGCGTGGCCCAGCCGTCAGTGGACGGCTCGGCCGGTTACGGCCGGGCGGCGCGGGGGGTGTGCTTCCCCCGCGTGAGAGAACCGCGGCCCCGCGTAGGGCCGCCCTTACCAGTGGACGCGGCCGCCGGCCGCGTCCCGTCTCTCGCCGAACCCATGCAGTCGCGGGTCTGAAGGCCGCTGCGGCGGCTTTAGCCGCGACGGTCCTCCTCGGCAGTGCGTCGGGCGTCGCCGCCTTCCGCCGTCGTGCCGGCATGGCACGCCAGTGGTTTGCTCCGCGGACCACTAGATGAGTTCTGGTGGTCGGAAATCCTTGCCGTCTTCACTAAAAGCCCTCCTGGGGTCCGTCCTTCACTGCGAGGAGCCCACATCACTTGTGCGGCCTGCTTGGTCAACTTCCGCCATTTCGCACACCAAGAACGAAAGGGGCGGTGGGTTCGGACTTGTTCGTTAGTCCGCACCCACCGCGTTAGCGGTTTAAAAGTCTCACAACAATTTTAATAATGAAACTCCACGGGTATAAATCACAATGATTCAATAAAAAAAACCCCTACCTCGTCAATGTCGTCGGATGAATTCTTCATGGAATTGACAGTCGCGGAAGAAGAGGATCGTCGCGTCGCGGAAGGGGCGTCGCGTCGTCGTGGTACACAGCGTCGCGTCGACGATCTTCGAGGGTTAATGAAAACACACAGATTTAATTTCACGAATTAAATCCATGTTGAGGATAAAATTCACAAAGAAAATTTAAAAGATCTGCAATCTCCTACCTCAAGCAGTTGATCGAAGATATGTCGCGGGAGGAGAATCGTCGCAGAAGAACGTCGGGGGAGGAGAATCGTCGGCGTCGCGGTACACGACATCGCGTCGTCGATCTTCGAGGGTTCGGCGTTCTTTGTTGCCTTTCGTTGAAGGCCGGAATTCTTCGAGTTCTTCGCGTTTTTTGCGTTCTTCGCGAAGGAGGATGAAGATACAGTTTCTCCAAATCCTCTCAACAAGCAACCCGTCAACAAAAAGGGTGTTGGTCTTATTTTATTATTATGCCAACAGTTTGAAAAACAGGTTAAGAAACGAACCATTAATTTGGTGAATTAATGGTAACGACTTAACTGACCATTTAATAGGGGCGTTTAGAGTTTTAGAAAACGCACCAGTTGACTTTCATTAAAGAGGAGTTTTCGCGGGTTTGTTAGTTAGAAGAAAAGAAACAGGGGGCTCGTGCGGGCCCACCTCACAAATATCCTAACAAGAGGGTAGGATATTTTGGGTTCCACCCTATCCACTTTAACTCAGCTTAAGTAGATTTAAGTGGATTTAAGTGGCTTTAAGTGAAATAAAATAAAGTTGTCGCACCACTTTATTTTATTCTCTTCACTTAACCCCAAAAATTAAAAACCACAACCGAGCAAACGCAACTCCGGACGAGGATTTTCTAAGCAAATATCGGTGCTGCGATTCCATCGGTGCCCTCAGAATTAGATTCCAAGTACCAGTTCAAAAGGTAGAAAAACCTGCTCGTTCGTTCACTGAACGTACCCGAGCCAAACTTCGGAAAATGATTCCGGGCACACCGGGCCTCGGAATCACGTGCCGTCAGAAGCTGCGTTCTTGTAAAATTCCAAAGAAAATTAAGAAAAAAATTTCCTTGAAATTTACGGGTCTTTACATCACTCCCACTATAGGGTTTTATGTCTCCATAAAGATACATCATAAACTAGGGAAACAAAAGCGGGTACTGAGCACGCATCTGAGCCTCCCGCTCGCAAGTGCTCTCCTAGAGGTTCTCGTGATGCCATATGATGCGCACAAGAGGAATCGACCGTCCACGTAGGACCCGTTCCCATTGATCCTCGATCTCCACTGGGACCTCCGTAAAAGTTTCCCCATCATCAACGTCTATCTCCCCATGGTCAATGATGTGCTTCGGGTCGTGCACGTATCTCCTTAGCTGAGATACGTGGAAGACACCGTGCACCCAGTGCAACTGAGGTGGTAGAGTCAGGCGATAAGCCACCTCGCCAATCCTGTTGAGGACCTGGAATGGTCCGATGAAGCGTGGAGACAACTTTCCACCTCATCCAAATCTTTGTAATCCACATCGAGGTGAGACACGCAAGAATACGTGGCCGCCATCCTCGAACTCTTGTGGTCTCCGCCTCCTGTCAGCACAAGACTTCTGTCGGCTCTGAGCTGTCCTCATCTGCTCTTGGATGACTTGGACCTTTCTGGTCCTACTTGAGCTGCTGAGATTTCTTCTTTGCTGAGAAGAGAAATCCGGTCTCATCCCCTGGATGAACCACGTTCTTCACCTAATACAGTCAATCCCATAATTGATGATACAATCCCATACCAAGGATGACGTCGTAAGGCGTCGACACTACTACCAAGAGATCCAACCGTTACTCTCACCTCCAAGGGTTGAGTCACACTGTCGGCATCAGTGTGTGGTGACTGGGTCTCCTCCAGTAGGTATCTCAAAGTGAGGGTCATGTCAATGGTTTTTAAACTGGAACCTCTTAGTAACAACACAAAGAGAGGACATGAAGGTAAACGCCAAAAGAAAGGTGTCTTTTATTACTGTAGCTCAAAGTACAAAGGCACAAAACATCTACAAACAAACATCAACAATTCTAGAAGCAGCATAAACAAAAGTCTCCCGGTCTGGAGCTAGTCCCGCTCCTGTCCATCTGCTCCCGGAGCTCCACGATCATAGGCCTCAGCTACCTGAAGCTGAGCTCTCCCATGTCCACCAGCTCCCTACGATCGGGGTGGACCTCCTGTTGGTGGTGGTGGCAACACCTCGACGCGTCGTCCACCTCCAACTGCATGGCAAGCTCCTCTGCCTCGCCCGCCTGCCCCCTGCGGACCGCCACAGTCGACCCTCTACCTCTACCTGGGTGGCCCCTCAACCATCTGCTGCTCCTCGGCAAGGCGGTTCGAGCAGTCACGAGCCATGTGACCAACCCCGACGCATGAGTAACATTGTCTGCTCATGGTAAGTCGTTGTCCACCCCGGGTGCCTCTCACAAATGATCCTATGTCACTTGGTCAACCACTGGTAGGTCTAGTCCTCTTGGACACCTGTGTCATCTGTCTACTGCCCGCTGCAGAAGACTCTGCCGCATGCCGGCTAGTGGTGGGTCCTGCTACTGGAGACTGCTCAGTAAGGAAACTCTCCACTAAGAGGGATCGCTGCAACACCCCTGTCTATGTCGGAATGTTATGAGAAACAACTGAAGCTCTGATCTCTCGCCTGATCCCCTGCTCGAAGGTTCAGGCCCTAATGAATGGGTCCCGTACCATGTCCGTGGAATAGCGCGAGAGATCGGTAAACCTCACCGCGTACTGGGCTACTGTCATGATGTCCTGCCGCAGCTGTAGTAGCTCCTGGATGCGCACCGCTCGAAGGGTGGCTAGGACGATCTTTGAGCGAAAAAGGATCTCAAAGTCCATCCAAAGGAGTGATGCCTCATCGTGCACCTGGAGCATCAAGATCCACCATCTACGTGCTGCCACATGTAGGAGGCTCGCTGCAATGACCACCATAAGGTCTGCTAGGGTCCTCACTAATCGGAAAACTCGTACAACTGCCTCCAGCCAGTCCTCGGATGCCTGGGGGTCTGTCTCCCCGCGGAACCTGGGCAGTCGCTGGTGCGGGAACTCATGTAGTGCACTAAGGCGACGTGCATCGTCAGCGGCTGGGGCTGGAAGCATCGGTGGCTCGGCGGGTAGAGGTATCGCTGGTGCCTCTGCTGTCAAAGGGCCCTGCACTGAGACATCATCGCTCAGTGGGCTGTCGTCACGCTCAACTCTCAGAACCCTAGCTGGCTGCCGTCGTGGGGCCATCCTGAAAGGGAAACAGGTGCGCTACGGTTAGAACAGTATACCTCGTGAGCTGACACAAAGTAATCACAAAGAAAACTTGAAACACACATGCAATCAATGTTTTCGTGCATTAATTCGGAAATCAGAAGTTAGGGTCCTGGTGTACGGATACGTCGGCCGCTGCACCAATACTGGGCTCCCTGGACTGATAACCACACTCAATACACTTAACACTATTGCTTCACATATAAGAAAGATCAGAGTCTGCGGTATAACCGAACTCCTCTGATACCAATTTGTCACGACTCGTCCTTGGGGCCCGTGCTGTGACTACCCCAAACCCACCTTCCATAGGCCAGGGGCTGGCGACTAGCACCAAGTCATAAATCCCGGTAAAAGGGAAGGCATTGCCTTTGTAAAGTAAACCACAAACACCATAGAGAATGTAGGCACACGTAAACACTAAGTAGAAACTGGTACAAGAGTAACTGTGGAAAAGTAAGTGGGCCAGTATACAAACTGAAACTGAAAGTAAAGTAAAACTGGAAAGGGAAAACAACAACGGAAAAGTAAAGCCACAACATCGAGCTTTCCACTAGAAATCCCACCTGAAGGGTGGGTACAGATAGCCTCCACTGCTCCTCGGGTCCAGCCGACCGCTCCGAGTATGTCTCGCCCAGTTGTCCACCTCTAGGTACCGTCCTACTCCACAAGCCTCAACCACAATCAGTGTTGTCCGTCGTCTGCAACCAACACAACGTAGTCCGGGCATAGCCCGTGTAGGGGTGAGTATAACCTACTCAGTAGGGACCCCAAGACCCCCCGAAGGTCTCCCAGAATCCACGAAGGATAATCCAAAAAGGAAAGATACAATCACGAAGTAACATCTGAAACTGCTTAGGTATATGCCCATATATATACCTAAGTCATCAATTCTCATTCGACTCCAACATCCGAGCCCAAGTACAACCCAGTCCACACAGGAAGGAAAAACATAAATCCACACAGGATAGCACAACACAATCCACAAAGGAAAGAAAAATGTAAATCCACACAGGATAGCACAACACAATCCACATAGGAAAGAAAAACGTAAATCCACACAGGATTGCACAACACAATCCACATAGGAAAGAAAACCAAGATTCAGCTCACACAGGATAGCACAAAACAATCCACATAGGAAAGAAAAATAGGATTAAGCTCACAGAGGATATCACAACACAATCTACAGAGGAAAGCAAAACAAGATTTAGCTCACACAAGATAGAACAACACAATCCACACAGGAAAGAAAAACCATATTCAGCTCACACAAGATAGCACAACAAAATCCACATAGGAAATCAAAACAGGATTCAGCTCACACAGGAATACTACTTCGTAAGATGATAGAGATGATCATATGTAGCCACTAATTCATCTAAGTCGTCGGACCCATAAAGGATCTGTAGGTACTAAACCCCGCAATGACCCACACAGGATCGATCATGAAGTTGAACCCATAGCTATTGAGAAACTCCTTCTCCATCAAGTACAGTGGTTATGCCGCTACAACCAAGCGCTTCCCTCTTACCTTGGACTGCTGTAGTACACCACCTATCGAGTACTGTGGGCCTGATGCTACAACCAAGCGCTTACCACAATGGTTCTGCTCCTACAACCAAGCGCTCCCCCTCATAGCCTCTAGAGGTACTCCTTCTATTGAGTACCATGGGTCTGCCGCTACAACCAAGCGCTCCTCCGTCGTGGGTCTGCCGCTACAACCAAGCGCTCCCCCGTGCTGCTACGACCAAGCGCTCCTCTGTCGTGGGTCTGCCGCTACAACCAAGCGCTCCCCCTCATAGCCTCCAGAGGTACTCCTTCTGTTGAGTACCGCGGGTCTTCCACTACAACCAAGCACTCCTCCGCCGTGGGTCTGCTGCTACAACCAAGCGCTTCCCACTGGGCTATACATAACACACCAAGTCGTTCGATCAGCAGTCGTCAAGTCTCAACCGGCTCTAGAGTTTCCGCACACAGCATGCTCGTTACGGGAGGGTCCACTCCATGAGCCAATAGGTCGATGCATCAACTGACACATAGTCTGAAGTTGATGTATCCCAAAAGTACAGTAGTGGTCACTACCGAACCCACGGAGGATTCCCGTACTGTCTTCATTGTCGTCGCAGACGCAGCCATCTCTAGAGTTCCCGCACACAGCAAGCTCGTTCGGGAGGGTCCGCTCCACAAGCCGAGTGTCTGATACATCAACTGACACATAGTCTAGAGTTTATCTATCCAAAAGTTCTGTATCGTCAACTGGAACTCAACGTCGCAGGCGGCGCGTCAATCGGACGCCCGGACAGAGAGTTATTGGCTTTTTCGTCCCAGGGGCCCGGTTGGTTTTTAAGGTAAAACTAACCCAATCATACTCCACCTACATCCAAACCTCGGGCGGAGTAAGCCAAAAGATCTTTCTCACTTAGAGGAATCCATCAAAGTCAACGACACGTCAATCGGACATTCAGAGCTCATGTTATGAGTGTTTCTGCTCCGAGGGCCCGGTTGGTTTTGTGTACGAACCAACCCGGCCGAACCCAAAGTATTCTGAAACCTTGAGTGTAATATACCGAAATGAACGTCTCAATCCAAGGATCGCATCGCCGCTGACGGTATGTCGATCGGAGGCATGTAGCTCAAGATACGGGAAAAATACCGAAAAGGTCCGAAAATGGGGGGTCTGGGCCCGGACCGACCCGGCCCGGCCGGGGTGGCCCGACCTGGCCTGGGCGTGATCCAACCCGGCCGGCGCGGGCGCGGCCCGGCCATCAGGGGATGGCTCGGCCGGTTACAGCCGAGCGGTGCGGGGGGCGTGCTGCCTCCGCATGAGAGAATTGCGGCCCCGCGTGGGGCCGCCCTTGCCAGCGGACGCGGCAGCCGACCGCGTCCCGTCTCTCGCCGGACCCGCGCGGTCGCAGGTCTTCTGGCCACCGCCACGGCTTCATCCGCGGCGGTCCTCCTCGGCAGCGCACCGGGCGCCGCCGCCTTCCACCGCCGGAGCCACCGTGCCGGCGTGGCGCGCCGGCGTTTTGCTCCGCGGACCACCGGATGAGTTCTGGTGGTCGGAAATCCTTTCTGTCTTCGCCAAAAGTCCTCCCGGGGTCTGTCTTTCCCTGCGAGGACCCCGCATCTCCCGTGCGGCCTTCTTGGTCGACTTCCGCCGTTTCACACACCAAGAACGAAAGGGGAGGTGGGTTCGGACTTGTTCGTTAGTCCGCACCCACCACGTTAGCTGTTTAAAATTATCACAACAGTTTTAATAATGAAACACTGTGGGTATAAATCACAAAGATTCAATAAAACAAACCCCTACCTCATCGTTGTCGTCGGACGAGTTCTTCGCGGAATTGACCATTGTGGAAGAAGAGGATCTTCGCGTCGCGGAAGGGGCGTCGCGTCGTCGCGGTACACGACGTCGTGTCGATGATCTCTGAGGGTTAAAGAAAACACACAGATTTAATTTCACGAATTAAATCCATGTTGAGGATAAAATCCACAAAGGAAATTTAAAAGATCCGCAATCTCCTACCTCAAGAAGTTGATCAAAGATTTGTCGCGGGGGGAGAATCGTCGCAGAAGAACGTCGGGGGAGGAGAATCGTCGGCGTCGTGGTACACGGTGTCGCGTCATCGATCTCTGAGGGTTCAGCATTCTTCGTCACCTTTCATCAAAGACCGGCGTTCTTCGAGTTCTTCACGTTCTTCGTGAAGGAGGACGAAGATACAGTTTCTCCAAATCCTCTCAACAAGCAACCCGTTAACAAAAAGGGTGTTGGTATTATTTTATTATTATTCCAACAGTTTGAAAAACAGGTTAAGAAACGAACCATTCATTTGGTGAATTAATGGTAACGACTTAACTCTCCATTTAATAGGGGCGTTAAGAGTTTTAGAAAATGCACCAGTTGACTTTCATTAAAGAGGATTTTTCGCAGGTGCGTTACTTAGAGGAAAAGAAACGGTGGGGATCGTGCGGGCCCCATCTCACAAATATCCTACCAAGAGGGTAGGATATTTTGGGTTCCACCCTATCCGCTTCAACTCAGCTTAAGCAGCTTTAAGTGGCTTTAAGTGTCTTTAAGTGAAATAAAATAAAGTTGTCGCACCACTTTATTTTATTTTCTTCACTTAACCCCAAAAATTAAAATCCACACCCGAGAAAACGCTACTCCGGAATAGGCGTTTATAAGCAAATACCGGCGATGTGATTCCATCGATGCCCTCGGAATTCGATTCCGAGTAGCGGTTCAAAAGTCAGAAAAACCCGCTCGTTCGTTCACTGAACGTACCCGAGCCAATCTTTGGAAAATGATTCTGAGCACACCGGGCCTCGGAATCACGTGTCGTCAGAAACTGCGTTCTTGTAAAATTCAAAAGAAAATTAATAAAAAAAATCCTTGAAATTTACGGGTCTTTACATTCATTCTTTAACTCCGGATTTGATGGAACACGTAGTCTAATCCCAAATCTCACAATTCCTTCTTCATTAACATTGAACTCTGAGGATTTCCATTTTCAGATAGTTTCCACATTATTCTGAATTCCCACATCCTTATTTTGAGCATCAATTAACCTTTCTAAAAGAGACGGTTGAGAAATCATTTTTGAAAGGATTGATGATGCTTTCTTATTTATGATTCTCATTTCCATCTTCATCCAATCTAAGATGATTGTATCCATTTCAATTATCATCAATGATAGAATTGTTGAGTACTTTCTACTTATAGCATCTTCCACCTTTTTCACTTTCCCAGGGTTCTAATGGATTGAGCATTCATAGTCTTTGATCAACTCTAGCCATCTTTATTGGAGCATATTTAAATATTTCTGTTTAAATATATACTTGTAGATTTTATGATCAGTGTATATTTCACACTTCTCCCCAAATAGGTAATGCCACAAAAATTTTAAAGAAAATATTACTACAAACAACTCTAGATCATATGTTGGATTGTTTTTCTAATAAAATTTTAATTTCTTTAAAGCATAGGTAATGACTCTATCATTTTGAATCAACCGACAACCCAATCCCTTCTTCAAGGCATCACTGAATACCACAAAATGTTTTCCACCCATGGGTAGTGTGAGCATGTTCATAGTGATAAGCCCCCCTTTTAACTCCTTGATGCTCTTTTCACATTCATCACTCCAAGAAAACTTGAATCCCTTCCTATTTATCTTGGTAAGAGGGTTTGAAAATCAGGATAAATTTCAAAAAAATAATTGATAATATCCAGCTAACTTTGGGAAGCTATGGATATCATCCACTGATGTTGGAATCAACCATCCCTCAATAGCATCTGTCTTGGAGGTCCATAGATATCCCATTACATATTATGATATGCCCCAAGAATGAGAATTCCTTCAACCAAAACTCATAGTTTCTATACTTTTAATATAGCTTCTCCTTTGTTAAGGTCTCTAGTACAAAGCTTTGATTCTCCCTGAGCTCCTCCTTGGTTTTGGAGTATATTAGAATATCATCTCTAAAGACTACAAAAAAATCATCAAGGTAATATCTAAAGACTCTATTAATCAATTCCACAAAGATTTATATTGCATTAGTGAGTCCAAAAAAAATTACTATGAATTCACAGTGCATGTACCCTGCACTAAAAGAAATATTGGGGATATTCTCCTTCTTCACCCTTACTTGGTAATATTCCGACCACAAATCTACCCTGGAGAAGTACTTTTCTCCACGTAGCTGATCAAACAAGTCATTAATTCGGGGCAGAGGATACTTGTTCTTTATCATGATTTTTTTGAGCTCACAATAATCAATGAAAAGACACATTGGCATATCCTTCTTCTTGATGAAGAGGACTGGTGCACCCCATGGTGAATCATTTTGGTGTATAAAACCTTTATCCAAATTCTCCTATAGTTGTTTCTTCATCTCCTCAAGCTCTGCAACATCTATTCTATACAAAGTCATGGATATTAAAATGCCCTAGTTACAAGATAAATCGATAATTCAACATCTCTTCTAGGAGGAAGAAAAGGAAATTCCTTGAGAAATAGTTCATCGAATTCCCTCACTAAAGTCATGTCTTCAAGGATGGTTTCTTCCTTAGACTCAATCATCTGAGCAAGATACATGTTCTCATAGGGTAGTAATATCCATGCTTGAGATTACGGTGATAAATAGGATTCATCCTTCTCCTATTTCTTGTACAGAATTGGGGGTCGATTCACCAGAGGGAGTATGGTAAGGTTATCCTGGAAGTTCAGTCCACAAATTGTGATAGGGGAGGAGTTATATTCATGGGATGAAATGATTTCCCCATTTATCATTCTCACCAGCATCTTTACTTCCATGATTTTTGGTGGTGTTGGGATTGTTCTACAAAACATTCGAGATATAAAACAATGCATTGAGCCAGAATTAAAAAGTACATTCTCTATTATTAAATGAATAACTTGCATACCTATCACTACTTCATTTTTGTGGTTCAATTCTATTTTAGTGATGAAAAAATCTCTCCCTTTCTTCCTTAGAGGTTGTTGGTTGCCTATTAAAACCCTTGGCTTAGGAAACTAGTTTGAAATGTGCCCTGGTTCTTTGTAGTTGAATCAATATACAATGCGCTGAGGGTCGAATGGAGTGTTAATATCCTATGTAGTAGTAGTGGGTTTTTTCTTTCCAATATTTAATGGCTAGGTTCCCTTATCTTTCACACCTAAAGCATTTACTCATCCCCTTAAGGCAATTTCTGGGGTGCTTTTTTCTGCACCTTTGGCATGCGGGGTGCTGTATTTTCATAGCACTGTTGGATTTATCCATCAAACTACCAAAATTAAATTCCACCTTCTGATTCTTATCCCCATGATACCCCTGAGATTATCAGATCTCCATTTCTACATTGAGGGCACATCAGAAAATTTTCTCATAGCTATCAAATTCACAGATTTTCATGGATCTTCATGGGCTTGGTTTTAACCCACCAAAGAAGCGGCCATCATTACTTTCAAGGGTAATGGAAAAGATTGAGGCATATCATGAAATCCCTTTGATGTTTTTCTCATATGATCTAATGGATACGTTGTCTTTTTTTCTTAAGGGAAAGAAAGTCCATTTCCATCTTAAGTCAGAGGGTGTGAGTAAAATATTTATCAAAAAACATTTTCTGGAAATCATCCAATTACAATGCCTCAATCTCCTCCTCAGGCTTTGTATTTTTTACCAATTTTCACCATTTATTAGATTCACCCTCCATATGATAAGTATCTATATTTACCTTCTCTTTTTCAGAAAAATGATATATATATATATGATCACCTCAATATAGTTGATCCATTGTTCAATGATTGAGTTATTATATGATCTATTAAAATTATGAGGCATTTTTCTCATGAATCTCTCGATTGTGACTTATTATTTCATTGGGGGGGGTTAAAAATTATTCCTGACCATGTTTCTATTCAACACTTGAGTTAAATGTGATAGTATTATGACAATGTTTTCAATTCCCACTCTCATCAGATTGGGTATCTCGTTATAACAGTCATCACATTGATCTTGACATCGATTGTTAGCTTGATTCCTCCCATTACTAGCCACCAGATGGAATAAAAGGAAATTTTTGTGTAAAAAATAAAGGTTAATCCAATGACAAAAAGGGATAACTTATAAATTACTTTTATTTCCTTAACTTTTTAACTGATAGGATTCAATCTATGTTATCCATGATCTACTTCCCAACATATATTCTTATGGGAATTTTTTTATTCCCTTAACAATGTTTCATACTATGCTTATAAATTTCTAAAATAGATCCATTGGGAGTGTCATAACCAAGAGTGCATCAATGCCTATTTTCGTGCACTAGTTCTCTTTCGAGTCTAGCTCAAAGTGGTGTTTTCAGGTTTTACCCCTAGATACATCTGTGCCCGAGCCACTTTTACCTGCTCGTATCCAAACAGAGATGTGATTTATTGATAAACCACTTACTGGATACTCACCAAAATTTAGGGATGTTTTTATTACAATTTGTCTTATCCCTAAGTCTTTCACTATGGTTTTCTAATCATAATCCCAAAAATAACTAAACTCGTCCTCTGATACCAACTATAACAACCCTGCTTTTCATTTCAACCTTAAACATAATTTATCATATAAAATATTCAATTGATTCAACATTGAATATAGAGTGGTCTATCATCTTTGTGGATTAAGAACATTACATAACAAATTAACACATGAAATACATATCTTTATTGGAAAAACTTTTAAATGACCACACACATTCTTCTGTACTTAGCATTTAAAAGGATAACCTAAGGAAATGAATAAGAAAAAGGTGAGCTATAAAGACCAGTAAGGGGGTAAAAAGGCATAAAATTAAGAATACAATAAATTTTAGGAAATAGGAATATAAATAGAGAATAAAAGAAACATGAACATAAAGGCAAAAGATATCATGATTATCATAACATGGAAATATGAAAATGAAGTTTAACATGATATTAGCCTGATCCTAGGCTCATTGCAAATGGAGCATGAGTAAACACTCATTGAACATGGTAACAGGTGTACATGGGAGGTATTAATGAGAGATAAAGGGGTATCTCATCATTAAAATATAAGGAGGGAAGTATAGGGGAGGTGAGAAATTATGCCCCATCGTTTTAATTGAAAATACAATGGTTTAGAAACATAAAGAAACTTGGAAAAAAATGATAGAGGAAGAAATCCAATGCTAGGATGTGTGATCAAAAAGGCTTGGGAGAGGATTGAGAGAGGCTTCGTCAGATCTTGGGGTTCCTTGGGAGGATTATAGAGAGGGAAGTAAATATTTTTATCGATATCCAAATGTTTTGAGTAAAGAGGAATGTGAGATTGAGTGTGTTTATTTAAGAAAGTAGAGGTAATTCTTTATTATTTTTCTTTTGGACAACACACATTAAAACAATCAAAACCACAAACCATCCTATGGTTTTTTCCTATTGTTTTTGCCAAAGTGGAGTGGAAAAAATTAATTTATATGTACAATTTCCTAACATATTAAAATATTAGGATTTTTTATGTGGAGGTGAGTCATACTCTAAAGAAAATCATTTTAAAAAGATAAAACATTTTATAAGTTTGGAGTGTTCACAAAGGCACCATAAAAATAATAAAACAAATCTAAATTACCATTATTTTAAAGATAAATCATATATTGTCTGAAAATCCATTTTATAGTGTTTTATTACATTACTATTGCGTCATTATGATATTATAAAACACATTATATATTTAAACGGTATTTATTTTTTACCCAAAAATTTGACTGTCTCCAAAAATTATGAAAAATTAACCACTAGATAATTTTGACATCCTGATTCCAAAAAATAAAATTTATTTTATCAAAATAATTTCCGCAATACGTGAATTTTTTATTTTAAAATAAAAGCAATCATTTATTGAAAAATCATTGGTTTTGATAAAAACAGCTTTCAAACCTTAATAAAAATTAAAATTGTATTCACCAAAATTATATGACCATTTATATTTTATAAAATTTAATTTTGTAATAATATTTTATTAAAATAATATTTAATTCAAAAATATAATAATTTTTCAAAATATATTTCTTAATTGAATATTAACTAAAAATACTATTTGTGATTTAAAAACAATTTACAAAGTAACAATAATAAAATGAATATATATTCTTTATAATATAAAGAAATAATGCACATAATCATAGTGCTAGAGTCTTGTTACATAACCCCTTATAACACCCGCATAAGACCTTAGGGTAAGGTGTGCAATGGTGACAAAAACTTGGGGTGGATCAGATAACATCACTCAGGTGGCAATATCTATTAACTTCCACTTCTCTCATAGGCAGATCAATTCAAACTTAATGTGTTGAAACTCTTCTTGGGATTGGAAAAGAGAGAAGTCTAGTGACGCTACCTCCTTTCCCAGCTCTGGAAAATGGGATTCGTATGGAGAAATTATACTTGATGAGTTCACCACTTTATTTATCTGAGTAAATTGGATTTGTTAAAGCCCTATATTTATACTAGTCATGTGATCATTGTTCAAAGACTATATTAGTAAAAGTAAAAATTCTTAACGGGTTTTTAAAATCAAAAACGTAAATACAAGGAAGTGCGTATATCTTGTATAACCATTTTAAATAATAATAAATTTAATTATATTAAAAGGAATTTCCCTTAATAAATGTTTGGTTCGTTACAGCAGCGCTTGAGCACATGTTTTCATCCCCAGACAGATGTTCAGACAAAGAGGACCATACAGACCTTGGAGGATATTCTTCATACTTGTGTCCTAGATTTTGGTCATAGTTGGGAGGACTACCTACCACTGGTGGAGTTTTTATACAATAACTGTTATCACTTCACCATTTTCATGGAACCGTTTGAGGCCTTTTATGGGTGCCCATGCAGATCAACTCTATGCTGGACAGACCTAGGGGATTTAGCGCTCATGGGTCCAGAGTTGGAACAGGCCACCACTGAGAAGGTTCAGGTTAAACCGGAGAAGATGAGGACAACATAGAGCAGATAGAAGTCTTATATTGGAAGGAGAATGAGACCCTTGGAGTTCGAGAAGGGAGACCATGTGTTTCTTTAGGTCTCACCCTGATGGAGATTGTAGAGATTTTGCTGGGGCGACAAGTTATCTCTAAGGTTCATCAGACCTTTTAATATCCTGATAAGAGTTGGCGAGGTGGCGTACTACCTAACTCTTTCCCCTAGATGAACCATGTTAATGATTTTTTCCACATGTCACAGCTGAAAAGATACATGCATGATCCATCAAATGTCTTTGACTGGGGTGATCTGGATATTGATGATGGGGTGATGTTTACAAAGTTCCAAGTGGGGGTAGATGATTAATAGGACTGGGTCCTGCATGGGTGGTCGATTCCTATAGTTCACATTTGGTGGTTGCACGCGAATCTCCAGGAGAGCACATGGGGGAAGGAGACTCGGATTCTTGGTCAGTACCCCCATTTTTTTATTAGCCCTTGTTTTGGATTTCGGGGTTGTAAATGCCTATAGTGGGGAGAACGTAACATCTTGGAATTTCCATGTAATTGTTTTTAATTATATGGAATTATGTTGAGACAACACGCTCTGATGACACATGATTCTGAGCCCCGGTGAGCCCAGAATGAAATTTTTAACTTTTTTTAAGGTACGTTCAGTAAACATGTGATCATATTTTTATAACTTTTGAATTGGTGGTCAGATCGATAATATGAGGACACTGTTGAACTCAAAACACTAAGATTCACCTATAAAGGATATAACATCGGATGACAAGGGCCAAATAGAAAAGTTAATTTTCAGACCTTTCGGAAAAAAGAAAACAAATTTAAGAATATATTTTATTTATTTTTCTAAACAGACAAGAGGCAACACAGTGAGGATGCAATGCAGTGATGAGGAAACGACTATGCGCATTAATGGAACACATTAATGGATCGAAAATTAGAATCATAATGAACCCAGTAACGATGTGTAACAACAACGATGATTCATAAATGAAATAGCGTAATGAAGTGATGTCACAGCGTAATAGAAACATTGTGATGTTCTTTATTTTTAATAGTTTGATGAATTGGTGTAATGAGGATTAAACTGTGACAATTCTCTGAAAAACCTCCATGGATTTCCCCCCCAATGAAGAACATAGAATTTCGGTGGGATGTCATCGACTTCAAGGTACCTCCAAGACTGGCGAATGCCATTGACCTCTTGGACCCTTGAGGATGAAGAGCTACGAAAACGAAATCCAATGATGTAGGGGTTTTATTTCGAAGTCTTCCCCATCCTTTATTTATAATCAATTAATATAGATCATCTCGAAAATAGGTTTATCTGCGGGTTCCTCGTTCTTTTAGGAGGTTATGCATTTTGGGGTTCAAAATTGGGACTGAATTATCATAGATTGAATATCTTCCCTGAACCTCCCCCCCGGTTTTAAAAATTCTAACACAGAGGTCGTAGGCTGACTAGATCAAGGCCCGAGCCCCTCTTCTTGTGGGATCATCATGAAAAGATTTTCAAAGATGTAGGGAAGGCACATACGAGACAATCATGGTGACTGTGACACCCTACAGAACTCGTAGGCTCAGCCGGATGGAGAAACAGACCATCAGAGCATCTATGATGGCCCACTGATAGATCTGAAGATGCACCAGTGCTGGTGGATACCACAGGCGGAGGGAGGCAACACACCCATTTTCGCGTCGCGATATCATGGAGGAGTGGTGTTGATCGGGGCTGCGGGGAGGCAGTGGCCCACGTTCAGGATGCTCAAGAAACCTGGGGAGACGTGGCCAGTTGACCACGGCGGAGGGGAGGCCACGTTACATAGATTGTGACCGGTGATGGGTGTGGCACTAGGTAGGTTCTACGTTCAGACATAGTAGAGGATGCGACATAGGTTGCCGCATCCTGGGTGCACACCTCCGACCGCATGTGTGGCTGGGATTCGGTTGGCAGGTCGTGCCCCCAGCAATTGGTCTGGACCTACACCTGAAGGTCGGGCCCACCCTATAGGGCCATACCCACACCGGTATTCCAGACCCGCACCTTTCTGGTCGGGCCATAGGAGACCAGGTCGCCAGGTAACTTGGCGGGCTGGACACTCGGCCAAACCATGCTGAGTCCAGTGAGACCCATTGGGTCTGACCCACTAGGCAGGGCAGAAAAAACCGAACTAGACCCAAACCCGGCAATGTTGAGTTAGTCAAATTAATCCAAGGTATGTGGGACCCCTGGGCTGGGTTTTTCACATCCCGACCTATCTATTATTTTTATTTTATTATTTTCTTTGGTTTTAAAATTTTTTGTGGAGGTTCGGGTTGAATCCTGAACAAGACTTTTGAGTTTTGTAAAAAAACACATGTTTTTGAGTTGATGTATCTAGGAGCACGGGCGGAGCGCATTTTGAAAACCCCACGCAGCTCCGCCCGGGAATCTGCATGATCCGCGTGCCTTCAGAAAAATAAAAATGGGTAATGATTTTATTGTTGTTAATAATTTTATATTTTTTTATAAAAAAATGAAATGATAAGTTATTATCATAATTATAATTATTATTTCAGCCTGTGCGCGGGCACTACATAGATAGTGAAGGTTGTGTGGTCAGCCTAGGAACTCGTGCGATTGATTCGGGTTCAGACAGAAGCCACTGCGTAGTCCGCAGATGAGCGCTTGAGTTTTGCGCGAGCTGCAAGGTTGTGGTAATAAATTAATAAGACTATGTAAAGAAAAATGAGGTAAACTTAAAATTAGGTGGATAATAATACTAATACTGAATTTTTCTGTTGCTATTATTATTATTATTATTATTATTTTTACCATAAATATTAAAATTAAATCAGATATTATTTAAAGTTATTATTAGGAATTATTTTACTGCTATATTATTATTATTAATATTATTATTAAGTTTGTTCCTATTTTTATTATTATTAAAATTATCATTTTTATTAATAAGATATTTTCTTTTTATAATTATTTTATTAATTTTATTAGATTTGTTTTATTTATTTTTATTTCCTTTTGATAGGGTTTCTTGAACACTTCCCCCCCATCTTCCCATGTAACCTTCCCCTCCTTCCCTTCTCTCCCATCGCACCCTAACCCTAGCGCATATCCTTCACTTTCTGACCGGCTCCCCCCATCTCCCTTCCGACGACCTCCGACCTAGCACCCTACTAGCCCCATCACGCCCTACTCCCCGCTCAGCTGCTCCCCTCGCTAACCCCGTCCGACCACCAGTAGCAACCCTCAGTGCCTCCCCCTCTTACCCGTGACCACCAAAACGCCACACCCATCCCAGCTGGCCGTCCATTTAACTCCCTCCTTCCCTGATCCAATGTGCCCCCATACACTCCAGATGTTTCTGGCATCCCTCGTGCTGGCACAACCCTTTTCTCCAGTGACTCTCCCTCCTCCAGTGCATTTTTTCCCTTATTCTCCCTTGGTATAGGATTTCCTTAACTAGTTTGATGTTTTTTCCAAACCTTAAATGTTAGGGGTTGTTCTTTTGAGTAAATCACTCAATTTTGGGTTTTTTTTGATGGCGCATGGTTTGTTTAAGATTCTGAATCATGTAACTGAGTTGCGAATGAGATCGTGCACCGGTCTCGGGCGTGCATTTTCATTCCACATTGGAGTTGAGGTATGGACCCTTTGCGTGTCACATTTAAATTTAGGATTTCACTGAATTATTGGTTTATCACTACCCTTAGTTTCTATTTAGTGATTTGGTATATCTGTTATAGTCAAACATTTTGGTATGCAGTGTTTCGGTTCTATTTCATTGATCATTTGGCGTAAATTGTTAAGTAGTGAACTCCCTTTTTATTTAAGAATTTGCTGGTAGGTTTTGCAACCGATTGGTAATTATTTTTTTGAAGCATGCTTTGGTCTTAGAAGTATAAATTTGATGTGTAATTTTGTGATTAAACTTCCTCGAGTGGACATTTGGATTATGGTTTCTAAAGTGGTGTGTGTATGATTTCAAAATAGATTTGATGTGTGGTGTATTTTTATTATGTTGTGGAATTATTTTATGCGATGGTGTAAGTCATGAATTTTCTGTTTGGGTATGTTGGGTATCTACCATGGGTCATAAAAGAGGGTTTGAAGGGGATTTTGTGTGTGTAAAGCTGTGAGATACTTTTTGAAAAATGTTTCATAAATTTTAAAGTGTTTTGAGAAATAATGTAAATGGTGCGAAGTATGTTTTGAAAACATGTCGAGGTGGTTTTTACACGGTTTTGTCATTTGGATTGTCTTACGTAAATGGTTATGGTTTTTTAGTTGTTGTGCATTTTTTGCAAAGCATTGGAGTGTAAATTCCACAAAACTGAAGTTGTCAGCTTGCGTGTGCTTGTGCATTTGTGCAAGGCATGACGCGCCATTATTTTTGGACTACGAGCCAAGGTAGGTCCCCACTACACTTTCCTTTATATTTATAATTTATTAATTTCTTGTTATTTCATTAAATTTTAGATTAATGGTAAATAATATTAAATAATTTGTTTTATAATAAATGTACATTATGAAGAATAGTGGTTCTCTCTTGTTTTATATTACCTGAAAGTGTTTTCTTTTAAATTTTCATCATTCGTGTTGATAAAATGTCTGGTTGGCCATTATAAGTAAATTGTGTTTCTTTTAAATAACTATTTGGGTTACAAATGTGTTCGAATTTAAAAAATGGATTTCATAAATGAGGTTTTAGATGGTTTTCAGATTGAAATTAGTTTTCCTTTTATTCTTTGGAAATGGGTTAGAATGTGTTGGTTCTTCGGAAAATAAGTTGATGTTGACTTGTTAGTTAAGGCATGTTTGGAACTTTAGTGAAATGAGATATTTTAAAAACTCTGTTTGGGGTGACTCAGGGGTGTTTATATTATGTACATTGATTGTGTGAGTTGCGTGTGATATTTGCACATCATGATCGGTGACTTGATTTACATTGTTGACTCACCCCTTTCCTTTATATTATATGTGTTGACATGGGAACCAGGCATAGTGAGTGAATCTTCTGAGAACAATTGCTACACTAGTTTAAATTACACACTAGATAATAGCCCATAGCAGAGAGGTGATTGGTTATTATTGCTATAGGATTGGGCCTCTGGACTAGGCCATGTAGGGTGACGGTCGGGTGTTAGGGAGTTATGAAATCATCAAGAGTAGGCATGCCTTCAGGATGAGTCACATGTATAGTAGGTTCTGGATTGTTCAAGAGATCCTAGGTTCGACCCATGTTTCTTTTAGTGCTTATTTGTATATGGAGAACGATTGAGAGGTCTATTTCGGTTGTTGACCCCTATGTGCCACTTTTTTCCATTGTTCTTAGTGTGTGTTGTGTGTTTTGTGTGGTTTTCCTTTTGACTAGAAACTAAAATTTGGATTTCTGAACTGTTCACAAAAATGTTTTAAAATGAAATGCACCTATTTCTTTAAAACATTAAACTTTTTTTTAAATTAAAAATTGAAATGGACTATTAATTTTTTTAGAAATAAAAGTGTGTGTGTGAAATGCATAGCTGATTATCGCCTATCGACCGGTCAAGGTTCTGGTGCTCTGCTAATATGTATAGCAGCACTCAGGTCGAATCCTCGGCGATGATACTTTTTAATAGTCGTTTGTTTTAGTTGATTGTATTTTGATTGGATGGTTTGTTTGTAGAGATTAATTTAAATGATTTATTGATTAATATTGATTTAATAATTTGATAATTATTGGTATGAGTTCATCATTAGGTAGTTAAGCTTGTGATATCCTTGAGCTTTACTTTATATTGCATTGAATTAACACCCATGTCACAAGTTGACGTTGATTGGAATTCCTAAGTGTTAAGGCTTTAATCCAAGACTTAACTTAACTGGGATTCTAATCTCAATCATTACTTGATTGTGGTAGTGTATTTATGGTTCCAATAATCCATGGAATCCATATGTTAAACAAAACAAGTCATTAATCCATGACATGTTAAGTCCAACTTACACAATATTAATTTAAAGAATATTCGTCGAGAAAAAGATCTCAATAACTTAACATAACTAAATTATAGATCACCAAAATTAAAGATTTACTCAGCCATTAAAATTATTACTAATCTGGTTATAATTATTATGATGATAAATTAATAAGATATGATAAATAAAGGGAAAAGAGAAGATTTTTGCGCCGAACACACACACACGAACGATGATAGGAATTAAAAAACATTAGATTGAATTTGAAATCAAAAGAAGGGAATGGGATTAAACTATATTTAAACTATTTTAAGAAAATTAATATTAATCTAAATAATTTGGATGAGAATAAGAGATATTGAATAAGAAACTTGCGTTAAAACAGAATTACAAAAGAATGGACTTACAAAATTACAACAATGAAGAACATAAAAGTAAATGAAAACAAAGATAGGGGGAAGGTCTCTCAAGTAAAAACATGAGTATGTAAGGTCCTCCCAAGCCTTTTGAAAGGATTTGGTCGTGCCAATATGATCTCTTATCTTCTGAAATTCCAACCCCTTTCATGGAGAGGAGGGGGATGTATTTATAGCCCAAGGAAGTGGACTGTTTTCATTCTCAATCTGTCCCTCCACTTGCATCGCCATGTTTTCTATTCAGAAAGACGAATATTGAGATACATCATTATTAAAGTTGTAGATAATGAATTTTTTCGACTAATATCAAAATTTGGAGGCATTTGGACCTATGGAGCCAAAGTTATGGCCGGTTGAGTAAACAATTTTAATCTGTCAATTTCAATCCAGTATTTTTAAAGTCCAAAATGGGAATGCGTTTTTGAATAATAATATGCCTTCAAATTCGAATTATTTCTTCAACAAAGTAGTATGAATACATCTTCTATTTTACATTGAAAAATATCAGCTTTATTGGATGCTTAAATCATGTGATGTGTCATGAATACTATACTGATTTTATTTCTCGACCGAAATGGTGAGCTGGACTTCAAAGCATAAGTTGGGACCCTTTTTTGTATTTGGGTCTTGAAATTTTTATCCAAGACTCCTTACATTTTCCCCAGAACCTTTGAGGATAATTAAGGAATTTTAACTTCTATATTTATCCCAGTAATTCAATCTTCATGGCTGGTCCAGTTTCTTCACAGATTCTGCAGGCCCTCTTGTGTGGTCCATATGAGCCTTCAAATGGAAGAATTAGCTCATGATCCCTTCTAATGAAATGTTTTATATTGAATTAGGAATCCTAAAAAAAATAACCACACAATTTATATTAGTAGGCAGAGAGTTATAAATAAAATTTTAAACTGACTCAATTTGACTACTTCTAAAAATGCTCCAAAATTATACTTAGTATTAAAATATTAATATTTCACACACATTATACACATTTCATATAAAATCAGTAAAGGGAGGATATAATAATTCATGAAAATATTAATAACATAAAATCCCCCACACATAGTCTTGTGCTTGTCCTCATGTGCAAAAAATATAAAAACATAACAAAATCATTTTCACTCACCAACAAGTATTAAAATTTTGTTTTCTCCAATCATGGGAGGTTTAGACTATTTAACTCATCCATTTTGAATTCCACCACAAGTTTTTATAGAAAAAATGGTCCAAAACTAATTATTTTTTTCATGCTCAAATTTAGAAATGGAAAATGCAGACACTCAAAACTCACACCTCTCAAGATAATAAAATTCATTTGTGCAGGTTCACTCTTTGACCAACCAAAAGTGAAAATATTAGAGTTTTAAAGAGCTCTCAACATTCAATACCTATCCAAAGTGTAAAAGAATCAAGAAGTCTTTTTATGGGGTTTTTCTATGGCAGGTATATCTTTGATTTCAAGGTCAAACTCTTGGAGCATTAGAATTCATCTTATTAGCCTTAGTTTGAATCACTTTTCTTGAGTAATAACTTTATAGAAAATGGTCTATGAAGATAATGATTTTTACACGTAAGAGATAAGGTCGAAATTTATCTAAGGCAAAAACAATTGGTAAAATTTCGTTTTCAGTGACATTGTAGTGATATTGAGTTTCATCCAATGTTTTTGACGCATAATAGATGACATGAGGAATCTTTTCTCTTCTTTGACCAAGAACAGCCCCAACAGCTCTATCAGAAGCATCACACATCAACTCAAAGGGTAAGGACCAATCTGGGGGTTGGATTATCAGGGCAGATGTAAGAGCAGTTTTGAGTTCAATGAAGGCTCTTTTTCAAACCTCATCGAAATGGAAAGTGACATCATTTTGGATCAACCGAGTGAGTGAGAGTGAAATTTTATTGAAGTTATGGATGAATATCAGATAGAAACTAGCATGAACGAGAAATGAATGGATGTATTAAACATATTTAGGTTGAGGAAGTGATTGGATCACTTCAATTTTTGCAGGATCGACTTCAATACCATCTTTTGAAACTCTGTTCCCTAGAACAATCCCATTTGAAACCATGAAGTGAATTTTTTTAAAATTTAACACAAGGTTACACTAGACGCACTTTTGGAGGACTAGAGATAGTGAATTACAACATGATTCAAATAAATCACCATAAATGGTGAATTCATCCATGAAGACTTCCATGCAGTGTTCAATGAATTCAGAAAACATACTAATCATACACCTCTGAAATGTTGCAGGAGCATTGAAAATTCCAAAAGGAATTCTCTATATGAATATGTTCCAAAGGGGCATGTGAAAGTAGTATTTTTATGGTCCTGAGGTGAGATTGGGATTTGGAAGTAGCCGTCGTATCCATCAAGAAATCAATAGTGTGACTTTCCGGCTAATCATTCCATCATTTGATCAAGGAATGAAAGAGGGTAGTGATCTTTTCTTGTTTCAACATTAAATTTCATATAGTCGATGCAAACACACCATTTGTTCTTCACTCGAGTTGTGACTACCTCTCCATGTTCATTTGTGACAATAGTTATCCCACCCTTCTTAGGTAAAACTTGAATTGGACTAACCCATTCACTATCATAAATTGGGTAGATAATTCCAACTTGAAGAAACTTGGTGATCTATTCCCTAACTACATCAAGGATGAGTGGATTGAGTATTATTTGTGGTTGTCTAATTAGTTTGGTTCATTACTCAAGATGGATATGATGCATTCAAAGAGAAGGGTTGATTCCTGGTATGTCATCTAGGGTCCACCCTAAGTCCTTTTTGTTTTCCTCTAACACTTTAACAAGTTTGGACTCCTCAGTTTCAGTAAGTAAAGAAGTGATAATGACAGGATAAGAGTGATCATGGAAAAGGAATGCATATTTCAGGTGTTCAGGAAGAGGTTTCAGATCAGTATCATCTTTTATTTGTGGGTTAGAAAACTTTGGAATGGAGGAAGGGAATTCAGTTGCTTCAGATTCATTCTCCTTAATACTTTCCAAGGTGGATCAGTAGAGATCATAGTTTATGTGGGATTCAATAGAGTTTTCAAGTTCCTCTATATTGATGGAGTCTATGAATGAGAGGTCCACATTAGCTTCACCTTTTATGACTTGGTTAATCATGGTACAGATTTCACAAGATCCTTTGTCATCAGAATAGGATGAACATGATGGAATGGGGTTCAATTGACTCTTATAAGTTTCCTCAGAAGCATGGATTGAGAATGCAGAGTGATCCTCAGATGGGTATCGCATGGCTTGGAAAATATTTAACTTGACCAGATGGTCACCAAATTCCATGGATAAGATGCATGAATGGTCATCAATCTTGGTTCTCACAGTCAGGAGGAATGGTATTCCTAGAATTAGGGGAGATCGAGAAGATTTCTCTCACCTTCCATGTCAAGGACATAGAAATCAGAAGGGAAGATAAGATCATTGACTCAGAGAAGGACATCCTCAATTATACCCTCAGGACTTGCAGTTCTTCGATTGGCTAATTGAATGACAACACCCATTGGATGTAAGGGACCTAGACCAAGGTTGGAGAATATGGATTTGTGCATGACATTTATTGAGGCTCCTAAGACTATGAGTGCATCATCGAAGTTAGAACTTCCAATTTGGCATGGGACCGTAAATGTCCCTAGATCCTTGCACTTTATGGGAATAGACAGTTGGGTGGAAAAATTTTTGAAGTTCCTATGTTTCCTCTTGTGGGTACACAACTCCTTGAGAAACTTGGCATACTTAGGAAATTTTTTTATGACATCTAAGAGAGGAATGTTGACTTCAACACGTCTAAACATGTCAAGCATTTTAGGATCAGGTTCAAATGACTTCTTTGTCTTAGAGACATCTTGTGGAAAAGGAATTGGATTCCTAAGTAGAATGGAAGGAGATGAGGGAATGGTTTCAGGTTCCCTTTCAAGTTTCTTTTTCTTTTCATTTTTTAGGTCAAAATTAAAAGGATGGTTGGAGGACTTATCTTGAGGCATAGAAATTTGCTTTCCTGATCTAAGTGAAATTGCACTTACATTACCCTTGGGGTTGGGTAATGGTTGAGCTGGGAGTTTCGAAGAATTAGATGGTTGCTGCTGACTAAGGTGGGATGCAAGTTGACCAATTTGGGTTTCAATATTTTTAAGGCTGGAATAGGTGAATGAGGAAAGATCTTCAACTACACTTTCCCATGGTTTCTTGGAAGAAGAGGCCTATCTCGAATTGGTATTGACTTGATATTGTTTCTTGAGAAAGATATTGTATTGGTTTGGGAATTGGGAAGGCTCACTGGGATAGTGGAATCCAGGAGAAGGATTTTTCCTTTGAGGTTGAGGAATAAAAGGATAAGGTTGATGGAAGTTACCAACACCTTGACCGTATTGAAACTGGTTTGGGTTTTGAGGATGGAATTGAGGGGGATGGGATATGGGATTACCATACCTATTTCATTGGTTATAGGAAGAATATAAGGGCTTAGAGTGAGGTTGGTTGAAGTTTCTAATGAACTGACCCGATTGTTGAGGGTTGATGTTCCTCTGAGCATATGCTGCATTGAGCTCCATTGGTCCAAATGAATCGGATTGATCCTCTTGAAGTTGTGGACATGTGTCTGTTGTATGAGATGAGGATTTGCATATTCCGTAGTTTATGATAGGTCCAGAAACATTGATTGTGAAGAAGATGAGGTTGGGGATTTGGTAGCCACAGCTAGTTGTCTCACAAGACATGTAAGTTCACTCATCCACTCAGTCATCTTGTTCGTCTAAATTGATTGATAATCTTGGGATTTTTTTACTTGATCATGTGCTTGAGTATGGAATTTTTGTGTGTTTTCAGCCATGTTACTTATGAGATCTCTTGCTGCTATAGGAGTTTTATGAACAAGAGCACCGCCACTTGCGGCATCAATGATAGTTCTCTCCATAGCCAATAACCCCTCATAGAAGTATTGTATCAAGAGTTGATCATGGATTTGGTGATGTGGGAAGGTTTCAAAAAGATTTTTTAACCTCTCCCAGTACTCATGGAGTGATTCACTTGGGAACTGACAGATACCACTTATTTCCTTTCAGATAGAAGCAGTACAAGAAGAAGGAAAGAATTTTTCTATGAAAATTCTCTTCATGTCATTCCATGTGGTTATGGAACCAGGAGTGAGGTAGTAAAGCCATAACTTATCAGTGTCAGCTAGGGAGAAATGGAATGCTCGAAGTTTGATTTTTTCCACAAAAACCCCTTGAGGCTTCATGGTTAAGCACACTACTTGGAACTCTTTAAGGTGGAGATGTGGATCCTCACCGGCTAGCCCGTGGAAATGAGGGAGAAGATGAATCAAACCCTATTTGAGTTCAACGTCAGCCTATATGTTTGGATATTGAATAACAAGAGGTTGGTAATTCATATAAGTGGCAACAAGTTCTTTAAGAGTTTGGTCCCTAGGATTAGCCATATCTAATTCAATTGGTTGGCCAATGACTGGTTCTTGAATGAGGTGGTTATCTCTTATGTTTCTCCTAAGTTGGAGAAGTGTTAGCTCAATTTAAAGGTCAAAAAAATCCAAGATATTGTTTGGAAGGATACGGAGCATTCATAATGATGTTGGAAGAAAAAGAAAGATGGGTTTTTCTTTTTTGGTTTTCTGTTTATGATTTTTATGAGAATACAAGTTTTTCTTTGTGTTTTTTTTTTCATTTTTTTTAATCTTTTTTTTGATTTTTTTACAATAACCAGAAACTAATGACTACATAAAGCACCATCCCTGTAAATGAATTCATTTGAAACACACGGATGATTGTCTCCTATCGACCGGTCAAGGTTCCCATGCACTGCTAATGTGTATAGCATCACTCGGGCCGAATCCTCAGCGATGATACTTTGTAATAGTCATTTGTTTTTTAGTTGATTGTATTTTGATTTGGGGGTTTGTTTGAAGAGATTAATTGAAATGATTTATTGATTAATTATTTAATAATTTGATAATGATTGTGATGAGTTCATCATTATTTAGTTAATATTGTGATATCCTGGAGCTTTTCTTTATATTGCATTGAATTAACACCCATGTCACAAGTTGACATTGATTAGAATTCCTAAGTGTTAAGGATTTAATCCAGGCCTTAAATTAAATAAGATTCTAATATCAATAATTACATTATTGTGGTAGTGTATTTATGGTTCCAATAATCCATGGAATCCATATGTTAAACAAAACAATTCATTAATCCATGACATGTTAAGTCCAACATACACAATGTTAATTTAAAGAATATTCATCGATAAAAATCTCTCAATCACTTAACATACCTAAATTATAACTTAGCACAATTAAGTATTTACTCAACCATTAAAATGATTACTAATATGGTTATAATGATTATGAAGATAAATTAAGAATATAAGATAAAGAATGGGATAAGAAAATATTTGTGCGCCGAACACACACACACGAACGATGATGAGAATTAAAAATGAAATTTAGATTGAATTAAAACTAAAAAGAAGGGAAGGGGATTAAAATATATTTAAACTATTTTAATAAAATTAATATTAATCTATATAATTTGTATTATAATAAGATATATTGAAGAAAAAACGTTCATTATAACAGAATTACAAAAGAAAGGACTTACAAAATTACAACAATGAAGAACATAAAAGTAAATGAAAACAAAGAGAAGTGGAAAGGTCTCTAAATTAAAAACATGACTATGGATATTCCTCCCAAGACTTTTTCAAGGCATTGGTCGTTCCAATATGATCTTCTCACTTCTGAAATTCCAACTCCTTGCATGAAGAGGAGGGGGATGTATTTATAACCCAAGGAAGTGGACTGTTTTCATTCCCAATCTGTCCCTCCACTTGAAACGCCATGTTTTCTATTCAGACAGCCAAATATAGAGATATCTCCTTCTTAAAAGTTTTATATAATAGAGTTTTCTGACTACTCTAAAATATTTGGAGGCATTTGGACCTATGGATCCAAAGTTATGATCGGTTGATTAAAACAATTTAATCTGTCCATTTCAATCCAGTCTTTTTGAAGTATAAAATGTGAATGGGTTTTTTAATAGGAACATGCCTTCAAATTTGACTTATTTATTCAAAAAGTAGGACCCTTAAATCTCATCTTTCACACTGAAAAATATCAGCATTATTGGATGCATACATCATGAGATATGTTATGAATACTGTACTGATTTTATTTCTCATTCAGAATGGTGGGCTGGACTTCAAAGCATATGTTGGGCCCCTTGTTTTTGGATTTGTACCTTAAAATTTTTATCCAGGAATCCTTACAGTTTCCACCTAACCTTTTAGGAGAATTAAGGAGTTTTAACTTCTATATTGATCCCATTAATTCAATCTTCATGGCAGATCCAGTTTCTTCACAGATTCTATAGGCCCTCTTGTGTGGTACATATGAGCCTTAAAATGGAAGATTTAGCCCATGATCCCCCCTAATGAAATGTTGTATATTTCATTATAAATCCAAAAAAATAATAACCACACAATTTTAATTAGTAGGTAGATAGTTATAAATAAAATAGTAAACTGACTCAATTTGGACTACTTCTAAAAATTCTCAAAAATTATACTTAGTATTGAAATATTAATATTTCACACACATTATGCACATTTCATATAAAACAAGTAAAGGGAGTATATAATAATTCATGGAAATATTAATAACATCAGTGTTCAAACCGATATTTTATACAATTTAGTTCTAGCCTGAAATCGGTAAATTATTTATTTAAAGGTAGTGCATTGTGAATAGTTTGTTGGGTACGCCTATTGAGTTTTAATACTCATGCGTATAGTGTTTTCTAGTTTTTAGTTTCCGTTGAAGCTTGAAATCGAGCTTGATCATCGTGGGTGAGAGTTGGTTGTGTATTGGTGAGCGACTCTCAAAGTTGTGAGGAGTTTTCGTGGTGGTCAGGTTAGTTGGTTGTTGTTGGTCATTCTTTCTTTTCATTTTGATTATTTACATTGTGTTATTCTACTTTTCCCACTACTTTATTTTTTTTACTCGGAGAAATCGTTCCCAATTGTCCTATATTGATTCCCTGGCACTTGTCACTAGCCTGAGAGGATCGGGAATGCCCCTTGGGCCATGGTGAGGACCGAATCAGGTGACTGGTTCTGGGTTGACACGGGTTGGTTCATGAAAAAATGGTATCAGAGGAGGTTGGATCTTGAGTAGACCTTGTTCTTTAGAGTGCCCATTGTTATTTGGGGCCATCATGGTAGAAGGAGTAGGATTTTTGGGACATGGGTTGTAGGAATGGGATTGATGTCATGAATCCTTACTCATTCTGAACCTCGGGTTACCATGGGATGTTTGGTTTGTCGATGTCTTTTGATTATTATCGTTTTTTGGTATTGAGGAATGAAATAGGAGACAAGAAAGTGACCTCTGTGAGCTCGCATGGTCTGGAAAACCATGTGGATCCAGGGATATTACCCTATAGTTCTTCTTGTGATGCTGGCGTGACTGGCATATGGATGCTAACAATATGTCTGAGCCACCCATTGACACTAGTTTCTCCTTATGTTTTGTTTGGATCTTCATTACTTTGAAGAATTGTTTTGCAAGGTTTTATTTTGGAAATTGTGAACAGTTGAAATTGAAATGGCAATGACCATGTCTTGATTATGTCATTTTTTTTTCTGGTTCCTCAGTTTTAACCCCCACGAAGGTTCAATGGGTGCACAAGGTGCAGCTTCGGGTGGTGCGCCCCTAGGAAATCCTCCAATTGATCAGCCTATAGACTATGTTATGGAATTTAGTAAGTTGAACCCTCCCCTATTTTATGGTCAAGCATATCCACTTGAGGTGGAGGAGTGGTTGTGAAAGATTGAGAGGAACTTCAATCTCATTGGGTTGCCTGAGTCATTGAAGGTGAAGTTGGCAACCTTTATGCTTGAAGGTCCATCTTGGAAATAGTGGAAGTTTGTGTCTCAAATCAAGTCTCGATAAGATCTTTCTTTAAGTCGTCATTCATCCAGCAATACTTCTCTGAGGTAAAAAAGATGAGGAAGAGGATGGAGTTTTGCAGTCTTTAGCAAGGTATTAGATCTAGGTTAGAATTATTTCATCATTTCCTAGACCTGGCTCCATATGAACTAGGTTATGTTAGGAATGATCCCTTGAAATCTCGGAATTTTGAGCTCAGATTACATCCGGAGCTGCAGTCGAAGGTGGGAGAGTTCAACAAAATCACCTTCCCAGACGTGGTGAGACAAGTTTTCCTCACCGAAGCTGAGTTAGAAGGTGGACCTGGGGTGGTGAATCCTCCTCCGGCCTTGGGAAGTAGTGTAGTAGATAGAGATAAGAAGAATGGGAAGTGGCATGATGCTGGTGGTACTGGTTGAGAAATCAAGAGGCCTTCAGACCATCAGTCATCTTCCTCCCAGCGCAATGCCTTGATCTGTCACCAGTGCGGTAAGCGGGAGCACAAGAGGTCGATGTTCCCAAATTCTCCAAGACCTGGCCACACCTATGTGTGCCTTGGTCATGTGCAGCGATTCTGTCGAGGTGTTTCCAAGAATCGTGTTGAGGCTAGACCTGGCTCGTCGAAGGTCACCTCAACCCGTTAGCAGGAGTAGGGTGATGTTTGGGGATCAGTTGGGAGTTTTTCTCTTTGCAGTGTTCCTTGGATGTATTGGTCGTCTCTTGTAGTATTATGTGGTGTTTCTTTTAGTTGTAAGAATGGTTCTTATCAAACCTCTTTGAAACCTTTATTCTAATGAATGTGCGTTGGGTAAAATTCTGGTTCGTGTGTTATATTTCGGAAATTTTGAATCCTGACTGCGAGGCATGAGATGCTTCAATCATTAGTGCTCCATCCATAGGCCCCTAAGTGAAGATGGCACGTAGTCAGGTGAACCCCAATGGTGAAAAGGGTAATTGTATTAATTTTCATCCTTATTGTGGTTTGGTTTTTGTTCTTCCGAGGATGTGACGTCATTAAGGTAGCGGTGACGATAGTTTTGATGCTCTTTTGGTTGGGCCCTTCTATCCCCTACCACATTGATGGGTTTTTTTGGACCGTGTGGGAAGCTTTCAAGCTTGATTAATCTTGTCATTTCTTATGGTGGGGAGACCCATTATGGATATTATTGAATTTAGTTTGGCTTGTTTTGTATAGTGGGGATTGTTTTTAGACCTCCCCATGTCAGTATCAGAGTTTCGCTTTGGGTTTCATTTTGGTGGTGTTTAAAGTGTTTGTGTTTTGAGGATAAGTTGCATGTCATGGGAGTTTAATTTTCGTTTGGATCAATCAATTGAGGGTGCTTAAACTTTTGGGGGTGAGTGACACTTAAATATTTTCATCTTGGGTATAGGTCTTGTTGTGGCTTCCCGGGGGAGAGAAGCGTTATGGTGGGGAGAATTGTCACATCCCGACCTACCTATTTTTAATATTTTATTATTTTCTTTGGTTTTAAATTATTTTCAAGGTTTGGGTTGAATCATAAACAATTCTTTTGTGTTTTGTAAAAAAAACTTCTGTTTTTTAGTTGACGTCACAGGGCCCACGGGAAGAGCGCATTTTAAAAACCCAGAGCGGCTCTGCCCAGGCATCTGCACGGTCTTCTTGCCTTCAGAAAAATTAAAATGGGTAAATATTTTATTGTTGTTAATAATTTTATATTTTTTATTAAAAATTAAATGATAAATTATCATTTTTATTATTATTATTTTGGTGGGTGCGCGGGCACCACACGGTTAGCGAAGGCTGTGCGGTAAGCCCAAGAACTCGTGCGATTGCTTCGGGTTCGAACAGAAGCTACTGCGTGGTCTTCACATGAACACATGAGTTGTGAGTGAGCCTCAAGGTTTCAGAAATAAATTAACAAGACTAAGTAAATAAAAATGAGGTAAAATTAAAATGATATGGATAATAATACTAATACTGAATTTTTCTATTTCTATTGTTATTATTATTATTATTATTATTATTATTACTATAAATATTACAATTAAAGTTAATGTTAATTAAATTTATTATTAGGAATTATTTTAATGTTATATTATTATTATTATTATTAATATTATTATGTTTGTTCTTCTTATTATTATTATTAAAATTGTTATTTTTATTAATAAGATCTTTTATTTTTATAAGAATTATATTATTTTTATTAGATTATTTTTTTTATCCTTTTGTTAGTGTTTCATGAACCCTTTTTCCCACATCTTCCCGCATAGACTTCCCCACCTTCCCTCCTCTCCCATCACAACCTAACACTAGCATACCTCCCAAACATTCTTGTCGGCACCCCTATCTCCCCTTTGGCGACCTCCAACTTGGCACCCTGCAAGCCCTGTCACGCCCTGCTCCTGGCTCAGCCGCGCCCCTCGCCGACCCCGTCCAACTGCCAGCAACAACCCTCTACGCCTCTACCTCCTACCCGTGACCTCTATCATGCCACACCCATCCCGACAGTCCATCTAGCCCACTCCCTCCTTCTCTGAGCCAACGCGCCTCATGCTCTCCGGTTGTTTCCGTCATCCCTCTGTCCAGCACGACCCTTCTATCCAGCGAAGCTCCCTCCTCCAGTGCCTTTTTCCCCTTATTATCCCTTGGTATAGGATTTCCTTAATGATTTTGATGTTTTTTCCAAAACTTAATTATTAGGGGTTGTTCATTAGAGTCGATCCCTTAATTTTGAGTTCGTTTAAGCTTCTAAAGCATGTAGCTGAGGTGAGAATGAGATCGTGTACTGGTCTCGGGCGTGAATTTTCATTACGCATTAGAGTTAATGTATTGACCCTTTGTGTGTGACCATTAAATTAATGATTTCACTGAATTATTTTTTTATCATCACCTTTAGTTTTTATTTAGTGATTTGGTATATTTTTTATAGTCAAACATTGTGGTATGCAATGTTTGGGTTCTGTTTCTTTGATCAGTTGGCATAAATTGTTAAGTAGTGCACTCCCTTTTTATTTAAGAATTCTCTGGTTGGTTTTTCAAGTGATTGGTATTTATTATTTTCTCAAGAATGTTTTGGTCTTAGAAGAATAAATGTGATGTTGAATTTGGTGATTGAACTTCCTGATGTGGACTTTTGGATTACGGTTTCTAAAGCAGTGTGTGTATGGTTTCTAAATGGATTTGATGTGTGGTTTATTTTTATTACGTTGTGAAATTATTTTATTTGACGGTGTAAGTCAAGCGTTTTCTATTTGGGTATGTTGGGTATCTGTGATTGGTCCTAAAATATGTTTTGAAGGGGGTTTTGAGTGTGTAAAGCTGTGAGATACTTTTTGAAAAATGTCTTATAAATTTTAAAGTGTTTTATAAAATAGTGTAAATGGTGTGAAGTATGTTTTGAAAACATTTCAAGTTGGTTTTTACACCAATTTTTCATTTGGATTGTCTTAAGTTAGTGGTTATGGGTTTTTAGTTATTGTGCATTTGTTGTAGCGCATTGGCAAGGTAATTCTGCAAAACTGCGGTTGTCAGCTTGCACTTGCTTTTGCGTCTGTGCAAGTCATGATGCGCCATTGTGTTTGGAATTCATGCTGAGGTAGGTCCCCACTTCACTTGCCTTTATATTTAGAATTTTTTAATTTCTTGTTATTTCATTAAATTTTAGATTAAGGGTAAATAATATTAAATAATTAGTTTTATAATAAATGTTTATTATGAAGGATAGTGTTTCTCTCTTATTTTGAATTACCTGAAAGTGTTTTCTTTTAAATGTGCATCATTAGTGTTGATAAAATTCTCAGTTGGCCTTTATAAGTAAATTGTGTTTCTTTTAATGAACGGCTTGGGTTGCAAATGTGTTCGGCTTTCTAAAATGGATTTCCTAAATGATGTTTCAAATGGATTTGAGAATAAAAGTGGTGTTCCTTGGATTCTTTGGAAATGAGTTATTGTGTGTTGGTTCTTCTAAAAATAGGTTGATGTTGAGTGGTTAGTTAAGGCCCATTTGGAACATTAATGAAATGATATATTTTGAAAACTGTCTTTGGGGTGACTCAGGGGAGGTCTTATTCGTAACTCGAATATATGAGTTTCCTGTGATGTTTGTGCATCGTGACTGGTGACTTGATTTACATTATTGAATCAACCCTTTCCTTTTTATTATACGTGTTGACACAATAACAAGGCATAGTGAGTGAATCATCTGAGAATGATTACTGCAGTAGTTTAGATTATGCACTGGATAGTGGCCCATAGTAGAGAGGTGTTTTGTTATTATTACTATGGGATTGGGCCCCTCGACGAGGCCAGGTTGGGTGACAGTCAGGTGTTAGGGCATTATGACGTCATCGAGGGTAGGCATGCCTTCAGGATGAGTCACATGTTTATTGTGTTCTAGATTGTTAACGAGCTACTAGGTTCAACCTATTTTTCTTTTAGTGCTTATTTGTATGTGGTGGATGACTAGTTTAGTTGCTCGCCCCTATGTGCCACTTTTTCCATTTCCCTTAAGGTGTGTTTTTTGTTGTGTGTGGTTTTCCTTTTGACTAACAACTAAAATTTGGATTTCTAAATTGTTCGCAAAAAAAATTTAAAATTCAATGCACCTATTTCTTTTAAATATTAAACTTGTTTGTAAATTAAAAATGAAAATGGATTGTTACTAGTTTTAGAAATGAAAGTGTATATGGAAACCAATATTTTATATAATTTAGTTCATACATGAAATTGGAAAATTCTTTATTTAATGGTAGTGCATTGGGAATAGTTTATTGGGAATGACTACTAAGTTTAAATACTCACACCTATATTGTTTTCCTATTTTTAGTTACAGGTTAGACTCGAGCATGCCACCATGGGCGTGAGTTGGTTGTGGATAGGTGAGCAAATCTCGGAGTTGTGATAAGTTTTAGTTGTGGTCAGGTTAGTTTGTTGTTGTTGGTCATTCTTTCTTTTTTATATTGTTTATTTACATTGTGTTATTCTACTTTTCCCATTGCTTTATTTTTTTACTAGGCGAAATCATTACCAATTGTCCTCTATTGATGCCCTAGCGCTTTTTGCCATCCTGGGAGGATCCGGAATGCCTTTCAGGACATGGCGCGGACCGGTTTGGGTGACCGGTTTAGGGCCGACCAGGGTTGGTTCGTGACAGGTTTGGTCAGGTCGGTCCAACTAGGTCGAACTAGACCGAGACGCGACCGACCCCTGTTTACTAAAAAGCTAATAACCTGAAAACCGGGTGTCCGATTGAGGAGTCGTTTGTAGCGTTGAGACCATATATTTGACTAATATATTTTGGTATTCTATAAGAAGAAATCAAAGAAGTTGATTTTAAATTTATGGATTGGGGAGTGGTTCTCCTAGGATCTAGCGCACAGACGAGCAGCAGCCATGTGGACCTCAGTGGCTCGATAGACTAGCAGCCACATGGACTTCAGTGGCTCGGTATATGAGAGGTCGTGTAGATATCAGTGGCCCAGAAGACCACCATCCATGTGGACCTCAATGGCCTAGAAGAACTGTGTGGAACTTAGTGTCCAGGCATATGAGAAGTAGTTGTGTAGACCTCAATGGCCCGACATACTTCAGCGACTCATCCGGGATGAGTCCCTAAACATTAAGAAATGTTATTCAATATAATCGATGAACCTTTCCTACTCTAGTATATACCTGGGGTGAGCTATGTTGTGATTCGTTCTTGTGATTTGTGATTATGCTTTATGATTTTCTTTGAGGATTTCATTGTGGTCTTTCCTTGGTGTTTCGGGGTCCCCTACCGAGTATTTTGTTACTCACCCCTACATGGGCTTTGACCAAACAATTTTTGTCTGGTGCAGACAATTGATGCGTCAACGGAGGTTTGGGTGGCCTTGGACTAGGTGGTCCTCAGTATTATCAAGTAGATAGGATGTACTTCTTCTTATTCTAGTATCTACACTACTCATACCATCAGGTTGGGTTTTTAGTGGATGACTACCCAAGTCCCTTTGTACTCCCCTGTTTTTATTTCTTTTGTTGGTTTGTATTCTAGACCACTTTTTTTTAGTTGTACTTGTACTCATAACTTGTTTCATTATACATGTTTTCCCATTTCAGTTTTTGGGAAGTTGCTGTGTGTGTCTGTGGGTACAAGTAAGAAAAAAAATGACACCCACATGCAGTTTGACGCCTTCAATGCTAGTCTCTAACACCTAGCCTTCAGGAGGCGGGCTTGGGGTAGTCACGACATGGGCCTCATGGGACTAGTCTTGTCACAATAGGGATTTCAAGGATAAAAAATTCCATATGCCTTACCTTCAATATGAAATCTGATATTTCAAGTCTTTAAAATAAGATATATAAAAATAGTATTTTAAATTATATTAAAAAAAAGTACCAAGATTACATTTTCAAGATAAAATAAATTTTATCACATCTTTAATAATATATCTACACATAAAAAAATTTATTTAAATTCTTTGTAATAGATAAATAGTGATAATCCATTTGTCACAGTGTGAATAAAATAGAAATGAAACATTACAAATAATCTAGGAATAATAAAAAACAATATACATGCAAAAGAACTTTCATGGGTTCCAGGGTGTTTGTCAAGATATCCTAGGATATAATTATAATAATAACACACAATAAATATGTACTGGAACTAGATAACATCAAATAATTCCCTAGAACTCAGTGACACCATCACTGGTTCAGCTGAGGAAAATGTCCCGAAAGTATTCAGGTCATATACTCAGGGCCACTTGCTTGTGTGTAATCTCTACTAGTACAACATGTATGCCTAAGGGTCCCACTTTAATACCCGATGATATGATTCAAAATTAAAATTGAGGTGATATTTACCTTGTTATATATTATATTTATATATCACATTATTTACAAAAAATCCCATCTGAATTATCACATAGGAACTCCCACCTTAATTGCAACCCCTTGTTAAGTCACACACAAACCAGGAACAAGCATCTTTCAGTAGTTACATAATACAAATAACATATTTATCACAGAACCCAAAATTAAAAATTATGGGGAATTCATTAAGATTTGGTTTTCACTTTGATAAAACAAATAAATGTTCTAAACGAGCCTCAAATTATTATGAAAAAACATTTCACTTCAAAATAAGGAAAACACATATTCTTAATATGAAGAACCCATTTGAAAGTTTAAGTAAATTTGTAAGAGAAAAAAACCATTTCCAAGAGGAAAACCCAATTTTGTATAGAATATGTATATCACATAATAACCAAACCAAACTTTTAAAATACTCAAAAAATTAAATAATCATTATAAATATTTGGATATAGGGAACCTTCCTCAAAACATTCTTCATTTGACAAAGACAACCCAGAACCACTTCACACTTACATGTATATACGCCCTCACACATACCCATCCACCCACCCACCCACACACACACACACACATAGATATATATATATGTACCCCTTAACACAATATACATATTACCTTCACAATGAGGGAATATGTATAAAGAGGTTATATATATGTGTGTGTGTGTGTGATTATCTATGTATATACATGCAATATTCCTTCATAGATAAAAATGATACCCTAAATAATTATAAAAAACTAAAAATTACAAAATCCATAATTAAAATATTTCCAAAGAATTAAACCAGAAGGAACCTTACCCGAAATCAATGGGGAACACATTGTATACAACAACGAAGGATAGATCCGGCCTTAATTGGGGATCATGAACCCTATACATAAAAAACCGACCAAGATAAAACCCCAAAATGAGTTAGGTTTTATTCATGGTGTGTGCACCACGTGAAAAAATAGACAAAGAATGTGGGAGAAAGGGAGGATTGGGAGTGGAAGAGAACCTTACCAGAGATTATTTCACAATGAATCACCAAAATAATTGGCATGGAGAAGTGGTTATGGGAGTGGGTTGGTGTACATGAGGACTATTTTGTTGAAGGTATTGTGTGACACAAATAAGAAAGGGGGAGGGGGTGGGGGTTGAGTGAAAAAAATATGAATAAGAAGAAATAATAAAAATAATTATATTAATCATATTGATAATATTAATAATATTTTTATAAAAATATTTTTCATATTATTTGAAAAAAAATTATTCTTTATTTTTATATTTTTAATGGTTGGAAACTACGCTCAAGTTGGATTCAAGGTTTCCCAAACCACATGCCAACTATGTGCCCCTCTCTGAGCCTCTAGAAAACCCACAAATGCAAGGTGCATAGTTAAGAAAACTGTGTACCAATCTAGTGATTGCCTCTACAAAAAATTATAGATGTCTGTAATGGGTTTCACATGGTTTATACTAACCATGAACCTATATTAAAAAATCAAAATTGTAAAATTTAAATTGCGACTAACCCGAAACTCAAAAGAGAGGATAAAACTAATTAATATATCAGGGTAGAGGTGTGACATGATGTTGTTGGAAAATTTGAAAATAATGAAAACGAGTGATGATATGGCCAAGCCGTACCTACACCATAAAAAAACACGTGTTTTAAAATTTTCATTCCTTAGCCCTTATGTTTTTCTCAATTTATCCATTTTAGTTTTTCACCATGATAATTAGTATTTTTCACCTTGGTAATTTATCTTTTGAGACTAAAATATAATGAGTCATACTATATAATTTTGGACAAATTATTTAAAATATGAAATCCAATTTTTCAAATAAAAATCCTATTTGTTTAAAATTAATTTTAACACAAGCGCATGTAAGGCACAAAAACCTATTGTAACCTTAATCTCATAATTAATCTTTAACTATTTTTACCAGAAATTATTTTAAAAATTTAAGTTGGAATTATTAGATAATATAAATTATTCTAATTATAATTATTTAATCCATTTTAAAAATTCAATTCACATAAGTTTAAAATTTAAATTTGAAATTAATCCCCTAAACGTGATGAGAAATCGGAGTTTCAAAGAGAAAATGTTCAAATGTTTACCAATTTTTTATATTCAATTTAAATATGAAATAGATTCAAATGACATAAATTGAATCAATAGATATATAATTTAACTAATTATACATTGAAACCAATTTAAAATATAATTAAAAATTATAAATAATTTAAACGAAAATGTTGTTTTCAATTAAAATTTTATATTATTCACTTTTCCTAAAACAATTAATCTTATAGGAAAATTATCAAAAAATCAACCTAAAATATTTTTGATATTATGATTTCATAAATAAAGTTTATTTTCTCAAATTATTTTTCTAAAAAAGATAAAATAAATATTAAAATAAGTGTAAATAGGGATGGAACATCTTTTTTAGAAAAATACTGTTTTTAAGCACAAAATTGAATTTATTCTTATCTCCTGTATAGAAAACACATAAGATGAATGTTAAAATTTTGATTTATTATATTATATTTTTAAATTTCATTAAAATCATCTAATAAAATTTTGTTATTTAATATTTTAGGTAAAACCTGTTTTTATAAATAAAGTTTTTTTTAGAAGAGGATTTCATTTATTTTCAAATGGTATTTATTTTCATTTCTAATTAGTTGGTCACCAAATAATTCATTATATCAAAATTTCTGAACTATATATTTTCATAATTTACTTATTCATGCTTATAATCGTCATTCCAATGGATAGGTGATAACTTCTATATTAAATAGTAATAATAATTTACCAATATGTTATGTTTCGTTTAGTCTCAGTGTTGTGTGTAATTCACAATAAACTATATGTTACGTGTAAAAAAAATTATAACATAGAGTTGTGTTTAACATAAGAAATATCTATATTTAATCTAATTAGAAATATATAAATTATTATATTTTTTTGATTTTGTTTCACAAAATCTCAGGGTGTAATATTCCACCCCCCATAAAATGAATTTCTCCTACAAAATTAATCACTTTGGTACCAAAAAATGAGGATACTTTATCCCCATTACATCCTTAGGTTCCCATGTAGCTCTCTCAAGCTGATAGTTTCACCACAAAACACAGACTAGGTGAGTGGTCTTGTTTCATATAATTTTCTCAATTCAATCCAGAATATCTACAGATTATTTATCTAAAGAAATTTCCTGCTCCAACAGTATGACTTATTAATTTAATACAATTAATGGATAAGGTATGTAATTTTTCAAGAGTAACACACAGAACACATCATTGTTGAGTCAAAATGTGTTTTGACTTTCCCATTGATATTTTTGTTTTGGAAATCACAAATTACTTCTTGTTTTTCATATATGTTGTTTTCTCATCATAATCACATATACCATAATCATATATGTTGTTATATTGTAGTAATAATATGATTTTGTTCTACATATTAATCATATGATGTTGTTTTAAATCATAATCATATGGTGTTTTTTCCATCATAACCACATATGTTGTTTCTTATCGTAATCACATAAGTTTTTTTAGTCACATAAATTGTTTTACAATTGCAACCACATATGTTATTTTTGTAAACATATGTATCATAATAATGATATGAATTGTAATCATGGTATACATCATAATCTGGATATGCATTGTATTCATGTTATGCATCGTATCTGTATACCATATCCATGATATACATCGTAATTACTTTATGCATCGTAATCACGATATGCATCATATCCATGTTATGCATCGTAATCATGTTATGTATCATAACAATGATATGAATCATAACCACAATATGAATCATAACCATGATAAACATCATAACCATATTAGTAATCGTACTCATGTAATGGATTGTACTCATGTCTTACATCAATACCACTTACATGTTCATCATTATAACACATCTTATACATTCCTTCATACTTATGTTCTTATTTTTTTCCAACCAAAATGATATCATTAAATTAATTATATTCTAATCAAAATGATGTTATGTATTCTATTTTGTTTTGACCATTATAATTACAGGTCTCCATGTCCCTCTGAGTTTCCCGAAGAAATATGACTGTTGGAGAAAATGTGACCATTAGAACTTGAGGCCTATAAATAATAGGACATTCAAATTAGAGAGATGTAATTTTTTATCTTCTAAGTTCTATAGAGTGAATATGTGACATATATCATACTTTGTGATAAAATCCTAGAAGATACAAGAAGTGAAAAATGTTTTCCTAGTTCTTGAATTTCAATTAGTGCTTTGTATTACTTTGTGTGAATGATCATTGGGATAATGATTGAGGGATTCCAGGGATTGGAAGACGGTATTTTCGTACATTTTATCTAGGGGTGTAATGTCTTTGAATGATAGAGGTCCTAATTACCTTTCTAATCGAGGGATTCTGTGGATGGGAAGACAGACATGTTGATCATTGTATTGAGGGCTGACTAGGGGGGGTGGTAAGATATACCTTTTATACTAGGGGAAAGGATACCCAACTCTTTGGGATAAAATAATTGTAATACCTTTATTTTTTCCACTGGATTTTGTAATAGAAAGGTAATAAGTTAGTTTCCTCTTTCTATTCATATTCATTTCTATTGTAATTGTATTAATTATGATACTTTCATTACATATTGTATTATGATATTCTATATTCTATATGGTAGAATCATTTATATTTCTTATACTTTGATCATTATATTGAATTCAAATACAATCGTTCTTAATTAATTGTAGAATCATATCATATCATATCCATTGGATCAAAGACTAGTTCGATCATTTTTATTGGTTGTGAATTGTATTAGTTTAAGTACTCTTAAACTATGTTCATTCACAAGAGTTTAATTAAAAAGTTTTTAAACCTACAATTCACCCCCTCTTGTATTGTTACATCTCATATACATTTACATCTATATTTCGATCCAACAATTGGTACCAAAGGAAGGATTCCACTGACATGTTTTAATTTCTTTATTTTGTCTTGTAATAGAGTTATATTTTTGTTATATACCCTTTGTTTATATTTACTTACTACACAAACACGTGGAGAGGAAAACTGTTGTTTTATAAGATAGTGGGAATTCATATTGGATCAATTGATAATATAAACCCAACTAGACCACATATTTTTTATGGGAATGATAATGAATACTATAAAGATCTAATGAAGTATTTTTTAATACTAGAGTATATAATTTGGTGATGCTCACTAGATATTGCAAAATTCCAGGCAAGGAAGTTAGAACATACACCAACCAAGAGAAACTATAATATCAACTGAATTATAAGGTATGAAATACTCTAGTATGTTCTATGAAAAGTAATATATATAGTCAGATATCTTAATGCTATGTATCCAACTATATATGGAAGAAACTATAAGTCTCACATTTAGGTACCTCTAATGTTAAGAATCAATAAGATCCATGCTCTCAGGTGAATATCATGGTTCTGTTTTTTCCTATAGAGAACCTGTTTGAAAAATTCAAAAACAAATTATGACAATGGTCAATAGTATTCAATCTATGTGATAAAAATGTCATGATTATGAAGTTTTTTTGGTCAATATAATTGATATAATAACCAATTAGTGGGAATCAAAATGGCCAGCTATTGATGAGAACAAGAAAGTTACTCAAATCACTCTGAATGAATTATTTGGTACTCTCTTACCGCATGAAACAAGAATGAAAAGAGATGAAGATTTTAATAAGAAGAAAAATAGTAATGGAAGTGAAACTTTTACTACTACATATAAATCCAATAATCTAGAAAGGGTAACAAGATCTGAATCTATGAAAGATGTTCTTATACCAAAATCCAGTGAAAGTGACCATTTAGATAATGAATTATCAAATATTTCTCGAAGAATGAAAAATATTGTGGGAAAGAAATATTTTCAGTAAAAATTCATAAATAAAGATAGAAAGGATAGGAAACACTTGGAAGTAACTTGTTATGAAGATAAAAGACTAGTCATATTGTACTAAATGGTCCTTTTCTTAAAAGAAAATATAGGAAGGATAAAAATTCTGAAAGAAAAAATAAAAAGTATTATAAGTCAATGACTAATAAAGTTATGAAATAAAATGATAATTGGAGTACCAATATTTGTAATTCTTCAGATTAATCTTCAGAATATAAATCTTCTAGTCAGAAGAATATTCGGCTTATATCCATAGTATATATTAAAATCATTTTCTCATGGATAAGGTATACAAAGCAGATTCTCTTACAAATGTATCTTTAAATTCCAATTACCCTGATGAGAAGTAATATTACTCTTCAGATGAAGAATATTCCATAGTAGTGGATAATTTACCTTCTTTTTAAGAACTATCTATATTTCCTAAACTACAAAAGAATGAGAATTTTAAACTCATGAAAAAACATGATAAAGAAAATTATAGAATATCTATCCTTATAAAGTAAGTATCTGATCTCTCAAAATATCTTGATCAAAAAAATCTATATTTTTAATATATTTCAAAAAATATGTGGAAGTAAATTCTGAGAAGGATAAAATTTATTAGGACTTTGAAAAAAAAAATTATAATTTTTTTTTGAAACTATAACCAATTCCAAAAAAACATTCTTGTGAGAATGAAAATTTAGTCATTACACTAAAATCTAAAATATTTTATGTTAAGAAAATTTTATCAAATTTCAAATCTTGAAGGAAATAATTTGATAAAATGTATTCACAAATTCTTCCTCTAGGGAATAGTTATGGAAATGGTTATACTCATTCAAAACCTATTTTTAGTCATAATTATTTTGTTCACCAAAGTGCTCCTTTTTTACCATGTGTCAATGAGGTGGACATTGGGAATGTAATTTTCCTTTTAATAAAACCCATTCTTCAGGATTTCATAAAGCTCACATTTCAAAACAAATGTGGATTCCTAAAGTTATTTTAGCTAACATTTCTAGATCCAATCAAGTTTGGGTTCCAAAAAACATATTGTTTCTTTTTCAGGAAATCAAAAAGTGTACCAAAAATAATAATATTTGGTACATGGATAGTGGGTGTTCTCGACATATGAATAGAAATAAATATTTCATTGAAAACATAATTGAAATTAAAGGTGGAAGAGTGACCTTCAAAGATAATTATCAAGGAAATATCATTGGTATAGGTAATATTGTTCATATAGGTAAAGTATTAATTTCAAATATTTTGTTTGTTAATGGTCTTAAGAAAAAACTTAGAATCATAAGTCAATTATGTGACGAGGGTTACACTGTGAATTTTAGTAAAGATAATTGTTTAGTTCACAATTTAATGGATGAATTAATTCTATCTGCCCATAGGAATGAGAATATATTCAAAATTAACATAGAAGACCTTAAGATCCAAGACATACCTTAGTTATGGGAAATGGAATACCAATATTGGTTATGTCATAGAAGGTTAGGACACTGTAACCTTAGGAACTACTGTAAAATCTAAAAGAAAATACTTGTTAAGGATCCACCAGATCTTAGAATTGATTCTTAAAAAGTATAGGACCCTTGTCAATATGGAAAGAAACATAAAACCATATTTAAAGAAATTAATAAAGTTTCAACTTCTAATGAATTACATTTAGTACACATGGATGTTTTCGATCCTACACAAACTTGATGTGTTGGGAAGAAATACTATGTACTTGTTTTAGTTGATGAATATTATGGATTTACATCGGTGTATTTTCTATAAAATAAATATGAAAACATTTTCTATTTCTAAACTTTTAGAGATGAAGATAAAAATGAGAAAAACCTACCACAAATAACTATTGGAAGTGATCATGGTGGAGAATTTTAAAATTTGGATTTTGAAACATTTTATAGTAAGAATGGTATTACTCAAAACTTTTTAGCTCCAAGAACCCCTCAAAAAATGGTGTTGTTGAAAGAATAATCATATTCTTCGAGAAATGACAAGAACTGTGTTGATTGAAAACTCAATTACTATGCTTTTTTGGGATGAAGTTATAAGTACAACATGTTATACTATAAATTTTGTTTTTATTAGACCTTTCTCAATAAAAAACCTTATGAAAAATGGACTAGATGAAAACCTAATGTTTCTTACATCAGAATTTATGGATGAAATGTATTCATATTGATAACTAAAGATAACTTACATAAATTTGCACCCAAATCCGATGAAGAAATCCTTCTAGGTTAGTCCACTACATATAATTCTTCTAAAGTTTTTAACAAAAACTCTGGTACTATTGAGGAACCACTTAATGTTAAATTTGATGAAGCTGATCCTTTTATTTTTAAACAACCCCTACCTACATAAACAAATGTGTTTTCAAAAAATAATTTTCATCGTTTGATTAAAAACTCTTCTTAAAAGGGAAATACTCAAGAGAATGTCTCTGAAATATTTACCCTTGAAGAATTTCTATCTTATGTTGATGAATAGGTATTAAAAAACCCAAATAAATTGTTTCTTAGGAATCATCCCAAAGATAATATCATTGCTGATGTAAATCAGACTGTAAGGACTAGAAATTCCTTGAGAAATGAAAAATAACTTCTTGATTTTCTATCCCAATTGGAAACTAAAAGTTATAATGAGGTTTTAGGGGATGAGGATTGGATTAAAAAATGAAATATGTACTAAATGAATTTGAAAAAAATAATTTCTGGACCTTGGTTAAAAGACATAAAGAAGCAACTATAATTGGAGTAAAATGGGTTTTTAGGAACTTGTGTGATGAAAATTGAGTTATTACAAGATATAAAGAAAGACTTATTGCTAAAGTCTATAATCAACAAGAGGGAATAGACAATGAAGAAACATATTCTCCAGTAGCTAGAAATAAATATATTCATAATATATTAGCCTTTGTAGCATTATTTAACTTCAAACTTTTTTAAATGGACATAAAATGTGCATTCTTTAATAGATTTGTTCAAGAAGAAGTTTTTATAGAACAAAATACAGGTTTTGTAGACTCAAAACAGCATGATCATAATTTTAAAATTACCAAAGATTTTTATGGCCTTAATTAAGCATCAAGATCTTGGTATGATAGAATTATAGGTTTTATTTTACAAAATAATTACACTAAAGGTACTAAAGATCAAACTATTTTTATAAAGTTAGAAAATAAAAACATTTTGATTGATCAAATCTATGTTGGCGACATTATATTTAGATCAACTCAAAAATACCTACCTAATTCTTTTATGGATCTCATGAAATCAGAGTTTGAAATGAATATGATGGATGCGTTAACATTCTTTTTAGGTTTTAAAATATCCCAAAAACTATATGGAACTTATATATACCAACATAAGTATATCAATTATTTACTTATGAAGTATTGATATGACAACACTAAAAGTATAGGCACTTCAATCAGTACCTTAAATACACCTGATCTTGATGAAGCTGGGAAACCAGCAGATCAAACATCTTTTAGATGTATGATTGGAAGTTTGTTATACTTAACTTCTAGTCATCTAGGATTAATGTTTTCAGTATTCTTATGTTAATGATATCAATCTAATCCAATGGAATATAATTTAAAATTACAGGAAAAAAATTCACTATATAAAGGTAACCATGGATTTTGGACTATTTTATTCTTCAAGAAATGATTTTGTTTTAAAAAGGTTTTCCAATACAGACTTTGGTGGTTATAGAATGGATAGAAAAAGTACATCCAGAACATTCCATTTATTAGGAGATTCATTAGTTTCTTGATTATTCAAAAAAACAACATTCAACCACACTTTCCACTACTAAAGCAGAATATGTAGCAGCAAGAAGTTGTTGTGCTCAAGTGATGTGGATACAACACACACTCACTGACTATGGAATGAGTTTTTTCAAAAATCAAATACTATGTGAATATACTAGTTCCATTTATCTTAGTAAAAACCCTTCATATCACTCACATAAAAAATATTTAGATATTATACATCACTTTCTTTGATATCACACACAAAAAAGAGGTATTATTTTAAAATTCATCATAATGAAAGAACAACATGAGAACATTTTTAGAAAACCATTATCTTTCAATAGATTTGAATAAATTAAACAAAAACAAGGAATGAACACTGTAAATTAATCTTTTAGATCTATTTATCATTCAAAACATATCCTTACATTAAGTTACTCTTTTTTAATGGGGGCGTATACATACATTTTATCGGTTTCACATTTTATCGGTTTCACATTTTATTAGTTTTACATTTTATCAATTTTACATTATATTGGTTTTAAATTTTATTGGTTTTATATTTTATCAAATTTAAATTTAATTAGTTTCATGTTTTTATTATTGAATTCATGTTTATCAGTTTCATGGTTATCTGTTTCATGTTTTATCTGTATTGGAATATTTTATATGTTTTAGATTTCTTATCGGTCTCATATGTTTTTCAGTAGTACAATTTTTTTTGTATTATTATTATAAGACAAATTTAATGAAACAATTTATCTATCATGAATCTTCGACATGTAAAACATATAAATCCTAATTTTGTCCATTCTATTTCTAATTTTTAGTTTTTCAATTCATTATTTTAACTACTAATCTGATTCTTTCTAAATACTATTTTATTTTAAGGAAAAACTCAAGAGTTCAAAGTCATTATCAACTATTGGATATTTTATATACAATCTTAACCATCAAATTTATTTTTAAAATAACCCCTACCTACCCATCCCACATTGAATTTCTAGGAATTATTCCAATGTTCTGATGCTCTATAAATACCTAGTATAGTTCGTAATCTGAGTTTACCTCTGTTTTCGTAATCACTAAAGTCATCAGCTTTCATAACAAAAATAAACTTTAGTGTTCGAGATAGCCTTTCATATCTGAGTAAACTGCTTCATCTCCAAAGAAAATTTCTCCAAAACATTTCTCTTATATGAACTTTCTAGGTGAAATTTTAGTCTGTTGAGATTTTTATGAGACTTTTGATTCGTCTTTGAGAAGAATAATAAATTTTCTAAGGGTGGGAGTCAATTTGAGTTGAACGACTAGATTTTGATCAAGACATTGTGTTTTATAAGGATGTGTTACAATTCTAAAAAACAATAGAGATAGATTATGGACTCAATATTTCATTTATGATGTATGATATAAAATAAATAACCTCAATAAAATAGGAATATTCTTTACTAGGAGTTATGTATGAGGTAGATTCTCTTTATCCTTCCCAAATATTTCTGGAACTCGATGGGGTGTTTCAAAAAAGGAAGGAAGATGAATATATTTTTGAGTTTCATGATGATACGAAAAAGGATAATCATCTATCAATTTACAATCGTCTCATTGTTCTATGCATGCATGAATTTCTAATACCGATAAAGGGTGATAAAGAAACATTGAAATTTTCTGATGTTTATGTGCTTGATTATCTAGGGAATATGAGGAAGTTTAATCTTATGGGCTTCATTTTCATTAAAATTAAGAAACATAAATCAAGTTCCATAATGTCCCAGTTGATCATGTATCATACCGTCCTCATAATTTTTTTGAAGGATTTATTGAGTTTATGCAATGTATCAATTAAGTCATATTTGACAACTTTCAATGATCCCATCATCGGTAAGGATATGATCGGGAGAATCATGTTACAATTAAATCCTGAATTCAAAATGTTTGAGAATGATCCAAAATCTAAGAATGGAAAAGAAGCATCTAAAGGGAGTGAAAAACCATAAAATCTTTCCAAATAAACCTTAATAAAAATAAAGGTATTTAATACTACAATCCCAAAAAAATAAAAAATAAAAAGCAGTATCAGATGAGGTTGCAGGAAGTTAAGGAAGATGAAGAGATAAAGGAAAGAAGAGGAATTCAGTTTGGATTCAACTGAAGCCCTAGTAGTGAAAATAATGACCGAGGAAACATTGAAAGAAGAAGAAAAGAAGAAGATAATTAAAAAAATAAAGGCTCAATCTATTAATATTGATAGTATTCTTAAATAGATGATAATTCTAGAACTAGAATTGTCATAAGGGAATTACCAGTTCAAACACAATCAGATTCAGTAGAGAAAAGGAAAGAGAAACAAGCATCTGAACAATCAGCTACACAAAGTATCATTCAAGAAAATGAAGAAGAGGAATATTAAAAAGGTGAAGATAAACAAGTTAAAGAAGAAGAATAAGTTGGGGAGAATGAATATTCAAACAAGAAAAATATTTGAGCGGTATTTTTAGAAGTTCCATATTTTATGTTCCCATCTCATGATCCTCAACCCTCTAAAGGAGTTTCTGAATAGAATTATTCCAAGATATTATTTCAAATATCATATAAAGAATAAGAATAATAATACATTAAGAAACAAGATCAACCATCTGGATTTATCAGCATTGAAATGCATTTTGGATATCTCCCAAAATACAATGAAGATACAAATTCATAAATAACAATCACAGTAAAGGGAATTCAATACATCGACAAGATTTGAACAGATTGGAAGTTATAATAACATTAGTTCCAAAAAGTGATGCCATGTTAGATATCATCTCAAATAGTCATAAGGAAATAATGGATTCTATCAAGACTCAGATGGACAAGTTTTTTGTATCTTGAAGTCAATTTCAAAATATTCAAAGAAAGTGTTGTTGAGAACAACAAGGAATGTATCAAGGTTTCCCAGTGGTTATAAAAAATTGATGATAATATCAAGTATAATGTGGAAAAGCTTGATGAATTTTTGTAGTTTGTAAATGATCTCAATTCAATCTATCAAAAGTTGTTCACTGATTTTAATGAGAAAATAGAACTCTTTGGAGGATCGAGTACCTCAAAAGGAATACTCTCTGAAGGGCTTGATCACCTAAAGGAAAAATTGGGAAATGAATGTAATGAGATTGTTTTGTTATAAAATAGAGTTTTCATCTTAAAGAATGCCTACAGATTCAGAGTGGATGATTTCAATGCCTAGTAAGTTAGGCTTAAAGTAGAAGAAACAAATAATTGGCTTTATAAACATAGGATATAGATATAGAAAAGGATTATTAAAGAACATGATGTGAAACTGAAAGATCAATAATAAGATCTTCTAAAATTTATGGAGGATATAAAAAAGTTCAATAAGATGAATCTCTCTCCGTTCAACCTCTTGGGAAAAAAAGGAGAAATAATGAATTTTTGAACTCAGTTAGAATAATAACATATTTATTTTTAAGAAATTCCTATTGTTTCATACTATGTTTATCTAAATACTTATAGGAAAAGAATGTTTCACCTTATTCTTTTTGAAAATCACAAAGGGTGAGAATAATTTGGAAAAGCATAAATGACTTTATACAGAATTTGTTTTTTCATAATAATGAAAAAAGAGAGACTTCCAAATTGAGGGGTAGAACTCACAAGTAAAAGTAACAAGAATATGATCCCTAATGATATTTTTAATCAAAGGGTGGAATTAGTCATATTCCCTATTAATTTTAGAAGAGTTACTAAACTCAAGGGGAGATAAGACTTTTTTGTTTGTTTTGTTTTGTGCTTTCCAAAAAGGGGGGGATTGTTAAGTCAAAATGTGTTTTGACATTCCCATTGATATTTTTGTTTTATAAATCACAATTTTTTTTCTTCATAAATGTTGTTTTATCATTGTAATAACATATATTGTAATCATATATATTATTTTATTATTGTAATCATATGATGTTGTTCTACATTGTAATCATATGATATTTTTTTACATCGTAACCAAATGTTGTTTTTTCCATCGTAACCACATATGTTGTTTCTTATCTTAATCACATAACTTTTTTAGTCAAATAATTTTTTTAAAATTTTAACCACATATGATTTTTTCATAACCATATGTATTGTAATCACGATATGCATCATAATCATTATATACATCGTAATCCTGATATGTATTGTATTCATGTTATTCATCGTAATTGTGTATTGTATCCATGATACATATTGTAATTATGTTATGCATTATAATCACGATATGCACCATATCCATGTTAATAATCGTAATAGTGTTATGTATTGTAACCACGATATGAATTATAACCATGATATGAATCATAACCATGATAATAATCTTAACCATACTATTAATCGTACTAATGTAATGTGTTGTACACATGTATTAATCCATTAATGCATACATGTTCATCACTATAATTAATCTTATACTCTCATTCATACTTCTGTTATTATTGTTTTCCAACCAAAATAATGTTGTTGAATTAGTTAAATACTAATAAAAATGATGTCGTGAATTCTATTTTGTTTTGACCGTTACAATTCCATATGTCCAAGTAACTTCATGTATTTTGGAGAAATATGACCATTGGAAACAATGTGACTATTAGAAACTAAGGCCAATAAATAGTAGGTCATTCAAATAAGAGAGATAAACTCTTGTATCTTCTATGTTCCAGAGAGAGACTATGTGACATATCTCTTTCTTCGTATGAAAATCCTTGAAGATACTAGACATGAATGAATTATTCCTATTTTCTTATATTTCAATAAGTTCTTTGTATTTATTTGTGCAAACAATCAATGTGAATATGATCTAGGGATTCTGTAGATAGGAAGACAGTGATACTGATCATTGTATCAAGGGATTTCAAGTATTTGAAAGACAGAGGTTATGAATACCTTCTTAATCAAGGGCTTCCATCAATAGGAAGAAATATGTGCTGATCATCATATCGAGGCTTTACTAGGGAGGTGGTAAGAAAAACCTTTTATCCTAGGTGAAAGGATACCCTACTCTTTAGGATAAAAGAATGGTAATACCTTAATTTTTTCCACTACCTTTTGTAATTGAACTTGAATCATGTTGTTTCCCATTTCTATACATATTCTTCTCTATTATAATTAGTTTAATTAAGATACATTCATTACATATTGTATTAAGATATTATATACACTATATGGTAGAATCATTAAAAAAATTTATAATCTGATCATTGTATTCAATTCAAATACATTTGTTCTTAATTACTTATTGTATCATATCATATCAAATCCATCAAATCCAAGACTAGTTTGATCATTTTTATTGGTTGTGAATTGTATTATTTTAACACCTCTAAAACTAAGTCCCTTCTTAAGAGTTTAAATACAATGTTTTTAAACCTACAATTCACCCCTTATTGTTTTTCCATCTCATATACATTAACATATAATTTCAATCCTACTATCGAGAACCTAGGATAGGTTTGGTGGATGTTCCAAATGATTAGATATTTTTATGATACAATCAAGTATTTTATTGGGACTTATATACCATGGGTATAATTTTAACTTGTTTATTACATAGATAAATTCATATAAATACCTTCTTACTAACCAAAAATTCTATATCACATCAAATATTATCATCATAACATTTCTGTCACCTTTTTTTAGTTTATACAATTTTTTGAATGAATCTAACTTTATCATTGATCTCATGTGCTTTATAAGGCCCCACTAGATTTATTTATACACCTTCATTCTAGTACAATGGAGTTCTATACTAATTTCCATAAAATGATTCATAAGGATTTATTTGAATTCTATAGTGAAATATAATTTCTCAATAAAACTCAACTTGAGGAAGGTGTTGATCCTAACCACCATTGGAATCCATAGAACATGATCTTATCATTTCTTCTAGGGTGTGAATTGTTCTTTTAAACATGCCATCTTTTTTATGATTATATAAAGTGTTGAAACATAACTCCATATCCAGATCATGCTAAATACTTTTCCATAACATCATGTTAAACTCCAGATTCTGAAAAAATATAATTGAATATGGTCCTCCATGTAACCTTACCACTTCATTAATATATAATCTAGAAAGAGGATCTAAAGATAAATATTACTTGATAGTAATAAAGTGTGATGACTTTGTAATGTGATTGAATGTAACCCATAATTATCTTATTATCAAGGATATGATAAACCCTAAAGGTTACCAGTACCATTAATCACTTGTCCATATACTATAAAGGTATTCCTCCACAAATATATTTGTAACTATAGAAAAAACCAATGGGTTACATTTCAATAACTGTCTCTTAAAATATCCTTAATCTTGATAAAATCCCATAACATAAAACCTAAAAAGTGTGTCAATGAATTTAAACATATGAACCAACATAAAATAAAAAACCCATGATGGTATCCATAACTCTTAAATTAATATTACATGGAGACATATATGCTTCTAAATGATAATTCACCCTTTATTCCTTAAATAAGATCTTATCTTATAAACAAAATTCTCATTTTATGATTGGGTTCAACTTTGTACTGATAAAATACCAATTGTGATTTTATTATTCCATAATCGATGTAGATGGAGATAATAAATGTTGAAAATAAAATGGAATTTCACTAAATTGTGTATAATAACATTTTCATAAGGCACATTTATATAAAATCATACATGAAATTACCTACTTGGGAGTGGAGGGATAAGTGTTCCCTAATTATCATGAATCACTTAAACCATTGTGATGGAATAATATTTCCCATTGTATATTATATTCAAAGGTTCCTGTGTATTATCATCCTTATTATCCCTTGGATTGGGGCACTGATTCACATAATTCCCAAAATCGTTGTATTTGAAAAACTAACGTGTGACTGGTATATTTTTTACAACTTTCTTTCTATTTTCACCATAAACTAACTTATTCCCATTACATTGGAAATAAATTTCTCAATAAACATACTTCCGACACATAAAACATTTAATTTTTTCCATTAATTCAATTTTCCCATGATTCTTCTCACAATTTGAGCATAAATTAATGATCATCTTCCTTTCTCCATGGTTTTTAGAATTTCCTTTTAATTCAATTTTTTTCTTCTTATAAAAAACACGAGAATGATATATAACTCCAACCTCAATTATCACATACATGATACATCAAAAAAATTCTTCATATCTACTAGAGCATCTTATGACTAACTCCCTTTGGAGACTTAGTTTAGAAAAACTGCTGAATCAATAAACCTTACATTCAGTTGGTTGATAATAATAGAAGTATACCTCATAAGTACTTTAAAATTTTCTTCATAGGTACCAATGGATTCATCATTCTTTTTCATTAGCTTGTGTAACTTCTTATCCATCTTAATATAGAGATTATGAGAAAAGTACTTATTAAAAAATATGTTCTTGAATTAGACCCAATCCAAGGAGTCAATTTCATATGTTTTCCTCATGTTATTGTTAAGAATCCAATATTGATCGGATTCAGATTCCAAATGGTAGATGGACAAAATGATGTTTCATTCTATGAATATTGAAGAATAAAAAATGTCTTTTTATTGGTGCTTATCAATTTCTCAAAAACTAATAGATTAAAAGATCCATTGAACGAATGTGGATGTCACCTCATGAAGGAATCAATATTATGTTGTTCCATACTTTGGTTGTTAGAAAGTCCGTCATGATTCATAGATTGAGAAAATTATGTGATCATAAAAACAACATTTTGTATTCTAGATCCCATAATTTTTTGTTTGTTAGGAGGAAAATCATTGAATTTTCCATCACACTCAGTATTAACACATTTCCTTTTGGTTCCATCCATACACTAAAACTAAAATCCTTGTGTGAGAAACACAAATCATAGTGGGGAACCACATAATCATGAAAAATAATTTATAGGATTTTGAAACCATGACACATTCATTTTAATCTATGAAACATTACATTTATTATGGGACATTCATGGTCATCATCTATTTAAATATTTCATGATTTTTCATAAAGATTTTGTGAATTTTCAAAGTACATATCCTGGGAGTGTTAAACCAGGTGTGAAAAAAGGTATATTGTTGTGAATAAAGTGATGATTGAGTCTATCTCAATATTCCCTTTTCATGGTTATTACACCAAGGTATCTTTTTTCCATATCCACATACAATTGTATCATCCAGCCATTAAAGTAATTACTTGGAAACCCTTTACTCTATCCTTTATCAAAATCAAAAGATATTTTCCTATAATTTAAATCAATCATAGACTTATCCTTAGAGACATTCCTAGAAATCTCATTAGAAACATCCTCAGGGATCTTACTAAATTTTTATCATCCTAATTTCTAAAGGATAACTAAAAATTTATTGCGATACAAACTATAGTAACACAGGTTTCTCAAACATGTATATAAAATATTTTTAAATGTATATTCAATGAATTACATAATCACACACTTGAAGACTATAATAGTTTAGTTTATTTGGATACTATGTACACCTACTTCTAATTTGGTGAAAGATATTGAAATTATACCATAAATATCTTCCCATTAAGTGCTATTTACAAACATACCCTACTTAAATCCTTTCATCATAACTTGGTGAAAGGAAACATAATAAAGGGTGAGATCATATCCTCAATATGGATAAACATGGAGATACATAAGCATAACATGAACATAAGGGTATGATAACATGAGAATAACATATGACAACCATACCTTGCAAATCAAAGATCAAAATCATGAGTCATGGCATAAATATTGGATGTCCAAAACAATTGAATCATAAGTAAATAAATGAAAACAAGTCATGAGAGGATTACATAGGGTATTTTTGTATACACAAAAGAATAGAAAATATTATATCAAGTATACGCAACAAGATATTCATAACATATTAGGATTTTGATAACCACCCGTGTACCAGCTTAGGAATTTGGATAACAACCCATGCACCCTATTGTTTGGTCTTTATCTAACCACCTATGTAACCTCATTTTGAGGATTAGGGTTACCACCAGTATTCCCTGTTTTTTGGTTTGGGATAACCACCCATGTACCTTAATTTTTAGGCTTGGGATAACCACCTGTGTACCCTATAACATCATATAAAATTTATCATTACCCAATACAGAAAGGGAGATATAAGTCAAACCAGTCGTATATTAAAAATAATACATATGTGTTCCATAATATCATAGAACAATAATCATATTATAACCCAAGAAAATAAATTGGATTTATAAATATTTTATCATAATGTTTTTTAAAAATTGGTTTTAAATTTTTTTATCATAGCTTAACCCATGGAAAATAAATAGGTTTCATAATCGATAAATTATTTCATCATATGATTACCCATAGAAAAGGAATGAGTTTTATAAACATATTATCATTAAAAAAACCATTCAAAGAAAGGATAAGAATGGTTTTCTCATATTATATCCCTACTAAAGTATAAGTAACATCAATGGATGTCATATTAAATGGAAAATTATTTTGAAATATAAATTTGAATATTTCCTGAGGAAAATAACCTCTCCACTTCAAAAACACATTCTAAAACAAATAACATTTTAAAAATCCTTTTCTTCGAAAATAATATTTAAAGATAATTTTAAACAATTATTTATGGAAATATCCTTTCCACTTGAAAAACACTTCTTTTAAAACATAAACATTTTTTATAATCATTTTTTGTTTTAAATAAACATGAAAACCGGTAATGGAATATTGAAATTATTTATTGTTCATAAAAATAGGAAATAATGTTCATTCCATGAACGCTAAAACAATGATTCCTTTAACATATTTGGAAAAATCCAAAAAGAAATTATTTGGAATACAACATGATGATTTTTTTAATATTATTTTAAATTTAAAAATGAGTTAAAATTTATTTAATAAATCCATTGGATAATGTTTTAAAATATTTTTGAATTTTATTTTGGAAAACATGGTTTTATAATAGTAATCCTATTTGATTGAAATCCTTTTTATCTAAAAAACATTATTTTTAAACTCTTGAGAACATATAGAGAGGAAAATGAAGGTAAAACATTTATTCCCATGAAATAAATAGAGGATAAGAAAATTAATGTGATTATTGAGATATTTATCATATGATTTTATCATTTAAAACATAATCCTAAACAATCCTGATAAATGATGAGATTGTAACATTTATTTTTTACCACTTTGGTAAATTTGAAATGTAAGACCCATGAAAGAGATATCATCAAATAGATATTTAAATATTAATAATTATAAAGATAATAATAACAAAATACATTAATGTGTAGAATATACACTATATAAAAGAAATAGGTGGGGAATATGAAATATATTTCCCATAAGTAGAAAGTGAGATGTAAATCCCTTACTACATTAATAGTCTTTTGAATCATAATCCCAGATAATTTATAAAATAAAAATAAAACATTAAATATAATTAAATGGGGTATATTAATGATATAACATGTCAAAGGTTCAGTATATAAACAAAAAATAAATAAATGTGTAGTGAATTTTCATAAGTCTCCATGAAATAAAAGAGAAACTACAAATCCCTAACCTTAAGTCTCGAATTCCATTATACATGTTTGAAACTACATTATAATAAATATAACATTATTATAAATATATTAGAAAACATACTTATATATATAATACCATATATTATTTACTTATTTCATTTTATTATATGTTTATTAACAATTCTATGTTAAAATTATGTTTTAGGTAATAACCACTTTATGTTTTGTATATGTTGTAATTTGTTGTTTTTTTATAATAATTTGATCATGGTTACATCATATCGAGAATAATAATCATGAGATAATTATCATAATTATACATCAATTATCATTTTAATAAAAATCATGAAATATGGTTTTGAGATATGAACTACGTTTAGATCATGGAGATGGTTTTAGGTAATCAACATAAAATAAAAAAATATCATTATATGTAAGATAATTAGGTTACAATATCAGTATGGAATAATAATAATTTAATCATGTGTAGGAGTAAATAAAATAAAATCACCCGATGAAGAATGTTACCTCTTCCTCAGGCAACCTCCTTAGGTTTGTTCCAAAACCCTTCTATGGATGGATTTATAACCAAAATAAGGCATATAATATGTGATTAGAGAATTTTGGAAATTATTCTTGGAGTGGTTTATTTGGGAAAATGGATTTATAGGTGTGAATAAGTGAGGAGAGTGTGTTCCCTTTTATACTTATAAAGGAGTGGCATTTTGGTTAATATGAAAAAAAAGTATTCAATAGTTGGAGGTCACTCTCACGCCATTAAGCTCTAAAATTTATCAATAACGTATGGGATTTGTTATATGAACAAGAAACACCCCCAAAAAAAATCCATGTTTAAATCATTTAATTCCTTTTCCTCTAAGTTTTACTCACTTTTACCATTTTAATTTTTCTCCAGGGTAACTAGTTTTTTAAACCTAGGTAATTTGTCCTTTATGCCTAAAATAAAATGATTACTATTAGATAATTTGGTAATAATTATTAAAAAATTGTATCTAATTTATCAGATAATAATCCTATATTTTTCAAATAATTTTTACATAAGTGCATGTAAGGCTCAAAATATCATTTTAACCTTAATTGCGGTAATTAAATTTTAATTTTCATCACTAATCATTATGGTAAAAAAATTATTTGACCATATTATATAATAAAAGTTATCATTATTACAAATATTTAATCCATTTTTTCAAATTAAATTCACATTAGCTGAAAATTTTTAATTTAATAATAATCTCGTAGATGGGACGCGAAAGAAGGGTTTTAAAGAAGAAATATTCAAAAGTTTAAAATGTTTTTATGTAAATTTTAAATATAAAATTGATTTAAATTAGATAAATTGAATTATCAGATATATAATTTAACTCATTATAATTTAAAACCAATTAAAAATATAATTTTACTTTTTTAATAACACTACTACAAAAACGGGATTTATTAGTACTCAAAATGGGAATTATCAGCGCTAAAAAAGCGTTGTAAAACTCAGCGCTGATAAAGGGGTGTCCCCTTTATCAGTGCTCAATAAGTTCGGATAAAGGTGTACTTTATCAACGCTAAAAACGTGCTGATAAAGGGAACCTTTATCAGTGCTAAAAACACGCTGATAAAAGTGTTTTTATCAGCTATATTTTAGCACTGATAAATTGATCCTTTATCATTGATTTTTTTGCACTTATAATGGTGGATATTATAAGCACTTTTTTAGCACTGATAAAGGGGGGTGGGGTGGTTTCCATGGAGAGGGGTGTCCAGGTGGGGGGGGGGGCTGTCTATGGGGTGTCTAGGGGGTGGGCTGGTGTCCAGGGTGTCGGGGGGGCTTTCCAGGTGGTGGGGGTGTCTGGGGGGTGTCCGCGGGATGATGGGGCTATCCAAGGGGTGTGGGATGGTGTTCGGGAGGGTGGGGGTGGTCTTCCATGGGTGGGGGGTGTCCAGGTGTGGGGTATCCAGGTGGTGGGGTGGTGTCTAGGAGGGGTGGGGGTGTCGTCCAGGGGGTGGTGGATGTCTAGGGGGTGGGGGGTCCGGTGGGGGGGGGGGGGCTGTCTGAGGTGGGGGGTGTCCATGGGCGTGTCCAGAGGGTGGAGGTATCCAGGGGGTTGAGGGGGCATTCTAGAGGGTGGGAGGTGTCCATGTGGTGGGTTGGTGTCTAGGGGGGTTGGGGCGGTCCAAGGGGTTGGTGGGACTATCTAAGGGGGTGGGGTGGTGTCCAAGGGGTTGGGGTGGCTTTCCATAGGAGTGGGGGTGTACAGGGGGTGTGGGAGGTGTCCATGTGGTGGGGTGGTGTCTGGGGGGGATATCTGAGGTGGGGGGCTGTCTGAGGTGGGGGGGCTATCCAGGGGATGGGGGTGTCCAGGGGGTTGAGGGGGCTTTCCAAGGGGTGGGGTGTCCAGAGGGGTGGGGGTGTCCAGGGGGTGGGTTGGTGTCCAAGGGGGTGGGGGCGGTCCAGGGGGTTGTTGGGGCTGTCCAAGGGGGGTGGGGTGGTGTCCAAGGTGGTGGGGGTGGCTGTCCAGGGGGTGGGGGTGTCTAGGGGGTGGGGGAGGTGTCCAGGTGGTGGGGTGGTGTCTAGGGGGTGGGGGAATCCAGGGGTTGGGGGGATAAACCATGACTTGGATTGAGATGGGGTTGACTTGTTCACGTCCAAAGGACCCATGGATCATTATATTAAAATATAAATACAATCCGAATGAGTTTAGTCGGATTTCCGTAGGTCAGTTGTTGTTTTCACTTAAAATTGTGTCCATTTTAAACAAAAGAGGGAGACACTTTGAGTGATACTGGTCACATCGTGCCTATTATTGAGGCGGAGTTTACTCATAAACGTCACAAAGGACCCATGTATCGTTATCCTAAACAATAAAGACAATCCGAATGCGTTTGGTCATATTTGCGTAGGTTAGTTGTTGTTTTCACTTAAAATTGTGTCCATTTTAAACAAATGAGAGACACTTTGAGTGATACCGGCCACACTGGGCCTCAGATTGATGCAGTGTTGACTCATACACGTCAAAAAGGACCCATTTATTGTTCTATTATATAATCAACACAATATGAATGCATTTGGTTGGATTTCCGTACGTCAGTTGTTGTTTTCACTAAAAATTGTTTCCATTTTAAACAAAAGAGAGACCCTATGAGTGATATCGGCCACACCGTGCCGCGGATTGAGTCTGAGTTGACTCTTACACGTCATAATGGACCCATGGATAATTCTCCCTGAGGATCAACACAATACTAATGCATTTGTTTAGATTTCTGTAGGTCAGTTGTTGTTTTCACTTAAAATTGTTTCCATTTTAAACAAAAAAGAGTCACTTTGAGTGATACCAGCCACACCGTGCGTCATATTGAGGTAGGGTTGACTCATAAACGTCACAAAGGACCCATGGATCATTCTTATAAAGTATAAAGGCAATCGTAATGTGTTTGGTTGGATTTCCATAGGTCAGTTGTTATTTTCACTTAAAATTGTGTCTATTTTAAACAAAAGAGAGAGACACTTTGAGTGATACCGGCCACACTGTGCCTCATATTGAGGCGGGGTTGAATTTTACACGTCTAAAAGGACCCATTTATCACTCTATGATAGAATCAACAAAATCCGAATGCATTTGGATAGATTTATGTAGGTCAGTTTTTGTTTTCACTTAAAATTGTGTCCATTTTAAACAAAAGAGAGACCCTTTGAGTGATACCGGCCACACCGTGCCTCGGATTGAAGCAAGGTTGACTCATACATGTCTCAAAATACCCATGTATCATTATCCTATAGTATCAACACAATCCTAATGTTTTTGGTTGGATTTCCATATGTCATTTTTTGTTTTCACTTAAAATTGTGTTCATTTTAAACAAAAGAGAGACCCTTTGAGTGATATCGGCCACACCGCACCTCGGATTGAGGTGGTATTGACTCGTAAACATCTCAAAGGACCCATGTATTGTTCTCATAAATGATAAAGAAAATCCAAATGTGTTTGGTCATATTTCCATTGGTCAGTTATTGTTTTCACTTAAAATTGAGTCCATTTTAAACAAAAGAGAGACACTTTGAGTGATACCGGCCACACCATGCCTTGGATTGAGGCAAGGTTTACTTTTAGACGTTTCAAAGGACCCATGGATAAATATACTATAGGGTCAACACAATCTTAATGATTTTGTTCAGATTTTCGTACGTCAGTTGGTGTTTTCACTTAAAATTGTGTCCATTTTAAACAAAAGAGAGACCCTTTGAGTGATATCATCCACACTATGCCTCTGATTGAGGCGGGGTTAACTTTTACACATTACAAAGGACCCATGGATCATTATCATAAATTATAAAGACAATTCAAATGTGTTTGGTCAGATTTTTGTAGGTCAGTTGTTGTTTTCACTTAAAATTGTGTCCATTTTTAACAAAAGAGAGACACTTTGAGTGATACCGGCCACATTGTGCTTCAGATTTAAGAGGGTTTGACTCGTACATGTCCCTAATGCACCCATGGATCATTCTACTAAAGTATCAACACAATACAAATGTTTTTGGTCGTATTTATGTACGTCATTTTTTGTTTTCAATTAAAAATTTGTTCATTTTAAACAAAATAGAAACACTTTGAGTGGTTCATCATTCTTTCATGTTGCTTGTGTGTATCATATTTTAAAATGGGAAAATGAATCATTATAAAAAGAATGTTTAATTTAATAACAATTACAATTTTCCTACGAACATTTACGTAGAATAATGTTTCATCTTTTGATCCCCTTAACCACTCTCAAAAATGACTGCCATTTATACACATCCCCAAGTCAGATCTTCATGCTATTTGTGTACAATCTTCCCTTAGGTATGTGGCCCACTCATTTTTGAACAAATATATATCTTCTTGTGAGTATGAGGCTTTTCGGTAGTCAGAGTAGTACAAAAAAATTAAAAATAAAGAATTAATAAGTAATGTAAATGAACTAGTCGTTGTTTTTGAAAATACATCTTTAGGGATGCTTGTTTGTGGATGAAAAAACGATATCTTTCATAAATTTACAATCATAATAACAGAAATCATTATAGTTTGTTTGTTTTGGACACTGAAAAAAAATTGATCATTAAGAGAATAAGTAACTTGTGTTGAGATGTGTTTGGATAGTGAAATTTTATTATATATACCCTGATATTTGTCCAGACGTAGTACTTTTTTGCATCCTTATTCTTGGCCCCTATCCTCATTCCTTTTTTATACGATAATGATACACCACCCTATCATAACAGAATCCTCAGTAAAAGATAATATAAATTATATTACATGATTTTTATACCTAAAATGTAGGATGTAGTGTCTTACAAATTCACAAAGGCCATCATTAGTGGTCGGTTTGATGGATATCCTTGCTTTGAATCCAGAAAATAAGTATTTGGAGAATCCATGTTCACCGTAATTAGCAACCAATGTTTCCTAAAAACACAGAAAGGAATAATTAATAAAATAAGTGAAAATATAATTGATATGCTTTAATCGTAGAGTTTTACCCCTGTATGTTTGGTATTAGGAAGATTCTATCATCTATAATCTTGCTTTCAAATGTTTTAAGAAATACATTCACTATTTCATTCTTTTTTGATGGCTCTAATTTTTTTATATGTGTTGATGTGGTATGAGGACTAACAAGTATGAATTTTGGCTCATGGGAAAATTCCTTAAACTATTTTTCATATATACGTCTGTCGAAAATATAAAATGCATTTAGTCATAATTTTCACATTAGATCAGCTTTTAGAAAATCAATTCATGAAAGCATACCTCATATATATATATATTTACAACTGTGATGCCTAGCCAACCGTTTTCAAGGATCTCATTTACATTTTCAGCAGCAACGAAATCTTGACTTTCCTCTCCATATATATTCTTTTCGAAAACCACTATATGACTACTACCACCTATTAGCTTCGTATCCACCTGAGTCTTCAATCCCAGTAAATGTGGATAGAGAACAGGTGGTGTTATTGTGCTTTCAGAAGCTCCTTGGGATCGTTTGGTCGATCCTTCAGATAGTTTTGAGATGACATTTGTCACCCCCTTCCCTTTCTCCATCTATAATAACATCCATTGGTTCAGACCCCTTTTTCATTAATTGTTAAAGGTTTAGCTTGAAAAAAAGGAAATTTAATACCTCTTTGTCCGCATATACTCTTACAAGTTGTGACGTCCATGCAATGAATTTCCCAATATCCTTTTCAACTGTATTAAAATCATCATCATCAAGTGTAATAAGTAGATCTGTATTTGGATCATGAGGTAAAGTAATCGTCACTTTTAGATGATATTTTGGAAGTGGTCTATTATGAAGCATGTCATCTGGGATGTTGAACACTATAGCCCTCGCTACAAGGTGGTAGGTGGGTGTTGATAGATATAAATCACAATCATTGTCACCCTATAGAAGATCTGTACAGGAAAAGTATCAGGGTTTTTCTGATTCAAATTTCATGGGAACAATTATTAAAATATTGATTACCATGTCTAAGACAGCTCTTTGAGGGGAATGGCTCACCTCAAAGATGGTGGGGGTGGGGATGGATCTTCACACACTGGTTTTTCCTGATTTGTGTCTTCTCGTTTCTTCCCACACATAAATTTTTCTAGCTACTCTCCCTTCCCTTGCAATCGTTCTTCGAGGGTTTCTCATCTTTCGCTCATTTGTTTCAATTTTTCATCTCTATCATCCATTTTTTTCTTCTTCTCAAAATAAATTCAAGGTGTCACCCCAAACCTCGCACCTCTTACATGACTGTATTGTTCTGGCTTTTAAAGACATCTATAATAGGTTTGCATCTGCTTCAAGAGTAGCTGATTCCTGTGATTGTCGGATATATAAAAATAAAAAAATAATTTTTTTGTAATAGCAATTTAAAACCAATGTTTTTATCTTCATGTCATAATTACACATATTTCCCACACTTTTTTTGTGTTCTCATCTACTATCTTCCCTTCCTTATTCAGACGTGACTCCTTTCATAGCACATGATGTAGGATGGAAGTGTCTTTGGTTTTAGACTCATCAATCTACATATAAACATAGAATGATAATTATGATGTTGTTTATTGGCACCTAAAAATATTACTATAAATTTAAAATATGTACCATTTTCTTTTCTCGTAAAGAATACCCCATCCTTGATTTATGATAGGGTTATGTTGGTTTTGATGCACGTTCCTTATTTTCAGTACAGATTTGTTGTTTCATAAATGAAATATTGACAATCAAAGTGCTGAATACATGTATCATCAAACAATGTATTATCACGCACAATGTACCTAAAACTTCTCATACCCATGGCGGAAAATAAATGCATCCCATTCTTCTTGGGATATCAGGTGAGCGTAGATAATGGGTGGGTGCAGGTTTATTTTACCATTGGAATCTTGCAGGTGACATCTTGTTAAAATAGTGCAAAAACCTTGATGAATCCTTCCTGCAAGCCTTAATACATAATCCTTGTGTGAATCGTCTACTATAAATGTACTATGAAAGAGATTGAGAAGAGTAATACATTGTTACATTATTTTATTTTCTAGTAAATTAAAGAAATAAATTCATAATGTTACCATAATTTATTCCCAGATCATAGCCTTCATCCCAGACACAACATGGTGCCATGAATCTATGTCAATTGGAACGCATTGCCGAGTGAAAACTCCAATGTAACTACTTAACATATCGATTTTGGGATTCACATGTCGGCCTCGTGCATTCCACCCGACATCAATTTTGATGCCTTTTCTTTTCGCCTTAAGAACTTTGGCTAACAACGTCAAACTACGACGCACCCGTGTTTTATGCGACGTAGATCCTTCCTTCCTGACCATTTCATCGATATCAACATCATGTATATGTTCATTTGAAATGGTAGCAACGACATGTGATGATGGTTGTTGGACCTCAACACTAGGAGCAACAACAGGTTCATAAACTTGTTGTTGCTCTGCACTTTGAGCAGCCACAACAGTAGTAGCAGCAACAGCTTGAGAGACTTGTTCAGCCTCAAGGTTAGGAGCACCATAACATGAAGAATTAATTATCTACAAAATTGGTTTAATAGTTAATTTATATTACATAAATTCAGAAATGATAAGATAATAACATGAGATAACAAGATCTATATTACAAACAAAATATAACCTATTTATTGGACTCTATTTCTTTTTTCCAAAGGCTGAAGGGATTTGACACCTATATTGATTATCCAAATACCTTCATTGTGGTCTCCTCTAACATAAAAAAACATTATCTACATTGGTACCGCTGTGAAATGATTGCGACATACCACTGAAAGGATCAGCCTCAACTGAATTTTCATCAGACCCTTCAATAGTTTTGGACAATAATAGAATAATCGACCACTTTCGGTTTTTGGGATCTGGAACATAAAAAACTTGTACCGCTTGTGATTCCATTATAAACTGTTCTTCTATGTACCCTTCTTTAATAAAATCAACATTCACAAATCCCCATTCATCTATTTTAACACCACTATTGTTATCATTCTATTTTCATTGAAAAATTGGCAATTGGAATGTCGTATAATCCAACTCCCATATTTGTTTGATATTGCCAAAGTATGACATATTTTCATAAATTGTATTTTTATCCTTACTAAAAGAAACATGCATCACTTCAGCCACTAGTGTAACTCCACTGTTCTGCATGGTACTATCTACATCATGTTCATATGTATAGAATGTATAACCATTAATTTCATAACCACTGTAATATAATATATACACACTTTTTCCGGCTGCTAGCCATCGAAGTCGTTCTGAAATTGAATTCGGATTTTCGTCCAACTTCTTACAAATATGGTCCTGAAACCATCATATAAACCAGTTATTATGTGTATTTGAAAACCATTTTTCAGCCCCTGATGGATTCAACTGCCTGGGAATTTCATTGTGAGTTTCAATATATTGAGCAACCACCCAATTGTTATGCAAAACATAAAGTTGGGCCTTCTCCAGATCTGTAATACTGATTATCACGACATCTCTTCTAGAAATTCCCTCACCCTCAATGCATCTATTGTGACAAGATTTTGGGAGACCAATGCTTTCCAAATCAGATAGGTATTTGGTACAAAATTCAATAGCTTCCTCAACAATATATCGCTCTACTATAAAACCCTCTGGCCGATTTCAATTTTTTACAAACCCTTTCAAAATCTTTATATACCATTCAATAGGATACATCCATCTATAGTGCACAGGACCACAAAGTCGAATATCTCTCACCAAGTGAATCATCAAATGAACTATCATATCAAATAATGTTGGTGGGAAGAACATTTCTAATTAAAATAATATGATGACAATTTCTTTTTCCATAGCTGGAAATTTCACCGGGTCTAAAACTTTTCTACATATAGCTTTGAAAAAGAAACAAAGTTAGGTTAACGTATGACGAAAATTCTTGGGAAAAATGCAACGTAAAACTATAGGAATTAGATCTTGCCTCAAAACAGGACAGTCATGTGATTTCAAACCTTTTAACTTTAAATAATTCATTGACACAATGTTCTTGATATTTGATGAATACCCCTCTGGAACCTTTAAATCATTGAAGAAGTTTCAAAACTGATATCTCTCCTCCCTAGAAAGAGTATAAGTAGCTGGAGGAAGAAACATTCGATTTTCACCCTTCACGGGAGCCAACTCTTCTCATATTCCCATGTCAACCTTGTCTAAACTTGCCTTAATTCCATCCTTTGTTTTTCCAGGAGAATTTAGCAACGTTCCGATAACATTGTCACATAAATTTTTTTCCACATGCATCTCATCAAGAAAATTTCTGACGTACAAACAATTCTAGTATGGTAATTAAAAAAAACTGATCTCTATTTCAAACCAATTTTCATAAGGTTTTTGGAAAATGGTTTACCAAAAACAGTGTTCACATCTTTTACTTTCTCCAACAGCTGATCACTTGTTAGTGGAGACGGTGTTGTGCGTTGTTCTAAACTTCCATTGAATGATGTCGTCCAAGATCAGTACTTATGCCAACGAGGTAGAAATCTACGATGTCCTAGAAACAAATATTTCGATGAATTTTTCAACCTAATTGATTATGTATCTTCTTCACACACGGGACACCCTTGAGTTCCTTTAATTCTATAGACTAAAAAATTTCCATAAGCATGGAAATAATTTATTGTCTCATACAACATTGCTCTAAATGTGAAGTATTCACTTTTATAAGCATCATACAACATAACACATGAATCCCACAATAACTTCAAATCCTCGATCAAAGGATCTAGATAAACATCAATATCATTAACTAGTTGTTTTGTTCCTGATATAAGCATAGACATCATGATGAATTTCCACTTCATGCATAACCAGGGTGGCAAGTTATAATTTACCAACATAATAGGCCATGTACTATGAGTGCTGGTTTGAAAACCAAAAGTATTCACTCCATCTGTAGATAACACATGACAAAGGTTTCTCGTCTCTTTTACAAATTCATGATACTCATGATCAATTTTCTTTTATTGAGGAGATTCAGCCAGATGATGTAATTTCCCATCTTTATTTATTTTATCTCCATTCCACGACAATTTTCTTGCAGTTTCTTCACTTCCATATAGACTCATAAACCTTATAATGATTATAATGTACCATACAACTTTCATATGATTGGATTCATCTTTCTTGTATCAAGAAGCACCACACTTTGGGCATTCTATAAGTGATTTGTTCTCCTTTTGAAACAATATATAACCTTTCAGGCATGCATGTATTCTTTTAGAAATCATACCCATCGAGCGTAACATTCTTTTAGATTTATATGTCCATATTGGGAGCTCATTATCTCTTGGGAGCATGTCATTCAAGAGATCAAGTAGTTCGTAAAACTGACATCACTCCATCCATTTCCTGCTTTCAATTTATACAACTTTAGTACAGCTGAAAATTCTATATATTTAGTGCAACCAACATACAATGGCGTCTTTTCACAACTCTTTAACTTCTAAAACAATTCTGGTAAATCACAGAGTTCATCTTCAATTGTCTCTATCATTTCCTCATAATGATCTTCATCATCATTGACATATGTAATCACATCCTCCATACTGTCTTCTTCACTATCCATATTTGTATTCATATCTAATGATCCATAAAATGCAGTTTTATCCCATCCAGTAGCTATACTGACTTTTTGGCCTTGTTTATTCCAACATTTATAACTCCGATCTATTATGTGACATATTAAATGTTCTTCCAACTCCTCTGGAGTAAGTATTCTAGAATAAAAACAATGTAAACACAGAAAAAGGATTTGAGAAAGATCCTTGGCATGATCCTTTTCAGACTTGATGAACTCTTTCACTCTGTTCTCATACTCTATTGTCAAACGATTAGAATCCATCCAATATTTATTCATCTCCATCCTATTTGAATCTCAAATATTAGTATTTGTGGTTCAATTACACAAAACAAGACTTCCCAATACAATAGAAAAGAACCAATTCCTTATAAAAATAGAGATTAATAGAGCCTAAACATTTCCAATAAAGATTTGGAAATCAACAGAACCAGGATAGACCCCCCATCGAAATCAACATAGTTTCCAAACACAAAGGGGTTCGCGGGGATAATCACTTGTGCCATAGATGGTGGAAATCACACAGAATCATCCTCTATGGCTCATCCTCCTCTATCAGGTCAACCATTCCATGGTCAACTAGTCCATCCTTTTATACCTCACCAAACTAAAATACATATGGATGAAAACCAGTATCCAACTCTATAAGTAAATACAGGATTCTCATAATCTCTATAATATGGAATTAATTAAATATAATTACTTTAAATTCATTATAGTTTCCTCAAATCACCCCAGTCCAAACACAAGAATAATCAAGAATGATACATCTACCACTCATAGGTCTCTCCCCAAAATTCAATATCATCATGCCTAAATACCCATATATCCACACATACACATGTCACAAACACATAAAAAACCATATCCACATCAGAACCAATGTACCCATATGGATTTCAATCAGGTTACTCAACTCAAGTGGTGGTGTGTAAGAAATAATTAGAAAATATAATAAGTATATAGTCACACATAAATCTCAATCTGGTGTTAATAATCCAATAAACACAAGAAGTACTAAATCTCAAAGACATTCTATGGTTCCTCCCATGACATGATATCTTTAACATTTTCAGATCACAGAGATACCATGTTTTGAGGCCACATGACCAAAGAAATTCACCTCCTGAATCTAGAATTTGCACTTTGACAACTTGGCATAAAATTGGTGATTCCTAAAGATGTCAAAAACTATTATCAATTTAGGTATATGATCATCCACAGTTTTTTTAATAAACCATGATGTCATCCATAAATACCATAACAAAATAGTTTAGATACTAGTGGAAATACTACTCATCGTCACCATAAGTATATATAGAGTGTTGGTTCATCCGAATGGCATAAAAAATACTCATAGTGGCTATACCTACTCCTAAATGAGGTCTTTGTAATATCAAACTCCTTGATCCTGAGATAGTGTTAACCAAACTAAAGACCGATCTTAGAGAACCACTCCCCCCCATTAGAATATCTAATAAATCATAAATATTGGTCAACAAATAATTTTTATTGATCATAACCCGATTGAGATTATGGTAATCAACACACAAGAGAAGGGTTCCAATGACCTTCTTGGTGAAAAGCATCAGTTCTTCCCAAGGCAACACACTAGGTTAAATAAAGAATTTGGAAACCAATTCATCCCACTGATTATTTAATTCCTTTAATTTAACTAGTTCTATATGGTAAGATAGAATAGATATGGGTTTTGTACCCATCGCCAAGTTGATAGAGAACTCCACCTCCCTCTCTAGTTGTAGAACAAAAAAGACTAAGGGAAACACTTTTGGAAATTCAATAGATACTAGGGGAAGTTCACTATAATAGGATTCCTAATCCACTTCAATAGCATAAAAGGATATCATCCCACACAACTCTAGAAGAAGAGGTCTAGATCGACTAGACCTGAAGTCTGATTCTATATAGAAAACATGGAATTCCCCATCGGGGGCAGTGAAGGGAACCCACCGATGATAATAGTAAATCCATGATTTATTAGAAAATAACCAGTCCATTCTAATAATAACTTATAGGGGAATCATTTTAAGATCCAAAAAATATCATATGATCTAAATCTATGAAAAAGAGAAATCATGAGAGGGGAATCAGAGACCTTACTCCATCTTTATCTTGAGAGATGTTAAAATATCTATCACATAATACATGAGATCTATTATAAGTTTCAATAGTTCTATATTGAGGTTTGATATGAAATAATGATGGGAACCAATATCAAATTAAACATACATTAAAGAAAAAGAAATGGAAATGGTGCCTCTCACTATCGCATGACCCACATCAGTTCCTACTGGAGATTAATCCACTAAATGAAGTTGTTTCGTTCCTAATACATGTTTCTAGGATCCCATTGTTGTTGAATAATAATACTATGATATGGTATCTGTCAATATTTATGATTCCATTCCACTACACAGGGTATTAAAAACATGTAAAACCCTCTTCAATTGGGTTTAATGTCCATATGAGATGTAAATATTCAATGATTCCATGAAATAATGCTTTGAGTGATCAATCTTTCCACATCTAAAAAATTCATTTGGCCTTTACTGGACACTAAAAATGATCTGGAGGAAGTTTTCTATAAAATACCACCACCACTATTTTCACTATGAGGCTCATTCTACTTTCTATTTTACTTATAGGAACCACTAAAACTACCACTAGGTATATAAGTAACTTTAGTTAACCCTGACTGAATAGTCATTCCAATTTCTTCCATCACATCCCTATCTAGAACATCAAAAAATTAGGTAAACATTATCATAAATACATGATATTGGATATCTGATCGAAGACCCATATAAAACCTCTGGGAATTAAGATTCTTGTTTGACACCACTTCAAGTGAAAACTGAGAAATTTTAGAAAAATTATTAGTATATTGAGTCAATGTATAATAACCTTAGACGAGGTTGAGAAACTCTATGGAATTACCCAACACCATCGAATCTAGATATAATTGCTCCGTAAAAACTTTCTTGAAGTATTTGAAATCTAAGACCCCATTTATCTTCACTATAATTATATCACCACTTTAAAATACACATTCCAAGAATCATAATCACATAAGGATATCACCACTTTCACATTTTCACAAGGATCTAATGATCTAAATCTCACACCAAAACCACTATTTTACCCAAAAATCCACTTTTCATTTCACATGCAGACTAAAACCGTTTAGAAACACATTTCACACCACTTTAAAAATTTATGAATCACATTTAGAAACACAACACAAAGAACACATATGGAATCCAACCATTTCCATGCAAAAATCCCCTTTCAAATTTGTACTCACATAAAATCCATTTTATAACATGTTTCCAATCACATTCACAATTCAAAGACACATATCAGGTTCAAAAAAATACAACATGCAACAAAAATGAATTTCTCTTATAAAATCCACATTCAAACCATTAATTATCTTTGAAAACTCATTTCAAACCATTCACACAAGACATAAAATATATTTAAGAAACACCTCAACAAAGATAACATGAAACATAAAAACATTCCTTTAGAAAAAAAATTATTCACATGTGGATCTCAAAACCATTCCAAAACATATTTCGTACCAAAAAAGTAATCCATAAAACACATTCATGAAACTAATAAATCATATCAAAATCATCTAATAATGTAAAATCATTGAATCAATTAGCACACAGTTGGAAACTTCCAGAGGTGGAGGTGCACGAGAGGAGGTGCACGAGAGGTGCCGCCAACCGAAGAGAAATGGAGGAGTAGGGTTCGCAGGGAGTAGGGTCAAGCACAGAGGAGGAGAATTAGGTTTTGCGGGGAGTAGGATCTACTGAAGGGGTTCAAGGGGGAGTATTAGGAGAAGTGCTAGCGGAGGATGTCTGACAACGTGAATATCGAGGGCAGTGGAGGTCTGGCAATGCGAATATCAGGGGTGGTGGAGGTCTGGCAACACGAAGATCGGGGGCCACGGAGGTCCACCAACATGATGATCGGGGGGCAGTAAAGGGGAGTCGTAGGGTTATAGTACCACAAGACCTTTAGGTCATGATAAAACGAGGACATTGTGCAAACAATTTTATAAAATATGGGACTATGGTTTTATCAGTGCTAAAAAAGAACTGATAAAGGGCCTCTTTATCAGCGCTAAAAAGGAACTGATAAATCCTTCCTGTATGAGCACTAACATTTTAGCTCTGATACATGCCACCTTTAGCATCTATTTTCTAGCACTGATAAAGGGATTTTTTATCACCGCTTTTTCTAATAAAGATTCCATGTATCAGCACTAAAATTTTAGCGCTGATACATGGCATATTTATCAGCGGTTTCTTCCTAGCGCTGATATAAGGTGGTGCTTCCCTTGACCATTTTTGTAGTAGTGTAATTAAAAAAATAGAAATTTTCAATTAAAATTTAGTATTTTTCAGTTTTCACCTGAAAAATAATCATTTTTTGAAATTATAAATAAATATCCTTAAAATAATTTGATATTTTGATTTTAAAAAATAATTTTATTTTTTCAAATAATTTTTCTAAATGTTTTAATAATTATTTTTAAAACAAGTGCCCAAAAGATGAAAAAACCATTATTTAGAAAAATAATTTTTTATACTAAATTTTGATTTATTCTTATCTCCTGTCTAGAAAACACATAAGATGAAAATTAATCATTTCATTGAATATATAATACATATATATTTAATTAAAATCATATAATTTTCATGACCCACCTTTTTCAAGATGAGGGAAGGGATGAAAAGATACCAAGACCTTCTTACCACTAGATTAAGGAGAGATAATAACCCCTTGAGTCCCACCTCATATAGTCTTAGGGGTGGTTAACAACACCAAGGGTATAGAATTATCACAAAAATGGGAAGAATTGCTATTTTTTCATAACAATGTTTAGTAGATAAGATATATCAACCTCAAAAAACTCAAAGACACCTATATACAATGAAACAAAAATCTATCCCACATGCATGTTTAATTAATAAAATTCTAGGAATACAAAGAAAATGCCAAAGTACTAAAATAAAAATAAGCAGTGGCACATAACTGGACCCAATGTCTGGTCTAGTAAGGTCTAGAATGGTCCACATAATCTCCCTAGAAAGATAAAAATAGGTTTATATATGTAGGGTGGGTATACAAGTATTATCAGTAGGGAAAACCCAAACTCACATGTGCGCAGGTGGGAGAAGAATACTAATTCCCATGTGAGAAAATAACAGTAAATAAATATCACCTAACAAGTTATTCTATCCACCCAAGCCTAACCAAGGTATGCTCACTAAATAATGCAATTCAACTAATATAATGTAGCAGGCACATTGATATTTGGTTACCCTGCACCCCTTCCCACTGGTTAACTACTCACCCCTAATGAAGAGTGTCCTAAAGCTACCATGCTCTTCTATAAGCCCCACTATCAAAACATACCCACAAAGACCCATGACATATATCATATCACATCTCTCCCATAAACACATAGGCCAAAAACCACAACCCCATCTCGAAGACACCTGGGAATCATCACACATCTCATTCTAAAGACACTTGGAAAGCACACCTCACCCACAGACACTTGGGCTCACAACAACACCACAACCTGCCCAAAAAGTCTTGGGCTACCAATTCCTAGAAGAGGGAGTAGATAAGATCCAATAACCATCCATCCATACTCCCTCTGGGATGTTGGGAAATAACACCCTCCACCATAACAATGGGGTGTTTATAACATAGTTCTCAACATGGGTGGGGTGCGAATAAAAATCACAAGGAACTACATGTATATATATTGGTAGCAAACACTCAGCCTGACCTATGGGTTTTCAAAACAACAACCATCCCACAAAAAACATTCCTTAATTCCACCTCTAAATGCATGTATCAAAACAAACTATGGTCACTTCCAAATTTTATAAATGAAATCCTTTTCACTGCAAGCCAAATCTCAAAACATACCCCCATCAAATTTAGTTTACCATTTTTCATTCTATATTATCAATTTATTCATTTATTTATCCCATCCCTACCTAAGAAACTACCAAACACTGTAAAAATTATAAGGAGAAGCAACCATACCAACCACTGCCAAATCCAAACAAGGAAAGAAGGGACATGGTAAAAAATCCATTCTAACACTCATTCATAAAATAATGGTCTTAGAAAACTCTGGGAGAAAGGCCCATGCAAGGTAACACAACCCTTCTCCAACATCAACCCTTATAAACCATTCTCGGAAGCCTCAATGCACAACAACAGCTTTCCTAGAACACCAATACACATGAACATGACATGACCCAGTCTTGCATCCCCCTACCCATCCACTACCTAGATGTAGTCCCACTTCATAACAAGATCTTCAATTCCACAATCAACAAATCTCTCAACTTGAGATACCATCAAACCACCCGTACCACCCCATACACATAACCAAACTACCAAGAACAACCCCACACTACCAACAAATACACATGAACAAACACAACCACACACAACACATAGCCACACCAAAAAATTAAGGTTTATTCAAATTTAGCAAAAACTCATGTTTTAATTCCACTTGATAAAATAGGTATTATCATAGAACACGTTCGATCATGGGGAATCCATTTATTTAACTGAATATATGTGGTTAATAAATTTCATAATCATAAAGTTGTTCACAGATTATCAACACAAGTATTCACAAGCCATACAGGTGCACAAACATATACTACCAAAGACCATGATTTTCAGAAGGCATACAATCCTTACAAAACACAATATGGATCAAGGATAACATATAAAACAAAGTGATCATCATAATCTTCCCAACCCCTTATTTATTACTTCTTATTATATTACATAAATCTAGGTCTAACTATATTCACAAGGTTACATGAGTACACCCACATTTCATGATACACAATTAAAAGAGAGATGAAGTAAATCCCTACTTGAAAAAACAAATGATCAACAATTCCTCCTTGCGCCAAAATAGAGGGTCGCACAAGTATGCAAGAAAGAATCCTGGGGAAAACCCAACATACTATTACATCATAAGTGCATGAATCTTCAGGGAAGAAAGTTTCTTAACACAACAAGATAATGAATAAGGTTTCGAAGAAAGGTTGTATTTTTACTTGAGAAAGTCCAGATCCTAAATCTATGGGGGAAACTATTTCAATGGCCATTAATGATGGATCACAATCAATACCATGATGTTTAATATTCAAAGGAAGCTTCAAGTTTTTAGGAAATAAATACCATTTTAAATGGTCCAACAACTCATTAAATATGGCATTTAACTCATTTAATGTTAAAGGAATCATTAAAGGGGTGAAACTAGAAAAACTAAGAAAAACTGGAATTTGATCGGTTTTGGGTGTGTCCCCGATGTGAGTCCCTGATGCCTGACTCACTGAAGGATGATCCGCCAATGCGACTCGCTAATAGCGAGTCACCGACATGAATCACTAATCCCATACTCAGTGATGATTAACCTACTAATTCCCTGACTCACTGACACCTCAACCTACCGACGTCTAACCTATTGATGCCCAAACTACTAACACCTCGATCTACCAATGCCCAAACCACCATCACCTTGACCTAATGATGCCTCAAACTACCAATTCCCAGATTCACTGACACTGAGCTACTGATTCCAACCTACCAACGATAAGCTACCAATGCTACTCACTAACACCTTACTCACCAATGAAAAAACTAGAAAATTTGGAAAACTCTTAAATTAAGCCATCGTTGCCTCCCCAAACACTCCAAACACTAGATTTTGACGATGTAATCAACCAGGTAGGACCAATAAATTACATCAGATACCTCTCGAACTATTATCTCCCTCAATAATTCAAAAACAAACCCAAAAGAAAGAGGTGTCCGAATAAACACCACATAAGATACCTTTATAGGATAAACAAACTTGTATTGTTAGACTGATGGAGTGAAACCACAACATATAAGAACACCTCATCCCACATCTTCTAAAAAAATATCCACAATACACCCCACATAAGTGATAACTATCCAGACATATGCATTAGGGAATTCCTTCCTCCCTATCAATAAACTAACTGCTCTGGACAACACTGACTTACCCACACGAGTTTAATCACATCTCTATTAAAGTGTCTCGATTATGAACTAGGTATCCCACTTTTCACATGTTAAAACTTCATCACAGACTATGGAAAAAGTAATAAACCCATCTTATAACAAACAAAGTTCAATCATTACATCAAAAAGAAAAACATACAAGAAAAACACAAAAAAACTATGGGTACTGGGCATGGATCCACGTCTATAGCTCCCAAGTACTCTCATCCAGGCCACCATGCCAAAAAAACACATGAACCAAGAGAATGGTAATTCCTTGAATAACCTTCTCCCAATTATCTTGGATCACTACTGGCCACTCCATGAATGATTTTTCCTCCTTGATATCTAAATAATCACATTTAATGACATGGGAGTCATCGTGAAGATACTGATGAAGCTGAGAGACATGAAATATATCGTGGTACCTTATAAACTGTGGTGGAAACACCAACTAGTATACCACCTCTCCAACTCATCCCAACACCTTGAAGGGTTCGATGAACCTAAGTGAATGCTTACTCCCTCTACTGAACCTCTGCTACCCACGTGGATGGGAAACCTTCATGAACATGTGGTCCCCAACCTCGGACTCCAAGGGCCTTCTCCTATGATCAACATAAGACTTATACCAATCTTTTGCTAGATTCATCCTCTCATAGAAAAGATGCATCCTCTCAATTGTACTCTACACCATTTCTGGACCAAGAACAACTGCCTCCCTAACTTCTCTCTAGCACAAAGTTGAACAACACAGTCAGTCATACAGTGCTTTGAATAGAGCCATTCCAATGGAAGAGTGATATATATTATTGTAAGAAAACTCTACCAAGGAAAAATTTCACACACAAGACCCACCATGGTCCATAACACATGAACACAACATGTCTCTTGATGTTTGGATGGCCCGTTATATCTACCTATCTATCTGAGGGTGGAAAGTAGTATTGAGGTGTAACTGAGTTCCAAAAGTATGCTGCAATCCCCTCCAGACTCATGATGTAAAACATTTATGCCGATCTGAGGAGATGGATCTAAGAACCTCGAGAAGTAGTACCACCTCATCCACATACCTCTATGCTAAGGCATTCACTACACTCGACTCCTTGATCTCTAAGAAGTGAACTGATTTCATCAATAGATCAACTCCTACCCAAATTGCAGCACACCCTCCCTAAGACTTGGGTAATCCTATAAAAAAAAATACATTGATATGTCATCCCACTTTCACATAGGGATATATAGGGGATCCAAAAAACCTCCAAGAACACAGTTCTCAACCTTCACATCCTAGAACATCAATCTCTTTTCCACAAACTCCTCCCCTTCTCGCATCATCCCAGGCCACCAGAATTGTTCCCTTAAGCCCCATAACATCTTGTAAATTTATGGGTGTACCACTAGGGGTGAGATATGAAACTCATGGAGAACACCATCACACATTGCCACTGGAACAAAATCTTCTCACGGAACAACATATGATTCTAACCATCCTCCGAACATCCATCCAGAGCATCACCCTAGTCAAAGAGATCACACATTGCCTCTTCCTACTAGTCTACCCATAGAGACTCCTCTACCTGTTGCATCAAAAATGAATATACCATCATCTAAAATAGACAGCCCCTTCTTCCATCCATTCCTACATCTATGTTCAAGGCATCTGATTCCTCTATTGCTCTCCAAGAATCTGTAGATTCCAAAACCACTTCCTTCCATGAATTCCTACACAAAGCATCAGTCACAACACTCCCCATTCCTTAGGTGCAGTAGATCTCAAAATCAAAATCCTAGAGAGAATTCATCCACCTTTATAACTGCAAGTTTAGATCTCACTAGGAAAAGATATACCTCAAGCACTTGTGATCTATGAAGACCACAAAGTGCTCCCCAATGAGGTAATGTACCCAAAAATTTAGCTCAAGCATTACCACTACTAGCTCAAGATCTTGGGTGGCATAGTTACATTCATGGATAAATTACTACCTAGTAATATAGTAATTCACTACTGATTGGTGCATCAACACACACCACAATCCAAGAAGGGAAGCATCACAAAACACCTCAAAAATCTCTCCTTGCTCTAGAAACCTGAGCACTGGGGGACTAACCAAATTCCCCTTTAGATAGAAAAATGATGCCCGAATCTTCTCTCTACACACTTAATTTTGGACTATTATGGGCAGGGTTTTCAACAGAGATACTACACGAGAAAAATCAGGTACGAATCTCTAGTAACATCCTACCAGAATGATAAAACTATGAACCTATGCCACATTCTTGGGTTCTTCTCAAGAAAAAACTACCTCAACCTTTGAAGGCTCCACAACTACATCCTGACGAGACACCACATGTACAAGGTATTGTACCTCCCATGTCCAAAACTTAAACTTAGACATATTTCCATAGAGATGGTTGTGTCGAAGGACCTCTAAGACAGTCTTCGGATACTCGTTATGATCCTCCTTCAAATTTGAGTATATTATGATGTGATTGATGAATATGATGATTAATCAGTATTGGAACTCAGGAGGGACAGAGTTCATAAGACCCATGAACACAGCCGGTGCATTCGTAACTTCGAACGATATAACCATGAACTCGAAGTTCTCATACCTGTACCTAAAAGTTTTCTTAGGGATGTCACCCAATTTCACCATAAACTAGTGATACCCAAACTGTATATCGATATTAGAAAACTAAATTTATCCCCTAAAATATTTTGAAATATCATATATCCTTAGAAAAGGGTAATAGTTCTTGAATGTTACCTGATTCAGCCTCCAGTAGTCTATATAGAGCCTTACACCACCATATTCGTTTCTCACAAAAAAGACTGGAGAACCCTATGGCAACACACTGGTCCAGATAAATCCCTTCTTCATTATATCATCAATATGGATCCACAACTCTTATAGCTCATAAGTAACCATCTGATAAAGAGCCATCAAAATCAGAATAGCACCATGATATAAGTTTATCCTAAACTCAACGTCACATCGAGGAGGTAGAGTCACAACCCCCTCAGGGAAAACATCCATGAATAAAATGACAACTCCAAAAACCTCCACCATCTCAACATCCACTGATTCTACTTACATCTTAGCCAACAAGAAAAAGAAAATTCACCATGCACTGACATCCCATTAGACTACAACACTCTCCAATGAAATTCACACATTTTCCATCCTTCTCTGAAAATACGAATCTTCACTGGAAGTATTCTATGAAATAATGCACAAAGTAAAACCATTCAATTCCATGGATAACAATGTATGGATGCATCTATAGAAGAAAAATATCTCCACTGGGCTGATGTAGCCCCAATATCAGTCTATATCCCCAGTTAACATCAAACAAGCTAGTCTGACCTTCGACTGGTGAACTCAACACCCAAGGAATGTAAAGTCTCTCTATTTCCAATCCCAAATCATGTGATAGAACAGGTGAAAAAAAGAGTGTAAAGCTTCTGAATCCAACAAGTTGAAAAAAATAGTACTGAACAAAATGATTGTACCTCGAATGATCTCTAACCCTGCTAGAACTGCTAACTCTACGAAATGAAATTGAACATTCCCATCTCCTCTTCCCCTTTGCTATTAGACAACTCTCCAAACATGCTTGGTTCGAGGTCCCTATAGAAGGCCCTGATGTCGGCCTCTGCCTACCCCATCTCCTCTCGGTGTTGTAGGAGCTTGTTTTCCCTACTATTGAAATGACCTGGACAACAACTACTGCTAAGGTGGGCGCTAGACCTACCCCCATCTACCATACTAAGCTTCAACTAGGAACTGACATTGAAGGTGCATGCGTAATCCACAATCAAAACACCCTGGTCCCAAACCTATGGGAAAAGGATGAGGAACCAATTTTTGGAACTAAATCTGCTGGGGTCGGCTCCCCGCCGGCCAAAACATGGAAGGTCCTGACACCAGAGACCTTATTCTAATAGCCTTTCCTTTTAAAGAACTCAGTTGGCTCCCCTATTGTGGTATATCTCCTCATGAGTTCATCAATTACACTATTTCATCCTTCTTATGAATATCTACGTATGTTAGTAAGGTTAAGGGAGTAACCACGTACTGGAGGAAAGGACAGAGTGCCTCCTCAAAATGTATCATCCGAGACTCCTCATCTTGAGAAAGATCTGGAGAAAAGTGAAGGATATCCTTTAAATTGATCCCCAACTACCATACCGATATACTCCCCTTATTTAGGGAGAGTATCTCATGTTTCTTCTCATCCTTCATCGTCGAAGAGTGGAATTCTTCCAAGAACTCTTTCTCAAAGTCAGCCCATGAAACATCAGTCTTCTTTATCTCCACTAGGTAAAGAAACCACCACTAATGTGATGATCCTTTCATCTAGCTCAATTACAGTGGAATACAGTACTCTGTCGGATCCTAGATCAAGATGAAAGTGATCACTAGCTCATCAAGACACCTCTATGTCTCCATGTACGAGACACTGCCCTGGTACTTTCCAAGAGTCTATCGCTGAAAAGAATGAGGCCTCTTCTTCCACTAATTGTCTTCCTCCTCTTCATCAACTCTCTACTGATCATCATTATTGTCTAGTTGAGCCTCTACTACCAAAGCCACTCGTGGATGATGACCGGATGCCATAACTGAATTATAAAAAAGGAATTCCTAATCCTGAGTAGTATGAATTTTTTATAGATTCATTTTAACTCATTGTTTATTTTTATTTCCCAAAAACACAAAAAAACAAGGAATCAAGTCATCATGATGAATGTTCCTTTCATGTTGTCTCTACCCCATGATCGGTGTAGCCTCACTTAGTAATTATGAAATCTTAGAGTACATTCATCAGATCATCGAGGGCCTCAAAATCCTATGTCTTAGCCATACTTCCCTGACCTATGTCATGCACCCAGATCGCCTAACACTGTTGCCTACTAACTGATGAAATCCTCAATATGCCTAACTCCAAACTCCATAATATCTCTCAACCATCACATCTAATACCATTCTGTCATGAACAACCTTATTCAAGATGAATGAAGGGATTTCCAGAGGTTGATACCTACCTCCCTCAAGATGAATGAGATATAAGAGCCCCTAATTCCCTCATCCAATTGGCCCTAGGGTGGAGACCAACACCAAGGGTATACAATAAAACAAAAATGGGAGGAATTACCCTTTTATTGTAACCATGATCAGTAGATAAGATGTACCAACCTTAAACCACTCTAAGAAACTAATATATAAACAAACCAAAATCCATCCCACGTGAATGTTCAAATTAAACCTTCTAGGAGTATAAAGAAAACTCAAAAGTAAGTACCAAAATAAAACTAAGAAGTGAAATAGACATTTTACCCACCTTCAAAGGTTGTAAGGTCCAACATGGTCCTTATAATCTCCCTAGAAACCAAAAAACCATTTTATATACACAGGGTGATCGTACAAGTATTATCAGAATGAAAAAAACCGAAGTCACCCATGCCCAAGTGAGATAATCATACTAATTCCCCTTTGAGAAAACAACAAAAACCCAAAGTCACCTAACAATGTATAATATCCACCCCAACCTTACCAAGGCATTCTCACCAAAAACGCAAGTCATGTAATGTAAAGTAGTAAGCACATCGATATTTGGGTACCCCTCACCACTTCCCACTAATTAACCACCCACCCCTAATGGTGAACGTCCTAACACTACTATGCTAATCCCCAACCCCCAATTTCACAACCTTCCCACACACATCTGGTTCACATACCACATAACATATTTCCTATAATCACTTGGGCCACAAACCACAACCCCATCTCGAAGACACCTGAGAATTCTCAGACAAGTCATCTCGAAGACACATGGGAAGCACACCTTGCCCGTAGACACCTGGGGCTCACAACCACACCACAACCTGCTTGAAGAGTCTAGGGATACCAATGCCTAGAATATGGAGTAATGAAGATCCATAACCATTCTTCCATCTAAACACCAGGATTTTGGGAAAGGACACCCTCCCCCATAACAATGGGGGTGTCCATAACATGGTTCCCAACACGAGTGGGGTACGTATATAAATCATAAGGAACTACATGTATATATATAGGTACCAAACACTCATCCCAACCTATGGGTTTTGAAAACAACAACCATCCCACCAAAAACTACCCTTGCTACCTCCTCTAAAATCACGTATCATAATGAATGACAGTCACTTACAAAATTGATAAATGAATGTCTCTTCACTACAATCCACCACTTGAAACATACCCCCAACCAATTCAGTTATGCAGTTGCTATTCTGCATTATCAATTTATTCATTTAGTTATTCCATCCCTACTTGGGACACTACAAAAACCCAGCAGACATTATAAGGCGAAGAAACCCTACCAACCACTACCAAAGCCTAACAAGGAAATAAGGGTCGAGGTAAAATTATCCATTCTAACACCCATTCATAAAATAATGGTATCTGGAAACACCGAGAAAAAGGCCCATGTAATGTAACACCATACTTCATCAAAATAAACACTTATAAACCATTTTTGGTAGCCCCGCTGCACAAAAACACCATTCCCAACACACCCCTAAACATAAACATGAAACAACCTAGTCATGTAGTCTTGCTGCCCAACCACTGCCTAGATGCAGTCCCACTGCATAAAAAGTTCATCCATTCCACAATCCACCAATATCTCAGCCTGAGACACCATCACACCACCCATACTACCCCATACACACAACCACACTCCCTACTAGAACACCACGCTACCAGTATAATGAAAAGGATAGAAAAATCACACATAGCAAATAACCACCCCAACAAGGAAATGTTTATTCAGATTTAGCAAACTGTCATGCTTTCATTCTACTTGATAAAATAGGGGTTATCACAGACCAAGTTTGATGATAGGGAATCCAATTATTTAATCGAATATATGTGGTTAACCAATTTCATAATCATACGGTCATTCATATAGTATAAAAAATAGTATCCAAAAGCCATACTGGTGCACAAATTGATACCACCAATGACCATGATTTTATGAAGTCATACAACCCTTAAAAAACAACATAGATCAAGGATAACATATAAAACAAAGCGATCATCATCATATTTCCAACCCATATTTATTACTTTCTATTATCTTCCTTAAATATGTGTCCAACCACATTCAGAAGAGTACCAGAGTACACCTACCCCACATGATACCCAATTAAAAGAGAGACAAAGTAAATCCCTACATGGAATAATATAGGATCAAAAATTCCTCTATACGCCAAAACAAGGGGTCACACGAGTAGCATAAAGGACTCTAGGGGAAAACAAAATGATTATTACATCACGGGATCTTGACTCATCGAGGAAGAATGTTTCTAGGCACACTAAGAGAATTTTTAAGGGTTTAAAGAAACATAGGATTTCATATTTATAAAGGGAAGATCCTAAGTGTATGGGGGAAACTATTTCAATGGCCATTAAAGTGGGATCGCAATCAAGACCACATGGTTTAGGAGTCAAAGAAAGAATCACATTTTTAGGAGATAAATACCCTTTAAAATAGCTGATAAAACATTAAATACAACATTTAATTCATTTAACAAAAAATGAAACATCAAAGGGGATAAACTAGAAAAACTAAAAATGACTCACCGTTGGGTGAGTCACAAACCTGAGCCATTTACTACTAAATCACTGATAGATGAGCCAACGATGATAAGCTACAAATGTGAATCGCTAATAGCGAGTCACCACCACGACTCCCTGAAACCTAACTCACCGACGCCTCGACCTACTGCTTCCAAAACTTTTGATGACCCTACTCACCGATACCTCGACCTAACGACACCCAACCTATAGACACCCAAAATACTGATGCCTCTACCTACCGACTCCCAACCTACCGACGCCTCATCCAACTGATACATTGACCTATAAATTACCTAAGTCATAATGATGAGCTACCAATGGAGTCCTACTGACACTGAGATACAGAAATAACTCACTGATGCATGACTCATCGATGAAAAACCAATAAAAATTGGAGAAATCTTGAAACAAGCCACCATTGCCTCCCAAAACACCCCAAACACTGGATTTTGGAAAAGTAATGAACTAGGGAGGTTTTATCCATTACAAAAATAAATTTAATTTAATTATTATATTTAGGTAAAACAATTTTTTCTGCATTAGAATGTTTTTTCACAAGAATATTTTCTTTATTTTCCAATGATATTTATTTTCTTTTTTAATTAATTGGTTATCAAATAAGTAATTATATATTAAATTTTAAACCAAATATTTTCATAATTTAGATAATAATTTTTATACCTACCATTCCAATGGATAGGTGTTAACTATCATATTAATTAATAATATTTTAATAATAAGCCATGTTTCATTTAATCACAGTGTTGTGTATAACACAAGAAATGTTTAGTGTTATGTGTAACATAAGAGAAACTCATTGTTGTGTGTAATAAAAGATAATATATATATTTCATGTAATAAAAAATACATAATAGATTAAATTTATCTGAAAAAATCACAAAATCTCAGGGTGTTACAGTCTTATAGGTAATGAAATATTTATGCATGACAAAATTATTTTTGAATTACCATTTACATCCAATAAGATTTATTTTGGATGTAGGTTATACAAGATTCCAAAATTTATATAGGATTATGGAATACATTTATGAGTTCGTAAATTCATTTCATTTTATAGATTTTGAGTTGTTTACTACCTATTTTTAGGCTAGAGGATCATTATTCTCAATTAATAATGTGTCACCTTATTTTTTAATAAGAAAAACTTATTTAACTGGTTCTATAACATCCTTTGGTTACCTATGTATTACTAGTGTATCCTGAAAAAATTATTCCCTATATATTATAGAGTCTATTCCTATTCAAAATATTGTGAATTTTTTACCTTGAATTCACTTATGTATATCTTTCTCCCACCATATCCTTTAGGGATTTGATCCATTTCAAGAAATATAGTCCATATCTTAATTTTAATTTTTATATTAGAGGGATTACATAGGAAATATGTTTTTTTTGTTTCCTTAAAATCACCCAAAAACAATGCACTTCATTCCCTTTGATGAAAGTTTGTTCCCTATATTTTAATTGAAAAAAAATTTTCATCCCCATATAAGAATATATAATAAAATGGGTGTATTCCCATACCATAAATCATATGGGATCCCATATGTTACCTTTTTTATCACATTATTTAGTGTAAAAACCGCCAATTTCTATTTTTATCTCCAGAATTTCAATAAAATACATGCATCAATCATCATAGATCTCACTATTTTACGGCTAGGTGTGATTCATAATTTTACTAACACCATTCCCATGAGGTATATAAATAGGAGTGAGCAGATATATTATCCAAAACACTTCTTAAATAAACTATGAATGCTTTATTAATATAATAAATTCCTTAATTTAACCAATGTTTCTTTATATTCTTACCTAGTTAATTATCTAATTAAATATTATATTACTTAAATTTCTCAAAGGAATATTATTCATGCATCAATAAGTATAAATATAAACATCCACTGATGTCATTTAAAAATTAAATTAAGTATGGGAATCTACCTCAATATTCTACTAAAAATGATTGAACTACATATTTGTGATCTAATTATTGAAACATCATGGATCTATCACCTTTATCACAAAAATTAAATTTTTTATTTTATATTTCAAGGAATCATGACATATATTCAATGGTATAACTTAAATAGATCTAAATAGAAGTACTATTGTAAAAAAAAATTAACACTATTGGGTTATATGACTAATTAAACAATATAATAAATGGGTGTAATATGACTCATGTGATTTGGATCATCATTTATTATAAACACATGATTTTATAAATAAATTATATATAAACAATAATTTAAATTTTCCATTCCATTACATATATTGTATTTATAAAAGAAACAAATTTTATTTTTAAATATGAAATAAAAACCATTTATAACTATAATCAACACATAAATTATATTATTTGTAATACAAGAAACACAATAAAGGTTTTAAAATATAATAATCATTCAACTATGCATAGTGTGATGGTAATATTGTACTACTAATTCTAAAAAAGTATCTTTATTAATATATCAATGATATAATTCACCTCTTGAAATGTTTTTGAACCCACATATTTATCTATTTGGATGCAAATGTGTGAGCTAAAATATATATCCAATACCCAAGATATAGAAACCTAAATATTTCATTTAATGGAAAATATATCTAAATTAAAAATTTAATGTTGATTCTTCTTCATCGCATTTCAATTATTTATCTAGTGGCCTTCCATATTCAATGTAAACAACCTATAGCTCACTAATTTTACTCAAAATATCTATCTTACTAGCAGAAAATTATATAGATAAATTTAGATTTTATCATGAAAATTTCCCTTTTACATTGACCTTATTTTCATTCACCAAAATAATTAAAGATTTTATATTATTAAAGTTATTATAATCATTGAAAACATTGGATAAATGATCTAGAAGTGAATTATCCGTATAATTCATGTTAAAAAATAATGAAACTAAAGTAACTGGGTAGTATGGATGACCAGATTTTTTTGGTATTTTCCATAAATCAAATTATGGTTGAGTGAGGACCACAAAAATGTCACACTTATGGTAGTGACAGACCATGAACCTAAGGATAAAACCAAAAAATAATCATACATACATACTTTCAGAAACATCATGCTCCCTATTAGAATCAAAATCCAAATCATCATGCAAGAAATTAGAATGAAAACTGATACTATTTTTTTAGCTCACATGATATTTTTGATAGCATGATGATCTGAACATCCAATACATTCTCCATGAACTTATTATAGGAATCCTAATTTTACCTACTAGATACTTGAGGTGGATAAGTAAGTAAAATGGACAATATGACATATGATTTCATTTCTTGTCATAGAACCACACATAAGATACTATAAAAAGACCTGAAAATTTTACCTATAAAGAAAATTTATTTATCCAAACATAAATAAAACAAGAATTAATTCACGATGTCTCTTTTCATTACTTATCTATTGTAAAATAACTATAACTGATTAATAATTTTTAATAATTACTAATTGACATAATTAATTGATTAATCATATATATATATCCTAATATTTTTATTAAATATTAATATCCCTCAAAAATATATTTGATATACTCAATAACATAGATATTATATTTATAAAGGATTCATACTTTTATTCTTGTATTATTGACTACAATTATGATACTATTTTGGTTTAGTGAGGATAAAACCTTCCCAAACATAGTTGAAATGGATACTAAAACTCTTTGGAATAAGATACTACCATTAATTTAAATTTAATAAAACATATATAAATATAATATAAAACTATTTAAATTTAATTCAAACATTCTCTTCTAAAAAATATTTATTGATATCCCGTAGAATTAATTAACAAGCTCCTTACTCCTAGGATAGTCTATGGGTTATATAAATAACCAAAGACATAGTTTGGAGTCCTATTTGATAAATAACCATATAGAAACCTAGAATTAAAATATAAAAATAAATCTAGGAGATAATTTATGGAGTTTCACACAATGATGGAATTGTTACACATATGTAACAATTATATTGAACCTAGAAATTCAAAATTTGGGAGTTTATAAAAATATTGATGATTTTTTTTTCTATAATAGGCAATTTTAATAGTCTTGGAATGATATTTTGATAACACCATCATATTAAAAAAGTTATGTTTAACCTTGGGTGGTATTTTGGTTTTTATGAGGTGTTTTTAAATTATATGAAATTTTAGTGCTAGTATAACTAAGTTAATTAAATTTTTATTTATGTAATTACTTTTAAATGTTTTTTATAATGTAAATAATTTTATTTTATGACATAATTGTGGTGGAGATGACCTAAAATATTAGATGATGAATGAAACTACATTTTTTAGTAGCCAATTACACGACTAAAATTAAAATAATTCAATTAAATAGGTTATTTTAATGAAGATTTAATTGATGGATGGTTTTGAGGAAATTATGAAAGGGATTTTATGTGGAAAATAATGATTCTATTTTGAAATATTTTCCCAAATATTGAGTATTTCCCCATTTTCTCTCCATTCTATAGAGTCTCTAAAATTTATACAATATAAAGAACTATAGAAAGATATGTATAAAGAGTATAATATTGATGAATGATCATTGGAGGTTTGAGGCTTGAGGTTTTAAGTGGATTGATCTAGGTAACTTAAGATTATTATCCTTTATATTTATACATATAAATTTAGTACGGTTTTATTCTTCCATGATGGGTAGATAATTCATAATAATATAAGCTGAATATTATGTGGTAAATTAAATATGTGATCATAATGTAATTACATTAAGAATAAATGTGATGAACATAATATTGTTGGAATAAATTCTAATATTAAATATTTCAAATGATTATCCATTTAGGATATGAAAGGCTACTGATTCAAATTTGTGAATAGTGGAAATGATAAATGGAAATTTATGGGAATATATATTTTATGAATATATAGATAAAGTATATGAAATTATAGTGGATTAATGGTTGATTTAATATTAGGACAATGAAGGTTTTAGAATATTAAATATTAGGATTATTATGATTGGATGAAATGAATAAATTAAAATTTATTGATTATTTTGATTTTATGACATGATGATTTTAATATGTAATATTATTATAAATTAATTTATGAATATTTTAAGAAATTATGTATTGAAATTATGATATAGAAACATTGATAAGGTTTGTAAATACCTAAAGTGGAGAGAGGAGCAGTTTTACAAACAATGGCATCAGTCATGAAGAATCTACATGGGGGTCATAAATCCTCTTTCATGTTTTATCATATGTGACGATGCAATGTTGAGTGATGAGGTTGTGTGTTACATGTAATACATGGAACAAAACCCTGATTTCATTCAACATTATAGTATAGAAATTTTGTTGTTGTGAGTTACCTAGGTTTGGTGTATATTTTACATAGTTCATGTCAAATTAACCTCGGGAAACACCAAATTTTTCATGCTTCATGCCACTTTATTCGTTCCACTACATTTATTAAGGTTTATATTAAAGGTAATATTATGATTTGATAGTAATTATGAAATTATAATCTTATTCAAACCCTAATATAAACCACTCTTATTTTTTTAAGTATAGGTGTGACCATAGAAACAGTGCGGTACATAGAGATACATTATTGAAAAGGGTTTCATGATATTTATTAGGTAATTATGAGGTTATAGATATTTTTTATAGGATATGATGAATTTTTATTATTAAATTATTCTCTCCCTTAGATCTTGAAATAGTTTATCTAGGTGAACTCTTGTTGTATCTATGAAATGTGGTCATATTCTTTAGAACCTTTGAATAGGTGGTTTCCTAGGTAAGTGATAAAATAGATGGTGTGGGTCTGAATCCATTTTGAATGGCTGTATTTGTGGGATTAATGGTTAAATGTATTTTATTCTATTGATAGATACAATAGTGTACATTATTCTCATGGAAATATGATATTTTTAGGGGAAAACCAACTATGTATAATTATATTATCACCCATACTCTATAAAAAATATTTTTCATATTATCTAGATAGAGTTGTTGGAAGTGTCTGAAAACCATATATTTGGACACCAGAGACATACTGGTGGAGGTGGACTATATTTTCCTTTCTTGACGTATAAAGGATATGAAATTATTTTTAATTATTTTTTTCAACTCTTTGTGTTGTATTTATATGACATGAAATTAATTTGATATAAATTTTTCTGGTATTGTGATTTGGAATTACTTCAAAAATAATCACGGTGATATAGATTTTTTTTATAAAGGGTAATGGATTCCATATATGTGAGATGATATACCCTTGGTGCTAGTTTACAACATACTACTTATTGAATATTTGATTTGGAAGTTATGATTTTTGTAATTTCCAATTTAAATGGATTTATAGTGGGGATAAGTCATGATGGTATTAGACTGAGTGTTTTTTTAATAGTGTTTAGAGTTAGAACTATTGGGGATTACATGGTCCATAATACAAAGATATTACTTGATTTAAGTATGTGAAGTGGGTATGAGAAGAAAACATGATATAGAATTTCCCCTATAATCTATGTTTGGAATCTATATGGTATGAACCAATACTTAGGGTATAATATACACACTATAGGGTATATATGTAGGTGTGTATTTAGGAATCATGAAGACTCAGGTCATGATGATTGTGTGTGTCATTTGTGGGGTGATTCTTCCTATGTGAGTAAATAATGTTGTAATATTATTTTTCATTCCATTTATATATCTCTATATTGAGGTTGGTTTATATTTATATCTATTTATATTTTGAAATTCCATAATAAAGTTTAACTTGGGGAGGTGTATCAAAAACCTATAGTCATACATCTGATAGTAGAACCAAAAGGTATATATAATTATGATACCACCTTGAGTGTGTTCCAAATAAAGAAGTTTCTGAAATACGAGGGATCTATTTCCATTCAAGTGACTGATTATTGGTTTTAATAAATAGATATATCCTTTTAGATGATCTAGATAGGAGACAAGCACTATATTCCATTAATAATGAGTATTTCTTGCAAGGTTCAATGTGTTACAGGTTGATGAAATACATGTGATATCTTGATGGGTTTACAATCAAACAGAATCTGTTTTAGTAAATTTGAGACAAGTGATGTTTTTAGAGAATCTTAGACTTGGGTGATAATAAGAGTTTTATGTTATATTATTGGGAAATTAGCCTTGTTCGAGTGATTAGTGAGAGCTTTATGGTGTGGATGATTTTTCCATGAATTCTTGGAAGGTATTTTCTTAGAGTGGAGATAGAGGTGGATGTTATTTATTTTTAATGTAATAAAGGTTTAAGAGCGGAAATGGGAATCAACTGTTTGTGTAATGCCATTTGTATCGCATAGTCAGTAAATTGACATCTTGTGGAACATAGGGATTTTTGTATCTATATTATGGTCAATTGGTTCAATGTTGGTTTTTTTCTCCATATTTTCAAATAATTTTTTTTAGAAGAGATTGATTATTGACCGTCAAACATGTCATTTTTGTCTCTATTTTTTGTAGTAGTTTATAAAAAAACAAAAATTTAAATGGAAATTGGGACAACATCAAAATGAATTACTAGAAGCGAACATCATGGAGGAGCTAATAGTCTTTAGGGATAGAGAGATTTCCAAATAGGACATAACGGTAGATAATAGGTACAATGTGTAGTAGGAGTAACTAGAACAAAGAAAATTCCAGATGTATAGGATTAATATGTAGTGGGCGTTGAGAATAAGAGGTGTTGGTTTGGGTTTCATTATAAATATGGATTTTTGAGAGAAATAATTTTTTTATGATGTTTCCTTTTATCATCAATAAATAATTTATTTATTTATTTAAGTAATAGTTAATTACTTAGGAAAATTTGTGAGAAATAATTAATGTCATAAAAATATGACATGATGATTAGAGAATAACATTTTTTACAACATTATTAATCTAAAACTCTCTTATAAAATTTCCAGATGAAATGGTTTGGATGAATAATGATGGGTCTAATATGCAAAGATATATGGATGAATTCTTCCAAATCAAGGAAATTAAAAAGATAAAAATGTCTGAGGTGATTAGGTGAATGGATGAACCAAATTTTTATCCCATTGTACACATAGTTACATCAGATAGTGAAGATCACAAAAATAAAGATTGATAGTTATTTTCTATTCCTTAATGTTTCTAACATTATGGTTACTAAAACTTTTCTTTGTTCAAGTTGAAATAAATCTAACCAGATAGGGAAGCAAATGATGTTTATTGGATGAACATGCTTCAGATGAAGAAGAATCAAAGGAAAAAGTATCATATGGAAAATATGAACCATCTTTAGATACAAGAAACATGTAAAGAAGTATATGTTGAAAAATATTTGTGAATACATAAAACAAATAATGTTAAATGATCATAAATAGATTTCCAAATGACCAAAAAAATTTCTATGTCATCAAATGTTTTTAAGAAAAGGAATCAGATAGAATTTTCCAAGATGATCCCTTCTGATAGAGAAAATAAGAGACACCTAATAAAGAAAATTAGAAGCCATAATATGGATTAATATAATGTTATGAGAATAAGGCTTCAGAGTAAAGTTAATGGATAGAGTATTTTGAATTAATTCCACCAAAAAAATAATTTTGAGTGAAATTTTTTGAGTTAACCGAAAAACTATGTTCATACAGAGCATTACCAGAAAAAATAGTTCCTATAGATATGATCAAATATAGCTTATAAATAAAGTCAACAGAAAGAGTTCCATGAATTCATTCGATAATGTGATGAAAGGTCATAATACATAATTTTATAAAGACGAATCATACAAAGGGTTAAGAATATTTACAAATTCTTTTATAATGTCATACATTGGGATAATATTGAGTTTCATGTTCAATGATTCAATATTTATAAATAGAAGATTTTTATTCATGTAGGATTTAAAGAAGGTTTGAAGAGATATTTTCCTCTGAGATATAAATAATTTTCTAAAAATAATGTTGGTTTCAATTTTTATGTTGGATTGAAGGTGTAAAACTAAAAAAAGTTGAGTGGGATATTAAAATTTCTAGTGGGAACTTTGAATTTTATGATCATTCCTCTCCCTTGACATTTATAGAAACAATGCCTATAGAAAATGGGGAAAGGATAATTGTGAATCTGTTGTTAGTACAGTGTGAATTACTGAAGAAGTGAGGTGTAGACTAAAGGGTTTGAGAGATCATTTTATCTCAACATCAGACATAGTTGCATCAAATACATAGGGTACCCTATATATGATATTGGGCATAGTGGTATTAAAGATATAGGTACCAGATGAAAGGTATCAGATAGATGTGTACTAGATGAAGTATACTAGAAATATTATATCATACAGAGTATACCAGATATAGAAATACTGAATAAAATGGTTTTTGAATCGATAGTTTCATATAAAAAGTTTAGTAGGAATTTCATTCTCACTACTATTTAATAAATTTAAGAGGAAAAAAAAGGAACTGGTAGGAAGGAAAGTGTGATGAAATTTTAAGCAGCACATTGAGAATATATTGAAGCCTATTGGTGAAGGTTCCTTTACTGTTAAAAAATATGTTTTATCATTTTATCTATATGAGGAGTGCATACACTAACAAATGAATATAGTTCTATGCAAGTGATTAATATTCCCTACTTACTATAAAACAATAAAGTATTTTTTTCTAGTGGTTCTATGGTCTTAGATTATTTAAAATTTTAAATGGCTATAAACTCTTATTGGGTAGTGAGCCTTGTAAATACTTGTGTTCATGTGTGTGTTTTTTTTGTTTTCTAGAAGTTTTTATTCACAAAAACCATAGGTGAAGGTTGTTTTTAAATTAGAAAACATAAAAGGAACTGATAACTGATTCGCCTCCCATCTGAATGATCACATGGATCTTTAAAATTCCTTTCAAATTTTATTATAGGGAGGTTTCCTTCATTGAATCCTTATTTTGTGAACTTTTAAGAAAATGAAGGATTCCATGGATTTTTGGAACATGGGTAATAGTTAGGGGATTCCTATCATTGATGGGAAAACTATCACATCTGGAATGATAAAATTTATAACTATCTTTTATCTATTGGATATGATGTTCTTGAAGATGCTACATATGTTTTTACTTCTCCGACTAAGGGTTCTACTTTAATAGCTACAACCATGAACAATTCGAATAATAATGGGCATGCGAGAAATTCTGAACTTTCCGCACTCTCCTTAAGAGAATTTTTGGGGATTAATAGAATTAGAACATCTAAAGGAATATGGGACAATTTGAAGAATATTTTTCAAGTAAGTAGAAAATTAATGAATTAAAAGTTATATATTTGGATATTGAAGTATGTTGAAGTCAAAATGGAATATTATGAATCTATTGGTGAGTAATTTATATGGGTTAAGGACATTGTTATCAGCATAATATTTTTTGGTCAAATATTATAATATTCAACCAATGTTAAAAAATATATTAATTATTCTTTAAATATTTTATTCCAAGGTATGATATTTAGAAGATAGAGATCTGGAAACTCTCTCTCGATGATTTAAATAGTATTCTCATAACATATGAAATGTAAATAGGGAAGGGTATCAAAAATAAATAAAACATTTATCACAAAATCTATTTAAAATCTATGAATTATAGAAAGTCTAGGAAAGTTTCCAAGGAAGAAGTTAGTGAATTTTAAATTGAAGAGAAATTAAGTAATATTTTGAATGAATTCAGGTATTTTTTATCTAAAAAGGTTAAAATAGGCACATAAAATTATAAATGAATGTTATCATTGAATTGATTTAGTTGCAGAGCTATAGGAATTTTCACATCAAACTATCAAAGACTAAAAGAATATAAAGATAGTTATTAAGGATGTGTAAAGTGAAGAACTCTAAATAATAAAATAGAATAATCAAATTTCATTCACAATTAAATGATAATAGGTTCTACAAATATAAAAATATGTACTTTTTTCCCAAATGTAAGGATGATGATGATGGTTAATTGGAAGCTGAAAATTCTAGTGATGGTGGTACTGAGATGTTTCATATTGAAAAGGTAAATGATATGTGTTTTACTAGTGATTAAATAATAAACTATAATGAATAAGAAGAAGAAACTCATTTTTATTTATAATTAAAATATAATTTTGAGAATGTATATCTAATGTTGTTAAACTTGAGAAATAGAAAGAAAAATTTAAGAAATAAGATCAATCACCAAACAACCATAGATCATTTCTTGATGAAAAATCTATTTTTTTAAAAGATATCGACGATATGAATAATTTAAATTATGAATAGATAATCTTCAAAATCATTATTGAATAAAATATAAAGGTGATGAAAAAATTAATTGATCTTGTTCATGAAAATCTTTTTGAAGATAAGGAAGGAATAAAAAACATCCAAAAAGTAGTTTTAGAAGCCAGGGAATGTTATAAGAAGTGTAAAACATAAAAGGGTAAATAAATAACATCCTTATAGGTCAACAAGATGGTTGAAAATGTTCGTAAGAATAAAAAATTAAGGAGGACCATGTATATGGAAAAAATAGAAAAAGTCAAGAATTCCAAAATTTTTATGGAAACAAAGTATAAAGGAATAAAATTATACTACTAGAGACTTTATTAAGGATGAGAATAAGTGTAAACTAAAGTATAATATTTCAAAATGAAACAGAAAATTTGGTTCACAATAAGACTAAAAATTAATTTTTATTTAATTCTCTAAACCCTATTTATGGTTGACCAGGAACAAAAATAAACGGAACCCAAAATAATAGTTCAAAATTCAAAACATTCGCAACAACTGATAAGATCATGAAGCAGACTCATCCATAATAATATGAGTCAAGTCACTTACCTCCAACATCATGGTACCTTATCATTTTCACCATCTATCACCATTGTTGAGGTCGTCGTCCAACCACCATGCTATCGGAGAATGTCGAAGCCCGCTAAAGCTGCAGAAACTGTTGAAATATCATCGTCATCCCCCAACAAACTAGTGATAGAAACCACCAAAAAACCAATAAAGTTCAACTTCTCAAAAATCAATTGACATGGTACCCCCAAGAGAAACCTTATGGCCACCACTATGCCCAACTATGAAAAAAATGAACTATAACAACAAATCAAAAACTAACAAACATCAATAAATAGATCAGCCATAGATAAGGAAATTGGTACACAGATCTGGACTACATTCATGTTATAGAGGAAACTATGAATTCTATGGATATCAATAGTACTATTGAGGATTTGAGTATAATAAAAAATTGGTTCAATAATCAATATTTAAAATACTCCAAGTGGTATTGGAGGAAGAGTTTTAGAGGGATTTAACCCACTCAAAGAAAACAACCTAAAAATCCATTTTTAAAATTGAAAATGGATTTGGACCCTTGGAAAATATTTTTTCAAAAATTTTATTATCCTAGAAATATTTTTAAATGATTTATTATAATATTAATAGATTAAAAAAGTAAATAAAAAATCTCAAAATCTACTAATGAGGGAAGAAAAATGAAAATATAAGGTTGTAGTTATTGAAACTACCCTCAAGGAAATAAAAGGAGAAAAAACATAAATATTGGATTGTTGGTGTTATTTAAATATGAATGAATATTTGAAATTATTGAAGAATGAAAAAGATTATAAAAAAACATGAATTTTGAAAATTATGGGACACTCAAAATCAAAGGATTTGGGTTTTCTATAATTGGAAAAGTAATATTAGAATCAATATGTGCTTTATTTGTCGATGAGATTAAATAAAATATATTTCTTGTTTCAAAAAAATTTATGAATGAAAAAAAATTATTTAGAAGAGATGTATTTTTTGGTTAAAAGGAATGAATATGTTAATGTTATTATAAGAGGAAAATGAACCCATGGGAATATTTTTTAGGTAGAATATGTATAGGGTTCATGCTTTTATAACATGATGGAAAAAAATCAATAATGATATAAATGAATTTTATATTTGTGATGGAGGAATTTGAACATGTTGTAAGAGTGAGAAAAGTTTCTTAATGTTCCTAGAATAACAAGAAGAAGAGATCGGTGTTTTTTAATATTCTATAATGGGAAGATTTCGAATTATGTTTATAATAGGGTTGATATAGATACAAATAATCCCTTAGAGATTATTCATTCTGAAATTTGTGGTCCCAAAAGAAAATAATTGAAAAATGGAGATATATATATTATTTCCTTTGTTTATGATTTCACTCGTATTACATGTATTATTATTCTGAAACATAAATCATAGGAACTCAAGATGTTTAATAGTTTTTAAAGAAGCTGTAAAAAGGAATGTGGATATTTCATGATAAAAATTCAAATTGATAATGGCGTTGAATGTAAAAATTGGATTTTTTAATATTGTATTGAAAATCATTCCATTCATCATGAAATTTATGCACTATACACACCATGTAAATTGTTGTTTATAAATGAAATAATAGAATTTTGTTTGAGATGACCTAAACTATACTGATTGAACATGTTTCTTATTTATTATTCTAATGACAATCTATTAGTGTAACGATTCATATTCAAAATATATATTTCTATAGGAGAAACATTAATATAACTCTAAATGAGATATATTATAAAGAAACCCAAATTTTTAAAGTTTTTTGGTTGTTTTTAAATCCATAAAATATTAAAGACCAAGGTGGGAATCATATAAAGTTTTATCAAAGAGTTGTTGATGGTATTTTCTTTAGCTACCATCATAATGGTAGAGGATACATATGTTACCAAAAATTTTAGGACTGAGATGAATTTATAAAAAGAGAAAAAATAAGAATAGAAATCCCTTTTGAACTTGGATAAGGGAAAAATCATTTAATGGTCGAAGGAAAGAGGCATAAAAATAGAAATTTTAGTGGAAATATCCCATTAGAATATACCCATTACAAGTAAACCTAGTAAAAGTGTGTCCAAAATTTCTATGACAGGCCCAACACGAATCCAAAATCAAAAAACCCTAGACGCCTCCACCAAGCCATCAACACTGACTCTGAACTAGCATCCATATTCACCACTAGCCACCTACTCCTCCACTTAAGCCCAGCTAGAAACACCCCTTCCATAGGCTAAAGGACAAGTCCACCATTTGACAAAATCGTTGTTAATCCACTTTGACCGCCACCACAAGAATCTACACTGACCGGTCATGCCACCCAGTGATGACCCTCGCTCTCATCGTTGTTCTATTTCTCTTAATGGAAACCTGATGATTCCATTTCACCATCATCTCTACCGCGATGGCCCTCCATCACATCGCAACTCCTCTGCCGATAGAAACGCCCCATAGCCACTGAGCCCCCTTACATGAGGCATCTGATCGCTGATTCACCATGAAACTGCCGAAATTGACCAGATCTAGTCTAAGTCTTCATATCTAGACAAAATCTGGAATGCAATCTATTGGTGGAATGGGCCACTAATATGATGCACTAGGTAATCCACAAACCATGGCACGATTACACCAAAGAACTACCTGAATCCATTTTCCACTTAAGAAGCTACAATAGAAGGCCAGGGTACAAAATCCACCAGGAATCTGAGAGCTCTCGTCCAAAGCCAATAACCTTAAAAAAACTTATGTTATAACAAGGAAACTATAATTATTACTAAATCATTTGATTTGAAGGTGTTAAAAATAATCTTATAAAATTTTCCCATCCAAAAATTGATATAAAAAGAAGAAGATATGAAGTCATTTCTATTAAAAATTATGAAAAGTGACTTGTGGAAGTAATGATATTGAAGATGTACAAGATAAAGTTGTGGATTCAACCATTATATGTGATAAGGGAAATGTGATTTTATTAAATTTAATTATTATAAAGATAGTTGAGGTCAGATATATCAATAGAGATAATGGGAAATAGGTTAAAACTAAAATAATGTCAATGGTAATTTTACATAACTCTTTGTATTCATAGGTTGAACCAAGAGATGTTATAGAAGCCTTGGAGAATTGTGAGTGGAATGTTTCCATGAATTAAGTGTCAAATCAAATTGTGAAGAATGAGATATGGGAACTTTTTCCCAGACAAGAAAATAAGTATGTCATTGGAACAAAATGGGTTTTTTGAAACAAGTTAAATTCAAAGGGTGAAGTGATAAAGAATAAGTAAAGACTTGTTTTAAAAGGCTACACATTGGTTGAAGATATTGATTTAGATGAGACATTTTTCACTGTACCCAGATATAAAAAAAATCATAATATTTATTTCTATTACAATATAATTGAGATATAAGATATTACAGATGTATGTTAAGACAACTTTTCATAATGAATATCTAGATAATTATGTTTACATTACGCAACTTTGTGGCTTCTTTCTTGGATAATATTAAAGCTACATTTCAAAGTTGATCAATTAATTGTATTTCTTAGAAGAATCCCCTAGATCTTGGTATTATAAATTGGATACATTTATGGAGAATTTTAATATCATGAAAGGAAGAGTTGAAAACAACCTACACATAAATGAAAATAAATAATTTCACTCACTATGACTATTGGTATTCATTATATTATATTTACTAAAAATGAGAATGAAATGTGGGACAATTTTATGAAGGGATGAGGAAGCTATTTGAAATTTACATTCTAGGAATAATGAAATGCGTTCTTTGTTTACAAATATCTCAAATGAAAAAGTTATTTCTATATATCAATATATTTATGATAAATAAATTCTGAAGAAATTCAGTATGGAATATTCAAATCCTATTTCCTCAACAATTTCAATGGTAAAAAACTTTTCAAAATATGGAAAAGGAAATGAAGATGATCCTAAATAATTTAGAAAGTTTATTAGAATATTTTGATATCTAACTTCTTTATTTCTATATTTAATGTATGTTTTTTTATAATTTTTTCCTATTCTCAATGTGCACCAAAAAACACTCATCTTATTCCTATTAAAAGGATTTATAGATATATTAAAGGCACAATTGATTTTAGGTTCAAATATGAATTCACATGAAGGGTTCATATATTTGGCTTCAAAAATTAAAATTGAGATGGTTATGTTGATGAAAGAAGATCCACATCTGGTGGAGTATTCTTAATGGGAGAAAAATTTGAAAGATTACATACAAAGAAAAAATTTCATGTTACTCTCAATGGTACTTAAATTGATTATGTAGAAACATCTTAATATGTAACAACGTTAATATGGATAAAGGCACACCTGTAATATTTTTTAGTTTATGTGATGTTTCCCATTCTCTTGGGTTTTGATTATCATAATTGTATCAATGTCACAAATAATCTAGTTCAAAATTATATATATAAACACATTTATATTAAATATTACTATATTAAAGAATATTAAGAAAGAAATTAATTAAATCTAGAGGTTGTACCTACAAAGGAGAAATTTACAGATATGTTCACTAAACCTTTATTAAAGGAATAATTTTAGAAGATGAGGGTAATTATGGGTATTCAACCTCACTCTCTTGAAGGATAAGGTATTTTATATTTATCATGTTTCCCATATTTTATTTAGATAGTGTTATCAATTTGGTATATAATATATAACATAAATCTATCTATTTCTATGTGCTTTACTTGTTTTGCGACAACATGTATTTAAGTGGTGTTTTTGAAAGGGGTATGTTATTATGTAAGAATGTGTAAACTACACTAATAATTTTTGGAAGTGGATATAGGAAAATGACATTTAAATGTTAATTTTTTTCAATTATTTTGTGGTGATGTTATTTTTAAATAAGTTTTTAATTCTTATTAATCACTAATTTATAGATAGAATGGTCTATTTTAAATGATTATTTCTTCATACACCATGTTTTCTCACATAGGATTAAAATTATTTCATAATTTTCCATTGCATGAGTTTTATAACATCAATTATTTATGTTCCTTTTTTGAAAACAAAATCCAAAGGGAGATACTGTTGAGATGAAGAAGTGCTAGTTTGTGTTTGAATAGAAAGAAGACTAGTTGATAGAAACAATTTTTGTTTATGATGTTTGATTTTTTTTCATAAATATATAAGTTACAGAAGTAATATTTTCTTACCTATGATGACTAGTGATCTGGTTATGATTTAAAAAATATATTATTTGATCTCTGTAGAATCATATTTTAAAAATAAATTAAAATTTAGAACCATCCTATGAAGTCTTATGAAAACATGTTTTTACAAGAGAAATCTAGGTCTAATGGATGGAGATAAATAAATTAAGTCTTTAGAACAGAGACAAATGGATGGATAAAAATGTCTACGGTGATCAGATGAAGGGTTGAAACAAATGTTTTTTTAATTGTATTTATAATCACATCAGATATAAAAGATCAGACAGATAAATTCGAATGACTATTTTCTATTCCTCAGTAGTTCAAACATCATGAGTACTAAAAGTATAGAAGGTTAAATATGAGAGTTATTTTTTTTAGAAAAGTAAATAGATGAAGTTTACTAAATGAAAATTATAATATGAAGAAGTAGTACAATAAATTTTATCATATAGAGAAGATATGCGAACATTAGACAGATAAAACATGAAAAGAATTATTGATCGAAGAATGTTTGTGAAACATTATTAAATTATTTAGAAATGATCATACATTGATTAATGAATGATCAAATAATTTTTTCCATATCATTGGAAAAATATTTACATGAAAATCAATAAAATATAGTTTTATGAGTTGTATCCAATAGATATAGAAACACAAATTCATAAGATAATTAAAATGAGAAGACATCAGATAGACGGTTATGAATTATTTAGACCTAGGTTATTGATCATGGTTATTAGATAGAGGATTCCAATGAAAATCAACATGAAAAATAATTCTAGGTGAACAATTGTGAGTTAAACATACAATGAAATTATAAATGAGAATTACAAAATGAAGTAGTTCCTATATAGATGATATGAAAGTGATTCTAAATGAATTAATTAGTTATATTTCTAATAATTCGTCATACATGGTGTTACAAATCCATAAGATGTATTTTTACAATGATGAAACAAATTAAGGGTTTATGATCTATACAAATTCCTTTTAAAGTCTTTCATCATGATAATGATGATATGGATGTTCAATGATACAATAACCATGAATGGAAAATCACGATTCTGGATGAGATTTAAGGAAGGATTAAATTTTTTTTTACATAGATATATAATATTTAGACTACCTCCCAAAACAGTACCTATCATTGGATAAATATAAGAGAAGGAAGACAACGAGTCTCATATCCCACCTCCAATATTTGATGGGTTGGTGACAACCATTGAGGTTTTAATATACACACAGGTGAAAGACATTACCCTCTACGAATAACGTGATGAAAAGAGATAATATAAAACCATAATAAAACTCATGTTCTAGATAAAATAAAATATCTCAAGTACTTCAAACTAATGTCATAAAATTTAATGACTATAAAAATAAACTGAAGGAACCAAATAATATACTTGGAAGTAACCTTGAATCCCAAATAGTACTTTTTCAAATCCATGAGCTATTAATGACCCTCCCAATCACTAACCATATCTAGCACTCTTAAAAAATAGTTTATATAAATTTAGGTGAGCATAACATGAAAGCATAGTATGATCCTCCTCGCAGACACTCACACAAATGATAAGTAAAGCATACTAAATCATAGTGAACACCAAGTGAAACCAACTCATCACTAAATTTGGTATAATATGTTCCCAACCTCACTATGTACCTCTCACAAAGTATCACATTCAAGTGATCAAATAATATATTATCAAGGAAGGTACCGTGATTCAACATCCACACTAGTTTTCTAATCTACCCAAACTTTTCATGCTCTAATTCAACTCTCTCCAATAGTAAACCACCAAGAATACAACCAGGATAAAGTATCATATCATGGACCTTATGTATCAAAACATCTCAACATCATGAACCATGTATGTGCATCACATCATCTCATCATCCCAAGTAATATCGCTAGATAGTAACCGAGTAGTTCTTAGGATCCACCATGAACCATGTGTCATGTATTATACCTCAATCTATTACATCCCATTAAATACATCCCTATAATAATATATAGGATATTATATCCAAATATACAAGTGTGTAAAATAACCAAAATCTATTATAACTCTCTATATACATATTGGGATAGGTTACCACTATGTATACCTTCACATAACACTACAAGTATATGAGAGTGGGGAAAGAGGGGGTAGTCCACCATCTATTCATCACGAACCTAGATGTTGAGAAAAACACTCTTCTGGTAATGAACCAACACAAGTTATCTAGACAAGTCACATAGGAAGTTTTTCCACATGGTGAAGTATAACAAAGTGGAAGTAACATGTCATATGTTAAACCTTAACATGGAAAACCAAAAGGGTAAAATGAAGTATCAATAGAAAATATTCATGTGACACACAAAGTCAATCCAAAAAGGACAAACCCGAACGATAAAAATGAAATGTTTTAAAATGTCGTCACTTGACCATTTATCACATCCAAACCATCTTGATTTAAGAATGATGATAACAAGAGAAAACAACATGACACATAATTCCCATACCTTTACCCAAGTCCTATAAAACAAAATATAAAAATTCACATAAGAAAAATTAGGGTTTGAGCACAAATCTTAGTAAGATAGAATCAAATAATCTATATAAGTTATAATATCAATAATGAATAAGTTATAACATTAAAAAAAATCTCGTTTACAAATAATTTTCATAAATTAAAACCATTTTATAAAAAATTAAATTTGTTTTCATAAATGAATTCCATATTACCCAAATCAATTAATATGTTAAGTATAAAATAAAATAGGTAAGAAACCATGGATAGAGTATATGACAAGAATGTGAGAAAATAACCCTGAAATATCATCACATGATAAACCTATAATTAATGATAAATCACAAAATTTGGGATCAACCCAATATTAATACATGTTGTGCATGAAATAAAATACCCAATCCATGCCTAAGTTGGATGCAACTGATATAAAATCTAGTGGAATTACACACACTAAAGAGAAAAAAGCCTGTTGTGGATTTACACATAAAAATAGTGACAATTATATATCCCAAAACACCCAAGTTTACCTAATGTTCTAAGTTAATAAAAATCCATTTAAAACCATTCTAAAATTTAATAAAACATTTTTACATCAATGTATTTTTTTCTTTTGGTATTGAAAACCTATTTCAAAACCAAAACCACCTTAAAAATACATTAATCAAACACTTGGTGTGTACAAATTCATTTTTAAAGAAAGCCACTTTGAAAAAATTAATCTCATACAAAAAAATCTCAATGTAAAATCATTAATTTTAATTGAATAATAAAATTAAATTGAAATTTTCAAATATAAATTCACAAATTAACCACTTATATAGGGTCACCTATACCATGAATGGAATAAACCTAGTTTCCTTAAAAAATATTGGAAATAAGTACATCAACATATAAAAGACAAGGAACAAGTGAAAACTACATTTTATTGATAGAAAATATAAATCAATCACAATCCTATTCAAAAATGTTTCCAAAACCACCACCACTACCAATATATGTAAGGAAGAAGAAAGACTACATTACAAGGGAGATGCAATGAAACCATCACAAGAATAAAATGTTGAACAAGCAGATTTAGGTGAAGATAAATAAATAAAAATCACTCAAAAATCTCCCTAAGGATTAAGATGGAGACCAACTATAAGGACCCGACCTTAAAAAATTACTTAATCTTGAATTAAATTAAATAATTCACATTGAATATATTTTCAGGTTTAGAGTTTTAGAGAATTAGGACATAAATACTACATCTCAATGATTACAAATTAGACAAATCTACTCAGTGTCCATTTTTTCACAACGTAAAAACTCTTGAACAAAAGATTCATGTATAGTTCTTGTCTTAGACAGCATGACATTTCATTGATACCATCCTTGAACCTATTCCACTTTATGTCCTGTGAAAAACATTTCAAATAAACTTGGGATGAGCATAAAAATCTCAGTAAGGGTTATAACAATACGGAATGAAAACAATAGTCCATGTATACATAAGAATCAATGAAATCATACTTTACAAATAAAACATATACACTTTATCATACCTCATGAAATCATAAGATTTATGAATAACTTAATAGAAATCATAAGACATAAAGGTAACTTGAGGCATTCATAACATTATTATGCAGGGAGTAACCCTTATGGTTACATTTGGAATACCCATCATAGTATATTCCCTAAATATCTTCGGAGAAACCTTAGCATTTAACTCCTTCGCGTTACCCAATGCATTGGAGAGCTATATCGGGCTCACATGCCCATAGTTTATCACGAAACCACCCGTGTTCATAAACAATGCCCAAGAACCATAACATAATCATAGCACATAAATTAATCATAAAAGAAATATAAAATTCCCATATTGCAATAACAATATAACATTTTAAGATATTGAAATACTGAATCCATTCTAAAAACCATTTTCAAAACCATTTAAAACATTTAATAAAGAGAATTTTGAATCAAAATGTCCCATACCACTTTGAAGTTTTTATCATTTTAAACCATTAATATCCATATAAATAAATCCTTAAAACTATTTTTAAAACATTGATATTAATGAGAAATATTTATAATAATAAATCATTAAAACATTTAAAACGATATTTTAGTTAAAGGGTTTTTAACAAAATGAGAGACACTTGAATACATTAACTGAGGAATAAAATTTAATCAGAACTTTATAATATCATGAGAATAAAGGGATTCATGATATAATATTCCTAAGGACAGTATATACACTATATAAGAGTGAATTGGTGCATAATAACAATGAATTCTCAATAGAAATGTAAAATGAGATGAAATCCCTTATAAAGAAGGTATCCTTAAATTAAGGATAAATCAATCTCATAATTATGTGTGAAAAATATAAATACACCCTATATAAGTGGATATTAAGTGTAAAACAACCAGAGGACAATCACACATATTCATAGGATGACATATTCAATAACTACAAGTTGAACCCAAAGAAATCGAAATTGGGTTAAGAAGTTCCTTTGTAAAAATTTGACAGCCTAATGGTGTCACTTTAAAGTTCAAAAAACGAGTTGATGAGACAAAAAGGGTATCTCATCACTTGGAAATAAATTTTACATCAATAAGGATATATAAGAACATATCCCAACATAATAATATGTAAATTATAAGACCTAACAAAAAGAAGTCTTTTAAAAAGAGGAGGGTGAAAGGTTCCCTTACCGACTTGGGTAACTTTCGAAACGTACACCCCATGAAAGACGGAATATACAACATTGATGTAAATAATCATAAACTAAATTATATTACACAATGATTAGAATAATGGGCAGTACATACACCACTCAAATGAAATGGTGGAAAATGTATCATAAATCACACGGGAATAAAAGTGAGATGAAAAATCTCTTACGAAAACTCGGCAGCCTAACGACACCACTTAAAACTTCCAATAATGGATTTATGAGTTCAAATAGGGTCTCTCATAATATGAAAATAAAAATTAAATAATGATGAATATAAAATAACATCCCCAAACATAATAAATATGAGCTTAAAATAAATGACATAACACAGAGTACTTAAAAAGAAAGAGAGAGGTAGGATCCCTTACCTCAAGTCCGACTTGTCTTGTTCATTTATTTATATTTCTTAATAATAAACTTTGGTCAATTTATAATTTCTTAAGGGAATCCTTTAAAGATTATTATTCAATTCATATAACATATTATAATGTTATAATAATTGGTTAATAATTTGAGTTCATATCGGACGTTTTTGTCGATGTTTGGTGCATGAGTCAAAAATGAACTTGTTTGAAAATGATTGTCCTTGTATTTATAAGTAAATCATCTCCAGAATAGTATTAATGATTTAAATATCATATATATCCATTAAATATTCATTTTATACTATTCCATAACATTTTGAGATAAAAAGAAATGAAATGCACCGTTCATGGAGACGGTACGCCGTATGTACGCATGAACGCTACTTTCATTTCTTTGTCATATTAATGGAATTAAAAAAATAAATGAGATATATATATATTATAATTCCAGTATAATATATATGTTATATATATCACATATTTTCATTAATATCATTATTTATACATTCCATGTATTGCATGAACGAGTCACATCACTTGTGGGGGTCGTAGTCCACACTTCCTTGTATGAAATTATCGCATTTTCACAACATGAAAAGCATAAAGGTATGTTTTAAATATAAAATACAGAAGAATATAGAGGAAATAAATATAATAAATATCATATAAAAATAGTTCCATCATAATTTCCACCATGAGAGGTGGTAGGAGAATATAGAACAATCATCGTTTCGTGAGGCAGTAATTCACCATCCACAGAAACAGTATTTTCTTTAACCATTAGATGGAGGTGTGTGTAAGTTTATCTAGAATATTTCTCATAAAAACATCCTAGTATATTTAATATACTTTTGTTGTTACAAAATAAAGGAATAAAAATATTTTAGGGGGTTGGAGGAGCAAAATAAAACAAAAGAACATTAGAGAAGACTGTACCTTTAAATTGGGTAACTCCCCTTGGTTTGAACCAAAAGGGTATCTTGAAGAGATTTATGCATAAGGGAAGGCTTATATGATTAAGAGAGGGATTTGGAGAGAAAAAATGGGAAGATATTTTCCTATCCAATGGCTTGAGAGGTGTGGGTAAGGTGGTAGATGTGGGTGCCTTTTATAAGAGAAGATGAGGGGCACTCTTGGAAAGTTATAAAATATTACTTTACTATAAAATTATTTTCGGATTTTAAAGGTCCCAAAAAGATATATTTAGAGTATAAGGTGATAAGGTTTATAAATACTCCAATCCAATAGGTTTGTGACAAGTTTAAGACTTAGATTTTACCATATCGTCTCATTTTATTTAAATCGTTCATTTATGAGGTAATCACTACATTATCACGGTGTCATAAATAAATTAATTTATTAAATGTATAAAAATTATAAAAAAACTATCATAATGTAGGAAATATTTTTATATTTCTAATTAATATTTATAGTCAAAAATATGACTTGTATACCCCCATGTAAAAATTGTTTTAGTAAAACAATACATGTTTGTGACATTTTAATTTTAACTTTAAATAAAAACTTATTAATGTCATTTTCCTACCAAAGTGGCTCCATGGGGTCCCCAAGTTGACCCATGGATTTTCTTGGTCGGCCATGACTCATACAATAAGGGTAGTACATGTTTTAAGGTAATTTCTTATTATTATAACATTATCTTTACCTTAAATTACACTAATTACCTTTAATCGTGATTAATAAAACTTAAAAGTTACTATTCACCAAAAAAATTATTTTAATCCCATTGAACCAAATTTTACATCCTAATCACAACCATGTATGTATTATTTTTGAAATTCAAATCACAGAAGTGGTAATGTTTCATGTAAATGAAGAATCAGTTTTTTAACTACCACTAAGTGGTTTCACTATTCATCAAAAATTGAATTTTTTCAGAAAAATACAAAAAATTCACCCTAAGATATATTTGATATTCTGAATTCAAAAATGATGTCTATTTTAAAAAATTCAAAACATATAAGTTTCATTAATTAATTTAATAATTAATTCTCATTGTCAGAACAAATAGCGTGTTTTTATGAAACAATACACATCAAAAGATTGACACTAGTTTAAGTCCAATTTCAAAGTGAAATTAATTCCAATGACCACTATTGGATTAAATGGTAAAAATATATTATAATTTTACTTTAAAACCAATTCAAAATATAATCTAATCATATAAAAAATTAGATTAAAAAGTGTTTTTGAATTAAAATACAACATTTTCACTATTCATTAAAAAAATGAAATTTATCGGAAAAATACCAAAAATTTACACAAAGTAAATTTTGATGTCCCAATTATAAATAAGAATTTTATTTGGTCCAATAGAATGTATAAGAGTTACCAAAACTATATTGAAGAGGGTTCACCATCAAAAGGAGATAAATCGACCTTTTAGTGAATTTAGGATATTTATGCTTAAAATTGAATTCTTTTCTTATTTTAAGCCTTTATCTTTTATTGGATGAATGTAAAAACATTTAACAAACATATAAAATCATATTTCAGATATTTATATTCATTCCCACCAATACAACGGCTAGGCATTAACTACCATTTAAAATAATATTATTTTATTATTAAAATGCAAAGTAAGATTTCAATGAAACTCGTTGTTACGTATTGGGTATACCATCGAGCATAGAGTTCCATTTAAAGTAATATTAATATTTTATTCACAAATATTAATAAATATGAAAAAGTAATATTCTTTATTTACCTGGGATGTTACATCCTTCCCCCCTTTTGGGAATTGCGTCCTCGCAATTTTAAAATTGGGCTTGGAAACTTCTTTGAATGTCTCACATCAGAACAAGAGTCGGTAAAACTATCACTTAAAAAGAAATAAAGGGAAGTACAGAGGTCATCCGAGTTAACCCATACTAGGATTCCATGTAGGAAAACATGGATATGGAAGAAAAAACAAAGGGTCATGTTTTTATGGAGAGTGATAGAAAAAATGTTTAGGAGAAAGCTAACCACCAGAAAATCACAAACTTGTGATGGGTTAAACGGTATTTGATTCCCCAGTATGAAAAGTTAACAGACAACATTTTAGTTTTAAGTTACTTTTCGTTGAGGAATTTATTTATGAGCTTAACTAAATCATAAGGAAACATACTTACGTGTCATGTTGACTTTCAAATTTTACTATATTTCTTACACAAACTCATATTTTCTCCAAAAGACAAGTATTTAGGAAGACTTGTTCACATTAAGAGTGCTATAGTCAACATCTAGAGAATCACATAATCCACAAAAGAGAACTATATATTTCCCATGTACTTAGACAAAAACCAAAACCAAAATTGTTAGTACGAGATCAGATAATACCCAAAAAGGATAATCCTTTATAAAAAGAAAATCTATTCTTAATATCTAAAATTTGTCCAACAAAACCCAATGTTTAACGAAGACCATTCGATAAAAAATTTGTCCATAAAATTCATCAAAGTAAACCATACTAAGATTGAAACCCAAATATTTTAAGGATTTAATCACATAGTCTTCCAAGGTAAAATTAACATTTCTCTCCAAATAACATCAGTTTCTCTTAATGTCTCATATTGAAAAGTAATTAACCTAATCATATATCCTCCATGATAGGTAAATATTTTCCTAGATAACCAAAAATAAATGTATTATTGACTCATTAAATTATATAACTAAAAATAATAAGTCATATTAACTATATACTTCACGTAGTCCAGTGGTAGGTGATGCTCCCTTGTCACCCTTCAGTTGTGGGTTTGATTCCTGCGGCCTTACCAGATGTGATGGGTTGTCACCCATCCTACGGGTTGTCCTTTTTATAAAACTTCAAAAATAACCCTAACATGTTTTAACCTCAATGGTTTCCTTATACCTCCGATTTTCATCCAAATTCATTACGATCACAAAATCTTAATCTTTGAAGTCTTATTTCACCACAATAAGATAAAATAAAATGATTCCCAAAAATGAAGAACATCATACCTTGATCATGGTGTCCATTTTTTTTCATCGCCATTCTGTTCACGTAGGTAGAAGGTCCATGCATTGCAACATTGATTTAGGTATCCTTCAAAAACATTTTCTTCCTCCATCTAAATACACCTTGTAAAACATGGGTCATATGGGTGTTCATAGAAAAATAGTTTTGGAAAATCATCATGTATGACATATAATTTCAAGAAATCTAATAAGACATAATTTCTATAAAATAGTCTGACTGAATTTGAGTTGAAACATTCAATTAATGGTCCTTTTAAAATACCATAGGTATGTGCTGAGAGACTATATTTTAAAAGTAAATATAAATAGGTTGCAAAAGGGTATCCTTCTTCAGCACCTTCTTTAAAATCATAATATGCTTCAAAATATTGTGATAAGGTAAAATATTTGAAAATGTCATGATAATATCTACCTTTCTTGAAAATATGAGAATATTGTGAAAATAGGATTTGTAGAAATACAACCCATGATCCACGATGATAATGAGGTATAGTGGAGGTGTTTGATATCTCAAACATCTGCTTTCAAGTGAGTTTTATTCTAGAAAAAGTTTCACAATCATATGAGCATGACTTTGCAATAATTATTGAAAGCAAGTCATTCGGAAGAGATAAGAATGTCGTTTGAGATCCTCCTACTTCCATTTCCTTGATCTAAAAAAGTTATAAAACAAGGATTTAACTAAATAATAAACATAGGGACTAATCATGGGTTTAACGAAAACTCATAATCCCTAAAGTTGTCTAAACTGACCTCTGATACCAACTATCAGGACCCGGCCTTAAAACATTACTTAATATTGAATTAAATTGAATAATTCACATTGAGGATCTTTTCAGGTTTAGAGTTTTATAGAATTAGGAAATAACTACTACATCTCAAATATTACAAAGTAGACAAATCTACTCCGTTTCCATTTTTTCACAAAATAAAAACTCTTGAACAAAAGAGTCATGTCTAGTTCTTGCCTTAGATAGAATGACATTTCCTTGATACCATCCTTAACACTATTCCACTTTATGTCCTGTGAAAAACATTTCAAAAAATCTTGGAATGAGCATAAAAATCTCAGTAAGGGTTATAACAATACGGAATGAAAAAATTAGTCCAAGTATACATAACAATCAATGAAATCATACTTTACTAATAAAACATATACACTTTATTATACCTCGTCAAATCATAAGATTTATGAATAACTCAATAGAAATCAGAAGACATAAAGGTAACCTGAGGCATTCATAACATTCTTACATAGGTAGTAACCCTCATGGTTACATTTTGAATACCCATCACAGTATATTCCCTAAATCTCTTTAGAGAAACCTTAGCATTTAACTCCTTCGCATTACCCAATGCATTGGAGAGATATATTGGGCTCACCCGCCCTTAGTTTATCACGAAACCACCCGTCTTCATAAACAATGCCCAAGAACCATAACATAATCATAGCACATAACTTAAGAATAAAGGAAAGATAACATTCCCATACTTCAATAACAATATAACATTTTAAGATATTGAAATAATGAATCCATTCTAAAAACCATTTTCAAAACCATTTAAAACATTTAATAAAGAGATTTTTGAATCAAAGTGTCCCAAACCACTTTGAAGTTTTTAACATTTTAAACCATTAATTTCCATATAAATAAATCCTTAAAACCATTTTTAAAACATGGATATTAATGATAAATATTTATAAGAATAAATCATTAAAACATTTAAAACGATATTTTAGTTAAAGGGTTTTTAACAAAATGAGAGACACTTGAATACAATAATTGAGGAATAACATTTAATCATAACATTATAATATCATGAGAATAAAGGGATTCATGATATAATATTACAAAGGACAGTATATACACCATATAAGAGTTGATTTTTTCATAACAACAATGAAGTCTCAATTGAAATGTAAAATGAGATGAAATCCCTTATAAAGAAGGTATCCTTAAATTAAGGATAAATCAATCTCATAATTATGTGTGAAAAATATAAATACAGACAATATAAGTGGATATTAAGTGTAAAACAACCAGAGGTCATTTACACCTATTCATAGGATGACATATTCAATAACTACAAGTTGAACCCAAAGAAATCGAAATTGGGTTAAGAAGTTCCTTTGTAAAAATTCGACAGCCTAACAGCGTCACATTAAAATTCAGAAAACGAGATGATGAGAAAAAAAGGGTATATCATCACCTGGAAATAAATTTTACATCAATAAGGATATATAAGAACATATCCCAACATAATAAGATGTAAATTAAAAGACCCAACAAAAATAAGTCTTTTAAAAAGAGGAGGGTGAAAGGTTCCCTTACCGACTTGGGTAACTTTCGAAACGTACACCCCATGAAAGAAGGAATATACAAAATTGATGTAAATAATAATAAAAGAAATTATATTACACAAATTGTAGAATAATGGGCAGTAAATACACCACTCAAAGGAAATGGTGGAAAATGTAGCATAAATGTCACGGGAATAAAAGTGAGATGAAAAATCCCTTACGAAACCTTAGGAGCCTAACAGCGCCACTTAAAACTTCCAATATTGGATTTATGAGATAAAATAGGGTATCTAATAATATAAACATAAAAATTATATAATTATTAATATAAAATAACATCCCCAAACATAATAAATATGATTTTAAAAGAAATGACATAAAAGAGAGTACTTAAAAAGAAAGAGAGAGGTTGGATCTCTTACCTCAAGTCCGACTTGTCTTGTTCGTTTATTTATATTCCGGAATAATAAACTTTGGAAAATTTATAATTTCTTAAGTAACTACTTTAAATATTATTATTAAGTTCATATAACATATTATAATGTTATAATAATTTGTTAATAATGTGAGTTCATATCAGACATTTTAGTCGATGTTTGGTACATTAGTCAAAAATGAACTTGTTTGAAAATGATTGTCCATGTAGTTATAAGTAAATAATATCCAGAATAGTATTAATGATTTAAATATCATATATATCCATTAAATATTCATTTTATACTATTCCATAACATTTGGAGATAAAAAGAAATGAAATGCACCGTTCAGGGAGACGGTAGGTCATACGTACGCATGAACGCTACTTTCATTTCTTTGTCATATTAATGGAATTAAAAATATAAATGAGGGATATATATATTATAATTACATTTTAATATATATGTTATATATGTCACATATGTTCATTAATCTCATTCTTTATACATTCCATTTATTGCGTTGACGAGTCACATCACTTGAGGGGGCGGTAGTCCACACTTCCTCGTATGAAATTATCGCATTTGCACAACATGAAAAGCATAAAGGTATGTTTAAAATATAAAATACAGAAGCATATAGAGGACATAAATATAATATATATATCATATAAAAATAGTTCCATCATAATGGCCACCATGAGAGGTGGTAGGAGAAGATAGAACAATCATCGTTTCGTGAGGCAGTAATTCGCCATCAATAGAAACAGTATGTTATTTAACCATTAGACGGAGGTGTGTGTAAGTGTATCTAGAATATTTCTCATAACAACATACTAGTATATTGAAGATACTTGTGTTGTTACAAAATAAAGGAATAAAAATATTTTAGGGTGTTGGGGAAGTAAAATAAAACATAAGAACGTTAGAGAAGACTTTACCTCTAAATCGGGTAACTCCCCTTGGTTTGAACCAAAAGGGTTTCTTGAAGAGATTTCTGCCTAAGGGAAGGCTTCTAGGATGCGGAGAGAGATGTGGAGAAAAAAAGGGGCAGATTTTTGCCGAGCCAATGGCTTGAGAGGTGTGGTTAAGGTGGTTGAGGTGGGGGACTTTTATAAGAGAAGAGGAGGGGCACTCTTGGAAAGTTATAAAATATAACTTTATTATAAAATGATTTTAGGATTTTAAAGGTCCCAAAAGGATATATTTCTAGTATATGGTGATAAGGTTTCTAAATACACTCATCAAATAGGTTTTTGACAATTTTAGGACTTATATTTTACTGTATCTTCTCATTTTATTTAAATCATTCATTTATGAGGTAATAACTGCATTATCACAGTGTCATAAATAAATTAATTTATATAATGTTTAAAAATTATAAAAAAAATATCATGATGTAGGAAATCTTATTATCTTTATAATTAATATTTATAGTCAAAAATATGTCTTTTATACCCCCATGTAAAAATTGATTTAGTAAAACAATACATGTTTGTGACATTTTAATTTTAACTTTAAATGAAAAGTAATTAATGTCATTTTCCTACCAAAGTGGATCCATGGGGTCCCCAAGTTGACCCATGTATTGTATTTGTCGTCCATGACTCATCCAATAAGGGTATGACATGTGTCAAGGTCATTTCATATTATTATAACATTATCATTACCTTAAATTACACTAATTACCTTTAATCGTGATTAATAAAACTTAAAAGTTACTATTCACCAAAAAATTATTTTAATCCCGTTGAACCAAATTTTATATCCTAATGAAAACCATGTATGTGGGATTTTTGAAATTCAAATCACAGATGTGGTAAAGTTTTATTTAAATGAAAAATCAGTTTTTTAACTACCACTTAGTGGTTTCACTATTCATCAAAATTTGATGTTTTTCAGAAAAATACCAAAAATTAACCTGAAGCTATATTTGATATTATGAATTTAAAAATTATTTCAACTTTAAAAAATTAAAAACATATAAGTTTCATTATTTAATTTAATAATTAATTCCCTTTGTCAGAATAAATAGCGTGTTTTTATGAAACAATATATATCAAAACATTGACAGTAGTTTAAGTCCAATTTCAAAGTGAAATTAATTCCAATGACCACTATTGGATTAAATGGTAAAAATATATTATAATTGGACTTTAAAACCAATTAAAAAGATAATCTAATCATATAAATAAATTATATTAAAAAGAGGTTTTGAATTAAAATACAACATTTTTCACTATTCATTAAAAAAATGAACTTTATCGGAAAAATACCAAAAATTTACACAAAGTAAATTTTGATATCCTAATTCAAAAGAAAAATTTTATTTGGTCCAATATAATTTATAAGAGTGACCAAAACTATATTAAATAGGGTTCACCATCAAACGGCGATAAATCGACCTTTTAGTGAATTTTAGAGTATTTATGCTTAAAATTGAATTCTTTTCTTATTTTAAGCCTTTATATTTTATTGGATGAATGTAAAAACATAAAGAAAACATATAAAATCATATTTTAGTTATTTCTATTCATTCTCACCAATAAAACGGCTATGCGTTAACTACCATTTAAAATATTATTATTTTATTATTAGAGTGCAACGTAAGATTTCAAAGAAACGCGTTGTTGCGTATTGGGTAAGCCATCAAGCATAACGTTCCCTTTAAAGTAATATTAATATTTTATTCACAAATATTAATAAATATGAAAAATTAATATTCTTTATTTACCTGTTATGTTACACTAACACATCGAATGAATGAATATTTTGGAATGACATTTAAATAAAACTGCCTGACCTGAACAATTCATGTCTCGAACCCCATTCATTGAATAAATTACATTAATTAAAAATATGTTAAAAAAGGAATTTCCATGTGTTAAAAATACTGATCCTAACCAATTCACATCATGAAAAAGTTTTATATCTTGTAATATTTCATGCATTGAACTAGACTTCTAGTGTATTACTTGTAATAGAATCACACCATTTAACTATATCACAATGTCAACGTCTCTAGAAGGCAGTGAAAAGTCCAAATTCTATAGAAAAAACAGAAGATAAATCCAATTCCATATGAACCCCAAATATTACCTTAAAACCCATTGAAACAATTATAACTAGAATCCATTAATTAAGAAAATATACAACCCAGGTATTTAAATCAAAAAATGGATACAGAAATACCTAAATGAATGATATGTTATAATTATTCTGACTATACTTTATTTTTGTCCCTAGAAATCCCTCATGATCCTGGACTTAGAAAATGTGAAGGCTATTTCTTCCCCCTAAAAAATTCTCTCTCTCATGTCTTGGGGATATCCCACCTACACTACCATAGAACATGGACCAATGAAATTATTTTACTACACATTAACTTATCTTAGTGATCTATAATTTGAATTGGATTCTCAACCACAGTGGTGTTATGCTAAAGATAAAAATCCTCTCACTCAATCACATAGAAAAGTTCTAGTTTATTTTCCCTCATATGGGAATCATGAAACACATCATGGATGGAAGTAAAACAAGATGAAAATTCCAACTGATATTCTACCTTTACAATATGATCCATTGTATCAAAGGGGCCAACAATGTACCAAGAAATGTGAAACTATAAGGTAAAACCAACCACCAAAATCTAACTCTATAAACCTCCATTGATGGTCCACATATGATTTATAATAAATCTATGCTGAGATCAATGTCTTCAAGATCAACTTCATATTTTCTATCATTTCCTAAACAATACCCTACAAAAAATAAGGACTATTATCCTAACTCATCCCAACATAAGGGATATATACATGGATTCCCATACAATGTTTTTAAAGGAACCATTTTATTTGAGTCTTGGTAAATAAACTAGAGGGAAATTCATTTCCTAAGAACCACCAAAATTAAGCACACATTCCTGGATTATATCTTCATGATCCTTTATAACCCTCTGTATATATCTATCCATCTATAGATGATAGTCCAAGATAAATTTCAACCATGATTTGATCACCACTTGAATTTTTTTCAAAACCTATATGTGAACCACATGTCTCTATTAAAACAATCATAGAGGGAACACCATAAATTATAAAAACCATTTGGACATAAAGGTCCCCAAACTGCTACATTGTCATCGTCTCCTTGATAAGGAGTAAATGCAATGATTTCATGAGTCGATTAATGATCACAAAAATCGCATCCTTCCAATTAGGAATCTAAAATAGATATGGGATATGAAAAAACTATAGGTATCTGGTGCTCTGCCTTAATTCTACGACACATAGAAAACTATGATGAAAAATCTGTAATCGGTCATCTCATCTATGGCCACTAATACCAAATTCTATAGTCAGGACACATCTTCATTTTCCAAGGGTGTGCGGACCAACAAAAATGATGTCCACTCTCCACAAACTTCAGACTTAGAGAAAAATTCACAACCAACCAACCTTGGAAAAAACAAAGTGTTACTAAGAGATAAAGACCACTCATCCAAGGTATCAGCTTATTGAATGATGGAAGATTCATGCATACACCATAAGTAAAACTTTTTAACCTAAATAATTCACATTGTGACCCCTTTCACAGCATAAATTCCATGAATTAAAAATATATCGAAAAAGGATTATCCATGTGTTAAAAATCCCAATACTGGCCATTTCACATCATCAAAGGGTTCCACAACTTATAATCTTTCATGAAACGAACTAGACATATGGAATATTACTTAAAAACATATTCACATCATGTAACCATTTCATAATGTGAACATCTCATACAGATAACCAATAGTCTAAATTCTATTTAAAATTCCTAATCTAACTTTGAAGCCCTATGAAATCCAAATAGAACCACCTAAAAACAATAAAACATATATACCAAGTCTCAATTAATTCAAACTAATATACATACTTGAACATTATGATAATGAAATATCCATGAAATACCTAAAAACATAATATTATAGTTCTCTACACCATATAAAATTTATATTCCTATAAATTCCTCGAGATCCAAGACTTGAAAAAATTGATGTCCAAAATGGCCTCATCAACAATTCCCACTCCCACTTATCTATGATATCCCATACACACTTCTATAGTAAAAAAACCGAGGTTATTATTTTACTATAGAATACCTTCTCTCAATAATCCATAATCTAAACTAGTTTCTTAACCATAGTGTTTTCTAGATCAAAATGACCATCTTCACACTCAATAAATTGGGAATGATCTGGTTGATTCCTCATCAATTGGGAAGAATGAACACATCATCAATGTAGTTAAGTTGAGAATTAAAGTCCAACTAGTATGACACATTTACAAGATTCTACAAAATGTAAAAGGGTCCAACAAACCTCAGTTCCATCTTACCCAACTTACCCAACAGATGGTGTCCTATGTAAGGTGATACTCTTAGTGAAACCTGATCACCAACCATAATATCTAGTGGTCGATAATGATGGTCAACATATGATTTCTAATGACTCTATTTCAGTATCAATCTATTATGAATCAACTACACATTTTATATTGTTTCTGAAACAAGACTCAAACCAACCAATGACTACTCTCCCAATTCTTCCCAAAAAATGGATATCTATATGCCACCCATTATATGTATTGAGGGGTTCTATATTACTTGAGTCATAATAACTATTTTAATTAGAAAAATCAACTAGAGGGAAGTGATTTTCCCAATAAATTATAAAATCATGAAAATATTGTTGGAAAGTATCTTCAAGAACCCACAAATCCATATCTATTTTTCAATCCTTCAATGAAGGATATAACATTATCAATTTCAACTGGGAACCAATTTTCATCTTGAAAAAAATTAAAAAACATATATGTTAAATGTGGGGATCTTTTAGAGACAATTGAATTGGTAACCCCATGAAGTCTTATAACATCTTAGACATATAAGTATCCAATTTTCTCCACTTTCATCATCTCCTTGAAAGGGAGGAAATGAATATATTTCATGAGTCAATAAATGACCACCCATATCACATTCTTCCCACTAATAGTCAGAGTGAAACTACTGATGACATATATGGAAATATAATCCCAGTTCTATATTGAAATAGGTATGGGATGAAACACAGTAACGGGTCTATGGTTCTAGGACATAATTCTATAACATGTAAGATAACATGATAACAATTATGAAATAAATTATCTCATCCCTGACCAACAATACTGACATATCAATTAATGATAAATCATGGTAGTCCCAAGGTGCACAAAACAAAAAGAATGGTGTCCATTATTCGACAAATGCTAGCTTATATAAAAAGGAACAACCGACATTCCTTGGAAAAAAAAAGTTCCATTGGGAGTCCTAGACCACTAACCCAAGGTCTCCCTATATAGAATAAAGAACGTTTTAGGTGTTCAGCATAAATCAAAAATCTATACTCAAACAATTCACATCATGAACCCCATTCATGATGTGGATTTAATGAATTAAAATAATTTAAAAGGCACCACCTTTGGTTAAAAAACCCAATCTTGATCATTTCACGTCATGGGAAGGTTTCATGGTTTTTATTTTTTTCATGATATAAACTAGACTTACAACATCATCCAAGTAAAAAAATCACATCATGTAACTAGTTCTTTATGTGAATATCTCTAGTGGGAATTTCATATTCCAGATTCTAAAGAAAATATCCAAAAAACTAAAAATCCCTCCAAAACATAAAGATTTTCCTATAAAACTATTGACACGTTTATACTAGACTTCATTAATTAAGAAAAACATACATCCTTAAACTTTAGATAAAAAAATTGTCTAAAAACAACTAATATAATGGGATGTTACAATTATATTAACCATACAATATTTATGTCCCTATAATATACTCAAGATCTTGGACTCACAAAAAGTGAAGGCCACTGCCCCTCATGCACAAGTCTCGCTCTCACATCTTGAGGATATCCCATCTACACTACCATAGTACATAAACTATGGGAATTTTCTTACCACATATTACATTCTCTTGGAGATCCATAATATGAACTTGTTTCTCAACCACAATGGATTCAGGATCATGATCCAAATCATCATACTTAGTCACATGGAAAATATCTAGTTGATAAATCATCTGTTGGGAAACATAAAACATGTCATGGATGGAAGTCAAATTAGATGACAAGACCAACTAATATTCCATATTTCTAAGACACACCACAATCAGAATGGTTCCAACAAACCTCTATGCCAAATTACCCCTATTACCCAACCGATGATTTACCAAAAATGGTGAAACTCTTAGAAAAACCTGATCACTAACCTATAACTCCAAGAAATAATGATTATGTTCTACATATGATTTCTGAAAAATCAGTACTGAGATCAATATATTCTGAGTCAACAAAACCATTTTTGTTGATTCCTAAACTTGATTTGTCCTAACCAAGGAAAAATCTCCCAACCATTCCCAGTATAAGGTATATCTACACGGATTCCCATTCTAGTATTGTATCATGAACATTATCAGGTACTATTTTGTACTATAGATGATGGATAAATTCATCAGTTTGGGAGTTTGGGTCACCCGTTTGGTTATCGAGTCCTTCAAGGCCTTAGGGACACCTAATAACTTCGGTCCAGTACGACTTGTGGGACACCTCAAGTCCATCATTCCACATCAAGGCCTTTGGTCCACCCCAAGGCCTTTGAGACACCTCAAGCCCTTCAGGATAGATGAAATTATTATTAAATGGACCAGACAGATGGTACAAGGAGCTAGCTTCATATGTGGATTTAGAGCAGGCGCATTCACCAGAGTAGAGATAACAGATTTAGAAGAATGAGAGGGTATGTAAATTTTTATCAAGACCAGCCTATGTATTCATAAGAAGCCTAGATGAATAGCCATGCGATGGTGGAGAGTTGACATGAAAATGTAGATGTTGGGTAGGGGGCAGTTCCAAGTAGTTATAGTCTGGATGCATTTCCCTAAGATCTCTGATTAATGTAATGTCACGAATCCTACGGGACATGTAAGGGTTCCCTTTAAAACCTTAATAGGGGGTTATCAGAAATGAATAAAAATTAAGTCCTTCAAGACATTCAGAATTATCCCAAGAAACAATGAAATCAAAGACACATGTTTGTAACTCATTCTCAAGAACATGGATATCCCTCTCTATCTATACATCCATATAAAGATGATATTTCATGATTAATTTCAAATGAAAACACATCCATTAATGAAAAAAATTCCTAAAAATGGGTGTGAACCTTGGGTATCTATCATAAAAAATCTAAGATGGAACCCCATGATATCTCAATATATTTCACACATATAAGTCCCTAAGCTAATCTAATTTCATCAATCTCCTTGGTAGGTATGAAATGAGTTGATTTTTTGAGTTGATAAATGATTTCCAAAATTGAATCATTTTCACCAGGATTCCTAGGTAAACCAATGATGAATTCCATGGAATTATCATCTCAAATACACACTGGAATGAGTATGGGATGCAACACACTAGTATGTCACTAGTGATCTACCTTAACAATTAGATACTTAACAGACTGTGATACAAAATCTACATTTGAAAATATCATCCCTTGACACAAATACTAAAATATCAAGTAATGATAGATCTTGGTTATCCAAGGGTGAACATGAAAACCGTAATGGTTTCCACTATCCATCAACTCCTACCATATAGAAAATGGAATGACCAACCTATCTTTTAAAAAAATCACTTCTCAATGACTGAGACCAATCACCCGAGGTCTCCCCACCATTTAGGATTTTACTGAAGCACTAGAACACCATGTCATGAACTTTCTGAAGTGAAACCCTATCTCAAAATGAGGATTCAAAATTTATCAATTTCAAGTATGCCTTCCCAATATATGATTCCACTCCCAATTTCATCTTAGAAAAAAACCTCATCAGATACCACTCTTCCACTGATTCCTTCATAGGAAGTGTCAGTAATTTCCTTTTCAACATTTCAGTGACCAAAATCATTTTCCAAAGAGTATAAGTAATATAAAAAAATTGAGATACTTAACCCAATTTATATATTTCCTGTTCAGATCTCTCTTAGTGAAAATATTCTTCAGACATTTATAATCATAATATACTATAAACTGCTCCCTAAAGAAAGAGTGATGCCATGTTTTGAGTACATGCATAAACTCTTCCAACTCAAGATCATGGGTAGGGATGTTATGCTCATGATGGTGAAACTATAGAGTTCCATAGGCCACCACCTATCTCCCTTGCATAAAGAAACACCCCAAACCCATACTAGAAGCATAAAAACCCATCATAACCCAAACCATGTTTAGAAAGAAAAAATATTGTAGATGAATTAAACCTCTTCTTTAGTTCCTAAAAAGATATCTAACAATTTTCATTCCACTAAAATATTACACCATTATGGGTTAAAATGTGAAGTTTCTAGGTACAATAGAAGCGTCATATGGGTTATTCCCTTCTTTCCTTTTTTATCATGATTAATGATTAATCTAAGATTTACATTACATAGAATTTCATGATCAATATAATTGAATGAAAGATCATATAAAATGGATAAGTTCTAGAACCAAATCACATGATCCTCACATATTATATATAATTAATTTAACCAATTAAATAATTACCATATGTGAAATTAGTTCTTCAATTAGGGATCTGACAATGGATCAATATTGTACTATCATTGTGTTATAAGAATCATGAATCTATTTCCTAAAGAGGTGATTCACACAGGTTCCAAGAATCTCTGAACAACACTATAGGAATATCCATATAATAGAACAATATATCTTAATGATTATTTGTTTTCCTTTGATCACCCTATGAATCGCTTCTAAATGATTTGGATTGATATCTCTCTAGATTTAAGAGTGAAGGTAGAGGAATAATTCTCTCTATTATTGGGATAACTATTTTAGAGGGATCTCTCTAGGTCTTGACAGGATTCTATATGGATCTTATTATGTAAAAAATGAATTTCCTCTCTTGAAAAATAATATAATTGGGTTTACATACTTCTAGGTTTGGAAATAAATATTTTCACAAGATCCATTTTTTATTTATTTAATCCATATAAAACCACATTTTAATAATAATAATAATAATAATAATATCCATTGACATGTTCTAAACTCACAAATTAAATTAAATAATATTTATTCAAATAATATTCAATATATAATGTTTCTCGCTAGACCATTAAACTCGATCGGTCATTCCTACACATTATTTATTGGTCCTTGAATAATGACTATGTATTTAATAAATAAATATCATTTCAATTTTCATCAATAAATAAATATTATATTCAATAAATGGAAAACAAATATTTGTTAGATATTATTATAACATAATATTTTCTAAAATAACTGGTGAAATAATATATGTGATCAACCAAGAATGAATACTTATTAATCCATCTGCAGTAATAATATTTATTAAACTTGTTAAATAAATTTATTTACTATATTATTTAATATAGATTCTGGATACACTTAGTGCATGACCCTCTTGGCCACTTTCTCAGTGGAATTAGGAAAAGAACCCAAAAATAAAAGGTTATAATTTAAAAACATGCCAAGGAACCCATAGAAAAATATGTTGATGTCGTAACACCATAACGTGTCATAAATATTCTTACTATATAATATATTCCCTTTATCGTGAAATCTCTAATCAAGAAGGTTGCAAGCTGGAACCATCAACCTATGTGATCTATGTATATTTCTTTGACATTGTAGAAATCAAACTTTCCTATAGAACACCTTATCCATGAATTTATTTAGGATATATAATTTATAAAAAATGATCTAAGATATCAACTTACATTAAAGAATTGAATGGGAAAATCCTTTCTCATATTATTTATTAATTAAATATTACTCATGATGCACCCAATGTATTTTACCTCACCGCGAACATATATCGTCACAATTTTCTTCAATACATCAATGTACATGACTTATAAAACACATTAATAGTAGTTTTAAAGTCTAAGGATAAATAAATTCATCTAAAGATAGAAACATCCAATGAAAAATATAAATTTTTATTTTGTACTGGAAGGTCTCATATTCATAATATCTTACACTTGATATTAATAAGGGGTACACCTTGAGAAGGTGTCTCAATTTTCTATGAGCCTCCACCATAGATAGCCTATATAATTTGTGTCCCTCAAATTATTTCATTTATAAACTACACAAAAGTATGATAACTACTCGTAGTACATTATGCATACCATGTTTCATAGAAGAACATTAATGATTTGATAAGGTGATTATTAACATTTAAACAATGAATAAAAGTTGTCATAAACTACACCTAAGATAGTTATATGGAACAAAATACAATAGACATTCACTTTTACTGGATCTTACTGATAAAAAATGTCAGTCCATTAGATCTAACATGATAATACTGCTTCTGTTGATATAGGACTTTATTCAAGGGGTATTCCAGGTTTTATTCTATAGGAACTATACTTGTTAAAACTTCACCCCTATAAGAGAAATCCATCAACCGATGATACTTCCTGAGAATGTTTTTTTCAGTTGTAGTGACATTCGTTCCTTTTCAAGAGCCACCACAATAGTATTGTCAATATTCACTATGATATGATCTTTACTGGTAGGTACCATATCAATATCGTAGACAATGATTCACGTCAAAATGAATTCATTGGATACATAAGAAGATTCTATGTATTCGCTAAAACCTCTCCGGTCCATTACTTTGTAAAAATTTGATGTGGTCAAACATGACGTGTGTTATAATAATAATTTTTTATAATAATAATTGATAATGGTGGCGTGAAATTTTTTTGCGTTAATTAGATTAAATAGTTTATTTTTGATTTATTAAAATTTTAATAAATAATAAAGTATGTGTGTAAATAACATTAAATGGGTATTATTATATAATAATTTCTTATAATAATAACATGAAGAGGCGCATGGAGGGGGGTGCAACCCCTTAGGGGTAAATCCAGCTAGTATTTTTGGAATATTAAAATAATTATAAAAATATTGATTTAATAGATTATAAAAAATAATAATAAAATGATAATGAAGAATGGAAGGGGTTCCCAACCCGTGCATGAATATCATTTGATGGGAGAGAGGGAGTAATTATAAGATAATAATTGGGCGTCAATAATAATAATAATAATTAATGACAATGATGGAAACCCGTTGATGAAATTTAAAGAGGATTTATTACTATTATATTAAATAATAAATGGTAATGGTTACTTTTAGTGTGTGATTAATTAAATGGAATGGTTTTAATTTAATATGAGAATAACCATGGTAGAAAAATTTAATGGGATTAAATTAGAACATTAATTATGGGTGTTATTATTATTAATTTTATTAATAATAACATTGAATGGAGAGAGAGAAGATGGGGCGTGTTGTGTATGGAGTATATGCAAGGCACCACTTTTGGGGAGTGAGGGAATTGTGGAAGAGAATAAATGAGATTGGAGAGAGGGAAGAATTATAAGGTAATATTGGGAATAAAATTAAATGAGAAATAAAGGATAAATGGAAGATTTGGTGAAGAATTATAGCATGAAAGGGAGTCCAAATCGTGATTTATTTTGGAGTTAGAAAAATAAATAAATAATTAATTAACAATAATAATAAAATATTGTTAATATTAATTTTGATGATAAAACATTGTTTTCACTATAACTTCTTCATGCGACCTCAGTTTTACAAACCGTCAGCAGTAGCGAAACCCAAAAATTATGATGGTCATTTTAAAACCAATGATGAATAACTTTTTATGAATCATGTCTCAGGTCAATAAAACACCTATTATTAATTAAAGTTATTATAATCATTAAACGCATGGAAACCACTTGATGTGTCATGTGTTGACCAGTCAAACAACGTAAGGGTTATACGGTCACATCGTGTATTCAATAATACACGTTGCATACCGTTTTACCTTTTCATTTCCTATATAAGAGAGGGTCACGTGTTATTTACGGACCCCTCTTCTTCCTCGCACGGAGACACTCACGGATGACCCAGAATCCTTCCTCCTATCTTCATCATCCGGACTCCGATCGTCGATCTGTCGGTGGCTGCGGGGTCATGTCGATGAGGTGAACATTAGATACCTCGTTCCTTTCCCTCTTCTTTGACTTCCTCTTCGCAGTTTTCTACCGAGGAGGTTTCTGATATTTGACGGGAAAAACGCTCTTCAACGAACTTCATCTTAATGGTACGTTCTACCTCATTATTATTCCTTCCTCGATCTCCTCTTTCTGTTCCTCCTTTCCATGATTTGATAAGTGACACCTTAAACCTTAATGGAGTCTCTCTTGGTTGTTAGTGTGGTTGTATCGCAGCATCCACGGGAGGATGTAGTCATCAGGAGGAGTGATCAAAATCCTAGTGGTGGTTGTTATTGTAGAAGGACATCAAAACCTGTTCAGGTTGGGATCTTACCTTGATCTCTCTCTATTTTTTGTGCATCGTGCAGGGTGGGTATCCTATTGTTTTCGTGAGATACGGTTGAACTAGTAAATAAAGATAATAACATGTTAAAGAATAGGTTTTGGGAAATTTTGTTGATATTTTTGTTTTATATCCATCAATGTTTATCCTTTGATTCTGTTTTTAATTGAATAGGCTAATGCCTACTGAAAATCATGGTCGTTGGGGGCCTTTTCTTGTGAAATTAAATGTTTCCCTGTTTTTCTGGATTGTTTTGTGGATGGAATTTCATAGAATGTTGGAATTGGTTAATCATGTAAAGTTGGCTGATTAAATGAAAACCTAGAACCCTTTTATGATCACCCTGGTAAAACTAAATGGAAGAATTAATTTTGTGGGTGCTGGTTGGGGTTTAATTATGTGAAGGGGTGTTTCGTGGGTTGTTGTGGAATGGGTGAGCAGTGGGGCTGCGGTTGGCTGGGTTGTGGGTTGGCGTGTATGATATGGTTGTGGTGGTTGGCAGCAGGGCAGTAGGGATGGGTTGTTCATATGAATAAAAGTGGAAGAGTTAAATAATAAATTTTGGGGCATGGTAGTTGATTAAATACGGAAAATCATTAGAATTGATTGGATGATAAAATAAAATGGTATTGTGTTTCATGTGTTTTCCCTAAATTTATTTGTGGTTGGCAGGGATATGTTTTACGAAGGATTGATCTGGTTTAGTTATTGTTAGTTGCTCGGTAGTTAAGGAACTAATAAACTAAAACTGTTGAAACATGAAAAGCTTAATGGGGTTTGGGGCTATTTATTGTGTGCATACTTTTAAGGTAGCAGTGTCGAGGCATGTTCTCAGATCTTTTGTGTAGAAGCCTTAGGATGGGCTTAGTAGTTGATATAATTATATAAATATGTACATTTTATGTTTCTTTATGCACCCCATCCATGTTGAGCACTACTTACCGAACACCCGTGGGATGGGGGGCCCAAATATCTAAAGGATGGCTGGTTACTGTTCTCCCCTATGCTCCATCTTCCAGGTTCTATAGCCCATGATCCTTCGGGTAGGTTACGACAGATGTTTCCAAAGAGTCTTTGGGATGAGATGTGGTTATGGCCAAGGATTGAGTGTCGGCGGGATACTATGAGCTTCGTATGGATAAATTGCAACACTAGCTCGAGCTTCGTATGGCCAGGTTGCGGCACTAGCTCAGGAAGAGGGGGAAGGATCAGAGCGTTGGGCGTGAGGGATTGAGCAGTATTCAATGGGAAGGTGGTGCGGGGTACCTATACTTTGAAAATATTACTATACTACTCTATTAACTTGTGGTATTTTGTGAGTGTGGCTTATAAGGTTGGGTGGATAGATTCCTTTCTAGGCTTTGGTTCTTTATGTTTTCTCATGGGTCATTAGGATGTCTCCCCACCTGTGCACAAGAGATTTTGGTTTTCCTACTGAGTATACTTGTATTCTCACCCTACGTTTACTTTCAGGTTTTTAGGAGGACTTCAGGAACCGTCCGAGACCTTTCTAGTTGGGCGTTGGAGTTTTTCTGGTTGCATTTTTTACTTTATTTTTTTTGGTATCATACTTTGGATCTTTTCTTGTACTTTTACTTTCGTTTCAGTATTGTATAAAACATGCATATGGATTTAGTTTTGTGTTTATTTTCATTTACTTGTTCCTTTTTCTTTTGGTTTTTGACTCATCCTATTTCCCGATCTTAAATAATAAAAAGGGTAATGCATCCAATATTTGTGAAAACTCATACCCTTGGTTCTAGTCGCCACTCTGGAGCCTACTGGAGGTGGGACTCAGGGGTCATTATCTCCCTTTCACCATTGCCAGCTCAGGAAGGGCATCTTTGGTGGGAGGGGGTCATGACTTTCTATATACTCATACCCTTGTATAGAATCAACAATAACTTGATTCTTTGAACACATCTAGATTACAAATTCTATGTTGAGATAGATAACATATCATAACTAGGACTTTATATCATTCTAATCTCTTCAGAAACTAGCATCAGTATTGCCTATGATAAACATGTACTCATATCCTCCATATAATAGGGACTTATCCTTAATTCTTTTTGGATACTTAAATATAGTAATAACATAGTTCCAATGTGTTTCTTCAAGATCTATATAATATATACCTACTATTATCAATGCATAGGCAACATCAAGTCTAGTTCATAACAAGTCATACATGAGTAATCTTGTCATTGAAGCGTATGGGATCTTACTCATTCTCTATTTCTCATATTTTTATAAGTATCCATTCTCAATAAATATGTCTACCATGTGAAACTAGAAAAATACCCTCTTGGATTGTTCCATAATAAATATATTTAATTTATGTTCAATATATGTACTTTGAATTAGTCTAATTAACCCATTATATCCATCATGGACGAACATGATCCATATAATTTATGATGCTTCACTGAGGTCCTTCATGGAGAAACACTTGTTCAAATAGAACTAAACAGACTATAATACTAGTATGTTAGTTACAATAAGTATTATTTAATCAATATATACTGCTAGGATAATTTCCACATTCACACAAAACATCTAATAAACACATGGATCACATTAATTATTAATTAAAAAAATCATTTATAGCTAATAGAATTGAATGTTCCATGGAATGGATTCTTTCTTTAATATATGAATATATCTCTACCACTTGAAAATATTTCTAGAATCAAATTAAGTTAGAAACCCTTCTTTTTGTGTCATATAGACATGTTTCATAAGGTTCCCATTATAGAAAGAAGTTTTGTCATCCATCCACCCAATTTTATAATCATGGTAAGATTTTAATCAAGTAGAATTCTGATGGATATTAACATGGAAACTGGTGAAAAGGTTTCATTATAGTCAATTCATTGATTCTTTTTAAACCATTAATCCACTATCCATTATTTATTGGTATTTAACTTACTTTCATGTTCACTTTTCTCTTGAATATCCATTTTCACGCTATAGATTTTTCATCAACTGGTGCATTACCCAAAACCCAAACATGGTATCAATACACGGAATTTATTTCAAAATTCATGGATTCCTTCCATCTTAAAAATTATGACCTCTCTAATAAGTATTTTTAGGAAATTGGTTCATCATTTTAAACCAATAAGGAGTCACCATATTTGGTTAGTAAAAGACCACATCTCTATGGATCTATTACCTCTATAGTGATCTTATGCATTACTAGTGTTTCATGATTTAATTATTCCATAGGGACCTATGGAATTTGTTCCTCTACAAACTCTTATGTATCATGAGCATAAACTTTATCAAAGTCAATATTGCTACCACTATCCATTTTTAGGATGTGAACCCTCTCAGGAAAACTAGTTTTTCAGGAGATAATCACTTTCTTTTCTAATGGTTTTTATAGGTTGTATCCATTTGTTACATTATGATACCATATAAATATAAATTGTTTTCCCTTGGGTGATAGTTTTTTCCATATAAGGCCTTATCAAATTCCACTCAACCTGATTCGCATGTATGCGACAAAACATGTTTCCTTCCACTCCATAACTCAAATGAAATTCCATTTTCAACTTTATTTGGTACTTTATTTATTACATATGAAATATTTTGTAATTCATTTTCCCAAAACTATAATCAAAGATCTACATGACTCATCATCGACCTTACCATGTCAAAAAAGGTGTATTTTCTCCTTTCAATAAATCCATTCCACTGTGGTGTTTAAGGTGGAGTGATTTGAGATAGAATCCCAAACACCCATAAAAATTAAATAAAATCTTGGATAAGATATTCATCACCTTGATTCAATTGAAGATTATTTATCATATTTCCCTGTTTATTATCTACTTTATTCTTACATTATTCAAATGTATCAAAGGGATTAGACTTATAAATAATCAAGTATATATAAAAACCATGATCCTTTTATTACATGCATACATGATTTAATTACATAAAATTACACTTAATAAAACCTGAATGATCAAGAAGTCTAGTGTATTTGTAATTTAGGAATATTACATTCAACTTAAAACATCAAATAAAACATCATTATTGAAAACTTCCATTGCATGATGACTACATTCCTTCGTACTTAACACTGCACGGGATAACCTGAGGACATTCATAAAAAAAGGTGAGATCTATAAATACCATTAAGGGTGTAAAAATGTCACAAAATGGAGATAATAATACATGTTATTCAAGTAATATCAATGAGGCATAAAGGAACTTGAGACAAAAATCATGATGCAACATGATATTCATAACATCGAAATTTGGAAACAACATAAAAAATTTCATCCTAGGTCAAGGATAAACTGTAAAGATGTCATAGTAGAAAAATTCCCATAAAGGATTTAGGTAAACCCTAATCCGAAAATGAGGTACCATGAAACTAAACATTACCCAGTGCATTGGATCACTATCAAGGTGCACCCTTCATAATCATTTCAATCTCATTATTAAGTGTGCCATATAGATCATAAAAAATTGATTCATTCATCATCATATCTTATTATATGATCAAGTAATGTGGAGTACATGTATTTATATCCCCAATAAGATTTTATATGTGCATAAAATTGAACACCATTAATAAGGGAATGTGTATAGTATTCACTACACAATTTTTTTTGGAATGGAAATTCACGGTGCAATTTTGGTAGCATAGTTACATCACATAAAAAGTCATAAAAAGGGTTGAAGAGAGATAATGGAGTCTCTCATCATATATAAATGAAATGAATAGTAATAGGGTAATAGAAAAACATGTCCCAACATAATGAATTTATAAATAAAAGGCATAATATAATAAATAATCATGAAGAAAGAGGATAAATGGAATAACTCTTACGATATTTTGGTATGGTAATAGGTGTACATGGGAGGGACTAATGGAAGAGAAAGGGATCTCTCATCATTAAATCAAAAAAAGGGAAATATGGGGGAGAAAAAAAAAACCACCACATTTTTAATTGAAAATAAAATGGTGTAACAATATAAGGAAACTTGGATAAAAATGGGAAATGAAGGGACCCCTACTTGAGTGTGTGACTTCAAAAGCATGATGAGGGGATTCTTGAGAGCTTGGGGTGACTTGGGAGGATTCTAGAGAGATGGAGGATAGATTAAGGATGTTCTCCAAGGATTTAAAATGAATGTAAGTGGGATTAAGGGTTGGGTTTATATATAAAATGAGAGGGGAATTCTTTAATATTTCACAAAAGTATGTTTTCGAATCTATATAATTAAATATTCAAAACCACAAAACACCCCTTGGGTATTACCATGGTTTTTTTCAAATAGGGGAGATTTAATTATTTTTTTCTGAAAAGGGATAAATATATTAAAATATTATCATTGCTAATGTGGAGGTGAGTAAACTTATTAAATAATTGAATTTAAAATCAAAAAATATATTATAACTTTTAGAGGATTAATAAGAGCATTATAAAATATAAAATTATATTAAAATCCCATTATATTAACTGGAAAATAGATATTGGGATAAGAATACCCATTATTTTATTTATTACAACATTTTTGGGTCATTATAATGTCATAAAACACATATTATATTTCTAATGTATTTAATTTTTACCCGAATATTTGATTGTGTTAGAAAAATATGAAAAATTAACCATTGGATAATTTAAATGATTTCATTCAAAAAAAAATTCATTTTATCTAAATAATTTTCTAGATATTTGAATTTTCACTTTATAAAAAAATACGACATTTATTGAAAATTGATGAGATTTGACAAACATTGTTTTCAAATAATAATTAAAATTAATTTTGACATCATAAAAATTATGTGAACATTTATATATAATAAAATTAATTTCATGATAATATTTTATTAAAATAATATTTATTCAAAAAATCCATTAATTCATCAAAAAAATTATTTTTTAATTGAATTCAAATATTAACCAAAAATATTATTTTTTCTTTAAAATTCATTTAAAAAGTAACAATAATAGAAAGAAAGTATATTAATTATTATATAAAAACAATACTCGACATAATCATAAATCTAGGGTCCTGATACATATCCATTTATTACATTAGCATACTTCCAAAGAGTAATGTGTGCAATGGTGGGGCTTTCATGGGGCCGTTTAGTGAACATGGTTTGGGCCATGATCTCGATGAGCTTGAAATTATCCCATAAATGGGTTTTATCATTCTTAAGTTGTTGTATCATAGCTCAAGATTAGTCTAGGGAAAATCCAAGAAATTATATCTCCCTCAAAAGTTTCGATAAATGGGATTTATAGGGAACAATCCAACTGGTTGAGGCCATCAATACCTTTGTCTATGTCAAAAGGATTTATTAAATCCCTATAGATAAACTAGTCATGTGATCTGTTTTTGACTACTATGTTATCAATGTTAATGGTAGTTAAGGTAATTTAAATCCACTAATAAAAAAATGTGAACGTTTCTTCTATAACTATAACAAATTTAATTAAATGGAAGGGAAATTTATTCATAAATGTTTGGTTCATTAAAATAAAACCCATTTATGAAATTTCAGCCTCAAAATTTAATTTTTCCTCACTAAAAAGATGAGGGTGACTCTTCTTCATCACTTCCTCTGATCCCTACATTTCTTCTTTAAACTTTTGGTTTTTCTACAACGCATTAACGAAGGTAATATTCTTATTTTGTATAAATTTTGATGTATGATCTAAGATCTTCATTGGTTTCTCCTCCTATTAAAGGTCATTCTACAATGACACCACCATTGTATTGGGCACATGTGATGAGACTGGTATGTAATTTCTTAAGATTGATAAATAGAATACATCATATACATGAGATAGGTTTGGCTGGAGTTCTAATCTATAGGCCACTACTCCAATGCAATCATGGATCTCAAAAGGGTAGATGTACCTTGGACTAAGAATTACCTTTAACCTCATTACTCTCTTATATAGAGATATAAAGAAAAATACCATCTCTCTAACATCAATATCATGGTCACATCAATGATTTTCATCATAGATATTTTGTCAACTCTGAGCAGCTTTAATATGCTGATAGATGGTCTTCACCTTCTCCACCAGTTCATTGACCATTTTCGAACCTAGAAGTTTTCATTCCCAAATTCATCCCAGCATGTAGGTGTTTTGAACCTCTTCTCATAAAGGGATCCATAGGGATACATTTGGATTCTAGAGTAAAAACTATTGTCGTAAGATAACTCCAGTAGAAGAATATGTTGATCCAATCATCATTTGAAGTCCATTGAGAATACTCTTAACAAGTCCTCAAGTGTTTGGATAGTCCACTTAGATTGGACATCAGTTTGAGGGTGATAGGCCATGATAAAGATGAACTCAGTTTTTTGATCGTTTTGGAGACTCTTCCAAATCATAGAGGTGAATCTTGGATCTCGATCAAATACAATGAGTAGTGGTACACCATAAAAACATACCATTTCTCTGATGTATATCTGTGCAAGTCGATCCAATGAAAAATCCTATCAAATAGTAATGAAGTGTGTAGTCTTTTTATGATGATCCACCAAAATCTAGATATCATTGATTCCTATAGATGTCTTAGGAAGCCCGGTGATAAAGTCCATGGTTATGTTCTTCCATTTCCATGAATGTATGGGTAATGGTTGCATCATACCCTTATATTTTTTACTTTGCACCTTCACTTGCGGACATACAAGACATATTGATTTATATTCTGTGATCTTTTTCTTCATATTATCCCACAAAATAGTGTTCTCAGTGATTTTGATACATATTTGTGCTTCCTAGATGTATAGGGAAGGTTGAGCTATGTGCATCATCCAATATCTCCTTTAACTATGGACTTGATGGTATATATATTCTTGAACCAAATCTTACAAAACCTTCTTCATTAAAATTTAAATATGTTGATTTTCCTTTTTTTATAGTTTCAAATTTCTTCTAAATTCCCACATCATATCCTCAAGCATCAGTTAAGGTCTCTATAAGAGATGGTTGAGAAATCGTTTCTGAAATAATTGATAATGTTCCATCCTTTAAGATTCTCATGTCCATACTCTTCACATCTATGAAGATCGAATCCTTCTCAATTCTCGTCAATGATAGAGTATCTAGATCCTTTCTACTTGGATCACCTTTCACTTTATTTACTTTTCCTGGATGGTAGTGAATAGATCATTCGTAGCCATTGATCAGCTCTAACCATCTTCATTGGAGCATATTCCACTCTTTCCATGTGATTATATACATGAGTCTTTTGTGATGCGTATAAATTCCAATCTTCTCCCCAAAGAGGTAATGTCGCCAAATTTTAAAATAGAAGATCACTACAACCAAATCCAGATAATTTGTTTGATAGTTCTTATCAAGAAATTTTAACTACCTTGAAGTATAGGCAATGACATCATCACTTTTCATCAACACACAGCACATTCCCATCTTCAAAGCATCACTAAATACCACAAAAATATCTACACTTGTTGGTTGTGGGAGAATATGTGTAGTAATAAGCCTACTTTTCAACTCCTTGAATATTTCTTCACATTAATCATTCATAGAAAACATGACTCCCATTCAAGTCATCTTGGTAAGAGGGATTGATAATTATGAGAAATTTCTCACAGACCGACAATAATATCCAATTAACACAAGGAATCTATGGATATCCATCACGGATGTTGGCCTTGGCCATCCCTCAATAGCTTTTGTTTTTTAAGGATCAATAAATATACCATTTCTTATGCTGATATGCCCCATGAATGAAACTTCTATCTACCAGAAATCACACTTTTTGTACTTTTTTTAGAGATTATCCTTTCAGATGGTCTTAAGCATAGTTCTCTGATTCTCCTCATGCTCCTCCTTGGTTTTGGATTATAGTATAATAGTTTCTATAAAGATTACAAAAAAATTTAAAGGTATTATATAAGTAATGTATTCAAAAATTCCCTAAAGATTTATAGATAAATAGTGAGTCTGAATGGAATTATAATGAAGTCATAATGACCATAACTTATAAGAAAATAAATTTTGGGGATATCCTACTTTTTCACCCTTACATGGTAATATCCTGAATATAAATCCGCCACAGAGAAGTATTGTGCTCCAAATATCTTATCGAACAAGTCATCACTTCATTGAAAATGATACTTGTTCTTTGTCATGATTTTTTTGAGCTCACAATAATCAATGAAAAGGTGGATTTACCCATCCTAATTCTTGAAAAAGAGGACCGATGCACCCCATGATGAAGCACTTGGGAATTTAAACCCTTTGTCCAGATTTTCCATTAATTATTTATATAGTTTCTCATATTCCCCAGAAACCATTCTATATAAAGTCATGGATATTAGCAATGCACCGGTTATAAAATAAATTGAAAATTAAATATCTCTTCTATGAGGAAGACCAAGAAATTTTTTAGGAAACACATTAATGAATTCCCTTACATTAGAAATTTCTTCAAGGATGGTTCATTCCTTGGAATCAATCATTTGAGAAAGAGACACATTCTTATTGGGTAGAAATATCCATGATGGGTATGATATTTCCAAAGAATATTCCTCCTCCTTCTTACACTTGTATAGAAACATGGGTTGATTCCCCACATGGAGAGTGATTCCCCCCTCATAGCAATTTATGTTGGCCCTATATAAGGAAATCTAATACATGCCCAAATTTTCATCAAATTCCACCAAAGGAAGTATGAAAAGGTTCTATGGGAAGTTCAATCCACAAATTTTGATAGGGGAGGAGGTATATACCTAGGATGTTATAATTTCTACATTTACCATTTTCACTAACATCTCTACATCCATGCTTAGTGGTGGTGTTTGGATTGTTCTATTAAACTTTCTCAATATAAAAGATTGTGTAGAAATATAATAAAAAAGTATGTTCAATATTATTTAATGAATAACTATCATAGATTTCACCACTTCATTTTCAAGATACACTTCGATTGTAGTGATGGAAAAAGATCATCCATGCTTCCTTGGAGGTTTTTGGTTGCCTCTAGAAACCCTTGTCTTAGAAAGTTAGTTTGAAAAGGGCCCTAGTTCTTTGATGTTGTAGTAATGAAAAACATTTTGAGGTTTGAATCGAGAATTCCTTTCCTTAGTTGCAGTAGTGTGGTTTTCTTTCCAACAATCACTAGCTAGGTGGCCTTTCTTTCCTCGCATAATACATTTCCCCGTCCAATTCAAGAAATTTATAGGGTTCTTCTTTCCCCACCTTTGGAAAGTTGGATGTTGAAATATCATGGCACCATTATATCTCTTTATTAGACTTATAGAATTTGAATCCAACTTCCTCTTATTATCCCCATGATACCCCTAAGATTCACTGATCTCAATTTTGACTTTGAGGGAACATCAAACAATTTCCTCATAGCTATCAATGTCACAGTTCACTTTGTATTTTTGTATTCTAGTTTTTATCCCACCAAAGAAGATGTAATCCTTGCATTATGGGGTAAAGACAAATCCATAGCTATATGATGAAAGCCTTGTGAAATTTTCCTCTTAAACTCTAATGGTTTCGTTGTCTTTTTTTCTTAAGGTAAAGGATGTACCTTTCAATCATATGTCAGAGGGTGAAAAGAACATATTTATCAAAAAAAAATTATAGAAATCCTTCCTTCCCATCCCCTAGATCTCTTCTTCATGCTTCATATTTTTGATCAATTTCCACCATTGATATGCTTCATCCTTTGTATGATAAGAAGCTAGAAGAACCGTCTCTTGTTTAGAATATTGAAGGATGGAGAAGATATTATCAATGGAGTTAATCCATTGTTCGGATATTGGGGGATTATATGATCCAATAAAAGTAGGAGGCCTTTGTCTCATGAAGATCTCGATTATGACTTGTTATTTTTTTTGTGGGGGGGAGGGGGGTTTAATTTCCTCTTGATCCAGGTTTCCATTCAAAACTTGAGTTAACTAAGAGAGTATCATGATAAATTTTTTGATTCCCACTCCCATTGGACTGGACATCTCAATAGGGAATTCATTACATTGATCTTCACATTGGGTGTTAACCTAATTCCTCCTATTACCCACAATTGGATGGAATAAGAGGAAAATTAGGGGTAAGTATTTTAATATATCACACACACACAAAAAATCTATTTACATTAAAGTGATAACTTATAAATTATAATTATATCCTTTACTTATAAATTAAAAGGCTTCAATATAAGTTATACCTGATCTATTTCATAACATATATTCTTATGGTATTTTCCCCCTTAATAATAGTTGTACTAAGATAATGAATTTACCAAATCATATCCCCCAAGAATGTCAAATTAGGAGTGTAGCAAGGCCCGCTGTTGTGCACAAGTTCCTATTTGAGTATAGATCAAAGCAGTGTTTTCGGGATTAACTCCTAGATTCATTTGTTCCTTATCAACATCCACTTGTATATATCCATACAAGGATTTATATTCATGATAAACCACTTACTCTATACTCACCAAAATTTAGGGATTTCTTTTTTTTACATAGTCTTACCCTTAGGGATTTCTCTAGAGTTTTGTAATCCTAATCCCAAAAATAACTAAACATTACTTTGATACCAACTATAACAACCCTGTTCTTTTTATTACATTCAAAAATGATTTAATTTCCTAAAATTACACTTAATACAACCTGAAAGAGTGATATTTCTAATGTTTTGGGAAATTTGGAACATTACATAACAACTTAAAACATGAAATACAACATAATTATTGAAAACATCCTTTACATGACCACGACATTCCATCGTACTTAACACCGCATGGGAAAGCCTGAGGACATACATAAGATATGGGTGAGATATAAAGCCTAAAAATGGATTAAAAATGGAATAAAATGGAGATAAAAATACATGTTAGTCATGGTATATATATGAGGCATAAAGGAATATGAATTAAAAACATGATATAACATGATATTCATAACATGAAAATGTGGCAACAATTTAAAAAAAATCATCATAGGTCAAGGCTAAACCACCAAGACATCATAGTGGAAAAAGTCCCATTAAAGAATCAGGTAAACCCATATCCCAAAATGTTGTATCAGGATACTAAACATTACCAAATTCCTTAGAGTGATATCATGGCTCACCCTTCATAATAATTTGAATATCATGCTAAATTGTGCCACATAGATTATAAAACAAGGACACATTCATCATAAAAATTTATTCCATGATCAAGGAGTGTGGAATAAATACATGTTATTCCCCAATATAAAGGTACAAGTAAATAAAATTGAACACCCTTGATAGGGAATGTGTAAAATATTCATTACACAATTGTTTTGGAATGGAAATTCCCAATGCAATTTCTGTAGTATAGTGGTGTCACATAAAAATTCACAGAAATTATTGACAAGGGAGAAAGGGATATATCATAATATATTGAAATTAATAGGGTCATATGAAAATATTTAACAACATAAGGTATTTGGAAATTAAAGGCATCATATAATAAAGAATCTTGAAGAAAGTGGAGAAATGGAACAACTCTTATGAAATTTTAGCATGGTAATGAGTGTACATGGGAGGGATTAATGAGAGAGAAAATGATTTATAATCATTCAAACATAAAAAGGTCAGTATGTGGGAGGTGTAAAAACATACCTTATCATTTTTAATTTCAAATAAAATGGTTTAAAAATATAAGGAAACTTGGATAAAAACGAGAAAATAAGGAACCCTTACATGAGTGTGTGTCTTAAAAGGATTTAAGAGGGGATTATTAAGAGCTTGGGGAACCTTGGGAGGATTATATATATGATAGGACATATTAAGGATGTTATCCAATAATATTTATAGAATATAAGTGGGTTATTAGGTGGGTTTTATATATGAAATGAGAGGGGAATTCTTTAATATTTCACAAACAAATGTTAATATATATAATTAAATATTCAAAACCAAAAAACATTACATGGTTTTTGACCATTGGTTTTCCAAATAGGGGATATATTCATTATATAATTATTCCATGGTTTGAATATATTAAAATATTATCCTTTCTTATGTGGAGGTCAGTCACGTTATTAAAGAAATGAATTCAAAATCATAAAATATATTATACCTTTTGGAGGATTCATAAGAGCATTAAAAAAATAATCAAATTATCATAAAATAATATATTTTAAAGGAAAAACATATATTGGGCCTATAATACCCATTATAGTATTTATTACATCATTTTTTGGGTCACTATGATGTCATAAAACACAAATTATATTCATAAGGTATTTAATTTTTACCTGAAAATTTAACGCTCAGAAAAATATGAAAAACTCACCAATATATTATTTAGATGTTCTGATTCCAAAAATAATAAAATTTTTATCAAAATAATTTTCTATATATTTAAATTTTTACTTTTAATATAAAAACCAACATTTATTTAAAATTTACAGGTTTTGAAAAAAAATAGTTTTCAAACCTTAATTAACATTAATTTCGACATCATAAATATTATATGAAAAATAATATTTTTAAAAAGTAATTTAATGATAATATTTTATTAAAATATAATTTATTTAAAAAATTCTTTTATTCATCAAAAATATATTTCCTAATTGAATTCAAATATTAACAAATAATACCATTTTTGATTTAATAATCATTTACAATGTGACAATAACTGAATGAAAGTATATTCATTATTCAATAAAAAATTAATGTACATAATCATAATGCAAGGTTCTTGATAAATACCCCTTTATTACACAAGTATACTCCCTAAGAGTATGGTGTGCAATGGCGGGGCTTTCGTGTGGCCATTCAATGAACATGGTTTGGGGTGTGACCTTGGTGAGATTAAACTTATCATGTAAATAATTTCTCTCTTAAGTAATTTGTTGTATCTCAGCCTGTTCTTGGCCTAAATAAAATCCTAGAAATGTTATATCCCTCAAAAGTTCTAATAAATGGGATTCATAAGGAATGATCATGCTGGTCGAGGCCATCACTTCCTTTTTCTATGTCAAAAGGATTTGTTAAAATCCTATATTTATACTAGTCATGTGATCACTATTCAACGACTATATTATCAATAATAATGATACATAACAGTAATTCAAATCCAATAAAAAAACAAAATAAGTTCATTTTTATTCTCTAACAATAATATATTTAATTAAATGAAGGGTAATTTTGTTCATAAATTTTCGGGTCGTTACAGTTGATGTATCCATATCTACTCAAGTCATCAATAAAAGTTATGATGTAAGAAAACCCACCTTTAAATTTTATTGGAAATGTTCCACACACATCAGTTTGAACCAATATTAACATCATTGTTCACCTTTCACCTAGACCACTAAATAGTAGTTTATTCACTTTTCCAAGTAAACAAGAATGGCATCTTTCAAGTGGGTTTTTCTCAAAAGAGTCTAAATAACCATCTTGAAAGAGATTTGTCAATTGCTTCTTGTTTACATGACAAATATAGTGACTTAATTACTAAGTTTTATATGAATCATGGGAACATGATTCATTATCAATTTCCAATGATTGGTTTTTTTAATTTAATACAAGAATACCATAATTTAAATGTTGCATACCATAACATATGTTCTATTTATAAAAGAAAAAAAAATTCTTTTAAAATTTAAAAATAAAACAATATGAATAAAGATATAATATATAAATTATATTCTTGGTAACAATTGTTCCATAATAATAGTCCCTTAAAACCAAAAGCATTCATGTTGGGAATGCAAGGTGGTAGTAACCAATGGCTAGAGCATCCAACCTCAAGCCATTGGAAGCATAAAATTCTTATTATTCTCTTAAAATCATTCATAATAAACATTGTTCCTACATTTGTATATATATTTGAACACCATAATATATATCTAATACCCAATGTAAAGATATGGAAATATTACACTCAATAATGATCACACCATTAGCTTTTCTTAGATTTTGGGCGTAGTTCTTCTTCTAGTGGCTTTACTTCCCATATAAAAACACACTTCCTCCTTTTCCTTTATATGATGTTGGATATTTATCTTCATGGAAGGATGGAACTTGAAAGATTTAGACTTTTATGTGTCTTCATCCACTTCTCATTTTTATTACTTTTCTTATTCACTATAAGGACCGTAGGTCTGTCTTTCCCGATGTCCTTATACACTTGGAAAATCAATGTAAGATGTTTTGAAAGACACTTATCATTATTGATCATGTTAAAATTAAAAAACCAACTAGATAATTTCTTTGGTAGTGAAGAAATTATGAGATTCATGTGAAACTCATCTAATAATTATAACCATAAGATGTATAAGTGCTCAATTTAGCCAATAATGTTGACAACATAAGACCTAGATAGCGCCGAATATTTAAGATTAGTTATAAACAGAACATTGAAGATATCATATTTCTTTTGTCTCACGTTCTCTTGATATAGATCATGAAGTTGATACATCATGATATACAAAAACATATCCTCATGTTTCATCAAAAGATCATTGGTCATGTATGATCACATGAAACACTAAAAATATGTATCATTGTCCAAATGATTCTCATAGAGAGTCAAATATTCATCACTAGCCTCATTACCAATCACAGTATGAATAGGTTCTTCTAACACATACTGTTTTCATTCATTTCATAGGATAACGTGTAAGTTCTTTTACCACTACTAGTAATTTTTTTTGTATGAATGTTATACATTTTATGTATAGATCATAGTGATATTTCAGAAGTCATTTTTATTTCTCTTTCCACAAATAAGTTTATAAGAGTTTTAGTAAATTATATGTTGAAATGTTTAAAAATAAATAAATATTATTTTTACTAATATCCCACTATTTTTTCAAAAAACAATATCTCTCAGCATTATATTTGGAATACCATGGTTCTTGGATATTATATGGTCATGAATTCATATTCCCATACTCATCACCCTGAATTTGGCCAATCAATAAATTTGAAAGGTTTTAGGTTGAAATTCCAAATTCTTTCGGCAATAACTCATACTTCCTTGATATGTTCAGTGAAATACCTAGTCTTTAAAACCTTGAATTATATTTTTTCAACATTTTCCTCTTAATTACACTAGGTCATACTTTGGAAATCAACCCTTGATGTGAAATATGACAAGTTAAACCAAAACTTCATGTTAAAATTCCCCAATAATTGAAAGCACCCCAACTTTGACTGGTCAATCACTTTGAACTATGTCTCAATTTTAACTAAAGCAGTGAATGTCTATAACGAATTAATATATAAAATTGAGGGATTTATTATTAATGTGTAGATTTCCAATTATTATCTTTATTATATTATTGTTAATATTAAGTGGTTTTACTTAAGTGATTGACTGAGTCTTTTATATTATTATGAATAATCAAATGTATTTTAGATCTATCTCACATGATTGTTAAATTATTAAATCATGTGATCACATAAAAAATTCTTAATGAAATAACCCTAAAACTTGACATAAATAAAAGAATAAAAGTGTACGATCATGAGATTTTACTAATGCTTAGTTTATCTAGGGGATGATAAACTAACAGTTGACCTAGGGGGGAAACACCTGATGAATTTATGGTCCATGTTGAAGATTTCCACCTATAAACTAATGTTTCTCTCTTATATTGGTTTCAAATCACCTCTAAACATGAACTACCTCCACTATCTTGGGAGCTCTATCCATTTCATATGTTTTTACTCAAACACAGTTGAGGGGAACCAAAGGATTGGTTAATGTGATTTCAAAAAATAAACGTTGGGCATGAATTCCCTAACATATTGAAAGGATATATGAAAGACATGGAAACTATTTAATTTAATAATAAATTAAATGAAACCAGTCACAAACAATGGTATGGTCTAGGATCATGATCATCCACACACAAGAAATTAATTTTTAATTTAATAAAATTATCATTGAATTATAAACATTATTATTTAAGATAAATCAGGATTGAATCAAATAATTATCCCCTTTAATTAATTAATTCTTTTATCATAATTCACTTATGAATTTCCTTTATATTCTCATATTTTCTAATTGTAATGAAATTAATGAAAGTTATTTAAAATTATCTTTAAAAAAATGTACCCTGGAGGTAACATAGTGATTACATGTCCAAACTACCCAACATGTATTATATGTGTATACTATTTACACTTGTGACATGTGTTATAAATGACTTATCATGTAATCTCATGGCATGTACTATTAAATCAATGAACATATGGTACACATGTTATTTACATCACTTGTTATGATTCAATGCACATTGAGTAATAGCTATAACATGACTTATACATGATATATAGATATGAACATGACACAGAAATTTAGTAGACATTTATATATATATAACCCATCACATGGAAGGTAAAATAAAATCAATGAACATATGGAATTTTTTTGACAAGGTTTTAAAAATATATTTGATTAATATTCAATTATATGTAATTTGGAAAATTACATGAAGTATACGTTGGAGCTACATGACATGAATTTTACTTACCATTTATCCAGGTCACATGCCTAAGGACATGGTGTGTAAAAATTCCATGATAAATATTAGACAACATGATGTGTACATGGGATACATGGTGCATTGACTCTGAGTTACATGGCCACAATCATATAGGTTGTTCAAGTGAATACATGGCCTGTCTATGACTAAGGGACTACATATCATTTACTATAGTTACATGACACGTACTCTAGTAGATCATGTTCTAGGGTGGACCTATGAACATGCAGTGTATAATTAAATTAACCAGATGTAATAAGATCAAATGACTAGAATTAATTCAGAATTAATTAGTGTTTCCTTAAACCCTAGTGCATGACATGTACCTCCGAGTTACACAATGTGTACTCTTGTTTTACTCATCCACACACCATGCCACCACCAGATTAGATCGTAGAATTTATTTCCTTTATAAAATTTATCTATTTTATAATATTTTTGACAAATGAAGAGTAAGAAAATAGATCCCTCAATTCAGATAAAAAATTATTAAACTTGAATTAAAATCCAATCGTAAATGAAAAAAATCAATCGATGATATTTAAATAATTATAAATATTCATGTGATTCCAAGGATACCAGTTGGCGGTTTCAGTCACAATGAATGCATCAGATTGGTCATGAAAAATTTTCTTTTTATCATGATCGATGATTAATCCATGATTTTCATAATGATGAAAGTTGTGATCAATGGAATTGAATCAAATTATATAGACAATAGATAAATTTTGTAACCAAAGCATGATATTATCACACATTATTTCTAATTAATTTAATAATTTAATTAATTACATTGAATGAAATTATTTCTTCATTTATTGAACTGAAAAAGGATCTATGTCATACTATCATTGTGTTTTGGAATAAATAATATATTCCCTCTAGTGGTTATCTACATGTGTTACACGAATCTATAAATGTTTCCATATGATTCTTCGGGCGCTCTTAGGAAAGATCAGAATATTTTCATCATTACCCTTTGATTACCCCAAAGAATAACTTCCAATCGATTCTTTTTTTAACTCTCTATATACTCATGAGTGGATGGTTGATGAATATATCTCTCCATTCATGGGAGCATTCTAGTAGAGGAAGCTCTCTCTATCTTGAGAGGATTCTCTTCGAATCTTATTGTAAACAACTCAAAAATGAATTGGTTCTCTTGAAAAATAATAGAATTTGGTTTACATACTAATACAGTTCAGAATAAATAATTTCATAAGTTATATTTATTATTTATTTAATCTTTTTGGAACATGATATCTATTATAATAATAATATATTTATTTCTTGACTATTACTAAACTTGTGAATGAAATTAAATATTATTAACTCAAATAATATTCAATATATATTATTTCTCACTAAACCATTAGAAACAATACTCCATTCCGCCACAATATTTATCAGGCCTTGAATATTGAATATTTATTTAAAAATAAATATCTCTTTATTATTCACTAATAAATTAATAAATATTGCATTCACTAAATAGAAAATAAATATTTATGAAATACTCTTCCCACATAATATTCATTCAAATAAAAAATGAAGAAACATATATGATCAAGAAAATAGGGATAATTATTAAACCACATATAGGAATAATATTAATTCAACTTTAAAAAAAATAACAATATATTATTTTACTGATATTTTGGATACTCTTAGTGTGTGTCCCTCTCGGCCTTTTTCTCAGTGTCATTAGGTGAAGAAGCCTAAATTCTAGGGATAGTGTGTAACAACATGTTTGGACACCCATAGGGAAATAATTTAATGTCATTACAACATAATACCTCTTACAGATGCTTACTGTATAATATAATCCCTTAATCACAATATCTATAATCAACCAGGTTGCATTCTGGTTCCATCAACCCATGGGATCAATTTCTCATTCATTGACTTTCTAGAAATAGAACATTCATATATAACACCATGGCCACGTATTTCTTTAGTCAATATAATTTTTATCAAAGTTAATGATATATAATCTCCCATTAAAGAACATAAGGTACAAATCCTTTCTCAAATTATTCATTAATGAAATATTACTCATGATGCACCCATTGTATACTACCTCTTCATGGATATAATTCATTATAGTTTTCATCAATACATAAAATTACGTGACTTATAACACTCATGAATAATTATCATAAAGTATGAGTACCAATACATATGACCTTAGGTAGGAACATACTAACAACACATAGAAATGTTGATTTCATACTAGCAGGACTCATTATTATAATATTCTACAGTAGATATTACCAAAGTCATACGCCATGAGAAGGTGCCTCAGAGTACTATGAGTCTCCACTAATGGTAGTCTATATCATTATTTTCTTAAATGATATAATCTATCTAAAGAACCTATATATTAGAATACTGTCGTGGCACTTCTCAGTTTTCATTATAGCAGGGAACTTTTATTACCTTTCAGGGTGATAAATACCCTTAGGACATTATCACATTATATGTTATGTATAAGAATAATCATGATGTGATAATGAGTTTATTAATATTCAAAAAATTTAATAAAATTTATCATAAAGTACACAAAAGTTGGTTCTTGTCCACCAACTCCAACAAAACTATCATCAGAGATGCGATCTATGAGAAATATTAAACATACCACCTGTAATAACCAGCCAACCCTAAAAAACTACATATATCAAAATAATTTCTAGGATACTCCATGGACATCACCACCTTTATATTTTCAGGACCCATTATACCCCTATGAGATATAACATGATCTAGAAACATTACTTATTAAATCTAGAATTCACACATGGAAAGCTTATCATAACAGTGATGTTCTCTTAAGGTTTTGGGAATGATATGAAAATATTCAATGTGATCATAATATGAATTAGTGTATACAAAAATATAATCTTAAAACATAACAAAAAAGTGTCTAAGAACCAATCAAATTTATGGTCCATCAAAGCCATAAATATTGCAGCACCATTCTTAAGACCGAATGATATAACTAGAAACTCAAAATGACCATACCATCTCTTAAATGATGTCTTAGGTATATCCTCTTCCAAAAATATCAACTAGTGGTAATCTAAAAAAATCAATTTTGAAAAACCAACAAGCCTCTTTATGTTTATTATAGAGTTCATCAATCCAAGAAAAGGGATATTTTTTCATAACTATCACCAAATTTAACATTTTATAATCATTAAAAGTATAAGGATCCCATATTAAATATTATAAAATTGTATATAAAAATACCAAAGTGACATGATAAGATGAATATGTCCCCTATCCTTTAGGTCTACAATAAGAACCTTATATTCCACAAACTCACCAAGTACTATAAGATAAGACGACAAAGAAATGGGTATCGTGCCCGGTAGAAGGTCAATAGTAAACATGACCTTTATATGTGGGGATAAAATAGAAAAAATAATTCAGAAACACCTTCAGTTATAAAAAGACCACCACCAAATTTTGAATGCTTAAACAAGGAACCACCCCCTCAAGGAACATCTCCAGAAATTGACATGTGATCACCCTAACATATGGAACAACATGCCCTGATCTCCCATGCCTAGAATCCCACTCACATTTAAATACAATAGTGAATACATCTAGTGACAAAAAATAAACTTGAAAATGATAATATTAAATGTATGAATTAAAACTAATCATCAAATCCATGTGAATAACCATACACTTACCTCTTTCCCAAAGGCATGGAAATATCAAATAATAAGAGAATAATATTTGAACACAAGACCAATACATTGACTAACATTGATGAAATAAAATAATGATTAACACTTGTACCAAACAAATCTTCCACCATTGAAGATAAAATAAACACTATACATCTAATAGTAGTCGACTCTACATCAGATTCATCTTTTGAACACTCCACTACAAAAAAATACGTATGATCTTAGATCATATCCAATATTTAATTACCATATGACCATACCCTATGTACTAATTATAAGATAAACCACCTTTGGTAGCATCATAATGAACCAGTGAACCCTTGGTGAGAGTGGAACCATCCTTACAACCTTGAGAAATCCTTCCACCAAAACACCCCAGATGACCAGATTGTATAAAATGATGACATGTATTTTGAGACACCATATAATTAGGCTTGGTAATAATATAATTCCTTGATAATATAAAATAAAATGATATTATCACAATAAATCCCTAAAAAGTGTTCTTGAGTAAAATTGGCTACCTTCATGCTTCCTTTTATGGCCAGAATGCACACCTTGAACAACAACTACATCAACCGAAGTTCCACCGAAACCTATTATCCCATATATTTCTACCTATTTCAAATTTTCAATACTAACCACCATAATAAAAGTCAGAAGAAACCTGAGAACCATCATCAACTAAATATTGGTTGTTATCCCTATCTCAAGCCTTCAAGATTTTAAGTAAAAAAATTTCACAAGATCTGATTCCATGAGCCCCATCATAGAAAAGTGAGTAGAATACTCGATAATGGTATACTACCATTTATCTATGGCTAGAAACTCCATGGTATTTTACAAATTTAATTTATTAGGATAATACAATTGGTTTAATAATTTCTTGAAGGATAATGAAATAAGATCCATAGTAAACATTGCTAACACAATAGTGTCCCACCGCATCCTTCTTAGCCCCTTAAGAATATACCAAAAAAAACCAACCTTAGAGTCCATAAGAGTCTTTAGAAAGGTGAAGATCCTATAAATACTCTCAATACGCTCCTCAAATTCATGTGGTCCATTGTTGTAAAACAATAAGATTTTGTGAAATTTTATTTGAATTAATTTAATATTTTTGATATTTTTCATTTCATGAAACACTGAATATAGCTTTTGTTATATGAAATAACTATGTTTATACTACATTGTACACAACACCAAGTTAATATTTAACTAAATAAACACTATGATTAACATTAGGTATATAAAACAATATAATTTGCTTGTGTTACTCCCAATTATGAGTTCATTTGATAGTTTGTGTTACACACAAGACCATGCCTTATTGAACTACAATATATTATTTATATAGTTATTAAAATATTATTATAGTTACTACCTAGTAGTTGGAATGGATGTTTTGAATAATTTTAACTAAATTGTGAAAATATGATTTACACATTCATATAAAAATTAATCTTTTGGTTATCAGTAACTTATAAATTAATGTACTAACTATTTTAAAATAAAGAAATTACTTTTTTAACAAAAATATTTTTCTATGAACAACACAATTTTATATCAATAAAATAAGAAACCCAGTTTTGATGATTTTTTTCAATAAAATTAATATATATAATATATTCAATAAATATTTTGATACTCGTCTAATAGATTTGATAGTTATAAGATAATAATAAATCCAATTATATTAATAAAAGAGTTATTTTTCAAAAATGTAGTTTTCCCACCTTTTGTGGAGAACCAAATTGAAACATAATTTTATGATTCTTTTATAATTATGATTTGAGAAAAAACATCATATTTTAATGTGTAATATCGAAATTTACTTTGGGTGAATTTTTTCTATTTTTTAAAGAAGTTTAATTTTTGATAAATAGTGAAAAATACTGGATTTTAATTGAAAATTGCATTTTTCATCTAATTAAATTATATAGGTACATAATATTTTGAATTGGTTTTAAAGTTAATTTAGATAAATTTAAAATAAATTAATTCAATTTAGTCTAATCAAAGCAATTACACATTGAAATAGGATATTAAAAATTTTCAATATTTTAAACATTTTATCTTAAAAAACCAGTTGTCAAGATATGTCTGTGAGATTAATTTTAAATTAATTTATACTAACTATGTGATTTGAAATTAGAAAAATTGATTCCATATTTGGACAGAATAATTTATAATTTCAAACATGAAATTTTGTTTTAAAAATATTAGTGGAAGTAATTAAATTTAATTACATTGATTAAGGTAAAAAACAAGATTACGTAGTAGTTAAACTTTTCAAGGGATAAAATAACTTAGAATAATGTAAAAAATTCATTTTATTTAAATATTTATACCAATTATACTATTGGATAAAAAATAAACCATTATTGGAGGCTTATGATATAAGAGAGACCTCTTAATAGTGTTTGCCATTTTATATTTACAAGAATACCACTCCTCATCAACTATAAAAGGGAAATCACCCCCCTCACTTACTCATTTTTATCAAGTCACTTTGGAAAATAAAAAACCAGAAAAAATATGCTCTAAAATTACATCCTCTAAACCTATAATCCTCACATTGTGTAGAAATCCAACAAAGGAATCCCTTTGGTGAAAACCAAAAGAAGTTACCCAAAGAAGCGGTAACATCCTTCCATAAGCACTATTGTTTTATTTTATTTATCCACCCACTAAATAATTATTATTAAATGATTATATGATAACATAATTATCCAAAATATACTAATATATTTTTATTTTATGGGTTATAATTACACATATGCACACTTTCATCAAATGGGAAACAAATTTACCATTCCTCTATACAATGGACTACCGCCTTGCGAAATGATGTCATTCATTTTTCTCGTACCACCTATCATGGTTTGTAATTATGATAGGTATAATATTTTTATATAATATATATGAAATTTATGATATATTTATTCTTCTACAATTGTTATATAAAACATACCTTCCTTCATTTTTTTGTAAATATGATAACTTCGTTTGTGGATGTATAGACTACAGCCTCCTCAAAACGATGTGATTCATTCAGACATTGAATGGAATGTATTAAGTATGGGTTTGGTATTTTTATATGATATTTATGAAACAATAATTCCAGATTAATGGTAATATATATATATATACATATATACATATATTTCATTTACTTTATTTCTTTCAATATGATAAGAAAATAGAAACAACGTTCATGCGCACATACAGTCTACCATATCCATAAATAGTGTATTCAATTTAATACATATGTATTTTATATATTATTATAAATATTATAAAATGAATATATATTATATTTATATCATTTTTTACATTATGGAAGTAAGTAAATCATGATATAAGAAATAGTATCAACAATAAAAAGTCAAAACATATACGAAAAACAAGGCAGATAATACCCAAAACATAACATTATCATGGATTTGTTAACAAACAGATAATATAAAGTCATAATAAAAATATATATGTTATTATATATAAGAATATGGTTCTATGGTATATTTATAATATACTTATATTTATTATAAATGGGACTTGAACATGTATGAAGAAAGTCAAGACTTAAGGTAAGTGTTTTCTCAAATCACTTTTATTTCTATGAGACTTACGTCTTATATAACACTCATTTGTTTTGTGTGGTATATAAAATACATCTTAATGAATTATATTATTCTTATAATTAAATTTATTAGTATTTATATATCCATTTTATGATATTTCTTTCTTCGGGTTTATGGTTCAAAAGTAACCAAATTGGGAAAATTAATTTTTTTCTAAATTTTTCTTCTTTGAGATTCATACCATGTTATGCACCAATATTTTTCCATGAGGTGTATATACTGACAATTTACGTTTTATATCATGAATATACTTATTTTTATTTTATTTTATTATTTATTTAATTTTTTTATTTAATGGGGATTGTGATTCAATGTTACCAAAATGGTAACAATTTTTTTTCTAAAATCTCATCATTTAACGGAATTGTTGATGATCATGCTTCCATTGATGAAATATTTTGCTCCATATATAATGAAAACTCATGAATTATATTATAATATGGTTATACATGATATATTAAATTAATGGAACCCTTTTTTCACTCTTTAGTACTAAAGATAATTAAGAAAACCTTTTTAATAAAATTTGACTTCATTTCTCTTTTCAGTTAGAAATCAGTGTTCTTCAAAAACCATGTTTCTTAAAAACAGTTTCAAAGATTAATTTATATGTTTTAAATTTTATTTTATATGAAATGTTTTTTTAAATATTTTCAATATTCCATTATATGTTACCAAGGTTATTTTCAAAAGAAAATTGTTTTTAAAATGTTTTATGTTTTTAAAAGTTATTTTTCAAATAAGAAAAGATATTTTCCTCAAGAAATGTTTTAGAGGTTTTTATTTTCTTTGATTATATTTATTTCAATGTTTTATTCAAATAAATTGATTTTGAAAATGTTTCATTTGTTAAAATGTGATTTTCAAAAAAAAGTTTTTTCCTTGAGAAATGCTCCAAGTGATCTTTGAAAATCATTATCCATATATGACGATATCCACTGATATAGTTTATGATTTACTAGGGATATTATTGTTGAAAAAAATTATAATTATTTCTCTTAATGATTTATGATTTTGATAAGATGTTATTTATGAGACCCGTTTCTCTTCCATAAGTTATATAATTTTGACACCCACTTATATTCATTGGTTAGGCTTTAATGAAATTATTATTAAACATATATATTTTCCATAGGTTATTATATGATGAGATGATTATTATACCCAATTCATTTCATGGGTTATGATATAATATTTATGAAACACCTCTCTTTTTAGGGTTTATGATATGATGAATGTTTTCTTATCTTGTGGAAATGTATGTATAGTTTCATTATGTTATGGGTGGGACCTATATATCTCTCCAATGAATTTGGTAAAGATTTATATGTACTATTTTATACATTGATGGAAGAAGGAGTGAACTCAGTTCTTTATGACATGTATAGAATGAGGAGTGAGCTCAGTTTAGTATGATAGGGCTGGAAAGTGGAGAGAACTCGGTTCAGTAATATAGGACTAGAATTGGAATTTAGCCCTGTTCAGTAATATATTGATGGATCAAGATGTGTAATAGGTTTAGAAATATAGGGATGGTATGAGAAGTGAAATTTTTTCAGTAATATAGGTCTAGAATGGGAGGTGATCCTGGTTCAGAAATATTGGGCTGGAATGGGGAGCGAACTCGGTTCAGTAAAGGAATTTTTCAACTAATATAATTTTGGGAGTGAAACATGACAAATAAGATTGTTTGGGAAGTGAACCCATTCCACTAATATGTCCATGGTAGTAATCCTTTAATACATTTTAAATCATTTTTGTATGTTTGTGAGTCTACTAAAATCCCATGTCTTATGCTTATGTTATGATTTCATGGATTATGCTCTTGATTTACTTACAATTAATGTCTTATAAAGCACAAACATTTAGTAAATGATTAATTTTTATGTTCTTAGATATGTAGGGTATTGCTTTCTATGTTATGGTCATGTTATTATACCCTTAGTCTTAGGTTATTCTTATGTATATACATCTTTTACCCTTATTCGGCAACTGAGCTTTCCCCTTTCTTATGATTCCTTTCCACAGGTTATGAAGAATGTTTTTAAGTAGTATTACTTAAGGGGAATATCTTTAAGGGAGATTTTTAATATCTTTAACCATGTTAGAAGATTATGTTTCCATGTCTCCAAAGGCACTAAACTATTACAGTCATCAAACATGTATTTTTGCAATGTGATGAATATTAATCTAAAATGATCTATATCAATGTATTTAATGCATGTGTCACTATAGTTTGTATTAAAGGAAAGGTTTAGTCATAATTTGGAAACTAGGATGAGAAAATATTTGTGATATCCCTAGGGATATTTCTAAGGATATGTCTGGGGATATATTTTGGGATAAGACTAAGTTGTCATTTATTTAAAAGTAGTTGTCATTAATTAGACATATTGTATGTAATTTTTCATTATCTTATTATTTTATTATTTTATTATTTTATTATTTTATTATTTTATTATATGAAAAGTGTTTATCAAACTATGATTTATGGTCTTATTCAATAACATGAACTGGATGAAAATTGGTTAACATAGAATGTTTCAGAATTAGAATGTATGTGAATTATGGAAATTGGGTTCCTAAGTGAAAATATCATGAAGAAAATCAGGAAGGTTGTATGAGTATTGGTTATAATGCTAAAGATAAAGAGACTACAAACAACATGTGAAAGTTATGGGATGTTGTAATAGTATTATTTACATTAAACATTATAAGCATTATTAAATTGAGTTTGAGGAACATTAAGATGGGATTCATATTTCATATTCAAGGAAACGGGTATTGTGAAATAATATGATGAAGCCTAAGTAACGAATAAAGAATAAAGTTGGATGATTGATGTGTATATGTTTTGGAATTCAAAGACTGTAATATCAATCATGATGTATATATGGATTATTTATAGATGTTTTTATTTAACAATTTTTATGAATTGGTAAAATAAAAGTGATGACCAAGAAAAGTAATTTAATGGAAAGGTTACATTAATGGAAGGTAACCCTTAACATGTTCCTGAGGAAGAGAAAATGATATTTTATATGAATAAAGAGATAATGATATGGATAATGTAATTTGGATTATATTTATGACCTCATATTTGATAAATTATTTTTTTGACAAAGTGTTGTATGCTCCCATGGATGGATTTTTTGGATTTTTTGGATTTAAGGAATATATCCAATGATATTTGGAATTAGATATCATGCATGTTTTCCATAAATATTTATGGAAATTTAGGTTATTAACATATTTTAAGATAAAATATTATAAAGGGATTCTCATGTTTAGTATGTGTCAACCAATAGATAATTTATGATATATGAGCATTCAATATAAAGTTGATTTTGAGAAATTTAGTGACCTTCTATTTAATGTTTTGGATTTTTATCTTTTATAAGGACTATAAGGTTGACCATTTATGGAATGGTTTAAGTTAAACTTTGATTGATGTTTTATAGAATAAACTACTATCTCTCCGTATAAAGAATTTATGAAAAATTGATAAACTGTGATAACATTTTTATTCGGATGATAACTAAACACAGATGGAATTACATATCATTTTACCTGTATATCTTATGTCCCATTACTGCATCATGGATAAAAATTTCACTTTAAATTTTTTTAGAGTAAGAGGCGAAGTGGAAATTGGTCAAGAAATAACCAAAGGGTTAGATTGTGTATATGAAATGAAATAAAAATAAGTAAGTATATTTCCTTATGTTCATGGAGAATAAAATAATTTCTCAATTTTTGGAAAAAGATATTGAAAGATATTTATCCTTATACATACATTTATTTTTAACTGATAGTATTATAAATCATCATAGTTTTTTGGTTTTTAGGCCCTTAACATTCCATTGATCATTCACTTTCTATTGATTAGTGATATTTATCACTCTCTATAATTATTCAATATTTTCTTCCTTGTCCAATCTTCAATCCCAACCTATGTTCTCCTTTGTGGAATCCTAATTATAATTTACTTTATGTAATCATTATGTTTTCAACATTCCATTTTTAAAAGGAAGTTTTAGTATTTATTTTTTTTATGTGGGTTTAATGAAAGTAACATTAAAGTATTAAACCTTTGAAATCCAGAATGAATTTTGAGGGAGAAATTTATTTAAAAAGAGGTAAAATGTAACACCCTATGATTTTGTGAAATATATCACTTCTAGAAATAGGAAATATACCAATTTTTCTCCCAAAACCGTTGATATAGGTTAGTAATTTGGATATATACTAATTGTTTTGGTAAAAAATATTGGTATTCGTCACTTATATGTACCTATACCAACGGTTTGGCCAAAACAGTTGCGTATGTCAATAATTTGTACCTATAACACTAGTTTTGGAAATCATGTTGGTATAGGTCCATTATAGTGACCATATATCAATGGTTTTGTCCAAACTATTGTTATACAGTTTCACCGAAACCAATGGTATAACTCAAAAAATAAATGTTCCTATAAAAATGGTTTTGAGAACCATTAGAATAGGTACACATATATTTTATGGAATATTCTGTCAAAAAACCTTAAATAAATTTAAAGTTAAAATACATATGAATATACATATATATATTTATGAAATTATGTTCAAAAAAGTCATGTTTGGTAAGTGGTTAGGTCGTTGAATTATAAATAGAAGGTGATGGAAAAAAACCAAGATGGTTTTCTTGAATTACCTATACCAACAATTTTATGATATTATTAGTATAGGTCAATACCAAAGGATTTCCCAGAACTGTTGGTATAAACCTATCCAAATTGTAAATAATCCAACGGTCCCCTAAATCGTTATTATAGGCTATACCAATGGTTTGGAGACCTATAAAAATGGTTCAAAACCATTAGTATAAGGTATTTTTCTATTAGTGTATATTTTTGGACTAATTTAATATATTTGATGTTTTTCATTTCATGCAACACTGAATATTAATTTTTTTAAATAATATCACTATGTTTGGATGGATTTATATGAAAAGCCAATTTAATCTTGTACTACATGAAACAATTAGATTAAATTTAGGTAGATTAAACACTATATTTGTCTTGTGTCACACACGTTTCTGAGTTCCATTGATAGTTTGTGTTACACTCAAGACCTAGTTTTACCGAGCTACTATATACTATTCATATTGTTATTATAATATCATAATAGTTTCCACCAAGCTGCTAGAATTGATCTTTGAATAAGATTACCTAAATTGAGAAAATATGATTTAAAAATGTATAAAAAATGAATCTGTTGGTTAACAATTAGTTAGAAATGAATGTAGAAACCATTTGTAAATAAATAAATTACTTTTCTAAGAAAATTATTTTTATATGTACCAACACAATTTTAACTCATTAAATTTAAATAAAACTTTTTTTGAATGATTTAAATAAAATTTATATATTATATATTCATTCAATATTTTTATACTCATTAAATAGATTTTATAGTCATAATATCATAATAAATCCAATTATATGAATAAAATGAGGTATTTTTCTAAAAGATAATTTTACAGATCTTTAATGGAGAACCCATTTTAAATATAATTTTTGAAAATTTTATAATTTTTATTTTAAAAAACCCATTTTTTAAAGTATAATATGATAATTTACTTTGGGTGAATTTTTTGTATTTTAATAAAGATGTATCAATTTTTTATGAATAGTGAAAAATACTGAATTTCAATTGAAAAATTCATTTTTGGCTAATTTAATTATATTGTTAAATAATATTATGAATAATTTTTAAAGTTAATTTATATAAATTTTACAGAAATTAATCCAATTGAGTTCATTGGAACCAATTTCACATTGAAATTGAATATAAAATCTTTCTAATCTTTTAAAAATCTTGGCTTAAAGGGACTCACAGTCAATACATGTCCGCAATATTAATTTTAAATTAATATCTGAATGTCATTTGATTATAATTTAGAGAAATTGATTCCATATTTGGAATAATATTTATTATAATTTATAATAATTTCAACATAGTTTTTGACAAAAAATATTTGTGAAATTAATTAAAATTACTTACTGTGACTAAGGTAAAAAAAGGTTACCTAGTAGTTAACCTTTAATTTAAGGGGCCAAATAACTTAAATTTTTTTTCCAAAAAGACATTGTATAGAAATATTTTGACCAATTATTATCTTTGTTATAAAATTAACAGTTATTGGAGGGACATGATCTATGGTATACCTCTAAATAGTGTTTACCTTTTTATATTTACAAGAATGCCACTTCCACTCCACTATAAAAGGGAACTAACTCTCTTGGTTACTCGCAACTAAAAATTAAATTTGGATCGTCCAAAAAATACCAAATAAGATTAAAAAATCTCTAATATTAACTTATAAGTCTCAATTTTAGAAGAAATACATCCAAGGATTCCCTTTGGTTCAAAGAAAAATGAGTTATCCAAAGAAGAGTTAACATCCTTGCACAAGCTCTTTTGTTTTATCATCATTATCCACACAATCAATTATTATTATTCCATGAATATATAATAACCTCATTATAATAAATATAAATATATTTTTTTATTAAAAGGGTTCAAAACCCACCTATACACACTTCCATGACACGAGTAACGAACTTACCATTCTTGTATACAGCGGACTACCGCCTCATGAAATGTTGACATTTGTTTTTCTTTACCATGTATAATGGTTTGAAAACATGATTAACATTCTATTTGTATATGATATTATATATATATATATATATTATTTTCTATTATTATAAAATTATTATATAATACATACCTTCAAACTTTTAATTCTGTGTAAATACGATAACATTATTTGTGGAAGTGTGGACTACCGCCTCTTCAAAGCAATGTGATTCATTTACACTTTTAATTGAATGTATTAAGTATGAGTTTAGTAAATGTATATGATATTTATGAAATAATTATTCTAATTTAATTATAATTTATATATACATATACTTAATTTACTTTCTTTATGTCCTTACAACAAGAAAATGGAAACAACGTTCATGCATACGTATGGCCTATCGTCTCTATGAACGGTGAATTCCATGTTATACTTATATATTTTATAGATTATTGAATATATTTATATATTTAATATATATTAAATTTATACCTATTTTAAATTATGGAAATATATAAATCATGATCTATGTAAGAGGATCAATAATAACAAGTCAAAACATATACAAAAAAAAAGTAGATATTACTTGAAACGCAACATTGACATGGGGTTGTTAAAAAATAGGTAATATATAGTCAAAATCAAATCATATATGTTATTAGATATAATAATAAGGTTAATTTTAATAGTTATATTAAAAATATATTTATTATATTGGAGGTTTGAACATTTATGAATAAAGTCAAGGCTTAAGGTAAGGGTTTTTCTCATTTCAAATTTATTTCTGTGATACTTGTGACTTATTAAATACTCATTTATTTTTTGTGGTTTATACATGGACCATGAATATTTTAAATTATTATTATACTTTAATATTTGGGTATTTACATATCCATTTAATGAACTTTCTTTCATAGGGATTATGGTTTATAAGTTACCAAATCGGTAATGTAATTTTTGTCTCAATTTTCCTTCATTGAGATACATGTGATATTATGCACCTATATTTTTATATGGGTTGTATATAATTCTCATCGAAATGTTATATCATGAAAATAATTATTATAATGATATATTAATCATTATTTAATGTTTTTATTTCATGGGGATTATGATTCAATGTTACAAAATCCGTAATAGTTTACTGCTACAATCTCATCGTTTATCAAGATTGTTTACGATTATGCTCTCATTAATGAATTATTATGATACATATCTCAAGAAACGTCAAGAATTTTCTTATCTTATGGTAATTCATGATATCTTAAAGTAATGTTACCATATTTTAATTCTTTATCACTTAATATAATAAAGGAATTGTTTTTACGAAAATATGACTTTATTTCTCTATTTGATAACAAATTAGTGTTCTTACAAAACCATGTTTTCTAAAAATTGTTTCAAAGATTAATTTATATTTTTTTGAAGTTATTTTCAAAGAAAAGGTATTCAAAATGATTTCAATATTCCATTATAAGTTTTCAAATTTATTTTCAAAGAAAATGGTCTTCAAAAGGTTTTGTGTTTTTAAAAAGTTTTTTTCAATGAAGAAAGGAAATTTTCTTAAAGGAATGTTTTTGAGGTTTTTAAAAAGATTACATTATAAGTTTTTTAAATAATTGGACATTTGAAAAATGTTTCACGTTTTAAAAATTAATTTTCAAGAAAGGTTATTTTTCTTAAGAAATTATCCAATTGATCTTTCAAAATCCTTTTCCATATAAGATGAATTCATTTGATATATTTTATGATTTAATGGGGATATGATCTATGGAAACCATTTTTATTATTTTTTTAGGAGTGTTTCATTCTTTTGATGGTATTTTGTTTATGAGACCTTTTAATCTTCCATGAGTTATATGCTTTTGAAACACACTTCTTTTCCCAGGTTATGCTTTGATGAGATTATTATGAAACCTATATCTTTTCTAGATGTAATGATTGGATGACCTGTTTATGCTAACGATTTCATTTCATGTGTAACTGTATGATGTTTATGATACCATTATCTTTTTATGGGTCATGATATGATTAATGTTTTATTGTACTGTGGCACACATTTGTAGGATTTAATCATGTGATGGGTGGGACCAATATATCACTCCAATAAATTGCGTAAATATTTATATATCATGAGATAACCATGTGTGTAATGATGAGTGTACTCAGTTTAGTATGATAGGGATGGAATAAGGAGTGAACTCAGTTAAGTATGAAAGGGGTGGAACTAGGAGTGAAGTCAGTTCAGTAAAATTGCACTGGAATATGAAGTGAACCTGGTTCAATAATACAGGTTTGGAATAGTAAGTGAACCTGATTCAGTTTTACAAGGATAGAATGGGAAGTGAACCATGTTCAGCAATATAGGACCGGAACAGGAAGTGAACCCGGTTATATAATTCAAGGCTAGAATGAGTAGTGAACTGAGTTTATTAAAGGACATTCTCATCTAATATGGTTTTGGTAATGAACCTTGACTACTAATATGGTTAGCAGAGTGAACACATTCTACTAATATGGCCTCAACAATAAGCCTTGACTACTATGGAAATCATTTTACGTGTTTATGTGTCTGCCAAAATCCCATTTCTTATGCTTATGTTATGATTTTCTTGATTATGATCATGATTTCCTTATGATTCATATCTTATGAACTTCCAATATTTATTCCAAGATACATGATTATGTTATTTTATATATAGGTTATGATTTTCCATGTTATTCTCATGTTCTCATACCCTTATTCTTATGTTATGCTTATGTTTCTCCTTTATTTTTACCCTTAAGGATCATATGATCTCATCCCTTTCTTATGGTTACTTTCCCCAAGCTATGATGAATTTTTTTAAGTATGAGTACTAAAGGAGAATATATTTAATGGGTATGTTGAATATCTTTCACCATGGTTGAAGATAATGTTCCCGTGTTTCAAAAGACACCGAACTATTATGGTCCCTAGACATGCATTGTTTTTAATGTGATGAATATTCATCTAAAATGGTGTAATATCCATGTATGTTAATCTGGGGTCAGTATATTATTCAACATGAAAGATGGGGGGATTCTACTTAATAAATTATATTCCATGATCCATTACTCATCCTATGTTCCCAAAACAAGCTTGACCCAGAGGATGAATAGTTTAGATTACAAATCCCACTAAAGAATAGACCACTATAGGATTCACCTATGAAACATGTCTCAGTTCTTCCTCCCTTGGATTTATGAGATCTATCCTTGAAGGTGATTTATTTTGATCAGAAGACAATGAAATAATAATTTATGAGAAAAATTACAAAATCATAAGACCAACTTCAGGTATTAATATTAATGATTTTAAAAGATAATGATTTAAAAAAGTTTAATATTTTATGAATTGATGTTTGAAAAAAGGAAGGAACATTTCCATTTAATTTGAACCCATACCATGTTCATTCCAATAACCTCAACCACCAATTCTCGTGATTGGAAAAAATCCATGACCACCAATGGTAACTCAGATTCATATATATAAGTGAGATGGCCAGGCACCATTCTGTACTTACATTCATAATTACTACGGTCCAAAATCTAGTTTACCAACACACAAAACCAAACCTAGATTGTTTCACAGCTAATCTGGTTGGGTAATGGCGTTGATACAAATTGGTAGTGAAGCAACCCGGGTCATCTAGAGTAGTCACCCAAGATGGTCCACCACATGGTGAAGTACAACAAAAAAGAAACAACATGTTACATGATAAACCAGAAAAAGGAAACCTAATAGGGTACAATGCATATGCAAGAGAACATATCCATGATACATACAAAGTTAATCCAAATAGGCCAAACCATAATGATAATAATATTCAAGTCTAAACAAGTCCCTATGCGTCCATCATCACCACAAAACCATCACATTATGAAGACAATGGAAAAAAGAGAAATAGACATTCAACACATTTTTGTTCCCATTAAATGAGTCATATAAAACAATATCTATAAGCACCTAAAGACAGAAGTAGTGTGTGAGTACAAATCCAAGTAGTATACCACCAAAGAATCTATATAATTTATAATATCAAGAATTCATTAGTTCTATCATTTTAATAAATATAGTTTACAAAGAAATTCCATAAAGTAAAACCATTTTATAAAATATTTATTATTTTTTTCTTAAAATAATACCATATTCACCTCATTTATAAAATAAAACTGGTAATAAACCATGGATACATTATAAGATTAGCATGTGAACAAATAAATATGAAAATACCAACACTTGACAACCCAATTATAAAAAAACACCATTTGGTCTCTAATTGGTGGGAATACATGATCAACTTGAAAGAAAATCCATAATCTAGGCCTAAGGTGGATCCAACCAATATAAAATCCGATGGAATTACAATTTTTTCTAAAGGTTTACCTGCATTGTAGGAAAAAATGGTCTGATGAGAACTGGAAAATCTATTCTTTTGATCATGTAAATAAGATGTTGTAGTTAAATGATTTCACATCGGGATTATCATTTTTGTTACATGGAAAGGTGGGTATTTTGAGATTCTCGATAATTGATTCTAATGGGGGTTAAATATGACGTACAATCCATCACATTAGGTTCACCATGTTTTTGTTTCCCAAAAACTCCCAATGGTTCCCCTATCCATAACTGGGTATGGAACTGATTTCCAAAGGCGGGCATTCAATTGGGGGATCATACCCAACAACACATGGGAACACATATTGGAAAAGTGGATGGGAGGTTGGGATCATCAAAAAAATTTGGGGGGAAATTGTTACCTACTCTAAGGGTCACTTATATATTTAAGATATGTTTGAGAATCTCTGCCAAATACTCATATGAGATTTCTTACCGTAACAAAATTATCAAGTGTTAAATCTTTCCATCTGTAAAAGAGGAGTCTATTAATGTTACCATATGTATTTATTTTAGGTTCTTCATCCATTTTACCTTACTAGGTAGAGGCTTATATATTGATTCCATATAACTAGGGACCCCATAATTTTCTATCATCTAGGGTGTCCATTAACATTTCTAGGATGAGGAATCCTACATATCCAACATATATAAGGAAGAAAAAGCCGCATATTTTGTTAAACTAGTGTAGTTTCACATTGTAACTTCTTAGTTCCAGAAGCCAACCAAAGCTGCCCCGTACCCGGTTGGTCACATGGCCTCAAGCGAATTTTTGCGAACGCCAGAGGCTGCCGACTAGCAGTGAGGTCCTTGGGTGTGATAGTGGGGAAACAATTCCCTCATTGGTAGAGTACACAGTGGAAGTAACAAAACATAAAATAGCAGAAGCAGTAAATATCCAACAACAATAACAACAGAAGATTGATAAATAAACAACTGGAGCAGAAATATATGTAAATGATGCATGATACATATATGTCTAGGAAAGCAGCCAAACAAGTCACAATTCTGAACATAGTATTAAAACAAAGTGAAAAAGAAAAGTAAACAGATAACTCCTCAGCATCACAAGCCATATCTTGGTCTCATTCTCTCCAGCTCCACCGCAAGTCAAGTACCTGAAGTAAAAGGGTGCTTTCCCTTATCTATACTTGAAACAACATAATCAGTTTGGGCCCAAAAGCATGACCCAAACAGGGTGTGAGACTAAATCCTTGTAGGAAACCACCCAAATATCCGTGCCTAACAGTCAGTCAGTATATGGAAGGTAAAGTACAGTAAGCAGTAAGCAGTATAATACACAGCAGTAAACAAACCACAGTCTGTAGAAAAATATGTACAAACAATAAAGTAGCCACTCAAGCAAGTAGAAAAAACATGTAACCCTATAGGAAGTTCTCGCAGCCTAACCCTTCTGGTTCAACCTACAAGTACTAGCAACCATCTAGGAGGCACACACAGTCTCACCCCTATGGTTCAGCTAAATATAGACTCTCTGGGGAAGCACTCGCTATCAATTCCCCATATAGTCTCGTATCGTACTAAAGGCACTCTGGGGGAGCACTCAACATCAATTCCACTTGTGGCCCGCGTCGAGGAACTACAGACACTCTAGGGAAGAACTCAACATCAATTCCCCATGTGGTATCACATTGTATAATTATAAGACACTCTAGAGAATCCCTCAACATCAATTCTCCCTATGGTCTATACACTAGGTTCTCACGGCCCTATGTAAGTCAGCAAGTATAGCATCATGTAATGGAAAAAGTATCCTCAAGAACTACTTGGCTAGGATTCTATAGCATCTCAACATGGAAGAACAACAGTCATTCCATCCTATAACTAGGTATGGAACTGGAAAAATCCTAACAAGAAAAGCTAGACCAAACGATCATAAATAGGAAACACATGCATGGGAAAAACATCCAAAACACAGTAATTTACCCTATTCACAAACAATATCATCTACTCTGGCATATAAGCAAAGCAGGAAAACAAAAAGGGAAAAAAAGGAATCACACAATACCTCGTTAAAGGGTATTGGTGGAATTTGCACAAAATAATCAAGACTTTCTACAGAAAGGAACAAACCACCTACCTTTAGGGTTCCGGCGAAAACGATCTAGAATCAACCGCACCCACAAAACCGGAAACCACTTCACGGAAGACCTCACTAAAACTCATTCCCTATCATCCACAAGCCTTAGAATCAACACTCAAGGCAAACCCAACACTAGATCTACATGAAATGGATGTAGATCTAGAAACCCAAGAGAGTGGAGAGAGAAGATGTAAAGACCCGTAGCTTAACGTACATGGACATTACATTACATTTGCGGAATACTTAGTACATAACAAAAACACACACACAAGGATCGTAATAGTTTAGTGTATTTGGAAACTCGGAACGTAATCTTATAATCGTGGTGAAAGATCTTCAACATATCCTATAAGGATCTTCATTTTTTTTACCTAAAACCTTTCTTTATATCCTGGGGAAAAGAAAACATAAAAGGGTGAGCTCAAATGCTCAGTAAGGGTAAACAAAAGAAATATCAATCACATCGTATTCATAAGAACATAACATTATGGAAATATTAACCTGCAAAAGAGAGCATAATTTCATAACATGGGATAAATCATGGTTGTGAAATGTAATCACAATAATCATAACTTAAAACATGAAACATTGTGGCATTCACACATAATCATAGAGAATCATTTCTTGTTAGTCAAGACTCATTGCCAAGACTATCTTAGTGGACAAAGTCCCTTTCTGAATCGAGTAACCCTCGTTTCAGTCCTGTTTCACTGAACCGGTATAACCTACCGTTCCAGCCCTGTCTATCTCATGAGATATAAAATCTTTACCCAATGCATTGGAGGGAGATATAGGTCCCACCCATATTATAATGAATCCTTTCTTATGTGTGCCACAAAATCATAAACCATACATCATTGCATAACCCATGTAATAAAAATGGGAATCTTAAACATCATGACATCATAAAACAATTCATATAAGATAAAGGAATTCATAAAAATATTTCCATCACAACATAATCAAATCCATGTAATAATAGGGATAAAAACAGAACCCTTTTATTATCTTTGATGGAAAATAATTTTGATAAAATACTTGAAATCCATTCTTGAGGAAAATATCCTTTCTACTTCAAAAACACTTTTCCTTTCTTAACATGTCATACAATTATAAACTAAAAGAAGTTGATTAAAAACAAACTTGAAAAATTGTAAAGGAGGCTTCTTGGAAAGAATGTTTTAAAAATCCATTCATGCCGTATAAGTTAAAAAAACATTCTTCGTACTTTTGTCGGAAAAATTCAAAAAGTACCTTGTACGAAAAACGACAAAGATTCCTTTCATATCTTTTAATAAAAACTCACCAAAGGGTAAAATAGGTTTTAAACAATTGTAGGTGGATGTAAATAATATTACATATTAAGGAAACATGGATTTGGATGATAAAATACACCCCAGTAAATACCAACGTATAAGCAATCTCAGATAAAAATGAGATTGTGATATTTCCCTTACCTTAGGTCCGATTTTCTTCGTATGTGTCCTAACCTCCTGTATAATGATTTAAATAATGTCATTGACTTATTAAAGAATCATATTCATTGTTATGATATCATATATGGTTCACTTATGACATTATATTACCCGTTCTTTTGTAAATTCCATGTTAAAGAAGCGTTTTGGGTAAAATCGTTTCATTTATCGTAGGTGTTTTGACTTGTTGTTCTTGACATTATTATTACTTATATCATGATTTACTTACTTCCAGAATATAAAATATGATTTATATATCATATATATTCAGTATATATATATATATAATAGATAGATAAATGAAATGAAAAACACCGTTCATGGAGACGGTAGTCCGTACGTACGCATGAACGATGTTTTCCTTTCCTTATTGTCTTGAATGGAAGTAAGTAGATGACATACATATATATATATATACATAAATCCAGTAGCTTTATAATGTCATATATTTCATTATTATTTCTTATATATACTTTATAATCATTCTTAAATGGTTAACATGGAGAATGAATCTCATCGCGTCGTGGAGACGATAGTCCGTACGTACGCACGAGCGATGATATCATTTCCATTAATATTGAATTGAATTAGAGTGGATTATACAATATATTAGAATCAATATGATGTTGTAATAACTATGTATAGTTATTCTTTACACCATTATACCCATCCTTGTAAATTGATGGTGGAAAAATAGATTACACCACGGCGTGGAGACGGTATTCCGTACATACGCACGCGCGGTGATTTCATTTTTTTTCCGTAGGATGGATAGAAGGTAAATTAGGGTTGTTTCATATTTATAATAACATATCAGTATGTAAGTAATACTGATGTTATTACTTTATCATGAAACAACTAAAGAAGAAGAAGTTGAAGAAGAAAGAAATTGAAAAGATCGGTAATGGATATTACCTCTTCTTTGGAATGCCTCTTTGAATACTCCACTTAGGGAACTAAGATTGGTCTTTGAAGAAGACCAAGACCTCTAGGATTATTCTAGGGAAGTGGATAGGAGAAAATGGCAGGGGTTGGCCGAGATTGAGTGCTCAAATTGGTGTGAGGAGGAGGGGGAGGAGGTATCCTTTTATAAGGGAGGAGAGGGGCACCTTAGGAATATCTCAAAATATTATTTTATATTAAAGTCAAAATCAGTTTATAATGGTTCCAAAGGGTCTTATTTCGGAGCTAAAGTGGGGATGGGTCGAAATCCTATCAACCAATAAGATTTATACAAGTTTAGGGTATTATTTTAACCTTATCAATTAGATTTGACTCTAAGTTAAATAATTTAACTTTTACCGTTTCTTTTTGTTTTCTTTTACTATATGGTTAATACACTTACTATAACATGCCAAACGAACCCCAAATTGATTATTATTAATACATATATCCTTATCTAAGTCATTTGGACGAACCTTATATTTTTAGGAATAAAATAACAATTAATAATATAATATTTGATTTAAAAACTATTTTGTGTCAATTTTGACACTATTTGATATATGATTTTTGTAAAAGTCATAACAGAATTATATGTTCGAACCAAGTTGATTAAATCAATACTAATATGTCATAGTAACCTATAAAATTAGTTTAATTCATAAAAAGTCTCAAATTACATTTATTTTGGTGTTTATAACATCAATTATGTCAATATTTCATTAATAATATAATTACTGCATCATCATTGTGTCATAAATAAATTACATTATTTAATTTCTGAAAATTATAAATAAAATACCATTATGTAGTAAATCATTTTAGCTTTCTAATTAATATTTATAGTAGAATTTATCTTATGTATAACCCCATATAAAAAATGATTTACTTATTAAACATTGATTTTAACTATTTTAACCCTTCTTTAAATAAATTAATAATAAATGTCCTAATCTAACCCAAGTGGGCCTAAATGGTAATATTTTATTCCTAAGTTTGTTTTTGGTCGAATTAAACATATCCAATAGAATTAGGACATGTGTTAGGGTAATAGTAATATCATTTTTACCCTTAGTTACCCTATTTACTATTAACCGCGGTAAAAAAAGTAAAAAGTTACTATTCACCAAAAAATTATTTTTATCTCATTGAACCACATTTTACTTACTGATATCAACCGTGTCTGTCGGATTTTCGAAATTCCATTCACAGAAGCGGTAAAATTAAGTTTTATGCAAAATCCAGTTTTTAACCTACCACTTAGTGGTTTCACTATTCATCAAAAATTGAAAGTTTTCAGAAAAATACCAAAATTTCACCCTAGGCTAATTTCGGTATTCCGAATCCAAAAATGAAGTCCATTTTGAGAGATAAAATTTCTAAAATTTAAAAAGTGGTTATTACTATTCATAACAGCTAGTTTTAATAATATTTTAATAGAATATCGTTGTTTAGTGAAACTCAGTATTGCGTACTACACACGCTATCAAGGAAGGTTGCGATTGCGTGTAATGCAAGGCAAGTCAAGGATGCGTGTTGAACAAGCTCCTTTTGGTGTAGCGTACAACACAAGACATTAGTGAAATTAAAAAGAATATTTTCATAAAATCTCGGGCTGTTACATTCTACCCCCCTTAAAATGAATTTCGCCCTCGAAATTCGTCGGGGTTATATATGGTTTACTATTCGAAAGTTTCTTTAATAGAAACCCACATCGTAAAAAGGAATACCAAAACTTGACTTTAAAAACTAAAGTATGAAATGTAACGATTACCCAAATAAACTAATCACTGGGTTTCCACATAGGTGAAAATATGGATATGGAAGAAAAATATAACCATCATTTTCTAATGGAGAGTGGTAGAGAACATGGCTATGGAAAATCCAGCAATCACAAATCCATAAATTTGTGACGATCTAAGGTACCATCTGATTCATCAGGTATAAGATCATTAGGACAACATTTTTGGTTTTCAATATCATTTCCCTAAAGTTGAAAATTTGAATTAGAATAAATACTTTCTTTATTTTGGTACAATCTCACTGTTGTTCATCCCTTGAACAATTTCCACTTCATCTATTAAATAAATGAAGTTCAATTTGTTATTCGTGAAGTGTTAGCAGATCATGTGATAGAATGACGGGTCATTCCATCTGTCTCAAACAAAAGGTTAGCAAAAATTATATACATAAGTCGATCTATAGTGAGATTAATCACATATGGTTCCTAAAGTGGACTTATACTTCATATATCATACTGCTTAATATAATAAAACTAGTTTCTACTAAACAGGGACTTCTTGTAGGCTAGTGGTAGGCGATAAAGGCCAGTCGCACTTCGGTTGTGGGTTCGATTCCCACAGCCTTGTCCGACGCGATGGGTTGTCGCCCGTCCTACAGGTTGTCCTTTTTTTAAAACTACATTACTATAACATCCCATCAATAATATCGAAAATCTTCTATCCTTAAACAATACTAACTTATGTCCAACATAATCCATTCTAATCCTTAGGCTTATCCAGAATACTGCAGTCCACTCTCATAATATAATGAAAATGATTACCAGAGATTTAATACCATCGTTGATCCCCATATATCATAAGATATGTTTTGTTGGTCACATTCCAAACATTCAAAGTCCTTAATCATGTATTCTCTTGAATACCTTAGTGAAAACATGAATGCAGTTTAAAGTTAACACTTTCCACATACCAAAATCCTCAAAATTCTATATACTCAAACCATGATATCACTTAGTCCTTATATCAATCATGAGGTCATGAATACTATTAAACATTTCATTTTCTCGTTTTCCCTTCATTATGCGCATATCATCTTATTTCCAAAAAATATCTCAATTACATTGAATACCACATCAATAAATATTGCAATAATCAATGATACAACATTATTTTGTAATCCCATTACATAAACACTTAATCATTCCACCACATCGTTGTCATATTCAACATTGCCAATAGTGATCGCATGTGACTTCCCTTTGTCCTTTGCCTTCAGTGGTTGCTCATGTTGATCATCACTAACCCTTGGATTAGGGCATTTATTAGCATAATGCCCCATTTCCTTGCACTTGAAGCATTGAAGTGTTGGTGGTGCATTCTCTACAGTGTTTGCTTTATTCACATCATTAGAAACCCTTTTTCCATTACTTCGACACTCAGCTGCTCGATGACCTTCTTTTCCACACTTAAAACATTTTCTAGTCCCTTTAAGACAATCTCCACCATGCTTCTTTCCACACTTTGTGCATAAGGAAACATTCATCTTCTTTTCACCATTATTCTGAGATTTCTCCTTGAACTCCATCTTTCGTTTCTTGTCAAAACCATGAGATGGATATGTAACACCAACTTCCATTTCTACCTTGACAGCACAACGCACAATTTCTTCATAGCTATTGAAGTCTCTTATAGCTAATGCCCTTCGAAGACTTGGTTTTAAGCCACTGAAAAATCGATCAACTTTACTTTCAGGTTGGATGATAATGCCAGATGCATACCTTGCAAGTCTTGTAAAATTCTCTTCGTATATACCAACATATTCATCATCCTTTTGCTTTAGTTCAAGAAACTCCTTCTCCATCTTTTTTCGAAGAATACGAGGGAAGTACTTATTGAAAAATAAGTTCTTGAACTCGTCCCATTCCATGGACTCAATTTCATCTCATTGCCTTGTATTCTTGATAAGATTCCACCATTGATCAGTTTCACCTTCCAAACGATATACTGCTAAGATGACTTTATCATGTTCAGAACATTGAAGAACTGAAAATATCTTTTCAGTGGTACTGATCCATTGTTCAGCAACAAGTGGATCAGAAGACCCACTGAAATAAGGTGGGCGTTGCCTCATGAAGGACTCAATAGAATATTGTTCCCTTCTCTGCTCATTTGGAAGTCCAGAATGATTCATAGCTTCTGTAAGTATAGAAATAAGATTTTGCACTCCATCTCCCATAACATTTGTTTGTTCAGGAGGACAATCATTGCATTGTCCATTTCATTGATCAACACGGTTCCTTCGGGTTCCAGCCATCGTCTAAAACCCAAAAAGAATAGTGTGAGAGGCAAAAATCATGCTAGGGAAAACAACATAATAAAGGGGAAGTAACTTCAATATCTAACATCTTAGGTTTAATTCTATGATCATTAGTGTTGTTCTAGGACTATATCCTATACTTATACTTATCCTTAGGGACATCCCTAGACACACCTTAGAAATATCTCTAGGGATCTCACTAAAGTTCTCGCATCCTAGTTTCCAAAGGTTGACTAAACCTTTCCTCTGATACCAACTGTAAAGACCCGTAGCTTAACGTACATGGACATTACATTACATTTGCGGAATACTTAGTACATAACAAAAACACACACACAAGGATCGTAATAGTATAGTGTCTTTGGAAACTCGGAAAGTAATCTTCTAATCGTGGTGAAAGATCTTCAACATATCCTATAAGGATCTTCCTTTTTTTACCTAAAACATTTCTTTATATCCTGGGGAAAAGAAAACATAAAAGGGTGAGCTCAAATGCTCACTAAGGGTAAACAAAAGAAATATCAATCACATCGTATTCACAAGAACATAACATTTTGGAAATCTTAACCTGCAAAAGAGAGCATAACTTCATAACATGGGATAAATCATGGCAGTGAAATGTAATCACAATAATCATAACTTAAAACATGAAACATTTTGGCATTCACACATAATCATAGAGAATCATTTCTTGTTAGTCAAGACTCATTGCCAAGACTATCTTAGTGGACAAAGTCCCTTTCTGAATCGAGTAACCCTCGTTTCAGTCCTGTTTCACTGAACCGGTATAACCTACCGTTCCAGCCCTATCTATCTCATGAGATATAAAATCTTTACCCAATGCATTGGAGGGAAATATAGGTCCTACCCATCTTATAATGAATCCTTTCTTATGTGTGCCACAAAATCATAAACCATACATCATTGCATAACCCATGTAATAAAAATGGGAATCTTGAACATCATGACATCATAAAACAATTCATATAAGATAAAGGAATTCATAAAAATATTTCCATCACAACATAATCAAATCCATGTAATAATAGGGATAAAAACAGAACCCTTTTATTATCTTAGATGGAAAATAATTTTGATAAAATACTTGAAATCCATTCTTGAGGAAAATATCCTTTCTACTTCAAAAACACTTTTCCTTTAATAACATGTCATACAATTATAAACTAAAAGAATTTGATTAAAAAAAACTTGAAAACTTGTAAAGGAGGCTTCTTGGAAATAATGTTTTAAAAATCCATTCATGCCGTATAAGTTAAAAAAAAACATTCTTCGTACTTTTGTCGGAAAAATTCAAAAACGACCTTGTATGAAAAACGACAAAAGATTTCTTTCATATCTTTTAATAAAAACTCACCAAAGGGTAAAATAGGTTTTAAACAATTGTAGGTGGATGTAAATAATATTACATATTAAGGAAACATGGATGTGGATGATAAAATACACCCCAGTAAATACCAACGTATAAGCAATCTCGGATAAAAATGAGATTGTGATATTTCCCTTACCTTAGGTCCGATTTTCTTCGTATGTGTCTGAACCTCCTGTATAATGATTTAAATAATGTCATTGACTTATTACAGAATCATATTTATTGTTATGATATCATATATGGTTCACTTATGACATTATATTACCCGTTCTTTTGTAAATTCCATGTTAAAGAAGCGTTTTGGGTAAAATCGTTTCATTTATCGTAGGTGTTTTGACTTGTTGTTCTTGACATTATTATTACTTATATCATGATTTACTTACTTCCAGAATATAAAATATGATTTATATATCATATATATTCAGTATATATATATATATAATAGATAGATAAATGAAATGAAAAACACCGTTCATGGAGACGGTAGTCCGTACGTACGCATGAACGCTGTTTTCCTTTCCTTATTGTCTTGAATGGAAGTAAGTAGATGACATACATATATATATATATACATAAATCCAGTAGCTTTATAATGTCATATATTTCATTATTATTTCTTATATATACTTTATAATCATTCTTAAATGGTTAACATGGAGAATGAATCTCATCGCGTCGTGGAGACGGTAGTCCGTACGTACGCACGAGCGATGATATCATTTCCATAAATATTGAATTGAATTGGAGTGGATTATACAATATATCAGAATCAATATGATGTTGTAATAACTATTTATAGTTATTCTTTACACCATTATACCCATCCTTGTAAAGTGATGGTGGAAAAATTGATTACACCACGGCGTGGAGACGGTATTCCGTACGTACGCACGCGCGGTGATTTCATTTTTTTCAGTAGGATGGATAGAAGGTAAATTAGGGTTGTTTCATATTTATAATAATATATCAGTATGTAAGTAATAATGATGTTATTACTTTATCATGAAACAACTAAAGAAGAAGAAGTTGAAGAAGAAAGAAATTGAAAAGATCGGTAATGGATATTACCTCTTCTTTGGAACGCCTCTTTGAATCCTCCACTTAGGGAACTAAGATTGGTCTTTGAAGAAGACCAGGACCTCTAGGATTATTCTAGGGAAGTGGAGAGGAGAAAATGGCAGGGGTTGGCCGAGCTTGAGTGCTCAAATTGGTGTGAGGAGGAGGGGGAGGAGGTATCCTTTTATAAGGGAGGAGAGGGGCACCTTAAGAATATCTCAAAATATTATTATATATTAAAGTCAAAATCGGTTTATAATGGTTCCAAAGGGTCTTATTTCGGAGCTAAAGTTGGGATGGGTCGAAATCCTATCAAACAATAAGATTTAGACAAGTTTAGGGTATTATTTTAACCTTATCAATTAGATTTGACTCTAAGTTAAATAATTTAACTTTTACCGTGTCTTTTTGTTTTCTTTTACTATATGGTTAATACACTTACTATAACATGCCAAACGAACCCCAAATTGATTATTATTAATACATATATCCTTATATAAGTCATTTCGCCGAACCTTATATTTTTAGGAATAAAATAACAATTAATAATATAATATTTGATTTAAAAACTATTTTGTGTCAATTTTGAAACTATTTGATATATGATTTTTGTGAAAGTCATAATAGAATTATATGTTCGAACCAAGTTGATTAAATCAACACTAATATATCATAGTAACCTAGAAAATTAGTGGAATTCATAAAAAGTCTCAAATTACATTTATTTGGGTGTTTATAACATCAATTATGTCAATATTTCATTAATAATATAATTACTGCATCATCATTGTGTCATAAATAAATTACATTATTTAATTTCTAAAAATTATAAATAAAATACCATTATGTAGTAAATCATATTATCTTTCTAATGAATATTTATAGTCGAATTTATCTTATGTATAACCCCATATTAAAAATGATTTACTTATTAAACATTGATTTTAACTATTTTAACCCTTCTTTAAATAAATTAATAATAAATGTCCTAATCTAACCCAAGTGGGCCTAAATGGTCATATTTTATTCCTAAGTTTGTTTTTGGTCGAATTAAACATATCCAATAGAATTAGGACATGTGTTATGGTAATAGTAATATCATTTTTACCCTTAGTTACCCTATTTACTAATAACTGCGGTAAAAAAAGTAAAAAGTTACTATTCACCAAAAAATTATTTTTATCTCATTGAACCACATTTTACTTACTGATATCAACCGTGTCTGTCGGATTTTCGAAATTCCATTCACAGAAGCGGTAAAATTAAGTTTTATGCAAAATTCAGTTTTTAACCTACCACTTAGTGGTTTCACTATTCATCAAAAATTGAAAGTTTTCAGAAAAATACCAAAATGTCACCCTTGGCTAATTTCGGTATTTCGAATCCAAAAATGAAGTCCATTTTGAGAGCTAAAATTTCTAAAATTTAAAAAGTGGTTATTACTATTCATAATGGCTAGTTTTAATAATATTTTAATAGAATATCGTTGTTTAGTGAAACTCAGTATTGCGTACTACACACGCTATCGAGGAAGGTTGCGATTGCGTGTAATGCAAGGCAAGTCAAGGATGCGTGTTGTGCAAGCTCCTTTTGGTGTAGCGTACAACACAAGACATTAGTGAAATTAAAAAGAATATTTTTCATAAAATCTCGGGCTGTTACAGAAGATCTAGGGAAAACCAAGGAGAAATCAAGAGGAGGGACTTACCCGAGAAGAACCGCCTTTGATCCATTAATAAACCCCTTCAATTTTCCTTCAAAACGAGCCAAGGAGGTTCCCCAACCTCTGAAAATCGCAACTCCCGCATGAGCCACGAGTAGGAGGAGGAATGGTGGAGGAATGGAAAATCCCGAGTGCCCCAGGACATAAAAACCCCAACTTTAAGTGGTCGCACGGTTTCCCCACACGGTTTGGAAAACCGTGCGCCAACCGTGCGGTTGCCACTGTCTCGCCCAGGGACTCCGCACGGCTTGCCCGCATGGTTTGAAAAACTGTGCAAAGCCCGTGTGGAGCCCACTCTCTCATCCAGGGGATTCTCATGGCTTTCCCGCATGGTTTGACAATCCGTGTGCAGCCCGTGCGGAGCCCACTATCAAGGGTGCATGGTTTCCTGGGCTGGCCGCACGGTTTGTTTAAATCGTGCGCCAACTGTGTGTCCATGCACAACCTCCAGAAAATTCCTCTTTTTCTCAAAAATGGCCAGAAAAGGAAAACGTACCTAAAAAGAAGGTCCGGGTTCTTACAAACTTCACCCCTTAAAGAAATTCATCCCCAAATTTCCCTAGCACGGCATAGAAGAAGCATCCCCGAACAGCTCTGGCTACTATGCTCGTACATCAGCCTCCCTCCCCCAAGTCTCGTCGTCTACTTGCACATGCTTCCATAACACCCATACCAGAGGAACAGACTGGCCACAGAGAACCTTTGTAATTTGATCCACAATCCGGATAGAATGTTTCTCTAACGACGCATCCCATTAGAGCTCAACCTCCTCAGGTTGAAATACATGAGATGGGTCTGAAAATTAACATCGAAGTTGTGAAACGTGGAAGACGTCGTGCATAGACCGATACCTCTGAGGTAACTGAAACTGATAGGCAACTGGCCCGAATCTCTCCAGCACCTCAAACGGCCTGACGTACCTCGGAAAAATCATACCCTGTCTCCTAATCCTTCTATGCCCCAACCTTGGTGCGACACACAGGAAAACCTGATCCCCGACCTCGAACTCCAGAGGTCGTCTCTGCTGATCAGCATAAGACTTCTGACGAGACTACGCAGTAGCCATCCTCTTCCGAATCAACTCAATCTGCTCCATGGTCTCCTGGACAAGATGAGGTCCCAGCATAGCTGCCTCTCCAGCCTCCAGCAAACACAAGGGTGATCAGCATGGCCTACCATACAAAGTCTCATAAGGTGCCATCTGAATACTTACTTGAAAAATATTATTGTAGGAAAACTCCATAAGAGGTATATGATTCTCCCAAGAACCTCCAAAGACCAGAATGCAAGCTCGAAGCATATCCTCAAGCACCTGAATTGTTCGCTCGGACTGGCCATCCGTTTGGGGATGGTAAGTTGTACTCAAAAGTACCTATGTACCCAAAGCCTTTTGAAGCCCCTTCCAGAACCGAGAAGTAACACGTGCATCTCTATCTGAAACAATGTAGTTTGGAACTCCATGCAGACGAAACATCTATTGGATGTACAACCATCCCAGCTCATCAACACTGATGGTCTCCTTGATCGGTAATAAGTGAGAAACCTTCGTGAGTCTGTCAATGACAACCCATACTGCGTCATTTCCTCGAGCCGATCTCGGAAAACCGGTAACGAAATCCATCACGATGTCATTCCACTTCCACTCGAGAATGGGTAATTGCTGTAAAATACATGTTGGTCACTGATGTTCCTATTTCACCTGCTGACAAGTGGAACACCTCATGACGAGACCAGCAACATCCCTCTTTATACCTGGCCACCAATACTAATGTTGTAGATCACGATACATCTTGGTGACACCAGGATGAACTTCCCAAATAGAGGAATGAAATTCTCGCATCAACTCTTCACGTATGTCTACTGGCACCCATACGCGTCCCTGGAAACTCATGATATCATCCTCGCCTACTCTCAATCTAGGAATAGGATCCTCTCCTGACACGCTTCCCTGTAGGACTAAGCCTTCAGAATCTGATAGCTGCCTCATTCATACCTGATCAAGAAGTGTAGAGGTAATAGCTACATAAGATAGAAAGGTCTGGCCCTGTCTGTCATGCACCTCCAAATGCATCTCAGAGAACAGTTTCATAAGCTAACACACATTGTTGGCCTCCTGAACTGCTTGTATCTGAGTTCTCCTGCTCAACGCGTCAGCCACAGTGTTTCCTTTCCAAGTTGTATAGGAAAGCTCAAATTCAAAGGATTTTAAATACTCAACCCACCTGTGCTATCTCATATTTAGATCATGCTGGGTGAATATGTACTTGAGACTCTTTTGGTCGGTGAAAACCACAAAGTTCTCTCCCAGAAGATAATTTCTCCAACATCGTAAGGCATGAACAACAGTCTCAAGCTCCAGATCATGCGTCAGGTAATTTTTTCTCATGTGGCCTAAATTGCTGAGCCCCTTCACGACGACTCCATCTCCCTACATAAGCATAGATCCCAGCCCAATACCTGAATCATCGCAATAAACAGTATAGCTCTTGCCCAGCTCTGGAAAGACTAGTATCGGTGCTGAATTCAACCTCCCTTTCAGCTCCTGAAAGGATGACTCACAAGAATCTGACCACAAGAACTTCACACCCTTCTTGGTCAGACCTGTTAGCGGTGCTGCTAATCATGAAAAGTCATATATGAAGCTTCTGTAGTACACAGAAATCCCTAGGAAACTCCATACCTCAAATGCATTCTTTGTCTTTTCCCAGGAAACTACTGCCCTCACTTTCTTTGGGTCTAATGATACTCCTGTCTATGAGATAACATGACCCAAGATGTGAATCTAATACATCCAAAAGTGGCATTTCGAGAGCTTAGCATATAATTGATGCTCCATAAGTGTACTCAAAATGATCTCAAGATTGGTAGCATGGTCGTGTCGAGTGTGAGAGTACACCAAGATATCGTCCACGAAGACCACCATAAAAGAGTCTAAGTATGGAAGGAACACTCGGTTCATCAGTTCCATGAAAACTTTTGGCGCGTTCGTGATGTCGAACGGCATAACCATATACTTGTATAGACCATACTTGCTCCGGAAAGCTGTAAGAGGTACATCAGATGGTCTAACGTGCAACTGATGATAACTGGACCTCAAATTGATCTTCAAGAACACCCGGGCTCCTTGAAGCTATTCAAATAGGTCATCAATCCTAGGAAAGGGATATAAGTTCTTGGCCGTCAACTGGTTCATCTTCCAAAAATCCACACAAAGCCTAAGGGTGCCATCTGCCTTCTTCACAAACAGGACAGGAGAACCCCAAGGAGAAGTACTGGTTCGGATGAAACCCTTTGCCTGTAACTCCTCCAACTGCTTGTTGAGCTCCTATAAATCAGGTGTATCCATCCTATAAGGAGTAATGGACACCGGTGTCGCTCCTGGAACAAGCTCAATCGAGAAGTATACCTCACGCTCCAGAGGAAAACATGAAAAGTCCTCTGGAAAGACATCCCTGAAATTATCCACCACTGGAGGAAAGTCTAAGTGTGAAGTCCCCTGGTCATCCAGATCAAGACTAGAAATATGGGTCGTAACTGCTCCTAACCAATGATGCTCTGGTCCTGCTCTGCTCGCCTGGACATCCCACTCACCCTTATGAAGAAAATATCCACCCTCTGGTGATATAAAACTCACCCTTCGGTGGTAGTAGTCTACGAATTCCTAGAGGGGAACTAGCCAGTCCATTTCACGAATGACTTCATATCCAGTCATCTCCAGAACATAAAGATCCTAAAAGAAGTGACACCCCGCAACCTCAAGAGCACACTCTCTGTACTGATGTTCACTAGTCACCCTAGTCCCCAACGGTGTGTTTAGAGTCAAGGTATCAGTAGAGGAAAAGATACAGAGCCCAAGTCTCTCCACAAAATAAATAGAGATAAAGATATGGGAAGCCCCTGTATCGAAAAGGGTAGAAGATGAAACTGAGGCTACTAGGATCGTACCTCGAACTGTGTATCGGCACCTGTGTCCGGAAAGATGTCTAGTGCCAAGACTGGCACAGCAGGAGGACGTCTTGGTGGGATGACTCTCCAAGGTCAAGTGCACACCTTAGATCAGGATTAACAAAGACTGAGAACACAGAAGCACAAGAGGGGAATAGTAGAAAGAAACATTCAATTTTTACAAAACATGACTACACATCATGTATAAAAACTACACAGAATGTTCTCTTAAGTCATTCACATTGGCGTGTACTTATACCAAAACTGGTCATGTAACACCCAAACCACACGGCATGTGATCCCTACACACGATGTGTAATTGAACTCTATTCTCCTGACTGAGTCTCCTTACATGGCTAACCCACACGGTCCTCTTAATCCTAGACTACACGACGTGTTCACTAAGTACACGATGTGTACTGGACAAGGTTTCAACGACCCATGTTGTTAGTGACACGACCGGGTACATAGATTACAAGGCACAGTGTGTATAAATAGGGCACGACGTGTAATGTCAATGTTTATCCAACCATGTTTTCAGTCACACGGTAGACACATGGTCACCACAACACAGTGTGTACTTACCATACACGGCATGTTCCTGAATAATTTCCACAACCCCGTGTTTCATCCCACACAGTCAGCAACACGATTTGAAAACTACATGGAGTGTATTCATAAATTACACACTGTGTATTCTGGGTTTTTCCAGGAAGTAGCTCAGAAACTGCTCCAGAGCCCAGAAAACACAGAAAACAAGAATGAAGGTTCCAAATTCCGATCCATGAGGGCCCATACTCCTCGCAAATAAAATCTTGGCATCTCTTACACATCATATACAAGGGAAAAAAGTCAATGATCCACCAAGTTCCAACTCATGAGGGCCCATAACACCTCAAGAATCAAAATTTTGTGTTCATTCCAGTAAAACTCTACACAAACAATTCCCTATCAAATAGCAAATATTTCTATTGAGGAAACTATCACAACAACATGAATATTTTACACATCATCTATCACAACAACATGGAATCACTAATTCAACCTAGATGGCATGGAAAAAATGCATGACATGTGATTCTAGCAAGTGCCTATATGATGCATGAGATGGCATACCCTCATCTCATTAGGTTGCAACAGAAATAGAACCTCAATAATATCGACAGTAACAACACACATCATGTGAGTCACTCAAGGTGAAATCAAATCAACTGTAAAATTTCAAACCATTAAAATTGCAATAAACAAGGTAGTATGGATTTTCCTTGTACAAGGGTTAGCTACTCCCGGACACAGCTTATTACCAAGTACCTATTCCGTCTTATCCCTAGCTAAAGGCTCCAAACAGTAAGTCAAGAGAAAAGAAAACCCTCTGATACCACTTTGTAATGTCCCGGTTCCGGAAGCCACCCAGAGGTGCCCTGTACCCAGTCGATCACATGGCCTCAAGCGCATTTTCCTGAACTCCAGAGGTTTCCGACTAGCAGTGAGGGCCTTAGGTGTGATAGTGGGGAAACTATGCCCTCATTGGCAGAGTACACAATGGAAGTAACAACACAAAAAACAGCGGAAGCAGTAAATTTCCAACAACAATGACATCAGAAGACTGATAAATAAACAACTGGAGAAGAAATATATGTAAATGATGCATGATACATATATGTCTAGGAAAGCATCCAAACAAGTCACAATGATGATCACAGTACTAAACCAAAGTACAAAAGAAAAGTAAACAGAAAACTCCTCAGTATCGCAAGCCATAGCTTGGTCCCATGCTCTCCAGATCCACCACAAGTCAAGTACCTGAAGTAGAAGGGTTCTTTACCTTATCTATACATGCAACAACATAATCTATTTGGGCCCAAAAGCATGACCCAAACAGGGTGTGAGACTAAATCACAGTAGGCAACCACCCGAAGATCTATGCCTAACAGTCACTGAGTATATGATAGGTAAAGTATGGTAACCAATAACTAGTATAATACACAGCAGTAAACAAACCACAGTCTCTCGCATAATATGTACAAACAAGAAAGCAACCACTCAAGCAAGTAGAACAAACAGGTAACCCTCTGGGTAGTTCTCACAGCCTAACCCTTGTGGTTCAACCTATAAGTACTAGAAACCCTCTGGGAGGAACACACAGTCTCACCCCTCTGGTTCAGCTAAAGATAGACACTGGGGAAGCACTCACCGTCATTTCCCCCTATAGTCTCGTATCATACTAAAGGCGCTCTAGGGAAGAACTCAACATCAATTCCCACTGTGGACCACGTCGAGGAACTATAGACACTCCGGGGAAGCACTCAACATCAATTCCCCATGTGGTCTCGCATCGTATAATTATAAGACACTATAGAGAAGCCCTCAACGTCAATTCTCCCTATGGTCTATACACCAGGTTCACACAGACCTGTGTAAGTCAGCAAGTATAGCATCGCGTAACGGAAAAAGTATCCTCAAGAACTACTTAGCTAGCATTCTACAACATATCAGCATGGAAGAACAATTGTCACTCCATCCTACAACTAGGAAAGGAACTGGAAAAAGCCTAACAGGCAAAGCTAGACCAAACGGTCATAAATAGGCAACACATGCATGGGAAAAACATCCAAAGCACGGTAATTTACCCTATTCACAAACAATATCCTCTACTCATGCATATAAGAAAAGAAGGAAAACAACAAAGGAAAAACAAGAAACACACAATACCCCGTTCAAGGGTATTGGTGGAATTTGCACAAAATACTCAAGACTTTCTATAGAAAGGCACAAACCACCTACCTTTAGGGTTCTGACAAAAACTATCCACAATCAAACGCACCCACAAAACCAACAACTTCTTCACGGAAGACCGCTCTAAAACTCCGTCCCTATCATCCAAAAGCCTTAGAATCAATACTCAAGGAAAATCCAACACTAGATATACATGCAACAGATGTAGATTTAGAAACCCTAGAGAGAGGAAAGAGAATATCTAGGGAAAACCCAAGAGAAATCAAGAGGAGGGACTTACCCAAGAAAAACCGCCTTCGATCCCCCAAGAAACCCCTTAGATTTGCCTCCAAAACGAGATATGGAGCTTCCCCAACCTATGAAAATCACAATTCCCATGTGAGCCACGAGTAGGAGGAGGAATGGTGGAGGAATAGAAAATCCCGAGTGGCATGGGACTTTAAAACCCCAACTTTAAGTGGTCGCATGGTTTCCCCGCACGGTTTGGAAAACCGTGTGCCAACCGCGCGGTTGCCACTGTCTCACCCAGGGACATTGCATGGCTTGCCCGCACAGTTTGACAAACTGTGCACAGCCCGTGCGGAGCCCACTGTCTCATCTAGGGGCTTCACACGGCTTTCCCGTACGGTTTGACAAACCGTGCGTAGCCCGTGCAGAGCCCACTGTATCATCAAGGGTATTCGCATAGCTTTCCCGTACGATTTGACAAACCGTGCGTAGCCTGTGTGGATCCCACTGTCAAGGGTGCACAGTTTCCCAGGATGGACGCAGGGTTTGTATAAACTGTGCGCCAACCATGCGCCCCTGCACAAACTCTAGAAAATTCTTCTTTTTCTCAAAAACAACCTGAAAAGGAAAATGTACCTAAAAATAAGGTTTGTGTTCTTACACACATCATGCAAAAATGAAATATATAAGGTCACTTAGGAACTTGGTATTAATCTTGATCTAGAGGGAGGCATCCTACATATCTGAGTTATGGAAGAAATCAATGTAATCTTAGTTCAATCACTCACTTGGGACATTCCCTGAGGTGGATTCCATTGTATAGGGGTAGTCATATCATTCCACTAATCAGGGCTTCCACATAGAGGTTTCCCTAGATGGTGTAGATTTATGATGTGAATGAAATTATTTTTTTGAAATAACAAATCCCACAAGATCCATGATTTCTGTGAGAAAAAAGGGATATCAAATAATCTGTATTACTTCTTATAGATGTGAGACTTATGTGCTAGGTTAAACCTTTGGATGTTTGATATGGATCTCATGCCCGAGGAAGGAATCCTACATAGCCTGGTTATTGTAGGGATCATAGTCATTGTAGTGTAGTTTCCTTCTCAATCCACTAGTGGATGAAATAAAGATAATTTCTTGGGAGAGATTAGATACCGATGGTTGAAATATTAGAGAAATGGGGAGAACTTACACCATAGTGGATGCACATTTTAATTCATGTCTTAGAAAGGAATCCCATGAATCCTTGTTATAGCAGGAAGAAAAATCATCATAGTTTACTTTCGAGGTAATAGAAAATATATCCACTGGACAAGGTTATCATGTTCCGGGACATCTTCTTGATGAGTCTGAGCATGTTGAGTCATGCCCTAGTTTCTCGGTAGACATGTCTATAGAAAATGAAATTATCCAATTTGACTCACCCATAGAACATCACATAAGTTAAATGGAATGTCGGGAGGATAACATATGATCAAGGATGATTATAAAAAAGGTGTTTCATAACCAAAATGACATGTCAAGAGGGTTTAGCATGAACAAGAATACTTTTTCAGGTGACATCTTGTGACCTATATGACATGTCCTGGTGTCGCTGCATAACTTGGGATACATGTCCAGAGGACATCACAAGATTTTCCTGGAAAGACCATATGACTTTTCAAGACATGGGTTTCTTGCTCATAAGGTTTCATGTGACATTCTTGACTTTTCTAAAGGATATAAATTTATCCAAATGGAATGTTGATGGAATGTCATATGATTTGAGTGATATGTCCAAGTTTTATCACATGATTTGAGTGATGAATGAAAATCTCATGAACTTTAGGGAATCCTTCTTCTTATAAGTATCCTATCTTTTTTATCTTTGTTCCTTACTTTATTACCTACGTGCCTTAGGTTTTTCCAGTGTTATCTTATTTTAGGTTTTGTGTGACCCAATCACCATGAATTACTTCATTTTCATAATCCATCCGACATTCATCAAGTACTTCACATGATATATAGATCGATCATGTGAAGTTCCTATTCATGGTGCGTCATCATTTGTGCAATTTCCTAGATTTTTACATGGTGAAATACCTTTTCTATCGAGCGATCAGACACTCTGTGAAGTCTTATCCTATAATCCCATCACTGATGGATTCTTTTTTGTGTGTATGGGGAGGGATTTATAGTCATTTACATCCCATTTATACACCACATTGTTTGGTGCGTATCTCATGGATTTGATCTAAAGTCAGTGGAGGGTATTTGGTGTCACTCTCTTTGTATGATCAAGAAGAGGGTCATTCATTGGGTCACATGATGATCAATGACCGCAAGAACACTGCAACATTACCATGCTTAATGGACCTCATCCATGCAATGTGATTTTACATAACCATGTGGACATGTAAAGGACTTTTTACAAGGCGAGAACAAAATGTCTAGGATCCTTCACAAGATCAGGATGTGTGTGGAAAGGATTTTTCATGATTGAATATGACCTATCTATGGTCTTTCGTGTGACAAAGGCAGAATGTCAGGGGAACATTGTGAGATTAGGCCATCATTTTTAAGGGACCGTTCAAGATCAAGTTGTCTTGATGAGGGATCCTCACATGATCAATGATGATCTCTTGGGGAAAATAACCCCTTTCACGTGAAGATCAGTGTATCTTATCTTGATTAAAGATACCATATTTTCTCTTTTTATCTATTTTATTACTTTACAAGGGTTGGGGATCTCGTGAAGTTTTACGAGTGTTGTCGAAGAAAGTATCTCCCCTTGATTATGATGCATTATGTTATCAAAAATGATCCTTTTGTTGATGTGTGAGCATTGTCATGGAAAATACCCGTTGTTGTCCATGATGTAAGAGTGACAGCCCATAATCAAATGAATATGTCTGGCCCCCTTCACATGAGATTCGAGATCACAGCCTGCACCTGATGAAAAATACATGAAAATTGGTTATATATTAGTCAAATAATGGAATATAAAATAAAATTAAATGGAGGAATTTTTTAGGAAACATTAATCGAATATTCAATAATTGTAATTCATGAAATTATTTATATATTTAATGAAAATTTAAATTCTCATAATGAATTCGACAGTAAAAATAAAAAGGTGCAGTCATAAGAAATTAAGTCGACCATTCCCATAGAATGTGATTGGTGTTCAATCTTCATTTTTATGCTTCTTCTAGCTCACTGACAGATCTACCAATTCTACTCTTCGTTGCTCCGATCTGGTTATATGAAAATGATTCTATCTCTTCCATCTATAAAAAATCCAGAATATCATATGTGTCACGAGTCATGTCCTTTTTGTTATCCCTAAATACCACCAATAGAACCACTGAGTCCTTTAGTAACCATCAAATGTGTGAAATTATTTTTATGGTCTTCTTTCATTCTTCTTGTATCTAGAGCATAACTCCTCCACCAACTCTGTCACAACCCATGCAACTAAATGCCTCTAGATTAATCCTTAAATCCAAAACCAAAAATTATTATTATTATTTATGTCTAGGTGGTACTACTGACTTATTCACTAACTTCCAGTATGTTATCTTCCATAAAATACCTTCACTTCAACAAACCAAGCCTCTGTTATATAAATACCCTCGCCCAAATTTGGTTGAATCCAACAATTAAACTCATAAAACCAACATGAGCAACTCCACTCAAATAAAAGATAAACAAAAATAGACCCTGGAAACAAAACAAGAGCTTCATCGGGTCATGAACATATGGATTATGCTGAACCATTTGAAGCAATTCCTTGAGAAATTAGTGTGGAACTTCCTATTTCCATGTGATCAAGACATTTGAATTTGATGAAATAACCTACAAAGGCATTAACTAAAGATCGACATATCTTCTACCCATCCACCCGGATCCAACCAATCTTATAAATGAATCAATTAAATCTTATCTTGTGAATGTATCTGGCTTGGAAATTATGTCACAACATTCAATATTACTTCATACAAGACCAAACATCAACAGAATAATCTGTGATTGATGAAAACAAAAATCCTTGCAGTGAAGATCAAAACTATAAATCTTTTTCTCGTACATGGTTCCACAATGGTAGTGATGGATTTTGAAGGTGGATCAACGTCCTCTCCCTAAAATTGGCCATGAAATTTCTTTAACAATCATCGGTTAATATCAACCCTTAAATAACGAAATGGAATAAGATCTTGGTAGGCTTAATCATCATACTCAACCTACTTGGATGGTGGACTTCAATCAGCTACCAGGTATGACTCAGCCATGGAGGCACAGGTCAAGCTTAGGATCAACCATCAAATCTCAATGGAGGTGACCATTGTATCCTTCTCTAGTGAGACCTTGGTTCTAGGGAAATATCAAAAGCGGACCGACTTCGGTCTTTCTCAGATCTTAACACCCACCGATGGATTCACGAATCATGGATTGTTCATCAACAGTAGTGGACTCATCATTCAACTGTTCCCTTGGAAACACTGGACTCAGCTTCATATTTCTCATAGATGTGGTTTTTTTGGCCAGATCTCAGTGGTGGTGGAAATTAGGTTTATCAATAGAAAAATCCTACACATCAATAGTGGTGGAGGGGTTGTATCCGACAGCGGTGATGATGAACAGAAAAACAGAGCCGACAAAATTTTCTTCATTGATTTAGGGATCAACTATAGGGTGGAGACCCTGGTTCTTCTTCGACCTGGAGCTCAATTGCGGCTCATAGTGACGACATCCCTTTTCGGGTTTCATGCTTCTTTGGGAAGCATTGGTTTTGGGTTCTCTTAAAAAGACTTGGCTAGAAATTGAGTATTATATTTCTTTCATGGCTGACCTAATTTCTCTTACATAGACCAGATGGAAAATTGAAACTTTTCTTACACAAACAATTTTCAATTTTCTGAAATTATCTTATGTTGAATTTAATTTTATTTTATGCAGACTGATTGAAATGACTCAAGATGGATTCACTAATGATAGAATCAATAATATGTTACACAACAAACACCTCAAAAATAGTCTTTAGTAAATATCCCTCACTGCAAACAAATAAAATAAATTTAAAAAGAAATAAATAAAAAACAAGATAATTTATTAAAAAAATTACATCGAGGGATAAATTTTCACAATTTTCAAACAAAAATAAGTAATCAAAAATTAAAATTCAATAAAATTCATTTGTTAATTAAATATTAATGAAAATAAATATATAAGTAAAAAATAAAAACTAAAATAATTATTATTTATATTAAAATTAAACTACTAAAAATAAATAGCGTATTAATTAATTATCAAAATAAAGAAGATATAAAATTCATTAAAAGGGTTGAATAATAATTACATGATGTGATTGTTAAATTATTTAAATAAAATAACATAAATGTTAATCATCAATTAATTAATTAATTAAAATTGGGAAAATAAAAATTGGAATAACAACAAATAATCAATAAGAAACAGTATATATGTATATATATATATATAAACATCAATATTAAATAATAAAAAAATGAAAAAAATAAAAAAGAAACATTAATTGAACATAAAATCATAAAATTAAAGGGTTTTGTTATTTATAAACAAACTAACATTGAAACCAATTAACTAATTAAAAGGTTATTTTAACAACATAAATATAATTAAATTAATGACAATTTATAGAAAATCTGTATCTGAATATTGCCACATCACTACATGAGACTACAAAATTTCCAATTACCGTTGAAGTTAATCCAAGTACAAGAAAGTATCTCGTTTCGAGAGAACCAATCGCCCCAAAATCACTTTATAAGGAATGAGGTGTTTATCATTACTCTTGTTTCTAGTACAGGTGTCAACTAGCACCACTTCACCAAGCATAGATACAATGACTAAGGTCACATCTGCATTATTCTTCCATGACTCATTTCAATAGAGGATGGCTAAGAGAAAAGTGAACTCGGTGGACGAGCTATGAAGAATACTAGGAGAGGAAATATTACCTTTAGATGGCTTCACCCATGATACCTCTTACCCAAAAATTACATTCAAGGACCGAACTATAGAGTTCAAGGATTTTCCAAGATTCCTTGACATATTGTTGGAAAGCATGAAGGGTCGGGTCCATTGTTCGCCTCTAATACATCAAATGGTGGTTTGGGGAACACTGGTGGTTGTTGTGGATGACTAGGGCTATCCCATCATTGAAGTAGTGGTAAGGCTAATATTACTTCTCTGTTCATAAATCAATTATGTTTTTGAAACTATACTGATATATTTTTTTCACTTATATTGACATACTAAGAATCCATAGTTGACTGACCTCTACTGCTATCCCAAATATATTTTCCAACGGGTACGACCACTATGGATGGATTGAGTGGTGCCCAGGGTACCGATGATGAGGGAACCCTGGATCAATTGGATCTTTCAAGGAAAAAGATTACCATCCTTAGAGTGACACCCTAGATGTTGGTATCTTTTGGGGGTATTTTTTTAATTCCATCAATGTCGGAACCTTATAAAGATCTTGCCTCGAAGGGAAAAGGGAAATGTAGGCTTTTGGAAATTTCAGAACCATCTCACCAAGAATCCTTAAGTAAGTGTGGCATTTCACTCTCTTCCTATTTTGGACTATTCCAGTAACACATTCTAGTTTTTCAAAAACATTTAATTCTCTGCCAATCCCTCTTGGAGGAGCATGTGTCTGCCTATAAGGATTTAGGTGAGCATTTTGTTGATTTAGAAGAACCTTAATTGTCATGCCTGACTAATCAAGAAGTACGGACAAATGATGTGCCAACCTAGTTAGGCCTTATTCCTACTATAGATATTCCAACAGTCATTCAATTTGATTTGGAATAGGAGAATTCACTTTTCAAAGATACTTATACAAGTATCTATTTTGCAACTAATTTTGCTTTTAAAGAGGCGGGTTTCTAAGAAGGTGTATAAATCTTCAAAATATGAACACCCGGTTCATTTTGTGTCATGTCTCCTCTTATTTCTATTTCTATTTCAACATTCAAGGGTGGAAAAAATCAAGACTTTATAGAAGTAACTCATTGTTCCATCAGGTTGTTCTTCGCAAGTGGGAATTTCGTCTTACCACAAAGATGTGGTTGGGGAAGCATATGTTTCCAGTTATGCAAAAGAAAATGGTATGTTTCTAACACTGGTTAAATCTATTGGTTACATGGTGAAATCATTTAATTTATCCTCTGACTGGTAAACCCTTGTTCTTCTTAATATAGTTCCTTCACACATGCGCTCAAAGGTTCGAGTACCTTCTTCCTTGGGAATCCCTCGGACCGAGTCAACCAATGTAGAGGAAATATCTCTACTTACTTCATCAATGACAATGAACATGACTCCCCCCTAAGTGAATTAGTCCCAAAATATGTTCCTATTACCAGGATGTGATTGGTTCAATGATCAAAGTCTATGTTACATTACCAATCAATGAGGTTGAAAGTATGAAAGGAGATTTAGACTTTAATTTTGGAGGCCCCTTTGGATGGTTTCAAGGAGTAGATGGGTAATCTTCATTTTCTGTTCACTACCCTTGGTTATGGGGGTTTTGATTATACCACCTTTCATACACAGTTAAAGGATATGATCTATTTGAGGGAGAAAAAAGGGCCATTGAATTAAGTGTTGTAGCATATGAGGCTTCCTCTTTAGTAAAGAAAATTAGGGACATTTCCTTGAATGAAGCATCCCAACATGTGGTGGAGGTGACAACCCACTAGGATATTCCCAGTTATGGGAAGGTTGAAATCACCCATCTATAGTCTAAAATTATTCAATTTCAAGAAGATATATCCCGACATCAACTTGCACTTAAATTATCAAAGGAACCAGTACTGGATCAACATGGCCTCTTTAATATGGTGGAGAAATCTAGGATTGACGTTGTTATTAGGGTGAAGGAGTTGAAGTGTATTATAAAGGTGGAAACTGAATCTGTTGTTCAATTATACCAGTCCATTACCTCCCTAGAGATAAGAATACAGATATTAAGGAATCATTTGAATGTATGTTGTGATGGGATTATAATTTTATTACTTTTCTATCACTTTAATATTATTTAGATAGTCTCTGGTATGGGTAGATTCCTTTTTTCTTCATGCCATCAATGAACGGATCTTTACAAATTTATATATCATTGTCCAATTTTCATTCATCTATGATGGGAAAGATATTTTTTGATAAAAGTTTTCATGAATTTTCAATGAAACCCATCCTTCATATGTTATCAATTAATCCAAAATTCTTAGATCCAAATGTATAAACCATAACAATTTTTTCTCATGAAATGATCATGAATTCACACCAACATGAGATTCCTTATTGATGTGTCTTCTCCAGTTATATTTATATTATATGATTCATAGAAGGATAATTTAGAGAAAATATATGCCATAGTGGGAGAATTCCCTATATTTGGATAATGTTATTGGACTTAACAAGAATTATATTATTTTTTATAAGGTCATATGATAGGACACACAATATTTATATCATTTTATTCATATTTCCCTAATTTATTTCCTAAGCTTCAAATAGAGGGAGACTTAAGAGGTGTGGACTCGACCTTTCTTTCTCAGGCTTCCCTCTTATGGGGTTTCAAATTCACTTGTTTAATGCCTTTTCTATATATCAGTTCTCAATATTTACTAGATCACAAAAAGTGTGTGTCCAGTGAATATAGACCTGACATTTTTCTAGGATCCCCTTACAGGGTTTTCAACATGGTGAGGATTATGTCTCTCTTAGTATTACCAACTATACCGTTAATGGGTTTTAGTTTATTATCTTCTTTCTCGGTCCCACTATTGTTATAGTTTAAGGTCCTTTAGCTTGGACCTTCTATTGATGGTGTCTTTAGGGTATTCGAGCTCATACTTTCTATTGTTGGTACTATTACCATTTACGAGGTAATGTTCTCCATGATGTTTAATGTAATGTTGTAAGGATGTCTACCATGCAGTTTAATGTCATGTGGTGAGTACATCCACTATTCAGTTTAACATCAAGAAGAAAGGACATACATATGCTATGTAGATTAAATTATTGTGTACTAATGTGTAGTTTAATTTCTTGCTACCTGACCATGATTGATGAATATGGAATATGGGGAATACAAGCTAGGGATGACCTACAACACCTTATGGTACTGATTTCCATCATGGTGTTTCAATGGCTCACTAGGATTGGATTTCCATTCTTTTATGTAAGAGATGTCATTGGTCGGTATGTCAATGCCCTTATGCATCAATGGCATAGTCAAACAGTGGTGTTCCCACTATTTTATGAGGTACATGAAAGTCTTGTGAACAATGAAATGTTCGAAAAATGACGTTAGGTATAGAGGTAAAGCTATACAGGAAGGATTCTAGAACCCTAATGATGTTTATCTCTCAATTGTGATACTCAAGACCTAAAACCACTAGTTTCGAGTCACGGGGGGTGAGACATCAAATGTTCAGGAATGAAATGTCACATTCTTTCATTGGGAAAGGATAAAAAACATTGTGATTTAATTTTGGCAGTGTCGAATCTACTTGAATAGTCATGTTTTGGGGATTTTAAATCACAGTCCAAAGTGCTCGAGTCATGAGGATAATATGGGACAATCTATTCGAGGATGAACAACAACACCCTAAGGTGTTGCATTCCACCATGGTGATGTTAGGGGTTATAAGGATATAAAAGTCCATTTTTTAAGACAATGACACATTTGGTTAATGAGAATATGTGGATATGAATAATTCGTAGGCTTCTATTCATAGTCATACAAAGGGTCTCTTGATGTCGGGTATTCTTTTCAAAGGCCAATGAAAGGTTTTTAGTGATCTGAGGTGCTTAAATCATAAAGTGTGATTTGTGGAAGATATAATATTTATGAAGGGTTTGAGAAACCTAAACGTTGTGTTGACAACTAGTGAACACATCATCTTATTAAGGAAATTTGATAAATCATTAATCTTACATTTTTTAGGCCAGGGGATTTAATGAGAATGGATTGACCTTTACTAGGGTCACAAACTGGACCCTATGAGAATTATACATTTTTTATTTATGATATTTCTTTTTTAGGAGTAGGGGTTCTAGTGATCTTGGATCGACTTTTACTAGGGCTATGAAGTGGGCCCTATGAGATTTATGCTTTCTTCATTTACACTCTAAATTTTTCCCAATCTTTAGAGATAAAGAGTTTAGCGAGTAAGGACTTGACTTTTTCATAGGCCTCATTTTATGGGTTTTCAACATGATAAGTTTTGTGACTCTACTAAAGGCAGTATATGGGGCATGTGATCTCGATCCTAAAAGGTTAATGTTTATGGTCCTAAAACTTTGAAGAATGTGTTTTCCGTTTAGGGTCATCAAAAACAAGAACCTAATATGAGGGGAATGTTACAAAAGAGCTTAATTAGGATACCCAAGGCCTATATTACTCCAACATCCTTCTGAGTGTGAGATGAAAATGTTGTAAATCATGGGTCGAGGGTCTTAGTCCATGAGTAATGATATGGAAAAATCATGTCGAGAATGGGAAAGAAAACCCTAAGGTTCCAAGTTTTGCTGTAGTGATGTAAGGATCACAAGGATTATAAATCTCTTACTACAAAGCCATGATTCCTTCGGTTGGTAGTTCCAAGACCTTATGCATTGATTTATGGTCAAACAAAGAGATCTAATTTTATTTCCATTGTCCATGAAAGGTTTTCATAAACCCAAGGCACCGAAGACATGAAGTTTGATTTATTGGTTGAGGGTATTAAAATGATAGAATCACCCCATTATATGGTTGAAAGGGGTTAGGCTCTTATAGTCCAATAATAAAGAATGAAAATGGGTGATGGAATTAATATTTTAACTTCATTTTGTGTGGTCGTATTTTTCATTCAGTTTTAATGTCATTCCACCATGAAATTTTTTTTACAGTTTAATGTCATGTTGTAAGGATGTTTGTTATATAGTTATAGCACATATGTAGTTAGGGGTGCATTTTTATCATTTTATATGATGCAGCTAAACCTTGTAATGGAGATATGGTTGTCACTAAATATCCTATAATTATAGGAATCAATCCATATGTAGTTCCTTTATGGTTGTTCACTGCACAGATCTGATGCATACACAGTGATGTGGGACATATTTTGTCTTGTATGGACCTAATATTCAGAGATTTGAGTGTCGCTACGTATCCTATAATAATTTTAATCAATCCACACATAGTTATTTAATTGGAAATAATATATATATGTCTGACCTAAAAACATGGAGGAAATCTTTCACATTTATTTTTTTAGCTGAGCTCAGGATTGGAGATATGAGAATCACTATGTATCCTGTGACAATAGGAATCAATCCACACATAGTTCAGGAGAAACCATGATGTTTAACACCATGTTACAAGGAAATAGGTTCATCGATGGGAAAATTGAATATTGTAACTAGGCCTAAGAATAGAGGATTGGGCATCACAACATATCATGTAATGGTAAGAATCATGTCACACATAGTTCTTGATTGAGAAACTTTTTATATAGGTTTTACCCATAGGAAGAGTGAGAAATTATTCACATTGATGGTTATATCTAGGACCGTTATTCATGATCCAAGAATTAATGTGTATCCCATGATGATAGAAATCAAGCCGCATGTAGTTCTTGAATGGGAATCTATGTATTCAGGTCTAACCCATACACATGGGATGAATTGTTTCAATAGATTGTTGTAGATGGATATGGGATTAGTGATTCATGATTCAATACGTATCCAATGATTTCAAGAATCTAGCTACAAGTAATTATTTAATGGAGGTTTGTTTAGTATCCAAATCAAAGGGTAGTGGTCCTCTTGGGTGTGGTCAACAGTAATATGTAGTTTTGTGTCACCCAAGGGACATCAACCATGAAGTTTAAGATCACGTGACACGGAATTATGGTGTTCCTTTTATGGTCTTGCGTCCAAGACCATTCTAACCCTATCATGAAAATTATATGTCTCAATCATGTGGGGAATCCATTAGCAGAAATCTTAAGCCCATGTAAGATGTGATCGGTGTGAGAAACAAGGAAAAGAAAAGGTTACCTTCACCACATAAATGAAATTGGAGGAAGGAAAGGGTGAATTTGTATCATATGGTGGATGGGATGAGATATAGGATCTAGGAATCCCTACATATTTCATTGGAATGAGAATAATTCCTTACATAGTTCTAGAAAACTATTCTGTTTAGTATCATGTGGTGAGGACATCAGTCATGCAATTTAATGTCCTGATGTAAGGATGCAAGTTTTTTTTGTAAAAGAAGGAGAATATTGAGATTGTGCCTAAGAATGGAGGTATCAGAATCACTATATATCCTATGATGGTGGGAATAAAGCCACAAATAGTTCTACAAAACTATATAGTTTAGGGTCTAGTAGTGAGGACATCAGCTACGCAATTTAACATCTTGCGGTAAGGACGATGGTCACCTGATGTGGAAAATAAGTATTGACTATTACCACTCAATATGATGTCTTATGACTAGGATGGGTATATTTTTATGGTCCTAGAATTTGATATTTTAGAATCAGTATGTATCCTGTGAGGGAAGGAATCAATCTACACATATTTCTTGGATGAGGAATCCCCTATGGGGATCTGAATCACACACAAGGACGAGGGAAACTCCTTTCTCTTTTCCACATATCTATCTCATGTGGGATGAATAATTTGGGATATGATTCTTCTTATTCCTTTTAAATTCATAAATTATGGTTTTATTCCATATAATTAATCATTATGTGGTTAGTATATGTTTTGTTGTTTAACATCTTGCAGCCAGGATGTATCTCGTATAGTTTAACATCATCTAGTCAGGATGAATTTGTGAAATTTAACATCATGTGTCCTAGACAATTTACACAATTTATTTTAAATTATTGATGTATGGAATTCATATATTTAGTTTAATGTGTTGTTGTTTGGACATGATCTGTATATTTTTTCATAATACGGACATGATGTAGAAGGTTTTGATGGTGGCTTTTCAAAGTTTTTCTTAAGAAACCGTGAATTAATGAGGGGTGTGGCACGATTCCCATCCATTATGGCTAGTGATTAAGATCTATTTTGATAGATTTTATGTATGATATAAAGCCCTTCCCATTTGGGTTCCAGCTTTAGAGGTTTCCTTCCTAGTATCATTGGGGTACTAAGATCCAATACTAGTTCTCCAGGAAGGGATGAGAAGTGGTGAAACCTTTTATTGAAGGATCATACGATATGATTCTGATGGACATTGAGGTTGCGTAATGTACACAACCCATTATCATCATGCTTCTCTAATTCAACCAGCAACTTTTGCGATTTCTCATTATCTGAGAGTTTCCCACATATATCTGTTCAAAGAGAAGGCAATTGTACTTCTATGGGAAACACATCCTTTGTTCCGTATACTAAATAATATAGAGTTTCATGTGTAGTAGTGTGTATAGTGGTACATTGGGAGCATAAAGTATGGAATAGATTGTTCGGTCAAGACTTTTTTCCCCTATTCACCATCTTGTAGAGTATATTTTAATTATTCTTAATAAAGGAATCTATTTTCCTATTTTCATTTTTCTAATAGATGGATGAATTATTGGAGTCAATGTTTTAATCTTTGTACAATTTTATTAACTTAGTAGAGTAGAATTTGATACTATTTTCTATCATTATCATGTGAGGGAATTCAAATATAGTGATGATATTGAACTTCATGAAGCTAATTATATTCTTCATCCCAATTTCATTAAAGGGTATTTCCTCATCCCATATGGAAAAGAATTTAGTAGATGTAAGGACATACTTAAACTGATTATCCATGGCAGGGGTATATGTCCCTAGAACATCCATTACCCATACAATAAACAAACATGAATATTTAGTTATATGTAACAATTATAGGGTTATATGGATGAAGTTTGCATGAATATAGCATGCAAGACATTTCCTGGTTGTTGAACCCTCTGGGAGAATTAGTTGAACTCATATTTTGATAATCCCAATTATGCTCATTTATATTATGCTAATCCCAATTATGCTCACTTATATTATGTTAATCCCAATTATACTCAGTTATGGTTTGATGATCCCTATATTGATTAATGGTTAATTACTTATTTCAATATTTCTGTACACCATGCACATATTCATATATTATAATATTTACATGATCTTCAGAGAATTTGGTTACTGGAAGGACATATTTTCTAACTTAACCCATTCTACCAATAGAATGCTTAAACAGTCAAGTGGTCACCATTTCAGAACAAGCCTACTGATACGTGAAGGTCACCAATACATCAAGTCTATCGATACGTGAAGGTCACCGATACATCAAGCCTACCGGCACATGAAGGCCACCGTTACACGAAAGGTCACTGGTACACTAAGTCTACCGCTATCAATCAAGTCTACCGACAGACATGAAGTCTACCGACAGAAAGGCTACCATTGGAGAAAAGGTTACCGATACACAAGGCTACCATTATCCAAAACTACCGTTCCAGAGAATTCAACGCTGCCTTAATTTATTTATCTTTATTTAATCTAACAAACGGTCATATCAGGTATATTTTAATGCTCTGTAATTTATTTAATAAAGGTTGTTGGATGTCAGGAAACCGTACCTCGTACCTGCAAAAAGAAATCATTTCTTTTGCCGGAGCTCATGCCATAAATACAAGAAGTCCCTATTGCTGTAGTGACATGGAGTGAGACACACATGTGAAAGACATGAGGAATATACAAGCGCAATACAAAAGTGACCTATGAGTGAAATACACAAGAAGATATCACTCATGCACAACCAAGAAGACACAGAATCTCATACACACTCAAGATTACTCAAGAAGAGTTCGTTACATTCACAAGGATTTTGAAGAACTTTGTAGACTACATTTTCACTATCTCTGAACCTAGATGTCAAGTAGACGACACTCTATTTTTCAGACAAAAACCAAAAGAGGACTCAGAACCATTTCTGATCAAATTTGAAGAAGTCCAGAGCTACACTGCAATCACTAGATCCATTCTAAACTCTATATCTTACTCAGTGATTTACTATTTACATTACGAGCAGTGTGTATCATCTATTTTAATTTACACACACACTATCTCCTGAACCTTAACTAGAGGATCTGTAAATCCTCATTAAAACTCCTTACATTTTCTATTTCCCACTGTGGATAGTGGTAGAGGTCGTGTGTGACCTGGACAGCTATATTTGATGTTGTTTTTTGTTTCTCACATAGAACTGTGGTAGAGGTCTTTGACCTGGACATTAAACTGTTGTGAACCCCGATCCAGGGTGTGGATCCAATTTATATAAATTGTTGAGAGGACTAAGTCTCGGCTTGAGATTGAACCTATTGGTCATATCTGCTGTTCTTTATTTAGTTTTATCTAAAACCTTTTATTCCGCTGCCAAGTGCTTTAAAACCTAAACTGTTTTTCAAAGTTACTCTGATAATTGAATTAGCAAGTGTTTTCATTATTTGTAAATCAGTAAGTTAGTTTCAAAATCTAATCCGATCCTCTGATTAGATTAACTGAGAATTAATCAATCCCTTGATAACCTAGCTGAATGTTTTCTTTAGTTAAAATTCACTACAATTCAATTAGTATTTTAAATTTGGGGAATTTGGAAAAAGATTTTAAAATATAAATTTTAATTGGAACTCAATTCACCCCCCCTCTTGAGTATCCACTCCGACCAACATTTGGTATTAGATGTGCTTAAAATATTTTTTGAAGTACTTTGTTTTTCAACTGTGATTTTAGTTGTATTTTAAACTTCTTAAAATTTCTGTTACTTCTAAATTTTTATCATTTTAAAATTTTTATTTTAACCTAGTTATCCTGGATAACAGACTTGAAGTTGTTGCTACTAATAGACCACCATTTTTCAATGGAAACAACTATGATCAGTGGAATATTAAGATGAAAATTCATTTAGAAAGCATGGGTTTTGATATTTGGACTTCCATAGAATCAAAATATAAAATTCATTCTACTATTAGATCTACTTGGAATGAAGCTACTAAGACAGCCTACAATAATAATTTCAAAGCTATGAATGCTCTGTATTGTGCTTTAGGAGATGGGGAATTTAATAGAATATCTTCTTGTAAGACTGCACATGAAATTTGGGATACTTTAAGTGTTTCTCATGAAGGAACAACTAACGTAATGAAAATGAGATTGAACACCTATACTATTAAATATGATAATTTTAAGATGAAGCTTGATGAACCCATTTCTGATATGTATCTCAGGTTTTACGAAATTGTCAACAAAATGATCTCACTGGGAAAGGATGTTCCATCAAAGGAGCAGATCATGAGAATATTGAGATGCCTACCTGAAAGATGGAGGGGCACTTCTGTTTCAATTAGAGAATCTTGTGATATTGGTGAACTTCCAGTTAAGGAACTTATTGGTAAGTTGATGATGTATGAAGAAGAGTAAGGTAAACAAAGAAGAAAAAGATGAACCAAAAAGGAAGTCAGTTGCCTTCAAGACATCTACTTCAAAGAATAAGGATAAGGAGAAACTTCAAGCTGTAAGTGATAGCTAAAGCTGTGAAGAAAGTGAAAGTGTATCTGACAGTGATGCAGAAATGGCTCACATAGCCAGAAGATTTAAGAAGTTTTATAGGAAAAAAAGTTTTTCAAAAAATAAAATTACAAAGGTAAGTATGACAAAAAGGGACACTGGAAAAAGAACTGGAAGAAATCTGACAAATCTGATGAAGTTGTCTGCTATGAATGCAAAAGAAAAGGACATATAAAAGCAGACTATCAAAAAATGAAATACAAGAAGAAGTATGTGTATAAGGATAATAAGTATAAAAAAGGCATGAAGGCTACATGGAGTGCTTCTGAGGATAGCTCCAGTGAATCTGAAGCTTCTGAAACTGAAATCAGAAATAAGACAAACATGTGTTTTATGAAAAACACCTCTGAGGTAACATCTGAAACTCCTGCTTTAAATTCTTATTATTCTAGAGATGATTCTGATTCTAAAAATATGTCAAAATCTGAACTATTTGAATACTGTGATATGTTGGAAGAAACCTGTAATGAGCTGAAAGACAAATACAAAGGTTTAAAGAAACAGTATGCTTTAACTGTTAAACATAAATCTGATCTTAAAATAGAAATAGAAAAGAATGCTCAGTTACTTAAAGAAAACACTGAACTGAAATTGTCAAATGAGAAACTTAGGAAGGATTTAGAAAAGTTCACAAATGTCAAATATACTCTTACTCAAATTCTAGGTAAGAAGATTTCACCTAGATATACTACTGGCATAGGATACCAACCTAGACAAAGAAAAAATACCAAAACTAGATTTATTCCTAAATCTGGACAGAATGTAGATAGTTATAGTTCTAGAAGTTCATATGCTTAAACTAGTTATATTCATAGTTACAGATCTAATAAGTTTTATCTGTCTAAATCTATTGATTCTAATCTTATGAAACCCATAAGACAAAATTGGGTACCTAAAGTTTTATTGGCTAACCTGTCTGGACCCAAGAAAATCTGGGTACCAAAATCATTTCCTATCTAAATCTATTTTGTAGGGAACCTGCTTAAATATCTCCTGTAGAAATACTTGGTACCTGGATAGTGGATGTTCAAGACATATGTCCGGATACTTCTCATTCTTTAAAAGCATAGTCAGAGTTGATGGAGGTTTTGTCACTTTTGGTGATAATTCTAAAGGGAAAATCATCAGCTTAGGCCAGATTGGTAACACTGACTCAGTATTAATTTCTAAAGTTCTATTTGTTGATGGACTTAAATATAATTTACTAAGTATTTATCAGTTATGTGATGATGGTTTTAATGTTAAATTTGAAAATGATTCTTGCAATGTTTTTAATTCTAAAAACGATTTAGTATTTTCTGCCTTGCGAAATGAAAATGTCTATGTTGTTGATTTAAATTCTTTAGCTATGCAAAATATTACTTGTTTAAATGCTTTTCATAAAGAGTCCTGGCTTTGGCACAGAAGATTAGGACACTGCAATGTACATTCACTTAGAAAACTTACTAGGAAGAACTTAGTTAGAGACCTACCAAAACTTGAATTCCCAGCAGATAAAGTTTGTAATCCCTGTCAAAATGGAAAGCAACATAAAGTTTCTTTCAAATCAAAGAAAGACGTGTCAACTTATCAACCTCTTAAGTTGGCTCACATGGATTTGTTTGGACCTTATAGAGTTTCTACTTTAAATTGGAAGCACTATGTCTATGTTCTAGTAGATGACTATTCTAGGTATACTTGGGTATGTTTTCTAGATCACAAAAGTGAAGCTTGTTCTTACATTGTTAAATATTCCAAGTTTGTAGAGAACCTTAGTGGACTTAAGATTAAAACCTTGAGAAGTGATCATGGTTGTGAGTTTGAAAATCATGAGTTTGAATCCTACTTCTCACACAATGGCTATAGTCACAATTTCTCTGCCCCTAGTACACCTCAGCAAAATGGTGTAGTAGAAAGGAGGAATAGAGCCCTTCATGAAATTTCCATAACCATGATCAATGAGTATGACCTACCTGTTTATTTTTGGGTTGAAGATATCAATACAGCTTGTTATATTATCAATAGAGTCTTGATCAGACCTGTTCTTAAGAAGACCCCTTATGAGTTGTGGAACCATAGGAAACCTAAGGTTAACTACTTCAAAGTTTTTGGTTGCAAAGTCTTTATTCTTAATACTAAAGATAATCTTGACAAGTTTTCATCCAAGAGTGATGAAGGAATTTTCCTAGGTTACTCTATTTCTAGTAAATCCTATAGAGTTTTCAATAAGAGAACCAAATGTGTGGAGGAATCTGTTCACATCCAATTTGATGAAACTGATCCACATGAACCTAAGACCTCTTTTGAAAATCTTGAGGACGATCTCTCTTTTTTTAACCTTAATGATAATGATAGTGGACCTATAGTTAAAACATCCAGTTCTGGAAATTTTCTAGAACCTGCTTCTGTTGACTCCCAACCTGTTGATGAACCTGAAATCTGTAGCCCTACCTTTTTTAGACCAACTAGGATTCTGAAGAACCATCCCTTAGATGCTGTTGTAGGTAATCTAGATATAGGAACATAGACTAGAGCTTCTCTAAGAAATTAGGTTGAACATCAAGATTTTATTTCACAGTTAAAACCTAAAAATATCAATGATGCTATCAATGATGAATTTTGGGTAATAGCTATTCAAGAAGAACTAAATCAATTTGAAAGAAATAATGTCTAAGAATTAGTAGAAAGACCTAAGGACACTTTAACCATAGGCACAAAGTGGGTGTTTAGAGACAAAGTTGATGAATCTGGAAATATCATTAGAAACAAAGCTAGACAAGTTGCACAAGGTTACAATCAAGAAGAAGGAATTGACTATGAGGAAACCTTTGCACCTGTAGCTAGATTAGAGGCAATTAGGATCTTACTTTCCTTTGCATCACATCTGAATTTCATGTTATATCAAATGGACGTGAAAAGTTCTTTTCTAAACGGTTTTATTGTTGAAGATGTTTTTGTAGAACAACCACCTGGTTTTTCAAATCCTCACTTTCAAAATCATGTTTTTAAACTTTCTAAAGCATTATATGGTTTAAAACAAGCTCCAAGAGCTTGGTATGAAAGACTTACAAATTTTCTTATTTCAAAAGGATTTAAAAAATGATTGTTGATCCCACTCTTTTTATAAAAAGAATCTCAAAAGATGTTTTAATAGTACAAATCTATGTTGATGATATTATTTTTGGATCTTCTAAAAATTCTTTATGTACTGATTTTTCAGAGGTTATGCAAAATGAGTTTGAAATGAGTTTAATGGGAGAGCTTAAGTACTTTCTTGGATTTCAAATCTTTCAAACTAAAGATGGTATTATTTTGAATCAAATTAAATATACTAAGGATTTATTAAATTTTTTTGGTTTGGATAGTATTAAGGGAAGTGATACACCTATGAGTACCACCTGTAAATTGGATATTGATGAAACTGGTAAAACAGTAGATCAATCTAATTATAGAGGTATGGTTGGGAGATTACTTTATCTTACTTCTAGTCGACCTGATATCATTTTTAGTGTATGTATGTGTGCTAGATTCCAATCTAACCCTAAAGAGTCAAACTTACTTGCTGTTAAAAGGATTTTTAAATATCTTAAATATACTGCCAATTTGGGACTTTTTTACCCAAAAGAACAATCATTTGATTTAATAAGTTATTCAGATGCTGGCTTTGTTGGATGCAAGTTAGATAGAAAGAGCACATCTGGAACATGTCATTTACTTGGAAAGTCTCTAGTATAATAGTGTAGTAAGAAACAAAACTCAGTTGCATTATCTACTGCTGAAGCAGAGTATATAACTGCTGGTAGTTGTTGTGCACAGATTATGTGGATGAAACACACTTTATTGGACTATGAATTTGAGTTTAAACATGTTTCAATTAACTGTGACAATACTAGTGCGATCAACATCTCAAAGGACCCTGTGTCTCTCTCTAGAACCAAACACATTGATGTTAGACACCACTTTCTAAGAGATCATTATCAAAGAGGTGATATAACTCTTGAATTTATAGGCACTGAACTCCAATTAGATGATATTTTCACTAATCCATTAAATTCAGAAAGATTAAGTTTCATTAGACACAAATTAGTAATGATAACTGACTCTTAAACCGTTAGATAAACCTCACTGTTAGGATGAACCTCACTGTTAGGATAAACCTGACCATTAGGATGAACCTCACCCTTAGGATGAACCTCACCATTAGAATGAACCTCACCATTAGGATGAACCTCACCGTTAGGATGAACCTCACCGTTAGGGTGAACCTCACCGTTAGGATGAACCTCACCGTTAGGATGAACCTCACCATTAGGATGAACCTCACCGTTAGGATGAACCTCAGTGTTAGGATGAACCTCACCGTTAGGATGAACCTCACCCTTAGGATGAACCTCACCGTTAGGATGAACCTCACCGTTAGGATGAACCTCACCTTTAGGATGAACCTCACCGTTAGGATGAACCTCACCCTTAGGATGGACCTCACCGTTAGGATGAACCTCACCCTTAGGATGAACCTTACCGTTAGGATGAACCTCGCCGTTAGGATGAACCTCACCGTTAGGATGAACCTCACCATTAGGATGAACCTCACCATTTAAGGACACCTCACCGGTATATCTCTCATGCTGTTTAAAATTTTCGTATTAAGGCAAAGACTTTGAATTTATTTTTAATATAAGATTTATTTTATATGTGAATCCTAAATGATATTAAAACCAACTCTAGAAATCACTCAATCACCGTGAACCCGTCTGTTCGAATCCCTCCTACCTAAACCTCTCAAGCTTGCAAAACCCTAAGCCTCAGAATCTGAAATGGCCCGTGTGAAGCGACCCTCAGTGGATGAAGGAAGTGATGCGCCGCAAGCTAAGAAGCAGAAAGTAACCAATGCTGGTGTCAGTGGAAGCAGTAGAGATGCTGTTCAAAGGAATCCCGTGAATCCACATTTATCGAAGTGAGAAATTGTAGTGGAAAAGGAATTATGTGTGTCATGGCTGCTCGAAAGAAAGTCCTTGATTCTGAAGGTTTTACAAGAACAAGGATGGCTCGAATGCTTCATGAACAATAATGGACCATATTATCCAACACTGGTAAAAGAGTTTTATGAGTTTGTCTGTTATGAGACATCAGAGGAGGAGAATATGATGATTTCCTTTGTGAATAGTCAAACGTTTTCGTTTTCATCAGTTGAATGGGATATAAACCTTAAATTTCCTCATAGTGGTGATTAAGGATTTTATTCAAAATACATACCTACTACTAGTGACTTTTTTGAATATGAGGATGCCTTGTTGGAATTAACAGGAAATGGAACTCCTAGAAAGGTCATTGCTGCAGAGATGGCAGGGGAGGATAAACTAATTTTCAAGTTCATTTAGAATGTGATTAGTCCAAGAAGAGGAGATTTTGCTACCCTCAGATTTCAGGATATTTATTTGTTATATCTGTTAAAGCATGGGGTAAAGGTGAATTTATGCAGACTGCTAATGATTCAGATTGAGGAGATGACTAGACCGAAGTCTAAGTCCAATGCAGTTTTCATTTCTAAGTTGATTTCTATTATGTTGAAGGCAAAGGAGGTAGCTGGACCTCAAGATGAAACTGTTGTGGTTAAGGATAACTTTTTCCTCACCAAGACTATTTGTAAGTTTATGAAAGTTAGCTGGAACCCTTGGAAGAAATCATGGGTTAATGATGATGGAAAAATCTATGACAAGTACACTCCTGTGGATCATCCTTCTAGACCAAAGGATGTGAGGGATCCTGGTCTTGGACCAGATGAGCCAGAATCGGTCTACAGTGATAATGAAGCTGAAGCTGAAGAGGAAGAGACATCAGTTGAGGAAGGAGGAGACCCAGATTTACCTCCTAGTCCTATGCCCCAAAACATTTCCTATGGAGCAGCTAGCCCTCCAAAAGAACTACCAAGTAGAGAAACTATTCTGAAGGACAATGACACTGAGACTACATAAGAAGAAGAAGAATCATATTAGATTGTTGTCAAAGACACCTCTGAAGAGGATGAGGCAACCGAGTCAGATCAGATTTCTAATGAAGATAAGGAGGCTTCTGGTGAAGAAGATGATGAGGAAAATTAAGAATAAGAGCTCAGTTTGAGCCCTCTGATAGAAAGTACAGTCAAGATATTTCCTGATCAGGAAGAAGAAGTAGCATCTGTTGATGAGAGATTTGTTGAGCCATCAGAGCAAATGGCTATTGAATCTGCTGCAGTTGCAGAGGAAGTTATAGAATTACCTCGAGCAGAACAATTGTAGGAGATTCCTCAGGTGAATTCTCTAAGTGAGGGGGAGCATCTTGGTTCAGTATTAGTGTTGTATGACATTGAAGGTTGGACATCAGATCTAGGATATATGGTTCGTGGACTTAATTTTGAAGATTCTGATGAGGAAGACCAGCCCCAAAGAGAATCAGTTATCCTAGCTGTTGTTGATGAAAATTTGGAAACCAAGGAGGTCCTTGAGTCCATAAAGGCTAAAATGAAAGAAACACTGAGAGAATCAGTGGCAGATTTGAAGAAAATCATGGTTGATGAAATGAGAAGTATGGATCAATCCCTGGAGCTATCTCTTGGATGTGCTATTTCTAGTCCAGTGAAAGGAATGATGGATGAAGTTAAAGTATTCCATACTCAAATTGAGAGTCGGACAGGAGTTGTAGTGGCTCTAAGACAATCGATTGTTTCATTTATTTCCATGAACATCTCTCAAACCCAAGTGCATACTAATATCAGATATATCAAAGAAGTAGTCAAGCAGTTTGTGGAAGTTTTTGAGGCTTTTAAGACTTTAGTCAAAGAACATTTGAACAGTCAAGATGAACTTGTTCAGAAGGTGGTTAGTAATCTGACACAATCTTTCAAGGAGATAGTAGCTTTCTCAGTTAAACCCCTTCCCTCATCCAGCACCACTGTGAACCTTGACCAGATCAGAACTGTTGTCCAGGAAGAGTTGGCTAAGGCCAGTACCAGTGGCTCCTCGGATACTCAGATCCTTGATACCACTAGGGAAGTTATTAGATGTGTTCGTGATCACCTACAGGCAGCTACTGCTTCTCAAGAGGCAATCAAAAATAGGGTGGATGATTATTTTGAGAAGGTCTATACCAAGCATCAAATGACCAACCATTTCAAGCTCTTGATGGAAAATATGAAATTGCCTCCAGTCACTCAAGCTTTCAGAGAATAGGTTAGTAAGCTCAGGGAGATTACTCCTACCATGGATAAATTCATTGAAAATTGAGATTATTTTGTGTTAGAAATGGATAGAGGAGGCAGTATTATTATGGATTTCAGGAACCTGTTGCTACCATTCTTGCATGTGGATGCCAGACCTGTGATTGTACCTCCTGCTCTTCCTGCCTCTGCCTTTGGAAGTACACCTTAGTTGACTCCAGTTCAGGCTATTCGAAGCTTGACACCTATGATCTCACAGAAGAGCACATATTTCAGATCTGGTACAGTTTCAGTGGTTGACCCTTAAGTTGTTCTTTCAGCTCTTCCCAAGCCATCTACTCAATCTGAACCTACACCCTCTTCTGATCCTAAGGGAAAGACTCCTGTTCAAGAGTATTATTGTGTGATTTTGAATGTTTTTGATAGGATTCACTTGTATTTTTATAATCCTGACTTTCTCAGTTTGTAACTTTTGTACCTTAATGTAAATTTACTCTTACATTCTCCACTTTACTATGTTTATGTTTCCTTGCAATCTATTCTCTTTTTGTCTCTACATTTCTCTGATTCTACCCTTCTTTTTGTTAATCACAAAGGGGGAGAAAATGCAACAAATGAGACCTAGGAGTGAAAAAGAAACAAATGAGAACTGGGAGTGCAATTGAATGGGGGAGAAAAATGAGAACTTTGTTTTAAAGTTTTTCTTAGGAAATATTTCCTCTAATATTAGTTTAATTTTCTTAATACTTTGGCATATGCTACGATAATCAAAAAGGGGGAGATTTTTGAACCCTCTAGGAGAATTAGTTGAACTCATATTTTGATAATCCCAATTATGCTCACTTATATTATGCTAATCCAAATTATGCTCACTTATATTATGCTAATCCCAATTATGCTCAATTATGGTTTGATAATCCCTATATTGATTAATGCTTAATTACTTATTTCAGTATTTCTGTACACTATGCACATATTCATATATTATAATATTTACATGATCTTTATAGAATTCAGTTACTGGAAGGACATATTTTCTAACTTAACCCATTCTGAAAATAGAATGCTTAAACAGGCAAGTGGTCACTGTTACAGAACAAGCCTACCGATACGTGAAGGTCACCGATACATCATGTCTACCGATACGTGAAGGTCACCGATACATCAAGCCTACCAGTACATGAAGGATACCGTTACACGAAAGGTCACTGGTACACTAAGTCTACCGCTACCGATCAAGTCTACCGATAGACATGAAGTCTACTGATAGAAAGGCTACCGTTAGAGAAGAGGTTACCGATACACAAGGCTACTGATATCTAAAACTACCGTTCCAGAGAATCCGACGCTGCCTTAATTTCTTTATCTTTATTTAATCTAACCAATGTTCATATCAGGTATATTTTAATACTCTATCATTTATTTAATAATGGTTGTTGGATGTCAGGAAACCATACCTCGTACCTGCAAAAAGAAATCATTTCTTTTGTCGGAGCTCATTCCATAAATACAAGAAGTCCCTGTTACAGCAGTGACATGGAGTGAGACACACATGTGAAAGACACGAGGAATATCCAAGCGCAATACGGAAGTGACCTACGAGTGAAATACACAAGAAGAGCTCACTCATGCATGACCAAGAAGACACAGAAGGTCATACACACTCAAGCTTACTCAAGAAGAGTTCGTTACATTCACAAGGATTTTGAAGAACTTCGTCGACTACATTTTCACTATCTCTGAACCTGGATGTCAAGCAGACGACACTCTGTTTTTCCGAAAAAAACCAGAAGAAGTCTTAGAACCATTTCTGATCAAATTTGAAGAAGTCCAGAGCTACAATGAAATCACTAGAGCCATTCTAAACTCTATATCTTACTCAGTGATTTATTATTTACATTACGAGCAGTGTGTATCATCTGTTTTAATTTACACACACACACTGTCTCCTGAACCTTAACTGTAGGATATGTAAATCCTCATTCAAACTCCTTACATTTTCTATTTCCCACTGTGGATAGTGGTAGAGGTCGTGTGTGACCTAGACAGCCGTATTTTCTGTTGTTTTTGTTTCCCACGTAGAACTGTGGTAGAGGTCTTTGAACTGGACATTAAACTGTTGTGAACCCCGATCAAGGGTGTGGATCCAATTTATATAAATTGACGAAAGGACTAAGTCTCGACTTGGGACTGAACCTATTGGTCATATCTGTTATGCTTTATTTAGTTTTATCTAAAACCTTTTATTCTGCTGCCAAGTGATTTAAAACCTAAACTGTTTTTCAAAGTTAATTTGATAATTGAATTAGCAAGTGTTTGAATTATTTGTAAATCAGTAAGTTAGTTTCAAAAGAAAATATGATCCTCTGATTAGATTAACTGCGAATTAATAAATCCCTTGAGAACCTAGCTGAAAGTTTGATTTAGTTCAAATTCACTACAATTCAATTAGTATTTTAAATTGGGGGAATTTGGTAAAATATTTTAAAACATAAATTTTAATTGGAACTCAATTCACCCCCCCTCTTGAGTATCCACTCCGACCAACACTGGTGAATTCCACATAGTTACCTATCATTGTTTTCAAGTAGTAACCCAACCTCCTGATTTGTTGGGAGAGACTGGTACTAGACTGATGAGCACCACATAATCCTACATGGACTTCATCCATGATGGTGGGAATCTCACTTTTTGATATTTAGTTGGGGAGGATTCCCTTGAAGCCCCATTCTTAGTTATATTTTTTAAACATTTTGACAATCCATTTGAGAAAGGATTACTGCCTGACTTTAAATCTGTTCCTATTCATTTCTGTCTACTAGGATGATCCCATTTTGGAGATAATCATTTATGGGATCCATATATCTAATGGTGGATATCATTTAATCATTCATTGGGGTGGTTTTGACTTGATTTATTTATTCAATGTTGTAGAAGATGGTCGAGGAGACCAACCTCTGATGTTTGATGCAGAGGATCACTTCCTCCCGATCAGGGTCAACAAGAACTGTAGATGAATTATCCAATGCATTGACATGATCATTCTGTGATAAAGTGACATAATGCAACATGGGTTGAAAAGGGATGCCAACTATTAGCCCTTTGATATTTCCAGTGATAGGGACAATTCTCGCTTTTTGATAGAATATTTACTGTTGATCTGTTTTATCACTAGCTCTAAATCCCCTTTGATATTCATGTATGTTATTTGTAGTTGTATGAATATTTCAAAACCAGTGATGAGGTATTGGTATTCATGTAGACACCGAAAAGTGCTTAAGTGATGAATAGAGTTTCAAAATGGAAAAGCGAAGTCATATTCGGACCCGACGACCTCGTCCGGGGGGCCCAGGGGGGGGGTGCGAAATAAATTCCTAGGCGTGCGAAAAAAATGTGTCCTACAAGGAAAGGTCTGGGTTTTGCAAAGATCTCCTGGCGTAGGTGCAAAATAATTTCATGCCCCTGACCCGCGTGGCCGACATTTCATGCCCCCGACCTGTAGTGCACAATTATTTCGTGCCAACCTGGTTTCCGCGCCATCGGACGACTATAAATAGAAGGCGGCACCCTTCCATTTCGGGGATGAAGAATCTGAGCCGGAACTCATGCACAAAATTCGGCTTCCGCACGCGTGATATGGCCTTCAGGTACAGTTCTTTTCATGCCAGGTCGCCCCGGAGTCTGCCTTCACGTGAGACCCCCACGGCTTCTACTGAATTCCAATCCCTTCGGGGCCCGCACCTTGCGCGCAATCCCTTACATTGCACGCCAGCCAGCTAATTGCATGTAAGCCCCTTCCATTGCGCGCACCCCCGCCAATTGCGTGCAATCCACTTCTATTGCACCCACCCGCGTCAATTGTGAAAAATCCCCTTCCATTGCACGCACTCCAGTCATTGCACACAACCTCTCCCACTTGTGCGCATTTCCTCCCCTTGCGCACGATCCTTCATAGTTACGTGCAACACCTTGGTTCCAATTCCGCGCATGCATCACCGATTTTGTGCCAGCCCAGCGTTTTCCGTGCAGGTTTACTTATTTCGCACAAGCCTCAAAGGTTGCGCGCAATCCCCTCGAGACCTCTCATCTCGGTGCTCCCCAGGCACCCCCTTGTGCAAGGGCCCGATGCCCTTCTTATTGATGCCATTCACGGGTGTCTCTCATGCCTCAGGCACCCATGTCATGCACCATTTTCCCGTGTGACCTCCTAGGCTCGTACGAAGTAACTTCAAAGTCCCTTGGATGATACCACCCATTGCATTGCTTTTCCTCATTCTTCTTCACATAGGCACTCTAACGGATATTGCTTTTTCACATAGCCATGCTAAAATGGACCCCTCAATGGTTCCCTCCACAACACCCCTTTGTTATGGCCTTGCCAATGCCTTCCCTCCCACACGGAGCAGGGGGTACCAGTTACGTAATTCCTAGGGGTGAGGAGCAAACCTACATCGTTCAAGATGCGAGACATTAAACCTACAAGAGCCATCGTCCTCAGTACATGATGTTAAACTGTGACCTGGCCCCGTGCCTTGCATGCAGGGTCCCCCCGCCTTCGACATTATCCATGCCCACTCATCTCCACGGGGATGTGATCACCCCTCACAGGGGATTATATCCTATTTATCGGAGTGTCGTTTTCCATAGGGAAGGGAAACCACCTTGGTGTAATCGCCTAGCTTTCCTTCTAGGAGGCAGCATCCCTGCTCCTCCTTTCTTCGGTCCCTGAGGCCAGCGGAGGGCATGATAGGGAACATGTATCCTACTTTCTTCGGTCCCAATTCCCTCTCCCGCTGTACTTTGTCACCCTCAGGCTTCCATCCTGGAGTATGTTCCGACACTTTGGGCCGTTCAATGCGTAAGCCCCTCCTCACTTCTCTCGGACGCACCCTTCACGACATGATCATCATGTCATTTCTATCTCTTGTTTCTCACACTGAGCACAACTCACGTGAGCTTAGAGCAAGCATCGACCATGGAAACCACATTGGGCTGCCTCAGAGTGTAATCCCCATCCATCACGAACTACGGGGACTTTGATCCATGTCAAGGCATGGTGCGTAGGAAGCCTCTACGAGGTTCAAGCCCCAACCAAATTGGACTGCCTCAGAGTGTGAGCCGCAATACATCCCAAACTATGGGGACTTTGATCCATGTCAAGGAATGGTATGTAGGAAGCCTCTACAAGGTTCAAGCCTAACATCCATCTTGACCCCAGGTCCCTATTCACGGCGGTTCACCGACCCCAACACCTTGGGCCACCTCAGAGTGTAAGCCCCAACCCATCTTGAACTACGGGGACATTGATCCATGTCAAGGAATGGTACATAGGAAGCCTCCACGATGTTCAAGCCCACGACCCGGTCGTTCCAACCCCATTCATGTCGGTTCACCAAACACCATGGCCCGCCTCAGAATGTAATCCCCATACCCATCCCACATGATGTTAAACTGTATTCTCCACATGAACTATGTGGTCTTTGATTCCCTACCATAGGGATATGTAGGAAGCCTCCATGAGGTTCAAGCCCATCACTCATGTATCATCCTGATCTTTCCCTCAAGCCCATGTGCCTCGGGAAGCTCATGCCCTAACTCGGAGGTTCCACTTCCTCTCGGTCCCATCCATGCGTCTATTCTCACCGGCCTCCTCCTCAGGTGTCCCATCCTATCATCGAACTACGCAGACTTTGATTCCCTACCATGGGGGTACGTAGGAAGTCTCTTTGAGGCTTAAGACCAAAACCATTGTCCATCCTGATTCTTGCCCGAGCCGCCACATCCCGGTGAGATCATTCCACTTCATTCCCCACTCCCCTCAACAGCATTCGGGAAGCCACCTACGTGCTGGTCCCAATATCGGTGTTCCCTCCATGGGGTTTTTCAATCTGATCCACTCTAACCAGTGTCCCGATTAGTCTGATCCATCTCTGCTGGACGTTAAACTTGTGACATACCCTGTGTTACACATGCGATGCTAAGGAAAACCTCAGATACATGCTTATTGCATATGATTCCCCGCGTTTGATGTGGGATGTCTCGGGCTTTTGTGCCCTTGAGAATCCTGATAATAAGGGACATAAGACAAACATGACAATTCTCCAGCATCCAGACATGCCAGTGATGCCCCAATGTGGCTACTCTTCTAACCGAAGGTTGATTTCCTAACCGGACCCCTTGGAAGGTCCTGACAGAAGTGGTGTAATTAACTTGTGTCCATGAAGATATGGCATCAGGAAGAGCTTCACGAATTATGACTTAAATCTATGAGGGAGACATGGACTAGGTGACGAGTTCCAAGGAGGAATCCATGGAAGGAAGAACCGACATCCCATCATCCTGTTTCAATCAGGGAGAAAAAATCCCTGAACAAGGAACAGATACCGCCTGCCTTTGGAAAGTGGGAATGCGGGGTAACAGTACTGGATCCTATACGTGACGGATGCACGCACCCTGGAGAAAGAATCGGAAACAGAAATGGTGAACCCGACATGAAGCTCTTCTCCTCAGCATGGATACTAGTAGCGTTCAAGGCATCAGTGGTTTAGCATGTCATCTGACCCCGTCATCCGGTACTAGGTCCCACCAAACAGGCCTGATGTGAAACTAGCTAGAAATTGGTACAGTTAGGACGTTGAGCATTCCATTCTGTGACGTTGTCAACGTGGATCCCTCTTACCATCCACGGAAGACGGAACGACGCTGGGGCACTGGTTGTCGATTTATTTTCCTAGCGGTATTAATGAGTACATATCCCTGCTTTCAGGAACCAAGTTGTTGCATCCGGATCTTGATCACCTATCCACCGGCGTAGGGGCAGGGGAAATATCGATGCAGCTACCCCGTGCGGTTTTCCTCTTCCATGAAGGCTTCGACCTCCATGAATGTTGGGCGCCCACGCCCCCTCTCCCCTTCGGAAATTATCCAACGAAGGGTAATTAATGACCTCATGCGCAGTTATGAGGAGGAGGGGATCATCCCCACCAGGGAGATGGCCCGCCTAAATATCAAGGCAGCTGCGCCTCGCCGTCAATGTTTCCCCTGAGGGCCGTGCAGGGAGCCGTTGCTCCCCACCCCAACATTCAATCATTTCAGGAGCTTGTCCCCGGAACACCTCGAAAACTCCCTCCCCTACACCGATGAGGTAGGGGATGTTCAGGTTGGCCCAATCAGAGTCCCACTACAAGGGCTCCTAGTGAGGGCTCCCACCAGGCCATGTTAGTGCCGCCGTCTGGTTCCTCGAGCTAAGGAGCAGGTAAGCCATGTGCCTACACCACCGGCTCCAGTTCATCTGACCCGAAGCCAGCGTCGGGCGCAAGTGGAAGAGGGATCCCCCCACGGGGCGTCAACGTCAGCGACTACTGTGGCCCGAGCCACCGCTGACTCATATCCCCAACTCCCGACATATGTTGAGCAGGGGAAGTTATACGCCTGGCCTGGATTGAGGCCCCGACCACCCCATGGGTAGGTTTGGTCGACTCTCCCGGTTTCCGGCACAGGCGATGGCCGCTGCAAACCAATCTGTAGTAATGTCATACAGTGTAGAGGCCCACTCTGTGACGCCACTACGGAAGGTGAGGTCCCTCCGTATTTCAAACCTCGGCTCGGAGGTCTGCCCCATTCCACCTTCAACCTAGGCGAGGGTCTTCCCCGTGATAGAAACACTCCATATGGGGGTATTTCCTGTGGTCACTACACTGGGTATAGGATCACTCACCCTGCAATAGACTACAGGTATGGATACATTGCAGGTCTGGTCACTCACCAGTATAGAGGTCTTCCCCATGTACCTGTGACGATCGGAGAAGGTCCTCCTCACCCCAGTGGTTGGAGAGGTGGAGGCCAACTTCACTTCACCAATGCCCAACACGGAAGACCTCCCTATGTCCCATTCATCATTTTTCCCAGTGCTCCTCACACCCCAGCTTTCTCGGGTGGAAACCCTCTCCACCCCAACACTAGTGCATCTAGAGGACCCCATGTCGGAAATCAACCCTGTCCCGAGGAGCCACCCAAGGGCAAGAAGGTGGGTCATCGCCGCCGCAAGAGGAATTCTGGGGAAGGCCAAGCATGAATCATACCATTCCGCTTCTTAGACTCCGAGGAAGAATGTGACTCATCATGGGATTCCTCTCCTCAGTCCTCCGAGTCAAGGGCTGGGGCAGGAATGAGGCGCATTAGCATCGTACTCCCGGAATGCGAGATCCACAGGATCCCTATTTCCCTCTAAAGGTATATCCAGTAGGATGAGAACTTTTCATGTGCCCAGGGACTGACCGTGAAGTCGCCACCGGCATCTTCGAAAGCGCCCCCTGTCTTGGCTGGAGGCTACGGAGAGCTATTTTGGGGGTCTATGGTAGGAGATCCATGGCATGGACTACCCTCGGCAGACACCGATGTTTTGTCATGATCCATGGTCGTCAGTTCATCATATCATGATATAGCGGCTACATCACTACAATCCTTAGGTGACAGCCCAAGATTCGATGGCCAATCAGCCCACTCGACGTATTCTCCATCGGCCAGCCCACCATCTCAGCAGTCCGCCTTGGTTCCACTGCCAGTTCCTCAGCCACCCCCAGTTGACAAGTGGGGAAATCAAGGGATAGACCCTGAACATGAGCCGAGGAGCTTCTGGACTATCCTTGAAGTTGGCCACTTCCCTGAGAAGTTTTGTCCTGTCTCGGGATCTAGTTTTTGTACGCTGGAATCTCTCACCCTGGAGGAGTTTGAATGTTTCCGCTGAACCCTTTGGGCGACTCACTTCCATCTTTTCCACCAGTGAGTGGCTTATCTGATGATCCATGTGCTCTTTGAAGACATCGACAAACAAAGTCGTCTTGTTGACCTGGCCACACTCCCCGTGTTCCAGCACCTCGAGTCACCTGGTCACTATAGGGCCCTCTAACAGTAATGCGTTCAGAGTTTCCAAGTACTCCAAAAAGTTATTGAGGAGGCTACTCCCCACGCGCAAGTCAGTGGACGGGGGAAGTATGCTGCCCTCCTCTTCAGTGAAATTCACTGGCAGCCCGACTTGCTAGGCGACATTGAAGAAATTCCCCCGAGAAGAGTTGTGGTCATCATGACTAATCTGTCAGGAGGGGAAAACGTGTTGTGACTTCTTGATGGGAACGTCCCCCCTGAGGACGTGCCGCCACTAGATCCATCAGGGAGGGTTACTCGTCAACATCGGAACCTCCTAGGTCTCCCTCCACCCATAAAGGCATTGGTACTTATCCAAAATGTTAGTAAGAGAAAAGAGCACGTTAGAGCTGGAAAGAACTCTGACCCATCCGCCTCAGTGCAAAAAATGGAAGAGGACCCTGAGAAGGCCACGCTGTGCCAGTAGCTTGCTGAGAAAAAGAAGTTAGTCGGTGAAATTATGGTTGAACACATTGCAGAGTGATAGCCTGACTACGGTGATCCTAGGCTGGGGTAGCAGGGGCAGGAACAACTACCCCTCAGCGAGATTCCCCCACGCAACCCTGATCATGCAGTATTCACTGACAGGGCGGAAGCTGGAGCCCACGACAAGAGGGCGTGGTATGTCTCTCCAAACCCTCCCGAACGGCGTGACAATCTAAGAAACCTCACTCGACATCCTCTGGCTGTCCCAAGGGTCACTCCACCAGCTACTCCACGAGCCGCTGAGCTTGTCTACTGCATTGAAGATCCTGAAAATGCGATTGTGGTTTGGGATCCCCATCAAGATAGGGACCCCCATCTGGGTGATCCAATGGCGGCACTCATCGCCCGCCTAGAGGCTCTGGAAATGTGGAAGGTGACCATCCCACCTGATGGCAAGCCATACCTGGCATGGGTGGATGACATGCCAGCACCCCCGGGATTCGGGAATCCCACCTTCTCCCCATTTAACGGTACGGGGGACCCGCTGCAGCACCTGGCCCACTTCAACTCAAGGTGTGGGCCTATACTAGGGACCCCATCACAACAGGAGGATTCCAAGCTCTTCAGTTTTGTTCAGACACTGGAGGGGCCAACATTCGTTTGGTACAACTAGCTCCCCATCAGATCCATGACTAGCTGGGAAGACCTTCGTAGGTAGTTCCTTTACCAGTTCAGCTCTACCACCCGGAAAATGAACATCTCATACCTCTTCAAGTGAAAGAAAAGGCCTGATGAGTGAGTCGCGGACTTTGTCGCCCGGTGGAAGGGGCTCACATACTCCCTTGACTTGTTACTGACTCAGGAGAAAGTACTGATGATGCGAGTGGTGAATGTCAAGATGGAACTAGTTCTCACCCTGATTACTCAGAACTATCCTGAAGGGTTCTGAGTCTTCTTGGATAAGGCCCAACGCCTCGAAGAAGCCCTACAACAGGCCAGCCAAGCATGGCCGTTACCCCCTGTGATCCCAGCAAGGAGGGCTGCCAGAGCCGAGCTCACCGCGGTGGCCCAGATAAAGGACCATAGGTAGTTAGAATTGCTACCAATGGAGACAGCTCTGCAGACCCGCAGAGGTCCACCACCGCGGGCGTAGCTTCTGGTCCAGTAGCGACCACCTCAGAATCGGCAGGCACCTCCACGCAATGCGCCGCCACTGCCTAGGAGAGATCATCATGTTCCAACTCGTCGGAAGCCTCCTCCAGTCCCCCGTTAGGGACATGCTCCTAGAGCCCCCTTTACAGAGAGAAGAAATCAGACCTACTCATTCGATGAGGATCAGGTCCCTAGTTACTTTTGCAGTGCCCTAGAGTAGAGAATTGTACAATTTCCTGAGTGAAGAAAGCTAGAAGAGGCGCATCTCACTGATCACCCCAACTACTGCCCTTATCATCAAATTCTGGGGCACACCATCAAGAGGTTCTATGTGTTCAAGGACTAGCTCCAAGACCAGATTGACAACAACGTAGTCAGGTTGGGGCCAGCCCGGCACATGTGGCGGGTTTCTTTGGGAGGTCAGATAGTAGTAGCAACAGTGAAGGTGTGTGGCAACAGGTTTTTGATCACGGGGCCCATAAGTATAGCAATTGGATGGCTCACAAGACAGTTGCCCGCTCCCATGGCATTATCCATGCACGTATGAATCATATGGAGCCTCCAGAAGCAGTGGACAACACTTCTACATCACCATCTTAGCTGGCCTCTTCCCAGAAGAGAAAGCATCGACGGTGCAATAAGAAGCAACGCACCCCGCCAATGCCATCATCATGCCGCACTCTCAAAAACATCATGCCCCAGAGATGGGGATCCATCCCAGAATCCACCTAGTGGTGGATGATTCATCAATTGAAAGTCAAGGGTACACTTAGGTTGACACCGTTGAGTTGGTAAACCCCTATACGACTCCCGATGAGGGGGAGCACCAGGCGAACCTCCCCAATGTCCCCAGCTGATGCCAACGTCGGTGGATCCATGAACATATGAGTCATTGAGGCACATCTGTTGGCACCTCTAGCCAGGACGTGCATGTCGTTGAGACCAGACAGCAGGCCCAACACAGAACTTAGTATGCACATCCTCTTCATCCGGTGTCAACAGGTCTTCCTCCACCACCGGTTGTGCTACTAGATCATGCAGAAACACTTTGTTCATGCCACGACTAGCTTCGCCCCGCTACAGGCCGATCCCAGCTTCATGTTCCTCATATGGTAGCTACCATCCGAGCTTTGACTAGTGAGCAGCGAGATATACCCAGTACCAGTCAGCCGTCGGTCCGGTTGATGGGGCCTGCCATGCCTTCCATCGCAGAGCGGCTTCCTGCAAGCAGAATTTCATGCCTGACGCGGAAGTTAGATGTTCTCAAGCATCTCACCGACATCCCAGTGAGGTTGTCCATCCTTGAAGCCCTTCTCCTGTCGCCAGATATGCGGGAATCACTCGCTGAGGCTTTAAGGAGCCCCCTCTAGTTTGAGACGGAGGTAGCAACTGCAGAAGCTTTCCATGCTGAAACAGTTGAGGATTCCGAATTCCAGGCCATCATTTCATTCTCTAGAGAGGACGAAGGATCTCCCATACTGGGGCTCATCCTCCCGCTGTATATCACCATCCAATTCAACAGCGTGGAGGTTCACCGCTGTATCATTGACACCAGCTCCAGGATCAAACTTATCCCGACGTGGACACTACGGAAGCTAGGGTTATCCAAGGATGACATGACTCCCTCTGATTTAAGGATCCAGGGATATGACAGGATAGAGTAGACCCTGGTCGAAAATATTCTTCTGAAGACCCAGTTAGGTGGCCTATTTTCTAGCACCGAGTTCATGGGTGTCTCCCAAGACACTGTGTACAATGAATTAATGGGCAGGCCATGGCTCCACCTACATGCAACAGTCCCCTCATCGTATCACCAATGCCTCAAGTAATCCCTTAATGGTAGAGTGGGAGTACTCCAATGTGATGTGTCTCCTTTCACCTCTTGTGAAGCTCGCTACTTGGACACTGAATATTACATGAGTAAGGACAAACAAGTCTAGGAAAGTGGAGTTGAGCCTGTCGCCGCTACAACCAATCCTTGGGTAGGCCTGAATGACGCCTACGTCTTCCCGATCCATCGGTTGGAGGCCAAAACCCCCGATATGGGGAAATGTTTTGAAATTTCTGGAACAAGGGGGAATATTGCTCCAAAATACAGGCGACATCGGAAGATCACTTCCTATTTTTATACGAACCAGGATTCAGTGATCCCGGAGTCTTCCACTCCCATCAGGTATCGGGACGTCCGACTTATGACGATGAAAGTACGTCATACTTGTCTGTTTCACTGGGCTAGAATAAGCCGTCTTTGGCTGATGCGCCACTACTACTTTGATATTGTCAAGAATGGCCCCTTGGGTCAGAGACTAGATGGGATCAGGTTGAAAACCTTCATCACTATGGTCACGGCAGCACCGGAGTTCCCCGATGCAGTAACCACTGCTACGCAAGATGGTACCAGCCTCTCTTCAGGGTCTCATAACTCATAAGAAACTTCCCCCATGGGAGATCCCTCCATGAGTGGAGAAGTGGATATAGAGGATGCTCCCCCCACCATTGAGGAAGGCATCTACACCACGTTCGATGAGTTAGTACAGGTGAAACTTGGTAGAGAGGAAGACCTGAGACCCACATTGATCAGCGCCGCTATGTCCCCCGAGGAACACCAGTGGTACGCAAGCTTCTTTTAAAAACACCGTGATGTACTCTCCTAGAGTTACAACAAGATGTCGAGAATAGATCCTTAGGTAGCCTTACAGCGCCTTGGTCTCCCTACAAATCATCGCAGGTTCAAGAAGCCTCCCAGAAAGATGCATCCGTCTCATGGTGCCATGGTCGAGGCTGAAGTTGACAAGCTCATCAGGGCCAACTTTGTCAAGGAGGTCCAGTACCCCAAGTGGCTGGCCAACATTGTACCCGTCCGGAGGAAGAATGGGTAGATCAGAGTTTGTATCCACTTCCGGGATCTCAATCGCCATTTCTCGAAGAATGATTTTACCCTTCCAGTGACAGAATTGTTGATTGACACTACAGTGGGGTTCCAAGCCCTCTCATTCATGGATGGGTACTTTGGATATAACCAGATCCGAATGGCCCTCGAGGATGAAGATTCCATGGATTTGAAGGCACCCCAGGGTACTTTCTATTACCAGGTTATGCCCTTCGGCCTGAAGAATGTAGGTGCCACCTATCAACGGTCCATGTACCACATATTCAAAACGATCCTCGGGACGTTGGTGGAATGCTATGTGGATGATCCGGTAGTCAAATATCGCCAACTCCAGGACCATCTCAAGGATCTTGAGAAAGTGTTCGGCTTCCTCCATTCCCGCGACATGAAGATGAACCCATTGAAGTGTGATTTTGGGGTCACCTCTGGCAAGTTTCTTGGATTTGTATTCAGGTACCGAGGCATCGAGATAGACCCATAAAAGATCAATGCCATCAGTCAGATGCCTCCCCTGAGCAATATTCAGGAGCTTCGAGGTCTTCAAGGCCACTTGGCCTACATAATCAAATTCATTGCGAATCTGGCCAACAAGTGTAATCTCTTTTCTTGGCTCAGGAAGAAAGGATCCGTCTATGAATGGGACAAAGAGTGCCAGGCCGCATTCGAGGAAATCAAGTAGTATCTACTCCAGCCTCTGGTCTTGATGCCACCTGTCCCTAGAAATCCACTGATTCTCTATGTCATTGCCCTAGAATGATCTGTCGGTGCCCTTCTCACCTAGAAGAACAATTAGGGGATAGAGAACAACCTCTACTACCTCAGCCGCATGATCCTCGATACGGAGACCCGAAACTCCCCCATCGAGAAGAGATGCCTTGCACTGGTATTCGCAGTACAGAATTTGCGACATTACCTGCATCACCATCAGGTATAGTTGGTCTCTCGGGTAGACCCGCTGAAGTGCATTCTGAACCGCCCCATGTTCACAGGCCAACTAGCACGGTGGGCAGTAATCCTACAGCAGTTTGACATCAAGTTTGTGGCTCAGAAGGTTATCAAGGGACATGCGTTGGTAGAAATTCTATTTTCCCATCCAAACCCCATGGACCAGTCCCTGGACTTGGATTCTCCCGATGATGTGATCCTCTCGGTCGATCAAGCCGTCCCATGTTGGAAGATTCACGTTGATGGCTCCTCCCGGAGCCCCACCGGTAGGAGGCTCAATGATCCTAGACTCAATAGAGTGGGTTTGGGTATCATTTTTTTTACCCCGGCGTAGGTTGTTCTACCGTACTCATTCCTATTGTCAGAAGGTTATACCAACAATGAGGCAGAGTATCAGGTCCTTATAAATGGTCTCAAGATGGCCCTTGAGATCGATGTGCCCCATTTTCATCTGAAAGGGGGCTCCGAGCTAGGCATTAGGCAGGTCAACGATGACTATGTTGTCAGGAAGCCAGAGATTGTACCATTTTTAGAACGCAATCTACAACTAATTTCCCGGTTCCCTTCTCGGACAGAGGTTATCCATGTCCCTTGGTCACAGAACGGTCGAGCAGATGGTTTGGCCAGCCTGGCTGCATCACTTGTAGATCTCGAGTAGGATGATCTGATTATACATGTGGCACATCGGAGAGTCATTTCTCCCGTCACCCCAGAGGGTGATAATGTCCTGCGGGTAAGCCATCTTACTGCCAGAGCATCCGCATCCGGAACCCAAAGTTCTTCAGATGCAGTGGTTGAAGAAACTCCCGACTGGAGAGTTCCTTTTGTCGAGTATCTCCAAAATGGAAGCATCCTAGCTGATCAGGCCAAGCACGAGCAAATATGACACCGTGCATTATATTTTACCCTCCATGGTGGTCCTAGTCTTGAGCAGATCCTCTATAAGCACGGGTTTGATGGTGTTCTCCTCCATTGTATTCAGGGGGTTGAGATTCCACAATTCATGCAAGAGGTTCACACCGGTTCCTGCAGTTCCTATCAAGATGGGCCAAAACTATCTCACTAGATCCAGAGAATGGGATATTTTTGGCCCTCCATGATCCATGAAAGCATCGAGTTCGCCAAGAGGTTCCATGTGTGCCAATTTCATGCTAACTTTGTCCATCGGCCACCGAAGCCTCTCCATACTACCATGTACTCTTGGCCCTTTGTAGTATGGTGGTTAGATGTCATAGGACCATACCCACCGACAATGGATCGCCAATGCCGATTCATTCTGACCGCTACAGATTTCTTTTCCAAGTGGTTAGAGGTGATTCCGCTCAAGGAATTCAAGACCCGTTCTATTATTGACTTCGTGAATTCTAATATCATCCATCGGTTTTGGGTTCCTCACGCTATCCTCACCAATAACGGAACCAACTTTCAAGAAGTCGAGTTGAAAAATTTGTATGCCAAGTACAACATCTACTGTAACCATACCTCCCACTATCATGTGTAGGAAAATGGGTAGATTGAGGCGTTCAATAAAACCCTTTATAACATTTTACAGAAAATTGTCGGTCAGAAAAAGAAGAGTTGGCCGGATAAGCTCCCCAATGCCCTCTGGACCTATCAGATGATGAATTGTAATTCCACCCAGGTGACCCCATATTCCCTGGTGTACGGATCTAAGGTCATCTAACCCATCGAGATTCAGTTTCCCTCATTGTGCACATCAGTCTATGACCAGAAAGCTCCTGATAGATTGTCGTAATCCATCTAGCTGAATTGGAATCACTGTATGAGAATAGGCTTCGTGCCTTGCACAACCTAGAAAGGTATCATAGCAGGATGGCTCAGGTATTCAATAAGAAAGTTCACCTCTGCTCTTTCCTGCAAGGAAATTTGGTATTATCTCTCAGGGCACCAATGATCCCTGGTAGGAAACCACCCATGTTGGAGCCCAAATAGGAAGGACCTTTCATTGTTCATAAGGTTTATCCCAATGGTGTGTACTCCCTGGTGACCATGGATAGTGAGAGTATAACTCCTCCCACCAATGCCATCTTCCTTAAACAAAACTTTTCTCGACCCTTAGGGGTCCTCCATGACCGTAAACTAGATTACGGTCCTGCACGACCTCAAATTGTCGGTCCTGCATGACCTTAAACTATCAGTCCCACATGGAGTTAAACTGTATGTCGTCCCGCATGATGTTAAACTATATGTCGTCCTGCATGACGTAAACTATATGTCATCCCGCATGACATTAAACTGTATCTTCAATAACTACGTGTGGATTTATTCTCATCCTTATGGGATACGTATGACTTCCTGAACATTTAGATTTCGGGTTCAGCCCTATCTTTTAGAGGTCCCCTGATTTCCCGATCACCTAGGCCCCTTGTCCTGTTCCTCTCCATGGGGGGGATAGATAGGTATGATATGGGGTTATGCCCTTCTTCACGTTGGGTTTTTGGAAAAATTCCCCCTTCTCCTTGGAATTATCCATCTCTGGTCCACTCTCAAGATGATCCCCTCGACCCTTTGCAGTGGTTCACCAATGTGCCTAAGAGTACTCTGGTCTAGGACCTAGAATGTCAGATTCAACTGAGGCAAGTTTCCATCCACTTGTCAAGATTCATGTTCTCCTTCATTCGGGCCCCCGTTATATTTCACACCCAAAGGGACCCACAAAAAACGGCATGGATACCATGCCTAAGGGCTCTCCTACCATTACGGGCCAATGCCCCTGAGGGGTTCAGATGACAAATTGATACAAATCCCACGTTGCGAACATGGTCAGCGGTCGATGCTCATTTGTTTGTCTCCATTTCAGGCTAATGCGACAGGATGCTGTGTTGCGAACATGGTCAACAGTAATCCTCTGTTGTCATGCCAACCCCTTCAGGCCTTGAATGTTGGTTTCATGATTCACATTATGTTCCACACCCATTGTGTCCAGGTGGAATCTCGACACTCTTGGTACTATCTCTTAGTGCACCCCCGCATGTCAGGCGGACAAAGCCACAATACAGCATCCCTTGGGGCTCCCGCAATCTGATCTCTAAGACCATAAGCTAGGATCTTCTATAAGAGATATGTGCAGATTGATCCTCATCCTCATAGGATACGTGGGGCCACCTGGACATTGCGTTTTTGGGTCCAACTAAATTGGAAGCCATATCCTTCGTCCCCTAATCCTCTGACCCTCACTGGTCTCTTGGCCTAAGGCTCCACTCCCAGAATCGCACACGGTGAAGATGTGGAACTTGTCCTCATTCACGTTAGGTATGATTTGTTGTGTCATGCGTATTCCCTCAGGTCCAAGCCATGTGACCTTAAACTATGTTGTCATGTCCAATCACATGACCCTAAACTGTGATAATGTCATCCCGACCGCACGATGAAAAATGGAACTGCATTGTGATGACCACATCATAGGGGACATTACGTTGGGTATTAGTCATCCACCATAACATTTTTCAATGCCTGTATACGGCTTGATTCTTGTGGAGATGTCGAGGATTTCCACCCTAGGCCAGTCGCTTCACAAAAAAAACCCCCCATTCACCGTAAAGGACAAACAAGTTACATTAAATGTCGCTTATCTTGGTGCGAGGGCCAGACCCACATGCCCCTTTCCACTGGTACCTTAACGTGCTACTTTCAGAACTACGTGCGGCTTGATTCCCATTCTTAAGTGATACATAGGAATGCCCAGGAACTACCCCATGGGCCTAGCCAACATTTCTTGTTCCGTCCCTTGACCTAAACACTTCCCCAAGGAACATGATGATGATTTGGACTCATGTACTCATTAACGTCGGGTTTCATAATCACCTTACCATGTGCCTCCTGCACTCCTTACCGATCCCTGGTTCGAGTTCTAAGACCTTAAACTAAGACCCTTTCCAGAACTACATACGGCTTGATTCCCATCCTTATGGGATACATAAGAATGCCCAAACATTTCGTCTCGAGTCCAGCCCCAGGAATCACAAATCCCATTCTTTCCCCCACCGTCGGCCCCTTGGCCTGACCCCCCAGGGAGTTTTGTAACTACAACATTTTCCCTGAAAAATTTCAGGATGCCCCAATAATGACATTAGGAAGTGACAGTTCCCTCACCAGAGAGGTCCTGTCTAAAATTAGGGATGATCCATGATCAGATTAATGATCCTACCTAATGTGCTTCTACCATGGTGGCGTAATATTGGGAGTGTTGGATTCTATGTGAACAAACCACCAATTTACTTTCCATGCTTTGTGCGCCCCTTTATTCGGACCCTGATCCTCTTTCATGTTTGAAGGGACCCCCTAACATTATGGATGCTCGACCTATGGTCCGCCTGTTATCCTGGGCCAACGTTCTGGAAGATTCATCATGCTTGAAGGGACCCCCTAACAATATGGATTCTCGACCTATGGTCTGCCTACTGACTTGGTCCAATGTTCCGGAAGACTGATGGATGACATTTGAGTTAGGTCCCATGTTGTGAACATGGTTAGTGGTTGACCCTCATTTGTTGTCCCCATTTTAGGCTAATTAAATAGGTATTATATGTTTCGAACACGGTCAACATTTTTCCTTTTACTGCCACGCCCCTCCCATAGTGTTACGAATTTGGTTAATGTGACTCACATTTTTCATTCCCCTATGTTTGGACTGATTCCAATGCCATTGGCATTTCCCAGCTCATGTGCTAGAGCACATTGAGAAGACGATAGGTCAATTGGTCTGAGGTCCTCTTCCTTTGATTGGGCCTCCCTCTTCTCCTCAGAAATCCAGGATCGAATCTCGAATGTTCGAAACTTGGTTGACACTCCCACACTCAAGCATAGTAATAGTGCAGCCATCCCTTATTTCTCACATCAGATACGACCCATGTGAGCTTCGGAATGAAATGCTATTTATTTCAGGATTATGGTTGAGCACATTGAACCAAAGGGAAAAGTAAGTAAATTTTTTCATACATATAGTTCAAAACAAGAAGCAGTAAGGTAAAATAAGTTTATGGGTTTGGCCAAAACATGGACCCTAACAGTCAGATTCTTTGATAGATATCTCCAGTTCCACCACCTTTTGGCTGGTGGCCTCCAGGACTGCCTTCCTCCCCCTGAGGACTCTTTCTTCATTGGCGGCCGTGGAGTGAAGTTCTCTGACCTTGGCCCGTGCCCGTGCCTGTTCAGTTTGGAGATTAGGTATCTGGAGACTCTCTTCCACGAGTTGTTCTTGGGCATCTACCAGTTGGGCCCTCAACTGCTCCATGAGCTCAGAGCAGATTGCGATGAATATCTCTTGTTCTTTCACCTGTTCCTCGAGGTGTTGGACCTCCTAATCCGCCCTCAGAAATGCTTGGGTACTCCCCGACTCCTCCCGACACTGGGTGACGTCAGAACGCCAGCTGATCTCACACATCCTCTCGGCCATGTAATCACGAACCATCAGGTGAAGGAATTGAGAATCTTCCCTCCGGTGCACAGGAAACGAAGCCAGGTGTGGAGTGATCCTATCCGCTTCAGCCATTCCGTCTGGGGATGAATGAGAAAATTCCAGATGCACTTCCATCCCTTGTGTCATGTCATCTAGCTCTCGTCGGCCGTTTCCGAATATGAATCATCGATTTATTTGGGATCAACGGGCCGATAGATAGGGAATATTGCCAATAGGCCAGCAGTAGGGTCCTCCTCAGAGATTCCTCACAGTGGAATAACCTCCTCAGCGTCTGAGCATCCTTCCTCTCTCGTCTCGACCCTGGTGGCACCTTTGTCAGCTTCCGACCCTTCCCCGAAAGCATCGTTATTGGTGTCCGCCGCTCCCTTCTCACCAATTGCCCGGGCCAACTCGGTTTGGGAGGCATATTCTGGATGGGGCGGTACGTTTTCCATTGTCTTTACCACAGATGATCTGAGCTTAGCAGCATGATGAGCCTCCAATGCCGTGATCACTGTATAGATAAGGAGCACCCTAATTAGTTGAGTCCTCCAACGGTGAGTACCGATATCGAAGCAAGAAACTTACAGGAACCCAAGGTGCCAGCCTCTAGTGTCCTGGCCGCTACAAGAGCTATCATAGCAGGGATCCCTCAGCGCTCGTCACCTCGATAATGAGAGTCAGTGCCTCACCTTTCTCTATTGACACTTTCCCCCATCCTTCGGCTGGAGATGCTAGATCAACACTAATATGCTCCTAAGTAAGAGAAGGAAAGTGGATTAAGGATTGTAAAGGAAAACAAAGAAAAGGTGAAGGATAGATAAGGGTTAAAGAAAACCTCGAGAAGCTTAGTCACATCCATATCAGAGCCCATGATCTCGCCTCTCTTTCGAAGAATCCCTTGGTGGTACACCCCCTGAGAACCTTCACCTTCGGGCTCCTCTTCTTCTTCTTCACCTTCCCCTTCTCATTCTGCCTCCTCTCCTATCTCGCCGCCCTCTGACTCATCATCGCTGTCATCTTCCCCCAGCGACATCATTTTCGGATCATGCTTCTAGCCGAGCATCACTTTCACCAAGAGAGGTGGCTCCACATACCGACCCCGTTGACGTGCGTACATGTCCATGGCCGTTAGATATGTATGTCGTCAATGAAAGTTCACTTTTTCAGCAACCTGGACAAGCCCGACTTCTGGAATCTGAATCTCATCTCTCACTATCTTCTACTAGAGGTTTTTGGTACTCACCGACTGCCGCAAGGGTTAGCCAAGCTGACCATAGCGCAGGGAAACTTGAATCTTGAGAAGGTTAAAGAAGGTATCTTATTTTTTTCTAGGGAAGTTCTATGTCCGACTCATGGGAAATTCCTCTAGGAGATGAGGGAATGACCATGCCATACGATTCCCCCACTGCTGAGGTCTTGGCCTATGCGAGCCTCGTTTCCTGACGCGCTTCTGATCTTCCCCCTCTAGCAGCGCTCTGCCAGCTCTCTCACCACCCGAGTTCCACATTGGCAAACTTGAGTTACCAAAATCACTTCCACAAAAGCCCCTTAGGGTATGCTATGACCCAGTGATTGGCATACTTAGTTAAGAGCCCAGCATCGACTCTGGTGGGAGGAAAGGTGATGATGTCGCCAGAGCCGTGGGTCGTGAATATCAGCCATAGCTGACGAAGAACAAAGGGATTCATTTCCTCATGAAAGTCTATGTATACCTTTTTTGTCATTTGCTGGAGGAACCCAAATTTCTTGGTGAACCTGGATGGCACATAAGGCTCGTAGAAGATCTTCCCATCGATTCGGGCCACAAGCATCCCGCCTTTGATGCTCTGGAAGTACTCCTTATGCTCTAGTGATCCTTTCCCATTGTCTACCATTTGGCCAGTTGGGGTCGGGAATGGGATGAAGGTGAAGTTGGAATGGTTACCAATCATGATCCGTACTCCCTCATCATTAAGCGTCATCAGCATGACCCCAAAAATGTTCAGCAGAGAGGGTCGTAGGCCATTGCATGGATGATGGATGGCATTTGGGAAAGTGTATCTACCACAATGAGCCACAACCCATCCATGGAAAACTTGGAAGGGGTCGTAGACTCTCCTAGGTGATTCCCCTATCGAGATACGTCCCAAGATGGCGTACAACCAAGCCAGCACAGGGACCCCTAGGTTGAACCTCTTATTGGCAGCCATGATGTTAGCCATCACCAGGGTTGCTGGATGGATGCCCATCCTTACGTCCCTCACCGACAGGAGCCACCCGCTCAGGAATGCAGCGAGAAATCCAGAGTACCGAACATTCGGATCCCGACTCTCATTTATGCTATAACCCCACGACTGGTAGTTCCCCACCTCCAGGATCATTCAGTATGATCCGCTCTTGCTCCTCTGGGCCACGGTTGGACACCGTCTTCCCCACCCTAGAATCTTGACTTCCGGATCTCTCTCCATGAACAGGATGAACCACTCCTTGTAGGCGATGTCCTTCAGGAATTCCTTGACCCCCATCTTCTCCTTGGCCAGCTCCAGTGGGTGCCACATCAGTATGTGGGTTCTTGATCTATCACCCCAGGTGTTCATCGACGGAAGGAATTCGTCATATTGATGGCCCTCCAAAGGGATGCCCCCGATGCAGTGAACGCCCCAGAGACCGATGGAAAATTCCCCATGATGAAGATGGAATGTGTTGGTATCAGTGGAACAATGGGTGAATAGCTCTAGCCTGAGCTTAGGCTGGCGGTAGAAGTGAAATTGTGATGTCCACACCGCCTCAAACAGACTAATATGCCGCAGCTCGGCCCCAAATTGGTCACATGTATGGGGAACCCAGTACTCCCAGACCCATTGGTGGTTAAGATTGCCTCCGGACAGCAGGTCTCAGTCCTGCAGCCAACCTTTGGTCTCATCAGTGACGCTCTGAAGAAATGTGATTGCATAGATGGCCAGTGAGGTCTCTGCAACAGGGTCACACCCAACAATGGTCTTGGTCCTAGGATTCAGGACATATACGTCCATGTGCCTGGTTTCTATGGAAGGATGACCATTGTTGGTGATGTTGTATCGAGGAAGGTCATCCTCATGGTTCACCCATGACTACGGCATATCCACCTCAAAGCTCGGCTGAGGGACCTCCTCCAGAATACTGAAGTCCCACATTGGCAGGTTATTGGATAAGGCATACTAATTTTGGGCGGGGGTTAGGAAATTGAAGAGGGTATGGTTGTCAGAGACACTCCTTTTTGTGCCATAAACTTCTGGGTTTGCATCCATTTCAGCCCTTCGAGTAGTGGCTTCTCCCACACCAGCCTGGTTTCCGACCATTTTATTCAGGCAGGTGTTCGGGTGGTTGGCGCGAAATGGGAAAGAGTGGCGCATAAAAGCAGCGAGTGTCACGAAATTTCGGGTTACGACGTGAAAACACCCGGATTCACGTGTAAAACGATGCCTAATCTCGGGGGAATTACGTGCAGCCAGAGAGGTTTTTCACGCAGGGTCGGACAAAATTTAGTGTGTGAGAGTAGAGAAATTTTGTGCATGAGAGCTCGAAGCCTGTTGCACGAGAAAAGTCTTATGGAGCATGGGACCCACGATGACTTTTATAGGATGAAGCCTGGCTTCCATGCCACGTGAAAAGCGAATTCCACGCCTTTTTGAGTTTTGTGCGCCACTTTATATTTTTTGCATGCATGGACCCCATGGAGCCCTGCATTTTGGCATTTACCTCGGAATATGACCGTTGCGACCTCTCGACGATCCAATTCTGAGGGGGGGGGCATTTTTAGATGCCAAAAAGTTCTTAAGTGATGAAGAGGGTTTCAAAACAGCAAAGCGAAGTCACATTCAGACCCGGAAACGCCATCCGGGGGTCCGGGGAAGCTGTACAAAGTAAATTCCTAGGTGCAAGAAAAAAATTTGTCCTGCGTGGAAAGGTCCGGGTTTCGCCAAGATCCCCCAGCACTGGCACGAAATAATTTCTGGCCTGTGACCCGCACGGCCGACATTTCGAGCCCCCGACCTCCTGTGCGCAATTATTTTACGCCAACCGGGTTTCTGCACTGCCGAACACCTATAAATAGAAGGAGAACCTCTTCTATTTTGGGGCTGAAGAATCTGAACTGGCTCATGTGCGCGAAATTCGGCTTCTACGCGCGCAATCTGGCCTTCAGGTACGGTTCTTTTCGCACTAGGTCACCCCGGGGCCCACCTTCTCATAAGACCCCAATGGCTTAGACTGAATTCCAATCCCTTCGGGGTCCACCCCTTGCGTGAAATCCCTTCCATTTCACGCCAGCTGTCCAATTGCGTGTAATCCCCTTCCATTACATGCACCCCCGCTAATTGTGTTCAAGCCCCTTACATTGCGTGCACCCCCACCAGTTACATGCAATACCTTTACATTGCACGCACTCCGGTCATTATGCACAGCCTCTCCCACTTGCGCACATCTCCGCCCCTTGCGCGCAATCCTTCTTAGTTGCGCGCAAAACCATGGTTCTAATTCCGCTCATGCATCACCGATTTCACGCCAGCCCGGTGTTTGCCGCGCGGGTCTACTTATTTCAGGGAAGCCTCAAAGGTTGCACGCAATCCCCATGGGACCTCTCATCTCGGTGCTCCCGGGGTGCCCCCTTGCGCGAGAACCAGATGCCCTTCTTATGGATGTCATTCGTGGGTGTCTCTCATGCCTCAGGCACCCATGTCATGCACCATTTTCTCGTGCGACCTTCTAGTCTCTTACGAAGTAACTTCAAAGTCCCTTGGATGATACCTCCCGTTGTGTTGCTTTGCCTCATGCTTCTTCGCATAGTCATGCTAACAGCTATTGCTTCTTCGCATACCCAAGCTAACGTGGACCCCTCGATGGTTCGCTCCGCAACACCCCTTCGCTATAGCCTTGCTGATGCCTTCCCTCCCATAAGGAGCAGGGGGTACCGGTTATGTAAGTCCTAGGGGTGTGGAGCAAACCGACCTCGTCTGAGCTGCAGGAAGTTAAACTGCCAAGCGCCATCATCCTCAACACATGACATTAAACTATGACATGTCCCCATGCCTTGCACGCAGGGTCCCCCCACCTTGGAAATTCTCCACGCCCACTCATCTCCAAGGGGATGGGATCACCCCTCATAGGGGATGATATCATTTTTATTGGAGTGGCACTTGTCCACAGGTAAGGGAAGCCACCTTGGAGTAAGCCTCTAGCTTTCCTTTCAGGAGGCAGCATCCATGCTCCTCCTTTATTCAGTCCCCAAATCTAGTGGAGGGCATGATAGGGAACATGGCTCCTCTTTTATTCAGCCCCAATTCCCTCTCCTGCTGATCTTTTTTGCCCTCGGGCCTCCATCCTGGAGTAAGTCCCGACAACTTGGGCCGCTCAACGCATAAGCCCCTACTCACTTCTCACATACGCACCCTTCACGACGTGATTGTTAGGTCTTTTTTGTCTCTTGTTTCTCACACCGAGCACGACTTATGTGAGTTTAAAGAAAGCATTGACCATGGAAACCACATTGGGACGCCTTAGAGTATAAGCCCTATCCATCCCGAACTACGGGGAGTTTGATCCATGTCAAGGCATGGTGCGTAGGAAGCCTCCGTGAGGTTCAAGCCCCAACCACATTGGGCCGCCTTAGAGTGTAAGCCCCAAACCATCCTGTACTACGAGGACTTTGATCCATGTCAAGGCATGGTACGTAGGAAGCCTCCACGAGGTTCAAGCCCAACATATATCTGGACCCCAGGTCCCTATTCACATCGGTTTACTGACCCCAACAGCTTGGTCCTCCTTAGAGTGTAGGCCCCAACCCATCCTTAACTATGGGGACTTTGATCCATGTCAAGGGATGGTATGAAATAAGCCTCCACAAGGTTCAAGCCCACGACCTGGTCGTTCTGACCCCATTCTCGTCAGTTCAAAAAACACCATGGGCCACCTCAGAATGTAATCCCCATACCCGTCCCGCATGACGTTAAACTGTATTCACCACATGAACTATGTGGTATTTGATTCCCTGCCATGGGGATACGTAAGAATCCTCCATGAGGTTCAAGCCCATCAATCATGTCTCATCCATATCATTCCCTCAAGCCCATGTTTCTTAGGAATCTCATGCCCTAACCTAGAGGTTCCACTTCCTCTAGGTCCCATCCATGCATCCATTCTCACGGGCCGCCTCCTCAGGTGTCCCATCATATCATCAATCTACGAGGACTTTGATTCCCTACCATAGGGATACGTAAGAAGTATCTTTGAGGATCAAGCCCAAAACCATCGCCAATCCTGATTCTTGACCAGGCCGCCACATCCCGGTGGGATCATTCCACTTCATTCCCCAATCCCCTCAACAGAATTTGGAAAGCCACCCACGTGTTGGACCTAATATCGATGTTCCCTCCAGGGGGTTCCTCTATATGATCCACTCTAACCAGTGTCCCGATCAGTCTGATCGGTCTCTGCTAGATGTTAAACTTGTGGAATACCCTGTGTTACACATGGGAAGCTGAGGAAAACCTAATATACATGCCTATGGAATATGATTCATTGTGTTCTATGTGGGATTCCTCGAGCTTCCGCACCCTTGAGAAACCCTATAATAAGGGACAGAAGACAGACATGCCAATTACCCAGTGTCTAGACATTCCAATGATGCCCCAACGTGACTAATCTCCTAAACGAAGGTTGCTATCCTGACCGGACCCCTTGGAAGGTCCTGATAGAAGCGGCATAATTAACTGGTGTCCATGAAGATATGGCACCGAGAAGAGCTTCACGAACTACATCTTAAATATACGAGGGAGACCTATTCCAAGGAGGAATCCATGGAAGGAAGAACCGACATCCCTTCATCCCATTTCAATCAAGGAGCAAACATCCATGAACAAAGAACAAATGCCTCCCGCCTTTGGAAAGCAGGAATACGAGGTAATAGCAGTGCGTCCTCTGTGTGACAGATGCGCGCGCCCTGGCGAAAGCGTCAGAAACAATTCAGTCTCATTATTCATGAAGCCTTCAAATAGTGGGAAGGAGTATGAAAAAATTCATTTTTCTGTAAATACAAAAACAATCCCAAAAAAACCCTTCCATTTTTATAGTCTTCCAGTCTCTTGTTGATAGGATATTGGGAAGAACCATATAAATACATATCCCATGTCCGTAGAGAATAATGGGTATAGAAAACCTCATTGTCTAGAAGATCAATTTCTACAACATTAATTTCTGGGGTGAGATGTTCCACGAGGAAATCAGACAGGGCCTACCCTTTTCCTAACTTTTGTGTGAAAAAATGGATGTCATACTACTATGAAATGACATCCCATCAGTTCAAATTCCTAGTCAACACTAGATGACCATAGATATACTTGAGAAAGTAAATGCAAGAGAATAAGTGAAATTTGTGGTATTTCATAGAATGCCTCAACTTTTCCGCTGCAAAGATGAGTGTGAGGTAATTTTTCTCAACATCGTAATATCAGGTCATAGTTCCTAGCATCATTTGTATGAGCTAGTAGAGATTATTCTCATTCACTGTATCATTTTTCTTTGTGAGGAGAGTGCAAAATGATCTTTCCATGGAATCCATATATAAGATGAGTGGATTTATTTCCACTAGTTTTATTGGGACTAGTGAGTGAAACAGGTACTGTTTGAGACTCTTAAAGTATTATTGAAAGGCTAATCCCATTAATAAGATATTCCCTTCTTCGTTATGTTGGTGAAGGGGAGATATTTTTCGGGTATGATGGATATTAAATAATTAATGTAGTTGAGGTTCCCATTTATCCCCCTCAATTATTTTAGATTATGAGGGTGTACTATTTGTTGGATTTCACGGGCCTTTTCAGGGTCAATCTTAATGCCTTGGTGGCATACAAAATTGTTAGGGAACTTCCCTAATGTTACCCTAAAAGTCTGTATCATCATATTCATCTAAATACTTTGTTTCCAAAATGTATCAAAGAACATTTGAAGATCCATGAAGTAATAACACCCCTATTGAGATTTGACCACCAGGTAATCAACATAACATTTGGATATTCATCCCTAGAAGGTATTAAATATATGATGCATGGTGTGTTGATAAGCAGCATCAAAATTCCTTAATCCAAAGGGTGTGACCTGATAGAAAAATATTCCCTAGGGAGATATGAAGGTAGTGTACTCCTCATCTCTAAGGGTCATTTGTATCTGATTATACCCTGATCAACTATCCATGAATTAAAGGGCTTTGATGTCATCACTTTCATCAATCAAGAGTTATGTTATTGTAAATGGGAATTTACCCTTTAGGAAGTATCGATTATGGTCTCTGAATTCTATGTACACCAAAATCTTCCCCTTCTTTTTCTTGACAGGTATGATATTGGTGATCTGTCTTGGGTATTTTACTTCTTGGACAAAATTTTATTTGATATATTTATAAAATTCTACCTCTACATTAGTAGTATGAGAGGGGTGCATCCACCTGTCTGCCATCCTGAAACCTTTAGGGTCATCTAGTAATCCAACATAGTGCATATCCACATCTAGATTATGTCATGGAATTTATATATTATTCTAAGAAAAAACATATTGATGTTTCTTTAGAAAATAAATTTACATTTCTTTCTCCATATGGGTAATGAAAACACAAATCTATATATACCTTGACTCCTCTTCCATTCCCATATTTACCAACCTCAACTCATCGATGGGGATGGAGAGGACTTCATCAAATACAGGAGGGGAGTTCCTGAGATCATCCTATTATAATTTTACCTCTGATTATGTGGAGGTATTTTCTTGTGAGGTAGGAAATATTAGGGAATCCCTATTACTATCAGGATGAGGGAGGCCATGAGAATATTCATTGTCACCTCTTACTACTAGATTCAATTTAGAGATATTCTAGAGCTGATTTTCTTTTACACATTCACTGGGTATAGAAGGGTCTTGGATGCATGGTAATTGGTCTATTAACTAAATCCAATTTATTAGTATCACATAATCACAATTGGTCATACTCTAGGGATTTGTAGGGGAGTTACCCAAGTCATTGGGCAATGAAACCTATATATTTTCATCTACCATTAGTTTTTTTACGTCCCTTTTATAGAAACCTTCCTCAACATATATGGATTCACAAGACTCAATGGGATTAATATCACCACATAGTATACCGATCTTCTCATCGATGGGAATCTTTAAACACTATTGAAATGTTAAAGGTATCATGAGAATGATGTGAAACCATGTCCTTCAGAGGTGGAAATTTTATGAATTGTATTTCTGAATAACCATGTACTCATCATGATATGATAAATCTTAAATCTAATCATTGAGCTTGATCTTCTCGATAGGTCTTTGCTCGATCTTATCATTCCCTTAATGATCATATTTGTGGAAGATAAGTCAAAATATCTATATACCAAACATAAAAGGGTCTGAATTGGGATAAGGTTGATTCTATAACCTTTTTCAATCAGATCCATCTAGATTTCCTCATTATTGGTTCTTCTTAGAAAATATAGGGGTATGATGTGTCCTTGGATGACCTCTTCCTGATCATGATTTTTGAATGAGATGGATACATGGAATTCTAATGGCCTAGTATCCACTTGATAGAACTTGTCTATAGTGACTACTATCTTGAACTAATGTGGGATCTAGAGTTATTCAACTAGTTCCTCTCAATGTTCTTTTGAAAGATGAAGCACATACTGGATTGTGATCTCAGCTAGGAAAACCACCAACTATTTTAGAATGTCATAATTTTATACCAAAGGAAAACATATCACAATATGATTATGATCCATATTATGTGGTTAAGAAGAAGAGTTATTTTAGGTAGACAAGCCTAGTGCTTTTGTAGAGGATTAGAGAGCATCTACTATGAGTGATTTCGATCATTCCTACTTTCATCCTTGTATGGGATGATTATACAATAACACCCCCACCAAATGGTCATGTAAGATGACAAGGTATGGATTATCACTTGAGGGTTCTAGGAAACCTCCATGTTTTTTTGGGATTTATGATGTGCTTGAACACTATTCTAGACAACATATATGTCCTCTACAGAGATGAGATTGAGATATTAGATCTATCTACAATCGTTTTGTCCATTTTATCCTCAAATAATTCACTTGTAGCCTCTGATTCCCTAATCAGGTGTAGGGATATCATTATTATAGAAATAATCATCATAAAAGAATGGGTCTTCTATGTGTATTACATTAACAAAACCAAATATGATCTCTCTATCAGATGAAGGGTCTATTTGTTTGGGGAGTTCCCATGATTAGATGCTATAGGGAAGGAATATGCAAGATTTACGGCTTGCGTCATAGCTAATCATGAAACATCCTCTTCAACCTCTTCCTATGTCTGATGGTCACGTTCAACTATGGGAGGTGTATTTGATATCACCTCATAATGGGAAGGAATTGTTAAGGGTTTACTAGGTTGTGCTCTTAGGGTGACATGATCTCGTTTGACTGCCTTTCATGTCACCCAGTTATAAAACTTTCCTCTACACCTTGATAGAACTTCTTTCTAATAAACTTCTTCTTCTGACTGGGCGATGGTTATGTAGGCTTCTTACACTGGGGAGTTCTCCAACATCACCTACCTAGAATCAACCATACATTAGAGAATGTATTTGAAGACGAAGTAATCATAGATGTTGTGACCTAAACTCTTATGAAAATGGAAGTAGTCAGGATGATTAGTGAGGTTGACCACATTGGGTTTCTTGGGCTATGGAATCTTGAGTAGGTTATTATCTATGGATGAAAGGAAATTACCAGGGACATGTCTTTTCAGAAATGTGTATTATTGATTCATCTGTTCCCCATGTACCGAGTGAACCTAATATATTTTTTCTTCTGGATTAGGGAAATTTTGTTATTACTTCCACTCTATAGGAGGTACTGGGTGGTATGGGGACTACCTAGATGCATGCATAGGAACTTCAACTAGTTTGAGAGTAACAGAAAAAGTCTGTTCCTTACCGATCCTTTTATCTCATGTTAAGGCTATGAGTCAAGACTTAGCTCACATCCATTGAATGATGTATTCTCAGAGTTTTATTGTTTCTAAAAACACTCAGAACCTGCATTGTTATTTCATTAGGATCAGAGGTGTGTTCAGCTCATCCTAGATATTTTCATCACATAACACCAATAACTTCACCTTCAAGAGAGGGATACTGAGTGAATAGTTTAAACCTTTCCATATAGATATGTAGTCATAAACACTTTCAGTTTCTCATTTCTTGTAGTACATATGGTAAAATATTTTCATTTTACTTAGTGTGGAGATGAAATGGTAAATGAATTGATGATGAAGGCCTTTACATCCAACAATGGATTCTACTATAATCTCATGGTAACAAACATAGGATAGCCTTATCAAAGTTTGTAAAAAACACATCATCTTGGTCACCTTCTACCGATCTTAATGGACCATCATTATACCACATCATGACATGAAGTTATTTATTTTTTGTTTGGGGTCCCCACACCATCAATGGTGGGGAAGGTAGGATTGCTGAAATTGTTTTGGGGGGAAAGTGTCATCCTCTAATTAGGGATATGGATTTTTCTTAGGCTAAACAAGTACATATCGACCTTCAAAGGATTCCATTCAAGTATCCAGGGAATTAATGGAATTGAACATTTCTAAATTTTCTAATTTTTGATATGCCTCTCATTTTCAAGGAGTAGGTGGATCTTGATAATGTGCCCCCATTTTTTCTCCCACCGATTATAAATCCATTCTATGACTGAATTGTCACCCTGCTAGGGGAGATACTGTCTCTATAATAGAGGGAAGTTGTAATCATCTTTGAATTCATTATTTATGTATACATGCTAAAAATATCCAGAGCCAGTATGATATTCAGATACCACTCTTACAGGCAGATTGACTCTTTATAGATGTATGGGACGAAGGATACTCATCTTAGCCTGAATATGATACCCAGTAGAAATGTTACCCCTATGTATCTCTTCATTGTGTTGTTTTATATTTTGTGTATCACTCTCATATTGTTTTAACTACTTCTCTATGGAAGTAATTTTTGAAATTTAAGGTGATGTGTGGGATATGGAAACTTCTTTACATTTATCCTTTGTAGTTTTCTGCTATAGAGGTGGAATATAAATATTTAGAGGTAACAGGTTTTGAATTATCCTCTGGTTCTGAGTATGTTCTACCTTAGTGGGAACATATAGATTCTACTATTATGGTTTATTTTATATATTTCATCGCTCTTATTTTGTTTCTTGATCTACATTATTTTTTAAATTGACGTTGATGACATTTAAATAGGTATATCGAGAAATGGTAGTTGTCCAATTACTCTCAATGCAATACAATGATCCTATAATGCCTTCCTCAGGATAATTTCTCAAACCCTTGGCTAGATTATACCTTTTTCGCTTAAAACACGTGTGGGGTTTTATTTGCTTCACAGTAATTTCCTATAGCCTCAGCCTATAAACAATGATAATGAGGGAGTTTCTGGTCGTGTTTTTAAAATAGGCCCAGAATAGAAAAGGTTTGTTTTTTGGGGGGATGAATGGATGGGATGTCAACTATTGATATTTACCTCCCAACATGGAGAATCTAGATTACCTCTATGATGATTATGGTGATGAATATTCCCCCAAACCAGTGCTATAGGGACTAATCTAGGCAAAAATTGGGATTTTTTTGATACTGTTGTTGAGGAATCAATTATTCCAATAAAGGAGATGATGAATCCCATGATAGGAATTGAGATAAAAATTCCCCCAACCATAATGTCTAGAATTGATCTATAACCACTACTTATTTCTTTAGTACTATATTATAGGGTGATAAACATACTGATGAAGATTGAGTTAAAACTTCTCCTAAACTAGTGGGCTGGGGGTTGTTTTTCATATTCTATTGTTATGTCCTAAATCATCTTTGGGATTGATGATCCTAGGGGGTGGAGGTGGTGGTAGATTTCCCCCCAGACTAGAGGGATGGGGTCTCTCACAGATAGATGTTATGGCTGCTATTATTTTGAATTTTTTGATTTGGCGCAAATGTGCTCATGTATGAGTTGGGTGTAATGGAAATCCATGACGGGAGAAAATTTTTATGATAAGTTTTCAGAATAACTAAAAATTAATCTTCTATTTCAAAAATGTGTTCACATTGTTTTGAGGGGCCTAGTTAAAAGGAATATTGGTTGCCCTCTCTCTTCATTCATGATGTCCTATCTTCTTTGAAGCAGGTAAATTTCATTATAGTGACCAATTGGCTTGCACGTTACCTAGTTCCCTAATCTCACCAGAGGATACGACATTAAAGGATGTTGTATTTGGGGAGTTTCTCTATTACAGGGGTCTCATGAACCATAAAACTCTATGATTTCTCCATCCTCATATATGGATTCATGATGATGATTCAGATATCAGTTGCTAAAGAGTTGTGATGACATGGTGTCAACTGTGTTGTTGATTTGTGATGTGCTTTTTCAGTATCGAGTCATGGGATATGGAGATAGAAGTAGTTCCTGATGAAAATAGAGTATGTTAATAGTATAATGGTGAACCTCATATCATGTATAAGGGATGTTTCACTTCTTTAAAAACTTATGATTTCTCCAAAATATTTTAGCACAGGTAAGGCATGAAGTCCTTATCTAGCTTGACTGAGATCTAATAGTCAGAAGTGGAGAGGGGCCAAAACATGGTTGAGATGTTGTTTTTGGATAATTATTTCTATATATAAATGTTGGATTCATCTTCATCCATCTTACATACCTCTTTTTAGTGAAACCACAAAACTATCTTCTCCGGGTCGCCGACTCACCGCGTTGAAGTTTTGTGGTAGTTTATGGGAAACTATATACGGTTGACCTCGATGTTTTGAGAACCTCTCTATATGATGGTTTTTGAGTCTTTAGAACCTATCTAAATAGATTTATCTTGTAAAGGGGATTATTTCCTTATTTTTGGGAGATAATAGTATGGGAAGTTTGACCATAGTGGATGTTAGGAGTAGATTCCATGTGATCCATCTCCAAAGTACCATAAAGAGGACAATCATGGTAATGATCATCTTCTACCACAATTTAAGAGTTTATAGAACCTTGGTTGGGGGGGGGGGGGTTATATTGTATCTTGAAAAACCTTAATAACTCTAAAATGAGAATATTAGGGATATGAGTCTCATTCTACATCATGACCGGAATATGCTGACATGCCTTTTTGGGTTGAGCAGGGAAATGAGCCTGTTGTATGATGATTTATAAAATATTTAGATAACTTTATGGTGTTGTGGGATTATGATCCTATTTCTAAGAAGAATCTAAAATTTTCTAATTATATTATTCATTATTAGAAAGAATTTGAGCCTGCCTATGTGTGTTTTTAAAAATATTTCTATCAACTCTAGCTGAAGCGATCATATTATACTGATTCAAGTGTGTATTCCCCCGAAGCCTTGTCCCTTGTAGTCTGACTGGTACATTTTCATTTAATGTGACCCTAAGGCCTTCGGGTGGCCCAAAGGCCTTAAGCTGTCCTGAAGGCCTTGAGAATCAACTGGCACGAAGGCCTTTGGTGGACCGAAATCCTTGCAGGACCCGAGGACCAAACCGGTGGCCCAAAGGCCCAGATGGATGAATAGTTCCAGCTTCTATATTACTGAACAGTACCTACTACAGTACTAAAAATTACCTTCTACAGTAAAGAACTATACCTGCTATAATACCGAACAATACCGAAAATTACTTGCTACAGTACTGAATAGTACCTACTAGAGTACCAAATAGTACATACTACAATACCAAACAGTACCTGCTACAGTACTGTGCAGCATTGCATAGGACAACTAGAAGACCAACCCTGTGAAGGTGGAGTACTAATATCATGACATATGGTGGGGAGGAGCAGTTCCAAGTTTTCTTGACTGGGTGATTCCCTCTAAGACCTATGGGTCATGTAATTGTCTCTAAGCCTTCGGGCCTTGTAAGGGTTCCACCTCACCCCTTGAATGGTGGATTATCAAAATAAGAAAAATGAATGCCTTCATCCCATACTGACTGAAATTATGCATTCCCCCACCAAAATATTCCAATGGACTCTTATAATGTGATAATGGATATCTGCCTCCATTAGTATAGCCTTAGAAGGATGTAGGTGCATTCATTCATTGGAGAATGTATGTATATGATCACGGATTCCATGCAATACTTGAATATTCCAGGAAGATTCAATGATTGGGATATGTGTTTTTCCTGAGTAATGTTCCACTCTCACTTGGAGAACCCTGGTCAAAATAGGGTTATAAGCTCAATCTTTAGCCTTTAGAGTATACTAATGGTCTTTTTCGATTGGAATATGAGCATGTACTAAGGCATGTGATGATCTCACTTGGTGATCACCAATTATAATGAGGATATAATCTTGATATTGATTATTTGTAGTATGATACTAGTCTTTTTTATAGGAATGTGCCTCTATCCCAAGGCATATACCACTCCCACTTGGTGATCTCCAGTTAGAATGGAGATATGAGATCCATCTGGAGACTTTGGAGAATAAAGATAATATTTTTTATAGTAATTTTTACCTTTATTTAGGCATGTTCCACTCTCACATAGTGACCCCCAATTGGAATGGAAATATGATCCATGTTCGATAAATATTCCTTTAACGGAATATACCAACAATTCTCCTAGATGGGATCAATAATGTGCACTTTCTCTTGAGAAAACACTTGTTCATACTTATCATATTTTTTTACTTCCCTAGATATAAATATAAGAATATGTGATTATCCCTATATGTGTACCAGTACCAGAATATTCTATTAGAGTTCTTAAGTTGTTGTTATAGTGTAGTGACACTTTAGAAAAGTTTTCATAGGAATGTAAGCATGCACATTTTTAGTCACCAATATGTACTATAATATATCTTCGATTGATGTGAGGATATGAAACCACATATATATTCTTTTTTCCATCAAAATATACCAACGTGATTCATACACAGTGGTAGGGATATGCACCTCCCCCATGCCTGCTGCAAGACTATGCCCAAAAACATTCTCAGAGTGAGTTGGGATATGATCCTTCTCACTGGTTATCACTGGAACATTCCATTTGTCTTTATCAATGAAAGGGTGGATATGATACCCACTCAGTTATCCAAATATTTCCATTCCTGATGTGATAACGTTGGTGCCCGTGCTTAATAATTAAAGGTATAAATTTTTTGGGTGGTACAATTAGCAGGTGATGGAAGGGAAACAATGGGATGGCTCTATTGATGGAAGTTGATAGGAGCCCACATATGAATTCTCTTAACCTAAAAAGATAAATAATTGTCTCCTCACTCCATACTTATCATATATTGAAGGTATTGATTAACGTGCTATGGGGATATACTTCAGAAATGGTTGGTAGTGGAAATGAGGGCCACATGATTTACAACAACATTCTTTATAAAATGTTAGATCATTAGTTTCTGTGTATAGAGAATCACATAGGTTTCCTCAAGGGTCAACACCGTACCATGTAAATGGTAATTCCATACTGTTGTTTTATATATCTAATGATGAACGTTTTAGGAAGGTGGAGAAATTATGTGACCCATAGGGGTTGCAGCTGTAGCTAATTTTCCTAAACGGTCGACAGAGGAAGAAACGATATCAGGTTGGGTGATGTTTTTAAGATAATATTATACTATGATAAAGAAAACATGGATCAAGTCCACTGATAATTACATCATCATAAAAATGATACATTCTCAAACAGATAAAAATATGTTACAAAACTGACCTTTTTATTCATCGTCCAACCATTATGTTTGCATGGACATATCACAGTGAGGCTGGACTTATTTCATTAGAACCTTAGTTATATTGGGCCAAATAATATTTTTTATCATTTGAATAATTCACATCGGGTTCACTATTTTTGTTTGCATAGCATATGAAAATATGGCCTGACACACTGTAATTCAATCATGTTGTTATTTGAGAGATTCATATAAGGTTCTCCATTTTTTTGGTGGGAATGTTAACTCCCATAGTGTGACAAAAATGGACTAATGAGAACTGGATAGTCTATTATATTTATCCCACAAAGAATAATCAATAGATAAATTATTTCACATTGGGTTCACCATATTTGATTACTGGAAAGGTGGGTTTTTATAGATTCTCAATGATTGATTGTGAGGAGGGTTGAATGTGATGAACAATTCTTCACATTGGGTTCACCATGTTTTCCATCCACAGAAACTCCAAATGGTTCACCCATCCATAATTGGGCATGGAAAATTATTCCAAAGGTAGGTGGTCAATTGGGATTTCATACCAAATGACACTTGGTAACACACATTGGTTGATTGTATGGGAGGTTGGGTTCATTACACTCTTTTGCTGGGAAATTTATTCCAACTCAAGGAATCTCTTATCAATTTAAGATATGTTTAACAATATCTTCCTAATATCCATACAAGACCGGTTACCCAAATAAAATGATCAAGTGTTGAATATTTCCATGCATAAAATGGGGGGGGTCTATTAATGACTCAATATATATGGATTTGAGTTTCCTCATCCATTTCCCCTTACTAGATAATAGCTTATAAATTTAAGCTATATAACTAGGCACCCTAGAATTTGATGTCAAATAGGGAGGCTATTAATATTCTGAGGATCATATTGAACCTTTATGAGGCATCCTATGTATTCTACTTATAGTAGGAATCCAAAACCATGTAGTTCATTAAAACCATTATGTTTAGCATCACGTAGAAAATAAATATATGGAGAATCATAGGCACTAAGTATTGAGCTTGAGCCCGATGGACGTGCCCAACATTTTTTAGTTATAGAAGGAATTAGGGTCATCATAGTTCGATCATGCCCTTGGGACTTTCCCTGAAGTGGATGCTCTTGTATGGGGGCAGTAATATCCAGAAACTAATTCAGGATTTCACACTGAGGTTGCCATGGATGGTGGAGATTTATGATGTGAATGACATGATCATTTCAAATACCTAATCCAAATAATCCATTCTCTATATGAGAAATCGGGGATAACATGTAAAAAGTCTCATTGTATATGGATGTGGGACTTATGCTCTTGGGTATCCCATTGGATGTTTTATATGGAGCTTAAGCCTTATAATGATTCTTTACATATCATAGTTATACGAGGAAAAAATGTCATCATATTTCAATTCCCTTGTAAGACCACCAGTGAATGATGATGAAATATAATCCCATGGGAGTGATTGGAATTAGATTGTTGGAATGTTAGAGACATGAGGAGAACTAACACCAAGGTGTAAGATCATTTGAACTAGGGTCTTAGAAATACATCCTATGTATCTGGGATATATCAAGAATCAGAATCAATATCATTCAGTTTGGTGGTATTACTTAATATATCCACATGACAAGGTTATCATGTCCCATGACATCATCTTGACATGTACGAGGATGTAGGGACATATACCAGTTTCCCAGAGGACATGTACAAATAAAATCACATGATCCAGTTTGACTCTTCCAAAGGACATCACATAAGATGGATGGTATTTTAGGATAACATCACATGATTAATGGTGATATGTCCGAAGGGTGTCACATGAACTGAATGACATGTATGAAGGGTTTCACGTGACCTGAATGACTTTTACTGGTGACATTGCGAGACCTAGATGACATGTCATGTTGTAGCCACATAACATTGGAGACATGTCCAGAGTACATAGAAAGTTTTGTATGGAAATCCCAAAGGAATTATTGATACATGGGTGGAATTTCTAGTGGGTGTCACTCAACTTGATTGACATGAATGAAGCACATCACAAGATCCAATTGGCATGTCGAGGGAACACCACATAACTTGAGCATCATGTAATTATGTTGTTGCGTGATCTGGGTGGGTCATGTAAAGTGTATTAAGATTAGTGAATCTATATTCAAATAAGTATCTCATATTTTTTTTGTCTTTATTTGATCCTTTACTGAATATGTGCCTTAGGTTTGTCTAATGTTAGCTTATTTTAAGATTCATGTGACCTAGTAACCATGAAGGACCTCTTTAACATAATTCAGCCGCTATGATATATGTCCTTTTAATGATATATAAACTGAATATATGGAGTTACTATGTATGTTTCATGATATTTTAGGTTGCTATCTGGATTATTACCTTGAAAAAGACACTTGTTATTGTGTGACTAGCCGCTCCCAGAAGCCTTCTCCTACACTACCACCTATGAAATATGCCTTTTTCTTTTGAGGGGGAGGGATTTATAGGCCTCACCACCCTTGTTATATGCCTCCATGAACAATGAATATCTAATGGATTTGAGCGAGATTTAGTGGAGGGTTTTTTGTGTTACATGATTCACATGATCCAACCATGGGTCACTCATGGCACCACATGATAATCAATGACCGCAGGAACACTCTGTCATCGCCATGTTTAATGATCCTTGATGGATCAAATAGATTATTCCAAACCACGTGGATAGGTCAAGATGATTTTCAATGGTCAGTAAAACAAGTATATGGGACTTTACGAGATCAGGATGCATGTGGAATGGATTTTGAGGGATTGAAGATGACTTCTATAGGGTCTCTTGTGAGACAAAGGTGGAATTCCACAAAGGCCTTTTCAAGATTAGGCGAACATGTATAAGGGCCCTTTAAAGATAAAAATGGATTGTTAAAGGATCCTCACATGATAAATAGTGAAATTTCATTACATATAACCCCTTTCATATGAATATCAACATATCTCCTCTTTAAAAAAATCATCCATCTTTTCTCCTTTTATCTCATTATTTATTTTACAAGGGTCGGAGATCCTGTGAGGTTATGTGGGTGATATCGAAGATAATAAATCCCCATGTTTGTGATGTGTAATGTGATCAATAATGGGTCTTATGGTGAGGGATGATCATTTTCATAGACAACCCCCCTCTTATTTGTGAAGTTGGAGTGGCAACACATAATCGAATGAACATGCCCGAGACCCTTCACAAGAGGATGGTGACATGCCAAAATGATTTTGTGAAATAAGGTTGGCATTTCACTAGGGATCCAAGATGTCTCAATGAAATGTATGATAACATCACATTAAGATCAACCACCACTTAATGTCTCCTCCTTTTTCATATTTTCATCCTTTATTTTATAGGGGTTTGGTTGATTTTCAGGTCCCTTCCAGTTGACAAGTCACATGGTGAAGAGGAGCTCACATGGAAACCCTCGATCGATCACGAATTCTTATCATGACTACATCATAATAGTAGGAGGGTTTAAAATGGGATCTGTGTGATCTTCAATATGTTATACATTTCACGTTTTCAATTCTCATGACCTTATGAAGGTCATGTGATCGTGTGTCCTCTTGAAAGTTTTGCAATCTACATGACTTAGAAACCTTATCATACTTTGTTTTGTGGAGAATATAATACCCATTATTTGGGTATTTCTTCCCTTATATATTTTTTGATTCTCATTTAGAAGGCATCAGTATTTCAAATAGTAAAGTGACATAAAATAACAAGTGGAATTACACACAGAGGGGGTGACAAATCTATTGACCAATGAACCCAAGGATACCCAATGTTAAATGTTTTTAAAAATCCATTTAAAAATAATAATAATAATTAATGAAACATTTTCACATAAAATCATTTCCACCTTGGTGATTGAAGACCCATTTTAAAATCAAAACCACCTTTCAAATAATTTAATAAAACACTGGGTGTCCACAAATCTATATTTTAAGAAAACTCCTTTAAAACCCTTAATCTCATCCTATAAAACCATTTGAATTTCATATAATGCCTTTCTATTTAGTAACCCATATTAATTTAAAAGAAAATATGTTAATTCAAGAATTAAAACCTCTTATAGAAACACCTACCTTAAGAATAGAGGATACCCTTTTACCATTTAACATAGAGATTGGAAATAAAAATATCATACTATAACAGATAAGGAATGTGGGAAAACTATAAAGAATCAATAAAAAACAAAAAAATATTACAATATGATTCAAAAACTCACTCAAAACCTCTTCTGCTACCAATGATAATGAATAACTAGAACGACTATTTTCCAGTGAGATGCGACACAACCGCTATGAGAATTGAACACTTAACGGGGTGGTTCAAAAGAAGAAAAATAACCAAAAATAAAAAAACACAATATGGCTTGAAAGTTAGGCCTATATATCTATTGAAGGAATACTCGAGTGTGGAGTGTAATTAAAACCACCAGACCTAAAAAATTCACGTCATGAACTCTATTTATAGTGTGTAATCCAAAAATCACCAATAAACAAAAAGGAATTGCCTTAGGTTAAAAATCATGATCCTAAAATTTTCAAATCCTAAAAAGTTTCATGGAATGTAATTTTTCAAAATCTAAACCATGCTCATGGCATCATCCCTATAAGGGTTTGATGTTATATGACTAGTTCTTGAGGTGAACGTCTCCAATAAGAAATGCAATGTCCATACTACTAAAAATTCCCAAACCAACTCTGAATCCCTCTGAACCCTCTAAAACAATTGAAAAATTTATACCTAGACTACATTAATTAAAAAAAATATTTATCCAAAAACATTTGATAAATTATTTTTTCAAGAAATACCTGAAATAACAAGATTATACTCTCTGATTGTCCACATAGTGTTAGTCACCCTACAGACTTGGTTGGGGTAACATATGAAATCACATAACATACAAGACTGAATATTGTTCAAAACCACACAATGTTCATCATCCAAGTATTATGATCAACTAAATCTATCATATCTCAGATACTCGACTACCAATTATAAGGACTGGGTATCCTATAAGCACACACACATTCAAGAAGAAATTCATTTATTTGTTTACTTAAAAAATTAATATTAAATTGAATACCAAACAAGTCCATTCCCACTAGGCATAATCCAACAGATTTTAGAGTTACTCAATATTAAAATCCCTCTAAAATTTCACTAAGAAATAACTTCATGGGTTAATACATTTATTATTCATTGGAATTACATAATTATAGGTACTCTAGGAATAATATTATGAAACAATAAAAGAGATTCATAAACCAAGAATTACTAGATGTCACAAGAAGTGGGGAATGGAATGAAAAATCAAGCAACCTGACTATTCATACTTTTAAGAAGAACATTAATCATCATAGATTTTAGCACAATAATTGTAAATACCAACTTCAACCCATTCTTTCAATCCTAGTACCATCCCTGAGATTACCATGCATATCACTATACATCCATACATCCATCTCGCCATAACCGACACCAACTACTTCCATAATCCCAATCATCCCAACCTTTGTCCCATTAGAAATCATCTATCCCATGCTCACATAACATCTCAAAGAAATACTCACATCTAATGTAATCACATAGGGTATCAAGGTAGAAATTAATAGTCAACAGGGCATCTAAGACTTGAAAACCAATTAATCTATCCTTTATAAGAAAATGATCTCTCTCACCCCCAAAAAATTTATTTTTATCAAATGACAGGTTCATTAGCGTTATGTATAGACCAATTAATTTATCAATGTTTATAACCATAGGTAACTTAAAGCATAAATTATTTAAATATTGATCAATTAAACATGATTTAAGAATAAATTTTTGTTTCATCAAATTATAAGGAATAAAATTTTCATTAAAACGTGATTTTTTATTTTTTCATTAGTAAGAATTTAAATATTCACATTTTTTGACCATTTTCCTTATTATAAGGAAAATAATTTCTCATTAAACTTGAATCAAGAATCAGTTTGATTTCCTTCAAACAAAATAAGAATGGTTTATTTAAACATGTCTCTTTATCTAAGAAATTATTATGTTTACATTATTTAACCATATTCAATAAAACAAATATGCTATACCATCATAAATGTATATAAACCACAATCTTTTAAAATTAGGGTAAAATAGTTATCATGGTGGAAACACATGCGATCTCTATAACCATAACAAAGGTTAATTATTTAATCCAGTTTAATATTTATAAAGGTTAATTAAACCATAATCCAAAGGGATAAAGTATGATAACATTATTATTATGTATAAAATAATTGAAGAAATAATAAATCATATACCTAGAGTTAGAATCTCACCGTTCTTTGCACAAGAATGGATGAACATGGTTTAACTACCATCAGAAGAAACACCACTAATATTAAGAAAGAATAGTGGAACATAGAATCCCCCCCCCAAAAAAAACAATCAAGCCTCATAGAACAACACAAAAAATAGTCGGTTTACCATATAAACAACTGAAAAATGGATAATTGAAAAGGAGAAGAATAAATAAAAGGATATATTGAAACAGAACCATTAAAATCTCCATGAATTACATTTGAAACTCAATAAAATGATCACTGGTCACCATGGGAGGGTATAAAAAACATTACACAACAACAAAATTAATTAATAAATCCTCATTGTGAGAAAATTATCAACCAACCCAAGGTTCAATAGATGTGCCTAAAAATTAAATAATGCTTGAAGGGGGTTCATGGATCAATTAATAAATTGAGAGAAACAATGTAATAATTCATTTAATACCCCTATTAACTCACCATGAATATATCTTTTAAAAATGGAAAAGATCCAAAAATATCAATGGCTATTTTATCCATTCTAAAATGACCCCAAATTCCACTATGACCTGGCGATGGCCATGGCGTTTCTTGATCTCACAAACAAAAAACAGCTTCCCCTATGTCTTGTTTCCCACATCTAACCCATTTTTAATTGTCAAAAACATCTAAAACAACATGTAAATCCATTTCAATTTTGAAAATCTTAGACAGGAGGACACCCAAGGTTCCCCACCTTGAGATACATCCAATTTGGGAATTTCCAAGGAGGGTCCTTCAGATTGAGGGACACCATGGAAAAAACAACCTCTAATATAGTTATAAGAGCCTTGTTGCTATCCATGGTGCACTAAGAACCACATGAAAAACTAAAAATGTCTAGGGATCCACTACAACTAGCAAAATTGGCTTCTACTATGTCCACAACCAATGTATGGCGACCCTTAAAAATCTTAAAAACATATATGACCTCCAAAACAACTCCAAAATTCTTCTAAAATCCTCATCAACACCATAATGACTTATAAAAACACAAAGGAAATATTGGGAAGGTCAAAACCATTATATTATATTCCTGTCAAACAATTATCATCCTCTAGAAAAAAACATTAAGAGAAGAAAGATAAAGTGTTGTCCAAAAAGAAACAATATAAGATACCACTCAAGAATCTATCTATCACATGATCAAAACCCTTAACTTATAAAACCTAGGTGAAAAAAACACAACAAAAATATCTATCTCCTAAAAACACTCATATGGAATATACATGTCAAACTATAACAAGGACATACAAAATACATTAAATAATAGTCAAAACTATCATAATATATATAAATGTATACAACCACGAAAATTGATATAATGGAAGATAAAAACATAAAATAACTCAAGATCATGAGTGCATATTTGTAACTCATGCTACCAGGTACACTCCTCCATGCCACTGTGCCTCCAAAGAACATGAACCAAAGGAATAAAATTCACATGAATCACCTTCTTCCAGTGGTCCTAGCTCTCCATAGGCCACTCCTTGAAGGACTCATTATTATCAAAATTGGTCTCACCCCAATCGATGATGTGATAATTATTATAAATATAATGGTGATGTTTGATACATGGAAGAAATCATGTATCCATATCATTTTTAGGATAAGTTATATAAAAAATTCAATGGCTCTAATAGATGCCTACACCTTGAAAGTCCCAAAAAACTAGAGAGAAATATTACTCCCATAAAAAAACATTAAGTGCCCATGATGAGGAATAAAATTTAGGAACAAATTATCTCTAACATAAATATTAAGAGGTTTCCTCATACATTCATTCTTTACATTATTTCTGAATTGAGAAGTTGTGACTCTACAACCCCAGTCCAGCACATTATACAGTGGAAATATAGGCCATATAAAGATTAAAATAATTCATTATGAATGGTAGAGTGAAAAATATAATTTCAAGAAAACTCAACCAAAGGTCGGTCCCTTATCTACAAACCTCAAAAATTTGAGACACAAACATACATCATGTCTCTAAGATTCAAGATGGCCTACTCTAATTGACCATCCATATATATATTGAAGGTAGTTGTAAGGAAATATTGGAAGCTAAAATAATTTTGAAGTACTATATTCCCCCTTGTGGTAAAATGAGGATCTTTATTAGATATTATCATCCTATATAATCCATAAAGTCCTAACATCACCTCTATATACTATATTGATAGAATCTAAACTAATCTTAAATCCTTTATTGCTAAGAAGTGAGGCGATTTCTTTCGAACATTCCACTATCACCCATATTGAATCAACGAATCCTTGAACATAATTTAATGTAGAAATGATGTTCATCGAAATGTCCTCCAACTTACACTGAGGAAATTATAATGATTAGTGAAACTGATGGGAAACATGTGGTTCAACCTTTAACTTTTGGCAGAATAATCTTCATGACACAAACTCTATAACTAATCGCTTCAACCCATGCCACCAAAACAAACCTCTTAGAGCACAATACAACTTTTTCATTCAAGGATGTAATTCTAAGGGAGAGTTTTCGAAATCAAGGAGAACCACCTCACAAATAATTAAATGAAATAAAATCACCCCCAAAACAATACTTAGTGTTGACCATCCTCAAAACATCAATTAGGGGAATCATTATAGACAACCTAATCACTTTATACCTCCACCATGGAATCCCCTAGCTGGGAAACCCCAACATACCACACCAAAGATGACTAAAACATCATATAGAAGAGAAATACTATTCAACTAGACTTCCCCATATTAATATAGTTCATGGATAAATCTTCTAACACTCTTAAATAAGCTTTAAACTCTCACACAACATTAGTACATGAATTCCTACTCAGCGCATCTGGAATAAATTTTCCCTTTACCAATTTATAGGAAGTATAAAAGTAATAATCATAAAATAATTACATACTCCATCACTATAAAAATGTTAGGTCATGCTAGAATAATACATACATTGGGATAAATAATCTGTGAAAATTGCATTGTTCTTGTCGATGAGGTAATGTCACCACAACTTCAAGGAAAACCTGACTACTGCTACTAAAAGATCATGAGTAGAATAGTTACATACCTGGGGACATAACTACCAAGACCCATAATAAATAAGTTATATCTAATTCATCAATAAAATTCTCAATCCATGATTCAATTTAATGTATAAACCCTTAATCAAAACTCCCACTCCTGAAAAATAACGAAATGGGGAAATTCCCAACTTCTCCTTTTGATACATGAAAGGTCTCTGACATTAATAATCCTATAAGAACACATAATCATTTATATTAAACAATTTTGGGGATTTATAATCCAATTTTTTTTGGTAAAAACCTCCTATAGTATCCTGTAGGACCAAGGAAACCCCATACCTTAGTAAAGTTTTGGGGGAATCCCAAGAAAAAACTGCCTCGATCTTTAAAGGATCTACGACTACAACCTAATGGGAAATTACTTTACCCAAAAGATGAACCCAAAAATCCTAAATATCACAGTTTAATGAATTATTGAATAGCTACAGATGAGGAAGAACTCCCATAACTACTCATATATTCTATTCATTATCCTCCTCATACACAAAATACACAAGGATGTCGTCAATGAAAACCACTATGAACCGATACATGATCTCTCATAACACTAAATTTATAAAACTAATGAAAACTGATGATGTTTTCATCCAGTTGAACAAAATAAAAATTACTCTTAATTCCTATAATGACATCAAAAAGTGGTCTTTTATATATCATTATCCTTTTCCATCATATGATGACATCTCGATCATAGATCGATCATTAAGAACCAAATAGCTCCTTTTAGTTGATCAAAAAATCATTCAATCCATTGATGATGATAGTGTTCTTCTCTATCACTCAATTCAAGTGATGGTGATCAATACAGATTTATAGACTACTATCATCCTTATTCAAGGAACGAAAATATATAACCAAAAGATGACACACTCAACTGAAAAAAACCTCACTACAAAAGATCATAGATCTATACTCACAGATCCTTTATCTTAGAAGGTACGATCCTATATGGAGTCATTGAGATTAGTGAAGTTCCATACTATAGCTATATCCAAACTCAATGTCCCATTGATGGGGTAATTCCACAACCTCCTTAGGAAATGCATCAGGTTACTCATATATAACCCTGAAGAACTCTATTATATGAACCTATAATGAACCCATAATAAACTCAATCATCCAAAATATAAGGAAAAAACATGCCTCCAACCCATAAAAGGGTCTCACTATCCAATGAAAATAAAAGAATCTCTATCAATGACATAGAACATGATCTACCTCATGATGTAATCCATGATATCCTACACCGAGCCATTCCATGCTAAGGATGATTTCATATTACTATATCCTCAAATAGAGTAAATATATTTAGGATTGGTGCTACCCCAACACTAGATAAAAGTATCTACAAACTTCACACTAAAAAATCATCCTACAACAACTGTAGTAAAATCCAAGGTCACTAGTAGCATATCCACATAAATTTATAAATAATGAACTAGGGAAGGTGATATAAATGAGTGCATATCATAAAAATTAAGCAATGTAAAAATGAAAGTATAAGAAACAGAAAATGGTACCACAAATGACATCTGGCTCACATTGTGTTGGAAACTCCAAAGCATACATCTGATCATGACTTACTCTACAACCACTATAACATTAATGATGACCACCACCATAGTCGTGCTTTAATTTCTGAGGATGAGGATCTTCATAAGGATTTCTTAAGTCTTCCTTATCTCCCCTCTACTTACTAAAATATGGATCCCCTGGATTTGGCTGCTACCTTGGCTGGAACTACCAAAATAGGGGAATATGAAGTGGAACACTTCCACATGCTTCCTTTTTAGAATAGTCATACACTCTATCAACTGATGAACATATCGTCCACACAAAAAAGAATATGATCCCTAGATAGGGGATTACGATCCATCACCCCCAGAGAAACGGGATGACAAGGGTTGGGATCCACCCATAATAGATTCAAAGATATTTTTAAAGGAAATTGGGATCCATGGACCAAATATCTACTACATGGAGAATACTGAAAACTACCCTCTCATGAAGATCTGGTCTTGGAAATCATTCCCTCAACAACTTATTCTCTTGCCAACACATTGACATATATTGGCAGGATAAATGAGGTGATCTAGTGTATGATATATAGATCAAAAGCCTCTTTGAAATTCCTCACACTAGCCTCCCCATCTAGAAACATGTCTGAAAATTATCAAAGAATGGTCCTAAATCAGATCCCAACGTATCACATATTGGAACTCCATTTTCAAAAGGTAAGAATCTCTTGGTGACTAGACTGATTTATGTCAAAGAAAGAAACTATAATTAGAATTGATATAATAATTACTCATATGAGACTGTATACTACTAAAAATCCTTGAGTAATTAGAGACAATACTTCTTGGATTCCCCATGTTGAATCATTACTAACAACAAAAACTAGTTTTACTTTCAATCACAAATTGAAATAAACGATATATATATATATATAGATATATCTCCTCCAACCAATCCTCTATCACTAAGTTTCATTTAGATCCCTCATACTTTAGTAGACTCTAGAACTATAACTCTTGGAGTGTCCCCCTCTAAGTGTTTTCATCATCGACCTATACTTTATGGTGATCTATTATCTTATCTTTCTGAGTATATTTGATGAGAACCTATTGATGATGTAAACCTAGATCCATATGTATAGAATAAAAAATAGTTAGGGGCTTCCAAACAAATAATATGGAATATTTAATATCCATTTAATTATTTATTTAATTTTAATATTAATCTCATGGTCCACCCACATAAAATATTGGTGTAAAGAGGATTTATGAATGATCCTTACCTATGTATCTATCCTATAACTGGTATTAAATCTCTTAGTAGGATCAATAAACTTAAAATGTCCATGAAATGGATCACTAGGGGCCCTAAATACTCATGTATTATCTAGTATCCCTTTTTTACCTCACTTATTAAGTTTAACTAACAATATTTACCCAATAACACACATAGCCCTCACCCTTTCCCTCCTCCAAGATCCATTCTATCTATCAAACTGATCCATTTATACAACTCTATCTTGACTCCATCCCCCCAAAAGTAACCCTTCGAGGATAAAAATGAGGAAGGGAGACAATAAAACTCGAGACCCACCTCCAATATTCCATGAGTTGGTGAAAAACATCACAATTATATCATAGAAACATATGATATAAATTAACATATAATTAGAAAATGAGGAAAAGAGATAATATAAAACCACCATACAATTAGTTCTCAAGATAAAGTAAAAGATACCAAATATATGAATGTAATTTTATAAAACTAATAGATTGAAAAAAGAAACTATGTGTACCTAAATATATCCTTGATAATGAAATAAAATCCTAAAAACTCTTAAATAAATCAATGATCTAGTAATGTATGATCGATCCCCAAATGGATCATATAGTACAGAAAATAGTTTATATAAATATAGGGTGAGAATAAAATGTATACTCAGTAGGATCCTATTTAAATCCCATCGTATAAAATATAAAAGGATCATACTACAACCTAATGAACAACAAGTGAAACCAACTTGTCACATAATCCTATACACTAAGTTCCTATCTCTCCATGAATCTCTCACCAGGTATTACATACAAGTGATTATATAATATAATATCAAATAAGTTATATAATTCACTAAAAATTCCCACTGGATTACCATTCTTCCCCAACAACACATATCCTGAGCTATCTCTATCTAAAGTAGGTCAGTCCAATCACACATGGGATAATGTATTATATGATGCACCCCATAAATCACAATGTTTCATCATCGAATACCATATACAATGTGTATCACATCATATCATCATCCCATTACATTTATCAAGATAGTAATTGATTACTTTTTAGGAGTCCCCGTAACCTGTCGGTCATGTATTATACCATAATCTATTAAATCTCATACACAAAAAACCATTAATAATTCATGTGATACAATATTTGAAAATTCATGTGTGTAAAGTAACCACAATCTATTATAATCCTCTACAAATATATATGGTAAAGTAAAAATAATGTATACCGGAACATAATATTACCAAGAAAAGAGATTAGTGAAAGAGAGAGAAGTCAAATACAGTGACTTAATACTTTTACAAATAATATTACATTATTTGTAAACATAAATATCCAAAAAGTATAATATGAAAAATATTGGGGACTAGTGTCTTTGGAAGACAATCTTCATAATACATCAAGGGAATATAAATCATTGAATCCTTATTTTATTTTCTATAATGAGATCCTAAAATCCATTTTATCTCCTAAAACTACTTGGGAAAACATGGGGAAAACATAAAGAAAGTGGGGAGCTAAAAAGATTAGTAATGGAATAAACGTAATATGCAAGCATAACATGTGATTCAATGGTATAAAATGATATCAAAAAAGTTAAGTAATATGAGTAATCAAAAGTGGTAATGATATAATGAGAATGGTATCGTAATATCATGGAAACATCGGAAATCGAAAACACTATAAAACATGAAACAAATTCAAGGATAATTATCATGAAAAATCCACATGGTTGAAAAAATCCTATAATGGATTAGGTTTACTCTCTACTACCATACATTATGTCCTTTGAGTCTAAACCATTACCTTATGTATTGAAGGGATATATAATTCTAGGCCCATTAATCATATTAATTTCAAGTACATGCATATTCATGCATCCTAAGGATATCAATCATAAGGCATAAACATAAGAATTTCCCTTGAAAAGAAATGGGTTGCATAATATAGTATCGTAATATAAATAAAACAGATTAAAAATATAAGGAATTTGATATATGGTTTGAAAGCCCAATACTTTTACACATATTATATAATGATTCTTAAAAATAAATATCCAATAAATAAAAAAAGGGATCGTAAAGTCCTAGTGTCATTGGATGACTAGATTCAAAATACATTAAACGAAACTAAAACATAAAATCCATAATTTATTCTCCACAGAGAGTTTCTAAAATCCATTTGATTTCCTAAAATTTCATGGGATAACCTAGGGAATACCTAAAAAAGGGGTGGGATAAAAACACAAGTAAGGGAATAAACATTACAAGGAGGCATAACATGTTATCCAAAGGTATAACATGATATCATAAAAGATAGATCACATGAGTAATAAAAATAGAGAATAAAAAGAGACAATGGTATTATAATATCACATAAACATGGGAATGTGTAAAAAGCATAAAAAATGACATAAAAATAAGTCATGGATAACTTCTAATACAATATCATATTGTGTAAAAAATCCTATAATAGATTATGTTCACTCCCTAATCCCATACATGTCGTCTCATGAAAATAAAATACTACCCACTAAATTGAAGGGATTTATAATTTTGGGCCCACCATTTACTTTAATTTAATGTATGTTAATATGAATTGAAAATAATTATATCAATCATATGGAACAAATATAATAACTACCCATAGAAAAAATGGGTTACAAAATCTTATCTCATAACATAATCAAAAGAGAATCCCTAATAATAAAAATTGAGAGATTTTCCTAAGGTCTGTGTTAAACCATAAGTTAATGGGTGAATAATAAAGGTACACATGTGATAGAAATAGATATTGAATTTAGAATCATTCCATAACATTAATGATAAATAAATTTAGTTATAGAGTGAATGATCATAACTCGATGAAAAGGGTGGGTTAAAAAGATCCCTATCCTCAAACCCAATTTGTGATGTATTTTTCTTATATACAAGAATAATAACATATTTTAATTATTTAATTTCATAATAACCCTTGTAAATATTGTTCTTATTTTTATTTTATTTATTACCATGTCAAATTCAATTACTTAACTGATTAATTTCACACAGATGTTTTAATGATAAATGAATAATATGTCAAAAATCACATTGTTAAATTGAATAAGGTCAATTATTTTTTAAATTAATCATATCCATAATGTTAACCATTACATAAATATCATTTTAATACATATATTATAATTTTCAATCTGTTTATGAAATAATGTTTGAAAAAATGAACTATAATGAAATCCTGGAGACAATATGCCATATGTATGCGTGAGTAACGTTTCCATTTTTCAATGATCATGATGGAAATAAGGTAAATTTTATTTTAACTTTCCAAAATTATCATTATATAATAAATATAATATTATATCTCTAAACACAATCACATATACCATCCATGTGATGCGGTAAAAAAATGAATAACATTGCTTCGTGAGGATACAATCCACCATACACATTAATGTTGTTATAATTTATTCAAGGGATGGTAAGGTAAGAAATTATATTATATATTTAATTTAAATAAAATTTAATAAATATAAAATTAAACCTTATTATATTCCATGTAAATCATAAGTGAAAAATGAATCACATCGCTTAGTGAGCCGACAGTCCACCATACACATGAGCGATGTTATCATATTCTCTATAGAAGGGAATGTAAGTAGTATTATATGATATTATAGGTATAAACGTTCCATTATATCATAAATATTATATATATAAAAAATATATACAACATTATACCAATATTTGAGATGGAGTAATGGGAAAAAAATTTTGTTGGTTCACGAGGCAGTAGTCCTCTATACAGATGACCAATAGTTTTGTTTACCATTAAAGGGGGGAGGATATCATTTTCGGTCCTAAAATTAATATAAGAACATATATTTCTATTTATGATAATAATTTTATTATATAATCATGTTTTAATAATATGTTTAGGAGTTGGAAGAAGAAATAATTTAAAATTCCTGGTTGAGGATGTTACCACTTCTTGAGAAATATTCTTTTAGTTTTCACCAAAAGCCTTCCTAGGTAGGATTTATGACCAGAAAAGTATTATAGGATGAATTAATATAATCAGGTAAGTGATTTGGTTAGGTATTTACCAAAAAAAATGTTTTTTGTATGTGTTTAAAAGAGGGGGGAGTGGGTGGCTGTTTATACGTGGGGGAGATGACACACATGGAATTTTTGAAAATAAATAATTCCACCCAAGTTTTATCATGAAACAAGGATCCAAAATGGACCATTTTTTAACATTATAATCGATAAGGTATATATATGATAATATAATATGAATTTTACTAGTTTTGGGGTAATTTTTAACCCTTATATTTATATTTTAACCCCTGGTAAACAAATTTTTACCTTAATCAGGGTAAATAATTTTTACCATTTTCACTATTTATTATGGTCAAAAATCAAGTTTACCTTTTAGTTAATATAAATTAATATTATTAACAATTTTAATCCATTTTTATAAATTAAAATCATTTAAGTTTAATAATTTAATTTTAAACTAATCCCATAGATACATCAAAATATTGGTTTTTCAAAAGAATAGTTTTCAAATGGTTTAATAGTTTTAAGATCATAATTCAATATGAAATTGATTAAAACGAACTAAATTATTAAAATTTTAATATAATTGAACCAATTTTAGTTATAACCAATTTAAAATATAATTTATGTTTACAAATAATTTAAATTAAAAGATAGTTTTAAATAAAATTAGAATTTTCACTTTTCATCGAAAAATTAATCTTTTTCGAAAACTCTCCTAATTTCACTCAAAGATTATTTTTATATTTAGAATTAAAATATGATTTTATTTTTTAAAATAAATTTTATAAATATGGTAAAATTTAATTTTAAATAATGCGTGCAATGCATGACTATCCCCCTTTTATAAAAATATAGCTTTTCAGAAAATATTTCATTCTATTTCAAATGGTTATTATTTTATTAATAATCAATAGATAATGATTGAATTTATTTTATAAAATTTTAAAAAATTAGTTTATTTATTTATTTATTTATATCTATACACTCTAATTTAACATCAATGTTATAATGGTCATGTTTAAATAATAATATTTTAATAGAGTATCACATTTTATTTTACCCTGATGTTGTGTGAATAAAAATCTATCAAATAGGTTGAATTTATTTAAATAAAAAAATGTAGTAAAGTATTTGGGTATTAAATTAGAGTAAATTTGTTGATTTTTTTGTCATATACTCTATCCAACACGATCTTCCTCTTTTTTTATCTTGAGGTGTTACATTCAACCCCCTTAAATAAATTGCATCCATGAAAATTTATATTGATCTCAGTAATACATGGTTTAAAATTTGAAAGAACCTTCATTGGAATCCCGCATCATTAAATGTTTTAATAACACTCCCTCTTGATAAGAGAAAAATTGATGTATAAAGTTCATCCATAATAACACATTATTAGGATTCCATATTGGTGAACATTGGTTTCATTTAATGATTTTTACAAGGAAGAAAAGTGTAAATAATTATAGAGAATGATAGAGATCATTAATCAAAATAATGTGAATGATCAAGATAAAGTTAAGGACCCCATAACCACAAATTTTTTATGAGTTAAAAGACCATTTATTCATTGGATATGAAGACAATAATATATCATTTTTTCAAGATACTTTTTTTAGAGTTTATGGATTATAGTTAGATAGAGAAGACCAATAAATATACTAAATTAGCATCTTTTTATTTCATAAACACATTTCATCCTTTTTTTGTGCTTAGATCACTTTCCACTTCAAATCATACTCTAAGGAATGAATGTATAATATGAATGATTTTTCGAAAGAACTAAAACTAAATTCATACAAATCACATAATTAAATAAAGAATAAAAAGATATTCCTCATTTATTTATTAAAAATGGCCATCATATGTTTTCCCATGTTATACATTAATCTCTTACACCATAATAGTGACTTTCCACTTTTAACATAATCCTTTCCATAAGTGTCTATCCTTAAAAACTATTATCTTATATATCTAAAAACAAAATAGCATTAATCCCAAATAATAATATATGTAAAGAATCAATGTTATATATATTTCTACATATTATAACATCTCATAAAATATCATTAGTAACCAAAAAATATTTTACCAGCATAATATTTATTCATAAAATCATTTAAGTAAAAACAATGTCACAATAACCAATACATCACATAGGCTAGTGGTAGGGGTTTCACCCTTATCATCGTTAGGTTGTGGGTTCCAGACCTGTGGCCTTACCAGATGTAATGGGATGTCACCCAGCTTGTGGGATACCCTTATTATCAAACTATAGAAAACTTATGTTATTTTCATATTCATAATTCACCATGATCCCATAACATTCTCATGAATATGATGAACATATTCAAAAATAAGTTAGTCATCAAATAACCTTTTTTCAACCACTATGTTTTTCTATAAAGCTCATTATTTTCCACAAAATAAACTAATTACCTCAACATCAAGCACATATTCAATATTATATTTTCATCAATTATGTATTTTCCATAGATTATCACCTTACAATTAAATAAAAGTTCTATTTCATTAGTACCCTTCAACATATTCTTATAAATTCATAACACAAAACATCAATCGAACAATCATTATATATTAATTTATTTAATTATTTTCATAATTCTTGAATTCTAGTATATAAACATTTCATTAATTCCACTTCATTCATAAAAAATTAACCTAGAATCATCATCATATTCCTAAATACCTCCTTAACTTTAGGTGACATTTTTCTCTCTTCATCATCAATAACAAAACATTCACTTGTATAACCTTATTGATTATCTTCATGATATCTCCCTATATAAAATCAATTTTTATAATGCCAATACCTTCCATATTTAAAACATTTAGTCATTGGTGATACCTTAGACAAAATTTAATACTAATCCATTGCATTAACCGAACCATTAATTTGTCCTCATCAATTACTTACCCAATTACTTCTTATCCACACATAAAAAATATTATTGTTCCATAGATACATTTCCTTGAGTTATTATTCAAACATTATCAATATATAGGAAACAAAATCTTCTTTCCTCCATGGTCTCCACCCACAAAAATATCAGTGAAAATTATCCTTATCTTCTTTGATGAGTTTGTCACGACCTGTCCCCTGAGGCCCGTGCCGTGACTACCCGAAGCCCTCCTTCCCTAGGCTAGGGGCAGGTGACTAGCACCAAAGGTGTATTCCCTAAAACTGGGAAGGCATTGACTTTATAACCTATAAACACACACAACCAAACACACAACAACATACGAACACAAGTCATCTATATAGAAAACATGTGAGTACAATAAGTAAGAAGGGGCCAAAATAAAATCCCAATTGGAAAGTACAAGTAAAACTGAAATGAAATACAAATGATAAAAGAGAAAATAAAGATACTGGATCATCATTCGAGGTTCCAAACTGAAGGGTAGGTACAGATCACCTCCTTAGCACTCCGCTTCCGTCCATCTCCCCGACGTACCGACATGCCGTATGGTCCACCTCCGAGCACAGTCTAGTCCTGGTACTCTCAGCCTCAGTTAGCGCTGTCCTTTGTCTGCAACCAACACAACAAGGTGAGGGCATAGCCCATGTAGGGGTGAGTATAACGATACTAAGTAGGGACCCCGAGACCCTCAAGGTCTCACAAAATCCAACAAGGATAAACCACAATTATGAAATCAATAGATAACCTTACTTAGGTATATTCCCATACGTATACCTAAGTTATCAAGTGATCCATCTCAATCATGGGGAAAATATAGAAAAACTGACTCAGCTCAAACATGATTTTATTCTAGGGGTAGTTTCAAGTAACATCCACAGTAACATTGTTGAAACCTTAGCTGCTGGAGAACTCCTCCTCTATCGAGTACAGTGGGCCTGCCACAAAATCAAGTGTGCTTCCCACTAACCTTGGGCTGCTGAGGTAAACCTCCTGTCGAGTACCGTGGATCTCTTACATCACCAATTGCGCTCCCCACTGTGGGTTTACCGCGTCACCAAGTGCACTCCCCCTCGTAGCCTGCTAAGTTACTCCTCCTATCGAGTACCGTGGGTCTATCGTGACACCAATGCGCTCCACACTATGGGTATTCCACGACACCAAGGCTCTCCCCACTAGGCTAGTAAAGTCACTCCGAGTCAAAATGGTCAGCACTAGTTAGGTCTCATCTAGCTACTAGATCTCTGCACTACACTCGCTCGTCTCTAGGAGGATCTGATCCATGAGCTACTGGTCAATACTCCAACTATCACGAATCCCCACAAAGAAGTATCTCAATGGTCCGCCACATTATAGGGGTCTTAATGCAACAGATGGCATGTCAATCAGATGCTCGGTCTGTGAGTTATTATCCATTTAGTCACGGGGGCCTAGTTGGATTCGTTCCCAATCAAACCTGACAATTTCCCATCTCAAACCAAAAATCCAGTGGAGTATACTCAAAGGGACCGTCTCTCTACAAGATTTCCAACGACGTGGACGGTTCATCAAACGAACGTCCGGTGCCAAAGATATGGCCAAAATAAAGTAAAGGGGCGTAGTGGGCCCAGGTCCAGTCTGACCCGGTCAGACCGACCCGGCCCGAACTGGTCTGACCGGCCTGGCCCGACCCGGTCAGACCAACCTAGCTAAACCCGGAATGGGTCGACCTAGTTCAGGTCGACCCAACCAGACCTGCAGGTTCAGGCCCGACCATTAATGCAGCTCAGTCCGCTGGGAGGTCCAGCAGTTTGTGAGGGGTCGCGGGGCCCGCGGGTTCCGTGGGGCCGCTCAACATCGGGGGTGCCGCGAGGGAGCGGGGACAGTCTGGCCGGGGAACGACGAGGGGCGCAGGACATTTCAGGAGGCCGGTGGGCGGAGTGATCCGGGGCGGTAGGGCCGGAGTGGCGCGGCCTGCGAGAGTCGCGGCTGGCGACTGGGTCTACCGACAGACGGTGCGGCCTGCGTGTGGTGCAGTCGGGGGGGGGGGGGGGGGGGGGCTAGGGTGGCGCGGCCCGCATGTGGCACGTCCAGGGGGGTGTGGCTGGCAGACGACGCGGCCGGAGGGTGGCGCAGCTGGGGGTGCGCGACCGACAGGTGCAGGTCCAGTTTTGCCGGGAGGCCGGAGCACCGCTGTGGTGGCGCAGGTCGCGTTGTACATGGAGGGTGGCACTGTTGCCTTCGTCACCTTCCTTAATTCTAAAAAACACCACAAATAAGAATGGTGGATGGGTCGGGCCATGTTATTTTGGCCCGAACCCTCAGCGTTAGATTGGAAGCAAGCAGTTCACAAGAACGAAGCAATGAACTTCAAACCATATTATTCTGCAATGTTTGTTATGAATCCACACAATAAAATAAGGGAGTACATGGAAAGTGATAAAAAATATCATTAAACCCCTAACTCGGGATGATACATCGACAGAGTCATGGGGAGGAAGAAGAATTGTTGAAAAAAAGGCGGACGTCGGTGTCGTCGATGTTTTCTTTGATCGTCGGTTTGTGCATCAGTTCGTCGTAGTCGAAGAAGTCCTATGTTAGAGGAAGTCTGGAGGAAGAAGGTCTAAGTTTTGGTCGATGTTCTTCATCAGTGTTCTTCAATGGAATAATTCATTCTTTATATAGAGAAATTGTTCTTCATTGGAGAGCTTTTCTTCCAAGGCTCCACAAAAAAATAAATGGTCAACTGATGTGTTTCCCCCAACATTAATCATTGGATCAAATTCAAAATAGCATAATTAGACAGCTAGGTTGACACATTTAATTAAGGTGGGTTGGCGTAATTAATGTGGAAAAAGCTCAAGAGGCTCCTCCAAATTAAAGAGTGGGTTGAGTGGTTTATTCTCCCCCATAAATAGGGGTCGGGTGGACCCTGCCCCTAAATTCAATTTTGGAGGTTATTGGAAAATCGGGTTGTCCCCACCACAATTAAACAAGAAGTGGAGGTTTAGTTCCGGTGGACCCCACCTCCCAACACCCACATGGGTGTTTTAAATAAAAATAAAAATTTCACACACTTTTATTTTTATTTTATTCTTACATGAAAAAACCAAAATACTAACTTTTACCCTAGACCATATACCGTCGAAGTGAATGTCTCCTTAAGCAAATACCGGTGCTGCGAGTTCAACGATGATCTCAGATTTCAATTCCGAGGACCGATTCAAAAGTTAGAAAAAACCACTCTCACGTTTACTGAACGTACCCAAAAAAATGTTCAGAAATTCATTTCAGGCACTCCGGGCCTCGGAATCAAGCACCGTAAATTTTTGTGGACTCATAAAATTCCCATATATATAAAAAAAATTACATGGAAATCTCAGGTCTTTAAATTCTCCACACCTTAGGGATCTATGTCTCTATAATCCATAACTCAACTAGGTAAACAAGTGGGGGTACTGAGCATGAATCTAAGCCTCCCGCTCCCATGTGCTCTCCTGGAGGTTCCTGTGCTGCCAACGAATGCACACCATAGGTATCAACCATCCACAGAGGACCCACTCCTGTCGATCCTCAATCTCTACTAGAACCTCCATAGAAGTTTCCCCATCATCGACATCCAACTCACCATGGTCGATGATGTGAGAAGGGTCATGCACATATCTCCTCATTTGGGATACGTGGAAGATGTCATGCTCCCGGTGCAACTGAGGTAGAAGAGCTAAGTGGTATTCCACCTCACCAACTCTGCTTAGGACCTGAAAAGGTCCGATGAACCTCTGAGATAACTTGCCTCCTTGGCCAATTCTTTGCAAACCTCATCGAGGGGAGACCTGTAGAAAGACATGGTTGCCGTCCTCGAACTCCATAGGCCTCCATATCTTGTTGGCATAAAACTTATGTCTCTTCTATGCAGTCTTAATCTACTCCTAGATGATCTACACCATCTCTGTGGTAGCCTGTACCATCTTTGGTCCCAATAGTGCTAACTCCCCTGGGTTAGTCTAGCACAAAGGTGATCTACAAGGTGGCTCGTATAACACCTCAAAAGGTGTTATCCCTCTGGTGGAGTGATAACTATTGTTGTATGAAAACTCCACCAATGGTAAGTGATCCTCCTAGCTGGGACTGAAGTCAAGGACACAAGCATGGAACATGTCCTCGAGGGTCTGAATGGTTTGCTTATTTTGTCCATCTGTCTGAGGATGGAAGGCGGTGCTCAAACAAAGCTGCGTCCTGAAAGGCTCTGCAACCCCATCCATAGTCGAGAAGTAAAACAATTATCACGATTAGAGACAATAGTCCTGGTTACTCCATGTAGCTGCACAATCTCCTGCACATAGAGGCGTCCCAAGCTCTCTACTGAACCCTACTCTCTGATCGGTAAGAAGTGGGCCGACTTGGTGAGTCGGTCGACGATCACCTAGACAGATTCATGTCCCCTGGATGTATGTGGAAGACCCATCCCAAAGTCCATGGATATCCCATACCACTTCCACTCTGGGACCTCTAAAGGGTAAACCAATCCTGCTGGTACGTGATTCTTCACCTTCACTTGCTGACAAATTAGGCATCGAGAGAAAAACTTTTCAACTGCTTTCTTAAGTCCTAGCCACAAGTGATGTTGTCAGAGGTCCTTGTACATATTCGCCACTCCTGGATGTACCGCTAGAAGGGATGTGTGGAACTCCCCCAATACTTCCTCCTGAAATGAAATTGGTACCATGGTACATCCTTTGAAGAGGATGACGTGCTCCCCACCTTCAGAAAATCCATCAGGTGCCTGTCTTGTGGATATCTAAGCATGTCGTGTCTCGTAGTCAGATTCCCCACGCTGCGCCTCCTTGACTCGCTGAAGAATTGGGGGAGTGACTGTAAGAGACTATAGAAAGGCTGCTCCATCTTTATCTAAAAAGTATAAATGTAAAGCAGCTAGTTGCTCCCTTGCCTCACTAAGAAGCTGTATACCAGACCTCCTGCTGAGTGCATCTGCAACAACATTCCCCTTCCCAGGAGTATAGACAATATTGAAGTCCTAGTTCTGGAGGATCTTAGTCCAACATCACTGTCTCTGGTTCAGGTCTTTCTGAGACAAGATATACCTAAGACTCTTGTGATCAGAGTACACTGTAAAACACTTGCCCATCAGATAGTGTCGCCACATCTTCAAGTCAAAGACCATTGCTGCTAACTCCAGGTCATAGGTAGAATATTTCTGCTCATGCTATCTCAGCTATAGAGAACCATATGCAATCACTGCTCACTCTTGCATCAGGACACATCCAAGTCCAGTCCCTGATGAGTTGTAGTAGACTGCGTACCCTACTTCTTCCTCTAGAAGCCTCAATATGGGGGCACTAGTCAGCCTCTACCTCAGCTTCTGAATGATCTTATGACATATCTCTGACCAAACAAAGGGTTACCCCTTCTTTTTCAAGGATGATAGTGGTACTGCAACTCTAGAAACGTCTGGCACAAGCCTCCGGTAGTATCCAGCCAAACCCATGAAACTTCGTACCTCTATCACACTCCTGAGCGGCTCCCAAGAAAGTACTGCCTCAATCTTTTCTAGATCCACTGCAACTCCAGCCTCCGAGATGACAAGTCCCAGAAAGTGAAACTCTCGGATCCAGAAATGGAACTTCGAGAGCATACCATAAAGATGGTGCACTCGGAGTTGAGTAGATCAGAATGTCATCGATGAAGACCACTACAAAGCGATCAAGGTATGGCTGAAAGATCCTGTTCATGAGTTCCATGAACACTGCTGGAGCGTTGGTCCCGCCGAATGGCATAACCAAGAACTCATAATGGCCGCACCGACATCTGAAGGGCATCTTCTATACATACTCGTCTCGTACTCTGAGTTGGTGATAGCCTGATCTGGGGTCTATCTTCGAGAACCACCATGCTCCCTTCAGATGATCAAAGAGGTCTTTATTCCTCAAGAGTGTGTACTTGTTCTTCATAGACACCTGGTTCAGGCACCGATAGTCGAAAAAAATCCTCAAACTCCCATATGCCTTCTTAGTGAATAGAATCATGACTGGACAAGGTGAAATACTGGGCCAGATGAATACCTTCCTCTACAAGTCTTCCAGCTGTACCAACAGCTCACGAAGCTCCGAGGGAGTCATCTGATATGTTGGAGTAGATATCGCTGCCATCCCGAGGTAAAAGTAAATGTAAAATTCCACCTCTCTGTGAGGAGGTAGACCTAGAACATCATCAGGGAAAACATCTGCATATTGGTCCAGAACTATAGGATAGATCGGACTCTCCACATCAACTGCTCTGAGGGTAAGGCTAGCCAACTGATGAGTGATCGGCGACACTCTCCTCCGGGTAAGTCCATCTTGTGCTGCAAAGGCTCCCTTCTCACCGGTGAAGGTAAACATGGTCCCATCCTTGCGGACACACTGCACTTTGTGCCTAATATAGTAAATATGAGAAGGGACTCTAGATAACCATTACATACCCAAGATTATGTCGTAAGGCCTCGACACCACTACTAGGAGATCCCAGCCGAAGCTCTCACCTACTAGAGTAAGCTCGCACTGCCGGTACCAGTGCGTAATCATCGAATCTGCTCTCGTAGGGGTCTCTAGACATAAGGATCGATCCAACGACTCCGTCGGAATCTCTGAGCTCCGAATGAGGGAAGTAGCAATAAAAGAATGACTGGCACCTATGTCTATAAGTACTGTAGCTATGGTGAAGTAGACACATATCGTACCTCGAATCATCTTCGAAGCGCCATGATCGTAAGCCTCAGCTTCCTGGAGATGAGCTCTCCCCTATCCACCTGCTCCCTATGGTTAGGGTGGACCTCTTGATGGTGGTGGAGGTAATATCTTGAATCATCTCCCACCACCAACTGCACAACCAACTCCTCTACCACGTCTGCCTTCTCCCTGCGGACCACCTCGATCAAATATCTATCTCTATATGGGTGGTCCTTTGACCATATTTTGATCATCCAAACAGCGGGTCAGACAGTCTCGAGCCATGTGACCCAGCCCACCGCATGTGAAACACTTCCCAGTCCTGGCATGTCTGTCTCCGCTTTGGGTGCCCCGCACAACCGACTCTGAATCATGAAGTCGTCCACCTTAAGGTATGGTCCTCTTGGACCTCTATGACTTCTGTCTGCTGCCAACTGCAGAATACTCCACTACATGTCAACTAGTGGTGGATATCGATACTGGAGAATACTTAGCAAGGAAACTCTCCACTAGGAGGGCTCTCTCTAACACCCTCGCCTATGTCGGGATGCTAAGTGATATCACCGAAGCCTTGATCTCCCACCTGAGTCCCTACTTGAAGGTACAGGCCCAGAAGAATGGGTCTCGCACCATATCTGTGGAGTAGCATGAGAGGTCAGTGAACCTCACTGTGTACTAAGCTATAGTCATGCTACCCTGTTGTAGATTAAGTAGCTCCTGTATGCGCACTGTGCGAAGAGTCACTGGAAAAATATCCACCCGAAACAGGCTATCAATGTCTGCCCAGAGAGGCGTTACCTCATCATGGACCTGGAGCATCAAGTTCCACCATCTGTAGACTCCTACCTATAAAAGGCTGGCAGCAAGAATCACCATGAGATCGTCTGGTGTCCCTACCAGTCGAAAAACTCTCACCATAGCCTCCATCCAATCCCCAACCGCCTGCGGGTCCGTCTCTCCCCGGAACCTGGGTGGCCTCTGGCGCTGGAACTCGTGCAACGTGCTCAAGTGGCGTGTACTCTATGCTGCTAGGGCTGGTGGAATCGGTGGCCCAATGGGTAATGGTACTGATGGAGTCTCCACTGGTGCCTCTACTGGAAGAGGGCCCTGCACCGAAGCCTCATCGCTTGGTGGCCTATCAGTGAGTACAACTCTAGGAACTCTAGCTGGATGTATGCATGGAGACATCCTGAAAAGAAACAGGTGCACTATGTTTTAAAGTTATACCTGTTGAGCTGACCTGGTGAGTAGACTTAAAGTAAACTTTTGAAAACCCACACGCAATTAGTGTTTTCATGCACTGAGATAGAAATCAGTAGTCAGGGTCTTGGTGTATGGATACATCGGCAACTGCACCAACAATAGACTCCCTAAATTGAAAACCACACTCACTACACTTAACCCTATTTCTTCACAGAAAAGATCAGATTTCTAAGTTCTGCGGTAGAACCGACTCATCTGATACCAATTTGTGACGACCCGTCCCCCCGGGGCTCGTGCCGTGACTACCCCAAGCCCGCCTTCCATAGTCTAGGGGTTGGTGACTAGCACTAAAGGCGTATTCCTTAAAAATTGGAAGGCATTTCCTTTATAACCTATAAGCACACACAACCAAAAAAACAAGATATGAATGCAAGTAAACTTTATAGTAAACATGCGAGTACAGTAAGTAAAAAGGTGCCAGAATAAAAGACCAAATGGAAAGTACAAGTACAACTGAAATTCAATATAAATGATGAAAGAGAAAAGACACCTACTGGATTATCCTTAGAGGTTCCTACCTGAAGGGTAGGTACAGATCACCTTATCAGCACTCCACATCCATCCTTCTCCCCCACGTACCGACACACCGCATGGTCCACTTCCAGGCACTGTCCAGTCCTGGTACTCTCGGCCTCAGTCAGCGCTATCCGTTTTCTGCAACCAACACAACAAGGTGCGGGCATAGCCTCTGCATGGGTGAGTATAACGATACTCAGTAAGGACCCCGAGACCCTCAAGGTCTCAAAAAATCCAACAAGGATAAACCAAAAGTATGAAATCTACAAATAAGCTTACTTAGGTATATGGCCATACATATACCTAAGTTATCAAGTGATCCATATCAATCATGGGGAAAACACATATAAACCGACTCAGCTCAAACATGATTTTATTCTAGGGGTAATATCAAGTAACATCCCTAGTCACATTGTTGATACACCAGCTGTTGGAGAACTCCCCCTCTATCGAGAACAGTGGGCCTTTCGCAACACCAAGCACACTTCCCACAAACTTTGGACTGCTGAGGTACACCTCCTGTCAAGTATCGTGGATCTGCCACATCACCAAGTGCGCTCGCCATCGTGGGTCTGTCGCGTCACCAAACGCGATCCCCCTCGTAGCCTACTGAGGTAATCCCCCTATCGAGTACCGTGGGTCTACCGTGACACCAATGCACTCCCCACTGTGTGTCTACTACGACACCAAGGTTCTCCCCCCTGGGCTAGTAGAGTCACTCCGAGTCAAAAAGGTCAAGGGTCGTTAGGTCTCATCCAGCTACTAGGTCTCCACACTACGCTTGCTCGTCTCTGGGAGGATCCGCTCCACGAGCTACTGTTCGATACTCCAACAATCACAAAGTCTCACAAAGCAGTATCTCAATGGTCTGCCACATCATAGGGGTCTCAATGCAACAGACGGCGTGTCAATTGGATGCCCGGTCTGTGAGTTACTAGCCATTTAGTCCCGGGGGCCCGGTTGGATTTGTGCCCGATCCAACCTGACTATTTCCCATCTCAAACCAAAACTCCAGTGGAGTATACTCAAAGGGACCGTCTTGCTCCAAGATTTCCAGTGCCTCTGACAGTTCTTCAAACGGACGTCCGGTGCCAAAGATATGTCCAAAAGAAAGTAAAGGAGCGTAGTGGGCCCAAGTCCGGTCTGACCCAGTCAGACCAACCCGGCCTGACCTAGCATGGTTCAACCCAGTTCAGGTCGACCTGGCCTAAACCACTGGGTCAGGCCCGACCTGTAATGAAGCACGGTCAGCTGGGAGGTCCAGCAGTCCGCGAGGGGCCACAGAGCCGGCGGGTGCCGTGGGGCGGCTCGACATCGGGTGTGCCGCCAGGGCGTGGGGATGGTTCGACTGGGGCGCCATGAGGGGCGTGGGCCATTTCAAGAGGACAAAAGGTATAGTGATCTGGGGCGGCGGTGCCGGGTTGGCGTGGCTAGCGGGTGGCGCGATCGACGGGTGGCTCTACCGGCAGACGAAGCGGCTGGCGGCCGGGGGGGGGGGGGGATGGCGGGTGGTGTTGATGAGGTGGCTCGGCTGGCGGGCGGCCCTTTCGGGGTGGCGCGGCCAGAGGGAGGCTCTTCCAACAGACGGCATGGCCAGCAGGTGGCGTGGCCGGGGTGGCGCGATCGGCAGGCGCAGGGCCAGTTCGGTCGGGAGGCCGGAGCGCCGCGTGGGTGGCGCGGGTCACGGTGGCCATGGGTGGTGGCACCATTTCCTTCGTCTCCTTCCTTCATTCCGAATAACACCACAATTAAGAATGACGGAGGGGTCGGTCCATGTTTGTTTGGCCCGCACCCTCCGCGTCAGAGTGGTAGCAAAAAGTTCACAAGAACGAAGAAATGAACGTAAAATCATAATCTTCCACAATGTTTGTTCCCAATATACACAAGAAAATAAGGGAGTACATGGAAAGTGATAAAAAATATCATTAAAACCCTACCTCTGGTTTATAGGTCGACAGAGTCGCGGTGAGGAAGATGAATCGTTGAGAAAAAGACGGACGTCAGTGTCATCGGTGTTTTCCTCGATCATCGGTTTGGGCATCGGTTCTTCATAGACGAAGATATCCTACACCAGAGGAAGTCTTGAGGAATAATGTTGAAGTTGGGATTGGTGTTCTTCATCAGTTCTCTTCGTTGAAAGAATGCGTTCTTCATTCGGAGAAATAGTTCTTCATTGGAGAGCTTTTCTCCCAAGGCTCCACCAAAAAGAAAATGGCCAACTGATGTGTTTCCCCCAACTTTAATCATTGGCACAAATTCAAAATATCATAATTAAACACCTAGGTTGGCACATTTAATTAAGTTGGGTTGGATTAATTAATTTTAAAGAAGCTCAAGAGGCTCCTCCACATTAAAGAGGGGGGATGAGTGGTTTCTTCTCCTCCCATAAATAGGGGTCGGGTGGTCCCAGCCCCTAAATTCAATTTTGGAAGTTATTGAAAACTCAGGTGGTCCCCACCACAATTAAACAAGAAGTGGATGTTTAGTTCTGGTGGAACCCACCTCCCAATACCCACATGGGTGTTGCAAATAAAATTAAAAACGTCACACACTTTTATTTTTATTTTATTCTTACACGAAATAACAATAAACTAACTTTTACCCTCGACTATCTGTCGTCGAAGTGAAAGTCTCCTTAAGAAAATACCGGCGTTGTGAGTTCAACGGTGATCTCAGATTTCAATTCCGTGCACCAGTTCAAACGTTAGAAAAACCCACTCACACATTTACTGAACGTACCCGAAAAAAAGTTCAAAAACTCATTCCGGGCACTTCGGGCCTTAGAATGACACGCCGTCAATTTTCGTGGACTCGTAAAATTCACATATATAAAAACATTACATGTAAATCACGAGTCTTTACATTCTCCCCACCTCAGGGTTCTACGTCCCTGTAAGCCACAACTCAACTAGGTAAACAAGTGGGGGTACTGAGCACAAATCTGAGCCTCCCACTCCCATGTGCTCTCCTAGAGGTTCTAGTGATGCCAGTGAATGCGCACTAGAGGTATCGACCTTCCACGAAGGACCCACTCCTGTCAGTCCTCAATCTCTACTGGAACCTCCATAGAAGTCGCCCCATCGTCGACATCCAGCTCTCCATGGTTGATGATGTGAGAAGGGTCAGGCACGTATCTCCTCAGCTGGGATATGTGGAAGACGTCATGCACCCGGTGCAGCTGAGGTGGAAGAGCTAAGTGCTATGCCACCTCGCCAACTCTAATGAGGACCTGAAAAGGTCCGATGAACCTCGGAGATAACTTTCCGCCTCGACCAAATCTCCATAAACCTCATTGAGCTGAGACCCGTAGAAAGACGTGGTTTCCATCCTTGAACTCCAGAGGTCTCCATCTCTTATCGACATGCGTCTTATGTCTGATCAATGCAGTCTTCATCCACTCCTGGATGATCTGCACCTTCTCTTTGGTAGACCATACCATCTCTGGTCCCACTAGTGCTGACTCCCCTGGGTTAGTCCAGCATAAAGGTGATCTGCAAGGTCTCTCGTACAATGCCTCCAAAGGTGCCATCCCTATGGTGGAGTGATAGATATTGTTTTATGAAAACTCCACAAATGGTAAGTGATCCTCCTAGTTATGACCGAAGTCGAGGACACAAGAGTGGAGCATGTCCTCGAGGGTCTGAATGGTCCGCTCAGTCTGGCCATCCATCTAAGGATGAAAGGCGGTGCTCAAACGAAGCTGTGTCCCAAAAGGCTCCTATAACCCCATTCCATAGGTGGGATGTAAAATGATTATCACGATCAGAGACAATCGTCATGGTTACTCCATGTAGTTACACAATCTCCTACACAAAGAGGCATCCCAAGATCTCTACTGAACCCTAATCTCTGATTGGTAGGAAGGGGGCCGACTTGGTGAGTTGGTTGATGATCAACTAGATAGAGTCATGTCCCTTGGATGTACGTGGAAGAACCGTCATGAAGTCCATGGATATCCTATCCCACTTCCTCTCTGGGACCTCTAAAGGCTGAACCAAGCCTACTGGTACCTGATGCTCCACCTTCACTTGCTGGCAAGTGAGGCATCGAGAGAAAAAATCTGCAACTTCTTTCTTCATTCCCGGCCACCAGTGCTATCGTCGAAGGTCCTGGTACATCTTCGAAACTCCTGGATGTACCGCTAGAGGGGATGTGTGGAACTCCCTCAATACTTCCTCCTAAATTGACACTGGTACCATGGTACATCCTTTGAAGAGGATGAAGTGCTCCCCACCTTCAAGAAATTCACCAGGTTCCTATCCTATGGATATCTATGCATGTCGTGTCTCATAGTCAGCTTCCCCACGTTGCACCTCGATGACTCACTGAAGAAGTGGGGGAGTGACTATAAGAGATTGTAGAAATGTTGCTCCATCTCTATCCACAAAGGATAACTGTAAAGTGGCTAGCTTCTCCGTCGCCTCACGTATCAGCTGTATACCAGTCCTCCTGCTGAGTGTATCCGCAACAATGTTCCCCTTACCATGAGTATAGACTATCTTGAAGTCGTAGTACTGGAGGAACTCAATCCAACATTGATATCACTGGTTCAGATCCTTCTCAGAGAAGATATACCTGAAACTCTTATGATCAGAGTACACTATAAAGCGCTCACCCATCAGATAGTGTCGCCACATCTTCAAGGCGAAGAACACTAATGCTAACTCCAGGTCATGGGTAGCATAGTTTTTCTCATGCTATCTCAACTATCGTGAACCATATGAGATCACTGCTCACTCTTTCATTAGGACACATCTGAGTCTGGTCCCTGATGCATCACAGTAGACTATGTACCCTACACCTTCCTATAGAAGCCTCAAGATTGGGGCACTAGTCAGCCTCTGCCTCAGATCCTGAAAGCTCTGCTGACATTTCTCCGACAGAACGAAAGGTTTCCCCTTCTTCATCAAGGCTGATAGTGGTGCTGCAACTCTTGGAATGTCTAGCATAAGCCTATGGTAGTATCCAGGCAAATCCAGGAAACTCCATACCTCCATCACACTGCTGGGTGGATCCCAAGCAAGTACCACCTCAATCTTTGCTTGATCCACGGCAACTCCAACCTCCGAGATGACAGGTCCCAGAAAGTGAACCTCTTGGATCCATAACTGGATCTTTGATAGCTTACCATAAAGCTGAGGCTCTCGGAGTGTGTCTAGTACTACCCGCAAATGATAGGCATGCTCCTCATTAGTAGTCGAGTATATCAAAATATCGTCGATGAATACCACTTCAAAGCGATCAAGGTATGGCTGAAATATCCTGTTCACGAGTCCCTTGAACACTGCTGGAGCATTGGTCATGCTGAATAACATAACCAAGAACTCATAATGGTCATACCGACATCTGAAGAAAGTCTTCTATACATCCTCTCCTTTCACTCTGATATGGTGATAGCCTGATATGAGGTCTATCTTCGAGAACCACCGTGATCCCTTCAGTTGATCAAAGAGGTTGTTAATCCTCAGGAGTGGGTACTTGTTTTTCATGATCACCTGGTTCAGGTACTGATAGTTGAAAAAAAGCCTCAAGCTCCCATTCGCCTTCTTGGAAAACAGAATTGGGACTTCCCAAGGTGAAACACTAGGCCAGATGAATCCCTTCCCCTACAAGTCCTCTAGTGGTACCCAAAGCTCATGAAGCTCCATAGGATGCATCAGATATGCTGGAGTAGATATCAATGTCGTCTCAGGGTACACGACAATGTAAAAGTCCACATCTCTGGGAGGAGGTAGACCCAGAACATCATTAGGGAAAACATTCGCATATTGGTCCACCACTACAGGATAACTCAGACTCTCCACATCAACTTCTTTGAGGGTAAGGCTATCCAACTAATGAGTGATCAGCTCCACTCTCCTCCGAGTAAGTCCATCCTGCACTAAAAAGTCTCCCCTCTCACCGGTGAAGGTAAACCTGGTCCCATTCGTGCGTACACACTGCAATTTTCACCAAATATAGTCAATCTAATCACGGACTGTAGATAATCAGTCCATACCCAAGATGACATCGTAAGGCCTCGATGCCGCTACTAGGAGATCCCAGCCGATGATCTCACCTACTAGAGTAAGCTCGCACTGCCGCCACCAGTGCATAATCATTGAATCTACTCTCATAGGGGTCTCTAGCCGTAAGGATCGAGCTGATGGCTCCATCAGAATCTCTAAGCTCCGAACGAGGGCAGTAGCAATAAAAGAATGACTAGAACCTGTGTCTATAAGCACTGTAGCTATGGTGGAGTAGACACAGATCGTACCTCGAATCATCTTCAGAGCGCCATGATCATAAGCCTAAACTTCATGGACCCGATATATCCCATTTCCACTTGCTTCCTAAAGTTGGGGTGGACCTCCTGGTGGTGGTGGTGGTAACATCTCGAATCATCGCCCACCGCCAGCTGCATGACTAGCTCCTCTGCCACAGCCACCTGCTCCCTACGAACCACCTCGATCGAATCTCTGTCTCTTCTTGGGAGGTCCTTAGATTGTATGATGATCATACAAATAACAATTCGGACAGTCTCGAGCCATGTGACCCCACATGAAACATGTGAAACACTTCCAACTCCTGGAATGTATGTCTACGCTTTGGGTGCCCTGCAGAACTGACTCTAAATCATGCAGTCGTCCACCTTTAGGTCTGGTCCCCTTAGACCTCTGTGACATCTGTCTACTTGCAGCTTCAGAAGACTCCACTACCTGTTGACTAGTGGTAGATCTCACTTTTAGAGACTTCTCAACAAGGAAAATATCCACTAGGAGGGATCTCTCTAACACCCCCTCCTGCGTCAGGATGATAAGTGAGATCATCGAAGACCTGATCTCCCGCCCGAGTCCCTTCTCGAAGGTCCGGGCCCTGAAGAATGGGTCTCACACCATATCTATGGAGTATCATGAGAGGTTAGTGAACTTCACTGTGTACTGAGCTATAGTCATGCTTCCCTACTGCAGATGAAGTAGCTCCTGTATGTGCACTATGCGAAGAGTCGCTGGAACAAACTCTGCCCGAAACAGGCTCTCATAGTCTTCCCATAGAAGCTTCACCTCATCGTGGAACTCGAGCATCAAGCTCTACCATCTGCCTGTTGCTGCCTATAGACTAATGGCAACAAGAATCTACATGAGATCGGCTGGTGTCCCTTCTAGTCGGAAAACTCTCACCACGACCTCCAGCAAATCCTCAGCTTCCTGCGGGTCCATATCTCCCCTGAACCTGGGTGGCCTCTGGCACTGGAACTCGTGCAATGTGCTCAAGCGGTGTGTACTCTATGCTGCTGGGGTGGGTGGCATTGGTTTCCCAACGATTAATGGTACCGCTAGAGTCTCCACTGATGCCTCTACTAGAAGAGGGCCCGAAACTGAAGCATCATCGCTCGGTGGGCTATCATCGCTCGGTGGGCTATCAGGGTCCTGGTGTATGGATATGTCGGCCGCTGCACCAATATTGGACTCCCTAAACTAAAAACCACACTCACTAAGCATAACACTATTGCTTCATAGAAAAGAATAGAGTCCTATGTTCTATGGTTGAACCGACTCCTCTAATACCAATTTGACATGACCTGTCCCTCGGGGCCCATGCCGTGACTACTTCAGGACCACCTTTCATAGTCTAGGGGCTAGAGACTAGCACTAAAGGCGTATTCCCTAAAACCGGAAAGGCATTGCCTTTATAACCTGTAAACACACACAACCAAACATACAACAAGATATGAACACAAGTCAACTATATAGAAAACAAGTGAGTATAATAAGTAAAAAGGGGCCAGAATACAAGCCCAAATGGAATGTACAAGTACAATTGAAATGAAATACAACTGATGAAAGAGAAAAGACAGCTACTGGATCATCCTTTGAGGTTCCTACCTGAATGGTAGGTATAGATCTCCTCCTCAGCACTCCACATCCGTCCGTCTCCCCCACGTACCGAAACGCTGTATGGTCCACTTCCGGGGACCATCCAGTCCTGGTACTCTCAACCTTAGTCAAAGCTGTCCGTTGTCTACAACGAACACAACAAGGAGCGGGCATAAACCGTGCATGGGTGAGTATAACGATACTCAGTAGGGACCTCGATCCCCTCAAGGTCTCTCAAAATCCTACAAGGATAAACCACAAAGTATGAAATCAACAGATAACCTTAATTAGGTATATGCCCATACATATACCTAAGTTATCAATTGATCCATCTCAATCATGAGGAAAATATAGAAAAATAGTCTTAGATCAACTATGATTTTATTCTAGGTGTAGTATCAAGTAACATCCCCAGTCACATTGTCGAAACCTCGGCTATTGAGAACGCCTCCTCTATCGAGTACAGTGGGCCTGCCGTGACACCAATCATGCTTCCCACAAACCTTGGACTACTGAGTTACTACTCCTGTCGAGTACCATGGATCAGCCGCATCACCAAGAATGCTCCCCACCCTGGGTATTTCGCGTCACCAAGCGTGCTCCCCCTCATAGCCTGCTGAGGTACTCCTCTTGTCGAGTACCATGGGTCTGATGTGATACCAAGGAGCTCCCCACTGCGGGGCTTCCTTGACACCAAGGCACTCCCCACTGGGCTAGTGGAGTCACTCTGAGTCAAAACGGTCAGTAGTCATCAGGTCTTAGCCAGCTACTAGGTCTCCTCACTATGCTCGCTTGTCCCAGGCAGGATCTGCTCCATGAGTTAATGGTTGATACTCCAACTATCATGACGTATCACTAAGAGGTATCTCAAAGGTCTGAAATGTCATAGGGGTCTCAATGCAATAGACGACATGTCAATCGGATGCCCGGTCTGTGAGTTGTTAGCCATTAAGTCGTGGGGGCCCAGTTGGATTCATGCTCGATCTAACATGACCATTTTCCATCTCAAAGAAAAACTCTAGTGGAGTATACTCAAAGGGACCATCTCACTCCAAGATTTCCAGCGCCGCTGGCGGTTTGTCAAATGGTTGTCCGGTGCCAATGACATGGCTACAAGAAAGTGAAGGGGCGTAGTGTGCCATGTCTGGTCTGACATGGCATGGGTCGACCTGGTTCGGGTCGAACTGGCCCGACCTGTATGGTCAGGCCCAACCCGTAATGAATCCTGGTCTGTTGGGAGGTCCAGCAGGCCGTGAGGTCCATGAGGGGCCGTAGAGCCTGTGGGTGCCACAGGGCGACTAAGCTGTGAGGGTGCCGGAGGGCGTGGGGCTGGTTCGGCCGAGGTGCTATGTGGGGTGCGAGCTATTTTTCCGGGGTATTGCGAGGGACATGGTCTGTGTTGGTCGGGGTGCCATGAGGGTTGTGGGCTGATTTATGATGCTGGAGGGCGGCGTGAGCTGGGGTGGCGCAGATGGCGGTGGGTGCAGTCGGGGGGGGGGGGGGAGCGGCCGGTGGTCGGCGTGACCGGCGGGCGGCACGACCGAGGTGGTGTGGCCAGTGGGTGGCTCGTCCAGCAGACGACAAGGCTGGGGGGCGCCGTGACTGGGTTGGCATAGCTAGTGGGTGCGGGGCCGGTTCAGCGGGGAGGCCGGAGCGCCGTGGGGGCGGCGCGGGTCGCGGTGGCCGCGGGTAGCAGGTCGTTGCCTTCCTCGCCTTCGTCGCCTTCCATTATTCCAAATAAAACCACAATGAAGAATGTTGGAGGGGTCGAGAAATGTTAGTTTGACCCGCACCCTCCGTGATAGAGTGGTAGAAAGCAGTTCACAAGAACTAAGCAATGAACGTCAAACCATAATCTTCCGCAATGTTTGTTCCCAATCTGCACAAGAAAAGAAGGGAGTACATGGAAAGTGATAAACAAATATCATTAAACCCCTACCTAGGGTTGATATTTCAACGGAGTCACAGGGACAAAGGCGAATTGATGAAAAAATGGTGGTATTTGGTGTCGTCGGTGTTTTCCTCAATCGTCAGTTTGTTGTAGTCGAAGACGTCCTTCGTCGGAGGAAGTCTCGAGGAAGAAGGTTAAAGTCAGGGTCGGTGTTCTTCATCGGCTTTCTTCATTGTAAGAACACATTCTTCATTCAGAGAAATAGTTCTTCATTGGAGAACTTTTCTCCCAAGGCTCCACCAAAAAGAAAATCTCCAACTAATGTGTTTACCCTAACTTTAATCGTTGCCACAAATTCAAAATAGCATAATTAACACCTAGGTTGGCACATTTAATTAAGGCGGGTTGGCGTAATTAATGTGGAGGAATATCAAGAGGCTACTCCACATTAAAGAGGGGGGTTGGGTGGTTTCTTATCCCCCCATAAATAGGAGTCAGGTGGTCCCCGCCCCTACATCCAATTTGGGAGGTTATTGAAAACTTGGGTGGTCCCCACCACAATTAATCAGGAAGTGGAGGTTTAGATCCAGTGGAACCCACCTCCCAACACCCACATGGGTGTTTCAAATAAAAATAAAATTTTCACACACTTATTTTATTTTATTCTAACATGAAAAACCGAAAAACTAACTTTTACCCTCGACCATCTGTCGTCGAAGTGAAAGTCTCCTTAAGTGAATACCGGCGTTGTGAGTTCAACAGTGCCCTTAGATTTCAATTCCGCGCACCGATTCAAAAGTTAGAAAAACCCGCTCGTAGGTTTACTGAACATACCTGAAAAAAGGTTCAAAAATTAATTCTGGGCACTCTGGGCCTCAGAATCATGCGCCGTCAATTTTTACGGACTCGTAAAATTCACATTTATAAAAAAAAAATTACTTAGAAATCCCATGTCTTTATAGAGTTTGAGTGTTAGTTATGGTGAAAGTTTTTTTTATCATATATCTTGATAACTTATTAGTCGTAATCATAATATCTGCCACTTTAGTCATCATCCCTCTTGGATTCTCATAAACACATTATCTATCACATTCAATAGTTACACAGTTCATTGCAGTTCCCACCACTAAATAAATAAATAATGTATAGTGTGAGAAACATTATTCATAGTGGTAAATGACATTGTCATGAAATATTATTTATAAGAAATATAAATAATGAAACCTTAATATCAATCTATAACACCTTATTTTTTTCATAGGTCATCCAATGTTATCATGTATTCAAATCCATTATGATGGTTTGAAAATATTTTATGAATTCCCAAAGATTACCCCCCAGGAGTGTCAAACTAGGTGCATAGTAAGGAACATTTTTATGTACCAGGTGACACTCAAGTCAATAAAAAAACAAAATTTCAGAGTTATAACCCCTAGGAACATATTTTCCAAAACCGTATCTACTTAAAGTAAAAAAGACATGGATGTAATTTCTCAGAAACCACTCGATCTATACTTCATGAAGATTCAAGTATATATTTCTATAATTTATATTATTATAATACATATCCATAGGGTTCTCACTAAAGTTTTCTCATCCAAGATTCCAAAGGTTTACTAAGCCTTCCATTTGATACCAAATATGGTGAACCAAGACATTTACACATATTATTATGTGATTATTAACCATAAATATCAAATAATTACAAAACAGGGATCATAATGGCCTAGTTCATTTTGAAGACTAGGATCAAAATACATCAAATGAAACTAAAACACCACTATAAATTGGGTATATCCCTATGCATCTATACCCACAGTTTACAAAAATCGTTGTTATTGAGTCATTGGAATCAACCAATACCAAACGATTATTTAAACCATTGGTATAGACTAGGATATACAAATGGTTATTAAAAAAACTATGTGTAGATGTTGAGATATTCCAATGGTTTTTTAAAATCCATTGGGATATAGTTCCCTCATATAAATTTACCCCCTCACTCGAGGCCTTTATGACCCCTTAACTCATTCCCTATTCTCCCCTCATCAAAGTGATTACGATTGGTTATTTTCTCCTCCAGTGTTCTCCCCTAACAATGTGATTTTTTGATTCTGATATTCTTCAACATTAGATCAGTTATTTTTGAATCGTTCTTATATTTTTTTGAATATTGTTTTCATTTTTATCTATTTATAGAAATCTATCCATGATAATTTTGTATAATTATTCTATCATATTATTTAAAATAATATTCTGTTAGATTATTTTTTTATAATATTTCATAATAAATGTGATTGTAAAAGAAATATTTTTTTGATTCAAATTAGTTATCCACTACTTTTATATAAATCCAATACAATTTTTTAAATATATATTAACCGTTTATCTAATTAATTAATGTGATATTTTGTTTTTATTATTAATGTATTCGGTGGTAATTTTATGTCTTATGAATTTATCGAATAATTTATGAGTTAACTTTACTTAAATATGTATACCCTTACGTAGCCTTAAAATTTTCCTTCTTACCATTACAAAGGTTAGTGTACCCATAATCATGGTAGAAATTTTTTCTTACATTTATGCATGTATTTCAGATCATGAATGACCCCTATATAGATTCTTCAATAGACTCATCCTACCATTATACATCCTTCATTCCATTCTTTATGTACCTTTAGATTGGTGTACATTGAATATTACAAAGTCTATATAGCCTCTATCAACCATCTTTCATAAAATTCATGACACATATTGACATGAGAACTCATCATCTTAACATTCCTATAAGAATTTTATATTTTTATATTTAAAGCTCCCCCATCATAAATTTCAGCATATTTCATTCGACATTTCGTAAAAAATATCATTTTTTAATAATCTAATTCAACCTCCAATGAAACATAAACTACTAGAACACTGTAATATACCATCTAAATTAATCTTTATAGATTACAAAGAGTGAATTTACCACTTGGAAATGACATGTCAACAAAACCACCTAGACTACTGAGTTGGATCTCAATATATTAATTAAGGGTAAAAGTTAACAATATCATTTATATACATATTTTAACTTAAATCCATTAACTATATTTAATATTGAGTTGTTAAATATTATTTTGACCTAAAATAACATCCCAAAAAAACTATTAATACAAAATATTTAATACACATTAGTGAAGACTAGATCACCTGAAGATGTAGTTGACACAACTAGAAATACAGCTATTTCAATTTATATAAAATAAATCATTATTTTAAATGAGTATAAGAAGATTATATGAGCCAATATTTATCTCCCCCTAATATTTCAAACCTCTAGAAACCTATTATTTGTACAACTTTATTGGTAGAATTAGTTTTCCAAGTTGTTTTTGAGTACCCTAAAAAAACTCCGATGGTACCAACATTTTAGTTTAAAATAATTGACTTGAATGGATTTCCAAGTATCCTAACATCAATAGTAAAAATAAAACATGGATTTGAATCATTAATCAATATAAAATTGTCTTGAAATCCACTGTATCATTAATATTTTAGTATATTTTTATATATTCTAGCATATATAGTCAAATTCACAATGTTCAACACTTAATTCCTGATTTTTGAAATTTTAAAATTCTATTGAAAGTTTACTTAATCATGAACTCTTATATTTTTAATACTCATTTTAATGAACAAATGGTGAATACCCCCATGGATTGTATCTACCCCTTTATCCTATATAACTCAATTTATCATATTTAACAGTAAAGTAAAAAGGGGAGATGGGAACCTATGTAATCCTTAGGTTAATGATTATGGATGTTCTTGATAATACTAAACATTTATTTTACTCTTACTCCAAGCCTTTGAAGTGGCTAATTTTTTAAAATCAAATTATGATGATTCCATTTTAGAAATTCTCTATGATATTCTTTATCATTCTTGGCTTAGGTTCTTTCACTATTAAGTGACTAATACCACTAATACTTTTATCTTCTTCATAAACATTGTATTTCTCCCTTCAAATTTTTTCCTCTAACAATGGAGGGATCTTTCACTTTGAACTCTTTCATTACACGATGATATGTGAGATCATCAGTGCATACTTTTTTTTATTTACCTCTTCCTTGATATCAATAAATTCACTTCATATTTATTCTTCCTTAGTGAATCCTTATTTAAAGAAACTTCCATCACAATTTATGCACACTATATGTGTATGTAAACCCAATTTACATTGATTTTTTTAGTTGAAAGTAACTATTTGACATAGTTTGTGATCATTGGATATTATTTGAGCTTATGGAAGGAGACAAGTGATAAATGTTTTCCATTACAACTAGAGATGAGTAATTTTTTCTAAAAAATTATCCATTGCATTTCATATATCATAAAACATTGGGATTCCATTCCATTTATTACATTTTAGATATAATTTAGTTATTTTCTAAATATTAGTTTCTAAGATATTAGTATTTTTTGATTATTTATATTCATATCAATTATGGTAGAATTTCCATGATATTATTATGCCTTATTTTTGTTGTTTTGATGTTTGGTGGCACATTTTTGTTATTCTTGAGTTAATATTTTCTATCATAATGAAATGTGTATTTAATTGGATTAATGTAAAATTCAAAACATAGATATTTTAAAAAACATGATTTTATAAAGACATATGTATTTAGTAAGATTATGTAATTGATTTTTCCCATTCTATGTCTTGTACTTTTTATGGTTTGTTATTTATAGTAATAAGTTATATAATATTATATTTCTTTTATTCTTTGTTTTGCTAGATACTAGTATGATTTGATTAATTTCTTATTAAAATTAATTGTAACAAATTTTTTATTTATGGTTTACTTTTTTGATTTAAATATAACATTTTCACCTATAATTGAATGGATAAAATATGGATGAATAATTTTGATTATATTTCAACCATTTTTAAAAATAATATTGATATTTTTTTAGATTTTTCATTTAATAATCCATCAGAAAGAGGAAATATACAATTTCAATATTATGATTGTGTTGGAAGAACATCATTAAGTTAGGAAGAAATTAACCACTATATAACAAAGTTTGTATTTCAAAAAAACTATCATGTTTGGTATCTCACTAGAGTGATGCAAGAATCTTCTACTATTCAGGGATTGAAATAAATTAGTGGTATGGAGAATTTGATATTTGATCAGTTTCCATTTTAATATCATCATGAGAGATATAGTATTACACTACAAGAAGATAAAAATATCAATAAAAATGAGGAAATGAATAAATATGATGATGTTGAGGGAGTGGAAAAAATTAATGGATGCTCCTAAACTTCTATATATTAAGAATTTACTAAAATGAAAAATTTATATTTTTTAATGTAGTTATATCATAGGACAACCATTTATTTAATATATAACAATTATATTTATTATATTATTACCTTTTTGTATAACAATATTTCTTATGGTGCATATATTCCATAAAATCACTATAAGTCATGGGTGTTAATTAAGCAGCTTGGATTTTCTACTAAAAAAATTCATTCTTGTCTAAAATATTTCTGTTTGTTTTGAGAGGAGACCACATACCCCTTAATGACTATAAAGGATTTGGAACATCTTTATGGAAGTAAAATGTTAATGTAAAACTATCTCATGGGGCATCAAAAGTAATGACGAACTTTCCATTAATTCACATGGCTCAAAATCTATTCATGTGTGTAGAAATATCAACCAATATTCGATGACAAGATACTGAGAGAATTAATGATAATGATTATTTGTTCCATGTTGTAGATGAATTATCATAGAAGTAATTTGAGGAACAACATCCTTATTTTGTAGTTGATGTGTTTAATTTCATGTTGGGTGTATCCTATTATGGTTTTAATATGTTTGGTCAAATACGTAATACTCACAACATGTAGCCTATTTTTATTCACATTTATAATCTTAATCTATGGATTTGTATTAAAAAACATATCACTTTTTTGAGTATACTCATATTTAGAACATATGATGATGGAAAGGATATATAAGTCTACTTTTAACATTTAGTAATATTTTTGAAGAATCTTTGGGAAATGGGTGTGCACACATTTGATGCTTCTTTTAAAAATATATTTTAGATGTGTGTTGCTATTCTATAGACTATAAATGATTTCCATACCTATAAAATGATTTATGGATGGAGAACGAATGAAAAATAACATATCCTATTTTTATGAAGAATAAATGATCAAGAATACTTAAATATTATCATAGTTTTAGTTTCATGGGAAATAATTTTTTTCCAATGGATCTTCAATAAAGGAAAAGTCACCAGAGGTTTTATAATACTGATGATATAAAACTCTGACCGCGTTGTCGAACGCGTCAAATTAGTTGTTTAATTTTGACTAGAATTTCTGCAGTGTAGCAGCAACCCTAGGTCGTCTCTCGACGGAGCCTTAGATAATTAATTATGAAATGTGGTTCTTATTATGAAATTAAAAAAAAGGAATTGGGGTTTTATAATACTTGGGTTTGATGATTAAAGATGACAATAGAAAATAGAAGCTATAAAACAAAGTAGAGATTAACAAAATTAATTAAGCGTGATCAACCCGGGGTACTCGTATGATGTTTTTCCTTCATCGCTTCATGATATAAGGTTATGATCTTTTAATCCATGGTTTGTAACACCTAGAACTAGAATGTTACTGAGTTTATACTAGGATACCTCCTAGGGTTCGGTCAAAACACACAATGATTCACCGGACACCGCCGATGATTGAACGAATTGTGTTTGACTTCATAACCAAAACTCACCAAGGCAACACCCGAAAAACTTGATGCACTGTCCAGATTTGTATGTTATTTCTTTGTGATACCATGACATAAATGTACACGGCCTTGACAGTACTTGTGTGAGTTCAATTTACCAATATAAACCACACAAACACCTCAATTGAAAGGGGGAAAGAAAGTGGTGAACGGTGTGTGAAACATCACATGAACGGGTACCCCCAAACATGATCATTTGAGTTGAGCATGACATACCAGTACATAACTCAATAAAATAAGAATAGAGGATGATGAAAAACAACACAACAATCTGGAATTTAAAAGATCATTCAAATATTACAAACATGAAGCTCGGGATGTACATCACATTCCTCCCCGGGTGATCACAAGGGGTTTAGAAACCCATGGGAGAGGAAGATGAGAAATATGTTGGGGTAGAACTTCCCATTGCCTCCAGAACCTCTAGAGATGTTGAGAAGACTCCTTGGGTAATACAAAATGGCAGCACCTTGCCTCTTGGCCGAACTTGTAAATGAGGAGCCCAAGGTGACCTTTTATAGGAAATGTGGGAGGTGGTTTTGGGCACACAGATTTCATCAATCCAATTGCACGACGCGTTTCGGCCTTCATAAAGTCTTATCTCGCTTTGGAGAAAATATAAAAGTTGTAGCCCTACCTCTTGACTGTCTCCACCGAAATTTTGGCTCCGTTTGGACAACTATATCTCATGATATTGATAAACTACAGAACACTGCATTTGACTTGGTCCAAATTCGGTGGCTTGGACAGATCAGTTCGGATGGGCCCCATAGAAGCCGAATCAGCATTGGGTTCCTTAATAGGAAATGTAGCCTATTAAATTTTGGACAGGCCCACAAAATTTCAGCCCATTTGGATCCACAGATGTTGTATACTATGAAAAATAGTGGACAGATGTCCATGGATCCATGCAGTTTTGGCCCATTTTTCTTCCACTTAATCAAAGGCCGTCCAAATCACCTCCACCTACATTGAAACAATAAAAACAAGTAACATTGCCCATTATAATATTTATTAATTTATTTATTAAAACATGAAGTTCAATTTATTATTATATTTGGAATATTCATTACAAAACTAGTTTAAAACTGCGGTGTAAGGGTGGAATAAAACAGTGAATCGTGGTACGATCACACCCCCACACCTAACATTTGCACTCCTGGGCAAAGTAACATATCCAAATACAATGATTCATATATATATATATATATATATATATTTCCAACATCATAAAGATTTATCATTTGAGTAAATTTTATTTAAAGTAAAGTGATCAATGCACGAACCACACCAAGGAGTTCTTCCTAGTGAAAATAGAAAAAGATGTCTCATAAATCATATCATAGTGAAATTCAAAAAGATTCATGATACCCAATTGAGAAAGGAATTCATAAGTAAACCATGAAACTAAATCTCCATGTGTGTGTGTGAAAACCATTCCATTCTATTCTTTCCACTTGATATCTAATAAATATATGTTATTTTAACATTTTTCAGCCTAAATGATTTTGTCACCGAACCTGTCCTACATCCTTTGCAATCATATTTCAAGACCCACTCATTTAAGCATTCCCAGAAGTCAAACCATAATCTCCCGACCTAGATATCCCCATATGAAGCACATTTCATCACTCCCCTCATTTATTATTATTTTTTGAAGTTGCAATTGGAACAAATCTCACACTCATCTCTCAACCCTTGTTTGATCTCCTCACGACACTAATTGCAATAGTTATAACAAGATCAAAGGTTGAGGAGTTGTTTTTGACCTGCCTAAGACACAACATTTTTTTTGAGGACGTACAACAGTCGGACATTAGGTACACACGCATAGGTCAATCTGGTACAGTAATGAAACAGATCGTATAAGGAACGAACGTATGGAAATATCATTTAAAGCTGAAAAATATTAACCCAACATATATTTACCTTATATTAAGTAAGAAATAATCACACTTTGTGGTTTGGTGCAAAATTGTTTTTGGAGATATTAGTGACACAGTTTTCCTAAAAACTACTCACACAATGGGCATCAATCATCTCAAAGGTTTCACATAGATACAACCATTTATATCATTGACAGAAAACCAATTCACTAAAAATCACTCCTTGATGGTAAACTCATACACTTTCTCTTTCTAGCCTTCGTTATGGTATTTTTACTTTCCCCACTTTATGGTCTCCACATCATGGAACTTCGAAATTGTTGATGGGGAAAAATAAAAATACCATAAAGAAGGCCAGAAAGAGAAAACAAAAGGAGAAAAAGATGAAAAATCCTAACTAACCCAGGAATGTATCCACCCCCCCCCCCACACCTAGAATGTGCAGTGTCCTCACTGAAATAATTGAAAATGTGAGAAGGAAGGATAAAACCTGGTATGTTTTATTGGTATGATGCATCGAGAAGGTGGATTTCCTCCACCGGATTCTTTGGAAAATCCTCATAGAAGTGTTTAAGTCGCTGCCCATTGATGGTAAGACTTCGTCCACTCTGATCATGCAAAACCTGTATTGCACCAAAAGGGCAAACATTAGTAACAGTATAAGGACCGAGCCATCGGGAACGAAGCTTACCTGGGTAGAGCTTAAGCCTGGAATTGTACATGAGGACCTTCTCACCAATATGGAACTTCCGCTGGTGAATCATGCTATCATGAATAGCCTTTGTCTTCTCTTTATAGATTCGGGAGTTTTCATATGCATCATGTCGAATTTCTTCCAACTCTTGAATCTGCAGCTTTCTTTCCTCACCTGCATATGAAAGGTTCATATTACATTGTTTAACAGCCCAATATGCACGGTGTTCGACCTCCACCGGGAGGTGACAAGATTTCCCAAACACAATCCTATATGGTGACATTCCGATCGGTGTTTTAAAAGCAGTACGGTACGCCCAAAGTGCATCATCCAAGCGCAAACTCCAATCTTTCCTATTGGGTTGTACCGTTTTCTCCAAGATTCTCTTAACTTCCCGATTTGAAATTTCTGCTTTTCCGTTAGTTTGGGGATGATATGAAGTGGAGACTTTATGAACAACCCCATACTTACGAAGCAAGTTTTTCATGTTACGATTGCAAAAATGTGAACCCTGATCACTAATGATGAATCTTGGTAGACCAAACCTACTGAAAATATGGGACCTCACAAAATCAACAACCACTCGAGAGTCATCGGTCCTGGTGGCCTTTGCTTCCACCCATTTAGATACATAGTCAACCGCCAATAAGATGTACACAAAGACAAATGAATTTGGAAAAGGCCCCATGAAGTCAATGCCCCATGCATCGAAGATCTCACAAAATAACATGGGCTGTTGGGGCATTTCATTCCTCTTGGAGATATTCCCTGTGAATTGACATCGAGTACATGATTTACAAAACCTATGGGCATCTCTATACAATGATGGCCAATATAATCCTGATTCAAGGACCTTTCGAGCTGTACGTTGAGAGCCAAAGTGGCCCCCACATGCCAAGGTGTGGCAGAAGGTCAAAACAGAGGTGAACTCATGGTCAGGGACACACCTATGAACAACCTGGTCACTACAAATTCTCCACAAGTATGGGTCATCCCAAATGTACCATTGAGAGTCATGCTTATGTCTATGGGATTGTGAAGTGCTAAAATCAGGGGGGAACCTAGATGTTGCTAGAAAATTCACAATGTCCGCATACCAGGGGGTAAGGTCCACAACATCACAAAGGTTCTCATGAGTGAAGAATTCTCCAATGGGTAGGGGTGAGTCAACATGATGGTCCAATGGTGGGGAAATCCTACTAATGTGGTCAGCTACAACATTCTCCACCCCTCTCTTATCTCTAATCTCAAGGTCAAACTCTTGGAGGAGGAGCATCCACCGAATGAGGCGGGGCTTGGCTTCAGGTTTCTTTAGAAGGAAACGAAGGGCAGCATGGTCAGAAAACACAATCACTTTTGACCCAAGAAGATATGAACGGAATTTTTCCAAGGAAAACACAATAGAAAGGAGTTCTTTTTCTGTGGTTGTGTAGTTTACCTGGGCAGGGTCAAGGGTACGCGAGGCATACGCAATGACATGAGGAGCCTTTTCAACCCTTTGTGATAAAACTGCCCCAACTACAAAGTTAGAGGCATCACACATAAGCTCTAAGGGGAGATCCCACCTAGGTGGTTGGATTATGGGAGGTGATGTGAGACTCTTTTTTAGTGAATTGAATGCATCCTCACAATTTTTATCAAAAACAAATTCAGAATCCTTTTGTAACAACCGAGATAAGGGAAGTGCGATCTTACTAAAGTCTTTAATGAATCGTCGGTAAAAACCAGCATGACCCAAGAAAGACCGCACCTCACGAACACATTTTGGATATGGAAGGGATTAAATCAATTCAATTTTAGATTTATCAACCTGAATTCCCTTATTTGAAATGATATGCCCAAGAACTATCCCCCGCTCAACCATAAAATGGCATTTTTCATAATTTAAAACAAGATCTTTTTCAATGCAGCGGCAGAGGACAGAACCTAGGTTTTCCAAACAATCATTAAAAGAAGAACCATAAACCGTGAAATCATCCATAAAGACTTCCATACAACTCTCAAGGTACTCAGAAAAAATACTCAACATACATCGTTGAAAAGTACCAGGAGCATTACATAGACCGAATGGCATCCTTCTGTATGCAAATGTGCCAAATGGAAATGTAAATGTTGTCTTTTCTTGATCCTCAGGGGCTATATGGATTTGGAAATAACCCGAATAGCCATCAAGGAAACAATAATGAGACATACCAGCCAATCGTTCTAACATTTGGTCAATGAATGGTAAAGGAAAGTGGTCCTTCCGCGTGGCTTGATTCAGTCGACGGTAGTCAATACAGACTCGCCAACTGTTTTGCACACGTGTTGGAACCAATTCATTCCTTTCATTTGACACAACTGTTACTCCTGTTTTTTAGGCACAATTTGCACTGGGCTAACCCATTTACTATCAGATATAGGATAAATGATCCCTACAGCAAGTAATTTACTGACTTCCAATTTTACCACTTCAAGGAGAGTGGGATTCAACCGGCGTTGAGATTGTCTTAGGGGTTTAGCCTCATCATCCAAAATTATATGGTGCATACAAATAGATGGGCTAATCCTGGGAATATCAGACAATGTCCATCCTATTGCCTTTTTACACTCTCTCAAAAGTTTCAGAAGTTTCAATTCCTGTTGTGGAGGGAGGTTATTGGCAATAATGACGGGCAATTGGTCAATACCCTCAAGATATGCATATTTTAAATTAGAAGGAAGTTGTTTAAGTTCAAACACAGGTTGTTTCTGGATTGAGGGAGGGGATTTATGGGGAGTGAGGTCCATGAAACTATCTATCTGCTCATGTTTATTCTCAAAGGAAATAGAATCTATTGAAATGAGATTTGCAGAATCATCGATAGTCATGGGTACCTCAGAATAAACACACTCATCAATTAAAGCACAAAATTTACATTTTTCTGAACCCACACAACATTCAAATGAAGAACCAAAACTCAAATCATCCAAGGGTGAGGAAAACAAAAAAGAATCAGAGTTTGGGTTGAGGAGAGAATTGTGTGTGTGTGCATCGTTTGAGATTACTTCCATCGAATAGACATGAAGAGTGGAGTGCTCTTCAACGGGGTGTTTCATAGCCTCAAGGATGTTAAAACTTACCTTTTCTCCTCCGAATTCCATGGACAATGTACCATTGTGAACATTGATGATCGTCTTTGCTGTTTTTAGGAATGGCCTCCCATGTATGAGAGGGGCATGTCCTTGGGTTCGGGTGTCTTCCATCTCAAGAATGTAGAAATCAGCAGGGAAGATGAGATTCTTTAATCTAACAAGGACATCCTCAATCACGCCTTTTGGATGTGTTGTACTCCAGTTGGCAAGTTGCACGATAATTTCTGTTGGTTGAAGCTCTCCAACCTATAGAGAAGTATATACGGAGTGAGGCATTACATTAATGGAATCACCTAAATCTAGCATAGCATCAGAAAAGAAGGTCTCCCCTATGGTACAAGGTATGGTGAATGTGCCGGGATCCTTGCATTTGGTTGGCATTGCTGGTTGAATCAAGGCTGATACATTCCTCCCCAAGTTGACTCTCTCATTCCCCTTCAACCTCCTTCTATGGGTGCAAAGCTCTTTAAGAAATTTGGCATAACGGGGAATTTGCTTGACTTCATCCAACAATGGAATATTAACTTGAACTTTTTTAAATGTATCCATTATTTCATTGTCAATCTCATTATCAAAGTTTTTCTTAGATTCAGAGAGTCTTTGAGCGAAAGGAAGAGGAATTTATTTTTCATTTGAATCATCAATGATAATTTTATTGCCCTTTTTGTTTTGTTTTTCATTAGATGAAATTTTTGAGGGTTGGGAAGGAGTGTTTTCAAGAGGGGGACATACCTGTTTCATAGGATCAGTAGAAGGAGAAGTTTCTTTACCACTACGAAGTGTAATTGCACATACATTACCTTTATCCTTCGGATTGGCAATGGGTTGGGATGGTAGTTGTCCAGAACCTTGCATATTAAGCTCACCGATGGTGTTCGCCAATTGTCCCACTTGAGTTCGTAGGTCTTGAATTGCCGATTGTGTGGTCTGTTGGAACTGAAGGTTCTGGGTTGCCATTTGTTTCACCATGTCCTCGAGGCTTGGTTCAGATTTGGGAGGAGGAGGAGGATGATTGTTTTGCGAAGTTGAAGGATAAGAAGGTTTCATACCTTGGCCTTGTTGATACCAATTCTGCTTCGGGTAGCTTGAGTTTCCTCCTTGTCGGTATTGTGGTTGTGCTTGCCACCCAGGGTTTGGATTTGGCCTGAATTGTTCTTTCTTGAAGGGAGGCTCTTGCTGGAATGGACGCCCTGGGAACACAGCTGCACAGGACTCAGATGAATCTTGAAGTTGTGGGCACTGGTCAGAAAAATGAGTGTTATCAGAACAAATACCACAATGCAATGGAATAGAATTAGAGTGTGAGTTACCTTTTGCTTGAGCTAATTGCCTTAGAAGGGTATGCATCTCATCAAGTTTAGTATCTACCTTTTGTTCTAGGGCTGAATGACTTACCTCATGAACTCCTCGGGTTGGTGCAATAGCTCGTGTACCAAATTGTTGTGCATTTTGAGCCATGTTGGCTATTAAGTCACGAGTGGCAGAAGGAGTTTTGTCAACTAGGGCACCACCAGCTGCAGCATCAATCATTCCATGATCCATGGGGATAAGTCCCTCATAGAAGTATTGGATTAATAGTTGTTCACTAATCTGGTGGTGGGGGCAGCTTGAGCAAAGTCTCTTAAATCTCTCCCAGTATTCATGAAGGGTCTCTCCTTGTGATTGCCTAATTCCACAGATTTCTTTCCTAATTGATGCAGTTCGGGAGGCATGGAAGAACTTCTCTAGAAAAAGTATTTTTAGGTCATTCCAGCCCCCAATTGTGGAAGGCAAATAGTATATCCAATCTTTGGCTACACCATCAAGGGAGAAAGGAAGGCCCTAAACTTAATGAGGTCCTCAGACACATTTTGGGGTTTCATGGTGGAGCACACTATGTGAAACTCTTTTAGATGTTTGTGAGGGTCCTCTCCGGGAAGACCATGGAATTTTGGAAGGAGATGGATGAGGCCTGATCTTAGCTCAAAATTGGCCGCTTCCTCAGGATATTGGATGTATGCAGGTTGGTACTCCACATCCGGGGTGGTCAGTTCTTTTAATGTTCTGTTATTTGCAGCCATGATCTCAGGGGTTTGATTTGGTTCAATTTTGGATTGGTTTAGGACCACTTTAGGTTCCAAAAGGGGTTCCACAATGTTACTTGATTGACCTTCTCTAGATGCCTTGATTTGTGTGTGAAGTGACTTTTCAATTTCAGGAACAAATTTAAGTAGTGTTCCTTTACCAGATCTTGTCATGCAACAATGATGTCCAGTTGATTGATTGAATTTTTTTTGTGTTTTTTTTATTTGAGATAGATTAAAAAAAACTTAAGAAGGGTGAAAGAAGAATAGAATGTTATACTATAGAATTAGAGAGTGAGATGGATAAGAAGAGAGAGAGAGAGAGAGAGAGAGAGAGAAAGAACACCCAAAAACAACAAAAAATAAAGACAAAACCCGAAACAAAAACAATCAAATGGGGGTGGGGTATTTAGAGGAGTACTAATAAAGAAGTAAAATGACCCAATAAAAATAATTAAATAAATAAAAAATGATCTTGGATCCCCGGCAATGGCGCCAAAATTTGACCGCGTTGTCGAACGCGTCAAATTAGTTGTTTAATTTTGACTAGAATTTCTACAGTGTAGCAGCAACCCTAGGTCGTCTCTCGACCGAGCCTTAGATCATTAATTATGAAATGTGGTTCTGACTATGAAATTAAAAAAAAGGAATTGGGGTTTTATAATACTTGGGTTTGATGATTAAAGATGACAATAGAAAATAGAAGCTATAAAACAAAGTAGAGATTAACAAAATTAATTAAGCGTGATCAACCCGGGGTACTCGTATGATGTTTTTCCTTCATCGCTTCATGATATAAGGTTATGATCTTTTAATCCATGGTTTGTAACACCTAGAACTAGAATGTTACTGAGCTTATACTAGGATACCTCCTAGGGTTCGTTCAAAACACACAATGATTCACCAGACACCGTCGACGATTGAACGAATTGTGTTTGACTTCATAACAAAAACTCACCAAGGCAACACCCGAAAAACTCGATGCACTGTCCAGATTTGTATGTTATTTCTTTCTGATACCATGACATAAATGTATACGGCCTTGACAGTACTTGTGTGAGTTCAATTTACCAATATAAACCACACAAACACCTCAATTGAAAGGGGGAATGAAAGTGGTGAACGGTGTGTGAAACATCACATGAACGGGTACCCCCAAACATGATCATTTGAGTTGAGCATGACATACCAGTACATAACTCAATAAAATAAGAATAGAGGATTATGAAAAACAACACAAAAATCTGGAATTTAAAAGATCATTCAAATATTACAAACACGAAGCTCGGGATGTACATCACATTCCTCCCCGGGTGATCACAAGGGGTTTAGAAACCCATGGGAGAGGAAGAAGAGAAATATGTTGGGGTAGAACTTCCCATAGCCTCCAGAACCTCTAGAGATGTTGAGAAGACTCCTTGGGGACTCCAAAATGGCAGCACCTTGCCTCTTGGCCGAACTTGTAAATGAGGAGCCCAAGATGCCCTTTTATAGGAAATGTGGGAGGTGGTTTTGGGCACATAGATTTCATCAATCCAATTGCACGACGCGTTTCGGCCTTCAGACAGTCTTATCTCGCTTTGGAGAAAATAGAAAAGTTGTCTCCCTACCTCTTGACTGTCTTCAAAGAACGTTTGGCACCGTTTGGACAACTACATCTCAAGATATTGATAAAATACAGAACACCGCATTTGACTTGGTCCAAATTCGGTGGCTTAGACAGATCAGTTCGGATGGGCCCCATAGAAGCCGAATCAGCATTGGGTTCCTTACTATGAAATGTAGCCTATTAAATTTTGGACAGGCCCACAAAATATCAGCCCATTTGGATGCACGGATGTTGTGTACTATGCAAAACAGTGGACATATGTCCATGGATCCATGCAATTTTGGCCCATTTTTCTTCCACTTCATCAAAGGCCATCGAAATCACCTCCACCTACATTGAAACAATAAAAACAAGTAACATTGCCCATTATAATATTGATTAATTGATTTATTAAAACATGAAGTGCAATTTATTATTATATTTGGAATATTCATTACAAAACTAGTTTAAAACTGCGGTGTAAGGGTGGAATAAAACAGTGAATCGTGGTACGATCAAACTCCCACCAAAAAATATGTCCGGGAATGGTGTTATTAATGAATTTAATGATTTCAATTAATGATTATGGAAATTGAATTTGAAATATAAAAATAGGAAGAATATTGACACTAAATCCACATAAAAGTTTAAAAATACTTGTATATTTTTGGAGTTTCTATATTGGTATACCAATGTGTTACATCATTGTTAATCCTCAACTTCTCATACCATGTCTACACCGCATCTATGGATGTTCCCACATATTCAATATCCATATCATTTGATGTATCAAAATCCATTATATCGTTATTTTACCATGTCTATTCCACCTCCATTTACTACTATCCATCTAGGATTTGATGATTATGTTCCACCAGCTTCCACTCCAGTGCATGGAGATGACCCGATTCATGAATCAAAATATGCACATTATTTAAGGGAAACTCATCCATGATATCCCATATATCCATCAGGGCCAAATAAGAATCCAACATCCTGATTTCTTATAAGTGGGTAAAATTATATTATATCATTTTTTTATTATTGTAATGTGAATTAATTATTATTATTTTTCTTTTATTAAATTCAGTGGTATCTTCCAATAAGCGATGTGGGCACACCAATATTCATGAATACTAGAATTATCAAACATAAATAATTCTAGATTACAATGTAGATAATATAACGATAGGTAAATATTCTAGTTAGTGTATAATTTCTATGGAAATATTATAAAATTATAACGATATAATTTTGATGAAACCAATCACATGGAGGCATATCAGTAATAAAATCAAGGATAAAGAATGGCTGATGATATGGGTAAGAAATTTTTTTAAATTGATATCTATATTATTTTTGTATTTAAATGAATTAAAATATTCATTATTATGTTGGTCTAAATTCCCCGATGATGAAGCTGATAAGGTCTCACGCTTTATGAATATTGGGAGTTGTGGCGATCATATAATCCTGAGTGATATACTGGTTGGAAGAGTAGAGTCGGTTCAGATTTAGAGTGTGTACAATTATTCACCGACTCTCCAAAAACACAATATCAAGAAATGATTGAATATTTGAAGAGTATTGAGTTTAAGGTATTTTTAATCTTCAATGGGTTTCATTGAAGATTTAATTATTATTTTTTGATTTTTCATTATTAGTATGTGTTGGAAAAAATAAAAAATAACAGAGATTCTATGACATATATTCACACTTTAGGACACAAAAAAATTCCCATGCATGAGAGGCACCTAATACATTAGATTTGGGATCATTATATTAAAATTTCATTATTTTAGTTTCATTTTGTTAACTGTAAACTAATATTAATAATTAGTATACATGTAAATTATAAAATATTATTATATATAATTTCATATAGTCTATTAAAATAAACATATCCTTAATTGAAACCATCATAAAGTGATTGATTCACATTATATAGATTTTCAAGAAGTATAAATACATAAATAGTCCTAAAAAGGATTTACGATTGTATAAAATATAATTAAAATGGCCCTAAAAAAATCAAGTAGTCCTAATGCTGAAGGAACAAAATTAAACATTAATACAGAAGGAAAGCATTTCCCAATTTAGATTGATTTTCATTTTGAAATTTAAATTTTCTTTCATGAATCCTTTTAATATAAGGTTGAAAATTACAATTTAATCTAAAATTTATTTATTTAATGAATTCATCCAGCTCCCTCTAGGTTTTTCTAACATCCCTCCTCCAAACATGCTGAAAGTTCCATTAAAATATAATAATACAAGCTTACTTGATTTTAATTTAACTTCTCAATGACATGTCAATATAATCATTATAGAATTGAAAACATGATTCAATGAATTATGGTTGTTTGTATTATAGAGATATTACTCAATGGATGTGAGATTAATAATTTTATTTTGAGTTAGTTATTTAGTGTTTAACATTTCATCTGGGTGAAAAATCGTTAGAATTGGTAATTTGGAATGAATTTGGTGATCATGTATTAAGGTTGTGATATATGTCTTGGAAATTATGTTATATATGGATGTAATGTTTGTTTTGGATTATATAATTTCTTTTGATATTAAAAACCTCTTAGGTATTAGGGATTTAGTATTTTTTTGTTTGAATTAAATTTTTGAAGTCACAAATCATAATAAAGGTCTATATTTGAGATATGTTCTACTATTTTAATTAGGGATTGATAATTTTGGAAAACATTAGATTCTGGATGGGGAATTGGTTCATCTTTCTAGGGATGATTAGTTTTCTAATAGATAGGCTGTAAAAACACTTGTACTGGTGGATTATAGTAAATTGGAAATTTAGTGTAACCTAAAAAGAACTAATCCACCAACGAAAAAAACCTAACCTAGAAAGACCGAATAGAAAATGGGAAAATTTTAATAACAAAAAATAAACAAAATAACCTAAACCCAAGTAAAAAAAATTTTCTAACCAAAAAATGAACCAATGGACAAATGAACTAACAAAAAAATTACATAACCCTGAAATGAACAAAATGAAATAACCCAAAATAAATGAATCAACCGAACACAAATATGACCTAACCCAAAGATGAACCAAATAGACAAACAAAAAACTAACCAATGGACATAACCCAAGATGAAGAAAATACCCAAACTAAAAATGTAATAAACAAACTAACCAAAATGAAAATAAAAAACCTAAACCAAAATGAACTAATTAACCTAACAAAAAAAGGAAAAATGATCAAATTACCAAATCCAAGACAATCTATTGACCACATGAAAAAAATAAACCAAATAACATAAAAAAAAGTCATAACCAAAAAATAAACCAAATGACCTAAACCAAATGAACTATCTTAAAATGAAAAGAAAAACATAATTGAATATTAACAAAATAACCTAAACCCAAGTAATCTAATTTTTATAACCCAAAAAATGAACAAATGACTAAATGATAAAAAATTACATAACCCTGAAATTAACCAAATAACATAACCCAAAATAATCTGAATGACCAAACTCAAATATAACAGAACCCAATGTTGAACCAGATAACCAAACTCAAATTTATCCAATTTATATAACCCAATATAAACCAAATGACCTAACAAAAAATGGACTAAATAACATAACCCAAAGATTAATAAATAACCCAACCCAAAATGAACAAACTAACCTAACCAAAAAAATGAAAAAAATGATTAAATGACGTAAAAAACAAAATAATGACCAAATGAACAAAATTAACCAAATGACATAACCCAAAAAAGACATAACCCAAAAATTAACAAAATTACATAACCTAAAATAAACCAAATAATGTGACATAAAAAATAGATTACCTGAAAATGAAGAAAATAACATAACCTAAATTGACCAAATCCAAAATGAATAAAATGACATAACTAAAAATAAACTAAATAACCTAAACCCAAGTAAAAAAATTCTCCTAACCAATAAATGAACAAATGACCAAATGAACTTAACAAAAATTTCATAACCCTAAAATGAACAAATTGACATAACCCAAAATAAACTAAATGACCTATCTTAACTATGAAATAACCCAAATTTGAACCAAATGACCAAACCCAATATTAAAAAATTGACATAACCCAAGAAGAAGATAACACCCTAACCAAGAATGAACTAAATAACCTTAAACAAAGAAAAATAAATAACCTAACACAAAATGAACTAATAAACATAACCGAAAAATTGAAAAATTGATCAAATGCCATAATCCAAAACAAACTAATGAGCAAATGACCAAAATGAACCAAAGTACATAACCCAAGAAAGGCATAAAACAAAAATAAACCAAATAAACTAACACAAAATAAACCAAATAGATGTATATAAAAAATAGATAACCCAAAAATTTACAAATTAAACTTACCAAAAAAGACCTAAAAAATGAACAAAATGACATAACTAAAAATAAACCAAATAACCTACTCCCAAGTAAACCAATTTTTCATAAAAAAAAATGAACAAATGGGAAAATTAATTTACCGAAAATTTCATAAACATAAAATGAACCCAATAAAATAACCCAAAATAAAACAAATAACCAAAATAAAATATGACATATCCCGAAGATAAACCAAATAACCAATCCCAAAATTAACCAACTTACACAACCCAAGATGATTAAAATACCCTAAAAATGGTATAAATAACATAACCCTAAGAAAAATAAACAACCTAATTGAAAATTTACTAATTAACCTAATAAGAAAATGTAAAAATTAATCAAATTACCTAATCCAACACAAAATAAGGGACGAGTGACCAAAATGGACCAAATAACATAACCCAAAAAAGATATAACCCAAAAATAAACACAATGAAATATCTGATTAATTAAATAAAACCCCCACCCAAAATGAATCAAATAAACAAACCAAAAAATTTGAAAAATAATCTAAATGATTGACCTAATGACCAAATTAACAAATTACCAAACAACCTAACAAAAAAATGAACCAAATAAACAAATCACTGAAATAAGTAAGAAAAAAATGACCAAATAACGTAAAAAAATAAAATTGGAGTGAAATGAACATACATATAAATATATATCATTTCCATGTTTAACATGATAATTACTATATATTTATTATGTTATGACAGTGGTATTAAATTTTTAATTAAATGTATAATTAGTTTCTTCTTCATTTTATGCATTTCTTCAATAGATAAAATTTCGATTCATTATAGTTTTATCAATTTCATATTTTTAATAATGTTATTTTATAATAATAATTTTCATTTTAATCAAGAGGCATTTGGAAATAAAGGCACTATTCCCCGAGAAAAAATATTTTTCTTGAGTAGGAGCAAAAGGATGGAATTGTTATAAATGCATAGACATAAGAAAAGAATTTAATTTTTTTATTAATATTTGAAATTCTGAAATTTAATTCACAATCAAATATATTGTCTATTTTTTCAACAGTGTTTCCTAGAGGCCCTCAGTGAGAAAGAATATGAAAAATTCAAGAAAAATGATCATTTGAGATAGTTATTAGGTGATAAGCATGGGGAGACTATGATATAGACTCAAGAAATACATAAAACCCACTATTGTTAGCACTAATTGGGTTCCTCTCAAACCTCTCAAACCATAGAGCTATAAAAACTCTTGATAATGTAGATGATCCCAAAAAATATCTAAATATGATCATGAAAAAGTTAAACTACTCACCAAACAGTTCTTAAAATCTATGTCTGTTATATGTTCATCACATCTATCAGGGGATACAAATATTTTTGATTCATGTATAGAAACAAAACAATCTATATACAATGCTCTGACTGGTATAAATTAGGTTCCCAATAGTGTCCAATCTGATGATATTTCTGGTGGTGGTGATGATGATGATGATGCTGGTGATGAATGTAATGGCACTGGTGGTGATGAGGGAGATATTGATCCCCTCCATTTTTGAGTTTACATTATAGTAACGTGGTTGAATGATGTTTAATGATTAAAACTAATTGTTTAAGAGGGTTATATATATATATTATAGTATTGTAAATGGTTAAAAAACAATTGATAACATGTTGGTTAAATGATAAATATATAATAAGTGTACAACATTAGATATAAACCATGGTTTGTATGTTGTTTATAGGTTCTCGCATTGTTTGTGTGATGGGTTTGGATGGGCTATAACTGCCTATTGGGGATAGGTATCTATACCAACGATTCAATGGATTGCTGGTATATCCTGTATAAGGGACAATCTAAACCCATGGTTATCCTAACTGTGGGTATAGAAATATACCCATGGTTTAATGAAAACCTTGGTTATTATGAATACATCATAGTTCATACTGATGGATTAATAACCTTTGATACATAGAAACTTAGGTATATCCTATACATATGGTTTAATCAGATATACCCATGGTTCTAATCTTTGGGTATTGGTTATCTTTCCAGTATTGAAACATGAAATCTCAAATTTATTCTCCATAGTGAGCTAATAAAATGAATTTTATCTCATATAACTACATGGAATAACCTGTGTAATATATAAATAAAGGGGTGAGCTAAAAATCTTAGAAAGGGAACAAACATGATATGGTGAAAAAAATGCGAGTCAAAGGTATAACATTATATAATAAAAGAAAAGTAACATGAGCAGTGAAATGAAATCATAACATTAAGTGAATGGTATCATAATACCATAGAAACATGGGAATTTTTTTAACGACATAGAACATGGAAAAAACATAAGGTAAGGCCAACTATCCATATAACACCACGTGGTGGGCATAGTCCTGTAATGGATTAGGTTCACTCCCTAATCCCATACATGATGTCTTATGAGACAAAACTTTACCCAATGCATTGGAGGGATATATATTTCTAGTTCTACCCATACAATTAATTTCATATACCTGAATATAAATTTCACATAAGGATGTCAATCATATGTTAGAAACTATATAATTAACCATGGAATTATATGTGTTTCATATCATGTCTCATAGCATAATTAAAAGAGATTCCTTAAACAAGAAATTTGAGATATGGTCATAAGGAATGTATTAACACATCAATGTGAGGGATATTAAGCTAGGTATATATGTGAGAGACACATATATAGAATATTTAATCATTCCATAACATTAAAGGGAGATAAAGTGACTTAGAGAGAGAATGTTCATAACCTAAAGAAAAAGGTTGGTTAGAAAGACCCCTTACCTCGAGTTTGATTTGTCACATGTGTTCTTTATCACCTTTAATAAAAAACTTATGTTAAATATTTAATTTATTAATATAATTTGTAAATTTTATTATTCCATTTATTTTATTCATTACCATGTCATATTTTATTACAATACTAGTTAATTTCATGCTAGATGCATTAACGATAAAAAAATCATATGTTTAAAATGAATTTGGTATGTGGAATAAGGTCAAAGTGACCATTAATTCAAAATTTATATAAATTTAACCATGAAATAATTATCATATTTATAAATTAATTATAAATTATAAACCATCCATGAAATATGATTATGAAAAATGAACGGAATTACAATAATGGAGACGGTCGGACCTACGTACGCATGAGTAAAATTACAATTTTTTAATGATCATGATTGAAAGAACATAAGTTTTATTTTATTTATAAATAATGATAATTATATCATAAATATAATACTATTTATTGAAACAAACTTATATAAACCATCCATGTGATGTGGTGAAAATTGAATGAAATCGCTTTGCGAGCCGGTGGTCCTCCGTAAACATGAACGACGTTATCATTTATTTAAAGGATGGCAAGGTAAGAAATTATAAGATATATTTATTTTAATTTTATTATTATGCTATAAATATAATATATAATTGTCAAATTAATCCTAATTACCTTCAATGTCATGTAAAAGTGAAAAATCAATCACATCACTTCGTGTGGTAGTAGTGAGCCATACACATAAGCGTCATTATTATATTCTCTACATAATAGATTGTAAATAGGTATATATATTATTATAAACAATAAATTATAATTATATAAAAAATATAAAATATAAATATAATATATATCATTTTATCATACCATGAGAAGTGGTGATGGAAAATTATTTACATCGATTAGCGAGGTTGTAGTATGTTGTAAACAAAAAAATGTTTTTTTACCATTTAAAGAAGGAGAAGAAGGTTTTTGGTAATGAAAATTAAATAAAAATATATTATTATATGAAATATATTGAGTTTATTATATTAGTATGGTTTAAAAATATAATAGTATGGTAATTAAAAAAATATCACATCTTCTTCAAACAACTTATGTTGGTTTTCACCAGAAGGATTCCAAGGTTATACTTATGAAAAAAGTATTCAGTGATGATGGGATGGAATAAGGGAATTGATTTAGGAAGGTATTTTTTGATCCAATGGGGTTTTTAATTGTGTAAGGAAGAGGAGAGTGGGTGGCCTTTTATTAGTGGGGGAGAGGGCACACTTGGAATTTTTGAAAAGAATGAGTCCCACTCACATTTTTGAAATGTGAAGTGGATAAAAATGGACAATTTTAGAAATATATATTATATAATGTCTAAATATTACAATAAAATACGAAATAGACATGTTTTGGATCATTTTAAACCCTTATAATTTCAGTTTAACCCCTAGTAAACATATTTTTACCTTAAGCGTGATAAATAATTCATTCAATTTTCACAATTAATTATAGAAAAAAACAATTTTACCTTATTAGAAGATATAAATTATTATTATTATAAATATAAAATCCATTTTTCCAAATTAAACTCACATAAGTTTTTGAATTTAATTTAAAATTAATCCCGTTGATGTGTTAAAAAAAACGGATTTTCCAAAGAAAATGTTTAAAAATTTTAAAAATATTTTATATTAAAATTCATTATAAAATATATTCTAATAAAATCAATTAGGTAAAAATAAATATAATTTAATTAATTTATCTTTAAAATAAATTTGAAATGCACTTTACATTTGTAAATAATTTAAACAAAAATATAATTTTTAATAAAAATAAATATTTTTCACTCTTCAAAAAAAAATATTTTCATAAAATTATCCAAATTTCAACCAAATTTAATATTTAAATTTATATTGAAAAAAATTTATTTATTCAAATTTAGTTTCTAAAAATGGTAAAAATTAATTTTAGATTCTTCACGTAAACCCCGATTAATATGCCTTTCAGATAAATACAATTTTCCAGAAAACACTTATTTCTATTTCAAATGGATCTTATTTTATCTATAATAAATATAAAAACATTTAATTTTTTTTATTAATGTTTAAAATATATGTTTCATAATTTAGTTTGTATTTTTCATATCTTTAAATTTAACAACTAATTTATATTGGTCATTTTAAATAATAATGTTTTAATAGAGTATCACATTATTTTAAACCCAATATTGCATGAATCCAAAGATATTGAAGATATTTAATTTATTTAAAAATAAATATATTATAAAATTTTTTGGTGTTAAATTCTCTTCTAATATTTGTGTTTCTTGTCATATACTCTATCCAACACGATGTTCTACTTTTAAAACCACGATGTGTCACAGACTGTCATAAGGCATACATTACCCCATCTAAGGAAAGGAAAATAATCTAAGAATAAATTTTAGGGAAATATATGTATAATTTTGTATCATTCCATGAATTTAAAGAGATATAAAGCGACATAGAGATATAATCATCATAACCCGAAGAAAAGGGTGGGTTAGAAAGATACCTTGCCTCAAGCCCGATTTCTCCCATGCATAATTTATCTTCCCAACGAATAGGAATATTTTAATAATTTATTTAATTAATAACCCTTTTCATTTTTATTATTACATTTATTTTATTTTTTACCATGTCATATTAAATTACATAACTATTTAATTTCACATTGGACGTTTTAATGATAAATGACTCATATATCACAGATCACTTTGGTAAGTTGACTACGGTCAAAGAGATTATTATTTAATCATATCCAGAATTTTATTAATTTAATAATTATAACATTATTAAAAAAATTATACTTTTTAAACTAACAATGAAATATGGTTATGAAAAATGAACTACATTATAATCCTAGAGGTGGTTGGTCTTACGTACGTAGGAGTAATGTTTCCAATTTTCAGAGATCATGATAGAAATAAGGTATGTTTTATTTTATGTTTTTGGGATTATAATTATATCATAAATAACATTTTTTTAAATACCCTTACACATAACGTTCATGTGATGCTGTAATAAAACTGAATCTGATCGCTTTGTATATCGATAGTCCTCCGTACACAAGATTGAAATTATCATTTATTCAATGGATGATAATGTAAGAAAGTATATGATATATATCTTTGAAATAATTATTAATATTTAATTAATATAATATATGAAAATAAAACTTATCTATATTAAATTTCATGAAATGTGTCAGTGAAAAATGAATCACATGGCTTTGTGAGGTGGTGGTCCTCCATACAGATGAGCGACGTTATCGTATTCTCTACGAAATGGAAATTAAGAAGGTATACATGGTATTATAATTACAAAAGTATAATTATGTAATAAATATAATATATAAATATTATATACATCATTATATCCAACCATGATAATAGGTGACGGAAAATTAATTACCTCAGCTCGTGAGGCGATAGTCCATCGTACACACGATCAACGAGTTTGATTCAAAATTTGCAGGAGGAGGAGATGGTTATAGTCAATTAACATTAATTAAAAAAATATATTTATATGAAATATATTGAATTTATTAAACAAACATGGTTTAAAAAATATTAAGGAGGTTTATTAAGAAATAAAATTAAATGCCTGGTTAATGATGTTTCCACCTCATTTGAAAACATCATCAGGTTTTCCCCAAAACCATTTATAGGTTGGATTTATGACCAATCTAAGGATTATTAGATGAGGGGTGGAATTAAGGAAGTTATTTTAGAATATATTCGATTGTTCAATTGGTTTTATAAGTGTAAATAGGAGATAAGAGTGGGGTACCCTTTTATAAGTTTGGGAGATGAAACACTTGTAATTTTTTAAAATAAAGAATTATCCCCAACTTTTTACCATGAAAGAAGGAACTAAAATAAAAAGTTTCTTAACATTATAGGATATAATTAAAAAATATTAACATTAAATATAAATTCGACAGTATTTGGGTAATTTATAAACCTTATCTTGTTTGTACAACTCGCTAATAATTATGTTTTTACCTTAACCCTGGAAAATAATTTTAATGTTTTTACTATTTATTATGCTAAAAAATTATGTTTAAATTATTAGATAATATAAATTATTATGTTTAAAATTATGGAATCTAATTTTTTCAAATTAAACTGATATATTTAGAATAATTTAATTTAAAATTAAACCCACACACATGCTCAAAAAAAGGTTGCAGGAAATGAATTTTAAAGGAAAAGATGATCTCATATTAACTATAAGGAATGTAATAATAAATAAATGAATTTAGATTAATATTTAATGGTATAATATATACATTTAATTTAAATAATTATTTTTTATGTGTTATTTTAATTATTTTAAATGGAGAAACATTATTCACTTTAAAATAGTTTTTTTTAAAAACAGTGTCTTATTCCTAAAAAAATTATAATAAAATGTTTAATTAAGATGATTAAAATTTAATTAATTATATTTCATATGACTAAATAATAATTATTTTAATTCTAAAAAGAATCAAAATAAAAATTGGTCTTATTTTATTAAAATAAATGATAATTTTATAAAAATCATTATTTTTTTACTATTCACAGAATAATAAATATTTTCTAAAAATTTATAATATTTAAATTCATTTAAATATTGATAAGATTATATAATAAAATAAGTATATTTTATAAATTATTTGTTTTCTAAATTAGGAAAAAATTATATTATCTCCTCATAGAATTTAGTAAAAATTAGTTTTTTGATGAAAAAGTATTTTCGATGAATAAAATGACTGAATAAAATTTAATAATTAGTAAATAAAAATTTGTAAATAAATTAATTTTATGTATTAAATTGATATACCTTTAAAAAATTATTTAATCTTATTAATACCCTTAACTTTAATGGCTACTTTATAAGGGTCTTATTTAAATAATAATTCAAATAATATATCATGGTTTCTTAAAAATCGGTGTTTCTTGTTATTAAAACTATAAAATAAATTGAATTTATTTTTTATAAAATTTTATGAATTCATTTGGTTTAAAATTACCATATAGTCATATTATTTAGTGCTATATACAGTATTAAAAATAATGTTATTCGGTAAAATATCTGGGCATTACATTCTACCCCTTAAATAAATTGTACCCTCACAATTTAAGCTTTTTCTCGGTAATCAAGGGTTTGACATTTTAAAATACCATTGTTGTAAAACCACATCATAAAAAGGGTTTATAAAACATAATATTGGTAATTCATAAAGGTAACTATGAATTATTTCTTGAATAACTTTTACTAGGTTTCTTAATATGAGAATATTGGTTGGAATTGAAGATATGAACCTGGGAGAAAAGGGTAATTTTTTTGGAGAGTGATATAAATCATTAATCCCATAGAATTGAATGATCAATATAATGTTAAGGAGTTGAAAACCATAATTCCAAGATTAGTTAAATGATCATTCATTCCTTATATATATGAATGTAATAAGATAATTTTTTTTCGATATCCATTTCCAAGGGTTATGAAAATCCATTACCATCTAGACTAAGAAAATAATAAAATATACATACATGACAAGTTTAATTAATTAATTAATCAATTTCCACCATATTAATATCTTTTTTGTCTAAATGATGAGTATTAAATATACATTTTTCATATCGTACTCAAATTATCTTCTAACAAATCACATAACACCCAAAATAATGAAAAACTATTCCCCCTGTCTAAACTAAAACCAAATTAGTTAGAAAATGTTATCTAATATAATGCCTTAATCTATAATAACTCAATAATAACTCCAAAAGTTCATCTTAATCGATTACATAAGTTTCTATGTAGAAAAACATATAACTTACATCTCTGTAAATACAATTGAATTCTCCCAAAACATTCTTTGATGTTAAACCAAAAGGTTTTATATAATTTATCTTAATAAAATGTATCTCAAAATATATTTATTCACCGAAAAATTTAATTAAAATTATGATCAACCTTAAACTCATAATCCCATGATAGTATCCAAAACTCTTATATTAATCTATCATGAAGACATATATTTTTTCAAAATTAACAAAATCCTTAGATGTTTCTGGATTTTTATGACCAAAATGTCATTATTAAAAATAATTTAACAACGTAATTATTTAATTCCAAAACATATGTACTTCAACCCTTTTACATCGATGATCGGTATAATATATGTCGTTACATGGTCTAAGAGTCAATCCTTATATTATGACACTGACTCGAATAACGCCTAGGTCCCCCACAAATAATTCATTGAAATCCTCAACAATTCATTGCTCTATGACGTTAATTTACACCATGATAACATCTTCCCCTCCAATTGAGATTTTCTTCTAGGTTATTCTTCACTCATTATTGAAATATAAGAAGATGAATCTTATTTTCTCTATGATTATTACTATATAAAATTTAATAAAAGCCTATATTCTCTTATTTTACATGTTATAAATGTCATGAATGTTCATGTTGTTAATCATATATCATGATTTATTATTAGGAATAATCACAATATATTTCTATCCAATAATCATCTATATTGAGTTCTTATAGTAAATGAATATTCTGTGACATTGGTTATTTTTATTCATTCTTTTCTTTCCTGCCATCAACTAAAAATATTAAAAGAAATAGGATGATAATATAAGTAAGTACCATAGGTAAATTTATATACCTTTAAGGAAAAATTATAAATTCAAGTATATCTTGACATGTGAGTCTCTAGGATTCAATCTAGTCTATCAATAGTATTGTTTCCTATTATGTTTTATAACCTAACAATTTGTTCAAGTCCTCTAGAATGTTTTGTAATGAGTTTTTAAATTTCCAAAATATATCCCTTTGGAGTGTCAAATGTTGTTCTTGGTAAGGTTCGTTTTCATCTACCAAGTAACACTTGATTTAATCCCAAATTACATTTTTATGATTTATTAACCCTAGGTAAATCAATTCCAAACCCACATCCAATTGTAGAATCTAGATAATAATGGAATTTCTTGGAAACCTCTCACTCTATACTTAACCAAGATTGTTGGGTATTCTGAAATACATAGTCTTATCCTTAAACTTATCCCTAGTGTTATCGGAAAAGTTTTCACATCCTTTTTTCCAATGTTTAAATGAACTATTTATCTGATTCTAGCTATAGTTACCCATGACTTTAACACATAATATTGTATTATTTTTAAACTTAAATATATAATAATCAAATCCTAATGATTATGAGGTTTAGTTTATTTAGAATACTAGGTTTATAATACATCAAATGACAAAAAAACATGGAATAACAATTTTATTCTCAATAACGACTTCTTAAAATCCATTTGAGATCCCAAAAATTAAAGGGTTAACATGGGGAATATATAAATAAAAGGGTGAACTAAAAATCTAAAGGAATAATCATGATAAAGAAACATAACATGTGAGTCAAAGGTAAAACATGATATCAAAAAAATGAGATACATGACTAAAAAAAGGGGGAATAAATTAAATAAAAATTTATAATAATAAAATGGTAACTAGTGAAGGTTTAAATGAGATAAAAATGATGTAAAAATAACTCAAGGATACCAATAATGTTAACATCACATGGTGGGTAGAGTCCCGTAATCAATTTGGTTCACTCACTAATCTAATACAATGCGTCTCTTGAGACATAAACATTAAAAAATTATTTGAAGGGGTATATAATTCCTGGAAAAACCATAAAATTCATTCCATGTACAAGAATTTGAATTCCACATAAGGATATGAATTTTAATACTTAAATATAATAATTTCCCTAGAAAATAGATGGGTTGTATAATGTTGTCTCATAATAATATAAAAATAGATTCCTTAATGATGTAATTTGAGAGATGGTAAAAAGGAATTTATTACCCCATAAATGGAAGTAAAAATAATATAGTTATTGATTTTATATACATAAATATTTAATTTATAATCATTCAAAATATTAAATATAGATATTGTGAGTGAGAGAGAGAATGGTCATATCCCGATGAAACAAGTCAGTTAGAAAGACCCCCTACCTTGATCCTGATTTGTCACATAACTTATTTATAATAAAGAGTAATAAACTTATTTAATTATTTACATTATTAAGAAACTTTTTAAATTTTATTATTCTAGTTATTTTATTTTTACAATGACATATTCAATTACATAACCAATTAATTTCACATTAGATGTTTTAAGAATAAACGACTAATATGTCAAATATCACCTTTTTAAGGTGACTAAGGTAAAAGTGATTATTATTTAATCATATTAATAATTTAAATAACTATATTATTAAGTAATTTATAAATAAATCATAATTTTTAAAAATTTAATGAAATATTTTTATGAAAAATGAACTATGTAACAATCATAGAGATGGTAGGTCGTAAGCACATATGAGTATTATTTCCAATTTTTAAAGATCATTATGGAAAGATGTTAGGTGTTATTTTATCTTTATAGTATGATAGTTATATAATAAATATAATATTATTTATTTAAATACCCTTATACATACCATCCATGTGATGTGATAATAAAAACAAACCACATCACTTCACGAGGCGGTAGTCCGCAATACTCACGAATAACATTATCATTTTCTTAAAGGATGGAATGTTAAGAAATTATATGATATATTTATTTTCTATAATTATTAATATGTTATTAATACCATATATCAAAATAAAATTAATACTTATTACTTTTCGTGTAAAGTCTATGTGAAAAATGAATCACATCACTTCACGAGGTAGTAGTCTTCCGTACACACAAGTGACATTATTGTATTCTCTACGGAATGTAAAGTAAGAAGTTATATGTGATGTTTTAATTAAATAAGTATAATAATATCATAAATATAATATATAAACAATATATACATCATTATAACTTTATATGATAAGCGGTTATGGAAAACAGATTATATCAGTTCATGAGGCGATAATCTATTGTACACACGATCAACGATATCATTTATCATTTCAGGGGGGAGGAGATGATTTTAGGTCATAAAATTAACAAAAAAAATAACTACATGAAAATATTTCTGTTATTATATCATCATGTTTTAATAATATTTTAATTAGGTGGAAGAATAGATAATATAAAGTGCCCGGTTAAGGACGTTTCCTCTTTTTCGAACAACATCTTTAGGGTTGCAATGTAAGGATATATTTATGAAAAAAAGGATTATAAGAATATGGTAGGGAATTAAGTAATTAATTTTTGCATTTATTCTAAAAACTAATGGGTTTTTTATGTGTAACTAGGAGAGGACATGGGTTACCTTTTATTGGTAGGGGAGAGGAAACAATTGGAATTTTTGAAAAGAAAGAATCAAACAAACATTCTTACCATGAAAAAAGATCCAAAATGGACCATTTGAAAACCAGATAAGATATAAGGTTTAAATATTACTTTATAATATGAATTTTACATGTTTTTGTTCATTTTTAAACCTTATATTTTTAGTTTAACCCCCTTGAAACCCTTTTTACCATAATCACGATACATAATTTCTACTGCTTTCACTATTACTTATGGTAAAAAATCATGTTGAAATTATTAGATAATATATATTATTAGGATTCAAAATATTTTATTCAATTTTAAAAATTCGACTCATTTATTTTGAATAATTTAATTTAATATTAAACCCACTGATGTGTCAATAACATAAGTTTCCAAGATATGTATTTTTATTGAAAAGATAATGTCGTATTAATAATATGACAAGTAATCATAATCAAATGAATATATATATATATAGATATATATATACATTTCAGTTAAATACTTTCTCATTATAGATTAGGTTAACTATATAAAATGGGGAAATCTTATGAACTTTTTAATAAATTTAAGAAAAAAAACTTCTTGAAACATAAAAATAAACTCAAACTAAAGTCTATTATAATGATGATATAAATGTAATTTTTTTAATATAACAAAATAATTATTATCTAAAAATTAATAAAAATTAAATGAATAATGGTATTTAATTTAATAAAAGAAATGAAAATTTTATAAAAATCAGTAATTTCTCATTATTCACTAAATATTTAATATTTCATAAAAAACAAAAATATTTCACCCAATGATAATATAGATATGATGATTTGAAAAATAAAGTCCATTTTATGAAATAAATATTCTAATATTAGAAAAAAATTATATTATTTAATGACATAAAGTAGTTAAAATAATATTTTTCAGAAAAGTTATTTTCAAAAAATTAACTGACTTTTCTTAAAATTTTGTGATTAGTTAATAAGAATTTATAAATATGATTACATTTATTAAAAAATTAATATACATTTTAAATAGTTTTTAATCCTTTTCATTTACACCAATTTAAAGGTTAGTTTATAACAGTCTTACATAAATAATAATGTTAATAGTATATAACGCTTCATTAAAACTCGGTGTTTCATGTTAGAAAATATATCAATGAAATTTATTTTTTTAAAATTTCATAAAATCTTGGGGTGTTTAATTACTTTTAAATCTATTTTTTTATTTTATATATTCTATTGAACAAAATATTATTCATTTAAAATATCGGGGGGGGGGGGGGGTACATCAGCCATGTGTTCCTCGCTAACATGTTTTTTTGGGAAAAACACCCTCTAAGAGTCCACTGTGTGTAAATTTCCTTACCAATATGGCTAGAATAGAATATAAAATCACATAACCTAAAAGATATAATATATCTTATAACCACACTATGGTAATTATCCTAGTCATTGGTTCAACTACATCTATCATCTCTCGGACACCCAATTGCCAGTATTAAGGACTATGTGGCCTATAAGAACATAGAAATTCAATAAGACATTCATTTATTTATTTCCATTAAATATTATTATTATATAAACTACCAATAAGGTTCATGTACTATAAGAATATACCTTCCTTAAATTATCATATTTCTACCATTCAATCAAGAACTATCCTTAGGTATTAAGACATTTCTTTATTCATTATCATTTTATAATTTTAGGTTATATAGGGATCATCCCAAGACATCATAAAAGTAATTTTTAAACTATGCATAACCAACATCCACAAGTATTGAGGAATGGAATAAAAAAATTAAACCTATCTATCCCCCATTTTATGTATAAAATTATAAATAAAATAACCCATCATCCAGCACAACATTTGGAAATCCCAACTTCAACCCATTCCACCAGACTTGTTTCCATCCCCAACACTGCAATGCCTATCACCATGCATCTATCCCACCATCACTGGTTTCAAAAAATGTAATAAACCCAATCCTCAACACCCATGTCTTGTCAACCATAAGCCATTCCATACTGACATCACATTTCATAACAAGGTTCACATCTAGATAAATCCCACAAAGGAGTAAGGGAACAAGACATAGTCAACATTTCATCTAGGAACTAAAATCCATGGAATCTAACATTTACAAGAAATGATATTTCTCATCCCTAAGCATTTATCTAGATTAAAAAACTGGTTCAATACATTTAGTATTAATAATTTCACATTTCAAAGGTTACAACCACAAGTAACTTAAGGTAAAAACTCAATAAATATAGATCAATTAATCATTTTTAATCATAAATTTCAGTTTCCGCAAACTATAAGGATTTTTTTTCATTCATACATTCACTTTTATTTTTTCATCAAGAATAATTTCCATATTCATGATGTTTATACATTTTCATTAGTACAAGAAATAATTATTTTATTTAATCATGCATCAAAATTCACATTAATCTCTATCAAATGAAAGAAGAATGATTCATTTAAACATGGTAATTTAATTATTAATCCAAAAACAATACCACATTTATGTTATTCAACCATTTTAACTATACAAAACATGCTAGAAATGTATAAACAAGAGATAAAACTATCTATTAATTTAAGAAGAAAATTGTTATCATGTTGGAAACACATGAGATCTATATAACTATAAAAAAAAGTTCACTAATTAATCTTATATAATCTTTATTAATGTTTATTCCACTATCATCCAAAGGGATAAATCGTGATAAATTTATTATTTCATATAAAATAATTGGGGAAATAGTGGATCCCCTCCTATGATTTATAATCTCTATGTTCTTTTAATAATAACTAATTAATGAAGTTTAATCAACATTGTAAGAAACCCCACCAAGACGAAGGAAGGATAATAGGAACATAACATCCAAAATTTTCCATAAAACAAATTATAAAAACCAAAAAGGCGGTTTACCAATATGAAAATGTTGATAAAAGAAAAATTGAACAGGAGAATAAGAAGAAAATTGGAACCTTGAAACAAAATTATCTGAATCTCCATGGATCAGATTGTAAACATATGTAAATGATCATTGGTCTCTAATGGAGGGTAGAACAAAAATTCCCCAAGAAAACATCCATCAATAGAGCCTAAACATAAGGAAATTATAAACAAAACCTATGTTTTCTGAAGGCATCTGGAAATAGAAGGAATGATCAAAAGGGGTGAGAGAATAGATTAATAGATGTAAATAAACAACATTAAAATGAAATTATGACAACTATTAACTCCCCATATAACACCCTTTTCAAACTAGTCATGACCCACAATGATTTGGTACTACTTCAACCATTTTAAAATGATCATTAATATCACCCTGAATTCCACCATAGCTTGGCCATGGTTGTGGTGGTTCTTATGATTTCCACCACAAAACAACTTCCCTTATGGCTTGTTACCCATATCCAAACCACTTTACCTTCAACATTACTTCCAAAATGGCTTAGAAAACTATTTCCAGGATTCCTATTTCAGACAAGAGGACACCCTCGGTGAAACACATGGAACCAGACCATTTTGAGTGGTTCCAAGATATTCATTTCATATAAAGGGACACCAAGGCCCAAATGACCTCCAACACATCTTCTAAATCTATGTTACTTTCCATCGTTAGGGAAGAACCACACATCAAGCTCAAAATGGCCTCCACCACATTCACCACTTGAGAATATTGACCCTTGAAAATCAAAAACAAATCTATGGTCTCTAACACACCTTGAAATTTCCTGTAATATCCTCCTTGATAAACACAATACTTGAAAAACTTTTATATAAATGGAAATAAGTTCCAAATTATTACATATAAGTTTGTTTATAAAAATATTGTTGACTCATATTCAGAAAGAGGTTTGAAAATGAATAAGTAAAGAAATATTTGATGTAGATATTAAATTTTAGGGCATGAATTTGAATTTTAAGATCGTTTTTATTCCTTTGTTTTAGAGAAAAAATGCCAATATAAAGGGGGAGTAGGAGTGATGTAAATATTTTGTTTCTACAATGTGAATTTATGAAGATAATATGTACTGATTTAAGAGCATGAGAGATCGTTTTATTGTAGCGTTGGATAATGTTTCATCATACAGAAATGGTATCAGACGAAAGATAAAATATAGAGTGGTATCATATGGATATGTAATGTACATTGTGTATCAAATAATGGTGTACCAGATGAATAATACTAGACAAAGTACACCAAACAATGAACTATGATATAGATAGGTGATCAGATGGATTGATTTGTATGAAACATTTAGAGGGATGTTATTTCTCATTGCTCTGTTAGAAATTGAAGGGGGTAGATAAAAAATTAATCAAAAGAAATTGAGAATAATTTTCTAGATGCACAATGAACACGTATTTAATCTTGTGGGTGAATGTTCCTTTTTAGTTGAAAAAATTATTTCTATCATTTTATCTATGTGTGGAGTACATGAACATTTAAAGGACTATAGTGATATGAAATTGACTGCTATTACAAGATTGAAGTAAATAAAAAAAGATTGTTTTCTAGTGGATGTATAGTCTTGGATTATTTCCAAACCATGATAGATAATATCTACTCTTATTTAGTATTGAACCTTGTAAATACATGTGCTCACATGGGTGTTCTTGTTTTTTGTTTTCAAGAAGATTTATTTCTTACTAGTTGGAGGTGACAATTTTTTTTAATATGAACCCATAACAAGAGAAGATAATTGATTAAGACCCCTATTAGTGATCACATTGATCCTTAATTATATTTTTAGGTGGACCATATGTGTGTCAAAGTATTATTTTCATTTATTTTACTCTCACTTCTATTTTGATCGATACTACAGATTTCAATTCATTTATCACCAAATCCATAGTCTATGGAATATAAATTTTAGAAGAGAACTTTCATAGGCCACTATATTGAAAAATATAGAGAGAGGATAGATGAGGTCAATTGTGGTGTATTGTTGTGATATAATTGTATGGCATGGTCATTTTTTATTGGACCTAGTCTTGTTATAAATAACACCAAATAACATTATCCATGTATTGTATTTAGTGTACTATTCACATGTTTGTTTTAATTTTTTTCAATAGAGAGAAATTTTCTTTATCTGGAATATGGGTCTCATGGTTTTTGACAGAGTCAAAAAATTATATTCGATAGAGATATATTAATTCATTAATTACTACATCACAGTTGGTGATCTTGATTCTCTTTTCATCAGATGTAGATATAAATAAGTTTCCTTAAGTTGTTAAAGATTATTAGTAAGTATCTCTAGAAGAGGTTATGAGATTAAATATGAGGTGAGATATTGAAGTTGATATTGATATATATCTATGTGTTTCACTTTTTATTATGGTAACTTATTATATGAAATTGATAGATCGTCAGGAGTTGAGAATTTAAATTAATAAATTATTCCAATAAGTATTTATTCAACATAGTATGTCACCATTGGTTACTCCAGTGATTTTCATAATGAAGGTTAATGGGATAATGAGGTTGTGTATATATTACAACCAGTTGAATCAATTAATGATGAATAATCACTATTATATTCCAAGGATATATGATTTTTTAACCAACTGAGAAATATAAGTTTTTTAAAATATTTATTTATTATCCATATATCACTAGGTGATGGATAATGATGAATTCATTCCTAAGAGTATATTTTTGTTTCAATATAAGAATTTTGATTTTTTTTAATAATACCATTCAGAGTCATGAATTCACATAATATGTTTGTGGGTATTATAAATTGGGACTTTAAAGGCTATCTTGATGATTTTTTAGTAGTATTCATTGATAATATCTTAATTTATTCAAATATAGAGTAGGATCATATAGTGATTTAGGTTTACAAGGGTATTTAGTGGGAGATACTCTGGGGGTATATCAAGGTTTGAAACTCATTCCTAAAAAACCACTTTTTCTTATGAACATACGCACCCTTAAATGATGTTGACCTCAAGAATAATAGTGTAAAATTTAATTTTTTTATGATGATGATCCTATTGACATAATATCTATATTTTACATAATATAATTAATTCAATTTTTAATCTACCCTACTTAAGAATCTATTTCATGTAGATAATATGTAATGTATGCAGACATGATACACGATTTTAATGTTTTTGTCTACACTGGGATACATATAAGGGGTATACGATGGTAATGTGTTGATCTACCAAAAACTACTAAATCTATTATTCATTGGTGGGTTTAACTATACTAGGATAGTATACTACCAACAAAAGGAAACTCCATAATTCCTCTATTTATAATCAGTACTCACGAAAGGAAAATAAAATTTCACACAATCTAATACACATATTGAACAATATCACCATTGTTTTTGGATGCATGCTAATTGATCTCTTTTGGATGCTTATCCATCACAAGAAAATATTGACCATCACCTTGAATGTTTCCCTCCTATAACATGAAATTCAATAAATCTATATGGTATAACCCCTTTCTCATTTTGATCCATCTACTAATGAGTTCCAATATTCTCTTCACTTTCTCTATGTGTTTCCCACATTTTTATAATATTAAGCTCCCTTACTTATCATGATAGAAATTATCTCTATACATATAAAATTTTCTTATCTATAAATTTCTTCTCTCTTATCTTAGAGAATTTATCAAAGTCACCCTTGATTAATGACTTTAATTCCATTCATTTATGTTGGAAAAAATCAACCCATTAATATTTTTCCATTAAAAGAAAAAAAATTCAATTAAAATCCCAAAATGTCTCCAAAATGGCTTGAAAATAGAATTAAATGATTTCAGGGTAAATATTTCAACAATGATGTTGGAAAACCCAACATGGATTGGTATCCTCATGGAAAACATTTTATTTCAAAGACCATGAGCTTCAAATAGTATCTATTAAACAAATATCACCATTTCAAGATTCAAATATCTTCTATATAAACTATACCATGACACAAAAAACTTTTAAAAGTGTCATAAACCTTTCAAGGTTTAATTATTTTGTTCCATGACATTTATAATTATAGGTTTGTTATTTTCCAAAAAACTATAAAATCCAATAGTCTCTGATATACTTTCTATAGTATGATCTATATCTTCTCCACGTTTTAGTTAGTCATACATGAATCCCATCAAATCCCACCAAATAACCATTTTGGTCCTGATAATTGTTTATAATAATGTATTATATTCACTACAGTGGATGGAATTATTGGTTTGAATATTAGTATCCTGTTTTCAATTTAACATTTATAACCATAAAATCCACCTTAAACCATCAAATTGGATTGAGAAATTATTTTAATTTAAAATTTGACCATTTATTCACCATAATAAAACAACCAATGGTAAAAATGAATTTCCCTACTGAAATGACATGAACCATGAAATTACAAAACAATCTTAGCCATTTCAAGATCCCAAATATAAACCCATAAGACTTCTACCACTATAAAAACTATTTATATATAGTGTAGTTTACACCAAATCATTAAAATCTCTTCCCCATTATAAAAACATCATCATAATTCCAAAATTCGATTGTTTTTTTTTCAAAATTTATCTTATTCATTAAATGTCCTTAAAAAACTCTTACATTATAAATTTCTTTACCATATAATATACATTGGATGTCTTTACACAATAACAAAATTTTCCATTAACAAAAATTCAAGTGTAACTCTAGGAATACTATAATTATTTTACATTCCTTTAATTCTTTTATAGTGATAACATCATATGGTAACCACTCTAACTCTTTCATCATGACAAAAAATATAAAATCATGTATACAATTAATAATTCTTTACAACTAAAAATGTTATTGATAATATTAAAACACGATGGAACATTAATTTCTTATTGGACTATAAAACCCCCCTTTGTATTTTTTAGAAACACTCATCATGGTTCTAACACAAAAAAATTACCGGATTCTAACCTCATATTCATAATTCTTCTATCACCCCATTAACATTAAATACAAAGAAAATATAATAAATGATAATACGTGAAAAACATATACCTAGAGAGGTAAGTGATTTACATTTATATTTTAGGTTGAAATCATTCCACCCTGTAATATTTATGTCAAATACCTTACACTTTGATTCTAATTTATATGTTTTAAGGGATAATATTTTAATAAAATATATTTAGGCACTACTTCAATGAATATTACCCCATTATCATTGAAATATGGTATAACCAATATATTTTCTATCCTTTAATCAATATTTTACTTTAACAATGTTTAGAGAGACTAATCTCCAATTGTTCAATACAAATACCTAACAATCTTTCACTAAGCTTAGATTCTTTTTTAGATTTATAATTTTATTAAACCAATATTTTATAATTGAAAATTTCTTTTAAAATGAATACATTCTTTCTTATGAATTGATATTTTAGAAAATACATACACCATTTGGGTTATTTTTGACCATTATAAGTTACATCATGTTGATTTTATTAGATCGTTAAGCATTATAATCATTGATAATATTGTTATTTTACAGTGACTGTTATGACTAATATATATTAAGGTTTATGATAATGTCTAATTTACATATCCATAAGAAGCAATGGCCTTGACTTGGAGGATCATACCCTATAAAGACCATTTTAAAGACAATAAATGTTATATGGAGTCACTGTATCTTTCCATTGAACAATAATAAGCCATTAATAAATAACTAAAGAACATGTGAATCTATTTATGAGAGAAGTTCAAGATTATCGAAATCCCGAAGCAAAACGTGTTCGTTGAACCACCCCAAAAAATTGTCACCATCAAACACCATATATTTAGGGTATAAGCTAATGTAATAAGAGGTTATGTATCCTGAAACTATAAGCATGAATTTGTTTATTTATTTATTTATAATAAAATAACCATTATATTTATCCATTTTATTGTTTTATTTTATAAATGATAAAATAAGAAGTTTGATAAAAATTAGTTTTTAATAAGATGAAACACAAAATGTATTTTCAAGAAACATATAGTTTCAATCAAAACTCACTTTTTGATTAGTTAAAGAATTATTGAAATTAATATTATTTGTGTTAAATATTCTTATTAAATAAAGTTTTTTAAATATATATGATACTTTAATTTTATGATATCGAATGTAATTTTTATCATGTTTAGAGAACTGTCAGCGCTGTAAAAAACTCTATTTTTCAATAAACAAGGATTTTGAATTAAAATTATAAATTATTAACTTTATATAAGTATTATTATAAAATAAAAATGTTTTTTGAAATCATTAGGTTCAAATTATGAATTGGTGAATTTTTCATCATTTTCTAAGACAATAATTTTTTTGGGTAAAAATTAAACATAGTATAACTATAAGGTATATATTATGAAATACTAAAATTCCCAAAGTGATGTAATAAAAACATTAAATTTTATCCAAAACCATAATTATGTATGTCCTTTAAAATAATGTATTTTTAGGTTATTTGATTAATTTAAAAAAACATTAATGAATCCTCAAATAGCAATATCATATTTTATGGTTTTTAAATTTATATTGTAGGGAAATGAATTTATTCTACATAAATAAGGGTATTATTTTCATGAGTTCAGTTTCATTAGTAGAAACCATGGGTAAAACACATGGGTAGGTGTTTGATTTTTATTACATTTTTATATAGAGTCCAAAACCTATATTTATAAATTAATAAAGAGTTTCTGTAACACCCCATGATTTCATAGTATAATATCACTTTAAAGTAATTTAATATCATATATTTCATGCAACACTGACTTGTCTTTCATTATACGTAAGATTGAGTTTCTGCAAAACAACACATTAATATTATAATTATTTAAACTATTTATTTATTTATCAATTAAATATTGTATTATTAATAGTAAAAAATAAATTCCAAATGTTATTTATATTGTTTTCATATAAATAAAACTTTTTTATAATGAAATGTATATGTTTTTCTAAAATGGTTATATATTTAGTAATAATATTTTATTAAAAGAACTACTTTTTATGTCCTTTTGTGAACAATAATAAAATTAATTTTAGACACTACTAAAAATTGAATTTTGTAAAATCAACTTTATTTTTGAATTCAGAATATCATAATTAGCTTAGGGTGAATTTTTGGTATTTTTCTGAAATATTTGGATTTTTTATGAATAGTGAAGAACACTACGTTATTGTTTAAAACAAATTTTTTATTTATATAATTATTTTTAATTTAAATTTATTTTATAGAAAAAATGGATACATAATACCTATATCAGTCTAATGTTATTTGTTAGAGTCATTTTATAATAAAATTAGATATATAAAATTTTATTGAACTTTTTAACACCTTTTACTAACCTATTAGGCACATTTGAAAATGTTTCAAAAACATAATTTTACCACTTCTATGAATTGAATTTCAAAAATAAGACATACACAATTTTCATCAGTAAGTAAAATGTTGTTAAATAGGATGAAAATAATTTTTTGTGAATAGTTTTTTTTGGAATTTTATTTACCATGGTTTAAAGTAAATAGTATAATTAAAGGTAAAAATAATATTATAATTAACCCAACATATAATGCCCTAAACCCAGTTACCCAGAGTCAGTGCATTATTACATAACATTGGCATGATCACAAAAGATCAAGTCTTGAAAGACCGATTAGTTTAGTATCCTTGGAATAACTAGATACATTCATAAGTCTTACATTACATCCTAAAGTAAAAAAAACTACAACAAGATCTTGTATCCACACTCATATCCCCTTATACTATCCCTGTAGGTGATTCATAAAATACTTCTTCAAATCCTGAGAAAAATAAATCATTGAAAGGGGTGAGCACAAATTCCCAGTAAGGATAACAATATAGCAGAAACATTCATAAATAAGCACAAACATTTAAGTCAATGTATAACTAAAACAAAAGCCTTTTAAACATGAACATCATCATAATATGGAAAAGATAAAATGAAATAATGTCATTTAATTATTCACATGGATATTATACTAGTTGAATAATCACATGAAATATCAACAACCACTTTCATAATGATGGAATGCATAATACCAGACTATCATAACCACATAGTCAAGGCCTCGTGCCAAGACTACAAATAAGATTTTTTCAAGGCCTTGTTCCAAGATACTAGTTTGTCTTATTAGACCTACTGATGCATCGAGAAGCTATAGAGGGCTCCACTCGTCACTTACTAAGTCCAATTAATTCCTCATATGAAAAGTTTGAAACATAACATAAATATTCGTATTAAAACTAGCATACGAAATGTCAATACTTTAACCACGAACCATTAATGGTATAGAAATAACACAACCATAGTCAAACATAACTCATTCGTTACCATATGGAATATTTTATTATATCAGATTAACCTCAATCGATAATAATGAAGGATATTGACATAGATTAAAATAATCATCAATCTATTGAGAGAAATATCCCCCTTTTTCTTGAAAACAATTAAAAGTCACACTATTTGTCAAGAAGCCATTTAAAAATAGATTTTCGAATAAAAGTGTCCCATTCCACTTTGAAACTTTTAAAAGGAATTTTTATTTGAAAACTTTATTGTCCATACAAATAAATCCTTAAAACCATTTTTAAAACGTGGACATTAATGAGAAAGATTTAGAATAATAAATCTTTAAAACATTTTAAAACGATATTTTAGTTAAAGTTCTTAACCAAAAGAGAGACACTTGAATACAAATAATTGAGGTAATCAAAACGTTTTAATATCATGAGAACAAAGGTATTCATGATATACTATGTCAAAGTACATTATATACACCATATAAAAGTGATTTGGTGTATAACAACAAAGAAGTCTCAATGGAATGTAAATTGAGATGAAATATCTTATATAGAAAATATCCTTAGTTTAAGGATAAATTAACGACATAATTATGTGTGAAAAATATAAATACAGTCAATATGATTGGATATTCAGTGTAATTCAATCAGATTACATTCACATATATTCTTGTAAAAACAACACCAATGAATTTGATGCTTAACTCAACAAATGGAGACTGAGGTAAAATTAATCTTATCAAGTTCTTATTGATGAGATGAGAAATTATCAATGGAGTGATTATGTTTATCAAAAGTATATCCACATAAAGGGTGGTGGAAATTATGACATAAGAAAATGAATAGTGAATCCACACATAATCATGGATTAAAATAATCAATGAAGTATGCGTAAAGCCGAATGAGTGGAAATTGAAATTTCAAATTCTCTTATTGATTTGGTAACTTAAGAAATGTACAACCATGAAATAAGGATCATACAATGATGATTTAAATATACATGAATTAAATTATATTACATAATGAATACAAACATGGGCAGTACACACACCACATGCAATAAATAAGTGGTGAACAATGGAAATCTCACAGAATTAAAAGTGAGATAAGAAACCCCTTACATTGTACTTTTTCCTTGGTCGAGGTTATGTTAGCCTCTTGTATAATGGTGAAATAATTGTTATTGAATTATAAATGAATCATAAACATTAATATGATATCATATATGATCTTTTAACATGGATTTGTTAATAATATCTTAGTATTATCGTCGTTTCGGGTGTTAACTAACTCGTTTTCTTTTATATGTTTTGTTACATAAGTCTTGTTTGTAATGGATAGGTTGTATATTATTAATATAAATAATGATATCAAGTCCTTAAAAATTATTTTTAATCATAAAATGATCATTAGACTTGTATGGATATGATGGGGAATGAATCTCATCGGGTTCGTGGAGACAGTAGTCCGTACGTACGCACGAGCGACAATATCGTTCTTTTGATAAAAAAATAATATATAATTGGATGTTATATCATATATACATAATAATTATCATGTTATATTTATTATTTACATTAATTATAGATCATTATTATACCCATATAAATAATAATATATTGAATAACAATTACACCACGACGTGGCGACGGTAGGCCGTACGTACGCACATATGGTGACATGTCATTCAAGGGATGGATAGAATAATGAATTTGGTTGTTCCATATTTATAATAACATCATAGTATATAGAAGATACTGGATTTATTATTTTGTAATGGAAATAACAAGGAAAGAAGAAGTTGAAGAAGAAAAGAACTTGAAAGAGGGTGGTGAAATCATTACCTCTTCTTCGGGTTATTCCTTTTGATTTGATCAAAAGGGATCCTTAGGCTGGATTTATGATCAAAGTAAGGCCTCTATGATGAATTTAGGGAAGTTTAGAGGATATTTGGGAAGGGTTTGTCCGAGACAAATGGCATTGAAGGTGTAAATTAGAGAGAAGGGTGAGTTCCCTTTTATAAGAGGAGTGAGGGGCACCTTTGGAAAAACTAGAAATATTATTTTATAATAAATTCATATTCGGTTTATAATGGCTCAAAACTGATTTATTTATAGGATAAGGGGGGATGGGTCAAACAAAACTCAACCAATAGGTTTTAGACATCTTTGGGTTACTTTATTAACCTTATCTTTTAGTTTTAACTCTTAGTTAATTAGTTTGACATTTACAATGTCTCTTTGTATTTTTATATTATATAGTTAATAAAATTACTATATACTTCCAAAAGACCCCCAAGTGGTCCATTAATGATACACCTATCATTATATAAGTACTTTTTCCTAACCTTATATTTTAAGTAATAGAATATCAATTAATAATATAATATTTGTTTTAAAAACTCTTTTATGTCAATTTTGACACTATTGGGTATTTTGTTTTTGATAATTTCATAACAACATTATTACTTCGAAATAAATTTATATAACCAATAAATATATGTCATATTAACCTATAAAATTAGCGTAATTCATAAAAGGTCTCAAATTACATTTATTTTTTTATTTATGATATCAATTATTTTAATATTTCATTAATTAGGTAATTACTGCATCACCATTGTGTCATAAATAAATTAAATTATTTAATGTCTAAAAATTATAAATAAAATACCATTATGTATGAAATCTCTTTATATTTCTAATTAATATTTATAATCTAATTTATCTTACCTATAACCCTATATTAAAAATGTTTTATTTATTAAACTCTGATTTTATCTCTTTTAACTCGTCATTGAATTAAATAATAATAAATGTCCTAATCTAATCCAGGTGGGCCTAAATGAGAATATTTTATTCCTAAGGTTGTTTTTAGTAGAGATACACTTGTCCAATAGAATTAGGTTATGTGTTAGGGTAATATTAGTATCATTTTTACACTTAATTAGCCTATTTACTTTTAACCGTGGTAAATAAAAGTAAAAGTTACTATTCACCAAAAATTATTTTCATCTCATTGAACCACATTTTACTCCTTGATATTAACCGTGTCACTCGGATTTTATAAATTCCACTCACATAAGTGGTAAAATTAAGTTTTATGTAAATTTCCAAATTCTCATAGGAGGTGGGTAAAAGACGGTGAAAAGTTCAATAAAATTTTTATATATCTAAAATTATTCTAAACTAACTCAAATGAATTTCATTTAACTTATATAGGTATTATGTATCTATTTTGACCTTAATTTCATTTTTATAAAATAAATAATTATTTAAATAAAAATTTGGTTTTAAACTATAACTCAGTGTTTTTTCACTATTCATCAAAAATTGAATGTTTTCAGAAAAATATCAAAAATTCACCCTAAGCTAATTTTGATATTTTGAATTCAAAAATTAAGTCCATTTTGAAAGATAAAATTTATAAAATTTCAAAAAGTGGGTATTACTATTCATAACAGCTAGTTTGATTGGTTGTGGTGTGTGTTAGAACTTGAAGTTGTGTACAACACACGCTAGTGTATTATTCAAAGAGAAGCGTACCGTGGAAGTTTGGGGTGTTACATTCTACCCTCCTTCAAATAATTTCTTCCTTGAATTTTTTTAAAATTGGGCTGGGAATATAATGGAAAGTCCTACATCCGAAAAAGAGTCAATAAAACTATCACCTTAAAAGAAAGAAAGATAAGTACAAAGGTCACCCAAGATAACTCATACTAGGACTCCATGTAGGAAAAAATGGATATGGAAGATAAACTAAGTGTCAAGTTCTGATGGGGAGGGATAGAAAACATGATAAAGAGAAAGTTAACAACAAGAAAGCCACAAACTTGTGATGGAAAAAATGGTCATTAGTTTCCCAGTAGGAAAACTATACAGACACATTTTTTTATGTTACATTACATAAAGATGAGGAAGTAATTTATGATATTGACTAAGAAAATAAAGAGATATACTTACTTTTTAAGTATAGTTTCATTCTTTAATAAATTTCCACCACTATCTTATTTTTTTAAATGATGATTATTCAAGAAGACATGGTCACACTAGAAGAGCTAGAACAAACTATTATAGAATCACATGGTCCATGAAGGATAAACTATATATTTACCTTGTCTTTAGAGATTAATCAAAACCAAAATGGTTAGTATAAGATCCGATGATCCCCCAAAAGGATATTACTTTAGAGAAAGTAACACTAATCTTAATTTCTAAAATTAAAACAACAATACCCCAAAAGTTAAATAAATACCATTTAATAAAAAATTGTCCTTAAAATTATTCTATATAATCCAAACTAATATTGAAACCCAAAACTTAGAAGAATTTGGTTATGGAGTCTTCCACGCTAAATTGTATCTCCAAATGACATCAACTAATCTTAAAGTCACATACTTAAAAGTAATTAACCGAATCACATATTCTCTATTATAGGTTAATCATTTCCATAAATAACCCAAATCACTATAAATACACAATAAAAACTTAGATAAAAATCCACCATTACTCCTAAAATGAAATCCTATAGTATTCTATTTTCCTTGGGCATATAGTGTTCCCAACAAATCAAACATCTTCCAAAATAACATTTATCACTTAATCACCAAATCATTTTCCTATAATAAGGGTATTCATTTGATAAGACATAAGAACCCAAATCAACTTATTATTGATCAATAAAATCATTTAATTAAAAATAATTAGTCACACTGACCAGGGACTTCACGTAGTCCAGTGGTAGGAGATAAATCCCAATCGCACTTTGGTTGTGGGTTCGATTTCCACATCATTGTCTGACGCGACAGGTTATCACATAGTCTGTGTGTTGTCCTTTTTCAAAAACTATATTTTATAACATTACCAAAATGAGATAAATTCCTCAAAACAAACATAACATAATTTTAACCAGAAATTTTATCTCATACCGTGCATTTTCATCCCAAAATATAATAACTTGTAATTGCATCAAACCCAATGATCATAAAAAACCAAATGGTTATTTATAACTATACCGACAAGGGAAAAGGTAAGTCTTCCTCAAATATCATTCTCACATTGAAAACTGTGGGGTTACGAATACAAGAGAAAATTATTCCAAAGTAATCCCATCAACAAGGAGCACTAATACTTTTAGACATTTCTCCAACCATTTATTTCCACATAGATTATTATTTGACCAAGAAAATATCCTATAAAATAGGGAATTCATTCGAGTAATGGACAGGTCCCCTACATTTATGGAAAATGATAGTAAATGGATTCTTGGGACCATTTTTATTTTCTTCCATAGTACTATTCATTTTTCCTCGGCAGTTCTTCACTTTATGTCCTTCTTTCCTGCACGTAAAGCATTTATTTGTTCCGTTGAGACACTTTAATGGGTGTATCCTTCCACACTTCCTAAATGATGGAAATTTAGGATTCTTTTCTCCATGGTCTCCACTGCTAGAGATCTTATCATTCATCACCTTTCTTTTCTTTGTTTAGTCCGGGAGTTGGTTAGTATATATGTTGTTGATCATATTTTTGGAAAACTGATTTGTAATGAACACGATATCTTTTATGCCTATCAACATACCATTTTGTTGCTCATTTCCACCACCGTTCCCACCTTGTACATCATTATCAAAGTTACTATGACTTCCTTTTACTCCAGACATTGACTAAAACCAGAAATCATTCTGTGAGTAACAATAGTCATGAAATCATTTAGAGAATATCATGACACCATATTATCAATTTGAAAAACCCTAGGATTAACCAAGGTCATTTATTCTCATCTTATATTAAGATACATCAAATTGGTTTGTATATAAATTGTAAATTATCCTAAGCATATCCCCTGGGAGTGTCGTAACCAAGAGTACAGCAAGGCCTGTTGTCGTGCACCAGTTCCCATTCGAGTCTAGCTCAAATAGATGTTTTCAGGTTTTACCCCTAGGTACATATGTGCCAGATCCACCTCTACCTGCTCGTATCTAGATTGAGATGTATGGCTTGGAAAACTCACAAAATCTCTACAATACCAAAATTCTAGGAAGTTCATCTATACTAATCCTCAATGTCTATCTTAGGGCTATGTGCTCTAATCAGAGTTTATCTAAATCTAGTTTCCAAGGTTTATACTAAATTTACTATGATACCAACTGTAACGCCCTAACCCCAGTTACCTAGAGTCGGTGCATTATTACATAACATTGGCATGATCATAAAAGATAAAGTCTCGAAAGACCGATTAGTTTAGTATCCTTGGAATTACTAGATACATTCATAAGTCTTACATTACATTCTAAAGTAAAAAAACTACAACAACATCTTGTATCCACACTCATATCCCCTTATACTATCCAGGAAGGTCATTCATAAAATACTTCTTCACATCTTGAGAATAATAAAACATTGAAAGGGGTGATCTCAAATGCCCAGTAAGGATAAAAATATAGCGGAAACTTTCATAAATAAGCACAAACATTTAAGGAAATGTATAACTAAAACAAAATCTTTTTAAACTTGAACTTCAGCATAATATGGAAAAAATAAAATAAAATAATTCTATTTACTTATTCACATGGATATTATACTAGTCGAATAATCACATGTAATATCAATAACCACTTTCATAATGATGGAATGCATAATGCCAGACTATCATAACCACATAGTCAAGGCCTCGTTCCAAGACTACAAATATGATTTTGTCAAGGCCTTGTTCCAAGACACTAGTTTGGCTCATGAGACCTACAAATTCATTGAGGAGCTATAGAGGTCTCCACCCGTCACTTACTAAGTCCAATTCATTCCTCATATGAAAAGTTTGAAACATAATATAAACATTCGTATTAAAACTAGCATACGAAATGTCAATACTTTAACCACAAACCATGAATGGTATAGAAATAGCACAACCATAGTCAAACATAACTCATTCGATACCATATTGAATATTTTATTATATTAGATTAACCTCAATCGAGAATAATGAAGGATATTGACATAGATTAAAATAATCATCAGTCTATTGAGAGAAATATCCCCCTTTTTTCTGGAAAACATTTAAAAGTCACACTATTTTTCAAGAAGCCATTTAAAAATAGATTTTTGAGTCAAAGTGTCCCATTCCACTTTGAAACTTTTAAAAGGAATTTTGATTTTAAAACATTAATTTCCATATAAATAAATCCTTAAAACCATTTTTAAAAAATGGACATTAATGAGAAAGATTTAGAATAACAAATCTTTAAAACATTTTAAAATGATATTTTAGTTAAACTTCTTAACCAAAAGAGAGACACTTAAATACAAATAATTGAGGTAATCAAAACTTTGTAATATCATGAGAATAAAGGTATTCATGATATACTATGTTAAAGTACATTATATACACCATATAAAAGTGATTTGGTGTATAACAACAAAGAAGTCTCAATGGAATGTAAATTGAGATGAAATATCTTATATAGACTATATCATTATGTTAAGGATAAATTAACAACATAATAATGTGTGAAAAATATAAATACAGTCAATATGATTGGATATTCAATGTAATTCAATCACATTACATTCACACATATTATTGTAAATACAACACCAATGAATTTGATTCTTAACTCAACAAATGGAGACTGAGGTAAAATTACTCTTATCAAGTTCATATCGATGACTTGAGAATTTATCAATGGAGTGATTATGTTTATCAAAATTATATCCACAAAAAGGGTAGTGGAAATTATGACATAATAAAGTGAATAGTGATTCCACACATAATCATGGATTAAAATAATCAATGAAGTATGTGTAAAGCCGAATGAGTGGAAATTGAAATTTCAACTTTCATTATTGATTTGGTAACTTACGAAACGTACACCCATAAAATAAGGATAATATAATTATGATTTAAATATACATGAATTAAAGTATATTACATAATTAATACAAACATGGGCAGTACACACACCACATGCAATAAATAAGTGGTGAACAATGGAAATCTCACAGAATTAAAAGTGAGATAAGAAACCCCTTACTTTGTACTTTTTCCTTGGTAGAGGTCATGATAGCCTCCTGTATAATGGTGAAATAATTGTTATTGAATTATACAAGAATAATATACATTAATATGATATCATATATGATCTTTTAACATTGATTTGTTAATAATATCTTAGTATTATCGTCGTTTCGGGTGTTAACTAACTCGTTTTCTTTTATATGTTTTGTTACCTAAGTCATGTTTGTTATGGATAGTTTGTATCTTATTAATATAAAGCATGATATCAAGTCCTTAAACATTATTTTTAATCATAAAATTATAATTAAACTTTTATGGATATGATGGGGAATGAATCTGATCGCGTTCGTGGAGATGGTAGTCCGTACGTACGCACGGGCGACAATATCATTATTTTGATATTAAAATAATATATAATTTGATGTTATATAATATATAAAGAATAATTATAATGTTATATTTATTATTTACATGAATTATACATCATTATTATACCCATAAAAATAATAATATATTAAATAACAATTACAGCATGACGTGGAGACGGTAGGCCATACGTACGCACGTATGGTGACATGTCATTCAAGGGATGGATAGAATAATGAATTTGGTTGTTCCATATTTATAATAAAATCATAATATATATATATAAGATACTGGAGTTATTATTTTAGAATGGAAATAACAATGAAATAAGAAGTCGAAGAAGAAAGGAACTTGAAAGAGGGTGGTGAAATCATTACCTCTTCTTTGGGTTCTTCCTTTTGATTTGATCAAAAGGGATCCTTAGTTTGGATTTATGGTCAAAATAATGCCTATATATTGAAGTGAGATAATTCGAGAGGATATTTGGGCAGGGGTTGTCCGAGCCAAATGGATTTGAAGGTATAAATTAGATAGAAGGGGGAGTGCCCTTTTACAAGAGGGGTGAGGGGAAACTTTGGAAAGGCTAGAAATATTATTTTATAATAAATTCATATTCGGTTTCTAATGCCTCCAAACTGATTTATTTCTAGGATAAGGTGGGGATGGGTCGAAATAAACTCAACCAATAGGTTTTTCATAGGTTTGGGCCACTTTATTAACCATATATTTTAGTTTTAACTCTTAGTTAATTAGTTTGACATTTACCATGTCTCTTTGTATTTTTATATTATATAGTTAATAAACTTACTATATAATTCCAAGAGACCCCAAGTGGTAAATTAATGATAAATCTATAATTATATAAGTCTTTTAGCAAAACCTTATATTTTTAGGAATATAATATCAATTAATAATATAATATTTGTTTTAAAAACTCTTTTATGTCAATTTTGACACTATTTGGTATTTTGTTTTTGATAATTTCATAACAGCAGTATTACTTCAAAAAAAATTATATAACCATTCCTAATATGTCATATTAACCAAGAAAATTAGTGTAATTCATAAAAATTCTCAAATTATATTTATTGTGATATTTATAATATCAATTATTTTAATATTTCATTAATTAGGTAATTACTCTATCACCATTGTGTCATAAATAAATTAAATTATTTAATGTATAAAAATTATAAATAAAATATCATTATGTAGGAAATCTTATTATATTTCTAATGAATATTTATAATCAAATTTATCCTGGGTATAACTCTATATTAAAAATGTTTTAGTTATTAAACCTTGATTTTATCTCTTTGAACTCTTCTTTGAATTAAATAATAATAAATGTCCTAATCTAATCCAAGTGAACATAAATGATAATATTTTATTACCAAGGTTGTTTTTGGTCGAGATATACTTCTCCAAAAGAATTAGGACATGTGTTAGGGTAATATTAATATCATTTTCCCCCTTAATTAGACTATTTACTTTTAACCGTGGTAAATAAAAGTAATAAGTTACTATTCACCAAAAATTATTTTCATCTCATTGAACCATATTTTAATTTTTGATATTAACCGCGTCTCTAGGATTTTTGAAATTCCACTCACAGATGTGGTAAAATTAAGTTTTATGTGAATTTCCAAATTCTCCTAGGAGGTGGGTAAAAGACGGTGAAAAGTTCAATAAAATTTTTATATATCTAAAATTATTCTAAACTAACTCCAATTAATTACATTGAAATTATATAGGTATTATGTATCTATTTTGACCTTAATTAAATTTAAATAAAATAAATAATTATTTAAATAAAAATTCGGTTTTAAAGTACAACTTAGTGTTTTTTCACTATTCATCAAAAATTGAATGTCTTCAAAAAAACACCAAAAATTACCATAAGATAATTTCGATATTAAGAATCAAAAAATGAAGTCCATTTTGAAAGATAAAATTTATAAAATTCCAAAAAGTGGGTATTACTATTCATAACGGCTAGTTTGATTGGTTGTGGTGTGTGTTAGAACTCGAAGTTGCGTACAACACATGCTACTGTATTATTCAAAGAGAAGCGTACCGTAGAAGCTTGGGGTGTTACACAACACATGTCCTTATTCTATTGGATAAATGTTTTTCGACCTTAATTATCCTTAGGACAAAAATATGATTCTTTTTATCCACTTGGATTAGATTAGGACATTTATTATATTTTATTTAAAGAAGGGTTAGAAGTGTTAAATTCAATGCATAATAGCTAAACCATTTTTAATATAGGGTTATACAAAAGATAAATTCAACTATAAATATTCATTATAATGATAAAAATATTTTATACATCATTGTATTTTATTTATAATTTCTAGACATTAAATAAGGAAATTTATTTATGACATAATGATGATGCAGTAATTACCTTATTACTGAATGATTAAAATAGTTAATATTATAAATATTAAAATAATTGTAAATTGAAACTTATGATGACATATAATAATTTTTCTGGTGAATATGAAATTTTATGTTTGATTCAATTTATTGTTTTATAATTAATCAAGTTTTTATGACTTTCAAAAAAACGAAATACTAAATAGTTTCAAAATTTATAGAAATGAGTTTTTAAAACAAATAATATTTTATGAAATGATATATTATTAAAAAATATACGATTAGGCCAAAGGACATAAATAATTTTAAATATTTTTTTAATGAACCACTTGAGGTTCTCTTGTCATTTTATAATAATTTTATTAACCATATAGTGTTAGAATACAAGAAGACATGATAAGAGTTAAACTATTTAACTATGGGTTAAATATAAAATATAAGGTTAATATGGTGACCTAGACTAGTATAAAACCAAGTGGATGAGAGTATTTTGACCCACCCCCAAATTATCCTTGATATAATTCTATTTGGACCTATAGAAACTGAAAATAATTTTATAATAAAATAACATTTCAATCTTTTCCTAAAGTTCCCCCCACCTCTCTTATAAAAGGGTACTTCCCCTTCACATAAATTAACACCTCCAAAGCCATTTTTCTTGGCCATCCATAGCTGTAATAGCCTCCCAACTACCCCACTTCACCTAATTGGCCTTACTTTTATCAGAAATACATTCTAAGGATCTTTTTTTCATATCAAAAGGAAGCACTAGAGGATGAGGTCATTATATCATCACCTCTTTCAAAGTTCTTTTCTTCTTCCACTTCATCTTTCTTTTTTTGTTTCCATAAAAAAATAATAACTCAAGTATATTATAAATACTGTGATGTTATTATAAATATTTTACAAACATATTCATTATTCTATCCACTCTATGAATGAAAATGTCACCATACGTTAGTACGTACGACATACCGTCATCACTTCGTGGTGTAGTTTGTTAATCCATAATTAATTATTTGGATGGGTATAATAATGAGTATAATTGATATAAATAATGAATATAATATGTTAATGATTCTTTAAATATAATATATTATACAATTACATATGATTTCACCATCAATAGAATGATATTGTCACTCGTGCGTACGTATGTCTTACTGTCTTTACGATGCGATGAGATTTCATTCCCCATCATAACCATTCAAGAATGATTTTCATTTGATGATTAAAAAAATAATGTTAAAGAAATTAATATAATTTTGGATATGATTAAAATACATCCTATCCATTACTAACATGACCTATGTAACAAAACATATAAAGGGAAACAAATCAGTTGACACCCGAAACAATGATACTACTGAAATATTATCAATAAAGAAATATTAGTGGATAATATAAGATATAATATATGTCAATGTGGTACTTTTATAGTGTAATAAAATCTATTTAACCACTATAAAGGAATTTAACGTACCCTCGACTAAGGAAACATACAAGGTAATTAGTTTTCATCTCACTTTTTATCCCTGTGAGATTCATTCTATATTTTCCACTATTTCTTTTTGTGTGGTGTATGTACTGCCCATGATTGTATTATTTTTATAATATACTTAAATTTATCGGTATTTACATATTCATAGTGTGAATATTCTTTCATGGGGTGTATGTTTCATAAGTTACCAAATTGGGAAGGGAATTTCAAATTTCAATTTCCACTGATTGGGTTTTACGCATACTTCATTTATTATTTTACTCCAAGATTATGCGTGGAATCACTATTAATTGATTTAAGTAGTAATTTACACTCCCCTTTGTGTGTGTATTATTTTTATAAACATAATAACTCCATTTATAAACTCTCAAGTCATTGATATGAACTTGATAAGGGTAATCTTAACTGAGTTTACATTCATTTAGTTAAACCTCCATGTCATTGGTTTTGTTTTTACAAGAACATGTGTGAATATCCTATGATTTATTTACACTAAATATAAAATCATATTGAGTTTATTTATATTTTTAACAAACAATTATGTAATTTATTTATCCTTAGTCAATTTATAAAGTATTTATATGGGATTTCGTCTCAATTTACATTCCATTGAGACTTCATTGTCGTTATGTGCCAATTCACCTTTATATCACGTATATACCATCATTTGGAATATTTTATAATGAATACCTTTATTATCATGATATTATAATTTATTTATTAAATTTTATTCCTCAATTATTTGTATTCAAGCGTCTCTCATTTGGTTAGGAACTCCTGAACTAAAATTTCTTTTTTAAAGAATTATTTTCCTAAATATTTCTAATTAATGTCCATGTTTTAAAAATTGTTTTAAGTATTTATATATATGGACATGAATGTTTGAAATTAATATTCTTTTCAAAACTTTCAAAGTGGTATGGGACAATTTTATTAAAAAATCTATTTTAAACAACTTCTTTGATAGATAGTGCGACTTTATATGTTTTCAAAAAAAGGGGATAGTTCTCTCAAATTGTTTTACTAATTATTTTCATCTATGTCAATATACATAATTTAATTTTATTCTTGATTTGAGTTGATTTATAATACAGTCTTCTATATTTTGTTGAATGGGTTATGTTTGACTGTGAATGTGATATTTTTATACCATTCATGGTTTTTTTGTTAAAGTATTGACATTTATTATACTAGTTTTAATACGAATGTATAGATTATGTTTCACCGTTTTCATATGAGGAATGAATTAGACTTAGTAAGTGATGGGTGAGGCCTTCTATAGCCCTTCGATTCATCGGTAGGTCTCATGAGACTAACTAGTGTCTTGGCACAAGGCCTTGAAAAATTTTATATTTAGGGTCTTGGCACGAGTCCTTGACATTGTAGTTAAGATATCCGACATTATGCATTCCATCGTTATGAGATTAGAAATTGATATTACATGTGATTTATCATCCAGTAGAATATCCATATGAATAAGTAAATGGAATTATTTGATTTATCATTGTCATATTATGATGTTGTTTCGGTTTAAAAGGGTTGTGTTTTAGTCTTATAAACTGGATTAAATATTTACGATTATTTATGATTGTTTCAACTATATTATTATCCTTATTGAGCATATGAGATCACCCCTTTATTATGTTTAATATTTCCCACATGTAAAGAAGTATATTATGATGGACTTGTAGGGGTAGGATTAGGGATATGAGTGTGTTCAAAGGAGATGAAATGTTTCTTTTTTTTATTTCATAATGTATTGTAAAATTTATGTATGTATCTATTAATTAAAAGGATACTAATATGATCAGTCTTTCGGGACATGATCCATTCTAATCATGCGAATTTTATATAATAATGTAGAGAATCTGGGTAACTGGGATTGAGGCATTACAGTTGTTATGAGAATAAGTTTAGTAGAAACTGTTGAACTATATTTAAACAAACTCTAATTAGAGAACATTTCCCTAAGATAGAATTTGAGGATTATTATAGAAGAACATCCAAAAATATTGTTATTGTAAATATTATGTGGGTTATCAAAGAAATAAAACTCTGTCTGGATACTACAAGTGTAAATGGATTTAGAATAGATGTTCCTAGGAGTGAAAACACTGACATGGTGTTTTGGGCTTGACCAGAGGTATCCTGGTACACAACAACGGGCCATACTATGCACCTGGTATGACACTCCCCAGAGATATTCTTAGGGTAATTCACATTTTAATTACAAACCTAATTTGAAGGATTTTATTATAAGATGAGAATAAATAACTTTGGTTAAATTATATGGTGTTTTAGATTGAAAATAAGGTGTCAATATATTATCTAAATGATTTTTTGACTATTGTTACTCATACAATGCTTTCTTGTTTTAGATAATGGCTGGATTCCAAGTAAGTCATAGTAACATTGAACATGATGTAAAAGGTGGGTATGGTGGTAGAAATGAGAAACAAAATAGAAAGTTGATTGTCATAAAAGATATCTTGTTCATTCCAAATTAGTTTTACAAAAATTTTATAAAAAAAATATATATTAACCAACTCCCAAACTCAAAAATTAAGGGAAAGGAGGAGAATGATAAGAGCTCCAGCAGTGGAGACCATTGAGAAGTTAATGCTCAATTTCCATCAGAAAGGAAATGTGGAAGGATGAACCCATGAAAGCGTCTCAAGGGAACACAAAACTGCTTTATGTGTGAGAAAGAAGGACATAAATTAATGAATTGCTGAGAATACATGTAGTGTACTATGTAATAAAATAAAAATGATTCTAATAATCCATTTATATTCATTTTCTATAAATTTAGGGGACCTGGGAATTACCAGGGTCAATGAACTATTCAATAGGATAACCTCTAGGTCAAGGAATAATCTACGTGGAAATAAATGGATGGAGAAATGTTTAAAATTATTATTGCACTTTATTGATAGGATTAATTTGGATGGATTTTCTCTTATATGTGTAACCCTATAGTTTTTATGTTAAAATCCTATTTGATGAAGAATTATCTATTATTTTATGGATATAATTATAAAGAACCATTTGGGTTTATATGATTCATGGATTTGAGGCAATTACAGGTTATTACTTTTTAGGATGAAAATGAAAAGTATGAGATAACATTTATGCTTAAAATATTTTTTTGTTATTTTTTATGAATTTATCACATTTTTGGTAATGTTATAAAATTATATAGTTTTTGAAAAAGGACAACATATAAACTGTGTGATAACTAGTTACATTAGACAAAGCAGCATGAATCAAACCCACAACCAATGTGCGACTGTGATTTATCACCTACCACTGGAATACTTGATGTCCCTGGTTAGTATAACTAATTATTTTAGTTAAATGATTTTCTGAATCAAGAATATGTTGATTTTTGGAATATATTATTTATCAAATTGAATTCTTAGTATGGGAAAATGATTTGGTGATTAAATGATAAAAGTTATTTTGGAAGATGTTCGCTCTTTTGGGAACACTATATGCCTATGAGAAATACAGTACTATGGGATTTAATTTGAGGAGTAATGGTGGTTTTTTATTTTGGGAGAGTCAGTGTTTTTATTGTGGACTTATAGAGATTTTGGTTATTTATGGAAATTATTAACCTATCATTGAGAATATGTGATTAGGTTAATTACTTTTAAGTATGTGACTTTAAGAGTAGTGGATAATATTTTGAGATAAATGTTAAGATTTATCATGGAAGGCAATGTAATCAAATATTTCTAAATTTTGGGTTTCAAACATTGTTTGGATTACTTTGAAGAATTTTAAGGACATTTTTTATTGAATGGTATTTTTTGAACTTTGGGTATTTTTTTTTAATTTTGGAGATAAAGAGTATTATTTCATTCTCTAATGGATTATCAATTTTAGGGATCATCTGATATTGAACTAACCATTTTGGTTTTGGTTAATGTCTTAAGAAAGGGAAATATATTTTTCATCTTGTTTGGATTATGTGATTCTCTATATGTTGATTCCAGCACTTCAGGTATGACCAATTCATTTGGAATACTCATCATTTGGGGAAAAGATGAGTTTCTGGTAGAAATTTATTAAAGGATGAAACTATACTTGTAATGTATGTATATATACTTATGTTATTTGACAATTTCATAAATAAAATCCTTAAAATTATGAAGAGTAACTTAAAAAAAATGTTTTCCATCTACTCTTCCACTGGATAATAAAATATTGTTTATCCCATCACAAGTTTATGGCTTTTAGATTATTAAATTTATCCTAATAGTATTCTCTATCACTCTCCAGCAGAACATGATGCTTATTTTTCTCTTACATTTCCATTTTTTCTTACATGAAACCTTAATATGTGTTATTTCTCAAAAACTTCATACTTTATTTTCTTTATTTTAAAATAGAGGCCTCACTAATCCATTTTTCAATGTGGGATTTCTACTAAGATATTTTAAAATTTCATACCCGTAGTTTTTAATACTGAGTTTAAATTGAGAGGACACAATTTATTGATGGAAGGAAGTGCATAACACCCTAAGATTTTATAGTAAGTTAACACTTTAAAGTAATTTAATAGCTTATATTGCATGCAACACTGACTTGGCTTGTGTTATACGCAAGATTGAGTTTCTACGAAACAACACATTAGTATTTTAATTATATAAACGATATATTTATTTATCAATTAAATATTGTAATAATAATCGTAAAAAATAAATTTTAAATGTTATTTATAATGTTTTCACATAAATAAACCATATTTATAATGAAATGTATAAGTTTTGTTAAAATAGTTATATATTTTAAAAAATATTTTCTTCAAAAAACTACTTTTTATTTACTCTTGTGAACAATAATAAAATTAATTTTAGACACAACTAAAAATTTAATTTGGTAAAATAGAATTCATTTTTGAATTCGGAATATAAAAATTATCTTAGTGTGAATATTTGGTATTTGTTTTGAAAACATTCAATTTTTGATGAATAGTGGAAAACACTACGCCACTGTTTAAAACTGACTATTTATTTAATTTTTTTTAATTTAAATTTATTTTAAAGAAAAAATGGATAAATAATACCTATATTAGACCAATGTAATTCATTGTAGTCATTTTATAATAATATTAGATATATAAAATTTTATTGAACTTTTTAACGTCTTTTACTCACCTTCTAGGAACTTTGCAAATTATTAAAAAACGTAATTATACCCCTTTTGTGAATTGAATTTAAAATATATTACAGACATGGTTGTCATCAATAATTAAAATGGGGTTAAATAGGATTAAAATATTTTCTAGTGAATAGAAAAATTTGAATTTTATATACCACGGTTAAATGTAAATAGGGTAATTAAAGGTAAACATAATATTATAATTACCCCAACACATGTCCTAATTCTATTTGATAAGTGTTTTTTGACCAAAATAAACCTTAGGATAAAAATATTTTCCTTTTCATCCACTTGTATTTGTTTAGGACATTTCTTATATTTTATTTAAAGAAGGTTTAAAAGTGTTAAATTCAATGTTTAATAACTAAACCATTTTAAATAAATGGTTATTTATAAGAAAAATTCACCTATAAATATTCATTATAAAAATAAAAATATTTACTACATCATAGTATTTTATTTATAATTTTTATACATTAAATAATTATATTTATTGATGACACAATGATGATGTTGTAATTACCTTATTAATGAATGATTAAAATAATTGATATTATAAAAAATAAAATAATTATAAATTGAAGCTTATAATGCCACACACAAATTCTCTAGGATAATATGACATTTTAGGGATCATTCAATGTATTGTTTCTATGTAATAAAGTTTTTATGACTTTCACAAAAACCAAATACTAAATAGTGTCAAAATTGACATAAATGAGTTTTTAAAACAAATACTATTTTATTAAATGATAAAATATTCCTAAAACTATAAGATTCAGCCAAAAGACTTAAATAATGTTAAATATGTCATTAATTAACTACTTGAGGTTCTATTGTCATTTTATTTTATGTTTATTAACCAAATAGTGTAAGAATATATGAAGACATGGTAAGAGTTAAACTATTTAAGTAAGGGTTAAATCTAAACTATAAGGTAAATATGTTAACCTAAACTTGTCTAAAACCCATTGTTTAATAATTTTAGACCCTTACCGACCTTATACTTTAAATAAATCCATTTTTACTTATTAAAAACTGAATATAATTTTATAATAAATTAATATTTCAAGCTTTTACTAAAGTGCCTGTCACCTCTCTTATAAAAAGGGTACTTCCACTTCTCTTAAATTCACACAACCAAATCCATTTTCCGTGGAAATAACCTACTAAAATATCCTCCTAACTACAATAAATTAATTATAGAGACCTTACTATGATCAGGAAGCCAACCTAATGGGCCCTTTTGTTCAAATCCAACGGAAGCACCTGAAGAAGAGGGAATTATTCCATCACCTCTTTCAAAGTTCTTTTCTTCTTCCAATTCATATTTCTTTGTTGTTTCCATACCAAAATAATAACTCCAGTTCCTTCTAAATGATTTTATTTTATTATAAATATTGTATGACCATTTTCATTATTTTATCTATCCTATGAATGACAATGTCACCATACGTGAGTACGTACGGCTTGCCGTCTCCACCTCATGGTGTAGTTTGTTATTCCACACTTCATTATTTGGATAGGTATAATAATTAGTATAATTGATGTTAATAATAAATATATCATGATAATGATTCTATATATATAATATACAATGCATTTACATAATATTTAACCATCAATAGAAAGATATTGTCGCTTGTGTATACGTACGGATTACAGTCTCCACGACGTGATACGATTTCATTCCCCATCGTAACCATTCAAGAATAATTTTCATTTGATGATTAAAAAAATAATTTTTAGGAACATAATATCATTTTGGATATAAATCAAATATATCTTATCCATATATAACTTGACATACATAACAAAACATATAAAGGAAAATAAATCAGTTTACTCATGAAAGAATGATACTAATGAAATATAATCAACAAATCAATTTTAGAGGATCATATATGATATCATATATATGTATGAGGGTGCTTAATATTTTAATAAAAATTATATAACCATTGTACATGAGGTTAAGGTACCCTCAGCTAAGGAAATGTATAAGGTAAGTGGTTTTCATCTCAATTTTATTCCCATGAGATTCATTCTATATATGAAACTATTTCTTTTTGTGTGGTGTATGTAATACCATTGATTGTATTATTTTTGTAATATAGTTTAATTTATTGGTATTTACATATTCATAGTATGATCCTTATTTCATGGGGTGTATGTTTTATATGTTACCAAATCAGTAGGGGAATTTCTAATTTCAATTTCCACTCACTGGGGTTCACGCATACTTCATTGATTATTTTACTCTAAGATTATGTGTGGAATAAATATTTATTTAGTTTTTTATTAATTTACACTCCCCTTTTTGTGGATATACTTTTGATACTCAAAATTTTTCCATTTATAAATTCTCAAGTCATTGATATGAACTTGATAAGGGTAATCTTAACTCAATTTCCATTCATTTAGTTAAACATTCAAGTGATTGGTTTTGTTTTTACAAGAACATGTGTGAATTTTCACTTATTTATTTACACTAAATATCAAATCATATTGAGTTTATATATATTTGTCACGCATAATTATGTAATTGATTTATCCTTAATCTAAGGATACTGTCTTTATAAGGGATTTCATTTCAATTTACATTCCATTGAGACTTCATTGTTGTTATCCGCCAATTCACTTTTATATGGTGTATATAATACCTTTTGAATATTATATAATGAATACCTTTATTCTCATGATATTATAATGTTTTTATTAAATTTTAGCCCTCAATTATTGGTATTCAAGCGTCTCTCATTTGATTAGTAAGTCCTCAACTAAAATATCATTTTAAAGATTTATTCTTATAAATATTTCTAATTAATGTCCATGTTTAAAAAATGGGTTTTAGGATTTATTTATATGGACATGAATGATTGAAATTAAAATTCCTTTGAAAAGTTTCAATGTGGTATATGACACTTTTATTCAAAAATCCCTTTAAAATGACTTCTTTTATATATAGTGCGTTTTTAAATGTTTTCAAGAAAAAGGGGATAGTTCTCTAAAATACGTATAATGATTATTTTCATATATGTCAATATACTTAATTTAATTTTATTCTTGATTGAGGTTGATTTATTATTCAGTCTTCCATATTGTATTGAATGAGTTATGTTTGACTATGGATGTTTTATTTTTATACCATTCATGGTTTGTGGTTAAAGTATTGACATTTCTAATGCTAGTTTTAATCGAATGTTTAGATTATGTTTTACCCTTTTCATATGAGTGATGCATTGAACATAGTAAGAGATGGGTAGGGCCCACTATATCCCCTTGATGCATTGGTAGGTCTCATGAGACAAACTAGTGTCTTGGAATAAGGCCTTGAAAAAAATTTATATTTAGGGTCTTGGCATGAGACCTTTACTTTATGGTTAAGATGTCTGGAATTATGCATTCCATCATTATGAGATTAGCTATTGATATTACATGTGATTATTCATCTAGTAGAATATCTATGTGAATAATTAAATGAAATTATTTGATTTATCTTTTTCATATTGTGATGAAGTTTACGTTTAAAAGGCCTGTGTTTTAGTCTTATACATTGTCTTTAATGTTTAGGCTTATTTATGATAGTTTCTGCTATATTTTTATCGTTACCAAGCATCTCATCTCACCCCTTTCTTATGTTTAATTTTTCCTAGGATGTGAAGAAGTATATTATGACTAACCTGTAGGGATATACTAAGGGACATGAGTGTGTTCAAAGGAGACACTATGTTTCTTTTTTTATTTAATAATATAATGTAAAATTAATGTATGTATCTAGTACTTCAAAGGCATATAAACTATCTAGTATTTCAAGACATGATCTATTGTGATCATTCCAATGTTATGTAATAATGCACAAACTCTAGGTAACTGGGGTCGGGGCATTATAGTTTCCCTATCTTTTTCTAAAAAACCCCTCTCAACCTCCCATTTCTCTTCACTCAAAACCCATCAAGCATGAATTTAATATAAAATTCACTCTCTAGATCCCTCGCAAGGTCTTTCCTGAAATATCCCATTAGAGGTAATCTATCACTGAGATGGTTATGGGTGAATCAGTGATACTATTTTTCTTATATGTTTCTTTTCAATTTAAACAACCTTCGAATCCAGTTAGAGATTTCAATTCTATGCTGAAATCAAACTCAACACACATCCATAGGAACCCAATTATTTACACAGTTCACTATTAAATAAGAATATATACATCCTTGGTATGGTTTGGAAATGATCCAATACCATAAAATTCACTAAAAAACAATCCTTGGATTAAAACGAGTAGGATGTTCCCTTATACTCGTGTAGCACTATGAAACAGTACAACTATTACACGTGCATCCTCTTAGCACAATAGGGCAATGCAATTGTTTTGTCACAACTCATGTTACTGGTACTTCTTTTCAATACAAAAAATGTATTAAAATTTTAATACAAATCATAATTTCCATACCCAGAAGAAAGGTAAGAACCACTTGGACTTTATTATGAAACATTGAGTTCAATATTTTGTGAGTCTGATTCCTCCAATTCCAATTCTTATAAAACAGTAATCCCAGTCCAATTTTTCTGATATAAAAATATATAGAAATATCGACACCATTTCAATTCCTAAATACAATTGTCAAGCTGAATAGAATACGAATGAATCGGCACCACCCAAGCCAATTGTCAATCCGAATGGAATTAATCTCTCCTTCTCACTAGAAACCCAGAGCTTCTTTCTCTTCTATAGTGAACTATGAAAAACTCAAAAAGTAAAATGTACTTGTTTCCCTTTTATAGGTGGCCCAAAAAAAGTTTAGGCAAGAGTCCAAAAATATTTCCCGCTCACACAAATTCACCTACATTTGAATTTAACCTCAAATATTGGAGCATTTTTGACTTAATCAATGCTTCTCAATTCTTCTCGAAACATCTAAAATATTTATCTCTTCATTTCTATACTCCCATTTAAAATTTCAATATGAATAAAATTAATGAGAAATACATGGTTCTGATCACCTGAATCTGTTTCCTTCATACTAATTTCTTTAAAACAATGATTGATACCTTAAAATTTTAATGTGTTTGAATAAATTCACTTCCCCACATGAGATACTATCACTCTCTTAAATGAAACAATCCACCTTGATAATTCTTTCATAAATATCTGCTTTCTTTTATTTTCTCTTAACCACTTGATAAAACACATCACCTCATTCAAAACATGTGAATGAATCATGACTTCCTTTATGAATTTGAATGCATTGAGGATCAGCTTTAACATCATCGGAATTCAATTGGAATGTAATTTAACATTTCATTCATTACTACTTATTTATTTTAATCTCAACTTATGAATACAAATGGTTTGGATACTATCATCATGAATATGATCATTTGGGATGTGATCATTCTGGATACGATCATTCTAGATATAATCATTTCTGGTTACGATCATTCTGGTTATGATTGCTGGTTACGATTGATAGTTAAAATTCATGGGAATGGTCATTACAATATGAAAATAATGATCCACCAAAATATGATACAATATTAAAACAATATAATAACTAATATATTATTGGATAAGATACAAAACAACGTGAATGTGATTTGTTGACAATCAAACACACCTCATTCTTTTTCTTCAACCACAATACGATTGTTTTGAAAAACAATCGCTGTCACACCTTCCAAAGACATCACCTCTTCCATCAACACTAATTCAATCAAAAACACTTTCCATTGTCATCACCTCTTCCATTGGCATCACCCTTTTCATCTGCACCTTCTTTTTCTTCAGCACCACCTTCATCGGCCCTGAATTTCCATCAGTACCACTTTCATCGGCACAACCTTTCCATCAGTGCCACATCGATTGTTTTGAAACACAATCAGCACCAACTATTCAATGGGGATACAAATGTGTTCTGATTTTTTTGAAAAAAATTGGTACTAATTATTTATCTCTTCCATCAAGATACAATAAATCTAAATTTGATTTTTTTCTAATTTTTTTGAAAAAAAATCAGAATATGATTCTTTTTTGATTGTTTTGAAAAAAAATCAGACTACAATTCTTTTCTGATGGGTAGAATTTATTTCACTCCCCATTTCTTTTATCAATCTTGAATCCCAAGTTCTCATTAAAACTCACGATTTCTATGAAATAAAAATCCGTAAATCACCATAACAATTTTCAGAATACAAGGGTTTGATTCTTTTCAAAACAAACCCAAAACAATCCCAAATTTTTTTTCCCAAACAAAGTCAAGTGATTTCTTATATTCAAAACCAATCATGACAATAAAAGACAACTCCTGAAACCATCATCACCTTTATCACCATCTTGGTCCCAACAATATCCCCCTTTAGATTTTTTTTCAACCATGTTTCATAAATCAATAATATTTGGAACCTCAAGCGATGGATTACATGTTAATAATTCTAATCCAATGCAAGAAAACTCATTGTAGGAAACAAGAATCATTAATAGAAAAAAAAATTCTATCTAAAAAAAGTGATCATGAAAACCTCTTTCTTTGCTCTTTCATTTATTCATTCTCCCTATAAAACAACTCAATTTCTTTTCCTACAACCACTCCAACAAATAGTTAGAATAATTAACACACTAAATAATGCTAAATTCACAGCTTATCCACAAATATCTCTTTTTTGAAAAATATTTATTAAACAAAACAATTTTCTCCCTTGAAAAAAAATCCATAGGTAAGATGATAGAGGGGACACATACACATACCTCAACCTTGAAGACAAATAGGTTGGACACCCATGTTCAACCACATTTGTAGAACGATTCCTTCGATAATGTTTTTGTGAAAATATCAGTAACTTGTTCCGATATTGGAACATACTTCATCTTTAATTCATTCTCCTCCACATGCTCTTTGATAAATGATATTTGATATGAACATAATTTGAATTATAATGATGTAATGGATTTCTGGTGAGATTGATTGTACATTGATTTTCACAACCAAAGATCAAGGGTAACTTAACTTCAACAAGTAAATCTTCTAGTTGACTTTTCATCAAAATAAGTTGAGTAGTGGCTTGAGTAGCAGCAACATAATAAGCATTAGCCGTACTAAGAGTTAATAGTTTTATTTCTTCAAATGCCAACTAACATAATTATTTCCCAAAATTAATACACCAATATATGTGGATCTTCTATCATCAACATTTCCTACCCAATATACAATCAAATACCCAAATAAATCAATAATATCTAAGATACAATACAATATTCTGAATTCTGTTATGCCTCTGATGTATCTAAGAATTCCTTTTACAATAACAAGATATTATTCTCTTAGAGCACTCTGAAATGTTACACATAAGTTAACAACATAAACAATGTTGAGTCATGAGGTAATAAAAAACAATAGACTTCCTAATAGCTTTCGACACACTTTAGGATCCACTTCATTTCCATCCCCATCTTTAATCAGCTTTGTTCCAACTGAAATGGGTGTAGAAATAGTTTTTTAATTTTCCATGCTAAACCATTTGAGAATTTATTTTGCATAATTTTCTTGTGAGAGGAAAATTTATTCCTTCTTTTTTTGGATTTGTATCCGAATAAAGTATTTCATTTCTCCCAGTGTGAACATTTCAAATACATTCTTCATTTCTTCAGAAAATCTCTCAAAAAATCCTTCATCCTTCCCAATAAAGATAATATCATCCACATAAACAATTACAATGAGGTAATACTCTTGACTTTATCTAATGTAATGATTACTATCCCCCCTTCATTTTTTAAAATTAAGCTTGCATAAAATTGTATCCAATATGGAATACCGTGACCTTAGAGATTGTTTTAGGCCATAAAATTCCCTTTTCAATCTTCACACATAACCTACATCTTTTCTAATAACAAAGGCACAAGATTGTTCAATATAAACCTCTTTTTTAAGATCACCATTTAGGAATAAAGATTTAATATCTATTTAAATGATCTTGTAGCCTCTTCGTGCCGAAATCACAAGGAAAAGTCTGATTGTTTCATGTGTTTCTACTAGTAGAAAGGTTTCATCAAACTAAATAGCCTCAATATGTAAATAACCTTTTCAAACAAATCTTACCTTGTTTCTTATAATATTACCTTTTTCATTCATCTTGTTCTGGAAAACCAATTTTTTCCAATGATGTTTTTGTTTTCAAGATTGGGTGTGAGTTCCCATGTACTATTATTTTCAATCTGATACAATTCTTCATTCATGACATGAACCCATTTTGAATTCTCAAAGTCTTCTTTCACATCATTTGGTTATTGTTTTGAATATAAAGACGTATGTGTAATGTAATTGGTTGTTATTCTTGTTTGAAACTTATGATGATGATCACCAATTATATTCTGTGCTTCTACATGTTTCTTTATCCTTGGATAATATTTTTTATTGTATTCCTCATCACTGGAAATTTATGAGTCCGATTATTCACCTTTATTGGAATGGAAATTGTTTTTTTCTTTATCAGAATTATCTTATACAACTTGGTTAACTTCATTTTCCACCTGAAAATGTTTCTATTTCTCATATCCATTAATCACTTTTACATCATCTAAATCAACAATTCCTTTTGTTTCATTATTGAATCATTTGTACCCTATTCCTTCTCGAGAATATCTAAGACTAATTCCATCCTCACCTTTCTGTTGTACCTCTCGTTCCCCTCGTTGTTTGATTTTCATGATCACAATCACCTTATTTTTTGTCTAATTTTGTTTGAAGTGTTTTTGAATGATAGGAACAAGGTTGCCAAGAAAATGGCCCAAGAATGAATCAAGAAGTGGACTGAATTTCAGTCCACCGGCCAACCGGTGTGATAGCACCGGTCAGCCAGTGGCTCTATCACCAGCCAGCTGGTGGCAACCTGATGCAACAGTGATGGCTACTGCCTCACCACCGGCCAGCTGGTGGCTCTGTCACCGGTCAGCCGGTGCTGCCTGGGCAGAAGGCCATCTCAACATCCAAGGCACCGGCCAGCCGGTGGCCCTGCACCGGCCAGCCGGTAGCCCAGTCAAACTAGCCGTTGGCTTTGACCAGTCAACTCCCTTTTGGCCTCCAACGGCTCCGAGGCCCTTTAAAACGGCTCCGAAGACTCCCCAAGGGTTCCATGCCTATAAATAAAGGCCAAGGAAGCCCCAGACACTAACCGGAACTATACGGAATCCCACGGACACCTTGTTGATCATTTGGCGTACCTCCAGCGCATTCCCCCAAGGGAACCCCAATAGCTCCAACTCAATTCCACATCCCAGGAGCTCCATCATAGAAGCTTGGGAGTGCACGTCTTCAACTCCAATCATCCTCCGGCGCCCAAGGCTTCTCCAAATACGGTTTTTCATTGTTTTATTTATTTTGAGCATCAAATTGAGTTTGTGCCTACAAACTCCCATTCCTCTCATCCTCCATTATTTTGGGTTTTCACATCACCTTTAAGGTGTGAAGAGGTTTCTTCAAGCCTTTCCTTTTAAAAGGCTTGTGTCATAGGTGAGCTAGCCTTCACCTGTAAGAAGGCTATTGGGTTCTTGCTCAACCATTAAAAGCAAGTGGGTTCTTGCTTAACCACCAAAAGCAAGTTGTAATAGGTTCTAGTGCTACCTCAAAGCCTAGTGGGTTTCTTGCTAAAACCATTGAAAAGCAAGCGGTAGAATCTCTCAACGGTTGAGTTGGGAGCGAAGACGTAGGCCGGGTTTTGGCCGAACTCCATTATCAATTCTTGTGTCTTGCCTTTTTATTTCCGCTGCACCTTTAACTTTGATTTTAATTTGTTAATCATTTTTTAAAAGGCAATTCACCCCCCCTATTGCCATCCTTCCCGTTTTTCTCCGACCAACAATTGGTATCAGAGGCAAAATTTGAGTAATACCCTAACCGGTTTCAAATTCAAGATCTTTTTGATGGCTTCAACCTCTTTCGCCCCCGAAGGCTTTTCTTTGGGTCGTGCTCCATTTTTTGATGGGACCGACTATAATTATTGGAAAACCCGCATGACCACTTTTTTAAGAAGCATATGATATCCTATTTACAAAATTGTCATGCAAGGTTATTCTTTGTCTTCCCCCGACGAATCCAAATGGACCCCCGCCGATATTAAGAATTTCGAGCTTGATGGAAAAGCCATGAACGCTCTACATTGCGGCCTTGACCGAAATGAATTCAATCGAGTGTCCACTTGCACCACTTCACATGAAATTTGGAAGCTTTTAGAAGTGACCCATGAAGGCACTAATAAAGTCAAGGATACTCGGTTAGACATGTATAGACAAGATTTTGAAAGCTTTTCCATGCATCCAAATGAGTCTATTTCTTAAATGTTTACACGCTTCACTGACGTTTGTAATGGTAGAAAATCTCTTGGTGGTGATGTTTCAGCTGAAGCAATGGTCAAGAAGATTCTATGGGTCCTTCCGAGCTCATGGGCACCTAAGGTGACGGCTATCCAAGAAGCTAAGGATGTAAAGAACATGCCGGTCAAAGAGCTCATCGGATCCCTAATGACGTACGAGATCACGATGAGGAGGCAAGCTCAAAAGGAGGGAACACCAATCAATACAGCAAAGAACATTGCCCTCAAGGTACAAAAAGAAGTAAGCTCCTCCTCATCATCCTCATCTTCCTCATCTTCTTCATCTTCAAGCGGCGACTCGGAAATGGAGAATCTCGCCCGCCAAATGCACAAGTTTATGAAGAAGCACAAGAAGAAGAAATCCCGCAAGCATCGAAAGCAAGAACCCGACAAAAGATCGGAGCCCAAGGTAAAATGCTACGGGTGTGGCCAAAAAGGGCATTACAAGCCCGATTTCCCACTCAACAAAAAACGGGCCACGCAAAAGGAAAAAGGAAAGAAAAAGGTCCTCAAGGCGACATGGAGTGACACCTCATCATCCTCCTCCTCCTCCTCCTCAAGCGACCAAGGTACAAAATGCCTAATGGAAAAACATGAGGTATCATCATCCTCTTCCTCTTCTTCCTCCTCTAGTTCTTCTAATTCTTTCAATCATTTGTCATATGAAGAACTCCAACATGCTAGAGACCAATTAGAAAATGGTTTTCATGAACTTTCTTCTAAATTTGTTTCTTTGAAAAAGAATTTCAAAAAACTTTCCTCCGAAAAAGAACAACTTCTCAAAGAGAAGGAGGAACTCTCCCTAAAAATCCAAAATTTCCCAAATGTTGATTCTTTGGAATCAACCATCAAGGACCTTAGAGAATCCTTAGCCAAGTTCACCCAAGGTGAACAAAATTTGACCAAATTATTGGGTTCTCAAAGGGTTTCTAGGACCACTCAAGGACTTGGATATACCAACCAAGCCTCCTCCTCCCATGCACCCACTGTTTTTGTAAGGGGGAGCTCTAGTTATAAATTTTTCAATTATTGTAAAAAACCCGGGCACCTAATTTATGAATGCGATTGCAAAAATGCCCGTTATGGTATGCCTAAATCTATTTACTTTTCGGACGAATTTTATAGGAGAAGACCCGCCATGAAACAAATTTGGATTGAAAAATCCATTTTGGCGAGTCTCTCCGGGCCAAAAATAGTTTCGTTTCCCCGATGATCTTTTGTTTTATTTAGGGGGAGAAATTTTCTTAAATTCAAAAATCTCTTTCGATTCATTTTTCAATTTAAATTCTTTTTTTCAAAACTCTCAATTTCAAAAATTTCATTTGGTTTCAAATTTCAAATTTCAATTGGTTTTTGATTCAAAACTTTCAATTCAAACTGTTATTCAATTTTCATTCAAAACTTTCAATTCAAACTGTTATTCAATTTTTGATTCAAAACTTTCAATTCAACTTCCGAAAATTTCAATTGGTTTAAAATCTCTTCATTCCCTCAATCAGGTTTTTGCCCCGTGCTATTTTGATAATCACAAAGAGGGAGAATTTCTTGATTGATTGGGGGAGAATCCTTTTGATCATGCTTAGAATTTATTTTCTTTATCCTTTAAGCATGTCTTTATTTTATGTATTTTACTTTTATTGTTTTGGTGATTGTGATCATCAAAATAGGGGGAGATTGTTGTACCTCTCGTTCCCCTCATTGTTTGATTTTCATGATCACAATCACCTTATTTTTTGTCTAATTTTGTTTGAAGTGTTTTTGAATGATAGGCACAAGGTTTCCAAGAAAATGGCCCAAGAAAGAATCAAGAAGTGGACTGAATTTCAGTCCACTGGCCAACCGGTGTGATAGCACCGGCCAGCCGGTGGACCTGGCAGAGGCATTGCCCACTGCTAGGTTCCACCGGTCAGCCGGTGGCTCTGTCACCGGCCAGCCGGTGGCAACCTGATGCAACAGTGATGGCTACTGCCTCACCACCGGCCAGCCGGTGGCTCTGTCACTGGTCAGCCGGTGCTGCCTGGGCAGAAGGCCTTCTCAACATCCAAGGCACCGGCCAGCCGGTGGCCCTGCACCGGCCAACCGGTAGCCCAGTCAAACTAGCCGTTGGCTTTGACCAGTCAACTCCCTTTTGGCCTCCAACGGCTCCAAGGCCCTTTACAACGGCTCCGAAGACTCCCCAAGGGTTCCATGCCTATAAATAAAGGCCAAGGAAGCCCCGGACACTAACCGGAACTATACGGAAGCCCACGGACACCTTGTTGATCATTTGGCGTACCTCCGGCGCATTCCTCCAAGGGAACCCCAATAGCTCAAACTCAATTCCACATCCAAGGAGATCCATCATAGAAGCTTGGGAGTGCACGTCTTCAACTCCAATCATCCTCTGGCGCCCAAGGCTTCTCCAAATACGGTTTTCATTGTTTGATTTATTTTGAGCATCAAATTGAGTTTGTGCCTACAAACTCCCATTTCTCTCATCCTCCATTCTTTTGGGTTTTCACATCACCTTTAAGGTGTGAAGAGGTTTCTTCAAGCCTTTCCTTTTAAAAGGCTTGTGTCATAGGTGAGCTAGCCTTCACCTGTAAGAAGGCTAGTGGGTTCTTGCTCAACCATTAAAAGCAAGTGGGTTCTTGCTTAACCACAAAAAGCAAGCTGTAATAGGTTCTAGTGCTACCTCAAAGCCTAGTGGGTTTCTTGCTAAAACCATTGAAAAGCAAGCGGTAGAATCTCTCAACGGTTGAGTTGGGAGCGGAGACGTAGGCCGGGTTTTGGCCGAACTCCGTTATCAATTCTTGTGTCTTTCCTTTTTATTTCCGCTGCACCTTTAACTTTGATTTTAATTTGTTAATCATTTTTTAAAAGGCAATTCACCCCCCTCTTGCCATCCTTCCCGTTTTTCTCCGACCAACACTTTCTGCTCAAACTTTCCATAGTTTCCACCCATCTTCTTTATAATACAAGGAATCTTGAAAACTATAAAGTTATTCCAACATGGAGTTTTTCCAAAAAAAAATCACAGGGGTTCATACTTGATTGAGTCCTATAGAAACAATGGTTCTGAATATAATCAACAGTACTCATGGAATGCCTCTAAAAGTAATGAGAAAGGCCATGCTCTAGTAACATGGTTCATCACATTTCTATCCGGCTTCTATTCATTCTTTCAGCAACCCCATTTTTATGGGGGAGTCTATGGAGAGATATACTCATTTCTAATTCCATGATTCTCAAGATAGTATTCAAATTCTTAACTTTTGTATTCACCACCATTATCAGTTATCAACTTCTTCACAAAATACACACATTCATTCTAAGCTTTTCTTCTGAAACTTTTAAACATTTTCAAACCATCTGATTTGTGTTTCATATACATAACACAAGTAATACGAGTAAAATCATCAATTAATGTAATGAATTACTTATCTCCATGTGTTTATTTTTTCTCATTATCCTATATATATTGGAATGGATCATCCCTAGAGGTTGTTTTGAACAAATATAAAATTTCTTATGCACAAAATTTGTAATTTTTCCTTTTTGGAAGATAGTGAAACACCAATATCTTATTAATAGAAAATTAGGAATGACTTGAACACTATATCTTTTAGATAACCAGTTCATGTTTCTCTTACACATGTATCCAAGCCTTTTATGCCATAGCCAACTCTCTTCAACTGTACTCATAGAACAAGAGTTTTGTGAATCACAAACCTAAAACAAATTTCATTCCGTACATTGGAATCATGAAATAATCATTCCATATTCTTCACTATTTTCAAAAAATCCATATTTCTTAAAGATAACCTTGTTACCCTCATCACACAATTACGAGACACATAGAGGGTTTTGTTTTAGCCCATCAATATTAAATGTTTTCTTAGATTTCATCCTTTAATTTCCAATAATGGTTGACCCAAAACCTTTAATTTTAAAGGATTTATCATTTCCAAATGTAATTGTGCCTTATTTATAATCTTTCACATCCTTCAACAATTTCATGTCTCCTGTTATGTGAGAAGAACAACCACTAACATGTATCAAAGGTCATTCTCATTTGAAGGATTTTAAATCATTTTAAACACAAATCACCTTTTCTCCATTCATTTCATTCATCAACATCAGTATTTAAGAATTGAGAATCATTTACTAAGTCAGTAACAAAAAAAGACATCCTTTTCCAAGGTGTCCATGTTGTTCACGTCTTTCACAAATAGTTTCCAAGGGATGGAACTTTTTTTCAATCTTCATTTCATTATTTTCATATTTCTTCAAGACAACCTTCCCATTTTATTTTATTGAGTAGATTAAATCTCCCTAAATCTATTACTTTCATCACCTATGGTATAATATTAATGTTTTTTATTGAACTAACACATACTTGCTGTATGCCTGAATCCCCCACAATACTAGTAATACCCCTAAAAAGAGTATTTTCCTCTAGATCCTCTATATTGATCAGAATTGTGTAAACATTTCTCAACTATCTTATTTTCATTATCAATATGATTCTCTATACACTTTTTAGATTTGATAGTATTAAAAGTATTTGAATCTTTTACGGATCCAAATAAAACTTCTTTGGGCTCTGGTTGATTGGTAACATCTGAATTCTTCACTTTGACCAGATACAAAACTTTCCCAACATTATTCTTTTCAGAAACAATTCCTTTCTTATAATCATCCTTTGAAGCTATATTTTATTGAGCATTATAAAGTTTCTCATTATGATAAAATTCACCAACTTCAGTAATAGAGTTTTGGAAACTTAGACTTTTCTTTTCAGTTTCAGGGAGTTTTTGTTGGAAATGTTACAACTCTTCTTCTTTTCATCCAGTTTCACATCAAAATGCACATATTGATTCTTTTCATCATCAAAAGACTTATTAAAATAATTAATCTATTTAACCAACTTTTCTTTCTGACCAACAAAATATTCTTCATTTCTTGAGCATTAATCTTCCATATTTTTGTTTCAATTTTCAATATTTCTGATCTTTCTCAAATATTATTTCAACTCTTCTTTCAAATGCATTTGAAGCTGAGTTTATTCTTCTTTAGAACTACATTTTCCATATTTTTTATCATTCAATATTGAAATGAAATTATTTTCATTACCATATTGAATGGATTTTTCAGATTCAGCATCACTCTCTTCTTCTTCATCATCTTTAGATAAGAAACTCCTTTTCTTTGATTTGAAGAATTTATTTTCTTTTCCTCTGTCTCCCTTTTTCTTCCACAATATTCTTGTATTTATTTCTTTAATATCACTATCATCTTAATTCATTCATTTAGGAAAATTTTCCCCAATGTTATTAACACCTCTATATTCAAATCATTTCAAGTTAAGTTTCTATTTGTATTTCATTGTACCTATTTTTACATTGTTAGAAAACAAGTATATGATTTCATTGAGATTTTTACATACCTCATTTTAAGAGTCAGAATCACCAGATTCATCTTCAGTAATACTCTTCATTGAATTCTATTTCTTCATATCCTTGAAAGATATTTCACTATTAATATTTATTTTTATCTTCATAGAATTCTCTCTTCTCATTTCATAAGTGATAAGAGTGACATATAAATCATCAAGAGATAATGTTTCCAGATCTCTAGTATAAAATGAAGAAACATTTTCATTGAATTTGTCAAGTAGGATTCTCAATATATTTTAAACAACTATAGAATCATCCAGATTTTCACCAAGTCATCTGATAGTACACACAATATCATTCCCCCTAGTAAAAAATTTCCCAAAAGATTCATGCTCACCCATCATCATATCTTCATACCTCAATCACCATATTTTTAACATTTCCTTATTTACTTTTTTATTTCCTTTATATATGTTTTTTTAATTTATCCCATATACCTTTAGCTATTGAAACACCTTTTACTCTTAATAATTCACTTTTAGAATGTGATAATAATTTAGCATTCTTGGCCCTTGCGTCATTCTCAAGTAACATATTGTCAATAGGTGTAATAGGAGAACTATCTTCAATGGGATGAAATCCAACTATTGTAGCTTCAAGAACATCATCACTAATAGAAATAAGATATTGAAACATTATATATTTCTAGATATGACAGTTCATTCCATCAAAGACTAGAATACCTTTAATGTTCACACAATTCATGTTCTTCATTAGCAAAGAATAGCGAAGGGAACCTTGTTTCTGATACCACTTGAATGAGCCTAGTCGGAGTAATGTTTAACTGATAGGGGGAGGGGGTGAATCAATGATACACTTTTTCTTTTAGGTTTCTTTTCAATTGAAATAACCTTCACATCCTATTATAGATTTTAATTCCCTGATGAGAACAAACTCAACACACATCCATATGAACAAAATGATTTACAAGGTTAACTATTCAATAAGAATAGTTGCATCGTTGGTATGGTTTAAAAATGATCCAATACCATACATTCCAATAAAAAAACAATCCAAGGATTACAATGTATAGGATGAACACTTATACTCATGTAGCACTTTGAAACAATAAAAATAGTGCATGTGCATCCTCTTAGCACAACAGGGTAATGCAATTATTTTGTAAAAACTCATGTTACCTATGCTTATTTTCAATTCAACAAATGTATTAAAATTGTAATACAATTAATCAATTCATTACCCAAAAGAAAGGTAAGAACTTCCTGGATGTTGTTATGAAGCACTGAGTCCGATATTTTTTGAGTATTATTCCTTCAATTCTAATTCTTACAAAACAATATTCCGAGTTTGATTTTTATGATAGAAAACAAAAGGGTTGAATCGAAACCACTTCAATTCTCGAATACAATTTGTCGAGCTGAAAGGAATATGAATGAATCAACACCACCCAAGATAATTTTCTATTTGAAAGGAATTGAGCTCTCCATCTCTCTAGAAACCTAGAGATTCTCTCTCTTATATAGTGAAGAGTGAAGGCCTCATAAATTATAATGTACTTATTGCCCTTTTTTATGTGACCCAAATCATGTTTAGTTAGGAATCCTAAAATGTTTCCCACTCAAACTAATTCACCAACATTTAAATTTCAGCTGAAATATTGATGAAATTATGACTTCATAAATGCCTCTCGATTCTTCTCAAAACTTCTAAAATCATCATCTCTTCTTTTCCATACTCCCATTTCCAATGTCAATATGATTACAATTGATGAGAAATACATGGGTCCGATCATATGAATCTGATTCTTTCATGTTGATTTCTTCAAAACAATTCTTGATACCATACCAATTGAACGTACTGGAAGAAATGAACTTATCCACTTGAGATACTGTCATTATTTTAAATGAGAGGATCCCCCTAGAAAATTTATCCATCAGTCATCACATTATGTTATTTCATCTTGAACCACATGAGAAAACACCTCACCACATTCCAAACCAATGCTTGAATCATGACTTCTTTCACGTCTTTGAATGCATTGAGGATCTCAACTAGCATTGTATGAATTCAATTAGAAATTATTGTTACATTTTATTAATTCCTTCTTCATTCTTTTTATCTAAACCCAGGCATGATCATTTTTGAAAACAAATGGTCTAGATACAATAATCCTGAATACAATCACTCAGGATATAATCATTATAGATACAATCATTCTAGATATAATCATTTCTGGTTACGATCATTCTGGTTATGATTTCTAGTTAGGATTTCTAGTTACGGTTGATGGGTATGATCATTACAATCTAAAAAAATGATCTACCTAAATATAATAAAATCTAAAAACAATCTGATAATAAAGATCTGACCATATATGATACAAAACAACCTAAATTTGATTCATTCTCAATCGAACCCATCTCTTTTGATTTTATTCTACCAAAATATGATTGTTTTGAAAACAAAATGGAGTCACATCTTCCATTTAAACCACTTCAATTGGAACCACATTTCATCGGAATCAAATCTATTATCAGCATCACCATTATCATCAAAACCTCATTTTCCTTCAGCACCACCTACATCGACACCACCTTTCCATTGATACCACTTTCATCGGCACCTCATTTCCATCAGTACCACATCGATTGTTTTGAAACACAATCAGCACCACCTCTTCAATATGGATACAATGGTTTTATGATTTTTTTGAAAAAAAATTGGTACCACTTATTTCTCTCTCCCATCCAAATATGATAAATTTAAATATGATTCTTTTCTAATTGTTTTAAAAAACAATCAGAATACGATTATTTTACGATGAGAATCATTTCTTTCACTCCAACTTTCTTCTACGAAGGTTGAATCACAAGTTCTCATTACAACTCAAGATTTATATAAAATACAAATATGAAAATCATCGTCACAATTTTTAGAAAACAAGGGTCTGATTCATTTAAAAAACCCAAAAAAACCTAAACAATCCCAAACCAATTGATTTTCCAAACAAATTGAAGTGAATTTTTATCTTCAAAACCCACCTTAACAACAAAAGACAATATTTGAAACCTTCATCTCAATTATTATCAGCTTGGTCCCAACATTTCCAAGCTCTTAAAAAGAACCTCACAATCAATTAGAAGTTCCATCACAAGGTAAGAGATCCTCTCATTGTCCTCATTATTAAATCACCTTATTTATATTTTTCCTTTTGATTTCAAATTATTCATGTTATGATTTATTTTTACAAATCCCTCTTACTTTCCTTATGATTTAAGAGTGGCGAGAGACCCCTTTCAAAGTCATCAAACCCTTCCCTTAATAATTATGTACCCCCATTTTTCTTTGGAAATTCTCTTTCAATATTCATTTCCAAACATTTAAGTAGTAAATAACCATCCACATTTCCACTCAAGGATATTATATTAGTTGTACCTATCATTAATTTATTGGGAAATTACATGTATAAAAACCACAATCCTTCATCTTAGAATTAAAAGTGTTAAAATCTATCCTTATGTTTTATGATCTATGTGGCACACTTATGCATGTATATGATAGGAATGTGAATGTTTGACCCATAATTATATAGACCGTCACTATTTTGGGTAATGTTTTTATCTCATTAGATGTAATGTATGGTGAAAAAGAGGATACACTAATCACAAAATTTTATTATGTTTGAACAGTTATCCTTGACTTATATTTATGATTTCATGTTTTATATTGTTGGAACATTCCCTTGTTTCCCTTATATTATCATCATGTATCATTCTTCGATGTGCAAATTAATGATTATCATCCCAATTTTGTTACCTTGATATTCCTATTAAATCACGTGCACTTATTTACCTTATTCTAAGATTTTATTATTACATTTCTAAGTTTTAAATCTTACCCATTTCTTATGTATGTCCCTAGAATCTCTTATATATTATTAGAGGAGTAGTGGGATTTTAAGGGTATGTTGTGGAGTTTTTTAAATAATGTTGTTATACCCATGTTTCAAGTTAATGATCTATATACCAAATTCCCCAATGACACTCGGCCTCATGATCATGAATTAAATTATTACTACCTTTATGTAATAGATCATGAATCTATTACAATATTGGTTTTCATACTCGGTATTAGAGAGAAGTTTAGTTATTTTGGGGTTTTAGGATTGGAAAACCCAAGTGAAGGCCATAGGGGTATGACTAATAATAGGAATACATCCCTAAAATTTGATAATGTTTATACTGAGTGGTTTACAAGAAAATAAATCTCTTTTTGGATACTACTTGTGGATTTAACTTAGGAAAAATTGTATATTGGGGTAATAAACCCAAAAAAGCAGATTGGGATAGACTTGATCATCACTCGGTGCACTACATAGAGGCCTTTATACACACATATTTTGAAAATCCTAGGATGATATGATTTGGATAATCCAAAAGATCATTATGAACAATTATCAAGGGAAAAAATTCCCATACAATTTTATTTTATCATATAGCCCATGGAAAACATAGATTAAAACCTAGAAATTCAGAGGATAATTAATGCATGTGTTATCCCCTCAATGCTCATAGTATCCCCTTTAAATGTTCAATAGTTTAGAAAAATTATCATCACTATGTCTATTTTGGTTAAAATAAATGATTAGAACTAGATTAAAATATTTAAAGGTGGGATTATCATCGACGGTTTTATGCATTCTTTCATATCACACATATATAGTAGAACTATTAAAATAGAACCTCAAAACATGGAAGTAATGTAATTAGTGAAGATATAAAATTAGTTAATGGTTACATCCCAAGAATATAACACAGTCTATGTGATAATTTGTGGTCTGAATTTCCCAAAAAAACCTGTGATAATCCTTTTATAATAATTCAATACCATTATGGGAATTGACTAGATTTACTTGTATAAATCCAAAAAAAATTATGATAGAAGGAAATCACCCTATGTATCATTATTAACCCTCTAATTATATCCTAGTTTAATGAGGATGATTAATACCCTTTAGTATCATCATCTGATGAATGGATATTATTACCTTATTAGAAATTGTATATAGTTGAAATGATTGACATTAAGGAAAATATAACCCTTGATAAAATCTTTATTAGATGGGAATTAACTGATGCGTTTAATGAAGAATTTATTTTTCTTCCTTCTATTTGAGAGGTTGAGTTATTAATAAAAATTATACCCAGAGATTTTCCAAAATCTAAAACTCCATACAAAAATGGCCAATGTTGAACTTGAGGAGCTAAACGTGAAACTAATGATGAATACAGATGAAGGATTTATACACCCATGTGTTTCATTCTTGGTTGATTTTTCCTTTTTTTAAGAAGACTGATAGGTTAATATTCATTTTCATTAAAATTCACAATATCAATAAGATGAAAATAAAGAACAAAAATCATTTTCCATGAATTTATGACTTATTCAATCAGATATGGGGATCTTAATACTTCTCTAAGGTTTATATTTGGATAGGATATTATCATGTAATGGTAAAGAAGTTAGATATCCCCCACACTTCATTTCATACATGGTACAGTAATTATGAGTCATAGTGATTCTATATTGACTCACTAATTTTCTATATATCTTTATTTACATAATGAATAGAGTCTTTTTGGATTGCCTCAAGAAAATTAGTGGTATATTTATAGATGATATTAATATATACTCCAAAACCAAGGAGGAACATGATGATCATTTAAATATTATAATGAAGATCTTGGGAAAATAAAATTTGTATGAAAATTATAATAAATAGGAGTTTTTTATAATGAATTTAGCATTATTAAGGCATTTCCTCAACCAAAATGGATATTTGTTGATCGTTCAAAAATATAATCAAGTAAAGTATGTCTATAACTATATATTTTTACAGAAATCCATAGTTTCATTTGATTATATTGGTAATATCATTGATATTTGAGAAAATTATCACAATTGTAAATCCCACTACCCAATCTGATGCGGAAGGGAGTCAAGTTTTTCAAGAATAATGAATTTGAGGAGACAATTAAAGAGTTAAATAAGAGGATAATCAATATCCAATTTCTAAAATTATCGAAAATAAGGGAAGAATCTTTTATCTATAATGACGCTTCTAAAAAGGGATTGGGTTGTGTACTAATGTAAGATGAGAAATTGATAGCCTATGCCTCACTCAAATTAAATATTCATTAACTAAAATACCCAAGGTATGATATATAATTAGATGTAGTAATCTTCACATTGATGATTTGGAAACATTATCTATATGAGGAGAAGTGTGAAATATATGATGATCATAAAATAATCAAGTATATGTTCTCAAAAAAGGATCTCAATATGTTCCAATAGAGGTGGTTAGAGATGATAAAGGATTATAATTGATCAATACATTACCATCCTCTAAAGGAAAACAATGTGGTAGATTCTCTAAGCAGAAAAGATCTTGTAACCATATCCATGATGAGGATTATAAGGGAACCGATTTTCTGTGACATGAAAAAATAGAAATGTGAATAATAAAAGATTCTTCATCCTACCTTTCTCATATAACTTCTAAACCATCCACTATTGAGAGGGTCAAGGAAGCCCTAAAATATAGTAAGGTGCCAAAGAAAAAGGTAAAAAATATTCTAGTGTATAAATTTTCTAAATATTGAGTAATAAGGTTTGACACTAGGATATGTGTCCCATCAATAACAGAAAAAGGGAAATTATTTAAAACACACACAAATTATCCATATCTATTCATCTAGAAATCACTATGATATATATATATTTGATAAAAAAATTCTGGTGGGAAAATAATAATAGGGATATTGTAAAATTTGTACCTTGATTATTTGTATTCAAAAAAGTCAAGGATGAATGATAAAAATATAATGGTATGATGAAACCATTTCCCATACTTATATGAAAATAAGAAAATATTACCATAGATTTCATCATAATACTCCATAGTACCACTAAAGAAATAAAATAATCTATGTGGTAGCCAGTCACCTTATAAAGTTATAACATTTAATTTTTATCAAATTAGATTTCTCTCTTTAGTAACTCACTGAGATATATAATAGAGAAGTTGTAAGATTGCATGGATTTTAGCTCTACATTATATCTGATCAATATTTGATGATTACCATGAGGTTTTGATGAATACTTTATTAGGTGTTGGATATAGTTCTATGTTTCAATATTTCTTATCTTCCTTGAACAAATGGGCAGTCTGAGAGAACCTTTCAAACTCTAGAGGATATACTGAGATCATTTTTGATGGATTTACAAGGATGTTGGTAGTAACAACATCACTTATTAGAGTTCAAATATATAATCAGTTCCAATTATATATTTCAAATTGAACCTTATGAGGCTCTTTATGGGAAGCGGTTTCAGACTCCAATATGCTGGGATGAATTTGGAGAGAGGAAGATGATTAGACCTTATTTTGTCCAGGAGATTAAAGAGAATGTTGAAACCATTAAGCATCATATAAAATCCACAAAAATTTTATTGAAAAGATATGAAGATAATATTATACATGATGAAGAGTTTGAGTTTAGTTATAAATAATTTATTCATATATCACCATGGAATATAGGCACATGGTTTGGGAAGAAGTGAAAACTCAGTGAATGATACATCATCCCCTTTGAGGTATGTGATTGTATCATAGATGTCGCCTATCGAATAGAAATACTAATGAACCTATCTCAAGTACATGATGTGTTCCATGTATCATTCATGATGACGTACATACCAAACCCCTTGCATGTATTAAATCTATAAGTGGTACAATTGGAGAATGATCGTTCATATGAGGAACAATCAGTGAAGATATTAGATTCTAGATAAAAATTTATGCTAATGAAGACAACTGACTTGGTCAAAGTACTATGACAGAATCTAATGTTTTAAAAAGAAACCTGGGAACCATAAACGTTAATGAAATAAAAGAAATCTCACAAAATTTAATGTATTTTTTTGATACATTTCTTAAGGGGAAAGAATGTAATGACTCGATGTTTTATAAATGATATTCCATTTTTAAATGAATAAATGTTTTATTATGAAATGAAAGTATAGAAAATAGATTCATTAATTTTGTTATTTTGTAACATTATAATTTAGATAATGTAATATTTAAAAGACCATTAGGCATAAAAACCATTTATAATATAACTATTTTACATCGAAAGTTAAGATTAATATATATTAAGGGTTATGTAAAGTCCAATTTACATAGATGGAAGAAGTGATGACCTCAAACAATAGAATCATACCCTATAAAGACCATTTATCAATGATGATAATGGATATAGAATCACAATGATTTCCAATTAACCAAGACCAATATGAGACAAAACATCTAAAGGATGATAAAAACATTCTACGGGAGAAGTTCAAGCTTATAGGGTCATGAACATACCCATGTTCATTAAACCACCATAAGAAAGTTCACAATCACACACCTTAAAATTATTGAATATGATGGTGTAATAAGGGGTTATTTATCTAGACTATAAAAATATGATTATATATATATTTTTATTTTCAATAAAAAAATTGATTAATTGTATCCCTCATATTTTTACTTTAGAAATGATTAAATAGGTATTTTCTAATTTTTTTCTTAATTTTATGAAACTCAAATTTCATTTTTGGGAAAAATATATAATAAATATATATATTATTTTTGTTTAATTAAATAATTATTCATATACATATTATTTTAGTAAAATATTCTGATTAAATATTATATATAAAAACATAAATGATAATATAATTTTATGAAGTCTAATATAATTTTTATAAGGGTCAGAAAAATGTCACTATCTTAAAAACACATATTTTTCAATAAATGAATATTTTTTAATAGTGTAAATTATTATATATCAAGATTTATTTGGTAAAATAAATATTTTTTTTGGATTTATCACATTAAAATTAATAAGAAATGAATTTTTCATAAATTTATGAGACAATAGAATATTTAGGTAAAAATTAAATATCATATAAATATATGGTATGTATTATGACATCATATAAGACCAAAAATGATGAAATTAATACTATATCGTGTATCCTTGAAAATTTTTTCCCCATATATAATATTGTGTCTTAAGGTTATTTTATTAATTTTCAAAACCACTAATGAATTCTCAAAAACCTAGATTATATTTTAATGTTTTAAAATCTATTCTTTATGAAAAAGACTCACATCAACACCACAAAGGGTACTATTTAAATGTTTATGATTATTAGACTTATAAAATTTATAAAATGACCCCACTATGGAAAAAATCATGGTAAAAACTATGTGAATATCTATGGTTTTTATTAGTTTATCATATGGATTCCAAAACATATGTTTAGAAATTAATAAAAAATTCACATATCTTTTTCTATAGAAAACCACCCAAAATCCTAATTCCTCTTCAAAAAAACCCTTATATAGTGAATTTACACTACCTTTCCAAATTTATAACCCCCAAAGGTGTTCCCAATCTCTTAAGAATCACTTAGTATACTTTTATAAGTTCACTCTCAAAGTAATGTATCCTCTTTTTCTCCTCATTATCCCAGCACTTTCATTATATTATGCATTTTAATTTCAAGTTTCAGTTCTTGGGAAACGTTTTGACACCTACCTCTTACTCTTCTTATGATTTCCAAGTGATGAGAGGCCCCTTTAAATAAAATTAAACCCTTACTTGAATCATTATGTATCCCAATTGTGTTATCGAAAGTATCCTGCGACCCTACATACCAAACATTTTTGTAATGAACATGCGTCCACATTTCCACTCAAGGGTATTCAACAAGATGTAAATATCCATCATTTATTTGGCACTTCCATTTATGTAACCCATAATCCATAATCATGGGATTGTAACACCTGAAAAAAGTCCGTATGATATATGATCTATGTGAACCCTTTTCCATGTACATGACATGAATGTGATGGGTGGGATTGTAATTATATAGACCTGCACTACATTGGGTAATTATTTTATCTCATTTTATACCATGTATGGTGCTTGGGAGGTTATTCTAATAACACTATGTTATGATGTCTCAATGGTTATCCATGACTTCTTTTTAGGATTTTATATTTTATGTTGTTTACATATTACTATGTTTCCCTTATGTTATTATCTTGTATAATGATTTGGTGTTCATGTTTTTGATTCTCACCCCACTTATTTTACCTTTATATTCTTCTAGACTCACATATACTGATTTACCTTATGCTATTACTTAATTATTATTTTATTGGGTTTTATATCTCACACATTTCTTATATATGTCTAAAAGATTTCCCATACCAACTTTGAAAAGAAATTTAATTTGAATGTAATGTTGTGGAGTTTTATAAATAATTTTTTTATACAAATGTTTCAAATAATTATGATATGTAGATAATTCCCAAAAATAAACTAGGCCTCATGATCTTATGGGAGTATATTATTTGTACCATTATATAATAAACTATTAATTAAGATGTTTTCATATATGGGTTGAAATAATATTCCACATGTTCTTTAGATAATTATTTTTTACCAGTTACTGATCTAATTCCTCTACTCATCTAATTTTTCCATACATGAAACCAAAAATTGTGTTTGAAAGATATCTTAAACAATTATTCAGATTTTTCTATGCATCAACCCAACCCAAAAAACCTGTTTGATGCATAATACTATGTATAAACAAGAAAAAATCCCTATATTATAGATGCTATAAATTAGACTCAGGGTCCTGTTATATAAAATGATAATACTATACCCTCGAATCAGGGCCATAAAAGTAGTATATGTAATGAAAAAATAACCATACCAATAATCTCAGTTTACATAAGTAATAAACATAATGATATATAAAAATTACCATACAATATAAAACCCCACAGTGATATTAAAAATACATTGATTTCCCATTGGGATAATTATGAAAAATAAATAAACCGAAGGAAAAAATACACAATAGGTAATAATACCAACCCTAGACTATACTACACACCAAGCCTTTGAATACCCATCAATATGCTTCTGTTCAGTTTACTAGATGTACTATGCTCAACCAAAAAGTATACATAAGGTTAACCCATGCACCATTCTTCCCATATAAGGTGTGATAAATTCATCTCAACATGATCTCACTAATTTACTCTAGTATACACCTTCATATATGTGTGTAGATAAGTAAAGTAAACAAGTCATGCAAAAACATTGGATTCCATGTACTATATAATCCACCACGACTCCCTATATGTCAGGACACCATGTACTATACAAGCCACAATGGAACCCCATCATACATATTTTTATTTCACATAGGAATATTGTAACCACCACATGTATATCCATTAAATTATTGGTTCCTAACTAGGACACCATGATGTCCAAACCAACATGCTTCATTTTAAGATAGAATCCAATTGTTGCCTTACATAGAAAAATTTATTCTTAGACAAGACTATAATAATTAGGGATGGAATCATTAAATACCTCAACCCAATAACAAATTGGATTGGGAAAGGACCTACATCAAAATCCTAACTACATTCCTCATACCTCAAGGTAGGGTCGATCATCCATGCTTCACACTAGGCCATGACCCAACACTCTCCGTTGGAATGGTCCAATATCACAAACGAATCCTTCCTAAGGAAAGGTCCTACTTATCGTACATGAATATTCCATATCACCCATGAAAATATAACCAGTTCCATATAACTCAAAAAAGTTCCAAGCCTTAGGATCCTCTCCCTCACCATACCCATTTCCTATCACTAGAGTAAAATTAATAATACACATGAAATAATAAACACAACACAACACCAATCACAAAATCTCACTAGATCATCACACCCTATGAATTTATATTTCATAGATTCTAAAATTTAATCACATTTCACCACACTCTTTAGGTATTCCACTAGGTCTTCTAGTTTCTTCAAAGTCTCTGCTCATCGATTCCATCTCATACCCATCACCCTTTATGATACAACTTCCTAAAGGATCTTTTATAACATTCCCCAACCCCTAGTACAACCTCAAAAAAACCCTAAAAATTACTTCTCCTAACACCTTGGGACCATACCATGCTATTACACTCTAATAACCCTTGGCTCCCAATTCCATGTCTGGAAAAATTCCCATGACCCATAATCAGGTTCTGGCTCACATCTTCTAAAAAAAATATCCCAGCCTGTCTCTATGAGGAAACCCCTATGTATCATAAATTACAAGTCCTATAAGACATTTATAACTCTTATTTTACACCAAGACTGTCTTATGATCCCAAGAGTGAGTATATAAACCCATTCGAGATGTATAACTGTCTTTTTGGTCATTAAACAACCTCAAACCCCTCAGGCATGCTCACTAGACCTAGGAACCCAACCTTGGATACCCAAATCACTAATCACACCATAACTGTCCAAATAATCCTAAATATTACCATAATACCCTTTGAGATATATAATTTGAGTGATCCCATATCACCCAAGTGATAAAAATTAATTTTCTTAAGCCTAGGAGGCCCAACACCATCCCTCTTCTTCTACATAGAATTCTTTTTGCCCTTATCTATTTAGATGGACACATAAAATATATATAAAACCAAAAAAAATATATAAAAAGAAATATAATCTTGTATTATAGGGCCCATATACATTAGAACAAATTTACCAACAACCCCAAACTCCATACATCCTCAAACAATCCCATATATGCCTTATCCTAGATTGTATTTCCACTTGAGATCTTTTCTCCCATCATATATCAAAAATAATAAATAATAATTTTATTAATTAATTATAAAAAATAAATGAAATATGAATAATCTCCTAAAACAAACCTCACATCCTCACTACACTTATTCCACTTTAGATAGAGTGCAATCAACCATCCAAGACATCCTGTCACAATCACACACGAATATGATATCATCCACAACCAATTCTTGCAAAATCAGGTGTGATAAAAATAGAAAACGTAGAAAAAATTAAACTAAAATTATTGATAGGTAAATGGAATGATAAAGTAGGTAAGGAATTAAAAAAATAACCTAAAAATATCATTAGATTACATAATAATAATCCCCCAACATGGGGGATCCAATGGGAGGAGAAGAAGAGGAGGAGGAGGTCAAATGACCCTCCCAGCATCAACCCTATGATCTAAATCAAAATATGGATTAATGTTAATTTAATAGTATCCCCCCAATTAAAATACTATGTGGGGGGAATTTATATGGAATTTCCATAGAGGCCATGGTGTAATCCCCTCTCCAGGCACCCGACTGTGGCATGACCTCCTTGGTTGTTGCACAACTTGCATCCATGAGGTAGTAGGGATACCCTTACACCCCTCCATTTTGTACCCCTTAGGGCTACACTATATTTTCCCTCATCTAGGGAGACACTATATCATATCACTGGTTTGTAGCATAGCCACCCACAAGGGGGTGGGGAACCCAACCCCAAAGGAACCCCCCCACAACATGGCCTATAAAGAGATTCTATAGGGGGATCTACATGTGACATCCCCATAACTTTGTGTAGCCTATATGGATATTATGTAGGTATCTCTATATATATATTACATAGTGTATCCTCTATTTTTTTGGACTAGGGTGGATACCAATAGCTAGAAATTAATATCTATATCTACCTCGAGCCTTCTCTATGTCTTACCTCAGCTCCCAAACACATATTGTGTCCTTGTTACATATCAAAAAATATCTCTTAAAGAATTATAAATCCATTGATTCTCAATATGATTCATAATTTTTGAAACAACCCCTGGTGTTTATAAAAAAAAAACATTATACAAAACACAATAACCCCAAAATCTATGGGGTTTAACAAGCTACCCAAATTATCACTTCTCATTCATAGGATTCATAATTATTTATCAAAAACATATTTCATGACCTACCAAGGTCATTATTTTACTAAAAACTCAACTTGTACTATATCCAAATGTGTAACATGATTCCACTATGACAGATAAAATTCAGTTTCCACCTCACTACATCTAATTCCATGTAAAAACATCAACAAACCTCCTCTTGATGTCTTCACACGGAAATCATCATCCACACATATCAATGTGTCATAACACCACTAGATTATAATGAATTTGCCTTTGAAATCATTGTAAAATAATCTAATGGCCAAAAATAAGTTTTCACAAATCTTATTGTACAATTCGACTCTTGAGTTTCCAATATGCTACTATGATCATCATTCTCTCGCCATAGTAATTGAAAAACATAAAATTTAACTCACTTTCACATTACTCCAACTACACCCCAAGACAAATTCCAATGCACTAAATCTATCCAACACCATATCCACATGTTGAATATGGAATTACTCAATGAACAATATATCAACAAATCTTACCCCACAATAGAATCCCAGATCCACCTCAACCATCTCTTCAACTGGTATCACTCAATCCATGACCCATTCTGACCCAATGTTCCCTCACCTAGAACAAATAAAAATCTCCATAAAATTGTATTATTTTAATTGTATACATACTAAATCAAAATACAAAATATTTGTATCCAATTATTTATCAATTACAAAATGAAATTAGAGGATGTTTCCATCCCATGTATACCTAATTTCTAGAAAAAAATAACACTGAAAACCATTTCAATCTCACTAGGAAAATTAGTCTCAACGTCCTATAGTGAACTAACCATAGTATGAAATCCATTAATTTTCTCATAAATCTCAATACTTGAGGGATTCCGGAAACTATGCTCATGTATCTCCTCCTAATCCACACTCATCCCTCTTTGAAAACACCTACCAAGGACCAAAACCTCGATCCAGCATGCCCCCCAAGTTTCTTTACACTATAATGCTATTTTAACACTTATTTATTTCATATATAACCTAAATGTTTTTCAATGGATCCACTCACTAATTCCAAACATAACTAGGAACTACACATAACCAACAATTACCTTCCCTAAAAATTGATATTTTCCCCAAAAAATACATTCCAACACTTACTCTTCTCCACCAAAGGCAGGGTACTCCACCAATAACCCTCTAATAATTTCCTACCCTCGATCCTACTCAATATCACTTGAAAAAATTACAATAATCCCACATATAACATAATCAAAAAATTTAATTCACACTCCCATGAGTCACATCCCATCTAGCCTAAGATCACGTTCCTAAATCACCATCCATTCTCTTCATGTCAGTAAACCATACCAAACTGATGCATCATCAATAAATACCATCTAATGGGCTTGGAGAATCTCACTCAAGCTATGGTTTACTATTTGATCACTTATCACCTAATCATTGATCTAGAACCATTATAATCTACCCTTATTTCAAACACACTGCTAGAAGCACATCCTAGAAAAAAGTGCCAGACATCCTACTAATCGAATCCTCTATCCTAGGATTGATACCATAACCACTCGAAGTGATTCGATTCCCAAAATCCAGAGAATTTCATATAACTTCCCTCAAACACTTGGTTTGGTTATGTAGAATTTCCCAAATAAGATATATGGGAAAACATTACATAAGTTTTTGTTGTCAATTTATGTAACCAAACCCACATCCTCAAGGAAAGTGTTCCAATCCTAAAGTCCTCTCTCTGATATAAAATTCTTGTACTGACCTAATAACAGTTTCTATGAATCCTTTTCAGGAAGGAACCATATATCATTCATTATAGAACATCTTACACTAAAATCTACACAACTTTTCATCAAATAAAATACTGTTATCTAACTGAGTATAATTCCAATAAAAAATTTTATGAGAAAATTAAATATATGTTTTTTGTTAATTTAAAGTGTTTTACCTATCTTTAGTAAAACCATTCACACATAAGGATGGATATGTCATGTGAATCCAAATTTAATGATAAGATTCATGGACATATGCTTCTGGATAATGGTCTAAGAGACAAACAATGAATAAAAATCTCAAATAATCACATCACATTTAAATAAGTATCTCAACCGTAATAGTGAAAACAAAGAACAATAACCCAACACCCAAAGTAACCAATACATCCTAAAAAATATATTTATTACTCACCATTATTAGGAAAATGAAAAGCTTCATCCCTACCTTAAACTTATTATCTACAACATCCCATAAAAATTATGACAGAATAAAATTTCAAATACCATTTTTACCACCCTATCCAAATTAAATATCTAAATTGTATGGATACATAGCCTCATGTGTGCCTCTCGATATACACGAGGCTGTCAACTAGTTTCAAGGCCTAATTCATAAAATTTTAATACTATTCACTTGAATCAAATTCATTAAAGTTGGGTTAATAATTGAAAAATATCTATAACAATTAGTAGTGTATGCATAAGTAATAAACCCAATGTTATAAAAAATATACCATATAAAACCATGGTCATATAAAACAATCAATAATTTCCCACTAAGGAAATTATGTATATTAAACAAAAAAGGGAAAAAATAAATAATAGACCAAACTATCTTCCCTAGTACAAAATATACACCCTTTTTATGAATACCCATCAGGTTGCTCTAACTAAATTTGTTGCACGTCCTATGAATAATCTAAAAATAGACATATGGTCTTCACATGAACCATAATGCCCTTATATATCGTAAGAAATATATCTTTTTTGGGACCCATCAAGTTCCCCTATTATATTCCATCATATACATTTATACACGAGGAACGTGAACTTGTCACACAATTGTGTTATACATCATGTTTTAACTAGGAAACCACAACTCCCTACATATTAGGTCACCATAAGCTAATCAAGATACCATGGAACTCGATCATACATGATTTAATTGTATGAAAAATATATTTCTTGTTTCACCACAATGCATATACCACTAGGTCCTTAGATACTGACTAGGACAGTAATATTCATGACCCTTTATACTTCAACCTATACTGGAATGACATCGACAGCTCATATGGTAGAACCCATACCTAGCCCGTACCTAAAGACATAGAGACGGCATCATCCATGACCTTGAACCACCACCTGAAGGGATAATTTAAGGTCTTAAATACATATCCTAACCCACTACCTCATCAATCAAGGTAGATTATATCATCTAAACTTCACACCATACCACCACCCAACCTTATCACTCATGGTGGCCCACTATAATTTTCCATGAAATCTCAAGGCAAGGTTGTACATCATGCACATGAGGAAACCAAATCACTCATGCCAATCTATCCCATTTTTTCACCGTAATTGAGAGTCCATGCTTCAAGATCCTCTCCCCCACTAGGTCTAATGCCTATAAAAATCATATATTCTAGCACACATCTATAACAAATCATTTGTCCTGAAGACCATAAAAAAATTTCACAATCTCACCACCCCCAGGAATAGATCTTGGATAGCCTATCACATAAAATAATATATCTCCCTTTCCAAAAAGGCATCCAATGAGACCTCTAGAACTATCACTATATCTACTCATTAATACCATCTCATACACACCACTATTGGTAACACCAATATCTGATGGATCCTCAGACCTAAACATCAAGGACTAGTTCAGCTTCAACAAAACCACCAAAACTGCTAGTCTCAACACCTAGGGGAAATCCCTAGATTCTCATGTATAATATCCTTAATAGAAAATTCCATGTCTTAAACAATTTCAATGACCCAAACAGGAGAATAATCTCACATATATTAAGGGAAATATATCATAGAGTCTCCTAGAATAAACCCTTATCCATTATACATACGAATTCCTATAGAATTTTCTCCCCAATTATCATACACTATGACTCTCCTCTGACCTTAAGAGGGAGTTTCTCAACATATGTGAGATGTATGTCCATCCTACTAATCATCACTCAACCCTACCCCAACATATTTTCCCACTAGCCATAGAAACCAATCCTTGTCAAACTCTCACCACCACTTTCCCCTCGAGACCTACCAAAGGCCTCATGTTAATCTAACCAAATCCCTCTCCACTAGAGACAAACTTTCCCTGTGATACCAATTATCCAAAGTACTAAAGAGTGCGTTCCAAGAGGAGGAAGCCTATCTACATATTATATTTTCTACCTATGGTTTTATTAGTATCTATTTATCTATCTGGTCCCATGAAACTTTATGCATGCACACAATACATCTGAACAAGAATATGAGTTTTTTTATCAGGGATACCTTCATCCAAAATGGTGTTACCATCCATTCCACACTCTATACATCCCTAATAATGACCATACATGCACTATACAAGAACATACCACTGATTGAGCGCCTATCTCATGCTATAATTCCAAAATAATTTATTATAACAGTTAATTACAATTTAATCATGATAAATAAAATATGAATAATCTCTTAAAAAAAATCATGTATCCTTAATACACAAAAAATTATTAAAATGGTGTGATATCTACCTTTTATGATTTCCTCTCACCACCACACCCGAATTCCCCATCGTCCGCACCTGATTCCACTAAGATTTCATTGAATTTGAATATAAACCCTAGCATATATAAAACCAAAATTATAGTTAAAAATGAAACCATAATAATGGGAAGGAATTGAATAACTCACCCTAAAACACTATCATAATTCACCAAAACACCCCCTAACATGGGGGATCCATCGCGAGGAGAATAGGGGGAGGAGCTGACAAAATGGCCCACCCCAAACTGCCCCTATGAACAAAATAAAATTGGGTGATTACTAGAAAATTACTAGTCTACTCCCTCAAAGAAAATAAGTTAGGGGAATTTATTTTTATAGGTGAACCTTTATCTCATTTGGCATACCATCCTTCAAAATAAAACAATGAAAATCACTATGGGAATAACCTATCCTTTAATGAAAATGTTTTCAACACATATCTACATAATAACTCCTTCTATATGTTGAAGGATATATCAATGAGTACCATTATCTATTATCTTTATTGACCCGTCCTTCTGTATTTTAGATTTGAAAAATCCATTATATTTTTAGATTTTTTTTATATCTCTAGAATTTTCTTCTTAATAATTTCATTTTCTCTAATCCAGGATAAATTCAAAATGTTTCCCTTGATTAATGACTTCAATTTTCTTTGTGTATACAAGGAGAATTTGTCCACTAATTGTATCCCAAACCTAGTAAAACTCATTAAATTTGAGTAAAGAGATATATCTATAAATAAATACTAAAAAATTGAATAATTTTTTATAAATGTTTTCACTACAGATTAATTGAATCCACAATGGTGTTTCCTCCTCTTGGTAATAGTTTTTACATAATAACCATGATCTTTAAATATTCTATATCCCATAAATATTTCCATTTAAATATTGAAATCTCTCTAATATAGACTCCTCTAAGATATGAAAAACTTTTGAACATAACATAGTCATTTTAAAAGGGAAACTCTTTATGCCACATTATCAATAATGACTTTTTACCACTTTAAAAAATAATTTTGTAGAAGTCTACATGCCCTAAAATAACCATTATTGTTTTTTCTACACTATCAACACTATTTAGTCAATCTTATTTTACTACCACCAAATCTCACCCAACAACCATTTTAGGCCTCTCCATTTCACATATGAATGTCTTTGAAATTCCATTATGAATGAAATACCAATTTTTTATCTTAGTATCATGTTTTCCATTCATCTTTTACAACCATAATGTCCACCTTTAGCCATAAAAATTAATATGGTCACTATTTTACACTGTATCATAACATCTTCTTCACTATAATAAAATAACTTATTGTTAAAAGGATTTTTTATTACCTTAAAAATACACCAAATTATAACTCACTAGTCTTCCATTTTTTTGGGTCTTAGATCTGAAACTTGAATACATTAACCACAATACCAGCTATTTCCAAAAGTTTTGGTCTACAACAATACATAACTAGTTGTTAACCATAATATATGTATCATTATCACACTAAAAGTAAATTTTATTACTCCAAACATACTCTAAGAATATAAATATTATTTCAATACTCTTACATTTTCATCATCCTTTTATCATTTTATACATTTGTAGTATTTTTGAAAAAAATCACTTTTATGCAAACAATGCTTCTTGTAGAAACTCCAGTCTTACATCAAATGATTTTTATGACATAAATTCTTTGAGAATGATTACATCATATAATATACACTCTTATTCTAACATGAAACTAAATAAAATATCATGTAGACTATCATCGATGATTTAAAACTATCCATATGGTTGATAAAAAATAGAAAACAGTAAACCATAAATTTATCATTGGGTAATAACATAGATAATATTAGGGTAATGTTGTATTTTTTCATAAAATCATAGTTTTATGGGAATATGTAAAATTATTGATTCTAAACATCTGATGTGTATTTTTTTCATTTTATATGAGATCATGATATAGTCATAGAACTAGTAAATTTATATGTGGTTGTTTCATATAATACATTGACGAATGATTTTGAAGTGTATAGTTTATTAGGTTTAATAAGTTATTATATGATTTTTTTCCTCATTGTTTCTCAAAATAAGACTCCATTATGATATTTGACCAATATATTGAGAGATTCTCCTTAGATTGAGGAGTGTTAAGTTTCATGTGAAATTTTTAAGGAGAAAAGGATGCGTGTGGTTGTTATTTGATTACCAAGGGAAGGTATCTTCATATGGTATATTTTAGGGCATCCTATCATTAATTTGAATGTGTGTTGATATAGTAATGAATAATCAATGATCATTAGTATAGAAAATAACATTCCTATCAATGTTACTTTATTACTCATGACTTAGAGACTATGGATGTATTTGTGTCCTGTTATTATATGAGTTTTTTCCACACGATTTATATACTATGGTTATTTTATTATATAATTATTTTTAGTTTATATATATAATAATGAATTTAAATTTATCTTCTTTGAAAATAATATTTATTTTTAGTAAATAATATGGGAATAATTTCTTTCAGATTATGATATTGAAATAAATTATACCTCTGAAAATTTTAATGTGTAGCTGACACTTTTTTCATAAGTATTATGATGATGATTCGTATAAGAATATAAAGGAAGGGAAAGTGATGGAGTTGTTGGAATATCTTTTCCTTATCTTTGAATTGATTTAAAGATTATTTTGTTTTAGATGATAGTGATATCATCATTAGTGTGATAAGTAGAAGAGTATTAGCTAAGAGATTCCTAGAAAGAGGCATGGTGAGATATTATTATGAATGGTGATGATTTGGATTGATAGGATGAGGATGTGGAACATTATATTTTATCATGGCAGGTTATTTGTTACTCAGATATTATAGGAACCATTTTCATGAGTTTCATAGTTCATATTTGGAAGAGCAATCATGAATTATAATGTTTTATCATCTTTAAAAGAAGAGGTTTTGGTGGAATGAGATGATGAAATCAATGGTTAAGGTTATATGTTGGTATCTTATACAATATCTTATAAAATCTTAACAACACATTATTTCCATGTCGATGCATACCTTGGAGTCTTATAAGTGGAAATGTGAGGATATTTAAATGTATTTACCATTTATGTTGAAAGGATTTGATGCCATTTTTGTTATCATGTGTCACATGAAAAATTCATCCTATTTGTTGTTGATTATGTAATTTATGTCAGTGAATAGTTTGGTGAATATTTATATTATGAATGTGGTAATTCATTATGGATTTTTGAGTACTATAGTATATGATAATGATGTCTAATTTACATTACTAATTATGAAGTGATTTTTGTGTGATTTCAACACATATTCAAACCTTAGTATCATATTCCAGCTATATAATGATTGTCAAACTAAATGGAAAATTCATATTTCAAAAGATATGTTACAGATTCATATCTTAAAATTTTTATGACAATGATTGTATAATTAAATAGTGATGTAATTTACATGTAATAATTTTAATAGTTTCTCTAATTATATAAAACCTTATGAGTCTTTGTATGGGAGATTATTTCATTGGCCACTGTGTTGGATTGAGGTTAAACGGATGACTATATTTAATCTAGATATACTACAACTGATGAAAAAATAATTCCAAATTATTTAAGATCACATAAGGTATTTTAATAGTAAAATCAAATCCTAGGTTAATCATAGGAAGATTATATTGGAATTTTTTTTGTGTGAGGATCATGAATTCATATGAGTTTCTCATCAATGTGGAAAACTAATGTTTAAAAAGGTAATCATGTTTTCACCTTGATTTAGTAGACCTTTTTAGGTTTTAAAAAAATTAAAATGGTATATAATATGTTATAATTACATATATGATATGAATGTATTAATGAAATGATAAATACATACTATATTTATATTTATCATAATGATAATTCTCATGAGTTTTATTTATGTGAAAGTGATATCAAGGATGATCTGATTTTTTTGATTATCTAATGAAAATTCAATGCAGAATTGGGAAAGTGTTTTGAAGGATAATTATTCATTTAGTGTGAATTATTTGGAGGCATGGTGTTATTTAGAAAAGAACATGGAAGAGGAAATCATAGATATGTATAAATTATTTTAAGTTTTTTTTTGTTATTCTTATCATATTTTAGTGTGGGATTTTATTTTAATAATTAATGCTTAAGTAATTGTAAGTGTTTATGATATATCCCCCTTTATGTTTATTGATGAATCTGTTCAATGGTCAAATGTTTTTAAAGGGGCATGTAAGTGTAATGTTGTTACCCCAAAATTCAAATTTTTAGCACTTGATAAATTTTCAAGCTTTTGGATGTAATGGTTAAAATGATAATTTTATCAGTGTTGGTATAAAATTTTGAGTGCGACAATGGATTCAATAATAATGTTTACCCTTGGGTGGAATTTAATGTTTTGTGACATGATAGAAAATATTCATAAATATTGAGTGTTGATGGAATAAATGTATTTATTTATGTAATAATTTTTTTGATTTTTTTATAAAAAAATAATGTAAATTTTATATATATTTTTGGTGGTGATGACATCAAATACTAGAAGAAGAAGAGGGAGAAATATTTTACTTGTCATTGAAATGACTAATAGTGACTAGCTCCTCCTCTCATAGAATTTCTATTGTAAATGGTATTGGTGTTCACCGTCACTATGGTGGGAAGTGATTTCAGGGACATACATGGTGTGTGGGGATTCCCACTCTTCAGATCCGACATTTGATTGCTTCTTTTTGAGGATTGGCGGTTGCGAGGTGGTTGACATTGTCTCGGTGTCTTTCGATTGGAGATGTTCAGAGGTTATGTGATGAGTGTTGGATTGAGAAATGATGATTTTTTATGATAATACAGTTCTCCTCAGATGATGAAACTTGAATGTCATGTGAAATAATTTCTAGGTTTTTGTATCTATTCTTCCAATGAATCTCTTGGAAGATTGCTGATCAGCATTGTTCTGGCATATCTAGTAGTGGAGGTACTCAGTGGAGATGTTAGTGATAGTTGGTTGATGGTGGATTGATAATTAATTAGTTAAGATTGCTGTTTCTTGGACCCAAGGTTTTCCTTTTTGGATGATTTCCACTGGGCCTTCGATTCATGTATTAATTTTCATTTTTGGACTATTCTCTCCATCATTGTAGAGATTATGGAGGTGGGTTGGGTCTTTGGTCTGGTTGTAATGGTATTTGTTTCAATGACCCCTTGGTCCACTCAAATCTAACGCTTCATTCCTCTAGGCCTTCGTGTTTATAATGGGTTCTCCCTAATCCCTTCCCAAAGGATTATGGTTTTTTTATTTTTTTAATAAAGGGGATGCTCCCCAACCTGTTTTATTATTTTACGTAAGTGAGTGTATTTATCCATTTTATCTATTTTATCTAGACACCTTACAAAATCATTACAACTTGACTGATCAGAGAAAGTGGATTACAGAGAATGAAAAATAGTCAAATGATTAATTTAGTATTTAGGATTAATGTTCATAATATATTTGAGGTTGGTGACTCAATATTATTATCAGTTAAATTTATCCATGCGAATATGCAATGTTTTTTTTCTTTCATGGGGGTATATAAATCATATTGATTTTTGATAAATATAATGTGTAAAATTGAATATGATGTCATGATGGAATTATATTAATAATAAGTATGATGAAAATGATATTGGTTAATTAAATATTCAATATAAATAGTTTAAGTGAATATATTTAATGATATTGTGGATTTTTAATATAACATTTTAAATTATGGAAGTAAAATATATAAATTGTTGAGAATATAAATTCTATGAATATAGAATTTAATTTTTTGGAATTATAGTGAATTATTAGTGGATTTGATATTGTAATAAATATTTTTTTTTGGAAAATTAAATAAAGTTAATTTTATGATTTGTTCATATAAATAAATTGACAATGTTATCTACAAATTAATTATTGTGCTATAGCTAGTTGATTAAATAATTATGAAAAATGTTTATAAATATTTCTATGAGTATTTTTTTTTGAAATTTTAGAGGAAATTAATAGATATACATATTATTATTTTTTATAAATACTTAAATTTTTTATAGAAGATGTTTTATGAACATTGAAATGATTCAAGACAAATTGGAATGGGTTCCAAGCCACTTTATTTAAGTTTTAACCTTATAATTTTATATTTTTTTTGTAGCTATGGCCTTGAGTTTCATGGGGTAAATAACATATAGTTATAATGAAATACCATATTGTTTTCTATAGAAATTTTTACGGTGTGGTACAAAAGTTAGCTAATGATTCTACTGGGTTTATGCAATATCAGTACAATTCCATGCCAAATTCATCATGGGTTATACCAATAGATGCATTCATCCACTTTTAATTATTGGTTTTATGTATTTTATTAAATGAAAATGACCATAAAAATAACCCAATCAAGATTTTTAGATCATTAAATCATTATCTTATATTTGAGTCTATTTCTTAGGTTTATAGTTTTAGATAATTCAGTCATAACACATACATTAAAAAAACCACACACAAACACACACACACACACACGCACGCACACACACACACATATATATATATTGTGGGAACATCTAATCATTATCCATTTCACAATAAAATAAAAGATTTCAAAACAAAACATGATTTAATTTCATGAAAAATATTCATGAATTTCAACTTGTCTTCTCTCTGCTCTTTACCCATTCAAATACCATGTGAAATAAATTTTATAACATGATATGAGCGTTAAAAAATCACTAAGGGACATAAAAAAGATGTTTATTAGCATATTGGAAAACCGGAAAACTATTAAATTTTTAACTTTCTCTAAGTGTTCATTTATATAATTGAAATAAATAATTTTCCCATGAAATCACACATATTTTTTGATCAAATAAATATTATAAAATCCATGTATAGAAAATATAAATAAATTAGGAAACTTGGAGCATCAAGATTCATCTCACTCATAAAAATGGGAAAACCGATATTGTAAAATCCCATATCAAGATCACATAATTAATTTGAGGGAAATTACAGAACAACCCATCCTTGGTTTATCACAAAAATACCCATATTATTTTATCATAGAACCAATCATCCTTGGTTAATAACATATCATACCATCTTTATTTTATAATGGAAGCACATGTACTTGGATTATAAAAGAACCTCATATCATCATAAATAATTCAAAAGAACCACAACAAAATAATAAATCATGAATTATTTCATTTTCATCAGAAAAACCATTATAAAAATCATTAATCCCAATTGAAAAACTATTTCAGATATCAAAATACCAATTTCATTTAAAAAATGTCCTTACCAAAATAATATTTTCTTTTAAAACCCATTTTCAATAGAAAAATACACCAAAAAAGTTAAATATGGGTTTTAATTCAAGAAAAAATATTTTTTAGAGGAATACAGACTTAAAATAATGGTTATGGTGGTAAGAAAAGTAATTATCACTATACACATTAAAATAGAACATTCTATTTTTCATTTGGAAGTAAATTGAAATATTCAATACAAATACTACTTTGTTTTTAAAAACATGAATGAAATAAAAAAACAACCATTATAAAATTATCACATTCATATAATTAAATTCCTATTTTTTTCTTAAAAAATATAGACATGGAAGAGAAATAGAGTTTCAAGGAAGACTTTAAAATATAGTTTTTAAAGAAAAGTCCTTTACCACTTTGGAAACATTTAAACCATAATACCCATGAAATAGAATCATTAAACTAATATTTAAATTCCATAAGAATAGATTAATTAATTATATAACATTTCAAAGGTTCTTATATAGAAATCATAATTTAATATAGGTGTATAACATGGAAATATTCCTCAATAAAAGAAAATTAAGACAAAGTACCTTACGTTAATTTAGATTCATCACACATATTATTTATCTTCATAAATAAAAATATTAGGTTAATTAATTAACTGATTAATAAAATTTATCAATTTTATTATTCCATTTTTTTAATTATTTCGAGGTTAAATATAATTACTTAATCATTTAATTTTATGTTGTATGTTTTGACAATATTGGGATTATCTGTTAGAAAATGACCTTTTTAGGATAAAAATGGTTAATGATGTAATTATTTAAACAACATAAAAACAATAATAATGTAATATTTATCATATTTATACATAAAATATAGTTTTAAATCCAATCATGAATTATGTTTATGAAAAATAAACCTAGGTTACGATTATAGAGATGTTAGGTTGTACATATGCCTGGGTAATCTTTCCATCTTCACATAATCATTATGGAATGAATGTATGTATTAATTTACCTTTCCAGAAAGAAAGAATTATCCTAAATAAAAAAAATATCTATTTAAAAATATTCATTTAAATCATCTATTTTATTTTTTTTTGAAAAAATTGTCACATCACTTCGTCGATGTGGTAGTCCACATGTACGCATGAACGAGGTTACCAATTTTTAGTGTAAGATAGAAAATGATATATTGTATTTTTAGAATAATTATTATTTCATTAATATAGTAATTTTATCATTTATTTCACATATATTCACAAACATTATACTTATTACCTTACATGTAAATCATTAGAGAAAAATTAGTCACATCACTTCGTGAGGCGGTAGTCTGCTGTACACACGAGCAAGATTATTGTATCCACTATGGAATGGATTGTAAGAAGGATTTTCTGATATAATTGATATTAAAGTATAAATATGTTACAAATATAATATATAAAATTTAAATTCATCATTATAACAATATGTGAGAGGACGTGATGCAAAATGAATAATATCAGTTTGTGCGGCGATAATCTGGTGTACACATGAATAATGATTTCGTATCCCATTTGATGGAAGAGGATATGGATTTAGGTCTTTAAATTAAAATTATAAAATATAAGTATATTAAAAATATTTTTTTTATTATATAATCCTAATTTATGAATATATTAAGGAGTTGTAAGAATAAATAAAATAAAAATGAACAGTTAAACATGATACCTCTGCGTTGAACAAACTCCTTAGGTAAGCACCAAAAGATGTAATATGATAGATTAATGAAAAAATAAGGGATATAGGTCATGGGGAGATTATTTAGTAATATATTTAATTAGTTATTGAATGATTAAAAGGGTTGTTATTTTGTGAATAGAAGAATAGATAGGGTGTTCTTTTAAAAGTGAGGTGAGTGGGACACTTGTAATTTTTGAAACTAAAAATGGGTAACCACATTTTACACATTAAAAAAGGATAAAATATGGACTATTAACAAACCTTATAAATTATAATGTTCAAATATTTCCATAAAATATAATTAATAGGGTTTTTAGGTCATTTAAACCCCTAACATTTTAGTTTAACTCCTTGGTAAACTACTTTTCTCCTTAACTGTAGTAACTAATTTTTATTTTTTTAATTATTCATTTTATTAAAAAATTAATAAAAATTTATTAGATAATATAAATTATTATGATTCCAAATATTGAATGTAAAACTCCAAGCTTCTACGGTACGCTTCTCTTTGAATAATGCGATTGCGTGTGTTGTACGCAACACCGAGTTCTAACAACCAATCAAACTAGCCGTTATGAATAGTAATACCTACTTTTTAAAATTATATATATTTTCTATTTCAAAATGGACTTCATTTTTGGATTCGGAATATCTAATTTATCCTAAGGTGAAATTTTGGTACTTTTCGGATAACTTTCATATTTTGATGAATAGTGAAAATTACTAAATTTTAATTAAAAACAACTTTTTTAATCAAAATAATTAATAGTGATAAATTATGAATTTTAGTAGTTTTAAAGTATATTTAGAATATATTTTTACCATTTAATATAATGTTGGTCATTGGACATAATTTTACAATTAAACCGAACATAAACAAGTGTCAATCTTTTGATAGTTACTATCTCTTAAAAACACGCTTTTTGTTTTGACCGCGGGAATTAATTTTAAATTAATTTCTGCCACTTCTGTGTTTTGAATTTAGGAAAATGGATTCCATATTTGGAATCAGGATGTTCAAATTGTGTAAATAGGTAACTTTTATTTTTAGACATTTTGAATAATTACTGCGGTAAATATTTTATTTACCATGGTTAAGGGTAAATCCGGTAAATAAGGGTTAAAAAATAATATTATAATAATACTAAATTACCCTAAAACGTGTCTTAACCCTATTGGTTGATACATGGTCGACCATGGACATCTTTGGGGCGATTTTGGGACCCCATGGATCCACTTTTAAGTGATAATGACACTTTATTTTAATTAAGTTTAAATGAATACAAAAATGATACAAGCATATATCTTTTAGCAAAACAATTGTTACATAGGGTTATATATGTTTGATATTAGATTATAAATATTCATTAGAAAGATAAAAAGCTTTACTACATAATTATATTTTATTTATAATTTTTAGACATTAAATAATTTATTTTATTTATGACACAATGATGATGCAGTAATTACTATAATAGTGAAAAATTAAAATAATTGATATTATAAATACCGAAAATAAATATAATATGAAACTTTTAATGAATTAAACTAATTTTATAGGATAATATGATATATTAGGATTGATTTAATTGACTTTTTTCGAAGTAATCAATCTGTTATGAGTTTCACAAAAATCAACTATTGAATAGTGTCAAAATTGACAAAAAAGAGTTTTTAAAACAAATATTATATTATTAATAGATATTAAATTTTTAAAAATCTAAGGTTCTGCCAAGAGACTTATATCATGATAGGTTCATCATTAATGGGCCACTTGGGGGTCGCTTGGATGTATATAGTAAGTTTATTAACCATATTATATAAAAATACAAAGAGACATTGTAAAAGTGAAACTAATTAACTTAGAGTTAATACTTAAAGATAAGGTTAATATTAGTACCCAAACCTGCCTAAATTCTATTGGTTGAGTGGATTTCGACCTATCCCCACCTTAAACTTTGAATAATCAACTTTGGAGCCATTAGAAACTGAATATGAATTTATTATAAATTAATATATCTAGCTTTTCCAAAGGTGCCCCTCACCCCTCTTATAAAAGGGCACTCCTCCTTCTCATTTCTTCACACCTTCAAAGCCTTTTGGTTCGGCAAAACTCTGCCCAAATAATCTCCCAAAATCCCTCACTACAACCTAGAGGACTTAGTTTGATCAGAAAGACAACCTAAGGATCCCTTTTGATCAAATCAAAAGGAAGAACCCGAAGAAGAGGTAATGATTTTCACCACCCTTTTCTAAGTTCATTTCTTCTTCCACTTCTTCTTACTTTGTTGTTACCATTATAAAATAATAAATCCAGTATCATATATATACTGTGATGTTATTATAAATATGGTACAACCATATTCAGTATTCTATCCACCCTTTGAATAACATGTCACCATACGTGCGTACGTACGGCTTACTGTCGCCACGTCGTGGTGTAATTGTTATTCAATATAATATTATTTGGATGGGTATAATAATGATGTTTAACTCATGTAAATAATAAATATAACATGTTAAGGATTCTTTATATATGATATACCATTCATTTATATATTATTTTAATTTCAAAATAATGATATTGTCGCCCGTGCGTATGTACGGACTACCGTCTCCACGAACGCGATGAGATTCATTCTCCATCGTATCCATTCAAGTATAATTATCATTTGATGATTTAAAAAATGATATTTAAGGACTTGATATCATTCTGTATATGAATAATATAAAACCTATCCTTTACAAACATGTCTTACATAACAAAACATATAAAAGAAAACAAGTAAGTTAACACCTGAAACAACGATAATACTAAGATATTATTATCAAATCAATATTAAAAGATCATATATGATATCATATTAATGTATATGATTATTGTATAATTTAATAACAATTATTTCACCATTATACAGGAGGTTAACCTACCCCAACCAAGGAAAAGTACAAGGTAAGGGGTTTTCATCTCACTCCTTATTCCTGTGAGATTCATGCCATATTGCCACCATCACCTTTTGTGTGGTGTATGTACTGCCCATAATTATATTCTTTGTGTAATACACTCAAATTTATGTGTATTTACATATTCATTGTATGATACCTCTTTCAGGGGTTGTATGTTTCATAAGTTACCAAATTGGTAAGGGTTATTTCACAATCTCTTCATTATCCGAGGTTGTTTATACGTAATAATCTACTGTGATCTCTTTATCATCCACATCCATGTTTCTTAAAAATGTATTTGAAAACATTTTTACTATATACTAGAATATGAGTTAAAGTCATTTATACCCTTTTTGACTTTTATAAGTGGTTTATAAAGGAATCTTTCGGTCGTTTTCAAAACAAGGTCCTTTTTAACCTTTTCGACAGAATTAAGGTAAGAATGTTTTTTTAACTTATACGGCGGGTGCGGCTATTTTCCGCCATTATAAAATCTTCAAAGATTCCCTTAAAAGCTTATAAGAATATTTTCAATGAAAATGTTTTATTTTATATAGATCTTAAATGATTTCAAATTAAAAGGAGATATTTCTTTAAAAAGAATATTGATTTCATCTATGTCAACATCCTTTGATGGATTTTAAGATTATTTGAAGTTGATTTATTATGATACAAAACTTCTATATTGTATCGAAGGTTTTGTGATATGTTGGACTGTGGATGTGCTATTTTTATACCATTCATAGTTTATGGTGAAATTATTTACATTTCGTATGCTAGTTTTAATACGAATGTTTATGTTATGTTTAAACCTTTTCATATGGGAATGCATTGGACTTAGTAAGTGACGGGTGGAGCCCGCTATAGCTCCTCGATGGATAGGTAGGTCTCATGAGACAAACTAGTGTCTTGACACAAGGCCTTGAAAAAATCTTATTTGTAGTCTTGTCACGAGTCCTTGACTATGTGGTTATGATAGTCTGGCATTATGCATTCCAACATTATGAAAGTGGTTATTGATTTTTGCATGTGATTATTCGATTAGTAGAATATCCATGTGAATAAGTAAATGACATTATTTCATTTTATTTATGTCGTACCATGTTGAAAGTTCATGTTTGAAAGGATTTTGTTTTAGTTATACATTGTCTTAAATGTTTATTCTTATTTATGAAAGTTTCCGCTATATTGTTATCCTTACTGGGCATTTGAGATCACCCCTTTTCTATGTTTTATTTTTCCTAGGAAGTGAAGAAGTAAATTATGAATGACCTGCAGGGATATTATGTGGGGATATGAGTGTGGATTATGGAGACATTATGTTGTTGTAGTAGTTTTTCATTTTATGATGTAATGTAAAACTTATGAATATATCTAGTGTTCCAAGGCTACTAAACCAATCAGTCTTTCGAGATTTGATCTTTCTTGTGATCATGCCAATGTTATGTAATAAAGCACCGACTCTGGGTAACTAGGGTCGGGGCGTTACAGTTGGTATCAGAGGAAGTTTAGTACAAACCTTGGAAGCTAGATTTAGATAAACTCTGATTAGAGCACGTAGACCTAAGATGAACTTTGAGGATTAGTATAGAAGAACTTCCTATAATTTTGGTATTGTAGAGATTTTGTGAGTTTTGTGAGAAATACATCCCTGTCTGGATACGAGCAGGTAGAGGCGGCTCTGGCACAGATGTACCTAGGGGTAAAACCCGAAAACACCGCTTTGAGCTAGACTCGAACGAGAACTAGTGCACGACAACGGGCCTTGCTGCACTCTTGGTTACGACACTCCCGGGGGATATGCTTAGGATAACTCTTATTTTATTTACAAATCATTATGAAGGGTTTATGAGTATATACTTACTCAAAGAAAACATTTTTATGATTATGGATTATATCCATAAATAGTTCAATTTATGTTAAGTGTTTTATAAGTATGGGATTATGTATTTTGATTCATAAACTGATCTAGTTTATGCCATTGTTTAGAAATGGCGCCTAGTGGAAGAAATGGAAACCGTATCAATGCACGCACTCCATGTAGGGATTTCCCTCCTGCTCAAGATAATTATAGTGGAGCTGGTGATGCAATTGGAGCCGATCAGCTAATCACCATACTGGGACAACTTACTCAGGTTATGAATAATAACCTTACCCGTATGGAGCACCCTGATCCGCAGCGTGGAGGATCAATGTTAGATCAATTCATGAGGCAACAACCACCAATGTTCAATGGGAGTACAAATCCCTTAGTAGCCGAGCAGTGGATAAATTCCCTAGAGAAAATATTTCAGGCTTTGGGGAGCAGTGAAAGGGAAAAAGTTATCATGGCAGTTTACCGCCTCACTGGAGATGCTGATCAATGGTGGTCATTGATTCAAAACATGAAGGAAGATGATGAAGTATCAAATATGGAATGGAGGGAGTTCAAAGATCTGTTTTTAGAAAAATACTTTCCTCGCGACCATCGAGCAGATATGGAAAGGCAATTTCTCAGTCTGAGACAAAAGGAGGATGAGAATGTCACAAAGTATGAGGCTAACATTACAAGGTTAGCGAGGTATACTGGAGATTATATTCGCAACCCAAGAAGTAAGATTGATCGTTTCTTTGATGGGTTAAAACCATTTCTCTATCAAGCGTTAGTCTCACAATCCTTTTCATCGTACGAAGACATTGTCTCATGTGCTATCAAGACCGAAAAGGAATTCTCTAAGTCTTATGACTTTAAAGCAAAGCAAGAGAATAAGAGGCCTGCTGATCAATCTGGGAATGGAAATAAGGGGAAGAAAGGAAAGGTTGAATATCAATCATGTGGTAAATGTGGGAAGAAACACCCCGGTGCTTGCTTGAAGGGAATGGGAGTCTGTTACAAGTGTGGTGAAAAAGGCCACCAAGATCTTGATTGCAAAGGGAAGAAGGAAGCCACCAACGTTCAGTGCTACAATTACAGGGAGATGGGACATTATGCGAATGAATGTCCTAAGCGTCAGGAGAACTTACCTCAGAAAATGCCAAGGGATCAAGGCCAGGCTTATGCTATCACTACTGCAGAGGTAGAAGCTCCAAAAGACGTGGTGGCAGGTAATTTAATGGTTTCCTCAAGTTTAGCAAATGCATTATTTGACTCTGGATCATCGCATTGTTTCATATCTTCCCAGTTTGCTAAGAAAATTAGATATTTCCAATTTAATTTAATAAGGGAGTTGTCAGTTAAAACTCCTAAGGGAAGTATCATTGCAACAATGTTTTGTGAATCAGTCCCCATTAGAGAACATAAATTTTCTTTATCTGCTGATCTCATCGTCATACCTATGATTGAGTTTGATATAATCCTCGGTATGGACTGGATTTCGGACTATGATGCGAAGATTTATTGTAAGAAGAAAGAGGTTACGATTCTTGATGATAATGATAAGGAACACCTTATCTTTAGAGCAGAATCGTCATCACCTAATTCTTATTTAGATCCACCCCCAGTAGCTCAACTGAATTCAATTATTGGGGAGGAAGAGAATGAAATAACTGTCGGTGAGGAAAGGAATGTTCAAATAGAGGATTTACCTGTTGTGAAAGAATTTGTAGATGTATTTCCGGAAGATTTACCTGGACATCCTCCAGAACGAGAAGTTGAGTTTTCCATTGATTTGATTCCTGGATCAAGGCCTATATCGAAGACCCCTTATAGAATTGCCACTGTAGAGTTAGTCGAACTAAAGAAACAACTAGAGTAATTGAGTAATAAGGGATTTATTCGCCCTAGTGTTTCTCCATGGGGAGCCCCTGTTCTTTTTGTTAAAAAGAAAGATGGATCTATGAGGTTATGTATCGACTATAGGGAGATCAATGCTATAACGATAAAGAACAAGTATCCCCTACCTCGCATTGTTGATTTATTTGACCAACTGCATGGAGCTCAATACTTTTCAAAGATTAACCTTCGATCTGGATACCATCAGTGGTCTGTGAAGAAAGAATACATTCCGAAGAAAGCATTTCGAACCAGGTACGGGCATTACGAGTTTACTGTAATGCCGTTTGGATTGACTAATGCACCCTCTGTATTCATGGATCTGATGAATAGAGTTTTCAAGGAGTATCTCGATGAATTTGTGGTGGTATTTATTGATGATATCTTGGTATACTCCAAAACCTACGAAGATCATGAAAATCACTTGCGCATTATCTTGAAGACTCAGAGGAGGCATGAATTATATGGGAAGTTTAGAAAGTGTGAATTCTGGCTTCATGAGATTTCTTTTCTTGGCCATATTGTCTCTAAAGATGGAATCTATGTTGATCCTTCTAAGACCAAGGCAATCCAAGAATGGCTAGCACCTACGAGTATAACTGAGGTACGCAGTTTTATCGGTTTGGCAGGTTATTATCGACGTTTCGTCCTGAATTTTGCCCGATTGGCTAACCCGTTAACGAAGCTCACACGTAAAGGGGTTAAATTTGTTTGGACAAAAGAGTGTGAAGAATGTTTTGAAGAACTGAAGAAAATATTAGTCAATGCTCCTATATTGACTCTACCATCGGGGAATGATGGGTTCGTTATTTATAGTGATGCATCAAAGAAAGGACTTGGCTGTGTCCTTATGCAGAATGATAGAGTTATTGGCTATGCATCACGACAGTTGAAAATTCATGAACAAAACTATCCTACTCATGATCTCGAGTTAGCAGTTGTGATCTTTGCTTTGAAGATATGGATGCACTACCTCTATGGTGAAAAATGTGAGATTTATACAGATCACAAGAGTTTGAAGTATATTTTCTCATAAAAAGAACTCAACATGAGGCAAAGGAGATGGCTTGAATTACTCAAGGATTATGATTGTATGATACACTACCACCTGGGGAAGGCAAACAAGGTTGCAGATGCTTTGAGTAGAAAAGACCATGGAGTTTTGAACAATATAAGAATAGAAAGGGATCTGATTTTCATGGATCTAGTGAAGATGGACATGGGGATAACCAGGGAAGGTGAAACATCAATGCTTTTTCAAATGGTTGCCAAACCATCTTTACTAGAAAGGATTAAGAGTTCTCAGACCGATGATGAAGAATTCCAAAAGAAGATTAAAGCTGTGAATGATGGGATATTGAGAGACTTTGTGTATGAAGATGGAATTTTGAAATTCGGGAAGAGACTTTGTGTTCCCGATTTACCTGATCTAAAAAGGGAATTGCTGGATGATTCTCATAGTTCCAATTTCTCTATACACCATGGGAGCACAAAAATGTATAGAGATTTGAAGGAACATTTTTGGTGGGACAACATGAAGAGGGAGATTTCTGATTTTGTGTCAAGATGTATGGTTTGTCAACAAGTGAAAGCTAGAAGGCAACAGCCTGGAGGAGTCATGCAACCTCTTCCCATACCGGAGTGGAAATGGGACAATGTTACGATGGACTTTGTCATGGGGCTACCAAAGAATCCTAGAAGGAATGATGCAATATGGGTTATTGTTGATCATCTTACTAATTCAGCACATTTTCTTGCTATAAAAGAAGATCTACCCCTGAAACATCTAGCAAGACTATATATTAATGAAGTTGTGAGACTTCATGGAGTACCCTTATCAATTGTTTCTGATCGTGATCCCCGTTTTACATCAAGATTTTGGAAAAGTCTTCAGAAATCCCAGGATACTAAACTTCATTTGAGAACTTCTTACCACCCTCAGACAGATGGACAATCAGAACGGACTATTTAGACCTTAGAAGACATGTTGAGATCTTGCTCACTTGACTTTCAGGGTATGTGGGATCAATATTTACCACTGGTAGAATTTTCCTATAACAATAGCTTCCATTCGAGTATTCAGATGGCACCATATGAAGAGTTATATGGAAAGAGATGTCGTACACCAACCTGTTGGGATGACGTTGGTGAAAGAAAACTTGTAGGCCCAGAACTAGTGGAAGAAACAGTGGAAAAGGTGAAAGTAATCCAAAATCACATCAAAACAGCTCAAAGTAGGCAGAAGTGCTATGCCGATAATCGAAGGAAGGATTTGGAATTTCAAGTCGGTGATCATGTTTTCCTGAAGGTATCTCCGTGGAAGGGAGTCATACGTTTTGGTAAGAATGGTAAATTGAGTCCCAGGTACATCGGACCTTTCGAAATTCTAGAACGAATTGGGGTTGTAGCTTACCGATTGGCAATGCCGCCAAGTCTCTCCAAAGTTCACGATGTGTTCCACGTATCTCTGTTGAGGAAATACATGCCTGATCCAATGCATGTACTCACCCATGAGGAATTAGAACGGGAACCCGATCTTTCCTATTGTGAAGAGCCCATCAGGATTCTTGATACGAGAGAACAAGTACTGAGAAACCGGACGACACGTCTGGTAAAAGTTTTGTGGAGAAACCATAAGATGGAAGAGGCAACGTGGGAACCTGAGGAACTTATGATGAAGAACCATCCGAGTCTTTTCATGTGATAGTATTCTAGAAATTTCGAGGACGAAATTATTTGAAGGAGGGGAGAATGTAACACCCCAAGCTTCTACGGTACACTTCTCTTTGAATAATGCGATAGCGTGTGTTGTACGCAACACCGAGTTCTAACAACCAATAAAACTAGCCGTTATGAATAGTAATACCTTCTTTTTAAAATTATATATATTTTATATTTCAAAATGGACTTCATTTTTGGATTCGGAATATCTAATTTAGCCTAAGGTGAAATTTTGGCACTTTTCGGATAACTTTCATATTTTGATGAATAGTGAAAATTACTAAATTTTAATTAAAAACAACTTTTTTAATCAAAATAATTAATAGTGATAAATTATGAATTTTAGTAGTTTTAAAGTATATTTAGAATATTTTTTTACCATTTAATATAATGTTGGTCATGGGACATAATTTTACAATTAAACCGAACATAAACAATTGTCAATCTTTTGATAGTTATTATCTCTTAAAAACACGCTTTTTGTTTTGACAGCGGGAATTAATATTAAATTAATTTCTGACACTTCTGTGTTTTGAATTTAGGAAAATGGATTCAATATTTGGAATCAGGATGTTCAAATTGTGTAAATAGGTAACTTTTATTTTTAGGCATTTTGAATAATTACTGCAGTAAATATTTTATTTACCATGGTTAAGGGTAAATCCGGTAAATAAGGGTTAAAAAATAATATTATAATAATACTAAATTACCCTAAAACGTGTCTTAACCCTATTGGTTGATACAGGGTCGACCATGGACATCTTTGGGTCGATTTTGGAACCCCATGGATCCACTTGTAATTGATAATGACACTTTATTTTAATTAAGTTAAAATGAATACAAAAATGACACAAGCATATATCTTTTAGAAAAACAATTGTTACATAGGGTTATATATGTTGGATGTTAGATTATAAATATTCATTAGAAAGATAAAAAGCGTTCCTACATAATTATATTTTATTTATAATTTTTAGACATTATATAATTTATTTTATTTATGACACAATGATGATGCAGTAATTACTATAATAGTGAAAAATTAAAATAATTGATATTATAAATACCCAAATAAATATAATATAAAACTTTTAATGAATTAAACTAATTTTATAGGATAATATGATATATTAGGATTGATTTAATTGACTTCGTTTGAAGTAATCAATCTGTTATGAGTTTCACAAAAATCAACTATTGAATAGTGTCAAAATTGACATAAAAGAGTTTTTAAAACAAATATTATATTATTAATTGATATTAAATTCCTAAAAATCTAAGGTTCGGCCAAGAGACTTATATCATGATAGTTTCATCATTAATGGACCACTTGGGGGGTCTCTTGGATGTATATAGTATGTTTATTAACCATATTATATAAAAATACAAAGAGACATTGTAAAAGTGAAACTAATTAACTTAGAGTTAATACTTAAAGATAAGGTTAATATAAGTACCCAAACCTGTCTAAATTCTATTGTTTGAGTGGTTTTCAACCTATCCCCACCTTAAACTTTGAATAATAAACTTTGGAGCCATTAGAAACCGAATATGAATTTATTATAAATTAATATTTCTAGCTTTTCCAAAGGTGCCCCTCACCCCTCTTATAAAAGGGAACTCGTCCTTCTCATTTCATCACACCTTCAAAGCCTTTTGGTTCGGCAAAACTCTGCCCAAATAATCTCCCAAAATCCCTCACTACAACCTATAGGCCTTAGTTTGATCATAAAGCTAACCTAAGGATCCCTTTTGATCAAATCAAAAGGAAGATCCCGAAGAAGAGGTAATGATTTTCACCACCCTTTTCTAAGTTCATTTCTTCTTCCACTTCTTCTTCCTTTGTTGTTACCATTCTAAAATAATAAATCCAGTATCATATATATACTTTGATGATATTATAAATATGGTACAACCATATTCAGTATTCTATCCACCCTTTGAATAACATGTCACCATACGTGCGTACATACGGCTTACCGTATCCACGTCGTGGTGTAATTGTTATTCAATATAATATTATTTGGATGGGTATAATAATGATGTGTAACTCATGTAAATAATAAATATAACATTCTAAGGATTCTGTATATATGATATACCATCCATTTATATATTATTTTAATATCAAAAGAATGATATTGTCGCTCGTGCGTACGTACGGACTACCGTCTCCACGAACGCGATGAGATTCATTCTCCATCGTATCCATTCAAGTATAATTATCATTTGATGATTTAAAAAATGATGTTTAAGGACTTGATATCATTATGGATATGAATAATATAAAACCTATCCTTTACAAACAATTCTTACGTAACAAAACATATAAAAGAAAAAAGTAAGTTAACACCTGAAACAACGATAATACTAAGATAATATTATCAAATCAATATTAAAAGATCATATATGATATCATATTAATGTATATGATTATTGTATAATTTAATAACAATTATTTCACCATTATACAGGAGGTTAACCTACCCCAACCAAGGAAAATTACAAGGTAAGGGGTTTTCATCTCACTCCTTATTCCCGTGAGATTCATGCCATATTGCCACCATCACCTTTTGTGTGGTGCATGTACTGCCCATAATTATATTCATTGTGTAATACACTCTAATTTATGTGTATTTACATATTCATTGTATGATACCTCTTTCATGGGTTGTATGTTTCATAAGTTACCAAATTGGTAAGGGTTATTTCACAATCTCTTCATTATCCGAGGTTGTTTATACGTAATAATCTACTGGGATCTCTTTATCATCCACATCCATGTTTCTTAAAAATGTATTTCAAAACATTTTTACTATTTACTAGAATATGAGTTAAAGTCATTTATACCCTTTTTTACTTTTATAAGTGGTTTAAAAAGGAATCTTTCGGTTGTTTTCAAAACAAGGTCCTTTTTAACCTTTTCGACAGAATTAAGGTAAGAATGTTTTTTTAACTTATACGGCGGGTGAGGCTATTTTCCGCCGTTATAAAATTTTCAAAGATTCCCTTACAAGATTATAAGAATATTTTCAAAGAAAATGTTTTATTTTATATGGATCTTAAATGATTTCAAATTAAATGGAGATATTTTTTTAAAAAGAATATTGATTTCATCTATGTCATCATCCTTTGATGGATTTTAAGATTATTTGAAGTTGATTTATTATGATACAAAACTTCTATATTGTATCGAAGGTTTTGTGATATGTTGGACTGTGGATGTGCTATTTTTATACCATTCATAGTTTATGGTGAAATTATTTACATTTCGTATGCTAGTTTTAATACGAATGTTTATGTTATGTTTAAACCTTTTCATATGGGAATGCATTGGACTTAGTAAGTGACGGGTGGAGCCCGCTATAGCTCCTCGATGCATCGGTAGGTCTCATGAGACAAACTAGTGTCTTGGCACAAGGCCTTGACAAAATCTTATTTGTAGTCTTGGCACGAGGCCTTGACTATGTGGTTATGATAGTCTGGCATTATGCATTCCAACATTATGAAAGTGGTTATTGATTTTTGCATGTGATTATTCGATTAGTAGAATATACATGTGAATAAGTAAATGGCATTATTTAATTTTATTTATACCGTACCATGTTGAAAGTTCATGTTTGAAAGGCTTTTGTTTTAGTTATACATTGCCTTAAATGTTTATTCTTATTTATGAAAGTTTCCGCTATATTGTTATCCTTACTGGGCATTTGAGCTCACCACTTTTCTATGTTTTATTTTTCCCTGGAAGTGAAGAAGTAAATTATGAATGACCTACAAGGATATTATGTGGGGATATGAGTGAGGATTATGGAGAAATTATGTTGTTGTAGTAGTTTTTCAATTTATTATGTAATGTAAAACTTATGAATATATCTAGTGTTTCCAAGGCTACTAAACCAATCGGTCTTTCGAGATTTGATCTTTCTTGTGATCATGCCAATGTTATGTAATAATGCACCGACTCTGGGTAACTAGGGTCGGGGTGTTACATTGAATCCATATTATAAAATTCCATTAACATAATTGGAAAAAAAATTTTAAACTAAACATGGAGGCACGAGGAAAAAAAAATTTCAACAAATGTTTTTTTCAAGAAAAATGTTACACTATATTAACTCAAGGAAAAATAATAATCATTGTATTAATATAAATTATTATATATTGAAGTATAATATATTAATTTAATTTAAATAATTCCACATTATGTAATATATTAAATAATTTAAATGGAGAAACACCATTCACTTTAGAATCGTTTTTTTTTGGAAAACACATTTTAAACCCAAAAATACAATTACACTAACATCAAATATAAATTTGATTAAAAATTATTTAAGTGTATTAAATTTAACTAAATTTTAATTATGTTACAATAAATTATATAATTTTTTTTACTTTTATAATACTTAATTTATTTAAAATAAATGACATTTTTAAAAATTTGGTATTTTCACTATGCACTATGTACTGAAAAATAAATATTTTCAAAAAAATCCAAAAAATTCACCCCAAATTAATTTTAGTAAGAAAATATAAGAAATGATATTAAGTCTTTATAAATAAATAATAAAATTTATAAATTAATATTTTAAATAAAAACCTCATCAAAAAAGAGTGTAATTAAAAATATCCACTTTTTAATATAAAATTCACATAATATTTTTATAATGAATATAACTATCTAATTCATATTAATAAATATGAAAATATTTTATAATATAATTAACTTGGTTGTTACATTCATACTCCTTTTTTAAATTGCATCCTTGCCTTTTTATTCACTTATTATACAAGTGGGGATATCAATCCCTCATAGCATTTTTATATTACTATATTACATCTTCAACTATATGGTTTATCCATAAAAACATAACCTGGTGAATATCCTTATAATGAAAAAAATTCTTTTTTCTATCAAGAATATGAACATAATTTTCCTCATAAGAATGATTCTTTTCAATCTAAACAATTTCAGGGCTGAAAATAAGAGATGAATGTGGTATATATTTTCTTAACATAGTGACCTGAAAACATTATCTATATGATATATAGTCAAGGGAAAAGATGCTGAATTGGAAACTGATACAAATTTATCTAGGATTTCTTTTGGTATGATGAACCATGGACTTATCTTTACCCTTTTTATAAAAAAGTACAACACTTTTCTGTAGAGATTATTTAATAAAAACATGATCACATACCTCGAAATAAAGATTATTCATCTAGTTATACATATAATTTTTTTGTTCACTAAGATATCCTCATATGTTCCTAAGTAAAATACACCTCCCCATTCATTTTCTATACAAACTTTGGTCTCGTGACATTATTTTCTCCAAATTCAACACAAAAAGCAGGTGTTCACCACCGATTTCCATATAATGCCCCAAATGGTTCTATCCGTATACTTGAATGAAAACTATTTTTATATGAAAACTCAACCAAAAAATATGTTGATCCCAAATTCCCCGGTAATCCATTAGATAAGAAAGAATAATATATTCCATGGTCTGAATCATTTTCTCAGACAATCCATTAGTTTAAGGATGAAAACATGTAATGAAAATTAATTCAATACCAAAATATTTTGGAATTATATTCCAAAAATTAGATGTGAATATGGGATTATAGTCTAATACAATGGAGATAAGAACACCATGAAATATTAATATTCCATAAATGAAACATTTTAATTTCTACTAAGAAATAGATCTTGGAAAATACATAATTAAAAAAGAAAACAAGAGTTTAAGGGGACCTGAAGTATTATAAACTAAGAGCACATCCTTTCCCTATGTTCCCCCCATTAGTTGGAAATGACCCCAAGGCAGAGAATAAGGGGATGTGACATCCTCAGACAACATTAGAAGTAATAATTTCAACCACATTTTTCCCTTATCTCCAGGTATGTAGAACATCCATATGGTTTCTGGGGAGACTCTCGCACCATTTGATGATGTAGCACGTGGACTAGGGAATTTTACCATGACCAAGGAGTGAGTTATGAAGAATGAGTGAGTTCATTTCAACTATAGCCGGTTGAATGTTTTTTGGGAACAAAAGTATTTGTCCAAAAACATAGACTTCACTGCTTCCTGTAATTAATTTCTTATACTAAAGGTTACCAAGAAGACACGGGTGAACAAACTGTAAGAGTCCTAGATGACCCCCTCCCATAATTTCTCCCATGATTCAGGATTCATCTGTGATTAGTTTAAGGCCATAATGATGGGGTAGCCAGTGAATCCCACTCCCCTGTGGTCAGAACGATTGAGGGAATGAAAGGGAGGCAGTACAAAGGAGTCAAAGAGATGCAATATTTTTCTAGTTTTTAATATTCTTGGTGAGATCAGTAAGAAATAATTAATATCTTGACTGGGAATGAAGTTTCATATTTAGTTAATAGATCCATAATAACCGAAATCATATATTTACTTAATGAAGTATTTTATAATCCCACTATGAAATCCATTAATATATTTTCCATTTTCCATATTGAAACTGGAAAAGGATGAAGTATTCTCTTGGATAATTATCATTCTACTTTAATTGACTATCAAATCAAATAATTCATGGTAAATTCCGAAATAACCCATTTTATACCATAACACATATAATACTCTTGAAGGTCTTTGTATATCTCAGTATTTCTCAAATGAATAAAAAATAGAGAGTTATGAGCTTAACTTGACAACTCTTTCTTCAACTTGGAATCACATGAAACACATAATAATTTTCCAAATTGTAAAACACCTACTTCAACAATTTCAATATCAGGAAAATAACCTTTCCTAATATATTATAACTTTTATTACAAATCATGATCCGATTTTTGATCTTTCATAATGCTTTTTAAAAACATTTAATACAATTAAACCTGAAACAAAATGGATGATTTCCCAATATCAAGAAATTTATAGGCTAAAATTCATCAAATCATTAACTAAATGGTTATATTACAAAGATAACATGGATAATATAGAATATTTTTCTAACTCAATAAATCAACTAATTTTTTTATTTTCCAATATGGTAATGAATCATGTAATTATAATCCTTGGTCAGTTCTAGTGATATTCTATATTGCTTTTCAAATTATTTTTTAGTAAATATATACTTAAATTTTTTTAATCAATATCTATTAAACACTTTACTCCATGCATGAGATGTATCAAAATTTTTAATGAAAAATACCCAAAATCTAATTACGGATCATGTGTAGTGTATTTTATCTATTGAGGTTTCAAATTGTGTGAAGTATAAGCAATTAAATAATCATTTTTCATCATGACCCAACCATGTACCTTTAACAAAGAATCCATATAGATGAATCATTTCCCATTATTATGAGGTAGGGACAAAACTGGATCATTCACTAATCATATTTTTAGTTCTTTAAAATATCATCAATTTTTTTTGTCCAGATGAATTTAAATTCTAATTTAGTTAACTTTATCAATGTGAAAGACAATCGACAAATGTTTTCCAAAAAACTGATTGTAGTAACCCACTAAACAAACAAAATTATGAATCATTATGAAATTTTTTGGTCTTGAAAATATTGAGAATTATTTTTTATTAGGTTAAATAGTTATGGAATCTTTAAAAATAATATATAGAATGGAATAAACTTTTTTTAAGAAACATTCACAATTTATAAATTCCCCATATAGTTTATTTATTTTTGGTTTAAAAAATAATCCATAGATAAATTTCATGTTCCTCATGACTTTTATAATATACCAAAAAACCAACTCTAAATAAAACCACATATGTATCCAAGAACTCAAGGAAAAATCTGTTCATAATATCCATAAATATAGTAGGTGAAGTAGACACCACAAAGGGAATAAAAATAAACTCATAATTCTTATATATATTCTGAAATGTTGTCTTCATATTTTAATCCTCCTTCACCTTTAGATAATGGTACTTGAAACATTTATTATACATTGAAAAACAATATCCCAGGTTCTGATAAAATAAGTCATATATATGAGGAAAATGATACTTGTTCTTAATATTTATGTTCTTCAATTATATATCACCCCATGGTGATGTGATAGGGGGAATGCAACCTTTTTCTAGAAACTCATAAAATTTCCTTTTCAATTCTTAATGTTCCACTTGATCCATTTTATAAGGGGGTTTAGAAATAATCTTAGCATCATGAAATAAGTGAACATCATACTCAACCTCTTAATCCATAATAAACATGGGGAATTCATCAGGAAATACATCATTGTATTCAATCACTACTGGAACATCACAGATTTGAAAAGGTTCTTAATTTTTAAAAATATCAGCTAGGTTGTTGTCACTACAATTTCGAATCAATTTCATATCTTCTAGGTATTTTTTAAAGGAATAAAATCATTGAACAATACATTATTAGCTCTAAAATCTATATTATCATTATAAACTAAAACCCAATCCATACCAAGAATGGTATAAAACTTTACTATAACTATTTCAAATAGATTTATAATAAATACTATCCCACTAATGACATTAGGAAGATTCATATGATTCTTGGTTTATTTAATTCTTATACAGTGAGTTTTCAACCAAAGTTCTATCATACTTTGATGAAGTGATATTGAATATTTTTTTTCGAATTTACTAGAAATGAAAGAATGTGAAGGTCTGGAGTCAAATAGGTCATTGTCATAATTGGAATAAAAATGTAACATACATGTCAACACTTCCCCTGATGACTCATCCTCAATTGCAGTTTTAGAAAATTATTTTTCACACCTTTCTACTTTCTTCCTTGATGATTTACCCCTTGATTGAATAAACTGTTACACACGTCATCATAATTCCCCATCTCATTGAAAGCAAATCATCTAACCATTTCATTTTAATTATTTTGTCACTCATTACATATACATTGAAGAGCCATATATCCAAACTTAACATAATTTAATGACATCCCATACATCATAATATATTCTATAGGATTATTTTTTCTACAATACTCAAAAGATGAGAGCATGGACTTCTTATCTCCAGATTTCTATAATGGATGTTTCCACAATGCCAAGCATACCCAAATATTATTACTCATATCATCTTGATGAAAAAAGTATCAAAAAACTGTATATCATCTAACTCAGTATAATTAAAAACATTCTCATATCTTTTAAATTCCTACAAAACTAATGAAATTCATAAATGTGATCTTAAACAAGAGTTAAATCAATTATTATTACTTTCAATGTTCATAAAAAATCTTGTATGCACCTATTCAGTCTTTTAAAATTTATTCACAATCATATAATATTAATATTTTTCCATGAATTCAAGTATTTTTTTAAAATTCAATGTAAAAAAACATTAGGTAAATAATTCATAAGGACGATATCCTTAAATGTTTCCCATTCCATAGAATCAAGATCACATTTCTCTCTAGTATTCTTAACTAGAGACCACCATTAATCAGATTCACTTTCAAAATGATAAGTGTAAAGAGCCACCTTTTGAGGTTTTGAACATCCCATTAATTCAAATATCTTCTCCAATGATTTTATCCATCCTTTGACTAGCTTAGAGTCAGATGATCCTTTGAATTATGGGAGATATTGTCTCATGAAATGATCAACTATAGACATGTTCCTCCATATTAGACCAATTTACTTTCTATCATGGATACCAACACAATTTATAGATTTTGCAAACAAATCCATCATTGTAACAAACTTTTATTTTCCAATTCCAACCATATCAAGATTCTAATTTGTATGGATATATTCCTCTTGGTTACTTCTCACTATAACTTATTTATTTCCTCTATGGAAAAACTTTCTGAATATACATAGTTTAAATGAAGAAAATTGGTAATATTTAAATTCTACGTTATAACCAAAAATTAATATATTTATATTATATGAAATTATAATTATCCAAAATGAAAAATTTATCTAAAGAATCATTTGATGCCAACTATAATGTTCCGAATTTATAAAAAGTACATAATATTGAGTTTTAAGTCAACAATCCATTCTCGAACATTCGAGGATCTATTCAGGTATATATTTTCAGAGAATTGGTTAAAAAATACATTACAGAACCATATATATAGAAATTAGATACTTCTAATTAGTATATAATTTTCCCAAAAAATATATTTTTTGAAAATAAAACACGATTTCTTTTCATGAAAATATTCACAACTATCAAATTGATATCTTCTCTTTCCCTACCCACATTTAATTATAATAAATTTTTGTAAAAAAGGACATGAATACAAAAATATAAATAAGGGATATAAAAATAAGAATCTCTTTAGTATAGTGAAAAACGTGAATACCCATGAAATTATTACCATTATCTTAAAGTTATTTTGAAAAAATGTAATGAATAAATTTTCATGTGAAGCCATACTTACTTTTGGATCTAATAACTCATTAAAAAATCATATAAGAAACATATAAATCATATAGGTAACTTGGGAAATAAAAATTCATGTCATTATTAAAAATTAAATAACCAATATGGTCAACTTCTATCTCTAGATTACACAATGCATTGGATGGATATCCCTTACCAACCTGTCATTTGTTTATTATGGAACCACCCATTCTTATTTCATCATGGAACCAACCACCCTTGGTTAATAATGTAACCACCCATATTTTTTTATAATGAAACCTCCTTTTATTGGTTTATAACAGAACCACATGTCATCATAAAATATTCCCTAGAACCATATCATAACCATAAATAATGATATATTTCAGTTTTATCAAACAAACATCACAACTATTTTAATACTATATGAAAATTTATTTTGTAAATAAAAATACTAAATACTTTTAGAAACCCATTTTCTTTACCAAAAATATCTCTTTCATTTAAAAATCAATTTTCAATACTGAAATAATTAAAAAAGGGAGAGAGGGTTTTATTTGAATAAAATACGAATTATTTAAAAGGAATACAAACATCAAATAATGGTTATGGCGTCGGGAAAATCACATGCCTCTATACACATTAAAGTAGAACATTCTTTTTTACATTTATAAAGAAGCTAAAAATTTCATCGAAAGATTAATTTTTTCAAAAAATAATAAAGAAAGAAGAAAATTGCACTATAAAATTATCATATCCATATAATTACATTCATAAATTTATATGAAAAACATGCATGTGAGAGATATATATATTTTTATGTAAAATGTTAAAATATGTTTCTTTAAAGAAAATTCCCTTACCACTTTGGAAACATTTGGATTGTATGTTCCATGAAAAAAAATTAATTTTTTTTAAAAAATAATTAGAATATATATTTGTGATATAACATGTCAATTTTTATGTATATAGAATTCATAAATTAATATAGGTTAATAACATTGAAATATTCCTCACTAAAAGAAAATTAAGAGGATGTCCTTTACCCCATGCGTTATTTATCACCCTCAATATTTATCATCCTAAATAACAAATTTATGATATTGTTTACTTTATAAATAATTTTTTCCAGTTTATTATTCCTTTTATTTCACTTATAACCATGTTATATTGATTTACTTAATCAATTAAGTTTATTTCATATGTTATAAAGATATTTGGCTTATATATCCAAAATGATTTCGGTAGGGCTGACCATGGTCAAATAGTAAATATTTCAACATTTCAAGAATAATTCTCCTGAAATAATTATCATATTTATACATCAAAAATACATTATAAAACAATCATTATTGGTTATTATGATAAATTAACTATGTTATGATCATGGAGATGGTTGGTCATACATACAATGAGTAAAATTTCCTTTTTTCAATGATCATTATGTAAAGAAGGTATTTATTATTATATATTTCATGAATTAAAATATTATCATAAATATGATATTATTTCTATAAATATACTTATATATATATCACTAATGTTATTTAGTGATGAAAAAAGAGCCACGTTTCTTCATAGAGATTGTAGTCCACATGTACGCCTGGACAACTTTATAATTATTCTATTTAAGAATGAAAATGATATATTATTTTTTAATAATGATAAAATTTTTATTAATATCTTTAATATTCCCCTAATATCCCTTATATTCATTAAATTTATCCATATTAGCTTCCATGTAAATCATCAGTGAAAAATGGATCACATTGCTTCACGTGGCGATATTCCATTGTACACACAATCAACATTGTTATGTCACCGAAGGAATGGAAATTAAGAAGGTATATGTGATATAATAACTATTTAAGTATAAACACGTTATAAATATCATATATATACTTTACATATATCATTATTACCATCCATGAGAGGCGATTATAGAAAAATGAAAGGCATCAGTTTGCGAGGCGGTAGTCCACCGTACACATGGATGGGGATTTTTGTATCCCATTTGATGAAATAGGAGATGGTTTTAGGTTATTAAAATAACACAATAAAATATAATTATATGGGAGATACTTTTTTTATATAATCATAATATAATAAGAAATTAAATAAAAAGCTCATGGCTAAACACGATACCACTTCTTCAAAAAACCAGCTTAGTTAAATAGTAAAAGCCTTCTTGCGATATCATTTTAATAAAAATAAGGGAACTTGATCATGGGTATAGAATTTTGGAATATATCTAGGTAGGTATTGGTATATTATTTGTGGTTTGAATTTGTTAATAGAAGACTATAGATGGTGGATTTTTATATGTGTGGTGAGTGGCACACTTGTAATTTTCAAAAACAAAAATGTGTACCCATGTTTTTTAATTGCGAAAAGGATCCAAAATGGATAATTATATATAATTAGACATTATAAGGTTTAAATTTCCATAAAACATAATTTATAAATTTTTTAGTTCATTTTAATCCTTATCCTTTTAGTTTAACCCCCAGTAAACCCATTTTCACCATATCCACATTAATTAATTTTTACGATTTTAACTATTTTATATAGTATAAAATTAAGATGTAGATATTAGATAATAAATATTATTATTATTAAAAATATTTAATATATTTCACAAGATTCAATTAATATTATTGGTAAATTTTAAATTCAAAATTAAACATGAAGATGCGATAAAAAAGGGTTTTAAGAATTGTATTTTTCATGTAGAATGTTATTTCATATTAATTGTGTGACTAATAAAAATTATTCTAGGAATTTAAATTAATATGTATTTATTTTTAATAAATAAAATTAATTTAATACAAAACTCATTATCTTTTATGTTAACCAATTAAAAGAGAAAAACATAATGCACTTTTGAACTATTTTTAGAAAAACCTGTTTTTAAACTCAAAATAAACATATATTATAATACAATATAAAGTTTCTTAAAGTGTAATTAAATCTATTAAATAATAATAAATAATATTTATGTTAATTGAAATTATATTATTAACATAATTTAAATTTTAAATAATTATTATTTTGAAAAGAAATGACTTTTTTATAGAAATCGGTATTTTTCACTATTCACTGAAAAAGTAAATATTTTCTAAAAAGTTAGAAAATTTCACACCAAGTTAATTGTAATATTATTATTTAAAATAAATGATTCATTTTATTTAATTGAAATTATAAAATTTATAAAATAATCTTTTTAACAAAAACCTTATAAGAAATAGTTTAGTTAAAAACCTTTTATTTTTTATGTTAAAATTACTTAGTATTTTTAAAATGAATATAAATTTCTAATTCATATAAGTAAATATTAAAATGTTTTATTCTATAATATAATGGATTTTTACAATTATGGTATGAGTTGATAGTGATGAATTAGTTAAAATCTCCTGAAAAATATTATATAAAACACCATTATGTTTCAAATGGTTGTGTGAACATGGACCGATTGTGGTGGATAAAGATACATCGTTAAAAAGATTTTTATGACATGTATTGGATATTAATGAAGTTTTGGATAATTTTTGTTCCTACTATATTATTAATTTAATTAATATATGTATTTTATCTTTGGGGTCTAATTTTAGTTAGCTACGGTGGGATCATGATATATCTATAGGATTTGATATATTACATATGTACTTTGTCTACGTGGTGTATTAGGTGGGAGATAAAATGTATAGTGGGGGTATGAATCCATTTTTAATAATTTATTATAATGTTGGTATAGATAATTTGGATAATTATAGAGATTATGTGATGTATGTTAATAATGATCATAGTTTAGGAGGAGAGTGTTATTGAGGGCGAACACCTGGTAATGTAATGAGGGCCTCCAAGGGTTGATAACTATCCAATCGATGTAGATTGTGATGGGGAGAGACCCAAAAAGTAGATACCTAGAAAATGAAGAGAGCCCCCAATGTATTGAAAAATACCTATGAATGTAAATACATTATAAGTGGTGTATAAGATTAAATATCCATGAAAAAATATATTTGAAAGGTACCAAGAGGTGGATGTTTGCATACAGAGTAAACAATGATGTATCTAAATGTGGAAAAAAAGGACTTTGTTTATGCTTTGAAATATTTTTATCTTTTATGAAATTTATATAGTTTTTATATAATGTAATTTTTATTCATGATGATACATTAGGTGAAATTAGATTGCATGGTTGGATTTAGGAGATAGAAAATTCAATGTTTTGTTTTTATTGAATCCAAAGATACTTTAGGATTATTATTTCCCATGAAAAAATCAGAATTTACAGGAGGGAAATATTTTGTATATTTATATTCTCACCCATAAAGTACATATATATATATGTATATATATTTAAGTTGGATTATTTTGACCGAGTTAGCAGTGGTGTTGGGTGACTATAACTTAGGACACAAAAGACTTTTTGGTGAGGGAAGGTTTTATTATACCACATTAGAGATATGGTGGAGATAAACTACTTTGTGGTTGTTTTTTCAAATTTTATTTGGATGTTTATTATATGAAATGAATTTTATATAAATTTTTCATGCATTATGGGTGGGAATTACATTTTTAGTAATCTTGATGATATATTTGTTTTGATTTATAGTGGAAAAATACATCTATATTTCTATGATGATAAAACCGTGGTTCTATTCTCCAACCTATGACCTAATGAAGGTAGTCTTTGAGGGACACTCTGAAAATAATTACTAGATCATAAGGAGTCTCAATAAAATCATTTCATTATTTTTATTTAGTTTATATTTCTATCAATATCACACTTTCACTAAATTATAATTTACTTTATAACCTTTCACCTTATGTCACATCATATATAACAACTTCTGAAACCATATCCAAGACACCGGTTTTATATCATTATAATAACTTTTTGGATAATCCATTAGTATTATCTAAATGTTTTGAACAAAAACTTCATAAAAAATTTTCCTCAATCAAATAACCAATATGTGTAACACTAAGGGCCTTTTTCATTGATAAAAATATATGAATTATATAATTTATAAACAAAAATGAGGAGTAACTTCTATCAAATAACCAATGAAAATAAAGATACAAATGAAACCATTATTACCTCTATTAATCCCATGTATCCCCATACCTATATTTATAAGATTAATTTTCTTTTAGTGTATATTATTATCTGGTATGAGGAGAAATCCCATATTGATTAGCAATCAACCCAATGTTTATTAACATACCCAACCACCCCTGATTATCCAAACATTAAGGATTACATCAATATGAAAAAAATGTATAAGGGTTAAAATTAAATATTAATTATTAGCCTTAGGTAATGTAGATTAATGTTAAACATGAACCCCTAGTATATAAATAAAATAATATATATCATTCCATGTAGTATTAATTGTGGATTTTCCACCATTGAAAAATCATTTTATTCCTTATGATTGAAACTCGATACCTCTATGAGAGTCTCAAAACATATTAATTTTCACATGTTATCTCAACCCATAATTTTCCATGAAAAAATTCAATTATGGATAACTCGATGTCAAATTTTGAATGGGAAAGGATCACATTATTCCAAGAAATTTGTATCACATATGAATTAATAATAAATAATGGATACCTTTTTTAACATGATACATTTATAATATTATAATTACACTATAGTTTTCCAAAAAAACATTCTATTTTAATTACAATCAAGTTTTTTTTCTTGAATCATTTTCTTCCTTAATGAAATGCCACTATTGCCTTAATTCTTACACATCCTTAAGCCCGTTGAAAAAAAATTTAAAATGTGTGATGATAAATATGAAGATTAGTAAAGTGTGTAAAAATAAAGGAACATATTAATCCATTTTAAAATCATAAAAACCCCAATATATGGTTTCTTTTTCTCATAATAAAATTTTAGTTTAAATTAATCACCTACTCACTCCGAGAAAAAATGTTTTCCAAAATTTTTCATAAAACATTTCATAAGAGAGATTAATGAAGAATAATAATTCATGAGGGTTTAGTTAAAACATTAAATATATTACATGAAAAAATCCATTCAACCAAGAAAACCATAAGTATTCTTTATAATCAAAGCTCATTAGCATAATTTTTTAAATTAACATATTTATATAAAAACTTATCAACAACTAGATCACACAATATATAGAAGGATAAAAATATAGATAATAATATGGATAATAGTATCTGATTTAATAATGATGTAATTCATAATTTCATATATCAAAATTAAATATTTATGTATTTATGTATGTACATAAAAAATCATCATGACCTTGTTCGAATACATCAAAAATAGTTAGACATGCATGCACCAAATATAAAATCTAGTTTTTCTCATGAGACCCATTGATGCATCGTGGGGATTTCTATAACTGATTATCAACCATCACATTCCAATTCTAATTATTTTATCTTAGTAAATAAATGAATAAAATATAATTCATAATCAAAATAAACATTCATATTGAAAAAATAATTGTATGAGATTTCAAAATTTTCTTAATGAACGTAATAAAATTCTATGTAAGTCTTCTTTTCTGAAAGAATATTATCGGAAAATAAAGATTTTGTATAGGAAATTATATATCAAACATGAAATTTTATTTCAATTAGAGTAAAAATTATCAGTGTTGGTGTTGAGTTAAATATGATACATTCTCACCCATTGTAATCACTTTTCTACACAAATGATAAAATATATATCTCCAACATGACACAAACATAGCATGGAGTAGATACACAAATTTGAATCAAACTTTTTAAAAAATCATGTGTTCCTTGTGTTAATTTATATTTCGATTTCATATAGGTATGGGTGAGATATAATGTCTTATAGGACTACGAATCTAACATTTTAAATAGGTCAATTTCATAAAATTAAATAACAAAAGTGTACCACATATTGAACACCCATTTTTATCGATACATCATACTCCTAGGAACATCAAGTGCTTTTTAGTAATCATAGGTTTTCTTGGAATGATCCTTAATTTGTTAAAGATGGAGAATATGAAATATGTTAACAATTGATTCATTCAAATATTTTATGAAGAAATTATCATAGATGGAATAATATGATGACTTTTTATATTCTCATACTTGTCCTAGAAAATGTTGATAGTACTAGTATAATATTTCCACCTATTGAAAAATATTGTCCTTTAACATTGGTTGATAAGAGAAAATTAGAGGTATATTAAATGTAATTTAATGAAATTATTATGCCTTTATCATAAAAGGTGTATACAATGGTTATGAGACTTCAAACTATGAAAAAGTTTTTTGATTAAATTGAAAATATTTTGTTAGAAAATGTGAATGTTTTGGAAAAAAATTAATAGATATGGATACAAAATTTTGTATATGTTAGGATGTATGAGTAATAAAGTATTGATAGTTACATCAAGAGAGTAAATAATATTGTTATAAAAATCATAGATTTTAGAGATACATTAAAATAACCGACCATTTTCATGAAATTAATGAGAAAATTCCCTGACATGTTTTACCCTAATGTTTCAATATTTTATGATGAAGATGATTTTAACCCCTATGAAATTTCATAATGTAGTTTTTTTCTTATGATATGATGAAATAATTAATTTTTATGAAAAAATATTATAGTTGATATTACATTCAATTCTATAAATAATATAAAAATCAATGAAGAAGAAAATGATTTCTCTAGTTAATATTAAGATGATAAAGACAAGGATTAAGTGTATAAGAGGATTATGGATTTAATATCAAAGAAATTCATTAAAGGAAAGATAATTTAAGATGTTAAAATCCAACTAAAATGTTTTAATTATGTTATATTTATAATTGTTTCATTTTATTTGATAAGGAAAAATGGTGAAGAGTATGAAGATGATGGTCAAGAATAAAGACCACAAGGAATGATATAGGAAATTTTCCAAGGATGTTAATAAATATATTGAGAGAAATTAAAAGTTTCCAAGTAGAAATATAATTATGTTTATAAACGAGGAGAAATACTACTCTACTAAAATTATTAAATTAGAGGATGAGGTTTTGGAATGTTTTAGTATATTTTTGGCTCATGTTTACAAACAAAAATAAAACCCATGTAGTGATGAATAAGGGGAAGGGACTTACATAAAGTACATGATGAAGGATGAGTTTAAATCATTTATTGAGGAGAAAACTAAAGAAAGAGGATAGATTAAAAAATAAGGATAAAAAGGAATGTGATGATGAATATCATAAAATGTAAGATGGTTACATTGATGAAATTTTAATTTCAAAGTTAAAAATTATACAGAAAGATAATAAGTATAAATATTTTGTAGTAAAATTTACTACAAATTAGTATGAGTTAAGCATGAAAAAGTTAATTCATCTTGAAACTAATGTTATTTTGAGAAAAATGAGAGTGGATTTCAATAAGTCTATAATTTTTTAGGAAAAATCATTTGAAGCTATTGATAATTTTTGATCGAAGAGTAAGGTAATATATTCTCCTTCAAAACTTAAAGGTAAATTTTTTAAAACTAATAATGTAGGTTATATAATGAAATATGAGAGTGTTTAGATTGAAAGAAATTATTATAAATATACTTCTACATGAATAGAATATATTTGTATCATAATAATAAATTTATCCTAATGGAATTATTTAGAACATTTTTTTGAACTAAATTCATATTATCTTGGAATAACATAATTCAAATATTTTTATTAGTGTTATGTAATCATTACAGATAATGATGATAGATTAAAATATAAAAATTCACTTTCATAGAGAAATAATAAAGGTTGAAATTATGATAATAAAAGAAGATACTTTGGGAAGACGAGGAACAATGTTTGAAATGAGAAATTTGTGAATAATTGTTAATTTAGTCAATCTATACAAAATCTCTTTTGAGTTTCTAGAATAAATCATGGAAATATTTGACAAATAATATCAGTTTGAGTAAGAATGTATTAATTTTAAACCATGATTGATTCCTCAGGTTTAAAGTGGAAAGGAAGTTAATAATATGAACAATAAAGAAAATTATCTAATTATTTAATTGGGTCTAAAAATTTTCATGAAAAACATTCCATGGATACTAGATAGCGGTTGTTCCACCCATATTATTAGAGATATAAAAATATTTAATGAAATAGAACAACATAATGAATTTTAAATTAAATTTTGGAATGAATGTTACTTTAAAATACCTGTAATTTTCACAACTATGATTGAATCACAAAAAATGACATCCAAATATGTTCTATTTCATCGGGGTCCTAAAAATAGCTTATTTAGTGTTAAAATAAATTTTATGATGAAAATGATGTAATTTTCAGAATAAATTAACATTTAGAGAGTATAAAATTTATAATAATTATTACCAAGGGATACAAAAGAACTAGTAATCTATTCTAAAATAGTTATATAAGTAATTCCATTTATCTGATTGAATAATTTGAGAATAATTTGTGGCCCAATAAACATTTCTATATTTTTCAATAGAGTTTGAGTATAATATGAATGTATGATGTGGAGATAATCCTACTAAATATAAATAGTAGAATACCGTATATATTTTAATCATTCCAAAAGATTAAGATTGTATATGGAAGCCCTAAAAATGTAGAAATTCAATCCACTAAAGTACTTGGATTAATTCATTTGGAATTATACGGTACATTGATACATTAATCTACTAGAGGTGATACCATTTTTATTACATTCATGGAAAATTTTACAATGAATAATAATGAGATGTTCATGAAAAAAAATTATGTGGAAAAATATATGTTATAAATATTCTGAAGAAAATTTGAGAAATAGTTTGGAGTCTACATCAAGAAATTTAAAAATGATAATGGAATAGATATTAGTGGAAATAATTTTGATTCATATCTTTAAAATCATTGTATTAAATATTAATGTTGTGACCCTTATACAAATTAGTAGAATATATTTACAGAAATAAATAATAGAATCTTGGATGAGTTAGAAATAATCATACTAGTAGAATATATACTCATTTAATTCTTACAAGGAGAAGAAGTATGTACATACTTTCACATTTAATAAAAATAGTTTTTAAAACCTAAAAAAATATGAATTCATATGGAATATGGTATAATAGGAAACCTTCTTTGAATTACTTCATAATTTTTGTAATACCATTCTTAATGAGGATAAAAACATCAAATGTCAAAACATTTAATGAAAAGGTTGAGGATGGTGTGTTCATGGGATACTTATCCACTAGAAAAGGATATAAGTGATGGAAGAAAGGTTATACGGATTAATGAGATGTTAAAATAATTCCAAATAAGTCCTTTTGAGATATTTACACAGATAATACTTTGAATGACGAAAGTAAGATAATATATTTGATTCTGATAAAGTAAATTAAGCGGAAAATGATCATATCTCTATTGTGTTGATGTTAATTATGATCAATACAATGATGATGAGAATATCAAAATAATTAAAAAGTTGATGTTAATTGGCTATAAAATAACATTGGAAGTGAAAAATAATTCGAATTTAGGAATCTCTAGAATAAACTAGAATAAACCCAAGGATTGAAGATAAAATTGATCTTCTTTTAGAGGTTAAACTATAATCAGTTTTGGAGGTTGTTCAACATGAAGATCGTAAAAATTACAATAATGAGGATCTGAAACAAATTGAAAAGAATAATACTTGGGATATTTATCATAGATCTAAAACGGTGTTTTTTATAGGAACCATGTGGGTATTCAGAATCAAGATCAGTGATAACTGTGATATTTCATGAAACATTGCTAGATTAGTTTTCAATGGTCATTCTCAGGTATACGATGTCAAAATTGAAGAAAAGTTTTCACCCATTATAGACTTGAAACTATAATTATGTTCATGCATGTTGCAACACACAAGCATATTTTAATTAATTTGATGGAAATAAATTCATCTTTTATAAATGATGAAATTGATATTGATGTTTTTATTGGGAAACCGAAATATTTTTTACATGATAGTGATGGGACTATGTTGAGAAGACTAAATATATCCTTATTTGGGTTAAAACTGTCACTTAGTTCACGTTACATAAAACTATATAGTTTCTTGAAATAATTGAAATATTATAAAATAAATTTTTATTGTAACTTATACGTAAAGGTTATGAGTATAGAAACCCTAATTTTCATTACATATATTAATGGAATACTTTTTATATATGATACATTGAATTAAAGTAAAAAATTTGAAAAACAAATAAAGATTCATTTTGAGATTAAATTTTTTAGTGATATTAATTATTTCATGGGATTACAAGTTATATAGAATGAAAAATACACCTTCTTATCTAAAGACAAATATTCTAAGGAATTATTAAAAAAAAATTTCCAATGAAGAGTCCATGGATGTTTCCACAACCAAGAATGTTTGTGTAAAATTGATTAGAGATAAAGCATGAAAAAGTGTAAATTAAAATAAATTTATGAGTAATATAGGAAGATTTCTTTATCATACCAAATTTTGTTGTGATATTTTTTATATATTAAATTTGTATAGCTTGGTATAAAAGTTATCCAGTGGAATCACACAGGTTATCTACCGAGAAAATTATAATGTATATTAAAATAAAATTGAGTTATATTATGATATATAAAAGAATTTAAGAACCGAACTGGCTAGGGATTTTTGATGTTGATTTTGATGGAGATTTTATGGATATAAAATCTACACCTAGTAGAATTTTTTTTTGGAGAAATTTTTGTGAGATGGCATATTAATAAACCAAGTTTTATATCTTTTAAAACAATTGAATCTGGGTATATTGTGGCTACAAATGTATGTATAAAAAATTTGGGCATGAAAGTGTAGAAATTTATTTTTTGGTGAAAATTGTGAAAAAAAATTATAATTTCTTATGATGAAAAAAATGAAAAACAATACTTCTAAGAATTCCTTAAAAAAATATAGATCTAATAATATTGATATAAAATATCATTTCATCAAGGATAATGTTTCTAATGAATATGTGAATTTGGAATAAATTTCTAAAAAAAGATTAAATTACTTATTTGTTCACTGAAGTTATGTCAATAGTTATATTTAAAGTGTTAAGGATGAAACTTAATGTTAATCATTTTTTTATCAATATTTTATTCCCCATTATTCTGTAGATTTTATTTTTAAACCGAGAGATAGGTACAAAAATATTATTTGAGGATGGTACCTTATCATAATTTATACTTTTGTGAATATCAATCCACTATTATTGTAAAAATGCGGAGAAAATTTTAGTGAGTTGATTAAGTGGGACAATATAAAAAATACATAAACAAAATTCTCTTATCTGTAAGGAATAACATTTTCTAGAAACATTTTTTTTCTAGAGGTATGGTTTCATGACACTTCTCTTTAGGAAATTCTATCATTTGAATAAAAGAAGATATTTTTTGAAAAAAATAAAAATATGAGATTGAAGAACCCATTAAATTAATGAAGGTGATGTAGTTTTCTAAAATTTTTGTCAGAGAATGTTATTAAAAGATAATTAAAATATATTTTTTAATTCCAATCATGAAGTATGATAGGCTTCCATCTGACCCAACACCTAACTCAGTCCGAGATAAGGCTTGAGAGGTGTTCTTGATCCTCATAGGCTAGAAACTAGTGTTTGGCATCAATGATAAACCACGGGGTAATGAATGACCCCAATATAAACTGATAAAAAAACAATGTGTGCTACATAGACCAGTAATAATGGGACATTAGAAGTTACATAATCACATCTAAACATAACTAATTTATAAAGACATAGTAAACTAAAAAAAGGAATAATAGAATTGAAACTAAGACTATATTGATATCCATGTTCCCCCTTGATCACCACCGTCTATAAGACCAGCCTACTCCAATGGAAACTTGATACCGAACCCAAAACCTAAAATATAGATTGATTTTACCAATATCGAGTGGAACAAGTAGGATGTGAGAAGAAAAAAACATAGTAGTTAAGCACCACAAAATCTATATATTTCATTTTATGAAATAGTAAAAAACTAATATAAAATACATTAAGAAATTTTTTTGGAAATCAATAAAAATAATCTTTTTGAGAAAAATTCAAATTTTTACATTCTAAAATAGTTTTCCGAAACCCAACTCAAAAATAAATGTCCAATTGGGTGATAAAAAGTCAATTTTCAAAATAATGGACACAAAAAAGTAGCGAAATACTATAAAGGAAGATAAACAAAGTGCATTAAAATAATGTATAACATATAGACAGTAACCATGGTAATTTCATTATAATATAAACAAATACGTAGTAGTAAGAAGGTCTGACTCACCTACTAGCATATGGTGTAGCTCCATTGTCAAAAACCAACATGGATTATCTAAATTATATTACTAGTGACACAACCCACCTATCATATCAAAAATAATTGGGTACAATTCCTTATAATTGGGTGTAGCATGTAACCATCACTCAAAATTCTAGATGACCCCCATAAATTCCATGACAATAGTATGAGGATAATGAGGCGGTTATGACATTCATGGAATAATCAAATAACCTATATATTCCATTGTTCATTTCAAGCCCAAAATTTTACACCACCAATATGGAGGCCCTATCCATAGAGGAGCTTCCATATAGGTTATTAACACACATCGAGTCATACCCATGTTCCAACTGGGTATAAACATCACATTACTTCATAACCAACATTCTAAAAACCTCAAGATACCAACAAGGCCTATGAATTTATGGATCTAAACTCATTTTGAAAACCATTTCCAAAACCAATGTAAAAACACACAACATAATCGAAAGTTTCCAAATAGTTTTTCATACTGCTTAATTTACATTTCACATACTAGGCTTCCAAACAAGAAGAAATGTAAGAAATAGTTTTGGGAACCAAATTTGAGATAAATTGGGAAGAACAGATTCATTTAAGAAAACACATGGGTTTGAGGGAAACCTTTAAGATGAATACGGTTGGGGAAGAGGATAAATGGGAGAGGGGCATTTTGAGAACTAGGTTCAAGAAGGGAATTTTATATTAAAATCAATTATCATTTTTGAGCCTATATATATGTGTATATCATAACTATATGAATATGTACGCATCTAATGGAACACATAATAAACCAATAAAATTAAAAAGGTTTCTTTTTAATAATCATACATAGCATCAAAACTAAATGAAAGAGTCCAAAATTAAATGGGAAACCATAATGAAGAACCAAAATTCACATTTAATGCTCAATTCCATTGGTAAACCAACCCAAAAGACCCATCCAAGGACTAACACAATCCAAAAATACACAATTTAATTTTAATGGCCAAGTGGAATTTCATAAAAAACATTACATGTATATATAAATAGTTATATTTAGAAAAACCATTTTAAACCCCATTTTTATCAAATTTAAAAGATGGAAATACCAAACAAATACACAAAAAAACGTTATAATAATGAATATGACATTAAAAAAATCAATTAAATCTCAAGAATCAATGGTATTTTCAGGAAAGAAAAATAATGGAAACACCTACCTCAATGGAATGAGAACCCAATGGATGTCCGGGAGAAGACTGATCAAGGGACAAGGAAAAAACTGCACACCATAGAATCAAAGAAATCCACCCACATTATCCAACTTATAAAATACCAAGATTTTATGGTATGTCTCTATTTTAATTCAATTTCATCAACAACATAGGTTTCACACAACACTAAGATGAAACAAACAATGATAAATAATTAAATGTCATTATAATGAAGATATTAAATGTCATTATAATGAAGATATTAAATTGGATGAAATGAACACTGTTAACAAAATTATGAAATTTATAAATAATACCTTAATCAATTTTTTTGACATTTAACCAAATTATTTTATAGGGATAAGAAAATAATGAATAAAATTTTATGCATTAAAAGGCTATATTCTTTCTAAACGCAGTTTTACATCCCTTTAATGGAATGCATAGTTTAAAAATAAATTTTAACAATTACATAAATTATGTCAAACAAAATACAATTTAGTTTTAAAATCATAATGTTAAAATTATCTTAGTCTGAAATTTTTCTAATTTTATGAAAATATTTATTTTCTAGTGAATTAGTGAAATATCCTGATTTTTATAAAACTACCATTTTCATTATATTATTAGTATATTTATTATATGAATAAAAATATCACCTATGAAAGTATAAATAGAATTTAGTCATATTATAAATGAGAATATATATATTTTTACCTTGAAACATATAAATAAATTTTAAAAAAGTGATAAATTAACTATTAGTATTTTTGTTAAACATGAATTTTTATTCAATGTTTTATAATTGAAATACTTATTTAAACCAAAATTTATTTTCATTAAATAGATTCATAAATTAATATTCTGTTTTCTTATTATTATAAGATAATTTAATGGGAACTTAATTAATTTTCAAAGATTATTAAAAGATGTTATAATTATAAAATTGGTATTTTCCAAGTAAATGATGAGTTTAATTAAAATTTAAAATTTTTATTCATAGAAAATTATTTTAAAAAAATTGAGTTCATATTTTAATTATAGATATTGAAAAATTGTTAGGGTTGATGTTTTGGTATTTTTCTATAATAGTTGAATTTGTGGTGAACAGTAATATATGGTAATTTATAATTTATACATTTTATAAGTGAAATACACTATTACTTGGGTGATATCAGATGTAAGAACCATAATATCTAAATATAATTCTCCCATTTCATTATTTAGTTAAGGAATCATCAATATTTATCATCTTGAGGTAAAATAATAAACTAATGAATAAAATAATTAAAAAACACCCTTCTCCTCCACTATAAATAACACCCCTCAAACCTATTCTCCTCACACATATTATGCCCTAATGCTTGAAACTTTTTTACCCAATACTTTTCCAAAGACATTTACCCACATAAAAGAGTTTATTTTCAACAAAATACCAAAACCAATTTCCCTAAGGAGGTTCTCAATGAGAATAATTCCAGAGGTAAAACCCTTTTTCCCTTTCTTTATTTTCTTTTCACTTTCTTTAACTTTTTTTATAATATCCTCACATCCCCTATACAAAAATGAATGATAAGTCCATTAAATTATATATACTAGAAATTTATTATGTCAATGGAAAATCTAAAATCATGCCTCTTCTCATATTCATTTTATTTTAAAAATTAAATCGCCATCTGTGACGTGCCAATTTACTGCCTTCGTGGATGACATTTTTTCATTTTTCAATTTCACCTTAAAGGATGTTCATAAAAACATTATAATGAATAAAAAAAGTATAATATATGTATTACATATTATTTAATGTCATATAAAAAATGTATATACATAATATTAATTAACAAAACAAAACTAGTTTGTGATGATCGAAAAAACACCAAAATAATATAATTTATTATCACAAAACTTTTATCTAATGATGTATCCTCGTACAATATAATATAATGAAATATAAACATTTAATATTCTGTATTTTCATTAATGAAATATTATTTCAATTTGTGACAAATATTCTAATTTTAAATGATTTTCCATACATGTATACAAGTTCTTCGACCATGAAATCTAAGGAAAGGAATGATCCAGAACCATAAAATTGCATCTTATAACTAATCAAAATGCCAAACATTATTATAATGAATTTATAAATAATAAAATACATGTTAAAAATATTTTAAATTGATTAATTACTAGAATTAATCTTATTATCCAGGACACTATGATCAATTAGACAACACATTCATACATAAGGTAAGGGATTCTCCCCGAACATCTATTTTTTCTTTCGGGTTATGCATTCTGTCACATTACCTCTAATGTAATTATTAATTCTTCTTATGTACTTTTACTAAATTAAATGTTTATTTTCCAAGTATATTAACCTATCTCAATTATTATTTCTTTTATGGTAAATACATGTTTTATAATGTTTCCTTTTGAATTCCTCCCGATATGAAAGCTCGATTTAAGGGAACTCCCCAATTTTTAATCCATTTTCAAGTACCATATATAATTTGTTTTTTGCTGCCAATTTGTTTTCTAAAATTAGTAATTTAATCATAGAAAACTATCTTTTGTTATATATGGATTTATAAAAAATTTATTTTTTCTTCTTTTTTAAACACTCTTTATTATTTTCCACAAACTTCACTAAAGTGGATCATTTATAATGATTATTAAATAGTCTTTTACATGTTTTTCATTTCATTTAGACATAATTTATCATGATTTATGCCTATTTTCCATTCTTATTGACCAATTATTATTTAAATATATTTTTCACGCACATAATTATTATATTCCAATTGGATATGACTTACTCACCACTTATTCCTGATGTACAGTGTATATATACATCCCTCTCATTTGCGATCATTATTCATTAATGATTTTATTAAATATCCATATTTATTTTATCATGGAGTTTATTATGACATTATGCACATACCATTTTATATACAATTTTTCTTTAAATTATGATTTAATTGGGGAAATATTAATGAATATGTAGTCTCTAATCAATATTGATATTTTGATAAGTCCTATTGTTCATGAATATAATCAATGTATGATGAATGATTCATAATTTTCATAATGGGTTGGGCCTAGTTATTGATAGATCTATGATGCATCACCTTGTATCATGAGAAAAACTTGTTGGTGAAAAAACTTTTTGTTTGTTTCCAAGAAGAATCAGATGGGTTTATAACCACAGACATAAACCATCTTAACAGTGTAATGGTTCTTGTTCTAGATACATGAAATCCAATAAATACACATTTTCTTTATTTAGTATTCAGTTATGAATTTCAATGAGGTTTAAGTATGATAAAATATATGGATTCATTTTCACTCTAACTTTATTGATAACATGTGTTTTAGGGATTATTTACCATTCCATAATGTATATTACTTATTGACTATACACTACTTATTATTTTTTTCATATTACTCTTATTGGGAATTTGAGCTCAAATTTTCTTCCTTCCCCAGGTTATGAATATGAAATATTTGAATAAGCGACAATAAATAGTTTATTTTCTTTTTTCACATTCTATTATTAATTACTAGTATAATAAGGGAACCATTCATGCATATTCTTTCTTCAAGACTTATAAAAAGATAGATCATTGGTGATTTGATATCTTGTATATATGATATTTTAATAAATTTAAAAATGAAACTTGACTACTGGGGTCGGGGTTATTACATTTTGTTTTAGAGCATTTTTAATAGAGTCCTTGGAATTTATATTTAGAAAACATAGATTTGGGAACAAAAACCAAATATAGACATTGAAACTAATCATATTGGAACGTCCTATAAATTTTGTAAGGTAGAGATTATGTGGGTATTACTAGAATTACATCCCAATCTAGATATTTCAAGTATACATGGTTCTGGAAGAGATGTATGCAGGGGTAAAAACATTGAAAAGGTTTGTCATACTTAAAAATGAATAATCTAGTACATGGTAATTGGCCTTAATGAACACCGAGTTTGACACTCCCATGGGATATTTTTAGGATAATTCACACTTTCCATTCAAACCATAATGAAGGATTAAGTAAATATTTCACCATAGAAACCATGTTCATGATTATGAGATTATCAATGAATAAATTTTTCAATTTTATGTTAAGTATTTCACTAGTTTGGGGATTATACGTTACGTTTAATAATGTTATGATCTAATATATTGAAGGTCATTGTTTAGAAACCAAACCTTGAATAATGAATGTGAATATCACTAATTCATATAATCTAAAGTGTAATAATGTTAACATGTTTTAGGAGATTAATATAATCATTCGAATAGAAGCAATAGAAGAAGAGGGAAGTTGGAAAAAATAGATAAAGGGATGAATGGAAAGAATTATTTTCTCACATGTGATAATTGTGAAAGGAATAACTTTAGTATATTCATATGAGGTAAAAGAGTTTTCTTCATGTTAGGTGAATAAGGTCACCATTTTCATAATGGAAATATAAGGAATGAAATTTCTAATATTCAATGCTTCAACTGTAAGGATATTAGGAACTACACAAATAAATTTCCCTTGTGTCCTGGAAATATAGCTCAGAAAAAGTAAAGGGATTAAGTTCAAGAATATGTTGTTACTATAGTTGAAGTGGAATAATTAATTTATTTTTGTTTTTGGATTCTAGAATTATGTTATGATATTCTGGATATAAGAATTATGAAATGTATAAGGATTATACTAGAGTAATTATTCTTTACAGATTTGGAAGCATGCATTTTTTAATTTCGGTTTGAAGGTGTCATGGTATTCATATATTTTGTACGTGGGATTATGAGCTAAATTATTTGTATAAAATTATGTTATGTTTGACTTTGGAAATTTAGCGACCTTCTTTATAATTGTTTTGTCCTTGAATATTGAAAAACATGTTTTAGATGAGTCTTAAGAATAACATGTTGTGGAATATAAAAAGTTAATCATTGGAAATTATTGTTAATTGATAAAATATGTTGACCTTCTTGGTTTTTGAAAACCTTTAATGGTTTAGGGAATAAATTTAGAACCATATGATTCATTAAAAGTGCATTAGTCATGAAAATCTAATTTGAACAATCATTTTTAGGTTCAATGGTGTAGTAAAAATAGATTGAAGCATAACCAATGATTGAAATTTCGCTTATGACATGGAAAATAATCAAGTATGTTTATTTTCGCATGTTCTTATCTGAATATTAAAAGAATACCTTAACTTTAGGAAAAATATTTTGGAACAAAAATGTTATCAATTTAATTTTATTTGTCAAAAATAAATAGTCTTTTAACAGATCAAAAGATTTACAGTTTTTCTATGGTTAAATTTTTAATTACCATGTTTTCTATCACTCTCCATTAGAACAAGACGGTTATAATTCTCTTCTATTTCCATGTTATATCTTTCCACTAAATATTTCCTACTTGAAATCCTAGTTTTGTGGTGACCTTCACATTTCCCTTTCCCTCTCAATAAGAGGATATTTTATTAACCATCTTTTTGATGTCAGTTTTCTATAAAGGAATATTGATGTATCAACATTTTATTTTCTATACAAAATTTCATATTGTGTGGAAAACATTTATTGAAGTAGGGTATAATGTAACACCTCATGATTTTTATGGCATATTTCTTTTTAAATTTAATTTTTTCAACAACATCAGTTTCACATAACACTAATCATAAATGAACATTGATATAAAATTAAATATCATTATAAATATTTGTTAAATTGGATGGAATGAATAGTACTAATCAAATTATGATATTTCTATATTTTATATTAAATCAAATTTTTTACATTCATCCAAAATATTTTATCGGAATAAGATAAAAATGAATTCAATTTAAAGCATTAAAAAGATATATTTTTTCTAAACGTAGTTTTACCGTATTTTAATGCCGCACATATTTGAAAACAAAAATTTTAATTTTTTATAATTTATATACTAAAAAAATGTAAATTTTAAAATCGAAATGTAAAAATTATATTAGGGTGAATTTTTTTATTTTTCTAAAAATATTTATTTTCCAGTGAATATGTGAAAAGCCTGATTTTTAGGAAATTTTCATTTTCATTATATTAATAGTATATTTATAAATTTAATAGTGAAATCACATATTAAATTATAAATAAAATTTATTTATCTTATGAATTAATATATAATATATTTGTATCATTCAATAAGTAAATAAATGTTTTAAATATTGTAAATTAACTAATAATATTTTATTAAACAAAAATTTTTATTCACAATTATAAAAATAAAATAATTATTTAAAATAAAATTTATTTTCATTAAATATATTAATAATTAGATATATTTTTCATTATGTTTATAATATAAATTTATGGTTACGCAAATTATTTTTTCAATGTATTATAAAATGAGTTATAATTTTAAAATTGGAATTTTCCTAGTAAAAAATGATTTTGATTAAATCTCATAGTTAAAAATATATTTTAAAAAAATAGAGTACATTTTTGGAATCTATATGTCAAAAAATGGTAAGAGTTAATTTTTTATATTTCTCAAAAATAGATAAATTTTTGGTTAATAGAAAAATATGGTAATTTACATTATATATACAATATAATTTAAATTCACCATTCCACGAGTCATCACAAATCTAAGAACCATAATATCAAACCATCCGACTATATTTACTGAAATTATTCATTGAATAATAACTATTTCTGATCTTTATCAAAAATAATAAACTACTGATTAATACAATAAAAATACACCCCTCTCCTCTACTATAAATACCACCCCTCACCACCTCTTCCCCTAACACCAAATAAGCCTTGATGATTGTCCAATTTATTCCTAATTATCTTCCCATGAAACTTCCATACATCTATGAGGCTTTTTCATCAAATAAATTCCCAAAAAAATTCCCTAAGGAGGTTCTCAAGGAAAGAATTCAAGAGGTAAAACCCACTTTCAATTTTTTTTCTTTTATTTTCACATTCATTTCATTTTTATATTCCACTGAACTCCTCTATAAAAAAATGAATTATAACTCCATTATATTATATATACTTTAATTTTATTATTTTAATTTAAAATACACCATCAAGTCTCATATCCTCTTCCTTTTATTCTAAAAATGAAAACATCATCTGTGAGGTTCTGATTTACCGCCTTCATGGACGACATGTTGTCGTTTTTCAATTCCAACTTCAAAGAAGATCATTAAACAATTTTTATGGAGAAAAAGAGTATAATATATTTATTAAGTATTATATAATGTTCTATAACCTGTATATATACATAATATTAATTAATAAAACAAATCTATTACATGATAATAAAAAAAGCCAAAATATTCTAAATGATTGTCACTAAAATTTTATCTAATGATCATACTCATACAATATAAAAAAATTAAATATAAAAATTAAATATTATTTAATTTCATTAATAACATATAATTTCAATTCTGGATAACTATTCTCATTTTACTTCATTTTCCATACATGTATACAACTAAACTGATCATGAAAACCCAAAAACGAACGCTCCCGAACAATAAAATTATGTGTTGTAACTCTTAAAAATTTACATAAATTAATTTTATAAAATTATAATAAAAAAATTAAATGTATACAAGGTTATGAATTATTTAAATAATATATTTAGTCATATTATCTCAGACATTAAGATCACGTGGAGATCATTTTCGGACATAAGGTAAGGGATTCTCCCAGAACCTCTATTTTTCCTTTCAGTAATGCTTTTCTCTATTTACCTCAATGAAATTATTAATTATTCATATGTATGTTTCCAAAATTCTGTGCGTATGTTATAAGGAAATTTTTATGTCTCAATTATTATTTATTTTATGGGAAATACATTTTTTATAAGGTTTAATTTTGAACTCTAACTGATAAGCAAGTCCGATTTAAGGGAACTCCCAAATTTCTTACCTATTTCCAAGTACCATCCATAATCTATTTTAATATACCAATATTTTTTGAAAAATCACTAATTTTATCATGAAAAACAACATTTTTTCATTTTTGGTTTTATAAAAACAATTTTTCAATATTTCAATTTAATGATAAATTTTTATTTTCTTTAAACCACACTGAAGTGGATCATTTCTAATGTTTTTAAAACACTATTTTTGCATGATTTCATTTAATTTGGAAATAATTTATCATGATATATGTCTATTTTCCATTATTAATTTTCAAGTATGATTTAAATCCATTCTTTCATGGACTCAATTATGAAATTTCCTTTTGTTATGCCTTATTTTCCCCTTATTATTGTGTGTGGTGTATGTATACTTACCTTTTGATTTTTATCATAATTAATTGTTTATTTCATTAAATATTAAAATGTATTGTGTCATAGATATTATAATTATCTTAGACATGTACCATTTTTACATATGGTGTTTTCTTTGAATGATGTTTTAATTGGGGAAATATTGATAAATCTGTATCATCTACTCAATACAGATATTTTGATAAGTCATATTTCTCATGAATTTAATCTATGTATGAATAATGATTTTGAATTTCAGTGATGGGTGGGGCTTGGTCATTGATAGTCCATCAATGTATCGATATGTCTTATGAGATAAAGAGTTGGTGATAATCCTTTTCAGTTCATGTTTAAGAAGAATCAAATGGGATTCTACCAATAAACTTAAAATATCTTGATAGTATATTGGTTCATGTTCTAGATACATGAAACCAGTAAATAATCATTTTCATCAATAAGTATTCATTTTAATCATTCCATTATGTTTTTACTATGAAAAAATATATGGATACATTTCCATTCTTAGTGTAATTATTGATTTTTTTTTCAAATCATTTATATTTCCATATTTTCTATGCCTTATTGGCTTTACATAATTTATTATTGTTTCATATAACCCTTACTGGGCATTTGAGTTCACTTTTTTTGTTTTCCTTCCCCAGGTTGTGAAGATGATATCTTCGAATAAGTGACAGGAATCAGTTTTTTCTTTTATTATGTTTTATCTTTATTTACCAACGTAATAATGGAACCATTTATTTATCTATTTTCTTAATGACTACTAAATTTATCGATCCTTAGTGATGTGATATTCTCTATTTATTTCTTTTTAATAAAAGTACCCCTAAATATGGGCTACTGGAGATTGTTTTCTTAAAAAACCCTCACCATAGGTCTCATCCAAGAGGGATACAAGCTAATAAAAACCATGAAAAAAAGAGTATGATAGGAGAAGATGAGGAATGTGAAATATTTGATGAATAAACCATGATGAATCACTATTATTTTGTGGTAAATCTCCAAAATTGGCCCAAAGATGAAGGATAGTGAATGGGGGGAACCTATGGTTGATACCAAATTGATAAGAGGTAAAATGGTAGGTGGAATCACTTAAAAAGGGTTTTAAAATAAAAATATTTTGGTTTTAATGGGATGTACATTTTTGTTACATGTTTTTTTAAACCATGGGAAAACCATGTGAATTATGTTGGAAACTATTTTTTTAACTAGAAGATTTGTGTTGCATGGTTTGGGAAAATCATGATCAACCCTTATAAAATGAAAATTTTCCAAAATACCTTCAAATGAGACCCAAACATATTGAGATTCCACAAATAGACCATTAAATGAGTTAAAAACAATGTTGTGACACTGTGGGTTCCGCAAACTTGCCAATATTCAACTTTATCTCCATTCCATTCACACTAACCATGAACATAGCTAAAACAAACTAAAACCATGAAAACTCAAAGACTCCCACTGGAAACTCTACTCAATCCACAACAAGAAGATCAAAAATAAATAAAATAATAAAAATAATATAATATTTGGGTCTGTATGTGACAACTATATGCATGAAAAATTCATTATACTGCCAGAATTTCACTACGGAAAATGAACAAAAATGTTATAACTCGAATTTAATCCTAAAAAATTGAACCATTATCCTTGGTGTGAACTTTTCATCTCAATATGTTAAGTCCCAACAAGATGTAGATGAAAATAAGAAGACCCATGGTGGGTCTCCCCAGAATTTAAGATTCTACCAACATGAACTGGCACTTGATCACGTGGGGAACCCAATGAAAGGAATAGAAACCAATCATTGATTCAAAACAGAATTCATTATCTCTATAAGATGGGAAGTTATCCAAAACGTGAAAACCCCAAAAAACAATGCATATCCCCAATATATTAACCATATAAGAGTAAAACCATCCCACCAAAAGGATAACTATAAAATATCCACATCCACATGCCACAAAAACATAAATTTAATGAAATAAAAATCTATCAGAATACTTAAAACATAAAATATTTAAAAAACATAGCATGAAAAGATGCACTTTAACTATATGATTCTCCAACATCAGAGACAAAAACTGGGCCAACATCCCCACATCCAATAATTCTAGACTACATTGAATGATTCACTCTAGGTCCAGTGGCTAGAGCTCTAGTGCCTTGAAGCTTTGGGTGCCCCACATTTATGATTTGACAAACTCCACCTGAGATTTCACCTTCTCTAAAATCTACTTGTATAACTTCTTTAGTTGAACCAAATGGATGCTCTACAGACAAAACATAATAGGATTATGTAAAGATGGCCCAGAATTCCCGTACCTACTACCTGGGAAGCACACAATCAAAAGGTATGAGTAATGATAGGTCATAATCATAAAAGGATACTCCATAAGAATAGGTTCCATTGGTATATACTCTTCACCATATGGGAAACCTTCATGATCTCTTTGTGAAACTAGATTTCAAATTGCTACATGTTGTGCACCAGGATCAAAGTTTCTAGAAATTCATCATCTAATAGAATACCAAACAAAACCTCTCTGAATGTGACGATTCTCTCCTTAAATATTTGGACGGAGACCCTAGACAAATATAGAAGTTTTCAGCTGATCATTTTAGTCTATCTCTTGATAAAAATGAACTAGATTTTCAAAATGGTCAATATAGGCCATGGCCGTCCATTAACCTGTCAAAACACCCAAGATATCTTCCGCATTCTTCAACCTAACTTTCCTAGGAATGAACTATTAGATAAAAGTGTCCTTAAAGACTTTACAAGACATGAAAACTTGCAATGATGGTGGGGAAATCACCTTCCACCGATCTAAACCTAGTCCCTGAAACAAACCTAGAAATTTTTTTATCCTCACGAATTCAAGATTTCCTAAATAATGGAAAACACCATCGATTCTCTCATGACACTTAATATCCTCTAACATACGTTAATCACCCTTGAAAATAGAAATATCATAGAATAAATTGACTCTTATATCCCATTAAGAGTCTAGGAAGGGCAAAAAACTCAAGGAGACTCGCTAAAAAAAATTAGAACCAAACTGGGTAGCATACTCTAACAAAAAAATAAAAAACTGAAACAAAATCAATTTTAAATCAAATAAAAAATATAATTCCAAACCAAAATAGTAAGAACATATACCATAAAATCACAAAAAAAATCAATATCTTCTCTCAAAATTCAACATTTCCATGCCAAATTTGAACATATTTCATTTCAATGCTATTTTACAAATAACAAAAACCACTTTGATATTTAATTTAGACAACCCATACCACATTCAAAATAAACCTTGTTTGGAAAATAATTCTTCTATTTGAAAAACCCTGTTCCAAAAACCATTTCTATTTTCAAAATCAACCCACACCAACATAAGCCAAACCATAAAAAAACTCAAAACTAAGATTATAGAAATAGGGAACTAGTGACCATTCATAACCCAACAACATGGTTTAGAAGACCATTCCCCAAGAAAGCACCATCAAATATATGTATCTTGAACTATGCACTTGGGCGCCACATGAGTCACTACTCCCTAAAATCTCACCATGTAGCACTAAATCACATCCTTTTTTATTAACAAAACTAAAAAAACCACACAATCACCAGTTGCATAAACTGAAAACCCAAAAAAAACTAAAATCCCAAACTACTCTTGGTATCTCTAGGATCAGACTGAGAAAATTTTTGTGAAACTCTTCTTGTACCTACCTTTAGAGTCATGACAATCCTATCTCAAAAATGACCTCATACATGTCTAATTGATTATGTGATACCATGATGGAAAATCGAATGACAAATTATATAGTATTTATAAAATAAATCTAAAAAATATCACCGTTATGAAAAGAAGAGTTATGTTATTTTTCATGAAAAGGGGATATACACATTTCATGATCAATCTTTCTCAATCATGCGAAGGCCCTCCAACATGCTAGCATGATCTCACTATGTGACCCAGATGTATTATCCCGAGCCTACAAAGAACCTATAATGTTTTGAGTTGATTATGAAAAATCCCCCTTGATAACCCATGGGTTCTAAAAATAATGAAATGATAGAGTGATCTCACAGTCACTATTTATCATTCTACAGGAAGATGACATCATTGATGGCCCACATAGGGTTCACACGAAAAATGTGATGTGATTCTCCCTCCGCTGGCTCAGGCCCACATACGCATCAAATCTCTATGAATGTTAGTTTAGATATAGAGAATATATTTTTATAAATTCCCACTAACAAAGAAAAAAGCACACACACAGAGAATCGGAGATGCAATACTGGGATTTACGGATTGGAGAATCATGAAATCACAGGTGTCTACCACTAGGTAAACCCGTAGAATGATTTTAAGGTAATTCATTTTACATTTAAAAGATTCATGTGATCACTTCATTGATAAATTAAGGCCTTTATTCATACAATCCAGATTATATTAAGGAGTTTCTACATGTATATTTAGTTGTGCATGGACTTATTTGGTCAGCACCTGGTGAACATTTATGTATTTATGCAGAAAATGAAGAAAAATTAAAATTCCTTACATGAAGTTGAATAGACTGATTTTCATGAGGAAGAAGTAATTTGACACTCATAAACCATTAATTAGTAATAGAATAATCCCCATAAATTTTTGGTAGATCATGCAAAGTACTCTAGAGATGTTAGATAGATCACGTGAAGTCCTCCAAACATGTCATACAGATCATGTGAAGTCCCTAGACATATTAGAAAATTAATGTGAATTTATATTGACATGTTAGCTAAGCCACACAATTCCCTTAAATCATGTCAAAAAGATAATTATAATTCCTATCGATATGTCATCTTGATCATTTGGGGACATCTAGACACGTCATCCATGTTATGTGGTTCCCTTCAAACATATCGGGAGGCTCATTAGATGCCTTCTAGGCATAACATCCAAGTCATGTGATGCCCTATAGAAATGTGAACTGGATGATAAGAAGTCCTTTGGATTATTATCCTTGATCATATGATAGCCCATAGAAAATTCAGTCTCAATCATTCAAATACCCCTAAAAATATCATGAAAACACCTCTAGACATGTCTGGAAGATTTCTGGGACATGTCTTTTCAGCACCCCTAGACATGTTATGCTTTCTAGGAGGAATACTACAGAATGTTCTCTCAAACTATGTGAACCCTAAAATGTGAGTCTTGGGATGAGCATTATCCCTCTTCTACCCCTCATATGGGAAGTGTCCATAATAGAATAGGGTTAATCTCTTAGGACACTCATTTTCCTTATCTTTTATTTGTCAAAGGTTAAGCATATAATATCTTCGATGGGAATCCACCTTGGTGTAAGTCTCTCCATATCCCAAAAATATACCTCATCAGATCTAAATTACCCTATGATTCAATCATCATTCATTGTCTATCAATAGATAGAAAATAGTATCATACATGGGAACCCACTTTAGTGTAAGTCCCTGATATGTCAGTTCATATTAGCCATCCCTTAAGGGTCCACCATTCTTCCTCATCTATCTGTATAATGAGAATGCAGTGTAACTATGAGGACTCTATTACATTCTATATGTATTATACACAAGACACATTCCATATGCATTGATTGTGATTAATTTCTATATTGTATTTCCCACACAGAGTATAACTCATGCGGGATAAGGTATTTCTAAAAAACATATCACTAACATCATAAAGTTCCCCCTAATTAGGGAAAATATAGTGTTAATCCATGTTCAATAAAATGATGAAAATTCATCAATATAAGGGTGTCCACCTTGGTTTCAATCTAAAATGCTTTACCATATTGATAAAATATGGGGTAATAAGCATCACAAGTACTAATTATGAATCCTTACCCAACAATGGGTTAATGGTAGACTAAACTATGAAGTATACGATTCATGATATAAGATAGATACATAAGAATACTTATAAATTAATGATATCCATAATAATTCATAAGTTCTATTATATAAATCCTTTCTACATTACATTAAACCAAATTACTATGGGATAAACGAACTATGTGGTTTTTTATTTCAGTTCTCACATGATACATAGGACACATATTGTATGTTAAATCAAATCCTCAAAACCCCAATAACCTTATATAATGATAGTAAAATATTGAGTTACTAGTTTTTTGGTTTAAAAAAAAATAAACTACCCATTTATAAGATATAATGAGAGACAAGTATCCAACCTCATATACACATGGAATGTATTGTTAGTAGAATCATCTTTAAATGTAAAATGATTAAACACATAATAATTTTATTCAGGTAACCAATCCCATATCATTATTTTTAAGAGATATCAGAACATATATTAAGTTAAAAAGATAGTATTTGAGTAGGTAATAATTCTTGTTAAAAGGGTGTGATGAGCCTAAACTCCCATCCTCTCGACCAATGTGTGGTCCAAAGTGTCGTTGGGTATGAAACCCCAAATGAAAGTTTTTTATTTGGAGATAACATCTATGACTTTATCATGGATTTAGGAACCATTGGGGGATTCCATGAGAGATTATAACATTCAAAACAATATGAATAATTGTGAAACTATACTTGAAACCACCCATAATTAATCATTGGCCCCAATTTTTATCAGAAGAAAATATAGTGAACTCAATGATAAATCTAGAAATAATAAACTTATAGGAAATCCATTAACGATGACATCCATTTTATAGGATAAATTGTTATATTTTCTAGTTACCATTGATCCATTATTCAAATCCACCTTCATATGTAATCCAAAAATTTGAAACTGATGTGAATCCCTCAAATTATAAAAATAACCGGTTATCCACGGGTTAATACATTTTGTTTTGTGTATCCTATGAAAAAAAATGGTATGTATGATTTGAAATCCTTTAATAATATATTAGGAATCCAATAAAACATGACCTTCTATCATTGAAAATTGTAGATGATCAAAATGGATAAACTGGAAATACGAATTTACAATTGTGTTACACCCACATAGGTAATTCATGATGTCTCATACTTGAGAAGATGCACTATTTGGTGACATCATTCCTTTTTATCATTGAATCTACACAAAAAAAACACCACTATGACCCAAGATCATGTATTTATCAATAAAATGTTCTATAACCTCATCCATGTATGTATCCTCCACGAGGTGAAAAAAACATCCTCTATTTCACACCTTCAACTTCAGGTGGTGAACATGATGGTATCATAATAAAACCCACATGGAATGATCTCAAACCTAAAGGATAAAAATAAAGGTATCCATATGATGATACCATCATGTCCTCATTCAAATAAAGATGGAATGAATATAATGGACCCTATCACAACCACCAACCACTATAGGTGATTATCCACAGAAAGCTACAATCAACACCTTCATTACCTTAGGATCATGGAAGAAGGATTTGAAGATGGCTCTATATAGGTTCAATATCTTATTAATAGGGATTCTATCAACCAACATTACTAGAATTATCCAAGTAGTTCCCCTCATCCACCTACTAAGGGAAGCACCAAACAAATTTCCACCCCGATTACTCATGCCTGGGTACCAAGGAGGTAACAATAGGAACAAAAAAATTTGGATAATTTAACATTGTATTATATCCTCACACACATAAATAAATCTCATTATCATATTATAGAAGTGGTAATCAAGTAGGATCATATCTCTACTCACTCTGATCATGTCTACTGCATATTCATACAGTAAGCATGGGAGAGGCACATATCCCTTCCCCCACAAATGAATCTCGTTGACATATTACAATTGAAAAAGAAAGAATAGAGTGGGATTGTATCACCACTTAAATTGAATAAATAATAAAATATTTCTTTGATATTGATAATGCTCATTAATAAATTCTTTCACACACTTTTATGATGTTTCACCACATTATATCAATAATAGAAGCGATCAGTCAGCATATTTTAGGATTGGTATAGATACAGAGAAAAGAACATATCCTTATCCCAACAACCAATATAGCATATCACCATGATCATTATAATAGGAGTTTAATAAATAGAAATCACACATTCATGGTCCCATCATGGATGATTATCAGGATATTCTTATAATAGATGATGTAAAGGTCCAAGAGCCTATTCTTATTTCAAATGGGTCTCACCAACTTAGTTTTTTCATATGTCTTAGGAAAGACATACATTGTTATAAAATAAATCCAGTGGCATAATCCAAAGGCACATGATTAGGATTATACCCCCACTCCAACCAAGGTTCATTAGTATAATATGGAAATCACCTCAAGGAAGACTCATATCCCTACCGATGAAGGTAATCAACACATATTAGCTGTATGAGGAAGCCAGAATCATATCCCCAATTATACTGATGAAAGACAACATAAGGATCCTTGATAGGCTACACATGGGGAGTCTTTTATACCTTATCCCATTCTAGAGTAAAATAAGATTATTATAATGGGGAATGAATATTTGAAGTAGGATCATACCCCCACTCTAGTCAGTATTGACCGAGATACTCTTGAAACCACACATAGGAAGGTTCATATTCCTGCTATTGATATAAAAGATCATCAACATACTCAAGAAATTTTTTTTTAGTGAGATCATATCCCCACAACACTATATTACTTTTAACATATTCGAGAAAAGGAAATGAAACAGGCTCATATCCCTACTTAGTCCAAAAGGGAAACTCGAAATATTCTGTCGATGATGTATAATAAGTTTAATACCAATGTTTTTATCCATTTCAATGTCCTTGAGGCTGTATGAAACATATTCGTAACACCTTAAGGGTTATTCGAATCTCCAACCAACGGAAAGGGAAGTCACTACCCCGATAGTCCTTGTAATATTGAAGAGATCAATCAAAGGGACTCTACTCCTGATGTCCTACATGGAAAACCTCCCCATGATAACATCTCTCTTATAAAAGGAAAATTTCCCCTTTCATAAACACATTCATATAGATATTTGATAAGAAAACCATGGTCGACCATATATAGTTTCCATCATCTATCAAAAAAACTTCACTACGGTTAACTGGAGAATCAGGGATGTAACCTCTATGGTCTAACCAGGTGGATGCATATAACCCTAATTAATAATAGAATGATACCGATATATGGAGATATTTTTATGGAAATGTCCTCTCAAAAATGTTTTGGCCCATCTCCAATTATTCTATGAGATCCCAGATGAGCTAGATAAGGAGTGAATTTCTTACGCGCACCCAAATACGTGGGTGAATCATCACCAGTTAAAGGCTAAACACCTCCCATTTCAAGGATATGAGGGTATAATATAGATTATAAAAAACAATATATTATTATATGGACATCGATGCTATAAGAGTATGAAAAAAACTAATAACATTCTTTATCCATATCATAAAAACTCTCAATAGATTATTTTCTAGATCCCCTTTTAATGATTTTATATGAGGATGAAGAAAGTGTAGAGCATTTCACTTCACTATTTCTCCATAGCAGTAAATATCACCATATAAAACAATGAGTAGTGTTATAGATATAAGAAAAATTGTTGGATCAAGTAATGTATTGGTGAGTTTGTTAATACAGTGAGACTCCTACATTTTGAGGATGCAAATACATTGTGAACAGAGAGAAGGCCAGAAGAAAAATCATAAGTAGGTCATATTAAAAAAACATGAACACATATCAAACATGGAAGATTATGTTTTTTGGTCCCTAAAAACTTCTCGTAAGATGTGACTCCCATCAAAACTAGTCATTGTAATGGCCTTTGTAGATTTATAAATGGGAAAAATCAAACTGATCACAATAGAGGTTGATATTGTAGCAATCCAAGTGTTAACCTAGCCTACAGGGCTATGATTATTTTTACAACTTCCTCCAAACCAAGGGATAAAAAACATAGAGAACATACCAAAAATATTAGCAGCACATTATAACAAAGCCCACCTTATTGGGTTGAGAGAATTTTTACCAACACCTCCAACATTAGGGCCATAAAACCTTAAGAGGGTCCTGGAGAAATCTATGGTAGTTCTAGACCAACCCCATTCCATAAGTATGTGGGAATTTATATCTCAATTCCCATATTAGGATCTATGAGTTCCTTGACTGGAGTATTCATATCCTCAACAACAGGATTAGAAAGTTCCAATAGCGACCCCAAGTCATCCCTATCCCTCAAGTATGGGGTTAATTTTATAAATATCATTATCTTGAAAAGAGACATTCATGTCCAGTTAGGGAGGAAAATCTCAATGAACACCATCCAATCCTTTCCACCCACCAAAAGATACACCTATTTAATTTCTATACCGCATTATAAGTACTGATGGAAACATAACTAAGGTAACTATTCATAGACTGAGAAAGAGAGAATGTACAGAAAATATGGTCAATCCCCATAAGATTCATAATACATGAATTAATAATATATGTAGGGGTTATATAAAGGACCCTCATACAAATATATAATGATGAGTAAGAGGTAAAAAGTCCTCCTATTTATTGGATATTGGTGGTATAATTACCATTCCATGATACACCTAAGAGAACATTGTCCTTATCAATCAAGGGAATGATGTGGAATTAGTTGTAAATTTAGTGGGACAAAAAATAGAAACCTTATCTCGATAGGTAAGCATTATGGATGTAAAAAATGAGGTTATTAATTTATATATTTATAGAAGGAGACAGAACCTAGAAGATTTTAATGATGAGTTTCCCCCTCTATGTAGAACTCTTCCATGTATAAAGTAAAATATGTCGCTACATCCCACTCACTGCCCTCAGGAGTTGAAATTAAATCCACAAAGGAATTAAATTCACAATATGAGTGTGAGATACATAATATCTAACATCTCAATAAAGAACTACTCAGAGGAAACATTTCCATAGGGCATGTTCTTCAAATAGAAATTAGTGTAAAACCTCCCATACAAGAAGATAGAGCTAATTGTCCAGCAAGCAAGGTATTTGAGAAATAAGCTTCCCTTGGATCCGAGTAGTTAGTCTACATAAATTTGAAAGTTTATGGTGATTTTAAATTACCTCCATATCGGTGGAAACCAGTAAATTTCTAGGGTGATCATTCGATCTTGGATTAGATCACAAATTAGTGGGATATGAAAATAGGGCCACATCCTCAAACCTCAACAACTTTCTATATGGGTGAGGTAGTATAGGAAGTGATACTTCTAGAACTCCTAATCAACATTAAATCCATGGATTCTTAATGGAATGCATGGAAGGGAAGCACATAGTTGTTCAGCCCAAAAATAATCCATATTTGGAATGGGTGGACACCACATTTCCCATTCCAAAATTTGAAAAAACTAACTTATAAACCATTAATGGTGTAGTAGATCTAGAAATATTTCAAAAACTTTATGTCTCGATGAGGCCCTATGATGGGCCCTCATGATCAATAAGAGGGGGCCAAACTAAGCTTTTTTTATAGACTCTGGTAGTTATAGACTTCATTTGGTATGAAAACCTTCAATCCAGATCTGTTGTCGGATAAGAACAAATTCATCATCAATTTGTTTTATCATTTGAGCCACATGTTAATGAAAATGATGATTTTTGACTTGGAAAATTGATTTTTTTTTGAAAATGATAGGGTTTTAGACTTTATCGCAAGATGTAAAGTTTTAACATATTTAATCAGATAACTTATTTCATAAGAGAAATTCATAGAACATTACACTAAGAATATTTGGGATTAGCTACATCAAGAATTTATCATAATGAAATATCCAGGTCAATTTTATGAGTTAAAAGATATGGAATAATACCTATGGGATACCATTTAGTAGAACCGAGCTAAATCTCATCCCATTCCCACAACAGATGAAAAATGAATGATAAGGAAGATATTATTTCTACTACTACCAAACCAGTAGTAGTGACCATTTGAGAACCCATGAAGGACCTAAATCACTTGGGACCTCTTATTTAGTGAAAAAAATAAAAAATAATCCTCAACTAAAAAAAAGATACCAAGGACACCCTCTATTTTAAGAAAATATAAAAAAAGTGTACTCTATCCAAAATGATGATTTTATTTGTTATTTATTTATTTTAATAGAAAATGAACTTCTCTAGATACTAGAACCCACTAAATACAATGAGTTCAACCTGAATGAATGTATTGAGTAATATCCTTCTCATAGAAGACATGGCCACACTATCCATGTATGCATTGTCTTATATGACATCCTCTAGAGCAAGGTTGATTTTCGATAGGTGGTACTCGAGAAGGCCCCACCACCGGTGACCTTTGTAACTGTCATCCTACTAGAATAATATGGTGACTATGGAGAAGTTTAATATAAGAATGGAAAAAGATTGATAATTGGATGCCCTGAAATATAGTTTACTATGCTCATTCCTTACTATGTGATCAACTTCATAAAATAGTAATGATCTGGAAATATAGGAAGGTATCATTGAATATTCCTCCCGGAATAATATCTAATCATCAAGAATAAGAAAATATATAACATGAATAATTATATACATGTCCTACACAAGATCATAATTTTTCATATTTCCTTCCTTCTACTTCCAGATAAATGGGATATCACCACCAAATGGAATCCTTATCGAATTAAGATATTATATTTTGTTTTGTTAACATAGTTAACTAAACAGATCCCTTCTCTAATGAAAAATATGACTCTCAATATGAGTTCCCCAGACTTGGTTAAGGTGATAGAGGCTAAGGATGTTGAAGTGAAGGATACAAGTGATGGTGTTGGCATGTATGAACCCAATATTTCGATCACAGCACTACTAAAGACGTATATGTATTTGAGACCCATGGATACCCAAAAAAACATGGATATGCCTCAGATCCCTCTAGTGGTAGTTCAATCCTTGTCATTTTACATGACCAGTTGGTGGGGGTGTGATTATCTGATCATTCTAGACAAAATGGTAGTCCAGTGTGACCTTCACCACTTCTAGAAGATTATCCCTCAACATACTCATAAATAATTATCCCCATCTACATCAAACACCACATCTATTGAGCTAAATGAAAGGGATAATCCAAACATTTGGATGTATATAGATCTAGATAAGAAATATAAAATTATATAACATTTGGTGGTTGTATCATCCAAACTATCAATCCTTGATGATCATCATAATTTTAAAGGACTCATAGTGGCACTCAGCGAGTCCTTTCAAATCCCATGGCAGATTGAGATAGAAGTTACTGTAGATGTTTTCTAAAAAGTTATGAATATTCCATAAAAATATCATAACACAATCTCGTTTACAGAATGAGATGAGGAAGTGGTCTTCTAAGTATATATCATACCGTAGTTTGTTTTTGAAAAACTCAATATTGTAAACATCTGAATGGCTCTGTTCAAAAAATATTTTGGTATTAAAATAATCCTAATCTGAACCCTCTAAATTTTGGGATATATTGAGGGGGTATTATCCTTGATTAAGATAACCATTCAAGGGTCCGACAAGAGTGAGAAAGTTCTTATATAGAGGATCAATCTCAGGGATAAATTTAGGAATCTCACAACTAATGTTAAGAATATGTTTATCTAGAATGACATGAAATATAATTTTCATCTTGGAAGGAGTTGGATCCATTACTACATGGAACTACCTTAAAAAATTATTCAATGATTGAAATACCCCATTTATAAAAAGGTTGAAAAAATATGTGGTGATAGTGCCCCTATGGGTCATGAAAATCCATATATACTAATTCTTGTTTCTACAATAGGGAATAAAACAACCAAAAAATGGATTATGATATAAACATTGCCACTCATAATGGATTTGGAACCTCTCATGTGAATCCCTAGATCATGTCCTATATCTACTATGTATTTCCCATAATCCTAATTGAAGTTTTAGATTCAATACTAGTAAGATATCAGGAATCACAAACTTCATTGGATCATGACTATGTGATAGAAATTATTACATCCAAAATGGATTTGTTAAAGTAAAATCATACCAATGGATAAGGATACTATAATTCTCTATACCCCAGTGGAAATGTAAAGCAAGACTAGACTACCTAGAATCACTCTATAATGACTCTAGAGAATAAGGGTTTAAATTTCTTTTCTTATGAATTATATCATATTGATAGTGAAAAGTATGCCCTCATATTTCCCAATGAGTCAAAAAATTCATCCATAGATAAAAAAATGGAAGAAGAAGTGGATGACCTTAAGAACACCACTCCTATATTTGAGAAATGTGTTTCTACCACCATTGATGAGATCAAGAAGGTGAATTTGGGAATAGAATAATACATATGGCCTATTTGGATTAGTACTATCATGCCTATTGAGGAGAAAGAGATTTATATTTCACATGAAAAGAAATATCGATACATGTTCAATTGGAATTATATAGAAATTATCAGGTTAAACCCTAATGTGGATAATCATCACCTGGGAAAACCCAATGACTATCAAGGTTTTAAGAAGATATCCTAGATAATTTACCCCTATCATCCTACTAATTTATAATAAATTGTTGAAAAATTTATCCCTATCAAAATTTTCCAAAAGGTGAAGTACCCAAAATGGATTTCTAACATTATCTCTATTAATAAAAAGAATAGACATGTCAATGTATTCATTACTTTCAGTAAAATTAATCAATATTTCTTGAATGGTGATTTACCAATATCGATCATAGAAAATTTGACCAATTCAATAACTATCTTCTAATATCATTCCATTATGGAAGGGTATTCATGCTATAATCAGAGAAAGATGACCCCTAAAGAAGATAGATCCACAATATTAAGAGAAACTCATAGGAAATATTTCTAATAGGTTATGCCATTTTTTAGTTAATACTGAAACTACATACCCACATTCTATTCATAATATCATTCAAACCATATTTGGAAGAATCATGGAATGTAATGTTGATAACCTAGTGGTTAAATCTAGATAACGATGTGATAACCTCACTGATAATCAAATGATCTTCAAGAACTTACATTACCATATTTTGAAGATGAATCCCCTAAATTTTGATTTCAAAGTAATTTTAGGGAAATACCTTGGTTTTTTTTATAACACCCTGAGTTTTTATGAAATATTTTTACTAATTAATATTATCTTTTTGATACTCTTCATTTCATGAAACAAAGAATATATCATGTGTTATATAAAATAAATAAGTTTAGTTTATGTTTTAAACAAAACATACTTAAATGTTTCCTACACATAACACATATATTATCTTATACTCATATAATATAGTTTTTTACTTTTGTTGCACACAATTTTGAGTTTTTTCGATAAATATTTCTACATTAAAGACTTAGTTTCACAAAACTAAAATGTACTATTAATAATATTGTTAAAATATTAATATAGTTGTCACCTATCCTTTGGAATGGTTTTTATGAATATGAATAATTATAATTTGAAAATATGGATTAAAGGTGTATATAAGACTAATTATTTGGTCAATAATTAACCAAAATTGATAATAGAACCCGGTTGAAACTATAGAAAATATTTTGCTAGAAAACCATATTTATGCAGTCAAACAAATTTTACGTCAATAGATATATTAAAAAACTTATGATAAATTATTCTATATATATATATATATGATATTCAATAATATATTTAACATTCATATTACATGTTTTCTAGAATAGATATAAGAATGAAACCAATTTCACACATAAATATATATATTTATGAAAGGTAATTTTACCGCCTTTTAAGGATGCACCGATTTTTAATATAACTATTGACACTTTTATAAATTATATTTTATAAAATAAACATAAATTTTGATGTAGAGACATCCATATTAGCTTATAAGGTATTTATTTTATTTTTATAAGAAGTTTAATTTTTGGGTGAATATTGAAAAATAAGGAATTTTAATTGAAATCTTTTTTTCCATCTAATTTATAAATATATTTAAACTATATTTTAAATTGTTTTAAAGTTTAATTATATCAATAAAAAATCCTTTAATATAATTTAGGTCATTATAACCAATTTTAAATTTAAATTTTATATAAAAACATTTTATTCTTTTTACCTTTATCACTTTAAAAACCTGTCATCTCATCCCATCTGCAGGATTAATTTTAAATTAATTTTTATGAATTATATTATTGAAATTTCGAAAAATGGATTCTATATTTTTTTAAAAAGGAATTTATAATTTATAATAATATAATGATTGTTTTTGAACAAAAATATTAGTGAATGTAATTAAAATTTATTAGTATAACTAAGGTAAAGAAAATATTTATTAATGGTTAAAATTTAATATTCAGGTGTAAAAATGGATTCAAATTTTACATAACCCTATTTATATACATTATTAGAGAAAAAATATTTCATTTTTTATGATATATAAGCTTTTGGATTGGTAAAAACGTTTAGAGAACACAATTAGTTTCCAAAATCCCAAGTGTGTCCTCTCACTCCACTTACAAAAGGGTACTCACCCCCCCCCCCACTTATTCATGCCTATCAAGACATTTTTATCAGGTAAAAACTACCCAAATATTCTCACAGAATTCCCTACCTTAATATTATAGGCCTCAATTTTGGAAAAAATCTAACCAATGAATCCATTTGTTGCAAACCAAATGGAGTTACCCAAAGAAGAGGTAACATCCTTCCAGAACAACTTTAGTTTTACTTATTTCTCTACCACCTCAAATTTTTTTATTCTATGATTATATAATAACATATTAATTGTAAATATACTTATATGTTGTTATGTTAAGGGTATGACCTATAAATATACACACTTCCACCAATTGAGATACGCAATCATCATTCATGTGTACGACAGACTACGACCTCACAAACTGATGTTGTTCGATCATCCATTACCAAAATTCAAGGTTTGGAATAATGATTGAAATAATATTTCTATATTATAAATATATATATTAAATTTATGATTTATTTATTATTATAAAAGTATTATATACCACATACCTTCATTCATTACATTTTGTGGGAATATGATAACTTCGTTTGTAGACCTGTGGACTACTCCCTCCTTAAAGCGATGTGATTCATTCTGTAGAGACCCGAAGCTTGATGTACATAGATATTACATTACTTTTGCGGAATACATGATACATAATAAAAACAGACACACAAGGACCGTAATAGTTTAGTGTCTTTGGAAACTTGGAACGTAATCTTCTAAATCGTGGTGAAAGATCTTCAACATCTCCCATAAAGATCTCCCACTTTTTGTTTCCTAACCTAAAACCTTTATTTTAATCCTGGGGGGAAATAAAAAATAAAAAGGGTGAGCTCAAATGCTCATTAAGGGTAAGCGTGGATAAAATAAAACATACCATATACATTTGAACTTAAAAACATGAACATAATGTTAAAACATCAAAATCTTGAGCAACGACTTAAAACATTGAAGTAGATAAGGCATAGATCATAATGGGACATAAATAATGATAACATATTCTTGGAATAAAACATATAGTTGTGGCATCCATTAAGCACGTGTAATGATTTCCATAGTAGCCAAGGCATTGCTGCCAAGACCATCTTAGTGGACAAAGTCTCTTTCTGAATCGAGTTCACTCCTTGTTCCAGTCCTGTAATACTGAACCAGATTAACTTTCCGTTCCAGCCATGTCTATATCATGAGATATAAATCTTTACCCAATTCATTGGAGGGAGATATAGTTCCCACCCATATCATAATGAAATCATTCTTACTTGTGACACAAAATAAACATACATCATTCATAATAACCCAACGAATAAAATGGGTTTCATAAACATCACCCCATCATCAAATAATCCATATAAAAGAAATGGATATCATTTCATAATAAGAAAAGTGAAACCATGTAAATCATAGATACATTATACTTGAAACATATGAAATAATGTCTTCTTAGATGAAAAATGGTTTTGATAAAACACTTGAAATGAATTCTTGAGGAAAATATCCTTTCTTCTTCAAAATCATTTTCTTTTCACAAAAAATCATGAAGTTTTAAAAGAAGGATATTTTTTTGAAAATGGTCATGAAATATTTTGGAGGAAGCTTCATGAAAATAAGGCTTTATAAAACCGTAAAAATCCTTCCATGCCGTATAATTTAAAAAAACATTCTTCTCGTACTTTTGCTGGAAAAGTCAAAAAAGTATCTCATAACGTAAACAAAAGAAAGATACCTTACATACCATGTAGTAAAATTCAAAAAGTAAAAAATGGGTAAAAAGGACTTTAAATATACCTGATAACACTTTTATAAAACTTGGACATGGATGATTTCAATAACCCCAGTAAATACTTACGAATAAGCAATCTCAGATAAAAATGAGATTTGCAAAATTATCCCTTACTTTGGGTCCGATATGCTTTGTACGTATCCGAACCTCCTGTATAATGATTTAAATAATGTCATTGACTTATTACAGAATCATATTCATTGTTATGATATCATATATGGTTCACTTATGACTTTATATTACCCGTTCTTTTGTAAATTCCATATTAAAGAGTGTTTTGGGTAAAATCGTTTCATTTGTCGTCCGTGACTTGTAATTATTCATATAATTACTTAGATCATGATTAAATAATTATAGAATATAAAACATGATTTATAAATAATATATATTCATAATATAAATATATGTAATATATCGATAAATGGAAAGAAATACACCGTTCATGGAGACGGTAGGCCGTACGTACGCATGAACGTTCTTTTCGTTTTCTCATTGAATTGAATGAAATCAATTGGATGAAATACATATATATATATACATAAATCCAGTATCATTATTATGAAATATATTTCATTATTACTTGTTATATATACTTTATAATAATTCATGAATGGTTAATCATTGAGAATGAATCTCATCGTGTCGTGGAGACGGTATTCTGTACATACGCACGAGCGATGATATCGTTCCCATGATCGTGGAATTTCATTGGAGTGTATGTATACTATTAAAGAATAAATATAACTTTACAATAATCATATATAGTTATTATTCACACCATTATACCCATCCAAGTAAGGTGGTGGTGAAAAATAGATTACACCATGGCGTGGAGACAGTATTCCGTACGTACGCACGCGTGGTGATTTCGTTTTCCATAGGATGGATAGATGGTGAAATAGGGTTGTTTCATAATTATAATAACATATCAGTATATGAGTGATACTGATGTTATTACTTCATAATGAAACAACCTAATAAGAAGAAGTGGAAGAAGAAATAAAGTTGAAGGAATCGGTAACTAACATTACCTCTTCTTTGAAGCGCCTCTTTGAGACCTCCTCTTAGGGAACTAAAATTGGTCTTTGAAGAAGACCAGGACCTCTAGGATGTTTATTGGGAAGTGTAGAAGAGAATTTGGCAGGGGTTGGCCGATCTTTAAGGCTCAAAGTGGTGTGAGTAAGAGAGGGACGAGGTGCCCTTTTATAAAGGAGGAGAGGGACACCTTTGGAAAAACTAAAAATATTATTTTATTATAAAGTCATATTCGGTTTTTAATAGCTCCAAATTGATTTATTTCGAAGATAAGGTGAGGATGGGTCTAAATACTCTCATACAATAGAAATTAGACAAGTTTAGGTTTCTGTTTTAACCTTATCATTTATATTTAACCTTAAGTTAAATAATTTTACTTTTATCGTGTCTTCTTGTTTTCTTACACTATAAGGTTAATAAACTTACTAAAACTAGCCAAACAAACCCCAAGTTGTTTATTATAAATATATATAACCTTATATAATTTATTTGGCCTAACCTTAGATTTTTAGGAATAAAATCACAATTAATAATATAATATTTGTTTTAAAAACTATTTTATGTCTATTTTGACACTATTTGGTAATTGATTTTTGTGAAAATCATAATAGGATGATTAGTTCGAACAGAGTTAACTAAATCAATAATAACATGTCATATTAACCTATAAAATTAGTTTAATTCATAAAATGTCTCAAATTACATTTATTTGGGTATTTATAACATCAATTATGTCAATATTTCATTAATAAGATAATTACTACATCATCTTTGTGTCAAACATAAATTAAATTATTTAATGTCTAAAAATTATAAATAAAATACCCTTATGTATGAAATCGTTTTATCGTTCTAATGAATATTTATAGTGGAATTTATCTTGTGAATAAACCTATATTAAAAATGATTTACTTATTAAACTTTGATTTTAACTATTTTAACCCTTCCTTAAATAAATTAATATTAAATGCCCTAATCTAATCCAAGTGGGCCTAAATGGTCATATTTTATTCATAAGGTTGTTTCCGGTCGAATTAAACTTATCCAATAGAATTAAGACATGTGTTAGGGTAATAATAATATCATTTTTACCCTTAATTACCCTATTTACTTTTAACCGTGGTAAGTAAAAGTAAAACGTTATTATTCACCAAAAATTATTTTCATCTCATTGAACCACATTTTAGTCCTTGATATTAACTGTGTCTTTCGGATTTTCAAAATTCCACTCACAGAACCGGTAAAATTATGTTTTATAAAAAATTTAGTTTTTTAACTACCACTTAGTGGTTTCACTATTCATCAAAAAAATGAAAGTTTCCAGAAAAATACCAAAAATTAGGCCTAATATATATTTGATATTATGAATTCAAAAATGATGTCTATTTTACCAAATTCAAAACATATCAGTTACATTAACTAATTTAAAAATTAATTCCCATCGTCAAAACAAATAGCGTGTTTTTAAGAGATAATAACTATCAAAAGATTGACACTTGTTTATGTCTGGTTTAAATGTGAAATTACATACAAGGACAAAAATTGTATTAAATTGTAAAAACATATTCTAAATATACTTTAAAACCACTCAAATTAATAATTTATCACTATTAATTATTTTGATTAAAAAAGTTGTTTTTAATTAAAATTTAGTAATTTTCACTATTCATCAGAATGTGAAAGTTATCCGAAAAGTACCAAAATTTCACCCTAAGCTAATTTAGATATTCCGAATCCAAAAATGAAGTCCATTTTGAAAGATAAAATTTATAAAATTTCAAAAAGTGGATATTACTATTCATAACGGCTAGTTCATAATAATATTATAATAATATCTCGTTTGGTGAAACTCGGTATTGCGTACAACACACGCTATCGAGGAATATCGTGATTGCGTGTAATGTAAGGCAAGTTAGGGATGGGTGTTGTGCAAGCTCCTTTTGGTGTAGCGTGCAACATAAGATATTAATGAAATTAAAAAGAATATTTTTCATAAAATCTCGGGGTGGTACATTCTACCCCCCTTAAAATGAATTTCGCCCTCAAAATTCGTCGGGGTTATAAATGGTTTACTACTCGAATGTTTCTTTAATAGAAACCCACATCGTAAAAAGGAATACCAAAATTTGGCTTTAAAAACTAATGTATGAAACGTAACGATTACCCAAATTAACTCATCACTGGGTTTCCACGTAGGAGAACATAGGTGAAAATATGGATATGGAAGAAAAATCTAACCATCATGTTCTGATGGAGAGTGGTAGAGAACATGGCTATGAAAAATCCAACAATCACAAAGCCCTAAATTTGTGATGATCTAAGGTACCATCTGATTCATCGGATATAAGAGCCCTAGGTCAACATTTTTGGTTTTCAAGATCATTTCCCTAATGTTGACAAAATTGGAATTAGAAGAAATAATTTCATGATTTTGGTACAGTCTCACCGTTGGTAGTTCTTTGGACAATTTCCACTTCATCTCTTGAAGAAATGTAGTTGAATTGGTCATTCGTGAAGTGTTAGAAGATCATGTGGTAGAATGACGGGTCATTCCATCTGTCTCAAACAAAAGGTTAGAAAAGTTATCAAAAAATAATAAGTCCATCTATAGTGAGATTAATCATATATGGTTGCTAAAATGGACTTATACATCAAATATCATACTGCTTAATATAATAAATCTAGTTTCTTCTAAACAGGGACTTCCTGTAGGCCAGTGGTAGGTGATAAAGGCCAGTCACACTTCGGTTGTGGGTTCGACTCCCACAGCCTTGTCCGGCGTGATGGGATGTCGCCCATCCTGCAGGTTGTCCTTTTTCTAAAAATACATTACTATAACATCCCATCAATAATATCAAAAAAAACTTCTATCCTTAAACAATACTAAATTATGTCCAACATAATCCATTCCAATCTTTAGGCTTATCCAAAATACTGCTGTCCAATCTAATATTACAGTGAAAAAAATTACCAAAGAGTTCATATAACAAGCATGTTAATACCATCGTTGATCCCCATATATCATGAGATATGTCTTTTTGGTCACATTCCAAAAATTCGAAGGCCTTAATCATGTATTCTTTTGAAAAATGAATACCCATTGAAACTTAGTGAAAACATGAGTGCTGTCAAAAGTTAACTCTTTACATATACCAAAACCCCAAAATTCTAAATACTCAAAACAGGATATAACTATTTCCTTATATCAGTCATCAACTCATGAATACTGTAAAAAATTTCATTTTCTCCTTATCCTTTCATTATGCGCATATCATCTTTTTTCCAAAAATCTCTCAATCACTTTCCATGGTTACCAAAACCATAAAATTATTGAAAACCATAATAGACCAATACATAAATATTCCAATATTCCACGATACTATATACAACATTATTTTGGAATCCCATTACATAAAAACTTAATCATTTCACCATATCATTGTCATATTCAACATCTCCAATAGTGATCGCATGTGACTTCCCTTTGTCCTTTGACTTAAGTTTTTTCTCATGTTGATCATCACTAACCCTTGTATTAGGGCATTTATTAGCATAATGACCCATTTCCTTGCACTTGAAGCATTGAAGTGTTGGTGGTGCGTTCTCTGTAGTCTTTTCTTTATTCACATCATTAGAAACACTTTTTCCATTACTTTGACACTCAGCTGCTCGATGACCTTCTTTTCCACACTTAAAACATTTTTTAGTCCCTTTAAGACAATCTCCACCATTCTTCTTTCCACACATTGAGCATAGGGAAACATTCATCTTCTTCTCACAATTATTCTGAGATTTCTCCTTTAACTCCATCTTTCATTTCTTGTCAAAACTATGAGATGGATAAGAAACACCAACTTCCATTTCTACCTTGATAGAACAACACACAATTTCTTCATAGCTACTGAAGTCTCGTATAGCTAATGCCCTTAGAAGATTTGGTTTTAAACCACTGAAGAATCGATCAACTTTACTTTCAGGTTTGATGATAAAGCCAGATGCATACCTTGCAAGCCTTGTAAAATTCGCTTCGTATACACCAACAGATTCATCACCCTTTTTCTTTAGTTAAAGAAACTCCTTCTCCATCTTTGTTTGAAGAATATGTGGGAAGTACTTATTGAAAAATAAGTTCTTGAACTCGTCCCATTCCATGGAATCAATTTCATCTCTTGGACTCGTATTCTTGATAATATTCCACCATTGACCTGCTCCACCTTCCAAACGATATACTACTAAGATGGATTTATCATGTTTAGAACATTGAAGAACTGAAAATATCTTTTCAGTGGTACTGATCCATTGTTTAGCAACAAGTGGATCAGAAGACCCACTGAAAGAAGGTAGACGTTGCCTCATGAAGGACTCAATAGAATATTGTTCCCTTTTTTGCTCATTTGTAAGTCCAGAATGATTCATAGATTTTATAAGTATAACAATAAGATTTTTCACTCCATCTCTCATAACATTTGTTTGTTCAGGAGGATAATCATTTCATTGTCCATTGCATTGATCAACATGGTTCCTTCGGGTTCCAGCCATCGTCTAAAACCCAAAAAGAATAGTGTTAGAGGTAAAAATCATGCTTGGGAAAACAACATGGTAAAGGGGGATTACCCTCAATATCTAACATCTTAGATTAAATTCTAAGATCGTTAGCACAATTCTAGGACTATAACCTATACGTATACTTAACCTTATGGACATCCCTAGACATACCTTAGAAATATCTCTAGTGATCTCACTAAAGTTTTCGTATCCTAGTTTCCAAAGTTTAACTAAACATTTCCTTTGATACCAATTTTAGAGACCCGAATCTTGACGTACATAGATATTACATTACTTTTTCAGAATACATAATATATAACAAAAACATACACACAAGGACCGTAATAGTTTAGTGTCTTTGGAAACTTGGAACGTAATCTTCTAAATCGTGGTGAAAGATCTTCAACATCTCCCATAACGATCTTCCACTTTTTGTTTCCTTACCTAAAACCTTTCTTTTAATCCTGGGGAAAAATAAAACATAAAAAGGGTGAGCTCAAATGCTCAGTAAGGGTAAGAATGGATAAAATAAAACATACCATATACATTTGAAATTAAAAACATGAACATAATGTTTAAACATCAAAATCTTGAGCAACGACTTAAAACATGGAAGTACATAAGGCATAGATAATAATGGAACATAAATCATGATAACATAGTATGGGAATAAAACATATAATGGTGGAATCCATTAATCACATGTAATGATTTTCATAGTAGCCAAGACATTGCTGCCAAGACCATCTTAGTGGACAAAGTCCCCTTCTGAATTGAGTTCACTCCTCGTCCCAGTCCTGTAATACTGAACCAGATTAACTTACCATTCCATCCATGTCTATCTCATGAGATATAAATCGTTACCCAATGCATTGGAGGGAGATATAGGTCCCACACATCTCATAATGAAATCATTCTTACTTGTGCCACAAAATAAACATACATCATTGATAATAACCCAATGAATAAAATGGGTTTCATAAAAATCACCCCATCATCACATAATCCATATAAAAGAAATGGATATCATTTCATAATAAGAAAAGTGAAACCATGTAAATTATAGAGACATTATACTTGAAACATATGAAATAATTTCATCTTAGATGAAAAATGATTTTGATAAAACACTTGAAATGAATTGTTGAGGAAAATATTCTTTCTTCTTCGAAATCAATTTCTTTTCACAAAACGTCGTCAAATTTTAAAAGAAGGATATTTTGTTGAAAATGGTCATGAAATCATTTGGAGGATGCTTCATGAAAATAAGTCTTTATAAAACTGTAAAAATCCTTCCATTCCGTATAAGTTAAAAAAACATTATTCTCGTACTTTTGCCGGAAAATTCAACAAAGTATCTCATAACGTAAACAAAAGAAATATTACTTACATACCATGTAGTAAAAGTCAAAAAGTCAAAAATGGGTAAAAAGAACTTTAAATATACATGAAAAAACTTTTATAAAACTTGGACATGGACGATTTCAATAACCCCAATAAAGACTTACGAATAAGCAATCTCGGATAAAAATGAGATTTGAAAAATTACCCCTTACCTTAGGTCAGATATGCTTCGTACGTATCTGAGCCTCCTGTATAATGATTTAAATAATTTCATTGACTTATTACAGAATCATATTCATTGTTATGATATCATATATGGTTCACTTATGACTTTATATTACCTGTTCTTCTGTAAATTCCATGTTAAAGGGAGTTTTGGGTAAAATCGTTTCATTTGTCTTCCGTGACTGGTAATTATTCATAAGATTACGTAGATCATGATTACTTAATTCCAGAATATAAAACATTATTTATATATAATATATATTCAGAATATACATATATATAATAGATCAATAAATGGGATGAAATACACCGTTCATGGAGACGGTAGGCCGTACGTACGCATGAACGTTGTTTTTATTTCCTTATTGAATTGAATGGAATAAATTGGATGAAATACATATATATATATACATAAATCCAGTATCATTATTATGTCATATATTTCATGATTACTTATTATATATACTTTATAATCATTCATTAATGATTAATCATTGAGAATAAATCTCATCGCGTCGTGGAGACGGTATTCCGTATGTATGCACGAGCAATGATATCATTCCCATGATCATGGAATTTTATTGGAGTGTATGTATACTATTATAGAATCAATATCACATTATAATAATCATATATAGTTATTATTTACACCATTATACCCATCCAAGTAAGGTGATGGTGGAAAATAGATTACACCACGGTGTGGAAACGGTATTCCGTACGTACGCACGCGTGGTGATTTCGTTTTCCATAGGATGGATAGATGGTGAAATAGGGTTGTTTCATACTTATAATAACATATCAGAATATGAGTGATACTGATTTTATAACTTCATAATGAAACAACCTATGAAGAAGAAGTGGAAGAAGAAATAAAGTTGAAAGAATCGGTAACGAACATTACCTTTTCTTTGAAGCGCCTCTTTGAGACCTCCTCTTAGGGCACTAAAATTGGTCTTTTAAGAAGACCAGGACCTCTAGGATGTTTCTAGGGAAGTGGAGAAGAGAATTTTTCAGGGGTTGGCCGACCTTGAAGGCTCAATGTGGTGTGAGGAAGAGAGGGAGGAGGTGCCCTTTTATAAGGGAGGAGAGGGGCACCTTCGAAAAAACTAAAAATATTATTTTATTATAAAGTCATATTCGGTTTTTAATAGCTCCAAATTGATTTATTTCGAAGCTAAGGTGAGTATGGGTCGAAATACTCTCATCCAATAGAATTTAGCCAAGTTTAGGTTTCTATTTTAACCTTATCATTTAGATTTAACCTTAAGTTAAATAAATTTACTTTTACCGTGTCTTCTTGTTTTCTTACACTATAAGGTTAATAAACTTACTATAACAAGCCAAAAAAACCCCAAGACGTTTATTATTAATATATATAACCTTATCTATGTCTTTTTACCGAACCTTATATTTTTAGGAACAAAAAAACAATTAATAATATAATATTTGTTTTAAAAACTATTTTATATCAATTTTGACACTATTTGGTAATTGATTTTTGTGAAAATCATAATAGAATGATTAGATATAAAAAAGTTAACTAAATAAATACTAACATGTCATATTGACCTAGAAAATTAGTGTAATTCATAAAAAGTCACAAATTACATTTATTTGGGTATTTATAACATCAATTATGTCAATATTTCATTACTAAGATAATTACTACATCATCATTGTGTCAAAAATAAATTAAATTATTTTAAGTCTAAAAATTAAAAATAAAATACCATTATGTATTAAATCATTTTATCTTTCTAATGAATATTTATAGTCTAATTTATCTTACGTATAACCCTATATTAAAAATGATTTAGTTATTAAACTTTGATTTTGACTATTTTAACATTTCTTTAAATAAATTAATAATAAATGTCCTAATATAATCCAAGTGGGCCTAAATGGTCATATATTCTTCCTAAGGCAGTTTTTGGTCGAATAACACTTATACAATAGAATTAGGACATGTTTTACGGTAATAATAATATCATTCTTACCCTTAATTACCCTATTTACTTTTAGCCGTGGTAAAAAAAGTAACAAATTACTATTCAAAAAAAATTATTTTCATCTCATTGAACAAATTTTAGTCCTTCATATTAACTGTGTCTCTCGGATTTTCGAAATTTCACTCACAGAAGCGGTAAAATTAAGTTTTTTTGTGAATTTGGAAATTCTCTTAGGAGATGGGTAAAAGACGGTGAAAAGATCAATAAAATTTTTATATATCTAAAATTATTATAAAATGACTCCAATGAATTGAATTGAACTTATATAGGTATTATGTATCAATTTTGACCTAAAATAAATTTAAATAAAATAAAAACATATTTAAATTAAAAGTCGGTTTTTGAATAGTAACCTAGTGTTTTCAATATTCATCAAAAATTGAAAGTTTTCAGAAAAATACCAAAACTTCACCCTAGGATAATTTCGATATTCTAAATCAAAAAATGAAGTCCATTTTCAAATATAAAATTTCAAAAAGTGGATATTACTATTCATAACAACTACTTTATATAACATATCATTGTTTAGCGAAACTCGGTATTGCGTACAACACACGCTATCGTGGAAGGTCGTGATTGTGTGTAATGCAAGCCAAGTCAGGGATGCATGTTGTTCAAGCTCCTTTTGGTGTAGCATACAACACAAGACATTAATGAAATTAAAAAGAATATTTTTCATAAAATCTTGGTGTGTTATAGTTTAAGAATTGGGGAAAGTATTTACCGCACGACAAATGTAAAACCCCATATTTAAATACCTGCATTAGAACCTCCCACAAAAATGAATGGATCGCCGATCAACCCATTAGTCAGTGGATCCACGTGTGTTTTTAATTTTCAAGAACGAGGAAAGAATTATCAATTATAATTAATGCACAAACCCTACTTGGATTTGTTTCATCCACAGAAGGTGAAGGATTAGATTCACGTTTTCGTCGATCTGCGGCCATTGGTGTTCATCGTCGCTTGTCAACCTCCAGATTCAATCCTCTAGCGTTTTTCACTTCATACATTGTTCTTCTCTAGAGATGGATCCTTCTGGTGGTTCTTCAGAGATACCCTGAATTTGTTAACTCCCAAACCCCAACACGTTTGAATATTACAAGAAATAAAATGCATATGAAATTCTACCCATTAATGATGCTCATTAAATTGACCATATTCAATGATCCAAATTAAATGATCCATTAATATAATAGTGTTGTAGTTTCAAATGAGCCATTATTATCCCACCATTAATGTGCCTTGTTTTCGCCTCATCACTTCGCCATAACGTCGCCATCCTGCACTCAACGGTGAGAAAAGAAATATAATTCTTTTAAATTATTTTATTATTTTCCTCGAAATGTCCAAAAAATAACTTTCCCACTCGACCCTTTTCCATTAAAGTTAAGTCATTTCTAAGAATATCCTCGTGTTCTGAGTTCAACGGTTCCCTCATATTTTTGATTTAGGTACCGATTCAAACGTAAGAAAACCCTTCTCGAATGCTTACTGAACGCACCATAAAAAAGTCAAAATTTCATTCAGGGCTCTCCGGGGCTCATAATCTCTTTCCGTCGAAGCATGTGGTCCCAGAATAATTTCTTATAAAAAAATGTATTTGAAACATTACATTCTTCCCACCATAGGGAATTATATACTCGAAACCCAAAACAAAACTAATCAAACAGATGGGGGTATTGAGCCTGAATTTAATCCTCCTTCTCCCATTTGATATCCTATAGATTCTTGTGATTCCATTGAACTCAAAGAAGTGGAATCAAATTCCCATGTAGGACCTTCTCCGGTCATTCCTCTATCTCCACTAGAAACTCCACAAATGTCATCCTATCATCAATTTCCATCTCACCCGAGTCAATGACATGCGGCAGATCATGCACGTACCTCCTTAACTACGACATGGTAAAAAAATATTCCACCTAGTGCATCTCTGGGGGAATATCTAGGCAGTCTTCCACCACCCAAACTCTGTTTTGGAGTTGAAAAGGTCCGATGAACCTTGAAGATAGATTTTCACTCCATTTAAATTTATGCAATCCTTAACAAGTTGAGACCTGAAGGTACACATGATCACCCTCCTCTCAAACTCCAATAGAATCCATCTACTGCTAGCATAAGACTTCTACCTCCTCTTTGAATTCTTGATACACTCCTGGATGATCTACATCTTCTCGGTGGAGCTCATAAAAACTATGGACCCATGAGTGCTGACTCCCATAGGTCTGTACATCATAGGAGTGATCTACAAGGCATCCCATACAAGGCCTCGAATGGTTCCATGCCATTGGTGGTGTGATATCTATTTTTGTATACAAACTCCACCAGTGGTAGGTGGTTCTTCCAACTATGACCAAAATTTATGACGTAAGCACATAACATGTCTTCTAAGGTCTGTACGGTCTGCCCCATCTGACCATCCATATGGGGATGAAAAGTTGTTCTCAAGCATAGCTGCATCCCAAAAGCCTGTTGTAATCACCTGCATTATTGGGATGTAAAGCGGGCGTCATGATTTGAGATGATCATAGAAGCCACCCCATAAAGATGCATTATATCATGGATGTAAAGGCATCCCAAGCCCTCTAGAATTCCCTACTTCTGGATGGGTAGGAAGTGATCAGACTTGGTGAGTTGGTCAACGATCACCCATATAGAGTGACGACACCTGGATGTACATAGTAACCTCTCAATAATGACCATCGAGATACTATCCAATTTCCACTCTGACACCTTAAGTGGCTGGTCCATGCTTGCTGGAACCTGATGCTCGACCTTCACTTGCTGACAAGTGAGGCATCTCAAAACGAACTCGGCCATCGCTTTCTTCTTCCCTAGACACTTGTACTAACATAAGAGGTCCTGGTTCATCTTCGCCACTCCAGGATGTACCACCAAAGGGGATGTATTGGATCCATCAACACCTCCTCCCGTAATGACACTCGATCTAAGGTGCACCCAATGAAAAGAATGATATGCTCCCCTCCCATCAAAAATCCATCAAGAGCATGTCCTGTGGATAACTGAGCACATCGAGCCTCGCAACCACCGTCCACCAATTGTTCCTCTCTGACTCACTGTAAGAGAGGGGGAGTAACAGTAATCAACTAAAGGTAAGAAGCTTCACCATCATCCATGAAGGATATATAGATCATGTCTAACTACTTTGTTGCCTCCCTCAGCAGCTGCAAGCCGGTCCTTGTGATGAGTCTGTCTACCACCACATTCCTTTTTATAGGCATATAGACTATCTCAAAGACATAGTCTTGGAGAAACAGTATCCTCCGCTGTTGTCTTTTGTTCAGGTCTATATGGGAGAAGATACATCTAATACTTTTGTGGTCGGAGTAAACAGTAAACTGCTCACCCATCAAGTAGTGCCAACACATTTTCAAATACAGTACCACTACTGCTATCTCCAGGGCATAGGTTGTTTAGTTATTTTCTTCCTATCTCAACTGTCATGAGATATAGGTGATCACTACTCACTCTTACATCAAGACACAACCCAGTCTAGTCCCTAATGCATCGTAGTAAACTAAATACCCAACACCCTCCTCTAGTAGTCTCAATATGGAGGAAATAGTTAGTGTCAGCCTTTTCTCATAAAATATCTTCTAACATTTCTCCACCAATAAGAAGGTTTTTCCCTTCCTTTTCAAATATGATAAGGGTGATGATACTCTAAAAAAGTCAAGAATGAACCTACAATTATAACTAGCCAACCCCAAGAAGCTCTGCTCCTCAGTAACACTCTTGGGTAGCTTCCAAGAAAACACATCCCCTATATTTTCAAGATCTACTACAACCCCAACCCTTGAGATGATGTGTCCCATAAAGTGGACTTCCCAAATCAAAAAATGACACTTTGAGAGATTTTCATAAAGTTGGTGCTCTCGGAGTGTATCCCACACTATCCGCAGGTGTGTAGCATGCTCGTCCTTCGACGCCGAGAACATCAAGATGTCACCAATGAAGACCACAACAAACCAGTTAAGGTTAGGATGAAAAATCCTATTCATGAGTCCCATGAACACTAATATGGAATTTTTTTGCCAAAAATAATCACTATGAACTCGTTTTGTCAGTATCGTCCCCTGAAGGCTGTCTTTGGAACATCGTAATCCCATACCTGAAGTTGGTGATACCCCGATCTGAGGTCTATCATCGAGAACCATCACACTCCCTACAGGTTGTTAAAGAGGTCATCGATCCGCAAAAGTGGATACTTATTCTTCACAATCACCTAGTCTAGATGTCGAAAGTCTACACACAACCACAAACTCCCATCTAACTTCTTGGAAAAAAACCATCAGGGATTCCCATGGTGAAATAGAGGGCCTTATGAACCCTTTCTCCTACAAGGCTTCTAGATGTACCCTCAGCTCACGATGCTCCATGGGAGCCATCTGATATGCCTGTCTGGATATTGGTGTTTTTTGGGGTACTAGTCACTGCATAAGTCTAACCTTATATGAGGTGGTAGTCTCAAAACATCCTCAGGAAAAACATCCCCATACTAATCCACCACTACATGAATTCTTGGACTCCTATAATACACTACACAGAGGGAGAGGCTAGCCAACTAGTGAATGATCAGCTGCACCCTCCTCCATGATAGTCTTTCCTTAGCTGCAATGGTTTCCTTCTCACCAGTTATGGAAAACCTGGTTCCATATCCATAGAAACACTACATTGTACTCATAAAACAGTCGATCTGAGCATGGAATGTGGATAACCAGTCCATACCCAAGATGATATCGTAAGGCCTCGATGCTACTACTAGGAGATCCCATCCAAAGATCTCACATACAGAGTAAGATAACACTATATAAACAAGTGTTAAATCACCAATTACCCTCCGATAGAAGTATATAGACATAAGGATCGAGCCAACAACTCCCCTATAATCTCTGATCTACGAATGAGAGTCGTTGAAAGGAAGGAGTGACTAGGACCTATGTCTATAAAAACTGCAACTAGGCTGGAGAAGAAACAGATCTTATATCTAATCATCTCTGGATCACTATGGTTATAAGCTGCCAATATATGATGTTATGATCTCCACTATCCACCTACTCCCTATGGTCAGGGTGGACCACCTGGGGGTGGTGGTTGTAACACCTCAAACTGTCTCTCACCACCTGCTACTCGACCTTATCACCTACCATTTCCTCCACCCTATGGGACTTCTCACTCAAATTACTGCCTCTTCCTTAGTGGTTTTTTGACTCCCTTTTGATCATCAATATGACAGGTCAGGAAGTTGCGAGCCATGTGACCCTACCCACCGCACGAATAGCAGAATATGCTCCTCTGTTGACCTCCTCTTTCTTGAGAGCTTCGCACATCCAAACCTACGTCTTGGGGTTGTCTTCTGGATGGTCTAGCCCATTTGGGCCTCTACATCATCTACCTACTTCGAACTATAGATGAATCAACTACATGTCATCCAGTGCTGTCTATCGTTGTCGGTGTCTGCTTGGCAAGGAAACACTCCCCCAGTAGTTCTCGTTCTGACACTTCATCATGTGTAAAGATGTTGAGATAAATCAATGATGCCCTGATCTTCCATCAGATTCCCTTCTCAATGGTTTGGGCCCTCAAGAAATGGTCCTACAACATGTAAATGGAGTAGTGGGAGAGGTCGGTAAATATCGTATAGTACTGGGTCAAAGTCTAACATCCCTACTGTAGCTGTTGTAGCTTTCAAATACATTCTGAGAGTAGAAGTGTCTCTAGTAAGAACACTGCCTTGATGTGTCTCTTGATGTCCAACCAGGAAAGGGCCACCTCATCATGCGTCTGGAGAATCAAGCTCCACCATCTCTCTTCTGTGAATAGAAAAAGGGTAGCATCTAGGATCACCATCTGATCTGCTGGTGTCTCTACCAAGAAAAACACATGTGCCATTGCCTTCATCCAGTCCTCAGCTTCATAGGGATGTATCTCTCCTTGAAAACTCATAGGATTCTATCTCTGGATCTCATGTAGTATGCTTAGTCGGCGTGCACTATCTACTGGTGAGGCTAGTCAAATATTCTACTATATGGGTGGTGGTGATGCTGTTACACCACCCATAGGTGCTACCACCGTAAGCAATCCCTATACCGATGCCTCATTGCTCAGTGGACCATTGTTGTGACCTCTCAATAGATTCCTAGATGGCTGAATTTATGGTGGAATCCTTTAATAAAATAGATGTTCCACAATAAATATGTTATACCTGGTGAGATGACTCAAAAGAGATCAAGAAAAAAATTTATGAAACACACGCAACAAGTGTTTTCATGTACTGAGTCTGAAAACAGAACTCAGAGTCATGGTGTGTGGATATGTCGGCCACTGCACCAAAACTGGACTCCCTAAATTGAAATCTAAACTCATGTCACTAAACACTATTGCTCCATTGATTTTTCTGTAGAATCTTAGTTATTCTGGTAGAACTAATCACCCTTTGATATGACTGTGTCATGAAGTGTCCCCCACGGCCCATCCCATGACTACCCCAAACTCACCTTCCGTAGACCAGAGATTGGTGACTAGCACCAAAAAGGTGTTACCCAAAAATGGAAGGCATTTCCTTTAAAAATTGTACACACACATACAAAGTTCACACAAAAAGAAGAATAGAAGGCATCACTACAAAGAGTAAATGTAAGTAGAAAAAGTAAAGGGGACAATATAGAGTCCCAACTGAAAAGAAATGTACAAAAAAAGGAAGGGAAAACAAGCTTTGGAGATTTTCTTCTGATGATCCTACCTGAAGAGTAGGTACAACTCACTCTCTGACATCGCTACAGCTCACCACATCTATTGATCACCTTCGAGCACCATCTAGCCCTGGCTCCTAAAGTCGCAATTAAGTTGTCTGTCATCTGTACAAGACACAATAGGTGCTGGTGAAGCCTATGAATGTGTGAGTTAACAATAATCAGTAGTGAGCTGGAGACCCTTGAAGGTTTCTCTGAAATCCAAAAATGTAAACCACAAAGTAAGATCTCAATCACAAGGCACAAAGTAAAACAAATCTCACACCGGGTATACAAATTAAAGAACACGAATAAAAAAATTAGTCTTAAGTTGGATCATCTTATTATATTGAGAGGCTCTACAGCTAATCTGTGAAGTGTGGCACTGCTATAGATCCACGAAGGGTCGTTCTGCCGTTGATCCATGAAGGGTCACTCTATAGATGATCCACGATAGGTCACGCTATTACTGATCCATTGTGGGTATCTCAACTATCGATCCATAGAGGGATGATCTCATGTCAATACATGGATGGTCATTCCATTGGGGATCCACAGAGGTTTGCTCTCTTGCTGATCCATGGAGGGTCATGGCATTGTCGATCAATGGAGGGTCACTCTCTTGCCGATCCACGGAGGGTCTCTCTTCACTTGACTTCCAGCCACAATATTTCTACACCTTTTACGTATGAGTTCCAAAGGTTCTTCTCCTCAATCCATCGGTTGTATTTCAACTACCACAATGTCTCACTTAGAGGTAACCTAATAGAACGTCTTGCCATAAGGGTTCCAACGCAACATGTGAGGCATCTATTAGATGCTCTATCAGTAATTTATAGGCTTTTTAGTAAAAAGGGCTCTATTAGATTTGAGTCTGATCCAACCTGGCCATAATACAACATCTGCTAGAACTCAAGTGGAGTTTCTCAATAGGACTACCTCATTGCAAGGGTCCTCGCGCGATAGACATTGCATCAATTAGAGGCCTGATCTGTAAGAGTTTGATCATTTTAGTGAAACAGGGCTGGTCAGGTCCAGGTCCAAACCGACCAGACCGACCTTGTCCAGGGTCTAGTGGGTCCGGCCTTACAGGATGAATCTGTACCAGTGGTGGGTCTGGCCCTATGTTTCGGGTCCGGCTCGAGAGTACGGGTCCGGCCAGGCGGTGCGGGTCTGGCCCGGTGGTGTGGGTCTGGTCCACCTAGTCGGGAGGTGGCATACAACCACGTTAGGACTCTGGTTCACCCCGAAGTCGAAGTGGGATGGTCTCCTTACTCTAGTCAAGCAACCACTGTGGTGCTACACGGCTGGCTAGGCTGGCCGACCAGACTCCTGCACATGGTCAAAGGACCACTTGTGCCAGAACACATGAGTGGCCTAGGTGGGTTGCTCATCCATGCGGCCAGTCAGCCATTGTGTGCCAATGGGTGTGCCACCACCCTCCACCTATAGCCACCGCCAGCATCGATGCACCGGTGGTTCCTTCAATGTGCCAATAGAGTCCCTCTAGTGTTCCGTTTCTCAATCCTCTTGCGTCTACAGAATTGTTAGGACGTCACCATTGTTGTGGGGGCCACATCCTTGATTTTCCACCATCTCAAGAAATAATCCATGAAGAATTAACAATAAATAATGATGGAGGATAGTCCTATTCTTTTTTTTCGGATTGTTCCCTCTGTGTTGGAGTTTATGCATGGTGGAATGTATTTACCACATGACAAAAGTAAAACCCCAAATTCAAATCCCCACATTATAACCTCCTATAAAAAAGAACAGATATTAGGTCAACAAATGAGTTGGTTGATCCATGTTCATTTTTAATTTCATGAATGAGGAATGAATTATCAATTACAAAGAACACACAACCCCTACATGGATTCTTTGGATCTGCGGGTGAAGAAGGATGTGGTTCACGTAGTGGTTCATCCGCATGCATTGGTGTTCGCCGCCACTTGTTGTATTCTAGATCTGATCTTCCAACGTTCGTCACTTATTTCATTATTCTTAATTGGAGATGGATTCCACCAGTGGTTCTTCAGAGATTCCCCAATTTTGTTAATTCTCAAACTCCAACACATTTGAATATTAAAAGAAATAAAATTCATATCGACATTACGCCCATTAAGAATACTATTTTAATGATCCATATTTAATGAGACACATTTAATGATCCATTAATATAACAATTTCAAGGTTTCAAACAAGACAGTATTGATCGTCCATTAATGTGCCTCATCGCGACCTCATCCCTGCACGACAACATCGCTGTCCGCCACTCAACGGTGAGAAAAGAAAAAAAATATTCTCATAAATTATTTTATTATTTTTATCAAACATTAAAAGATTTTTATTGCTCGGCCATTTCCAGCCTATGATATGTAATTTCTATGATAATCCCAGTGTTTTGAGTTCAACGGTGCCCTCTGATCTTTTATCTGAGTACCAGTTCAAATTTAAGAAAAACCAGCCCGCACATTTACAGAACGCACCTTAAAGAAGCTCAAAATTTCATTCTGGGATCTCTAGGCCTCAGAATCACATGCCGTTAGAGTGTTTGGTTTAAGAATAATTCCATATAAAAACATTACACAGAATTTCCTAGAAATTACATTTTATATGAATCATAAATTTTGAGATGATGAATTAAGACCCCCATAACCAGACTATTTAAGTTGATTCAACATATGTGATGTCACATAACTAATTATTGTACACATTATCAAATCAGAAATGAAATATTATATTCCCAAACCTATTGATAGGCCACACCAGATGACTCAAAACCACATGGAGTAGGGACCAAGATTCCCAATAATAAACTATACTTCCCTATGGTTCTATTACCCTTATTGGACAACTCTATTCTCCATATCCTCATACATCATCCAAATATTTTCATCTTCACAAATCTTTCACAAACTACATAAAAGAGTGAGGAACCCCCTACTTAACCATGCATGTACACACTATCGTATCCTACATAAGGGAATTTTGACCCATTGCATAGAGGAATATACTCCTTGAATGAAAGGACCTGCAATCCTAGTGAGTCCTCATAACATCAGGGTAAAACTCAAAACCTTAGAGTGTTTTGAAATCACCCCCATCATGTCTGTCCCATTACATATTAAACTGTTTAAACTTCGGCACACATTAATTAAAAAACCCATATTCTAACTATCCATGTAGTCCCATCATCCCTGAAATTTTACCATATATCATTGACCATTAATGTAAGGATGTACAATAACCAACAATATGATAGATACCTATCTTCATAATTTGTACAAGGATATAGGGTGTCAGAACCCTTCACAAAAGTTTAATCTTCAGAATATCAATTATGATTGAATGGATTTCATGGACACTAATTCTTCAAAATACTTGTAAGGACATATGGTTCCAAAAGTCCTCATGAATACCCATCCTTCATAACCAACAATATAATATACAAGCTATAATAACATAAAATACAACAAAAAATAGTTCATGATAAAACACAACAAACTTCAACAATAGATTCTTTAGGGAAGAAGAAACTAAACAATAATAAAAAATGGTCTTGGATAAAATACCATAAAAAATAAATTAATTTTCTAAGATAGAATACCCTAAACTACAAAAAAATATACTCTGATCAAGAAGACAGAAAACTATAGTAAGAGTCTTGTTTGTAAAACATTAAAAATCCAATTGAAACAAACACAATACTAACTAGGTTAAAATCCCATAATGGTAACCCTATGAAAAAGTTGAGTCTCTGATCACTAAAAATAAACTTTTCGTGATCGAGAAAACATATAGTACTTATGAAATGGGAAGGGGAAATGATTATTAGGTTGAAAACTCATACTGGGAGGCCAATGGAAAATCCAAGTCCATACCAATTAGACTTTCCCCATATGAAACATCAACAAAAGACAAAAAATATTTAAAATGACTCAATGCTTATAGGGTTCATTATTGGTCCCAAGAAAAAATAATGATATGATCACTTGTTCCAGTGACTTAGGAAAAAGTCAAAGCACCCCCATTGGGATATATTATCCAAAATTAATTGTTTGAACTAGGTTATCTCAGGGTGAATGTATTAGACACATAAATGTAGACTCTTATATCATAAATCATTCACGGAAAATTCTCATGAGAAGTATGCTATTATTCAATAATCTGGGTATATTTGGTACTATAATAATAATGAATTTCACTAATCATATATATGATATCGATAAAAAAATAATGCACATGAAGGATGAAATAAATCGTAAAAACAAAATATAAAGTTCACAAGATGTGTTCATCAATGATGTAATAAGGAGGGAGGAATCTCTACAGACAAATGTCTCTTCCATTAATCCTATAAATAATGAGGCTTGTAAAATAACAGGCCCATCATAACACTTTATTAGAATATTCATTTAGATCCTACAAAATTTTCTATAGGGAGGCCATGTATTGGCGCAATTGACCGATTATGTTTTTTCCTATGAAACCTCATGTAATTCTTCTACCATTGAAACAACATCAGTCCAACCTTCTCCACCTGGTCATGGAGACCCTTCTAATTCAACACAACTTTCTATGAGATTTTCATCATGTATAGAAATAAAGATATATCTTGATGATGATGACTATTTTGAGATTTTTTTCATCCAATCTCAACCTCCCTAGCATTGATCACGTTTTGGTCAGCCTTTACACTTTCTTCATGCTTGAAAGGCTCTTTCAGGGCCTCGTTCCAACTGTGTTGGACTAAATATAGAAGCACTTCCACTATCACGCTCACCTACAAGTCACTCCATTGTTCTATTAGGAGAATAATTTCATTAACCATGATACGAATGACATTATAATTGAATCCCACATATCCATGGATGGTGAACGTATATCTATGGTGACCTAGTTAGTCATTCAACAACTCCAAGTGGCACTATGAAATAAGTATTCAAATATCCCACAAAATTTTCAACATATCTTTTGATAAAACACCATGTATCCATGGCCTAGAATTAAGACTAACTATGAAATAAGAATATAGTCTGAGACTATGTTATTAATAGAAGAACACATGTTCACATCCCTCATTGCATTTGGAATAGATTTAGCTTCCATATTGGTAAACCAAGTAGGGGGATTGTAATGAATATGAATCCAGGACCTCTGAACCCCAATGTGAATGTACTATAATGAGTAGAAAAAATTATTCTCATTCAGTATGTCAATAATATGACTATGTCATGTAGATAACAATTGTGATCATTATTGGAAAGATATTTTTATTAGTTGAATCATTGTTAACAGTTGTCTCCCAAATCCATGTTCCAAGGATGAGGCAATTCCGTCCCCCGATGAGTGAATTGGTATAACCACTAATGTTTTCTCCATCAACAAAGTTTGCACACCGAATTTAAGTGATATAACAGAAAATTAATGTTATGTAGCATAATAAAAATGAGAAAATATGTTTATTCCATGAGGAATAGTTCACCTTAACACAAATATTCCTCCAAAAGGATTAATCAATAGAAGAATTGATACCAACAACAACCTCCTCCAAAATTATATCTTCATGTGCCGAGACATATGACAAAAATGCTTGGGCATCAACGATAGGTGGTGGGTTTGACTATCCAAGAACCTTGACTGTTTATATTCATTGATGGATTGGGAAAAGGGTTGTGTGTTCTTTTGGAGTAGAATAAATACCACCAATATTATTTGGATCAAATTTATTTTCATCTACATTGGCACAAAAATGGCCCTAAACTTTTTATAGATTTTAATAAGTTGATTAGATGGCCATGAAAAAAGTATAAATGAAGCATGACCCTTGATCAATGACCTTTGTGGAGTATCCTCAAATTATTAGGATGAGATTCTTTTTTTCTTCTCCTATATACTCAATGGACAATTGAATGAGTTTACAAGGAGGGAACAAAGGATATTGTTAATGAAAGTGTAGATTTTTACTCCTTAGAAATGAAATCTACTAGCCTCATTATCACCATTTGATCCAAAGAGATCCCATCAATAGTCCCCTAGACATTTCCCAAGTCATATTTAGCATTTTTACCCCTAGGTGAATATACTGGAGATGGTGGAAGCGATCAGTTCACTTCATCTTCTTAACACTTCCATAGAAATATAAAATGCATCAACCTGATCTGAAATGAATAATAACTATTTGAAGCTGGTAGCATGGATAGTTTTACCACTTCCATGGCGTTAGGAAGACCCATATAATCTAAGAAAAATTATATTGTGATTTGAACCACCATCTTCAAAACCTGATATGAGAAGTGGATTCGACCTTTCACCCTTTTAAATGTTGTATAAAGGTATTAAAGGAGATCCTCGACTTCCTTGGTATGATGTTTGAAGGAAACACATATGGGAGTAGTAATAAACACAAATCCCATTAAGTGTATCTCTTCCTGGAATAGTATCCCATAGATTTTAGCAACCACATTTTATACCCTATAGTTTTCCATTATTTAAATCCAATGGGAAATGATATTATTGAAGAGGATTAACTTACATGTGATGTGATCATTCTGGCTACATCGGCTAGCACTTCCCTAGATAATGGTGATAATATCAAAAACCTAATTTCCTATTGAGGAATATTCATGGTTGATGTTTTACTTGAAGCATAATTTTTTCCATATCTTGAAATGGATTTGACTATTAGTGTTAGAATTGCGTCCTTGAGAACTAATATAGATAATTTCTTGTTCAGGTATGAGGGAATATATGCCCTGTTGTAGGGTTAAGACAAACCAATATTGGTTTCTATTGGAAGAATTTATATTTGAATTTGTGTCTCCTCTCTAGTAAACATTAACTAGAATTTATAATCCACTTTTTGGTGAATTTTAGAATGATCATAAATAGGGGCATGAATCATTTTTTAATTCATCACAACTGATGCTCTAACTGACATGAAACATACCAATTTCATAGTGTGTCATCTTTAATTCAGGTGGAATTAATGAACTCATGAATTGGCGTCATGTATGAACAAGCCTCAGTGTCTCCCCATCCATTGTATGTTATAATACCATTGGGAATCCAATACAGTTTGAAAGATAACAATTCATAATGTTTTAGGTTGAACCTAAATTATCATTCAATTAATGTGATGGGCCACACCGCACTAATGAACTACAAAAGGTATTGAAATAAGTGATGAGGACATTCTAGGTGATCAGGTATTCATAGTTGCCTAGGTGAGCCCCCATCCAAGCTAATAAAACATTGAAGGGGTTAAATATTCTTTGTTGAACTCTTCCATTGTAAATACCATGATGGAGGAGGTAAATTATAGCCAAAAATGAAATTTCAAACCTAATGTTCCTTCTTCCAACCATGGATGCTACCATCATAATGGTAGATACTCAGACTCCACCTTATCTCAGGTCAAGAATATGTACCCACTTAGGTACATAGTGAAAAATACATCCAACTGAATGGCTTAAATGATGTATGGAAAAACCTCTCACCCCTATTGTTGAATGAGCCTTTCTCATCCTTGGGCTAGTAGGAACCTTCAATAAAGATGTAATTCATTGATGGGAAAGCCATTGTATTTTGTATTGGGTTAGAAACAATCCATCTTGATAAACTATCCTTATCAGTATTTAAATGAAATATCCTCCCTTGGAACAGGGGACTTTTGAAGGGCCTTTTCATCTAGTATGATCAAATACCTGGAAATAAGAGTGGTCCACTCTATGACATCTTGAATATAAGAAGGATGGAGAAACGTTTCATACATATCTCTTAATGTTGGTGCTTCGTTTATTTATTTCGCATCACTAAGACTAATTATGACTTTTATATACTTAATATTAAATTTATTCATATATGAACTCCACTGTCTATCTATGTCTGTCATAAAACCCTTATTACAATAAGAGAGGGTTTAAGGGATCCATATAACCTCATGCATCTCAGTATATTTTATTCCAATTAAATATTCTTTAGTTGTATTCTACACTGATAAGGTCCATACCTAGTGCCTCATGAAGCTCCATCCTTACCAATGGCCCCAAAAAAGAAAAAAAATATGAACATCTAGTTTATAGTGAATTTCCACATCATTGATCGTTAAATATGGATGTCAAAATTAGATTCATAATTAATAGCTCAAAATTATATGAACATAATTTACAATATACACCCATTCATTATTTTTTTCCTCAATAATGATGTTTCCTATATGATTGATATTTTTTCTAAAGGTTTTTTGTGTCCCCAAGACCCAAGAAGATGGCTTGAACCCTAACCATAGTGAAATGATGGGATATTTATTTGTAAGTAAAAATACACAAATGGGAAAGATGTGTAATTGGGGATATTCCATAATATTTATTCCCTTCAATTATAGTAGAATCTTCTAGAATGATTGGGTGATGAAATGATGGTCATCATCCATATGAGAAACCATATAATTCTTACAAGAAATAACTACTATAAATTCAATCATTAGAACCATCTGGATCATGTTATAATAGATAGCTAACATTTAAGTTCCTACTCAAAAGTAATATATAGGATTTATATATGAAAATAAATGTAAGTCACATGACTTGAGAAGCATCTTGTGAATCACATGATCCATTGATAGTTACAAGATCACAAGATCTATATCTATTCAATGGAATCACATAACCATTGGAAGGTTACATGGGTCACATAAATCTTATTCACATTTCTTGTCCTTTATTACTCATGCAGAGAACATGATCCATTATAAGTCTTGTGATCCCAAGAACAAGATAAGTTCATGTGAATCACATAAATATCAGAAGATCATGTGAAACTATTGGTAGATCATGTGACGCCTACAAGAAATCCCCATGAACAAGGGTATGAAATATAGCATAAAAAAGTAACAAATGTTTTGATCACATATTATTCCATGAGTTGTTGTGACAAGCGAGTCATGAGATGTGATCACTAAAAAGTTCTCATGACCAAGTTACATGACATTGTCTTATAAAAATATCATGTGAGAGAAGAAATTTGAAGTGATCTAAATTTCAAAATCACATGTGAAACGAATGGATACTCACACACATATTTGTAGGGAACCATGAAAAATGAGAATAGAATCATGAAATAGAAAAATATACTAAAATATTGACCAATCATAGTCCAAGGGACTAATTTTGGGAATTAAATCCCTTAAAACTATGTCCCTATCCCTTAGGACCTCACCTCTATGGGGGATATTGATGCCTTCCAATCGAGAAAAATAAATGTTAGCATCTATGAAATAACTAAAGAATGTGTATTATATTATTTATAATGGGAATAAAAAGAAGTATCGATAAATGGTAGTATGGTCATGAAAATAATGTGATCCCCAGGAAGAAACATGATCACATGACCCTGGAAATGTTATGTGATGGGGTTATACATTTCAAATGATCTATTAATGATAACAAAAATCCCCTTGAGTGATTATTTATGATCATAGAAACCCCAAAAAACAACCCTTTTTATCATATGAATCCCCACTAACAAGCCCTCAAATATTATGATGTCTTCCAAAGAAGCACTGATGATCATGAAAAGTCTTCCAGAGGTGTTCCTCCAATCATTCATTGTGGCGATCAATAGAAGATTGAAAATCACCCAATACCTTTGTTAAATAAAATATGAAATGGATAGAAGCTTATTTTAAAAGGTATTTACGTTTATTTTCATGGGAATGTATGATGCATTCAGTGTAATATTTATATTGATCACGCAAGATCCCTAGGGACATTCCAGATTCATCAAGTGAAGGCTACTGGACATGTAACCTTTATCTTGTAAAGGACCTAGGATATGTCTTATTAATCATGAAATAAAATGATGGACAACTGATGGATTGAAATCATAGGTTTATAACATTAAAACTGAAAAATAATATACCTTTATGTGAAGGATAGTTACACTATTTTCATGAGAAAATATATTACACTTCATGCAATCAGTCTTTATCAATCACACTAAGGCCCCGAAACATCACAGTTTGACCTCGCAAAGGCCCCTGGAAATGTTGGCATGGTATGGAAAATACCCTATGAAAAGTCTAGTGGATTATAAAAAAGACCAAGGATAACCTATTAGTTAAATAACTGTGGAAATTAAAAAGTGATCTCATAGTAACTATTTACAATGTGACACTTAGATGACATCAATGATGAACCCCATAGGGTTCACATGAAACACATGATGCATTGATCTCTCTAATGAATCAAGGAAATATATGTGATTAATGTTCCAAGAGAAGTGTCATAGATATGGGTTGTAAATTCTTATAAATTTCCCATATTATTTAAAAAAACACAAACATGTGATCACAAAGGTAACAATGTATTTTACAAAGGGAATAATTATATAGTCTCAAGAGTATTTCAGCAGGTATACCAATGGAATGAATTAAGGTATTATGTATTATTTTTATATGATTTTTTGATCACCCCAATGATCATATGAATGAGTATTGACATACTAGTCAGATCACAAGAAAGATTTTCTACATGTTTAGTTGGTCTAATGTGGCCTCAACAGGTCAAAACCTGATAAAAAGTGAGGTGTTTATTCAATGAAAGATAAAAATGATAGAAGCCTTTATCAAGATGGATACAAAATTTTTCATTTGGATGGGTTCATGAACCTTTGGGGACCATTTTAGTAGTTACACAATGACACTCAGACATGTTAGGAAGACAATTCAATATCTTTTAGACATGTGATCCAGATCATGGGATGTCATCCAGTTATGTCAAATAGATTATGAAAACTCCTTCATAAATTTTTGGAATATCATGATAATTATTATGTACATTTAATCCATTTCAAAATATTCCCTCCAAAAATGTTAGGAAGATTATGCTATTCCCTCTACAAATGTCATCCAAATCATGAAAAGTCTTCTAGATATCTCATCCAAGTCACACGACGCCCTCCATACTTGTCACATAGAATTTGTGAATTCATATAGAAATGAAATCAAAGTCATGTGATGCCTTCTAGATATTTCACATAGATTAGGTGGTTTCCACTAGATCTATCATATTAATCATATTACATCCCCCATACATATCATCTTTGATCACATGAAGACCCCAGAATATGTCAAGAAGAAACCACTAGATTTTTTCAGAAGACTCCATAGACATGTCATGCCACCACTGCCACACATGAAAGAATTATCCAATATGAATTCTCGAGCATGTTCCATCAAACTGTGGGAACCCCAAACTATGAGTCATTAGATGATCATACCCCCCCCCCTCATATTGGACATGTCCATAATGAACTAGGCCTACAAAAAAATTCCACTCATGTTTGACACCATATATCTTTCAGAGGGTAAGGATAAATTATCCTCTATATGAATCCACCTAGGTGTAGGTCCAATTATATCCAAACCACTCTGTCTTATGGGATCCAAATTTTCCTATTATTCTATTATACATTGTTTTTCATCAGTGGATTTAAAATGGGATCACGCATGGGAACCCACTTCAGTGCAGGTCCCTATTATATCTATTCATAGGACCCAAACCTTATGGGGACATAATTCCTCCTCATACATCTACAGATTGGGAAAATAATGAAATAATGAGGACTCATATTCCTACTATAATCAGTATATTTAGAACACCTTCCTATATCCCATGCTCCATATCCAACACTCCAACAAGGTTACCCCATGCACAATTCCCATATCCATATGTATTCTGTCTGATTACTTACTAATACTTGATTATCATATATAGTATGAGTCAAATTGTCTTAGGGTTTTTCCAATGATCATAATACTATCATCATAAATATCACCCCTAATATAGGAAATAATAGTGTGTAATACTCATTTAATGGAATTATAAATATTCATTCATACACGAGAATTCACATTGGTGTAATTCTTAAATGAATTCCCATTTTGATAAAATCTAAGGAAATAACAATCATGGTAAATAATTATCATTACCTACTCATTAGTAGGTTGAGGGAGTACTAAAAATGATGAATTTTATTCCTATTATATGTAGGATTCATAGGATGCCTTCCTAATGCTAGATACCCATACTTGATGCCAAAGTACATCCATGTATTTCCTTTCCTCACGATGTTAAACTACACATCTTGGTCCAAAATGAACTATATGGGTTATATTACTATTATCATAGGATATTTGGGATGCCTCTTTTAGGTTTAATCCCATACTTGAAAAAACAATCACTTTCTTGGATGGCAATAAACTATAGGGTTCCTTGTTATATAGCTTCAAAAAATAAGAGTATACACATTTTAATGAAATTATTTGAACCAAATTGATAAACTAAGTTACATATAGATAGTCTCATTAATAGAACCCCCTTTTTGTGTAGAATGATTTGAAACCCTATCATTTTATAAGGGTAATAAATTTTTTATCATGATTTGAATTTATTCAATAACATATCTTAAATCCACAAGAGAGTCCTAAATTATGTAATAATCCCCCCCAAAGGGTGTGATAAGCCCATCCTCTCATCTTATTGACTAATGTTAGTTCCTAAGAATCATTTTTTTTGAAACCCTAAATGACTGACTACCATTAGAAAGTAGTCCTTTACCTTTCCAGGGTGTAGTAACCATTGGGAGTTTCCATTAGAGAATAATATGGTCATCCCAATGTGAATGATTTTGAAACCATACTTGAAACTCCCCAAAATAAATCATATTCATCCAATTTAAATCAAAAGTAATAATGGTGAACTCGATGTGAAATATGGTAATAATAACATAATATAAAATCCATTAAATATGTAATTTCTTTCATAGGTTAAGAAGGATAGATTAACATGTTCCCATAGAGCCACTATTAACTTCACCGTCAAATGGAAACACCCATAAAAATTGATAGCTCACATAAGCCTAATAATTAACATTGATCACATATCTTTTTAAATAGTTGGATGGTAGTTCCGTGGTCAAAACATGTTAATGGTTTTTTATGGAATATTTTATGGAATGAGATGGATCTCAAAATGTTAGAGGTTTCCTTTTTTAAAATTCAATTTTAAAAAAGAAGTTTGACTATAATGGTATTTAAAAAAATAATGAGATGATGGCAGGGATGTTTTTTGAAATGGAATTTAGAAATTAACATATAATTTTCAAAATAATGCTTGATGATATTTTTCCCACTTTCCTAGCATGAGTAAGACACAATGACATAACTTTATGAATTGACTTATAAAGAATATTTGTAAATATTTTTTAATGAATGTAGAAAGGGTTTGGTTATATTTCTTTAGTCTTTTTGAAATTATGTGGTAGATGGACTAATTTATATGTCATGAATTATGTGATGTGATTCTTGATTGTAATATTACTTGTGGGTTGTATTGATATATAAAAATTCATGATTGAGTGTGTTTTAATTGGTGTTCTCTTTAGGAATCAATGTACCAAATTGTTATGTATAACTAATATTGACCTCATTAGATGGTAAAGGTGGTTTTAAAGGGCTATAAATTATAGGTTATATGATAATTGTAAGAGTCTCAAAATTTTATGTGTGTGTAATTGAGATAGTCTATGTTGTATAGTATGTGGCTATAGAAAGATAATGTGATGTAAAGGGGAAGGTCAGAAGTAACTATCACCCTAGTGATGAGCTAGTGAGCTTATGCGATTGGATACATTCATTGGTTGTAGATTCAGGTATATACTCTTTGGGTGGATTCCATATGATGAGACAGTATATCATTCCAAACATGATAAATAAGGTGGTTCACCGAGGTTTATAATGCACACTTTCCTGATGGGATTGAGTTGGGTACTATTTAGTACACCATACTAATCATCGATAGGTAGTGGTTGGGTTTGACAAGATATTGATAAATTGATTACCATGTATAATATGATATGGAATTGGCCTTACAGTGTTCCCTATCTAGAGGAGGATTGGGTTGGGTTCTTTAGAGCAAAAAACCCTATATCTAGGGTTAGTGGTTGGGATCCATTTACTGATGTTGTACCTAATGAAGGATTTTTATTAGGTACATTATAGTTTAACCAACATTATGTTGAAATGTATTGGTTAATTAATTTTTTATACATATTTCCTTATGGGTAGTGTCTTGGGTTCTATTCAATGTACCCTTCCCAGGGAGGGAATGAGTTGGGATCTATTCAGTATGACCTTCCCTTAGGAAAATTGACTAGGGTACTTACTATTTGACATCTCATGTGATCATGGTATGATTTGTGTAATTCTTATGTGAACTATCTTACATCTATGAGAGAGGTTTCTGTGCCACTATAATCTCCCATTACATTTGAGTAGTGGGGAAAATTGAGTGGAGTGGTTACTTTAACAGTGTTAAATATTTATAATTGATATTTTTTATGAAATCATAAAATTTATCATCAATATTTTCTTTCCCTATTTATCATGTAATGAGATTAGAACAAATTCTTAAGAGGTTTGAGATATTTGGTTTCTCTAAATAGTATATTTATGACTTTAGAATCATAATGGAGGATATAGTCATTTGTATTTTTGGGATTGAAACTTGTTATGGGTTGGAACATTATATTGATGCTTGGGATTAGAACCCTACAACTGATAGGGTTTTTTATTATCCCACCAATGAATTCTTATATTAACATTAAAATTTATATTGAAATATTTTTGATACTTTATATTTATTAAATTTAGAGTATTTCCCTTTACATTTGTTCCTCCAAAAATAACCTCCATTATTGAAGTAATAGTCAAGTAGTTATTAGTTCTATGGATATTTTTTTAATATTTTTTGCAAACAGGGTCAAAAAATGTAACTTTATTGAATTTTCTAAAAAATATATCCTCATCCTTCCAAGGGAGGGATAAAATTTTATCCCTGTAACATTCTTCATCTCTAATAGTGTGCATCCAAAAACATTTTTTGTAATTCTCATAATAGAGAGTGGTTCCCCATGCATGGTTTTACTCAATCGGACCATCTAGAAAATAATACCCTGACCTGACTTAGTCAATAATAATTGTCTTAAAGAGTGGAATGACCTTAGGCATACCTCACTACATGCCAAATAATTTCAACTAGTAGCGATGGTAAATGGGTGATAATTGAGAGACTATACCCTCTAAAAATAAAAAAATAATGATAATTATAAAAGAAAAATTAAATCATTTTAAAACAAATTGAAACAACATGAAAAATATAAATATTTGATAAACTAATAAATATCTACCATGAAATTCAGGTCACATAAGAGTAAATTGGAACCCCTGTTCACAAATAACATATGTATATATTCAAAATTAAAAAAAGGAACTACCATACCAATACCGAGGAACCACTGGGCCTACCTAAAAAATCACACCATCTATCTACAGCCCTATATTTACATCCCTTTCCCCTAATCTCTTGATGATGATCGCTTTAAATTACCCATTTAATAAGAGATAAATTCTACATGTGTCCTATAGGGTTTTTTCATGGTTTTAATATGATTATAATAGTAATCCACCAATAATGTCCCTATATTATATCCATAGGAATACTAATGTATGAAAATAATAATAATAATAATAATTTCTATTTATAAAACCTACTCCACTCTAGGCCAAATATCCTCAAGAGAGCCTTTACATACATAACTAGTGATTGAGTGGAATAATGAATCCATAGTGTCTCATACTAGAAGATGTTTGTTGGTATAAATATGTCATGAGGGGGGGGGGGGTATTTCAATGATTATTTTTTTTTGAAATATTATGATGGAATTTAGAAAAATTAATGGGTAAACAACATATAAGATTTATTAATAATAATTAATTTTTAGTGGAAGTGATAATGAAATTAGTGTAGCTGAAATAACATAATTAACATGATTAATTTTGATAACAATGTTTGGAAACCACCCATGAAATGTGCCAAAATCTCATCAACCAAGGTATTTTGAGGATTTATACAACCTTGGGATTAATAGTACCTATGAAATCAATTGATAAAACAAATATATTTTTTTAATTAAATAAATTAGAAAACTCCATCTCATTTTATTTGAGTGCTTATAGAAAGAAACATGTTAGAGTATTAATAGTTATGGATAGAAAACTAATCTCCCTTAAATTATGGAAAATAATGAAAAAATATCTTATGTTGTATACCAAAAAATAATCCAAACCCCTTAATTTAAGAACAATTTATGAAATAAAACCCCTTTCTTTATGTACCTTATAATTAAAAAAATTTAAAAAGTGAATTTCTTTTTCTAAGAACCATTAAAGCACACACTACACTCTATTTTACAATGAATATGAGAAAAATTAAAAGATAGAGAAGGAGTGACAAATGTAAGTGGAAAATAGGTAAAAAAATATGAGGGCCTTTCTAATATATTATTTTAGTTCTATAAAAAATGTATCCATAAATTCTTTTTAAATTTTTTCCCAACATAAGTAAACATATTATGCATTTGGGAAAAATGGAAAATTCTATCGTAGTAAAAATTTAACAAATATTAGGATCCTTACTCATAGAACATTTACCCTTGATAAAAAATAAACTATTATTTAAAAAATTACTATCATATTTTTTCCATTACCAATTTTTTACCCTTACTCACATAGGGCAACTGAAAAGGCATGAAAATGTTTTTTTCATTGAAAAATATTTACTCTTAATAGTTAGAACAATACTCATTATTTTATATAAAAGTTACTATTACACATTTTCATTTCTCTTTTTTATCAATAATCATATTAGGAGACTCAAATGTTACCCTTACACATTTTGTCATTTCCAAAAAGTTTCTATTACTTGTTGGAAAAGTTACACTTACTTTTTAGAAAAGAAAATTTTACTCAATTATTTTTTAAAATATATACCATTAGCTATAAATGGTGACTTTTACCTTTCTATTACTAGTTATTTTTTCCAACACTATAAAAAATAACCATTAATCACTAAAAAAGGCTCTTATATTTTTTCATCTTCCAAATTACAAGAAATATGCTGAAAATCTCAAATACTCTAAAAACTCTAAAAATATATTTCATACCTACAAACATGTTCATACCAATAAATAATGGAAAATTCATATTTGAAACAAAATAAATATCATTTTATAAAAAATCAATCCCATAAACTCTATCTAAACCACAAGACTCATTCCTTGACCTAGAACAGCACCCCTCTAACCTCTATAGTGTCCAAATCCACTAAATTGATTTTAGAACTGAACTATATAAATATATAGATACTCATAAGAATCATTGTGGGATCTATTTTTAGAGGTCCCAATACATATAGGGTCTATAAGTTGTTTTTTTCACACAACCCTTCATAAAATATTTTGATTTGTTTTGGGATTAAATGACATTGGATATGTACCATGTGTGGGTTATTTTTGAATCTTTTCCAGTATTCATAAAATTAATCTCCAAATTTTTGGAAACATTTTTTGAATAATATTTTTATTATGAATTTTATTTTGGTTGGGAAATATTTTTTTGGAATATTAAATTTAAAATTGGTCCCATGAAAGGATATATTCTAGTATCAAATTATTTGAACAATTATTAGCTTAATAATTTAGGAAAAAATGGGAGAGTTTCAACTTCATTGAATCTATTTGATGATGGAGGACATAGTTTCTATGATTTAGTTAAAGTATTTTACATAAATATAAGGAGTCCCAGACTCCATCTCATGAAATATTGGGATATAGTTTAGGATATGGGGGTTGAATACATAGTTTAATTCTCCTTTAGAAGTATATATGATTCATAATGAGAAAATTTTCATGGAATGTGTGAGGCAGTAATTCATGGTTGGATCTACATTCCAAAAGATACGGAATGAATCATTTGGATTTACCATTTCATTCATTTGTTTCTTTATAAGATTTTATGTGGAAGGTCATCCATATGATTGAACTTAATTTTAGAAAAAAGATTATTAAGAAAACATGGATCTAAACTTATGAAACCCTTAGGTCCACCGGATAGACCACCTACAAGATATACACCTTAACTAGTTATCATGAATGGTATCAAATATAATAAGGTATACATAAAAAATGATGTGGAAGAAGATAAGAGAAATGGATATAATAATAGTGAAATTGGATAAGAATAAAATGAGTGTGTCTAATATTATATACTTGGTTCCCCTATAATGGATCTAAAATTTACCCCCTAAATTTACCTTAGGAGTTGATGCGATCACTTATTGCACAATTGGGATTTTCGAATCCTTAGAGAACAAGGATGTGAGATAAGAGTGATGGATTCACCGAGGTATTTGGCTATAAGATGGACTGATTGTTAGATGTGTTGATTTTAAAGGATTAAACACACTAATATTCTGATTTAAATGATTAATAAATATGGTTCATTTTTTTGATATTTCAAAGGGGATATTGGATGAATTTTTTTAATTATTATAGTTTAAATATTTAATTATATATTGATTCAAAAAGACATATATCTCCTCATAAGTCAGGTATTTAATCTGTATATAATTTCATATAAAATCACCTAAACACTTAGAGAATAATTTTAATGATCACACTAAGATAAAGGATCATATTAGTGCTCAATATATGAATCCATTAAATTTTAAGAATATGAAAAAGTAAATAATTTATCAAATGTAAATATATAAAACATAATAAATAAAATCCAATACATGTAATAAAAATACCTAAAATAAATCCATAATAGGATTATCCTTCTATTGATGTAAAAATCTTAATCAAAGATGAAATTTGAAACCTATCAGTGGGATTGATGAAATATAATCAAGTAAAGAGAACACCCCCAGTGTGTGGAGTGTTTCAAAACACCCAAAAAAATATCATATATATATAAATTTAATGAAAAATAATTATTAACAATTAAACCACATAGTTATAAAACTAGAGTGACTTTAGAAAACTTTCAAATAAATAACTCAATTATAATGAAAAAAGTTATGCATAACATTATATGATGAATGAGAACCCAAACAAATCCCTTTTATTTTTAAAAGTATACCACAAAGAAATATTTGGAGGCACCTTGGTTAATCAATTTTTTGTGAAATTTATCCAAATATTTATGTTAGTTAAAATTGATGTTGAAATGTGTTTGAGATATGAATTACATTAATCCTAATATTATATGAAATAATTTTCTCTATTATCTTAATTCACTTGAAAATCCTTCAAAAAGGGTAATTTTTTAATATGATTCAAATATAAAATGTATCTGAATATTTCATATAGAAGTTCAAAATATTTTAGCCCCATCAGAATAACCATGTTGATGTCATACATAAATGGAGGGATATCATTTTGGGCCACGATTTATGGATTAGAATATTATCTTCAACATGAGATTCCTTGATAACCCGCTAAAATACTAAATTATCTTGAAATATAAATTAATGAAACAATTATAATGATTTCATATATCCAAATATAAATTTTATGACTCACTATAATTTAATTATTAGCTTAATATACATTTCAATGTCTAAATTCCCAATGTTATTCACCAAGAATTTTCTAGTTTGTGTGGCCTAGAATGCCTATATTCCATTGTAAATAATCCATTTCTCTAGATAGAAATAATATTATTTAGAATTTTAATAAATTAATACTATCATTTAAAATTAAAATCACTACCTGATATTATTACAAAATGTGATCTTTAAATTGTAAAATATCAATGCATTTTAAACCAAAAATTGCACATATAATGTGGAATGATGTTTAAATTGTAAAATACATTAACCTGATCCTTTATGAATAATTAATTATGATAAAAATATTCAGAATTAAATAAAACTATTACCAATTTAATTGGATAATAATGATATGATGGATGAGAGATGAGTTTTAGTGTAGTATATTTTTTGAGATGATCAAACCCTTTGATGATCTGGGAAATATAATATAAAACTAAATGAACACTATGGGTATTCTGACTGATAAATCTGGCGATGACTGATGAAAAGAGTATGGTACAGTTTGAGGGATAATATTTCTATTTAATGTTGTTGGAATGCTTTATTTTGTGCCTATTTTTTATAATGGTATTGGGTTCTGATGATATATATTTCATTGGGCCCTTTTTGATTTCTCTTATGGTTTTCATTTTCACTTGAAAATTTCCATTTATTGTCACAAAAAAATTATTACCCATATTTTTATTTCATTAAAATATCACTACAACCATTTATATTTAGTTATTGTTGATATTGATGAGTAGCGCGGTGATTGGTTGGTAAGATGATACTTTGAGAAGTCTATATTAATGAGTTGGTGAGACCACTCTAGGATAACATCTGGTTTGATGAGAAGTTTTGAGCAATATAACTCTTTAGGTCATTAGTTTATACATGAAAATGATTATAGGATGGTGATACCTAGCCTGATTTTGGTAGATCAGGTTAGTATTTAGGGTGCATGTAACTTATAGTCATAAATGTCATGGAGGTATATGTTTTATAAACATACATCTATTACATATTTAATCATATTATGTTTCACTCACCATATAATTTCATGCATATCCACTTGATCACTATCATTTAGTGTGTAATGTTGAGTGAGGGGATTCAATTGCGTCATCACCCATATACACATAAATTACATGGGATCCAATATATGTGTTTAGACCATCATATCTTTTTAAGGGAATGTATCATCATTGAGATGGATGTTGTCACAATATAAATAGTATTTTGGAGGCTATGCATTGTACATTACATGTTGTACTCAGTTGGACCGAATTTCATTGTATTTATGACGAACTACATATGCATAAACAATTATGAAAAATATTTACTATTGATCATTATATTATATATTGAAAATTATTCTATATTATAATTTGGGTAAACAATTTAGGAAATTTAAATTTAAATATTGGACTACAAAAATTCTTCTTGGATCAGTATTTAATGTTTATTGATTTTGTGTATATTTTAATAGAATGTTCTAGTTTGATTTTTGGTAGGTGTAGGCATGAACCATGTCACCTTGGGCGAAAAGTAATTATGTTTGATGTCCTTTAATGAATATGATTTTTCAATTATTAAAGAGAACTATTTTGGGTGGTTTTTAATTTTATAAAATCCATGTTTTGAAAAGAAAACACATATGGTGGAATGAGTAATGAGTAAACAAATAATTAAATGTTACATAATTCAAAATGGGTCATGGAGTTAGTGGAATTGAAATGGTTTGGGTTCTTGTGGAAAAAAATATGGGAACATGGTGTTATACATAGAATGTAGTGATTAAAATGGTTTTATGGATGGTTTTATGGAGCTAATTGTTATATATTTTTAGGATTATTTGTTTTTTGATAAAATAATGAAATTAATTTTGAAACATGAATTCAAAAAAAATTGTAATAATTTTTTTTTGGAATGGTTTGTAAGGGAAAGTGATTTATGGTATAATGGTTTTGATAAAAGAAGTTTAGTTTCCAATGGGTTTTGATAAAAAAAATTGTGTGTGTTTTTTGGTGTGCATAACATGATATATTTGATTTTCGAAATATGAAACTAGTAGTGGGGAACAAATTTTTCAAGTCATTTTTAATGTTTTGGAGGAGAGTGGGCTTCAATGTTTTGAATTATTTATTGTAGATCATGTGTTCATACATAATAGAGAGATAAATTATTATAGGATTTAAGGATGGTACTTCACTGTCAGGATAAGGTATCCCAAAATGAGATAGGTGGTTTCACTGATTAGATTAATTATAGAATAGTTTGGGAATATGTTCCCCTAATTTGGTATACTATTTGAAAAAATAATAATTCATTTGATGGTTTTTATAGTGGGCAGTTCCATATGGCACACTTTGGATTAGTTACATATTCTTTTGAATAAATAGTGACGTTTATGTAATATATTGATGCATTGTTCTTGGGTGATTAGTTTTAGATTGTGGGTGTAATCATGGTAAAAATATAATAAAATGTTACCAATGATATGATAGAGATCTTAAAAATATTAATGAGTTAATTACTGTTCATGTAAGGTGGTTCTCATGGGATAATTCACTTAGGTGTCTAGATTTGTGAAAAATAAGGGGGATATGATTTTAGAGGTTGAATATAGTGATTTGGTGATTTTTTATTACCTTTATTGGTTGAAATTTATAGATGAATGATCAATGGATATTATTAAGAATAAGAAGGATTATGGTTGAGAGTTTGTACTGACTGATGACTTTATATACAAGTTAAAAGGGATTTGGTGAGGTTATTCATCATTTTAGTGGACAGAAAAAATTTAAAATTTTATAATATATTGAGTGTACGATGTCTTTAAAATGTTTAAAGAGTCTTATTGGATGTCATGTAATTAGAATTAGTCATAGAAAAGATAAATGTATGATATTTATGATGCAAGAGGGTACCTGAGTATAGAAGGAGGAAGTTGGAAGCATTAGAATTTTTGTGAAATAAAAAAAATGTGGGGGAAGGGCAGTGGGTGTGTCCCATTTTCCATTCCCAGATGATTTTTATTGAATAACACTAGTACCCCATTGAATTCACTGAGATTCCAGTGAGATCCATAAAAATTATGATGGCATCCTAGGCATTTTTTATTAAGAAAAGGTGATTTCCACCATTTTTAGGAAAACCACTCAATGGATCCCCTCCAATATATTTAATAGTAGTAAGTCCATCCCCCTTACTCCCTCTAATTTCCAAAAATTTCTTTATTTTATATGGGTGGTTTGGGGTAATATATACACAATGATTGGAGGTAATTTCATCTCCCTCATTTTCCATTACTCTTCTTATTCATTTTCCTTTGATTTAAATTTCAATTTGTAGTTATTTTGATAATGAATCAACCATAAAATATTGGAATCATTACACTTTATGTGATTTTCATATAGGTTTAATAGAGAAGGTTTGAGAAGGAGGCATCCCTATCACCATTCTAAAGGATCCAGGGTGTGACAGAAGTAGTTGTTCCCCTACCTACCAATAGAATTTTGTTGTTTTTATATATTAATCCTCATAAAATAATTTATAGAAACCTTGATGTAACACCCTCATACTTTATGATCTATTTATCATTGAATACTATTTTTGCATCTGATTTATTTCTTTACAAGAACTATTGGGTTTAAACGAACCACAATATATAATTGAAACATTTTTATTAAATGAGATTTTTATTTCATAGTCATTGGATTTTCAGGTTTTGATAAGAATAAATAAATTACGAAAAATAATTTTTTACATATGTATCAAATGTATTCATTTTATTTTACATAGTTATAAATAAAAAATAAAATCATTTGAATGTAAAAAGAGATTTTTTTTTCGAAAAATGTTTTTATTCCCACAATGTGATTTTATACAAATAAATTTAATAAATTTATATTAATTAATTATTTTAGTTATTTTTTGATAATTTATTTAATCAAATATAATAACATTAATATAATGGTTTTTATTAGTAAATAAAGATGAATAAATCTCATTTTTGGAATAAAAATGAAATTTTTTTTCTAAAAATTGTTTTCATTTCGTTTTGCACTTATTTTAAAATTATTTTATCAAATTATAAAAATGAAATATTCTAAAAATTATTCTATATATTTAATCATTATAATTAATATTAGTTAATAACTGTAACTTAATATTTATCCAAAATGAATTGTTACCATGACAAAAAAATTGTTACCATGGTAATGCTAATTTTTTTTAAAAGAGGTGTTAACCTAAAATATAATGTTTAATATATATAAAAATAGTATTTAATTTATTTGTTTATGGTATTTGGAAGTTAAAATTATTTTTTTTATTCTTTTTTATTTTGGATCCACTTTACTTTAGTAATCCTATATTTTATAATAATGTTTGATGTTTTTATATGTTTCCCACCAACCTCTTTTATAAAAGGGACCTCCTATCTAATATTATACATAGAATATTACCCATTTATCTCAAAACACATCTTCCCAAATAACATCTCAACATTTATATCCATTGTATTTAGGTGATTTTCTTCCCAAAAGACCCATCTAATAAGTCTTCAGGTGCTCTTCAAATGAGGATACCCGAATAAGTGGTATATGTTCTTACTGATATGTTTCAAATTTTCTTATTTTTAAACAACCATTAAATGTTATATATCCATATTAAACTAATTATATACATATATTTACTATAATATGATGTTTTTAGGTTAATGTTATGTCCATTTTCCATTTATTTCCCATCTGTTGTAAAATGATAATGTAGCTCTTGCATACACGTGGCTACCACCTCCACTAAGTGATGTGATTTGTTGTACATAGGCTCTTTAAATAGAGAACTATATGGATATATTTTATTAATATATATTATATTTATGACATAATTAATAATCATTAGATATTATTTAAAATATAATTTTCTTTCAATCTATATAAAAGTGAAAACATCACATGTGGGAACGTGTGGACTACCACCTCCACCAAGATATATAATTCATTTTTCATAAATAATTTATATGAAAAGATATAAAAGTTTATATAATAAACAAATATGAAATTTATTTTATTTTTAATATTCTTTATATGATGAAACTATGACCAAGGCTCAAGTATTAGAACTATTAAACCGAAACAAGCCTAGAAACCATTAGAGTTTTCAAAAGAATGTTTATTTTAATGAAAAAATTATTAATAAAAGTGTAGAAATAAATTATAAATGAATGATGGATTTTAATTTATATATAAATACATTTCTGGATTATATTTACAACAAATTTATATTAATTATACAAATGTTTTGAATGATTATGAAGCAAGATAGGACTTGAGGTATGTGTTTATGTTGTAATCTCATTTCTTTTCATGGTTTCCTCTATTAACATTATATTGAGGGAAATTATAAGGTTCTTATACTATAACCCAATATATTATTTATCCACTATATAATTTATTAATTATCAAGTAATAGTTCCATTTTCCCCTCTATGGTAATTAAAAAACTGAGAAATTGTTTTTATGATTAACCAACCTTATTTCCTCTGTTTGATATACTTTTTCTTTCTTGTAAATGTTCTATAAAACGTTTTACAAAAGATTTTATATATAAAAAATTGTTTTATAATAATTATTTTTACCTCCATTTACTGTAATTACATATTAAAAATAAGAACCTCTTCAAATGTTTTACATATATATCATTTTTTACTTTTTATAAAAGTGTGAAATGAATATACTATTTTAATTTACATGGAAAGAATATATTTTATTCCCATAATCATAATTAATTTATCAGAATATTATTTTAAAAACATCCATTATTTTTATCAAATAAAATATTTTATTCAAAATTCTATGTATTTTATGTTTTTAGTGATACAAAAAATGATTTTCCTTTATTTTTCACAGAAATATTCAAATACCCTTTTAAAGGTATTTTTCATCCACATCAATACAGTTTTAAGATTTCTATAATTAATTGATGATATAACCATATGGTACCATTCACTTTCTTTCTTAGGATAAATTATGATTATAATGATTTAATGACTATTCTTTAAAACCCATTACTTTGACAATAATTAATTATATTATGATAAAATATTTATAAAACCCATTTTCCATGGGTTATTCTATAATGAAATGATGAAATTTTCAAGATACCCATTTTCCATCCATGAGTTATCTTATGATAAATTTTTGAATGCTTTTTAATCTTTTTTCACACCAATGTTTGGTTTTCATTATGTGATGGGTGGTCCAAGATCTATATAGCAATCCAATGTATTAGGTAAGGAATAAAATAAAATGATATAATATATAAAATAATGGGGGAGTATTATTGATTAAGTAAGGGACTCTATACATTATAATAGTAGTGGGAGGGAAAATTGAATAAGGAAAACATAGAATAGGGATTTAATCCAATCTACTATAACCATCTTGGAAATGAGAACTTTATAAAGAATTATGTTTATATAATAATGTGAATAACACAAACCTGTGTCTTATGCTTATGATACATTATCATGGATCATGATTTATTATTGATGATTCCATTCTCTTATTCCTTTTATATTTTTCTATATCAAATACTTATTCCATGATTCATGATTAATGATCATTGACTTCCTGGGTATGAATTTCATAAGATATGATCATGTTATCATACTCATATTCTTCTTATATTCCCATTTATGATCATTCATTTAAATCTATTATGTTTAAACTTATTGATTATTTAAGCTCATACTTTCTATATTTTCTTTATTCTGGTTATGTAGAATTGTTTTAGTAGGTTATTTCTATGATGGGTTATAAGTGAGAAGGAAATTGTAGAATATGTTGAAGACCATTCATGAAATAAGATGATTATATTTCTATTATTCAAAGACACTAAACCTTTATAGTTTAGGTAATGTATTATTATTATATGTGTTAAATATTCATCTAAATTAATTTAATATTTGTGTGTATAATTATGGAGATACCTATGTTGATATAAGTGCAGGTTTTAGTTATTTTTTGAGATTGGGATTAGGGAACATTGGGGAAAAACTTATGGATATAGCTACGTATATGATATCTTCTTGAGTTTTTTTCTAAATAATAGATTGAAAGGTTTCTTAGGAATTAAATTCCTCTCTAGAAAACAGAATGAAAATTTAGTTGTGGAAAATTTGCACCTAGGGGTAAATACCCTGAAAAAGGATGGTCAAATATCAACATAATCATCACTTATTGAAGAATGAGTGGGCCTAAGACTTCAAAGATATAAAACATTTCCTAGGAGATATGGTCTGGTTATTTAAAATTCTATTTCTAATCCATTATTATGAATGAGAGGATAAAATATATAAAATATATGACAATTCATTGTAATAGGAGATGAAATTATAGTTTCATGGATTAATATAAATTTTTAAAATTTAGGAAATCATAATAATGATTTTATTTATCATATGATTTACTTACCCTAAATATTGATCTTTGATACTCACACAATGTTTTTTGGTTTTTGTTAATGGCTATAATTTAGAGGAATTGTGTGAATAATGAATGTGATAGCTAACGAAATAAACATCCTAATTAGAAACTAAATGAAATTGGAGATGGAATGAGAAAACATGTGGTATTACATAACTATATATCTCAAATTATTATTAAAAACATCAACATGTATGTGTTTATTGAAACCAAAAATAATATAATAATAGAGTTTCAAGGGATTTTAGTTGATGATGATCTTATAGGAAATAATATTCAACTTCCTACATGTTAAGAATCATGTATGAAGAACCCAAGGAAATGTCTCAATGGACATGAAGATATTTTATTTGATTAAAAAATGGTAATAGAGAAAATAATTATTCAGGAAAAATAATGAGTTAAATGGTGGGAATTTAAATTCATCCTAACAAACCACTAATAGTTCAATGTCTTATATGTGGTTCAATTGGGAATTATCCTTGTGAATGACGAAATACAAGGGATAACACTTAGACCAAAGAAGGTCTTATGCTATGTCAATCACTAAAATAGACCATTATGGTTAATAAGCAATTATCCTATACTTTAGAGTGGGGTATGTCATGCTAATTTGTTTATGAATTTCCCATATTAAAACCATATTATTCTAATTTATTAGAATTTGATGTGATTTTGATCATTTATATGATCTCTATGTATATATTCCATTTTAAATTACTAGAATAAGTACATCACAATTTACATTACAAATCAACCTAGGATTTTTCTTTAGTATGATGATGAATATAAACTTCCAATTGAAATTAATTTCATTGAATGGGTTTTATAACATCTCCAGGAGGGATATTTATCTAAAATGGTTGGAAAGAAACCCATCATTTAAGATATTCCTATTGTTCTACACTATGCTGATTAATTTTCTAAATATATTCCTTACCCTCCACTAATTTTGAGTTTGATTTTTAAATATAAATCATACAAGATGGTAAACCTATTTAAAATAATCTTTATAATATGGCCCTGATTGAGGTATACTAATTATACAAGCAACTCTAGGAGAATATTGATAAAGTATTCATTTTTCATTGTGAGTTACCATGGGTAGTGCGTATTTTTTCTAAGAAAAAAGATGGTTCAATCCATATTTGAATTGATTACATGGAACCTAACAAGATCAATATCAAGAAAAGGTATCCCCTACCCTTTGTTGATGACTTGTTTAATCAACTGTGTGGAGATCAATACATTTCCATGACTGGACTTCATATTTGATATCAACAACAGACTATCATAAAGGATGATATACCCAAAACAACCTTCCATTTAATGATTAGTCATAATGAATTTATAGTGATTAAATTATTTATTACCAATTCCCCCATTATCATCATGGATATAATGAAAAGAGTTTTAAAGGCTACCTTGATTAGTCTTGGTAGTATTTATAGTTTTTGTTATTATAAATTCTTGGATAAAGGAAGACAATGAATGACATTTTAAGAATGTATTGAAAAATTTTATGAAATATAATTTCTATTAAAAATTTAACAAGTACAAATTCTAGCTATTGAAAGATTCATTCATAGTCTATATAATATATAGAGAGTGTATATTAGTTTATCCTTCAAAGACATAAGTTTTTGAACAATAGTTTAGGCTAACCAAAGTGACCATGATCTTCGGTTTTATGGGTTTAGATGGATTCCACGGATTAATTATGATATATTTATCATAGATATCAAATCCAATAAAAAATATTTAATTGCAGGGATTGACATTCCTTTTGATGTATGATTATAGGAGAAAAGTTGAGGAACTAAAGTAAAGTTTGGTCAGATGACCTGTTCTTACAATACCTTATAATGGAGAAGGGTTTGTGATCTATAGTGACATTTTAAATAATTTATTAGTAAGTGTACTTATATATAATGTTATGGTGATAGAATTTTCCCTTCATCAATTGAAATTAATGTGAAAAATCACCTGACTCATGATTTGGAGTGAGAAGAAATAATTTTTACACTGAAAATCTGGAATTGTATTTATTCTGAAAGGTGTGACATATATACAGATCATAAAATCTAGAAGTATATATTCAAATAGAAATAGTATAATATGCACCAAATGGTATGGTGGGAGTTAATTAAATATTATGACTTATTAATAAATTACCACCCTAGGAAAGTAGACATGGTACATAGTGCTCTATGTTAGAAGAACCATGATAGTTTGTACATGATGAAATAGATCCAATATTTATGGATTTAGAGAATATAGATAATAAAATAATAAGGAATGGGTACATATCTTATAATTTTCGAATGAAAATTGAACTATAAATGAATGTGAGGATTTAGGAGGTGCCTAAGTAAGATGTGAAACTACCAAAGAATGAGAGGAAGATTCATGAGTTAGAACATGGTTATGATGGAATAATATTTTTTAGGAAATTAATATTTTTCTATTCAATTATATATTTTATGAATGAGATATTGGAAGAAGCTTAAATTATATCATTCTATTTCCATCCTAGAATTATGATGAGGTATAGAGACCATAAATAATATTTCTATAAGGGAAAAAATGAAAATGGATATTGAAATTTATATATCTCAACGTACAATATTTCAATAATTTATGGCTATGATAAAAAAATATAATGGGATATTACAACTATTAATAATATCATAATGGAAATGGGAAAAAATAACCATGTATTTCTTCATTAGACTCCCCAAAATATATAAATTCTATAATTCAATTTTGTTTGTAGTAATTCACCTTATGAAGTAATTAAATTAGTTTAAAACGAGATAAGATTTCACTTTTTATCAACTTTACAAGATAAATATTAAGAAAATATAAAGTTTTCATGGACTGCCACATTATACTGTTTATGATCTAGATTTTAAGATTTCCTCGATGTTTTGGATAATTTATCCACAATAATTAAATAATGAGTTTAAATTTAGTAATATATATAATATTTAGTAATATTTTATTATTATAAGACAATTCACACCCTAGAATTTATATTGAAATCATATTTTATGGATTTCAAAGGTGGTTGGGTTCAACACATTTCCTTGGTAATGTTTTTTTTCAACAATAAATTTCACTCAATAATTCAATGACTCCTCATAAATCCCTATATTGAAGGATGTGATAAACTCAAATGTGATGGGATAAATATTGAGAAAAAATATACTGAGAACTAATATAGTTATAAAAATGGATGATAATGTTATAACCATTCAACAACACATCATGGTAGCTCAGAGTCGATAAAATATTATGTTGACTATCATTGTTTGGATTGAGTTTATAATTTTGGTGAAAAATTATTCCTATGTTCATATCATTGGAACAATGTTATGATATTTGAATGAAGGGAATTTTGGCCGTAAATTTATTAATCCCTTCTAAATTCATTATTATATCAGGATGGTTTCTCATCACTTGGTGATTCCTCCAAATATATACCAATTTCATTATGTGTCACTTGTATCTCTCATAAGGAAGCACAAACCTGATCCTTCACATGTACATAACATAGGTATAATACCACTATATCATGATCTATCGTTTATGGAATAACCAGTAGAGATTATAGATAAAAAATAGATGGTGTTATAGAACAAGACCACTTACATGGTCTAAGATATATGGAAAAACTATAAATTTTAGGATGTTATGTTGGAACTGAAGGATATGATAAAGCATGATAATTCATAGTTGTTTGAATTTGGGTTATTTAGATTCGCATGTCAATTTTTTTAAAGGGGGGAAATGTAGAATCTTAAATTTTTTAATATATTTCCCGTTAAATAAATTTAATTTTTTGATAACTATCTTTACACGCAACAACGCGTTTAAATAAAGCCTAATATACTGTTGAAATATTATTACTAGAAAGGGACCATTATTTCTAATCCATTATATAAAAGAGTATGAATATGACTTACTAAATTAAAAATATTTTTTTTAAACATTTATAAAATTAATTCATCAGTTATTAGTTGGTTATAAATGAAAATAAAAATATTTAAAGGTAAAACTAGATCTTTTTTCAGAAGAAATGTATTTATGTACATAATGTTTCTTATCATAATAATGTAAATTTATATATATTAATGATTGATTTTAATTAAATGTGTAGAAAATATTCTCAATAAATTTTTTCACCATTCATGTTATGGTTTTTATTATGAAAATATTAATAATAAATCTAGTTTATTCTTAAAAACTATTATTTTTCTTTCTAAAAACAGTTTTTCGTTAATTTTTTTCATTCATTATAAATTTATTTTCTAATAGTTATAGTAACTAAATTTTTTAAAATTGATTCCATATTGGGAATCGATATAAAAAATATTATGTAATAATATTAACTTAATTTTAAGCCATAATGAATAGATCTCTTAGTAAAAATATTATAACCACAGTACAGGTAAAAATGGTTAAAAGAGTTTTTAAATTAAGATATATAGTTTTAAATATCATAAAAATTATTGGTTTAATATAAAACGTGATTTTTTAATGATCCAAAATCAAGTTTATAAATTTATTGATAATTTTTCTTAGTATCTATTATTTAATGATTTTTTCTGAAAAAACATTTAAAATATGGATAAGCCTATATCTTATCGTGAAAACCTACCATATGTGTACTATGTTTTCCATGTGAAAAAATTTAAGTAATAGTGAAGGTAAAGTAACCGTATAGAAAATAAAATATATAATATATCACCTAACCATATGTAAAACAACATATATATTTTTGTTAGATTTTTTTTTCAAAGTCATGAATTGACCGTGCGTTGATATTGAATTTACCATGCATTGGGAATAACCTTACACTGTGTACAATTAACCTACAATGAGACAGATATGTTCATATCATGAGTAAAAAAGTTAGGAACATGTGAATTAGTAAAGTTACTACCATAAGTAAACTATTGAACACATAAATAAATCATGTTATTGTGACATGGTATGTAAAATTTTCATTATGTATTATACTAAAAATATATGTTATTATAGTAAGAACATAAAAAGTTATTCCTATCAAAACATCAAATGAAATGAAATCCTGATGAAATGATGCTACTATAATAAATTTCCATTCCAAATTACCATTTCACATTATTGTGCCAACTAACCATGCATTACGTAAATATAGTGTGTCATGTCTAACTTAGTAGTGAACACTTTTATTATACAATGTCTAGTTTTTTAGCATTAATTTAATCTTCACCTCATTTAAGACTTTATTTATTATCCAATAATGACTACATATGATGAAGATTATTTTTATAGGAACAACCATTTGAGTGAAGAATATTAGTGAACATATGATTTTAAAGAGGTTAACATATGAACAAACTAAATAACTTGTTCTATAAAAAGAATTGTGTAGAAATATCAATGAAACACTGTTTTACAGAACCTCATGTGAAACTTATGTAAGTTCCTTCCAAAGAAAATTTCAAAAGGCTCATGGAAAAGAAAATCTATTCAGATAATGTTTCACAGAATTTTCTTATATCAAATATCATTCAATCTCTATTTATGCATTAAATTCAATCTATGTTTTTTGTTACTCTATTTAACTATATAACATAGTCTCCTAAGCTAATACAGATAGTTCATGATATTCTTTAAAATATTTTTCATTGTATTCTATTAAAAAACTATGGATGAATTTATGTCTGTCATGTACTTGTTTTATACAATGTGTAACTGTGGAATATGATCTGTTCTTAGACACCCTTCCAAGTTGTTGTTTGAAAATCCTAATCTAGGATGTGGACCTATTTTTTTAATAATAAAATACATTATATTAGGTTATTTCCATGTGAAGAGGGTTAAGTATTAGCTTTAGGCTGAACCACTTTTTTAAAATATAGGTTTACTTTATTATTTTTATTTTAATTATGTTCAAATTGATTCAGTTTTTTTTCACTTATTGAAAAATTATTTACATTTCAAATTGATATAATGTAGTGTTTCATATAAATTACTTGATATGAGTTTAATAGTTTCAAAATTTAAATTGTTTTCAATATAATTTTAACTTATCTAAGATTGAGTATTTTGAGAATCTTTCCCAAAGATAAAATTATATATTTATAATATTTTTGTTATTATGAATATTTTATCAAATTAGGGGTTTTAGTAATGAAATTATTTTTTGATCAGAATTTTATCAGAAACTCAATTCAACCCCGCTTTGAGTTTTCAATTGGGACCAACAAACTATTTCAGATCTTTTTTATAAAATAATTCTATTGTGATCTAGTTTTATATTGAGATATTAAATTTATGTTTGTTATAAATTTAATTATTTATGCATAATCATAGTCAAGAAGGATCTTCCAATAATCAACCTCTTTATTTTAATTGAATAAATTATGATCAATAAAAAATTCATATAAATATTCATTTATAAAGGATGGGCATTGATATCTAAAGAGTTATTGATGATAAATATGTAAAACCTCAATTTTCTAGAGTCACATGAAATGACAACACAAGGGAAAGATATGACTCTAATTGTAATGGTATGATTTCATTATACTATGCATTAGAAGAATATAAATTTAACATAATATATTCTTGTGCTACTAATTTTGATATTGGTGACACTCTTACTATTTATCATGAAGGATCATTAAATGTTAATTAAATGAATTTAAATACTTAAACTATTGAATATGATACTTTTAACTTAATTATTTATGAATCAATATCTGATATGTATCTTTGATTCAATGAGATTTTCAACATGATGTATGCACAAGGAAAACAAACTGTTATCAAGTATCATGTCATGTGACATCCCAGAGGCTTACCCAACATATGGAGATGAACATATCTGTAATTCAGAGTGTCCTAAGACATTAGTAAACAAATATTAAAACTAATAACTAGAACATTTGTGATTCACAAAGAATAATTAACAGTGAACAAGGAATAAGTAAATGAACCCAAAAGAAAGTTAGTATCCTTTATGACTTATGAATCTTTTCTAAAAGAGGAGGTCTATTGAAGGTTGATGTGATGAAGAATAACATTATGATAGTGATGAAGAAAAGGTTTATTTAACTAGATGATTAAAAAATTTTAATAGGAAGAAGTATTTCTTCAAGAAATCCAATTATATAATATATAATGATAATAGAGGAAATTTGAGAACATAAAGTGAAAAGGAGGATAATTCTAATGAAGTAATCTACTTTGAGTGTAAATTAAAAAAACACATCAAAGTAGATTTCACCAAGATCAAATATAATAATACGTATGAGGAAAAGTTAAAAAGTATAAAAAGGATATAAAATCCATTTGATGTGATATTGAGGATAGATCTAGTGATCTTGACATCAAAAAATAAGAGATAAACTAGAAATATAATATGCATCAAACGATAAAAAAATATTAGGTAATGAATGTTTTTCTTAAATATCCTACTCAATTTCAAATCATCCTAAAAATGATATTTTTTCTGAAATTAATTCCAGTGATAGATTATTTGAATACTATAACATACTTGAATAGAAAATTATTGAATTATAAGTTAAATATAAAATAGTAAGGAATCCTAAAACAATTTCTTCTCACATGAAAACTTATCTTATATAATAAAAGGACAAGTTTTCTCAACTATTAAATAAAAATACTTAGTTGAAATTATCTAATGAGAAACAAAAGAAATAATTGGTGAGATTCACTAATGAAAGTAAAAAGAACTAACCTAGATTCAGGGTAAGTAAACAACTCCTAAATGTAACACATAAATTTGATATTAAAACGAACAGGGGAAAATATATATTAATAAATTTTTTCCACGTTCAAGTTCTTGTTATGTTGAAATTTATTATTTTTTGGGGAAAATAAAGTATTTTTTAGGAATGTATAATGTCTTCTTATAGGAAACATGTAAGACAATCATGGATTCATAAATCATTTATTACTGACATATCTAGAGCTAAGGAAATATTGGTATAAAAATAATTATTAGTTTGAATCACTTTTTAGGGAACCATTCTTGAAAAGTTCTAGAAAGGAATTATATTATAAAGAATGTGGATGATGTAGACATATGATCATGGACTACTCAAGACTCAAAAACATAATCCATCTAGAGAGCGTACATGCCGCCTTTTTTGAAAATTCCAATTGAATAATAATCGGAAACTGCCAAATCGGTAACATTAGTGTTGTTTAAATTTATAAATGTTAAATTTGTTCATGGATTAGAATATAATGTACTTATCATTTCAAAATATTTTGCTGAGTTTTTACATTACAAGTTTAAATAGTTTTAGAAAATTTTCTTATGTCAAAAATTCTGCAGTCTTTGATCCCAGGAGAAATAACAATGTGTATTTTATAGATTTTGATTATTTATTTTCGTATAATGTTACCTATTTTACAAAATTTTAAAAAGTGTATTGGATTTGGAATTAGATTCTAGGCCATTGAAATATTCACTCTAATATAAAGATAACTTGTAAATTAAAAGAAAACTATTTAACTATACTATGATTCTCAACACGCAAATTCTATAATCCCTATAAAAAGGGAAAATAGAAAAAATTCTCTTTCAAACCAATGAATGAAGGGATAAACATCTCAACCATTAGTTTTGGTTCACATTGATTTTATTGGACTATATAGAATTTATAGTTTATAAAGAAAAAATTATTCATATGTTATTGTGGATGATTATTCGAGATATACTTGGGTGTTTTTCATTTCATATAAGAGTGAATCCCCCTCTTATTTTTATAAATTTTTCTGATCTATAGAAAATATTCATCGAATTGAATAAATAAATAAAAATTGATCATGGTTATGGGTTTGAAAAGTAATATTTTGAATCAATATACTCACAACGTGGATATAATGACAAATTTTCTTCTCCCAAGACCCCATATAAGAATAGTGTAGCTATGTGGATAAATACAACCCTTTAAAGAATTTCCTAGACCATGCTCAATGAGTATGATTTGCTAGTTTATTTCTGTGTATATTCTTTAAAAATATGTTTGTATATAATTAATAGACTTTTAATTAGACTAATTTAAATGAATACCACTTATTAATTATAGAATGGTACAAAAGAAGTAATTAATTTGATGTTTTGGGTTTTAAGGTTTTTATACTCAAAATAAATGGTAATTTACACAAGATTTATTCCATAAGGGATAAATGAATTTTACTTAGATATTCTACAACCATTAAATAATATGGGGTACTTAATAAAAGGAATAAGATTGTGTAAGAAACTGTACATGTCATATTTGATGAGACTTATCCACATGAGATTATGAACTGTTTATAAATTTTGGGGGAAGATCATTCTAATATGGATATCAATTCTTCCAGACCTCTTCTAAATTAATCTCCTAGTTATGACCAAAATCTTAAAACAAACACTATAGAAAAAAATTATCTTTCAAACAATTCTTTTCACGACCCATCCTCGGGGCCCGTGCTGTGACTACCGCAAGCCCGCCTTCCATAGGCCAGGGGTTGGCGACTAGCACCAAAGGCGTAAATCCTGATAAAAAGGGAAGGCATTGCCTTTATATAAGAAAAAAACACCACAGAGTATGCAAGATGAAGTAAACACTAAGTAAACTGAGTACAAAAGTGCTAGAAAGTATATGGGCTAGTATACAAACCCAACTGAAAGTATTGTACAACAGAGAAAAAGAAAGTACAACAACTAAAAAGTAAAGCAGAAACCACCAACACGTCCTCAGAAACTCCCACCTGAAGGGTGAGTACAGATAGTCTCATCGGCTCCTCGAGTCCGGCCGTCCACTCCGTGTACTTCCCACCTGATAATCCTCCACCGTATACCGTCCTGCTCCTCAGGCATCAACCATGATCAGCGCTATCCATCGTCTGCAACCAACACAACGTAGTGCGAGCATTACCCGATCAGGGGTGAGTATACGATACTCAGTAGGGACCCGAGACCCCCGAAGGTCTCCCAGGATCCACAAAGGATAAACCAAAAAGGAAAAATTCAAATACGAAGTATCAACCAATACTACTTAGGTATATGCCCATACATATACCTAATTCATTAATTCCAGTTCGGCTCCAACTTCCGAGCCCAAGTTCAACCCAGTCCACACAGGAAAGTACAACCCAATCCATACAGGAAAGAACAACCCAATCCAAACAGGAAAGCAAGTCAATCATATTGAAGATAATGATTGAAAGTCAAGATTCAGCTCACACAGGTATACTACTCACGAAGAGGGGTAGAGATGATTAGATGTAACATCTGAATCATCTCCTCTGCCGAACCCACGTAGGATCCAAGTATAGAAGTCGTCACTACCGAACCCACGTAGGATCCAAGTACAGTAATCTTCATTGCCGAACCCACGTAGGATCCAAGTATAGTCGTCATCGCTGCCAAACCCACGGAGGATCCAAGTACAATCTTCCTCGTAACCAAACCCACATAGGATCCAAGTACATTTGCCATCGTCGTCGCAGTCGCAGCCATCTCTAGGGTTCCCGCACACATCATGCTCGATTCTAGGAGGGTCCGCTCCTCGAGTCAATGGTCGGTACATCAACTGTCACAAAGACTAGAGTTGATGTATCCCGTAGTTCTGTCCCATGTCATAGGGGAAAAACCAAGAAAAACTTGCCTAATTCACGGAGAACAAGATGACCAAGCCATTTTCCAAAAGTACACAGCGTGTAGGTAAGCGATACACGCAGTGTCATCAGACACCGGGTACTGCCCGTGTGATACGGCCCGTGTCGCAGGGATGGTCATGTAGATTAGTAAGTACATGGCGTGTGGTATGGTTACACTCCGTGTACAATCCTCTAGGGTCGGTTCCTTGTGCGATGGCCATTCCTGGAAGTGTGGTGGAGTACATGCCTGTGTACTCCACCCCGTGTCCGTGTATTTCGGGAATACACGCCGTGCCTCTTGGCCGTGTGGTTCTGCCTGTGTCTGTGTATCACCCAGATTACACGCCGAGCCTCGCGAAGCTGCTTTTGCCATGGTGGTGGTATTACACGCCATGCGTCATGGCCGTGTGGTTCTTCCTGTGTCCGTGTATCACCCAGATTATACGCCGAGCCTCGTGAATCCTCTTTTGCCTTTCTATGAAGATATTACACGTCGTGCCTCGTGGCCGTGTGTTTCTGTCCATGTCCTTATATTTTCCTTGAATACATGCCATGTCCATTGAAGTCTCCTATATAAAACTCTATGGACAGTACACGTCATGTGACCGGTGTCCCATGTCCTGTGTCACTTCTTCTGATGTCTGTTACATCCATCCCTGAACGCTTGTGCTACACGGCGTGTGCTTTGGAAGGACACGCCGTGTATTCTGGAATTTTCCAGAAATGATGCCTCTGGTCAGCACTCATCCTGAGGCGTTCGTCCTTTATTCCGATGATCCGTTTGTTACAAAACTCCCGCTCCTAGGTCATCCAGATGTTCCGAGGCCATTTCCAATTTTTTTGGTCCTCCGATCGGCTTTGAAAACTTGCCTTGATTCACCGCTCAAGAACAGTAGGAGAACACCATACAAAAAGAATGGTAGAGGAATCATACCGTGTATATTTGGTCTGGTTCCTTCCGCATTAGTTTGATAGCAAAAGTTTTAGAGAGAACCAATAACATGGAAGGAAAAACAACGTTGCTCTTTCATAAACACACCCCTACCTCAAAGGAAGTTCGTGGTTGTCAAGCGCCGCGGATGATGGGGTCGTTCCCGTCGTCGTCGGTATCTCCTCCCTTGTCGCGGAGGAGGAAGAGGATGGAGAATACCGGGACCGCTGAATCAACGTTCTTCGTCGGAGACTTGGCGTTCTTCAACAAAAGAGATGATGTTCTTCTAAAGTGAAAAGAGCTCTCCCCCTATTCCTCACACAAAAAGTTAACCCCCAAAATAATATAAGTCTCATCTTATTTGATTAATTCAAGCCATGAATTCAAATTACAGAATTCAAACACATAACTTAATTAATTTAAGGAATTCAATTAATAAAAGCAATTTTTATTGGCATGATTTAATGTGGGGAAGGTGGGGAGAGGAGAAGTTACCAAATTAATTACAAGAGGCTTAATGGGGGGTTTAATGGAGAGTTTAAGGAGTTATGGGGAATGTGAAGGGTTGGGGCTCGTGCGGGCCCCACCCCACATTTATCCTCACATGGGTAGTTAGGATGCTAGTGGGTGCCATCCCAATATACCCATTTAGGATAAAACCACTTAAGATAAATAAATAACATTTTACACAATTTTATTCATTTTTATTCATTTTTTATTTAAACAACAATTTTTTTAAAAAATCCTCCATAGAAAACAAATCTTCGGTAAAGGTCCTCTTAAGCAATTACTGGTGTTGCGGTTCCATCGGTGCCCTCATATTTTAATTCTGAGCACCGGTTCAAAAGATAGAAAAACCCGCTCGTTTGTTCACTGAACGTACCTAAGCTAAACTTCGAAAATTTATTCCAAGCACACCGGGACTCAGAATCGGGTGCCATCAGAAACTACGTACTCATTAAATCCCAAAGAATTTAAGAAAAAGTTTTCCTTGAAATTTACGGGTCTGTACATTACTCCCACCTCAGGGCTTTACATCCCCAAAAAGATACATCATAAACCAAGGGAAAAATGAGGGAATTTTGCACGCATCTGAGCCTCCCGCTCCCATGTGCTCTCCTAGAGGTTACCGTGCAACCACCTGATGCGCAATAGAGGAATCGACCATCCACGTAGGACCCTCTCCTGTCGATCCTCGATCTCCACCGGGACCTCCGCAAAAGTCTCCCCATCATCGATGTCCAACTCCCTGTGATCAATGATTTGTGTCGGGTCGTGCACGTATCTCCTCAGCTGAGAATCATAGAAGACTTCATTAACCTGGTGAAACTAAGGTGGAAGAGCCAGGCGATAAGCCACCTCACCTATCATGCTGAGAACCTGGAATGGTCCGATGAAGCGCGAAGATAACTTGCCGCCCCGGTCAAATATCAGTAATCCACGCCGAGGTGAGACCCATAAGAAAACGTGGTCGCCATCCTCGAACTCTAGTGGTCTCCGCCTTCTGTCAGCATAGGACTTCTGTCGGCTCTGAGCAGTCCTCATCCACTCCTGGATGATCTGAACCTTTTCCATCATGGCCTGGACCATCTCTGGTCCCATAAGTGATGACTCCCCAGGGTCTGTCCAGCATAGAGGTGATCGGTAAAGTCGGACGTACAATGCCTCGTATGGTTCCATCCCGATAGTGGAGTGGTAGCTGTTGTTGTATGCATACTCCACCAAGGGTAGGTGATCCTCCCAACATCGACCAAAGTAAAGGAAACGTGCACGAAGCATGTCCTCGAGAGTCTGAATGGTCCTCTCCGTCTGACCATCCGTCTGAGGGTGAAAGGCGGTGCTCAGGCGTAGCTGTGTCCCAAATGCCTCCTACAACCCCTTCAAAAGCTGGGAAGTAAAGAGAGCATCTCGATCAGAGATGATAGATGATAGAACACCATGAAGCCATACGATCTCTTGAACGTAGAGGCGTCCCAAGATCTCCACTGAGCCCTGATCTCTGATAGGTAGAAAGTGGGCCGACTTTGTGAGTCGATCTAAGATCACCTAGATAGAGTCATGTCCTCTGGAAGTATGTGGAAGCCCTGTCATGAAATCCATGGATATCCTGTCCCACTTCCACTCCGGGACCTCCAAGGGTGGTACCAAGCCAACTGGTACCTTGTGCTCTACCTTCACCTACTGGCAGGTGAGGCATCCTGAAACGAACTCTACCACAGCCTTCTTCATACCTGGCCACCAGTGCTGTCGTCTGAGATCCTGGTACATTTTCGCTCCACCTGGATGTATCGCCAAAGTGGAAGTGTGAAACTCTCTTAGAACCTCCTCCTGTAATGCAACTGGTACCATGGTATGTCCCCTGAAAAGGATGACGTGCTCTCCTCCTATAGAAAATCCATCTGGTGCCTGTCCTGTGGATATCTGTGCACGTCACATCTCATAGTGAACGCCCTCACATTGTGCCTCTTCGGCCCGGTGAAGTAGTGGAGGAGTGAATGTGAGAGACTGTAGAAAGGCTTCCCTATCTTTATCCATGTAGGATATCTGCAACGCGGCTAGCTTCTTCGTCGCCTCTCCAAGTAGCTGAATGCCCGACCTCCTGCTGAGAGCATCAGGTACTACGTTCCCCTTCCAAAGAGTATAGACTATCTCAAAGTCATAGTACTAGAGGAACTCTAGCCATCACCGATGTCTTAGGTTCAGTTCCTTCTACGAGAAGAAGTAACTGAGACTCTGGTGGTTAGAGTAGACTGTAAAGAGCTCGCCCATCAGATAGTATCACCACATATTTAGGGCGAAGACCACTACTGCTAACTCCAGGTCATGGGGAGTGTAGTTCTGCTCATGCTACCTCAACTGTCGTGATCCATAGGCGATCACTGCCCTCTCCTGCATCAGGACACACTCGAGTTCGGTCCCTGATGCATCGCAGTCAACAACGTACCCTACTCTCTCCTCCAGTAGCCTCAAGATGGGTGAACTGGTCAGACTCTGTCTCAGCTCTTGGATGATATGCTGACATCTATCTGATCAGATAAAGGGTTTCTCCTTCCTTGTCAAAGTTGAAAGTGGTGCTGCAACTCTGGATAAGTCTGGCACAAATCTTCGATAGTACCCAGCCAGACCTAGAAAACTCCGCCCCTCCGTCACGCTCATGGGTGGCTCCCAAGCTAGAACTGCCTCAATCTTCGTAGGATCCACCAAAACTCCCGCCTCAGAGATGACGTGCCCCAAGAAGTGGACCTCTCAAATCCAATACTGACACTTCGAGAGATTACCATAAAGCTGGTGATCTCGGAGTGTATCTAGTACAACCCGCAACTAATAGGCATTCTCCTCCTTAGTAGTCAAGTAAATCAATATGTCGTCAAGGAAGACTATGACAGAACGATCAAGGTAAGGCTTTAAGATCCTATTCATGAGACTCATGAACACTGATGGAGTGTTGGTTACACCTAATGGAATAACCAAGAACTCATAGTGGCCATACCGACACCAGATGTCCATCTTCTGCACATCCTCGTCTTGAACTCTGAGTTGGTGATAGCCTGACCTGAGGTCTATCATCAAGAACCATCGTGCTCCCTTGAGCTGATAGAAGAGGTTGTCAATCCTCAGAAGTGGATACTTGTTCTTCATAGTCACCTGATTCAGGTGACGGTATTCAACACACAGTCGCAATCTCCCGTCCGCCTTCTTGGCAAACAAAATCAGGGAAGCCCAGGGTGAAACACTGGGTCAGATGAATCCCTTTCCCTGCAAGTCCTCTAGCTGTACCCATAGCTCTCGAAGTTCAACGGGAGACATCCAATATTCGGGAGTAGATATCAGGGTTTTCCCAGGGTATAGGTCAATATAGAAGTCTACCTCTCTATGAGGAGGTAGTCCTGGAACGTCGTCAGGAAAAACGTCTGCATACTGATCCACCACAACATGAAAACTCAGACTCTGCACATCAACTGCTCCTAGGATGATACTAGCCAACTGATGAGTGATCGTTTGTCCTCTCCTCTATGTGAGTCCATCCTACGCTACAAAGGCTCCCTTCTCGTCGGTGAAGGTGAACCTGGTCCAATCGGTGTGGACACACCGCACCTTGCGCCTAATACAGTCGATCTGAGCATGGATCGTAGATAACCAATCCATGACCATGATGACGTCGTAAAGCCTCGACGACGCTACAAGAAGATCCCAGCTGATGCTCTCACCTCCTAGAGCAAGCTCACACTGTCGGCACCAGTGCGAAATCGTGGAGTCTGCTCCCATAGGAGTCTCTAGCCGTACGGATCGAGCCAATGGCTTGGTCGGAATCTTTGAGCTCCGAATAAGGGCAGCGACAATAAAATATTGACTCGCTCCTCTGTCTATAGGAACTAAAAAAAGGGTGGAGTAGACATAGATAATACCTCAAATCATCTCAGCTGCACCGTGGTCGTAGGCCTCCACTGCCTGAAGCTGAGCCTACCTCTGCCCGCCAGCTCCCTGTGGTCGGGGTGGCCCTCCTGGTGGTGGTGGTGGTAGAGCCCTAAAGCGTCGTCCACCATCTGGTGCTCGGCCAGCTCCTCTACCTCATCTGCATGCTCCCTGCGGACCTCCATGGTCGAACCTCTGCCTCGGCCTGGGTGGTCCCTCAACAGTCTCCTGCTCCTCTGCATGGTGGGTCAGGCAGTCATGAGCCATGTGGCCTTGCCCCCCCACATGAATAGAACTGTCTGCCTCTTGTATGACTGGATCTGCTGCATGTGCCCTGCACCTCCGAACCAGTATCCTGAGGTCGCCCACCTGATGGTCTGGTCCCTTTAAAACCTTGTGACAACTGTCGACTTCCAGCTGCAGATGACTCCGCTACGTGCCGCCCTGCAGTAGGTCTCGTTGCTGGTGTAGGCTCAGCAAGAAAGCTCTCTACAAGAAGGGCTCGCTCTAGTACTACAGCCTGCGTTAGAATGCTGAGTGAGATCATCGAATCCCTGATCTCTTGCCTCAGTCCCTGCTCGAAGGTCCAGGCCCGGAAGAATGGGTCTCGTACCATGTTCGTGGAGTAGCGCGAGAGGTCGGTATATCTCCCCGAGTACTGGGCTACTGTCATTCTGCCATGACGCAATTGTAGTAACTCCTGGATTCAGACTGCACGGAGGGTGGCTGGAACGAACTTCGAGCCGAAAAGGCTCTCAAAATCCATCCAAAGCAGTGATGCCTCATCGTTCACCTGAAGCATTAGGCTCCACCATCTACGTACTGCTGCATGCAGGAGACTCACCGCAAGGATCACTGTAAGATCTTCTAGTGTCCCTACCAATATAAAGACTCGGACTACATCCTCCAGCCAAAACTTGGATTCCTGAGGGTCCTTCTCCCCCTGGAACCTGGGCGGTCTCTGACGCTGAAACTCATGTAGTGCACTCAAGCGACGTGCACTCTCAACTGCTGGGGCTGGTGGCATCGGTGTCTCGGCGGGTAGAGGTACCGCTGCTGCCTTCGCTGTAATGGGGCCCTGCACCGAGGCCTCGTCGCTCGGTGGGATTCCATCTCGCATAAATCTCAGAACCCTAGCTAGCTGCCGTCGCGAGGCCATCCTGAAAAGAAATAGGTGCACCTCAGTTAATATAGTATACCTAGTGAGCTGAAATAATAATCACAAAGAAATCTTTTGAAACAGACATGAAATCAATGTTTTCGTGCATTGAGTCGGAAATTAGTAGTCATGGTCCTGGTGTATGGATACGTTGTCCGTCGCACCAACTATGGACTCCCTGGACTGATAACCACACTCAATACCCTTAACACTATTGATTCACATAGAAGAAATTATCAGATTCCTGAGTTCTACGGTAGAACTGACTCATCTGATTCCAATTTTTCATGACCCGTATGTGGGGCCCGTGCCGTGACTACCCCAAGCCTGCCTTCCATAGGCCAGGGGCTGGCACCTAGAACCAAATGTGTAAATCCTGATAAAAAGGGAAGGCATTTCCTTTATATAAGAATACAAACACCACAGAGTACGCAAGCTGAAGTAAACACTAAGTAAACTGAGTACAAAAGTAAGTACTAGAAAGTAAATGGTCTAGTATACAAACCTAACTGAAAGTACAGTACAACTGAGAAAAAGAAAGTACAACAGTTGAAAAGTAAGGCAACAAGAACCAACACGTCCTCCAGAACTCCCACCTGAAGGGTGAGTATAGATAGTCTCGTCGGCTCCTCGGGTCTAGACGTCTACTCCATGTACGTCCCACCTGATAGTCCTCCACCGTATACCGTCCCGCTCCTCAGGCCTCAACCAAGATCATCTATGTCCATCATCTGCAACCAACATAACGTTGTGTGAGCATGTCCCATGCAGGGGTGAGTATACGATACTCAATAGGGACCCCGAGACCCCCAAAGGTCTCCCAAAACCCACAAACGATAAACCACAAAGGAAAAAAAATACGAAGTATCAACCAATATTACTTAGGTATATGTCCATATATATACCTAAGTCATCAATTCTAGTTTGGCTCCAACTTCCGAGCCCAAGTTCAACCCAGTCCACATAGGAAGGTACAAACCAATCCACATAAGAAATCACAACCCAATCCACACAAGAAAGCAAGTCAATCATATCTAAGGTAATGATTGAAAGTCAGGACTAAACTCACACATGTATACTACTCACGAAGAGGGGTGGAGATGATTAAATGTAGCCTCTAAATCATCCCCTCTGCCAAACCCACGTAGGATCCAATTACAGAACTCATCGTTGTCAGACCCACGTAGGATCCAAGTAAAGTAACCATCGCTGCCGAACCCACGTAGGATCCAAGTATAGTCGTCATCGCTGCCAAACCCACATAGGATCCAAGTATAGAGGTCCTCGCTACCAAACCCACACAGGATCCATGTACAGTCGCCATCGTCATCGCAGTCGCAGCCAGCTCTAGGGTTCCCGCACACAGCACGCTCGATTCCGGGAGGGTCTTCTCCTCAAGTCAATGATCTGTACATCAACTGTCGCAAAGACCAGAGTTGATGTATCCCGTAGTTCCATCCCACATCATAGGGGAAAACCCAAGAAAAACGTTCCCAAGTCATGAAGAACAAGATGACCAAGCCATTTTCCAAAAGTACACGCCATGTAGGTAAGTGATACACACCGTGTCATCAGACACCGGGTACTGCCCGTGTGATATGACCTGTGTCGTAGGGCTGGTCATGTAGATTAGTAAGTACATGGCGTGTAGTATGGTTTCACGCCGTGTCCAAACCTCTAGGGTCGGTTCCTTGTGAGATGGCCATTCCTGGCCGTGTGGTGGAGTACATGCCCGTGTACTCCACCCCGTGTCCATGTATTTCTAGAATACATGCCGTTCCTTTTGGTCGTGTGGTTCTGCCCGTGTCCGTGTATCACCCAGATTACACACTGAGCCTCGCGAAGCCGCTTCTTCCATGGTGGTGGTAGTACATGTCGTGCCTCGTGGCCATGTGGTTCTACCTATGTCTGTGTATCACCCATATTACACACTGAGCCTCGCGAAGCCTCTTCTGCCTTTCTATGAAGATATTACATGTCGTGCCTCGTGACCATGTGTTTCTGTCCGTGTCCGTGTATTTTCCTTGAATACACACCATGTCCATCGAAGTCTCCTCTGTCAAACTATGTGGACAGTACACACTATGCGACCAGTGTCACACGCCATGTGTCACTTCTTCTGATGTGCGTTACTTCTTCCGTTGAACACTTGTACTACACGGTGTGTTCTTTGGAAGTACACGCCATGTATTCTGGAATTTTCCAGAAACGACGCCTCTGGTCAGCACGCCTCCTGAGGTGTCCGTCCTTCATTCCGATGATCCATTTGTTACAAAACTCCCGCTCCTAGGTCGTCCCGATGTTCCGAGGCTGTTTCCGATGTTTTCGGGCCTCCGATCGGCTCCTAAAACTTGCCTTGATTCACCGCTCAAGAACGGTAGGAGAACACCATACAACAAGAACGACGGAGGAATCGGACCGTGTTAGTCTGGTTCGGTTCCTTCCGCATTAGTTAGATAGAAAAAGGTTTAGAGAGAACCAATAACATGGAAGGAAAAACATTGTTTCTCTTTTATATACACACCCCTACCTCGAAGGAAGTTTGCGGTTGTCAAGCACCGTGGATGATGGCGTCATTCCCGTCGTCGTCGGTATCTCCTCCCTTGTCGCGGAGGAGGAAGATGATGGAGAATACCAGGACCGCTAAATCAACGTTCTTCGTCAGAGTCTTGTCATTATTCAACAAAGGATATGATGTTCTTCCAATGTGAAGAGAGCTCTCCCCCTATTCTTCACACAACAAGATAACCCCCAAAATAAAATAAGTCTCATCTTATTTTATTAATTCAAGACATGCATTCAAATTCCAAAATTCAAACACATAACTAAATTAAATGAGTGAATTCAATTAATAAAAGCAATGTGTGTTGTCATGATTTAATTTGGGGAAGGTGGGGAGAGGGGAACGTACCAAATTAATCACAAGAGGCTTAATGGGGGGTTTAATGGAGATTTTAATGAGTTATGGGGAATGTGATGGGTTGGGGCTCATGTGGGCCCACCCCCCACATTTATCCTTACATGGGTAGTTAGGATGGTAGTGGGTCCCATCCTAACTTACCAATTTAGTATAAAACCGCCTTAGATAAATAAATAAAATTTTACAAAATTTTATTCACTTTTTATTTGAACAAATTTTTTTTAAACAACTCCTCCATAGAAAACACATCTTCAGGAAAGGTCCTCTTAAGAAATTACCGGTGCTACGGTTTCATCGGTGCCCTCAAGTTTAAATTCCGAGAACTGGTTCCAAAGATAGAAAAACCTTCTCCTTCGTTCACTAAACGTACCCGAGCTAATCTTCGGAAATTGATTTCGGGCACACCGGGCCTCAAAATCGGGTGCCGTCAGAAACTACGTACTCGTAAAATCCCAAATAATTTAAGAAAAAAATTTCCTTGAAATTTACGGGTCTTTACACTTCTTTTATAAGAGATATTATAAATCATAGACATCATACCATTGATGATGTTGTAGGAGACCTAGAGAAAGGAACATGGACATGAGCTTCTCATAGAAACCATGTTGAGTGTCAATATTTCTTGTCACATTATAAGCCTAAAAACACAATGAATGTAATATATTATGAATTATGGGTAAATTATATAAAATAATTGGTAAATTAGTTTGAGGTAAATAAATTCTGGGGAATATTTGAATAACACAAGGACAATCTAACAATTAGAACTAAATGGGTGGTTACAAAAAATTGTGATAAATTAGGAATAATTGTTAGGAAAAAAATAAAGATTGGATACATAATGATATAGACTTGATGAAGGTATTTACTATGAGTTAAACGCAAGACATATTGGTTTCAATTAATGGTCAAGAAAATATTATGGTTGTTCCATCATATTAGGATATAGTAAATATAAAGGAATTGGTCAAGATATAGTAAAACAAAGCAATTTCTCTTGTTGTTACATCATATAAGAATGGTCTACTTAGAGTTATCCCAAATATGATTTACCATCAAACCAAATAAGTTGTGTTCATAAAAACTCAACAAGTTGTGTTTGACGGTTTTCAAACCCGTGGTACCAAAAACATAAAACTTGTAATAGAATATATGAAATAAGTTAGTCAAGAAAACGAAATTATAATGAAATCATTTGATTCCTATCTTAATCACATCTTCACTAATATGGTTTAAAGGGTATGTTCAAAACACTGTCCTTGGATCTATGGATGCTAACCTTTACTCAGGATTTTGAGTCACAAGTTGGGAATCTCATCAATAGGAAAATAGTTTTGGAATATTTTATGGGGAATATAGATGATTTCTTTCAGTATTTGGAGAGTGGTTCTAGAGTAGTCTATGATTTTATAATGTTAAGGGAACCTCATATCAAGACTTCTCAAACAGCTATGCTAGCTCTTTCACCCATTCATACGTCCCTACCTACTAACACTACCTCCTATACCATCAATCCTTTTGTCCTATTTCCTAGTAAATATTTTTAGAAAATAAGATATTTTTATATATGTGTATTCATTGGAGACCCTACTTCCACCTCTAAAACTCAAACTATATATTCCCCAACTTATACTTCCATATCAAAGTATCATACCCTTCCCTTAGAGATATTGTGTCTAAATGACCCTAATTCTGACTAGAATTAGAGATATGATTTTTTTGAATCTCCATTTGCAACTATATTTAGATATACTAATGGAATGACATTTTGTTTCTAATTTTTTAACTTATTACTTATACTTTACATTTTTCTCACTTTTTATAATCCAAAAATGGGGAGTAATTGTGTAAACGTAGTTGAATTTAAATTATTTCTAATAATTTATTTTTTATGTATCTTGATTAAATTTAAGTAATTGTGAAAATATTGATTCAATAATCCAAAAATTCACTTCTAATGCATTCGATAAATTTCACATTAAATGTAACTATTTTTTTCTTAAAAATGGTGAAATTGCTCACTTAGTCCAACACATACTTTTTTTAATGAACCCAAACCATGTTTAATATTTTATTGATAAATTTAATTTTTTTTGATAGTAAATGAGTTTCATGAAAAAAATAAAAAATATATATGTCTATAACTTAAAATAAAAATCTACTATAGAAATATTTTGATTACAATGTAAAAACCAAACATGATATTCCGGTGACCATATTGAAAATACCATATATTATACTTCAACTGACAGTATGTACAACCTACATTCCATGCTCTAGATGGTAAATTTTCCAATTCTATAAATTAATTGTTCTTTGAATATGATCTTACCATGTGTTTATAATCACCTTGCCATATATTCAATCAAAGTACTGTGAGAAAGAGATGCATCTTCCATGAGTACAAAATATATGGCCGTGTGAATCAATGAAGTGAATATGAAATGGAAAATACCAACCACATGAATATATAATTTTATCATAATAATTTATGTATAGTTTTAATTAATTATTATACTAACCATGTATGTAACTATAGTAATTGGATGAAGAAGAATACCTAACCCACCCTTAATGGAAATGAACAGATAAATAAATGAACAAAAAATTAAATTTTTTTCTCCCAATGAATGTTCCTACTATTCATTTCATGTTACCATTCCATATAATGATGCATTAAGAAATGAAAAATATTCCATGGAAAATTAAGTAGTGGAGAATAATAAATCTCCAACATGTAGTTTTTGGAACATTAACTAATGTGTTAATTTATTTAAGACTGCATTGATTATTCTCTTAAGAATAATTCTAATGATGATATTTTTAAGAAAGATATCAATTAATATGGGGAAGAGTGGTGAACATATTATTTCACAGAGAATATAGGGGATCTTAATTATGCACCCATTCTAAAAAAGAAAACACATTTAGAAATACCTATGAAAATATTTTTTCTCAAACCTAATTTTAAACTTGTCTATGATACTTCAAAATTCAAATTCAATGGAATCCTAGATAACTAATTATATTTTGATTTATCTAAACAAAACATTTATTAACTCACATATATTTATCACTCTATTTTTTCTTTACATTTGAGATTTTATTTGTATTTCTCTATTTATCTATATAACATAGTCTCCTAAGATCAATTATGGAGTACTTGATACTCTCTCCAAAATTTTCCTTACTATTCCCAAAAAAAAATGTTATAGTTTTTGTGTGATTAGTAATTTTATTCATACTAATAACTATGTAAGGGTTTCTTTTCTTGTATATACTTGAGTGTTGTTATTTGAAAAATATGATTTTGGTTGTGGATAAGTTTATTTAAAAATAAACTGTTTACTATCCTATGATTTCCATGTTAATTTTTATCTTTATACTAAACCCATTTTTTAAAATTACACTATTATTTATCTATTTTTTCTTTATATCATAATCAATTTGTTTTTAGTTCATAATTTATCGAATTTTTTACTACGATAGTTTACTTAAAATAGTGTTTTATATACTGTTTTGATACGAGTGTAATAGTTTTAAAAGACAATGTATTCTCAAAATTATTATATCAGAGATGTGGTCAATATTTTTTGATTCATTTTAAATGATAAAATTATACATTTCTTTTATTTTTATAAAAATGAAATTTTATCAAACCCGGGGATTTATTTTTTAATTTTTATTTAAATAGAAACTTTTTTGGAAATCAATTCACTCCCCTTCATGAGTTGTGCACTAGGATAAAAAACCCTTAGTTTTTATTTATTGGATGATTTTATATTGAATAAGACCTTATTATATTTTAATATAAGTTTTTTAATCCATTTTATGCAATTTAGACACATATTATGTAATAAAATTTCATGTATTTACATGTTTTATACCCACCTCACAGATAAAAGGGAACATCATATCCTCTCTTTTCGAAAACAATCTAACCTGTTATCTTGACAATGATATTAAAACATACTCTACCAATATGCATATTCATGAAGCTAAGGTGCTTATTTTCCCAAAATACCCATCTATGATGCCTTAATATTCTTTTAAAAGGATGGTACCTGAAGAATAGGTTTATGTTCTTACCAATATTTTTCATGTTTCCTTCATCATAAACCATATAAAAATTTTCTATAATAATATTAACATGATTTCATTCTTATATTAAATATAATATGTTGATTTTATGTTAATTATATAACCATTTTCTATCTCATTCTTATTCATTAGAAGAGAATAACATCGCTTGTGCGTACATGTGGACTACCTTCTCCACGAACAAATGTGATTCATTTTTCATTTATAATTAAATGTATTTTAATAAGGATATATTTAATGAATATATATAATATTTTATATGTACTTTTGATTATTAAAGGTAAATTATTATATAACTTTTTTTCATTCCATTCATAAAAATGTGAAAACATCACCCATTCATACATGTGGACTACCACCTCTTAGATGTGATATAATTAATTTTTCATAACCATTTTACATTAAGGGTTATATGATTAAATATAATGAATAAATATAATGCCATATTAATTATTAATATTTTTTATATGATGAAACCATGAAAACAATTCAATAATCGTAACCATTGAACAAGAGCATGCATTGAAAACATAGCTTTTTTTCATCAGAATAACCATTTTAATGAAGAAATTGAAAATAAAAGGATAATTGGAAATTATAAAGGAATGAAAAATGTCATTTAGTATTAATATGATTCTATAATATATTTTTTATAAGTATAAATTTGTTATATAAGGTTATTGAACATGTATGAATCAAGATGATACTTGAGGTATGGGTTTATGATACAATCTCATTCATTTTATGGATTATCTATTATAAAAATCTATTGAGGGAAATTATATGATTATTATTCATTTAACCCCATATATTTTCCTCTCCTATGTTTATTAGTATAATTTTCATGTTATATTACCTTTTCCAATACTTGTTACTTAAAAATATATAAAAAATATTTTTAAGATTGAAAGACCTTATCTCATCTTTGGTTGATGGATTTTTGATTCTATTTCCATGTTCTTCAATATGTTTTATAGAATGTTTTATCATTACATAAATTTATAAGATATATTATATTACTACGTATTACCATCTTTATAAATTATGTGATATAATATTTTCAAATGCTTCATGTAAAACAAACATTTTAATTTTTATAAAATTGGGAAAATAATGTTCTATTTTAACATATATTGAATGATAAAAATTTACTTTAATAATAATTTTATATCTTATATGAAGATTAATTCATCATTTTAAATGTATATTTACAAATAATTGTTTTCCCAATATTATAGTATTTTTTTAGTTTTTAATAATACTGAATGAAAATTATACTTTTTTTTTTATTGAAATGTTATGTTTTTATTTCAGAGGTAATTTATCATTATATCAAAATCCTTTAATGATTGATTAGATTTTCTGGGGGATATAATCCTACGATAAAAACCACTTAAATTCTTATCATGACTTATAATGATGATGATTTAATGATTAATTTATAAAAACTATTTATTTCTTATTTGTTAATTAAGTTGTGATGAAATATTTTTTAAACACATTTTTTCCATGTGTTATACTATGATAATATGGTGGATTTTATGAAAAACATTTCCTTTCCATGGATCAGGATCTATTGAAATGATTAATGTTTTCGATCTCATTTCACAACTATGTATGGTTTCCATTAGGTAAGGGATGGACCTAAAATTATATATCCCCTCAACTACTTTGGTAAATAATAATGTCTATGAGATAATATGGACAGTAATGGGGAGTAAAATCAGTTTAGGAAGGGAATCTATCTATTGTGATATTCTTGAGAGTAAAAATTGATAAAGGAAATGATGGAATGAGGAGTGAACGAAATTCAGTATGATATACTATGCAGGGATACAGGACTAAGGATATTATTTTATATGATTCAGTGTATGCGAAAAACCTATATCGTTTGATTATGATATGTTCTCATGAAAAATGATTGATTATTGGTGATTCCAAATTCTTATGATTTTTTATTTATTGTAAAAAATCATTATTAAATGATTCGTGATTTAACATCTATTTCTAATTTGGTAGGAAATATACAAGTTTTGATAATGTAATCATACAATTATGCTTATCTAATGATAACTTATGATCATTTAATAAAATATCTAATATTTCCCTACCATGAGAATATATTATAACTATTTCATAAGATTCGTTTCCTTATATTATGAAGAATGTTTTTATGTTGTTTATGAATAAGGAGGGTTCTACGTGAGAATATTTTTAGAAAATATTGACGATATTTCATGAAATAATATGATTACATACCTAGTTTTCAATGAAAATAAACCATTAGAGTTACATGGTATGAATTTTTATTATATACATTAATTATTATTGTAAAATGATGCAATAATTATTTATGACTATTCTCTAGTAGCCTCCCATAAAATCGTTGAGATAAAATCATTCCCAAATATTTTTTATTTAATTTGTAAATATGAATTACCTATTTCCTTGGAATAATTTATTCATTACTGAATCGATTAACCACTATTGTCATACCATATTTTTTATGGAGTATCTAATGGTATAATCTATTGTTTGGAAATAAACATGTGATTTGATGAACATCATAAGGTCATTAATGAATCTTTGTGTTATTTCACAGGAGACTAACCCCCTTTATGTGATTCATATTGACCACAATAATAGTCTCCTATGATCTTGAATGATTCTATTTAATTCTATCATGTTTTTGAGATAGAGGAGGAGGAGAAATTAACTTAATTATTTATATAATTTTATAAAATATGGTCTCACTAGGATCGATATAATTCCTTTGATAGGATTTGTTGTGCATAAAAATATCTTACCCTAGAAATGTTATAACCATGTTTATATAGCTAGGTTTGAGAATCGGTAATTACACATTTTTGATTATCCAATCTTTAAATCCTTAGAAAACCCCAAGTTTAATAATAATATGATTGTTTTGATTATGTGTACAAAACGTATGGATAATATTAATATCATATCCTAAATAACTAAATTTATATTTATCCAAATTTTATTAAATATATCATTCTCATAGAATCCTTAAATAATTTTGTTAATACTTCTAATAGTTTATCGAACATCAAATAATAAATATTTATTTTAATAGTTAAAAATTATTTTATAAATCATTCAATAAATATTTACGCAATCAACATAACCTGAATAATTATTATTCATGAAAACATGAGAACAATTTTTATTCAAATATTAAATACATATAAAATTTAATTGAGGTCATGGAAACATTTTTTTATGACACTATAGGACTCATTTTTTGTGACATTTATCTAACATTCCTAATGTCAAAGATCAATATCTATCAATGAATCATGAAACCTATAAATAAGGGGATTAATGTCACAATGGGAATAACCACCTACGAACTTTCAATATGAAATATAATACATTTATATTGATATATAATTACTTTGGTTTTATAATTTATGTCATCATCTTATATTCTTAATATATTTTCATTGAAATTCCTAAAATGAACATGTTGATAAAATTCTAATGGTCAGGGACTTGACCAATCATTTATATTCCAATCAAAGAACATGATATATCTACTTATATTAACGCAAAAGGGGAAAATAATTTTTTTATTTATGAAATAATAATATATCACTTATGGAAAACCTAACATATCCTTCTTCACATATTACATATATCATCATGTTTTTTCAATAAATTTTACTACACATATAATAATATTAATTAGTAATAATCTCAAATAAAAGGACCAGTATAAACATATACTTGATAGGAATACCCAATGAGACACATATCATGAGGAATTAAAATGGATGGGAATGTACTCACAACCCATTAACTTTAATAATATCAAATTAAAACTAAATTAACAGAATTTTCAATGTTTTATAATCCTCCTACCTTATATGTCCTGTATTTTTTGTTTCTATTAAGATGATAAATCTATTTAAAGAACATTTGTTTTCAAAATTTATTGATAGCAGTTCAACATTATCTTCATATTAGGTAATTTATATGGCCATTTGATGAGATAGGTAATCTAAGGGAATTATCACAGTAATGTATTATAGAGAAATAGACATCAGGTGATATGATATTTATTAATATGGAAGAAAAATAATATATAGGTAATCAAAAATATATTGCATTTGGTTCTAAGAACCAACTCCAATAGATCCGCACTTTTAAGAGATCCAACATGTAATGAGATTCAGTCTACCAGATCACACATGATATTCATGATTCTATGAAGGCAAGGCAATATTTAACAGTCCAACCATGTTATCCGCAATGGAAACTCCTTTTTCCATGACCTCACCACTCTGGAAAAAATCCGACAAGAGGAAATATATTCAAAGTTTGTGATTTATTCATTAATATGACCTTGTCTTCGTGGTGAGGACAACCCATGAAGAATTATCATAATATAACAAGACAATGCCTTATCTATTAGGAACCACATCATGATCTTAGATGATGTTGTATATCTATAATAAATCTTTAGCTGAGTTGGAAGTCACAATAAACTAAAACTCAACTGTAGAATTATCGACCACTACTTGATTTGAGATATTCTAGATCACATATTCTCTATTCTAGGTGAAGACTTATCTTGATTATAATTTTATATCATCTTGATCAATGTGGATAATAATATGTATATATCTTCATAGGAAAATTTCCAAATCCCATCCATAAATTGGTAAGAAATCCTTTGAATGCCACAAATACTTTAGGGTTGTCTTGAATAACGTATAATGATTATGTCCTAGTTCCTCCTGATATCCTCTTACTATAAACAAGGTGTAGAAACCATCAAGACTGACACATAGTATAAAATACATGAACAATCATAAATATTATGTGTAAGGAATCCTAGACATCTACCTTCTATTCTCTTGTGTGTGAGGGAACATTTTATTATAGAGATATACATTATGTGACATATGAAATAATCTTATTCTATATTTCCTTATACTTAATATCTTTAGTATATTGTTAATATATATACTCAAAATTAGTCCAAGATGCATCATAGATCAATTATGTAGGACATTTTTCCCTATGATATATACTTCTTCCAATAACTCCTTCATAGAGAAGCATATATTAAACTATGTCTTAACTAACTGTAAGACTAGTTTCTCAATTAAAATATGTAATATGATATCAACATATGCTACTAGAAAAATGACTCTCAATTAACATGCCTAAATACAGAAGGATCTAATTAGTTCTTTATGAAACAATATTTTCTTATAACTTTATTAAAGTGAATATTACATGATCTAGCTAATTTCTTCAATTCGTTAGTGGATCTTTACAATTTCCATACCCTATTAGTATCAATTAGATTCAGAAACCTCTATTTTTATGTCATAAAAACACTTTCAATAATATTTTCATTAATGAATTTGGTTTTGACATCCATCAACCAGATCTCATAATCATGGAAAATTATATAGTTTGCGTAATACTGATGGATATTTGAATGGATAATGTTAAAAATAATTCATCATAGTCCATTCCTTGAAATTGTTTGAGCACATTATCCATTATTTGTGTGTTACAGGTACTAAATTTAACCTCTATGTCTAGTTTCTTCTAAATAACCCATTTTCACAAAACATGCATTACATCTTTTGGAAAATCAACTAGAACACAAACATGTATCTTACACATAGAATCCATTTCACAATTTATTGCATCATCCAACCAGGTTAATTTTGAACTAATTATTTCCTTCTTTAAGGATAATGGTTCAACATTATAAAAAAATTAGTCACCAATGTTAGTTACTAGAGGAACATATCTCTTAGGTTATCTATCCTCTATATTTCTTTAACACGATACTTGTATCAATAGAAGATCCTTGGATATGAGGTCATAATATATATGTTTAGGTGGCAAATCTTTTATATATTGAGTATCAACATCACCAAAGACAATTTTCTCCCACTGTATATTTTTAATATGTTCTCCCTCTCAAAGAAAGTGTCTTGTATTTTAATTATGACCTTCTTATATGAGGGTTTATAGAGATAATATTATGTTATTATTAGGATATCCTATAAATATACACTTCCTGTCATAGGTTTATAGTTGGTTTCCATAAGGGTCCTTAAAAAGCACCTCACAATACCTAGCATATAAATTGGAAACAACATTTTTCATCCCACACATTAACTCATATAAAATTCCATTTGAAAATATAGTTGGAATTTTTTTAATATATATATTAGTCTACAATGCATAACCCAAAAATGAAAATGGGATATTTTCATAACTTATCATTGAATTTTTTTTTCCAAAAATATAACAACCCACAAATTCCCAAAATTGATATTACATCTGAATATAAGAATATTAATTACATAACATAATGATCCGTTCTAGAATCATACAGGTCTAGTGCCTTTGGAAGCAAGGATAAATAAACAACTAGTTCATAAGTGAACTATATCATCTCTTACTTTGTTCTTCATAATTATAACCCTTATTAGAAATTTCATACATAATACATTTTTCTTATCTTGGGGATAGGAAACATAAGAATTCAAGAGATTATATTTTCATTTAGGGTTATAAAATAAGATGTCAACATAACACAAGATTAATAGTATAAAAACCTGATTACAATATCTCTAAACCATACCTTACATGTCATATATCATAAAAATGATTCATGGAATAAATATTAACAGTTCATAAGATAAGAATCCTAAAGGAATAAAAGAAAATAAGTAATTAGAGCATAATAATGGAATAATATATTGAATTGTGGCATAATAATAAAATAATAAATTAAATAAATGATATTTATTTATTTCTCTAGTTAAAATTGTTAAAGGTAGTATATGGGGATTCAAACCAAAGAGAATGTATGTGTTTGTAGAGTTACCAAAAAATTTATTAAAAAATTATAGAATACTAGAAGATCACTCAAATAATAGAAATTATGACAGGAATGTGGTGTAATAAAAATCATATAATAGATCCCAACATGAGGATTTAATGAATTTTTTTATTTATGAAAAAAAGTTTTTCTCAAATATAAATTTGAATAGATTAACTATCCTTTTTGAAATGTTAACAATTGAATGAAATATTTATAAGTTTTTTAAACTGTATAATTAATCATTAAGAATTTGAGTAATTTAGTTTTCATTGGAATTAATTTTTCAATTAATCCTTTGGTCCGATTAACACCGGATTTTTTTAGATGACTCAAAAAGAAGAAGTAGTTTTGAAATAATTTAATCAAAACAAATTTGATAGTTTTTAAAGGAAGAAAAATTAAATAAATTATTGAAGATATAAATAGAGAGAAAGGTAATCCATGAAGAATGATTAAGGCATGAAGAAGTTAAAAATTTACCTAACAATCATGTGCGCAAAAAATATTTATCCAGAAAACATTAATAGAATTGAAATATCAAAATAAATAAAAATATCTATAACAGAAGTAAGAGAAATATGAAATGAAGTATTCTATGTTGAGGATATCAACCTCAATCTCAATTTACTATTCTAACTAACTAGCTCCCACCATGGAGCTCTTGCCCCCATATCTGACAGTATTTATAAAAAATGATGGGGTCCCATTTTTTTCTACTGCCCCCTTTTTATAAGGTTTGATCCACCAAATTATCTTTTACTATAGGATCAATCTCTAATCATTACTTGTAATATTTTTTATATTTTCCCTTCAATCACGACAACTGTTATTTTATTAAAACTCATCAACCTTAACTTACACCACTTCCACTTTTCTTATTTTATCTCTCCTCTAGGGAATCATCTAAATAAATCTAATTTAAATCCATTAAAAAATATTAATTTACTCAACATCCTTCTCATCGGTTGTGGGATTCCATTTTCAACAACATTGTGTCACATAAATACTATTTATCATAAGAAATATCAAACAATAGGCAAGAAACATTATCCAAAGCAGAAACCATTGTATTTAGAAACATAAAAGTGTCCTCCTCAAACATACATATATATTAGAAATAAAATTATTAAAGAAATGAATAAAAGGCCTGACATCATCCTATTTTGGAATAACCCAAAATTTAAAATCACAAACCCGATCATGAACTTACCCCCAAACTCATGGGACCATGCTTCATTTGGGTTGATCATAATCAATCAATTCTCATCATGGGTTCTAGAAATCATCATATTCAACATAAACCTTATAGATTCATGAAATGTGTTCATCAGATATCCAACTTGAATTGATCATCCTCAACTGGTGTGCTTGATAAGACACAAAAGTTTATGAGTATCTCTAAAATGAACTAGATAGAATTGGGACAATTTTCTTTGACTAAAATTATCTGTTCTATTTTTTTTATCTTCCTTAAAAAACCAGGCATCAATTTCAACCATATTAACCTTTTCAAGGTCGATCTCGACTAAATTAGTTTTTAAGGCGGATAATAACTCGAAATATATATATATATATAATGGTAGTGTATTAAAAAATTATCACCAATCAATATCCAAAGATCATTGATTTCAACCTTCAATCATGGGGTAACTAGTTTTGGATTCATCCGTCCACAAAATTTTGACATTTGGCCAAGAGAGTAACATGGATTAATCACCTAAATAAATGTAGGCACACTAACATTATAGAAAAATGGAACTCCGATCCATATTTTTAGTGTCTTGTGCAACAGCAAGAATTCATTCATTGATTTGGAAGACGAAACTCGTATCTCAGCATCAACTATCAGCTCAAAACAATACTCATTCAGATGATCCTCGATGGATGTCATGTGACTCTTATAGGATTTTATCATCCACAAATTTGTGGATATAGAAATCCCAGATGGATTTTCCTTCATAGAATGGTTAAATAATGTACCAACTGCTTTGTTAAATATGATTCAATTTCATCTTTGGTCTACTAGTTTGAGGATTTTATCTTTGACTATATCTCAATTATTGTAACCTCATTTATTTTCATCCACATGATCTTGGATTCAATGGTTGTGTGTTGTATTCCTATGTTTTAATATTTTTATTTAGGTTTAGATTTATTTATTATAATCAAACCATATTATAATAAAAATCCCTATATTGATTTCAATTAGTTCAAATATCCAGTGTTTGTCCTTTTTGGAACCTCAATTTGTGGTGGTTTTGTAGAAATAAGATTGAAGTTGTCATCTCAATTATCCTCCAGGATCTTGGGTTTAGAAATCACATAAGATAATTTATCCTATACAATATTTATGTTATGTTCTCCATTGAAATTATCTTATGCATATTGAATTATTATATAGATAATTTCTTTGAAATACATAGTGATAATGAAAATTCTTTTATCCAACTCAATTTATCTTATACCTATTCTATTTTCATCATCTCCCTTAGTTAAATTAATTTATCTTAGATTTATATATATTCTATTATACATCCAATTATCATATACCCAATTATATAATGCAAGCTATAAAAAATTATCATACAACTGTTACCAAAGATGAAAAATAAACATACTAAAAATAAACTATCAAACATTTAAAATTATATAATGAAAACTTTGTATGTCAAGTTAAATTAGAATAAAAATTAATTATTTATATTTATAAAACTAATAACATTAGGATTAAATTTTTTGATTCAAATATTTAAAAATAACTAATTAATTATTTAATTAACACAAATAATGAATGAGTTAAATTGAAGACAAAATTTCAATTAAATACATTAGTAAATAAAATTTTTTAAAAACTAATTATATTTATATTAATTAATTAATTAATTATTAACAAAAACAATGAAAATTTTACTTATTTAAATGAATATACAAATAAACCTTAAAAAAGAAGAATTATAATTTGAAAAGAAAATTAAGAAATATATTAAAATAAAATAATTTAAAGATAGAAAAACTAATTATTTAACCTCAAAATACATATAACCAACATAATTTATAATAATTATTGTTTTAAAAAAATAACCATTATATTATAAATAATCATTAAAAGTATACATTCATCCAAAAATTACAGAAAATACCCGCAAAAGGATTTGGGAAAAATAAAATTAATACCACATATAATTGCCTGATACTAAAAAATTTCATTTTCTCAAGAATATACATAGACGAATTTAGTGGAAAATAATAGATCTCATGGGCGAAAAATCTAGAATTACACAAAGAATTGTGTTTTATATAAATTTTCCCCAAAAGACCCTATCAAATTAAAAATGTTAATTCCACATTAAAATTAAACAAATTAAGTGAAAATATGATTTCCTATTTTAAATAATTTATTAATATTGAATATCATTAAAAAAAATTGACATTGATAAATTTGAATCCAACTAAAAGTCCAATAATCTATTTAACAGTAGGTGATATAACTCATATAATAAAAAATTATGATAAATATACACTCTGTTTGGATGAGAATGTTTAATAATTATATGAAGAATAAATAATCCATTTAAAATCTTACAAATTAAGGGATTAAAGAATATATACTTAAACTGGATTTGGATTTTTAATTCATAATCTATTTAGATACATACCTTTTTAGTTTAATTCTAATTAAAAAATTAAAAACTAATGGAATCTCTAAAATAGTAACCAAAATTTTTCATGGAATAATTTTTTTTTCAAAATTGAAATAAAAATTATGCGCTTAGTTAAATCCATAGATTAATAGAGATTAAACACATCAAAGTTGAATCATAATCATTAATTATATTCAAAAAACACCAATTTGGAAATGAAGCTAAAATATTTAAAAACAACCAATTTTGAAATTTTTTGTAGGGACTCTGATAGGATTTTCATTTAATCACAGTTTAGATAATTAATAAGACACTATCCCACACACAAACCCCAAATAGGTCATCACAATATAATTAAACATGAAAGAAAACAAATAAAAAAAATTATGTTCAAAATGTATTTTTAATTATGTAGTAGAATTACACATTTAAAGGGTTATAGAAATTTAAAAAACTTGTTTTCCATAAAAAACCATCAATGTTATAAAAATATCTTCATGTACATACATTAATTCCATTCGAAACATCATAAAAAATTTTCGCAAAATTTAAAAATATATCATGTCTAACAAGTGTATCTCCATGAATGCATAGTTTTAATCAAATTTGAAATTTTCATAGATTAACGAAAATGTCAAGGTGTTAAAAATTATTTCATTTAATTGAAAGAAAAATTAAACATAACAAATTATTTAATTTAATAACTAATAAATTGAGATTAAAAATTCCATTATGATAATAAATCATACATGTAGTTATCACACAATTAATTTCATGTAATATAGTGAAATCTGTAAGAAAAATTCATGTAATGAAAAATAAAAAAACACCCTCATAAAAAATCGTTATCCTTTCATGTTTATTCAAATGAACTCCCCATGCAGGACTTAATTGATGTGACATGGATAGATGTTTACAAACAACCAAACGATGAAAATATCAACATTATATTCAAGAATTAATATTTAAGAATGTCATTATCTAGATAAATTGTTTTGGTAAGTGAATCAAGTATTATCGGGCTTGTAGCTCTACTATGAATGGAAGAAAAGATAGATTGTTATCTAACGAAACTATGTGCCTCCTCTAAGTCCAATGAATTACTTTACCAAAATTTTAAAATCAATGAAAATGAGATGCATTTTCAATGAATAATAGAAATATTGAGAACCATGAAGACAACATGAAATTATTTTTATTGAGAAAAAATAAAAAAAAATGAACCATGGGTTGAAACCCATAATGCATTGATTTTTAATTCATTAATTAGACAGAGTGATTTTAATAATTTCTAGGACGGACATGATATCCAATCCCTTTGATGACCACTTAATATGATGTTAAACTCTCATACCATTGACCGACAATTGTCTATTTTTCAATCCAATTAATTCTAAATCTCCCTTTAAAAACACCCAAAGGATAGTGAAGGGCCCACCCCAATTGGTTTTGACCTTTCATATAAAATGATTCAATCATGATTTATAAAATGGTACCCCATGGCCAACCTTTGCATGACAATTTGGAATTATGGAGTCATGAAAAGATTATGATCCATATTTATAAATTTAGGAATTCTAATTATACTCTCTTTGAATTTATTCTAGCTGACTTAACTCTAATATACTCTTCTCTATAGTAGAATTGAAATAATAATTGAGGGATTTAACTACCCCATGTGATTTCTTGGTCGGATATACATGAAAATGGTATGTTTTACTGAAAATATGTCTATATGGGGACATCCTAATGGGAGTTTTATAAAAAGTCATGCAGGCTCACAATACCTCATCCAATATTAAATTGCAACCCTTTCTTAAAATAATCACCATTTTCTCCTAAATCTATTTAAATTAACTCTTTTATATTTTTTATTCACACTAGATTGTGAGTGATAGGTGGTACCAGTTTTATAAATACAACTAGATTTTTCCATTAATGATTTGAATGTAATTTTCTTAAAATGTGTACCATTATATGTGAAAAAATAATTTAACACACTAAAATTTGTAGAAAATATGCTTGATGAAATTTAGAATAATAATAACATGTTTTTTCAGAGAGCTATAGACTCAACCCACGTAATGATGTAGTCTATAGAAACAATTAAGTACTCATTACCATAATAATTTGAAAATAGCCCCCTAAAATCGGACCCACATATAAAATATTTAGTTTTAAAATCACTTTATGTGAAAACTCTAATTTTCTCCCTACATTTCTAGTCCTTTGAATTTTATTACAACATATAACTAGACTTCATACATCCATAAATAGGTTATAGCAGTAAAAGCATGATTTTTCGACCATATAGTCGGTCCTATGTCCTCCATGGTTCCCACCCTATAAAAAACGGTGACAAATATCTTGAAAAAAATCATTTATTACTTAGGAAGAAAACACATAAGTATTCTATTCGAAAACCACTAAAAAATAAGAGAATCACCCCAAAAATATTCTTTAAGATCATTAATTAAATTCTTACATTGAATTTTTAAATGTTCTTTTAGCACGAAGTATATATTTAAGATGTTGGAAAATTCATAAAACCCGGATTATTATTTCACTAATAAAGAAAAAACTATTTTTTACGATAGATGTATTGAAATATTTTGGATTCCAAATTCAAATTAGTGCTTTGGGTAACATATAAAAGTATTCATATAAAAAGTTTCCAATACTATAATTATATCTAGTATCATAATCAAATTCTTACAAAATAAAGTTCACCTCATATGACTCATTTTTGAATCATTTTTAGCCGAATGATTTTATTAAATGAATGACATGTGAATATTATAAATTCTAAACTTATGAGGTATTGCCTAATCTTTTATAAGGAAAAAATGACTGAAAATAAATCTTTTTCAGTAGTAGAATTTTTTTTATGGGCATTATCCTGAAATTTTTTGAAATTATAAATGACATGTAATATCATCTATTTTATTTATCCTAAAAATTCTTCTGCCTCCCAATCACATGCATCAAGGATAATCATGAATGAAAGTTTCTAATTAGGGGATGCAATTATTGGATAATATTTGCTTTTCCTTTGGAAGACTACATAATTTTTTTTATCTTTCTATCAAACAAAAAATGTATATCCTTGACTAATAGAGAACAATTTAGTTTGGAAATTTTAGAAAAGTATTTAATGAATCTATGGTAAAAGATAGATTTTCCTATGAAACTTTTAATTTCTATTACTTTTTGAAGAGAATGATTTTTTTGAATCACTTAAATATTATGTTTTTATACTTCTATCTAACTATTAGAATCATTATGGACAAAGAAATTTTTTTTTGTTACCATAAAATGAAATTTTTACCTATGTAAAACTAGGTTGGTGACCTCACACCTTTGAAATGTTTTTTTACTAATTTTAAAAAAATACTACAAAATTATAACAAAAATATTAAATTCAAAAATAAAAACTTATATAATTATCTAAATCATATTATAAAATATTACCACCATACACCTCTGAAAGGTGGTAGGATCAGTACATAGGCCAAAGGGAATTCACATGTAGTAAAATGTAACAAATGGACTAGTGAACATGGTTTTCTCCAGGTCTTTTAAGGCTATTAGGATCAATATGTAACTATAATATCCATTTATAAAATAAAAAAAATCATTTTTGGTCAACCATTCATGAATCTAATCTATAAATGGCATTGAAAAATTATCTTTTGTAGTTATAGAGTAATTATTTTGATAATCTATATAGACTCTCCACATGGTATCTTTCCTAACTTGTTTTTTTGTTTTTATCATTCTTACCACTATGACCCCCCTTCCCACATAGGGACTACTTTTAACATAATTAACTTGTAACTGTTAAAATATGAAAACTATTTCAGTATGAAGTAGCTTAATTACATCCTCTCTAACGAAATCATTCACATATGTATTTAATATTATTTTTACTTTGACTATTGGTTTTTAATTAGGATCTACTATAATTTTATGCAAGAATAAATAAGTAGTTCATCCCTTAGAATCAGTTATGGAACATCCAATAATAGACTTGAACTTCCATAAAATAGATAGAAAACTCACCTCTTGACTAACAACTCACTGATTCGAGATTTGGACGTAAAAGTTATAAATTTCACCTAAAAGAGTATTTGAGATGATAAAGAAGATGGTTTAGCTCTAATGTGGATGTTTCTTGATGGATGTTGGGCCTAGGTTGTCCAACGTCCTTGATATAATTCTAAAAATATGAGTGAGATCTAATGAAACCCTTATCCTTATTACTTTCTAGATTAAAATAATAATCAGAATAAATTCATAGTTTTTATTTTAAAATGTTTTATAAAACAAATTTTTAATGATTTTCCATAATCAATCCCTTATATGAATCAATTCACTATACGTTTTTATATAAAAAAATTCCCTTTCTTGTCTTTTCTCATTTGGTGTTACTACTCACTTCATCAACCATTTTGGAAAAGTATTACTCTTCTTCTTAATAAAAAGGTTCTTCCAATTCAGCAAGATTATATCTCAAAAAATTCCATATTATAGTAAATCATTTTAATTTCCAACTACATTTAACTCTTCACTCTAGTCTCTCTAATTAAAAATCCATTTTCCATTAGTAGCATCTATTAACACTCCTCTAGTGGAAGGAAGGGGATACCAAGAATTATAGGTACTTGTTTTTTGTAATCTATATCAATAATAAGAAATTCATCTAGTAAAACTACATTCCCATCCACTATTACCAAATCATAAACACTTCTTATTGGGTAGGTGATGGTGAAATCATCCAATTAAAAGAAAATAATGGCGGGAAATAGATCTCATAATCTCATCCGCATAAATATTGAGTAAGGAAAAATATTGATACAAGATCAAAGGTCAAAAAATTAGTTAACCAATCCACTATATCCAAAATTATATGGGATAAAAAAATAACTAGATATTTTAGTTTAGGAGGGTTCATATTCTAAAATATTACACTAGGATCATCATTTAAAATGATAATGGAAAAAACCTAATGTGTTTTATTGTTTGAATATTTTTTAATAATATTTAGATATGAATGAATCTAAAATAAAACTTTTAAAATTGTATATTAAGGTGAATAATATTAAACAACTCATTAAATTTTATAAGTATAGGTTCATTATAATTTTTTTAATATGTCTAAGAAAATTAATATTTGGTTCCCCATTTCAAAAAAAATTGAATAAATTTACGTTTTCTTAAAATTTTATTTCTATTTATTTCTCACTATTTTCAACTATTTATAATATATCTCAATACAAGGAATATAATGTTGAATAAAAATTTAAGTGGGTTTTTCTAGATTTCTAGTATTAGAGATTTAATTATTTTGGTTATCATTTTCTTCCATAAAATTAGTTTCAAATGATTTAGGATTCCTAAGGGATTCATTTTTTGTATGAAGACTACTACTATTAGTGATATCCATGAAACTATCCATAACATTGAATTCTGCGATGCTTGGTAATTTTAATTTCTATCTATAACTTGTTCCCCTAGCAAGATGGCCTATTTGAGTTTCTAGATTTCGTATTTGAGCATCAGTTTTAATTTTATCTGGATCATAATGGTTTTTTTATTAAATTGAGTCATGAAATTTTAACCTCATGAATCCATTTTATTAATAATTTTCTATGGACTATAAAATAATTTTCCCTAAAATTCTCATTGAGAATTATAAAATCTTGCTATTTTTTGTTTTGGTATGGCTTACTAGGCAGCTGTTAGAAACTAAGGGGAAAATAGGTCTGAAAACCCAGTTCTCCTTTCAGGAATTGTTGGGATGATTTCTATGTTTGTGATAATAGTTATTTAAAAAACAACCATCATTTCGATGAGATCTCGGTACATAACTAGAATAGTTGGTTTTATAATGTTGTTGGAAAGGCATGTCAATGTTAGGGAGTCTTGATTTGGAATGGTCGTACATGCCATAGTCATACCCCTTCTACCTTTGTGAGGATTTCTCATTTTCAATATAATACCAATTAGTTTTGAATTCAACTTGTGGAAAATGATTATTCTATTTTAAAACTAAGTTTCTTCTCATATAATGCATATGTTGATAATTCTATGAATGATTATTGACTATTTTCATAAGTTCATATGTAGTTTTATTACAAAAATTTCTACCAGAAGCTTGATCAAATAAGGTGTGATGATATGGAGTGAGGCTATTGTAAATGGTTTCTATAAGGAACTATTGATTACATTGGTGGTTTGGAGATTTTTTAAGTATACCGTGAAATATTTCCAATTCCTCATCAAAAAAACCCACCCAAATCATTTATGAATCTAGTGATCTTATGATTAATTTTAGTAGTCATCATTTTCTGATAAAATTTAATTAAAAAGGAAATAAATAGTTCATCCTAGTTAACAAAAACATTATCATATAACTATTAAAAACATGACGTGTAATTTCTATTTAAGGAAACAAGGGAATTATATATGTTTAATGTCTTCACCACTTAATACACATAAAGAAAAGTACGTTATCACATATAAAAAATATCAAATGATGTATAAAGAGTCTTTATTAGTAATCCCATTATATGATGGATACATAGAAATATAAGATTGTTTGATCTCATAGTTTCATTTCCTAGGGGTGTACATTATACATGATGGATTAATAGAAATGTTTAGTGCCTAAAAATACCAATGTAATAATCTCTTAGCTAACTAATTCCATATAAACAAAGGATTTATATTTTCTTTTTGATTTTTATTTATATTTCCAGTATTTTAATCTATATTTTTCATATTTTGCTGTTTATTTTTGAACGATGTTGATTCCTGAAATTATAGGTTTTAATTATTTTGGACTTTGATATTGTGTGTGTCAACATGTAGATTAATAATTTTCTTAAAAAATTATCAGTTTTTTAAATTTTATGTATTTAAGCTGATTTTTAAAAGTATTTCTTTAAAATTTGATTTTATATTTATTTTTTAAAATTTTTCTTGATGGTTTTTTTATATATTTATGTATTGGTCACACATTCCTTCCCCGAAAATGGTTACCAAATATTATAGTGTAATATTTCGACTACATAAAAATTACTTATTTTTACCCATTTAAAACTACTTTAGCTTTTATAAAGGTAAACGAACAAAAGAGATAGAATTAGTGGGTGGAGTAAACAATAAAAATTTAAAAACTAAATGAACTCAAAAAAATAAAATAAAATTGATGTTTGGATAGGTAATAGGTTAAAGGAAAATGATTATATAGAACTCGATTGGACAGTTTAATAATTATGTTATTCATGTAAAAAATATCAATGAAACAAAAAATTGAAGAGATTTACTAGCCTTTTCATCTTGTCCAGTTTTTACTGAAATAAAACCAAAATTTTTCAACTATAAAATTAATCATTCATGAAGTGATTAAATTTGTTTTCATTAAAATTAATTTTTCAATTAATCATATTTTTCTATTTTTATAGGAAAAATATTATCAATATATAAGAAAAGAATAATCAATTTGGATTGAAATTAATCCAAAAAATAAATTATTTTGAAGGAATGAATTTTTTTTGAAACACATCAAGGAATAAATCATGAGAAAAGTAATACAAGATAAAAGATAAACTCATAAATAATAAAAAATTTACTAATAAATGTTGTACATCTAAAATGTTTATCCAGAAATCATAATAAAAATTTCAATTTCAGGAGAACTAAAAACAGTTATTATAGGATGAAACTGAAAGAAGAAATGAAATCTTCTCTATCAAGGATCTATTCCTCCATCTCAAGATACTATTATTTCTACCTACTTCTCATATTAAATCCTTTACTCCCATATATATATATATAAATATTTTTGTGTTTTTCAAAAAATATTAGAGTCTCTGCCTTTTTTTGCAACCTCTTTTTGTAAGGTTGAACCCACCAACTTAACTATCTTCCTAGGATTACCATTCAATCATTACTGGAAGTGTTTTTTTATTCCCCTCTATCACCACCACAGTTATTTATATAAAAATATTCATCCAAGTATATGACCAATACTACTTTTTATCTTTTTTTTCTCTCTTTATTACACTAATTTAAATAAAAAAGAATTTAATTCTATAAAAAAACTCATACAATACTCAGCCTTCACCTCACCAGTTATGGAATTTGATTTTAAACTTCACAATATCACTCGAATCCAACTTAGTATAATAAATGATCAAAAACATAACACGGAAATTTCTCTAAAGGAGACACAATAAAATTGGAAGGCATCCAAGTCCCATCCTCCAACATACCTGTTGACAGATTAAAATTACACAAATCATTGAAACAGAAAAAACCAGAATCATATTAATTTATCACCACCCCAACATCAAAATAATACACCCATTATACTCCATATAACCCAAAATCACATGTACTTGTTCTATTTGGGTTGACCTAAATCCAAAAATTATCATAGAGGATTCTACCCATCATCAGATTCACTGCCTACTTTGAGAAATCATAGAATGGGTTCATCAGAAATCTGAATATCATCAATCTTCCTCAACCAGTGTTCTTTAAAATACACAAACAATTTCATCATGATTTCTCAATTGAACTAAATAATCTTGGGAAAATTTTATTTGAATTGAACTCTCCCTTTGATTTTTTGACTCCCTCTATAAGAGATGAATTTAATTCATCCATATTTTCTTCTTCATGAAGGACCACATCTTTATTTATCTTCATTGTTGAAAATAAATCAGATCATGTAGTTTAAATGTGGTAATGTATCAAAACATTATTAGTTATCGATCATTGAATATTTTGACGTCGGCCTTCATAAAATAGTGTACCCAGTTTTGGCTTCCTCAAGCCTCAACTATTAGAACTACAACAAAGATAGTGACTTGGCTTCAAAAAATACATCAGCCTCATCACTCAAACTCAATTCAACACCAAAACTCTAATAAATATTTTTGGTGGCATGAGTGGCATTGTGAATTCATTCGTAGATCTAGAAGAATAAACATGGAACTCTTCATCAGTTTTGGCTCAAAAAATCCTTGTTCAAAATATATAGACCATCACTTATGCGTATCCTACTAGCCCCGGTCATCCACAACTCAAGAGAATCATAAATATATGATTTAATTTCCTTTACAATAAGATTCAATAATTTAGTAGGGGAATCAAAAATAGTAGTTAAATTTCATATTCTTGATCCTAGTTCAAGTTCTTTCCCTTTATCTAGATCTCCATTAAAGAACACTAATTCAATTTCATTGATTATTTCTCAATTTTAGTGGTTGAGAATTATCTTTCTTAGTTTGAATAGTCTTCTTGAAGCTCATATTTCATTGTGATTATAAAAAAAATATGATGTAACATCTCTATATTGATTGTAATATGTTAATCGATCAGTGCTTATCCAATATAGGACATCGATTTGTGATGGTTTGCGTGAAACATGTTCAGGATTGTGATTTCAATTTTTCTCCAAGAGATATGGTTCAGACATTACATAAGATAAATTATCCTAAATGTTATTTATGTCATGGGATACTTGAAAATTCTCTTACACACATTGAATTATCCTAATGAGAATTTTTTTTAACAAAAAATGGGATAACAAAAATTCACTTATCCAAACTGAATTTATCTTACACCAATTCTATTTGGCATAACCCCTTAATTAAATTCATTCATCTTAGATTGATCATATAAGAAATTAAATTATCCAAACTGAATATATCTTACACCAATTTTATTTCTAATAGATCCCTTAATTTAACATTAATTATCTTACACTACTAGAGATTATATTACATAGACCACTATCAGATACCCAATTATATAATGGAAGGTGGAATCAATTATAATATTGATTTAGTCGCAAAAGAAAAAATCACCAGATTAAAATTCAATTATTAGAGGTAAAATATTATATAATTAAAATGAAGTAGATCAAATTAAATTTAAAAACAAATTAATTATTGTGAATTGTATAATAAATAGAATTAAGATTAAAAAGTTAGATGCCAAATATTTAAAAATAACTATCTATTTTAATAATTAATAAAAAACAATGAAATAATTAAAAGGAAGATGACATTTAAATTACATGAATAATTTAAAAAATATTTTTTAAAAAAATTAAATATATATTAATTAATTATTAATAAATATGAAAATATTATTAAATAAACTAACAAAAGAGTTACCCTTAAAAATAATAATTATTTAAAAAAATGAAATAGATTAAAATAAAATATTTTAATGATCAACAATTGAATATTTTAATCTTGAAAACACATATAACATACATAATTTCAAATAATTATTTAAAAAGCCTGTGATATTTTAAATATTCAATAATTGTATAAATTAAGAAAAAATTATAGAAAATCCCTTGAAATATATGTGGAAAAACCAATGAATTTAATTCTACGACACATAATCATATGGTCAAAACATTTTGAATAGTTTTAAATAGATATTGATTCACTCGTTAAGTTAAGAACATGAAATAAAGACCTTGTATAAACATATGGGCAAGAAATCAGGTCCAAATAAGAAATTCTGGATATAAAATTTGGTCCACACATAATTTTATTTACAATAATGCATGCCCATTCATGGCCTTATGAACATGCATGTAGGTCCATTTATAAGCTTATAGATGTAATGGCCCGGTCCCTCCTGGTCCATTACTTTTCCAAATTTCCAGTGTTTGGGGAATATTGGGACCATCAGTGACTCGTTTAGTAGTTTTCCAAAAACTCAGTTCCCCTAAAATGGTTGCACTAGTCACGGTGGCACCATGATAGTGTAACCATAATGGTCACACCTCCACAGCCGCACCGTAGAAAATCACACCATCATGGGTGCACATCGAAATGTTGTAACCGTTTATTGTGTTCCATTGAACCAGTGGCACCGTTACGATCTCAATATCACTATCGCACACCAAAACAGTCACAATTGAAAAATGTCCCTATACCCACATTTTGAGACCACTGTTATAGCCCATGAAACCATGGGTATAGGTTATACCCGCAGTTTAATGAACTGTAGGTTCCTAAGGCATCAGGATTGCCCTATACCCACGGTTTTGCAGAAATTGTGGTTATCACCCACTAAAATTTCATATTACCCATGGTACTGGTAAACTGTGGTTATAAATATATACCCATAGTTTATAGAACTGTGGGTATACATTTTTACATCACAAACTATATACCCATGGTTAAGAAAACCATGGGTAGTTTTCTTCATTGCACATATACCCATAGTTCGTGTAACTGTGAGTTTAGATAGTTTTACAATAGTAAATATACCCACAGTTTAATAAACTATGGGTATAGATTGTTTTCATAGAAATAGCAGTTTTTCACCATTGTTTCACCTTTCTACTGAAAACCAGAATGCAAAACACTATGAAATAATTGAACCTCTATGAATCAACACCCCTCCCTCTTTCGCACCCCCACTCTCCCACTAGAAAAAATCCCCTTTCACCCCATACACACCCCTCCCCCTAGAAACCCCTCAGGACACCCCATGGACACCCCCTCCCCCTAGACACCCCCTTCACACCTCCCACTAGACACCACCAAGGAAACCCCCCTAGACACCCCCACTTGACCTCCCCCCCCTGGACACCACCCCTTTGAAACCCACCCCACCCCACTAGACCCCCCTAAACACCCCCCACTAGACCCCTGCTGGACACTCCCGCTGGACACCCCCACTGGACACTCCCACTAGACACCCCCCTGGACACCCCCACTGGACACCCCATAGAAAACCCCCCTCTACACCCCTGCTTGGAAACCTCCATGGGAACCCCCTTGGCCCCCCTAACCACCCCAGTGGACCCCCACTGGAACCCCCATTGACACCCCCTTGGATACCCCCACTAGTCCCCATATGAACCCCCTTGGACACCCCCCACTGGACCCCCTGGACACCCTCACTAGACACCCCCAGGACACCCCCTACTAGACACCCCCTGGACACCCCCTAGATACAATCCCCATTAGACCCCCTGTATCCCCCACTGGACCCCCACTAGACCCCCTAGACATCCCCTGGACACCCCCTCCTCCCCTAGACAGCCCCTGGACACCCCCTACCATTGACACCCCCTGGAAACCCCTCCCCCCATAGTCACCCAGTGGACAACCCCATCCCCTTTCACCCCCACATCCCCTGCCCACTTCACCCCCACTACCCACTACCCCCTTCACCCCAAAACCCCCCAACATTCACCCCCCTCACACCCCACTCCTCCTGAACCCATCCCTTCTCCTCCGGAACCCAGCCCCACCCCCCCCCCCCCCATGAAACCACTTTAAAACAATGAAAACCAGATTGAAAAAACATTGGAACCACAATGCATTGTTTTCACATATTAAAACATTATCAGAGATGGCCACTATCCACGACCCATCTCGATCATCTAGAAATTCTACATCAACAAGTTGTGTCATTACATCATCTCTCGATGCCCAGTTGTTTTCATTCCCATCCTCTTAACTACTTCTTGATGCCAACAATTCAATAAAATTGTTAACACTCACCTTTAATTTTTGAGTCCCCTTAACACGATGAACCAGGTCTGTGCCCACTGAGCTCTCTAACTTATCTATCATGGGAGTCTCAAAAGATGAAACCCCATGACTATCCCTGGAAGAAGTATAATCACTAGTATAATGCTTGTAAGACATGTGTGTAGCCTTCCCAACCAATTATAAATTTAAATAAGGGGTTAAGGAAATGTAATCTTTGTTGTGTACACACTTAACAAGATTAGAGTTATGGGTCTGCAAAGCAGGTGATCCAAGAACTAGGCTAGCAGTTGTACTAGTTAGTGGTGGATTGGATCCCCCAAGTCCATCAGAGCTCTTCATGGTTTAAGAAATCATATCCAACAAAATATGAGCATTGAATAAGTCAAAACTCAATGGTTTTATAGTTGGACACACACTGTCCATATGGGAAGTACTTGTAGGAATATTTGAAAAAGTGTGAACCAAGGCCAGATTAGAATTACCTCCCTGTACAGAACAACATTCCATCATAGGTACTAATTGCACACTTCAAACAACAACTATAGGAGGTTGAGATTCACTAACTGTCTTATTGGAATCCTTAGAAGACAAAGCAATACTAGAAACATATTTCTCAAAATTAGGGATAGAGAAGTGAGAAACCAAGTTGCAAGGTTTACTATAGGATTTCCCAAAAGTGGCAGCCATCCATCCAATAGCCTGAAAGCCTTCAAATTATTTATTTTTAACATAACCTCCTTTTAAGGGATGAAGGGGGAAACCCAAACAGACTTCAAGGACATAGGACAATCACGACCCGAAGGTCAGGAGATACAACCCAACCTGACAACATGAAGTTACCCTTCACCAGCATTTGAACATGAAAAGCCATCCACCATCACATCACTGAATAGCATGCCATTGTCCTGTGTCAAAGAACAGGCCCGATCCGATGGTTGACGCCGTACCCTATCAACTTCCAAATCCATAAAGTGCTGCAAAGATGAAAGAAAAGCTCTGAAACCTCCTCAAGGACTTGTACCATGAGGTCAGACTTGAGTGAATCTCCATTCTGACGGACCACATAAAAACAATTTTGGTCAAAACATATTCAGAAGTGAAAAGAGAACACAATGTGAAATCCAACCGCAAGAACACCATGACAAAAAAAAAATCAAAACCTGCAGAATAAAAACTACAACCTCAATCTGAAAAAACCCGTAGTCAAACCTGGACCAAAACCTCCCCCATCCGAGCCGTTCTGAATACGAATAAAAACCACCCTTATGAAACAGCAGACGAGCCGAGGCGCAGCAGCTCCATCACAAGTTCAAAAAATATGACCCTTGATAGAGAATCATTAAATGAAATTACATCATAGGATGGATGAAACTCCTATACAATATCATCCCATAAGATAGTATTTTTTATGTTATCTTGAATATGAGGAATAAAATGACTAAACTATCTATCAGAGGGAATTATTCGAGAATAGGATCATCCAAAGGGAGGGATTTTTTCAACCAAGGCTTAATTTGTTGTATTTGTGAAAAATATATGATGTATGTATGAGGTATGTTTGATGAAAGAGGCTTGGGATTTTTCAAGAATAATGTAATGAAGATCTATTTCCTGAAAATGTATTGAAAATATATATATGAAGAGTGAATTCGATGTGTTAACTTAAAGAAGATGTCATGGAAGAGGATCGAGGGTGAAGGTATTCGTGGAAGATTTTCATAATGAAATGACATTAATGATTTGGAGATATTGATATGTGTGTGGATCATGAATCAAAGTTGATACAGGTTGAAAATTGGATGTGGATCATGTTCACTGGTTGAATTAAATAGGTGGATGATATATTAATGATGAAATTGATCTTAATATCTAAAATATGGAATTGATTTAAAATATATGAATGCTTGAGCAATTTTTAACTAGTTTAGTTGGCTGAGGTTACACAACTTTTAAAAAGAGATAATTAATATTATTGCACAGGGAGTTAGAAGCTTCCATGAAGCTGTTATAGAATCAGAACTATGGATGTATGTTTGGACAAGCAGGATAATAGGAAGTGTTCTTGAGGAAAAACGTTAATCATGTGAATGAAACACTTTAATGGTTCATATGGTTTCATGAATTATGTTTTTGGGTCTCATGCCAGCGTTGTTTTGAATTAAGATTTTTTATAATATAGATTTCATTATTTTCAGAGTCTTAAATAATGAATACAACATTGCAATATTCGAGATTTGATTTTAAGGAATGTTTTTAATGATGAATCAGTAGTCGAGGTTATTAAATGAATATTATTAAATAAATATTCAAATGTCAATATTCTTAGGAGTTATAAAGGTGATATTGAATGTCGATATTATAAGATTTCAGTAGATCACATATTTGACAATGATTAAGGATTTCACGCCTATAAAACCGGAGTATAAAGAAGAAAAATATGAAACTGTCTTTTATATGTGTTATGTGGCACTCCCTTTTTTGTCTCAGATAAGGGATAAATCACTCTACTTCTGGGAGCGATATGTTTGAATGTTGATAGTCTTACAAGGGGAATTTTTTTTACTGTAGAGATTGACAAGTTAATCCAGAGAACCGAATTATCATGAGGCATTTACCTGTCCTATTACAAATGAGTGGAATTACCTAGAAAAACAAAACTATGTGGGGTGGCTCTAAGAATTAACAAAATATTCATAGAAGAACCGGTAGGATGATTCACCATGTTCCTAACATTTCATCAGAGAACAAAGGTAGCTTCAGTCAACCTCATGTATATTTTTTGGGGACATTATCTTATTTAGGGTTGGGGGAACTCCACTTAGGGTATGTGATAAGGGAATTACTACCTTTCCTCTTGTTCCATTCTTCTAACAAGTCCTAAACCCTTCCATTAGGTCAATGAAGGTTTTACTTGGAATTTCAAACAAAACACTCTAGTGTATGAAAGATTTTTTTGGCATGAAGGTTTTTCTATAGTTGCATTGGGATGGAGTGTAATTATCAAATCCAACAATGTAAAATAGCTCATGATCTGACATTACATTATCAAAATGGTTAATAAAGTCAATTTCCATTTATTAATCCCAACAAATTATAATTTCAACCCTGTTATACCGATAAAATTTTCAGAATCAATATATATTTCATAGTCTCCCATATATGATCATTATAAATTCAAATTTCCTTGATCCCTATTCCTAGGAATTCACAATTCATTCATAGATATTCTCAATCCCTTCCTAATAATCCTTGTTTCTTAGGCCTTCCCATGGTTCAGGAACAAACTCTGATATAGAAATACTTGGATTGACTGAGGTTGATGGGCTACGCCCACGTGCAGGAAGAAGTGTTTGAGCATCAAGGAATCACCACTCAGGAATTATTTCCCCTACAAAAATGTAATTAATATAGAAATATGGAATAAATAAAATCTCGTTAGGACCCATACATATGTAGGACATTCATTCCAAAGGAAAATAAAATAAATCAAAGAAATATAGTAAAATCATTAAAAAATGAAACACACTATTAATCCCTCAATAACCCTGATCTCCCACCCTTACAAAAAAACTGCATAGCTGCCTAAACATCCCTTATGGCCCCATTCACAGAATATAAGTACCCTCCATCTGTAAAAATTAGTAAAAGTCCTAAGTGGCCTATGCAATAATGAAAAATAAAAACTCAACTACAACATACTTGTCTCCTGTGATTAAACAAGTCACCACCCAACATATAAGACGCACAACACCTCATGGGTCCAATCATGTTCCTGCAAGAAAGGGGGAAACAGATCCAAGTTTCAAAATGGTATTTTCAAATTGTAGAGTCCTATTAATTAAGAATCACTTTTCTTATTAATGGTATATAATCATTTTGTCTTGAGTTACAACTTAGTTTGGATTTTTTTGATACAATCTTGTTTGAGACATTTTCATTAGATTTATTTTATATTGTTTCTATTTATATTAGCTTGGACAATTTCATTCATTTGGGTTCTAATCGACTCAATTTGATTACATTTGGTTCATATCAGTTAGGTTTTTTTCATGTCAATTGCTGTCATATTGGTTAGAATTCCTTATATTTGGACCAATTTGATTCATCATTTGTAATATCAAATTAGGTCATGTTAGATAAGTTTGACATGGTCCTATTTAGTTTCATTGAATTTTTTTCTCTTTGAATTTTATTTTTTGGATTTTGATAATTCAGATCTATTGTGGTTGTTCTGATTTACATTTATTCCAGTAAGTTTCAGTTATTTTGTGATTGTTTTTCTAAACATGTTTCATTACAGTTTTTATTTGGGTTTATTCTATCCATTACGGATCAAGTTATTTTTATTCCATTTTGATTCAATTCAATGTTTTTTGGTTCTACTCGGTTCATGTCAGTTTAGTATAGTTTTATGCATGTCAGTTCTATTTGGATAGGTACAAGTATGGTTTGTTTGGTTTGGTTTTTTCATGGTAATTACATCACAAACAATAATCTATTTTAGAGAACATCTAATATATTATTTATTACTAAAAACGAATATCAATAATTGTCAAGGATTTTTAACAATCAAAATCACCCTTTGACATATATATATATATATATATAATATCATAGGCATACAATTATCAAGATACATGAACAATATGAAATAATCACCTAAAAAATCCTAGTGAGTCATAATGTGTCCTATGCATTTTTAATCCAAAATGTCAAGATCACATATCGAGAACATATGTGATCTTGTATACTTCAAAAACCTTCTTTATTAACATAAAAATTAAAAAACCAAATTCTATCACTAAATAAACTCAATTATATAATATTTACAGTCAAAGAATAACTAATACCCAAGAGAAACCAATGCAATCAATTTCCAATATACAAAACCAAAATTCCACTAGCCTAAAAAACCAAATAATTACAATAGAGTATCCCAAAATTTCACCCTAAAATCTAGATAAACTTAGGACACAACATATCTTAGTAATATTCCATGAAAATAGAGAATAATGGGTTGCAACACACCCACATCATCCTCCTTTATATAAGATAATAGACATCCCCTTTGTCCAAGATTAATTCCACATTGCTCAGGTGGGATTCACCTAAAAATATTTAATTCATTAACATAGATTAAAAGAAAGGAAAAAAGAAAGGGTAGAGGAGAATTGTAATTTTTTATGAGGTCGGGAGGTAGAGGTCGGGAGGCCACAGAGGTGGGGTATGAGGTGGAGGTGGGGGCAGAGGCGGGGGGAAGAGGCGGGGGTGGAGGAGGGCGCGGAGGAAGATGTGGAGGCCGAGGTAGGGGAGAGTGACAGAAGGTAACTTGTCATGTTGCAAATGACTCTATAACATTCCTACAAAGAAAAAAGGAATATATGAATAAGAATAACTATAAGAGAATGTTAAATTTTACATATTTTACTTTTAATAAAAGAGGTCCTGTACAACAAGACTATTGTGAAGAGTGAGAACATCTAGTTGTCTAGAAAGAAAAATGATGATACAATTAGGAAAAGAGGATTAAAGAATATCCCAATGATGAAGTTGGATGTATAGAAGATATATGTAGAGAGACATCTATCAACATTCTTGGTCTAATTAAAGATAAAGTACCCCTCCTTATCTCCTTTCATTTGATGTTCACTAACATGTGTGGAATTCAAAGAATCAAATATTAGGGAAGTTGGAAGAGGCTATCACTACTGTATAATAAGAGAATATTCTCAGCATTGATAACATTAGTGATAATGAAATATTTTCCGAGATATCATAAGTGTAAATTCTAGGACAGCAGGGTAGCAGTTATAAATCTGGTTGTAGGAACAAATGAGTCATTGAATGATAGAGTAGACAATCATGATGATCCTAATGGTGGAAAATTGAAGGAAATCATGGATTTATCTCAATATGTTATGGGGATTATTTTATGATCTCTCTACCTAATATCTAGATTTCATTAATTCATTGTAACATTACTGTATAATGTTTATAAGGATGCTGTAGTACATACCTCTAAATCTCTATACCATGAATCATGTTTAGAATCTATATAAGTTACATTTGTTACACTTTCTTCTATAAGTAAGGATTTTGTTTTCTACAATACTCTAAGGACTATTTCTTATGTGGAACTAATTACACCTACCACTGCTGTAACTATCCAAACTATACTAGAGTATGTTTTTATATTTTCTAATGGTCCTATGTCACCTCATCACAGGGTAGAAATACATGTTGAGTTAAAAAATTCAATCCATAGAATCAAAAACAATCAGGAATCTTTTTAAAAATATAGGTTCAAATTTCATGAAACATTATAGAAACAAAATGAATTAAAAAATGAAAACCTAAAGATTCATAGGAATCAAAGATGTTGAAGAAATTTTTTATAAATGAGTATCCATGCAATATTTCAATCATTCTGTGAGAAAATAAATTACATCATGTTCTGAAAAATACATGCCACCAGATATAATAATTTTTTTTGCATAAATTTTTTATGGATGTTTCATAGGAATCATAGATGATGAATCTAATAATCTCTCTATAAAGGAGTAAAAAATCATGACAAAACATATTTTGGGATGGAATGTCAATATTCACAATTAGATATCATGACATATTAATTGAAATGTTGCTGATAAAGAGAGTATAAACCCAAATTTCAGAAAGTAGGGTCATACATGTTATCCTTAAAATTATTGACCAATTTGATTAACATACTTGTGACTACTAACTCCATTTTCAAGAATTCATGCATAATTTTTTTACTCAAAAACCTACAATACAATCATCATTAACTCCAAATTGCAATAAGTGAGACATATTGAGTAAGACCGTAAGTAAAAACATATCAGAATCAAATATAAAAAGGCTTAAGAAATTGTTTATTTCTGGTCTTTCTCACTAACATACATTAAGATATGATATTTTACCAAAACTTTCAGCAGGGAAGCTAGCAACACCTGAAATGGCCACTGTAGACACCTTACCCAAATGTTTTTGTATAGGCACATATACCACTCTAATAGAGGAAATCATGCGACCAACAAAAACATATATTTGATATTAATATCTATGGTCCTTACAATCATTGATCCAAGGGAAATACCAATAATTGTCCATATAAACAATAGATCGGCTTATTATAGCCCATATAAGTTTTTTCGATGTGTAAAAGATAGTGTTTGGAGGTAAATATAGAAATTTTAGAAAAAATAACCAAAAAACCAAAAATAACTTGAAGGTAGAGATGGAGACAGTGGATGGGTGGTCGAGGTAGTGGAGGAGGCTAAGAGGCAGAGGTCCGGAGGCAGAGGCTGAGAGGTTGAGGTGGAGGCAGACACTGTGATGTCAAGGCAGAGGTGGAGTCCATGAGGTCGAGACAGAGGCAGATTCCAGGAGGTCGATGCAGAGGCAGAGGCTGGGAGTTCAAGGAGAAGGCAAAGAGGTCAAGGTCGAGTCAGAGGCGGGGATGGGAAGGGAGGCTGGAGCTCATAGCAGGGGATGCGGGCACGTCGAAGTGGCAGGGGAGAAGGATCCTGAGTGATGTGGGATATGTAAGGGAATGTACCCATGGTTTTTTAAACAACTGTGGGTATAGATCTGATGAGAAACTCTATACCCACGATTTAGAGAAACCATGGGTATAGAACTGTTGGTTTATATCCAATTTCCACTATGAATAATCAGCTATAATGAAATAACTTAACAATCATAAAATAGGGAGGATAAAATGGGAGATATATTTGAATGTTTTTGTGGGAACAACATTTTATAAAGGACATAAACAACTTGATCCTATATTAGTAGTGTTTTTTATTATATCCAAATAACAAAAGGTTGTAATATAAAATGCAATTATATACACATATCCTCACATATGTAATATAGATCAAAATACATTGCAAGAATGGGGATAGGTGGGAGGGGTTATTGCATTGTAGGCATGGGGATGGGACGAGGGAGGGGAATCATCCTGTAGGGCAGGGGTGCTATAGGTAGGTAGGGGGATAGGAGAATATTGGGTGGGTGGGGGTAGGCAGCTGTAAGAATTTCATGGTGGTGGGGGGAAGGGATAGGGGGGCTATTGCAGGCCGGGTGATGGGGGAACCTGTAGGCAGGGGGCAGGGTAGAGGGGCTCCTTGTAGGGAAGAGGGAAGTTGCATGCATGGAAGGGGGATAGGGGAGTGGGGCTGCAGGTAGTCAGGGGGAGGTAGTGGCAGGTAGTTCATGGGGTGTGGGTAGTGGAGGGGGGTAGGTAGTGTAGGGGGAGGGGAGGGGATCTACTATAGGCAAGGGGCTTATGGGTAGGGGGATGGAAGAAGGGGGCTGTGATAACCTGATTAATGTTATTGTATTGTAATTTTTTCCTTTCAGTGGTAGTGGAATAACAACTATTGAGGAATAAGTTCATATAATTGGTATAGTGACATCCGAGAACCAAAGATTGCTATTATTCATGACTTTGAGGATGATTGTATAATACTAGAGAGATCTATTAAACATATTTATATACCAATTAGAATACCAAATATATTCAAGGAGATATATACTCTCATGAAAGATTATTTTTACAAGGTTGATACCTTCTCACGACCAGTATAGGTGTTGAGTGTAATATGATACCTAATAAACCAATTTTAAAAACATTTCTACAAAATTAATAGAATATTTGTCTGAAACTAAATATAGACACAATAAGGATTTGATTTACACATAGGGGATAAACCTTATAAAAATCATTCATGTGGTTGTCTTAGGTTTATTTAACACTTCAGAAATGGCAGTGGTTGTTGGTATGTCATATATACTACATAGTCTCATGTATATACTACATAGTCTCCCATACAGATCACACTCATACAAAATCCTGAAAATATAAAAATATGAATATATTATGACTGTAGAAAACGTAACTGCATTTTAGAAGACACCATATCCCACAATGATAAGGAATTATTACCTAAGGAAAATAAAACCTGTAGCCCCAGAACCTCCCCAATGATTAGAATATATCACCGTAAAAAGTTAATGCATCTAGCTCACAGTCAAAAATATTCCTAAAAAAATGAAAATATAATGACATTAGAAATTTAGTATAATTATAGGCACCACCATATCCCACAATTATAAGGAATTATTACCCCCCATTATCTTTTAAATTTTGTCATCTCTATGTTAGGATTCCTTTTATAATAATTATATTCAATGTTTCTTTACTTCATGATTTTAAACCATCATTGGGACCGCTATCAGTGAAAGATTCTAGATAATTCCTTGATATCATCATCCATGAACCTTTTACTAAAATATATCAATAGGAAAAGGTGGATCCTCATAGAGGCTGTAAGTTTAAATAGATAACTATGATATAAAATAATGTGGATTAGGATTTGTTTCTTGAATGGAATTCAAAGGATAATAAATTCCCCTTAAACCCAAGTGGGGATTTTATATCCACTATGTGATTTTCATTACTAAATATTATCCGTGTTATTCCCAGATATAATAAGGGGCATGGAACTAATGCAGATAGACATTATGCGGTGGCATCCATCCAAAACATGGATCAAAACGAAATATGTCATGAAGGAATGTGAACTTGACCAAACATTTTAATAAGATATGTGAGTTCCTCTAAATATTCTACCACCCACTAGATGGTATTCAGTTAAATATAAAGGAAAAGGTGATGATATATCTATAGACCACATGAAATCAAAATAATTTATGACATTTTAAAATAAGTTGAAAATTTCTTGAAATGATGTTTAGTTTGATAAATTGGGATGAATCAATGTATAATTATTTAGGGAAAATATTCCCACTAAATGAAACTCACCCACAGTGGTCATTATATCTCCTCTATTAAATCCCCTATTGAATGTGGGAACATATCTGTCAATTTGGTTGAAATCTAGTTATTTTTTTAACATGAGACCCACAAAACAAGTCTACATAACCCTAACAGTCAAAGATTATGAAAATTTTCATCTCCTAAGAAAATAATTAACAATATTTCTATAAAGTTACCCTTGGATGAATTAATATGGTTATCAACAACATTTAAAGTAAATTCATTCCTACCTATTTGTACCCACTACCTCTAATTGGGGATTGACCTAAAATATAGCTCCACTAAAAATACATGAATTCATTAAGTCACTTTATACATGGAATGGATTTAAAGAGGGGTGATGCACATCAATATATCTAAAAAGAAAAGTATACTCTGATTGGATGAACCAAACTCCTCTACCTAACATTTGTAATCCCAAATTTCTAATATTCAATTTCATAGCTGATCTATATTAGTATCTAATGTAATTCATGGTTTGATGCTCCCCTAATATGAGAAAACTAGATAAACATGAAGTAATGAGGATTTGAAGCTTCAAGAAAAACATGGAAAGACTAGTATTTATTTTTATAGGTTCCAACCAGCTAGATCATTCATTAGTTGGGAGGACCATTGATGACAGTTCCTTTAACAATTTAGCTCCATTTTATAAAATAAAATTCTCCTTAACAACTCAAATTTCTAATAGTTAAAAATGGGTGGTTTTTGGAATTTATATCTAAGTGGAAAGGATTATTTTATTAACTAAATACGAATCTTCCCTAAGATAATATATTGAATATTTGTATATAAATATCTATGATGAGTTCCAAACCCAACTTTTCCCCTTGATTTAAATTAGTAATTTCTTGGATTTTAAAGTCATATCCCAATTCCTAGAAGATATTATTTTCTTCTCTAAACACAAATCTCAAATAACTCTTACAATAAAATTCAAGAAAACTAGTAGAGTGGAGACTATGATTGTAATGCTTAAGCTAGTGCTGGTGTCAAAATCAATATTGATGTCTTCTAAATTTCATGTGGTGCCTCCTTCTAAACAACATGAGAAACAATAAAACCCACTACTGGAGTGAAAGAAAGAGAAATGTTTTCCATATTTTGAAAATAGAATGAATAATGGCTCTTCCTTCTAATAAATAAAAAGTCATGGGTTTCATCATAGTAGCTCTAGTGAAGAAATGTTTCAAATTTATAGAGATTAATAGACCCAATATTAATAGTTTTAATGATCTTCTATATTATTACTCCTACCAATGAATGTTAGGTAATAACATATATGACTACTTATTCTTTAAGGATATACTCTTGAAGATTATTTACTATGGGAATGTGAATTTGGGTAAACCCCCAGCATTTGTGAGTTGTGTCACTACTACTCCATCAGAGGATGAATGTTAGTAGAATGAGATTCTCAATATAAACCCTTTTAAATTTAATTAATAGATTACTTTGAAATATTCCATTCAAATTCATGATTTACACAAGGCACAACCAAAATATCGAGTTGTTTCCCCAATTACCTTATTAAAGTCAATGTAGAAAACATCATCATCTCAATATAATAATCTTATATGCAACTGAATTCAGTAAAATAAGGCATTTAAAGAATAGATTATATGGTAAATTAATATAGTCTAATCGATCTTGGACTTATTACCTCCATCTCTTGTAGAATAGGCACTACCACAACAAATGTAACTTTATATAATTAGGATTCAAAGTGAAGATTTATCGATTATATTCTATTGATTGGTCCCTTCACTAATTAAAAAGATTCATAAAATCTGTGTTCAATATTCATAATCATAGTCACACAAATCATCAAAATCCACATATTAAATTGTTCCAAACAAAGACAGAAGAATGAACCATCCTCAAATGGCGGCAGATGAACCAAGATGATCCCAACCACTTTTTCGGATGCCAAAAGATGCGGTGAACCCAAGCGAACCATGATACGAACGAGAAACAAGGTTAAAATTTAATATATCAAAACCTCAAAAACAATAAGATTAGGCCAAATTAAAATGAAAAATATGAGAGAGGAGAACTATATGGAATTAAATAATTAAATAAGATGAATTCATACCTTGAAGTACCTACCAATAACCCTCAAGAAATTCTGGAGAGATGGTGGAAGGAGAGGGAGATGAGATAGGGGGACGTCGCACGGGGTGTTTGGCAGTGGAGGGTGTCACGTGTGATTGGAGAGGATTAGGGGGCCGTGGGATGGCGTCGGAGGAGAAAGATTCGAGAGGGGCGGGTGAATGCCACCGAAAGAGAGGGAGCCAAGAGGGGAGGGGGGATGTTGCCAGAGGAGAAGGAGTCAAGAGGGGTTGGGGGAAGGGAGGCAGAGGCTGGGAGGTCGAGGTCGAGGAGGGAAGGGGAGGGCTAAGAGGTAGTGGTCATGGAAGGGGGAGAGGGTTCATGGGGAGTAGCCCAACCATAATCAGAAAATCATTCTAGGAATCCTGAAAAAATTGTGAAATCAGGGAAATGTATTCCAACGGTTGTAACAAAATCATGGGAATAGACATGAATATATCACTTATACCAATGGTTTTTCAAAACCATGGGTATATATGCGTGGGGATAGATCGACATTCCAGTAGTGGGTGGCATCGCTTACGGGGTTCCACCAAACTAGTGACACCATTACTATGGAACTGTGGTTGTGGTACATTTACATTGTCTCACCCAATGGTATCCCACCCTTTTTTCAGTGTCTTACTTTTTCTAGTTCTACTCCTGCAACGTAAATTTTTAAATAAAAGTGTTTTAATACCCCTTTAAAAACCATTTAAATCGCATAAAATATATATAAAGTCCCCCAAGAGTTGGGTGATCCTTGACTTACCAAAACATGTGGATTTTTTCTTGGTGTCACCCCTTTTTCTCATACATTCCATTTCTACCCCTATTATTCATTTCCCCCCTTCTAAAGGAAATCCTTTAACTCACAACCATTATTGCCACCTCTCCGAGGATAAATATTAAATAATAATTAATTCCATCATGTGTGACCACCAAACTGCATGGAGAAACCACGATCCTCTTTTAAATACATTCCAGATTTCATATCCCATAACTCCAAGATTTTTCCATTTATCGCATGTAGTTTCTTTCTTATTCTTGGGTGAGCTCTTTTCTATTCCTTGGTGTGTTTGGTGTCCCTCTTCCTGATGCTAGTTGTGAGGCCATGCTGGAGCCTTTCCAACTCACTCTTGGAGTACGTGGAGTTTCTCTCCTCCAAGTCATGCATCCCCAGTTCTTGGTGTGAGGAAGGAAAGATCTATCATTGATCATCTAAGTAGGATTTTTTCCTTTGTCTCTCTGTACTATGTATCATGTGGGGTGGGTACGATAATGTTCCTTCTTGTATGGATGAAACCAAACCACAACAAAGTAATAAATGGTTTTTAATGTATGAAGGGATGTGTTTTATGATGTTTTTGTACTCTTTTTCATTGCTAATGTGTTGTGAACTATATGTGCTTATGCTCACTAAAATTCACGGTCGTTAGTGGTCCTTTCTTGTGCACTAATGAAACTATGTTTTCTAGATAATCTAATGATTAAATGAATATAGCATTGAAACTTGTTAATAACATCAAATTGGTTGATTAAATGGATTCCTAATGAAAAAAATCATATTGGGATAACCCCGGTTATCCAAACATAAAGAAGAAACTTAATGAATTGTTTGATTAAATCTGAGGAATCCATTTCTCTGTTCTAGTGATGTGTATGGCTGTTCTGTTGGATTCCATGTGGGGTGACCTGGATGGGGATGGGATCCCCTATTGTTGAGTTATTAGTTGTGGACCTAATCCCATGTGGTGTCATATGATGGGTCTTGGTTTGGTTACAGTACTTAGAGGGATCTCATATATCCATTTTTTTGCGACTTTACAAGAAAACCGAGTGTGAACTCTTAAATTACCGGTTGGATGTTTTTCCATCCGTGGCTTGTGGCTATGCCGATTAGTTGCTCGGTAGTGAAGATTATTTAAATGGAATTATATGAATATGATAACAATAATGGGTTTAATGGGGAATTTTTTTCCTGGAATGAGTTGTGCTCTGGTTGTGGCTATTGTGCTTTTGTATGAAAGAATAATAATGAGGGTGTTTGCGTTTGGGATGGTTTTAGAACTCGTAGGTTGGGATGGGTTCTTTTTTACCTATATGTATAAATTTAGTTTTGTGTTTCTTATTCTCACCCCACCCATGTTGAGCACTTCATACTGAACACCCCCATTTCATGGGAGAGGGTGTTTTTTTCAACACTCCTATGAGTGGCTAGTCATTAGCTCCTTTTCCGCTTCTTCTTCTGAGTAGACTAAGTCACTTCAAGCAGGCTATGATTTCCTGAGGTCCATTATAGCCCAAGATTCTTCAGACAGGGTGGTTATGGTGGTTGGCCCAGGCGTGTGTGGGTGGGTATGTTTCCCAAGTGTCTTCGGGATGAGGCCTAGCTGTCTTTGGGCATGGCGGTGGTTGTTCTGGACCAGGTGTCTATGGGCATGGTTATGTATGGTTTTGGTGTCCTAGGGGTTTCGGGTGCGCTGCATAGTTGTGGAGGCCCAAGTGTCTGCAGGCAGGATATGTGGTTGTGGTGGCCCATAATGATGTTCTTGGGGTAGCAGTGGGGATGCAGTGAACATGGAGGCAGAGGTATGACATGTAGGATGTCTTCAATAACCCATGGGAAAGGGGTTTGAGGTACCCAAACATTGATTTCCTATTATTATTATTTTTACCTGAATTGTGTGATTTGGGGAGTGTGACTTAGTGAGGTTGGGTGGATATTTTCCTTGGTAGGTGGTTTGGTTATCTCCTTTTTCTCATGGCGCATTAGAATACCTCCCCAATTATGCAAGAGATATATTGGTTTTCCATACTGAGTAAACTTGCATACTCACCCTATGTATATAAAACAATTTTTTCAGGTTTCTAGGTGGACTTCAAGGATCGTAAATACTATAATAGCTTAGACATCAGGACAGTTGTTGTTGCAGTTTAATTTATTTTTGGTACTTTCCTTTTGGTGTTTTTCTTTTACTTGTAAGGGTTTTTCTTTGAACAAGCATGTGGGAATGTGTTTTGGATTTACTTTTACCTTTAGTTATGGATTTTTTTTGGTTTTTTACCATTGTATCTCCCAATCCTACTGAATAAAATGGGTAATATTTTCCATATTATGTGTGATTTTATACCCTTGGTTATAGTAACCACTCCATGGCCTATTAGAGGCAGAACTTAGGGGTCATTATCTCTACTTCTACTTGAGAAAGAGAGGGTTGGATAGTTTTCTATCCCTTCCCTCATCTTGGAGAAGGAAGGTCATGACAAAATGGTATCAAAGGTGATGGTAGAGATATAGTATGGAGCTTGGGGTTAGGAATAGTAAGGATTTCTTGGGGATTTAGGTAAACATTTTTAAACAATCTTGTTGCATGAAATAGGATGGGGAAGACTGGATTGGACATGATATTTTAGGCCCACCCGTGATCCGATGTAAGGAATATGGACTTACCGAATGACGAAGTGAGGCTACACTGATTATAGTATAGAGACCATGGAAAAGGTACAAGAATCATAATTACTTATGTTCTTGTGTGTTCGAGGAATTTAAATAAATTAAAAGTTTAAGAAAATTTTAAAAGAAATCTTCTACACTACACGGGCTTAGACATTCCTTGTTTACTTTGCAGTTATGGCATCCAGAAAACGTCCATGAGTTGTGAGGGAGATCAAGGCCCATGAGGCTGATCTTGTTGATCAGAGAAGGACTAATCGAGAGGAGGGGGGTGACTAGTGGAAGACAGAACTCTTTTCCTTTCAGCAACAAACCCTCAGGAAGTACGAGTGCAACATCTCAGACATGGAGACTGAAAGTTGGATTAAGGAGTTGGTGATAGCTTTCAGATTGATATGGGCTTTGAATCTGTACCGGGTTCCATAAGAATTCAATCAAATGAGGGGATCATTGTGTCATTGGTGGACTCTCTAACTCAGAGAGAGGAAGGAGAGTGATATTTTGTGGGATGAATTTGAGTATGAGTTCTAGGAGGAATTATTTTATTCTACGATGAAGGCTGAGAAGAGGCAGGATCTACTCACCCATTAGTAGGGGAGTATAATAGTGAGGGGGATGGGGATCAATTTCATGGATCTCCTTCGTTCTTCTCTATATCTTTTTTTGGACGAGGAGTCCTAGGAGAGACTTTTATAGGATGCACTCTGAACTTCTTTTCAGTATGTTGTTACTCCCTTCACCCAACTGACGTACTTGGAGGTCCAGAAAAGGGTGAAGTGGTGGAGAGAATGAACTTCCCTGGAGGTTTTCTGTGATAGGGGAGATAGTTAGGCTCATCAAGGGGGAAGTCCATCAGCATTAGGACTCCAGCATCAGGGGCTTCCAAGTTTTAGCCAGTGGGGTGCAGGCCACAAAAATTCCAGTTTTGATCTCCCTATCCCCGCCCTTTCCTTGCGAGCACTGGACTAAGATTTTTCATCTATGGTAGCCATGGTAACCCTCAGAATCAGTGCCTAGAATGAGTTCCATACAATGGGGGTGGTCACGATCAGTACCCACCTCAGTAGAAGCAGTTTCCAGCAAGGCCCTTTCAGCAGCAACAATAAGTACAACAAGCTCCCACTCCTCTGAGAGTAGATGTTATAGAATGAGGCCGCCCTCTGGGCACTCTTCAAGGACCTCAACTAGTGCATGGTCATGGAGGCAACCGATATCTGAGGGGAAGAGGATCTGGGTGTGGGCAGTTGAACGCTGTAGAGGCAGCAGTTTCATTAGGGTTAGAAGTTGTTCGAGGTACAATCAGCATGTTTAACACTCTTTTCGACACTGCATTTGATTCAAGAGCTTCACACTCTGTTGTTGCACCTATCTTATCCAATAAACTGCATCTAGATTCCAATATAAATCCCATACCCCTGGTTTTGAGTACGCCAGTTAGATGTTAGACCAAATTTTCTTATGTTTTCCATAGATGCAAACTGATGTTGGTGCCAAATCAGTTCAGTGGGGACCTTCTTTGGCTGTAGATGCTGTTGTATGATATCATTTTAGGAATCTATTGGTTGTTCTATGCGTGTTCCTTTATCAAATACTTCCGATGAATATTCTTGTTTTAAGATATTGGAGGACAACATGTGACTTTAATAAATGAGCGGGGTTTCTAGGGGGATTCCGGTGAGTGGATCCCCTTCTTTACTTATTAGTTGAGTTGTCAGTGGAGTCGGAAGGTACGAAGATAGTGGATGTCATGGGGATTGTCAGTGAGTTCCCAAAAATCTTCTCGAGAGAGGTGGGGAATCTGCCCCATCCACGTGAGGTGGATATTGGGATAGACTTGCAACATAGTGCCCATCTGATTTCGATGGATCCCTATCGGATGGTACCTTCTGAGTTGTGGGAGTTACAGATTCAAATTGACGATCTCATGAAGAATGGTTTTATCCGACCAAGAGAATCACCATGGGGTGCTCCAGATTTGTTTTGAAAAGAAGGAAGATGGTGGTCTCAATTTGTGTATAGACTACCAGAAGTTGAACCTGGTGATGGTCGAGAACTGTTACCCCCTCCCGAGGATCGAAGACCTTTTTGATCATTTCAAGGGGCATGATGGTTCTCCAAGATCGACCTACATTTAGGATATCACCAGTTGAGGGTGAAGAAGGGTGATATCTCGAAGAATTACTTTAGGTTCATATATAGGCACTTTGAGTTCGTGGTCATGCCGTTCAATGTTACAAATGCACCGACCATGTTCATGGGGCTCATAAACTCCTTCTAGAAAAATCCGGACTGGTTCGTAGTCGTGTTTATTGACGACATCGTGATCTACTCAAGATCAAAGGAGGATCACTCTGAGAATATGAGGATGGTTTTAGAGGTCCTCTAACAGTACCAACACTACGAGAAGTTATCCAAGTGAAAGTTCTTGACACAAGAGGTTAACTTCATTGGGCACGTGGTGTCTAAGTAAGGATTTTTAGTGGAAATGTTGAAGGTCAAAGCGATTATTTCTTGGGAAGAACCCAAGAATGTGGTAGAGGTTTGTATTTTCCTAGGTCTGGTAGGTTACTACCAAATATTTATGCCCAAATACTCCTGAGTTTCTTCACCTTTGACAGCCAAGACAATGAAATACCAGGCGTTTGTATGGAGAGAGCAGTTCCATGCAGCCTTCGGTTACCTAAAGGGGAAGTTGGTTAGTGCCCCAATGATGAGGTTCCCAGAAGAATAAGCGGTGTTTGAGGTGTTCTGTGATACTTTGGGTTAATGTTATAGGATGTGTACTAATGTAGAAGTAGGGGGTGATCTTTTATGGGTCCATGAAGTTGCATCTCCATGAGCATAACTATTCCACCCATGGTCTAGATCGTGTAGTGGTCTTGTTCGCACTATAGTTGTGGCTGCATTACCTCATCAGGGAATTCATCGTGGTTTTCAAGAATCACAAGATCATGAGGTATATCTTCTCTCAATGGGATCAAAACTTGTAATAGTGGAGGTCAGTAGAGTTTCTTCAGGACTAAGACATCGAGATTTACCACACCTCGGGAAATGGGAACGTGGTGGCCAATGCCTTGAGTAAGAAGTCGCAAAAGGATGTGGTTCAAGAATCAGAATATTTATGTAAGGAGAAGGAAGATTTTTCTACCTTATACCAAGATGAAAAGGTGGAGGATGGAAGAGGCTATCTATTCTAGATGATTGTGTAGTCCTTTCTGCTGCAGTAGGTGGAGTGTCAGTGGGGGGACATTGTGGCTAATGTGATGTGTGATCGTGTTAGCCAGGACAATGCTTAGGAAAGATGGTCGAAAGATGGACAAAATATGATTTTATTTCATGGAATGTTGATCATCCAGGTGGAAATGCATGAATGAGTTCTTGGTGAGTTCCACAACTCACCCTAGTTGGTACACCCTGGAGTTTCCAAATTGTACCAAGGCTTAAGGAACCAGATTTGGTGGCTTGGGGTGAAACATGAAGTGGTGGGGTTCGTGGAAATGTGCCTTGTATATCAGTAGGTGAAGGATGATTGTTGTGTTATGGTTGGTCTGTTGGAGACTATACACGTCCTGGAGTAGAAGTGGGACCACATCTCAATAGATTTCTTCATGGGATTACCCGGGTTTCAAGGAGGTTGTGGTGTTATCGGGATAGTGGTGGATCAGCTGATGAAATTAGATCAGTTCTGAGAAATCAAGGAGTCGAGTGTGGTGGATGACATAGTACATAGGTATGTGAATGAGATGGTGTGGTTGAATGGAGTTCTGAGGTCCATATTCTCGGATCAAGATACATGGTTTACCTCATGGGTCTGGAATGTATTGCAACATGCTTTTGGAACCCCGCTATGCCTAAACACTGCTTTCCACCCCTAGACAGATGGGAAGATAGTGCAGACCATCCATATGTTAGAGGATATGCTACAGGAATGTGTTTTGGACTTCAGGGGATCATGGGTGTGACGCTTTCCTCTCATATAGTTTTCCTACAACAATAGCTATCACTCTACCATTAGTATTGATACGTTTAAAGCCTTGTATGGGAGACTATTTCACTCACCCGTGTGCTGGACAGAGGTCGGGGAAGCAGGTGTTCGGGGCCTGAAGTTAGTGCAGAGCATGAACGAGAATGTTTAGCTTATACAAGAGAGAATGAAGGTGGATCAGGACTTCCATATGTTCCTTTCCGATCATAGGAGGAGACCCTTGGAGTTCTAGATTGGGGACCAAATTTTCTTGAACGTCTCTCCTCGGCATGGGAAATGGAGGTTCTGCAGGGGAGGTAAGCTTTCTCCCAGGTTTTTCAGACCCTTCGAGTTGTTGCAGCGGGTTGGTGAAGTGGATTATCTTCTGGTGCTACCACCGCTGCTACTAAGGGTGCACGACATCTTCCAAGTGTCTCAACTCTTCCAGTATCTACATGATGATTCACACGTCCTCGATAGGGGGAAGGTGGATATCAAGGATGATGTGGCGTTCGTAGTGTGACTAGTGAGGATCGTGGATTGTGAGGAAAAGGTGCTTCATGGGAGAACCATACCCTTGGTTTGTGTGTTATGGAAGCAGGGTGGCCTGGAAGAGAGTATGTGAGAACAAGAGGCGTAGATGCGTACCCAGTACCTAGAACTGTTATGAGTTTTGGTCTATGTGGTTTTGTTCTTGACTATGATGTAATCCTTGAACTTGTTAAATATCACAGGGATTGTTTCCCTTGTTTTCTGAATGTGTGTGAAGAGTCCTAACAATGGGGTTGGGAGGACCGGAACCTAATCAAGATGCATTACAGTGGATACAATTAAACTTGTGCGGGTGAGTCAGTGTCGCCCAAAGAAGATAGTATCTTGACATGGATGAAGGGACTCCCTAATCCATATGATTGGACGGTATATCCTTTAAATATTTGTGTGGCTTCTTAAGGTAGGGTATTTTTAGTTCTTTTATAGTTGATTAGTTTGAGGGATATGTGTTCCTATATGTTAAGGAGGTTTACTCATGAAAGGTATCTTGCGAGGTGGTCATTCAGCCCCCTCTCTTTTCTTCAAGTTTACTCTTAGATTCTCTAGGATGAGAATAATTTGAGGGGTATCTGATGTAATGGTCCGGACCATCCTGTTCTATTATGTTTCCAGATTTCCAATGTTTTGGGTATCCATGGGACCATTAGTGAGTTGTTAAAGAGTTTTTTGAATACTAAATTCCACCGAAATGGTGGCACCGTGACGATGGCACCGTGACGATGACACCGTAGTGGTCGCACCATCATGATTCCACAAAGAAACATTGGAACTACTTTCAGTGTTCCACCAAACTTTTGGAACCATTACAATGTCTCACGAAACGGTGTCCCACACTTTGTTTTGTTTATAGTTTTTGAATTTTTCAAATTGTATTCTCACAATGTATCTTTTGATTTAAAAGTGTTTTAATACCCATTATAAAGCAATTTAAATCCCATAAATGATATTGAAAATCCCCAAGAGTTCAGAGAACCATGACTTACCAAAACGGGTGGCTTTTTCCTTAGTGTAACACCCTTTTCTCATAATTTCTAGTTTCTCCCCAGTTACATGTTTCCCTTCATTTAAAGGAAACCCTATAACTTACAACAGTTGTTTCTACCTCACTAGGGAGAATTATTAAAGAATAATTTATTCCACCATGTGTAACTGCCCAACTGCATGGAGAAACCTCAATCTGATTTTAAATCCATTCATGATTTCATATATCGTAACTCCAGGATTTCGACTTTTATCCCAAGGAGTTTCAATCTCTTTTTGGCTGGTCTCTTTTCCTTTCCTTAGTGCATTTGGAGTCCCTATTCCCGAGGCTAGTTGTACACCCATACTGGATCCTTTCTTACTCACTCTTGGATTCCTTGGAGTTCCTCTCATGCAAGTAGAGCATCTCCAGTTCTTATCACGATGAATAAAACATTTACCATTGATCATTCATGTAGGGTTTTCCTTCATCTCTCTTTACTGTGTATCATGCGGTGTGGGTATGATAATGTCCCTTCGAGGATGGATGGAACCAAAACATAACAAATATAATAAATGGATTTTAAAGAATTAATCGGTGTGTTTGATGTAGTTTATTTTTTTTATCTTTTGTTATATGTTGTGAAATATAAAAGCTTATGTCCACTAAAAATCGTGGCCATTGGTGGTCCTTTCATGCGCACAAATGAACCTCTGTTTCTGGATAATCCTGTGATTAAATGGTTGTAACATGGAAAATAGTTAATCACGTAAACTAGGATAATTAAATGGATTCCAAATAAGCATGAATCCTTGTCTGATTACCCCAGTAAACTAACCAGAAGGACAAAACATAATGAATAGTGTGATTAAATTCGATGACTCCCTTTCTCTGTTTTGGTGATGTATATGGTTGTTCTGTTTGACGCATTGTAGGCTGATGTGGATAGGGATGAGATCCCCCATTGTTGAGGTATTTTGTGGACCTGAGGCCATGTGGGGTCATACGATGGGACGTGGATTTATTCTTTTAGTTAGAGGGATCTCAGAGATCTCTTTTGTTGTTGTGAATTTACAAGAGAACCTGGTGTGAATGATTAAATTACTGCTTGGCTGTTTTTATTTCCTTGGATTGTGGCTATTATTTTTAGTTACCTAGTAGTTAAGATATATTTAAATTGAATCACATGAATATGATAATAAGAATGGGTTCAATGGGGAATTGTTTTCCCAGAATGAGTTATGATATGGTAGTGGTTGTTGTGCTTTTGTATGAATGAATAGTAACAATAGAGATTGTGTTTGGGCTGGTTTTGGAACCCATAGGTTGGGATGAATGATTTTTTACCTATATGAATAAATACAATTTTTTTTCTTATTCACACCCCACCCACATTGAGAACTTTGTGCCGAACACCCCCATTTCTTGCTGGAAGGTGTTTTTCCCAATACCCCTAGGAGTGGCTGGTCAATAGATACTCTCCTGCTCCCTCTCCCAAGTATCCCAAGACACTTCGGGCACACTGTGATGGTCTGAGGTATATTATATACCATGATTTTTTTGGGCAGGGTGGTTGTGGTGGTTGGCCCATGCGTTTGCGGGTGAGTTTGTTTCCCAAGTGTCTTCGAAATAGGGCCGAGGTCTCTTCGGGCTTGGTAGTGGTTGTTATAGCCCAGGTGTCTACGGGCGTGGTTACGTATGGTTGTGGTGGCCCATATGATTATGGGAAAGATGCTTGATTGAGGTGGACCAGGTGTCTATAGGAAGGATACATAGTTCTGATGGCCAATAAGTTTGTGGTTGGGGTGACAGTTGGACTGTAGTGAAAATGGGGGGTGAGTTCTGATGCGTATGTTTTCTTCAATTACGAGTTGGAAAGTTGGACGGGGTACCCAAACATCGATGTGCTATTAATATTATTTTTACCAAAATTTTGTTATTTGGGTAGTGTGCCTTGGTGAGGTTTGGTGGATAGTTTCCTTGCTAGGTGCTTTGGTTATCTTGTTTTTCTCACGGGGCATTAGAATACCTCACCACTTGTGCACAAGAGTGTTTGTTTTTCTCTACTAAGTATACCTGTATACTCAATCTACGTATATAAAATTGTTTTTAGGTTTCTAGGAGGACATCGGGGACCATGAAAGACTATACTAGCTCGGACATCGGGACAATTTCCATTGATGTTTTTTGGGTACTTTCGCATTGGAATTTTTCTTGTACTTGTTTTTGTTTATATTTGGTCAAGAATATGGAAATGGGTTTTTCATTAACTTTTATCTTTGGTTTTGGAGTTTTTTGGGTTTTTACCATCATATCTCTTGATCCTACTAAATAAAATGTTTAATTCCTTCCATATTACTTGTTATTCTATACCCTGGGTGCCATTCACCACTCTAGGGCCTATTGGAGGAGGGACTCATGGGTCATTATCTCTCCTTTAACATGAAGAAGGATGGTTCTAGCAGTTTTCCATTCCTTCCCTGATCTTGGTGAAGGTAAGTCCTAAAAATATACATGAATGCATGTCCACTCATAACATTGTGAGCATGAAATCTGATTCACACATTACATAATAAACTCATGATCTATCCATCATTACCTAATGCATTAGTTGGAGATATAGGTCCTACCCATCACATAAGGAAAAGAATACTTATCTGTTCCACGTTATCATAAAAAAATTTCATATCAGATTCTATGAAATGAAATAGATTTTATAAAAATCTCATCATTGTATAACATTTAAAACAATGGTATTAAAAAACAACTTTTAATCATAAAAAAATACATAAAAATAAATAATAATGATGGTTTCATGGGATAATATCCCTTTAAAACTTCTGTAACCTCAAAGGATGTAATATTATATAAAAAATTATTTTTAAAATAAAGTCACATGGGAGATTTATTAAGTAAAATATCATTTCCAATTTGTAAATAATGTTTAAAAAAACAATTTATTAAACATTATAAAAATAATTTACATTGAAAATAAACTTTTAAGCTTATCAAGGAATATTTAAATTACTTATCATTCATGATGGTGGAAACATTCATTCATGTCATACACTTATATTTCCTTTCATATTTTAAGTAAAATATAAATGATTGTTGTTTATAAAATGGCATAAAGATTAATTTTAATTAAAAAATTAAAATAAGGTTAAAAATAACATTAAAATATCATATACCAACTATAATATTTTTTGAAATAATTTTAGAAGACATGGATATGGATGAAAGTGGGTTTTTGACTGAATAAAGAAATAATGTTGGTTTTTATTTTTTTTGAAATATCAAGTCCATAAATAAGGGAAAATGAAGGAAAAACATGTATTATATAGAAATGAACACAGGATAAGAAAATACATAATGATTTTGAGAAATAGATCATAATATTTTATCTTCAAAATAATAATCATAAACAATCTCGATAAATGATGAGATTGTAATATCAAACTCTAACCACACTTGTAACTTTTTAATCCTAATCCCCATGAATGAATAACCATAAATGAAACAATAAGTATCTTGATAATACATAAATTCTGTATATGACATGTCAACGGTGATTTATATACACCTCATAAAACAATATATCTACAAAACAAAACATATGCTTCAAAGAATGCCATTTGAGACAAAATACATCACCTTATGTGTTTAATTCCTTCATACAAGAATGAACCTCCAAAACAATAAATTTATTTTTATTATAAATATATTCCATAAAAATAAATATATAGATATCATACAATATATTATTTAATTATGACCTTTACTCATTAATTAATAATTCTTTGTTAATATCAATTTTCAGGTAATAACTGTTATATTTTCACATAAGGTTTCTTGTTTTTTGTTATTTTATTTTGATCATTGTTAAATCATATCTATAATTATAAAAATGAAATAAATACCATATATTTTCATTATATAATTATTTAGTGTAATCCATAGATAGTATAGATAGAAAATGAAATACACTGTTCATGGAGATGGTATGTCATGTCTATGCATGAACGGTGTTTTCATTTTATCAATGGATAAAAAAATGAAAATATTTTATACACATTAAAAAATAATGTATAGTTAATATATTCCATATATTTTCATTTAACATATAATCATTACCTTCCGTGTAAGGCATATGTTAATAATGAATGTCATCACTTCAGGAGGTGGTAGTCCTCTGTTCACACGAGTAACATTATCGTATCCTCACATAATAGAAAGTAATATGGTATATGTGATATTATAACTCTATAAGTATATATATTTCACAAATATAACAAAAATATGTTAAATCCATCATTATTTCCGTCCACGAGAAGTGGTGATGAAAAAAAAATTACATGGTGTTGGGAGGAAATAGTTTTTCGTACACACATTCAACATTTTTTATTCTCACATTATAGAAGATATGATGGATATAGGATATTACATAAAAATAATAAAATATAATTATATGGCAGATACAAGGGATATTTTAAATGTATTATTAATTCATTATTGAATTGATAAGAAAATAATTAAAAAAGAAAGTGTTTAGTGCAGAAAATTACATTGTTCTTGAACAACCCCATTTGGATCACTAAACATGCACCCTAGGGTTAGAATTATGAGATTCCTAGTAGATATAGAAACATTATAAGGATGTTTTTGTGGAATTATAGTAGGTTTCGTATTCAATATTCTTGATTGGTGTGAAAATGTTAGAGGATAAGGTGGTCTTTTATATTAGAGGAGTGACATTTTTGTAAATACCCAAAAATATTCAATAATGGGAAGTCACTTTTACCCTATGTACCTCAAAAATAGTAAAAATAATTCAATGTAGGGATAATATGGTCAATCAAAACCTCCAATTCACAAAAATCATATATTTTAAACATGTTATTCCATAACTTCTATGTTTCATTACTTTTACCATTTTCATTTTTAACTATGGTAACATTCCTTTTTAATCTTTGTAATTTATTATTTATGACTAGATATAAAACTATATATATAAGATAATTTATTCTTAATAGTTTTAATTATTATATACACTTTTAAAAATAAAAATCACATGTTGGTGTAATAAAAATATTTTTATAAGTGCATGAATCGTGAACAAACCCACTTTTACCCTTTACTATGGTATCAAATGTTCTTACTATATATTGTCCAATATAATTATTATAAAAGGGGGATTGGACCATGAGTGAACCATGGTTGATATTACTAATCAATTAACAATAACTTGTTACAGTATATTTTATTTATTAATTTTAAATCATTCAATAAAATTGTATCTATTATAAAATAACATTAATTTTAATTTTGACACTATTCACTTAATTTCACATTAAAAAAATTAAGAAAAATTTTGAATTCAAAAGTATTATTTTTAAACATATCAATTATTATATATTTATCTAAAAAAATAGTTAAAAATAATATTTAATTCAATTTATATTACAATTATTATTTTTAATTACATTTATTTTATTTTACAATTAATTAAATAATTATTGTGCTGGTGTTTCTTGATAATGAAATGTACTTATATTATTACTATAAATTTTAAAAAAATCAATATAATGATAGTAATTTCATTTTTTCAAAAAATGACCATCAATATTCATTCAAATCTTTAATTTTGTCCAATGTGACGACATAATCTAAATTTAAAAGTAAGTGGTGGCATCTTATCATTTTTTATTTAATTATTATATTTGTCACTTTTGTAGAATAGTTTCACAGAAGAACAAAAAATGGATCCTATAGTAATAATATTAGAAATATATCCATTCATTAGGACTTGGACAAATTTTTATTTAATTTTAATATTTATTTTTTTAGTTTAACCCCATTGTAAACCCATTTTAACCAGAACCACAATAATAAAAAAATTTCTTTTTAAAATACTAAATTAGAAAAAAAAGATATGTTGACTGAATTATATAAAATTAATTTATCTAATTCCAAATATTGATCCCATTTGTAAAAATTCTATTCAAAAAATTATAAAACATTAATTTAAAATTAAACATGCATACGCGTTAAAAAAATGGTTTTCCAAATATATTAATTCCATAAGTACAAAATGCTTCAATTCAAAAATGAAATATTAAAAAACATAAAATGATCTAAATTGTATTAATAAATATATAAATATAGTAATTTGTACTTTTAAAACATTATGAAACATTTTGGAACTTTTTAAAAGTATAGTTTTAAAAAATTTGTATTCATTACTATTTAAAAAAAATGTATTTTCAAAGTATAAAAAGAAATTCTAATAAATTAAGTACTTAATTTTAAATATATATTATTTATCTAAAAAATTTATACTAAATTTTTAACATGTGGTTATTCCTAATCCTATCACTTCATTTAATAGCTAGGTTATAACAGGCTTGTTTAAATAATAATATTAATAGTATATCACAACTTTTTAAAACATGTTTTTTCATGTCATGAATGTTGTCGAAGAAATTTAATTTATTTGAAAAAAATTAATAATTTCCTGGGTCATCATATTCAATCCCTTATAGAAATTTCGTGCTCTTAATTTTAACTTCATATCGATAATCAAGGGTTTAACTTTTAAACATTCTGGTACTGAAAGCCCACATCATCAAAAGTGTAGGTAAGACTTCTTCATCTAAAATAGAAAATAATTTACAAAGGTAATCTATGATAACATAAAATTAGGTGTAAAATGGGATAACATTGGTTGGAATTTGGAAAATGGACATGGGAGTGAAAACTAATTCTAAAAAACTAATTGACAGTGACCTAGAGCATAGTTGTGAGAATGTTAACCACCACAAAACCATAAATCTATGATTTGTTTAATGAACATTAATTTTTCATAAATTAATTTAAATTCATATTTTTTTCAAGATTTTTTTTCATAATGTTTTAGTAATTTTTATCATCAAGATAAAGAACATGAAAAAATATAATTATATGATTTTTCTCAATTTCATTTTAATAATCTCTTCCTTTTGTTGTGCATCGATCAATTTCAACTTCATCTCCCTTTCAATGAAATGAAGATGAAATTTCATTACTCCTAAATCAGTAATATATCCTAAGATACATTAAATAATTTTTAGTCCATCCTTTTATATCAGGTTATCTTCAAAACCAGAATGGATAGAATGGATTATCAAATATGTATAAATCATTAAATAGGTAAGTTATAAACTAATATAAAAAACACATCCAAATTTTCAATTAAACCTTTCCATAAATGTTCAACCTTAGGTCTATTCCAAAATTAAGTAATATATATAAATAAGGTCTCTAAATTTCCCAAAATAATATTTTCTTTAATCCCCCAATTATCATAAAGTTTCTATTAATTATCAAATACCATATGGGAAAACATTGTTCATATATTCTACAAAAATGTGGTAATAACAAAAATTACCATAAGTCCTTAATTGAAACATACATTTTTTCATATTACATAAATAAAACAACATTGTATTGAATATATTACACAATTAATAAAAAAATTGTAAACTCCATTAGTGATAAAATTGACTTCTTTATCACAAATCCTTAACCAGTTCAAAGGTCATCAATACTATCCAATTTAAATAATCTCTATAGATCATCTATTTATCTAAAGTAAAAACCATTTTCTCTATATCAATATCATATTAAGGGTTATCTTCCATTAATGAGGTTTTTTCTATAAAATATCACCTTTACATTAAATCATTTCTCTAGTTTATATGTAAAATTCTACATATTCGTGTAAATCCACAGTGAAAAATTCTACTAAAAAAATACATACATATTTTATGATTTATATAAAAAAATTATTGAATTATATTACGTGAATATTTAATCCATTCAACTAAAATCTTAAACCATTAACAAGGCTTCATAATATTATTTTATTAATTCCTATTTTTTCGTATGTCATTTGTAGTTACTTCATCATTAAAAAACCCATTTCTCATAAAACATTGTTAATGATCTTCTTACGAGTTCCCAATAAAACATAGATTTTCATAATTCTAAAATCTTTTACATTTAAAACATTTATCTTTTAATGAAGCCTTAAAAAAACCATTATTCTCATCCATTATGCTAACCAAGATATTCAATTTTCCTGGAAAATTCTACACTCTATGCCCTTCTTCACCACACATATAACAACTTATAATTCCATTGAGACATTCCCTAAAGTGATTGTTCCCACATTCCAGACATATATAAATTTTTATCTTCATTACTCTTTGGTCTCCACTACCCTAACTCTCAATGAAACATATCATTATATTCTTTGATGATTCTGATAGTTAGTTAAGTTACAAAATGTTCATTATACACGGTTATAAATAATTAGGCACAATAATTATATCAGTCACACCAGTTATCGCACCATTTGGTTTCTTATTAATACATTTTATATTACATTAAATGTTAATTTAGTTCCTTCTAGTTTTTTCCATTAAAGAAACAAGGAAAACATAGTATAAGGAACAAAAATCATAGAAAGGTACCACATAACTATTAAAATTCATTTATAGAAATTAAAAATCCTGATACATCATTTTAATATATAAATCATTAGATATAAATTAGGGTATCCATTATCATCAATCATTCAAATCCATCATAATGGTTCCTAAAGAGTTTGTGATTTTTTAAATCATACCCCCCATAAGAGTGTCAAATTAAGTGTTCAGTAAGGCCCATTATCATGCACTCTGTTATGATCATGTTCAGCTCAATGTTCCTTTTTCAATGTCATCACCCCTAGGTACAAATGTGTAAGATCCACATCCAATTGAAGTATCCAAATATGGATGTATTTTTTTGAAACTACCCACTATATCCTTTATCAAAATTTCATGATATTTTCCTATACTAAAACTTATTCTTAGAAATATACATAGAAATATCCTTTGATATACCATTAGACATATCCCAAAGTATCTCACTTTAGGTTTCTCATTATTGTTTGTAATGGTTTACTAAAATATTTTTATAATAACATCTATAGTGACCAAGACATTTTATATATAGATATTACTTCCCAATAGATGAATGTTCACTACATTACTTGGAGGTTCATCCAATAATTATATATTTATAATGCTACCGGATACATGGATACATAATAAACTAGTTAATAAGTGAAATATATTATCTTACACCATGTTCTTCATTACTAGAACCATTCATATACATTTCATAAATAATAACGTTTTTTATAATCTTGTGAAAAGAAACATAATAAAGGGTGTGCTTAGATGCTAATAAATGGTAAAAAGAAAGATATCAACATAACCTGAGCATAAGAGTATGTAAACATGATAATAACATCTAAAAAACATACCTTTTGTGTCATAGATAATAAAAATGTGTCATGGAATAAATCTTGATAGTTCACAGGACATCAATCATAAATGAATCAAATAACATAATCCCTGAGAGCATAAAATTAAAACAATGAAATGAATTTGGGTGTACAAATATGTTTATAACATTGTGAATATGTTAAAAAGGAGAAAAGTCTACTCATTAAGATAAACAAATGAGATTATAACATTTCATAAACTTATGGACACGATATAAGGCATGTTCATGAAATTATGGATATTAAAGTAGGTGAATGCATAACCCAATAGACATGAAATCAAGTACACACATAACATCATGAAAATGAAATATGGTTCACATATTACATAATTAACTAATGAGTTATCCATAATTACAAAATGAATTGTAGGGAGACATATGTCCCACCAATCACATAATTCAAATCATAAATATGTGTTCCACAAGATCCTAAAACATTCATCACATCTGAACCAACGAAATGAAACCAATTTCATAAATATTTCATCATAACATAACCATGGAAATTAAAAAAAAATTCATAAAAATATTATCATCAAAAAAATAATTCATCAAAAAAATGAATAAATATTTAATCATTTGATAATATCCCTATTAAATATTAGGTAATATAAAATGATGTCTTCTTTGATGTATTTTTTTAAGTAATATCACATAGAACATTTCCTGAGGAGAATATCCATTCAGGTATGAAAATCATTTTTATAAAAATAGAAATTCATAAATGATTTTCAAAATCATCTTTTTTAATATAATCTTTTAAAAACATAGCAGAATATTTAAATCATTAATTGGTCATAATGGTGGAAAATTTCATTCATGTCATCCATGTTTAAAACAAATATTCCTATCATATTTAAAAAAAATCCAAACATGATTTGTTTGGAAAATGACACGAATATTCATTTTAAAAGATTTTTTTAATATTAAAATAAGGGTAAATGTTTCGTAAAAAATATAGAGAAATTAAAATATTATTCAATTTTATTTTTAAAAAAGGATATAAAATAAATCAGGTTTTCAATGGACGAGATAATTTTAGTTGGTAATATTTAAAAACAATATTTTTCAATATTGAGAACATAAAGAATGGAAAAAGAAGGGAAAAAATTTACTCTAAAGAAATAACCAAAATATAATAAAATTAATGATGTTATTTAGAAATATACCATTATATCTCATTATTGAAATTATATTCTTAAAAAATCTTGAAAGACACTGAGATTTTAATATAAAACCCTTAAAATTATGGAAACTTTTGATTCATAATCCCCAAGAAATAATAACTTTAAAATAATAATATTAATTTCATTATAATAAATATATTCATTATATATCTTGTATAAGGGTATTTTATAAACCTTATAAAATAAGATAGGATAATAACATAACATATGTCCCAAAGAAGGAATTTTGAGACAAAATCCATAAACTTAAGTCACGATTTCATTTGTACATGTTCTAAACTCATATATAAAAAATATAATTTTATTATACTTGTATTAATAAACCATATTTTTATATATATAATACCATATAATATTTAATTATGACCTTTCATTACATGCTTATTAACAACTCCTTGTTAAAATCATGTTTTAGGCAATGAATACATTATTTATCATAATAGTTTTGATTTGGTAATTTTGTTACTTTTAACTTGGTAAATGTTACATAATTTCCAAAATTTTACCCATGACATAAATATAATAAATTTTCATTATATATGTATTTATATTAATCAATAAAAGTAAGAGATATAGAATGAGATACACTGTTCATGGAGGCGGTATACCGTTTGTATATATGAGAGTTGTTTTAATTTTTTCGATCGATGAAATGAAATAATGGAAAATAGTATATAATAATTCTAGGATTAATTTTTGATCCTATATATCACATAATTTCTTTAAAAGTTTTCTTATTACCTTCATATAATGTGTAAGTAAAGAACAAATCACATCGATTCACGAGGTGGTAGTGCACGACACACACGAGTGACAATATCATATTCCCATAAAATGAGATATAAGAAGGTATATGTAATATTATAACTAAAAAAGTCTTATTATATCATAAATATCATTTAAATATGTTAAATCCATTATTATATCTATCCATTTGAGGTGGAGAAAAAAGATTAATAAAATCGGCATGTGAGGCACTAGTCCACCATAAACACAATCAATGTTTTCATTTCCCAAATCAAGAAAGAGAAGACGAATATTGGTTTTTACATCAACATAATAAAATATATGTTTATGTTACATAATGGTTTTATTATATTTTTAATTATTAATACGTGAATGAAGGTCTTATGGGGATAATAAAAAAAATAAATGGTTTAGTGAATACAATTACCTTTTCATAGAAAAATCATACTTTGATCTCTTATCAGGGACCCTAGAGTAAGTATTTTAGGATGGGAAGTATCTCTAAAATAGGTATAATGATGTTTTGGAATGATTTTTTTTGGTATTGATTGATCGAAATGGCTTTAGAGGTGTGCATAATTGAGGGGAGTTGGTGGGATTTTATTATTTAGGTGGAGTGAATTGTTTTTAAATACCATAAACAATTGAATTATGGGAAGTAAATATCACTCCATGTTCCTAAAAAAAAATATATAATATAATATGGAGATTATATGGTCTATAAAAATATCCATAAAAAATCACATTTTAAACAAGATGTTCCTTAACTCCTATGTTTCCTTACATTTACCATTTTAGTTTTCTCTAAGATAACATGCCTTTTCATCTAAGTAATTTTTCCATTATGACTAAAAATAAAATGATCTTTTTTAGAAAATTATTTCAAAAAGTGTTAAAAATATAAAGTCCAATTTATAATATAAAAAACCTATGTGTGTGGAAAATTAATTTTAACATAGGCACATTTATCACGCAGAATCATGTTTTACCCTTTACTAGGATAACAATGATTTCACTATATATGGGTCAATATAATTCTTATAAAATGACCATTTTAACATTAATTTCAGGTAATATGTATTTTTTAAAATATACAAACAACTTGGTATAGTAGAATATTTTTATGAATTTAAAATCATTTCATAAAATATTATTTGTTATAAAATAGAATTTCTGTTAATTTGGACACTATTTAGTATATTTGACTTAAAAATTACAAAAAAATGATTCAATAATAATATATTATTTTCACCACTATATATCATTTTATATTTATCTAGAAAATTCATAAAATATTATAATTTATTAAATTTTTATTAGTTTTAATATTCATAGTACCATATATTTTATTTTTCTATTATATATATAATTACTTTATGGCATTGATTTAGCCTTAAAAGTGATAATATAATTACAATACATTAAAAATAAATTACCATCATGAAATTATTTATATTATTCTTCAATTTTTTATCTATATTTTTTCAAAACTTACTTTTTTCCCTATGTGAACATATAATTGAAATTTAAATGTAAGTGCATAAAATTTTGTCTTTTTCTTCACATAAATAATTATATATGAAAAATTCATGGAAAAGTGCCCCAGAATAACATTAAATTTGAGAATATGGTAATAAGTGTATAAATATATCCATACGATAGGAATTGTGTAATTTTTTAGGTCATTTTAACCATTATATTTTTAGTTTAACCACTGGTAACCATATTTTGACATTAATCATGAAAATCAATTTTTATTATTTTTATAATTAATTATGAGAAAAAATTGTCAAGGACTTATTTTTTAATCTTAATTATAATGAATCCTATAATGTCCCTAACTGGGTTCCACAGAATGGTTCCTCGAGTTGGTCGGTCACATGACCTCATGCGTGCCTCCCCAGAAGCCAGTGGCTGCCGACTTGTAGGAATGGTCTAATATTAATCATGGAGAGACCATACCCTGTTTATTAGAGTCATACAATTTAGGAAATAGGGAAATAATAACCTAATGATATAACCCAAAACCAATTGAAAACATTATCTCATTAAGATTAAAACATGGATATAATATCAGAAACTAAACATTAGATTTCTCACACCAAAAATACGTGTCAAGTGTTAATTGAAAACCAAAAATTAAAGAAAATGAAAACTCCAAGAGCATCCTAAAATTGATTCGAGCTTCCTCACCCATTCTTCATCCCCTCAACCATCTAGAATTGGGATCTACCCCTTATCCTGTCTTCCAAACTAGAAGTCTTTTTGGGTACCGATAATGAAGCCTGAGTAGTGTGTGAGTACAACTCATTAGGTCACCAGCAATAACTTCTAAAAAAATATCCAGTCAATAACAATGTATATTTTTATATAATGAATAAAATAATGGAAATAAATTAAATAGTTTACATTTATTCAATTATTCATTATTTAACCACATAATCCTCCAGGTTCCAGAAGACACATGAACTCACAAAACCTACTTCATCTTGTGTCGAAGTTTGAACCATAATACAATACCATGGTTACCATTTATAATCTCATTTAAAATCATATCATGTCCAATTGTAACCATATTCCAATTACAACTCACGGGTGTAGAACATCATTTATTACACCCCATTAGTATTGAACCCACAGTCTCTACCCCACACATCAATGTTACATGGGTTTTTGGAACCTCAGTCCCTATCCTATACTCGCAAACTCATATTTTTAATGGGAGAATCAAGTCTGTGTACCATACGTCGTTTATTAGATACTAGTATTCAGAGCATCAGTCTCTGTCCCACACTCATTTATCACAATGGGATTTTGAATCATTAGTCTGTGTCCCAAACATGAATATCAAATATATCATACAAATATCACATCTATCACATAATTCATGTTTTATCAACATTAACCCTTTAATCAATAATTCACATAATGTCATAAAATTAAAATTATCAAAACAAGCATATTTATTAAATTTAATCACCTAGAAAAATATAAACAAAAACAATTAATCGATTTATCAACAATTAACCATAAACCAATTAATTAGTTGACAAATTAATTAATAAAATTACAAAATTCCAATATCCCATTAATTAATTCACCAATTCAGGAATCTAATTCCACAATCCCATTATCTCATTAATTAATTAATTAATTAATTAATCGAATTCTATAATCCCAATTTCCCACTTAATAATTCTATAATTAATTAATCCAATTACACAATTCTAATATCTAATAAGTTAATTAATCAATTAATTATCCCAATTTCTACCAATTTAATAATCATAATAGTCCCATTGATTAATTCATTAATTAATTAATCCAATTCAATGTTTCCATAAATCAATTAATCAATTAATTTATTCAATTCAATATTTACATTTCAAACGTGCCAATTGAAATCATAGATGAATAACTGAAAATAGAATCATGAATAGGGGAATATAATTTACACCACCTACCTCATGATTGTTGATGGACCCTACCCAACAGAAAACCCCAAATTATAGCGGCATGATCAAGAACATGTTGAGGATCAATATCAAGATCTAAAACCTTGAACCAATATGAAACAAATCAAGATGAAACAAACCTATATCTAAAAGCACCACCAATAGGGGAAACCCATTTATTTATTATTTGAAAATAAATATAGGAGGGAGAGAAAGCTAATTGGGAATAAAATTACATGCCCATAAAATGTGTAGATCGGTCAATCTATCCTTTGAATCATTATGAACGGAGGCTGAGAACCCTTGGAATTTGAATGAAGTCCTCAAAAAATGAGATGAATCAATTAGGGTTGAATTGGGTCAAGTTAGGGGGATCTCCAAGGGTTTATGAATTAAAATTATAATTTTTTGGTTAATAAAAAAAATGTGAAAATGGTTTCCTATGCATGGGTTCTTGATTTTCCAATCTATGCAGCTTAACAGTCTGCCTCTTATGAAGGGGGTGCATGAATACTCCTAAGATGGATTAATATTTTAAAACCATGCATAATCCTTGAAAACCCCCTCTATTTGTGTTCACACATTTTTTTAGGTTGGTCCAAAATTTTGGGAAAATCATGTACCAAACGTGAACTCCGCCTCTTCCTTCCATAATTACTCAAATCTCACCCAAAACAACCAATAAAAATAATAAAAATTAAATATTCAAAACTAAGAAAAAGTGTACCTGAAAAAATGTTGAGATATCTCAAGAAAAGGTTGGTATATTACAATATACCAACCATATAAAAACTCATTATTGAGATGTACTCCCAAGAATTTCAAATATTATAAGGTAAAAAAATCGGTCCACTGAACTCGCATATCTGATTCCCCCTCCCATGATTTCTCCTAAACATGTCCATGTTACCACAATACAAGAACTAACTAAACAACCCAGCACGAACCGAATCTGGTCGCCGCCAAAACCGGCACCAAAACCAGCCCGTGACAAAGCCTGAAGGGCGTTCTCGATTCCCATGGTTTGGCACAAGTGCCTGGGTATCATAAAATAAGAATTGGGAACGATTTACCCATGTTTATAAACATAAAACAACAAATGAATCCAATAAAACGAATCTTGAATTTTCAAACCAAACAATGTTTTACAAAAAATTCAGAACTGAATTACATAGCCTAAAAAAACTCACCAAGACTATAACAAAGGTACAAAACCAAAAAATGAACAGCCCGAGAACCTCATCATGGCAAGAGGCATCGCCCTCAAGCCATCTCTACAACACCACATCATGAATGACCGGTGAAAACCCGAACTGTTGGCACAAAATATGTACCCAAACCTGCGACAACAAAAATAACCAAGTCTACTTACACACAAGGGTGTAAGTAGGGTGTGAGACAATTCCCAGCAGGATACCACAACTAAGAGATTCCATATGATAAACATTTAAATACGAAAAGCATGCAAGTTTTCAAAAACATGTAATTTATACGTTCAATTACTAAAAGATGCAATTAAAAAAAATTCAGTTTTCAAGTGGGATAATTTAAAGAATAAGAACTTTTAAAATAAATACCAATGCTACTGAATTTTCCAACCACACATACCGTATTCAGACAGTATGCAAAAAATATCCAGTGAGCACAAGAAATGGGAAATAACCCCAAGGCACTAGCTAGCTGTGGGTCCTAGGTACCTCATATCTCGGTAAGAGTAACCACAAAAAAAATATTCGTTCTCATGCACGAGCCACTAGTAGGGAACATACCTGTAACCTAGTGGTCCCCAATCATCATTATCATAGTTTATTTAGAGTTTTAATTGTGAATCTTGCTAAGTGAAACTGAGGCCAAAGCCCATGGATTCACTAGCATACTAGTACACATCCACCCATCTAGATACCCGGGTTTTCCCATTGTGCTCAAACAATTTCAAAAAATTAATGAATATACTTTTCACATGAAAATATCATTTCTATATCATAAACTCACCAAAAATCCCACATGTATACAACACAAGTCACAAAATTCCACTTTTCATTCAAATGCATTTTGAAATCAAACTCACACCAAAATAGCCCACAACACTTTTTGCATAACTTTCACAATCCAAAACATCCTTTAACATTTTATAAAGTCCCTCCAAATATGCTAAACATCACATAACAGCCCACTCACATGTTTAATAAAACCCTTTTTATAATCAAAATCCATTTTTCACATTGCACTCACACAAACATCCCACATCATGTTCACAACCTCTTTCACATTTCAGTAAATCCATTAAACATCATTATAAAACATTTCCAAGAGGATACACATAACATGACAGAAATATTCACATTTAAAATGGTCCATTTTAAAGTATATACAATCCAAAACAGTTTTCCAATATGGTTTCACCTCTTACTTAAATAATTAAACCATTCAAAACATTCAAAAAAAAATTCTAAAGAGTGTACCAAATCTTTTCACATAAAATCCATTTCAAAACTGTATTTCAAGGACAAAATCAAACCAATAAATATTCAAAACAGAATTGGAATTCCCAAAAACATTTATTAAACTACCCCCAAGTGTTATAAAAATACCTCAAACAATACCACAAAAGATTCACATGAAAAGCGCACGTTATCAAAATCACTTTCAAGAAGTACAATAAGGTTTTACACCTTAAACCCATTAAAAATCTTCTTTAAAACCTAATGGCACACCAATACACCAAAACATCAGAATTTTCAGCCCAAACAAGATTTATTAAACCAATTTCATATGTTATAAAACACACCCTAACAATACCCAAAGGGTTGCACATGTAAAACACCCAATTTTAAGCTAAAATGAAAATATAAAAACAAATGCTTTACCAAATCCAACATAAATAGTTCATGAAGCACATGAATCATATTAGGAACATTCATAATAAGTAATTAAAGCAAACTAACTCATCTATAAATGAATTCACATGGAATCACATAACTTTTATGCCGAAACCCTCAATACATGGTGCGAAACATCAACCGCACCATCGCCATAGATCAAGGAATATAAATCCATCCTTAGAACACAATATTTGACAAAAAAGACACCAAAGCAAACCCTAGTTTCGAACCTCTACTTCTGGACATGAGGAACTTCATGAAATGGTGAAAGAAACCCTAAGGAAGGGGAAGAAATCATGGAAAGAAACACTTACGTGAAACATATTGAATCAAACGTACCGAATACACCACAATTTGAATCTCCAAGCAACCAAACATGATATAGAGGTTCTAATAGAGATGATAAGGTAAAATGGGGACTTAAATGGGGGAAAGAGAGCATAAATTTAAGGAGTTATTAATTAAATGATTTACCTCTTCAAATCTGGATGATTTGAGAAATCCAGAGACGTTTAGCCCAAATTCGGGACACAAATGAGCTCCAAAGCGGAGAAATAGATATTGGGGGTGATCCTTAGGTTTTTGGTTTTGACTAGGAGGTGTAATCACCGAATAATAGTAAATATTGAATGAGATATTAAAATATTAAAAATAATACATAAAGCAGGAAATGGGCATTCGGGCTGGCCCAAAATCTTAATGAAAACCCCAAATCCCTCATGATTATGGATTTTTATGAGGCCCAAAGGGATATGGTGATTTTAATATATCAGGGTATGCCGATTGGGAAGTGGAATGAGTATAAAATAGTAAAAATTTAAGGAGTTATAGAAGAAACGAAATTTATTTTTAAATCTGGAATTGAGCTCACGGTTTGGCTCAAATTTTCAAAACCAAACATTTTCACCAAAATGAGTGGTAAACCCCCCAAAAAATAAGGAATGGAAATTAAATAAAAAATGAATTTAAAAAAAGTTCATGGTTGTGAAAATTCTCACCACCATAAAACTTTTCGCCCATGGAAAGCAACATCAGGGACAAAGAAAAACCCAAACCCAACCAAAAGGCAGAAATGGTCTCATTTGCTGAACTTCGCCCCAAAGGCCAAAACACCTCTAGTGATCAATTAACGAAGGAATACTTAACAACCAAAACATACACCTCTTTACTGAAATTATCAATCACATTCAGGAATTTTCTTAAAAGAAAACTCCTCAAACACTATCTGAACAAGGCTCAAGCAATTTCCCAAAACAAACAAGAACATCGAACAAGGTTACACTGATCTTGATATAACTAAACCATTGGGAAATCATCAATCCCAACGTTTACCCATGGAATATGTAGGTGGTTATATAGATCCAAACAAGAATACCAACTTCCAAGACAATACCAAGTACAAAAGTGAGTTACTGGTACAAGGATACACAAATGGGCTCCCAAACCATAAGAGACAACTTAAATTTTTTTCCGAGACAGAATCAAGACACTAACAGGGGAGGCCTGAAAAAACTCCCCGGTACAAGGGGTAGAATCCCATTAGGAATTTTCAAAATAATATACATGAGACTCAGAGTGGGTCTTCCCACCATAAGAACCAACCATCTTAAATAACCAATATGGGACGACACAGAAAAACCCCAAAACTTATAGAGTTGGGATGACTGCACGGTTAGTTCGCACAGTTTGGGAATATTTTTGCTAACCATGTGGATCCTTATACCTACATTTTTTTCTGTGGAATGGTGACTAAAATATTCTCACTCATCATGTCTAGAAAAATCTAAAACCTTTCCCCTGAACTGAAAGGAACCCAAAGGGGAAAAGAAAGTCATTGGGAGATAACATGGGGATGAGGCCCTCCACCTCTTTCCACCTAATGGGAACAACAGAAGAGAGATGACAACACCAAATGTTTAAACTATTACCATCTCTCATAACGAGAACACTTATTTGTACAATGTTTAAAATGACACATGGATTTCCTCTGACTACGGGCCAGCTTCTCTCTGGGACATATGGCTAGAGCTGGAATGATTGAAGCTTCTTCTGCCTCACAGTTAGGATATGGAAACCCCCAAATAGAATTTCTTCTTCCGATGCTACAAAAAACTACATGAAATCCTAGATGGGTTTAACAAGACATAACACACTCCAGAACTCACGTTCCCCTAACTTGGGATTTTACTGAAATAAGGGTTTAGAGGATCCACTCACATCACGCCATGTTTCTTCAGGTGAGAAACAACAGAAATAAAGGACACATATAAACACCTTCCTCTAAAATAGAGGATGTTGAGATCTACCGAAAGGAGAAACACTTCTAAAAAATAGAATCAAGAAATATTGTACAATTTCACCTTTACAATCAAATGAGAACGCAACATCACAACACGTCACCGAACATCACCAAAGCAACTGATAAAAATAATACAAGGAGGGGGCCTTATACAACATCCCCAAACATCACAGCATTCCAGAAAGTGTCCATAACATCCTCTTGTGTCCATATTTCCCACACGGGTGGTTTAACATAAACCCCTTCTTTGAAGAGACTACAAAGGACTCAGAGGCCCTCTTAGACACTATCTATACTGACAACCCTAGACAACTTCCACCTTCGACGCATCAGGTAGCTGAAGAAACTAAGGTCTCTTTCAACCATCCAAGACCACTCTTCCACAACAAGAGGATCCGAAAAAAATGTAAATGGTGTAGACTCATTCTATAATTCTCAAGAAAATATTCCTTACATTGAGCACCTGGAGGATTTTCCAACGGTGAAACAATCCGGGTTTCACTTCAGGTGTAAACTAACCCTTAATGGGGGCATAACCTATCCAATTGGAGAACCCAAGGACCCACCCAACAGGTCCATTCATAAAAACATGCCACAATACTGATCCAAACACATTAATGAAACCACTTTAAAGGTGTTCGGAAACATATCTCATAGGAGACTACTAACCGGTCCTTCTACCCAGCTTACCAACCAAACACAAACCCAAAACACTGTTTGAACATGAGGGGTTCTTGGACTCAAAACACCCCACAACATAAAATATTTCCAAAAACACACAATATACACCATCACAAAAAATTCATCAAGACATCATGTTTTCCTTTAAAAACATTTCTTTGAAAACAAACGGTTCAGCGACTAGCGTATCCACCAATGGTACCCCATAGGCCTTACACATGCATGTTTTTTTACCACACTCGGAACCCTCCTCCTATCCATCCAGGATCTCATCTAGAAATTCCATTATCCATACATCATCCCCTATAACCCCATGCATGTGGTCGATCATGGAAATACCAATGGTTAAAACAAAAATCCTTTCCACTTTTCAAAACCAAAATAATCAACCAATACTTCCTTTTTCTCAAGACCACTAACCATGGAATAAAAAAGCCAATCATTCAAATGAATACACACTTTCAATTCAGATACATCAATTTTAAAACATCTCATCCCATTAACACACCTTTTTATTGTTTAGAAAACTCTATTGGAAACACTTTTTCAAAACCAAATTCAATATAGTTCCTGCTTTCAAAAGAGGTGTAAGAACACCATTTTCCATTTCAAAATAATTCTGAAAATTCAGTTCCACCATTTCATAAATCAAACCATTCCCCCTTTATTTTAAAATAATTTAACAAAAACTCTTCGCTTCTTAAAACCAAGTCACTTTAAAACCAAAGTTCCAAGATTTTAAAACTAAAGCACAAAACAATGCGAGAGGAAACTAGTTTCAGTGGGTGACTTGGACATATGGTTGGAAGCCATATTCCAATCACTTCACCATCATAGAGAGTGTTCTAGGTAATATCCCTAGATCCACATGTCTTTCCAGACCCTGCAATCTCACTGAGACCATTAACCCAACACTCTTTTCATTTCCCCAAATCATCATCAGACCAAGAAAACCAAAAGACATAGATAAATCCTGACTTCCCCTAGAGAATTGAATCCCTTCATGAGGTGTGGTGATCAAGAATACTACACATAACTTTAATTTCATGTCACAACAATCTTAACTCCAGACTATCCCAACTATTTCCCAAATAACATGACTCAAATAGAGCGAACCTCCTCTGATACCATTTTGTCACAAACCAATTCTGGTCGCCACCAAAACCGGCACCAAACCCAGCCCATGAAAAGGCCCGAAGGGCATTCCCAATCCCCACGAGCATGAAAAAGTTCCTAGGAATCATAAAATGATAATTGGGAATGATTTACCCAAGTTTATAAACATAAAATAACAAATGAATCCAATAAAATGAGTCTGGATTTTTCAACCCAAACAATGTTTTACAAAAATTTAGAACTGAATTACATAGTCTAAAACAACTCACCAAAACTATAAAAAAGGTACAAAACAAAAAATAACATACCAAGATCCTCAACATGGCAAGAGGCATCGCCCTCAAGCTATCTCCACAACACCGCATCATGAATGACCAGTGAAAACCCGAACTGTTGGCACAAAATTTGTACCCAAACCTGCGACAACAAAAATAACCAAGTCTACTTACACCTAACGGTGTAAGTAGGCTGTGAGAAAATGACCAATAAGATACCACCACTATGAGATTCCATATGATAAAAATTTAAATATGAAAAGCATTCAAGTTTTCAAAAACATGTAATTTCTAGTTTCAATTTCTAAAAGATGCAACTAAAAAAATTAATTTTCATGTGGGATAATTTAAAGAATAAACATTTTTAAAATAAATACCAAAGCTACTAAATTTTCCAGCCACTCATACCGTATGCCAGCAGTAAGCACAAAATATCCAGTGACCACAAGAAATGGGAAATAACCCCTAGGCACTAGCTAGTTGTGGGTCCCATGTACCTCGTATCTCGGTGAGAGTAACCACAAAAAAATATTTGTTCTCATGCACTAGCCACTAGTAGGGGACATACCCATAACCTAGTGGTCCCCAATCATCATCATAATAGTTTATTTAGTGTTGTAAGTGTGAATCTTCCTAAGTGAAACTGAGGCCAAACCCCACGGATTCACTAGCATACTAGTACACGTCCACCCACCTAGATACCCGGGTTTTCCCTTTGTGCTACAACAATTTGAACAAATCAATGAATATACTTTTCACATGAAAATATCCTTTCCATATCATAAATTCACCAAACGGTCCACATGTATACAACACAAGTCACAAAATCCACTTTTCATTCAAATGCATTTTGAAATCAGTCTCACACCAAAATAGCCCACAACACTTTTTGCATAACATTCACAATCCAACAAATCCTTTAAAAATTTTTAATGTCCCTCCAAATATGCTAAACATCACATAACAACACACTCACATGTTTCATAAAACCCTTTTTTTAAACAAAATCCATTTTTCACATCGCACGCACACAAACAGCCCACATCACGTTCACAGCCTCTTTCACATTTCAGTAAATCCATTAAACATATTTATAAAACATTTCCAAGAGGATACACATAACATGACAGATCTATTCACATTTGAAATGGTCCATTTTAAAGAATAAAAATCCAAAATAGTTTTCCAATATGGTTTCACCTCTTAAATAAATCATTAAAAAATTCAAAACATTCAAAAAACAATTCTAAAGAGTGTACCAAATCTTTTCACATAAAACCCATTTCAAAACTGTATTTCAAGGAAAAAATCACACCAATAAAAAATCAAAACAGAATTTTAATTCCCAAAAACATTTATTAAAATACCCCCAAGTGTTATAAAAACACCTCAAACAATACCACAAAAGATCCACATGAAAATCACAAGTTTTCAAAATCACTTTCAAGAAGTACAATAAGGTTTTACATCTTAAACCCATTAAAAAACCTCTTTAAAACCTAATGGCACACCAATACCCTACCAAATCATAATTTTCATCCCAAAAAGGAATTATTAAACTAATTTCATATGTTGTAAAACACACCCAAACAATACCCAAAGGGTTGCACATGTAAAACACCCAATTTTAAGCTAAAATGAAACTATAAAAACAAATGCTTTACCAAATCCAACATAAATAGTTCCCGCACCACATGAAGCATATTAGGAACATGAATAATAATAAATTAAAGAAAATTAACTCATCTAGAAATGATTACACAAGGAATCACCTACCTTTTATGCCGAAACCCTCAAAACATGGTGGGAAACATCAACTGCACCACCGCCACAGCTCAAGGAATATAAATCCAGCCCTAGACCACAATATGTGACTAAAAAGACACCAAATAAAACCCTAGTTTCGAACCTCAACTTCTGGACATGAGGAAATTCATGAAAGGGTAAAAGAAACCCTAAGGAAGGGGATGAAATGAAGGAAAGAAACACTTACTTGCAACATCTTAAATCAGACAAACCAAATACACCACAATTTGACTCTCTAACCAACCAAACCTGATATAGAGGCTCTAATGGGGATGAGAAGGTAATGTGGGGACTGAAATGGGGGAAAAAGAGAATAAATTGAAGGGGTTATGAAAGAAACGATTTACCTCTTCAAATTTGGACGATTTATGAAATCCAGAGAAGTTTCGCTCAAATTCGGGACACAAATGAGCTCCAAAGCGTCTAAATAGATATTGGGGGTGATCCTTAGGTTTTTGGCTTCGAGTGGGAGTTGTAATAACAGAATAATAGTAAATATTTAATGAGATATTAAAATATTAAAAATAAAACTTAATGTAGGAAATGGGCTTTCGAGCTGGCCCAAAACCTTAATAAAAAACCCAAATCTCTCATTATTATGGATTTTTATGAGGCCCAAAGGGATATGGTGATTTTAATATATCAGGGTATGGAAATTGGGAAGTGTAATGGGTATAAAATAGTAAAAATTGAAGGAGTTATAGAAGAAACTAAATTTGTTTTTAAATCTAGAATTGGGCTCATGGTTTGGCCCAAATTTTCAAAACCCACCATTTTCACCAAAATGAGTGGTAAAACCCCAAAACAATCCAGGAATGGAAATTAAATGATAAATGAATTAAAAAAAAATTCATGGGTGTGACAAAACCTTTCCCCAAAACACTCTCTTAATGTGATCAAGCACACATATTAGATGATCCTCCAAGTAAACATCAGTCTCAAACTCAACATCAACCTCATCGATCACATTAGTTGGGTCAGGGTGATACTGCTAAAGTTTTGACACATGGGAAACGTCATGAATAACACTTTACCTCTATGGAAGTTTAGATTCATATGAAACCATCTCTATTCTCTCCACAACCTCAAATAGTCTAACACACCTGAGCATCAACTTTCCACGTGTCCATATCCTGTAGTGAACCAATCTAAGAGATACCATTAGGAACACGAGATCACCCATTGTAAGGTGTAAGGTTATCAATGTCTATCGTCATAGGAAATTTATCTATATTCAGCCATAACCATAAGTTTCCAAATCAGATAAACATACTCTAACATCTCCTCTATGAGACTTAGTCCCAACAACTATGACTCAACCACCACTATCCAACATAGAGGTGATGTACATGGACTATCATTTATTTCTTCATATGATTCCATCTGTATAGTTTCACAACAACAAAAATCATAGAAAAAATCAATGAGATATAAGTGATTCTTCCAAGATCCACCAAATTCTAGAACACATGCCTAAACCATACCCTCAAGCACTTGTATAGTACACTCCAACTGCCCTTCATTCTGTGGGTGGAAAGGAAAACTAAAAAAACATATGTACCAAGTCGATGTTTTTGTTTTCCAATGCACTTTTCCACATATTTTTCACTTTTTATTGACCTTTATTATGAAAATAATTTATTTTATTTAATAATTATCAATTGTTTTATTACATGAATAGATTTTTTAAATATATGTTTCTATAATAAAAGAATGTTTTTAGTTTTAATTTATATTTTTAAAAATATAATTAATTTATTGAATCTATTTTATCACTATTTTTTATTCTTCTATTTGGATAATAATTTTTTCATTTTTCATTCATTTAATTATGTTATTTTTTCAATAATTTTTTTCCTTTCTTATGTTTTCAATAATTTTAGATTTATTTATGAATTTATTTTATTTATTATTTATATTTTTAAATAAAATAATTAACTTTTTGTTTTTGAAACATTCTATTATTAAAAAAAGTTTAAAATTCTAACTCTTTTCTATAATACTTAATAATATTTTTTATAATTTAATTATATTATTTAATTAATTATTTTAATTAATTAATTATATAATTAATTTAAGAAAACTGTAAAGAAATAATTTTTCTAAAATTATTTTATATTTTACAAATTTTATTCTATATTAATTCGTCGTTTAATATTTTTTAATTAAAATTATTATGTTTTTAACATTGTGAAAATATAAATTACATTTTTATTTTTATTTTTTGAAACTAATCGATTAATTTATCTTTTATTTAAATTTTTTTAGGTGTTTACTCTCCCACGACTAGAATTTATTTTTAATGAAAACTATATACTCCAAGGGTGATTCAAATGTTCCAACACCAGCATCCTCAATGGTGAATCCTTTTGTCACATTCTTCCCTCCCTCTATTTCCCAAGAAAATACACCCGACATTGCACATCCTCCAAAACGTTGGTTACTTAAACACATGTAGAAATATCCACCATTACTACCCAAAGTTGACTCATTTATTCATAGTAAACCCCCATCCACAACACCTAGAACCATCCTTCTCAAATGGAACACCAAACTCCCTGTTTGTAGTGGAAAAGTGTGACATCCTTCTACACTTTCACTCGCCCACCAACACATCATTCACCACATGTCATTGTTTTCTCCCAACCCACCATTTCATTATGACATGGTCTGTCACACAGTCACCAATACCATCATCCATAAAATATCATAATCAATCTAGAAAAATCAAACACTATAGTAGAAAAACCAAAATTCAACTAGTTCCGCAGATGAACAAACTAATCCAAAATTTGTGGATAATCCAAATATCCAAAGGATTCATATCTGTAAATTCTAAATTTACGAATCTAAATTGTTGAATCCCTCACTTCAATCCACTTTTGAATACATATATTACTCAAAGGGAGCCGACCGAGGCTATTCATGTGTGTGACGCCTTCTCACACAACCGATTGATAGATTATGTGTGGTGATGTTGGAGGTTGCTATCGGAGAGGAATATCGTCACTAGAAGATCCGAGTGAGCACGATGCACCACTAGAAGCTTCCATCCATGTTGTTGTCACCTAATATTGAGGGATGACAAGCCTCCCTTATAGAACCCACAGACACACTCGTTCTCCTCCTCCCCATGAATCTAACAACCATAATACCTCTCTACCAGCGATGAAATGCCCCCCTTCCCCCAAAGTTTGTAGCTGACCATCATGTTCTTCCCTCTCAGCGACAACCCACCCTCTTCCATCACGTAGCCACTACCCAAACTCCCACCCCATTTACTCCTTTTTAATTTTTTATATAATATGAAATATAAAATATATAATAATAATAAATGATAACATAATAATATATATAATTACAAATTTAATAAATTAAATAATAACATAAATTTTATTAGAATAATAATTACAATTTATGTATATAGAATTCTTGCAATAACAATCAATTATTATTTTATATTTACTTATAATATTAAATAAAATTTACTAGATAAATAGAATATATATTTATTAATACATTTATTGTATTATATATTTAATAATTACAATTAAAATTATTTATTTTATTCATAATTATATCTTATAATTTTAACCATAAATACAGTTACATATTAATGATATAGATTATTAATTTTAACATCTCTTTTTTAATATTTAATGTATGTTAATAGTAAATAAATATAATAGTAATTTTATTTTATAATTGTATTAATAATAATAATAGGATATTGTAAATATTATAAAAAATATTTTTATTATATTTTTATACATTTTTTATTATGTAATATTTATTTTTTTACTTTGAAGGGGGCGAGGGATAGTGATGGAAGGCATGGGATCATATAATTGGAAGGAGTTTGTGCTCTGGTCAAAGTTGAGGAAGAACAAGTACACTCATAGTGTCATGCGAAGGTGAAAGAAGAAATCTGGGAGTAGTGATGTGAGATATGTCAGGGATACTTTCGAAAACTCCAGAATTAGTAGGAGTGGAGCATAACATGGCCATCTCATTCACTTCCCCCACAATAGAGAACCATCAGAGGCAGCTGTAGAAGATCCACTTCTCAATCCCTTTATACTCAACTTTATCATTCCTATGGAAAGAGATCACACAATTCCATAAATTATTCAACACACTATTCAGGCAGGAGTAGAGCATAGAGATCAGAAATTAAATGTTCTAGAGATCAAGTAGGGAGAGAAATGAATCTTTTCTTCATTTCACTGTTTTTCTTTTTTCTTCTACAACAAGAATTTCAATGTTTGAATTTTGGTTAATTTTTTGATTTCAATAAAATTTTCTGGATAATCTCATAAAGGGGAATATGCGGGGATGGTTAAATATGTTACTCCATTGTAAATGGATGTTTCTTATACTAGATTGCCTCTCTATATCGCCCATAATTCCTATAATAATATTTTTTAAAACATCTTGAATCAGTGGGAACATATCTTAATGAAAATCAAATTCATATTGTATTCCATTTGAGGATTTCATTAAAAAATGAATCATGCAAAAAAGATGGAGGTGAACTGTGTCCAACTGACAATTTGAACTCAGTGACTGTTGATTTGTTACCAATTAGTGATTTAATGATCTTTCCCATTGGTAATCTGTAGAAGTAAGGTCAGTCATGAGTTGGAATAATGATAAATCTGGCAATCTTCCTTGAATCAGATCGAGTTGTTTAAATTCTAGTGCACGAACAGGATATGTTCAGTATTGAAACCAGCCAGCTGATTTTCCACTTATCATAAATTGATTGTTCTTACGATCATTGCTACTTATCTATCTTCTTTCCTATATGAACTTGCATTAAAATACACACACTCACAATTCCAATCACATCACAATTACACCATAATACACTATTTTTCCTTGTGTTTATTGGTTTTATTTTTCCTTTTTCTTTTTTTTGGTCACTAGCACACAACCAGTCCTTCCATATGGTTTAATAACCTTCTAACCAATGAACCTTTAGTAATTAGGATTTTAAAATATTAAATTTTAATCCTCTAAATGATCATGCCATCAAATTATTGCTCAGTTTCCAGGAAAGTTGTGAGTGATCATATTAGAAATAAAATTCACAAAAACAAACACTGAAAAATTAGAAAATAAAAAAAATCAGAAAAAATCAAAAAAACATAATATGATAAAAAATATATTTAATATTAAAAAAAATTAGGAAAAAAAATATAAAAAAATCATCAAAAAAATTTACCAAGAATAAATACGCAAAAATCAATGAACCATATATATGAAATATAGTTCCAACCCTGATACCTTAGAATATTCCATTCCTAATGTTGGAAAACACATCAAATACCTAAATATGAACTAACAAGAAATAAAAATGGAAGATAATAAAGGGGATAAAAATGAGGAATTTAAAAATCCACCACCTTTGAATGTAAACCCACCATCTAATTAAACTATTAAGAGGAAAAATTTGATAGAATTGTTAATACATGTTGTTTCTAATAACCCTTCACGTGTTAGGATATCACATATGTCCCGAAACTATGAAATGAAACAATAAAATATATATCATCTAGTAACCTTAAATGGAATTCCTATTGAATAATCCCTTTACTTCATTAGGTACTTCTATTGTAATGTCTGACAGCTGTCACTTAGAGTCCTGAGTGAGTAATAACTAAAATTTAGAGTCTTTTGTTTTACCTCAATAGAAAATATAGTTCATAATTTAAAAAGTTAGAGGAATAAAATTTTCTTATTTTGGATGATTTTTAGAATTACATCACCATGAAATTATATCTTATGATAATGACCACTGATATTTGGCATTAAATAAATAGGTTCTTGCAAGATGGGGGAGAGAAATTCCATAAAACATGGGATCGATTTAGGGGATTACGAAAAAAAGGAAAAACCACCAGTACACCCCCAAATTCCCCATAGACACATCTACAACATTATCACCCCTTTCAACTAAACATTAGTGGATCATGTTGTTTGAGGGTATTTTAGTGGTAGAACTATTGATGATATGGAAAAAAATCATTAACACCTTAGCACAGAACTCATAGTAGAAATACTCTAGGATAATAAAAATAGTGAAAGAAGAACACACCCATATTCTATATGATTGAGAAAATGATGCTAGAATTTTTAAAGAAAACATCCACAACACCCTTAGGGATCAATTACACAATGGGGGCATGTTTAGGGACTCACAATCCTACTATCAAAAGTTTGATATATCTACCCAAGATCCTATAAATAATGTCTTTTCTGGCTATGGTCCTAGGATGATTCCTAAAGATAACATATTTTCCAACACCAATAACCAAGCATATATAAATCAGTCAATTCTCTCATGGATGGAGAAGGTATTTTATTGACCTGATACCCCTCTTAGTTTCTAGTAGCCTCTTAGGTAGAAATTCCAAACCCAACCAAAGGAAGGTTCATTCAATTCACAATATTAATTTAGTGGTATGATTCAACACTTAATATGGGATTTTATGAAATAAATACAAAAATTGATTTTGATAAAGTTCAAAGGGATTCATGAATGAAAAATCTAGAAATTAAAATAGAGCATTTGGCTAAGGATATTGGTAATAGAGACAAGGGTAAGATTCCATGTAATACTGAAGTCATCCCAAGGTAACATTTGATGGTTGTGACCACCATAAGTGGTATCCAAACACAAAGAGCCTAAAAATAATCTTATTCTCTTGATAATGAAAAACTGAGTGAATCTGGACATTTCAATCAGGAAAATGCATAAACTGGAAAAATGGGAAACAAAAAGAGAAACCCTCTGGTTCCTAATCCTCCAGCAAAAAAATGAAAATTTCATGAAAAAAATATAATAATGGAAATAAGAATCTTAGAGAATAAGATGATCAGTCTCCCAAAATTTATATAAACTTTAATATAGTATTCCATTTTCCACAATGAATAAAAATATAAACCCATTATTACGAGTTGATGAAATTTCGAAGTGGTTAAAAATTCACTTTGACAACCCATTATTAGAATCCTAGATTCAAATCCCATCCTACATAAATTATGTTATGAAAATTTAATAAATCAAAAAGTCTATGGAAGAATTTCCCACCTATTGTCTGATAGAGGTCTGTAGTTCTGTGTTTCACAATATTATGCCTCCTATGATTCCAGACATAGGGAGAATTCTCATCACATTCACCTTTGTGGATAGAGGTGGGAAGTTTAAATTTTGTGTGATTAGGTATCCAACATCAACTTTATTCCTCTATAATTTTTAAATATTTTAGGTTATTGAGTTCCCCAACCCACCACCATTGTTTTACAACTTTCTGATCAATCCATTAGTCACATAGTGTTTAGGTTAAATGATATTACAGTGGGTGTAGGTAGACACTTATTTCCTGGTGAATTTTTTTTCTAGATATAGACTATTACTAAAAGGTACCTATCATCCTGGGTTGACCCTTTTGGGCCACAAGTGTAGCTATGATTGATACCTTTAAGGGATAATTAATTTTCAACCTAGGTAAACAAAAAAAATACATTGTTTTCAAGAAAATTAATAAATCCACCATCCCATTCCTTTCTTGGTTTGAATTATTATAAACTTAATGTTTTGATGATTATGAGGGAGAATATGTTATGAGGATGTTGGAAGAGATTAATCGTGAACCTAAGATAACTGCTACAACCTCTACGAGGATCACCTATATTAAGGATAATGAGCTCGATGATGATTGTGAGGGATAGTTTGTTGAACATATGGATGAGTTTTTTTAGAAAATAGTTTTACCTAAATGTAGATTGTACATGTGAGGAAACTTTTTCTTGAATTAATAGTGATGAGGATGAGTGATTTTTAATTGCCTTCTTTAAGAGGCAGCATGAATACCTTGGTCCACCCAAGCCCTACTGTCTTCCCTCAAACCAATAATAACCCATTTTTAGTAATCAAACCCCTCCCTACCAATATGAAATATTATTTTTTAGTGTGATTTACACACTTCCTATGAACATCTCATACAATTTGGAGGCATCTCAATAGGAAAACTTAATAAGATTTGTGAGGAAATTAAAATCTATCATTGGATAGATAATTTCTAACATAAATGGGTTAATTACCTCATTTAGAATGCATAATATCAAAGTGGAACCTGATTCTAAAAAATGAATGGATGCCCAAATGAGACTTAACCTGAACATGAATATGTTTTGAGATAATAAGTTATCTGATTTCTAGATGCTCAGATTAATTTTCCCATTTCTGAAAATCCTAGAGTAATTCATATCCATTTTTCACCAAAATGAGTAGAGCATCAGTGGTGAAAAATGAAAAAAATGAGAAAGTATAGTCAAGGGATGTGAATTAATGAAAATTCTGTAAAGATTATAGAACAATAAATTCTTCCACAAGGAAGTACCATTTTACAAATCCATTTTGGGACCAAATATTAGAGAGGATGATTGGAAATGAGTTTTTCTGTTTTTTTGATTGATATTTAGGCTATAACCAGTTTTCCATTTCATCTATGTATCAATATAAAACCCTTATCACTTGTCTATTTGGTGAATTCTCCTACTGAAGGATACCAATTCTCATGTGTGGTTCTATAACCACATTTCAAAGATGTATAATGAATTTTTTTAGATATTATTGAAAAGATAATTATTGTGTTCATGGTTGATTTTACAGTTGTGGAAATAAATTTGAAAAAGTCCTACCAAAATTTAGAAGCTATGTTAAAAAGATGACAAGAGACAAATATTGTCTTAAATTGGGAAATTTTTTTGTACATGGCTAATGTGAAAATTTTTTAGGTAAAAAAGTGTCTAAAAGGGGGTTGGAGGTTGATAACACCATGGATGTGGTTATCCAAAATATTCCCCCACCTTAGAATTAAAAGGTTATAATAAGATTATTTGGACATTCTGGATTTTACATGAGGTACATTAAGTAATTTTCCAATATCACAAAGTTATTATTCTCACTTCGGGTTAAGGACAATACCATTTTTAAGAGAAATGCTTAGAGTCCTTTAATATACTTAAAGAAAAACTAACCACATCACCAGTGATCACTACCCCATACTGGAAGCTCCCATTTGAGGAAATGTGTGATTCAAGTGATCTAAATATAGGTGTTGTTTTGGGTTAAATGATATATAGAATGCTCCATGTCATTTATGAGGATATCAAGTTTCTAGATAATTCTTCGAATAACTACTCCACTGTGGAAAAAAGAATTGGATGTTGTGATGTTCGCTCTAGGAAAATTTAGAAAACACTTGATTTGGTTAAGGGTTATCTTTTTATACCCTGGATACATCCCTCAAGTTCATTATAGATAAAATGGATCAAAATACATGCTCGTGAGGTTGACACTTCAGTTGATGGAGTTTTTTAATTATTAAGGATATTATTTTGGATGAGTTTTTTTTTCACAAATCACTTTTCAGGGATTCAAAACATTCTACTTGAGGAAACCAATGATATTAATAGCTCATTTCTAGGTGAATAGTTTGATACTTCTATGCATCATTCTTATTGGGTTTTATACTATACCAATTTTATGGTTGTTTATCTCATGCATAGGGACCTCTCACAGAACCAAAGAATGTTGTTTATCTCTGATTTGAAATATTATATTTGGGACATCCCACTTCTTTTCATGATATGTGTTGATGGTATTATGAGGAGATGTGTTGATGGAGAAGAAATTTTCCCCATACTTGAGAGTTGTAACACCCCATGAATATAAAAATAGATTTATTATAGAATGACTTGAATACTGAGTATCTACAAACACCCCTTTGTTATGACCTATCCAAGTAAACATAATTTTATCACTTATGTGGTTTGAATTTTGAAAAACTGACATACATCGTTGCGTTCAGAAAGATCAATAGATTTTGATAAGAAAAATTTAATTATTGGTGAATAGTAACATACCCTTATGAATAGTAACATACCCTTATGAGTAGTAATGAATAGAAATGAATTGTAAATTGGAAAAAAATATAGAAATCCCCAATGAATGTATATAAACAATTTAGACATCATAAAAGTAAAGAAACGATCATAGTGTAAGTATTGGTATTTTTGTATGTCATAAATTTTTTAATTATTATTTTATGATTAATTTAATAATTTAAAATAGAAATTTATTTTCATAAAATGTAATAATAAAATTGTTATTTTATTGTCTTATAGTTATAAGATAATTTTATGGGACCTTGATTAACTTTTCAAGGTGTTATAAAACGAGTTATATTTTAATGTTGTTTTTCTGAATAAATAATGAATTTATATAAAAAAAATTAAAAATATTTATTAAGTTATTTTAAAAAATTAGAGTTCATTTTATGAATTCAATAGGTCGAATAATGGTTAGGCTAAATTTGTGGGATTTTTCTGAAGTTCATGAATTTGTTATGAAAAGGGAAATATGGTAAAATACAATATATACAAATTCTTAGTTAAATACAAAATTTATGACATCATGAGTGATGTAAGGCCACATGGTTCTAACTCACATGTAATTATAAATTCTAGGGGTAACATTAAATAACACTATTGGCTGTATTGATGGAAATAATAAAATATTGAATAAAATATTGAAAATTCACTCCTCTCCTCCAACATAACCCCCCTCACTCCATCTTCTCTTCACACCTCTAAGCCTTGCTGATCATCAATGATATTCCCAATTACCCTTCCCTAGTCACTCCCCACGTCCAAGATTCTCTTGGTTTTTCCAAAAGAACAAAACCCCTTCATTTAAGGAGGTTCTCAAGGAGGTTATTTCAAGAGGTAAAACACCTATCTTTTTCATTTAGTTTTATTTCAATTTAACTTCTTTGGTTATTATATCAACAGCTACTCTATCCAAATGAACATGATAATTACATTATCATCTATATACTGGAATTATATCATGTTAATGTAATAACCATCATAAAATATTCTTACTCTCTCCCTTTTATTTTATAAACTATATCAATGTCCATGAGGCACCAATTTACAACTTTCATGGATGACAATGTCTTGATATCTATTTCTCATTAATTAATGTTCATGAAACAATTTTGATGGTTTAAACATACCATAATATACGTATTATAACGTAATTTATATTCAGGAACCAGTATGTGTACATATTAGTAAATCATATGACCAAACTATATCCTAACAATCAGAATACCGCTAAAATAATCTAAGTGAATGTCATTAATGTTTCATCTAATGATTCATACTCATTCCATGTAACCAAATTATATAAATCACCATTAAAAATTATATATGTTCAGAAATAATATTTAATTTCAATTCTAGATATTTACATCCATTCCCCCATGAACTCCATTACTTAAAAACAAGTGAACAGATTATGAAAATCATGAAAATGAACACTCCGAAATAGCTAAATTCAATATTACAACTTATCAATAATGACATAAATCAACATAACATAATAATTATAAAACAATAAATTCATGATAGGTTCGTAAATAAGTTATCAATAAGTCGAATTTCATATTCCAGGACCTTATGTTCAAGATCAGAACACATTCACACTTATGGTAATGATTTCTTAATCTCACTTCCATTTTTGTGAGATTTTCCATATTAACTTCTAATACATGTGTATTGTGTATATAAAATACCAATTGATATAACCTATCATTAATATTATATTTTTATTGTATTCATTGTATTATTTTAAAATTATTAATTTTGGGGAACATGAATTGATTGATTACCAAGTGGTAAGGGATTTTTACACGAACCTCCATTTTCATTTGGGTTATTCTTATTCTCTACTAACCTCAATTAAATTATTATTTATTCTTATAAAATTCTCCTAAATTCCATTTTAATTTCCTATTTTTTTTACCATAGATAATCCATCTTTATTTTATGGTTATTTACATCTTTTAAAAGGATAATTCAAAAATTCTATCCTGATAAACAAACCAGATTCAATGCATATTTTCAAATTCTTTTCTATTTTCAAGTGTACTCCTGAATATATTTTAACCCACCATTATTTTTATAAAAACACTAATTTTATCATGAAAAATTTTCTTGGATAATTTTTAGATATAATAGAAAAAAATATGCCTTTCCGCTTTAAAATTCTCTTTAATACTTTCCTTAAAATGCTCTAAAATGTTTTATTTATAACGAATCGTAAGAGCTAGGTTTACATGATTTCAATTAAGTAGGATATAATTTATGACTAAAATATAATTTCAATATACTAGTATCTTTATTTTATTGGATATTAATTTTTACAATATGATTTCATGAGAAATAAAAATGGCTTTCCAAAAAACACTTCTTTCCAAAGTAAAAAAAAATGAAATGTTCTTCTCACTTTAACTTTATTGAGATATATTATTTGTTCACCACTTATTTAGTTCTTGTGGTGTATGTAGTACCCTTTGGTATATTATATAAAGAGTATCCTTATTCTCATTATATTCTAATGGATTATTATTTGAATGTTTCAAGGTGGTATGAGACACTTTAGAGTGTTTACGGATTATTTCCTCAAGGATTTTTGCAATGGTCTCATTTAAAAGTATCTTCATCTATGTCAACATACTTTTTATAATCTTGTAATTAATTTATATTATCTCCTAATATATCATCTACAATATTTAATTGAATGTTTTATGATTAGTTTGAATGTGGATGTGCTATCATAAAACCATTCACCAATTTACCCAGAATAGTAAGTGTTTATGCTTAATTTTTTAGGAAAGTTATTTACATTTCATATGTTGATTTCAATATGAATGTTTGTGTTGTTTATGTTTATCCCAATTAATATGAGTAATTAATTGGACTTATTAAGTGTCGGGTGGACCCTGATATGTCCTCTTAATGCATTGGTAGGTCACATGAGAAAAACTACAGTCTTGGAATAAAGACTTGACAAAATTATTATTTATGGTATTAGAATGAGGCCAGGACAGTGTGGTTATGATGTCCCGCATTATACATTCCTTCATTATAAAAATAGAATTTACATTTCATGTGGTTGTTAAACTAGTATAATACCCTTGATTATGGAATTATTTATTCACCACTTATTCCCGCTATAATGTGTTCATGTTTTTTTCAAGGCGTATGTTTTTATTTATTCAACATTCATAATGTTTATGTTATGATATATTCTTCTGTATTGGTTACCCTTAATGATTATTTGATCTCACCTCATTCTTCTGATTCATTTTCTAAGGATATGAAGAAGTTTTTTATGAATGGCCTGTAGGGATAAACATAGAGTTGTGGATGTTCTGAATAAAACTTATATTTTGTATTTCTTTTCAAGTTGTAATATTGAACTTATGTATGAATATAGATTTCCAAAACTAATAAACTAATATTTCCATTAGGTTTTGATTACATGTAATCATTCCAATATATAAAAATAATTCACTGACTCTAGGATTCTAGGGTTGGGGTAATATAGTTTTTATCATAGGTTGTTTAGTAAGAACCTTGGGAACTAGATTTAGAAATGTAGGTTAAGGACAAAATATCTATGATGGTAATTAAGGATAAATAAACAAGAACATCCCAAAATATTGGTAAGGAATAAATTATGTGGATATTTCTAGAAAATACATCCCTGTCTAGATACAAACAAGTAGAGTTGGCTCTAGCACAGATGTACCTAGGAGTTAAAACACTGATAAAGAGTTTCAGGATTAACCTCGGGTATCTGGGTATGAGACACATGGCCATGATGCACACTTGGTTTGACACTCCTGGGGGATATTATTAGGATAATTCAAATTTTATTTACCCACCTATGTGTTATAATTATGCCCCAAAAGTAACCAATGTATATGGTTTTAGGATTTATGATGCATAAATTAATGTTATGTGTTATACCATGTTTAGAGATATAGAGAGTTCATATTTTTATGAGCTAATATATATTATGGAATTGATTAGAAATGGAACTAGAAAAAGGAATCATAACTTCACCAATACACGTGTTGTGAATATTAATAAGGATTATATCTCTAATGGTCTTAAGCTATCTTTTCAAAATAAGATTATCTCCCATGTATCCTCATCATATGACGAAATAGGATCATGTGTAGAAAAGGTATGTAAAGGCTTCTCTGAATCCTATGGATTTGAAGGGAAGAAAAAGAATAAGAGTATGTCATGGGGAAAACATGGATAATGTGAAGAAGGGAAAGATGTATTTTACCACAAGTGATAATTGTGGAAGGAAACACCTTGGTATATGCTTTGGAGAAAAATGAGTTTTCTTCATGAGTGGATAAAAAGGACACCTTTCTCATAATTGCTAGAAAAGGAATTAATTTTTCAATATTCAATGTTTCAACTGCAAGGAGATGGTACACTATGTGAATCAATGTCCCATGCCTCAGAGTAATATACACTAAATAATTATTTTAGATAATGATCATGTCATGATGCTATTGTAGATGAAGTAGAATGATTATTATTTCTAGTCAAGAATCAAGTCATTTGAATATTTTGTCAGTAATGTACTGGTTTTAAGAATTATTAGATATATAAAGATTATACTGTATTACTATTTCATTAAGGATTTGAGGTCATATGATGAATGGTATAAAAGAAAAGTGATTTAGTAGAATGTTAAACATTTTAGGAAAAAACATGATTTAGGGAAAGAAAACCCTTCACATATATCTAAAGTTTTGATAATGATGAAGAAATGATTGTTTAAGATAAGTACTAACTACCTTGGAACTAATTATTGACTTGTTGTGAAGTATACTATGCTATCATCAATGGAGTTTACAACACTTTTGGATTTAATGAATATATCAAATAAAATGTATCTTACTTAAATAATATAGAAGAATGCAAGTTTATAATACGGTTTTTATGGTAATTAATGTTATTACCATATTTCAAGGGGATACATGTTGAAGTTATTCACATGATTGGAATTTTAATTTAAGAGATGGTTTTTTTATTAATGGTTAATGATAAAATTATAATGGAAACTTAGAGACCTTCATTATAATGTGTTGAAACATTATATTTTATAATTTTAAACCATTTATGAAATGGTTTAAGTTGATCGTTTTATGGGGTTTTAGAGTTTAATGTCACCACATTATGGTTTGATTATTATTCCATGACCAGGTCATCTAATTAGGATGCATTTTTTTGTATTACTGCTGCATTACCATTTCCTATTATTGATAGAATATTTAAACCATATTCGTGATGTGGTTTTCCCCTATGTGAATATTCAAGTATCAACCAATAACTTTCAATGTTCAATTTCAAATTTTAAGGATGATATTTTTGTATGGAGGGGATAATGTAACACCCCAAGAATTTACAAATAGATTTATTATATAATTCAATGAACATTGAGTCTCTAAAAATACCACTTTGTTATAACCTAGACAAGTAAACAACATTTTTTCACCTCTATGAATTTAATTTCAAAAAACTTAAATACATAGTTTCATTCAGTAAGATATTTGGACTCTGATAAGACAAACATAATATTTGTTGAATAGTAACATACAATTATGAATAGTAACATACCCTTATGAATAGTAATGAATATCAATTATAGTGAATTGGAAAAAAATAGAAACTTCACCCATGAATTTATTTATACAATTTAGACATCTTAAAAGTGAAAAAACGATCATTGTATAAGTATTCGTATTTTTGTATTTCATAAATATATTAATTAAATTCTTATGATTAATTTAAAATTTTAAAATTAAAATTTATTTTCATTAAATTTAATCATAAATTTTTATTTTATTGTCTTATGGTTATTGGAAAATATTGGGGGCCCTTGATTAATTTTTCATGCTGTTATAAAATGAGTTATAGTTTTAATGTTTTTTTTTCAAATAAATTTTGATTTTATTTAAAGATTAAAATAAAAATATTTAATGAAATTATTTTCAAAAAATGGAATTCATTTTTGAATTCAAAATTTTGAATAATATTTAGGGGGAATTTTTGGTATTTTTTTTGAAATTCATGAATTTTTTATGAATAGCGAAATTTGGTAAAATACCATATATATAAAATATCAATTAAATACACTATTTATGGAATCATGAGTGATGTAAGTCCACTTGGTCCTAACTCAAATGCACTTATAACTTTTATGTGTCACATTAAACAACATTATTGGTTGTCTCTATGGAAATATTAAAATAATGAATAAAATATTCAAAATTCACTCCTCTCCTCCAATATAAACCTCCCCCCTCACTCCCTCTCCTCTTCACTCCTCTAAGACTTGACTCTCTTCAATGATATTCCCAACTAACCTTCTCTAGTCACTGCCCACATCTAATAAGCTCTTTGTCTTACCAAAACACCAAAACCCCTTCTTTTAAATAGGTTCTCAATGTGGTTATTTCAAGTGGTAAACCCCCTTTCCTTTTCATTTAGTTTCATTTCAATTTAGCTCTTTTATTATCATCTTCACACCCAATCTTTACAAATTACCATTGTAACACCCTAGGATTTCATAATACATTACCTCTTTAATGTAATTCAATAGCTTGTGCCACATGCAACACCGAGTTCGAGCGTACCATGACTTACCAAACTAAACATTTAAAAAGAGGTTATGAATATTATTAACTAAAATTTTAATTTTATATACCCCATATAATTTTATCATCCATATTATTTTTTATTAGACATAATATAAGAACAAATCAAATTTTCACATAAAATAAGTGTTTTTCAAAAAAGGAAATTTTAACTTTTTTTAATGGATAATGGTTTTTAAATCCAATATTTGACACTTTTATATATTAAATTTTAAAAAATAACATTATTCTTTATAAGAAGGACATAAAAATAATGTTTGGATAAATTTGTGGCATTTTTCTTATAACATTCACATTTTGATGAATAGTAAAAATTACTAAATTTTAATGGGAAACAACTTTTTAAATAGAAATAATTTATATTGTTAAATTGTACATTTGAATGGTTTTGAAGTATAATTATATTAATTTATTTTCATTTAATCTGATGTTGGTCATTGTATGTAATTTTACATTAAAATAGGACATAAACACATATCAATCTTTTGGTAGTTTTTACTTCTCAAAAACCCATTTTTTGGTTTTGACAATAAGAATTAATTTCAAATTAATTAATGAATATTATATGTTTTTAATTTGGTAAAATAAACATCATTCTTGAATTTGGAGTATCAAAATTATCTTAGGTTTAATTTTTCATATTTTTCGGAAAACATTATATTTTTTATGAATAGTGAAAAAACTGCATAGTACATAAAAACTAACTTTTTCATTTAAATAATATTTTTTAAATAAAAATTTATCTTAATATAAATATATATATAGCATATATTAGTATAATTTAATTCATAAAGTTTATTTTATAATAATATAAGATATATAAAATTTTATTAAACCATTTTAACGTCTTTTAACCCACATTCTTGGCATGTTTACCCATCTATGCACATTTAAAAATTTGCATTAAAAATAATTTCACCACTTCTGTGAATTGAGTTACAAAATTCCAGGAGACATCATTGAAATCAGTACGTAAAATTTGGTTCGATAGGATGAAAATAATTGTTTTGTGAATAGTAACATTAAATTTTATTTAGCACGGTTAAAAGTAAATAAGGTAATTAAAGGTAAAAAAATATTAAAATTACCCCAACACATGTCCTAATTCTTTTTGATAAGTGTTTTTAGACCAAAATAAACCATATTAAAAATATAATATCCTTCTAATCCATTTAGGTCAGATTAGGACATTTATTATATTTTATTTAAAGAAGAGTTAAAAGTGTTAAATTCAAACATTAATAACTAAAAAAAAATTAATATAGAGTCAAACATAATATAAATTAGACTATAAATATTAATTAGATAGATAAATATATTTTCTAAATCATAGTATATTATTAATAATTTATATTCATTAAATAATTAAATTTATTTATGACACAATGATGATGTAGTAATTACCTTATTAATGAAAGTTTAAAATAATTCATATTATAAATTTCTAAATAAATGTAAATTGAGACTTTTTATTCCATAAAAGACTTTTCTAGGTGAATATGATATGTTAGGGTTGATTTAATGTCTTTTTTATTCTATATAATAAACATTTTATGACTTTTAGAAAAACGAAATACTAAATAGTGTCAAAATTGGAATAAATTAGTTTTTGAAACAAATACTATATTATTAAATGGTATAATATTCCTAAAAGTATATGGTTTGGATAAAGTAATTATATAATGACATATATTTCATTAATGAACCACTTGAGGTTCTCTTGGCAATTTATAGTATGTTTATTAACCATGTATTATAATAATACAACAAGACATGATAAAAGTTAAACTATTTAACTACGGTTTAAATATAAAAGTTAAAGTTAATATGTTGACATGAACTTATCTAAAAACAATTTTTTTGGTATTATTTCAACCCATCCCCACCATATCATCGAAATAAATTCATTTGGAGCTATTGGAAACTGTAAATGGTTTTAGAATAAATTAATATTTCAAGCTTTTCCTATAGTGCCCCTCACATCTCTTATAATAGGATACTTCCCCTTCTCTTAATTCACACCTCCAATGTCAATTGGCCCAGTCAAATACTCTTCAAATCTCCTCCAAACTAACCTTAATTTATCCTAGAGGCCTTACATTGATCATAAATCCAGCATAAGGATCCCTTTTGTTCAAATCAAAAGGAAGAACCCGAAGAAGAGGTAATTATTTCATCACCTCTTTCAAAGTTCTTTTCTTCTTCGACTTCCTTTTTCTTTGTTGTTTTCATAAAAAAATAAAAAATCCAATAACTTGTACATACTTTGATGTTATTATAAATATGGTAAAACCAAATTCATTATTCTATCCATCATATGAATTAAAAATTCACCATACGTGCGTACGTACAGCTTACCGTCTCCACGTCGTGTTGTAGTTTGTTATTCAACACTTCATTAATTGGATGGTTATAATAATTATTATAATAAATGTAAATAATAAATATAACATGTTAATAATTCTGTATATATAATATACCATCCAATTACGTACGTTTTAACCATCAATAGAATGATGTCATCGCTCGTGCGTATGTACAACTTACCATCTCCACGGCGCGATGACATTCATTTCCACATTCACCATTCAACGATGAATATAAATATATATATTATAAATATGTATGTAATATATGACATAATAATTCTACTTTAAATATTTATATATGTTTATAAATTTATTTACATATATCTCATTCACATACTTCAGTTCAATATGATATGAAAACAGAAACGACATTTATGCGTACATACGACCTACCATATCCATAAACAGTGTCTTCCATTTCATATATCTATCTATTATACACAGTTATATTATGAATATATATGATATATAAATAATTTTATATATTCATTAATCAATTAAATCATGATATACGTTATATGATCTAGATAAAAAGTTAAAACACGTATGATAAAAAAAGAGATTATTACCCGAAATGTTATTTTAACATAGAATGTATTATTAAATGGGAAGTATAAATCCAAAAATGAATCATGTATGAAATCATAAATTTTAATATGGTTATCTTATAATTTGATAACATACTATAGTCATTATACAAGAGGTTAAATGTACCCTCAACCAAAGGAAAGTACAAGGTAAAGGTTAATTCCTCAATTTCATTATTATATGAGACTATTTATGTGTAAGTATTTACTAGGAAATTTTTATCATACATGTCCATGTTTTATAAAAAATTTATTAGAATTAATATTTTAAGGTTTTGTGTAAGGGACCATTTATCAATATCATCATTTTAAATGTTTTAATGATGTATTTTTCTAAATCTTTATAATTAATGTCCATGTTTTAAAAATGATTTTATAGATTTATTTATATGGACCTGATTGTTTTAAAATGTTAATTCCTTAAAAAAGTTTCAAAGTGTTATGGGACAATTTGATTCAAAAATATTTTTTAAATGACTTCCATGAAAAATGTGTTACCTTTAAATGATTTCACAAAAAAGGGATATTTCTCACAAAGAGTTTTACTGATCATTTTCAACTATGTCAACACCCTTTACTAGATATTATTCTTGATTGACATAGATTTATTATAATACAATCTTCAATATTTTATTGAATTAGTTATGATATGTTTTACTGTGGATGTTTTATTTTTTACTATTCATGGTTTATGGTTAAAGTTTTATCATTTTGTATGCTAATTTTAAATAAAAAATTTTATGTTAGGTTTCAAAATTTTCATATCAGAAATTCATTGGATATAGTAAGTGATCGTCAGAGCCCACTATAGCTCTTAGATGCATCAGTAGGTTTAATGAGACAAATTAGTGTCTTGGCACACGACCTTTCAAAAAATTTAATTTGTAGTCTTGGCATGAGTCCTTGACTATGTGGGTATGATGTCTATCATTATCCATTCCATCATTATGAAATTATTTGTTGATATTTCTTGTGATTATTAAACTAGTAGAATACACATGTGAATAACTAAATGGAATTATTTTATTTATCTTTTCTATATTAGACTAAAGTTTATGTTTAAAAGGATAGTGTTTTAGTCTTAATCATTTCCTTACATGTTTTTTCTTATTTATGATAGTTTCCATTATATTTTTACCCTTACTGAGAATATGAGCTCACCCCTTTCTTATATATTATTTTTCCCACGATGCGAATAATTGTATTATGATTGATATGCAGGGTTAAGCTGGGAAAATAATGGAATTCTCAAATGATTATTTATGTTTTGTTTTATTTTATAAATTGTAATGTAAATTTCATATATATAATATATTTTCAAAGACTGCTAAACTGACCAGTCCTTTAGGAATTGATTCGTTGTAATCATGACAATGTATTAAAATAATGCACTGAATCTGCATAACTGGGGTCGGGGCGTTACAGTTGGTGTCATAGGAAGTTCAGAAACTACCATGGAAAAATATTTAGATAAAATCTGATTTTGAAACATTACTCTAAGATAGACATTGATGAATGTTATAGATGAACTTCCTAGAATTTTGGTAATGTAGAGATTTTCTGAATTTTCTAAGAAATGCATCCCTGTCTGGATACGAATAGGTAGAGGTGGCTCTGAAATAGATGTATCTAGAGGTAAAACCTAAAAACACCACTTTGGGTAAGACTCAAACAAAAACTGGTGCAAGAAAATAATCCTTACTGCACTCTTGGTTATGACACTCCTGGGGGATATGTTTTGGTTAATTCACATTTTCTTTACAAACCATTATGAAGGATTTATGAGTAAATATGTTAGAAAAGATAGAATTTTATGATTATGATACTAGATGTGTGAAAATATTCAATTAGTGTTGAGAATTTTTGGAGTTTTTGGATTATAAATTATGATATTATCTAACCTAGTGTATGTCGGCATTTAGAAATGGCTCCCAGTTGAAGGAATGAGAAATCTAAAAATATGAAAGATCCAAAGAATAAGAAGGGTCATATCTTTCATGGTATGAATCCAACATTTACACGGGAAATAGTCTCCCATGTATTATTATTATATGAAGTAATAATATAAGGTGTTAATAAGATATGTAATAATGTCTATGATTCCTATTTCTTTGAAGGGAAGAAAGAGAAGAGTATGATGGTAGAGAAAAAATTGATAAAGGGTAGAAGGGAAAAAATTATTTTCCCACATGTGATAACTGTGGAAAGAATCACCTTGGTAAATGCTTGAAGGGAGTGGGAGTTTGTTATAAGTGTGGGAAAAAGGAAACCAAGTAGATTTTAAGGGTAAGTAAAATGTTTCAAATGTACAGTGCTTCATATTCAAGGTGTTGGGACACTATGCAAATCAATGTTCAAATCATTAGAGTATATCCAAAATGATGCTATTTGATAATAATCATGTTTTGATACTACCACAGATGAAGTGGAATGATTAGTGTTCTTGTGTTATTATTAATGAATTTTGTCATTTGAGTATTGTATAAATTTTGTACAAGTTATAATAATTATAGTGTATATTAGTATTGTACTTTTGTACTATTTCCTTAAGGATTTGAGATTGTATAGTACTATGTAATGTGACAAAGTTTCAAGTAAAACATTTTGGAAAATATATGGTTGGGGGGAATATAACCCATAATATGTTTCAGAAACAGAGATAATGATTCCAAAAAAAAGATATAATTGAGTTGGATAAAGTATATTGTATATTATTGACTACCTTGTAACTAATTAATTTTTTGTTTATTCTATCATTGTTGGATTTTATAACATTTTTGAATTTCTGGACTATATCCCATATTCTATCTGGAATAAGCGAGAATTAATGTATTCAATAAGGTTTTATGGTAATTTAGGGTGATACCATGTTTTAAGAAAATACATGAATAAATAATTCACATGTTATTATGTGGAAAAAGATAACTTCATTATGTTTACCTTCGATATAAATTTTTAGACTGTGAGTTTTGATAGAATTATTTTTGGATAAGTCTAAAGATTGGAATGGAGTAATCTGAGCACTTGATATTTTTCATGAGGTTAAAGTATATTTTATTGGATACTCTGACCTAACCATTTGAATTTCTGTAAAAATATAGAGGATTAAGGAAATACTTGTGGACCTTAAGATTTATCAAATGTGTATCAGACGTAAAAAACATTTTTTGAACATTCATTTCTTAGTGTATGGGATGAAGTGAAAATAGATCGAAGAACAACCAAATGATGAGATTATGATTAAGACAGGTAATGAAATCAAGTATTTTTTTCATGATTTTATAACTAGATAGTAAATTAATCTATCCTATTCAAAAAAATAGTATTAATTTTTTTATCCTAATACCTTATGTTTTGTTGAACTGATGATAGTTTAAATCATCATAGATTGATTGATTTAAGGCCCTCAATTTTACATTTATTGTTAACTTGTTTATGATTGATGACCACAATCACTCCCTAAAAATATTTACGTTTTTTCACTAATTATGTGTCTATAATTTTGACCAATGTTCTCATATTCGAAATCCTAATTTGGTGGGGACTTTTTCATTTCTCTTTCCCTCTAATTAAGACTAAATTTTATTAACCCTATTTCCAATGATGGTTTTCCCCAATAGTATTTTCTATTTTTAACCTTTTATTTTCAAAATTTTTTTTGAAAATGTTAGGATTGAATTTATTGAAGGAGGTAGAATGAAACACCCCCGGATTTCATAATATGTTATCTAATTAAAGTAATTCAATATTTTGCGCCAAACACAACACTATGTTCAAGCACACCACGACTTAACAAACTAGTTTTTTAAAAAGCGGTTATGAACATTATTAACTGAATTTTGAATTTTATATACTATATATAATTTTAAAATCCATAATAAGTGTGTTTTTAGAAATAATATAATAACAAATCCATTTTTTCAGATAAAATAAGTGTTTTAAAAAAATGCCATTTTTCCGACTTTTAATAGGGAACCATTTTAAATCTAATATTTGAAACTTTTATATATTTAATTTTAAAAAAATAAACTTATTCTTTATAATCGGGATATAAAAATTTAGATTGGATAAATTTTTGGTATTTTCCATTTACCTTTCATATTTTGATGAATAGTGAATAATACTAAATTTTAATTGAAAACAAATTTTTAATCAAAATTATTTATATTGTTAAATTATAAATATGAATGTTTTTGAAGTGTAATTAGATTATATTTTTATCCTTTAATCTGATGATTTTCATTGGAAGAAATTTTACATTTAAATTGGACATAAAAACATATCAATCTTTTGATAGTTTTTACTTCTCAAAAACCCAGTTTATGGTTTTGACAACAGGAATTAATTTTAAATTAATTAATGAAACCATTATGTTTTGAATTTGGTAAAATATAAATCATTTTTGAATTCAGAATATCAAAATTATCTTCGGGTGAATTATTGGTATTTTTTTAGAAAACATTCAATTTTTGATGAATAGTGAAAAATACTACACAATACATAAAAACCGACTTTTTCATTTAAATAAATATTTTTAATTAAAAATTTATCTTAAAATAGATACATAATAAATATATTGGTACAATTTAAGTCATTTATTTCATTTTATAATACAATTAGAAATATAAGATTTTATTGAACCATTTTAATGTCTTTTTACTCGACTGCTTGGCACGTTTACCCACCATCTAGGCACATTAGAAAATTTGCATAAATGTAATTTTACTACTTCTATGAAATGAATTTAAAAAATAATAGAGATAGGTTCTACCTTAGTATGTAAAATTTGGCTCAATATGATGAAATTAATTTTTGGTTAATAGTAACTTTCAAATTTTATTTATCATAATTAAAAGTAAATAAGGAAATTAATAGTAAAAATAATATTAAAATTTACCCAAAACATGAAATAATTCTATTTTATAAGTTTGTTTCGACCAAAATAAACCTTAGAAAAAAATAAGATCCTTTTTCTCTATTTGGGTTAGATTAGGACATTTATTATATTTTATATAAAGAAGAGTTAAAAGTGTTAAATTCAATGTTTAATAATAAAAAAATATTTAATATAGAGTTACAAAAAAGATAAAATATACAATAAATATTCATTAGAAAGATAAAAATATTTAATACATCATGGTATTTTGTTTATAATTTTTAGACATTAAATAAATAAATATTCAATGATACAATGATGATGTGGTAATTACCGTATTAATGAGATGTTAAAATTATTGATATTGTAAATATCAGAATAAATGTAAATTGAGGCTTCTGATACCATAAAATAATTTTCTAGAATAATATTAAATTTTAGGGTTTATTTAATGTATTTTTTCAAATTAGTCAACTTTTTATGACTTTCACAAAAACAAAAAACTAAATATTGTCAAAATGACACAAATGAGTATTTAAATTAAATAATTTATTAATAAATGATATAATATTCTAAAAAATATAACGTTTTCATAAAAGACTTATATAATGAATGATAAGTCATTAATTAACCAATTGAGATTCTCTGGTAATTTTATAGTATTTTTATTAACCATGTATTATAATAACAGAAGAAGACATGGTTAAAGATAAACTATTTAACTAAGGATTAAATCTAAAGGATAAGTTTAATATGGTGACCTAAAAATGTATAAAACCTATTTTTTTAGATTATTTTTACCCATCCCTACCTTATCCTCGAAATAAATCCATTTTTAGATATTATTAACCCAAAATTATTTTAGAATAAAGTAATATTTTGAGGATTTCCTAAAGTGTCGCTCTCCTCTCTTATAAAAGGGTACTTCCCCTTCTCTTAAATTGACACCTAAAAAGCAATTTGGATCATCCAAACCCTGATCAAATCTCCTAAAAACTACACTCATATCATCCTATAGGACTTTATTTGACCAGAAAGCCTGCCTATATAACCCTTTTGTTCAAATAAAAAGGAAGAACCCGAAGAAGATGTAATTATTTCATCACCTATTTCAAAGTTCTTTTCTTCTTCCACTTCCACTTTCATTGATTTTTCCATAAAAAAATAATAACTCCGGTAAAATATACATATTTCTATGTTATTATAAATATGTTACAGCCATATTCATTATTCTATCCATTCTATGAATGAAAAAGTCACCATACTTGTGTATGAACGACTTATCATCTCCCCATCATGGTGTAGTTTGTTATTCCACAAATCATTAATTGTATGGGTATAATCACGAATATAATTTATGTAAATAGTAAAAATAACATGTTAATTATTCTTTATAAATAATATACCATTCAATTACATATTATTTCCCCATCAATTGAATTATATCATCGCTCGTGCGTACATACGTCTTACCATCTCCACATTGTGATGAGATTAATTTCCATGCTCACCATTCAACGATGATTAAAAATTTATATATTATTAATAAGTATGTAATATATGAAAAAACGATACTTTAAATATATATATATAAATATATATAAATATATATATATATGTGTGTATTTACATATATCTCATTCACTTACTTCCGTTCAGTACGATATGAAAACGGAAATGACGTTTATGCGTACGTATGGCCTACCGTCTCCATAAATGGTGTTTTCAATTTCATATATCTATCTATTATACATACATATATTATGAATATATATTATACATAAATAATATGTTATATTCGGGAATCAATTAAATCATGATATTATTTATACGATCATGAATAATAAGTTAAAACATGTATTATAAATAAAGCAATTATTACCCGAAATGTAATTTTTACATAGAAATTATTATTAAATGGGTAGTATAAAGCCATAAATGAATCAAGTATGATATAAAAAATATGAATATGGTTCTTTAATAATTTAATAACATACTATGGTCACTATACATGAGGTGAAACATACCCTCAACAAAAGGAAAGTACATGGTAAGGGTTAATTCCTTTATATCGTTATTATCCAAGATTGATTATGTGCAAGTATTTACTGGGTGATCATTTTCATCCATATCCATATTTCATAAAATTGTTATCAAAATGAATATTTTTATTTTTTTTGGAAGGGACTCATTATCAAGATCACCATTTTATATGTTTTAATGATATATTTTACTAAGACTTTTTAATTAATGTCCATGTTTTAAAAATCATTTTAAGAAATTATTTAAATGGACATAATTGTTTTAAAATGTTAATTATATTCAAGAGTTTCAAAGTTTAATTAGGCACATTGATTAAAAAATATCATTTAAATTAATTCCTATATAAATGTGTGACTTTTAAATTATTTTACAAAAAAGGGATATTTCCCTCCAAGAGTTTTACTAATCATTTTAAACTATTTTAACATCCTTTATTGGATATTATTCTTAATTGAGGTTGAAATATTATAATACAATCTTCCATATTGTATTTAATGAGTTATGATATGTTTGATTGTGTATATTCTATTTTGATACCATTCATGGTTTATGGTTATAGTAATAACATTTCTTGTGATAGTTTAAATGAGAATGTTTATGTTATGTTTCAACATTTTCATTTGAGGAATGCATTAGACATAGTAAGGGACAAGTAGAGCCCACTATAGTACCTCTATGTATCAGTAGGTCTCATGAGAAAAATTAGTGTCTTGGAACAAGACCCTGATTTTTTTATTTTTAGTCTTTGCACGAGGCTTTTACTATGTCGTTATGATGTCTAGAATTGTGCATTCCATCATTATGAAATTAACTATTGATATTACATGTGATTATTCGACTAGTATAATATACATGTGAATAAGTTAATACCATTATTTTATTTATCTTTTCCATATTATGGTGAAATTAATGTTTAAAAGGATTTTGTTTTAGAGTTATACATTTCCTTAAATGTTTATTCTTATTTATGATAGTTTCTACTATATTGTTATCCTTACTGAGATTCTGAGCTCACCCCTTTATAATGTTTTACTTTACCATGGATGTCAAGAAGTGTATAATGATTGATATTCATTGTCAAGCTAAGGGAATAAAGTAATTATCAAATTATTATTTATGTTGTGTTTTATTTTAGAATTTTTAATGTAACGTCCGTATATGTAATCTATTTTCCAAGACTACTAAACTGATTGGCTCTTCGGGACTTGATTCCTTGTAATCATGCCAATGTATTAAAATAATGCATCGACTCTGGCTAACTAGGGTTAGGGTGTTACAACCTTGATAAATCCAGTATCATCTATATACTGAAATTATATCATGTTAATTGAATAACCATAATCAATATTCTTACTCTCCCCCTTTTATTTTATAAACGAAATCAACGTCCATGAGTTTCAATTTACAACCATCGTGGATAATGAAGTTTCATACTACATATTATACATAATTACCGGTCATGAAACCATTTTTATGGTTTAACCAGACTATAATATATTTATTATAACCTAATTAAGATTCAGGAACCATTAAAAGTACATATTATTAATTTATATGACCAAACTTGTTCCTAATAAACAAAATACCACTAAAATAATCAAAGTGAATGTCATTAATATTTCATCTAATGATTCGTCCTCTTTCCATGTAAAAAAATGATATAAATGACCACTAAGAATTATGGATGTTCATAAATAATATGTAATTTCAATTATGTAGATTTACACCTATTTCACATGAACTCCATTACATATAATTAAGTGAACCGATTATTAAAATAAGAAAATGAACACTCTGGAATGATAAAATTAATTATTACGACGTATCAATAAATACATTAATGAACTAAAGATAATTATGATAAACTAATACATGTATAATAGGTTCTTAAATTAGTTATTAATAAGTATAATTTCATATTATAGGACCTTAAGTTCAAGACAAGAACACATTCAATCATAAGGTAGTGGTTTCTTCATCTCACTTCCATTTTTGTGAGATTCTCCATATTTTCAACTAAAGCTTGTTTATGGTGTATGAATACTACCCATTGATGTAAAATATCATTAATATAATTATTTTCATGGAATTAATTTAATCTTTTTAATAGTTTAAATTTTGGGGGAATATGAATTGATTGATTACAAAGTTGTAAGGGATTTCTACACGAACATCCATTTTCATTCGGGTTACTATTATTCTCTAATGACCTCATTTAAATTCTTATTTATTTTTATATACTTCACAAAAATTCCATTTTAATTTCTTATATATTTTTTCCATCCACAATCGTTCTTTATTTTATAGGGATTTGCATGTTTTAAAATGATCATTCAAAGTATTTATCTTGATAAACTAACCAGATTCAAGGGGTATTTTAAAATCATTACCCATTTTCAAGTGTAAAATAGAATATATTTTAAGACACATTATATTTATAAAAAATTATTTTATCTTGAAAAATTATCTTGGATAATTTATTGATTTAAGATAACAAATGTTTCTTTCTGCTTTAAAATTCTCTTTAATACTTTCCTTAAAATACTCTAAAATGTTTTACATTTAATGAATCTTAAGAAATATTTTGACATGATTTCACTTCAGTGGGACACCATTTATGAAAAAAAAAATAATTTAAATGTCCTTGTATTCCATTTTAATGGAAATCCATGTTTATAATTTGATTTCATGACAAATAAAAATGATTGTCCCAAATAACTCTTCTTTCCAATGTAAAATAGGTTTTTTCTCATCTCACATTAACTTTATTGAGATATATTATGTGTTCAACAATTATTTATTTATAGTGGTGTATGTAATACTCATGGTTATTTAATATTAAGAGTCTCTTTATTCTCATGATATTCTAAGGGATTATTATTTGAATGTTTCAAGGTGGTATGAGACACTTTGGAATGTTTAATGATAATTTCCTCAAGGATTTTTTGATGGTCTCATTTAAAAGTATCTTCATCTATGTCAACATAGTTTGTTGAATCTTTTAATTCATGGAGTTTTTTCTTCTATAATATCATATAACAAATTTAATATAATGGTTAATGATTAGTTTTACTGTGGATGTGTTATCTTAAAACCATTCACTAATTTACTTCTAATTGTTAGTGTTTTGTTTACTGTTCGGGGAAAATTGTTAAATTTCATATGTCAGTTTCAATATGAATATTTAAATTGTTTATGTTTATAACCATTCATATGTGGAATTAATTGGAATTTGTAGGTGTCTGGTGGGCCCCTCTATATCCCCTTTATGAATCAGTATGTCTAATGAGACAAACTACGGTCATGGAACAAGGCTTTGACAAAATGATTATTTAATGTATTGGAATGAGGCATAGAGGGTGTGGTTATGATGTTAGGAATTATGAATTCCATAATTAGAAAAATTGTATTAATGGTTCATGTGGTTATTATACTAGTAGAATAACCATGATTATGGAATCAATTATTTAGATCTTATTCTTGTGATATTGTGTTCATGTTTTTTGTTAAAAGAATATGTTTTTATTTATTCAACATGCATAATTTTTATGTTATGAAACATTCCTCTATTTTTTTCACCATTACTGAGTTGTTTAGATCACCCCTTTATTATGATTCATTTTCTCCAGACATGAAGATGTTTTTTATGAATTACATGTAGGGATAAACCTAGAGTTCTGGATGTTCTCAACAAAACATATAAGTTGTATTTCTTTTCAAGTTATAATGTTGATCTTATTTATTTACCTGGATTTCCAAAACTAGTAAACTACTCAGTACTTCAGGATTTTATTCCTTTTAATCATGCTAATTTATTAAAAAAATGCACCATGTCCCAGATTCTGGGGTTGTGGCGTCATAAGAGTATCCATTCATCAACATGCGGTGGCCACCATTGAATAGATAGGACTTCTGAAAAGGATATACCAGATGATTTATACTATATAATTTTGTTCAAAGATTCTAGGTGTTTGGTTATTTTCCAAGAAAAATGTCATTTTCTTGGAAATTTTTGAAGATGGAATGAGATACCTCAAAAATGAATTATGGAAGTTGATGTTTTTTATGTACCAGGATTATATTTCATGGGAACCTTCCTATCCTTTTATGGTAATGAATATATTTTTGAAGTTGTAGACTATGTTTCTAAGTGGGTTAATGTAGTTTCTCTACCTACTAATTATGATCCCTTGGTGGTAAAATTTGTAAATAAAAACATTTTTTACATGTTATGAGTTCCAATAAAATTAATTAAAAAAATGGTACTCAGTTCAAGAATTAAAATTTCATGAATTTGATGGAACCTTATTGATTATCTCGAATAATAATTACCACTAACCTCCCATAGTACATTACATAGGATGAATTGTATAATAGGGGGCTCGAATATATCTTGGGGAAGATAGTTTCTAGATATTGGATTGATTGGTTAGTGAAATTATATGAGGCACTTTGGGATAATAAAACATTACTGAATAATCCTATTGGGATTTCACAATACATGATTCCTTTTGGTAAAACTTGTCATATACCAGCCGAATTTCATCAAATGTTTTATTTGGTAGTGAATTCCCTGATATTTGATTTCAAGTCAGCTAGTGAGAGATGTTTGTTAGTGTTTTGTGAGACATATGATATTATGAGGGAGTCTTATGAGAATGATGAAATATGTAAATAAAGAAAAAAATATTCATGACTCAATAAATGAAAATATGGATTTCATGGTTGGATAAATGGTAATTATATACAATTCTAGGCTGAAATTATTCCTAGGAAAATTGATGTCAAAGTGGTTAGGATCTTTTATCGTTTTGAGAGTTCTTGATAATGGATATGTGGAGCTGGTATGGAATGAATATAGACCATTAATTTTTATTAGTAAAAGGATAAAACATTTATTTTAAGAAAATCCAAAGGACTTGGATATAATTACTTTTCTTGAAGACATATTTTATCTCAAGTCTAAGTAAGGACTATAAACATAATGTTTCATGGGATCTAACCCATTGTATCTATTCTATTTTCTTATTCTTCCTCGTATTTTTAAATAAATATAAATTCTCTCGCTTGATTATCTTTTTTAATGTCCTTCCTATTTTTTTTGGGATATATGAATTGCTTCTACTATAGTGATAGTACTTCCAAAATCATAGGAAAAGAAAACCAATAGAGCATCCCATTGCATCACTTGGATAAAATATCTTCAATTCACTCTTTGATTTAATTCTTCATGTATCTCAATTCAAGATTCTTATGCCTATTTTTTAACTTGTTGCAAAAGGAGAGTAAAAACATAGAACATAAATTAGTGATGAAAAATAGGATATGTGAATAATAATTAATAGTCAAAGCTCTCACATTCATGTAAGTGTTGTTATTTTTCAGCTTTATTTTCTGCCCATATTTTACTTCTGTCTAAATGTTTATAAGTATAGGGAAGTCCCATATATTATATTTTTATATTGGGAATGTGTTTTTTTTGTGTTGGATTATAATATTATAGTGAGTTTGAAATTTAGATAATCCAAATTGTTAAACTTTCTTTCACACATTTCATTCACCATGATTCATCAACTATGGTACAAAAATTGATCAACATTATACTTTTTAAAATGAATTTCCAATTCTTTTGTCCTATAATACTACGTAAATTAATGAATTTTTTTAAAAAAAATGCATTTTTTTCTAGTTATGTCCAGTAGGATTTCTTTTGTATATGTTTTTGGTTTTTTTATTTTCCTTTTGTGGGGAAAAACATTAATAATTTACTAAAACAATGTCCTATTATAGTAGTGAAAATTGTGAATAATGGTGAATTTTATGTGTGGGGGAGAGGGGTATTGTTTTCTAGGATGTGTTCAAATTATGATCACCTAAATCCCAACATTGATTTTTTCTCAAAGGAATGATCAAAGATTTTCAAAAAGTTACAAATTTATTTAATTTTTTTGAATTATTTATACAACAATAGGGTTTTAGGATTCAATATACACAACAATTTAGTCCTGATAAAAGGATAACAACCTATTGGGTGTTGAGGGATACATTGGGTATCAAACTATTGGGGATGTTTAACTATGGAGTGCAATAACATACTTTTTATATAGATTTTCTCTCTAGGAACTGAGGAATAGAGTAAGATATGATTGTTTTGTGGAATTATGATCATGAATTTAATAAAATGTATATTTTAACTTGAACATAGGGGTCACATTTATGAATATAATATATTCACTTCATGGAGCAAACTCAAATGGTAATCTTATAAGTCCATTGAAACGAATGTAAAATGGGAAATTTTGATACCACATGGATTATCTTAGACTCAAGGAACTGAGTGATTCTGTTCTCCCTATGTAGAAATTAATAACTTATTTTTCATAGTTCTTTTCACATACATGGCTGGGTAAAATGGAAAAATGAAGAAAATAAATAAAGTGACCAACAGTCAAAAATTAGGCCATTATGTTTCGGGGAATTTTTAACCAAGGGGAAGAAGTGAACAATTGACATGAATTAAAATAACTTTAGTTATTTAAATAAAGTGATTAAATAAAAAATGGACTATAATTTTTGGAACCTAGGAGAATGTTAAAATTGATGGTGTCTTTTGTTAAGAATTTTATTCCATTTTATCTGAACTATTATGACCCTAAAAATTTGAACATGAACTGGAATTGAAGAAGCGAAGTATGCAACTTCATATAGAAGCCATGACATATTTGAATGTGAAGTAGTTGGTTTGTCCTTGATTCCTAATGCGTTTTTAAATCTAAGGAGGACTTTATGTGAACCCATTCTTTGAAATGTCTGACCTGATTCTATTCCTATGTATTTAAGAGTCCATATTTTCGTTATTTTTTGTCTTTCTATAAAATATTAATTTTCTGTTTCCAAATGTCAAAAGAATGAATTTTTTAGGACAATCAAATATTTATATGTGTGGGGAGTTTTTTGTTTATGTTTTTAATTTCACTTTTCAAAATCAATTTTCACTTTTTATTCACAGTTTTTATTAAAATATTGTATATTAGTTAATAATTATCAATTGTTGTATTTTATGTATCCAATTTCTAAAAATATATTCTTGTGTTAATTGTATGTTTTTATTTTTTATTTTTTTTGTTTATGGATAATAAAATTAATTTATTAACTCTCCTTCTTATAAAAAATTTTATTCTTATTTTTTATGAAAATTTTCATCTTTTATTCTTTCAATTCTCTTGTTTTTTTCGGTAATTATATTCTTTCATCCTTCTATTTTCATTACTTTTAGATTTATTCGTCAATTTATTTAATTTATTATTTTTATTTGTAAATAAATAAATTACACTATTGTTTTTGAAATGTTATATAATTAAATGATGTTTAAAAAAATATATATTTTCTATAATAATTTGTAATATTTTATTTTATTAATTACTTTATTTTATTAATTAATTTAATTAAGGAATTAGTTAATTAATTTATGAAAAAAACATGAAATATTTATTTTAAATTAATTTATATTTTAACCAATATTTATATCTATTAATTATTTATTGAAATTTTTTAATTAACATTATTTTGTTTTTAACAATTTTTATATGTGAATTATATTTTTAAACTCTTATTAACTAATTGATTAATGTATAATTTTGTTTTTTGTTTTTTTAGGTTCTATCTCAAAAACCGCCAATATTTCTTTATAATCACCCCAAGATAGCTTAATGGTTACTCCAATGATTCACCATAAGTATCTTTAATGGTGACTCCCTCAGCCCCCTTCCATTGGAAAAAATGCACCCCCACTATTGCACCACCACCCAATAGTGGGTTCATACCCACCGCCAGCCAACAGCTCTACTACTACCCAATGATAACTCGTGGAGTCACCACCAGCCCGCATTCACAGCACCTACCTCTATCCATGTAAAAATGCACTCCCAAATCACCATCGGAAGTGGCCAAAGGAGACTGAACTCTCCACATTCACTCACCCAGAATCCCCTCTTTCACAATCCATCATTGTTTTTTCCCAACACACCACCATGACACACAATAGTGACTCACGTATTCACCATTAAACTCCTGAAAAAGGTCAAATTATAGATAATATTGGCATAAAGGAAGGTTATTTTCCTTTTACTTATCTTGGAGTTCCCATATTTTGGGGCAGACCGAAAGCTAATTATTTTAATACTGTGGTTCATCAAGTGATTAATCAGCTTACGTCCTGGAGAGGGAAATCCCTTCCCATGGAAAGCAGGCCTTGCCTTGTGAAATCGACCATTATCTCAAAATTGGTTTATTCCCTCATGATCTAAAAGTGGTCGCTTGGTCTTCTGAAGATAATTAATACTTATATTAAAAATTTTGTCTAGACTGGCAGCATCATTGAAAAGAAACTTGTTACCATCCCCTGGTCGACCTGCTGCACCCATCTTGAGAAGGGTGGCCTTGATATTAAAAATCTCAAGTTGTTCAATGAGGCCCTCCAAGAAAGGATCACTTGGAGACTGATCGGTAACACCTCTGACTCCCTTGCTTTCCTTAGAAATAAATTTCTTATGAGGTTAAAAAATGGGAATCTAAACTATGTCCAATCATCTCTTTGTCCCTCTCTAAGAAACTCGTTTGTCCGTATCATGAATAACTATAGATGGTTGGTTAGCATGGACACCACCATTCGTTTTTGGCTGGATAACTGGACTGGCTCCCTGCTTATCTCCATGCTTCCTCCTAATACTTCCCTTGATAGCATTAACGACACTATAAAGGAAGTGATGCATTCCAGAACCTTAGATCTCCCTGACTCCATCATGAAGGTGGCTGAGGGCTACCCTTTCTCTAGCGATGATGACTTTTTGGTTTGGGAATCGACCCACAATGGTATTCTTGACTCTAATTTTTTTTCAATCATTATTTCTCTAAATCTGAATTTGACTTTTACTGGTAAATATTTTTTAAAAACCATGGATTAAACCATCCAGGCATAATCTTATTTGGCACTTGGTGCACAAGCGTATCCCTACTGAGACCTGTCTCCAATATTTTGGCATTCACCACTATTATAAATTCCTTCTCTATCATCAACACTGAGAAGATATCAAGCGTCTCTTTTTATCTTGTGCTAAGGCGTTTGCTATGTGGAATTTTATTGCTGACATATTTGATTGTAGATGGCCTCCTTTTGAAAATATACTCTTTTACCTAAAGCATTGTGTTGAGCTTGAGATGTCTCCACTATTAAAAAACATCTTCCTACCTGCCATGGAGGAGCTTCTACACATTATCTGGTATTATAGAAATGACACTATTCACAATAATCACTCGTCCGATTTCATCGCAGGTCGCGCGAGAATCCTGATTGCTATTAAGGATGTTGCCTCAATCCAAAAATCTAATTGTGAAAACATGATCGGTGACTTTGTGATCATGCGGAATCTACATATTGAAGGCATATTTCCTCATCCAAAACGTTTTCTTGAAGTCTTCTGGCAAGCCCCACTTCCTGGATAGATCAAGATCAATGTGGATGGGGATTCCAATGGAAATCTAGACCCTGCGGGTTATGGGGCAATCTTCAGAGATTCCACAGGTCACTTCTATGGTTGTTTCTATGGCAGCTATGGGGTCACTTCCTCCCTTGAAGCTGAGATGCTGGCTCTCATACATGCCATCCAATTTATCAAATATAAAGGCTGGAACAATATCATGATCGAAAGAGACTCCAACACCATTGTCAAGCTATTTGGAATGGGGATGTCCACCTCTCTTAGCCTCTTACAGCAAGTTGGAAGATCTTCCTGAACTCACTTTTGGAGATCAGATATATTTCCACCCATGCCTACCGTGAAGCTAATACGGTGGCTGATGGTCTTGCCAACAAGGGGATCAACCATGCCACTACTTGGTTTGATGAGTTACCGGATGATCTCCTCCCCCTATTTACTATGGATTGTAAAAAAATTCCCTCTTTTAGACTTTTGTAATATTCTCAATTGATTTTAATAATTTTCATCTTGGACTTTGACCAGTACATTGCCTTTAAAAAAAATCAAAATCTCCAAATTTATCAGATATGGAAATTTCAATTTTGTATACCTAAAATATTAATTCCCTAAACTTGAGCTTCCATTGAAGACCTTGATAACCCATATGGATCTGGTCAAGGGCATTCATGCTCGTGAAGCCTTCCATTATAGTAACTTGGTGGATTTTGAGCAGTGTTTTTGGAGGTTGCTACTGGAGAAGAATCCCCCGATCAAAAGATCTCAGCGATCTTGATGCAGCAACATATGCCTCATACCATGTCGCTACATCCTGATATTGAAGGAGGTTGAGCCTCCCTTCTTGAAGTCACCTACAGACCCAATTTCTCCCAATCTTTTAGCCCAAACTCCCCATTTTACATCATCCTAATATGACCAGCCCCCTCCCCCTCTTTTTGAAGCTAACTACCCCTTATTCCCACTCAACGAGCCCCCTCCTCCCCCACCTTCCGACTTTCCCTCTACCCATACCCCCTTCCCGCTTTAGTCTTTTTTTATTTTATATAATATATAACTTATAATATAATATATATTATATATTAATTATAAATTATAATATAATAAAATATATATGATAACTATTTTAATATAATTATTAATAATATATATTTTATTAATATACTAATTATTATATATATATATAATTCATACAACTAAAATCATTTTTTATTTTTTTTATTTAATAATACTAATAAATACATTTTAATAGATTAATTGTATATTTATTTATATACATTTATTATTTTATATATTTAATAATTAAAATTAAATTTTTTTTACATAATTATACCTAATAAATTTAATCATAAAAATTGGTATATATTAATAATATATATTATTATTATTATTAATATCTATTTTTAAATATTTCTTGTATATTAACAATAAATAAATATAATATTAATTATATTTTATAGTAGTTTTATTTATAATAATCGGGTTATGTTAATATTTTAATCATTATTTTGGACATAATTTAACACATTTTTTATTAAATAATATTTATTTTCCCTTTTGAAGGAGGGGGGATCGTACTGCATGGCACATAATCATCAATTTAGAGGGATTGTGTGCTCTTATTATAGTTAGGGTGGAAAAATTACACTAAAAGATCCATGTAGATGCGAAATAATCCATAGAGGAGTGGTGATGAGAGAACTGGAAGGGAAACAATCGAAGACTCTCGAAGAAGTAGGAGTAGAGAAGCAGATAACCCTCTCATTCACTTCCCCCATATTGGAAAAACGTTAGAGGCAACAGGAAAAAATACACTTCTCAATCCCATTCCTCTCAACATCACCATTCACAATGTAGGAGATCACACCATTCGACACACCATTCAAGAAAGATCCAGGCATAGAGATCTACTATTCATAGTTATAGAGATCAAGAAGGGAGTGAAAGGACTCTATTCTCTTTTTCTCTATTTTTCTCCATTTTCAATAGAATGAACTATTTTGTTTTACATTATGTTAATATGATGATATTATTTATAATATTCGACTAATCTCCTCTGGGGAAATAAGATGAGTTGGTCAAATCTATTCTTCCTTTCCCCATGTAAGTTTCTTCTACAATATTTCCTCTCTCTCTCTCCTAAGATACTAATCGTTTACAAAACATCAGGAATCAATGGAAACAAATCTTTTTCCTAATTAAATTAAAATTGTTTTCAATATGAGGATTTAGTTTAAAAATGTATAATGCTCAAAATAGAGAGGCACAATGATTTCAATGAAAAATTTAAACTCAGGGATTACTAATTTCTTCCAGATTGGAGATTGAATGATATTTTCAGTTGATAAATTGTAGAGTTTAGTTCTTTCAAAAGTTTATCTGATCAAAAATCTGGTTAGATTAATTAAATCAGATCTAGATGTTCAAATTCTATTGCATGAATAATATATGTTCGGTATTGAAACTGTCCAACAAATTCCCTCATCTCATCGATTGATTGTACTTACTGTCTTTAATAATTTTTCTCTTCCTATGTATGTGAAATTTTATTCACATCTACACATTGACAATTCTATTCACTTAAGAATTACTCCATCAGAGACTACTTTGTTTTTTATTTGATCATTTTTTTGTTTTCTCTGTTTTGTTTTCACTAGAACATATTCAGTCCTTCCATATGTTATCATACCCTTAATACCAATGAACTATTAGTAATTAGGATATATAAATATAAAATTTGTGTGCGCTTAATAACAGTTCTATTACAAGAGACTTCTAAAATCCCTACTAGAATCATGAAGTAAAATGAGAGTCATGGTGTGAAACAATACTCCATGGCACCTCATGCAGATAGTCTATCTACCAAACACACATATCTCCCAACTACTCAACAAAGAAGGTCTACCTAATAGGTAATAAATGCCATATTTTTTCAAACAGTCCACAATCACATAAACAACATCAATGTCTTGTGGTGTCCTTATGAGACCCACAACGAAGTACATGATAAGTGCATCCCACTTCCATTCCAGAATGGGAAATGATTGTAGGAAACTATGAGGCCATTGATGCTCAGCCCTTACATTCTCACATTTATTTCATCATTTCACGAACCCTGTTATATCCTTTTTCATGCCCGATCACAAATACTATCATCATAGTTTATGTTATATTTTGGTCACATAAGTATGGACTTCCCACTTTGAGGTATGAAACTCATGAATCAATTCAACCCATATGCTCATAGGCACAACAACCTGATTCATGACATAGATGATCTTATCCCCATTTATGCTACAATCAGAAGGCGATTCACCACCTTCATAGCTTTCCTCAAATCCAAACACTCTGAAACCTCATACAACATGTCGCTATTTCATCTTAAAAGTGTAGAATCCAATGAAACAGATACGAGGTTAAAATTATCTTGTATAAATTGAACCCCAACATGTATCTCATCCATTATGTTCATCATATTCCACTCTACACTAGACTCCTCTACCACCTAAGTCAGAGTTTTACTACTTAAAGCCTTAGTAACATGATTTCCTTTCCCATGAATATATGCTATATCAAATTCGAATAAATTAATATACTCAACCCACCTACAAATTTATATATTTATATATTATTGTAAAAATATACTCTTTAATATATTTTTATCATTAAACATAGTAAAATCCACCCTAATGATAATACCACCGACACATCAATTCATAAACCACTGCATCCAATTCAAGGTCAGGATTTGGGTAGATCCTTCCATCTCACCTCAACTTCTAAGACCCATATGCCATAACTCGATCTCCATGAATCAACATTACTCCTAGTATAATCCCAGTAGCATTACAGAACACATTATACATCTCACCTAGATCGAGTATGATCTATATATGTGTCATTTTCAATCCATTCTTCAAATCCTAGAAGGAATTCTCACATGCTCAAGACCATTAAAACTTTACTCCTTTCGTGGAAAATCCCAGAAGTGGTGTTTCTAGTAAGGAAAAGTTATAGATGAACTGTTGATATTATCCTTACAAACCCATAAAACTATAGATCTCAAAAACATTTTTAGTCTTCTCCCACGAATCCAATTTAAGGACCATCCCTGGGTATACTAAAAACCTTCATATATGATGATGTGACCCAAGTAGTGTATCCAATAAATCCAAAATTGACACTTATATAGATTAGAATATAGTCAATTCTCTCTCAGTGAACTCAAGATATTTTCAAGATGTTGCGCATGATTATCATGTGTCTTGGAGTACACCAAGATGTAATATGAAAACACTATCACAAACTGATCCATATATGGATGGAAGCTTCTATTCATCAGGGAAATAAACACTAATGGTACATTCTTCAACCCAAATGACATCACAACAAACACATATAGAACATACTTTCTTTTAAAAGTATTCATCAGTATATCAGAAGGTAAAACACTAATCTAGTGATACCCCGATCTCATGTAAATAATGTAAAATATATAATATCCCCAAAACTAGACAATCAGATCATCGATACAAAGAATAAGATAATAGTTCTTCACTATCATTAGGCTCAACATCTAGTAATCAACCCACAAGCATATAATTCCATTAAATTACTTTGAAAAAAAAGACTAGAGAACCCGAAAGAGACATACTAAAATGAATAAACCCGTTATCCATCAACTCTTCATATTAAGTCTTTAAATCTTAAATAACTACAGGTGACATTTTGTATGATGGAATAGAAACTTCCTCAGTCCCATGATTGAGCTCAATTTTAAATTCCATATCTCTCTCAGATTGAATCCCTGATCAGTATTCTAGGAAAGAAATCCTGAAATATATCCACTATAGTTAGAAATATATCATAATTTACAACTCCATAATCCAAAAAAAAACTTCAAACCTTGGTGGTGAGCTCCCCTAGTTGATAATGAACCGAACCTGCTCAGCCTTCCCGGATATCCCACTCTACATGGGGAATGTAACTATCACTGCCTTGAGATGTAAAGGTCAAACTCCAATGATAACAATAAATGTGGGATAAATATGCTACTAACTATTCGATACCCATAATTATGTTGAAGCTGAACATATCCCAAATATAGGGATCCTAAACAGATGATACCCCCCATACTTGAGAGAACACCAAGTACACAACATGATGTCTCTAAACCACACTCCCAATAGTGTAACAATCATCATAACCCTAGTCGCAAACCCCACCACCTGAATCAAAACATTCAAAAGTTGTGAAAACATAAAATAATTAAAGGAACTGGTATCAAAAAATGCACTAGTATGTGTAGATGCTACAAGAATAGTACATATAATGATTGGCGGTTCATCCTCTCTCTCCACCAGTTTATGCGGAGCGACATGTATTTATCCAACCTTTATTTCTTGTGTTGCAGTATATATCCCAGGAAATGCACCACTGTGTTGATATGAGAACTCTTTAATAGAAGCACAACATCCACTACCTCTACAACCACAAATATTGCAACTCTAGCGGCAAGAATGATATGATATATGAGATCCTCTTCCCACACTCAGATTTAGCTTAAGTACTCAATCATTACCCATCATTCATGAGTTCCTGCAAAACCTCTATAGATGTGTCATCCTACCACAAGCTCAACACTCTATTGGTGTATGGTGATAGTGTCTATGATAGTTTCCTGACCCACCACACCGGTGGAAAAGAACTAAGGCGAGATCCTAAGTTACTAATCCTTCCTTTATCCACTCTTCTTTCCCATGATCTGGTCAACAATATCACAGCTATGCTTCTTATCCACAGAATATGTACGTCTTGATAACTGATCAGAAACCACCTTTTCCCCAATTGAAGCCTCCCTTAGGTTCCCCTTACCAATGAGATCCTGATCAACCACCCAAGAAACCTTCTTTAACCAAAATATGTTAACATGGTACTTAATCTCACATTTTAGTCCATTTGAAAAATTCCTTGACATAGATTTCTCATCGCTTACAAATGCTGGAGAAATGTACTTCATGTCTATAAAAAGATCAGGATAGTCTATCATACATATACTCCCTTGAGGCTGCTGCATGAATTCAATATCTCTATCTGATCTCAAAGTTTCTAGAAGGATGTGCTCCAAGAACTTCTCCTAAAATTTTATCCATACCATTTTGTCAGCCTTCCCAATCTAAACCTAAACATCCCACCAACAATTCCCTGATCCTATTAAATAGAACCCACCTACTTGAACATCATCTCAGCATGAGCTTCCAAACATTCATGTATAGTATTGATAGAATCAACCCAAAAATATAATGCCTTAGGTCCACACTATCTAGTGAAAGTGACAGGGTGATGCAACTAAAAACACAATTTAGGTTTGACATACTCATCAAAACATACTACGATTCTCTCTCCATTAATATCATATAGCTACAAATGTTCTCAAAGAATTTCCCATATACTTATTCACCTAAAACTATTGGTACCTCAGGTACCACAACTAGAGGATCATCTCTATAAATTTTCTTTATTCATCCTATCAATGAGCATCATCATAGATGAAAATATCAAAAATTCCAAACACTGATCTCAATAACATAATAAAACATTAAATAATTTAATAAGATGGATTTACACAATCTATAGTCAATCATTTTCCATTTTTTCGACACACAGTAAAAATCAAGGCACTATCACTACCCTGAACTATCCTTCATATGGGCCATGATTAAAAAGGGTAAACACATTCTCACTACACATTTTTCTCAATATTCACTCAATTATTTAAATTTTCATCATTTTATTCAATTTTTAATTCTATATTAGTCTCTATTTCATTTAATTCACACAATCCAAGAAATAAAATTTCATTAAAAAACATACCCAAAACATTATTTTTTGGTAAGTTTCTAAAATGATACACATCACAAAATAATCATGAGTACCAAAAATGGTACAAGATTACTGAAATAACATTCCATTCCAAGAAAAAATTCAAATATCATAAACTCTAAAACAATAATCACGTTAATCAAAAAGTGATTCACTCAAGGTGAAATAACATAAAAAGTAACAATACACAACAATAAAAACAATACCACCCTAGGTACTTGGGGTTTCCCCAATACACGGGTTAATTAATCCCACGAATAAACTCATAACCAAGGCTCAACACTACCTAGTCTATATCTAACTTTCACAAATAATAAGTAAAAAAAATATAAGAAAACTGGGATTTGATAACACTTTGTAATGTCCCAACCAAGGTATAACATATTGGTTCCCTGAGACAGTCAGTCAAAAGACCTCAGGTGCCCCTCCCCATAGGCCATAGGCTGACGACTAGTAGATGGTGACTAATATCAATCATGGGGAGATTAAACCTTTTTTATCATTGTAATACAATTGAAAAAATAAAACAAGAATAACCAAATTATATAACCAATAACCAAGTCAATCTAGTATCTCATGATGACTAAAATAGGAATATAATATCGAAAACTAAATAGTAGACATGTCATGAAAAAAAACCTATCAACACTCAATTCAAAACCCAAAAGTAACGACACTGAAAAATCCATGAAATTCCAGACATTGTGTCTTATTCCCTTTCCCATGCTCTATATTGACTTAACCATCTAACATATGTCTCTTGATGTTATTCGATCTAGTAAACAAGAATTATATTCGGGTACCGATTAGGCAACCAGAGTAGGGTGTGAGTATAACACTATAGACAACTAGCCATTATTTCTAAAACAATATCTAGTCAATATATATATATAGATATAATAAAATATAAGAAATAAAATAAACTATTTATATTTATTCAATTATTCTTTGTTTAACCACATAAACCCTTATGTTCTAGAGGACACATTATCTTTGAATACATAATTTGGACCGTTATGGAGTCTAAAACATAACACAATACCATGGATATCATTTAACATTTCATTTAAAATCATATCACAACTAACTGGAAACATAGTAAAATGCAAACTCATGTGTATAGAATGTCATGTCTAACAACCTATTGGTATTTAAAGCCCCAACCCCTCCCCCACACCTCAGTGTCTCATGGGTATTTGTATCCTCAATCCCTGTCCTATTATTGATAAATCACATGAGTATACAAAGACTCAATCTATGTACTGGTACTCATTTATCACATACGGTTTTTCAGACCCTGATTCCCTATCCCACACTCATTTATCACTATGGGATTTTGAATAATCGTTCCATATCCTCCAAACAAATATCACATATACCGTACTAAAACCACATCTATCACATCATTCCAGTTTAATTAACATTAACCATTTCTATCAATATTTCACATCAATGAATACCCTTACAATTATCACATCAAACATGGTTCCTCACATTAATAAATTGGAATAAAATGAAAAAACACCATTAATACATTTATAAACATTTAAACATATAACCCCTTAATTAAATCCCCAATTAATTAATATAATTCAAAAATCCCAATATCCCATTAATTAATTAACCATTTAATTAATCCAATAACACAATCCAAATATTCAAATAATTAATTCACCATTTAATTAATACTAATCCAAAATCCCAATATCCTATTAAATAATTCATTAATTAGTCAATCCAATACTGCAACCCAAATATCCCATTAGTTAAATCGCCATTTAATTAATAAAATTAAAAAAATCCCAATATCCCATGAAATAATACACCAATTAATTAACACAATTTCTACTAATTGTATAATCACAAAAATACCATTAATTAGTTAATCAGGTAATTAATCAAATTATATTTGTAAATAAATTAATTTAATAATTAAATTATTCAATTTGAGATGAAATTGTTTAATATTCCAATTGAAATCATAAAACTCTTACAAAAAAATTGAATCAAGACTATGAAAATTGAGTTTAGACCACCTAACTCAATATTTTTGATAGACTATCACATATGGAAATCCTCAAATTGAACTGAAATGATCTATAATGCATCAAAGAATGGGATATAGATATTAAACATAGATCTATGATTAGACAAACAAATATAAAAAATAAAATCTAAACACCCCAAAAAAATTAAAACTATCACTTTGACATTTGAAAAGAGAGGTGGGGCGGAGAGAAACCTATACAAGAATATTTCACATACCCAAAAGAGTTTAGATCCAAAATCTAGAATTTAAATCATCAATAATGGATGTCATGAGACCTAATAATTCGTCTAGGGGCTCTAAAAATAAATATAATCGATGTCGGTCGAATTGGGTCTAGTTTGGGTGAATTATGAGGGTTTCAAGAATTTAAAATATTATTTTTTTTGTTACTAAAACCATAAGCATGATTTACTAATAAAGGGTGCAAGGTTTCCAAAAATATGAACCTTAACCATTCCCCTCTTCCATTGGGTTGCACAGTTACTCCTAACAGGAAACACATTTTGAAAAACCACGTGAAAGACAAGTGATTATCCAATGTTTGGGTTCACGCAGTTTGCTGGGTTAGGAGCACATTTTCAAAAAACCGTTTGTAAAAATTGGAATACTCCTCTTCCTTAAAAAAGTTCTCATATTTCACCCAAAACTCCCCAAGGAAAAACCCAAAAAGTACTAAAACTAGGAAAAAGAGTACCTAAAATGATGACTGAGATATCTTTAGAAAATGTAGGGATATTAGAATTCCATATGTAGAATCCATTTTTTACAAATTTTATTCATATAAGCGGAGAACAATACTCATTAAACTTGGAAAAGTGACAAAAATAAATTTCCAAAGAGAAACATTTCATGAGTATAAAAAGTTTTAATATAAAAATTTAAAATGAAAATGAATCTAATGATATAAATTGGATTAATAAATATATAGTTAAACCAATTTTACATTTGATAAATTTTTAAACAATATTTATATTTATAAATTATTTAATGTAAAAGATTGTTTTTTATTAAGATTAGTAATTTTCACTATTCACTGAACAATTAATATTTTCTTAACATTCTAAAATATTCAGAGTTAATTAATTTGGACATGTTGATTCCAAAAAAATCTATTTTTTTTCAAATAATTTTTGTGAATATTACAAAAAATAATTTTATTATTTGTTCTCAAAAAAATAAAAAACATTTTTTTGTGAAAATGTATTTTCTAATAATATAAATACATTATTAAAAAATAAGTACTTATTTATAAATATAATTCTTTTATCTAAATCCCATTTATTTACTTTAAAAATATTCTAATTCTTATACGAACTCCTAAATTTTATTTCTAGGTTATAACATTCACGTTTGAATAATAATACTAATTTTATATCAGGATTTGATAAAACATGGTGTTTAATGTAACAAAAGATATAAATTAAATTAAATTTATTTTAATTTTATTCTTAAAATCATTAGGTGTAACAAATAATGTGTATTCCCAACATTCACGAACACCATTCCATATTAGTGTTTAAGGTGGAGTGAGTAGAGATAGAATCCCAAACTACATTATATAGTTGATGAACTCTTGGTTTAGATATTCTCCATCTAAATCAAATCAACGATTCTTCATATTATTACTATGTTGATTCTATGATTCATTATTGAACTCTTTAAATATAAAAAATAATTTTATCTTATATCTCATTAGTTTGAAATATTCAAATCTGCTCAAGTCATTCGTAATATTAATTAAATACGAGTATCAACCAGTATATTCAATTGGAAAGAATAAACCAAAATCACAATGAAACAATCCAAGAATATTTTTAACCGTTTTATACTATACATTAAATATTTGTGCAGCCATTTTTCCTTGAAAACATGCGTTATATCTATCAAGGGGGTATAGTTCAAATGACTATAAATATCCTTCTTGATAGAGTTTTCATTTTCTTTTAATTTATATAAACAAGTCAATAATTCCAAAAATCAGTGTGAAATTCGTCTTATGGAATTTATTCATTATTGATTTCTATTTCTTTGTTTTCATATTTTGAACATAAAAGCCATTATTTAGGTGTTTCATTCCATAAAAATTCCCTATTTATAAAAATAACATCCTGTTCTTCAAAATATGAATATTAATACATCCATTATAAACTTGATATAGATATAATGTTGTTAGTAACATAGATGAATATAATAATCGATTAGTAAAATTAGAATCATCAGTGTAATCATAGTAAGGTGGTGGTATCCTATATATAGTGCTGCTTGTTTTTCTCCATTGGTTTCTAAAAGATCCACCTCACATTTCAAAACCTTCCTGAACCTACATGGATTATATATTTGGATAAAAATGTAAGATCAAAAATATATATATAATCTCAAAATATTAGATATCGATAAGTTATATGTGATAAAAAATGAATATGTAGCTTCCCCTTTATTCCACAAAATGATGTAGTTCTACTTCCAATGTCCCCTCTTCCCACATGAAAAACATTCACTACAAAATAATAAGCTTTTTCCAACATGGGTATATCTATTGGTAAAAGTGCGTGATCTATTGGTAAAACGTTTTACCAACACAAAATATCATGTCACTAAACTGTTGGTAAAAACTCTGTCGCTAAATGTTATTGCGACAGATAAAATTGTTCTGTTACAATTATAATAATACCAATAGATAATATATATGTAGGTCAAAGTGTTTACCAACAGTTTTATATGACAAATATATCTGTTAGTAATAATATTAACAACATATAATATAAAATTATAAATTACATTTACATGAAAATTCTAAATTTTATTTCCAATAAAATTTCATATTATATTAAATAATTTATCATATTTTATACACTTGTTTTAATTATCATATTGATGATGATTTTCACAAATGTTCAAAAATAGAAAAATATTATTTATATTAATAATAGAATTTAATACAACATGAATCAATACATAGTTGAAGTTGATACCTAAAAAGATCATAAAAACATAGAAACCCAGGATCCATCTATGCAGCACCCGCCACCCCAATTCCCCCCCAATGAAAAAAGGGCATAGTGTCTCTTGGCTGCAATCCTCTAACAACCATCATTATAGAAGAATAGTCTCACCAATGATCTTTCATCACCCCAAGTAACCCATTAGAAGAAACAAACAAAATCAACTCTAGTACCATTGAAAAACCTCAAGTCACTACTATGTCACACCCTTCAGCTCCAAGATCTACACCGCACAAAACCAAAAAACATACCTACAAATCAGTGCAAAATATCATCATAAATTGAAACAAAAAATAAAATAAAGTGTAAAAAAATGATTGAGCATTTTTTATTCATCTTTCATCATGACTACTCAGAAAATCAAGTCAGCTACAATACCAAAAAGAAATTGGAAGACACTATTATGCGACAACCTTTAGCTCCATGGTCTACAACACACACAACCAAATAGAGTATCCACAAATCAGTGAAAAATATTTACATGAATTGAAACCAAAATAGAAATAAATGAAAATAGAAAAAATGATCTTCATAGAATAGACATTTTTCATTCATCTATGTTGACATCTCAACAAAGAATATCATATATGTTCCATGCGGGGTCAATATGTTCAATCAATGAGCTTATTTCATATAATCAAAAGGGGTTGTAACCACAAATCCATATAACTCCCTCAAAATTCAATTAATGTTTCTAAAGATCATCAATACTACAACTACATCAGACTGGAAGAAAATAAAATCAAGGGTTTTAATAAAAATGCATCTATTTTCATTGAAAACACAAAATAATGCTCAATTTCAATGTTGAGATTCCGCTAGACTATCAAAAATAGTTTCATTAAATTATCAAATAAAACATTTATTATCTTCCTGGAAAACTGAAATAGCAACACGATTTCAACATGCAACGAAATCTAACCAAATGCAACAATTCACTACTCTAACATAACGAATTAATAATTAATTTTAAAAACATTAGCATAAGCCTTTTTGGTAGCACTTATATAAAACTACAAAGCATTTCTCAGAATAAAACAGAATGTAAGGAATCCATTTTGATCTTCCAAACATTAAAAACATCATTAAAAAAACAGTGTCTTCTCTTTGGAACTCTAAAAACCATAAGCCTATACATTGGTAAGAAATTTGAAAAGAAAAAACAGAAAACCAATGTTGTTTGTTATATTTATCTTCAAACAATTGTAATTAAAAAGTAGATCAAAAATATTGTAAGTGGCAGAAAACCAATACATCATGAAATTAAAGGTAGAGAAATAGTTGTGTAGTCACTAAACGGAACTGTAAAACATGAATTAACCATAACTGCTTCCAGTAATTACTAGTTCTAATAAATTGTTTAGAAGATGTTATAGAAAAGTGATATCAGTAAAAATTGAAAGAGAAATAATTAAAGTTAATTTTCAGCATGAATATAATAATTCTTGATGATAGAAAATACCTCAAAAAATCTACTGATCTCAAATAGGGTTTCTTTTTCATGAAATATTTGTAGGGTTGAATATGCAGTCAAAAATGATGTTGATGTCCCACTGATAAGTTGGGAAGATGACTGCGGTGTTGACCTGAAATGGAAAACCATTAATAAACAAATATATGATTAATTACTACGAATATTTTATACAAAAGTTTATACAATAAACCTAGATATAAGGAACATGAATAATTAATTATATGCACATTGGTTACGCATAATGTATACAAGCAGTTTGTACAGAATAGATCACTAGGATTTCAATGTTTACATAAATGGAATGCTAGGATTGAACATAAAATAAATATTCCATGTGAATTATACGAGGTTAGTACTGGATCATGTGGCTATATCCATACTATATGGAACCTTTCTCACCATATCTAAAGATTCATCAATAATTGGTACAACATAGTTTGTTACTACATTAAATTCACCACAAAGTTTCATCAATGTCAGGTTCATTCCAACAACGTGCATTATCTTCCAATGATTAATCATACCAAAATGTACACCAAGAATTTTTATAAATGGTGAATTTATTTCATGGTTCCTTGTTTGTTTTCAATAGCCCAATGATTCATGTTCATCTTTATAGATTCTGAATTCATATCATAAATGGATGAATCCATTAACATCAAGGAGTTCATGACTACATTTTTAATCATGTTTATAAATTACCATATAATTAATTGACATGGTATCCCTCACACCATACTCTCAAACAATAGTACCATCATCCGAGTCTCTAATATGAACCATTTATTCACAAAGTTATACACATGGTCCAACTATACTTTTTGTTATCATTCACAAGTGAATAGAAAGATAAATAAATTTAACAAAGTAATATTTATCATTCTGTAGAATATAGTGGATTAGAAGATGATGAGATGGGATAGAAAGCTCTCTAAAGCCATGTGGGCATATCATATGACAACTTAGACATCCATCCAAATGATTACTTTCTCCCTATATTTCAACTACAATTATTGAGGATAACCATATATAATAAGTTAATTCCAGATAAAAGTTCTCAGGACAATCTAATCTAGTTGGAATCCCAAAATTAAAATAAGATATAATTGTGTCACAATCACTAAGTCAATTGTAATTAAGTGTCCAGATCATTTAACAAGAAACATCGCCTTAAATCATTATTCCAAGGTGATTTATTGCTGGAATTGAGTGCAGAAAGGATACTTGGATGAAAAACACAGATGTTAGAAACTAAATGGGAAGGGCCCTTCACCATTCCCAAGTTCTACTCAATGGTGAAAAAACATTGATCATCATTGATGGGGAGATCTTCACACCTCCCACCACTATGAGGTTCCTAAATATGTAGTTCATATATCTTTATTTTGGGTCTAAAGTCATAGTCGTATAAATTCAAACTATAGAACATTTTTCCCAGATGTATGTCCTTAAATAGAATTATCCCACAGTCCAATTTCATGCTGTATGTCCTTAAATAGAGGTTCCCCACTGTCCAATGTGTAAGACCTTTTATTCCAGAACCCCATGCTCCATGAACCATGATGTCAAACTATGTAATGATTTTCATAGGTAGTGTATAGAGGAAATGGGATTTATATTCAGATCAGGTTTAGAAATCCTTAAATGAATAGAGCATCTCACCCAACAGTCAAAACTATATGACCTTAAACTCCCACAATTCCTTTGGTCTAAGAACAATGACATGAAACTATGTGGACATTTCTTTTGTCATTATAAACTAGAATCAGGATTTCCATTCAAAATAGGTTTTTTTACCCCCAGCTGGATAGACCATCTCACCCCATTTATCCTAATCTGTATAACCATTATCTTCTACTACTATTGGTCAAAGCTTCATGAAATTAAACACTAATTCCCTCTTGGTATTAGATGTATAACTATAAACTCTAGAACCAAACGTTCCATATTGGATGAATTTAATGAACTATCTTAGGCTGAACCAATGCATTACCCAAGCTGGCTTTTCACTAATACCGATGGGAATTCCAGATACCCATGGATTGAAAAATGGTTCTTGGAAATCAAGGAATCAAATTGGGAAAGGATTCTCCAAAAAATTTTAGTTAAAATGACCATCATATCTTTTATTGAAAGTCCAACATGCACCCTCCATGCATAAGACGTCCATAAGACATCAATAATCATATTAAAAAATTTAATGAACCAAACAAGTCATAGTCTGTAATGTAATGATTGAACCGTTTTTTAATACATGAAAGCATCATCCAGAAAAAACAGATATCAAGATACAACAAAGAGAAATGTATAAAGATAATGAAATTCCAATTCGACCAATACATCTATATCCAAAATATAATATAAACTCAAACTGAACCATTCACATGACTCCTCATTGCAACCTATGGTCTCACTACACTATACTCACCAATATGAACCTAAGAGAATGGTAACCAATATGAAGGGAAATTTTACCCTGTATAAATCATAAGAGCTACCAACACACACAGACACTATAGTGTGAATGGAGGGTGTGAGATAACAGACCATGCTGGATCTTTCCATAGAGCCTATGAAAATACATTAAATAGACAATCCGTAAATTCTTGATAGATATGTGGGAAAAATAATGTTTTTTATTTTAAATAAATTAGCACTAGACTACTAGAAATTTGATCTACAACCATGGTTCTATATCAAGAGTTATAAAAACTATAGCCTTAGGGAAACATATTTCCATAATTTGTGTTAAACAATGTCCATAGGGATGAATGTGAGATCATATAGACAGTTTTTGGGGAGTGGAGATAGGCCAACCAATATCCATTGTCAATTAAAACCATGGAGGAAGGTGAGTGTGAAAAACTCCAAACATTTAGGTGAAGTAGGTAGGAAGAGCATGAGAAAGTTCTAAGATCATGACCCTATTTGACATTGATTGTAAATTTTTTTATAGGAAAATCCATGGTAGACTATGGTAGTAGACATGGTATATGGCCACGTTTCACATGGATCATGGCTGTAGGTGTTCTTGAAATTCCTAGGGCCATGTTTTTCTGGGACCATGTCCATAGGTGGGACCAATGTGCATGGACCACTTCGATTATAGTCATTCATCCCTGGATTCAATGGGGTTTTTCATCATTTTAATGCCTAATAATGTATATATCTATGTGTGTTTGTGTATGTGTGTATTAATAAATGTTTTGAGTAAAAGGTCAGTCGTAAAGCATTATATGGAATACAAAAGAGGCCCTGAGATCAAATACCAAAGGCTTTATTTAATTTTTTTAAAGGATAGGGCCACAGTCACTGACTGTGGCATTAGGTACCTATGAACACAGTCCCATATACCATGGAAATAGTTTTCATTGGAAAATGAAGGGTAGCCTATATCCATGAACCACATGGATTATGGTCCTTGAGGACCTACAACCATAGTCTAAGACCATGGTCCAACATAGACCCCATTGCAATGACAATACGTTCCATGATCTATGTAAACCGTGGTTTTACACTAAAACCATGGTTTTTAGGCCTATATCTATGGTTTGGCACCATGGAAACAGTCCCATTCGAGTTTTGAATATCTAATTCCATAAATAATTGAATCCCTCTTTTTAAATCATTTATAAATTTATCCACTTTGAAAAACTAAAATGGTAACCAGGAAGAGTGAAAGAATCCCATTTTAATCCATTTACATATATTTCCTAATATCCCACCATAATAGGGGCATTCAAATTTTAATTAAATCAACCATTAAAAACCATCCTTAAATGAAAATTTGAAAACTCAACCAGCAATAAATAAATGAAACAAAAACCAAATGGCATCAAAATTTCAATATTCAATAAGATAGTAAAATAATTCAAATCATCCCACTAGCCATACAAGAATAAGTTGATATGATAATAAAGGAATTAAAATTTCTATGAACAACCACTAATCATGAAAATGTCAGGGGATACACTCTTGGTACTATTTTGTGTCGTTCCTAATCATAATATTAAAAACATTGATCAATAATCGATACACATTGAACCATAATAACAAACACCACCAAATAATTCTACATCAGCCTCATCGTAATGACACCTCCCCACTAGCTCAGGAAAAAAGAACAACTAGGGACACCCTAGAACCGTGTTTATCAATTTAGTTATCTTGAAGTAAGACCTCCAAACATGAAAATTCGGTTCCCATGACCAAACAACCATGGAGGTGAGAATGAAATCAACATAGTTACCAATAGAAAATATAGGTAATGTCTCACACATCACCTCCGACACCCTTTCATAGAACAACCCCTTCAAACATCATCAATCACATAATTATAAAAAAACAACAAAAGGTGCAATAAACATATGAGGCATCAAATAGGGTTTCATGACCAATGGAATCATTTATAAAATAAAGTACCGAAGGGGAAGACACATGAAAACTAACTCTGGATTACAAGACCCCCTTTTATGACTCATTAATATCTCAATATTTCAAACAATTTAAAATACACTAGAACATGCCCACCATTTTAATCTAAATTATTTACTTGAAAACATGTAAACTTCGTTGAAAGATTGATAGATGACCCTTGGATGAAAATTTCCATCTAACAATTTGAAAGAGCGCCATGGGAACAAGAACAAGAAATCTCATTTAATCTGAATTTCAATAAAACCCTAACTTAAATTCAATTCAATTCAAAAAATATATAACAACGATTTTAGGTGATGAAAACTGAAAAAGAGGAAGTACATACCTTATAAGAGGTCCAAACATGGACGGATTGATTTATGAATGGGTTTATCTCCATGCCCCTCCCAACACCTCGTCTTTATAATTGAAAGAGGAGAAAAACAATCGAACATCAGTGGACGGGGGCATGTGCAGTTATGGATATCGAGTGTGTGGGTGTGGGGTGTGATGAACTGGGGGTGTGAGTGCAGGTGAGAATCGCTACAACGTCGTCGGCAAGTGACGAAGATCGGGAGGCCATCACGTGGGGTGGGGAGCGGCTACTAGTATATATGAGATAATATGTTTAATTTTTTCCTTTTTATAAAATAACAGATTCCCATATGGATATGTTTTTTATAATAGTAATATAATTCTTTTAATAAATTGTTACTGATAAAGAAATATTTTTAAATGATTTGTTTTTACTGAATAAATACTAGTAACATATTTATATGTTGAAAATAAAATGTTGGAAATATTAATTAATAAAAATGGATCTATTTATTGGCAAAAAAAAATCGGTATTAGTATGATAAAGTAACAAATATAATTGTTAGTAATGTATATGTTGGTATTAAACAATTAATAACAACAGTTATATTTTTTGGTAAAAAGAAATTTTTGTACTTGAATTTTATACCAATAAAACATAATATCCGTTGGAATTACTCATTTATACCAACAGATATATTGTTTGCCACTAAATTTCTATTGGTAAAAGTCAATTATTTTGTAGTGATTATACTTCATATTTTTTTTCTTTCCTTAAAATATTTATCTTCTTGGATAGGCTATATGTAAAATCCTAATTTTTGGAATGAATCTTAGTTCCCTTATACATTCCCTTCTTGTTTTCACCATAAAGAGTCTATGTTTTTCCAGCCTCATGTTTATATCAACATGATGAATTAGAGTAAGAATATCTAAAAGTGGCTTCCCAATATTGTTCATATTATAATTCATAATAATTCTACATAATTTTCAATATAGTGAATCATGTATATAATAATTGTAATACTCATCAGGTTGAATAATAACACAGATGTCTATAAGATTAACATAGGTAATCATCTAGACTACATGATGTATGAACAATAAAAATTATCAATGTTTGAATGTGAAGTGTTCCTTGGATATATTATACCACTATAATTTTTCTTATCCAAATATTGATCATATAGAAGAGACAACATATAGTACACATACATGTTTTCATGTTGATTCTAGAGATTAGTGGAAATGGGTAATAATATCAGAGATTGGGTATAGCGACCCCACCATTTCTTACATTACTATTACATAATTTTAAAGATAACCAACATAATATTATTACACATAGAGGATCCAATGGTTCAATGTCTTGGGAAAACTAGGACCATACATAACAATTACAACATCGAGTATATACATTTATTCAATTTCTTCTTCTCTAGCTTCTTACTGGAACTTGACATCTCCTTAATACAAGTAGTCACCTGAGGATATACATTAAAAGGGGTGATCATGAAGCCCAGTAAAGAGATAGATAAGAAAAATATATCATGGGGTGATCATAATCATAACATAGGAAAATGATCATGAACATAATAGGAAGCATAAATATAAGACTTGAAATGTAGCAATGCATAAAAATGAAACATCATGACTTTGTGGTTAACTATCACACATACTTGTGAACATGGCTAGCATATTTTTCACATAATTTCAAATTTAATCATGAGATTCATCACTTTACCCAATTCATTAGAGTGGTGTATAATTCTAGGTGCACCCATGACATTCAAACATTCATATTGCGGTATATAATTCTTGGTGCACCGATCACATTATAACATTATCATTATCATGCATGCCACAATGAAAATATATAAAAAATGAACATAAATAAACCATGAAAAGGAATGGGTTTCATCTCATAAGAAAACATTCATAAAATTTGGGTTCCCAAATGAAAGAGGGAATAACATACATTATACAAGAACCATCAACCATGAATGAGAGGTAAAAGGTGAGTTCTTAAAAGAAGAGTTATTTTGGAAACCATTTTGTTGGAAATAAACTTCAGTAGAAAACATTTATATCATAGAAAATTTAAGATAATTATGAATAAATTATTTTAAAGGTGTGACAATACCAAATTTGGAGTGAAAGAGGGAGAACCCGAAGAACGAAAAATGGCGTCGAGATTTTCCCCTTACCTTATATCAAAACGCTACCTTCTATTTAATGTACTTTATAATGACATTATATTCATAAATGATAAATTAATGAACCTTATATACATGAATAAAGGTAATTTGGGTTTCATTATGTTATTTTATGGGCCTTTTGATAAGTTATAGAGGTCAAAAACATTGCTATGGAATGTTTGTTTTTACGGTTTTCTAGAGCGATTCACTTGTATTCATAAATTGAAGTCTGGGTAGAACATGGGTAAACATCCAGAACTGATATTAAATTTTGATAATGATATTATAGAATAGAAAGTTATCTTATAATTAATTACATTTTTTACTATGTGGATGAATCATTAGATAAGAATAAAATGATGATTGTTTGAGTTAATTTGGACGGTTTTTCGACCACAACGAACTTGTTTTGATTAATCATTTAGTAATATGTACATAAGTTAGTTCAAAAACATTAAATAGGACTTAATACATATATAATATTCTGGTTTATCCATAAAAATGGTTTAATGACCATATCAGAAGGTATAAATGAAAAAAAGAATACATGTCGTTCTCGAACGTGATAGATTAACACCTCACGAACAACATTTTCTTTTATAAAATAAAAGTAAGAGGGGAAGGGTTTTGGCTGATATAATATCCCATTAGTATCATCAAATCCAGTATAATTATTATAATGTAGTTACCATACTATTTGGACAAATATAGGTGGGGAGAGAATAAGAAAATAACATGAAATTGAACAGAATTTGAAGGAAAAGTAGGAGAGAAATTACCTCTTGAATCCTCCTCTTCAGATCCTCCTTAAGGGGCCTACGCTTGGTATTTTGATGAAAAAAAAATATTTTGGACGTGGGGAGGAGCTAGGGAAGATTCTTGGCAAGAGTTTAGGCAAGGATTGAAGCATTAGAGGTGTGAAAAATGAGGGTGTGAAGGGTGGTTTTTATAGTGGAGGGGAGAGGGGTTTTCTTAATTTAAAATTCTTTATTTTATTATTTCTCCACAAGAAAATAAATAGTGATTCTACCATGACCAAGAATTTTAATTTTATAATTTAATCCCAAAACAAGTGGGATTACATCAGCAGAACACCACACATGACTCTATAATTAGCTTATTTATCTTTTTATGTAAATTACGGTATTTCACTATCAATAAAAAATTCACGTATTTTAGAAAAATACCAAAACCTCACCCCAACCGTTTTTCGATGTATATAATCCAAAAAAGAAGTCCATTTTTCAAAAATAATTTTATAAATATTATTAATTTAATATTTAATTAAAATCATAATTTACATGAAAAATACAGTTTTTAAAATTAAAACTGATTTTATAATGCTTTCAAAAATTACGTAGGTTCTGATAAAATTATAAAAAAAACTAGAAGAAATAGATTTTTTTAATTTATCAACACATTCTAATGAAATAAATTTTCATTTAAATTAATTAATTAATTATAATTATTTATTTATGATTTACAAAAATACCAAAACATTTACTATGGTCAAATTGTCACTTTCTAAGATTCCTAAATTTTATTTAATTATTCAGGGGTAAGGTTAATCTTATTTTGCATGATATACTATTCATAAAGTTCTTAATACTATTCATAAGTGTAGTATACTATTCATAAGGGTAGGTTACTATTCACTAAAAATTAACTTTTTCTTGTTGGACCCCAAAAATCATCTTGAACACAACCGTGTATGTTAGATTTTCGACATTCCACACATAGAAGTGACAAAATTATGTTTAAAGGTCACTTAGCACTTAGTAGTTAATTATGTAGTATTTTCATGTGATTTTATGACATATTTATAAGAAGGTAATTTTTATTGAAAAGAATTGGGTTGTTACATTTTTCGCCCCTTATGATATTTTGCCCCTAAAATTTCACATTTCACAAACAGGTGAGGGTACTTCTCCTTCATCGCATCCTCTGTTTCCCAAGTAGCTTTTTAAAACTTATGGTTCCTCAAAAAAACTTTGAAAAGGTGGGATATCTTGTTGTGTAGAACCTTATTTCTCTGGTTCAAAATCTCTACTGGCTGCTCCTCATAAGAGATATCATCTTCCAGTTGTACCACCTCTGAGTTTAGTACATGTGAGGGATCAGGTATGTACTTCCTCTGGAGTGATTCATGAGAAACATCATGAACATGGGCCATATTCGGTGGAAGTACAAGCCAATAGGCCACGACTCCTATACGATCAAGGATTTAAAAGGGGTCAATGTACCTTGGGCTTAGGTTCCCTTTCTTCCCAAATAGCATGACTCTCTTCCATGGTGATATTCGAAGGAAGACTTTATATCCAACATCGAACTCCAAGTCCCTTCGACGATTGTTAGCATAGCTCTTTTGCTGACTCTGAGCAGATTTGATGTGTTTCTAGATGACTTGAACTTTCTCTGTCATCTCTTGCACAAGATTGGGCCCATGTAGCTTTATTTCTCCAACTTCATACCAATAGGTTGGAGTTATACATCACTTTCCATACAAAGAATCATATGGATCCATCTGAATATTCGAGTGGAATCTATTGTTGTATGAGAACTCAACCAATGGGAGTGGCTGATCCCATCCTCCTTTGAATTCTAGAGATCATTCTCTTAGCATATCTTCAAGCGTCTGAATATTTCTTTCAGATTGGACATCAGTTTGGGGGTGATAGGTCGTGCTGAAATGTAATTCAGTACTCAAATCATGTTGAAGGATGCTCCAGAATTTTTATGTGAACCTTGGATCATGGTCTGAGTCAATTGAGAGTAGAACACCATGCATTCTCAACACTTCCTTCACATATATCTTTGCAAGTTTTTAAAGTGAGAGATCTTCTCAAATAGCGATAAAATGGGCAGTCTTGGTGAGTCGATCTTCCACAACCCATGTCACATTTTTTCCCTTCGATATCTTTAGGAGACCCGTGACAAAGTCCATAGTAACATTTTCTCATTCCCACATGGGTATAGGAAATGGATGCATCATCCCATTGGACTATTGTCGCTCTACTTTAACCTGCTGACATACAAAGCACCTTGATATATATTATGTTGTCTTCTTCTTCATGTAATCCCACCATAAGTGTTCTCAGAGATCACGATACATCTTGGTGAAACTAGGTTGGATAGAGAATGTTGAGCTATGTTCATTGTCCAATATCTCATTTATCCTAGGTGATGAAGGCACACAAAGCCACGTTCCAAACCAAATCACATCATCATCATTGACATTGAACTCGTGCAACTTCTCTTCCATTACTGCATTCACCCTCTTTTATATCTCCACACCATCCCTTTGTGCACCCTTAATCTTATCTTGGATGGATGGTTGTGCAATCATTTGGTCAAGGTAGAATGTATCCCCTACCCTTATGATTTCTAAATCTATCCTTTACATATCTAAGAAGATAGGGTCTTTCTCAATATTTAACATGGATAGAGTAGTAGGTTCTTGTCTTATTAGATCATTAGCTACCTTTTTCTCCTTTCAAAGATGATAGTGAATAGAGCAATTGTAATCCCTGATTAGCTCTAACCATCTCCTTTGATGCATGTTGAGCTCCCTTTGTGTGAATATATACTTTAGGATCCTGTGGTCAGTGTATATGTCACACTTCTCACCATAAAGGTAGTGCCGCTAGATTTTCAAGGAAAAAATCACAACTGCCAGCTCTAGATCATATGTCAGGTTGTTCTACTCATGAATATTCAAATTTAACGAGTACTAGGCTATCACTTTATCATTTTTCATGAGTATAAAACCCAAGATGTTCTTTGAAGAATCAATGTATATCACAAAAATTTCTCCACATTTCATTAGTGTGAGTACAGGTGCAGTGATCAACCTTCTCTTTATCTCCTTGAATCTTCCCACACATTCTTCCATCCATACATACATTACCCATTTCCTTGTTAAATTAGTTTGCAGGCTTGACAATCGTGATAAGATTCTCACAAAATGTCGGTAATACCCGGATAATCTAAGAAAACTATAGATTTCTGTGACATTAGAGGGCCTGGGCCATTCCTCAATCACCTTTGTTCTTGATGGATCCACAAAAATATATTCACTTATGTTCACATGTCCCAAGAACGTGTCTTATTTCATCAAAAAGTCACACTTTCTGAACTTGGCATACAAATTCTCCTTTCTCAATGTCGCCAACACAAGTATTAGATATTCTTCATGTTCCTCCTTGCTGTTGGAGTAGATGAGTATATCATCAATAAACACTACCAAAAATTTGTCGAGGTATTTTCTAAAAACTCTATTCATAAAATCCATGAAGATTGCATGGGAATTATTAAGTCATAAGGGCATCACTAGAAACTCATAATGCCCATACCTTGTACGAAAGGCAATCTTCTAAATATCTTCCTTCTTCACCTTTAGCTGATGATATCCAGAATGAAGATCCACTTTTCAGATGTATTGATAACCTCTTAACTGGTCGAACAAATCATCAATCCTAGGAAGAGGATACTTTTTCATTATAGTGATATTTTTGAGTTCCTGATAATTGATACACAGCCGCATTGTTCCATCCTTCTTCTTCACAAAGAGCACTGGCGCACCCTAAGGTGATGCACTAGGGCATATGAAACCTTTGTCCAGATGCTATTACAACTGCTTCATTAACTCTTCCAGTTTGATAGGAGTCATCATATAAGGACACATTGATATAAGAGTAGCTCTGGGTATGAGTTCTATTGAGAACTCCACCTCACGATCTTGGGGAATTCTAGGTAACTCTTCAGGAAATACATCATTGTATTCCCTCACGATGGGTATTTCTTCAGGGTTGGAAGCTTCCTTTAACTCAACCATTTGGTAGAGGTATGCTTCTGCATAGGGAATCAATACCCACACTGATGAAGGATTTTTCAAAGGAGATTCATGACCTTCCTTGAATTTGTAGAGGAGCATGGGATGGTTTAGAACATGAAAATATATTTCCTTTTCCTGACAATTGATATGTGCTCTATATAATGAGATCTAATCCATTCCCATTATAGTTTCGAATTCCACCAAGTGAAGTATTACAAGATTTTCTGGAAGAATCTTCCCACATATGTCAATAGGAGAAGAGTCAAACACTTGGGTTGAAATGACTACAACACTAGGGGTTTTTATAAATATCTCTACACCAATGTTTTGGGGATTCGATTTTATAGTTATAGAAAAATTTCAAGATATAAAGGAATGTGTAGAACCAGAATCAAATAAGACTTTTCCATTATTGTGTGAATAGAAAGTTTACCTTTTACGACTTCATTATCTTTATCCTCTTCGCAGTAGTGATGGAATAATCCTTCACTTGTTCCTTTGGCATTGGTGGTTGCTGATGCTGATTACCCTCGAGAACTTGAGGTTTAGTGCGCTAGCTTGCATAGTGACCTAGCTCCCTACAGTTGTAGTGTTGAACCATGAGTGGTTATCTCTTTTCTTCTACCACATTCCCCATCATTTTTATTTCTTTTCGACACTCTTGAGCATGGTGACCTTTTTTCCCACACTTGAAGCATTTCCCCATCCCTTTAAGGAAGTTCCCATGGTGCAACTTCCCACATTTTTGGCATGTGGGTTGTTGAGTTTTCCTCCCAGATTTGTCATTAGATTCAATAGCTTCAAACTCTATCTTTCATTTCTTATCACCATAGCCATGGGACCATTCTTTAAAACCCATCTCCACTTTGAGATCCCACCAAAAAAATTCTTCATAACTCCTAAAATCTCATATTTCAAGAGGCTTTCAAAGGTGTGGTTTTAATCCACAAAAGAATCTATCAATTTTGATATCATTGTTCATAACAAAACCTGAAGCATACCTTGAAACCCTTGTGAAATTATCTTCGTAAGTCGTGATAGATTCTCCTTCTTTTTGCATGATCTCTAAATATTCTATTTCCATCTTCATGCGAAGAGTTCGAGGGAAATACTTGGTATGAAACATTATCTTAAATTCTTCATATTCCTTCTCTTTAATTTCCTCCCTTGGATTGGTGTTATTAATCCAATCCCACCATTGATTAGCATCTCTATGTAGAAAATAAATGGATAAAGTCACCTTCTCAATCTCAGAATAGTGAATCAAAGAAAATATCTTCTCTATGAAGTTGATCCACAGCTCTGAAACTAGTGGATCGTAAGATCCACTAAACGTCAGTGGTCATTGCCGCATAAAACATTCGATATCCAGTTTCTCTTTCTTTGGTGAAGGCGGAAATTCCCCATTATTATGGTTACTGTTCATAGCCTGAGATAATTGGGTAATAATCTCTGTGATGTTTTGAACTCCACCTCCCAAATCATTGGGGATGTCGTTTGGGAAATCGTGGCATTGGCCCTTGCATGAGTTGTTGGCCTGGTTTCTCCTAGATCCCACCATATTCAAAAATAGAAAAGGTTAGAACAAAACATAATTCAACAAGTCATGAATAAATTATTCATTTAAACACATTATACTAAAATAATAGCATATTGTATTCCTATGTAAAGCCTCTTGTGTGCATATTTGAACTTAGTCTCATACTAGAGGTTTTCTCTTGGGATCACTAATCCTAATTCCCAAATTAACTAATGCTTTCCTCTGATACCAACTATAGCATCCGAGCCTTTTCTTACATTACTATTACATCATTTTAATGATAAAAAACATAATAATATTACACATAGAGGATCCAATGGTTTAGTGTGTTGGGAAAAATAGGACCATACATAACAATTACAACATCGAGCATAAAAATTTATTAAATTTCTTCTTCACTAGTTTCTTACCGGCACTTGACCTCTCCTTAGTACATGTAGTCAGCTGAGGATATACATACAAAGGGGTGATCTAGAAACCCACTAAGAATATAGATAAGAACAGTATATAATGGCATGATCATAATCATAACATAGGAAAATGATCATGAACATGAGAGGAAGCATAAATATAAGACTTGAAAAGCGGTAATGCATAAAAATGAAGCATCATGTCTTAGGGGATAAATAACACACATAATTTTCAAAAAAGATAGAATATTGTTCACATAATTTCACATTTACTCATGATATTCATCACTTATCCCAATGCATTGGAGTGTTGTATAATTCCAAGTGCACCCGTCAAATTCAAACATTCATATTTCCCTATATAATTTTGGACCCACCCATCACATCATAACATTATCATTACGATGCATTCCAAAATGAACATATATAAAAAAATGAACATAAATTGCCCATGGAATGTAATGGGTTTCATCTCATAATAACACATTCACAAACTTTGGGTTCCTAAAAGAAAGATGGAATACCATACTTGATACAAGAACCATCAACTATGAATGAGAGGTAAAAGGTGAGTTCTTAAAAGATGTGTTATTTTGGAAAACATTTTGTTTGACATAAAATTTAGTAGAAAAAATTTATATCCCAGAAAAGTTAAGATAACTATGAAAAAATTAATTTCAAGGAGTGACCATACCAAATTTGGAGTTAAAGAGGGAGAACCCGATGAAAAAAATTGGGTTCGAGATTTTCCCCTCACCTTATATACGAACACTTCTATCAATTTAATTTCATGTATAATAACATTATATTCATTAATTAGAAATTGAATAATGTTTTATAAACAAATAGGTTTAATTTTTGTTTCATTATGTTATTTTATGGGCCTTTTGATAAGTTATAAAGTTCAAAAACATTGCTCGGGAATGTTTGTTTTTACGGTTTTCTTAAGCGGTTCACTTGTATTCATAAATTGAAGTTCGGGTAGAACATGGGTAAAAATACAAAACTGATATTACATGTTGTTAATGATATTACCGAATTTAAAATTATCTTATAATTAATTACATTGTATACCATGTGTATGAATTATTGGATAAGAATTAAATGATGATTGTTTGAGTTAATTTGGACAGTTTTTCGACCACAACGAACATGTTTTGATTAATCATTTAGTAATATGTACATAAGTTAGTTCCAGAACTTAAAATAGAAATTTTTAAATATAAAATATTCTGGTTCAACCATAAAAATGGTTTCATGACCAGATATGAAGGTGTAAATGAAAAAAAAGAAAACATGTTGTTGTCGAAGGTGATAGATTAACACCTCACGAACAACGTTTTCTTTTATAAAATAAAAGGAAGAGGTGAAGAGGGTCAGATGGTATAATATACCAATAGTATAATAAGATTACATTATATGTATTATATTGGAGTTACCATACCATTTTTATAATGATATTTTGGAATAGAATAATAAAAGAACATGAAATTGAAATGAATTTAAAGGAAAAGAAGGAGAGAAATTACCTCTTGAATCCTCCTCTTGAGATCCTCCTTAAGGGGCCTAAGATTGGTCATTTGATGATACCAGAAGCTTTTGGACATGGGGGAGGGTCTAGATAAGATTCTTTTTCAGATTTTAGACAAGGATTGAAGCTTGAGATGTGTGAGGAAATGAGGGTGAGAAGGGTGGTTTTTATAGTGGAGGGTGGAGGGGTTTCTTAATATAAAATTCATTAATTTATTATTTCTCCACAAGACAAGGAATAGCGAGTATTCCATAACCACGAATAGTAATTTTATAATTTCATCCCTAACCAAGTGGGATTAAATCAGCATAATACCACACATGACTCTATAATTAGCTAATTTAGCTTATTTTTTGTAAATTACGGTATTTCACTATTCATCAAAAATTCAGGTATTTCAGAAAAATCACAAATTTTCACCCCAACCATTTTTCAGTGTGTAGAATCCAAAAATGAAGTCCATTTTTCAAAAATAATTTTCTATATATGTTTAATTAAATATTTAATTAATATCACAATTTACTTGAAAAATACAGTTTTAAAATTAAAACTGATTTTATAATGCTTTCAAAAATTACATAGGGTCTTATAAAATTATCAAAAAACTAAAATACAAAGATTTGTTAATTTATGAACACATTTTAAGAAAATAAATTTTATTTAAAATTAATTAATTAATTATAAATAATTATTTATGACTTAAAAAATACCAAAACGTTTACTATAGTCAAATTGTCACTTTCTAAGATGCTTAAATTTTATTTAATTATTTAAGGGTAAGGTTACTATTATTTTGGATGATTTAATATTTATAAGGGTAATACTAAAATTCATTACTATTCATAAGGGTAGGTTACTATTCATAAAAAAATATGTTTTTCTTATTGGACCCCAAAAATCATCTTGAACACAATCGTGTATGTCAGATTTTTGAAATTCCCAACAAAAAAGTGGAAAACATATGTTTAAAGGTCACTTAGCACTTATTAGTTCTTTATGTTGTGTTTTCAGGTGATTTTATGACATATTTATAAGAAAGGAAGTTCTATGGAAAAACTTTGGGTTGTTACATTGGGAATATATCACATCATTATGGTGTCATATGTTGACAAATATCCCTTCCTCAATCTCTTTCTTAGATGGCACCACAACAATAGGGGACTCTGGCATATAAGACAAACAAGATTGGAATAGTAGAAATCACACACACTTATACTAATCATAGATTTTATTTCTTGTATGAAGATTATATTTCTCAAAAAAAATGCCATGATAATTTCAACATCATTTTACATTTCATTTTTTTGAAATCAAAATAAAATAATGTTTTAGTACTTCAACAAGACAGTGAGATGTGACTGAAATTTTACCATATTAGTCTCCTATGATTTTATCAAATCTTAATTTTCTTGACTATTATATTTTGAATATCATTTTTCATGGACATTCTAGGGTTCATGATCCATATTTACCTTTTCATAACCCAGAATGGGGTCTGGTTAATAAGTTGATATAATTTAGGTAGGTGAATATTTTAAGCCTAAGTCACTCACATATCTGTGTTCCGTTGAGTGGACTCCCCAATAATTAAATCCTAATGTATGATTTCATAAATAATTTTTTCTAATTTACAGAGTCTTACATGGGAAACTCATATTTATGTTATGTTGGTCATGTGAACCTAATAATTTCATTAGGGATCCTTGATAAATGGACATGTCATTACAAGTGACATACCGATACTTTAATGCATGGTTTCATCCTAAATAATTTAATAGAAGTTGATAACTGGTATAATTTTTCATTTGGTGGTTTTTTAATCTTTAAAAATAAATATTATTTATTTTAACCCATTAACATTCTTGTTAATATTATTTGGATTTTTTAGAGTTAAATTAACTATCTCTGGATAAAATAATTTACACACAATCCTTTTATTTCATTAAATATTTTATGTTTGTTAATTAATTTATTTTTTATTATTATAATTATTCATTCAATAAGAATAAATTTTTAATTATTCACTTATATAGAAATAAATAAATTTATGTGTCATGATCATGTTGCTTTTTAATGGTCAATTTATATAGTAGGCGATAAACTAACATGTGACCCTAGGGTAATATCTCTTGAACCATGCTTGGTTGGAGTTGAAAAATTACACATATTAACCTCTTTATCTTCATGGTTGGTTTCACCTTAGATACGAAACTGAAATAACTCTAGTCACTTGGGAGCATTATCCTTTATATTTTTTTACTCAAACCATAGTGTAGGGAACCATTGGTATGATTTTATATAAATTAATCATGTACATAAAATCGTGTACAAAAATAAAATTAGAGGATCATAAAAATATAATCTTTTTAATTTAATAAAAATAATTTTTAAAACAATTTAATAATAATTAAATTAAATAAAACCTAATAGATATATTGGTTTTCCAAGATCATGATCATCTTTACATGTAATAAATAATTAATAAAAATTAGGCAGTATTAATTTCAATTTTATATCATGTTACATAATAAACCTAAATTAATAAATTAATTATATCATTAATTAATTCCTTAATTTATATTAAATGTGTATACAAACAACCCTAGAGATTCTCAGAGTCTATAATTTTAAATAAAATAATTTAATTTAATTTAAAACTAATATAGTTCATGATGTGTACTTTAGAAAACACTTCCGATAACAATCCCAACCACATAGTGTCATGTATTGTTCTATATGTTTATTTTTCTCTTACAAAACATATAGAATATATGAGGTTTTATGTTATTACATTGAATTTATTTCGATGATCCAAGATATTTATACATCTTGGATGTATGACACATATTACTCATTAATATATTTGATGTGTACAACTTATAATTTCCTCAAAGAACAATAGTTTCACTACTTCCATACATGGAATGTAGTTAATAAATTAACATTGAAATTAATTTAGAATTTTATATTATGTATAACCCCATTAGATTGTGTGAATTCTAGGTACATTATATGTATTTTGGTTTGATTCCACAGTTAATTTTCTATTCTGTGTTATTAATTTATTCAGTTACATCCATGTTTGACATATAATCCTTGTAAACGAGGACATGTTACATGACGTGTAAGGACTGCTACATCTTTTGTACCCTTTTATATAAACACTTATGATACTCACTTAAGGTATTGATATGAATTATTTGTGACCATTTATATGTTACATTAAAAACATGCCCATTATAAATTGTGCAAAATCATCTAGACCATGCTGATCGGCTGGTGGAAAAGACACAGTGTGCAATTAATCAATTCCATGTCTGTTTTCCACTTGACTTCCACATTTTCCAATGAGTGAAATAATGTGTGTTACACATTTGGTATATCAATTTCATTCAATATAATCCATCAATATGCATAACATCTGGCTTGGTCAACCATAATGTGAAATAACATTGTATAACTTTCTTCCACACAACATGTTGTGATTTTTATGGATCATCTATGTGTGGTCAATTATAGTACATGACGTGTAATTTTTTTGTAAAATGTTCTGTAATCACATGTTATCTGACTAGAATATCTTTTAACTCTTGATGGTATCAAGAAGGTTCTTTATATCTTCTTGGCTATATTCCTATTTATTCAAAAGTGAAGAAACATTATTTCTTGAATCTCATCTTAATAAGTAATGAACTAGAAATGTAAAGATAAAAATAAATGTGTAATATGATTAATGATTAATAAATAATTATAAATTAATATTTGACTTCTATTATTCCCCTTGAAGGATCCTAAGCATAGTGGAAGTAGTCTAAACCATTCACAATAAATGAATTTTATCAATTTCATCAAATTTATCATTATAACATATTGAATAAAAACCTATAAGTCCATAAGAAGAGATATTTCACAAATAATTTTTAATAAATTTATAATAATGAATTAGCAATTCTCATGGAATTATTTTACCATTATTGATTCAAATGATCACTCTTTTTATACAACATTTCGAGGAATGTCTTAGTGGTGAAATCCATCTTGTAAATATCCACACATGTTTTATAATCCGTGAAACATTGGGAAAGGATCATTTTCTGCCTGATCCAACGATTTACCCCCTTATGTTATTCCCATTGATCACAATAATAATCCATTTCATGAATGAATAATTCTATTTAGTTATCTTGCGTTATTTATAGGGAGGAGGGGGGGGGGGATTCTATCAATTCATGAGATCATTTTAGAGAATATGTTATCTTTAGGTTTTAGAAAATTTTCTAGAGAGTGCTTTTGTGTTTGAAACATTTACTTACCCAAAACTTTATATAAACAAGATCATATTTCTAGATTAGAGAATTATTAATTAACCATAAGTGTTTATATAATCTCATAATCCTTATTAAACCCCAACCTAATAATAATAATAATAATTTAAATATTTTCTAGACATTAAAAAACTAATTTATAATATTAATATCATATAATATATAAATAAATTTATATTTATTTTAGATAATATTTAATATATAATTATAACTATACCCTTATCCTATTTCATCGTTACTCCTTAAAATTTAAGAAATATTTAACCATAATAATTATTTTTTAATAAATAATCTTCACTACATAATTCTTTCAATTTTCATTACAATCAACATGAACTGAATAATTATTATCCCTTGGAACATAAAAATAATAATTATTCAAATATTATATTCATATATAATTTAGTTGGTGCTATGGACACACTTAGTTGTGCCGCTTTAGACATCATTCTTAGTGGAATTATGATAAATAACCTAAATTTCAAGATCAGCATCAATCAAAATTTCATGAAACCCATAGAGAAATTAGTTAATGTTTCAATGATTATAAAATCCTATGAATGTTCCCAATATAATATAATATATTTTTAATAATATGTCAAAATGTAGGTTTCATCAAATGTGTCATAAAATTATATTCTTGATATATTTTATTTCACTTTAATGAAATGAACTTGTCGATAAAACAAAATTTCCCATTGAAAGATCCCATGTTATTACAGGATTGATATTTTGGAAGGGATTTGAATTTTCAATTTCTAGATGGGATAATGTATTATATAAGACTTTTAATGGAATTTATAAAAGTTATTATGCCTCAAAATGATGTATTTAGGCATTCAATGAGTTTTTGTATATGGCAAGGAAGTTTCAGGGGAATCATGAGGGTTTTGGGACCGAAGCTTATGTTTTGGAAGAATGAAAAACAGGGTGAAAGATGGGAACATGGTTAGTGAGATCTATGTATATAAACATTTAATAAATTCTTTTAGGCACACCGATTGAGATACTATACAAAAATATTTAGTATGCCATGTAAGGGCCCACAATTTACTATTAACATGTCACATGGTTGACATCTGGTCCATTAAAACATGCATTGAAACATTGTGAGATGGAAGGGTGTTGAAATTTTGAACCTCATGGTTGGCACAAGATTAGTTAAACCAGGTTGATAAACATGCTTGGTGTGTTTTTATTAGGTAGAGGAGACACACAATTAGGAAAACTATGCAGCCAAACCATTTGTCTCATTAAAAAGGGTGAAATTACCATTATTACCTTCCAACATTAAATGGGGTTTACCCCCATTTTACCCTCATTTCTTCTAGTATAATCTTCTACATGTTCACTCATTCTTCTCATATTCTCCATGGGATATCATTTGTATAAATGATTTGAATAAGAAACCATCATATTGTTTGTAAGCCTTCATGTAAGTATTCAAATTCATTATCAAATAATTTTTTCTTCCCCATATTCCTCAAATATTGTTTTCACCAGTTTGGGATATCATTACCAATTCCTCCACCACATGATATAATCATATAACGTAAATAAATATTTTTATCTTATAAGGAAGAGGGTGACCATGAATTCCATCTTCACTTAACCTAATATAGTTTAGTTGAGGTATTCCACCATGCGGAATACCTAAAACATTAAAGCCTAAATTAAACTTCTAGGTGTTTTTTGGAAGAAGTTTCTACGGGATTATGCTCAGTTCATGGTTGATGATAAGTTTATGTTTGTTAGAGAGCATTATTTCATGGTTTACATGTGATTAGATTGACCAAACATCCATATTTATCAGCTGATCTTGTAAAATCCTTGGAAACTATTTGATTTCCTCGAAACTAAATGTAAATTTTCGTAAAAAATAGGTTTTCTGACATTCCTTTTATATGTTATTGAGGAATATTTATGGTATAATGTTAATTTTAGGGATCTCCCATGTGGTTTATTCCTCCTATTTAATTTATTCTAATGAACTCTTTATTTAATAAAATGGGTAGTTCGTAATGGATGAACACCAGAGGTGACTAACAACCTATAGAGACACCCGGTTTTCATACATTGTTATTAAATTTTTATAGATAAATATTCATTACATAACATACAAATTCACACCAGAATCATATAGGTTTAGTTCCTTTAGATAATTGGATACATAAACAACCATTTCATAAGTGTCCAATATCATCTCCCACTATGTTCTTGATAATTAGAACTCTAGTTAGACATGCCATACCTAATAACTTTCTTTAGAACCTAGGGAAATGAAACATATGAAACAGTGAAATCAGATGCCTAGTAAAGGTAAACAAGAAATTTAAAAATATAAAATGCATGTAAGGGTATGTGAACATTATAATAGAATCTAAAAATTGAACCCTTCATGTGATAGATCATAACTAGGAGTCTTAGAATAAATATTTTCATTTTATACGACATGAATACGAAAGGAATCAAATAACAAAATCCAAGAGAGAATTACAATGGAGTAAGACAATAGAATATCAGATACACATAATAATGGAACATTTTGAACATGTTTTAATTGAGATATTTTCATTGATTATGTTGTGGACATGTAATCAGGCACTTGTAAAAACTTGTGGACATGAAAGAAGGTCCACACATAAAATCATGGACATGAAGTAGGTCTACATGTAAAATTTTGTACATTAAAGTTGGGCCTTTCATAACTATATGTACTTGAAAGAAGTTTCATGCATAACCATATAGATATGAAAGGAGGTTCATTCCAAACTTTGTGAACATGAAATTAGGTGCACGCATTACAATATTAAATCATGATTTAACCTTTATTATCAAATGAATTAGAGGGATATATATTCCCCACTCATCACATAATGAATATTGTAATGACATGAAATTTTGAATAAATTTTTTTTCCTAATTTTTGTGGGTTATTTTATTTTATACTAAAAAAACTATTTCATTTAATAAAATGAGTATAATTAAAATGAGACCGTTGGGTTTCGACTATTATATGACAGTTGGTCAATATAACCATTGGAAACTAAATGTTACAATTATTTTCTATAAATACATGTGATCTTGGTTAATACAGAAAGAAGATTTGATGGCCCCATTCAGTAGTCTCGGGCTGATCGAAGACCATCTGACAGAACTCAGGAAGGAGGTAGCACCTTTGGGCTTTTCTCTGGACCAAACCCAAGCTGAACTTCAACGTGTGAAGCTGGAATGGAATCTCCTTCGTGATAAGTTCAAGCTGATTTAAATCACTACTCGAGCAATGTTGGATGAGAATCCCTAATATTCTATCACCCTATAACACCTTACTCTTAGGTCATATTCTGGTGTTATACGGGGCTATGTAATAAGACCGTAACTTCCTTTTGTAATCATATGATTTAAATAAAAATTGTGATTTCTTCTTAAGGTGATGTTTGTGAATTTTCAGATGTCTGAATAAATATAGTATGGATATTATTGATGAATTTTAGAAAAAGGATATTTTAAAAATATTTATTTAAACCATAAATAAATAATAATGTGTAATGATTTTCTAAAAATGGTCTTCTACAGTTATGTTCAGTATGAAATTTAGAATTTAATAAGATCATCTTAATTTTTGATGAATAGTAAATTATGAAAAGTTTTTTTACACTTATTATTTTTAATGTGATCGAATTAATTAAGTAATATCACTTAAGAAACTAGTAATAAAATTTAGGCACCATGATTAAGTAATGTGATTCAATAAAATAGGTAAATAACTGTTTCAGAAATAATTGGTTAAGTATTAGTTTTTTCTGGTGAATAGTGTTTTTTATTTAAAAATTAAATTAAAAATAATTCGATTTTTTTTTATAAAATGGAGATTATTTTTGAATTCAGAGCATCGATATTAGGATAAGGTGGGTTTTGGGGATTATTATGAAAAAGTTGAATTTTCGGTGAATATTGAAAATACAGTTTTTTTGTTTCGGGTGTTTAATGAAATCATTAAGGATGTAATAATTATGTAATATTTTAGGTCGACTTGTGAATAGTATGATAAGGTACGGGGTGCCCAAGTGGCCAATACCGTTGGTGAATACCATGGTTAAGCCTATGGTTTGGCCAATACCACCAATGAGGTGTCCCTTGGCCATTAATGACTTGTCCCCTCACTTCTCCTATAAATACCAAGACATTCCCTCATTAATTTCATTTCCAAATCATCCCCAACGAATTTATGGTCTCTTTACCTCCCAAGGATTCCTCCCAATGTTCCCTCAAGCCTCCCAAGGTCCCGACCTTCACGCTTTCAAAGTTACTTTTCAAGGTAAGGGACCTTTCACCCCCATCTTTTAAGTCATGCCTTCTTTTATTATGTGTCTTCTAATTTCTATATATTTATGTCGAGGGTATGTTTTTATATGTTATAATTTCTTTCTATTTAATTTCTAATTGTTTAGAGACCCTTTACACTCTCATGAATTTTTTTCTTAATTTTTACATGACGCCATTAGGCTTCCGAATTTTTCGTAAAAGAAATCACATCTTCTCTTTTATTTCATGTCTCTTTTTCATGTGGTATGTAATTAAAATATCCATACCATGATCTTATTAAGTACCCATACTGTATTATGAGTTATTTATTTTTGGGTTACCCTTCTCCCCTCTCTTTTTACTGTTTTCTAAAACCATGTTATATACCCGTTATGCTGTAGAAATTTCGTCTCAAAATTTCTATCTCTTTCTCACAAGAAATTCTATTGTTAATTTATGTGAATACCCAGAATTATTTCGTTTTCATGGGTGTTCAAAAATATATAAAATATTATATATTTTATTCTAGAATTGACATACATATAACCCTCATTATCTTTCCATGGGTTATAAATGAGATATGGATCTTATTTTTAATCTCTTTTTAAACGCCACGATTTTGACATGAAACCCTTTTTTTTTATTCTATTTGGGTTATTTATGAAATGTCTGATTATGATCTATGTGGTTCACATGAAAGTAAAGACATATTAAGGGTGCGCCCTTATATCACTCCAATTCCTTGAGTAATGAATTTATCTCTGGATATGTCAAGTTTTACGATACCTTGGTGAATAACCTTCGTAATTTTTATGACACCTCGGGGATGGACCTTGGTGATATGTTCATGAATGTCTAAATGAAATGTTGTAGCCACATATTCTAGATTATGTTCCAAGTTATTTTCCTAATGATATGCCTATTCTTCCATTTCACATGTCTTTATGTTTTTATTCAAGTTCTTATTGATATCACATGTACATTGATTCCATTGCTTACACTTACTGGGCTTTTTGCTCACCCTTTCCTTTGAATGTATGTCTCCAGGTTATGAGAGGAAGTAATTATACGTAGGATGAACTTATGATGAAGCCTTAAAAGTGGTTTAGAAGAATGTTTTATGGTTTTTTCATGTATTATGTTCCCGATTTCCAAAACACTACACTTTAAAGATCCTCTGCATGTAAAATGAAATGAAAAGTTATGTATTAAAAAGGTTGGATACCATAGTTTGTATCATAGGACAATTTAGTTATTTATGGAAATTAGGATATGAAAACATTATGAAGAACCATATAGAAAAGTTTAAATATAGGAAATCTTCCTAGTATTTTGGTGAGTATGGAGTTAGTGGTTTATCCAACAAAGACTTCCCTATCTGGATACGAGCAGGTAGAGGCGGCTCTGGCACATATGTACATAGGTGTAAAACCCAAAAACACCACTTTGAGCTAGAATCGAACAAGAACTGGTGCACGACAATGGTCCTTGCTGCATTCTTGGTTTCTCTACTCCTGGGGGATATGTTTGGTTAATCACATGCTTTTTATGAATTGTTATGATGGAATTATAGAGAAATATAATTGCTTAAGCATGATGTTTTAAGACATAAAATCCTTTATAATTAAATGATTCATAAATGAAATAAGTTTCTCACGAATGATATATTATTTTAGAAAATGGAGGGAAATAGGAGGAACCGTGCAAATCTGAATGATGCATATGTCTTCTCGATCCATCTATTGGAGGCCACGACCCCCGATATGGGGAAATGTTTTGTTTTATCTGGTATAAGGGGGAAGCATATTCCCAGGTCCAAGAGACGTTGGGAGATCACTTTTTACTCCTATACAAATTAGGCTTAGGTGATCTCGGAGCCTTGTAACCCCATAAGGTATTAGGATGTACACCCCATGGAAACGTCAATACATCATACGTGCCTATTTCGCAGGGTTGGAATTAATCAGCTCAAGCCAATGCACCACTATTGCTTTGATATCATCAAGTGTGGTCTTTTGGGTTGAAGACCAGACGTGATTAGATCGAAAACCTTTATTGATATGGTTTCGGCATCACCAGAATCTCCTGATGTAGTGACCATTTCCACATAGGCTGGTACCAGCCTCTCCTCTAGATCTATCGACCTAGAGGAAGCTCCCCCCACTGGGGATCCCTCCCCCTCATGTGAAGAAGAGTATTTGAAGGATGCTCCCCTACCATTGAAGAGGGAGTTTCTTCCATGGCCGATGAGTTGGTAAAGGTAAACCTTGGTAGCAAGGCACATCTAAGACCTATATTAATCTGTGCCATCGTGTCCCTCGAGGGGCAGCAGTAGTACGTAGACTTCCTGAAACAACATCTTGATTTATTCTCCTAGAGATACGATGAGATTACAGGACTAGATCCTCTGGTATCCATCCACAACCTTGGTCTCCTTGCATTTCATTGCAGGTTCAAGCAGCCTCCTAGGAAGATGCACCCTTCTCACGGCACCGTGGTAGAGGGGGAAGTTGATAAGATCATCAGAGACAATTTTGTTAAGGATGTCCAGTACCCCAAATGGATGGCCAACATTGTCCCAATCAGGGAAAAAGAATGGGAAGATTAGAGTCTACATCGACTTTCGAGATCATAACCGTCACTGTCTGAAGGATGATTTTATCCTTCCTATGACAGAATTGTTGATCGATGCTACAGTCGGGTTCCAAGCCCTCTCTATCAGGGATGGTTACTCTAGGTACAACCAGATCCGAATGGCCCCTACATATGAAGAGTATAGAGCCTTCAAGAAACCACTAGGTACTTTCTGTTAACAGGTTATGCCCTTTGGCCTGAAGAATGAAGGTGCCACCAATCAGGGGGTCATGCACCGCATATTTAAGCCAATCCTATGGACATTGGTGGAGTGTTATGTAGACGATCTGGGTGTCAAATCTTGTCATAACTAGGACCATATCAAAGTCCTTGAGAAATTGTTTGGCTTCCACCTTTCTCCCCACACAAAGACGAACCCATTAAAATGTGCCTTTGGGGTCTCCTCTGGAAAATATCTCGGCTTCGTTGTCTGGTATATGGGCATGAAGATCAACCCAAAGAAGATCTAGGCCATCATCCATATGCCTCCGCTATGCAATATTCGGTAGATTTAAGGTTTTCAAGGACACTTATCTTACATAAACCGATTCATTGTGAATCTGGACAGCAAGTGTAAGCCCTTTTCTCAGCACATGAATAAAGGTGACTCGTACGAATGGGACGAAGAGTGCCAGACTGCGTTCGAGGAAATCTAGCAGTATATGCTCCAGCCTCTGGTCTTGATGCCACCCGTCTCCAAAAAATCACTAGTCCTTTATGTGACTGCCCTAGAATGATCTCTAGGTTCCCTTCTCACCTAGAAGAACAATGAGGGAATGGAGAACAACATTTACTACCTCAGCCGCATGCTCCTCGATATGAAGACTAGATACTCCCCCATCGAAAGAAGCTGTCTTGCACTGGTATTTGCAGTACAGAAATTGTGACATTACTTTCAGCACCATGAGGTAAAACTGGTGTCTCGAGTAGACCCACTAAAGTATATTTTGAACCACCCCATGTTAACAGTCTGTCTCACTTGTTGGGCAGTGATTCTTCAGTAGTTCGACATCAGGTATTTTCCTCAGAATGATATTAAGGGTAAAGCATTGACAGATTTCCTTGCTGCCCATCCGGCTCCTACTGACCAGTCCTTGGATCTCGATTTCCCTAATGAGATGATCCTCTCAGTATACCAAGCCATGCTATGATGGAATATGCACATCAATGGTGCTTCCCAAAGCCCCACCAGCAGGAGGCTCAATGATCCCAGGCTCAACAAGACAGGCTTGGGTATCATCTTTATTACCCCAACAAAATCCATCATTTCATACTAATTCATATTATTAGAAGTTTTTACCAACAATGAGGCAGAGTATCAATTTCGTATCACTGGCCTCGAGCTGGACCTCAAGATGGATGTGGCCCATTTTCATGTGAAATGGGATTCCAAACTAGTCATCAAGAAAATAAAGGGTGACTACGTCGACAGAAAGCCAGAGCTCATACCATTGCTGAAGTGCACTCTCTAGATAATGGCCCAGTTCCCATCTTGGCTAGAAGTTACTCATTTCCCTTGATCTCAGAATGTTTGAGTTGAATCCCTGGCCGGCCTGGCTGCATCACTTGCAGAACCCGACCAGGATCACCAGATTATCCACATGGCACATCGGAGAGTCATTTATCCTATCTCCCTAGGTGATGAAGATGGCATGAGGGTAAGATATCTTACTACCAGTGCCTCCACCTCAGAACCCACTGGTCCCTCGGATGCGGTGATTGAAGTATCTCCCGATTGGAGGGCCCCTTTTTCAAATACTTACAACACGGTTACCTCCTGGCTGATCGGGCCAAGCGAAAGCGAATCCGATGCCGCGTGTTACAGTTTACCCTCAAGGGTGTTCCCCATATTGATAAGATCCTCTAAAAGTGAGGTTTTGATGGTTCAATCCTCCGTTTCATCCAAGGAGTCAAGATTTCTCATGTCATAGAGGAGGTTCATGCCGGTTCCTATAGCACCCACCAGACTGGGCAAAGTTGTCCCATAAGATCCGAAGACTGGGGGTACTTTTGGCCCTCTATGATCCATGACTGAATCAAGTTCTCCAAAAGGTTTCATGAGTGTCAAGTTCATTCCATCTTCGTGCATTGGCCACCGGAGTCTCTCCACACTACCAATTACTCTTGGCCCTTTGCAGTCTGGGGACTAGATGTCGTGAGACCATATCCACTGGCGACAGCTCGCCAATGTCAGTTCATTCTGACCACTATGGATTTCTTTTCCTACTGGGAAGAGGTAGTTCCACTAAAGGAGTTCAAGGTTCATTCTATTGTTGACTTTGTGAGCTCCAATATCAGCTACTAGTTTAGAGTCCCTCACGTCATCCTCACTGATAACAACACTAACTTCCGAGCAGCTGAGTTGAAGAAGTTGTACGCCAAGTACAAAATCCGCTCTAACCATACCTTCTGCTGTCATGCACAAGAAAATGGACAGGTCTAGGCGTTCAATAAACCCTCTGTATCATTTTGTAGAAAATGCATGGTCAGAATTATAAGATTTGGCCAGACAATATCCCTAACGCCCTCTGGGCTTATCGGACAACGACTCGTAATTCCACCCAGGTGACCCCATATTCCCTGGTGTACAAAACTGAGGCCATCGTTCCAATTGAGATTCAGTTGCCTTCGTTACTCACAATATTATATGACCAGCTGGTGCCAGATAAGATAACTGAAGTTCATGTAGATGAATTGGAAGCACTTGACAAGAATAGGCTTTGTGCCCTGCGCAACCTTGAAAGATACCAGAACAAGATGGCCAGAGCCTTCAACAAGAAGGTCTGCCTCTGCTCTTTCCTGCAAGGTGATCTGGTATTGGCCCTCCATACACCAATGATACCTAGTAAGAAACCACCCACGTTGGAGCCCAAATGGGAAGGAATTTTCATTATTCACAAGGATTCCCCAAAGGTGCGTACTCACTGGTGACCATAGATGGTGAGCGTATAACTCCTCCCACCAATGCCAAATTCCTCAAGCAATAAATTTGCAGAGCCAGTTGGTACGACATGACCCTAAACAATTTGGTCCCACACGACCCTAAACTACCCGGTCCCACATGACATTAAACTGTAAAACAACCCACATGACATTAAATCGTATGTTGTCCGGAAAGACATTAAATTGCACCCTTATAACTACGTATGACTTGATTCCCATCCGCATGGGATACGTAGGAATTCTCAAACTCTCGGTCCCGAATCCAGCCCCTAGATGCATCTCTGACTATCCCCCCAGGGAATAGTTATCTTGGAGGGTCCTTGCATGGTATAGTGTGGGATTCTTTATCCCCACTCATGTCAGGATTACGACAGTCGCACCATGTCCCCCCTCCACATTCTTCTATCCTACCACATCCTCAACACATGATTTTAAACCACTTAGCCTTTATGAACTACATACGGCTTGATTCACATCCTCATGGGATACGTATGAACACCCATACATTTTGTCTATTGGCCTAGCCCAAACATCAGAATCTCCCCTTAGGTCAAGACATATGGTATGATACAGGCTTTTTCCCCAATTCACGTTGAACTCATCTAATCCTTCCATATGCCCCACTGTCTAGATATGTCCATCACTTTCACCACCCTGCTTGACATTAAAATTCATGGGCACAACTATGCCTCACCCACTCCTTTGATTGGGACTCCACTATATTTCACATCCAGAAGGACCCCCGAATGTCATGGATGGTTGCCCAAAGAGATCTCCTACCACTTCGAGCCAACACCCTCGAGGATGTTGAGAAAAAAATTGATACAAGTCTCGCATTGTGAATATGGTCAGCTATTAATGATCATTTGTTGTTCCCATTTTAGGTCACACTATAAGGACGTTGTGTTTCGAACATGGTCAGTGGCTATCCTTTGTCATTGTCACAACCTCCGTAGATCCCAAACATTGAGTGTGGTGGTTCATCCTGCCTACTCTATCTTCGAGTTGCGACTCCCTTAGGCCGATGCCAGCTATCAGACCCTTATGTGAGAGGTAAAGCTGAATCTGAATCCTTTTTTCCCACACTGAGCACTTCTCACGTGGTCATAGGAGCTGTGATGAGGCGGTAATTGTGTAAGAGGTTATATGGATACAATTGGTCGGGACGCCCAACCTCAGGTCTTTTGACCCCTTCGGGCCCCTGGCCTAAGATCTCATTTAGGATTGTGTGGCGTGGTACAGACCGATGTCCTCATTCATGTTGGGCTATTTCACCTCGCCACACGTATCCCCTTGAGATATCCCTTCCTTCATTTATTATATGTTCCGCAAGCACAGGCCCTACCATGCTCAGCATGACCCTTCATTTGGGTTTCTAACACCCTCTATATCTAGAAGGGCCCCCGAACGACATGGATGCTCGGCCCAAGGGCTACACTACCATTAAAATCTAACCCCCTTGAGGATTACAAGTGAAAAATTGATACAATCCCATGTTGTGAATATAGTCAGCGGTTGACGCTCAATTGTTTTTCCTGACCTCCGGTCACATAAGAGTGGATACTGTGTGGCGAACCAAGTCAACAGTTGTCCACGATCATCGTTTCCACTTTGTGGACTTCTATAAGCACAATGATTATCCCTCTATGTCCCATAAATATGACATTAAACTAGGCATATCTGGTTCGAGCTCTATGACCCTAAACTAAGATCACCTTCCTCCTCACTACAAAATGTTAAACTGTAAACTGGATGGGAGTTTTCATCTAAGGCCCAGCTTAAAGCCCCATGGCCTTTTCGGGCCCCGGGACCAAGTTCTCGCTTAGGGTTGTATGGTGTGGTGTGATATTATTTCCTCATTCATGTCGGGTTACTCGCCGGGCTATACATAGCCCTGGATAAGATACCTTAACCCTACCTTTTTCCTCACTACAAGACGTTAAATTGGAAACTGGCCGAGACATTCCATCCGAGACCCAGCCTCAAGTGTCTTGGCCTTTTTGGGTCCCCATCCCAAGTCTTCACTCAGAATTGTACGGTGTGGTATGGGATTATGTCCTCATTCATGTCAGATTTGTAACAACCACTCCATGTTCCTCTTTATCTTGAGTGTTCTCTATCTTCTTGTTCTATACCCATCTTTTAAAATCGAAAAATCTCATGTTGAGCCCATCAACCCTCTTCGGTGATTCACCAATGTGCCCAAGAGTAATCTGGTTCAGTGTCTAGAGTGTCAGATTCTACTTGGACATGTTCCCACCCACCTTCTAGGCTTCGTGTTCCCCTTCATTTGGGTTTCCATAATCTTTCACACCTAGAGGGACCCCCAAATGGCATGGATGATAGGCCTAAGGGCTCTCCTACCATTACAGGATAACATCCTTGGGGATTTCAAACTAAAAATTGATACAAGTCCCGCGTTGCAAATATAGTCAGTGGCCATTGCTCATTTGTTTTCCCTCATTTCAGGCTAACACGATATGGATGTTTTGTTTCGAACACGGAAAAAAATTATCCTCCACCGTCACGCTATCCCCTTTAAGCCTTGAATGTTAGTTACGTGGTTCACTTTATTTTCAACCCCATCATGTCCAAATTGAATCTCGACACTCCTGGTACTATCCCCCAGTGCGCATTTGAAAGTTAGGAGGACAAAAGCTATGGTAATGGGGTCATTTAGGGCTTCGCACAGACTTCCCTTTGGCGTGCATTCCAGGTATTTCAAAAACATCTTCCTCTTTTATTTTCCACACTGAGATTGACTCACATGGGCTTAGGTATTGGATTGAGGTCCACATTAACATGAACAAATTCCACTCCTCTATGGTCCTAGATCTAAGACCATAAACTAATATCTATTTTTGAATGATGTACTGCTTGATTCAAATTCCCATGGGATACATAGAAACACCTAGACTCTTGTCTTTGGGTCCAGCTCAAGTTCCACTAATTTATTTATTCTGTTCTGCCTTATGGGATTTTACTTTTACAGGACTGCATGGCATGGTATGGGATTATGTACTCATTCACTTTGGGTTTTCATTAGCCGAACTACATACGCCCCTATTTAGAAGTTATCCCCCCTAATTCCTATCCCACATGAAATTAAACTGTATGTTGTCCCGCACAACATTAAAAGGCACCTTCAAGAACTACGTATGGATTTATTCCCATCCTCATGGGATACGTAAGAACACCCAGAAATCTCGTCTTCATGTCCATATCAATTGGGATCTAGTTTCTCATTCCCCTTATCCTCTAATCTATCAAGTCCCCTCTTCCCGAGGTTTCCTCATCAGAATTGTGCACAGTATGGTGTATACCTCGTTCTCATTCACGCCGAGTATGCTTTATGATTCTATGAATGTCCCCTATAGAACGTCATCTCCCCGATATAATTCTAATCCATATGACCTTAAACTATGAAACTTAGTCCCACATGAATTTAAACTATTGTGTCTATCCTTCATGATGTATAAATGCATGGTTACTCTAATCACATGACCCTAAAATGTGACATTATTGTCCCGGTTGAATGAAGAAAAATGAAACTACATCATGATATCCTCACTCGAGGGGGAATCATGTTTGGTATTAGTCATACACCATACCATTTTCCAATGCCTACCCATTGCTTGATTCTTGTGGTGATGTCTATTCTTTTTCTCCTAGGTCTAATGGTACACCAAAAAAACACTCATTCATCCTAAAAGGAGAAACAAGATCTATCAAGTACCGCTTCTTTAGGTGCAAGGGTCAGACCTGAACAACCTTATTGTCTTTAGTAGTGGTACCTTACCGTGCCACCTTTTAAAACTATGTGTGGCTTGATTCCCATCTGCATGGGATACGTAGGAACACCAGTGCACTTATCCTTGGGCCCAGTCTAACTTACATTTTCGGTCCCTTGACCTAAAAGATTTCGAAGGAACACATGGTGATCTGGATGCCAGGTCCTCATTCATGTCATGTTTTATGATTACATCACCATGTGTCTCCCGAGTTCCCTACCATATACAGTCTGAGCAATATGGCCCCAAACTAAGATTGCCTTCGTCCATGCCATCAGAAGTTAAAATTCATGAAATTATACAGAACTATGTACAGATTGATTCCCATCTTCATGGAATACGTAGGAATGCCCAGACATCCTGTCTCTGGGTCCAGCCCAAGAAATCTGAAATCCTGTTTCCTCCAATTTTTCAGCCCCTTGGCCCAAACTCTTTCAGGGAACCCTATTACAGCAGTTCTACCCTGAAAAAGTTATTTATTGGGAGGAAACCATTTCCTCGCTGGATAGGTCCGATTTAGAAGATGGAATGATCCATAATTGGACCGGTGCACCCACCAAATGTGTTCCCACTAAGGTGGGGTAACACCAAGATTGTTGGATTTCATTCGAGCAAATAACCACTCCACATTCCATGCTTTGTGTTCCCTTTATTTGGACCCTCATCTTCTTTAACATTTAAAGGAACCCCCTAACTATATACATGCTCGACCTATGGCTCAACTAATATCCAGGGACAACGTTCTAAAAGACTAGTGGATGAAATTCTGAGTCAGGATCCAGGTTTTGAACATAGTCAGTGATCAACCCTCATTTGTTATCCCCATTTCAGGCTAATAAAATATGGATTTTGTGTTTTGAACATGGTCAATAGTTATCCTCTATTGTCATGCCACCCCCACAGTGTTCTGAATCTAGGGTATTGTGATTCACACTTTCCACTCCCTTATGTTCGGGTTAAATAAAAACACCCCTAGCGTAACCCCGCTCATGCACTAAAGCACACTGAGAATATGACACGTTGATTGTTCTGAGGTCCTCATCCACTTATCGGTTCACTCCCTTCTCTTCCCGGGAATCTAAATTGGTTGTTTGTACATTGGGTGCCCGAAGCATGGTTTTCACTCCAACATTTAGACGAAGTAATAAGTGAGAGAATCCATTGATTCTCACACTGGGTAGGACCCACATGAGCTTAGGAATGGATTGCTATTTATTTCAGAATTGTAGTTTAATGAATTTAACCAAACAAACATGTGAATTAATCTATCCATACATCTATCCATACATGAATCTTAGAACAAGAGTTAGTAAGGGGAAATTAGTTAATGAGTTCGACCAAAACAGGGCCCTTAAAAATTAGCATCTTTGATAGATCATTACAGTGCCACTACCTTTTGGATTGTGGCCTCCAGGATTGCTTCCTACCCCCTAAGATCTCTCTCATCATTAGCATCCATAGAGCGTAGTGCACTTTCCCTAGCTTGTGCTTGCTCCTGTTTAGTTTGATGTTCAGTCATTTGGTGACCCGCTTCCACTAGTTGCTCTTGGGCATCAGCCAACTGGGCCCTCAATTTCTCCCCAAGCTCAGAACAGTTGGTAATTAGTACCTCCTTCTCTTTCATCTGTCCTTCAAGGTTTCAGACCTCTTGTTCCGCCTTCAGGAATGCTTGGGTAATCAACGACTCTTTCTGACACCGGGCAATGTTGGACCGTCGGCTAATCTCGTGAAACTTATCGACCATGTAGTCGCAGAGTTTCAAATGAAGACAGTGAGCATCCACCCCTCTAGCACCGAGAAAGTACATCCAGGTGTGGAGCGATCCCATTAGTTTTAGCCATTCTATCTAAGGCTGATTAAGAAAGATATTGATACACTTCCACCCCTTACGTCACATCATACGGCTCTCATCAGCTGCCTCTAAATCAGAATCATCTATCTACTCAGGATTTTCTAGCTGATAGTTGGGGAAAGAAGCCAAGAGATCAGTGGTAGGGTCTTTTTCAGGTATTCCTCCCAAGGGGTTGGGATCATCAACGTCTAGTCCACCTTCCTCTCTCGCCTCAGTCTCACCAGATCATTTGGCAACTTCAGGCCTTGCCCCGTCGTTAATACCACTGATATCAATAGATCATTGTTCACTAAGTGAATGGGCCGATTTGGTTTGGGAAATGTGCCCTGAATGGGTTGACACATTTTCCATCGAATCACTCATGGATTGTCAAGATTTGGAAGCCTGCCAAGCCTCCAATTTCGTGATTACTGTACAAAAAATGAACTCCCATATCATTTGGGTTCTCCAATAGCCCATATAAGTGGCTAAGTGATAAAAAACTAACAAGAACATAGCGCATCGACCTCTGGTGTTCCTGTTTCCATAGGAGCTATCATTGTAGGGGATCCCTCAGCACTTGTTAGCTCAATAATCGGAATAGGCTACCCACCTTGTTCTACTAGCACCTCCCCCCCTTTTGATGGAGCCTCTTGGTCGGCACCAATATTCCCCTGAGCCGAATAAGGAGATCTGATTGAGGGTTGCAAAAAAAGAAGGTCTGAGGATAGATAAGGGCTGATACATACCTCGAGTAGCTTAGTTATGTGTATATTAGATCCAATGATCTCACCACTCTCCAAAAGGTTCCCATGGTGGGACATCCCTTGAGACCCTCCACCTTCGAGCTCTTCTTCTCCTTCACATCCTCCTTCCACTTCTCCTACACCTTATCCTTCCACCTCCTCCACTTCCATCTCACTGCGCACCGGATTCTCTTCGTTGTCTTCATCCTTAGGTAGCATCTTGTCAGGATCATGCTCCTGGTCGAGAATTACCTTCATGAGGAGGGGTGGTTCCTCACACCGACCTCGCTGGCATGCATATGAATCCATGGACATTAGGTAAATGTGTCGATGATGGAAGTTTATCATGTCATCAACTCGGATGAGTCGAACATCTAGCAGCTGGATTCCAACTCATTTTATCATTTTCCAGAGGTCTTTGATGTCTATCGACTACCATAGGGTCAACAAGGCTGACCATATAGTTGGGAAGATTTCATAACTTGAAGGTTGAAGTAGATATCTTATTTGCCTGCCGAGAATTTCCCTGACCACTCCATGAGCCCCTCTCCACTGGGTGATGAAGGCACGACCATGCCGTGCGACGTTCCTGCTACTGTAGTACGGGCATGTGCGGGCCCAGTTTCCTGACTTACATCCGGTCTTTCCTCCCCAACAACACCCTGTCAGCTCTCTCACCACCCAGGTTCTACACTAGCTACCTTGAACTTTCGGACTCGCTTCCACAAAATATCCTACAGCTACACTACATCCCATTGTTCGACATATTCTTTCGAGATACCATCAATGACTCTCGTGGGGGGAATGGTAGTGACATTACTAGAGCCATGGGATGTGAACATCAGCCACATTTGGTGAAGATTGTAGGGATGCCTCTCCTCCCGGACATCTGTATACACTTTTTTTGGCATCTTTTGGAGGAATCCAATACGCCTTGGGAATCCTAATGGCACGTAGGGCTCACAAAGGATCTTCCCATCAACTCCTGCCATGAGCACCCCACCTCTGATGTGGTGGATGTATTCCCTTTTCTCAAGTGAGCCTTTCCCATTGCCTCTCATCTGGACAGTCGGGGTGGGGAATGGGCTAAAAGTAAATTTGGCATGATTGCTGATTCTAATGCTTACCCCCTACTTGTTGAGCGTCAACCGCATGACCCTAGAAATGTTCAACAAGGATGGTCGCAGGCCATTACCCAGAGGACAGATGGCATTCGGAAATGCATACCTTCCCCAATGAGCTATGAACCATCCATGAAAGATCTGGAAGGGACCACAGATCCTCCTCGGTAACCCCATCTCAAAATGTGCCCTAGAATGGAATACAAGTGGGCCAACACGGGGACTCCCAGATTGAGCCTCTGATTAGTGGCCATGATGCCAACCATCACCATGGTAACTAGAAGAACTCTTATCCTTGTGTCCCTCATAGGTAGGAGCCTCCCACTCAGGAACGTTGCAAGAAATCTCGTGTACCGGACGTTCGGGTCCCGAATCTCATTTATACTGAAGCCCCATGATTGAAATTCCCTCGCCTCTAGGATGCTTCAATACGATCTACTTTTGCTCCTCTATGCCATGGTCGGACACTGCCTTCCTCACCCCGACATCTTGACTTCCGGATATCATTGTAGAATCAAGATAAACCACTTTTTATAGGTGATTTCCTTCAGAAAGTCCTTGACCCCCAGCCTCTCCTTATCCAGCTCCAATAGATGCCTTACTAGGATAATAGTTCGGGATTTTTCTCCCCAGATGTTCTTCGTTAGAAAGAATTCATCATACTGGTGCCCATCCAAAGGGATACCCCTGATGCCATGAATGTCTCAAAGGCGGATACCGACTTCCCCATGGTGAATATGGAAGGTATTAGTATCAGGGGACTATTGGGTAAACATATTAGGCCCATGTTCATGCGGATGGTAGAAATGGAACTACGACGTCCACACCACCTCGAACAACCCAATGTGCTGCAGTTTGGCCCCAATCTATTCACACATATGGCGTACCCAATATGCCTAGGCCCATTCGCTGGTGAATTTTCTTTCAAGACATAGATCCCAATCCTGTAGCCAGGCTTTATTTTTATTAGTGACAATCTATCGGAATGTACTTTCATAATGGGCTGGAGAATCCTCTACGACGGGGTCACTTCCCGAAATAGTCCTGGTCCTGGGATTCAAGACGTAAACATACATATGCCTTGTTTCTCTGGCAGTATGGCCATTATTTGTGATATTATATCGAGGTAGGTTATCCTCGTGGCTCAACCATGACGGCAGTGTGATGACTTCAAATCGGGGCACAGGTACCTCCTCTAAAATACCAAAGTCCTATATCAACAAATTGTCGAACAGTGCGTACTCTTTCTGGGTTGGGGTTAATATGTTGAAGAGAGTATGGTTGCTGGATACGATCTTTCGGGTGTCGTAATCCTCAGGGTTGGAAACCATCTCAGCCCTATGATAAGAGAACATATCTACTCTCTCAGTGTCAGCCCGATTAGCAGCCATCTTCTTCCGACGAGTTCTCAAGGAGTTGGCATGAAAAACTATGAGTTGGCGTGAAAAACTAGGAGGCAACGTAAAAAATCTAGTATGGTCATGAAAAACAGATGCATTGGCATGAAAAACCGTGGTTTTTCACATAAAACGACGGCTAGACTCAGGGAATTACGTGCAACTGATGCGATTTTCCGCGCAAAGATAGGGGAGGTTTTTCGCGTGCGAGAGATCAGGACTTATCACGCGAGAAAAAACCATACGGACTAAGGGACCCATGAGGGATTCTATAAGTTTGAAGCAGGACTTTTGCATGTGCGAAAATATTTTTACATGCCACTTTCCTCCTTTTCATGCATGTGAAGGGTTTTCGTGTGGGTGAATGGGCTTTGCGCGCCATTGCCCGGTTTACGCACATCTTCGGGTTTTTCATGCGTGGACTCCAAGAATTTATGTGTCTCGATGTTACCCTCGAAATCTGGCCATTGTGTCCCCATGCTGATCCGATTCTGAGGGGGTGGATTTGTATATGTTGAAAAACACTCAAGGGATGAAGGAGGTTTTGGTGCGACAAAGCGAAGACATATTTTGAACCGACGACCCATTCCGAGGGGCCCGGAAGAGCCACACGAAAAAATCGCAGGGGCATGTGAAAAAATATCTCCCATGCCAAAACCTGTAGGATCCGATGTTGTATTCCGCACCTACATGAAAACATACACGCCTATGCAGGAACATCCACGCTGCCAACCACAGTTGAGAAACTATGTGTTCACCGCCCCCGCGCAGATGATCTTTCGCACTACCGACACTAGCGCACCAACTTTCACGCAGACCTATTTCCGCGTTGATTGGGTGACCCTGAGAACCTATAAAAAGAAGGGAGCCCCTTCATTTTCCGATGGCTGAAGTGTCCAAACCATCTCCTCTGCATGAAATCCACCTCTCTTGTGTGCAAAATATGGCTGTCAGGTACATGATTTTTCATTACAGGTCGCCTCAGGGTCCACCTTCACGCGAGACCAATTGGGCTTAACCCTCATCCAAATCCCTTTCAGTCTCATCCCCAATTCCCAATTACATCCAATTGTGCATAATCCTGTCCAATTGTGTGCAATATCTTCCAATTGCAAGAAATATCTTCCAATTGCATGCAAGTTCATCCAATTGCGTGCAGCCCTTATGACTTGTGCGCAAAACATAGGCTCCTCTTTCGTGCCTAGGCTCTCCATTGCATGAAGTCCTAGGATTTTGTGCACAAGCGAATCAATTGTGCATAAACCCATTCATTTCCATGCAAGTGGCTCAATTACGCGCCGACACAGTCTTTTCCGTGCAAGTACCTCAATTGCGTGCCAACTCGGTGTTTTCTGCACAACTGTTCCATTTACACAAAATTCTCCCTCCTTGTGTGCATGTGTTTGATGTCTCTCTTCCAGAAATCATTTTCAGGTGCCTCCGACGCCCAAAACATCTAAGACACACACCTTTCTCCCATACTACCATCTAGGCTCGTACGAAGTAACTTTAAAGTCCCTTGGGCTGTGATTCACATTGCATTGCTTCGCCTCATGCTTCTTCGCATAGGCATGCTAATAGCTATTTCTTCTTCGCATAGACATGATAACATGGACCCCCAGTGGGATCACCCCATGACACCGCCTGACCACGGTGTTGCATGTCCCTTCTGTTCACTAAGGTGTTGAAGGTGCGGGTTATGTAAGTACCAGGGGTGCTGAGTAAACCCACCTCATCCAAGCTGCAGGACGTTAAACTTCCAAGCACCAACGTCCTCAGCAAATGACGGCAAACAGTGACCTCTCCCGGTGCCTTGAACATGGGGTGCCTTGTCTCGGACATTTTCTATGCCCACTAGTCTCTACGAGTGTGAAATCATTCCTCACATGGAATGACATCCTTCTTATCAGAGCAGAGTTTGTCTGCCAGGAAAGGGCAACCACCCTGGTGTAAGCCCCGAGTTTTCCTTGTAGGAGGTTGCACCCTTGCTCATCCTCTCTTCTTGGGTGACAAATCCCTCTCCTGTTGGGATTTTTCACCACTATGCATCCATCCTAGAGTAAGTACCGATCTCATTGGGTTTCTAAGCACTCGTAAGCCCCAGTTTCCTCTTTGGGATACTAACCATGTGTAAGCTCCACTCTACTTTCTGCGGACGCAAATTTCACGACGCGATCATCAGGTCTTTGCTGCCTCTTGTTTCTCACACCGAGCATGACTCACGTGGGCTTAGAGTAAGCATCATCCATGACACATTTCGGGCATCCTAGAGTGTAATCCCCACACCCAACCTATACAATGAGGTCTTCGATCCTTTACATGGCGGGGTACATACGAAGACTCTCTGAGGTTCAAGCCCGACAACCATTGGTCCCGACCATATTCATGTAGGTTCTCCAAAACAATTCTGAACTACGATGACTTTGATCCTTACCAAGTCCAGGTACGTAGGATGCCTCCCTAAGGTTCAGGCCCACCACCCATTGGTCCCGACCATCTTCACATCGGTTTACCAAACACCCCATGAACTATGAGGTCTTTGATTTTTTCCAGGGAGAGGTACATAGGATGGCTCCATGAGATTTAATCCCACCATCTATCTGGGCCCTAGGTCCTCCTTCACGTCGATTCAACCCCATCCTGTATGACGTTAAACTATAGACCTCAATCAGCAGCAATCCATTGTTCCTCGAGTCAGTGGTAAGTTGTTGCACCCACCTAAACTACGTGGACTTTGATCCTTGCCTAGGAAAGGTACGTATGAATCCTCCCTGAGGTTCAATCCCAACCTCTAGTCACTCCGACCTTCTTCATGTCGGTTCACCCACTCCACCTGAACTACGAGGTATTTGATCCCTACTACGGTGTGGTACGAATGAAGCCTCCATGAGGTTCAAGACCACAATCCCTTTGGACCCCAGGTCCACATTTGCGTCGGTCCACCAACCCCCATCCCATATGAATTATACATATTTGATCTCTATCTCCTAGGCAGGGTACGTAGGAATCTTCTATGAAGATCAACCCTATCCAGTGGTAATCTTTTGGGACCTCAATCAGTGGTAAGCCATTGCATCCCTTATTCAGTGGCAAGCCATTGTAATCCCCTTTTCTAGGACCCTCATCTTTGGTCTGTCCAAGTGCCGTTAGACCCACTTGATATGGTAACCAAGCATGAGCCCCATTCACATCATCAGGTTGTCGTCCTATGTCTACACCCCAATTCAAGCCATTTCCCAGTCTTCCCTTCGAGCCTATGTGTTTTGGGAAGGTCATGACCCAACCCAGAGGTTCCACTTCCTCTGGGTCCAATACATGCATCCATTTTCATAGGACACCTCCTTAGGCATCCTTTCATTCTACCGAACTACGCAGAATTTGATTCCCTCCCACGGGGATATGTAGGATGTCTCCTTGAGACTCAAGCCCAACATTACCTCCACCCTCATGGTGGTTACATCACATTCCCCATCCACTTCATTCAAACACCCCATCATCCATCTTGATTTATACTTGGGACGCCACATCCCGGTTAGGTCCTGGCAACTCACCCCCTTTATCAGTGTTCCCTCTAGGGGTTGCACCCATCTGATCCACTATAATCAGTGTTCTGATCAGTCCAATCCATCTCTACTGGATGTTAAACCTGCGACATACCCTGTGTTAAACATGGGAAGCTAAGGAAAGCCTCAGAGACATGCCTAGGGCATACAATTCCTTTAATTTGATGCGGGATGCCTCAGGATTCTGCGCCCTTGAGAAGCCCTATAATAAGGGGAAGAAACCCAGACGCACCAGTATCCAAGAATCTAAACAGGATAGTGATGTCAAACATGACTACTCCCCTGACCGAAAGTTACTGCCCTGACCAAACCCTTTGGAATGTCTTGATAGAAGTAGTGTAACTAACAGGTGTCCGTGAAGATATGGTACTATGAAGAGTTACCCGAACAACATCTTAAATATATAAGGGAGACCTGGACTAGGAGATGAGTTTCGAGGAGGAATCAACGAAAGGAAAAACTGTCATCCCATCATCTCATTTCGATCAAGGAGCAGACATCCATGAACATGGAACGGATGCCACCCACCTTTGGAAAGTGGGAATGTGAGGCAACAAACAACATTTTTGTCCCCTAACAAGATGGACGCACGTGCCCCGATGAAAGCATCAGAAACAAATAACTTATTTTTATATGGAAGTATTGGTTTTATTATATTGGAATTAATATTTCATGCAAGATGATGATAAGAGAAGAAGTCAAAAAGAAATATTTTAGTGAATATTATTACCTTCTCTTAGAACAACCACATTTGAATATCATATTAAGTACCTTACGGTTCGCCTTTTTGGATGAATGGAATTTATAGAACATGGAAATTAATGTTTAGGTGGGATATTTATAGGTTTTTTTTAGCCAAATAGAATTATATGTGTGAATGTGTGGGGTGAGGAGGTGACATTTTATAATTGAGGAGGAGGGTTATTTTTGTAAACACCAAAAAATATTCAATAATGGGAAGTCACTCTCACCAGATGTGCCAGAAAAAATTGATAAATAATGGATTATAGGGATGATATGGTCGATCAAAACCTCCTCCCCACAATAAAACACATTTTTAAACATGTTTTCACGTAACTTCTATGTTTACTTACTCCTACCATTTTGGTTTTCACTATAGTAACATTCCTTTTCTTCTTGATAATTTATAATTTTATAAAATAAATAAATTGAATATTATTATATTATTTTCTCCAAAAAGATATAAATATTAATACCAATTAAAAAATAATAATCCAATGTCTTTGGAAAATCAATTTTAACATAAGCACTTGAATTGCGCATAACCTTGTTTCACCCTTTACAATGGTAAAAATGTTTTTTTACTATATTTGGTAAATATTATTATTATAAAAGAACTATTTTTCCATTAATTGATCATAAATAAAATATTTATACATGTAAAAACAACATTTAAGTGGGTATTATTTGTAATAATTTTTAATAATTTAATAAAATTTTATTTTTATAAATAAAATTAATGTTAATTTTGAAACCACTCACTTTATTAGGATTTAAAACATCATGAAAAAAGTTAAAATTAAAATATATTTTTTTAAAATACATAATGTTATATTTACATAAATAATACATGAAATACAATCATTAATTTAGTTTATATTACATTTAATATTTTTAGTATCATTAATTTTATAGTTATATTATTTAAATAATTATTTCATTGGAGTTTCATACAAATTTATATGAATTATATAATTAAAAAATATTAAAATAAATTTATTTCATGATTTTTTTTTATTAGGGTCAAAATTACCATTATTATAAATTAACATCTATCTTCTATCCCTATGTGAACACATTGTAAAATCTTATTCTCTGTTCATATGGTTGTACATACAAGGGGGAAGTGAATTGTTGTTTTAAAACATAGTTTAAACGAATTAATCTAATTATCGCAATGCCTCTTAATGTAGGTTATCAGACATGTCCCTCAATCAAATTAATAAAGAATCAAAATCCATACTACATGCAGTTTGGTCAAATTGGAGTAAATATCATAATCACTATGGTTTTGATTTATCAAAGTATAATATTGGAATCATGACATATCCGATTAATTAGATTATATTTCTCATAATCAGAGTTAATATGATAAAAAATTAAAATATAAATATGAATATGTTGAATCAAATTCTATTTAAGGCAACTGGATAGGAATATTGTAAACAAAAATTTATATAATAGCTAACAAATGTAAAAATGACTTACAAGCTGTTTAAAAGAGAAACAACTTTTTTCATTAAGAGTAAGATAGTCAATAACCCTAACTAAAGGTTCCACTATTTTATACATATAGTAACGTATTTAATTCCATACCAAGAAATAACTCAATATGATCACAAGAAAAGATCTTTCTTCTTATCCATGGAAGGTCTTGAACTGATGACCAGGCATGTCTTCCTAGCCTTAGAATCCCTCATTCCTATTGATTGGATATGTCATACTATACAAAAAATACCTCAATATGGTGGATATTATTCACTATATTCTTATCCATGGAATGAATAGATCATTATGATGATTGGACCAAAATATTGTTTTCAGTGTTATTTAAGGAATACAACCTTACAAGGATTACTTTTGAAGACAACTCACTAAATAAATAAAAAATAAAATGAATGAGATGTTTAGGATAAGTATTATTCAAATGGATTTATAGCTAAAATTAATTGACACCCAACACTTCAAATGAAATAATATTTATAGGTGATCTCCCAACATTAATATTTCTATGTTTGTTTCAATGTCTTTTGATAGCTGAAATTTGATAGCTCATCGTAACTAAATTTACACTGTCAAAATGATTAACACCGTTACAGTGTTAAAAGTTTTCCACACGATAGAAATATGATTATGTTTTCTAATTATAAACATAAGTTAGTCTAATATATTTCCTTAATATTTTAAATACATTTATATTATCATGAATCTGTCAGATTGTATCCGTAGAAAATTCAGTGTGATGAAGATATATCTTTTCAGTACGAAAGTCAAGACAAAAGTACATTTCTGTATCTCTTAAAGGTATGTCTAATCTATCAGACCCATAATCGTTAGAATTATCAAAGTGAAGAAATGTAATTTTATAATCTTAATAGCTTATAACATATTGTAAGTATGGTAAAATATAAAAACATTCTAAAACACTTGGGACACTAGATGTTAGTAAACATGTTTTGTGTAAGTGTTTTTAATTTCCAAAAATGAATGAATAGAAAAGATAAAAGTATAAATTTTGACTCAATAGTCCATAACATTAAGTAATTTACAATCCCCAAAAAATAAAAAAATAAACCTTTAATAACATACAACCCTTGTATGTTTTGGAACATTATATTCAGAGTGATTCATTAAACATCAACTCCTAATATGTTTATAACTCTTATGAATAAGATAGAGTTTATTATGTTGAAAATGATGAATAACCCTTAGGATAATAATTTCCCTTAAAATTATATTATATCCCCCTTAATGAAACATATCCCCCATTTTATTAAGAATTATCTTTTATAAAATCTTGTCCTCATTTAATATTTTCTCCACCATATAGTTATGTAGAACACTTTCTGATTTTGAAAATGAAATGGGGAAAATTCTAATGTTTTCTGTAATGTTAGAGAAAATAGCATATGAAACAATACAATGAAATAACTAACCATAAAAAAATGAAATAAAATTCAACCAATAATAATTTGATAAATTCAAAAAAAGTCATATTCAGATCAAAAAGATTAGTCATTCATAAAATTAAATTAAATTTTTTTACAAAATAAGTATAATCAATAGTTAAAAAGGAAAAATTCATCATTCTTCATCAAATAGTTACAAAGTATTTCATCTTCTTGATCTATCTATGGTCATTCTCTATCTTTTTAACTATTTAATCATGAGTCTGAATAGTCTTAGACCATTTTTTGTTCATATCTATCAGTTAATTTACTTATTATTTAAAATATTTTAGCTTACTCACCTCCACTTCCATCCCTTTAATCATTTATTTCAATGTATTCACCTATTCAATATGATAATTGGTATTATCCTTAAATTTTTCTAATAACATCACCTGATATTCCATATCTATATATTACTAATTAGAATATTTATCTTATTTGACCATGAGATTATTCACTTCATCTAATTGTTCATAATAGATTTTAATAATCAAATCAACTGGATGAGACCATTTAACCATTTGATTTATTGGGTTTTTATGAGTCTAAGAATGGTCCTAAAAACTTTTAATTTCAATTCAACCCAGGTTAGCATCTTTACTAAAACCAGTATAGATTCTAATTTATGATTGATAATTTATTGAATAAGTGTGTACCAGGACTTGATATGGGGAAAATAAGGAATATTTCCTTATAAATTTTCAACATAATTACAATATAATCAATATCATCTATAGAAATGGTTCAGGTAGAGTATGATTGTTCTTACTAAACCTCATGAGTATTTATTCTTCTTATTCTGATAATAACTTTCTTTCCTTAATTAACAAACGTTCATTATGAATTTATTTTCAACATACATATAAGGTTACATATAATTTGATTATTCTATAATGTCCACATAATTAGTGTGGATTTTCATATCAACAATTGTCTTGGATTGTTGAAATTTTTTTCCTTCATCGATGATGATGATTATTATTCTTCCGATGAGGATACTTCTTCCTCAGAACTTCCATAATTATATTCTTTTTCAGATTTAGAGGGTAGATCCTGTGATGATGATGATTATTAATCCTATGATTTCCCCTCAAAATAAGTTTCTTCCTTATCAACATTTTCATTTTAATTCTCTTCTTAATCTTCACCATATTCCTTCAATTATTTGTCCATATATTCTTCAATCTCTTCTTCAACCTCACTGAGTTCTCTTAATCCTTCTTCTTCTTCTTCTTAATATTCTATTTTTACTTCTCCATTATTTAAATTAACTTCCTTTTAAATTTATTTATCAATTTCTTCTTGATGTTTCTTACCGGTTCTAAGACCTCCCTAATCATCTTTCTCTAGTTCTGATAATTTCTCTTCAACTAATAGAACCAATTCATCATCAAGAAAATTTTATTTTACAATATAAGTAATTGATGGAATATCTTCATGGTCTATAGAATTTTATTTGACAAATAAACCACCATCAAGATTAGCCTGAATAGTATGGGATGTTTGTAATACCAGATTCTATGAGGTCATTTCTACCCATTTTTATAATACTCACAAAGTTGGGATTCAACCATTCTATTCTTTTGATTCATTTTATTATTTAATTATTCAAAAAAAATTCTAGCACAAATTTTTAAGGCTTGGAATTCTGTAGGATTGATTTCAATTTTCAAAATCCACAGGTTTTTTCTCATCTTTATTTTTCATCCAATATTCAAAATCATTATCAAGATTTTTCTTTTATTTAATTCTTTTCTTTGGTGGAGATGTATCTCTATTATTCCTCTTTTTATTTTCAACCTTTTATAAAAAATTATATAGATGTTTTTCTGAAGCAATACCATCAAGTTTCTCCAAAATCATATTTTATTTACAATCATAGAGCATTATCATTATATTTATCATATTTCCATTGATGAATGAAATCATTTACATCTTTGTATATGACTTTTTTTCTACTTTGAAGACTTTAGTATGTTCAATAAACATTTTTATAATCAATTTTGGAAATTTAATAATTTTTTACTTTACTGATATTATTTTGATTCTTTCCATAGTGATAAAGAAAAATATAATAATATTTGTTTTCCTCATGCTTACAAGATTGTCTAATAAAAGCACCTAAGATACCTTCACCCCATCTCGATCTTATCTTCTCATAATTAGAAAACCAAATAACCATAAATGCACTAATCTATTATTTGATGTGAGTTGGGAAACATTTATAACTTTATCATTATAAGAAAACAATTAATCATCTTCTTATTCTTGTTAAATGTACGAAGAGTACTGAGATGTTTTTTAGATGGACAATAGGCTTCTCCCTCAAACGGTCTCACAAACAAGTCCACCAGTTTCTTGTTAGAAACCTTATACCTATTCCCATACACTGTGAATCAAATGTTTTCATTTCCATATTATTTGAAAAACATAACTGAAGTATAAAATTCATGAAATACATCTAGGTAATACAAATCAAAATCTATACTAGGGTTTTCCTCATAGAATGATTCTTAACATTGAAAGAAAATAATATTATTCAATGATGAGTTATATTTTTCATACAATGATCTTTTAACTACCCATTCTCTGAACAGATACAATTTTTTTAAATACTTCTCCATCACAATCAGATTTAAAACTATTATCATTAATCAGATCAAAAGAAAACTTATCGTACTAAGGAATTTTAAGGGTGCAGCAACTCGAGAGTAGAAGAACCGAGAAAAGTATGTGGGAAAAGGGGGTCTCTCTATATATAGGCACCATGGGTGAATGTTTTTCTTCTGTAACAAACCCAATAGTTGAGATGAAAACTTATTTGATCTGAATAATAAAATTTATAATAAAAATGTTTTCAATAATATCTTACTCTTGATATTTTAAACATTTTTATCTGATTAATAATGAATTTGACTAGAAAAATAATTGATAAAATAATTTGTTTTAAATAAATTTTTAAAAAAAAATAAATAACTAGTCTTAATAAGATAGTCAAAAACATTAAATAAGACAAGAGTACATTTATGAGTTGAAAGATCCATTAGTGTGATTTACCTATTCTTCATGGTTTTATTAAATAGACCATGATTGTTTTGATTATAAAATAATAAATAGTTGTAACAAAAAAATTAATTATGAAAGTTTTTAATAGTAAAAGATAAAATGGTATTTTTTATTAAGAAAAATAATTAAGAAATTTTAAAATCCAAAAAATTTCAACTAAGACTGGGTCCAAAAAAGTTTATAATATTTTCTGAGTTTGGAAATATTTTTGAGGATTTTGAATTTTATTTTTTTATTAAAAAAACATTTGAGTAAGGAAAATTCATAATGATAAATTTTTTATAAAAACCTAAAAATTTAGAAAAACAAAATTTTTATAAAAAACTATTTTCATTGGAAAAAATCATAAAAACATACTCACCCAATGAAATGTACTAACATAATTTAAGAAGATGGATAAATTAGAATAATATGTGAACGATTTTTTACATTGAACATTCCTATATTATTTTTAACGTATTCTAATCTATCAAAAAAAAAGAAAATTTTTAAAAATATGAGCAATTTAATCATTTATTTCTAAGAATTATAAAATGTTATCTCTATTTTTTGTGTTATTTCCAAGGAAATTGTTTTTTATATCTATGTGCTTTGAACATGAGTGATGTGATGGGGTTTTACACAAAGCAATGAAACCTGAATTGTCAAAAAGTATTTGAGTTTTAGTAAAACAAAATCTATAGTCAGTGAGTGTGTGTTTCATCGACAACACTCGAGAACACTAACATTCAGCTCCCATATATTTTGTTTCTTCAATGGAAAGTTCTTCCAAGTGTTGTTTTTTATAAGTCGAAATAACTAAATAATCATCTAATAAATCAAAATTTATGTATGTACTTTCCCAATACATTTTACATCCACTAAAGTAAACTCATGAAATTGTTTTAATTAAAAATCATTTCTAGAAGAATAGAAAAGTAAAAAATCCATAGTTCCATTAAGACAACATAACATTAATTTTATATCTTTTAAATGGGGGTTTTTGGGATATTGTTGATATCTTGAATATATGAACATAGAAATAACTAAATCTAAAGGGCTACAAGTTAGGTAAATTAATATTTGTATCATACCATTAAAAATGTACTAGTTGGATTGCTTCATCATGATCCAATGTATTAGTGTTACCAATATGAATAGAAATAAATTTATAATTACCATTTCCAAATTTACTAAGAAGATATTTTATATACTAATATTGAGATATAATAGTTCCTTCAGATTTTTGTGATATTTTAGAACTATGAAAATATGTTAACTCACTCATCCTAACCATTTCAAACTCCAATTTAATAATATTCGTAGAGGAATATCCTATAGATAATTCAGTTGATCTAAATATAATGTCATAGACATAATTTTTTATGACAATAATAGTTTTTAACCTCTTTTATAAAAATATTTGGATATACATCTCCCTTAAAAAAGTTGTTTTGTTACCAAAATCCAATTATCCTGTCATAACATGATGGAGGGGTTTATTAAATTATATATAAAGATTTTTTAAGATTATAAATTTATTCATTACGTTTTTTATTCTAAAAATAGGTGTTTGTTCAATATAAACTTCCTCATGAACATATGAAATATGAAAAAAACACTTTACATCCACTTGAAAATGATTGATATAAAATAATGATACAATGGTTAATAATTTTCAAATAACATTGGGTCTAGTAACCAAATCATATATTTCTTGATAATATATAACTTATTTTTGATTAAATACCTTAGCAACAAGTGTTTCTTTATTTCTAATAATAGTTCTATTTTCCTCAAACATATTCCAAAAACCCATTTTATTAAAATTATATATGTTTCTAAAGGTTTTTCAACAAAAGTACAAACAATGTACATCTAAAACATATTGAGTTTATATTTCATTAGCATTATAAAATCCCCATCACCTAATTCCTTATTAGGATTAACAGGATCAAAATGGGGTAAGAAATCTAGATGTTCAGTTTCATTTCATTATAAACTCTAGTCCTAACTAGTTGATATACATAACTATTGATAGTTCCCCTTAGACGATTCCTATGAAAAAAATACCTTATTTTGTTTAAAAAAGTATGTTATTAAAGAATTGTTAGAAAATATTCTTGTGGAATAAATTCATGACCAATTTCTTGAGTTACTTCCATATGATAAGAAGTTTCTAAAAAAGTATGAAAATTATTTTGAGAATTAACATCTTAGTATATTAGTCTGGGTTGTTTGAAAACAAGTGGATCAATTTCATAATATTTAACATGTACTATTTGATCTATAGTAAAATATTTTTTATTCAATACTCTATAAGGAATTGCTGTCATGGAATAACCTAAAAATATTCATTCATCATATTTTGGGGTAAATTTTTGTAAACTATATTTAGCATTCATAATGAATACATTGTATCCAAAAGAATTTAAGTGAGAAATTTTTTTATCTCTTCCTATAAAAAATTCATATGGAGTTTTATTTAGAATAATATCAAATAAAAACTACAATTATAGTATAGATGGAAGTACGAACTGATTAAGAGAAACTGGTTATTCACTCTGCACAGTTCTAATTATTTCTTGAAGAATTATATTACATCTAACAACTACACCAATTGTTGAGGGGTTTTATGAGTTTAAAAGTTATGTTATGTACCTTTCTTACTAAAAAATATTTCGAAATCATATTTTTTAAATTATCCACCATTATCAATATGAATAGTTTTCATGGTGATCTTTTTATCATTTTTAATTTTGGCAACAATTTTTTTTAAATAACTAAATGATTCAGATTTCTTTGTGAGAAAACAAACCCTTGTATATCTGGTGAAATCATCAAAAAATAATTATAAATTTTATTTTCCACCAATAATAATACTTAGTGTAGTTTTACATAATTGTATGTTCACTAACTATGAAGTATCAGAATTTGATATTTCAATAATAGGTTTAAATCTTGGCTTATGTTTCTTATCGAATGGATAAGGGTCATAAACATTTGATATATAAATCCTATGTTCTAGTAGAACCTTACCAATTCATTTATTAGTAAATTAAGATAAATTTTCAATGTTATAGTGTCCTAAAATTAAATTCCATAACAAATATTTAACTTCAATTTCACTAAGTAGTAAAATTTTAATATTCCTAAAGATCATAAGGTAACCTTCATAAAAAAATTTACATATACATATAACGTTTTTCTTATGACCTTTAAAAAACAAAAAAAATTAAATAAGATCTTTTCTATGAAGAAAAATGTTACCTATTCCGATAATATATCAAGGATAATTATCTCTTAAAGTTACTTTTCCACCTTTAATTTTGATAATCATATTGAATAAGTAATTCTTTTTAGTCTTGTTCCTAGAACACTCTCTCTCTATGTACCATAATTTTTTTTTTTGTAACCATATTTTTTTTCTAAAAAAACATGATCCTTTAAAAACCAAAACCTTTTTAGTTCAAGTAATATAAAATATTAATTTAGGAATATAGATTTTTTTAGAAAAATATTCTTTCTAAAAACCTTGGGATTTATCGTTGTTTAATGGAGAATTTTTTTCTGGTTCCAACCACTTTGTAACTTCATAAAAAGGAAAACTTTTTTAAACAAAGAAATTGTTAATAAAATATGTTTTTTTATAAGAAAACCCCACTATCTAACTAATCCCATGAGGATAATTTTATTTATACATATTATCATAATTTTCTTTACCAATGGTGAAGTTTAATAAACTATTCTTTAAGGAATTAATTTCGTAAATTAGTTTTATAGAAAAATTCTTATCCTTCTTAGTAATACTTTTGGAACTATGTTTTTCTTGTAAGAAAAATTTCTTAGAAATTAGTTTTTCTAATTCATTAGAAATAGTTTATTTTTTATAATTTTTCTTATCAAGATATTTATAAATATATGATATTTTATTTGTTAAAAATTTCATCCTTGAATCTACCTTATGTATTTTAGTTTTAGAATTATAATGTTTCAGGAAATTTTTACTATTATCATTTTGTAATAGTTTTGGAAAATGAGAAACCACATCCTAAAATGGTAAAAAATTATCTATACTATATTAATAAAATAGTGGTCTTCTTATCAGGATTCATAAAGTCTCTAGTTAATATAAAGAAATCATCGAATCAAGTGTTGAAAAAAAATATTCATCCTATCTCTCCATTACTCATGATCCACACCATCAATGATAGGTAGTCTGTTTAAATTTAGAGGGTCCATTGATCAAATATTTAGACCATCCATCTTTAAAAAAGGGAATTTTTTCCATAAGTACATGTTTCTGTACAAAATGTTTACAAATAGAAATTGTATATCAAAAAAGTAAAAAATAATGCAATAATAATGAATTTGAAAACATAGAATGTATTTGAGTAGTGAAATACTTATCTGATACCAAGTGTAGGATCATAATATCGACTCAAGTGGATATACTTATAAGAGGTGGGGGTGAATTACAATTATAAAACATTAATTGAAAGAATTATTTTAATTAATCCAATGCCTTTTAATTTAGGTTATCAGAATCTGCCATTAATGCAATTAATAATGACTTATAATTAAAACTAGGTACAGTCTGATTATATCAGAGTAAATATCATAATCACTTTGGAACCAATATATTGAAGTAAAAAAATGATATCATGGTGGATATGATTAATCAGAGTATATTTATCTAAATCACATTTAATATGATAGGAACAATCAGAATAGAAAGATGAACATGATAAAAAAATTTCCTTTTAAATGTAGTTGAATAGAAAACTTGTAAACAACAAGTACTATAATAAATATCAACTTTAAGAATGAATTAAAATCATTTTAAAAGAGACACGTATTTTAAAATTAATGGTAAGGTAGTCAATAACCCTGACTTAAGGCACACACTATTTTATACCTACAATAATGCATGTATTTCATTACCAAGAATGACCTCGATATAATGATCAGAACAACTCAGCCTTCCGATCCCAATATTTCCTTATTAAGATGATTGACTATGTCTTCCTAGACAATGAATCCCTCTATATAATGAATCAACTCTATATTACCCTCCCTGTAAGCCCTCAATCCGAAAGAGCAAATTCACCATCTTTTTATCATAAGAATCCCTAGATTGTTATGATTATAGGACGGGAATAAAATTTCAAAATATCTTTTAAAAAAACAATAAAAATAATTCAATATGAGGAATAATATTAAAAAAATTAAAAAATTCGAAGAGAAAGAGGTTCACACTATGTGTTATTCAGATATCTTGAGAGTGAACATTCATTGACTCCAAAATCTTCAAATGAATTGGTATTTATAAGTGATCTCCCAATGGTCATATTTCTATATTGGTTGTAGAAAACTTAGACAACTGGTACTTGACAACTCATCATAATAAAATGTCTGACGTCATGTTTATTATCACCAATAGATTGTTAAATTTTTTCCTTATGATTGAAATAATTTTATGTTTTCCTATTATAATCATAAGTTAGTCCGATAGAATTCATTATGTTTTTCAATATAGTTATCATATTATTAGTCTGTCCAATTATATAGGCACAAAATTTAGTTTTATGATGATGAATTTTGTAAGTATGAAAGACAAGAAAAATGTACATATCCTAGTTTATTAATGGTAAATCAAATATATTATACCCATACTCATTATGAGTATAATAATAATGAAATATATGTTTATAATCATAATACATTATATCTTATTCTATATATGGTAATGTATAAGGTTTTATACAATAACATACTAAAACACTTTGGACATAAGAAGTTAGTAAACATTTTTTACGTAAGTTTTTGTGTTGTCAAAAACTAATGGAATATAAAAAAAGAAGTATAACTTCGGAATCAACACACATAAATGAAATTTAAAAGAATATGGGCGACCTTTAATCTTTTTATTTACGTAAATTACTATATTGGTTACATTCTTGGAAAAGTATCTCAAAATAGAATAAACATCATGCATAAGGTAACAAGGGTCCAAATATGGCCATTCAATAGGAATTTTCCAAATGTTTATGTTTTTTAATCCCTTTTCATTCTATTTTTACGACTGGAAAACCTATTTTAACCATAACCGTGATAATTAAATTTTTTCTGTTTTTACTATAAATTATGACAAAAAATTAAGTTGACTTTATTATATAATATTTATTATGATAATTAAAAATATCAAAAAAAATTTATCAAAAATTCATTTATTCAATTGGACAATTTTCATTTTAAATTAATCCCATAAACACAGTGAAAATTTGTTTGTCATAGAGAAAATTTTCATATGTATAGATTGTTTAAAAATAAAAATTCCTAAAAAAATGATTACAATGATCTAAATTGGATTAATACATATATAATTGACCTAATTTAATTTTTGAAATATCTTTAATGATGGTGTAACATTTAAATATTCTCAAATGAATTTATTTTCTAATAAAATTTAGTATCTTTCACGATTCACAAGAAAATTTTTCTTCTTAGAAAATTCTTAAAAATTCACTCTAAGCTAATTTAAACATGATTATTCGAAAAATGAAGTTATTTTTTTCAAATAAATTTTATAAAAGTGTAAAATAATAAAAATAATATTTGGTCTCAATCAGAAACAAAAATCATTTTTTTGAGAAAGAGGTATATTTTAACAATATAAATACTTTACTAAAAATAAGGTACATATTTATAAATATACATTATTAATCTCAAACCTTTATACTTAATATAAAAAATGCGGTTATTCCTATTTAAAACAATAAATATAATTTTGATGTTATTGCAGTCATGTTTAAATAATAATATTACTAGTATACTGTGAATCATAAAGAATAAGTGTTGTATGTAATAGAATCATCCAACGAAATTAAATTTATTTGAATTGTTTTCTTAAATCATCAGGGTGTTACATAACCCCTATATCAGTCAGATATTTTTTGGTTTTTTTGAATTAATTTACTATTTTTGATATTATCCAATTCAAGAAACACGTGATATATATTATATTATGTGAATGAACTGTATCAAACATTCTATTCATATGGGACCGACTTGGATTGTTCTACATGAAACACCAACTTGACATGCGGTACCTGCAACACTGAGTTTCTAGGAAACATCATTTTATTACTATAATTATTTAAATAAGATAATTATAACATCGCTATTATAAATATTAATGTGAATCATAAAAAAACTATTAAAATATTACTTATAATGTTTTTATGATAATAAAAAATATAATTTTTGTTAAATTATTTATATGTTTAAAAATACATTTTTCTCAAATGAACTGATTTTCATTTTCCTTTGTTAAAAACAAAAAAATAATAATTTTAAAGACATTAAAATTTTTAATTTGATAATATAAACTTTAATTTTATAATTTATAATTTTGAAATTATCTAAGGGTGAATTTTTTCGATTTTATTGGAAAACATCATTTTATAATGAATAATGAAAAATGCTGAATTTTAATTCAAAATTGATTTGTTTCCTAATGTATTTATATTGTTAAATATTATTTTAATTTGTTTTAAAAGTATAACTAGATCGAATATAAATTAATAAATACTATTTTGGTCATTTTAACCAATTTCACATTGAAATTGGATATAATAACAAAGCACACTTTTGAACGTTTTACTTTAAAAACAAACATTTTCATCCAGTTTACGGGGTTAAATTTTAATTTACTTATGCCATATATGTGATTATAATTTGATAAATGGATTCCATATTTTTAATCATAATTATTTATAATACCTATGTAAGAACCCGGTTCTTATTTTTTGTGGTACAAGTTTCTTCCTTTCTCTTTTCCTTAAGTGTTTTGAGAAAATAAGGAAAATGGGGTGAAATCCTAAATTTTGTGACTACATGCTGTGTACTTTGGATGTGTGGGATGAGTAAATAGGGTGTATAGCCATGTCGATGAGGAAGGGTGTAAAAACCAACTACACACAGTGTAGTGGGTATTTACACGTCGTGTAGTTAGTCGGCAGGCAAATAGTAAGGTGGTGGAAGAAGCTGCCAGCTGAGTGACCGTACATGCCATGTAGTCAGGTGTTACACACCGTGTACTCATGTCAATAGTTGAATAGTGCCTTGCTGGCGAGGAGCTGCCAAAGGAACATTTAAAAAAATAAAAACTACAAGTCGTGTACCTAATAGTACACGCCGTGTAGTCTGTTTTTTTCCGCTTAAAATGTGAAGTAGCCTCCCCTATTCATAGGGAAGGCTTTGAACCGAAAGATGAATCGGGAGAGAGGACCAAGCCATCGAGGAGATCTAGATCGCACGCCGGGAATCCGGTTCCGCCACTGTCGATCTCGTTGGAACCGTACGGCTAAGCCTCTCCTTCTCCTTAAGTAGTTATTTCCAATTCTTCCTTTAAGGGATGTTATTTTAGTTTGAACAAGGTTTTATTTTACCTCAGATCGTCATTGTTCTTGGGTGTTTTTAGAAGCGTTGTTCACGTATACCGATCAGGGGCGTTTAAGGTAGGTGGATTGGTGTTTAATTCCAACTGTAGTGCATTTTTGTGTACCGTTGTTCCACGATCCCACTTTAGGGTGTCATGTTGCTAAGGCCGTGGCTATTTAAATACCTAGAATTCTATAGATAATTAAATGTGATAATAAAATGCTGTTTGGGATCACTTCTTGGATCCTGGACCACCCTAGGGGTGCGTTCCTCTGTTTAGCCTTTTGGACAGGATACCTGAGGGTATGCCAGGTTTATATTGTGCATTACTTTTTCTTTGTGAGGAATTGTATATAAAATGAATGTTTATGCTTTGGGCTCGGCCCGGGTACTTGCACCTGAGGGTAGTGTTATTTTTAGCATGAGGGTGTGTATATGTATAGATTATATTAGCCTATGGGAATGGGTACATTCTCCTGAGGGCAAGGCCTAAGGGAAAGATTCTGTTCTGCCTGAGGGCTAGGCCTGAAGGCAAGGTACTATTCCACCTAAGGGAAAGATTCTATTCTGCCTGAGGGCAAGCAGCTGTATAGCCTGAGGGCGTGGTTTTACTATATTAGCTTGAGGGAAAGATTGTGATTGTTATGAGGGATTGGTTTTGTTGAGCACTGATTGTTATTAAATTGAATGGTTAAAATGTATAATAAAATAGAAATATAACTTGTAAAGTTAGTTACTTTTGAGTACTGCTTAGTTTATTGCATATTACTACTGCACACCATTGTTGCATATTTTTACACAGTTGGACATGGGCCTTTGGTGGGTGACTACTGAGATTTATCTCTCACACCCTGTTTGGGTCATGTCTTCGGCCCAAACAGACTACATTTCTGCTGGAGTTTACAGGGGCAAGGGTCCCTATATAAGTACATGATTTTTGCTGAGGAGTAGGGGAGCATGGGACCGAGCTTAGGCTTGCGATGCTGCCAGCTATTTTGTTGTTTTACTGTACTCTGTATTGTATTGTACTGTATTGATGTATAACATGTTCTGGCTATTTTCTAGAACTTGAGGCATGTTGCATTATTATCTCTATAACTGTTGGTTATCTTTTACTGTAGTTTTTTATTTTAAATGTGTATGGTTTATTGCTTCCATTGTTGTATGTTTTATCTTGTATTTTGTTGTGCTCCACTTTGAAGAATGAGGTCATAGTTTCCCCACTATCAGACCTGGGCCGTCACTGCTAGTCGGCAGCCTCTGGCGTTTGGGGAAATGTGCTTGAGGTTATGTGACCAACCGGGTTCGGGGCTCCCGTTGAGTGGCACCCAGATCTGGGATGTTACAAAGTGGTATCAAAGAAGGTTCTTTAATTTGAATTACTATTTGGATCCGTATTTATGGATAGGATGGGAACAGTAGTTGGTAATAAGTTGTGCTCAGGCGTAGCTAACCCGTGTAAAGGGAAAAGCCAGTCTACCTCGTATTTTTGCAATTTTTCTGATTTTGCAAATTTTAAAGTGGATTGATTTCACCGTTGGGTGACGCACTTGTGATTATGCTGTTATATTTTATCCATGGGTTCTATTTAGTTTCAACTTGATGAGATGAGAGTATGTCGTCTCATGCATCATTTAGGCACGTGTTATAAATCACATGCCATGCATAGTTCCATGCCATGTAGGCACATTAGAGATTTCATGTTGTTGTGATAATTATTGTGCTAGAAAAAAAACATGCTCTTGTGATAGCTTCTTTGATAAATGTATGCTATGTGATAGGGTATAGTAGTGTGAGTCTATTGTTAGAATGGATGCCAAAATTTGGTTTTTGGGGAGTATGGGCCCTCATTGACCGGAATTTGGTGGATCATTTACTGTTTATCTTTGTATAACACAGATAAGATGCCAAACCTTGGTTCTCGGGGAGTATGGGCCCTCACAGATCGGAATTTGGCACATAGGTGTTGTTTTTCAGTATTTTCTAGGATTCTGTAGTAGTATATGAGGCTTACTATCCGGAAAACTCAGGATACATGCCGTGTAGTTCCTCAGACACACGCCGTGTGTTCTTCTGTTCGGAAAAAAAGAAAACTTTTTTGAGTACACGCTGTGTAGTTTCTTTCTGTGTCATACACTTTGTGGGCAGGGACACGGGGAAGGGAAAATCTTGGGGAAAACACGCCGTGTACCAGATTTACATGGTGTGTAGTGTTGACCCAGATTCCAGCCGTGTAACTAACAACACGGGCTGGTGTAATCTTTTCTAGTACACGCCGTGTCAATGATGAACCCGTCATGTAGTCTGACATGGGATCCGGCCGTGTAACTGACAACACGGGCCGATGTAATCCTTTCGTGTACACGCTGTGTGTATATGGAACACGCTGTGTCATTTGAGCCATGTATCCAACCATGTAACTAACAATACGGGTCGGCGAAGCTCATCCAGTACACACCATGTGCCTGAGGGGCATGCCGTGTAGTCTTGACTAGTGGAAGACCGTGTGGACCTGATTGTGTGGCTGGAGAAATGGGGCGGTGTACTTACCATGTGCGGGTGTAACACGCCATGTAGTGTTTGCTGAGTAGTCAGCCATGTAATAAACAACATGGGAAGTTGGAAAATTTCACTATACACACCGTGTAGATTATGTACACGCCGTGTAGTTTTGTCCAACGGGAGCCGTGTGGCATAGCCGTTTAGAAGGACCCATGCAGGGGAAGAGAAGTCAGGTACACGCCGTGTAGTCAGTATACACGCCATGTAGTCTTGTTTTTCAAATCTTGAATTCCTTATTCCTCCTGTTCCCTTTTGGGTCCCTTCATTTTCAGTCATTGATAATCTTGATCTAAGGTGTGTGTTTGACCTTGTAAATTCATGCCGTTGAGACGACCACGCGTTGTTCTCCAGGAGATTGGAAAAGATTATACACGAGAGATGCTGGGCCATGGGCTACCAGTGGATCCTACAGTAGAGCCAGATGCGGTTCCATCCATCATACCAGACACATGCACGGAGGCGCAGTTCCATGAAGGCTTTATGCGGTTCATGCAGACCTTTCAGGGAGCACTGCCGGCTGCCACATTTACGGATGAGATGACTCGTATATTCCAGTAGCAGCATCCGCCTATGTTTTTAGGGGATGGCAGACCACAGGCTGCGGGGGCTTGGCTGGATTCTATGTAGACTATTTTCGAGCATCTTTAGACGCCTCTAGGGCAGAGGGTCAATATCACGATGTATATGCTGCATGTTTCCGCCAAGAGGTGGTGTGATGTTTCCACTCAGATAGAGAATCATAGATACATGGCGTGGGATGATTTTCAGACATAATACTATGATTTCTTCTTCCTAGAGACACTAATGGGAGATAGAGCTCGAGAGTTCATGAATCTGCAGTAGGGCGCTATGTCGGTGATGGACTATTCTGCTCGTTTCACCAAGATTCAGTATTTTTCACCCATTCTGGTGGGGATGAGACGTTGATGGCTATAATCTTTAAGGATGGTCTTTGGTATGATATCCGAGCACTGGTGAATGTTTTCAGGTTTCCTATAGTACATTCCATTGTGAACCTGGCACTGATTACAGAGAGGAACCTTCGGGAGGCTAGTGGTGCAGCCCATAGCGGTTCAGCACCAGTTTCTGGTACTATTTCTATCGGGAAGAGGAAGCGACAGATGAGTTTCTCTCATGGTGGCAGTACTAGCCAAGAAATTACTATAGGTGGCCCGATCATGTGCTACCAGTGTGGTAGACAGGGGAATAAAAGACCTCAGTGTACCCGTGACCTAATGGAGTGCTGAACCTGTGGCATGATGTGTCATCTACTGTGGTTTTGCAGGGCGTTTGTATCAGTGGCTAGTGAGAGGGGTTATGTGCAGACTCCCCATGCAAGAGTAGGACCAGTATCTTCTTACCAGTCAGGAAACTGGAATACGTCAGGGCGTGCAGGCAGTGGTGGTGGTCATGGCCTTGGTAGCCAGAAACAAGGATCTCAGAGGCAGTAGGGTGGGATAGTTCAGGGTAGCCAGGCTGTGTCGTAGGGCCGCGACACTCGGTAGGCATATGCAGTGCAACAGAACTAGCAGGAGCAGGATCCCAGACCATCTACTATCAAAGATACTATTCTAGTAGATTATGTCTTATCTTCTATAATTTTCAATAGGAGTGCTACACATAGTTTCATATTTGTGCACGTTGTGGAGAGCCTTGGGCTCTTGGTTTCTTCTTCTGTTGTTATGACGCTAGACAATCCGTTGGGAATGAGAATGTCGTGTGTGCATAAGTGGAAGGAGTTCCCCCTTGAGGTTTGTGGGTGTCACTTTCTATGGGACCTCTATTTCTTATAGATGACATCTTATGATGTCATTCTTGGGATGGATAAGATGGTTCCCTTTTGAGCCTTTGTGGATTGCTATCGTCGCATGGTGAGTTTCACGTCACCCGAGGGCGGAGAGTTTCTATACAAGGGCGAGTGGGATGTTCAGGTGAGTAGAGCTGGACCAGATCATCATGGTCAATGTGGAGTCACAGCCCAGATTGTGAGTTTATATCAAGATGACCAGGGAACTTTTCAGATGGATTTCCCTCCAGTGGTTGATCGTTTCAGGGATGTCTTCCCAGATGACTATTCAGGTCTACCTCCAGAGAGAGAGAGGTGTATTTCTCTATCGAGCATATGCCAGGAGTGGCACCAGTATACATTCCTACTTATAGGATGGCTACACCAGAGTTTCAGGAGCTCAAGAGAAAGTTAGAGGAGTTACAGACAAAGGGTTTTATCCGACCCAGTACTTCTCCTTGGGGTTCGCTTGTCCTGTTTGCTAAAAAGGCGGACAGTACCCTCAGACTCTATGTGGATTATCAGAAGCTGAACCAGTTGACGATTAAGAAACGATATCCCTTTCTGAGGATTGATGATAATTTTGATCAACTTTGTGGAGCACGAGTGTTCTCGAAGATTAAATTGAGGTCAGGATATCATCAGCTATGCGTGAGACCATAGGATATACCTCTTACAGCTTTTCGGAGCAGATATGGTCAGTACAAGTATTTGGTTATGCCGATTGGACTCACGAACGCGCCAGTAGTTTTCATGGCTCTGATGAATCTTGTGTTCCCTCCTTTCCTGGATTCATTTGTGGTATTATTAGTGGATAACATCTTGGATTAATCTCACACTCGACATGACCATGCCACCTATCTTGAGATCGTAATGAGTACACTAAGAGAGCATAAGTTATATGCTAAGCTCTCAAAGTGCCACTTTTGGAAGGACCAGATTCACTTCCTAGGTGATATCATCTTAGAGGCAGGAGTTATAGTAGTCCCAGAGAAGTTGAGAGCATTAGTTTCCTAGGATCAGCCTAAGAATGTGTTCGAGATACAAAGTTTCTTAGGGATGGCTGGTTACTACAGACTCTTCATACTAGACTTATCCCGCTTATCAGCACCATTGACGAGTCTGACTAAGAAGTGTGTGAATTGTGTTTGGCTGAAAGCTTGCGAGACAACCTTTCAGGACTTGAAAGGAAGGTTGACAACAGCACTAGTCTTGATTCTTCCAGAGCAAGGGAAGAGCTATACAGTTTACTCTGATGCATCAGGTATTGGACTTGGAGCAGTGTTGATGTAGGGAGATCGACTTGTTGTGTACGGTTCTCGGAAGTTGAGGCCACTTGAGAGGGATTACCCGACACATGATTTCAAGTTGGTTGCAGTTGTTCATGTGTTTCATTGTTGGAGACATTATCTATTGGGAGAACATTTTGTGGTTTTCACCAACCAAAAAAGTCTGAAGTATATCTTTAATCGGCGTGACTTGAACCTGTGACAGTTAAGGTGGGTCGAATACCTTCAGTCATTCAACATTGAGCTTTCCTATACACTTGGTAAAGGTAATGCAGTAGCTGATGTACTGAGCAGGAGGACTCAAATACAGGCGGTGCAGGAGTCCAGTGGTGAGTGGTAGCTTATGGCTTTGTTCACCGATATGCATTTGGAGGTTCATGACAGTCAGGGGCAGACCTATCTTCCTTCTTTAGCTGTGACTTCTACCCTCCTATATAGAGTGAGGATGAGACAACTATCTGATTCAGAAGGACTAGTTCTATGGGAGTCAGTGGGAAGTGAGGACCCTTCTCCTGGTTAGATGATAGAAGATGATGAAAGTCAACGTTTCCATGGACATGTTTGGGTTTTAGGGGATATAGGCGAGGAGTTGATGCGAGAGTTTCATGCTTCATCTTGGTAAGTTCATCCCTAGGTTACCATGATGTACCGTGACATGAAATGTCAGTATTGCTGGCCAGGTATGAAGAGAGACATAGGTGGTTTTGTTACGAGGTGTTCCACCTCTCATCAATTGAAGGTGGAGTATCAGAGGCCATCCAGACTGTTATAGATATTACCCATCCCGGAGTGGAAATGGGATGATGTCACGATGGACTTCGTGACTGGGTTGACGAGGTCACCTCGAGGCAATGATGTTGTGTGGGTTGTTGTGGACCAACTCATAAAGGTAGCTCACTTTTTGACAATCAAGGAGACCTTCGGTGTTGACGATCTCGGAAGGTTGTATATCTGAGAGGTTGTACATCCTCATGGGGTTCCTCATTCTATCATTTCGGATCGGGATGCCCGTTTTATGTCTCATTTCTGGAAGAGTTTTCCGAGGGCACTGGGTACACAGTTGCTTCTGAGCATAGTTTACCACCCTCAAACCGATGGCCAGTCAGAGCGTACAATACATGTGCTTAAGGACAAGATGTGTGCATGCATCCTGGACTTTGGGGACTCTTGGTAGAATCACATACCCCTAGTGGAGTATTCCTATAATAATAGTTTCTGAGCGAATATTAAGATGGTACCTTCTGAGGCATTATATGGTAGTCCATGATGATCACCCTTGTGCTGGTTAGAGGAAGGTGAGGAAGCTTTACTGGGACCACGTCTCATGCATGAGACTTCTGAGCAGGTCCAGTTGATTCAGAAGCGGATGGCTACCGTGCAATCTAATTATAAATCTTATGCTGATCGCCGCAGACGACCCTTGGAGTTCATGGTCGAGGATCAGGTTTTCTTGCGTGTGTCGCCGAGGTTGGGACACAGACGGATCAGGAGACAGGGAAAACATTAATCGAGGTATGTGGGGCCATTGGAGATTCTGGAGAGAGTCGGGCTGGTTTCCTATCGGTTGCAGTTACCATAGAGGTATCGAGCCAGGAATGCCGTCATCCATATATCTCAGTGTCTCCACTATCATTCAGACCTTTCTCATGTCTTTCAGCTTGAGGAGGTTGAGCTTCAGATCGATGCATCCTTTGAGGAGATCTGATTCGTATCTTTGATAGGAGCGCAATGATTCTCTGATGCCGATCAGTTCCTCTCGTACGAGTGTTATGGAAGAATGGATGAGTTCAAGAGGATACCTGGGAGTGGGAGACCAACGTATGTGCTCAGTGGCTAGAGCTGTTCTGAGCTTTATCTTCACCACCCTTGGAAGGGAAATTCGGGGACTAATTTCTTTAAGGGGAGAAGTTTGTAAGAACCCGGTTGTTATTTTTTTAGGTACGAGTTTCTTCCTTTCTCTTTTCCTTAAGTGTTTTTTTAGAAAATAAGGAAGATGGGTTAAAATCCAAAATTTTGTGACTACACGTCGTGTAATTTTCCACACGTTGTGTACTTTGACCGTGTGGGATGAGTACACAGGGTGTGTATCCATGTCGGTGAGGAAGGGTGTAAAAACCAACTATATACCATGTAGTGGGTATTTACACACCATGTAGTCAGTTGTCGGGAAAATAGTAAGGCGATGGAAGAAGCATCCAGCTGAGCAATAGTACACATCGTGTACTCAGGTGTTACATGCCGTGTACTCATGTCGACAGATGAACAGTGCCACGCTGGTGAGGAGCAGCCATAGGAACAATTAAAAAAATGAAAACTACACGCCTTGTACCCAATAGTACATGCCATGTAGTCAATTTTTTTGCATAAAATGGGAAGTAGCCTCCCCTTTTCACAAGGATGTCTTAAAAATGGAAGAGGAATCGGGAGAGAGGGCTGGACTTTTGAGTATCTCTAGATCGCACACTGGGAATCCGTTTCTGCGTCTATCGGTCTCGTTGGAACCGTATGGGTAAGCCTCTCCTTCTCCTTAAGTAGTTATTGGCAATTATTCCTCTAAGGGATGTTATTTGAGTTTGAATGTGGTTTTATTTTACCTCAGATCTTTATTGTTCTTGGGCGTTTTTAGAAGTGTCGTTCACGTATACCTATCAGCAGCGTTTAAGGTTGGTGGCTTGGGGTTTAAATTCCAACTGTTGTGCGTTTTTATGTACCGTTGTTCGACGAACCCACGTTGGGGTGTCGTGTGACTGAGTCCTTGGCTGTTTAAATACCAATAATTGTATAGGTAATGAAATGTGATAATAAACTGCTGTTTGGGATCACTGCTTGGATCCAGGACCACCCTAGGGGTGTGTTCCTCTATTTAGCCATTTGAACAGGATACCCAAGGGTTTTCCATGTTTATATTGTGCATTAATTTTTCCTTGATAGAAATTGTATATAAATTGCATGTTTATGCTTTGGGCTCTTCCCGGTTACTTGCGACTGAGGGAAGTGTTCTTTTTAGCCTGAGGGCGTGGATATGTATATATTATATTAGCCTAAGGGAAAGGGTAAATTCTCTTATGGGAAAGTCCTAAGGACAAGACTATGTTCCACCTAAAGGCTAGGCCTATGGGCGAGGTACTATTCTTCCTGAGGGAAATATTCTATTCTGCCTGAGGGAAAGGCCTGAGGGAAAGGTACTGTATAGCCTGAGGGCAAGCCTGAGGGCATGGTTTTACAATATTAGCCTGAGGGAAAGATTGTGATTGGCCTGAGGGATTAGTTTTGTTGAGCACTTAATGTTATTAAATTGAATGGTTAAAATGAAAAATAAAATAGAAATATAACTGGTAAAGTCCGTTATTTTTGAGTACTGCTTAGTTTATTGCATTTTACTACTGCACACTGTTGTTGCATATTTTTACACAGTTGCGCACATGCCTTTGGTGGGTGCCTACTGGGATTTATTTCTCACACCCTGTTTGGGTCTTGTGTTCGGCCCAAAAACACTATGTTTCTACAGGTGTTTACGGGGGAAAGGGTCCCTATATAGGTACATGATTATTACTGAAGAGTAGGGGAGCATGGGACCGAGCTTAGGCTCGCGATGCTGCCAGCTATTTTGTTGTTTTGCTGTACTCTGTATTGTATTATAATGTATTGATGTATAACATGTTCTGGCCATTTTCTAGAACTAGAGGCATGTTGCATCATTATCTATATAACTGTTGGTTATCTTTTACTACAGTTTTTTATTTTAAATGTATATGGTTTATTTCCTCTGTTGTTGTATGTTTTATCTTGTATTCCGCTACACTACACTTTGAATAATGAGGGCATAGTTTCCCCACTATCTGACCTGGGCCCTCGCTGCTAGTCGGCAGCCTCTGGCATTTGGGGAAATGCACTTGAGGTCATGTGACCAACCGGGTTCGGGTCTCCCATTGAGTTGCACCCGGATCCGGGACATTACAACCTAATTTTTTCACCATAATGTTTTACCAAATTTATAAGTGAAATTAAATTAATATTAATTACAACTATTAAGGAAAAATGAAGACTAACAATGAACTAAACCTTAATCGTATGGGCCTAAATGACTTATCCATTTATAGAAATCCAATTTTACGGGTGTGAGTTAGAAAATTACCATCTATTATTGAGTTTTAATTGTTTTGAATGACATTGGTTTGGTAATACCATTCGAACACCTATCTTGTTTTAAAAAATACAAAGTGATTCCCTTACCTCCCCTCTAAAAGGACACCAACACTCCCCCTTCATCACACCTCTAAAAAAATTAGGATCGGCCAATATCTACCCAATAAAGTTCCCAACATCCATTTTTTCTCCTTGAATCATCCTTATGGGAAGAAACTAGTCCAATTAGGATCTTTGGTTAAAACCAAAAGGTGTTACTTAAAGAAGTGGCAACATCCTCCCTCAAGATCCTTTTCTTATTTTTGTTCTCCACCCCTCAAATATTTTTATTCCATGATTATTCAAAAACACATAAATCCTCAACCTATTTGTGTTCTTTTATGATAATTTTCATCCCACACTTAGACACACTTCCATCTAATGGGTATGAAACATATTTTGTTGTGTACGGAGAACTCGTACCTCACAAAATGGTGATTGTTCATCATTCCTTTTCAGTCAGTCAGTCTTTCCTTTACCACATCCTATGGTGAGAATTATGATGAAAAATCTGTTTATATATTATATATATGATAATTATTATTTATTTAATATTTATTAATTATTTTAAAACTCATATCTTAATACATTCCATTGTGTTTAAATGTTATAATTTCATTCTAGGAAGTGTAGACTACCTCCCCCTCAAATTGATGTGATTCATTCACAAAGTACATTGAATTTATTAAGGATGGGTTCAATGAAATTATATAATATATTATAAATAATTTTTATAATTTAATTATAATTTGTAAATAAATATTTTAATTTTTTTACTTTCAATATTAAAAATAAGAACAGAAACAACCATCATACGTACATATGGGCTACTGTCTCAAAGCCCTCTGTATTCCATTTCATACTTTTATATGCTATAGATTATTATAATAAAATTATAATTAATATAATATATATTTATATAATTTTTTACATTCTAGATCATGATATATTTTTAAGGACCAATGATATAACAATTTAAGATACATGAGAAAAAAAGAGAATATTTACTAACTGAAACCTTAACATAGAATTGTTAACAAGACGGTAATATAAAGTCATAATAAAACAATAAATGGAATTAAATATAATAATATTGTTCCATGATATATTCATTGTTAACATATATTATTATATATTATTTTTTGTGAGTATGACAAGAGTCAAGACACAAGGTAAAGGTATTTCATCTCACTTTATATTTATGTGATATACATACAATATTCACCACCTATTTCATTTTTGTGGTGGGCATACTGACCATGTATGTGTTATAGGATTATTATAATTAAATTTATGTGGACTTACATATACATTTTATAATATTTCTTTCAGGGGGTTAGGTTTCAAAATATTCTAAATCAGTAATGTGATTGTTTAACCATCTTCCTTCTTTGAGTCACATACCATGTCATGAACCTATATTTTTCCATGAAGTGTATATAATTCCATTGAAAATTTATATCATTAATATAATTATTTCCATTATATATTTAGCTAAATTTAATTTCATTTATCATAAATGGGGTGTATTATTGAAATTTACCAAGTGGTAATAGTTTATTGAAACAATATGATCATGTTGAATGTTATCAAGTGGTAATTTAAATGTTAGTATTATTGGCTTTAAAATAATTTTCAAGGGAAATAGTTTTAAAAATGTTATAAATATTATTTTATAAGTGTTCCGAGAAAATGGTAATCTAAAAAAATTTAAGCCTCTTTTTTATGTTTTCAAAGAAAATGGTTTTCAGAATATTTTAAATCATTCTTTATTAGTTTTAAAGTTTATTATCATAAAAATGTTTTTCAAAGAGGTTTCTTGTTTTAAAAATAATTTTCAAAAGAAGAAATTATATCTTCCTCAAAAATGTTTTTTAAAACATACATCAAAATTTCTTTCAATATAAGATGACATATGTTAGTGCTAACCATTTTTTATGGGAAATGATCCAAAGGTTCCATTCATAATATTTCAGGGAATGGTTTATGTTTTTATGAAATGATGTTTATGAAAACCAATTTCTCTTTCATGGGTTATATGTTTATGATGCCCATTCATCTTCCATGGGTTACATTCTTATGAAACACATTTATCTTCAAATGGTTATACCACGATGAATTTTTATGAAACTCGATTCCTTTCACAGGTAATTATAGGATGAAATAATTATAAAACCTTTATATTTTCCATAGGTTATGATACTATTAAATTTTTATGATACCCATTTATTTCATGTGTTATGATGTGATATTTATGAAACCCATCTATTTATATGAGACAGGGTGTGATACATATTTTATTATATTATGGAACATGAATGTATGATTTATCATGTGACATGTGGGATCAATATATCCCTCCAATGAATTGGGTAACAGTAAATGTTTTATGAGATCAAGAGGGAACATGGGAGGGAATCCCAATATTGAAATATGATGATATATTTATCCCAAAACAAGGGGGAATCTTAAGGCTAAAATAAGAGGTAATATTAATCCTGAAACAGGAGTGTACATTAGAGGGAATACGAAACCCAAAACTCAAACACATGTTATTATCCCTATAATATCGTTGTGTGAAGGTCTTGAGACATGACATATTATTTTATAAGTTATTGGGTTTTCCAAAAATTCTATGACTTATTCCAATGATATGTTTATGATCTTGTTTCACTTATGATTCATGTCTTATGAAATGTCATAAATTATGACATAATTCACTTTTAAGAAATTTGATATGTAGGTTATGATCTTCTAATGTCATGATCATGATCACATACCCTTGTTCTCATGTTTATGAGTACATATCTCTCTTGTTTACCCTTACTGAGCATCTAATATCATCCCTTCCAATGTTTCCTTCCCTAGGATATAAATATATGTTTCAATTATTGTGTGTCTATGAATGGTTCTAGTTATGAAGAACCTAGCAGGAGATAATGTATCTAACACATGTATAATTATTTACATTTCCATGTTTCCAAAAGCACTAAACTAATACAGAAATGGGTGTCCTTTTTTGGGATTTTTTATGTTTTCAAAAAAAATATGATGTAATGTCTCTATATTTTAATAATGGGTTGTAATAGTTGGTATCATTGGATTTTTTTAGTTAACCATTGTAAAATAGGATGTGAAAAATTTATTGAGATGCGTAGGTATATTTATAATGATATTTTTAGGGATATCAGTAATGATAAGTATAAGTATGAGTTAATGATTATGAAAAAGTCCCAGAATTTTGGTAAATTATAGAGTGAGTGTATTCATAAAAATACGTCTTTCTTGGTATATTATAAGTGTAAGTGGTTCTATAATAAATGTAACTATGTGTAACAACTCCAAAAAGGGTTTCGGGCCTAACTCAATATACATGGTACATGAAAATAGGCCATACTGTACACATAGTCTGACACTCTAATGCAATATTATTTGGGAATTCAAAAACTATTCATGAACCATAATGAAATATTTAAAAATAATTTTCCTACGAACAACCTAGGATAATCCTAGGGTGTCATAGATTAAGGAAAGTGTCATGATTTAGAGATCATATAAGTATTTATTTGTCATGATTATGTGGTTTTTAACAATGATAAGTGATTATAATTCTATAATTTTGGTTTTATTCAATGGATATAACCCAAAGGTACCATATTATTGGTGATTACAATGGAATATACAACAATTTTTCTCCCGAGAAACTAAATTATATGAGAGTAGGAATAAAAAATCTCATATATATATTCACCCAAATGTATCACGCAATAAACAATTATAGACTACCAAATGAGAAAATGAGGTAACACGATTCATTTGAGTCCTTCTTGAGGCAAGGTATGCCTTCTTTTAGTGGGTCTTATGATCCTCTTGTTTCTAAAAAATGGATCAGTACAACTAAAATGATACATTATGTTCTCCAATGTCTGGAAAATGTTAATGTTATTCTTGATATTTATCATTTAGATGGTGAAGTATATTTTTGATGGACCCCAATCAATAATATAAGGTAACAAGATGAAGTTGACTCCATTGATTTGGATGAGTTCAATTTTTTTTTTCAATTTGTATTTTCCTATAATTTCTTATACAAATACATAAAAAAATTACTAGAGCTTATGTATAATTATGATGAATATGTTCGTGACTATGATGTAAACTTTACAAGGATAATGAGGTACTCTTAAAGTATTATCATTAAACATTAAATAAAAATTGATTGATTCTTTAGTGGTATGAAACCTAGACTTTGAAAAAGATTTTTCTATAAGAGTCTTTTCACTGTTTTGAATATGTTTTTAGATTTTATTTAAATATAGAAATGGATTTTTTTAGTTTTATATCAATCTAAAATTTTTAAAAATTAAAGGAAGATATATTTAAAAAGAAAATATAACAATTGGAAAAATAATATGAGCTTTCCTTTATTCTCAAATTGTGGAAAGAAATATGGATTGAATTTCATTATGATGACTAATGAATTCTTTAAGTGTGTAAGGGAAGGACAAAGAGTGAATGAATGTCAATGCGATGGGAGTAAGTTATAAAATGATGCGAATAATGGGAAATCCCCATATAATTCACCTCCCACACTTCAGTGTTTCAATTGCTTAGAGTTTTTCCACTATTCTATCAAGTTCCCCAATCCAAGGACTATTATTAATGATAAGCCACAAAAACCTATTAAGGAAAAGGAAAAATGACATATAATTCTATCATAATGGATGAAGTGAATCATGATAAAAATATATTACTAATCCTACCCTCCTTATATGAGAATTTTTTATGTTTTATTTTTCTAGAATAATCCCTATGAGAATATTATTCTTAATACTTTGGTGGGATATCATCTGATTACCTTACCTTAAATAGATTACGTAATAATAAAATTAGAATTTATATTTTATTAGCACAAGGATGGACCCATGATTCCAATGAATTTTTTTCTGGTATAAGATAAGATATTATTGAAGGTATAATGGGTAAATTATATTTTTGAAGGGTTATAGGGATAACAATTTATGGAAAGTTTATATCTGTCTTCAGATGAAGAGTGTGATATTAAATTATTATCTCTCCATAAGTGGATTTATTCATATTCGTAAACATGTCCTAACTTATATTTTTATGATAATGGATTATGGAATAATCAATCATTCTATTTATGGATCCTATTACATGTTAATTATACATGAATAAAAAATCCACTTCATTTAGTGGAATAATATATGAAGTGTCAGTTGATTAAGGAACAATATTGGATGAGATTATTCTGAAATCAAGTAAGTATGTCACCTTGAAAAAATTATTAAACATTCGGAAAGGATCTTGAAGTAACAGTTTGTCTTGTTATAATCATTTATGATGTTATCAATTACCTTTTTAATATTTATTTGGGTTATCAAATTGATTGATAGCTTTATCCTAACCATGTTCTCTATCACTATCCTTCATAACATGATGGTATGATTTTTTCCTTTGTCCATGTTTTCACTTCCCACCAATTTTATTTGGTGTAACATTATGTAATCATTGTAACACCTAAAGCTTCAACGGTACGCTTGTCTTTGAATAATACAATAGCGTGTGTTATACGCAACTTCGAGTTCTAACACACACCATAACCTAAAAAACTAGCCGTTATAAATTGTAATACCCACTTTATGAAATTTTATAAATTTTATCTTTCAAAATGGACTTCATTTTTGTATTCATAATATCGAAATTATCATAGTGTGTATATTTGGTATCTTTCTGAAAACATTCAATTTTTGATGAATAGTGAAACACACTGAGTTATAGTTTAAAACAGAATTTATATTTAAATAAAAATTTATTTTATTTAAATTCATTTTAGGTCAAAATAGATACATAATACCTAAATATGTTCAATGTAATTCATTGGAGTCTGTTTATAATAATTTTAGATATATCAAAAATTTATAGAGCTTTTCACCGTCTTTTACGCACCTCCTAGGAGAATTTGAAAATTCACATGAAACTTAATTTTACCGCTTCTGAGAGTTGAATTTCAAAAATCTGAGAGACACAGTTAATATCATGGGATAAAATTTGATTCATTATGATTAAAATAATTTATGATGAATAGTAACTGTTTACTTTTATTTACCATAGTTAAAAGTAAATAGGGTAATTAAGGGTATGATATTATTATTACTCTAACACATGTACTAATTCTATTGGATAAGTATAGCTTGACAAAAAAACCTCAGGAATAAAATATGAACCACTTTGGTCTACTTGGATTAGATTAGGACATCTATTATTATTTAATTCAAAGAAGAGTTAAATGAGTTAAAATCAATGTTTATTTAATAAAACATATTTAATATAGTGTTATACATAAGATAAATTCTATTATAATTATTCATTAGAAATATAAAATTATTTCCTACATAATGGTATTTTATTTATAATTTTTAGACATTAAGTAATTTAATTTATTTATGACACAATGGTGGTGCAATAATTACATAATTAATGAAATATTAAAACAATTGATATTATAAATATCAAAATAAATTTAATTTGAGACTTTTTATGAATTCCCCTAATTTTATAAGTTAATATGACATGTTAGGATTGATTAAAGGAATATACTTCGAATTAATAATTTTTTTTAATACTTTAACAAAAATCAATTATTAAATAGTGTCAAAATTGACATAATGGAGTATTGAAAACAAATATTACATTATTAATTGATATTCTATTCTTAAAAATATAAGGTTCTGCAAAATGATTTATATAAGGTTATATATATTAATAATTAACCACTTCGGGTTATTTGGTTTGTCATAGTAAGTTTATTAACCATATAATATAAAAAGACAATGAGACATGGTAAATGTTAAACTATTTAACTAAGAGTTAAATATAAATGGTAAGGTTAATATAGTGACCCAAACCTGTCTAAAATCTATTGTTTGAAAGGATTTAGACCCATCCCTACCTTAACCTAGAAATAAGTCACTCTGGAGACATTTTAAACTTAATATAAATTTATTATAATATAATATTTCATGTTTTTTCTAAGGTTCCCCACACCCCTTTTATAAAAGGGCACTTCCCCTTCTCTCTAATTCAAACCTTCAAATCCTTTTGGATAGGCCAACCTCTGCCCCAATATTCTCTCACCTTCTTGTACTCGAACCTAGAGGCCTTAGTTTGGTCATAAATCCAACCAATGGAGCCCTTTTGATCAAATCAAAAGGAAGAAACCGAAGAAGAGGTAATGATTTCACCACCCTCTTTCAAGTTCCTTTCTTCTTCCACTTATTGTTTCTTTGATATTTCCATTCTAAAATAATAAATCTTGTATCATATATATACTATAACGTTATTATGAATATGTTAAAACCATATTCAGTATTCTATCCATCTTTTGAATGAAATGTCACCATACATGCGTACGTACGGCTTACCGTCTCCACGTCGTGGTGTAATTGTTATTCAAAACATTATTATTTGGATGGGTATGATAATGATGTGTAATTGAATTAAATAATAAATATTACATTATTATGATTTTGTATATATGATATACTATCCAATTATATATTATTTTAATATCAAAATAATGATATTGTCACTAATGCTTACGTACGGACTACCGTCTCCACTAACGCGATGAGATTCATTCCCCATCATATCCATTCAAGACTAATATTCATTTGATTGTTGAATATAATGTTTAAGGTCTTTATATAATTCTGGAAATGATTAATCTAAAACTTATGGATAACAAACACATCTTTTGTAACAAAGCAAATAAAAGAAAACCAGTAAGTGAACACCCAAAATGACGATAATACTAAAATATTATTAACAAAGTGATATTAAAAGATAATATATGATATCATATTTATGTATATGATTCTTTCATAATTTAATAACAATGATTTAACTATCATACAGGAGGTTAACCTACCCTCGACCAAGGAAAAGTACAAGGTAATGGTTTATTTCACAATCTCTTCATTATCCGAGGTTGTTTATACATAATTATCTACTGGGACCTCTTTATCATCCAAATCCAGGTTTCCTAAAAATTCATTTCAAATCATTATTACTATTTTACATACTATGGTTTAATTTCATTAATACCCTTTTTTGACTTTTTATATTATGTTTATAAAGGAATCTTTCTGTCATTTTCCAAACAAGGTCCTTTTTAACATTTTCTATAGAATTAAGGTAAGAATGTCTTTTTTAACTTATACGGAGGGTGCACCTATTTTCCGCTGTTATAAAATATTTTAAGGTTACCTTACTAGATTATAGGGATATTTTCAAAGTAAATGTTTTATTTTATAATTACGTGAGTTTTAAATGATTTCAAAGAAAGAGATATTTCCCTCAAATAGTTTTGATTTCATCTTTGTCAACATCCTTTGATGGATTTTAATCTTATTTGAAGTGTATTTATTATGATACAAAACTTCCATATAGTATTGAAGGTTTTGTGATATGTTTGAATATGGATGTTTTATTTTTATATCATTCATGGTTTATGAAGAAAGTATTGACATTTCGTATGCTAGTTTTAAAATGAATGTTTATGTTATGTTTAAACCTATTCATATGAGGAATTCATTGGACTTAGTAAGTGACAGGTGGAGCCTGCTATAGCTCCTCGATGCATCAGTAGGTCTCATGAGACAAACTAGTGTTTTGGACTAAGGCCTTGACAAAATCTTATTTGTAGTCTTGGCACAAGGCCTTGACTTTGTGGTTATGATAGTCTGGCATTATGCATTCCATCATTATGAAAGTGGTTATTTATATTGCATGGGATTATTCTATTAGTAGAATATCCATATGAATAAGTAAATGGAATTATTTAATTTTATTTCTTCCATATTATGCTAAAGTTCATGTTTAAAAGGATTTTGTTTTAGTTATACATTGCCTTAAATGTTTATTCTTATTTATGAATGTTTCTGCTATATTGTTATCCTAACTGGGCATCTGAGCTCACCCCTTTCTATGTTTTATTTTTTCAAGATGTGAAGAATTATTTTATGAATGACCTGCAGGGATAGTATGAGGGGATATGATTGTGGTCTATGGAGACAATATGTTGTTTTAGTTTTTCACTTTATGATGTAATGTAAACTTTATAAATGTACTTAGTAATTGCAAGGCTACTAAACTAATCGGTGTTTCGAGACTTGATCTTTTGTGATCATGCCAAATGTTAAGTAATAATGCACCGACTCTGGGTAACTGGAGTCGGGAAATTACAGTTGTTATTAGAGGAAGTTTAGTACAAACCTTGGAAGATATATTTAGATAAACTCTGATTAGAGCACATAGCCTAAAGATAGACTTTGAGGACTGGTATTGAAGAACTTCCTAGAATTTTGGTATTGTAGAATTTTGTGAGTTTTCCGATAAATACATCCCAGTCTGGATATAAGAAGGTAGAGGTGGCTCTAGAATAGATGTACCTAGGGGTAAAACCCGAAAACACCGCTTTGAGCTAGACTCGAATGGGAACTGGTGCACAATAACAGGCCTTGATGCACTCTTGGTTTCAACACTCCTGAGGGATATGCTTAGGATAATTTTCATTTTCTATAAAAAACATTATGAAGGGTTTATGAGTATATACTTTCTCAATGAAAACATTTTATTATTATTATGTATTATATCCATAAACTATTAAATTTATGTTAACTGTTTTAAAGGTTTGGATTTATGTATTACAGTTCATAAACTAATCTAGTGTATGCCATTTTTTAGAAATGGAGCCTAGTGGAAGAAATGGAAACCATATCATTGCATGCACTCCATTTATGGATTTCTCTCATGATCAAGATAATTATAGTGGAGCTGGTGATGCAACTAGTGCTGATCAACTAATCACCATACTGGGACAACTCACTCAGGTTATGAATAATAACCTTACCCGTATATAGCACCCTGATCCACATTGTGGAGGATCAATGTTAGATATCTTCATGAGGAAACAACCACCAGAATTCAATGGGGGTACAAATTCACTAGTAGCTGAGAAATGGATAAATTCCTTAGAGAAAATATTCCACACCTAGGGGTAGCGAAAGAGAAAAAGTTTTCATCACAGTTTACTGCCACACTGGAGATGTTGATCAATGGTGGTCATTGATTCTAAACATGAAAGAAGACGATGAAGTATCAAATATGGAATTGGGAGATTGTATTGATATTTTCTTAGAAAAATAGTTTCCTCATGAAAATTGAGCGGATATGGAAAGACAAATTCTGAGTCTGAGGCAAAATGAGGATGAGAATGTTGAAAAGTATGAGTCTAAATTTACATGGTTAGCAAGAAATTATGCAGATTATATACGTAACCCAATAAGTAAGATTGATCATTTCATTGGTGGGTTAAAAGTATTTCTCTATCAAGCATTAGTCTCACAATCCTTCTCGTCATACGAAGATATTTTCTAATGTGATATCAAGACAGAAAAAGAATTCTCTATGTCTTATGACTTTAAAGCAAAGCAAGATAGGAAGAGATCTACTGATCACTTTGGGAATGAAAATAAGGGGAAGAAAGGAAAAGTTTAATATCCATCCTATAGTAAACGTTGGAAGAAACTCCATGGTACTTTCTTGAAGGGAATGAGAGTCTGTTACAAGTGTGGTAAAAAAGTCCACCAAGCTCGTGATTGCAAGGGTAAGAAAGAAGCTACCAATGTTCAATGCTACAATTGCAGGGAGATGGGACATTATGAAAATGAATTTCATAAGTGTTAGAGGAACTTTACTTAGAAAAGGCCAAGGGATCAGTTCCAAGCTTATGCTATCACTATTTCTGATGTAGAAGATTCGAAAGACGTGGTGGAAAGTAATTTAATGGTTTCCTAAAGTTTAGAAAATGATTTATTTGATTCTGGATCATAAAATTGTTTCATATCATCCTAGTTTTCTAGGAAAATTAGATATTTCCAATTTGATTTAACAAGGTAGTTGTCAGTCAAAACTCTTAAGGGAAGTATCATTTCTACAAATTTTTGTGAATCAGTTCCCATTAGAGCATATAAATGTTCTTTATCTGCTGATCTCCTCGTCATATCTATTATTGAGTTTGATATAATCCTCTGTATGGATTAGATTTCAGACTATGGTGCGAAGATTTATTATATGAATAAGGAGGTTACGATTTTTGATGATGATGATAAGGAACACCTTATCTTTAGAGAAGAATCATCACCACATAATTATTATCTAGATCCACCCCCAATAGCTCAACTAAATTCAATTATTGGGGAGGAATAGAATGAGATAACTATGGGTGAGGAAAGGAATGTTCAAATAGAGGATGTACCTATTGTGAAAGAATATGTTGATGTTTTTCAGAGGTTTTACCTGATCATCCTCTAGAATGAGAAATTGATATTTCCATTGATTTAATTACTAGATCAAGGCCCATATCGAAGACCCCTTATAGAATGGTAACTCTGGAATTAGTTGAACTAAAGAAAAAACTCGAGGAATTGAGTAATATGGGATTTATCCACCCTATTGTTTCTCCATGGTGATCCATTGTTCTTTTTGATAAGAAGAAATATGGATCTATGAGGTTATGTATCAACTATAGGGAGATCAGTGCTATAAAAATAAAGAACAAGTATCCCCTACATCGCATTGATGATTTATTTGACCAACTTCATAGAGCTCAATACTTTTCAAAGATTGACCTTCAATCTGGATACCATCAGTTGTGTGTGAAAAAGGAAGACATTCCGAAGATAGCATTTCGAACTAGGTACAGGCATTACGAGTTTACAGTAATGCTTTTTGGATTGACTAATGCACCCTATGTATTCATGGATCTAATGAAAAGATTTTTCAAGGAATATCTCGATGATTTTGTAGTGGTATTTATTGATGATATCTTGGCATAATCAAAAATCAACGAAGATCATGAAAATCACTTGTGCATTATCCTAAAGACTCTTAGAAGACATGAATTATATGGGATGTTTAGCAAGTGTGAATTCTGGATTCATGAGATTTATTTTCATGGCCATATTGTCTGTATGGATGGAATTTCCATTGATCCTTCTAAGACCAAGGAAATCCAATAATGTCCATCACCGACGAGTATTACTGAGGTACGCATTTTTATTGGTTTAGTAGGTTATTATTGGCATTTCGCCCAGAATTTTACCCGATTAGCTAACCCATTAATGAAGCTCACACGTAAAGGGGTTAAATTTATTTGGAAAAAAGTGTGTGAAGAATTTTTTAAAGAACTAAAGATAAGATTAGTCAATTCTCCTATATTGACTCTACTATCGGGGAATTATGGGTTTGTTATTTATATTGATTCTTTAAAAAAGGACTTGGTTGTGTCCTTATGAAGAATGATAGGGTTATTTCCTATGCACCATGACAGCTGGAAATTCATGAGCAAAACTATCCTCCAAATGATCTTGAGTTAGCTAATGTAATCTTTTATTTGAAGATATGGATAAATTATCTATATGGTGAAAAAATGTGAGATATATACTGATCACAAAAGTTTGAAGTATATTTTTTCTCACAGAAAGAACTCCACATGAGGCAAATGAGATGGCTTGAAATACTCAAGGATTATGATTGTACAATACACTACCACCCGGGGAAGGTAAATAAGGTGGAAGATTCTTTGAGAAGAAAGGATCATAGAGATTTGAACAAAATTAGAGTTGAAAGGGATCCAATTTTCATTGATCTAGTAATTTTGGATATGGGAATAACCATGGAAGGTGAAACATCGACACTTTTTCAAATGGTTGCCAAACCATCTTTACTAGAAATTATTATGAGTTCTCAGACTGATGATGAATAATTTCAAAAGAATATTAAAGCTATGAATGATGGGATATTGAGTGACTTTGTGTATGAAGAAGGAATTTTGATATTTGGGAAGAGTCTTTGTGTTCCCGATATACCTTATCTAAAAAGGTAATTGTTTGATGATTCTCATTGTTCCAATTTCTCTACACACCCTAGGAGCACCAAAATGTATGGAGATTTGAAGGAAAATTTTTGGTGGGAGAACATGAAGAGGGAGATTGCTGATTTTGTGTCATGATGTATGGTTTTTCAACAAATGAAAGCTGGAAGGCAACAGCCTGGAGGAGTCATGCAACCTCTTCCCATACCTGAGTAGAAATGGGATAATATTACGATGGACTTTGTCATGGGGCTACCAAAGACACCTAAAAGGAACGATGAAATATGGGTCATTGTTGATCGTCTTACCATGTCAGCATGTTTTCTTGCTTTAAGAGAAGATCTACCACTTGCACGTCTAGCAAGACTATATATTAATGAAGTTGTGAGTCTTCATGGAGTACCCCTATCGATTGTTTCTAATCGCGAACCCCATTTTACTTCAAGATTCTAGAAAATTATTCAGAAAGCCCTGGATAATGAACTTTGTTTGAGCACTCCTTACCACCCCCAAACTAATGGACAATCAGAACGGACTATTCAAACCTTAGAAGACATTTTTAGATCTTTCTCACTTGAATTTCAGGGTATGTGGGATCCATATTTACCTCTGATGGAATTTTCCTATAACAATAGCTTCCATTAAAGTAGTCAGATGATACCATATGAAGAGTTATATAGAAAGAGATGCCGCACACCAACCTGTTGGGATGACATTGGTGAAAGAAAACTCATAGGCCCAGAACTGGTGGAGGAAACGATGGAAAAGGTGAAGGTAATCCAAAGACACATCAAAGTAGCTCAAATTAGGCAAAAGAGCTATGCCGATAACCGAAGGAAGGATTTAGAATTTCATGTAGGAGATCATGTTTTCTTGAAGGTATCTATATGGAAGAGAGTTATAGGTTTCAGTAAGAAAGGTAAATTGAGTCTCAGGTACATCAGACCTTTTTGAAATTCTAGAACGAATTGGGGCTGTAGCTTACCATTTGCCAATGCTGACAAATCTCTCCAAATTTCACGATGTTTTCCATGTATCACTGTTGAGAAAATACATGCCTGACCCAACCCATGTACTCAACTATTAGGATTTATAATTGGAACCCAATATATCTTATTGAGAAGATCCTCTCAAGGTTCTTGATACAAGAGAATAAGTGCTGAAAACCTGGATGACTCATCTGGTAAAATTTATATGGAGAAACCATAAGATGGAAGAGACAACATGGGAACCCAAGGAACTTATGATGAAGAACCACCAGAGTCTTTTTATGGAGAAATATTCTATAAATTTCAAGGATAAAATTATATGAAGGAGGGGAGAATGTAACACCCCAAGCTTCCATGGAATGCTTTTCTTTGAATAATAAAGCTGCATGTGTTGTACGCAACTTCGAGTTCTAACACACACCACAACCAATCAAACTAGCCGTTATGAATAGTAATCCCCACTTTCTGAAATTTTATATATATTATCTTTCAAAATGTACTTAATTTTTGGATTCGGAATATCGAAATTAGATTCGGGTGATTTTTTGGTAATTTTCTGAAAACATTCAATTTTTGATGAATAGTGAAAACACTAAGTTATAGTTTAAAACTAAATTTTTTTAAATAATTATTTATTTTATTTAAATTTATTTTAGGTAAAAATAGATACATAATACCTATATAAGTTCAATTTAATTCTTTATATTCAGTTTATAATAATTTTAGGTATATAAAAATTTTATAGAACTTTTCACCGTCTTTTACCCACCTCCTAGGAGAATTTGCAAATTCACATAAAACATAATTTTACCGCTTCTGTGAGTTGAATTTTGAAAATACAAGAGACTTGGTTAATAACAAGGAGTAAAATTTGGTTCATTAAGATAAAAATAAATTTCAGTGAATAGTAACTTTTTACTTTTATTTACCACTGTTAAAAGTAAATAGGGTAATTGAGGGTATGATAAAATTATTTCCCTGAAACATGTCCTAATTCTATTGGATAAGTATAGTTCTACCAAAAACAACCTTAGGAATAAAATATGAACCAATTTGGTCAACATGGTTTAGATTAGGACAATTATTATTATTTAATTCAAAAAAGAGTTGAAAGAGTTAAAATCAAAGTTCAATAAATAAAACATTTTTAATATAGAGTTATACATAAGATAAATTCGATTATAAATATTTATTGGAAAGATAAAAATATTTATTACATAATGTTATTTTATTTATAATTTTTAGACATTAAATAAGTTAATTTATTTATGACACAATGGTGATGCAGAAATTACATAATTAATGAAATATTAAAATAATTGATATTATAAATATCCAAATAAATGTAATTTGAGACATTTTAGGAATTCCAATAATTTTATAGGTTAATATGACATGTGTTAATTGATTAAATGAATTTATTTATAATTAATAAAGTTGTTACGACTTTATCAAAAATCAATTATTAAATATTGTCAAAATTGATATAAAAGAGTATTTAAAACAAATATTATATTATTAATTGATATTATATTCATAAAAATCTAAGGTTCGGCCAAATGATTTAGATAAGGTTATATATATTAATAATGAACCTCTTTGGGTTGTATTGGTTTGTTATAGTATGTTTATTAACCATATAATATAAAAATACAAAGAGAGATGGTAAATGTTAAACTATTTAACTAAGAGTTAAATATAAATGATAAGGTTAATATAGTGACCCAAACCTATGTAAAATCTATTGTTTGAAATGATTTGGACACTTAACTACCTTATACTAGAAATAAGTCACTTTGGAGCCATTATATACCGAATATGAATTTATTATAAAATAATATTTTAAGTTTTTCCTAAGGTGCCCCTCACCCCTCTTATAAAAGGAAACTCTCCTTCTCTCTAATTCACACCTTCAAAGCCTTTCGGCTCGGCCAAAACCTGCCCAAATATTCTCTAAACATCCCTCGCTTCAACCTAGAGGCCTTATTTTGGTCAAAAATCCAACCTAAGGATCCCTTTTGATCAAATCAAAAGGAAAAACTCGAAGAAGAGGTAATGATTTCACCACCCTCTTCCAAGTTCCTTTTTCTTCCACTTCTTCCTTCTTGGATATTTCCATTATAAAATAATAAATTCAGTATCTTCTATATAATGTGACATTACTATAAATATGTTACAACCATATTCAGTATTCTATCCATCCTTTGAATGACATGTCACCATACGTGCGTACGTATGGTTTACCATCTCCACGTCATGGTATAATTGTTATTCAAAACATTACAATTTTGATGGGTATGAAAATGATGTGTAATTGAAGTAAATAATAAATATAACATTATAATGATTATTTATATATGATATACCATTCAATTATATATTATTTTAATATCAAAAGAATGATATTTTCGCACGTGCGTACGTACGGACTACCGTCTCGACGAACGCGATGAGATTCATTCCCCATCGTATCCATTCAAGAAAAATTTTCATTTGATGATTAAAAATAATGTTTAAGTACTTGATATCATTATAGATATGAATATTATACAAACTATGGATAAAAAACACGACTTATGTGACAAAACATATAAAATAAAATGAGTAAGTGAACACCCAAGAATATGATTATACAAAAATATTATTAACAAAGCAATATTAAAAGATCATATATGATATCATATTTATGTATATGATTCTTGTATAATTTAATAACAAGGATTAAACTATTATACATGAGTTTAACCTACCCTCAAATAATGAAAAGTACAAGGTAAGGGTTTATTTCACAATCTCTTCATTATCCGAGGTTGTTTATACGTAATTATCTACTGGGACCTCTTTATCATCCACATCCATGTTTCGTAAAAATGTATTTCAAATAATTCTTACTATTTTACAGACTATGGGTTATAGTCATTTATACCCTTGTTTGAATTTTTATAAAATTTTTATAAAGGAATCTTTCTGTCATTTTCCAAACAATGTCCTTTTTAGCCTTTTCGACATAATTATGGTAAGAATTTATTTTCTTAACTTATACGGCGGGTGATGCTATTTTCCACCGTTATAAAATCTTAGAAGATTTCCTTACTATCATATAATAATATTTTCAAAGTAAATTTTTTATTTTATAATTATGTTAATTCTAAATGATTTCAAATAAAGAGATATTTCTCTCAAATAGTTTTGATTTCATCTATGTCAACATCATTTGATGGATTTTAATCTTATTTGAAGTTGATTTATTATGATACAAAACTTTCATATATTATTGAAGGTTTTGTGATATGTTTGAATATGGATGTGTTATTTTTATATCATTCATAGTTTATGAAGAAAGTATTCACATTTTATATGCTATTTTTAATACGAATGTTTATGTTATGTTTAAACATATTCATAGGAGGAATGAATTGGACTTAGTAAGTCACAAGTGGAGCCCGCTATAGCTCCTCGATGCATCGGTAGGTCTCATGAGACAAACTAGTATCTTGTAACAAGGCCTTGAGAAAATATTATTGTTATTCTTGCCACAAGGCCTTGACTATGTGGTTATGATAGTCTGGAATTATGCATTCCATCATTATGAAAGTGGTTATTGATATTTCATGTGATTATTCGATTAGTAGAATATCGTTGTGAATAAGTAAATGGAATTATTTCATTTTATTTATTCCATATTATGATAAAGTTCAATTTTAAAATTCCTTTTTGTAGTTATACAATGCATTAAATTTTTAGGCTTATTTATGAATGTTTCCGCTATATTGTTATCCTTAACGGGCATCTGAGCTCACCCCATTCTATGTTTTATTTTTCCCAGGATGTGAAGAATTATTTAAGTATGACCTGCAGGGATAGTATGAGGGGATATGAGTGTGGTATATGGAGACAAGATGTTGTTGTAGTTTTTCACTTTATGATGTAATGTAAACTTTATGAATGTATCTAGTGATTCCAAGGCTACCAAACTAATCAGTCTTTCGAGACTTGATCTTTTGTGATCATGCCAATGTTATGTAATAATGCACCGACTCTGGGTAACTGGGGTCGGGGCATTACATGCATTATGTTTAAAATTTTAATTTTAAATGAATAATTAGTTTTAATTTTTATGATGCAGGTTTCTATTAATGGAACATTCAAGTATTAATCCTTTGTAACCCAGTCAAATTTCAATGGTGTAATTCATTTTAAGGGCGATAAAATGTAACACTTCGGGATTTGGTGAAATTATTTTTAATATATTTTAATTTATCTCATATTTTCCTTATCAATAAATCATATAAATTTCTTATATTACAAAAATGAACTAATTCAAAATTTCCTTTCAAATGACACTGACTATGTTTGCTCTACATGGTAGACCGACATGGCATGCGTTACATGCAACACCATGTTTCTATGAAACAAATTTTATTGCTATAATTATTTAAATATTATTATTATTACATAGGTATTTAATTTAGTAATATGAATATTAATAACTGATTAGAAAACATTATTTATAATGATTTTATATAAATAAAAATAATGATAATGAAAAGTATAATATTTGGTGTAAAGTTTTTATATCATTAAAAATACTATTTTCCATAAATGAATATCATTTCTTTTGCTTATGTGAAAAAATACATTTAGTTACATTTATAAATTTAATTTTATAAAATAAATATCATTCTTGAATATATAATTTTTGAATTATCTTATGGTGATTTTTTTTGGATTTTTTTGGGAAATATTATTTTTTTATGAATAATAAAAAATATTGAATTTCAATTGAAATTTTTTTTCAAAATTAATTATAGAGATAAATTTTATTTTAATTTGGTTTTAAAGATTAATTACGTCAGATACACATTAATTAATCTAATATTGAATATTATAATAAATTTTACAAAGAAATTGGATTTAAAAACATTAAAAACTTTTGAATATTTAACTTAAAAAACCTATATTGTTGTCCCAATTACGAGATTAAATTTAAATTAATTTCTTCCAATTATGTGATTTGAATTTGGAAAAATAGATTCCATATTTGGAATCATAATAATTTATAATGTCTAAAAATGTAATATTTTTTTACAATTTTTTTTTAGTAAAAATAATTAAAATTAATTACAACAATTAAGGAAAAGTTAAGGTTAACAAAGAAAAAACCGTAAACATAAGGGCCAAAATGGCCCATCTAGTTGTAAAAAATGCATGTTATGGCCATTAATAGTCCATCAAAATTTCATTATTGAGTTTTTTTGGTTTTTATATCTTTTCTAGGTAAACATATGGCTACACCAAACCTGTTTTCAAATATACAATGTGAGTCATGTCCCTCCCTGATAAAAGGAAACCACCTATCCACCTTCATCACACCACTCAAATCACATAGGTTTTGAAAATAACTTACCAATACACTTAATAAAATTCCTCACATCTTTATTGAATTCCCCCTTTTTTAATAATGAAATCAAAGGAATTTCATTGGTGAAAATGAAAAGGAATCACCCAAGAAGATGTAACATCCCCTTTAATTTCCTTTATCTTATTTTTATTCTCCACCCCTACACTCTTATGATTACATTATTATAAAAAATCAATACTATAATAAATATAATGAATTTTTTATTATAAGGGTTCAACCTACAATTACAAACACATCTATCTAATTTTTAACTAACAATCTGTTTATGTGTATGACCTACTACCACTTCACGATACAATGATTGTTTGTCCTTACTTTACACCCCTCATGGAAGTCATTATGATTAAAATTATATTTATATATGAAAGTTGGGATACATATAATGTATTTAATATTATTTAGTTCTTTTGAAATACATATCTTTATACATTCTATTTCATGTTAATATGATTATTTCGTTCGAGGAATTGTGCACTTCTCCCCCTCAAAGAAACATGATTCATTCATACACTATGTTGAATGTATTAATAATTGGTTTTTTTGAAATATATTACAAATGTGAAATAATAATAATAATTTTATTATATTATTCAAAAAAATATTTCATTTTATATTTTTACATTGAATATTACAAAAAAAACAAAAACAACGTTCATGCGTACAAATGCCCAACCATCTCAATGAATTGTGTATTTCATTTCATATATATATATATAATTATTATAATAAAAATATAATTAATATAAATTATATTTATATCATGGTTTACATTTCTGAAGTCATTATATATGTATAATTACTAAAGATATAACAAATTAAGACACATGTGAAAAAAAAAGTTAATATTACCTAAGTTAAACCATATCATAAAATTGTTATCATGAAGGTAATATAAATTAATAATCATACCATATATGTAATTACATATAAGAATTTGGTTTTGTGATAGATTTATAATAAATTTATATTTATTATATAGGATGTATGATTGAGTACGATGAGAGTCAAGACACAAGGTAAGAGAATATCTTCTCATTATTTATTTATGTGAGATACATTGTTTATTCCCTGCCCTTTCCTTTTGTGTGGTGTGTATACTTCCCATATATGTATTACGTGATTCTAAAAAATAAATTTTTAGATATTTATATATTCGTTTTATTAACTTTATTTCATTGGGTACATGTTTGAAATGTTACCAAATCGGTAATGTATTTTTTTTCAATATTCCTTCGTTGAGACACATGCCATGAACTACACCAATATTTTATCATCAGGTGTATATAATATTACATCCTCAATTGGGAGACACCTATTCTTAATCTCAAACCATTGGGTCACATGGCCTCAAGTGAATCTACCTGTACGCCAGCAGCTTTGAACTAGCGAAATAGATAACTAAGAAACTGAAAAAATAACCAAAAGCAACAAGGTAGTGTCAATAACTTAAACCTTGAATGTTATAGTAAAAAATGGGAGTATTGGAACAAGGGAATATACATAAAAACATTATATACAAAATGTAAAAAATGAAAAAATATGCATTATCGAATCTCAAGCCTATGTCTGATCCTCTACTATAATACTCTAGCTTAGTAGTACATATCAACAACCTGTAGAATGGCCATTAACCTTACGAATACTTATAGAAACATAGTCTTCTCTTGTTCTAAGGGTGTCCTATGTAGGGTGTTAGATAAATATCTCAATAGGCCACCACCAATGGTGTCTACATGTAATCTATGTAGTTACTTGTTACTAAACATTATGGAGATTTTTATTAGAAATTAAATCAGTCCAGTGAAAATAAATAACCTACCACTGTGTTTCCTAAAAGAAACATGGTGGGTATACCGTCTTCATATATGGGAGGGTATATCTGATCATTTCACTATATATATAGTATAGTTACACTTATATATATATGTGTGTGAGTGTGTGTGTTTTGGGATAAAACCAGACGCAACTCTCATAAATCCAATATGAGGGGAAGCTCTCATGGTATAGCCCCAGAACCAACTCCAAGAGAAATAATGGTCTCTTGGAATACACATACTGGCAGGGCCAGTATGTAATTCATAGGAAACCATACCAGGGGATCTCTCATGTTCTATCTCCTAGCCCAGCTAGGAAACTCACACTGTATTCCCCCTTACGGCTCTCATGGGCCCTTAGCTCCATATGGAAATCTCACAAAGTATTTTCCCACAATGGCTCTCATGGCCCCTTATCTCCACAATAAATATAAGGAATAATAATTTTTATAGTCAAATTATATATCATATGCATATTCACATTAAATAAAATTAATATAGGGAATTATATCTTATGTTATGTAGTGAATCCATTCACAATGAAACCATGGCGTGACAAAGTGTAGCACATGACCCGTGAGGTAAAACCTCTCATCTGTTACTTTAACCACATTCAAGTCATTCAAGTCATCCCATTTAACATTTATCATTAACAAAATGTATGAACAATGAAATGGGTTTACCATCCATCAATTAAGTCCATTTACAACTATGAAATTCATTTCATAAAGTTCCTTTTTAAGAAAACATGATAATGGGTAAGACCATTCCTTTCCTTGAATCGATTACATTTAAAACCAATTCATAAAAAAAGGATGTAAAAATACTACGGTCCCCATCTAATACAATCAGAACCATTTAATTTTCTTAAACATGGATACATTAATTTTAATAAATAAGTTTTAAGGAATGTTACGTTAAACAGTTCAATTAAAGATTTGAGAGATTATATATATAAGATGACCAAGTACACATGAGTTACCTTTGAATACATTCAGTATAAATGTATCAATGGAAATTAAATTTGAAATCAAAATTGGTATCCAATTTGGTGTTCAAGAATTTTGGACCATTAGTCCAAAATGTGAAATTTAAATATGGCACACCCATGGGGGTCCATATAGGATATGTGTGTGTCTAAACCACTGAACAAGGACCTATTCACATGTATCAAGGTACTAGTGTCGTCTAGACATGAAGAAACCTACGAAATTGATATTCTCCAAAATAATTGACATATAAAAGAATAAAATAATTACGAAACAGAGATAACTAAAATGGAAAATAATGTTACAAACTTACTTAGGTCCGTATATAACGCATCCCTTCACATCATCCTCAGATTTTAAGTAGGCTAGAAGAGATCTATCTTTCCAATTTTTTCACAAAATATAGGGTAAATGATACAAATACTAAATTCCATGATGAATGGAGATATTAACTGATATAGGAAGCATATGTGATGTTAGCCTTTCCTTATGGAATTCAATGGTTTCGAAGGATCGATAATCGGTTCCCCGAAGGAGGAGATACCAATGATCCAATATTGGGAGAATTTTTTATCTATGAGAGGATAACACATTTGGTTTGGATGTTGGAAAATAAAATAATGGAAAATATAATAACTTAAGGTAGGAGAAAAGGTCAATTCACCCCATTCCTTGGGTCCACATAGTTTTGGGGCCCTATTTGCAAATTGTGTGGTAAGTCTCTATCCCAAAACTGTATCATGATGCATAGATGTAAACCTAAGATCGTATGGTTTAAGAAAAACACTATGGCCTATAGTTTTATCTATCTATAGCCACATGGGAATGCACCCTCGGCTCCACGGTTTTAGAAAAACCATGCAGCTCAGTCACTTAACAAAATTTCAAAAATATCAATCTCTGAATGAGCCTCATACCCTCCAGGGACCTCCGTGGCTTTATTAAGACAAAAAATACGGGCCATTTACTATATTTAAGAATAAAATAAAATTGAAATGTACATTTGGTAAAAATATTGTTTAATACAACCTCTACTGCATAAGGAAACATGCCCTTGAGTTTTACTTCTGAGGGTAAAGAGGTACTGTCAGAAAAGAGTTCTTTCCATTGTGTTCATATATTAGCTTCTCATTCCAATGATTCACCTTATACATGACTATGCTACCATAGCACCAATACAAGGGGAAAAAGGCCTAGATCAGAGAGTCTTCATGAACTGATCAATGATAAACACTAAATAATCATAGAAGGAAGCATCCATTTCTAGATCAACATCATCATTCCAAAATACAAGTGATGGGTCTGGATAGTATCATAGAATCTGAGATACATGAAATACACCATGCATGGACCAATATCTCTGAGGAATTTGCAACTGGAAGGACACTTGTCTGATCTATTTGGTGACCTTGAAGGTTCCAACAAAACTCGGGGAAATCATAACCTAATTCATAATATGTCTATGCACCAACCTGGGTGAGACCCACAAGAAAATCAAGTCTCCTTCCTCAAAATCAAGAGGTCACAGTTTTCTTTTGTCATATGACTACAATATGGTATGAGCTCTCTACATGCAGTTTTTGGTTAACTAGACTTAATTTTTGGTCTCATGGATGAGTCATGGTAGAAGAAAAGTAGATTCTCATGCCTCTATCCAACATATAGGATATTGAAAAATCCTACCTTATTAGGATTCAGATGGATACATGTCAATGATAAAATGGAATATGTTGTTATATGAAAACATGATGAGGGGATTTTGTTTCTCCAAGGAACCCCAAAATTCAAGTAAACTTCCATGAATCATGCCCTCCAGGACCTATATTGGACACTTTATCTGTCCATCAGTTTTTGGGTGATAGGACATGCTCATAAATTCTTGTGTAGCCTTGGCCTTTTGAAACCCCTTCCAAAACCGTGACATGAAATGAGCATCTCATTCATAAAGGATAGTTTGAGGTTCTTCGTGGAGATCTACAACCTCTTTAACATATAAACATCGAAAATCATCTACATAGATGATCTATTGTAGGGGTAAGAAGTGTGTGACCTTTCTCAAATGATCCAAGATAACCTATATCATATATTTTCTCTAAGGTAATCTGGGTAGACCAGTAATGAAATCCATAAAAACATCATCCCATTTCTACTCCGTAAGAGACAATGGTTATTGAATCCATACATTATTATGATGTTATCTTTTTAACTACTTACAGGTGGATCAAAGAGTGTTGAAACCAGCTATGTCATGTTTCATGATCATCCACTAGTATATGAGTCATTGATCTTGGTACATTTTGGTGACATCGAGGTGAACCACCCATGCCGAAGTATAAAAATCCCACACCATCTTTTCTATCAGGTCTCATGGAATCCATAAACTCCCACAGAACAATAGAGTATCACCCACATCGAATGTCCAACCACAATATGTATCCTCCTCTGAGATACTTTCTTGTAGGGAAAGGCCATGAGGACTAAATAGCTATCTCAATCTTACTCGTTTCAGTAGATTAGATTTCTACACTAAGGATGAGAGAATAGTCTGACCATGTTCCTCATGAACCTCAATGTGAATGTCTAAGAATAAAAACATAATATTACATTCATTATTGGATTACAAAACCACATGTGTATAAGTCTTTCATCTTGGATCTTTGTCTTTCATCTTAGAGAATCGTCTTTTGAGTTCTCTTTTCCTATCATCTAGGTAAGCTTGAAATCAAAATACTATAGGTACTCCACCCACCTACATTTCCTAAGATTCAGACCCCACTGAGTAATTATATAAATGAGGATTTTTTGGTTTGTGAATACCAGAAAAGGTTATCTATGAAAATAAATTCTTCAATAGTGTAAGTAATATATTAAAAAGTGAGCTTGATATCATGCATTGGGTAATTAATGTTGTGATCCCTCAACTGATCAGACCTATACACAATGGACTTCATGTAGTACATTAGAAAAACTCTAATATTTAATCCTAATGCATAACAATTCACTATATATGCCCTTCATTGAACATGAAGTATCATTGTCGGTGTTGAAGTTAGTCTACCCTTCAACTATTGAATTGAAACTTTCAAAATTAAAAAACATTCAATTTTCACACCATTCATTATCAAATCCATAAGAGGTGTTTCTAGTCATAAGAAATTCTAGATGAATAATCTGTAATATTAGGAATACCCAAGAATCTCTGAATATCAAAGACTTTATTGAGATGCTTCCTAGAAACTACAACTCACACATTCTCTTGGCCATTTGTAACTCCCATCAACAAGATTATATGAACTAGGATGTTAAAATTTTCAACCCATAAATGGAATTTACTATACATAGAATAAATCTTATTATCTCTAAATGTATTCAACATGATCTCAAGATGCGTTGCATGATTGTGTTAGGAGCATCAATACACAAAGGTATTTTCCACAAAGACAACCACAAATGAATCCAGATATATGTGAAATACCCAGTTCATAAGGTCAATGAAGACCATAGTTTCATTCATTAGACTGAGAGACATAACCAGGTTCTCAAATAGATCATACACGATATTGAAATATTTTCTAGGTTTGTATGATCACTTGAAATGCACTAGATGATTGAATGACCTCAGATCTATCTTTAAAAAAACCTTCACTCCTAATTGATGATCAAATAGTTCATATACTCAAGGCATTCGATACTGATTTTTGATAGTAAGATGATTCGGCTGAATATAATCCACACCAATCCTAAGGGAACCATATTCTATCTTTGTAAAGAGGATCGGTGTTCCCCACAAGGAAGTACCTTGTCATATAAATAACTTCACCTCCAAATTATTCAACTGATTCTTGAGACAAAAAATCACTTTAGGCAACATACTATAATGGGGAATGGTCATTGGTGCTAATCTGAACTCTTGATCAATAGAAAACTCTACCTTTAACACTAATGGTTGACCAGCGAAGTCATATGGAAATATGTCTCTATAATACTCTACTACTGGAGGAGAGATAGTGGTTTCTAACCCATGTTACTCGAGATAAATAATTGCGACCTATACTATTACAATACCTAGCCCCAACTAATCAGGTCCTGAACACGAATCATGAACACCAAATTTAACCTTATAAATGTGTGTAACACCCATAGGTGATGTAAACATCACATTACAATGGTAGAATCCAACACATGATCTGTAAGGAATTAAATAGTCCCTCATGATGATTACATCAAAGGCTAATATGTCAGGGTTTTATAGGTTCTATATAAAAAGATAATCACTGATTTCATGGGGATAATTCTGACAGTGGAGAATTCACTCTAAATAGATACATAATGGTGTATCAAGAATCATAACACCATCATTATACTTGATGTAAATTCCTATACGCACAGTGATCTCTGCAGATATAAAAAATTGAGACACACCTGTATAAACAAAAGACACTAAAGTGAAGAAACTAGGATAATACCTCATACATAGATAGTATGAGACTCTGATCCTGTGGAATATGTTAAAATGAATGTAACTACCTGGTACAAGGGCCTTGAGTCACGACCTAACTACCATGAATAGGCCTACTCTGCTATCACATAGAATCTAAATCATGGTTTCCTCTACCTCAACCACCACCTCAGCCCGATCGGCCAATGCTATTTCAGCTACCTTACTATCATGATCATACTGACCCATCTTTTGACTGAGGAGTGGGTGCTGATACCCATTTTATAGGAACAATTGGTAACGTCCATTAAAGAAAATGAATATGGCCCATCCTTCCACATCCTCTTCACTCCACGTGGTCTCTCAGATACTGAAACTTGGTGTCCCAATCATTATATAGCATTTATATATTAGAATATTATCAGCACTATGATCGAGACAGTTCCCCCCTCCTCAAGAGTCTTCCAAATTTCTCCTTCACCCAAAAGAAAAATCACCAGAAGCCCTAGGTTTTGAACTTCACTAGGCTGAACCATCAACATCTCTCAGATTCTTATCTATAATTAGGGTATGGTTGAAAATATAAATAAAGTTCATCAATCTAAATTCTTTGAACTCTGACTGGATGGCCCAACACAACCGAGTCTCAAATAACAAAGTAGTCATCAGGTCATTTGCAACTAGATAAGTATTGAAAAACTACAGATCAGTGAAACAATATGATTATTTCATCATTTTCATGTTCCTATGTTACATAGTCATGAATTATCGAGCTCTTTTATCCCTCAGAGTTTGGGGAATGTAGTATTCATAGAATACATTCTTAAAATCCGCACAAAACATCTGAAATTATCGATTTTCCTCGGTGAAAACATACCACCACCTCTTATCTATGTCACACATTATCTATCTTAACCCTACTATTTTGATGATTCTCTAGGTTCTCTAATATATACAAGATATTATCGATCCAAGAAGCAAAAACAAGTGGACCTCTATCCCCCTAGAATGTGGGATGATGTTATTACCGAAACTCATGAGTCAACTCTACCATACTTGGGGAAGGTCAAACTTCACCTTGAATACCTTTAAAAATACACAAAAAAAACCCTCTCAAAACTGGGAATCAACACCCGCATCTAGAATGTGAAGAGGAACCATAGGTCACTTGATGGGAGGAATTTCTAGCATCTCTTAGCACTCCACCTTAGGTGCATGATTGTCACCACCTTTCGGGCATGCTACTTGAGGCTGTCATGGAAGAATAATGCTATAATTCCAAATGAATGTCTCAAAATTGATTAATGAAATTTTATAATCTTTCATTAAAGAAAATAGGGAAGGTAATAAATACTTCTTATAAGAATGAACACACTTATCTGATTGATTTAAAAGTCTTGTCTAATCAATAAAATCAACCATAAGAGGACATAAGAATGAAGAAAACCCCACTAACCACTAATATGGTTAGGTTTTATTCTATTCCTATATAATAGGAATGTAAAATATGGTTCTATAGAAAGTATAAGTCATTACCCATTTTAAAGTGTGTTCTTTTAAACATTTAAATCATTTTGGAAATGACTGGATCTAATGATAATCAATTTTATGGTCCATAAGGGACCATATACCTTAGAAAAAACATTGTGTTCACTTGGATGTTATTCTCATTCAAATTTTACTTTTTCCTGTTATTAATCTATTTTAAAATTATTGATAATGGTTTTCAAAAAGTTTTATTTTTAAAAATTGTATTATATTGTTTTCCAAGATTCCAATATAAGTTCTCAAAACTATTTTTCAATGAAAATGATTTCAATTATTTCAATGATTCATTTATCCATTTTAAAATTATTTTCAAGAAAAAAGGTATTAAGAATATTTTCAATATTCTTTTATATGTTTACAAGGAAAATTTTTTCCAATTTTTTTAAAGATTCATTTATATGTTTTAAAGGGAAATGGGTTTCAAAATGTTTTCAAGATTTATTTACATGTTTTCAAGTTTATTTTTAGGAAAATATTTTCCAAAAGGATTAATGTTTTATAAATAATTCCCCAAAGAAGAAAAAATATTTTAATAAAGAATGTTTTTAAAAGATACCTCAAAATAATTTTCCATCTAAGATGACATATGTTGGTATTACTCAAGAATTTTTTGAAAATGATTCAAATGTTCTACTCATATTCATACTCTAAATGTTTTATGTTTTGATGGAATGATGTTTATGAAAATCCATTTCTCTTTCATGGTTTATATTTTTATGAAAAATGATCTTATTCCATGGGTTACATGCTTATGAAACCTTTTTCTCTTCAATGGGTTATACCATGATGAGTTATTATGAATCCCACATCCTTTCATGGGTTATTTTAGGATGAAATGATTATGAAACACATATATTTCTCATAGGTTACAATATGATAAAATTTTTATTATACCCATTTAATTTCATGGTTTATTATATGATGTTTGTGAAACCCATCTCTTTTTATGGGTCATGGTATGATGCAAGCTTTATTAGATCAATGAACATTTATGTATGATTTTATCCTATTATGGTCAGGAATTTTATCTCCCAGCAATGATTTAGGTAATGATAAATGTTTTATGAGCTCATGTTAGTGTTAGGAGCAAGCTAATGATGAAGGAATTTTTTTCAGGTGTTGTCATTTTTTGTCAAGAAACTTTTAATAAGAATTTTCAAATTACATCACTTTGTATTTAGGGAACTTTGTATTGCCCAATTTTTCAAAATAATCAGAATGAACTTTATAAAGAATGTCAATCAAAATTAAAATAAGGTATAGAATTTTGTTAGGACTCACCTCATGTCTGGAATAAAAGAGAAAATAAATTTCTAGAGGTAAATGGCCTTCAGATACACTATAGATTCGATGAAGAAGAAGTAATCATTTTGATTGAGAATCGAATTCTTCATGAATACGATAAATTTAAATGTGATGATGCTTTTCTGATTTTTATTTCACATTAATCATATGTGAGTTGGAAAATGTACGATTCTAGATTGATGAATGACTGGGGGAGTGAAAGAGATACATGAAGATTGTTTTTAGAGAATAAATGGGTGGTAGGAATCATACTCAAATGATCTTACATAGGTCAATAATATCTTTCCAGATCATATCGTGTCTAATTGAAATCAAAATTATTGTATGAAGGCCAATTGTACAAAAAATGATCTTAATTAGAACAATCGTATTTAGCCTAATTGTATATGTGTCAATTGTTTTCTAAACAATTTTACATAGATGAGAAGAAAAGAAAGATGGTGGATATAATATAATGTTACAACACTCTCTAATGTAAGTCATATGATGCTAAATCTGTTCTTAAATGAATTCAAATTCATGATACAATCACATGTTTTTGATAAGAGGATGTTGATGAAGCTGAATCTGTTTTCACCAGTCCATCACACTCAGAAAACCATCATTCTCATGTAGAATTATTTTCAATGAATACTGATGGAAAAGAAATTGAGATGAAGTTGGTGAAAATAATAATAATATAGACCGATCAAAAATATAGTCAACCAGTTGATATGGTTGAGTGAATTTTCAAAGTAATAAATATATGAACTATGTTTTTTAAAAAAATCATTTCATTAGGTCAAGATACATCATATTATTGTTGAATTTAATTTTTTTTTTTTCATTTTTAATTGAATCAAGTGAATTTCTGAAGAAAATAGATGGATGTGTTTTTTATGGGAAGCTTGAAATTAAATGAGTATTTTTATTTCATCACATAGATGTTCAATTAGAACAAATAATTTTATTAAATAAATTAGTTTTAGAAAATCATACTCCGAAATTGAAAGGTGATTCAAAAGAATATCTGTAGAAGAGTGGAAGATTATATAAGAGTTTAGAAGATTTGAGAAGAGTTGAAGAAGTCATAAATGCACCAAGATTTAGGGAAAATTGATATTTGGTTAGATTTATGTGATCGGGAATTATTTTCGGGATACCCACTAAAGCATCTCATCGGTCACTTTTACAAGGATATGTAATTTGTACTTTTAGACAAATGTATTATCAACTGCATAAGAGAGAGAAGCTCTTCATTTTTATAGAGAAGAAAAAGTTTATGTTTTAATCATTTATTAATGATGTTTCAACGTATAAGTAAAACTAGATGAGACAGGATCACAATGTTTTATTTATATGATCATCTTATCGAGCTAATAATCTGATCCTGATTTCTATATTTTTATTTTTAGACTGGGGAGAATCTTACTATGTTTTTGTACACATAATTTTAGTGGTTTAGATTCATCTCTATCATACTATAATGAAGTTATATATTCTATTTATTATGTAGAATCATACTAAGAATAATTTTACCTGTAAGTATCTTACTGGGTAGAATCATACTGATAAGAATCGTATTAGAAGAATCGTACTCAAAGGAATCAGACTGGGAAAACTTATTGGAAAAATAAAACTGGGGTTTCCATAACAAATTCCATAATGTTCATACAATATTCTTGGAAATAATGTGATGAATTGTTTTAAAATTAAAATAGTTTTGAAGATGTAAAGAAGCTTATGTAAGATTATTTTTTACACAAATATTGTTTTACCGTTTTATAATAAGTGGGTGCACATTCATAGTTGGATTGTTTTCACTGTTCTAGAAAAGTAAAAGAGTATATCCTTCTCATTGTAATCTAAGGTTTGTTTTCTAGTTGATTATCTGGTAGTAGATTATTTCCATACCATACCATATACATAACTATGTTTATTGAATAATAATCCTTTTAAATACTTGTGTTCCTAGGGATATGTGTTTTGAATTGTTTTCAATAGGGGTTGAAATCATTAATAGGAGGATAAATTTGTTTTTGGAAAACATTAATGAAAATGTATCACCGATTCACCACTCCTCTCTCAGTGATAAAATTGCATTGACTAGTCGCTTTCAACTAGTATCAGATCCAAAGGTTTCGTTCTCTTATTCATTACTGAAGGAGAATTTTAATTGTGTGAACAGTAATGGTATTCCAATTTTATATTGAAATAATTATCATATCTGGAATGATATAATGTTTCCTTATTTTATGTCTATTGGATATGATGTTCTTGAATCTACAACAAATGGTTTTCCTCTTATTTATTTTTAATCTCCCATTATGTCTATTGATAAGAATAATATTGATAATGATTGATGGCCCAAGAATGTTATAATATAATCAATGACTGATGTTTATTACTAAGTGTGAAATGTGTTTCTAAAACCAATGGTATATGGGATAAAGAGCAAAATTTATACGAAGGCAATAAAAAAGAGAAGAAGGAAAAAAATCAAATTTGGTGATTGAAGTATGATGATTGGAAGATGTGTGAGTATAAATTGGTTGGGAAAATAATTACTATAGTGAATTACATTGTGATTAATATCACATATCTTGGTTAAAATTTAGATAATTATATAATTTTGGAAAATAATTAAGAATAATTTCCGATTAGATTGATACAAAGGGATCTTAATTGGAGGATAGAGATCCTGAAACATAATTTCTTAATAATTTTCATAGAACTATAATACCTTATGAAATAAAAATAAAGATAGATATGAAAAGAAAAAAAAAGTTAAAGAGAAACGTCAATCCAGGATTCTAAGAAAGAAAATTCAAAGGATATTCTTATTGAAAATAAAGCTTGTGATTTTGACTTTGAAAAATTTGTATGTAAAAATCTTAATGAAAATTTTTCCTTTTTATTCTAAAATTGTTAGAAAAGGTACATGGATATACAAAGGGAAAATTCCCTTGATTTTTTTAATGTGGACGTGTTATTCACCATGTTGATAATTTTCCCAAAATAATTAAAGAACTGTATTTTGATGAGGATAAATAAAATCTAATATGATCATGGAATAAATAGGGAGACACAGAAAAATAAAAATCCACAAGGAAAGAAATAATGTTCTTTAAATTGAAAAGTAGATGATTATCTTCTAAAGATGAAGAAGAATAATGTAGTTATGTTGAATCTAAAAAAGTAGATGAGTATGGATTTGAAAACATTTTTATCACAATAGTAAATGATGAAGAATTCAAAAGCAATATTTCTGAAGAATATAAATCTTAAACCTAAACATAATTTGAAAGAAGAGTTGAAATATTAAATTAGAAATATTATATGTCTTGAAAAGAAAAACTAATGTTGGAAGATGAATGTTCCTCAAAAATAAATAAAAAATATTTTATGGATGATAAAGTGATTCTAGTAAAAGAGATTTATGATTTGAAGAAATATATTGAAGAATAAATGAATCATAATGAGTATCTAGAGGTGAAGTTGAAGGAAAAATAAAAAGAGTTCGAACTTGTCCAACAAAAACTTTTAAAAAATAAAAATGGAAATACATGTTTCCAATAATCTATCTCAAAAGATGGTGACTATTTTTTAAAGTAGAAACATAAGAAGGATCAATTAAAGATAACATAACAGTATGAGAAGAAAAATGAAATAGTTTTTTAAAAGAAGAAATCATGGAACATATTGTATGTGTCTAAGACTAACAATGTCTGGAATTCAAAAGTCTCAAAGATCCCTGAGTTATAAACTGTTTTAAAAGAATATGAGTCCATAAAATATTTAAAAACTTCTAGTTTTGATAATGCGGAAAATAAAATATAAAGTCCCTTCTTGATAATTTAAAGGATGATGAATTATAAAAGAAAGTGAAGTAGTTGGAAGAGTAATGTATTCAAAATTCATATAAGTTTGGATGTAACAAAGGAAAATACTAATTTTATGTCTATTGCGGGTATTGTAGTGGATTCATACATTAGGAAAATATGTGTTTTTTATAACTAAAACATTAATATTATTCCATAGGTTTTTATGTTCAAGGTTTGAGGTGGAGAAAATTATTTCAAAAGACGATGTATGAGATGATTTTTTTAAAGAAACACCAAAATGTTTGAGTGAAGATTGAAAATATGTTCCATAATTTGGAAAGTATTTTTGAAAGATGTGAACAAACTAGAGACCTTTTAACTAGACGACTTTCATTGTTACTGACATAATAATAGTTTCTTAACAATTCTCATAGGACAAATGTGGAGAAGAAATAGAAGTTGAGAAAGCTCTTATTGTTGAAACCGCATAGAAAGGTACAAAAGGATAACAATGATAGACTATTGATAGTGGGTGTTGTTCACATATGTTATGAGATTTGAAATTTTTTAATAATATGAATGATTTTAAATAAGTAATAATTACTTTTTGAAAGGATGAATCATTGATAATCAAATGTGTTGGATCAACCATCATTTCAAATAAAAAAGATAAAAATAAAGAAAAACTTTTATGTTAATGGGCTGAAACACCACTTGCTAAGTGTTTCAAAATTGTGTGATGAGGCTAACACAATTATCATAAAATTCTATGGGATTTTCTCAAAAGTTAAGAAGTTGGAAATATTGTAACAAAAGGACAATGTACAACATTAAATTTTTTTCGGGTTGGTGAAATAAAAAACACTTATTACATGAGTATAGTGTAAGATAATCAACTGTGGAATTAAAGGCCAGGATATTTGTTTCAAAGAAATATGAGAAAATTATCAAAAAAAGATAGTGTTTTAGATATTACTAATTTTATAAGAATAAGAGATTGATATTGCACTATTTTCCAAAAAGAAAATATTACAAATTCAGTGCATAAGAAAGTTAAAATTTGTTCAAGATAACCCCTAGATATATTTCATTTTGATACTTGTGGGATGATGATAAAATACTAAACAAATTGAGAAAAGAACATAGTCACTTTATTTATTGATTCTACTCACATTACTTATGTTATATATATGAAACACAAATCATATGCTTTAAAAATGTTTAAATGTTTTAGAAGGAAATAAGAAAAGGAATGTGAGTATTCAAGGAAGAAGTTGATAACCACTAATGATGGTTGATAAATAATTGAATAATTTGATATTAATCTAGTTAATAATAGAATATTCCATGTGTATAGTTCACCATACACTTCTAAACAACATGGGGTTACCGAAAGAAAGTATAAATGTCTAGTGGATGTGGGAAGAACTATGTTACATGAACAAGGTATTTCTCATTACTTTTGATGGAAATCCGCGAGTACTACCATTTATATTCAGAACCATTGTTTTTATAGGTCTAATATAGATATATCTCTATTTAATTTTTTTATGGAAGAACTCCAATTTTGAATCATTTTGGATTTGTTAGGAGTCCATGCTTTATAATGAAGAAAGGTGGAGAAAATATATGGTTTGAGAAGAAAAGTGATTATGGGATCTTTATTTTCTATTCTCTATAAGGAAGAGGATATAAATGTTTCAACAAAGAACAAAAATAAAGGTAGATTCTATTTATGTGAATGATATAGAAAGGAATGAAAGAGTGAAACATTTTCAGAAAGATACAGAGGTTGAGCATTATAAGAATTTTTTTTGATAAGGTTATAGACAATTGTAATTCTACTTATGGTGAATAATCAAACTCATATATTTCAATTGATGAGTATGATACTCAAAAATCCCATCCATGATTTTTAGAATAAGTGGAATATCAGAATATAATTTGGGATCAACATCAGAATGTTCAAAAAAATAAGAACAATAAATTATATTACACACACTTCTTTATAATTAAAAGTGGAGAAAAATGATGTGAAAGAAGATTTTAATTATTGATAATTATTTCAAAAAAAAAGAAAGAAGATCTAGATTTAATTGAAAATAATGATACATGGGAACACACCCCAAATCCAGAAAACAAAAACATTATTGGAATGATGTGGGATTTCAAGAACAAGATTAAAGAATAAGGTGAAGTGATAAAACAAATTAATATTGGATTGAAAAGGGTATTCCAAAATTGAAGGGACTGATTTTGATGAAACCTTGGATTTGGTGGAATGATTATAAACTCTCAGTATCATTCTTGTTGTTTCATCACAAAAAGGTTACATGATCTTTTTAATGGATGTTACATCCGCATTCCTAAATATCGATCATGATGAAGAAGGTTACATTGAACATCCTTTTGGATTTATTGTTTGGAAAGATGAAAGATATATATAAGGACCCGACCTTAAAACATTACATAATCTTGAATTAAATGAATAATTCACATTGAGGATCTTTCTTGGACTAGAGTTTTAGAGAATTTGGACATAACTATTACATCTCAAAAGATTATAAAGTAGACACTTCTTCTCAGTTTCCATTTTTTCATAAAATAAAATCTCTTAAAAAAGAAACATGACTAGTTCCATGTTTTAGATAACATGTCTTTCCTTTATCCCATCCTTGACCCTATTCATCTTTAAGTCCCGTGGAAAACATTTCATAAACATGGGAAGAGCATAAAAAGCTCAGTAATGGGTATAAAAATACGGAAAGATAATATTATTCCATGTATACATAAGAATCAATGAAATCATACTTTACTCATAAAACACATGCACTTTAACATACCTCATGAAATCATAAGATTTATGAATAACTCATAGAAAACATAAGATATAAAGGTAAATTGAGGCATTCATAACATTCTTACATAGGGAGTAACCCTCGTGGTTATGACTAGAATACGCATCACTATTTATTCCCTAAATCTATTTGGGGAAGCCTTAGAGTTTAACTCCTTCACGTTACCCAATGCATTGGAGAGATATCTCGGGCTCACCCACCCTTAGTTTATCACTGAACCACACAACTTCATAAACAATGCCCAAGAACCATAACATAATCGTATCACATAAAACACGAATAAAGGAAACATAACATTTCCACATTTCAATCACAATATATCAATACAACACATTGATATAATCAAAAAATTATCAGAACAATTTTCAATACCAAAATAAAAGAAAAGTAAAACATGGAATTTATTTTTCATTAAAAAAAGTTATGGCTTGTAGAGGAAGCTGAAACTCAAATAATGGTCACGATGGCAGAGAAGTTGTTGTCGCTACATACGTAAGACAAAAACATTCCTTTTGTTGTTTAATAAAATGATTCGTGTAAAAAGATTACTTTTTAATGAAATTAAAAGTCAAAGGGGTTTTATACACCGTATAAAATAATGTCGTGTAGAAATCAAAATATTCCTCAACGAAAGGAGATTGAGACGAAGTTCTATACAAAGACGGTATCCTTAGATTAAGGATAAATCAATTGCATAATTCATTGTGACAAATAACTACCCTCAATATAAGTGGATATTAAGTGTAAAACAATCATAGTTCATCCATGCATATTAATAGCATGACATAATCCAAATGTATAGGTTTAAGCCAAAGAATTGTAATTGGGTTAAGAAGTTCCCTTATAGAAATTCGATAGCCTAACGACGTCACTTTAAAATTAAAAAAATGAGTTGACGAGAGATATCAATGGTATATCATCATGTGGACATAAAATTTACATAAATAGGGATATATAAGAACATATCCCAACATAAGAAGATGTAAATTAAAAGACCTAACAAAAAGAAGTCCTTTAAAAAGAGGAGGGTGAAAGGTTCCCTTACCGATTTGGGACACTTTTGAAATGTACACCCCACAAAATAAGGGTCATACATTAATGATTTAAATACCCATAAATTAATGTATATTACACAAATAATACAATCATGGTATGTACATACACCACCCAATAGTAAATAGTGGCAAATGTATCATTAATCTCAATGGAATAAAAGTGAGATAAAAGCCCCTTACCTCATTGTAATCAATCGAGTCATATGACCAAAAGGTAATAAACACCAAATTAATCACATAATAAAATTAATATAAATATAATCATGATAATATATAATAAATGGAAGTACACAATAAACCACATGCATCAAATAAGTGGCGAACAATGGAAATCTCACAAAATTAAAAGTGAGATAAGAAATCCCTTACCTCGTGTCTGACTTGACTTGCTTGTATGTTCCTTGTTATTCCTGAATGATAGACATAAATTAATTTTTAAATGATTAAGAATATTTATCAAGTTTATTATTCATTTTATATCACTTATTACCTTTCTATAACAATTATTTAATTGTTTGAGTTCATAATGGACATTTTGTCGATGTTCGGAACTTGAGTAAAAAAAATGGACTTCTTATAATTACATGATGTTCATGTGGTCCAAAATTCATTAAATCCAGAATGATATTAACCATTTATATGTAATTTATATCATATATATCCATTATATATATGTACTTATAATAGTACATAACATTGGAGATAAGAAATGAAATGCACCGTTTATGGAGACATTAATCTGTATGTACGCATTAACGCTACTTTCATTTCTATTTCATACTTTAATGGAATAAAAACATAATGATACATAGGTATATTATAATTACATTATAATATATATGTTATATATGTTAAATAATTTCATAAATTACGTTCTTTATAAATTCCATGTTTGGCATGAACGAGTCACATCACTTGAGGGGCCGGTTGTCCACACTTCCTCATATGAAATTATCGCATCTGCACAACATGAAAAGCATAAAGGTATGTTTTATATATAAAATACAGACACATAGAGAGGCAATAAATATAATATATATCATATGTAAATATACTTCTATCATAATGGCCACCATGAGAGGCGGTAGGAGAAGATTGAACAATCATCGTTTCGTGAGGCAGTAATTCACCATCCACGGAAACAGTATGTTTTTTAACCATTAGACGGAGCTGTGTGTAAGTGTAGGTATAATACTTATCATAAAAACATTCTAGGATATTTAGGATAATGGTTTTATTATGGGATAAGATAATAAGAAGATAGTGGTGAGTGAAAAAGTAAAATAAAAGAATGAAACTCGAGAGAAGACATTACCTCTAAATCGGGTAACTCTTTTTGATTTGAGCCAAAGGCTTCCTTGGAAAGACATCATCCCAAAGTTAGGCTTCTAGAAGTGAGATAGAGATTTTTAGAGATAATATGTGCAGAGTTTTGATGAGCCAAGTGCTTGATAGGTGTGGGTAAGGGGGTAGAGGTGTGGGCCTTTTATAAGAGGGACGAGGGTCACTTTTGGAAAGTCTTGAAATGTTACTTTATTATAAAATAATTTTCGGATTTTAAAGGTCCAAAAATGATATATTTAGAAGATAAGGTGTTAAAGGATAGAAATACACCCATACAATAGGTTTTAGACAAGTTTATTTCTTAGATTTTACCTTATCTTTTCATTTTATTTAAATCGTTCTTTAAGGAGGAAATCACTGCATCATCACTGTGTCATAAATAAATTTATTTATTTAATGTCTTAAAATGATAAAAAATTCCATGATATAAGAAATCATTTTAGAATTCCATTTTATATTTATAGTCAATCATATCATTTTTTTAAACAAAATTAATATTGTTTTACTTAGGTGTTACATAGATTGGTTATATTTTTCTTTCTTTAAAAATAATATGATAAAAGGTCATTCTCACACAAAAGTGATTCCATGGGGTCCCTAAGTTGGCAGAAGGCATCCCATGGTCGGACATGGCACAACCAGGAGGATTTGAACACATGTTGGGATCATTTTATATTATTATGATATTATTTTATTACCCTTAACTACCCGATTATTAATTAATCATGATAATTAAAGATAATTGTCGTCGTTACTATTCATAATGTCCAAAAAAACAAGAGTCATAATTACATAATTTTTACCTTCTAATTCAAAATATGGAATCCATTTTTCCAAATTCCAAACATAGAAATTTCAGTAATTAATTTAAAAATAATTTCTTTTTTCAAAACCAAAGAGGAGGTTTTTTAAGAAGTAAACTTTATCAAAAGATTGACTTGTTTTTATATCCAATTGAAAAGTGAAATTACTTCCAATGAACAAAATTGTATTATGTGATAAAAAAATTATTCAACTAAACTTTAAAACCACTTAAAAGGACAATCAAACTATATAATTAAATTATATGAAAAAGAAGTTTTGAGGTAAAATGCAGTTTTTTTCAGTATTCATTAAAAATGAACATTTGTCAGAAAAATACCAAAAATTAATCCAAAATAAATTTGATATTAAAAATTAATAAATGATTTCCATTTTACCAAATTAAAAACATAAAATTATCATTAATTAATTTTATAATTAATTCCCACTGTCAAAACAAATAGCCTATTTTTAAGAAACAATATCTATTAAAAGATTAACACTTGTTTATGTCCAATTTCAAAGTGAAATTAATTAAAATTACCACCATTGAATTAAATTTTAAAACTATATTATAATTACACATTAAATGAAATTAAAAATATAATATAACCATATAAATAAATTAGATTAAAAGAAGGTTTTTAATTAAAATACAACATTTTTCACTATTCATAAAAAAACGAACTTTATCGGAAAAATAACAACAGTTTACAGAAAGTAAATTATTATATCTTGATTCTAAATAAAAATTTTATTTTTTCAAATATAACATATAAAATTATCAAAAAGTGGATTTAAAAAGGGTTCACCATCAAATGGAGGTTAATCGTCCTTTCAAAGAATATTATAATATTTATGCTTAAAATTGGATTCATTCACATTTTAAGCCTATAAAATTTATTGTATAAGTGTAAAAATATTTAAAAAACATATATAAACATTTTTAGTTAGTTTTTTTCATTACCACCATTACAACGGCTAGGCGTTAACTACCATTTAAAATAATATTATTATATTATTAGTGTGCAACGTAAGATTTCAAAGAAACTCGTTGTTGTGTATTGGGTACACCATCGAAAATGGAATCTTCTATACATGTAATATTAACATTTTATTCAAAAATATTAATATATATGAACATTTCATATTCATTATATACCCAGGATGTTACATCCTTCCCCCCTTTTGGGAATTTTGTCCTTGCAATTTTAAAATTGGGCTCGGAAACTTCATTGAAAGCCCCATATCGAAAAAGGAGTAAATTAAACTATAACTTTATAAGAAAGAACGAAAAGTATAAAGGTCACCTGAGAAAACCAATACTTTGATTCCATGTAGGAAAAAATGGAAATGGAAGAGAAAACAAAGGGTCATGTTCTAATAGAGAGTGATAGAAAACATGATTAGTAGAAAGTTAACCACAAGAAAATCACAAACATATGATGTGTGTAAAGAGTCTTGGATTACCCAGTAGGAAACGTAAACCAACAATATTTTTGTTTCACGTTCCTTTTCATAATTTTGAGGAATTCATTTACTAAATAGATTAAAAACATATATAAATATACTTACCTTCAAGTAGAGTTTCATCCTTTAATATGTTTCTACCAAAACTAATCTTTTCTCCAAACGAAGAGCATTCAAAAATACTTGGTCACATCAAAAGTACAAGAATCATCTTCTAGAAAATCACATCATCCACAAAATAAGAACTATATATTTCCCTTGTATTTAGACATCATCTAAAACCAAAATGGTTAGTATGAGATCATATAATCCCCAAAAAGGATAATCCTTTAAAAAAACTACTCTTAATCTCCAAATTTTTTCCAACAATACCCAAAGGTCAACAAAGACCATTCTATAAACAGCTATCCATAAAATTATTCAATGTAATCCAAACTAATATTGAAACCCAAATCTCTGAAGGATTTAATCACATTGTCTTCCAAGGTAAATCTTAACATTTTTCACCAAATAACATCAGTTACTCTTAAACTATCATATAGAAAAGTAATTAACCTAATCACATATCCTCTTTGATAGGTTAATCATTTCCATAGATAACCCAAAATCAACTTATTCATGATTCATAAGATCATCTAACTAAAAATAATTAGTCATACTAACCAGGGAATTCACATAGTCCAGTGGTAGGAGATAAATACCAGTCTCACTTTGGTTGTGGGTTTGATTCCCAAACCTTTGTCCGACACGATGGGTGGTCACACAGTCCACGTGTTGTCCTTTTTCAAAAACTATATAATTTTATAACAATACAAAAAAGAGATAAATTCATCAAAAATAACCATAACATAATTTAACCATGAAGGTTATCTAATAACTTTCATTTTACATCCCAAAATGTATTAACCTGTAATTGCCTCAACTTCAAGGATTATATAAACCCAAATGTGTTTTTATAACTATATCCACAAAATAATAGATAATTATTTCTTGAATAAAATTTTCATATATCAAACATCAGGGTTACACATACTATAAAAATTATTCTAATGTAATCCCATCATCAAAAGAGTCTTAATAATTTTAATAATTTCACCATCCTAAAATCTACCATAACTCTTGAATCCCTTATATTTTGACTTCTTACTCATTCAAAATTATTCAGGATCCATTAACCATTCATTTCCAACTTATTCGGAAATAATTCATTCCTACAAACAAAATCATGAATCATATCCTAAGATTTCAATAATAGGAAAACATATGTTAAGAAATAATCCATACCTTTCATCGATCATTGTTAGTTTCTTCATTCTCAATCGGAATGATATTACGTAATGGTAAAAGAATATTTGTAGGATCTTGGTGACCCCATTCCTGAAACTTCTTCATAGGACATGTGTTTGCATAATGACCATGCACACCATATTTAAAACATTCAATTGATCCTTTAGGAAGAACTTATTTCCCTTTCCTAGAGTCAAATAGATGCTTCCTTTTTCTATGGAAGGTTCTTGCTTTATGACCTTCGTTTCCACATCTATAGCATCTTTCTATCCCTTTGAAACATTTTCCTATGTGTATATTTCCACATATTTGACACATAGGTTGTTGAACATACATACCATTATGATTATTACCTGAACTTCCATAGGGATTTGTTTCTCGGATATATGATTCCTTATAAGAATCACTAAGGTTAAGGTGGTCAATCATGACTCCAGATAGTTGGTTGAGAATAACCACAAGAGTTCTCATTACAGCTTCCATATCATTCAGTTGCTCATTCAGAAAACCGTCACAGTTTTCTACACATCCACTGTTAGTTTGGTGCCTGCTAGATCCAGCCATTTAATAAAACCAAAAAGGTCAGTGTGAGTATATCAGTAAAATCATAATATAATACTAATATATAATTATTCATGTTATCTTAATCTCATTCACTTTATCTAAAAAAACTATGACTCTTTTTGAAATCCTAACCATTATGGTAATGTCACTTAAGCTTAAAGAATACCCTAACCTCTAAAATTATATAAACCGACCTTTGAAACCAACTATAAGAACCCATCCTTAAAACATTACATAATCTTGAATTAAATGAATAATTCACATTGAGGATATTTTTAGGTTTATGGTTTTTGTGAATTAGGACATAACTATTACATCTCAAAAGATTATAATGTAGACACTTCTACTCAGTTTCCAGTTTTTCAAAAAATAAATACTCTTAAAAAACAAACATTACTAGTTCCATGATTTAGACAATATGTACTTCCTTGATCCCATCGTTGAACCTATTCATCTTCAAGTCTTGTGGAAAACATTTCAAAAACTTGGGATGAGTATAAAAAGCTCAGTAAGGGATATAAAAATATGAAAAGAAATCATTAGTCCATGTATACATAGGAATCAATGAAATCATAGTTTACACATAAAACATAAGAACTTTAACATACCTCATGAAATCATAATATTTATGAATAACTAATAGAAAACATAATACATAAAGGTAACTTGAGGCATTCATAACATTCTTACGTAGGGAGTAACCCTCATGGTTACATTTGGAATACCCAACATAGTATATTCCTTAATTATCTTCGGAGAAGCCTCAATGTTTAACTCCTTCACATTACCCAATGAATTGGAGATCTATCTCGGGATCACCCTCCCTTATTTTATCATGGAACCACCCTACATCATAAACAATTCCCAAGAACCATAACATAATCATATCACATAAAACATGCATAAAGGAAATATAAAATTTCCACATTTCAATCACAAGATATCAATAAACACATTGATATAATAAAAAAATTATTAGAACCATTTTCAATACCAAAATAAAATAAAAGTAAAACATGGTATTCATTTTTCATTTAAAAACGTTATGTCTGGTAGAGGAAACTGAAACTCAAATAATGGTCATGGGGGCAGAGAAGTCGTTGTCGCCGAATACGTAAGACAAAAACATTCCTTTTGTCATTTAGTAAAATTCTTCATGTAAAAAGATAACTTTTCAAGGAAATTAAAAGTAAAAAGTTTTTTATACACTGTATAAAATAATGTCATGTAGAAATCAATAGATGCCTCAGTGAAAGGAGATTAAGAAAAAGTCTCGTACAAAGATGGTATCCTTAGATTAAGGATAAATAAATCCCATAATTATGTGTGAAAAATATAAATACACTCAATATAAGTGGATATTAAGTGTAAAACAATCAGAGTTCATCCACACATATTCATATCATGACATGACCAAGAAGTAGAGGTTTAACCCAAATAAACGAAATTTGGTTAAGAAGTTCCCTTACAGAAATTCGACATCCTAACGACATCACTTTAAAATTCAGAAAATGAGTTGATGAGAGATAAATAGGGTATCTAATCACTTGGACATAAAATTTACATCAATAAGGATATATAAGAACATATACCAACATAATAATATGTAAATTAAAAGACCTACCAAAAAATTCTTTTAAAAAGAGGAGGGTGAAAGGCTCCCTAACCGATTTGGGTAACTTTCGAAACGTACACACCATGGAAAGAAGGGTCATAAAATTAATATGTAAATAACCATAAATTAAATTATATTACACAAATAATACAATCATGGTAAGTACATATACCATACAAAAGGAAATAGTTGAAAATGTAGCATGAATCTCACGGGAATAAAAGTTAGATAAAAACCCCTTACCTTGTTGTAATGAATCGAGTTGTATGGCCAAAAGTTAATAAACACAAAATGAATCACATAATACCATGAATATAAATAGAATCATGATAATATATGTTAAATTTCAGTACACAATACACCACATGCAACAAATAAGTAGCGAACAATGGAAACCTCACGGAATTAAAAGTGAGATAAGAAATCCCATACCTCGTGTCTGACTTGACTCGCTTGTATGTTCAGTGTCCTTCCTGAATGATAAAATTAAATTAATTTCAACTTGATTAATAATATTTATCAAGTTTATTATTCCTTTTATGTAACTTATTACCTTTCTATAAGAATAATTTAATTGTTTGAGTTCAAATGGACATTTGGTCGATGTTCGGAACTTGAGTCACAAAAATGGACTTCTTATAATTATATGATGTTCATGTGGTCCAAAGTTCATTAAATCCAGAATTATATTCATCATTTATATGTAATATATATCATATATATCAATTATATATATGTAATTATAAAAGTAAATATCATTTGGAGATAATAAATGAAATGCACCGTTCATGGAGTTCGTAAGCCGTACGTATGCATGAACACTGCTTTCATTTCTATTTCATAATTTAATGGAATGAAAACATAATAATACATAGTTATATTATAATTAAATTATAATATATATGTTATATATGTTACATAAGTTCATAAATTACATTCTTTATAAATTCCATGTTTTTCATGAACGAGTCACATCACTTGAGGGGTGGTTGTCCACACTTCCTCATATGAAATTATCTCATTTGAACAACATGAAAAGCATAAAGGTATGTTTTAAATATAAAATAAATAAGAATATAGGGGACATAAATATAATAAATATAATATATAAATATATTTCCATCAAAATGTCCACCATGAGAGGTGGTAGTAGAAGATTGAACAATCATCATTTCGAGAGGCAGTAATTCGCCATCCATAGAAACAATATGTTCTTTAACCATTAGACGGAGTTGTGTGTAAGTGTAGGTAGAATCATTATCATAACAAAATCCTAGTATATTGAGGATATTGGTGTTATTATGGGATAAAATAATAAGAAGATAGTGGTGAGTGAATAAGGAAAATAAAAGAAAGAAACTCGAGAGAAGACATTACCTCTAAATCGGGTAACTCTTTTTGATTTGAGACAAATGCTTCCTTGAAAAAGCCTTCATCCCAATATAAGGATTCTAGGAGTGATATATGGATATGGATAGATAATATGAGCAGATTTTGGATGAGCGAAGGGCTTGAGAGGTGGGGGTAAGGGGGTAGAGGTGGGGGCCTTTTATAAGAGGGAGGAGGGTCACTTTTGGAAAGCCTTGAAATGTTACTTTATTATAAAATGATTTTCAGATTTTAAAGGTCCCACAATGATATATTTCGAGGATAAGGTGATAAGGGTTCGAAATCCACCCATACAATAGGTTTTAAACAAGTTTATATCTTATATTTTACCTAATATTTTCCTTTCATTTAAATCGTTCATTAATGAGGTAATCACTACATCATTATGGTGTCATAAATAAATAAATTTATTTAATATCTAAAAATAAAAAAAAAATGCAATGATATAGGAAATAATTTTAGATTTAAAATTACTATTTATATTCTAAGAGATCATTTATGTAAACAAAATTAAAATTGTTTTACTTAGGTGTTACATAGTTTGGTTATATTTTCCTTTCTTTAAAAATAATATGATAAACGGTCACTATCACACAAAAGTGATTCCATGGGGTCCCTATGTTGGAAAAAGGCATTCAATGGTCGGCCATGACACAAAGAAGCGGATTTGGACACATTTTGGGGTCATTTTTTATTATTATGATATTATTTTATTACCCTTAACTATCTGATTACTAATTAATCATGATAATTAAAGATAATTGCCGTTGTTACTATTCATAATGTCAAAAAACAAAAGAGTATTAATTACATAATTTGGACCTTCTGAATCTAAATATGGAATCCATTTTACAAAATTACAGACTCAAAAATTACAAAAATTAATTTAAAAATAATTTCCGTTGTCAAAACCAAAGACGAGTTTTTTTAAGAAGTAAAATTTATCCAAAGATTGACTTGTTTTTACATCCAATTGAAAAGTGAAAATACTTCCAATGAACAAAATTGTATTAACTGATAAAAACACAATTACATTAACCTTTAAAACCAATTTAATTGAGAATCTAACAATATAATTAAATTATATTAAAAATCAGTTTTGAAGTAAAATGTAGTATTTTTCACTATTCATTAAAAATGAACATTTGTGAGAGAAATACCAAAAATTTATCCAAAGTAAATTTTATATTAAAAATTTAAAAATTATTTCCATTTTACCAAATTCAATACATAGAAGTTTCATTAATTAATTATATAATTAATTTCCGCTGTCAAAACAAACAGCGTGTTTTTGAAAAACTATATCCATCAAAAGATTGACACTTGTTTATGTCCAATTTCAAAGTGAAATTAATTATAATGACGAAAATTGAATTAAATGGTAAAAATATATTCTAATTACACTTTAAAACCAATTAAAAATATAATCTAACCATATAAATAAATTTTATTAAAAGTATGTTTTGAATTAAAATACATAATTTTTCACTATTCAAAAAAAATGAACTTTATCGGAAAAATAACAAAAATTCACACAAAGTAATTTTTGATGTCCATATTATAAATAAGGATATTATTATTTCAAATATAACATATAAAATAGTCAAAAAGTGGATTTCAAAAGGGTTCGTCATCAAAAGGCGGTTAATCGACCTTTTAAAGAATATTATAATATTTATGCTTAAAATTGGATTCATTCATATTTTAAGCCTCTAAAATTTATTAAATAAATGTAAAAATATTAAACAAACATATATAATATTTTTTTTTCATTCTGTTCATTCTCTCCATTACAACGGCTAGGCGTTAACTACTATTTAAAATAATATTATTATATTATTAGTGTGCAACGTAATATTTCAATGAAACTCGTTGTTGCGTATTGGGTACTCCATCAAACCTAGAATCTCATTTAAAGTGATATTAACATTTTATTAACAAATATTAATATATATGAACATTGTATATTCATTATTTACCTGGGATGTTAAAATATGTGTGGATATTTAAGAATTATTTAAATTGAATAAAAAAATCTGTAAGAGAATGGTATTCCAAATTCGATACATCCTTATTGTATATGGGTTTAATGAAAGTAAGAGTGGATAAAAATATATACATGAATTAATTTATAGAGTCTTCTATCATTTTAATTATTTATGTTTATGAAATTATCTTCAATGGGAATGATGAAATATCTTGTGAATGGTTTTATGAATAAATTAAAATGTTATTTTGGATGTCCATCATGGGGGAAATGAAATACATTACTGGGATAAAAATAATACAAAAAGAGAAATACACATTTAGTTCACAAGAAATATGTGCTATGAAAATTAATAAAATTATCATAAAATTAAAATCAAAACCATTTTCCACAACTATTTCATTGCTGACCAAGTTGCAAAAAGATGGAGAAAGAAATGAAGATGATTAAAAAGATTGTCAGAAGCTCATTAGATGTTTATTAATATTTTACTATAACAAGAACTAATATTGTTTATACTATTATTATGTTTATATGATTTTAGAGTAATAAAAAAGAATCATATTTACATAGTGGAAAAATAATTCTTAAATACATCAATGGAATAAAAAAATTTAGAATTAGATATGATAACTCATGTAATAACGATTTTTATGTGTAGTCTGATACTGATTGGGCCGAAAATGTTGATGACAAAAGATCCAAATCCAGTGGAGTAATCTTTCTAGGAATGGACTGTGTTAGTTAGAATTCAATGAAACAAAATTCAGTAACTCTCAGTGTAGCTAAAGCTATGTATTTTGATACAAATCAAGCCTCTCTAAAACTTTTGTGGATGAAAACACAATGGGAATACATACATGTTGAAGTGAAGTTACCCATTTTCTTGGGTTGTGAAAATCAAAGAAAAATCAATATCATCAGTAATCAAGTTAAACATTCTCATTGAAATCAATTTTATTTCAAATATCATTTCATCAAAGAGCATATAGAGAAAATGATTTAATGTTGGAGAATGTTCCAACATCATAACAAGTGGCTTACATTTTCTAAAAACCATTACTAAAGAAATTATTTCCTAAATTGTGGTGGCCAAGGGAGTCCAACATATTTTTCATCAATTTTTAGATATGTTTTTTATCCCCTCTGTTGGGTTACAATGGGATTGTAATGTCAAGTAGAGAGAATTGAATTGTTTAATAAATCTATCCAACTAATGCATGTAAAAAGGGGGAGTTATGGGTAAGATGGGAATTTAGTATTGTTATGTATGTGAACAATTATAAATTTTTGTTGAATTTTTTATAATAAATGAATTGATTTGTAATCTAGGGAAATGAAGATCTAAGAATGAAAAGATAATGAAGATAGTTGAAATGGTTTTCGTAATCCGTACTTTTGGAATGAATGGTTTTGATATCAATGATTCTTGTTTCCTACAATGAGTTAGAACATGTAGGAATGGAATTTTTGACAAGTGATGAATTTATTGAAAATAAAATGTTCACTGAATTATGAAAATTTATTTATAAAAACATCCATAGGGGGAGATTTTTATGACCATGCTAATTATGAAGGTGTTTGTTTCCAAGACTCGTATTTTGTTGTAATGAAATGTTTAAGAAGAAAGAGAAAATCTCATAACTTTGAATTTTGTAAAAAATTGATAAGCCATTGTATTCAAATGAATCTGAAACAATTGAATTATTAAAGTCCATCATAATGAGAAGATGCAGTATGATTTTGATCGGACTCACTGCAGGTCTTGAATAAAAGAGAATATTTATTTCCAGAATTTAATGGTCATCAAATTTACTCTAGTTCGGATGTAGAAGAAGTAGTCATTTTGATGAAGAACTGGATTCATAATGGCTAGGATGAACTAAATTTTATGATTATTTTATGATTTTCATTTCACATCAATAATAAGTATGTATGAGAAATTATGATGTAAAATTTTTGAATGAAATGGGGGGTGAATGTGGTATATGCCGATTGTATTTCGTGAAGAAAATGGTGATGGGAATCATACTCAAATGATCATACCCAGAAGAATAATTTTTCACTTGATCATATCTAATAAAATTGTACTCATAATGATTATATCCAAGCCAATCATACTCAGAAATATCCTAATTAGAATAATCAATCTCATCCTGATTGAATTTGGTCAAACTATTTTCTAAACAATCATACTTAGATGAGAAGGAAAGAAAGAATGTGATAAGAATGGAAAGTTATAAATACATTACAATTTAAGTCAGACAATGCTAAATCTATCCAAAAATGTATTAACCATCTTGATGAAATTCATGATACAGAACATGTTTTTTAGTGAAGGAAGTTTCAGAAGCCAAAGTAGTTGACACTGGTCCATCGTAATTAGAAAACCATTATACTCAGGTAGAATTGTTTTCAAAAATGACTGATAGAAAATTAATTGAGATGGAGCTTTTGAATATCATAATAACAGAGATAGATAAATAATATATTAAACCATTTGATATAGTTGAGTAAATTTTCAGTGGAATAGATTGATGATCTCTGATTTGTTTTGATACATTCCTGTAATTTGGTAAAGAGAAATTATAACTGCACTGAATTTGTTTGTTCTAATTGAAAATGGATCAAGATAATTGGTGAAGAAATGAGATAGATGTTTTTTCGAGAGAGATCTTGAAATTCCAAGAGTATTTTTATTTCTTTATTTATATATTCAACAATTAAAAATCATTGTATTGAAGAAATCAGTTTTAGAAAATCATACTCAAAAATTGAAATCAGATAAGGGATTTAAATGAAAGTCGGATGAAGAGTGTAAGATTTTTGAAAAGTTGAGAAGAATCAAGAATATTTCAATAATTCATAAAATTATATGACATTTAATTAAATTTCTTTATTTTGGTTGAATTTATATAAGAGGGAATGGTTTTTGGGATTCCCACCAAAACCACTCATGGGTCACCTAAGAAAGGATAACTAGTTTGTACTTCTGACAAATATATAATTCACCTCAAAATAGAGAGAAGCTCAATATTTTTTGATAGAAGAATAAGTTTCTGTATTGATCATTTGTTGATGATGATTCAATGAATAAGTTAAAATCTAGGATACACGATCACAATGTCGTATACAAGTGATCATCGTATCGATTTGATAACCAAATTAAGATTCCCCTACTTGGATTTACGAACTTGGGTGAATCATACCGATTTTTTCATACATATAATTATGGTGGAGTTTATTCATCTCTATAATACTTGAAAAAAAATTATATATTATATGTACTAGGGAGAATCATATTGAGAAAAATCATACAAGGAAGTATATTTCTAGGGAGAATCTTACCAAGAAGAATCGTACTCAAAGGAATTGATTGGGAAAAATGTTTTGGGAAAATCAAACTATGTTTTCCTTAACAAATTTCAAGATGTTATTACCCTCTTATGGGAAAGAAAGTGAAGAATTTTTTAAATGGAACAAATTTATTAATTTGAAATGAATCACAGGAAACATGTGTTGTTACAAAAATTTGGTTTTATCCTATTTGTGTTTAGAGGGTGCACACACACTATGGGATTATTTTGATACTACTACATGAGTGAAAGGGGATATCCTAATCATTGAAATAAAAGTATTTTTTAGAGTGGATTTTGTTTTATTGGGTTATTTCCAAACCATACCAAAGACATAGCTATTCTTACTGAATATTGAACCTTGTAAATACTTGTGTTCTTAAGTATGCATGTTTTTATTTTTTAGTAGGGATTGAAATGTTTAATTGGAGGAGAAGGTTGTTTTAACAATAAATAATAGAAAAATTATCACTGATTCAATCCATCCCCTTCTAATGGATACAATTACACTTATTGGTAATTTATAGAGGGTACATGTTATGGAATTCGAATCCCAAAAAAATATCTTATCTTACACCCAAAAAAGAGGGCATATTTAGCTTGAAATAAGAGGGTACAAGGGTGACATTCCAATCTTGGAACAAGAGGGTACATAGGAGGGAATCCCAATCCCGATGTAGGTACACAAGTTATTATCCTATGCATATCATGCTGTGAATTTCTTGAGACTTTACATTTAATTTTATATGTTTATGTGCAAACCAAAACATTCAGTTCTTATTCATATGATATGCTTATGCTCATACTTTCATTATGATTCATGTCTCATGAACTTCACATATTTATTCCATGATTCATGACTATGATCTTAGATATTAAAGGTATGATCTTCTAATATCACAATAACATTATCATACCCTTATTCCCATGTTTCTTCTTACATATCTATATTGTTTACCCTTACTGAGCATTTCAACTAACCCATTTTTATGTTTCCATCCCTAAGATATGAAGATATATGTTATGTATGGTGTGTTTAAGAAGGGTTATAGTCATGAAGTAACTAGTAGAAGATAATGTGGCTCACTCATGTATCATCATTTAAATTTTCACGTTTCAAGAGAAACTAAACTAATATGATCTTTGTGTGTTTGTTTGTCTAATGTTTTAAGTATTTCATAAAAATAACATAATTCATATGTACTCTAAGACTGGTTGTCAAGAACCCTACATGATACCTTCAAATATTATGACTTTGAGACATCAAGATTCCACCATATCTACAAGAAGGATAGAGTATACTTGGTGAGGCATGTTAACACTGCACGTGCCAATGTGGATAAACCAGGGGAAACTAGGACCAAGTTAGATATGTGGACCAACCTAGACAGACCTTAGTACTAGTATTTGGTCATGGAAATTATTTTGAATGATTCTTTAGACTAAATACCCTATGTATTATGAAAATAAGTTCTACCCTATTCATGATGTCGTAAGATATGACATCATGGTACATAAGGTGCTTACATGAGACCATCATTCCAACATAGAGTATTCAAAGAGGGATACCTCTCTATTGTATTGACCCAGGGGACCTTAGTGGGATACCTAGTAGTATAATGACCTAGATTCACTATGTTATGGTTTTATGAATATATATTAGTGGTTTTCATTCAGGAACCCATACCGAATGTGTAAGATGAAGGGGTTGTTACAATAGTGCTGGATTTAGGAGTATAGAAACACCCATTCTTTTATTTATTCTTTTATATAGTTATTATTATATCATCAATGATTTCCATACATGATTCTAGGGAGATAGACTACGAGACTAATGTGATGTGATATATTATAGGGACTATAATAAGTAATTAATAGGATCTAGATTCTGATATTATATGTTTGACAGTTACCTTATTAGGATTCCTATAGAAACTTCATAGGATTCAACGTATGAGCTATAAATGATTGATTAATATAGTTTGGAAGTCCCATTTTCATTTGGATTTACCCTTTTAGGGATTATATAGGTTGTGTTTTTACTATAATTAGGAACACCTTTTTGAGTTAAATTCAGGGATTAATGATAATCACCTAGAGAGATGCCTAGGATACTCCCTTGGATTAAGGTGAGAGACTATTACTGTACTCAAGAGACATGTCTAGAAGTAGGATACTAAGATAACTGTTAAATAGAAATAGATGTGTTAATTTGTATTTAGAGATAATTCCTTACATATCACCTTTATTTTATCCCCTTTAGGGATTATCCAGGTCAAAATGACATGATTGCCTATGGACAGAGATTTAGGTCACATACATTAGAAATTATTTATATGGAATGGGTATTATGACACTCACTGAAGTTACATATTTCTAATATTTCTAAATATTAATTAGAATAATTTATTATAGTTATTTGAGGAGAGTATGGGTGATCCTAGGGATATGACATGTATCCCCCTATGACAAAATAGCATGCTTATACACACTTATGATACTAGATAATATAGTTAATGATTATCATGATTATAAACATATGGAGTGATATGATTATATGAGGTTTTAGTGGAACACAATCTATCTCAATTTATTTTTCAAATTATACGTTATCAACCAGTTTCATGAAACCAAGGATTTATTGTGGATTTATTATTCATTATTTCCAATTATGACTCATCTAAGAAGAGTACATTCTATGAGAATTACTTGTATTAACTTTTCTATTATTCTATCCTCAATAGTTAGTTAATAATAATAATAAAATTATTTTTATTATTATCCTAATGAGTATCACATATATACATACATTGTATAGTACTTGATATTTATTGGACTATATTGGGGGTTCCCTGTTAAGTTTTTTACTCACACCATGATCAGGATACTACTATACCAAGTTACTCGATCCTCCATTCAAATTGTATTTGAAAAAACATGTGATGTGTATTAGGACTAACAAAGTAGGATAGATCATAATTGTTTGTGCATATCTGGTATGTGGTTTGGTTTGGAGTAAGCAGTTGATAAATGTAGTTTTTATTACTTTTATTTTATTGAATCCTATATATGTTGTCAGCCTAGGGGGAATCAGTGTTGTACACATGAAATGGATCTTCAAGCCTTTAATGTATTTCATTGACTATATAATTTTAATATTTACCACTAACACACTCAAATTATTTACTATATTTGATGTTTTTTTATTCCTTATGTTGTTCTTACTCTAATACGAGGGAACTGTCTCCCCACTATCACACCCAAAGAATATAAAAATAGTCAAAAGCCTCCTCCATATGGGGAGGAGTTTTTAAGGAATTTTCTTTATGTAATCTAGTTTCTATTTATAGAGTGATTCATTTAGGAACATGAAAAATTGGTATTTGATATGGTTTCTATTCTTGTATCCCAAGTATTTGGGATATAGTAGATATAAACAATAGGAATGTGTCCAAACCTATAATTGATATGAGACTAGTGCATTATGAACACTTATTCTTGTAACACGTCAACGAATTTTGGTATATGGGATTTTTATTCATTACATCTAATGTTACACTTTTATTTGATTTTTTATTTGATCAATTCACATCTGATGTGGATTTTATTATTTATTTTGGATTTATTTTTCTTTTCACATTTTCAAAAGTCCAATGATTGATTTTTACTACTGTTTGAAATGATAAATAGGTGTCTCATGCATCTTATTTTTCATGTAGGTTCAATATGTTATAGGTCTACTAGTGTGTGATTTTTATTGATAACTAAGGTAAATTGTTTAATTTTTTGAAAAAGTCCTAGACATTTTTCCCATATAGGTTCCTGGTGGAATTAAAGTAAATTAGAAAAAATTAATATTTATTTCTTTCTATAGAAGGTTATGTGGATCTATATTAAGTCATTTATAGTGAGGGTGATTAATAATTACAAGTGAATTGGAGGTGTAGTGACCCTAGTAGGTTAATAGGGGATATAGTTCCAAAGTGTTGGTCACATTTAATGCTGTTATTAATTATGTTTTATTATTTAATGGGTTAATAAAAACATATATGGTGTTTTATGACATAGATTGGAAAGGAATTTTACACAACCAAACCATGTGTGTGTGGTGTGACATGGATTATTGAAAGGATGTTGCGTTATTTACTTATGAAACTTGTAGGTAGGATTTTATAGTTTATTCAAATTCTAGTAGACCATTTGTGGGTGTATCCTTTTCATATTTAGTAAAATAAATATTCATACCAACATTTATGGTATTTTCCCATTTAGATTTTAATGATATGGTACATTACTGATTTTTTTATGGTTTCTAGTTGGATCCCCTAGTACAATGATAATATGTTCCTAAATGTTTATTTTAAACTAAAACCATCAGCTGGTATTACAATATAATGATTCCTAGTGAGGACCAGTTTTTTCCCTTTTTCTAAATATAATGAACAGTTAGGAAGTAGTTCCAAATGAGAATAATTGAATAGGAGCAAAACCTAGTTGGATAATTCTTAATAGGTTATTCCATTAGTGTTACTTTATTATGTTAATATTTATCAATGGGTTACAATCAAATTTTATTATAAATAAATATATTAAGAAGTTTTCCTCTAAAACCAAGAATAAAAATACAACATTATTAAACCCATGTTGACATGTTTTTTACCCTTATAGTTCAAACATATCATTACCTACCTTAGATAGGGTTTATTATTTTGGGACAAGTGGTTTGACCTAATGACCCTAATATGATACATGATTAGCAGGTTTAAAAGGGAGGAATAGAAACCCAAAGTTGTGATTCAAAACATTATTAGTTAACATTTAGTTTGATCAATAGTGTCCTTTGATTTTGGTTGTCCAGGGTTTATAGATGCCTTCTGAGGCTATGATCTGGGTTGTAATCTTTTTTTAAAATCAATAAATGGTAGGTGCATAGGTTTTCTGAAATTGTAATGATGATTCCTTTGGTTTCTAGGGAATTATATAGGTTTCTAGGTTATCGAGATTAACTTTGCTGGGTAAGTCTATCCAGGTGTTTGCCCTTGTTTGATAGTAGTAATGCAATAGATTCTTTAATTTTGGAAAATTATGCCTAGTGAAGAATGGCCATGGTGTAAATCATGGAAAATTGAAATGTATGATCTTGTAGAGGTGTTCCCAGGATGCTAATAGATTAGTTAGGATAAATATTAAAATAAAAAAATCACTAATTATTTAGTAACATGTAGATCACAAGATCATTAGACTAGGGATAATGGTACACATAAAATTTGGTTAGTAATGTTTAAATCATAAACTGGTGAGTGGTTATGTGCGATTTATGGATCAATGATTCAAAAAAAATGTGGGCATGGTTTATCTAGAGTTTCAATGAAATATGGATAGTACATTATTGATATTAGAGATATCTAAATCATCTTTCAGGATTTAGTTTACCAATTTATAGACATGGACACACATAGTTGTGGGATGTGTTGATAGGTGTTGGTTAAGAAAAGTGTAGCTTTGTAGTTGTAAGAATAGATTGGGGAGTATGATACATGCCTATCAAAGAAATACCATTACAATGCTAATTTATATATGATCATTAAATATATGTTGACATCATATTGAGTATGATGTGAGAGTATCAACTATTCACCATGCATTTTAAATACTTTTTCTAGTTCGTTGAATGAACTCTAATGGATTTTTCTCAAGGAGAGGTATATGGCATGCCATATGCTGGGGAGCGAAATATTGTCTATTTGAGGGTGCTGACACTTATTATTTGTTAAATTCATTACTTTCTATAGAAACTATTCTTGGGAAAGAATGGGTGATGCATTGGGGTTGTAAGTTGATTCTTGGGAATAATCAGGTTTATCGGCATGTTGGTAATTATATATGGAAATGAATGGACCATTGGCTATGGTGATCAGGAATTCATTTCATAGGTATGACTACAAGGATTCTTCTAATATTGGTAATGGGGTGTTGTTCCCTAGATTTTGACCCTTTCATGATACAGGTGGTCTGAGGATGAGACCAGTCATTCAATGATAGTTAGACATTGATATTCCATTGTTTAAATGTAATTGAGTTTTGGTAATTCCTTTTATAGTGATGAAAATAATTTTTTAGAATAGTCAATCAGAATTTTTTTAACATGGGTTCTCTTGGATAGTTGGATGTTGTTGGTGAGGTATCGTATCAGGAACACCATTGCGGTGATACGACCATAGTCTAAAGGTTGGATGAATCTTTTTGGTAAAACATTTGTATAACCAGGTTGAGATTTGTTGAGTGGAATTTTACATGCTCTGGTCAAATGAAAGGCTAAGAGTAATTTCATATTTTGTGTTGAAATTTGCCTAGTTTATAACAATAATGGAATCCTCATTTTTGTTCTTATGGCATGTTTTTTCAAACAATTATGATGATGAGAGTAATGTGGTTAAGAATTGACATTCAAAAACAAGAACCTTTTTTGGGGAGCACCATATGTATTTTGGTGAATGTGGATTTTAAGTGATTATGTATTAGGATATACAGGCTCTGGTAATCACTCTCATGATGTTTCAATAATGGGTGTGATATGTGGCTTGAGTTTTATTATTTTAAGCTTTCTATGTTTAAGGTAGAGCTTGTGGGTACGTTAGGAATTTAGAAATGCTACATAACTATTTGAATGGATTTCATGGACTGAGTAAGTCTGATTTTTAATTTTTGTTCACACCAAGGAATCTTGGGGATGATAATTATTATGGTGGTATGGTTGCAAAATCCAGTGTTATTTGAGTTTTATATTTTATAATGAAATTAACCTTTCAATTTTTGGACAAGTCAATGTTTGATTAGAGGATTCGAATGGAATTTGGAAGTAGGAATACTTAAAATTGATGTTTTCATATGTGAAATGAGGCTTAGTTGTTTTGAGATCTTCCTGGGGTTTGGGCCCCAATGATTATGTTTTAGAAGAATGTAATTTAAGGAAATGGTTGGAGTATGGTTATTGAAAACCATGATACCCTACCGTGAGGAACAATTCATATAGAAACATGAGTTTAGAAGGCACATAGATGGCATATAGAGTGAATGTGATGCTCTATAATTTACTGATGACATTCCACATGGTTGGAAAATGTTCAGTTAAACAATGCACTACAACCATGTGAGATAGAGGGGCTGAGATCGTACCATCTGCTTGTTTGGAACATGGTCATTTTAACTATCTAGTTTACTATATAGGTTTTGTTTTCCATTGGAAGTGGAGGCAAAAAGTTGGTTCAAAATATAGAAAACTATGCTTCCAAACCATGTTACCCTTTAAAAATAGGAAATTTCGATTTTTACCATATAAACTTCAAATAGGTTTACCCTATTCCTTCCACACCAAATTTCACCCATTATCCTCTTACTGGTACATCCTCCTCTTACTTCCATCATCCATGGGAGATCTCTCTATTTTTTGGAAAAAATATGAATCCATAAAATGTGTTGGAATCCGTGGGGATATTCATCTAGTATTTAATCCTCCATTTTGATCCTGTTCATTTTCAAATGATATTTGTTTCACTAATTTGGATTTTCAATCCCAATTCCATCAGATCCTAGTGGAATCAGATACTAGTGATAGAGATTTTTATTTTCTTAGAAATTTGTTAACTTGGTGTGTCATATACACTTAAACATATGTATTTTCATTTATGTATTTCACCAAGATGAGTTCATAATGAATTAAAGAATAAATTTATTTATTTATTTTTTGTTTTTTACATCATTTCTTATTTCATATTCAATTTTCAATGTTCAGGATGTGTCATGGGTTGTTACCCACTGTTCTGTTGTGGTTTTAAAGAAACAAGATCTTCAGAAACTCGATATGTCTCTTATGATCATGGGAAGAACATAAAATCTATTATCAGTGCTTGGAATTAAATATAATCCTTCATAAATGGTCCATGGTCTATCATTGAAACTATATAATATTGATGTCTGTTTTTGGTAGTATGTGATTGTTAGGGATCTCTCTAGAGCGCATTGACTCTTGTGTAAATTATTCTAATGACCCATCTAATTAATAAAATGGTTAGTTTTTAATGGATTACCCCATGGGTAAATAAAAACCCCATCACACTAGTTTCATGGCAAAGACCATTGGGACATTGAGTAGCCTCAAGATAACATATGTGGCGAGACTCTACATGGTGAGGCATGCGACCCTTGTACATGACTTCGTGGATAGATATTGGTAATCTGTGACTGTATTAGATGTGAGGAATATAACAGAGATTCCATGGAACCATAATTGGATCATAAAAAATCTTATAATAGTTTATATTGTGACAATACCTCATGTAATACAAAATGAAGTTCTATATTGTTCATGATGTCATAGGACATACCTCCAGGTGCATTGAGTGTTGACCAAATACTATTAGTCTAAATTCTAGGATTAAAAGAGGGATACATCTCTATTGTAGTAAATTATGGGAGACCAGGGGGTTCCCAATTATTTTTCCAAAACTAAGCTAATACATCATGGGTTTAGGTAGAGATAGTAATAGGTGTCACCTTAGAACCAGTACCGAATTTGTAAACTGAAGGGGCTAGTGTAAAAGTTGTAGGTTTACGAATTTGGACACCCTTAACCATCTATTTATTCTTTCACATAGTTATTAATGATATTTGTATGATTTTAAAATGTGCTTCCTTGTATTAGGATGATTATCCTAACACGGTGTGATTTAGAATGGGGAATCCCAATGGTACTTCCTATGGTATAACTACTAAGTCTGTATGTTTGACAGTTACCATATCAGATGCCCAAAGGTACTTCATAGGATCTATCTTATGTCAGCTATATGATTTATTGATATAATCAAGAAGTCCCATTGTATCATTGATTGGTCCCTTTAAGGGTTACCATTTTTTTGTTTTTGAGTACACTTTGGAACCGCACTTTGAGATATTCTTGGGGATTGATGATAATCTACTAGAGTGATGACTAAGATGCTACTTAATACCGGGTTGATGCACCATTAATGTAATCACTATAATAGTCAAGGGTAGGGATTTTGTGACATTATTTAATATATTAATTGTTATTACCATGGGTTTGGATACCATTCCTTACATATCTTCTATGGGTAATCCCCCTAATAACTATCCAAGTTACAATTTCATGATTACCTATAGTCTGTGACCTAGGGCTCCGAAATCAGATTGTATATATATGGAATGAGTGTGATGACTTCCATTTAGTGAAATATTTATATAATTTCCATATATTACCTGCAATCCTTCAATATAGTGAATGTAGGTGACTATATATGATCACATGGTTAGAAAATCTATGCCCCTTCTAGTGAAATTGCTAGCTTAGAGACATTACTAGTGCTTGTTGAAGCTCTTATCATCGATCATGATTAAGGATATATGGAAATATAGGATAATGGATTCCTAGAGAAGTATGATATCTAAATAAATTCATATTTCATATCATTTATAATCGTTTCTGATTATGAACCCATAATCGACTATGGATTTATTATTATTTACCTCTAGTTGTGTCTTGACTAGTATGGGCATATTTCACAATCTTGACTTTTTTGGCATTTAAATATCATTTATCCTAAATTATTTTTTATTATTATAATTTTTATTGTAATGAGTATCTCACATATACATATAATACATATTACTAGTTATGTATAAGACAATTTTGGTTTTTCCCTACCGAGTTTTGTACTCTAACCTTGGTCAGGTTACCACTCTATCGGGGTGCCCGAGCAGAATTTCACTTAGTTGTTAGCACATTAAGGAATATTACTTATCATCTAGGATGACCAAGATATGTATTTAGAGATCAAGTATGTGGTTTAGCTAGGATTTAGCAGTAGAGTCTTGTTCTTTATGTTTCATTTATTTACAAATGTATACATGGTCGACCTAGTGGGTGATCAGGGATGTAAGTATGATAGAGATATTAGAGTATTTACAATAATTAATCTATTATAGACTTGATATATTTATTTCTTACATACTCTAATTATATATGATCACCTTGTATCTGTGTTCATACTTTTCCAATTTTTTCTATAACCCCTTCTTTAATTGGTTATTTTCTGGTCTAGTTGACCCTTATTTACATGGGGGGAGGTGGAGAAAAAGAATGTTTTTATGAATTCCCAGTTATATTGGATTCATTGTTGGGAGATATGAGTTTCACCATCACACTAGTGTTTGTGGCATGGATCTCCTAGCTGCGGTGTGGGGTCATAGGAGGAGGAATATTCGAGCTACTTGCAATTATGTCACAACTACTTCAAGTAGTATAGCTATGTTGTGGGACCTTCCATAGAGATAAAGTGGTATGGTGTGGAGATGGTTACTCTATTGTAAGGGTCTCGTTGTTGGATTTGGTTAGTTATACCAAATCCAGTGACCCTGTGGTGTGAGGTAGGATATGGTACATCACATACCTTGGAAAGCAACTGACTACGACATGGTATCCTTAACCACTGTTTGGTCTTCCCCCAGGTAAATGGGATCTATTCCATGAACCTCAGTAAGGATCTAATATAAAATTTGAATAAGGGGAACTATAGTATCGCACCTTGGCATATGTCACAGTGTACCCTATGTCAGGTTGTTTTGTTGTGTGATCTAGGAGGTTGTGTCATGGTAATCATGTTAATAGCCTATCAATAAATACAACAAGCCTATCCAAACACATTTAATCCCATATTATACACATGGCTAATATATTCCCTGAAAATATTTTTTATTTCTTTTTAAGACCATTTCTATTGGATTCATCCTCCCCCTCCTCAGGATAAATCGATGATGTCCCGAGCCTAGAGTTTGGGGAAAAGGGAGAGGATGAAAATTTTATCCTCAATTTCATGAGTTTGTCCACATATTCTTCATCCTTGACTTGGGTGGTTTAGAACATATCCTAATATCTATATTTCATTTATTCTAGTTTGTTAAATATATTTGATAACACCAAAATAGTATTTACCTGACCTAAATAAAATTTTATCCTCTATTCACTGAGTTATAAATGAATAAACCACCCATTGTATCCCTTTGGGTCAATTCTTTGTGAGACTAAGATACCCACCCACTTGGTGTGATCACTTTTTACCATTCATTAGAACTTGGATGATTGATTGATTAATATTATTATTGGGCATAACATATGAATTTTTTGTTAATTCTTAAGATATGATCACACAAAGTAAGAATAGTTTATGGGACTACTAACTAACTTGGGGGTTTAAATGATGAAAATAACAAGAATTATTACAGTTATGATGATTATTGGGATTCCAACAATTGGGAGTGTATTTGAAAATTTAAAAAGAAAATTGAGGAATTATTTAGGATGGATTTTGTGGACATGTGTTATGCATTTTCATTGTTACACTATAATGCTTATAGAACATGGACCAATTATAAAAAAATTCTTATGAATCTTTGCCTAGTTATAATTTAATGATTATAGAGATTTAACTAGTTATACATTAATTCATGTTGGGATTGTCCCAGTTATGTTTTAATGATTATAGGGTTTGGATTGGTTATGTTGTATTCCCTATAAGGCTCTACCTAGTTACCTATGATAATTTATGGTTATTTCCTAGGAGTTTTGTTATTAAAGTTATCATGTTTCTATGAAATTATTATTTACATATAATATTATTTTTAAGTATCTTTGGTTGACCATTGTTGTAAACTTAGACCTTGAGGGTCATTGGAATTATTTAAATATCGTACTATATGAATTAATTAATACATTGTTTATCATTTAATTTTTTAAACTATATATATTATACTAAATTCATTCAGAAGTCTCAGTGTTAAACAAAATATTTAATACTCACACCCAATAATTTCCATCAGTTGGTATGTAGACATATTTATTGGATGTAGTTTTGATAAAAGGAAAGTGACCATATTGTTTATTTGTTCTTTATTAATAGGTTGGACCTTGGATATGGGACTGACATGTGGATCAGGACTGGGAAAATAGAATCTTTATTTGAGTCTTCTTATGAATTTAGATTTTTCTCTTTTACCACATAATTTAGATATACATCGTCCTATCATTACATGATTTTATTATTATTAAGATTTTGGACTTTTTATTTAATATAATATGGATTCATGTCATTGATTATATCATTTCCACTAATTTTCTACATTTTTTTAATAATTTACAATATATTTGTACTCTTTTTTATTGAGTGTTTAGTCTTCCCACTATATCCCTTAGACCATCACTACTATTTTGTAGCCTCTAGAAGCTGAGGAGGTTCACATGATGTCATGCAACAAACCCCAACTCGGTCACCTAAGGGAGTATCAGGTAATAGGAAGTTACAAAGTGGATTAATAGAATCAGGTTTACTTTTCTGTTAGTTTAATATCTAGGAATTGTTGAATGGAGACTAGAATGTGTTGGGACATCGTAATGTTCATGTTCTTGTGAATATATAATGTATGTATGGTGGAAAATATCAGTACCCAAGGATTTGATAATTGTTCATGTTATTCACTTATTAAAATTTTGATTTTATGTTACCTTGGGTGATTCACTTTTTATGTGATGTTATCTATTTTTTTTAGATTTATAGTCATGGATAATTATTACATGAAATGAGTATCAATTAATTATGATTGGTTCATTGTGATATATTTTCAACTATATTATTCATGATCGGGACACATTTACCACGTGTGATATACTTTCCCATATGAAATGTGAAATAAAATCCCATTTTATATTTGATAAATGTAATTAGAAGAATTGCTATGTAATTAAGAATCAATTGTTAATCCATGAATGGAGGAACCCTGAGTTATTGGTTCTTTTTTGTTATCACATTTTTCCATTGAGCATGTAGTTTTCTTGTATTATAGAGTGCGGGTTGGTATATGCAGAGGTAATGCCTTAGTTTCATCATTATGTTGAGAAATAAGAGATCTAATCCACAAAAATCAAATGAAACTGAGATATAACTTCCTATGAATATGAGGAATCAGATGGAAGATCAGATTTTTGAAAACTACCTAAAATTTCATAATCCATGGAGAGTGAGAATTCTTTCACCACACATATGATGTCAGAGTTGAAGAAATAATTCTAACAATAGTATATGTATATGGTCACTGCGGAGGGTTATCCCCATGTAGCTATGTTCTCAATTGAGTATGTATAGATGATCATAATGCACCTTTATAAACCTACTCATATGAGGGTAAAACATAATACTTATATGATTTGAGGACAAGCCAATAATTAGTGGAGATTTTTGGAGTAATCGAGATTGCATGAGAAGTTATCCAAAATGGATTTCAAGGTGACATTTGAATGCCTCATTCATCAAGAGACATTGAAGGAAACACATTATTGTGATATTATGCACATTAATCTTGATGGTACAATGATTTACTCCATCCATGAAATGTGACGAGGTTTCCAATCTTAGGAATTTATTAGGATACACTTCATTATGAGATCAAGTCACAGGTGAATATCTTTCACTAGAAAAGTTTTTCAAACATGATACTTAAGGATATATCATGAAATATAATTTGAGGGAGGCATAGTGTGGTGGGAAGAATATTTTATTATTAAAATCTAAAAGCTCTTTTTCTAAAAATAGGAAGCATTTATATGAACGTTACTGTCAAGGATGTAGTGGGAAGAGCATCTAGGGTGGTGGCCAGTCATCTTAGTATTATGGCCCATTATAGTGATCCCAATGTGGAATGGATGTCCACAATCACCATCACTATCCTTAACCCTCCTGGGAGTTCTGTGCTTATGGAATATTGGTTAATCATAAACGGTTTTGTAGTAATTTTCAATAGTAAAATAGTTTGACCCTATCTGGATAGAAACACTTGTTATAGAGGGACTCATCTACTCCTCGATAGACCAATGGATGGAGTCCCATTAGTCATGAAGGATAAGTTAGGGGATGTGGTACCCTATAAAGTTAGTGAAAATATCATCCAGTGGGAACAACATTGGGGAGTCATGATGAATCCTACGGAGTATGGGTGATGCAACTACTTGTTATATAGTATTCTTTGGTTAGCTTGGATGTAGGACCTTCTATGGTAAGAGGCATGATTCTTTCTTTTCATACCCTTTGTTGAATTTTTTTTGATACAAGAGAATCACATTATTTATTATCATATATTTTCCTCAATTATTTTGAATTAGTTTTTGAGATTTTAGAGGTTGTTATGTCCATTAATACAATGTTTGTAGTGCATTCATAGGGTATCAAGATTTTCATGTCATGTTCTCTAAAAATATTTCGATACCATTTCCATTGGGATATTTTTATTATAGAAATTACAGGTGTGATTTAGATTCTTGTTATGGATTTAAAATTTCTATACCAATATCATATCAACTACTATGATAGGATTGTTATCGTTCTAACACGAGAAGCCGAATATACATCCTTCATGGATAATCAGGTATTTAGGTTGGTCATGGAAGAAACATTTAGTGCATATTGGAATGTCACATAGATCAGATTGAAATCCTTGTTATGGAATATGGGAAAAAATTTCAAGATAATTTTCATCCAATAGTAGACTATTTTTAGAATATCATTCTTAAAGAATTCTCAGGCTTACCTCCCATGTGATAGATCAAATTCATGATTGACATGGTGTTGGAATTAGAACCTATTTCCATTCCACTTAATATCATGCCACCATATGAGAATCAATATTTGATTGTTCATTTAGGTGATCTTGAATCCAAAGGATTCAAACAGCCTCCTCCTCCACCATGGGGTTATCTCATATTTATTTTCTAAAAAGTCTAAAAACACCGTTCCATTTTGTGTGGATTACCAGATACTGAATGAGATGATTATCAAAAAATAGTTCAACCTTCCACAAATTCATGATATCTTTGATCATATGAGTGGTTCCAAGATATTTCCCACAATTTAATTGACATATGGGTACCATTATTTAATAGTGGGAACATCTAACATACCCCAATCTTGTTTTAGGATAATTTATACCATGTATGAGTTCATGGTGACAATATTTTCAATGAAAAACACAATAACATTATTCACTATATTCATAAAATGAATTTTCAATCAATATTTGGACCTGTTTGTGGTAGTTTTTTTTCAATGAAATAATATATTAAACCTAATTACATGATAATAATGACAAATAAAATGACATCATATTGAGTATACTGATCGAAAATTGTCTTTCAGAAAGATGTCTAATGAACATTTTGGAATGATCAATTGCACTACATAAGAAATTTTATCATAGAGGAATGAGTGGAATTGGATCTAGATAAAGTTCTAGCCATCAATTTATTGGTTGAAAACGAATAATGACTTTTATATTCATAGTTTTCTAGGATTAAAAAGATATTATTAGCATTTCATATTAGACTTCTCCCATTTGGGAGCATCAATGTTCTGTCTGAGAAAGAAAGGGGTAACATTTTTTGGTGAGATGACTTTGATGGAACATTATATGAGCTAATGATTAGGATGAATAAAAAAATTATACTCTGATTTCATTGTTTTGGAAATTATCATACTATGTACTATTATCCATTTGGAATCGGGATCAGATCTATTTTGGTACAAGATGATTGAGGGGTTGTAGGTGGATCCAAATAGATGATAACACATGAGAAGAATGATCCTACTCATGATCTAAAGGTAGGTAAAATAGTAAATATCTTCAGGTGTTTGGGACACTATATTTTGGGGAATAGGTTTGTGTTATACAAAAACCATAAGAGCCTCATGTACATATTCTCTTAGAGCGACCTGAACCTTTTGTAGATAAGATGTGTTGAGTATCTGTAGTCTTTTGGCATTGAGATGGATTATAAACTAAAAAAGGGAAACTTCATTAATAATGATTTCATATGGAAGACAAAAATTAAAGTGGTGAGGGATTATTATAATGATTGGTGATTTATGGTACTCTTTTCATACATACACCTTGATGTTTGGGAGTCCCATTGATGGGTAGCTCTGACTTCATCATCTCTATTACCTATTATTCTAGAATAGATCAATAAAGATAAGATATATGATCTAGTGGTCTTATATCTATGGTATAAATTATATGGTGGTAATACAACAGCATGATGGTATCTTGGTAGTGGTGATTTCTTCTTTATTTTGAGGGAGAGTATAGATTCCAATAAGTTTTCATGAGGAGTTGTTGAGCGAGTTTCATGTTTCTAAACAGGTAGTGCATCTAGGTCTGATAAATATAAATCATGTTCTCCAGGGACAATACTAGTATCTAGGAAGGAAGAATGGGATAACGAGCTTCATCGTGGGGTTTTTCACCAAATAGTAGGTGAAGGATGAGCGTTTGAGACCTACTAGGTTGTTTCACCCTCTAACCATTGTAGTGTCGGAATGAGATGTTGTCTTTAAATTTTTGAGATTTTATGAGATATATTTTTAGAATTAATTTAATATGTTTGATATGTTTCATTTAATGAAACACTGAAATTATTATTTTTATATGTTAAAATAGTATGTTTGGATTGGGTTATATGAAATATCAAGTTAATTTTGATCTTAACACAATATAAACATTATATTTCACTTAATTCTTCACCAAGGTGAGCTTGCGCTACACGCAACACCAACATGATGAAAATACACACATTTTCGAGTTTTATGGAATAATGATATACTATTAAAATTATTATAAATAAATATAATAATATATAACCTATCCATTAAATTTTATGATTATTAATTGGATTAAATAAAATACTAATTCATTGGTTACCTATCAATTATAAATAAAAAATATAATCCAAATTAATATAAGGGGAATGATTTTATAAAAGACTATTATATGTGAAAATGTGATTAATATTAACAACATAAATTAATTTTTATTAGTGAATGATATTAATAAAAATTTTATGTTATATATTCCATAAAATTATTTTAACATTCATTCAATTTTTTTAAAAGAAAAATATGATAATAGAGCCAATACTACACATAAAAACCTGTATTTTTATAAATGCAGTTTACCCCCTTTTAATGAAGAAACTATTATAAATATAAAATTTTTAACTTTTATAAATTTATATGGAAAAATAAACTAAATTTTTGAAATAGAAAAATAAAAATTTAGTTATAGTGATAAATTATATTTTAATTTGGCTTTAAAGTAATATTAAATAATTTTTTTTATCAATTAATACCATTTAGTTACTTGGAATCAATTTCATATATTAATTGAAACTAAAAGCATAACAAACATTTGAATGTTTTTACATTAAATACACGTATTATCATCCAGTCTGCAGGATAAATTTTAAATTAAATTATTCCATTTTCTGAATTGTAATTTGAAAAAATTGATTAAATATTGGGAATTAGAATAATTTATAATGTTCTATAAGGTAAACTTGGGTTTTTACCAAAAAATTATAGGGAATGTAATTTAAATCAATTACAATGATTAAAGAGAAATTAAACATACCAAGGGAATAATCCTTGAACCTATAGGGCCAAATTACATAGACACTTTTCAAACACACATTGGGTTTAAATTATTTGTACATTCTCATTAAATAATTATTTTTTGTTTTTATTGAATACTTCTAGGTAAAAACATGGGTACACCTAACTTGTTTTAAAAAATACTAAGCGAGTCATTTCCCTCCCCTATAAAAGGACACCACCTATACCTCTTCCTCACAAATCTGAAACCACATAGGTTCAGAAAATATATTCCAAATACACTTCTCAAAATCCCTAAATCCTCTTTAAAGCCTCCCATTGGGAATAAATAAATCCAAAAAATCCCTTTGGGGAAAACTAAAAGGAGTTACCCAAAGAAGATGTAACATCCTTGCTCAAGATCTATTATCTTATTCTCATCCTCCATCCCATGGTCTCTATTTATATGAGGATTATAAAAATATATATGATATATATATATATATATATATATATTTCTAAGGTGTAGATCTAAACATAAAAAATTCCATCTTATGGGTAACAATCATTATATTTATATGTACGATGAACTAATCCCTCACAAAAATATGATTGTTAGTTTATCTTTTAACAACTTTCATGGTTGGGAATTATAATGGAAATTGTTTATATATTATATATATGATACATATTATGTCTTATTTTTATGTAATTATTTTAAAACACATAACTTTATACTTTCCATTTTCGTTAAATAGTATAATTTAATTTCAGTTAGTGTGTACTACCACCCCCAAAGAAGTGTGATTCGTTCACACAATACATTCAATGAATTAAGGATGTTTTAGTGAAATTATATAATTTATATGACAACATAATTATACATTATCTATACTATATACCTATATACATATATTTAATTTTCAATCTTTCATTCAATATTACAATAAAATTGAATCAACATTCACGCGTACACACGACGTAATGTCTCTATGAATGGTGTATTCCATTTCATAATTATATACCATATAGATTATTATAAAACAAAAATAATAAATATACACAATATTAATATAGTGTTTTATATGTTTTTAATCATTATATGTGTATATGTACCACTTACAATAAAAAAGTATGATAGATGTGAATACAAAGTGAATATTACTAGAAGCATAACATTAACCTAAAATTGTTAATGAGAAGGTAACATAAAGCCAGAATCAAACCATATGTGCTATTTAATACAATATTATTATTCTGTAACAGATGTATAATAAACATTTTTTAATATATAGGAAGTTTTTATGAGTATGATGATAGAAAAGACACAGGGTAAACAAATTTTCTCTCACTTTTTATTTACGCGAGATACACACATTATTCACCTCCCATTCCTTTTTTATATTATTTAAACTACCCAGGGAAGTATTATAATATTATTTTAATTAAATTTATTGGTATTTACATATCCATTTGATTGTATTTTTTTAATTGGTTTTATGTTTCAAAAGATACCAAATCGTTAAAGTAATTTTGTCTCAATTTTCTATCTTTGAGACACATGCCATGTCATGAACCTATATTTTTTCCACGAGGTGTATATAATAAATTTGAAATATTATGTCATGAATCTCATTATTTTAATAATATTATAATATTTATTTAAGTTCATATTCTTAAATGGGGAGTGTGGTTTAATGTTACCCAGTGGTAATATCTTATTGAAATTATCTTATCACATTTCGAGATTGTTTATGATTATGCTTCTTTTGATGAAATATTAGTGTCCATATCTCAAGAAAACACATTAATTTTATTCTACTATGGTTATTCATGATATATTTATCTATTGGTACAATTTTTTCACTATTTGGTATGTAATTTATATAATAATAGGTTTTTAAGAAAGTTTACCTTTACCTTTATCTTTGTCCAGAAATCCGTGTTTCTTCAAAACCATCTTTTGTAAAAATAATTCCAATAATATTTAAATATTTTCTATTGAAATATAAATGAAATTTTTACCCATTTTTTTCTTTTAAACAAAATTATTATAATAGAATGAATATTCTTTTCATTTTTCAGTTGAGGTAGTTTTTAAAACATTTTACTATGAAAAAGTAATGTTCGACATTTATGGATTTACACACCATAATTCCATTGAAGCTTCCTTTAAAATTTTTCGAAGTTGTTTTTTAAATATATTTTTTCCTAATATTCTTGAAATTAATTGTTTTAAAGAGGTTTTCAAATAAAAAATCTTTCAAAAAGTTTTTATTTTTAAAAAGTGATAAAATTATTTCCAGGATTTCTTTATAAGATAAATTATTATTTTCATGAAAATAGTTTACAAAAGTTTTTATGTTTTGAAAATAATTTCACAAAAAAGAAAATATATATTCCGCAAGAATGTTTTTTAAATGCTACTCCAAAATGATTTTCAATCTATGATGACATCCATTGGTGTCAGTCATGCCGGGATATGATCTAGAGGATTCATTTATATTATTTTTATAAAGGGTTTATGTTCTAGTGGCATGATGTTTATGAAAACCCATTTCTGTTTCAAGGGTTATATGTTTATGAAAATTATTCCTCATCCATGGGTAATATGATTCTGAAACCCATTTCTCATCAATGGGTTATACCGTGATGAATGCATATTAAACCCTTTTCCTTCCACGTGTTATTAATAGGAGAAATTATTATGAAAATTATATATTATTAATGGGTTTTGATATGATTAAATGTTTATGATACCCATTTCATTACATGTGTTAGGATATGATTTCTATGAAAACCATCTCTTTTTATGGGTCATGGTATGATGTAAGTTTTATTATCTTGTGGCATATGTATATATGATTTTATTATGCGACGGGTCGAAAATATATCTCCCTACAATGAAATGGGTAATGATAAATGTTTTAATGAGATCAAGAGGACACATGAGAGGGAATACCAAGCCCAAAACAAGAAGGAATATTAATCCCAAAAACAAGAGGGGATCTTAACCCTAATACATGAGGGTATTCTAATCCTGAAACAACAGGGTATATGGGTAGACATCCCAAGCCTGAAACCAAAGGGTAAATATGAGGGCATCCCATGTTCAATGTAGGTACACATGTAATTATACCAAGCCTAAATTTATGTGAAGTTCTTGTCATGTTTCCTTGATATATTATTTTATATGTTTATATGTATTCTAAAATTTCATGTCTAATTCCTATGATATTATCATGCCTGTGTTTCCCTTGTGATTAATGTCTAATAAAATGCCAATCATTATGCTATGATTCATATTTATGATATTTTATAGGTAGGGTATCATATTTTAATATAAAAATCATGTTCTCATACCCTTATTCTGATGATATTAATATTATCATGACTTATTATACACTCCCTTTACTTATTTTATATGAAATGAGCATAATTTGTGTGAAATATTAATGTTTTAATACTAAGTATAATTTTTGAGCATTTTTAGAAGTGGTCCAATTGAGTCAGTTTACTATATTATTTATAACTCTAACCCTAATGGTTTAAAGTGTATGGTTATTGTTTTTTAGGATTCCTTTTTCAATTTCTCACATATCATTAGAAGAAATCATGGTCCAATTCGGCCATTTGAAGGCTCATATGGACCACACAAGAGGACCCAAAGAATTTGTGAAGACACTGGACCATCCATGATGATTGAGTTACTAGTCTCACTCCCGAAGCCCATATTTTCTGAAACTCCACCATGTGTTATTGATTATCCCAAAGCATCATGGGTAGAAATTTCAGGGCTCAACTATAAGAAAAAGGATCCCAAATGAAGCTTTGAAGTCCAGCCCACCATTTTGGATGGTAATTAAAATTAGTATTATATTAATGACATATCTCCTGATCTAGTCATCAAATCCAGGTGAACATTTGCATTATGAAATAGTAGATATAGGCGGCTGACATTTTTGAACAGAAAATTCAGATTTTAGGGAATCTTACTATTCCAAAATCCATTCACATTTTGGCCATCGAAAAATCATGTATTGAAATGGACAATTTAAATTTGTTTAATCAACCAGCCATAACTTTGGATCCTTAAGTCCAAATGACTCCACATTTTGAGAGAGGTTGGAAAAAATTATTATATTCAACTTTTAAGAAGAAGATATCTCAATATTAGGATGTCTGAATATCCAACATGGCGATGCAAGTGGAGGGACAAATTGAGAATGAAAACAGTCCACTTCCTTGGGCTATAAAAGCAACCCCCTCCACTCCATCAAAGGGTTGGAATTTTAGAAGAGGGGATAACCAATTGGCACGACCAAAGCCTTGAAAAATGCTTGGGAAGACCTGCCATAATCATGTTTTCTCTTGAGATACCTTTCCTCATCTCTTTTATTTCACTCGCTTTTGTGTTTTTCTTCATTTGTAATCTCGTAAGTGTTGTTTTTGTAATTCGATTTTAGTGAAAGTTTCTTCTTCATACGCTGTTTTAATCATCCACCCTATATTATTAAATATTAATTCTATTAAAATATTTGAAATAAAGTTGAAACCCCTTCCCTTATTTTTCTTCCTCATTCAATTGAAATTCTGTTCTTAATTCTCATTATCATTTGTGTGTGTGTTCGACACACCACTCTTTTCTTATCCCTTTCTTTTTCTTCTCTTATTAATTTATAATCATAATCACTATATCCAGATTACTAATTATTTAAATGTCTGAGTAAATCTACCATTTGGGTGGGTTATAATTGGGGTTGTTATGTAATTTAGTGCCTTTTCTCGATGAGTATTCTTTGAGTTAATATCGTGTATGTTGAACTTTATATGTCATGGTTTAATGACATGTTTTGTTTAATATGTGGATTCCAAGGATTATTGGATCCAAAAATACACTACCATAAACAAGTAATGGAAATGATTATAAACCTAAGTTACGTTATGTCTTGGAATAAAGCTTTAACACTTTGGAATTCTGATCAAAATCATCTTGTGAAGTGGGTATTAATTTAATGCAATATAGAGAAAATCTCAAGGATATCATAAGATTAAATCCCCAATAATGATCTCACCTCAATATTTATAAATTGTTTAAATCAAAAATCATCCATAAATTATTTCATAAGCTCTGAAAACCAAACCTCCAATCAAAATACAATTAACTAAAAAAACTCACTATAAAAAAAGTATCATCACCGAGGCTTGGACCCTAGTGTTTCTATACACATTAGCAGAGCACTGGAACATTGACCAATCAATAGGCGACAATCATCCATGTGTTTCAAATGTCACCATTTCAAGGGATGATTCTTTATGTAGTCATTAGTTTTTGGTTATTGTAAAAAAACCCAAAAAAAAACAATGTTTAAAAAAATTTAAAAAAAACACAAAGAAAAACTCGTATTCTAATAAAAATCATAAACGGATAACAAACAAAGAAAAACTCGTCCTCATTTTTCTTCCAACATCATTCTGAATGCCCCGTAGCCTCCCAAACAATCACTTGGATTTGTTCAACCCTGAAATTGAGCGAACTCTACGCCAACTTATGAGTAACATGAGGGATAATCAAATAATTCAAGAACCAGTCCTTGTCCAACAAATTGAATTAGATATGGCCAATCCTGGGGAACAAAAACTAAAGGAACTCACTGCCCCTGATATGAATTACCAACCTCTTGGTATTCAATATCCAAACATAGAGGCTGACTTTGAACTCAAATCAGGTTTGGTTCATCTTCTTCCTCATTTCCACGAGCTAGATGGTGAGGATCCACATCTCCACCTTAAAGAGTTACAAATAGTGTGCTCTACCATGAATCCTCAAGGGGTTTTTGAGGAACAAATCAAACCATGAGCATTCCATTTCTCCCCAGCTGACAGTGCCATGTCATGGCTTTAATAACTCCCTCCTGGTTCTATAACCACATGGAATGATATGAAGCGACTTTTCATAGAAAAATTATTTCTTGCTTCTCGTAATGCTTCTATACGAAAGGAAATAAGTGGTATTCTCCAATTCCCAAGTGAATCACTCAATGAGTACTGGAAGAGGTTCAAAAATCTTGTTGCAACCTGCCCACACCACAAAATCCATGACCAACTCTTGATTCAATACTTCTATGAGGGGTTATTGGATATGGAGAGAACACTCATTGATGACACAAGTGGCCGTGCTCTTGTTGATGAAACTCCTACAGTAGCAAGAGATCTCACAAATCACATGGTTTCAAACACACAAAAACTCAATACTCGAGCACATGCTCAATTCAAACAAATCCAAGATAATCAACCAATTGAGCTGAACAAGATGATCGAGAGGATGAGTGAACTTACAGGTCTTGTGCGACAACTAGATGTGGCTACCAAATCCCTAACCTCATCTTCTCCATAATCAATGTTTCTTGGACCAATCAAAAACTATGGAATCTACAACTCTCCATCTCATCCAACTGACACATGTCCACAACTTCAAGAGGTTCAATCCGATTCATCTAGACCAATAGAGCTCAATGCTGTATATTCTCAGCAGAACACAAACCCTCAACTATCTGGTCAGTTTGTTAGAAAATTCAACCAACCTCACTCTGAGCACTTCTCTTCTTCCTATAACCAAGGCCTTAAGTTTTGTAATCCCGTATCTCATCCCCCTCAATTCCCTCCTCAAAACCCAAACCAGTTTCAATATGGTCAAGGCATTGGTAACATCCAACAACCTTATCCTTTTATTCCTCAACCACAAAGAAACAATCCTTCTTTGGATTCCATTATCCTAGTGAGCCTTCCCAATTCCAAAACCAATACAATCATGTTTCCAAGAACCAAAATCTCGGTAATCCCAATACGGGACAAGCCTCTTCTTCCAAGAAACCATGGGAAAGTGCAGTGGAAGATCTTGCCTCCTTCACCTGTTCAAGCCTCAAGAACATTGAAACCCAAATTGGTTAACTTGCATCCCACCTTAGTCAGCAGCAACCGTCCAATTATTCCCAACTCCCAGCTCCACCATTACCCAACCCCAAGGGTAATGTATGTGAAATTTCACTTAGATCGGGAATGCAAATTTCTATGACTCAAGATAAGTCCTCCAACCTTCCTTTAAATGTTGACCTAAAAAATGAAAAGAAAATGAAACATGAAAAGGAACCTGAATCCATTCTCTCACCTCCTTCCATTCCACTTAGGAATCCAATTCCTTTCCATCAAGCTGTTTCTAAACCAAGGAAGTCCTTTGAACTTGATCTAGAAATGATCGACATGTTTAGACGTGTTGAAGTCAATATTCCCCTCTTAGATTCCATAAAAAAAATTCCTATGTATGCCAAGATTCTCAAGGAGTTGTGTACCCACAAGAGGCAACTTAAAACCTTCGAAAATGTTTCCACCCAGGAGTCTATTCCCATAAAGTGCAAGGATCCATGAACCTTTACAGTCCCATGCCAAATTGGATGTTCCAACTTTGATGATGCACTCATAGACCAAGGATCCTCAATTAATGTCATGTCCAAATCTATATTCTCCAACCTTGGTCTATGTCCCTTACATCCAATGGGTGTTTTCATTCAGTTAGCCAATAGAAGTATAGCCAGTCTGGAGGGAATAATTGAGGATGTCCTTGTCCGAGTCAATGATCTTATCTTCCTTGCTGATTTCTATGTCCTTGACATGGAAGGTGATATGAACTCTTCTCAGTCTCCCCTAATTCTAGGAAGAACATTCCTCATGACTACGAGAACCAAGATTGATGTATATTCAGGTATCTTATCCATGGAATTCAGTGACCAACTAGGCAAGTTCAAAATTTTCCAAGCCATGCGATACCCAACTGAGGATCACTCTACATTCTCAATCCATGCTTCTGAGGACACTTCTAAGAGTCAATCAAACCCCAATCCAACATGTTCTTCATGTTCTAATGACAAAAGATCCTGTGAAATCTTCACCATGATTAACAAATTCATAAATGGTGAAGTTGATGCGGAACTATCATTCATAGAATCCATCAATCTAGAGGAACTATAAAACTCTCTTGAATCCCACATCAACTCTGATCTCTACTGCTCCACCTTGGAATGTATTAAGGAGAATGAATCTGAAGCAACTGAAGTCCCTTCCTCCATTCCTGAGTTTTCTAACCCACAAATAAAAGATGAGACTGATATGAAACCTCTTCTTGAACACATGAATTATGAATTCCTTTTCCATGATCACTATTATACTATCATTGTCTCTTCTTCACTTACCGAATCTAAGGAGTCCAAACTTGTTCAGGTGTTAGAGGGAAAAAATCCCTAGGTTGGACCCGAGATGACATACCAGGAATCAACCCTGCTCTTTGCATGCATCACATCCATCTTGAGGAATCATCCAAACCAATTAGACAACCACAAAGAAGACCCAATCCACTCATCCTTTAGGTAGTTAGGGAAGAGATCACCAAGATTCTTCAAGCTGGTATTATCTACCCAATTTCTGATAGTGAATGGGTTAGTACAATTAAAGTTGTATCTTAGAAGGGTGGGATAACTGTTGTCACAAATGAATATGGATAGGTAGTCACAACTTGAGTGAAAAACAAATGGCGTGTGTGCATCGACTATAAAAAATTGAAAGTTGAAACAAGAAGAGATCACTACCCTCTTCCATTCCTTGATCAAATGCTGGAACGAATAGCTGGAAAGTCACACTATTGATTTATTGATGGATATATCGGCTACTTCTAAATCCCAATCGCACCTCAGGACCAAGAAAAGACTACTTTCACATGACCCTTTGGAACATATGCATATAGAAGAATGCCTTTTGGACTTTTCAATGCTATTTAAACATTCTAGTGGTGTATTATGAGTATATTTTCTAAATTCATTGAACACTACATGGAACTATTCATGGATGAGATCACCATTTATGGCGATTCATTTTAATCTTGTTTGAATTCACTCTCTCTAGTCATCCAAAAGTGTGTCAAGTGTAAACTTGTGTTAAATTTTGAAAAATGTCTCTTCATGGTTGCAAATGGGATTTTTCTAGGGCACATAGTTTCAAAAGATGGTATTGAAGTCGATCCTGCCAAAATTGAAGTGATCCAATCACTTCCACAACCCAAATCTGTTCGATACATCCGTTCATTTCTCGGTCATGCCGGTTTTTATCAGAGATTCAACCATAAATTCAGTAAAATTTCCCTCCCACTCAATCGGTTGCTCCAAAATGATGTCACATTCCATTTCGATGAAGTTTTCAAGATAGCCTTCATTGAACTCAAAAATGCTCTTACTTCTTCCCCAATAATCCAACCCCCAGATTGGTCCTTACCCTCTGAGTTGACGTGTGATGTTTTTGATAGAGCTGTTGGGTCTATTCTTGGTCAAAGAAGAGAAAAACATCCTCATATCATAAATTATGCCTCAAAAACATTGGATGAAACTCAATATCACTACACTATCACTGAAAAAAAACTTTTAGTAGTTGTTTTTGCCTTAGATAAATTCTGGCCCTATCTATTAGGTGCCAAAATCATCATCTTCACAGACCATTCTCCAAAAGTTCTTACCCATGAAAAGTTATTCCAAACCGAGGCTAATAAGATGGATCCTAATGCTCCAAGAGTTTGACCTTGAAATAAAACATAGACTAGGGAAATATTACCTTGTGGCTGATCACTTGAGTAGAATTTCTAATTCTTCTTATTCTAAAATCATCGATCCTGAATTCCCCATTGAGCACCTTTCATCTCTCACTCCAAAAATACCATGGTATTCCCCAATTGTAAATTACTTGGTTTCTGATGTTTTTCCTGAAATTTATTCAAAAGAACAGAAAATGAATTTGAAATGTTATTCAAAACACTATTTTTGGGAAGAAAATAAACTTTGTAAAACTGGGACAGACATGGAAATTAGGAGATGTGTTGATAAAGATGAAGATTCCTCTATCTTAGAATTCTTTCACTCAATGCCTAGTGGTGGACACTTTGGAACACAAAGGACCTCCTGAAAGGTCATAGACTCTAGATTCTTCTGGACTCACTCTTCAAGGACTCAAATGATTTCGGTCAATCATATCCCACTTGCCAAAATTTTGGTACAATTTCCAAGAGAAATAAAATGCCCCAAAGCCTTTAATTTTCTGTGAGATCCTCGATGTTTGGGGAATCGATTTCATGCGAACATTTCCCCCTTCCAATGGATTCTCATACATCCTTATTGTTGTTGATTATGACTCTAGGTGGGTCGAGTCCAAACTCAGTAGATCAAATGATTAGCATACTATAAGTGAGTTCTTAAAGACACACATCTTCCATAGATTTGGCAAGCCTCGTGCCTTGATAAGTGACTTAGGAACCCATTTTTGTAATAAAACCATGGAATCCCTTTTGGAAAAGAGTGGGGTTATACATAAAACTTAAACTGCATATCACCCCCAAACAAATGGCATGGATGAACTTTCTAATAGAGAAGTGAAAAGAGTGCTTGAGAGAATTGTAAAACCCACCAGAAAAGACTGGCCTGAAAGACTTGGTGAAACACTTTGGGCTTGTTGAACAGCCTATAAAACACCCATTGAGATGTCTCCTTTTAGGATAGTTTTTTCTAAATCATGTCATTTTCCAATTGAAATGAAACATAAGACATTTTGGGCAGTGAAAACATGTAATTTTGATCTTGAAAAATCTGTTGAAGAATGATTGTTGCAATTGGCTGAATTGGAGGAGCATCGACTTTATTCTTATAAGAATTCTAATCTCTACAAAGAAAAATCCAAGGAACTCTATGATAAACACATCATGAAAAAGGTATTTCACGAAGTTGAAAAGGTAATGCTCTTAAATTCTAGATGTTGGCTTCACCAAGGTAAGCTTCATTTTCATTGGGAAAGTCCTTTTTTATTACCAATGTTTACCCATTTGGTGCAGCGCAAGTCCAAGACCCCTCTTCCAAAAGTTCATTCACAGCTAATGGACATAGGTTAAAGAATCACCAGGAAATGACACACAATCCTGGGTCATCATCGACTTCCAATGGATCCCCAACTTCTCCAGTCGACCAACCACTAGATGGAGATGGAGACCCGCCAAATCCAAACCAAGGGGCACCTCTTTCCATTTAACTCTCTCTATCTCTTCCTGTATCTACCTCTTTCTTCTTCTTCCTCTCTCTTTCATATTTTAGCACAATATTTATCAGAACCATTCTTTTTCCCTTTCTCTTTTTTGTGGGTGTATCTTTATAAAAAACAAAAATAAAAACCTATAAAACTAAAAAAGAACAATCACTTAAAAAATAAAAAAAAATAAAGATTCATGCTTACTCACCATCGAGTTTTGAAATTTTGTCCAACCATTTTGGGGAGTTAACAGAAATTTTTTCATCTCAATTGTTTTTATTTTCATCATGACTTTCGATAAAGAATTTTGTGTCAAAATTAACCAATTTTGAATGCTCAATTTTTGATTTAGACAATGATTTTCCCAAACCGTGAGGAACAAAATTTACATTCAATCCAAGGCCACCTATGGCCATCTTTTAAAAATGTGTGTTTTCATCCCCATTTGAAAGTCTTCAGTTTTTGGACTTTCGAAATGAATTTCCTACCTTAGTGTGCATTAAAATGATAGAGGCATTTTTTGAACCACATGAGAATCACAATAGCCAAATAGCCTCCCATTTCCTTTATATTAATCCTCCTTTTGAAATCCCCTTCGATCCTATGAAAACCTTTACTTTGATAGCAACATTATAATCCCCATACCGTTTCCCACCTAATATCAACATGGATTTTCAATGCATAATTTTTTGAAATTTAAGTGTGGGGGGATGGATTTCATTGTTTGGGTACCCTATTATTGATATTCAATGAGTTATCTTCTATTATAGGGAATGAATCAATTTCAGTGTGGGGGAGAGGTTGTCATTCAGTGTGTTTTAAGGAATGTAATGTACTTCCATTTATGTAATTTTGTAAATGTTATTGAAAAGTGTTAAAAAAAGATGAAAAAAATCACAAAAAAATTGAAAAATGGGTTGTGTCTTGGGTAGGTGAAAAATCACTCTTCCTCAACCTTTGATCTTGTTATGAATATTACAATTAGTGTCAGGAGGAGATCAAAAATGGGTTGGGATACGAGTGTGAAAATCTGTTTTATGGTCAACATTTGAAAAAACAAAGAAAAACAAGAAAAGAAAAAAAGAACACTTGCATTACAATCTTATTGGGAGAAGTTTTGTGTTTTGTAAATATTCCATCTTCTCATTACCTTCATATTTTATTCCCATATTGTGTCTTTCTTCACAAAATCATTCCCTTGTAAATACGTGTTTTGATTTTCTTCCATGTTTTATTTCAAAAAAATGTGCATTTCTTTTTCTATGTTGGTGTTTAACCCTCTTCTTTAATTTCATGGACATTATATTCCTACCATCCCATAGCCACAGAAAAACCCTTTAAAAATACCTCTTCATTATTGTTTACTTTGGATAGGTATTGGAAGCTGAGAGCTCTTTCAAACTCTATGATTTTCAATTTTGGTTGGTGAAAGAGTGAACCTCCACAAATGAATTTTTTCTTCTTGAGAGGTGTAAGTTTTGAGTGTCCACATTTTCCATTTCTAAATTTGAGCACGAAAAATTGAATTAGTTTTGGAACATTGTTTCTCTAACAACTTGGGGTGGAATCCAAAATGGGTGAGTGAAATAGTCTAAACCTCCCCTGATTAAAGAAATCAAAATTTTAATATTTGTTGGTGAGTGAAAATGATTTTTTCATGTTTTTATATTTGTTTCACATTAGGACATTCACAAAACTATGTGTGGGGGAGTTTATGTTATTAATATTTTCATGACTTAGTATATACTCCATTAATTTATTTTATATTAAATGTGCATAATTTTTTTGAAATATTAATGTTTTAATACTATGTATAATTTTTGAGCATTTTTAGAAGTAGTACAATTGAGTCAATTTACTATTTTATTTGTAAATCTCACCCTAATAATTCAAAGTGTGTGGTTATTATTTCGTAGTATTCCTTATTAAATTTCTCACATATCATTAGAATAAATCATGGGCCAATTTGGCTATTTGAAGGCTCATATGGACCACACAAGATGACCCAAAGGATTTGTGATGAAACTGGACCATCCATGATGATTGAGTTACTGGTCTCACTCCCAAATCACATATTTTTTGGAACTCCTCCATGTGTTCTTGAGTATTCAAAAAATCATGGGTAAAAATTTCAGGGCCCAACTCTAAGTAAAATGGCCCAAATGAAGCTTTGAATTCCAGCCCACCATTCTGGACGAGAATTAAAATTAGTATTGTATTATTGAAATATCTCATGATATATTCATCAAATCAAGATGAAAATTTTCAGTGTGAAAGAGGATATTTAGGCGGCCAACTTTGTTGCAGAAATAATTTGGATTTGAAGGCATATTACTATTCCAAAATCTATTCACAATTTGGCCATTGAAAAATCATCGATTGAAGTGGAAAGTTTAAATTTGTTTAATCAAACGACCATAACATTGGCTCCTTACGTCCAAGTGACTCCAAATATTGAGTGAGGTCGGCCAAAATTATTATCTTCAACTTTAAATAATGAGATATCCCAAGATTCGGCTGTCTGAATATCCAACATGGCGATGCAATTGGAGGGACATATTAGGAATGAAAACAGTCCACTTCCTTGGGATATAAATGCATCACCATCTTCTCCTTCAAAGGGTTGGAATTTCAGAAGAGAGTATCATCAATTGGCACGATCGAAGCCTTTCGAAATGCTTGGGAGGACCTGCCATAATCAAGTTTTCACTTGAGATATCTCTCCTCCTCTATTTGATTTCACTCGCTTTTGTGTTTTTCTTCATTTGTAATATTGTATGTGTTGTTTTTGTTATTTTGTTTTAGTGAAATTTTCTTCTTCATATTATATTTTATTCGTCCACCCTCTATTATTAAATATTAATGATCTTAAAATATTTTAAATAATTTTGAAACCCCTTCCCTTATTTTTCTTCCTCATTCAATCGAAATTCTGTTCTTAATTCTCATTATCATTTTTGTGTGTGTTCGACACACCACTCTTTTCTTATCCCTTTCTTTTCCTTCTTTTATTAATTTATCATCATAATCATTATAAACAGATTACTAATAATTTAAATGGATGAGTAAATGTACCATTGGGGTGAGTTATTGTAACACCTGAGACTTTTATGAGAAATATTTTGTTTTTATGTTATATAAATCATCAATGTAATCTTTCACTACACACAACACTAGCTTGGCTTTCTTTACACGCAACCGCGACCTTCCTCGATAGCTTGCATCGTACGCAATACCGAGTTTCACTAAACAACGATATGCTTTTAAAATATTATTAAAACTAGCCGTTATGAATAGTAATACCCACTTTTTAAAATTTTATAAATTTTATTTTTCAAAATGGAGTTCAGTTTTGGATTCAGAATAATGAAATTAGCCTAGGGTGAAATTTTTGTATTTTTCTGAAAACTTTCAATTTTTGATGAATAGTGAAAACACTGGGTTACTATTTAAAAACCAACTTTTTATTTAAATAATTATTTATTTTAATTAAATTTATTTTAGGTCAAAATTGATACATAATACCTATATAAGTTCAATGCAATTCATCGGAGTCATTTTATAATAATTTTAGATATATAAAAATTTTAGTGAACTTTTCACCGTCTTTTACCCACCTCTTAGGAGAATTTGAAATTTTAAATAAAACATAATTTTACCGCTTTTCTGAATGGAATTTTAAAAATCCGAGAGACACGGTTGATATCAGTAAGTAAAATGTGGTTCAATGAGATAAAAATAATTTTTGGAGAATAGTAACTTTTTACTTTTTTTTACCACGGTTAAAAGTAAATAGGGTAATTAAGGGTAAAAATGATATTATTATTACCCTAAAACATGTCCTAATTCTACTGTATAAGTGTAATTCAACCAAAAACAACCTTAGGAATAAAATACGACCATTTAGGCCCACTTGGATTAGATTAGGACATTTATTATAATTTTATTTAAAGAATGGTTAAAATAGTTAAAATCAAAGATTAATAAGTAAATCATTTTTTATATGGGGTTATTCATAAGATAAATTCTACTATAAATATTCCATATAAAGCTAATAATATTTCCTACATAATGGTATTTTATTTGTAATTTATTGAATTTAAATAATTTAATTTATTTATGACACAATGATTTTGCATTAATTATCTTATTAAATAAATATTGACATAATTGATGTTATAAATACCCAAATAAATGTAATTTGAGACTTTTTATGAATTCCAATAATTTTCAATGTTAATAAGTCATTTTAGTGTTGATTTAATTTACTTTTTCGAACTAATCATTCTGTTATGATTTTCACAGAAATCAATTACCAAATAGTGTCAAAATTGACGTAAAATAGTTTTTAAAAAAAATATTATATTATTAATTGTTATTATATTCCTAAAAATCTAAGGTTCAGAAAATATACTTATATCATGATAGGTGTATCATTAATGGACCACTTGGGGGTCACTTGGATGTATATGGTATGTTTATTAACTATATAATATAAAAATACAAAGTGACATGGTAAATGTCAATCTAATTAACTAAGAGTTAAAACTAAAAGATAAGGTTAATATAATGACCTAAACTTGTATAAATTATATTTGATGAGAGTCTTTCGAGCCATCCCCACCTTATCTTCTAAATAAATCAATTTGGAGCTATTAAAAACCGAATATGACTTTATAATAAAACAATATTTTTAGTTTTTCCAAAGGTGCCCCTCTCCTCCCTTATAAAATGCACCTCCTCCATCTCTTCCTCACACCACATTGAGCCTTCAAGCTCATCCAAACCCTACCAAATTCTCTTCTCCACTTCCCTAGAAACATCATAGAGGTCCTGGTATTCTTCAAAGACCAATTTTAGTGCCCTAAGAGGAGGTCTCAAAGATGCGCTTCAAAGAAGAGGTAATGTCCGTTACTGATTCATTCAACTTTATTTCTTCTTCCAATACTTCTTATTTAGTTGTTTCATTATGAAGTAATAACATCAGTAGAACTCATATAATTATATGTTATTATAAGTATGAAACAACCCTATTTCACTATCTATCCATCCTACGGAAAACGAAATCACCGCGCGTGCATACGTACGGAATACCGTCTCCATGCCGTGGTGTAATCTATTTTCCACCTCCACCTGACTTGTATGGGTATAATGGTTTAAATAATAACTATATATGATTATTATAAAGTTATATTGATTATTAAATATTATACATACACTCCATTACAATTTCACGATCATGGGAACAATATCATCGCTCGTGCGTACGTACGGAATACCGTCTCTACAATGTGATTTGACTCGTTCTACAAGATCTTTATTTCATAATGATTATATAAATGAATTTAATGAATTAATATGATATATATTACACTAATACCATTCAAGAAATGAGGTATCTATAACCTAAAAAATAAGAAAAAGAATTTATTCGACAAAACACGCATAAGAACAAAAAGTAATAAACACCCAAATACCAAGTAGTAATGAAATATTACTAATAAGAAGCTAAGAATATGGCCATATATGATATCATAAAAATAATTATGATTCTGGAATAAGTAAATAACATTATTTAAATCATTATACAGGAGTTTCAGACACTTGTGAAGCAAATCGGACCTAAGGTAAGAGAAAATCTCATAATCTCATTTTTATCCGAGATTGTTTATACATCAAAATTTACTGGGGAATATTATCATCCACATCCATGTTTCCTCAATATGTAATATTATTTCCATCCACATAAAATTTTTTAAATCCAATTTTACCCTTCGGTGAGTTTTTAGTAAAAGATATGAAAGGAATCTTTTGTCGTTTTTCGTACGAGGTACTTTTTGACTTTTCCGGCCAAAGTATGGGAAGAATGTTTTTTTAACTTATATGGAATGAATTGATTTTTAAAACATTATTTCCAAGAAGATTCCTTTAGAAGTTTTCAAGTTTATTTTTAATCAACTTATTTTAGTTTAAAATTATATGACATGTTAAGAAAGGAAAATGTTTTTGAAGTAGAAAGGATATTATCCTCAAGAATGGAGTTCAAGGGTGTTATCAAAATTATTTTCCATCTAAGATAATATTGTGTTCTGCTTCTATCCCTATTATTACATTGATCTGATTATGTTGTGATGGAATTATTTTTATGAATTCCTTTGTCTTGTATGAATTGTTTTATGATGTCACGATGTTTAAGAATCCCATTTTTATTTCATGGGTTATGAAATGATGTATGATTTATGATTTTGTGGCACACATAAGAATGGTATCATTATGATATGGGTGGGACCTATATCTCCCTCCAATGCATTGGGTAAGGATTTATATCTCATGATATAGACATGGATGGAATGACAGGTTAATCCGGTTCAGTTAAACAGGACTGAAACGAGGAGTGAACTCGGTTCAGAAATGGATGTTATCCGCTAAGATAATCTCGGATATGAGTCTTGACTACTAAGAAATGATTATCTATAATTATGTGTGTATGCCAAAAAGTTTCATGTTTTATGTTATGATTATTGGGATTAAATTTCACTACTATGATTTATCCCATGTTATGAAATTATGATCTCTTTTGCAGGTTAATATTTCTAAATGTTTTGTTCTTATGAATATGATGTGATTGATTTTTCTTTTGTTTACCCTTACTGAGCATTTCAGCTCACCCTTTCGTATGTTTTCATTCCCCAGGTCAGGAAGAAGGTTATTAAGTAGGATATGCCAAAAGTGACTCTAGATATGATGAAATAAATGGGAGGCAAAGTAGATGCTTTATGAACCAGTTGTTTATGCTTCCCAGTTTCTAAAGACTCTATACCTATACGGTCCTTTCCTGGTTTTGTTATATGTTGTAATAAGTGTGCTCCAATTCTGAAGTAATAACAATGTATGAAAAGTATGGGTCATTATAGTTGGTATGAGAGGAAAGGTATAGTCATCCTTTGGAAACTAGGATGTGAAAGCCTTATTAAGAACCATAAGGATAAGTCTAAGCGTAGAACACAATCTCAGTGTTTTAGAAATGGCCATGAATAACCTATGATAAGACCTTAAGTGTGAAATGTTATTCTTGATTATGTGGTTTTCCTATTATAATTAGTATTTCTCACACTATTCTTATTGGTTTTAGTCAATGGCTGGAACCCGAAGGAACCGTGTTAATGCGGAATTTGACGGGCAATGCAATGATTTCCCCCCTTAGCAACCAAATGTTATGGGAGATGGAATGCAAAATATTGTAACCATGCTCACACAACTTTCTCAAGCTATGAATCATGCAGGACTTCAAAACAAGAAAAGGAAAGAGCAACATTCTATTGAATCCTTCATGAGGCAGCGTCCACCTTCATTCAGCGGGTCTACTGATCCATTAGTTACTGAATAATGGATTAGTACTACTGAAAAGTTATTTTCAGTTCTTCAATGTTCTGAACATGATAAAGTCATCTTAGCAGTGTATCGTTTGGAAGGATATTCTAATCAATGGTGGAATCTTATTAAGAATATGGGGAAAAGGGATGAAATTGAGTCCATGGAATGGGACGAGTTCACGAACTTATTTTTCAATAAGTACTTCCCTCGTATTCTACGAAAAAAGATTGAGAAAGAGTTTCATGAACTAAATAAATAGGATGATGAATCTGTTGGTACCAATGAAGCAAATTTTACAAGACTTGCAAGGTACGCTTCTGGTATTTTTATCCAACCTGAGAGTAATATTGATCGATTCTTTAGTGGCTTAAAACCAAGTCTTTGTAGGGACTTAGCCCTAAGGGACTTCAATAGCTACGAGGAAATTTTTCGATGTGCTCTCAAAGTTGATATGGAGATTAGAGTAACCCATCAGTCATATGGGTTTGATAAGAAGAGGAAAATGGAATTCAAAGGAAAATCTAAAGATCACACTAACAAGAAGATGAGCTTTCCCTTCTGCTCAAAGTGTGGAAAGAAACATGGGGGGAGTTGTCTTAAAGGTACAAGTAAATGTTTCAAATGTAGAAAGGAAGGTCATCGGTCATTTTAATGCCGAAATGATGGGAGAAATATGTCTAATGATGCAAACAAAGGAAGGGATACATAGAATGAACCTACTACACTTCAATGTTTCAAGTGCAAGGAGATGGGGAATTATGCCAATCAATGCCCAAATCCAAGGGTTTATGATGATGGTCGACGTCAACAAACTTTTAAGGCTAAAGATAAAGGAAAGTCACATGCAATTTCTATCAGCGATGTGGAGTATGATAACGATGTGGTAAAAGGTACACTTACCATCCACTCTAAAGTAGAAAATGTTTTATTTGATTCTGGATCCACCAACTCATTAATTTCTGAAGAATTTTCTAAGGGTATCGTCGTATTACCTCAACAATTAGATGTTGAGTTAGCCGTGACAACCCCTAATGGCACAATAGTCGCATCAAAGGTTTATAATTCTTCTCCGATTGAAGTTTGTGGGAAAGTGATTCCTGCAAATCTTGTGATCGTTCCTATAGTAGAATTTGATGTGATTCCTGTCATGGATTGGATTTCTCTATATGGAGATCATATCAATTTCCAAATAAGGGAAGTCACATTTCATATTCCAGATCAATCTATGATCATCTATCGATGCAAGGATGAAAATAACCTTCAATGGAAATTTCTTCCATCTTATGGGTCTTGATTCCACTAAATAAGGGTTATTTATCTCAAATGTTTGGTGAGAAAATCATGATTAAGAATATTCCCATTGTACGGAAGTTTGATGATGTCTTTCTGGAGGAATTTTCTGGTCTTCCAAAAAATCGTAAAGTTGAGTTTTCAATAGAACTTGTACCGGGTGCTTTGCCTATTTCAAAGACACCTTATAGAATGGCCCCAATTGAGTTGCGGGAATTAAAGAAGAAACTCCAAGAGAATATTGATAAGGGATTAATACACCCTAGTGCATCTCCTTGGGGAGTACCTGTTCTGTTTGTTAAGTAGAAAGATGGATCAATGAGACCCTGCATTGATTATCGAGAACTTAACAAGATCACTATCAAGAAAAAATATCCTCTCCGGCACATTGATGACTTATTGGACCAACTATATGGAGCTCAATACTTTTCCATGATTGATCTTAATTTAGGGTATCATCAATTAAGGGTAAAAAGGGAGGATATACCAAAGACAGCTTTCCGTACAAGGTATGGACACTATGAATTTATAGTGATTCCATTTGGTCTTAATAATGCCCCTGCTATCTTCATGGATCTAATGAATAGAGTGTTTAGAGACTATCTTGATCAATTTGTGGTCATCTTTATAGAAGATATTCTTGTCTATTCAAAGAGCATGGAAGAACATGAAGATCACTTGAGAATTATTTTGAAGACCCTGAGAAAGGAGAAGATATATTCCAAATTTACCAAGTGTGAATTTTGGCTTCAAAAAGTTGCATTTTTGGGTCACATAATCTAAAAAGAGGGGATATCTGTGGATCCAGCAAAAACAGAAGTTATCGAAAGATGGTTGAGACCAACAAAAGTAACTTAGATCCGAAGTTGTCTTGGTTTTGATGGATATTATCGATGTTTTGTGAAAGAGTTTTTACGATTATCTAATCCACTCACCACGTTGACTCGGAAATGAGTTAAGTTTTTTTGGACAGAGGAATGTGAATAGAATTTCAAGGAGTTGAAAAGAAGGTTATCCAGTTCACCTGTACTCACACTGCCTTGTAGTGGAGAATGTTTTGTGATCTATAGTGATGCATCCAAGAAGGGGTTGGGGTGTGTTCTTATGCAAAATGATAAGGTGATAGCTTATGCCTCATGATAGTTGAAAATCCATGAGCAAAATTACCCAACTCATGATTTGGTGTTAGCTGCGGTAATCTTTGCATTAAAGATTTGGAGGCATTATATTTATGGAGAATGGTGTGATATTTATACTATCCATAAAAGTTTAAAGTATATTTTCACACAAAAGGAGCTGAATATGCTCCAAAGATGATGGTTGGAACTGATTAAGGATTATGACTGCTCAATTCATTACCACCCTGGGAAAGAAAACAAGGTGGTATATGTATTAAGTCGACAAGACCATTCTACTGTATCCAAAATGAGGATCACAAAAGATCCAATATTTATGGATTTACAAAGGATGGATCTTGGAATTATAATGGAAGGGGGAAAATCGTATCTTTCTCAAATGAATATTCAACCATCTATACATGTGAAGATTAAGGATGCACAGAAAGAAGATGTAGAGTTACAAAAGAAGGTGAGAAATATTCCTGAATTCAACCTTGATTGTGATGGGATAATAATGTTCAGGAATCGGGTTTGTGTACCTCCCATCCTAGAATTAAAGGAGCTGCTGGATGAGGTTCATAGTTCTTTATTCTCTATTCATCTTGGAAGCATGAAGATGTATAGGGACCTGAAAGAGTACTTTTGGTGGGATGGGATGAAGAGAGATGTTGCTGAATATGTCTCTCGATGCTTGGTTTGTCAGCAAGATAAAGCTGAGAGATAAAAGTCTAAGAAAATGTTACAACCATTACCCATACCCGAATGGAAATGGGAAAACATCACTATGGACTTTGTCACAGGACTTTCTAAAACATCCAAAGGCAATAATGCTATCTGGGTCATAGTTGATCGTCTTAAAAAGTCTACACACTTAATTCCTATTAGAGAGGATTTCTCTCTAGATCAGCTTGCCAAGATATATATAAAGCAAGTGGTAAGATTTCATGGAGTACCACTTTCTATTATATCTGATCGGGATCCGAGATTTACCTCGATGTTCTGGCGAAGTCTTCAGCATACTCTAGATACAGAGTTGAGTTTCAACACTGCTTATCATCCTCAGACAGAAGGTCAGTCTAAGAGAATAATTCAAACTCTAGAAGATATGTTAAGAGCTTGCTCTATGGATTTAAAAGGTGGTTGGGATCAACACCTTCCTTTGGTGGAATTTTCTTATAATAATAGCTTTCACTCTAGTATTCAGATGGATCCTTATGAAGCTCTCTATGGAATGAAATGCAGGTCTCCAACTTGCTGGGATGAAGTTGGGGAAAGAAAGCTATTAGGACTTGATCTTGTTGATGAGATGGCAGAAAAGGTCAGATCTATTCAACAACACATAAGAGTAGCTCAGAGTCGACAGAAAAGTTATGCTGACAACCGAAGAAAATACCTAGAGTTTGAAGTGGGTGAGAAAGTGTTCTTACGAATATCTCCCTGGAAGAGGGTCATGAGATTTGGAAAGAAGGGAAAGTTGAGCCCTAGATATATCGGTCCTTTCGAATTACTGGATCATGTTGGAAAGGTAGCTTACCGATTGGAGCTTCCACCGAATCTCTCTCATGTTAAAGATGTGTTCCATGTATCTCTCTTGAGAAAGTACATACCTGATCCTTCAAATGTACTCAGCTCAGAAGTTGTACTGCTGGACAAAGATCTTTCTTATGAAGAACAACCGATTGAGATTCTGAATCGTTGTGAAAAAGTTCTACAGAACATGACCACTCGCTTGGTGAAAGTTTTATGGAGGAACCACCAACTATAAGAAGCTACATGGGAGCTTGAGGATATGATGAGGGAGAGGTATCCTCATCTTTTTGTTACAAAGTGACGAATTTGGAGGGCGAAATTCATTTTAAGGGGGATAGAATGTAACACCCGGGACTTTTATGAGAAATATTCTGTTTTTAGGTTATATAAATCATCAAAGAAATCTTTCACTACACACAACACTAGATTGGCTTTATTTACACGCAACTGTGGCCTTCCTCGATAGCTTGCGTCGTACGCAATACCGAGTTTCACTAAACAACGATATGCTATTAAAATATTATTAAAACTAGCCGTTATGAATAGTAATGCCCACTTTTTGAAATTTTGAAAATTTTATTTTTCAAAATGGACTTCATTTTTGGATTTGGAATAATGAAATTAGCCTAGGGTGAATTTTTTGTATTTTTCTGAAAACTTTCCATTTTTGATGAATAGTGAAAACACTGGGTTACTATTTAAAAACTGAATTTTTATTTAAATAATTATTTATTTTAATTAAATTTATTTTAGGTCAAAATATATACATAATACCTATATACGTTCAATGCAATTCATTGGAGTAATTTTATAATAATTTTAGATATATAAAAATTTTATTGAACTTTTCACCGTCTTTTACCCACCTCCTAGGAGAATTTGAAAATTTACATAAAACTTAATTTTACAGCTTTTGTGAATGGAATTTTAAAAATCTGAGAGACATGGTTGATGTCAGTAAGTAAAATGTGGTTCAATGAGATAAAAATAATATTTGGTGAATAGTAACTTTTTACTTTTTTTAGCACGGTTAAAAGTAAATAGGGTAATTAAGGGTAAAAATGTTATTATTATTACCCTAACACATGTCCTAATTATTTTTTATAAGTTTAATTCGGCGACAATCAACCTTAGGAATAAAATATAACCATTTAGACCCACTTGGATAAGATTAGGACATTTATTATTAATTTATTTAAAGAAGAGTTAAAATAGTTAAAATTAATGTTTAATAAGTGAATCATTTTTAATATGGTGTAATACATAAGATAAATTCGACTATAAATATTCCATATAAAGATAAAAATATTTCCTACATAATGGTATTTTACTTGTAATTTTTAGACTATAAATAATTTAATTTATTTATGACACAATGAAGATGCAATAATTATCTTATTAAAGAAATATTGACATAATTGATGTTATAAATACCCAAATAAATTTATTTTGAGACATTTTATGAATTAAAATAATTTTAATTGTTAATATGACATGTTAGTGTTGATTTCATTAACGTTTTTCGAACTAATCATTCTGTTATGATTTTCACAAAAATCAATTACCAAATAGTGTCAAAATTGACATAAAATAGAATTTAAAACAAATATTATATTAGTAATTGTTATTATATTCCTAAAAATCCATGGTTCGGCCAAGATACTTATATCATGATATGTGTATCAGTAATGGACCACTTGGGGTCACTTGGATGTATATGGTATGTTTATTAACTATATAATATAAAAATACAAAGTGACATGGTAAATGTCAATCTAATTAACTAAGAGTTAAAACTAAAAGATAAGGTTAATATAATGACCTAAATTTGTCTAAATTATATTTGATGAGAGTATTTTGACCCATCCCCACCTTAGCTTCTAATGAAATCAATTTTGGGCAATTAAAAACCAAATATGACTTTATAATAAAATAATATTTTTTGTTTTTCCAAAGGTGCCCCTCTCCTCCCTTATAAAAGGGCACCTCATCTTTCTCTTCCTCACACCACTTTGAACCTTCAATCTCGGCCAACCCCTGAAAAATTCTCTTCTACACTTTCCTAGAAACATCCTTGAGGTCCTGGTCTTCTTCAAAGACCAATTTTAGTGCCCTAAGTGGAGGTCTCAAAGAGGCGCTTCAAAGAAGAGGTAATGTCCATTACTGATTCATTCAACTTTATTTCTTCTTCCACTTCTTATTATTTAGTTGTTTCATTATGAAGTAATAACATCAGTATCAGTCATATACCGATATGTTGTTATAAGTATGAAACAATCCTATTTCACCATCTATCCATCCTATGAAAAATGAAATCACCGCGCGTGCGTACGTACAGAATACCGTCTCCACGCCATGGTGTAATCTATTTTCCACCACCACCTTACATGGATGGGTATAATGGTGTAAATAATAACTATATATGATTATTGTAAAGTGATATTGATTCTGAAATAGTATACATACACTCCATTACAATTTCACGATCATGGGAACAATATCAGCGCTCATGCGTACGTACGGAATACCGTCTCCACGACGTGATGCGACTCGTTCTACATGATCTTCATTGCATAATGATTATATAAATGAATTGAATGAATTAATATGATATATATTACACTAATACCATTCTGGAAACGAGGTATCTATAACCTAAAAATAAGAATATGAATTTATTCGACAAAACACGCATAAGAACAAAAAGTAATAAACACCTGAATAACAAGTAGTAATGAAATATTACTAATAAGAAGATAATAATATGACTATATATGATATAATAAAAATAAGTATGATTCTGGAATAAGTCAATAACATTATTTAAATCATTATACAGGAGGTTCGGACACTTACGAAGCAAATCGGACTTAAGGTAAGGGAAAATCTCACAATCTCATTTTTATCTGAGATTGTTTATACTTCAGAATTTACTGGGGAATATTATCATCCACATCTATGTTTCCTCAATATGTAATATTATTTCCATCCACATACAATTGTTTAAATCCAATTTTACCCTTTGGTGAGTTTTTAGTAAAAGATATGAAAGGAATATTTTTTCATTTTTCGTACGAGGTACTTTTTGACTTTTCCGGCCAAAGTATGGGAAGAATGTTTTTTAACTTATAAGGCATGAATGGATTTTTAAAACATTATTTCCAAGAATCTTCCTTTACAAGTTTTCAAGTTTATTTTTATTCAACTTCATTTAGATTAAAATTATATGACATGTTAAGAAAGGAAATGTTTTTGAAGTAGAAATGATATTTTCCTCAAGAATGGAGTTCAAGTGTTTTATCAAAATTATTTTCCATCTAAGATAATATAGGGTTCTGTTTCTATCCCTATTATTAAATTGATTTGATTATGTTGTGATGGAATTATTTTTATGAATTTGTTTGTCTTATATGAATTGTTTTATGATTTCATGATGTTTAAGAATCCCATTTTTATTATATGGGATATGAAATGATGTATAATTTATGATTTTGTGGAACACATAAGAATGGTATCATTATGAGATGGGTGGGACCTATTTCTACCTCTAATTCATTGGGTAAAGATTTATATCTCATGAGATATACATGGATGGAACGGCAGGTTAATCTGGTTCAGCGAAATAGGACTGAAACGAGGAGTGAACTCGGTTCAGAAATAGACTTTGTCCGCTAAGATAGTCTTGGCTATCAGTCTTGAATACTAAGAAATGATTATCTATGATTATGTGTGTATTCCACAAAGTTTCATGTTTTATGTTATTATTATTAGGATTACATTTCACAACTATGATTTATCCCATGTTATGAAATTATGATCTCTTTAGTAAGTTAAGATTGCCAAAAGTTATGTTCTTATGAATATAATGTGATTGAGACTTCTTTTGTTTACCCTTACTGAGAATTTGAGCTCACCCTTTTGTATGTTTTCTTTCCCCAGGTCAGGAAGAAGGTTATTAAGTAGGATATACCAAAAGGGACTCTAGATATGATGAAATAAATGGGAGGCAAAGTAGATGCTTTATGAACCAGTTTTTTATGTTTCCCAGTTTCTAAAGACTCTATACCTATACGGTCCTTTCCTGGTTTTGTTATATGTTGAAATAAGTATGATTCAATTCTGAAGTAATAACAATTTATGAAAAGTATGGGTCATTATAGTTATAATTTGGGGATATTAAGTGATTGAGAGCCTTTGCTCGATGAGTATTCTTTGAGTTAATATCATATATGTTGAACTTTATATGTCACAGATTAATGACATGTTTTGTTTAATATGGGGATTCCAAGGATTATTGGAAGCAAAAATACACTACCATAAACAATTAATGGGAATTATTAGAAACCTATGTTAAGTTATGACTTGGATTAAATATTTAACACTTGGGAATTCCGATTAAAATCATCTTGTGAAGCGAGTATTAATTTAATGAAATATAAAGCAAAGCTCAAGGATATCATAATCTTAAATCCAAAATAATGAAATTCCCCCAATCTTTATCAATTTTTTAAATCAAACATCATCCATAAATTATTTCATAAGATCTGAAAACAATCCCCCACTCAAAATACAATTAACTAAAAACAACTGACTATAAAAAAAAAAGTATCATTGCCGAGGATTCGACCCGAGTGTTTCTATACATATTAGTAGAGCATCAGATCCTTGACCGGTTGATAGGAAAAAATCGGCCATGAATTTCATATGCTCATGTCCATTTTAACATATCTCCATTTATTACACATATTTTCTTTTGAGCTCGCCCATTTTAATATTTCCTTCCCCTGTATATAAAGATATGCATTATAAATGGTGTGTCTAAGAAGGGTGATAGTTATAATGATCCAAATGGTATATAATTTTTTTTCACTAATGTATTTTCATTTATGATTCCATGCACCCAAAGGAGAAAAAATAATACAGTCTATGGATGTCTTTTTGTGCAATGTTTTAAGTATTCCTAAAAAATGTGGTAATTTCTTTTTATGTCATGATGATATCATTATATTTGGTACCAATGGAATAGTTTAGTAATCCTTTGGAAACTAGAATGAGTAATAATTAGTGATATCCCTTTGAATAATTATAATAATACTTTTAAGGATTATTGTAATGATAAGTATAAGGATGATTTTTCATTTAGGAAAAAGTCATAGAATTTTTCTGAAGGATTGAGTGAGTGGTTTTCTATCAATAAATCTCTTATCTATAATACAAATAGATATAGTTTTTGTAAATAGGTATATAAGAGTAAAAAATTGATAAGAAATTCTAAACCTAACTCAACATAACCTGATATGTGGTAATGAGCCATATTATGCACCTGGTTTGAGACACATGAGGGATATTCATTGAAAATTCACAAACTCTTCCCAAACCATCTTAAAATAAGTAAATGGATATTGGATATGAATAGTCTAGGATAATCTTGAGATGTAATAGTTTTAAAAAGATATCATAATTTAGGCATAATATAAGTGGTTTTCATGATTATATGATTCCTCTCTATGACAATCATTTCTTACTCCATTCTTCCTAGTTTTAGACAACAGTCGAACAAGGAGGAACTGGATTAACATTGAATGTGATATAAAATCTTTTGATGAGAAGTCAACTGGGATTAGCACTAGGTTAAAGGATGTTTTGGTAATTAGTAATAACATTTCAAGGCACATGATACATAATTTTCACCTTAACTAACACTTGGACTCACTGAAGAAGAGAATGATGGATTTCACTAAGAGTTCGGGAAATTGAGACCATGGAGGAATGGAGACTTTATTTACATTGTTTAAATAATGTTGAAAGGATCACCAAAGTGAATTTTTTATTGGAACAGTAAGGTGTTTTGACTATGGAAAAGAATGACACAAAGTAATTATCTCAAAATGAAAAATGAAGTGGTTGGTTAACGAAATTGATGGGAAAATTGGCCTCCCTAGGACATCATCAAATGTAAAATTCAATAAGTATGCAACAAATGGTTATTGTGAATATCAAATTCATAGTTGGAAATATCCCTAAGATAATAATCATGTTTTTTCAATTAATGGTTATATTGCTGATGATTATGTGACTATACCTGAAATGTGAAAGAAAATGATGTGTTAAATAATTGGATGACGTAACCTTATTATGGATTATATTTGATGTGAAAAAATTGATGTTTTATGTATTTGGATTAATAAACTTATGCTATATTATTGATGAAATAAATAAGTATTGTTTTATTTATTTATTTCACTTGGTATTTACATATTTATTTTGAATGTTTTTGATATACTGATAATGTGGTTTATTTACAATGTGATATTTTGAATAACGAAATATAACCCATAATATATTCATTGATTTAAGATAATGTTTTTTGGATAAAGACATGTGGTATATGAATAAGAAAATTATGTGGTACAAATTACATTGGAAATAATTATGGACTTGTTTACATGTGTTTTAATCTATCATGGATAAAGATTACAACATTTTTGGATTAAAATAAAGATCTAGTATACCTTTGAATTAGGGAACATGCGTGTTTTTAATAAGGATTTACATTAAATCAGGTCATCACTGTGTCTTAGGAGAATACATGATGTGTATATTCCCATGTTTGGATTGTAATGACCAATAGATACTCTGGGATATATGGGGGATCAATGTTAAGCTAATTTCATGAACATCTTTCTAATGTTTGGGATTTTCATATTTCAGAAGGGTTATAATGTTAACCATTCATGAAAAGTATAATTTAAACATCAGATGATATATTTATGTATTTAGACAGTATTTGAATCCTTGGATAAATTTTTATTTTGTGATTAACCATATTTCAAGGATGTACATAATATTTTTGAAATTATATTAGTTGTTTTTTAGAAAAGGACAATTGTATTTTTGGCCTCATCTAATCATGTCTGGAAGGGCTATGGGTCTTGAACCCATGATCGAAGGATGATAAGGGTATCATTTCTACCATTGGCCTATGTGATGTCCTCATTAATGGGTAATTTTTTTAATGAATAAATATTATTGATGAATTAGAAGGGATACTTTATATATTTACAGATTAATGTTTTAACCATATTCATTTTTAAGAATATTAAGTTAAAAATAGTTATACTATTCCTTCATTTATGGGCATTAAGATCATCTAAAATTGTATTTAAGTACTTCAGACATGGATGTTAATTAATGTACATCCATTTCCTAAAGTAATGAACGAATAAGAAATTGATAATATAAATACTATAAAATAAAATATTGTATATTAAAATATATCAATTAGTTATATTTCCTAATATTCATGGTCAATAAAAAAATTACTCAATTATGGGAAAATGATAAAAAAGTTTTGTAATTCCGTAACTTTTGTTGAACCAATGGCTGTCAAAATCATCACATATTTATTACATTGAGTCCATCATGTTTTCATTGATCATTAATTTTTTTTGTGATTTATGATCTCAATCACCCCCTATGAATAATTTTATTCCACATCTATGTTTTCATTTTTCACATATGTTTTCCAATATGGAAACCGAGTAGTATGTCTATTTGGGTGATATTTATGTCTCTAAATATCCCTTTTTAAAGGGAGTTATAATATTTATTTTTACAATGTGGTTTTATATGAAAGGAAATATTATGTGTTAATCCTTTAATAACCAAGGTGAATTTATAAGGAGAAATTCATTTTAAGGGGGGTGGTAATTTAAGACCCGAAGATTCTTGTGTAATAATATTTTAAAGTTAATTTAATATTTATGATATTTCATTTCACAGAACTCTGTAAGTATTTTTTACATATTGATGAACTATATTTTCCTTTCATTATATACAATTCAATGATAATCATGTGCTATACAAAATATAAATTTTATCTTTCTCTACATGCTACACCAATGTGAGATTGTGCAATACGCAATAGCAACTTGGTTCACGATACATGCATTTACGAGTCATATCGAACAATAATATGCTTATAAAAATATTATTATTTATATAATTAGATATAACCAAGACATTAAATTAAATAATATATATATATATATGAATAAATAACTTATCAACTCACTGGTTACCTATTAATAATAAATTAATATAGAAACCAAGTTAATATAAAGAGAACGATTTCATAAAGAATTGTTTTTATGTGAAAAAGGTGACTTATCATAATAAGTTAAATTAATTACTATTAGGGAATAATATTAATTAAATTTTAATGTTATATACTCTATAAAATAGATATAAAAAATTCCAACAAATTCTATAAATATATGATGATAACTAACTGAATATTACACATAAAAACATAAATTTTTATCAAAGCATCTTTAAAGCATTTTAATATAAAGCATATGTTAATTAAAAATTTTATAAATTTTATAAATTTTATATTGAAAAATATAATTCATTTTTAAATAGAATGATAAAAGTTAGGAAATGGTGAATTTTTGTTATTTTAATGTGATTTATAATTTTTAGTGAATAATGAAAAATAATGAATTTTAATTCAAACTACTTTTCATCTAATTTATTAATAGTGTAAAATTATATTTTTATTTGGTTTTAAAGTAAAATTTTATTAATTATTTATCAGTTAAATTAATTTAGGTCTCTATAATAAATTTCTCTTTGAAATAGAATATAAAAACAAAACATACCTTTGAACGTTTTTAACTTTAAAACCCTCCATTATCATCCTATCTACGAGATTAATTTTAAATTAATTTCTTCACTTATGAAATTAGAATTTTAATAAATGGAATCTATACTTTGAATAATAATAATTTTTGATTTATAATATGGTGAAATTAATTTTCCACGTAAAATATTATTGAATGTAATTAAAATTATTGATAATGATTAACGTGTAATTAAATTTAAAAAACGAATAACACTTAAAAATCCAGGCCAAAATAATCTATAAATAATTCTGAAACCCACTGGATATTAAATATTCGTCCAAGGAACATCCATTATTGAGTTTCTTGGGTTTTATGACAATTTTTGGTAAAACAGTTGCTACACCTACCTTATTTTCCAAAATACCAAGTGAGTCTGGTTCCTCCCATATAAAGGAGACCAAATACACCACTTATCACACCACTCAAACCACTTAGTTTCGGCCAATATCATCCAAATACAATTCAAAAAAACCATACCTTATTCCTTGAAGCCTAGATTTGTGAAAAAATCAATCCATGTTACCCCTTTGTAAAAATAAAAATGGAGTTACCTAAAGAAGAGTTAACATCCTCCCTTAAGCTCCTTTATCTTATTTTCATTCTCCATCCACTAAAGTATCCTTATTCGATGATTATAGAAAAAATATTGTATAATAAATATAATAATATTTTTTATGATGTTTTTTCAACCAAAATATACACACACTTCCACCTAATGTGTAACAAATATATTGTTTATGTGTACAACAAACTATCACATCACGAAACGATGATTGTTAATTTTCCCTTTACCACCATTCATGGAGTGGAATTATGATGGATGAGATTTTTATATATTATATATATGTTACATATTATTTATTTAATATTCTTTAATTCATTTTCAACACATGTCTTTATTCTTTCCATTTTTTGTAAATAAGACAATTTAGTTTGACGAAGTGTTGACTGCCATCCCCTCAATACGACGAGATTCCTTCACACACTACATGGAATGTATTAAGTATTTTTCTAGTGAAAATATATGATATATATGACACAATAATTACATTATAATAATATTACATTAATATATACATATATTTCATTTTCATTCTTTCTTTCAATACGGAAATAAAATAGAAACAATGTTCTTGCGTACATACGACCTACCATCTCCATTAACGACGTATTCCATTTCATAATAATATATTATATATATTATTATTATAATAATATAATTAATATTAATTATATTTATATCCTGTTTTACATTAATGAAATCATTACATATGAATAAGGACCAAAGATATAACAAATTAAGACACATGTGAAAAACAAAGTGAATATTACCCGAATCATATCCTTAAGATGAAAATTTTAACAAGATGGTAATATAAAGTCATAATCAAACACTATGTGGTATAATATATAAAAATATTGTTATTTTATTTATTTATAAAAAATTATATATTATTAAGGTTTTTGTACAATTACGAGGAAATTCAAGTCCCAAGGTAAATGAATTTCATCTCACTTTTAATTTCTGTGTGATACATGATTTATCCACCTCCAATTTATTTTTTGTGATGTGAATACTTAGTGTGGATGTATTATATAATACCTATTATAATATTTAATGGTATTTACATATCATTTTTATGATCTTTCTTTCTTAGGGTTTATGTGTGAAAAGGTAAAAATTTGACCTAATAATTTTGTCTCAATTTTCCTTTTTTGAGACACAATCCATGTCTTGCACCTATTTTTTTGCATGATAATTATATAAAACCATATAAATTATTTATCATGAATATAAATCTTTTAATTATATTTTATGACCTATTTAATTATATTTTATTAAATGGGGATCATGGTTTAATCTTACCAAGTGGTAAGAGTTTACTGAAACAATCTCACTGTGTTTTGAGATAATTTAGGATTTTCCTTACATTTATGAAATAATATGATCCATATATCATGAAAAAACTATAATTTTATTTTCATCCATTTATTCATGACATATTCATTTATTTTTACCTTTCTTATCAATCATTGTTACATAAGTTTGTTAATAATGTGTTTTTAAGAGAGCATGACATTACCTCTCTCTTTTCTAAGAACATTGTGTTTCCTCAAATCCATTATTCTTAAAATGTTTAACCAGTATTATACTATTTACCAATTATATTTAAAATATATTTTATCATAGTTTTATATTTAAAAAAATTTAATAAATAATCCTCTCTTCGTTTTCCTGTCAAGGAACTTTTATAAACATTTTATGGTGCAAAAGGAATGTCTGGCATATAAGGATTTACCCAATGTTAGTCCCTTAAATAATCCTATACATGATTAAAAAGTATTTTATTTTAATAAGTTTTTTCCTAATAATATATAAATTCTTTTTTGAAAATATATTTTCAATTAAAAATTCTTTCCAATAGTTTTTTTAATGTTTTTAAAATGTTTCCATGATTTATTTTTATATTTTTATGGTAATTTTCATGAAATAGTTTTCAAAAGGAATATTTTTTTAAAAACAATGTTATAAATAAAAAGATATATTTTACTCAAGAATATTTTTATAAGATACATTGAAATTATTTTCCATATAAGAATGAATCCGTTAATGTTACTCATAACATTCTAAAAATGATGGAAAGGATTCATTCATATTCGTTCTTAAAATGGCTTATTTATTGATGGCATGATGTCTATGGAAACCCATTTCTCCTTCATGAGTAATGATTTTACGATACTTTTTCCACTTCCATGGGTTATATGCCTACAAAACCCATTCCTCATTAATGTTTTATACCATGATTAATGCATATGAAACCTACTTCCTTTAATTGGTTATTCATGGATAAAATGTTTATAAAATTTATATATTTCCATATGTTATTATATGATTAATTTTTTATGATACCCATTTCATTTAATCGGTTATGATATACTGTTTACAAAAACCATCTTTTTTATGGGTCATGGTATGATGAAAGTTGTATTATCTTTTTAAACATTTGTGTATGATTTTATCATGTGACGAGTGAGACCTAAATCTTCCTTTAATTAATCAGGTAAGGTTAAATTTTCTATGACCTTAGATGGGTACATGAGAGGGAATTTTAGGATGGAAACAAGATGGAGTCTTAATCCAAAAAAATGAGGAAATCGTAAGCCCAAAATAAGTGGGCAACTTCTGGCCGAAACAAGAGGGAATATTAATCCCCAAATAAGAGGGTTCATAGGAGGACATCCAAATCCTTAAACAAGAGGGTAAACATGAGGGAATACCAAGAACAATGTTAGTACATATGTTATTATCCCAATCCTAACATGTTGTGAGGGTCTTGGTAGGTATATTTGATATATAGTTATTTATGTTTATGTGCATGCCCAAATTTTTTTCCATATTAGTATGATATGATTATGATTTTGTTTTCTTTATGAATCATGCCTTATGACCTATCGATATTTATTCCAATATTAATTGTTTTGATCATCGATATATAGGGTATGGTCTTCTAATGTAATGATCACATTCTCAAACCCTTGTGATCATGTTTATTCTTATATATCTCCCTTGTTTACCCTTACCAATCATATGAGATCACCCCATTTAATGTTTTCTTTTCTAGAATACAAAGATATCTATTATGTATGATGTGTCTAAGCAGGGTGTTATTTAAGAAGAACCTAGTATGAGATTATGTGGATCAGTGATGTATAATCATTTATGTTTCCATGTTTCCAGATCTACTAATCTAATACTATCTAAGGTTATCTATTTGTGCAATTGTTTATGTATTCTTAAAAAATTATGTATTGCCTATCTACATTAAGAATGGTTATTTATAACATCACTATGTATTTCTTGAGTATATTTCCTAGGAAACCCCACAATAATGATGTAGTACAGGTGATGATAGATCAAATGATGACGGAAGACCACTTTATAACTATTATGGAGACCTTCATAATAAATGATTTAAGTTGTCTCAATGTATGGGGGATAATTCAATTATTCTATATAACAAAGAGAATCATTTCTGACTAAGATCTTTATTTCACGTCATGGTTATTGAAGGGCCACTATAAGGATCTTAGATCATGAATTCTTATGAGTACACCCAATGATCCTAAAAATGATGTTCAATATGAGTTAATGATTTAAATTATATGGCGAGCCTCTGTCATGGATTTTGGTGGTTATTAGGAGAATTATTTTCCACACATTCATTTCACCTACAATAATAACTTTTTTGAATCAATCCAAATGAATATTTTTCAAGGAATTTTATTGAATAACTATTTTTCCTCTATGTTGGTTAGAGTATTGTAATTAAACACTCATTAGACCTAGTCTCATGTTGGATAAATCTGAGTAGCTTCAGATAATCAGAAAGTGGTTTGTTACCCCACAGATCTGGTTAAAATAATAAGATGAACATCATATATAACCTATAGATATTGAATTGTTTCATCAAGTTTTCCTAAAGGTTTCACTGGGGATGGTGAAATTATGTATTAAGAAAAATTGGAATTTATCACCCATGATTGTTGTCCCATTCGATATAGTGGAACGGGTCAGTTTAGTTGGAAATTGTTTATCCCTTCAATAGTTCTACAATTCCATACATTACATGTTTCACATATCACAACTTTAGAGATGTCATCCAGAACATTCTCATGTGATAGATATTTAAGACATCGAATTTAATATTGATGAATCTTTTGAGGATCATCTAATTCTTATTGTGGACTGAGGATAGAAATAACTATAGGGTATGACCATACCTCATGTCTTTGTTTAGTGGATGAATGGACATGTGAAATAGGTCACCTAGGAGAGGGAGCATAATGTACTAACAATGTGGTCTTAATTTTTCTTGGATACCCCATGGTGATACCTAGAGTTACCCGGGGATGATCTCATATATGGTTGGGAGGTTGTAATATCCAGTATTTTCCATGGGTTTCCTACATTTAGGATAATTTGTAAACACATTTTAAACCTATTTTTTCTTGTATTGTAAAATCATGGTATCTCCTATAGGAAAATAAATGAGAGTAGTGAAGAATTTTATTGTTTCAGATGATTTTTTCCAATGGATATTCGGGTTTCACCACAAAACTGGTGGATATAGTGTGGAGCTTACAGTTGTGGATTAGGATCCTAGGTGGGGGAAAATACAAGCTACTTCCAATTTTGGAATACCTACATCATGGATGATTATTGTGTCATGGAACCATAATTGGTATATGAGCATTATGACATGTAGATGGTTATATAATCATTACTGTCTCAAGGTTGGATTTTTTCTGTTATTTAAAATCCAATTCCCATGTGGTATGGGTGAAGGATCCAACACAACTCTTATATTGGTTGGGGAATAGTTGCAGTATGGTGTCCTTGACCATAGCCTGGTCAACCTCTGAGTAAAGAGGATCTGTTCCATGGACCCTATCAATGATCTTGGATGTCTTTTGACTCAGGGGGGATGAAACATGGTTCCTTAGACTATGACCTAGTATACCCTTGTTCAATAGGTTTATGTCCAATCTAATAGGTTTCATGATGGTAATATGTTTAGTAGTCTATCTATAAATCCCCCCAAGGAAATATGAAACCCTTTTCATTTTATCTTATCTTCTCACCTAATAGTCAACCAATGTCCTTTTTGATATCTTTTTTCACTCCTCTTCATTGGATTATACCCCCACCTACTTGGGAGAAATCCTTGGTGTCTTACCTGTATAATTTTAATAAAAGGGAGAGGAACTAATTGATATCTTGGACATATGTAGTTTTACAATATTTTCTTCATCATTGAGCTATGTGGGAAAGAAAAATTCCCTATTTTCCTATTTTATTTACTGTATAATGTGAAATATATATTATCATTCATGAATTTTATTCATAATACCTAAATAATTAGTTATCTTATGTTCAATTAGTCACACATGAATAGACCTCCCATTGGACCATTCTCGGTCCATTCATTTTAGAACTGAGAGATTTTCCACCATATAGTTTTACCATCTTTTAATCATAGTTGAGAACATGGATGAGTGATGGATTAATGTTATGATATTCATAACATATGAAATTGGGGTGAATGATGAAGATAGAATAACATCTACTAAGATTAGGTAACATGAATATTATTAACTATAGGGGTTTATATGATAAATAGAATGAGAGTACTTTTAAATATTAAGATAATTGTTATCTTGACCATATAAGGTATAAATGGAAAAACCAAATGGTAAATTGAGGAATCTTGTTTGATAGATTATGAGGACATGTGTTATGTGTTGTACTTAGTTATGATATAATTATTATAGGGATTGGCTGGATTATGATACAATTAATATATGTCTTGGCGTGGTTATTATGTAGTGATTATTGGGATTGGCCTAGTTATACTGTAATAGTTATAGGGGTTTACCAAGTTATTCTATAAATCTTATAGGGATTTACCCTAATACGATACAATAAGTATAGTGATTCCCCCAATTCTCTAATGATGATTTGTTGTTATGTACTGATTGGGTTATGGTTATATTTGGAATGGTCCCTCTACATGATCATATATATCCATCAATTGGATTGTAGTAAGTTTGGATAACCCTATGTTTCAATACGAAGCTCAAGGGTTAGTTGAAAGTTTTATGTCCAGTATTAATTAAATTAATTAACCCCATATTTATCACTTAACTTCATTCAATATATATATATATATTATACTATATTAGTTTGGAAATGGTGTTTTTTATCTAATAAGTAGTAATGACACCCTGGACAAGCCGTTGTTTGGTAACCAGATAGATTTCATGGATGCGGGTTTAGAGAAGGGAAATGAACCATGCTATTTATTAATTCATTTATGATGGGTTATATCATAGGGATGGGACTGACATGGGGATTTACACTGGGGACATAGTGTTTTTATTTGAGTATTCTTATTCATTTAATTTTTTTAATTTCGACAAATCATTTTGTTACATTTCATCCTATCATAATTGGATATTATTATTATTGAGAGGTTGGAGTTGTTATTTATTTTTCTACAGATGCATTCCATTAATGATATGTTTCCATTGTTTCATCTATTATGTTAATAATTTTGTTTACTAATATATCATAGAAGTTATAGTCTCCCCACTCTTTCCCTTACACCCTTAGTTATATTCTGTAACCTCTACTATTTGGGGAGTTGCACCTGAGGTCACATAGCTAACCAAAACTTAGTCATAAGAGGGAGTAAAATTATGGGGGATATTACAGATTATTTACAAAATTTTATGATTTATAGTTATTTTATCGATTTATATAACTCATATATGGGTGAATGGTATCTAAAGTATCACTCCCTAGGACCTCACTTCTATTCACCGACCTCTGGTTTATGGGGAGGTTTGCTTTAGATCTTATCACTAACCAGTCTAGTTAATATTTATAGATTCAGCTAGGTCCTCAATTGACAACCATGTTATTGATTTGATATTTCCATTCCCATCTAAGGGACTATGATATCTACTTATATTTACATGGATGTAAAAATTCCTTTATTGACTTATTCTGAATGAAATTTGATTTTTTTATTATTTCAGATAAATATCCCATCCAAGACAAAAAGGAAGTATAATGGGGGTCTAATGTGATGGAGTCCAAGTTCATCCCCTTGAAAAAAATCCTTCATTCAGTGTAAGGGAAACCAAACTGGTGACAATAATCAGAGATTCCCCTGCCCATCCACCTCGAGAAAGAGTGTCTTCTAGAGAATTCGAATCAATTGAAATATGGTGTGAAAATACACCATTATTGGTATATATTGAACAAAATCTAATTATCTAGATCATATACCGTAGAGGGACACATTTCCCTTGAAGAGTACATAGAAAAACCTCATATTTTGACTCAACATAAGTAATATGCAGATCATACCTCTTGCGTAACCCGATTCCAATGTGTAGTGCTCTCACATCTGTACTCAAGGAGTTACCCCGACCATAAAAAAACCAAAGTCAATGAGAACCAACCCTCTTGAAACACTAAGTAATCCTCCCTCTCTCATATGACCATTCATGAAAGAGCCATCCATGTTAAGTTTTTACTATTTGGAGGAAGGAACCATCTTACATAACAACAAATATATGTTATAACAAAATTCATGAATAAATAAAATTTCATGAATTATGATATTAATTAATAATAATATCATGTATAAGGACCAACACACGTCTTAAAATAGGAATATTTAATGACACATATATTTTGTGTAATTCATCTAGGGGTTTGGTTCTTATAACCTCCTCTCTTTTAGATTACCAAGGAAAAAAATTATGTGAATAAGTATTCATGTCTTATGAGAAACTAATATTTAATAGCCTATATGAAATATGTATAACCAGATGGACACAAGGTCATATAGAATGTATTTATGATTTACATCAGAGAACATCAAGGATCTCATCATAGTGAGGAACTCCTATGTCCTTCGATATGAAGGACAGTCCAAAGATATTACCACTTTATTGTAATGTAGAACAACACACATAATGTGATATGAACGTTATTAATTTTAATGACTATGAATATAAAAGTAATAAAATAGAAAAATTAGTTGGTTCAAGGGAAAAAATCCAACATGTTTATCATTTACCTTGATATATTTTCTTTGATTGATTTATTTTAGGTTTTTGGTGAAAATATATATAATCAATATTTTAGTTTGATATAAGAATTAGGGATTTTATAGGAATTAAAATGTGGTGAGTTGGGAGTGAACCAAACCATTTTTCATATATCTTCAGTGTTGTTACTACACATTTGGAGTTAGATGTGCACTAATAGAGAACCAAGCCTCATATACATAATATAAAATTATTGTTGATAGAAATATCCAATAAACACAACCCAAGGATCCACATGCCTTGTTTCTTTGGGAGAAATGGTTTATAAAATCCCAGTATGAATCTATAATACAACATAATTATTTCAAAATCCATAATGTTCAACCAAATACCTTTGATATTATAAAAATAAATAGGATAACTTGGAGAAAACATAAACAAAAAGGGAGAGCTATAAATCCTAGTGAAGGAATACAAATGTAAAATACACATAACATATGATTCAAATGTCATAACATGATATCATAAAATAAAAAACCACATGAATAATCATATGAAATATTGATATATATAATATAGAATAATAAGAACACGAATTCATATGAATGCGGGAACTTCATATTATTAATTCATAGATCATTACTGAGACATAATAACATTGTATATGATGTCCCGTAATAGAGTAGGTTTACTCTGAAATAAAATTTAGGACCTATAAAGAGTTATCAACAATACCTAATGAATTAGAGTGAAATTTTAGTGAATATTAAAAAAAATATAAACATGAATATGTGTGCCATTTATGGGAATCAAACATAAGGAAAAAGAATATGAAATACTAACTGAATTTAATGGGTTACATAATCCTGGAACAAAGCATAATAAGTTGAAATCTCATAAATATTCCAAAGTACATAAGGTATTTTATATTTTTTAATAGTATATTTTAATCAATAATAAAATCTATAAAAATATAATGTTAATTTGAAAATTTTTTAAGAAATATGGAAGAAAATTGTGTATATAAAAGCATCATTAAAATAGTTTTTTAATGAATCGGTAAAATAATTTGGAATATGTTATGAATATAGAATTTTACTAGCGAAGTAAACACATTTCATATCAAATTTTTTATTGACACGATTCCTCCAACTTCACACCATTTAAGAAAAAAGGAAACTTTGGGATGAGAATACATAAACTACTAAGTATATTAAAAGGAAACAATGAAATTAGAAGGAATAACATACAAATCACAGTTATATCAAAAATTATGTGTCCCTAGTTTTAAATATAGATTATCCATGGTATCATTCTTATTAGGTTATCAAACCAAAAAATATAATCATGTCCATCCTAATAGTTTATAAAGATATTGTGAATTTAATACAACATATCCTCTAGGAGTGTTAGACCAGGCGTGCAATAAGGCCTCATTATCATGCACCTAGTAATGGTCGAGTTGATACCCAATGATCCCATCAAGAGTTATTAAACATAGGAATATTTATTCCAGATCCACATCCACATATAGAATCTAGGAAAGTATTCATTTCTTGAAAACCTATTATTCTATAAATTAAAAAAATTCGTCATATTATTCTATATATATACATATCCCTATGATTTTTAGTCATGTATTATTTTTCTAATACCCAATAATAACATGACTTTCTATGAAACTATCTACAGATACCAAATCCTCTTAGACAAATTATTATATGTGTTTTAACAATAATATACAATAAACACAACCCAATGATATAGAGGCCTAGTGTTTTTGGGATAATAGGTTCGTAAATCATCAATACAAATAGAAATTACAAAATCATTATTTTAAACTCTATAATTTTCTCATATATCCGATGGAGAATCTAAAACAATATAAGAAAATATATGGAATACATCAAAATGGGTGGGCTATAGAGACAAGTAATGGAATAAAAATTATAACGAAGAAAAGTATAGGATTCCAATGGAATAAAATGATATCATAAAATAAAAGGCTAATGAATAATCATATATAATAATGACATAATGAAGATGAAAAAAACATCATGAAATCATAGTAATGTGGAAATATAATAATACATAACATTATATGCATAATTTAAGGCTCACTACTAAGACATCATAACATAATGGGTAGAGTCCCATAATGGATTAGGTTTACTCCATAATCCCATTAGAACCATCTCATGAGATATAATCATTAATAGATGAATTATAATTATATCAAATTTCACCCATTATAACATATAAATGAATATAAGTTCCACATAAGTGAATTAATCATTATTCATACGTATAAGAGACACCCATTGAATATAATGTTGTAAATAATATTTCCTCAAAGAATAATAAAAGAATATTCCCTAAAGATTAAAATGAGACGGAAGAATTATATATTTTTTTTATGATTATATTTGAATCAATAATAATGGGTCCCAAATATATAGTTTATTTTATATAAGATCAATATAAATGGTAGAAATTTAGGATGCAAAATAGTCCTTCAAAATGATGTTGTATGAAATTAGTAACAGACATTAAAAGAATAGAAGAATAAGGTTTTGTACATGAAACCAGAGATATACTAAAATGGTTAACCATAAAATATTTATTATATTTTGAAATAATTAAAGGGTAAAATAATTTCAAAGAGTGTTATATGGATGGATTAATGGACAGAAATGGACCCTTTAATCACCTCATATTTCGATGAATGTTTTGATAAACGAACACAAGGAATGTATAACCCTGAAAAAGAAAGACATAATAATATATATACATATTTAAGGAAAATATATAAAGAATTTATAAAATTAAATAATTTTAAATAGATATATAAGTTGAGTTTGGGAGAAAAAGTAATAACTTAAGGAAAATAGGATGGTTCAGAGAGTTCACTTACACGTGGTTTGAATTCATTCTACACATTCAATTAATATCCAACATAATGATATTAGATTAATAATAAACTTTATTAAGAACCTAATCTATCTATATTTGATTTATTAGGATGATTTTTTGTTATTTTTGAGTCATTTAATTATGAAACCATCTATATATTCACTATCTGATGGTCATTAGTTTCATGGTACCAAGGTAATATTAATTAGAAGGTAATTATTTGAGTTCCTATGGAGTTGTTCCGTAAATATTTATGTGTAATGGTATTGAGTTAATTTATATAAATAAAATTAAAAGGTTATTAACATCCCATTGTATTCTGAAATAATCACGATTTATATATTACGAGTTTTATTGTTATATAGTTAGTTCATTTAGGCAGGTTTTTTTATAATAGTTACATTTATTCATTTTTTAAAATCATATGTATTAAACCATTTGTTAATAATAAGGGAAAAAAACTAATTATTCTTTGTGTAAACCATGAACATTTAATTTATTTATCCAAGAGGATGTGGTGGAAAATTGATGTCTTCACTCATGGGGGTGGTGGACCAAACATCATAAAAACAATGTTTTTATTTTAGAATATATTGATGGGAAGTTCAAAAATAGATATTTTACCATAATAATAAAATAATAATATTTTTATTGGAACATATATTACTCTGTTAATATAGAAGTGATTAATATGTGGCAGGTAGAAGGAAAAAAATAATTCAAGGTGGTTCTGTTTAGATTTTACCTATTCATTTGGGTGTATCCCCTTAGGATATCACATAAGGATCATTGGAATGGTATTTAAGTAAGAGAAGAAATTGGAGGTCATGGAGGATAGGGTTTAAGAGATAAATGGGAATATTTTGGTTGAGATAAAAGACTTAAAAGATGTGAGGGGAATGGGTCATGAGGGGTGATATTTATAAGGGGAGGAGATGGGTGTTTTTGAATATAATATATATTAGTTTATTTTTTGGGATTAACACTAAAAAATTTGATGAATAATGTGAGAATATATATTAATTTATGTATGTGAATTAAATATAAATTCTGTTTATATTAACCATGACTCATTTATTTATGAATTTAACTAATAATTTTTAATACCATAATTTTCTATATTTCACTAATAAAAAACACTACATTATAAAAAAAAATCACCATGATATTTATTCATTGTGAATATTCAAAAAGTAATATCCATTTTATGAAAATAAATTTATATATATAAGAAAATTAATTGTAAATAAAATCATAATTTATTTGAAAAATTTGAATAATATTATTTGAATACATTTTCAAACTATTTGGAAATTTAAAAATGGTCTCATAAAATTATGTAATCATAATAGTGAAATAGAAAATTTCTTTATAAACTAATTTTATTAAAATAATCCTTCTTTTTCATTTTTATGTTTATTATAAAAATTTAAATAAAATGTATTGTTTTTACAAAATTCCAAAACAATATTTTATCATTTTTAAAACATGTATTTATTTGAATATTGATATAAATTTTCTATATATTCATTTTATAGGATAAAAAACTTTTATTTTATAGTTACATAGGTGATTTTTCCATTTTAATGGTCCCTTTTCTATCCCTAAAATTCAAATTACATTCCAATAGTTAGATTACTATACAAAAGTCATATTTTTTACGGTCAAATGGGTTATCTACTTTTTATAAATAAATCATATTTCATTAATTATGCATTATATTATTTTTTTACTCATGGTTTAATATATTTTTATTTTAAAAATGGGTATTTCATTATAATTATTTTGTTTCATTTTTATTTTGGTGTTTGTGAGAGTGATCAATCTAGGGGATCAAGCATATCCAAATATTTACATTATAGTTATATTATCTTTAGTTTTTGTTCCACTGTAATATCAAACATTTTAATGACTGTACTTAGACTATAAATTCTATGTTCAATTCAATATAATAAAATGTTGTTGGTTCTATCTTATGTTGGATGTGCTTTATATAGTACTGTATTATAAAATACGAAACAGATAGAATTTCAAAAGGTGAATTTCCCAAATAAAATTATGACTCATTAAATAGTTATCCCAGTTGAATTTTTTTCAATTTAACAGGAATTAATTATTGATTTATTGTTGTTTATGGATTTCATAGGAGTTTATAAGCTAATTAGTGGCTTACAAGAAATTGGGATTAATTTATGGATCACCAAATGATATATGAGTCATTTATATATTTGGTATACTGATTATTTGGATTATATTATCGTTCATATGATTTATATTATTATTTTTGAAATAACTTATGGTATTTTATTTAATTATCCTATTAGTGGGATGGGTTTACACAATCTTAACAGTCAACAAAGAATGTATTCTCTGATAAATGATTTGATGGTAGTTCCTTGGATTAATGAGTCTCGGTGTCCCACATTATGTTTTTTTGTTTGAGCTGGTTTTTGATTTATTATTCAAAAGATGAATTATTTTACCTTTATAATGATATTTTAATGTAAATTTATTTTAGAATGGAAAATTCAATGGGAATGGTATTTTTTAAGGATGATTTTGATTTGGGAGTATAAAAAATTTTATTTTTTCAAAAGATATGGATTAACTTCTAATCAAAAAAATTTGATATTTGGGAGAGTTTTTAAAGGATTATTTTCTCTGGTTTTTGGTTAAAGGACTTGTTCTTTTAAGTGGGAGTGTGATTATATTTCTTATGGATTGGTTATACTTGATCACAAAGGACAAATATTTGATTCTTTCCCATGGGTGATTTGGTTAGTTATGTTAGATGGGGGTACCATGTAAGTTTCCTTTTAGTATAGATATATATTATTCATGGTATTCCCTTAGAGATGGGACAAATTTTAGTATTCATGGATTATTCTTATTTCCTTAAGTGATCCATGTGATTTAGTGGAACATTACTCTAGTGATCACTCATTGGTTTGTTATCAATGTTCCAGATGACCATTGAGATTTCTATTTTGGAAATAATAATGAGTATCTACACTCCTATTTCGGTAGTTCTAGACGTTTTTTTCCACCATGGTTGAGTAAGGGGATAATTCCTATGTTGTTTAGATTGATAGATAAGGCTGGATTCTTAGGTAATTATCTCAAAATGGACATGATCCGTGATATGGATCCATTGATGAGATTATATGGTGATTGGGTTCAATTATTAGAATTATTAATAAGTGGAGTGATGTTCACTCCTTTATGATGTTATATTATACCGATATGAGATTAATAAATGGGGCATGTAACATGTGGTGTGGTGTTGTAACATGATGGAACTACTGAATATGATATGACCCTATTCGATGTTATATCTATAATAAACTTCATGTTTAGTATTTATCTTTATGGGAATGGACAATTTTAACTATCAGGTCCTATGAACATTCATAAAAACAAATATACAGTTTCTCTAGCTGTTCTTTATTCATTGATGGTTTAGATACATCATGAAGATAAAAAAGTCTCTAATAGACGTGGTTGAGGGAACATGTAAAGTGTTGCTAAATTTATGTGATCTAGTAGACCTACCTCATTTTGGTATCCACACATAGTAATACTGTGATCACGACAAACAATTTTTTTATGATGATGTTTATATAAGATTGTAGAAATATCTTTTTATGATATTAATTCCTGATATAAGGGATCTGAGTTCATTTATAGTGATCTAGTCTCATATATTGGATCCAACCATGTGATGGTTTGAAATATATAGGATAGATTTGGAGTTTCTATGAGAATTTTCGTAGATGAATCTAGTGAAAAACAATGAGTTGAGTTGTGGTAGGGCAGGGGAAATAGGATTGTTATTTCATCTTGTTGGTAACAATTCAATTTTTACAAAAACATTTTGTCATGCGATTGTTGTATTGATGATTTTTTTGTATTTCAGCTCTTATATTACCCTTTTAAGACTAAATTTTGTCATTATTGGTTAGGAACACTTTGATTCCCCATTTTATATGTCTTATTACTGAAACTATTTCCCATGTAATTTAAGGGTTTTGGTTATTACTGTGTAGTGATATGACTAATGGTTTAGTAACTAATTAAATTACTGAATGTTTCTATATTTGAGAGAAATATTTTTTATTATATTTTATGAGGTTCAAGTGGACGAGTAGTGTACCTCATTTTTTAATAGGGTATATATTTATATGATTACGGGTAGGTGAGACTTGGCATGCGTTATGTTGTTTGGGTTGAGTCTTTTGGGGTGAGTTTATATTATGGTAAGATTGGTACACAAGTATATATTTTTATGAGAAAATATTGATTGCATTTATTGGTGGAATTTATTTAACTCACTATAGAATTTCATTCACATACACTTGATGATTAGCACTGAGTGTGTTGAGGAGAGTGTTAGAATCCAACTAGGTCATCAAACTCACCATACTCATATGACTGGTATGAGATTCTATATATATATAGATAGAGCTTCATGTACTATTTCATTGATAATTATCTACTTTTAATTGGATATATATTTTACAGTGATAAATATTTTAGAGGCCATGGATTCGATAGAAGATTTTATAGTGAGGTTAGTTTGAGGATATTGTATTTTTTATTTAACTATATATCAATCTAATAGTGTTCCATCTCATTATTATACAATTTTAATTTATATATTTTTCTTGATTTTCCATTATAAATAATGAAAAACATATATAATATATAAATTTATATACCGAACTGTGAGATACCTTATTGGTTCCACAATTCATGTTGTAATGACTACTATCATTATATGTGATTAATTTTAGGGGACATCTGATTTTTTGTCATCGAAGATGAATTCATTTATTGAACCAAGATCCATGTTGGAATTAAAATGTTTAGAACTTTTTAAGAAGATGTTTTTGTATTTTATCATATTTGAAGTGGTGATTTGGTTCTCAAATGAATTGAAATGTAGGCCTGGGGTAAGCCCTTTTATATAATTTCAGCAACTATAGTAGTTCTCACCATGGAATGGATCTATATATGCTTAATGAATTTTTTTAAGATTGGTGACCATACCATGGATGACATATACATGATTTAATAAGTTTTTTAAATGTTGAAATGGATGTGAAATACACTAAGTGTTCACATCGGGATGAGAGGTGTCATTCCACGACATTGAATAATACAAAAATTTAAATGACTCCTATAGTCCATTCCTTCTATTTTTAATGATAAAATATAATCACACCAATACCATGGTGGTAATACTATGGTGAGGATTTTTTAGAGACTCGTAAAATTGAAGGGAAATTTTTTTTCCTAAATTTTCATTGGGATTTTACAAGAACGCAGTTTCTGACGGCACATGATTCCGAGGCCCGGTGTGCATGAAATAATTTTCTGAACTTTAGCTCTGGTATGTTCAGTGAAAGAAGGAGAGGGTTTTTCTAACTTTTGAAACGGTGCTCGGAATAAAATTCTGAGGGCACCGATGGAATCGCAGCGCCGATAATTGCTTAGAAACACCTTTTCCGGAGTTGCGTTTGCTCGAGTGTGGTTTTTAAATTTTGGGGTTAAGTGAAGGAATAAAATAAAAATTGGACGCACAATTATTATTTTATATTAAGTTTTTCAACCTAAGATAAGTGTTTGGAGTGGGACCCACAATATCCTACCCATTAGGTAGGATATTTTTGAGGTGAGACCCACATGAGCCCCACCGTTTCATTTAACTTCCTCAACCCCCTTTTAATCAAGGTAACACACCCGCACCCCTATTAAGTGGATGTCAACCCTTGCATTTTTATGTTTATGAAACACCCCTATTAAATTTGGGCGGTTTAAACGTTCCAATTAATTCATTTAATTGATTGTTTTGTTTTTGATTTTGAAAACGCATGGCTTAAGAAATAAAATAAGACAACTCATATCTTATTAGAGGTTGGTTGTGTGAGAGGGTTTGGGTGAAATAACTCAAGCCGTGAAGCACTCCTTCCTCGACGAAGAAAGAAATGAACGTGAAGAACGCACAGAACGCTGACCTCCAACGAAGGTCGAAAAGAACAACAGACCCTTGGAGATCGGTGACGCGACGTCGAAGAATCCTTTCTCCTTGGCGCGATGATCCCCCTTCCGCGACGCCTTATTCCGCGACCTGCAATTCTGCGACGAACCCTCGCTCGACGACGCTTGAGGTAGGGTTTTGGTTCAATTAAATCTACGTGATTTATATCTTCGACATGTGTTTAAAATTTGTCGGAAGCCGTTTATACCGCTAACGCAGTGGGTGCGGACCAACGGACAAGTACGAACTCACCGTTTCTTCTTTCTTGGTGTGCGGATCGGCGGGTGACGACGAAGTAGGCCGCAAGGGAATTTTGAGGTCCTCGTAGTGAAGAGCCGGTCCTGGGAGGACTGCTGGCGAAGACAACAGGCAAAACGGACCACCGGATCACGTCCAGTGGTCCGCGAAAAACCCCACCGGCGCGCCTCACCGGCACGGCGGAGCCGGCGGCCGGCACTGGCCGGTCGCCCGGAGGCTGTGACGCCCGACGGGCCACCAGGAAGGGCCACCATGGCTGATTCCACGGTGGCAGGCTTCTAGTCTCACGACCGTGCGAGACTGAGTAGGCGGGGACGCGACGCTAGGCAGTGTCCGTTGGCAAGGAGTGGCCCCCACGCGGGGGCCGCGGTTTCATTCAAGGGGGTGACGCCCCCTTATTGCGCAGCCGCTCGGCCAGTGTCGAGCTACCCCACCCCGAGCCAGACCGGACGCACCGGGCCGGGCCGCGCCCATCTGGGTCGGACCCGGACCGGGGTCAGGTCGCCCGGTTCGGGCCGACCCAGGGGGGTTGGGTCGGGTCGGGACCGGGCCCAGACCCCTATTTCGGACTATTTTGTTCGGTTGCCCATAACATGGGCTATGGACCCCCAATCGATGCAAAGTCAGCTGCGATGCGATCCTTGGATCAATTCGGTCATTTCGGTATACTACACTCAAGGTTTTAGAGAACATTGGATTTGTCCAGGTTGGTTCGTACACGAAACCAACCGGACTCTCGGAACGGAAACACTTATAACTTGAGCTCCAAATGTCTGATTGACGTGCCGTCGACTTTGATGAATTCTTCTAAGTGAGATGGACCTTTTGGATTACTCCACTCGAGGTTTGGACGCAGTTGGAGTACGGTTGGGTTGGTTTTTAATTAAAAGCCAACAGGGCCCCTGGGATGAAAAAGCCAATAACTCTCAGACCGGGCGTCCTTTTGACGCACCGTCTATGTCATTGAGTTCCTATTGACGATACATAACTTTTGGATACATCAAATCCTGACTATTTGTTAGTTGATGTATCGGCCCCTCGGCTCGTGGAGCGGACCCTCCCGAATGAGCTTACTGTGTGCGAGAACCCTAGAGCTGGTTGCGACTGTGACGACGATGACGACTGTACAGAAATCCTCCATGGATTCGACGACGATGACTATAACACTCAGCAGTCCTACGTGGATCAGTTCTACCGATCCTTTCTGGGTCAGATCCTATGTTGGTCAGTGCTCAGCGGTCCTGTGTGGGCCAGTGCCTACAGATCCTGTGTGGGTCCGATCCTCTGTGGGTTATTGCAGGGGTTAGTACCTATCGATCCTTTGTGGGTCATTGCGGGGGTTAGTAACTATCATACCTTTGTGGGTCATTACGGGGGTTAGTACCTATCGATCCTGTGTGGGTCCGACAGCTTAGATGATTCAGGGGCAACATCTGATCATATCTATCGTCTTACGAAGAAGTATACCTGTGTGAGCTGAATCTTGACTTTCAATCATTATCTTCGATATAATTGAATTGATTTCCTATGTGGATTGTGTTGTGCTATCCTGTGTGGACGTGATCAAAATTGGGCTCAGATGTTGGAGCCGAACTAGAATTGATGACTTAGGTATATGTATGGGCATATATCTAAGTAGTGTCGGATGTTACTTCGTGATTGTATCTTTCCTTTGTGGATTATGCTTTGTGGATTCTGGGTGACCTTCGGGGGTCTCGGGGTCCCTACTGAGCAGCTTATACTCACCCTTGCACGGGCTATGCCCGCACTACATTGTGTTGGATGCAGACGATAGACATCGTTGATCGTGGTAGAGGCTAGTGGAGAAGTCGGTACTTGGAGGTGGACCACTGGGCGGGACGTACACGGAGCAGACGGCTGGACCCGAGGGGCTGAGGTGGCTATCTATACCCACCCTTCAGGTGGGACTACTAGTGGATAGGTCGACGTTGCGGCTTTAATTTTCAATTGATGTACTTCCTTTTTCAGTTGTACTTTACTTTCAGTTTGGGTTTGTATTCTGGCCCACTTTCTTTTCCACACATACTATTGTACCCAGTTTTTACTTAGTGTTTAATTCTGCTTGCTTGCTCTGTGGTGTTTGTTTACTTTACAAAGGCAATGCCTTCCCTTTTTACCAGGAATTGCACCTTGGTGCTAGTCGCCAGCCCCTGGCCTATGGAAGGCGGGCTTGGGGTAGTCATGGCATGGGCCCCGAGGACAGGTCGTGAAAAATTGGTATCATTGGAGTTCAGTTCTACCACAGAACTTAGGACTCTGATATTTTTCTATGTGAAGCAATAGTATAAAGAGTATTTAGTGTGGTTATCAGTCCAGGGAGTCCAGTGTTGGTGCGGCGGCCGACGTATCCCTACACTGGGACCCTGACTTCTGATTTCAAGATTAATGCACGAAAACATTGATTGCTTGTGTGTTTCAAGTTTTCATTGTGATTACTTTGTGTCAGCTCATCATGTATACTGTATTGACCATGGCGCACCTGCTTATTTTCAGGATGGCACCACGATGGGAGCCAGCTAGGGTTCTGAGTTTTGTACATGACGACAACCCACCGAGCGACGAGGCCTCGGTACAGGGCCCTTTGATAGCAGAGGCATCGACGGTGCCTCTACCCACCGAGCCACCGATGCTACCAACCCCATCCGTTGACGGTGCACGTCGCCTTAGTGCACTGCATGAGTTTCAGTGTCAGCGACCGCCGATGTTCCGTAGGGAGATGGACCCTCAGGCAGCCGAGGATTGGTTGGAGGCAGTTATACAAGTATCAGGTTAGTGGGGACACCAGATGACATCATGGTGATCCTTGCAGAGAGCCTCCTGTATGTGGCAGCAGGCAGATGGTGGAGCTTGATGCTCCAGGTGCACAACGAGGCATCTCTCCTCTAGAAGGGCTTTGAGAGCCTCTTCTGCTCGGAGTTCGTCCCAGCCACCCTCTGTGCGGTACACATCCATAAGCTACTACAATTGCGGCATGGCAGCTTGACGGTCGCCCAGTACTCGGCGAGATTTACCAATCTCTCGTGCTATTTGACGGACATGGTACTAGACCCATTCTTCTTGGCCCGGACCTTCGAGCAGGGATTGAGTCATGAGATCAGGGCATCACTGATCTCCCTCAGCATTCGGACATAGGCAGGGGTACTAGAGCCAGACCTTCTCATCGAGAGCTTTCTTGCTGAGTCTACACCAGCGGCAAGACTTACCGTAGGGTGGAACGTAGCAGAGTCTTCTGCAGCAGACAGTCAATAGATGACTCATGGGTCCAGGCAGACCAGACTCTTAGGCAGACGACCTCAGGACACTGGCACAAAGGTGCGGGGCACTCAGCACAGAGCCAGTCTTTCGAGAGGCAGACAGTGCTACGCATGCGGCGGACAGGGCCACATGGCTCGTGACTGCCCGACCCGCCGTGCCGAGGAGCAGCAGACGGTTGAGGGACCACCCCGGAAGAGGCAGAGGGTTGACCGTGGCGGTCTAATGGGAGTAGGAGGATGAGGCAAGGGAGATGGCCATGCAGCAAGTGGTCGGTGACGCTTTGAGGCTCTACCACCACCACCACCAGGAGATCCATCCCTACCACAGAGAGCTGGCGGGCAGAGACAGGCACAACTTTAGGCAGCGGAGGCCTACGACCATGGCGCGCCAAAGTTGATTCGAGGTACTATCTGTGTCTATTCTATTTTTTTGCAGTTCTTATAGACACAGGAGTGAGTCATTCTTTCATAGCCACTTCCCTTGTTCGGAGCTCGGAGATTCCGAAAGAGCCGGTGGCTCGATCCTTACAGCTAGAGACTCCTACGAGATCAGACTCGACGATTACGCACTGGTGCTGGCAGTGTGAGATTACTATAGGAGGTGAGAGCTTCGGCTGGGATCTTCTTGTAGCTATGTCGAGGCCTTACGATGTCATCTTTGGTATGGATTGGTTATCTACTATCCATTCTCAGATTTACTGTATTAGGCGTAAGGTGCGATGTGTACGCACCGACGGGACCAGGTTCACCTTCACCGGCGAGAAGGGAGCCATCACAGCATAGGATGGACTCTCGAAGAGGAGAGGATAGCCCATCACTAATCATTTGGATAGCCTCATCCTAGGAGCATTTGACGTGTGGAGTCCTGGTTTTCCTATAGTGGTGGATCAGTATGCGGACGTTTTCCCCGACGACGTTCCAGGACTACCTCCCGCAGAGAGGTAGACATTTATATTGACATGTACCCCAGGATAGCCCCGATATCCACTCCATCATATCGGATGTCCCCCGCTGAGATTCGATATCTACGGGTACAGTTGGAGGACTTGCAGGGAAATGGATTCATCCGACCCAGTGTTTCACCCAGGGCTTCCCCGATATTGTTCGCCAAGAAGGCGGACGGGAGCTTGCGAATTTGTGTTGACTATCATCGGCTAAACCACGTGATAGTGAGGAACAAGTATCTACTACCGAGGATCGATGACCTCTTCGATCAGCTCAAGGGAGCATGGTGGTTCTCAAAGATAGACATTAGATCAGGTTATCATCAGCTCAGAGTTCGGGATGAGGACGTGCAGAAGACGATCAGATGTCGGTATGGCCACTATGAGTTCATGGTTATGCCATTTGGCATAACCAATGCTCTAGTAGTGTTCATGGACCTCATGAACGGGATATTTCAGCCATACCTCGATCGATTTGTCGTGGTCTTCATCGACGACATTTTGATATACTCGACGACTGAGGAGGAGCACGCCTACCACTTACGGGTTGTACTAGACACACTCCGAGAGCACCAGCATTATGGAATTCTCTCAAAGTGTTAGTTCTGGATATGTGAGGTCCACTTCTTGGGACACGACATCTCTGAGGGGGGAGTTGCGGTGGATCCTGTGAAGATCGCGGCAGACCAGGCTTGTGATCCACCCAAGAGCGTGACAGAGGTGCAGAGTTTCTTGGGACTAACTGGGTACTATCAGAGATTTGTGCCAGACTTCTCCAGAGTTGCGGTACCACTCTCAACATTGAAAAAGAAGGGTAAACCCTTTGTGTGGTCAGACAGATGTCAGCAGAGCATCCAGGAGCTGAGAAAGATATTGACCAGAGCGCCTATCTTGAGGCTACCAGAGGAGGGAGTTGGGTACGTAGTTTACTGCGATGCATCAGGGATCGGACTCGGATGTGTCTGGATGTAGGAGCAGACCGTGATCTCCCATGGATCACGTCAGTTGAGGCAGCATTAGCAGAACTACGCTACCCATGACCTGGAGTTAGCAGAAATGATCTTCGCTCTTAAGATGTGGCGACAATATCTGATGGGCGAGCGCTTTATAGTCCATTCTGACCATCAGAGTCTCAGGTACATATTCTCACTGAAGGACCTGAACTTGAGTCAGCGGCTATGGCTCAAGTTCCTCCAAGACTTTGAAATTGAGAAAGTCTATACTCCTGGAAAGGGAAACGTAGTAGCTGAATCTCTTAGCAGGAGGACGGGCATTCAGCTACTTGGGGAGGCGACAGAGCAGCTAGCCGCTTTGCAGATATCCTTCATGGATATAGATGGAGCAGGATTTCTTCAGTCACTCACGGTCACTCCTCCACTACTGCAGCGGGTCAGAGAGGCATAGCATGGGGACGCCGACTGTGAGACACAGCATGTGCAGATATCCTCAGGACAGGCACCTGATGGTTTATCTTTAGGAAGAGAGCATGACGTCCTTTTCAGAGGATGTACCTTGGTACCAATTTCTTTATGGGTGGAGGTGCTGAGAGAGTTTCACACATCCCCTTTGGTGGTACATCCTGGAGTGGTGAATATGTACCAGGATCTCAGACGACAACACTGGTGGCCGGGCATAAAGAAGGATGTGGCAGAGTTTGTTTCTCGATGCCTCACTTTCCAGCAGGTGAAGGTAGAGCACCAGGTATGAGCCGGATTGGTGCAGCCCTTGGCGGTCCCGGAGTGGAAGTGGGATGAGATATATATGGACTTCGTGACTGGACATCCACGCACTTCCAGAGGTCACGACTCCATTTGGGTGATTGTCGACCGACTCACCAAGTCGGCTCACATCTTACCCATCAGAGAGCAGGGCTCCGTGGAGAGCTTGGGACGTCTCTACGTTCAGAAGATTGTATGGAATCATGGTGTGCCATCATCTATCATCAATAATCAAGAAGCCCGCTTTACTTCCCGGAATTGGAAGGGTTTGAAGGAGGCATTCGGGATGCATCTACGTATAAGAACCACCATTCACCCCGAGATAGATGGTCAGATGGAGAGGACCATTCAGACTCTCGAGGACATGCTCCGCACATATGTCCCCGACTTTGGTCACAGCTGGGAGGACCACCTACCCTTGGTGGAGTTCGCGTACAATAAAAGATACCACTCCACCATTGGGATGACACCTTACGATGCGTTTTACGGACGATCTTGCAGATCTCTTATGTGCTGAACAGACCCTGGGGAGACAGCACTTGTGGGACCGGAGATGGTCCAGGCCATGACAGAGAAGGTCAAGGTCATCTAGGAGTGGATGAGGACAAATCAGACCTGGCAGAAGTCTTATGCTGACAAAAGGCTGAGGCCACTAGAGTTCGAGGATGGCGACCACGTCTTCTTGCGGGTCTCACTTCGACGTGGATTACAGAGATTTGTTTGAGGCGGCAAGTTGTCTCCATGCTTCATCAAACCATTCCAGGTCCTCAACTGGATTGGTGAGGTGGCTTATCACCTTGCTCTACCACCTCAGTTGCACCAGGTGCACGACATCTTCCACGTATCCCAGCTGAGGAGATACATGCACGACCCGACACATATCATTGACCATGGGGAGCTGGACATTAATGATGGAGAGACTTTTGCGGAGGTCCCGGTGGAGATTGAGGATTGACAGGAGCAGGTCCTACGTGGATGTTCGATTCCTCTATTGCGCATTAGATGGAAGCATGGGAACCTCCAGGAGAGCACTTGGGAGCGAGAGGCTCAGATGCGTGCTCAGTACCCACATTTGTTTCCCCAGTTTTTGGTGTATCTTTACTGGGACGTAAATCCCTGAGGTGGGAGTAATGTAGAGACCCGTAAAATTGAAGGGAATTTTTTTTCTTAATTTTCTTTGAGATTTTACAAGAACATAGTTTCTGATGGCACCTAATTCTGAGGCCCGGTGTGCCCGGAATCATTTTCCAAAGTTTAGCTTGGTTGTGTGCTGTGAACAAACGAGCGGGTTTTTCTAAATTTTGAACTAGTGCTCGGAATCGAATTCCGAGGGCACCGATTGATCGTAGCGCCGGTAATTGATTAGAAACACTTTTTCCAGAGTTGCGTTTGCTCGGGTGTGGTATTTAAATTTTGGGGTTATGTAAAGGAATAAAATAAAAATTGGAAGCACAATTTTTATTTTACATCAAGTTGTTCAACCTAAGCTAAGTGTTTGGAGTGTGACCCACAATATCCTACCCATTAGGTAGGATATTTGTGAGTTGGGACCCACATGAGCCCCACCATTTCTTTCAACTTCCTCAACCCCCTTTTAATTAAGGTAACACACCCGCACCCCTATTAAGTGGAAGTCAACCCTTGCGTTTTTCTGTTTATGAAACTCCCCTATTAAATTTGGGTGGTTTAAACGTTGAAATTAATTCATTTAATTGATTGTTTCATTTTTGATTTTGGAAACGCATGGCTTATGAAATAAAATAAGTCAACTCTTATTTTATTAGAGATTGGTTGTGTGAGAGGTTTTGGGAGAAATCACTCAAGCCGTGAAGCACTCCTTTCTCGATGAAGAACGAGAAGAATGTAAAGAACGCGAAGAACACGAAGAATGCCGACCTCCGACGAAGTTCGACATGAACTCCGGATCCTCGGAGATCGACAACGCGACGCCGACAAATCCTTTCACCGCGACATGAAGATCCCCCTTCCGTGACGCCTTCTTCCGCGATGTGTAATTCTGCGATGAACCCTCGCTCGATGGCACTTGAGGTAGGGGTTTTGGTTCAATTAAATATATGTGATTTATATCTTTGACATGTGTTTAAAATTTGTCGAAAGCCGTTTAAACCGCTAACACGGTGGGTGTGGGCCAACGAACAAGTCTGAACCCACCGTTTCTTTGTTCTTGGTGTGTGGATTGGTGGGTGATGAAGAAGCAGGCCGCAAGGGAATTTTGAGGACTTTTAAGTGAAGAGTCGGTCCCAAGAGGACCGCTGGTGAAGACAGCAGGCAAAATAGACAACCGGAGCACGTCCGGTGGTCCGCGGAAAACCCTGCCAGCGCGCCGTCGGGATGGGCCGTCGTGGCTGAAGCCACGGTGGTAGGCTGCAGGTCCTGCGACCGCGCGGGACCGAGGAGGCGGGGATGCAGCACTGGGTCACGTTCGTTGGCATGGAGCGGCCCCCACAATGGGGCCACAGTTTCATTCAAGGGGGTGGTGCCCCCTTTTTGCGCAGCTGCTCGGAAGGCGCCAGGCCGACCCGCTCGGCCAGCGCCGATCCGCCCCGGGCTGGGCCGCGCCCAGCCGGGTCGGACCCGGACCCGGGTCGGGACTGGGCCCAGACCCCCATTTCGGACTATTTCAGTCGGTTTCCCATAACTTGGGCTACAGACCTCCGATTGACGCACCGTCAGCTACAATGCGATCCTTGGATCGAGAAGGTCGTTTCTTTATACTACACTCATGGTTTCGAAGAACATTGGATTTGTCCAGGTTGGTTTGTACACGAAACCAACCAGGCCCTCGGAGCGGAAACGCGTATAACTTGAGCTCCAAACGTCTGATTGACGTGTCATCGACTTTGATGAATTTATCTAAGTGAGATGGTCCTTTTGGATTACTCTGCTCGAGGTTTGGATGCAGTTGGAGTACGTTCGGGTTGGTTTTGACATAAAACCCAATCGGGACCCTGGGATGAAAAAGCCAATAACTCTCAGACTGGGCGTCCGTTTGACGCCCCGTTTGTGTCGTTGAGTTCCTATAGACGATATGGAACGTTTCGATACATCAACTCCTGACTATGTGTTAATTGATGTATCAACACCTCATCTCGTGGAGAGGACCCTCTCGAATGAGCTTGTTGTGTGCGGGAACCATAGAGTTGGATGCGACTGCGACAACAATGATGACTGTAAAGAAATCCTCTGGGGATTCGATGACGACGACTACAACACTCAGTGGTCCTACGTGGATTGGTGCTACCAATCCTGTGTGGGTCAGATCCTGTGTGGGTCTGCGCTCAGCGGTCCTCTTTGGGCCAGCGCCTAGAGATCCTTTGTGGGTCCGATCCTGTGTGGGTCATTGCATGGGTTATTACCTATCGATCCTTTGTGGGTCATTGCGGGGGTTAGTACCTATCGATCCTTTGTGGGTCATTGCGGGGGTTAGTACCTATCGATATTGTGTGGGTCCGATGGCTTAGCTGATTCAGTGGCTACATCTGATCATCTCTATCGCCTTATAAATAAGTATACCTGTGTGAGCTGAATCTTGACATTCAATCATTATCTTCGATATGATTGACTTGCTTTCCCATGTGGATTGTGTTGTGCTATCCAGTGTGGACGTGATCGATCTTGGGCTCGGATGTTGGAGCTGAACTGGAATTGATGACTTAGGTATATGTATGGGCATATACCTAAGTAGTGTCGGATGTACTTCGTGATTGTATCTTTCCTTTTTGGATTATCCTTTGTGGATTCTGGGAGACCTTCGGGGGTCTCGGGGTTCATAATGAGTAGCTTCTACTCACCCCGGCATGGGCTATGCCCGCAATACGTTGTGTTGGATGCAGACGACGGACATCGCTGATCGTGGTAGAGGCTAGTGGAGCAGTCGGTACCTGGAGGTGGACAACTGGGCGGGACGTACACAGAGTGGACGGCTGGACCTGTGGAGCTGAGGTGGCTATCTGTACCCACCCTTCAGGTGGGACTACCAGTGGACTGCTTGCCGTTGCGGCTTTACTTTTTAGTTGTTGTACTTCCTTTTTCATTTGTACTTTACTTTTAGTTTGGGTTTTTATTTTGGCCCACTTACTTTTCCGCACTTACTATTGTACCCAGTTTTTACTTAGTGCTTACTCCTGTTTGATTGCTCTGTGGTTTTTGTTTACTTTACAAAGTCAATGCCTTCCCTTTTTACTGGGAATTGCACCTTGGTGCTAGTTGCCAGCCCCTGGTCTATGGAAGGCGGGCTTCGGGTAGTCACGACACGGGCCTCGAGGATGGGTCATGACAATTTTACATGAGGATGGATCATCTACATTGAATATTCCATCCTTGAGATGTGTATGGTTCATGGTGATATTATACAAAGGCCGATAGGGACTTGGGTGGTGCCTCTTCCTGAGGAGAGACCACACCATGACCCCCTATGCCCACAAGGACAAATCACATGGTTATTTATGTTTGGGGTCATCAAATAATTTTCCAATCATCCTATTTGTTCTTATAATGAAATTTAGGCACAATTTTTCCATTTATAGAAGATTCCCCCACCAATTTCCCATATTTGATTCCCCGTTTTAATTAGGGGGTTCAATGTAGATTACATGTAATTTTATGTGATTTAATCCCTATGTTAACTTTTTATTAAATTTTATTTGATAACCTCTGATTTTTGGTAGATTAGATTATGGATATTGATTTAATTCAACTATATAATGGTGGAATCATGCATATATGATGGGGGATTTTTTTACATGAATAGATGGTGTCCTTGGAGGATAACCACACACATTCATGTAACATTTTCTTGATAGTATATCATCTATAAAATTTTATAAGGTTTTATATTAAATTGAACTAAAATTGATAACTGAATAATTCTATTGGGTCGTGTTTTTTGGGAGGATATGGTTTAGGACCATGTCAAGAGTGAAAATTACCCTTCCACTTATGGTTTTAGTGTATGGATGTTATTGTGTGATATTTTAGGTATTATTTTTATTCTAATTATTTTTTATAACAAAATAATTATTTTATAAGTCCTTTATTAATTTATTTTGAGATGTTTCCTCGTGATGATAAGTTATGGATTGTTGAACTTACACGACCATGGGTGGGAGTCACTAATCATTAATTAAAAAGTGGATTACAATGAATTACGTAGGTGGTCTCCATATATTGACCATGATATTATGAATGTTTTATGTAGAATTTTATCTGTTCCCCCTATCAATATTGGGTTCCCCCTCAGTGGTATGTTAGAGAGGGGAGGTCAATGCGCTACATCTCTAGAAATGCCTCCCCCTACCCTCCCTATTCTCATAATAATTTATTCTTTTAGTGGGTTATTTATCTTATTTTTTTTGTCCTGGATCTTCTACTATAGTGGTGTCACCTATTGTTTGGGTTTGGCATTCATCCTTTATGATGAAATTCTTTGAAGGGGTGGCCTTTTTCCTTCTTTTATTGGATTTTATTTTCCACTGAAACTCTCTATTGATGATTTCAATGTTACTTAATGTTCTCTTACATTTTGTTTCAATGTTCCAACCTTAATCAGGTATATAGTTCTAGTTTCATGGGATGGTTTAGCATGTGTGGGATAAAGAATCCATGTTGTCCCATGAGGCACTTCTAGGGATTTTTCCAGTGGTGTTGCAGGATTTGATTCTACAATGAAGGTATAATGATGGGGATTTTTTGAAGGGGTTGTCAATCCTATAAAATTCCATAGAATTATTTTGAGGCTCTATTAGTTCAAAACATTATCTCATTTTTTATTATAACACTCCTCCTTAGGTCAGTCTAGTGTGGTGGTTCTCATGGTGGCTTTGGGATGTGTAATTCAAGAACTCACCCATAGTCCATGAGGTGAAAAATGAGTGGGATTCATCTATTAAAATGAGATTAAAATGATTTTTCTCTTGATGGAATGTATTTTCTATTGTAATGCAACTTCTTGAACAAGATCCTAGATCTGTTTTATGTGATGGAGGTATCTGGTTTTTTTGGTCTGTTCATGGTTGTCGATGTGTTGGGGTACTCTGGCCTGCATTTTAGGTGACAATAACTATGATGGTGTGTCAAGTTTTTCATATCATGTTTGATATGATCGGTTAGTGGATATTTCTTGTAGGTTCATTTTTCTTTTGGTATATATTTAATTTCAAATTTGGAAATGTGGAGTTGTGATGACATTGTGGAGGTTCCAAAATGTGATTTTGAATTTTTGAATTTTGAACATTGAATTTTGGTAGATTTTGAATTATTCTAAGGGTTTTTTTCATTGGATGATTTATCTATGATTTTATTTAGTCTTAATTTGTGATTTTTATGTGTTTCCCACTCCAAATAAATATGGATTTATTAGAAAATGAAGAAAAAGTGATTTTGAGCGATATGTGGTCACACCATTATATGAAATTAACCTTTTATCTATATAAATTGATTTATATTTTAATTAAATGAATATGACAAGATTTAATAATGATTTAGGACCATGATTGAGCCTTGTTCCCCGACATGATTCATCATCCACAAATGGGAAAATAATTGTTTATAAATTTGTGTGATGAGATATAAATACATGATATATATATATATATGATATGAGTAGACCTTGATATTGGTTCCTTATTCCCCTTTTGTTGGGATGTGTTATAGACTATGAACAATTGACCTGATTAGGACATGAAGGAAAAATGAGAATCCTTAGAGACACTGTGTAAGATAATTTTAGCATGGGGAAATTATGCCTCCCCCACTAAGATATGATTACCAAAGTGGGTTTTCCTTTGGCAAAAATAATTATTGGTTGGGTGTGTGAGGACTGACAAAGGATGGCTAGGGAAGGAAGACATGATTCTGTCTATCACCCCAGTGTGGGGACAATATGGGTCTTCATATGATTCTTTTTAGTCTAGAATGTGAGTATGATGATTTATAGGGATATTATTTCCCTGGTGTGATATAATTTATCCATGGGAAAAGTAATGAGAAACGGTATCCATATAGGGTTTATGGATCTATACTTGATCTAGGGAGTATTATGGGTTCCTTAATGTTATGTTTAACCTAGTGAGGTTTAGTGTGGTATTATATATTTTTTACACTTAGTGTGTCACTTGAGAGGCGAATGGTTAATGGTGTGAGCCTGATGAGACTCTAGTGATGTTGTGAGATATCATATGTGGTATCCACTACCCTTTGGGTTCTATGAATGGTACGTAAGAGAGATGCATACAGATTTGAACATTGAGCATGGTATGTCTAAGTTTCCTAGTATTACCTCATGAGAATCATCTTTATACATATTATTATGGATGCATTATAATTTCCCCTTGGATCTAAATTTATGCCAGTTACTATGGATGACTTGGATTTTTTTTGGTTCCTTATTTATTACTCTCACTATATATGCCTTGAAATTTCTCCATAGATATATATTTGTGTCTATAGATAAATTTTTTTTCTGAATATTACCTCTGAGGAATAATATTATACATGATACTACTAGATTTCCAAGAATTAAAATTTAGGAATTAGTGATTTCACATACTACTATATGTCTCTTGAGCATAGTGTTCTATTCAAAATCAATTTACAACCGGTTAAAGTGGGTATATTAGATCTTATTTGTCACCTTACAACTGAATAATCAATAATTATTTTTTCTTGACACTTCTTGCATTGTATATATATGTATATGAAGTTGATAATATAATGTACATATACACTTTATTTATTAGTTATGTATGTGAACCATTTTTTATTCCCTACAGAGTTCTAATAATACATTTCTTGGGTGGACATCGAACTTGGGTACTCAAGTAGTCTGCACAGAACATAGGTTCAGGTTGGGTATAGGCTTAGTGTATCTTGATTGAGAAGGGTATCTCAGATGAATGACTATATAATGGTATGTGATAAAACATTGATATGGGAGTATGGACTTCAGTATTTTTTTTCATATTTTATAAGTGACTGGACTAATGGATGATCAATTGTTTTATACTTTTATGATCATGTGTCTATATTAATGTAATCTTCTTCATTTACATTTGATATAACATTTTTGTTTCAATTGCTTTTGTGTACTCTGATTATTATTTATAGATGTTGATTTGATATTTATATTTTATTTTACTATGATATGAGGGTAATATATCCCAACAATAACACCCTAGATCATCATTACTATTCTAAATCCTTTATTGTATGGGGAAGCATGCTTGAGGTCATGTAATGACAACCTGTTAGATCACTACTGAGGGGTCCAGAGCTGTAGGGTGTTACAAAGTGGAATCAAAGAAATTTTTTTCTATCTATTTGGGATTGAAATCCTGTGGTATATGGATGTTTTAGAGCCTATGATAGACCGTAGAGTTGTGTTTTTCAAACTACTTTTCTTATGGAATGTCCATGATATAAGGGATATTATATTTTTATTCTTGGTTTTTACTTTTATTGGTAAATGATTTTACGTAGAATGATAAAAATTAGTTTTGGATTTACAATTTTTTGGTTTTTTAATATCGACCAGTTATAAATAGGCACATATACATGCATCATTGTAAACAATCACAATTTTATTATAATATCATTATGTTTGATAGTGTATTTAACGTGAAATACCAAGCTAAAATGACACATGAAATGTAAAACTGTTATAACGTTGAAATTAAATTTGAAAGTATGAATTTTAATAATAAATTTTTGAAATATATATACATATCCTACAGAATATTTATTATTTTTTATATCATAGTAAATAATCAATCATAATTTTACTAAATTTAATTTAATTCATTAATTTTTTCTTCAGAAATGATTTTTTTACTTTTTGTGAGAAAATAATATATTTGTTTTTTTTTTGTAATTTTAGAATATATATTTTATAAAAAAAAATTATCTAAATAATTATATAAAATTTTACATTGGGTAATTTTTGTTTCATAAAATATATATATATTTACTAAATATTGAAAAATACAAATTTCTATAAAATTTTCATTTCTTTTAAATAATTTTGTAGTTTCAAAGTAGAATTATGTTTTTAGTATGAATTAAAGTAACATAATAATTATGTATCTATATTTAATCTAATTAGTTAAATTTTAATCATATTTATCATATATTTTATTGTATGATTTTTTTTGTTAAAATTGGGGATTTTTCAAAAACATGTTTTGTAGTGCATAATGTTTGTCATATATAATTAATTAAAAAAAATAATTAGCTATAATTTAAATGAAATTTTAATATTTTAAATCAATAAATATTTTTTTTATTCATATAATTATCATTATTAGCCAAAGTGATAATATAATATAATATTTTATATAAAAACTGCAGACTAAAAATGAATTTTTTATTTTTAAAAGTCTTTTATGGAGAAAGTGGGAAACTATGAGTTTAAAACCAAAAGGAAATGGTAGGGTAATTAAATAGTATTTTAAGACTACCAGAGTTCCACTCTATAAATAATCTACTAGAGATGTCACTAACCTGATGGTCTGGTGCATCTATTAGAATATTTTAAAACGGGAAAGCCAGCTTGTCCCAAGAATGCATATACTCTTTACAATTGATCATCCAATTTTTGGAGCCCCCAACTAAGATTATGATATATCTTATTCTTAATACATAACATGTCATTAAATTTTACAAACAGAGGATCTTAAAACTCTAGTGTATTGGAAATAACGTTCATAATATAGGAAAAAATATACCTATATTTTAATCCCCTTGAAAAGATTCTTGAAATGTTCATCCTAAGATAAATTATAGAATCTCATAACACAGAATCATGCATCAAAGGAAAGGGTGAGAAGAAGTCCCATTAAATAAAATAAGTGACACATTTTACATATGAACTTAATCGATATCAATAAGAACATGGGGAATATCATAAAGGTATGATAAAGATGCATATAAAAATAATAACATAAAAATTACTTTAAAATATGGCTAAAACATTTTATTTAGACATTCATAATCATATTACCAAGGTACATCCCCACAGAGTCATAAAAATTAACATGGTTATTCACCAAGGTAACACAAAACTGTTACCTATAGATATTAATTGAATCACGCAATAAATTAGAGTGATATCGGGGTACACCCTTTATATGTATTTATTTTGTTGTGATCCACATAGATCATAATAAAAATGATCTTAAATAACCCAAATAGAATAAAATAAATTTCTTTCATATCTAAATTGTGACATTTTAAAAAGTTCATAACAAAAAAATGATGATTTCATTTATATCCCATGGAAAGGGAATGTGGGTTTTTTATGTCAATTAAAGAATAAAACATATCATTTTTATGTCTTGATGAATACCCATAGAAATAAAATAGTTTTGGTTATTCACATAAATAAAATAAGATAATTTTCTGAGAAAAAGAGAGCGAGTTTGAGATGAAAATTCAGCAGCATAGCGACTATCCAACATGGTTTTAGAAAACTTTAAAAAGAGAGGATAAAATGGTCTCCCATACATAAATGACACATAATAAAGTATAGGGACATAATTAAATTTAAATAAGAACATGGTATGGAATCTTGAATTTTATACCACATAAAAGAGAACTGGATTGGAAAAAAAGAGAAGTTGATAATTCTCTTATGAAAATTTCGTAGCCTAACGATAATGGTTAAAATTTAGAAAAAATAGTTAATGAGAGTGGAAAGGGTCTCTCATATTTTGGAAATAAAATGGACTGAAATAAGGGTATATAATAACACAACCGAACATTATAAAATAGAAAATAGAAGACATAACATAAATGAAGTCTTGACTAAAAGAGGTGGCTGAATGGTTCCCTTACCAGGAAGAGTAACTTCAAAAACACAATGGTTTGGACCTTTCCGGGATTGAGGGAAACTTTGTAGGAATCCTTGGGAGGTAAATGGACTAGAACTTCATTGAGGATGAATTTGGAATCAAAGGAATGAAGGAATGGGTTCGTATTAATTTCCAAGGAACACCTCAATTGTGGTATTTGAAAACCATGGGCCTGTCCATGATATTTTCACATGGTATTGGCCATTAGGGACACCTGATAACATATTTTATCTCTTAAGAGATAACTAAAATTATTTCATCATGATTAAATCATTAATGATGTTATTAAACACACCGAAACTCAAAACTGTATTTTTACAATTTACAAAAAAACCCAACATTTTATAAAAATATCATAAATTCACCATAATATAAAATCAATGTTCTGAATTCAAAAATTAAATCCATTTTCTGAAAATAATTCTCAAATTATGAGATATTTAATTTTTATGTAAAACAACTATTTACCTAAAAAATAATAATACATAACTTGTTATGATTGAAAAAATTATTTATTTATTATATTATATCACATTATTATTCAAGATGACTAAATTATACATATAATTTCTTATATGAGGTTACTATTCCATGGTTCACATTACTAATCATAATATTTATATTACTATTAAAAATTTTCTATTCCCCAAAAATTAAATTGATCTTATTAGATTCTGAATTTTTAACTGATTATAAATATAAAATTTCATTTTTTGAAAATCATTCAACATTATTATGTATTTAGAATATAAAAGAATATTTTAAAATACACTCTCTTTTTATAGTCTTAAATAATAGGAAACTTCTAAAAATTCATCATATTTTTTTTACATCTTAAATTCAAATGTTTTATCACAATAAGATATAAAATTTTTATTTATACAAAAGCATTACACAGGTTAACTAAGGATTTTTTACATAGGCCCTTATAACACATGTATAAGACCTAAAGGTAAGGTGTGAAATTATGATCACATTTTGTGGAGGCTCGTACAACATTACCTGAGTTGTGATTTCTATCAGCTTAAAATTATTCCAAAGGCAATTATGTTCAAGTTTAATATGATGAAGCTCAGCTTGGGTTTGGAACAGAGCAAAGCCTAGTGATGTTACCTACTTCCATGATCTGACATATGGGCTTATTATGACCCAAGTCTACGAGAATATGCCATCAAATATTATTTCTATATTAATTAACCATGATAATTTGTATTTATAAACAATAACGTGAAGAGTATAATTTCCAATCGGCATATTGACCAACAGTCATATAATAGTCAAAACCCCGTTGAATCATTTTAATTATAATCACTTCATTTATTAAAGTATATTTTCTTTTTAGGTAGAAAATAAAATAACCCACAAATTCAGTAAACAAATATTATTTAATCATTCGGGTCGTTACATTATTCCCCCTTAAGAAATTTCATCTCTAAAATTTCAAATCGTACCATTAGAAGAGAAATGGTATGGGTACTTCTACCTCATAGACTCATCGGGTTCCCATTTGGATTATTCACATTTTGGTGCCTCCAAAACACCTCAATAAGGCGGGTAGTCTTGTTACATAGGACCATGTCTCTACGATCCAAGGTCTCCATTGGTTGATCCACATAAGAGAGGTCATCTTCTAGTTGTATGACCTCTAGATTTAGTACATGTGAAGTGTCAAGTATGTACTTCCTCAAAAGGGTTACATGGAAGACATCATGAACTTGTGATAGATTTGGAGGAAGTGTAAGCCAATAGACCACCACTCCTACATGATCAACGATTTCATTGGGTCTAAAGTATATAGGGATGAGATTACCTTTCTTACCAAATGTCATTACCCTCTAAGAAGGTAAAATTAGATGAAATAATTTATCACCAACATCAAATACAAAGTAATATTGTACATCTCTTCCCATATAGTGCATCATAGGGTTCCATTTGAATGCTCAAATGAAAATTATTATATTAAGAGAATTCAAATAATGAGATTTGATGATATCATCCCCCTTGAAAATTAATTGATCATGTTCTCAACATATCCTCAAGTGTTTGAATAGTACTTTTCGATTGGCCACCAGTTTGGGGGTGATAGACCGTACCGAAATTCAATTCGGTACTTAGATCATGTTGAAGAATTATCCAAAAAATTTGATGCGAACCTAGGATCATGATCATATACGATGGAAAGTGGACCTCCATGAAGCCATACCAGTTCCTTTACGTAAATCATGGAAAGTTGATCAACAAAGAAATACTCCTAAATAGAGATAAAATGGGTAGTCTTGGTGAGATTGTCCACTATAACACATATCACATTGTTCTTTGTTGTTCTTGGGAGACTAGTGACAAATTACATAGTGATATTTTCCCACTTCCATGCTGGTAAGGGTAGTGGTTCTAATACCCCTTTAGGATGTTGTCACTATTCCTTAACTTTTTGAAATGTTAGGAAACTTGTAGTAGATTTAAAAATATCCCTTTTTCTATTATCACACCAATAATTATGATGATGATACCTATACATTTTCGTGCTTCAAGGATGTATAGAAAAAGTAAAGATTTGAGCATTATTCATAAGCACTTTCTTTATTTCTCGAAAATAAGGGACCCACAGACTTGTATGAAATTTTAGTACACCTTCTTGATCAATATTGAACTCAGGATCCTTCCCATCCTATACAACCAAAAACATCCTTTGTAACAAAGGATATTATTTCTTATATTTTATTATCATATCTAGTAATGATGGTTAAGAAATCATTTGGGATATGGTTGATGATATCCCTTCCATTATAATTCCCTTGTCCATTTTTATTAGGTCTTGGATCAGGGGATCTCTTTGAATCCCCATCATGGATAGAACAACTGGGTCATTCCTAATTAATGCATCAAAAATGTTGTTTTCCCTTCTGGGAAGATAATGAATTAAACAATAATAGTCTTTAAGAAGTTCCAAATATCTCCTCTATCTCATGATCAATTCATTTTGTGTGAAAATATTCTTCAATCATTTATGTTCTAGGTATATATCAAATTTCATCCCATAAAGATAGTGCCTCCATATCTTTAGAGCAAAAATGACTAAAACCGTCTCCATATCACGTGTTGCATTATTCTACTCATGAGTCATCAACAGTCGATATAAAAAAGCAATTCCTTTTTCATTTTTCATGAGGAAGCATACAAGCCCCTTCAGAGATGCGCCACTAAAAATAACGAATCATTCTCTACTTGATGGAAGAGTTAACATAGGTGTATTAACCAATATATTAACTAGCTAGTGGAAACATTCCTCACACTCCTTTTTCGAGATTAACATGGCTCATTTTTTAGTTAACATTGTTAATGGATTAGAATATCATGAAAAGTTTTTCAAAAACCACCTATAATATCTTGCTAATACATGATACCATTGAATCTCAATTATTGTGGTAGGTTAAGGCCACTCTTTTACAACCATTTTCATTGTAGTGTCAACTGTGACTCCATCCCTGGTTACCATGTTCCCCAAGAAAGCAATTCACATTTACTGAACCTTCCAAAAATCTCTTCCTTTTGTAGAGTTTGGAATATATCTCTTAGATTATCCTCATGCTCCTCACAACATTTGGAATATAGCATAATATAACCCATAAAAACTACCACAATGTTATTAAGGTAATACATAAAGACTCTTTTAATAAAATCCATAAAAATAGAATGTAAAATAGTCAGTCTGTAGGGAATAACAAAAAATTCATAATACCCATATCTTGATCAGATGGATTGTTTTGTATTATCTTTATTATTCACCCTTAATTGATGATAATCAATTCAAAGAACAATTTTGGATAAGAACTGAGCCCCACGAAGTTGGTCAAATAAGTCATCAATTCTTAGAAGAGGGTATTTGTTCTTCACAGTGATCCCATTCAATTCTCTATCATCAATGAATACACATATTGATCAATCCTTCTTTACAAAGAGAGAATGTTCTCCCCAAGGATACACACTCGGTCAGATAAACCCCTTCTCCAAAAGATCTTCGAGTTGTTTATTTAATTCCCCCAGCTCCACATTTTCCATCCTATATAGGGTATTTGATTTTAGACGAGCTCTAGGTATGAGTTCAATGGAGAACTATAGCTCTCTTTCTAGGGGAGGTCTGAGTAACTACTTAGATAATTCGTCAATGTATCCTTAGATGATGGGGACATTTTCTATCATTATACTCTTGTTTTTTTCTTTTTCTTCATTGTTCAACACTATAATGAAAAATATAAGTAGTTCTTCTAGACAAAGATCTGGTTGACATATCTCTCTATGGAAGATAACAATTGGTTTTCCATTCAAGACTATAGAGATTTCCATCCATCTACATTAAGTATTAGCATTATACATTGAGAGTCATTACATCACTTGTATAATATTGAATTCCAACATGAGAATGACTACTATTTTTATGATAATATTTTTCTCAGTAATGTGTGTACTAGAGTTTCTAAACACTAATGATGCTTGGATAATCCCACCAAGATTCTGGACTAATAACTGTACTTTTAGAAATTCAGGGGGTTTATTCTGAATTCCTTTCAAACATAGAGAAAATAATGGAATGTGTAGAACTATAATAATAAGAAGTATTTTCTATAGTAGAGAGAACAATAAGAGTATCTTCCACCACATCATTTTGATATTCAACATCATCTATAGTGATAGGAAAAGCACACAATTTTTCTCTTGGCCTTTTTTGAGGCTGATGTTGAATCCCCTTTACTGCACTCCAATTTAGACAGTGATTGGAAAAGTTCCCAATCTAACCACACTTATAAAATTGTAATTCATGTAGGACATTCACCATATTCCCTTTATCAGTAATTTTGGGATGTTGGGGCTTCACATCACTATAACAATTCCACGCGATATGGCCATCTCTGCCACAATTCTAGCACTTCCCGCTCATGATCCAGTAGTCCGCTAAATGATTATTCCCACATTTATTACATGTGAGACGTCTCACTTTCTCACCTCCTCTTTCTACATAAAATCTAACCCAAGAATGGCTCCATCAATCTCTTCTTGTTATTGTAATTATGTGACCATTGCATCTCACCAAATGCTAGTTCGACATTCATTGAAGTCATCGTGATCTCTTTATAGCTACCATATTATCAATTTTTTAGATGATTCCACATATGAGATCTTATTCAACCAAAGAATCATTCAACCATCACATTATGATCCATTTAAATGATTGATGTGCAACAAGAATGTCTTGGTAAGTTCTTTTCTTAGCTTCCAACAGATTCATTCTCCTTATGCTTCGGCTGGAGATAGTGCTTCTCCATTTTTTCTCATATAATGAGGGGAATACATATTGAAGAAGGTCCTTCTGAACTCATCCCACTCTATAGATTCAACCTACACTCTAGTACTTGTGTTTTTATTTAGTTCCCACCACTAACAAGATTCTCCCTCAAAGAAGAGAACAGTCATAGTGACCTTCTCTTGTTCTGAAAAATGGTGAATAGAAAAAATCATATCGATAGTGTAGATCCACTATTCAGAAATCGATGGATCAATATATCCACTGAATGTTGGTGGTCATTGATCCATAAAGGACTCAAAATAATTTTATTTCCTTAACCTTGAAATTGGTCTCTCAGTTTCATTCATGTTATTTCACATAAATTGAGACAGTCGGTTTATCATTCTCATGAATGTTTCCATTCCAGCTTCAATCATATGGCCATCACCACTTGGTGCATTACAATCATAATTGGAACCATTTATTCTTTTGCCTAAAATTTTCTAAAATAATAAAACCTTATATAGAAGATTATTTAATTTATGAATATTCTAACTATAAAAGATTATCATGTATTAAAACATCACGCTTAAAAATATTTTTCTTTAACAAGCCTTAAATTTCTCTATAAATCCATTATAATGATTCATATAAATCATAATATTAACCAAACAAATCCCATATGAGTGTAGAACTAGGAGTGTAGACAGGATTATTTTCAAGAATTAGTTTTTATTTGATTCTAGCTTAATGTGGTATTTTCAGGTTTTACCCCAATATACATCTGTGCTAGATCCACATCCATTTGTTCATATCCAGATAGAGATTTATTTGTTTGGAAACCACTTACATAATATTTCATCAAAATACCAAATTTTTCCCTATATCTATAATTTACTATAGGGTTATTTCTAAAGTTTTAATAAAACAATTTCTACAAATAACTAAACTATCCTTTTATTAAAACTATGACATACCACCTTTTTAAAACATAACTTTTCATTAAATTTTACAAAAAAAAGGATCTTTAAACGCAAATGTCCAGTAAATAAGGTAAATAAACATGAAAACATATAAAAATTAATTTAATCCCATTCAAAATATTCTGGAAATGTTCATCCTATGAAAAATTACAGCATCTCATAACCCATAAACAAACATCAAATGAATTTCTGAGTAGAAGAACCAGGATGTAAAACAAGTGAAATAGTTCACATGTGAAATTGAGAAATGTCGATAAAAACATGGGGAATATCATAAAGGTATGATAAATAGACATATCATAATAATAATAAAATGAGAAATAACTTTAAAATGTGTCTATAACATTTAATTTATACATTCATAAACTTATCACCAAGGTCTATCTCCATGGTGTCATAAAAATTACCAAGGTTATTCACCAAGGAAACATAAAACTTGTCATCTCTAGAGATTAATTTTATTAACCAAGTAATTAGAGAACTATCAGGAAGCAAACTTAATAATTATTTATTTTAATTTGATTCAAATATATCATAATCAAATATTTCATAACTAAACCAAAGAGAATAAAATAAATGGGTTTCATATCAAAACTGTGACTTTTTAAAAAGTTCTTAAAAATAAGATCATAATGTCCATTATAATTCAATTAAAGGTAATGATAGTTTTATATATGTCAATTATAGAATAAAATATACCATTTTTATGTCTTTATGAATACAAATAGATGTAAAATTGGTTTGGGTATTCCCATAAATTAAATAAGAATATTTCTTGGGAAAACGAGAGAGATTTTGAGAAGAATATTCAGCAGCATAATAGCTACAAAACATGGTTTAAGAGAACATTAAAAAGATAGGGTACAAGGGTATCCCATCTATAAATTACTCATAATATAGTATACATAAAAATTTAAATTTAAATTAGAACATGAAATTGAAACATGAATTTTATTGAACATAAAAGAGAACTTGATTGGAAAAAAAGATATGTTATGAATTTCCTTATTAAAATTCTGTATCCAAACGACGACATTTAAAATTAAGAAAAAAATTTTGATGAGAGTGTAAAGGGTCTATCATACTTTGGACAAAATATGGATATAAATAATGATATATAATTACATTCCCCAATATAATAAAATAGAAACTAGAAGAAATAACATAAGGTAATTCATGAGAAAAAGAGGAGGATGAAAGGTTCCCTTTCCTCGAAGAGTAACTTTACAAAATCAATGGTTAGGGCCATGGGGGGGATTTGGGGAACCTTTGTATGAATATTTTAGAGGTAAAAATACCATATATTTGTTGGGTAGGAATTTGGAATTAATTCAATGAAGTAATTGGTTTGTATTTATAAAAAAATTGAGGAAATATTTTTTTTAATTTCCAAGGGACACCTCATTAGTTGTATTTAAAAACCATGGGCTATGACATGGTATTTTCCTATGGTATTGGACAATTGGGACACCTAATAACATATTTTATTCATAAAGAGTTGACCATGATTTTTTCATCATGATTACATCATTAATAATTTCATTAAACACCCCTAAACTTGGGGGTTTTTTACTATTCACCGATAAACATGACATTTTATAAAAATCTAATAAATTAAACCTAACATAATATAGATGCTCTGAATTCAAAAATGAACCCCATATTTTGAAAATTGTTTTCTAATTATGAGATATTTAATTTTTATGTAAAATAATTTTTTACCAAAAAATTACTAATACTTAACTAATAATTTCTGAAACTATTATTTAGTTATGATATTATTTCACATTACCTTTCAGGATGCCAAAATTATATTTACACTTTCTTAATTTATGTTACTATTCTATTGCTCACATTATTATTGATAAGTGTAATATTATAATTCATAATTTACTATTCAAAAAAAAATTATGTTGATCATATTAGACACTAAATTTCATACTTATCAAAATTGTATAAGACCATTTTTTGAAAATCATTTCATATTTTTAATAATATAAAGTTTAAAAAATTATTTTAAAATACTCGATCTTTTTTTATTCATCAATAATATTAAATTTCTAAAAAGTCATCCTATATTTATTTTTACATTTTAAATTCAAATTTTTTACCACAATATGAAATAACAATTTTTTTATACAAAAGGATCACACATGGTAACTAAGGCCTTATTACATAGACCCTTTTAATATATGTATATGACTTATGAGTTAAGAGTGGAATGGTGATATAATATAGGGGTGGCTTGGACAACTTTTCCTGAGTGGGTATTTCTATCATCTTGAACTTATTTTTAAGGCAATGACGTTCAATATTAATATATTGAATCTCAGCTTGGTCATGGTCCAAAGCAAAGCCCAATGATGCTACCTCTTTCCTAATCTTCGATAGATGGGCTTCATGTGGCCCGAATATACTAGATGAGGCCATTGAGTCTTCTTCTTATATTAATTAACCATGATCATTTTTATTTATAAACAATAATAATAAAGTTATGTGTATAGTTTCCAATGGTCATATTGGCCAATGGTCACATAATAGTCAAAACCCAATTTTCTCCTTTTAATTATACACACTACTTTTTGAAAAGGATATATTTTTTTTGAATAAAAAATAAAATAACACACAATTCCAGGAAACAAATATTATTCAAATGTTCATGTAGTTACAAATATCAGGTAATGATTGTATATCCAGAAATATTTTTCCTCATTGAGAGTCATCCTTAATTACCTCCACATAATAATATTATCTTCTTATTCTATTTCATTAGGAGAAAAAACATGTTTAAGAGATTATTCTTCCGATATAATGATTTGTTCTAAGGATTTCTCGACCACAAAACCTGATTTGCAGTGTTTTTCCGCCAACATGGATTGCAAATTTTTTGTTGAATAAGTCATCATATGAAGAGGTAATAAGGAGTAATCCTTCCACTCCTTACAATTTCCCTTTCAAATTTCTATGTATTTTCTGACTGAAGCACCTTTTGACTCCGGAAATTTATCATTAGTCTATTTATAATCATTGGCATGATGAACATTTGAGTTGAGCTCAGATTTCTGTTATTTAGAATGTGTGGCCTAACCATCAATATTTTCACTATCAACCTCATCTACCAAAAATATCTCATTTTTTGTGTCTGAGTACTCCTTAGTAGCAGACTCCCAAGACATTACCCCCTCCAAATCCAGTCTCAGGTCATCAACATCATGGCACTAAAAAATTGAAAACCTTAACATTTGTATAGGTTCTTTCAAATATCACCTCATTTATTTCCCATACCCAATCCTCACCACCTTCACATTGGGTATATCCCATTTTATTTTTTTAATCTATATCCTTGATATTCTCAATAACTTCTTCTAAACTAACCACATCTATTGAAATATATTTAGGATCATTTATGGTTTCATTCCTTGGGCTTCCAGATTCTTTAATTTGTAGGCCCTCAAATATATTAGAAGTTAACCCAGGGCTTAGTAACACCCCTCCCTCTAATGAATTCAAAAGGATATACTCTATTTGATTGCCACCTTTTTGATGTAACACCTCCTTGAGCAGGTTCCTTCAGTTGTGCATCTAGTCCAGGCACATCTCCACTATCATGGCACATAGAATTTCCTCCAAATGCAACACATAGATTTTGAAAAGGGATCCTCACAGCCCGTGGTTCACCATTGACTACTTCATAGATCCTAATTCCCCTTTCCCCTAACTAGATGACACATCCTTATATCTGGTCACAAAATTGTGAGGTCTCGACCCACATCTACAGGCCTCTGACGAATGGTGTAATCACATGAATACTGAACAAAAATACAGAAATATTTATACAAAACTGATTTTCTGTTGTGGTATTCTTATATAATTTTAATCCAAATTAAATCATAAGGCTTTCCAGACTCATCGAATTCAACACATACTATTGGATATCAAGATGAAACACTTCCCTGGTACGATTATCAGAACACAAGAACCTTACTATGGAATTCCAAAGCATACTATTAATCAAAGTGTTCGGAAAAGGTAGGAAAAGAATAGGGAAACTAACCCAAATCACCACTGAAGGGGAGTCCTACTTCTTGTGATAATCAAAATTACATATTTTTAGGTAGACTCTGGACTCATTATAGCTACGAGGTTTACATTATTATGCCTAGATCAAGACTTCCTAAAACGTGAATCGAATCATCATGTACCAATTGTAGAGCATACCAATAGTGGCCATATCTTGTAGATCACACGAACTAAAGATGAATCTATTGTAGGTGTCATCTGACTTCCTTCTCCTTGAGAATCATGAAATCAAAGTCTGATTACTAAATATAGAATACTCATAAAATTCTATGAGTGAAAATGGATGATTAGGGCTTCCTTTATAAAAATCGGGGACCTTAGTGTGCATGGGAGAATAATGGGAATGGTAGAAAATTATTGGGCTTGGAGAAGAGGGAGAAGGAAGACTTAATTCCCTTGAAGTATACTGAAGGTACCTCCCCCACTGATGTGGGAGGGACAAACACGATTCCCACCGCTATCATGATGTGGGAGAAGGTTTCTAGAGAACACCCTGAATCATATTTCCTTATTACATAAAATATAGACTTCTTGAAAACCTACTATATTGATTCATATGTAGGTTTAATTTTAAATTATCTTTTCCAACATCAATGGATTTTATTTGGTAAAATATATAACATATCTAAATAATAATAATTTATATTGTATATTATCTTCAACTAAGTTGTTGACCATAATAAATAGTGAAAATAGTAAAACTTAATTACAACAGTTAAAGGGATACTGATTTACCAAGGGACTAATCTAATAATATATTGGTTAAGATAAATGAAAACTAGTATAAAATCTATTATTTTCCAATATTTCATCTACATAATTTTTATTTATTAATAATTTTCTATTTTTCTCTCCATTCTTGAGAAAAACGTGCATACGATCATTATTTTAAATATTTACATGCGTTCCATTCACCTCACTTATAAAATGTCATAACATCTTCCCTCCACTTCACACATCAAAAGACATTTGGATTAGTAAAAACCTACCTGAATTATTTACTAACTTACCCACCCATGATATATATCATTTTTAAATTATAAATCCATCCTCTGAATGGCATTGGTGCGAACCTGAGGAGGTTGTCCGAAGAAGAGGTATCATCCATAATTGAGATTTTATATTTTATTTATACCACTAACTCTATAAAATGGTTTTAAAAATTTATTATATAATAATAAAATATCTTACATATAATAATATGTTATTATTTTTATTTATGTAGCTAAACCTATCTCCTATTCCATCAAATTGGATACAAAATCATCCTTCGTGTGTATGGTGGTCAACCGCCTCGCAAACCGATGTCCTTCATTTTCCATAATCACCTCTCATGGATTGTTATAATGATGTATTTAATATATATATATATATATATATTATTTGTAACATATTTATAATTAATGAGTTATAATATCAAAAATAAGTTTCATACCGTTAATTTTTGGGGGGATATGATAACATTGTTCCTGTGTATGGCATGTTATTGCCTCGCGAAGTGATGCACTTCCTTTTTCAATAAATATTATTATCGATGGTAATAAAGATAAATTTATTGAATATATGTGATATAAATTAAATAATTATCATAATGAAGAGATAATTATAATTATGAAATGAAAATATATCATTTTCATTCCTACACAAAAAACTAATAAGGTCATTTGTGTGTACATGTGGACCACCACCTCCACGAAGTGATGTGACTCTTTTTTCATCACTAAATAAAATGGATGATATATATATGTGTAAATTTAAATAAAAATAACTATATTTATGATATTATTATCATTCATGAAAGGGAAAATAATACATAACTTCTTTCAAAAATGGTAATTAAAAATAGAAAAGTTTCTTATGCTAGGTATGACGTAATGTCTCTAAGATCATAACATAGTATTCTTTTAATTAAAATAATTAATAATTGGTTTTGATAAATAATAATTTATTTATAAATATTTTTATATTTTTATGATTTTTATTATAGATATAAATAAAAAATGATCACTTTTACCATAATCAACATACTGAAGTCATTTGGAAACAATGAACTAAACATCCCCATAAGACCTAGTGTGGACTCTAAAGATTAAATATTTAAATAAAACATTAAAAATAAACAGAATAAATGAAATAATTATAAGGTATTAACCATAGAATAAGTTATTAATAAATTAATTAATTGATATAATTTTATTATACAAGAGGATCAAATTTGTAAGAAGGTAGTTAGATTAGAGGTATGAGTTTCTCATCTCATTTTTATTTTTATGAGACATAATCCATACTCACAAATTATTTTTATGTATGGTGTATATACGACCCATGAATTTAATTTATGATTTAATTAATGAATTATTTTATTTTAACACCCCTACCTTGTTCTCACTTTTTCTTGGTCGTGATGCAGATGTTAATAAATAACCTTTTTAATGGGATAAAAATAATCCTTCGTAAATCATATAATTTAAAAATTTATGTTATTTTATTTCATCCAAGGTGATTTAAATTAAAAGTTAACAAGTGGTAAATAATATCATAAATCAATTTCATTTTATTGGGATATATAATTTATTTATTGTATTTGATATTATATGATTATGTGTGTAATGAATTTTGATTATAGTCATTTTTATTTCCACTTGTTTTATATGTATTAAAATTTTATAAACATAATATATTCATTGATTAATTTTCAAATTCAATGGTATGATTTTCGAATGGTTATTCCTCTAAAATTCCAATTCATTAAGATATAAATTTATAATATATACCTATGTTCCTTTGTGGAGTGTATGTAATGAACATTGAAATGTTTTATAATGAATGTACATATCTTCATTATATTTAATGTATAATTTTATGTTATTATTTCTTGGGGCTTATGATTGGGGAGTTACCAAAGTTATGAAAGCTTTATTTTACAATATCATTTATTTATGGTTTATTTATTATCAAAGTTTTTTTTGAGAAAAAAATTGAAATTATTTTTATGAACCACTTCTATTTTATTATAATATAGTTATGAATTTTTTTCACCTGTTCAATTTCTATATCACATAATTTTTGAAGAAACGTAATGAAATTCGTTCATAAGTGTTAGTAAAATGTTATTTTCTTTTAGATCAAGTATTTTATATTATATTATGATGTTTTCTAAAATGTTTTATAAAATGTTTTTTATAAATTTAAATTATTTCTTAAATCCATTTAACATGATCTTTTTCTTTATTTTAAAATGTTTTAAATGAAAATTTCCAATTGTTTTCTAAATGGGTCACTTTTAACCACCCTTTTTCTTATTATTTTGAAAAGGATGTTTATTTGAACCATCTATGACAGGAATACATTTTACCTCAATCATTTATATTATATTCCTTGAATTTTCCTTTATATTTTTCCATGTTCTTTTAAATGATAAATATTTTCACAATATTTTGTGAATTCATTGTTTTTAAAATTAATTTTTTGAGTGAAAAGTTTATTTTCATTAGTAATGTTTTTAATGATATTTTAATTTTAATTATACTCATAAACATCAAAAAATTTGTTGTTATTTATGCGTGAATAGAAATATTTTTTAGTTATACCATCCTAATTATTTATATGGATTGATTTAGATTTTTTAAAGATATTGGCATGAAATCCATTTCTTCTTCATGTGTGAATCTTATTTCAATGATATTATTATGGAAATAAATTTTTTTATATAGTTTAATTATTTTTAATGGTATTTTTATGAAATCCATTTATTTTTAGTATAAAATCATGTTATGAAAAGAAAAATGGATTATTCAATGTGTTAATGATGAAATGAATTATTTATGTACTTCATTCATGATTCAGTTCGTTGAATATTTTATATAATGATGTATGATGAGTGATTCCATTATTAACCAAGGATGGGTTGTTCTCTTATAAACCAAGGATGGGTGGATCTGTTTTAAACCAAGGATTGGTGGTTCTTTGATAAACCAATGATGGGTGGGTTTATGATATCCCTCTAATACATTGTGAATTAGGGAGAGGGAGGTCAACGATATTTTTTTTATTTGTAATAATTTATATGAGGGTAATATCCCATGATAACAAAAAAATTTCATAATTTTGGTGTGGTTATAAATTTTTCCTTTGATCAAGATTGATTTGACATGGCTCAGGAATTTTTATTTGGAACACTATTTGCTTGGTGAAAGCATTATTCCATGTTTTCATGTGTGATGTTCCATGTATTGATGAGTATTAATATTCTTATTTTATTCTCATTCACTTTAATTATGTCACCATTCCATTATTCTCATCTTATTCTAACAAATGAAATTCATTTTTTAGTGCATATGTTTACCCATACAGAGCATTTGAGCTCACCCATTATCTTTTCCAATTTACCATGTTATTAGAAGTTATTTTGAATGAATTACAGATAAAATATTTTTCTATTGATTATGATTATGATTTAAATATAAATAAAAAACATGGATAAGTGGGGAAATTATCATTTAAAGACATGGGTATTATTTACGTAATAGTTTTTCTGAATTCTCATAAATTGTAATCCAAATAGGCCATTGAGAATGTAAGTGATACAATATTATATTTTGATGTATTAAGTTTAGGGTGGTGAAAATTGGGCCATTTTCAAAGGTATAAAATACCAAAACGTAATTATTAAGTTTTTAGAAACAGATCACAGAGTGAGTGTACAAGAGATGTTATAGTTGGTATCATAGGAGGGTTTAAATAATTTTTATGATTATGATTTTTTTCGTCTGATGTTTCCTTTATATTTATATATAAAATCATTGGAATTTTAATATTAAGGTTTATTATAAGTTCAATTGTAATAAAAATCCCTTTTTTATTATCTAATGAGATCATTAAGGTAATAATAACAATTTATGAGACATTATACTATGATGAATTATATGTAAAGCATTAGTTTAACATGAAGCATGGAATTACATTTTGTTGATTTTTTAATATATTGATAATAATTAGGGTTTTTATGACATAGAATATCCTGATGATAAGGGGACCACATGTTTTATCATATAGATAATAATGGGATTGAAATGTTATTTAGTCACAATGCTATTAATGTTATTTCACAAGAACCTCAATAAATTTATATGAATATAAAGTGAAAGGTATGTGAAAAACATTATGGTTAAAAAATTATTTAATATTAAGGTTATTTTGGTTATTTAGGATATAGTTTTATTTATTTATGTAATTATATAGTTTAAATAATGGTTATTACTGTTGTGTCTGAGATAATATTCAATTTTTCATTATATGAAGGTTTATTAATTTTAAGAATCATCATACCATATTTGAACCATTTTTTTGTGTGTTTTAATCTAATGATAGGTGGAATATCTTCATTACAACTTTTATGGTTTCATGTTCCTATGAAACCTAATTATATCACTTCTTGCATGAAAAAAATCATCTTGAATGGTCATCATTTGGAGAAAAAATATGTGATTATAGTGATAATTGATTAAAGGATGAAATTATACTCATAATATAATTATATATACTCATTCTCTACGTATATATGGAAAATGAATTTCTCAAATTTAGGAAACTGATCTGGAAATAAATGTTTTTCTTATTACCATCATTTCTGATCAAATCAATGACCTTGTTCTCGCCTCTTTAGTTTATAGTTTTGTGGTTATTGATTTTCTCTTGAACAAATTTTTGTTTAATAAATTATATCTTTCACTCTCCCCCATTATTTTGAAATCAATTTTTTTTCAATGTAAAATTATTCACTTCCTAACTATGTTCTCATATTTGGAATGAAATTATGTGTTGTTACAAAAGACCCTCATACTTCTTATTCCCTCTTATCAAGTGGATGTTTTATTGACCCTTTGTATAAAGTGGGTTTCCAACATAATAAATATTTTTAAAATTTAAAAACTTTTATTTATCATATAATTTTAAAATTGTGTGGAAAAAATTTATTTAAGATGTGGTGGGGGATATAACACCCAAAAATTTTATTAGAATATAATTCTGTTCAATATCATATTCAACCGATAACACCAAGCTTAAACAACCAATAAAATATAAAACCATAATAATATTGAAATTAATTTGGGTGGTTTTAATATTATTACAAAATATATGATTTATATATAAATATATATAAATTACATAATCAATATAAATTGTTGCTAAATTATTAGTAAATAATCAATAATTTTTTTGTAATGTAATTATTTTTTTCAAAATTTATATTTCATAAAAATGATTTTTTTTACATTTTGTGAAAAAAATGCAATTAATTTTTTAAAAAATTTATAAATGTTTTTATGACATTAAATTCATTTAAAAAATATGAATTAAAAAATTACCATATGTTGGAATTTGGGACTTTTCAGAAAATTGAGAAAAATTATCGATTTTTTTGAAACTATATTTTCTTTTCAATAAATTAAGTAATATCATAGGAATATTGTGTTTTAATGTTATTAAAGTAACCTTTTTATTATTTAGTTTTATATAATCCACCTAATTAAATTGTATTAATAATTATTTTTTATTTTATTATAAGTTTATTTTTTGGAATAAAAAATGAATTTTTCTAAAACCCGTTTTAATGTTTATAATATTTATGATTTTTAATTAATTAAAAAAAAGTATAATGGGGAATTATTTAAATTAAATTTATATATTATATATTAAGAAATATTAATTTTTATTCGTACAATTATTATTATCAGTCATAGAGTTATTATTAAATCATATTTTTCTTCAAAAATACACTTCCCAAAAATGCTATTTTTACTCACATCTGTGAGTTTAATTTTAAATTATCATTTTATAATTCAATTAATTGTATTTGGTAACATGGATTCCATATATGAAACCCTAATTATTTATATTATATAATAATTTAAACTTAATTTTTGACCATATGTAATAGTGGAAATAGTAAAAATTTGATACCACTATTAATGTAAAAGCATGTTTATTAGGAGGTAAAACTAAAAATATAAGGATGAACATGACCTATAAAATTGTATAAAATATATTTATTGGAAATATTTCAACCTTATAGTTTCTATGAATTGATACTGGTCTATTTTGAATGCATTTTGAATTTGAAAAATGTCGGTATCACTTTTTCTTTTCAAAAATTACATGTCTGACACTCACCCCATTTATAAAAGAAGTACCCATTTTACTATCATATTCACAACATAAAATATATGTATCATTTATAATAAATAAAAAAATTATTTACATAACTAACTAAAAATTTATTAAATCCCTTTTATTTATCATCAATCCATGATAGAAATTATTTTTGAGCAGACTTATAGAGGTTTACTAAAGAAGTGGTATCATGAATAACTGAGAATTTTTTATTTTATTTATTCATCAAGATTCTTCAAATATTCATAAATCATTATGATATAATATTTATAATATCTATAATATATTTAAATCTTATTATTTTAATTTCTTTAAATTAATCGATCTCTACTTATATCAAATGCGATATTAAATCATCAATCATGTGTATGGAAGACTACCACCTCAAGAAGTAATATCATTCACTTTCAATAATCACCTATAATATATTTTTATAGATTTAATATATGTATATATATATCTATATATATATATATATATTAATTTTTTAACATATTTATACTTATTAAGTCATAAATAAAATATAAATTTTTACATTCCATTCTTTGGGGGATACAATAATGTCGCTCATGTGTACTACAGACTACCACCTTGTGAAATAATGTGATTCATTTTCCAATAATGCTTAAAAAGAAAGCTAATAAGGGTATATTTATTTAATATATTTGGTAAAAATTAAATAAATATTATATTAATGAAATAATTATCATTATTAAAAGAAAACAAATTATTTTATTTCTTACAAAAAAATATCATAACGTCATTCGGGCGTTTGTGTAGACTCCGACCTCCATGAAGCGATGTTTCCCAATTTTCTCCACAAAATCCCATGTATAATATATATATATATATATATATATAATATTGGATGATAATTTATTTTATTTATTTTACTATTATAATTATATAAAAATGAAAAAATACAATGCTTCTTTCTATAAAGATCATTGCTAAATAGAAATATTACACATGCAAACATAGATCCTACCATAACCCTGATCACAACGTAGTTCATTTTTCATAACCATATATCATTATTTATTTTAAAGAATTATAATTGCTCTATGAATATGAAAAATATTTAGTTATTATTATTATAGAAATATTTAAATAATGTACTCTTTGAGAGTGGTCAACACACTAATATTGTTTAAAAACAAGGAATCAAACATCTACAATACAACCGACATGGACATAACTGAATCAATATTTATATATTTTATAAAAAAATAACAAAATGAATTTAATATAAGGTATTATAAATTGAATTTTTTTTAAATTAATAAATTTAAATAATACAATTATACACGATGTTCGAACATGTATAATGGAGGTCAGACTATATGTAATGATTTCTTATCTCACTTTCATTTCTGTGATACATATTCCATATTCAAAACATATATTTTTAATGGAGAATATACTACCCATTTATTTATTTAAGGATTACATTCGTGGATGTTATTTAAATTTACAATTTCATATGATTTTCAATTTTTCATAGGGTTGGGATCTACATATTACCAAAATCATAAGGGATTTCATATCAAATTAACTTCATTTAATAGTATTTTAATATTATACACCTACATTATTTTATACGATGTATATATATATATCATATTTTACATGTTATAACATGAATCCTTAATAAATCAACATATTTTAGGTTTAAATTTATAATATTTCATCTATGTGGATTTTATTTGATTATAACCAAGTTGTAAAGTATTTCATAACTCAATTTTTTTCCATTGGGTTATATTACTTCCTAATTTTATTTGATATTAATTGTTTTTTAGGTAATTATTATTTATTATCTTTTGTTTTAGTTGAACTTTTTTATGTGTATTGACAATTTATGCACATAATGTATTCAATGATGAATTTTAAAATTTAGTGGTATACTTTTTGTATTGGTTATTCATCTCAAATTACCGTTCTTTGAGACATACATTATGGTATGAACCTATATTAATTTTTGAGTTGAATGTACTAAAATTTTACCAATTATTTTATTAAACTATACAATTTTATGATATATAAATTATCATATAATGTTATTATTTCTTGAGGGTTGTTATTGAAGAGTTACCATAGTGGAAAAAAGAATTATGTTACAATCATCTTTATTTTAGGATTGTTTATATTCATGTTTCATTTGTAAGAAATATTGTGACATTATTTCCTTGAACCAACAATATATTATTATCCTAAATTTATGAATGCGGTTCAAATTTTTTATTTCCATTTACTCTTTTTTTTATTGAAGAAACATCCGAAAAGTTGTTTGTAAGTGTTACTAATATTGTATTTTCATTCAAAAAAGGTATCATTTTCATCCATATCCATGTTTTCTAAAATTATTCAAAAAATGATCTTTTTTAGGAATAAAGGAATTCCCAATAAATTTTACATTATATTTTTCCTTATATTAAAATATTTAATATTAATTTACTATCATTTTCCAAATGGGTGACCTTTGACTCCATTTTTCAAAATGGTTTGAAATGAAAATTTCTTGAAATATTTATGTCATGAATGGATTTTACCACTCTCATATCGATTATTATATTCGAAATTTATTTTTTTATATTTTTTCATGTTTTTTTTCAAAGAAAATAATTTTCATAGTATTTTGTGATTCTTTAGTTTTTTAGTTTATTTTCAAAGTGAAAAGTGTATGAACTCAGATCTTATTTTCAGGTACGCTTTTCCTTTTTCTAGAGTTTTTTAGAAAAATTAAGTTTCTAGAAATTTTTTAGGTACATGTCGTGTACTTTTTGAGTACACGCTGTGTACCCTTTTCCACTCAAAGCCATGTGTTGGCTGTGTCCCAGCCACACACAATGTGTGTATGGGTGAGGTGGAGGCTGGTTAAAGCGGAGTATGGAAAACTGATGTACACGCCGTGTATTTTATTTTTTTCATTAAACGGACCAGGGTCATGCCTGACGCACAGAAGCGTCTCCTTATTCAGAAACCGCCCATCTGAGAGCGTCGTACGACCGCGTTTCTTCCCCGACCTCCCGCCTCACCGTCCGTTCTCTGATTCCAACACAGTCGAATGCATTGGAATCATAGCGGTGAGTTCTTCCTTCTTCTTGAGCCTTATTTCTTGTTTCCTCCTCATTTACATGTTATCGTGGGTTGAACGTTTTTTTCATTTTCACAGATATTCGTCGTTCTAAGGGGAATATGTCATCAAGGTTCACGTATATCAATCTCTTGGGATTCAGGTAGGTGGTTTGTGCCTTTTTGTAGAAAGTTGATGATTATTTTCTGCAAATTCCAGCAATACCCTTGAATAGGGTATTGTGTGTTACCTATTTTTCCTCTGTTGTTTTCCTGCTTTGCTTGATTGCTTGAGTAGAGGTCCTTTCTTGTAATATTGGATAATTTATACTGTTTTTTATGCTTTGCCTTACATATTTTTCTTTTATGAGTTTTGCTAGTTGACATGCCTAGTTGTAGGATTGTGGAACTGTTGCCTTATTTTGCTGCTGACCCTTAGTTGATAGACAAGTAGTTCTTGAGGATTACTTGGATGATGAATGCACGCTGAGCATTTTTAGTATCACTCAGGACTGTGAGAACCTAGACTAGTAGACCAAAGGGATAATTGAAGGAAGGGCTTCTCTAGAGTGTCTTTTAAATACGATGTGAGACCATAGGGGGAACTGACGTTGAGTGCTTCCTCAAAGAGTATGTAGTTCCTCGATGTGGTCCACATGGGGAATAGACATTGACTGCTTCCCCAGAGATCCTTTAGCACAATATGAGACTATAGGTGGAATTGACGGTGAGTGATTCCCCAGAGAGTCTATTATTTTACATAGCTAAACTATAGGGGTGAGACTGTGTGTGCCTCTTAGAGGGTTTCTAGTACTTTTAGGTTGAGCCATAGGGGTTAGGCTGTGAGAACTACCCAGAGGGTTACATGTTTTCTTCTTATTGCTAGCTGCTTACTTGTGTACTTTACTTGTTAGAGCTGTGGATGTTAGCTGCTTGTGCCTTCCCGTTTACTACTTCTTGTTGTATTACTGTCGTGTATTCATTGACTGTTAGGCACATATCTTTGGGTGATTGCCTACTGGGATTGTATCTCACACCTTGTTTGGGCCATGTTTTTGGGCCCACACAAACTATGTTTCTGTAGGTATAAATAAGGGAAAGTGCCCTTCTACTTCAGGTTCATGATTGCACTAGAGCTGGAGAGCATGGGACCGAGCCATGGCTCGCGATGCTAAGGAGTTTACTTGGTTTTTCTTTTGCACTTGGTTTCAGTTTTATTTCAGCACATTGTTGTGTTTTCTTTTTTCCTTAAATACTTGTACCTACTGCATCACGATCGTCATTACTATATGTATTCATTGCTTCCACTGTCTGGTTTCTGTTGTTATGCCTGTTGCTACTGCTTGCACTATTTACTGTTGTTTTTCTGTTGTATACCTTACTGAACGAGGGCATAGTTTCCCCACAAACTCACCAAGGCCCTCACTGCTAGTCGAAAACCTATGGTGTTTGGGGAAACACGGTTGAGGTCTTGTGGCGAACCGGGTACAGGGCACCAGTGGAGGAACTCTAGATTCGGGTCGTTACAAAGTAGTATCAGAGATGTTCTTTTCTCTTTCATTCTATTTGGAGACTTTATCCAGGGATATGACATATTCGGTACTTTGAATTAATCTGTGCTTGGGAGTAGCTAACCCGTGTACAGAGAAAAGCCATACTACCTCGTTAATTGTAGTTTTCTGGTTTTCAGATTTTATGGTTGATCTGATTTCACCTAGAGTGATTCACTTGACTTGTGCAATTATTGTTTTGATACTTCGGTTCTATTTCTGTCGCAACCCGATGAGATGAGGGTATTCCATCTCATGCATCACATAGGCACTTGTATAAATCACATGCCATTCATTCTTACCATGCCATCTAGGGTGCGTTAGCGGTTGCATGCTATTGTTATATACTCTATGTAGATTATGATTGATGTTGTGATAGATGCTTGATAGATTCTCTGCAGTTATGTAAGAAAACTTGTTGTTTTGTTATTTGCTTAAAAATTAACACCAAATTTTGGTTCGTGAGGTGTTATATGCCCCCATTAATCGAAACTTGTGGATCATGATCCCGATATCTCTTGTATATGACTGTGGGAGATGCCAAGATTTGATTCGTGGGGAGTATAGGCCCTCACAGATCGGAATTTGGAACCTCTTTCCCTTATTTTTAGTGTTTATGGGATTCTGTGCAGTTTTTGAGCTGTTGCCCAGAAAAACCCAGAATACACGGTGTATACATTTTGGATACACGCCATGTATTTTTCAGGCCGTGTCACTGACCGTGTGGTCAAAACACGATGTTGTGAAAGTAACTTCGGGAACACGCCGTGTATGGTAGGTACACGCCGTGTAAGTTCGGAGTCGTGTACCTGGCCGTGTCACTAACAACACAGGCTGGGGAAGCTCAGGTAGAACACACTGTGTCCTTAGGGAACACGCCGTGTAGCCCTATCCAGGTACCCGGCCGTTTCACGAACAACATGGGTCGGTGTTACTTTCTTTTCCACATGACGTGTTTGTTCGGAACATGCTATGTAGTCTTGTTCCGGGAGTCGGTCGTGTCACGAACAACACGGGGCGGTGTCACCTTCACCTATACACGCATTGTTTGTTCGGAGCACTCCGTGTAAGGTTCAACTATGTAGACAGCTGTGTTCTTAACAACATGGGCCACCGAAGCCTTGTCTATTACACACCGTGTTTGTTTCGAACACGCTGTGTAGTCTCGGGTTGATTCGAACCGTGTGGGTTAGCCGTGTTAAGAGACTCGGGTAGGGGAATAGTTTTCAATTACCCGCCGTGTGTTGGGGTCAACACACTGTTTAGTTTGAGGTGTACATGACTTGTAGGGTAGGAGTACATTCCCATGTCAGTGGTTTAAGAAGACACGTTGTGTTGTTTTTATACACGCTGTGTGGTCATGTTTTTCAATCTTGTGTGTTTTTATTCCCCTATTTCTATTTTCTACTCTTGGGTTCTCTGTCCTTGTTTTCTTGATCTAAGGTGTATTCTTGATCTTTCAGAGCTATGTCTCCGAGATTTCCTCTGGTCGTACGTCTGTCATCAGGTAGTGATCAGACGCCAGACAGGGCTGATCAGGGACTTCCTGCCGATCCTCCAGTCGGTCCAGACTTAGCACCAGCTGTTATATCAGTTGCAGGCGCTAATGTGTAGTTCAAGGAAAGTTTAATGAGGATGATGCAGGCCTTCTAGGGAGTGCCGCTTCCTTCCACATCTATGGCAGACATGACACGCGTTTTCCAGCAATAGCAGCATCCCACATTCTTAGGGGAAGGAGGATCTCAGGCTGCAGAGTCATGGATGGAAGCCATGATGAATATCTTCAATGATCTTGAGACTCCTCCAGATATGCGGGTCAAGTTTGCCACCTACATGCTTTGAGACTCTGCCAAGAGATGGTGGGACGTGATCCCATAGGAGGGTCAGTAGTAGGCTATGGCTTGGGATGGGTTTTAGCGTGTGTTCTATGACTACTTCTACCCGGAAGACCTGAGGGCCGACCGAGCCCGAGAGTTCATGAGCTTAGAGCAGGGTACCCTTTCTTTCATGGAGTATACCACTCGTTTCACTGAGCTTCAGTGCTTCACACCCCTCCGGGATAGAAGTGGGGTGTTCTTGGCGAGTAATATTGAGGATGGACTCAGGCGGGAGATCCGCTCTCAGGTGAACATCTTCTAGTTGACTTCCATTACATCCATCGTCAATGAGGCACTGATCGCAGAGCGCCATCTGAGAGACTTTGGAGCTGTGAGCCAGGGTGGTTCTGCTTCAAGAGCTACTTTGCCTCTAGATGATAGCAAGAAGCACCGTAGAGAGCCTACGCACGGTGATCCGAGGAAGTGAGATGCATCGTCAGGCAGCCAGGTGATATACTACCTGTGTGGTCGGTCAGGGCACACGAGGCCACAATGCCATAGGAACCCCGTGGAGTGCCGATCTTGTGGCAAGATGGGTTACCTTCAGTATTTTTTCCAGGTTTCCCACCAGCAGCTGGTGACCGGGGTTCTTCCATGACTCCTCGTTCAGGAGCAGCACCACCAGTTTCCCACCAGTCGGGGAACTCGAGTTCTTCCGGCCATTCGGGCCGAGGTGAAGGTCGAGGCCATGGTGGTCAGCCATCAGTTCCTCAGCACCAGCAAGGAGGTTCATCTCAGAGTGGTCAGCCAGGGGTGGAGGGCTATGGTACAGGCTAGTCTTTCCCCGTGGAGCAGACTTGTCAGGAGCAGGATCCCAGCCCCTCTACTGTTCGAGGTACGATTTTAGTAGCCTCAGTTTTATCTTCAACCCTTTTTGATACTGGTTCTACACATAGATTTATCTCTGTTACTGTCGTGGAGAACCTTCGGCTCTGGATCTTTTCTTCTGCCGACTCGTTGACACTAGACACACCTTTGGGAATGAGGACATCTAGTGTTCTCTAGTGTAGAGAGTGCCCTCTCGAGGTTGCAGGGTATCGCTTCCTATGGGATCTCTATGTCCTATAGATGACAGGCTATGATGTCATCCTCAGGATGGACTGGTTGATTCCCTTCTAGGCAGTCATTGACTGTTATCCCCGTAGAGTCAGTTTCATCTCACCAGAGGGTGAATCTTTTCTTCATAGAGGCGAATGGGGCGTTCAGGCGAGTCGGGTGGGACTCAAGCATCTTGGGCTAGGAGGGGTGACAACCCAGATATCTAGTCTTTATCTGGATGATTAGGGGACTCCACAGTTGGACTTTCCTCTAGTGGTGGATCACTTCAGGGATGTCTTTCCAGAAGACTTTTCAGGTTTTCCTCTAGAGCGTGAGGTGGACTTCTCTATTGAGATCATGCCAGGGGCAACACCGGTGTCTATTCCTCCCTATAGGATGGCCACACCTGTGTTTCAGAAGATCAAGAAGCTGTTGGAGGAGCTACAGGCTAAGGGTTTCATCCGACCCGGTACTTCTCCTTGGGTTTCACCTATCCTGTTTGCGAAGAAGGAAGATATCACCCTTCAACTTTGTGTGGATTATCGGAAGCTGAACCAGTTCACAGTCAAGAATCGATATCCTTTGCCGAGGATCGATGACCTTTTCGATCAGATTTGAGGAGACCAGGTGTTCTCGATGACCGAATTGAGGTCTGATTATCATCAGTTGCGCGTTAGACCATCAGATATACCTCTGATAGCCTTCAGGAGTAGGTATGGTCTATACGAGTATACAGTCATGTCGTTCGGTCTCACGAATGAACCTGAAGTTTTCATGGAACCGATGAACCGAGTGTTCCATCCTTACATAGACTCCTTCGTCGTGGTCTTTGTGGATGATATCTTGGTATGATCTCACACTCGACGCGACCATGCCACACATCTTGAGATCGTTCTAAGTACATTGAGAGAGCATCGAATTTATGATATACTCTCGAAGTGCCACTTTTGGATAGATCAGATCCACTTCTTAGTTCAAGTCATCTCAGAGGAGAGATTATCAGTGGACCCAGAGAAAGTGAGAGGTGTAGTTTCTTGGGAGCAGCTGAAGAACATCTTTGAAGTACGAAGTTTCCTAGGGATGGCTGGATACTACAGACGCTTTATTCTGGACATTTCTCATCTAGTAGCACCTTTGACAGGTCTGACCAAGAAGGGGGCGAAGTTCTTATGGTTAGATTCCTGTGAGTCATCCTTTCAGGAGCTGAAAGGGAGGTTGACGTTAGCACCAACACTAGTCTTGCCAGATCCATGCAAGAGATACACTGTTTACTATGATGCTTCAGGTATTGGGCTGGGAGCTGTGCTTATGCAGGGGGATGGAGTCGTTGAGTACGAGTCTCGGTAGTTGAGGCCACATGAGAGGAACTACCCGATGCACGATCTGGAGTTAGTAACTGTTGTTCTTGCTTTGCACTGTTGGAGACACTATATTATGGGATAGCACGTTGTGGTCTTCACTGACCACAAGAGTCTCAGGTATATCTCTAGTCAGCGTGATTTGAATCTGAGGCAGCACAGGTGGGTTAAGTATCTATAGTGTTTTGACTTCGAGATCACCTATACACCAGGTAAGGGAAATGCAGTGGTTGATGCGTTGAGTAGGAGAACTCAGATTCAGGTAGTTCCGGAGGAAAGTAGTGAGTGGCAGCTGATGGCTCTGTTCTCTAAGATTCATCGGGAGGTGCACGACAGATTGGGACAGACCTTCATATCTTCTGTAGATGTTACCTCTACACTACTTGATCGGGTACAGATGAGGCAACTATCAGACTTATAAGGCTTAGTCCTATGGGAGAGCGTGTTAGTAGAGGACCCTCTTCTTGGATAGACAGTGGGTGAGGATAATATATTGCATTTTCAAGGACGCGTATGGGTGCCAGTAGACATATGCGAGGTGCTGATGCGGGATTTTCATTCCACTATTTGGGCAGTTCATCCTGGCATCACCAAGATGTATCAGGACCTTCATCACCAATATTGGTGGCTAGGTATGAAGAAGGATGTTGCTGGTTTTTTCATGATATGTTATACTTGTCAGCAGGTGAAAGCAGAGCATCGGTGACCAACGAAACTTTTGCAGCAGTTACCCATTCCGGAGTGGAAGTGGAATGATGTTGTGATGGACTTTGTGACCGGGTTTCTGAGATCGCACCGGAGGGAAATATGTTTTTTGGGTTCTCATCGACAGGTTCACGAAGGTTTCCCACTTCTTGCCGATCAACGAGACCTTCAGTGTCGATGATATGGGATGACTTTACATCAGAGAGATCGTTCATCTGCATGGAGTTCCACACTCTATTATTTCAGACCGAGATTCGCGCTTTACCTCTCGGTTCTGGAAGGGACTTCAGAAGGACATGGGTACACAGGTACTTTTGAGTACATCTTACCATCCCCAGACTGATGGCCAGTACAAGCACACGATGCAGGTGCTTGAGGATATTCTCTGGGCTTGAATCCTTGACTTTGGAGGTTCTTGGGGGAAGCATATTCTTCTAATGGAGTTTGCCTACAACAACAATTTCTAGGCAACCATTCAGATGGAACCATATGAGGCTTTGTATGGTAGGCCATTCCGATCACCCTTATGCTGGCTGGAGGTAGGAGAGGCAGCTTTGCTAGGACCTCGTCTTGTTCAGGAGGCCCCAGAGCAGATAGAGCTGATTCAGAAGAGGATGGCTACAATGCAGTCTCGACAAAAGTTTTATGCTAATCAGCAGAGATGACCTCTGGAGTTCGAGGTCGGTGATCAGGTCTTCCTGCGTGTCGCACCGAGGTTGGGACACAAGAGGATTCAGAGACAGGGTAAGCTTTCACCATGGTACGTCGGGCCATTTGAGGTCTTGGAGAGAGTCCGGCCGGTCACCTATCGGTTGCAGCTACCTCAAAGGAATCGGGCCATCCACGATGTCTTCCACGTCTCTCAGCTCTGAAGTTACTTTTCAGTCCCATCTCACGTCTTTCTGCCTGAGGAAGTTGAGCTGGAAGCAGATGCGTCGTTTGAGGAGCATCCTATCTAGATTTTCGATCGTAGTACGAAGGTCCTCCACGGGTAGGTTGTTCCTCTGGTACGAGTGCTATGGCAGCACGGGCGAGTACTGGACGAAACCTGGGAGAGGGAGGCCAATGTACGATCGCAGTGGCCGGAGCTATTCGGGGTTTCTTCTTCTCCACCTCGTTAGGGAATTTCAGGGACAATTTTATTTTAGGGGGGATTTTTGTAAGAACCCAGATCTTTTTTTCAGGTACTCTTTTCCTTTTTCTGGAGTTTTTGAGAAAAATGAAGTTTCTGGAAATTTTTGAAGTACACGCCGTGTACCCTTTTCTTCTTGAAGCCGTGTGCTAGCCATGTCCGGGCCACACACATGGTGTGTATTGGGGAGGTGGAGGCCAGTTAAAGTGGAGTACGGAAAATTGAAGTACATGCCGTGTATTTTATTTTTTTCATTAAATGGACCGGGGTCACGCCTGACAAACAAAAGCATATCCTTCATCAAAAACATCCCATCCAAGAGTGTCGTACGACCGCATTTCTTTCCCAATCTCCCGCCTCTTCATAAATGATCCGATTTGAGCATGGTATATTGCGTTGGAATCGCAGCAGTGAGTTCTTCCTTCTGCTTGAGCCGTGGTTTTTGTTTCCTCCTTGTTTCCATGTTATCGTGGGTTGAACATTTTGTTCATTTTCTCAGATCTTCATCATTCTAAGGGGAATCTGTCATCAAGTTTCACGTATATCGATCTACTGGGATCAAATTAGGTGGTTTGTGCCTTTCTGTAGAAAGTTGATGAGTATTTTGTGCAAATTCCACAAATACCCATGACTGAGGTATTGCATGTTACCTGTTTTCCTTTGTTGTTTTCCTTCTTTGCTTGATTTCTTCATTAGAGGTCGTTTCTTGTAAGATTGGACAATTTATATTGTGTTCTAATGCTTTTACTTGAATATTTTTCTTTTAGGAATTTTTCTAGTTTCCATGCCTAGTTGTAGGATTGTGGAATTATTGACTTGTTTTGCTACTGAGCCTTAGTTGAAAGCCAAGTAGTTCTTGAGGTTTACTTGGACAATGCATGCGTGCTGAGCATTTTTAGTATCACTCAGGACCGTGAGAACCTAGATTAGTAGACCAAAGGGAGAATTGACATAAGGGCTTCTCCAGAGTGTCTTTTAAATACGATGCGAGACCACAGGGTGAATTGACGTTGATTGCTTCCTCAGAGAGTCTGTAGGTCCTCAACGCGGGCCACATGGGGAATAGACATTGAGTTCTTTCCCAGAGAGCCTTTAGCACGATACGAGACTGTAGGGGGAATTTGCGGTGAGTGCTTCCCCATAAGGCCTATTATTTTACATAGGTGAACTAGAGGGTTGAGACTTTGTGTGCCTCTTAGAGGGTTTCTAGTACTTGTAGGTTGAACCATAGGGGTTAGGCTGTGAGAGCTACCCATAGGGTTACCTGTTTTCTTCTTGTTGCTGGCTTCTTACTTGTCTACATTACTTGTTAGAACTGTGGATGTTAGCTGCTTGTGCCATCCTGTTTACTGCTTCATGTTGTATTACTGGCATGTATTCATTGACTGTTAGGCACAGATATTTGGGTGATTGCCTACTGGGATTGTATCTCACACCCGGTTTGGGACATGTTTTTGGGCCCACATAGACTATGTTTCTACAGGTATAGATAAGGGAAATCGCCCTTCTACTTTAGGTTCTTGATTACACTAGAGTTGGAGAGCATGGGACCGAGCCGTGGCTCGCGATGCTGATGAGTTTACTTTGTTTTTCTTTTGCACTTGGTTTTAGTTGTATTTTAGCACGTTCTTGTGTTTTCTTTTTTCCTTATATACTTGTACCCGCTGCGTCATTATCATCATTACTATATGTATTCATTGCTTCCCATGGCTGGATTCTATTGTTATGCCTATTGCTATTGTTTCCGCTATTGACTGTTGTTTTTTTCCACTGTATACCTTACTGAATGAGGGAATAGTTTCCCTAATGATTCACCGAGGCCTTCACTGGTAGTCGGCAGCCTCTGGCGTTTGGGGAAACACGCTTGAGGCCATGTGGCAAATCGGGTACGGGGAACCTGTAGAGGAGCTCCAGATTCGGGTCGTTACAAAAAGGTTATTTCCCTCATGAAATTTTTTAATTATCTTTTTTTATTTCCATTAATAAACATAAAAACATGTTTTTAATGATTCTATAATGAATTTTTTTTTGTGAAACAATGCTCATTCATTATCTATATGAATTACTAATTTTTCAAAAATATTTACATGGAGTCTATATCAATTCCACAAGTTAATACTGTTTCAATGTGATTTTTATGGAACCAATTATTTCCATGGGTTAATCATGTTCCAAAGAGATTAATATAGAAGTAAATTATTTTATATGGTTTTATCAGGTTCTATAAACAATAAATGTTTTTTAAATGATTTTATTATGGAATGAATTCACTATGTACTTTTTTCATGATACAGTTTGTGGAAATTTTTTATACTGATGGGTGTTTATATTATAAACCAAAAATGGGTGGTTCCTTTATAAACCATGTATGGGTGGTTATATTATAATTGAATGAATGGGTAGTAACATTATCATCCATGGATAGGTGATTACATGATAAAACATAAATGGGTGGTTCCCTGATAAAAAAAGTATTGGAGGTTTGTGATAAACCAAAGATATGTGGTTCTGTGATGGACCACCAATGCATTGGGTATTATAGATATTGAAGTCAACCATGGTTGTTTTTCAGTTTTTAATAAGGGATATGAAAATAATTTTACATGATACCAATTAATTTGTATAATTATTTATATTGTTGTAAATTTATTATTTGATCAAAATAGATGTCACATGTCTCATGATTTTTTTATTCTGATAGCTCTTTCTATTTTTTTAAATATATATGTCATGTTTTCATGTTTGATGATCCAAGTATTTATGGGTATGAATATTCCTATGTAATTTTCAATAGAACATTGATTATGTTATCATAAATATATTTTAATTTTATTCTCATTGATGAGATTCAGTAGTTAACTAATATGTGTACCCTTACTAATAATTTGATGTCACCCTTGATATGTTTCCTTTTTCCCATGTTATTAAGAATGATTTAGAAATAATTATGTATATAATGGTTTAATATGGTTGATGATGTTAACTTAATCTGAAATATTAAATGAAGGGTTATGTGGTAGAAATTCATATTCAAATACGTTAGTATTGTTTATTGATGATTTCTTCCTAATTCCATACAACACTAAAAATAATTTTTTATTGATCATTTAAGTAATCATATATTTTATTTTGAGGTTGTAAATTTTGTATGATGAGAATATGATAACCCTCAATGGTTTCAATTATGGAAATATAAATCTAATTTTTTTAGAACCAAATTTTTGGAGTGAAAGTCTCAATGATGATATAATCATTGTTGTAAAATAGTACTCACAAGATATTTAGGATCTTATGTGTGATTGATATCACTAATGATATAGTGTTAAGTTGTTTAAAGTGATCATAAAATCATATATGATGTTTTCCCCTGTAAATTCATGTTGTCATTCTACTCAGATGAACCATAGAATGATTTCATTAATGAATGGTGATACAGATTCTATAATGTGATGATACATTATTTTAACTATATAATCCCTTTTTTAAGGGATTTATAGTGACTATTAGTTGGTCGGTATAGTAATTGAATTCTAGGATTATAAACGTATTTAGGTAATTATGATACTGGTCCCAAATATTATATGGGGTTTAGTTATATAAAGTGTCAATAATAACATATATGATGTTTCCCCAATATTTTTTTTGTGGAATTAAATATAACAAAACCATATGAATATATTATACTCAGAAAAATTCCATTTCATTATGTGATTGTTTTTTTTATTTTTGATGATGAGATCATGGTCATTGAGGTTGTATCCTTATATAATGATTCCCATGGATAATCAGTGAACTACATGGATAATTACTTGTAATATGACCCATGATGGATATGTGTGAGAATCATACAGGGGGTGTTGGGAATGTCAGTTTCCTTGTGATATTGGGACGAGATAATATATTTTTCTCTATGAGTTATGAACTATGTGAGATATTATTATGTTATAGGTGGGAGTAGAAAATTAATTATGGTTTCTATGTGTTATACACAAAAATGGTTATCTAATGCAGGATAATTTCTTATAAGATAAATGTCGGGTAGATGATTTAGTTATCGGATTGACATATAAAATTTTCTACTGGGTATGATATATTGGAATGGTGATTCCTTAGATATTATTGACTTGAAATAAGTAGTAGTTATTTTCTATTAAAATTTTTTACATGATTAGAAGGAAAAGTTATTTTGGTATATTTATATGACATTCCTTTTGTTTCAATAATAAATGTACATAATTTTCTGGGTCTCATCATATGGTTTCAAGGTGAAGGGATGGAAGGATTCTTACACATAAAAGATCCCAGATTCATTTAAAGTGATTTGGTGAGAGTGTGGATGATGATTATAGGTGTGTGATTGTGCATGGGTGGTGACTTATATTGTCGTTATCCATGGCGTGAGATCGATTCACTATACTCAATAGAGGTCTTGCCTTGAGGTTCTCTGATTGGATGAGGAAGACATATAGTGGGGAATGGTTAATTGATTTTTTTATCTTCCTTTACTTTATATTGTGTGACTCATGGGATCATGGTTTATGTTATAAAATAGAGTTTTATTAGAGTGAATTACAATTTGATTCTTATTAAATTGATGTAATGTGAACATTATTTGTTCTTTTTCAGATGGTTGTGAACTAGTGAGCTGCCATTTATGGCCTAAGGACCATTAGTTTAGATGAAATTATTATGGGACTAGTTTCACAGGGATTTGATAGAAATGAAAAATGTATCTTCTATAATTATAATTTCATCATATATGGATTGGTATCTTGAGTTTATGTAATAATTTAGTGTGGATTTAGATGGGTGACACAGACATGAAATCAGAATATATCGACATTGTTCGTGAGAAGAGGTGTATGATAATCCATATAGTGGTAGTCCACCAATTTATTTTGGATGGTGTGTCATTTGATTCAATAAATGTTTTTATAAATAATATTCATTAAATTCCTAGTGATAATGTTAGGGGAAATTACTAATGATCCATATTAGTACTTGAGTTTGAGTGGGTCAGTCACGTCAAACCATTCTGTGTTATAATGTAAAAAGAATTGTACATAATGGTATGAAATCCCATTGATATGGTAAATAATGTGATGAGATTTGTCATTTAATGTTTAAAAAGGATCTATGGAGATGATGAACATGTGAATCCTATTTTTTCTATTTCTTATGTGAATACTGTATTCATGATTTGTATGCGATATAAAATGGAATTCAAGATTTAACAAATGGTGGTTGTTTATTTTGGATGGATCTAATAGTGAGTGAGATTCGAGATATTCTGGTAATCAAGAGAGGAGTATGCACATTTATTTGTTTGGTTAGGGATCCAACTTTTATGATACACAAAGAGTAGGGTTTATATTTTGGTTTTGGTGTTGGATGATCATAAGATTCTATAAGAAATTAAGCCTTCATGATCAAATAATGATATAACATGAACAAGTGAATCCAATAATTTTCCTGAATGGTAGAAAATTAGAGATCCAACTAGTTTTTTATGTAATTGTGTAAGGTGGGGTGATAACCACATTCAGAAAATCAATGGTCCACTGGGAATTTGTTTCAGTGTTTGATTCCAGTATTGTAGATTTTAATGGGTCAAATTTAATATTTATGAATTGAGTCTTATAGTAGATCATACGATAATCATAAGGACGATTCTGTTGATAAAACAACAATTTCTACGCATAGATTGATATAAGTAGTTCAATATTAATGTTTTAGGGTTTTTAATGATTGCTAGATATGATTTTGAAGAATATTTTTGTTGTGATTAAGTTGCATTGTGGATGCTCGTTAAGTGGTCTAGGGAATAATGTTACCAAATAATGATGAATTAATGAATGGTGTAGTTTGGTTTTAATAGTTAAAATTGCATCCATAATTTTTAGGGATGAGAAGTATTATAATGGGGAGATTTTAATGACCTGCATCACTAAAAGTGATGAATTTATGGGGTTATTTTCATTTTAAAATCCGTATCTATGGTAATTTTGAAAATAAGGATTCATGTCACAATTTTGATTCTTTGAAATAATAAGGATATGTTTTTTTGAGTGTATTGATTACTGATAGGTGATTCAAGTGAGAAGAAAAATTATATAGAGGGGATGATTTGATCCCAATTCTGAAATTTACAAAGTTTCAATAGGTCGTACCATGAATTATAGGTCATACCATGATTGGAATTTGTGATATTATGGGGAATTTTACCAAAAGTGGCATTACAAAATGCTTTATGGTTTTGAAAAGTGATGATATTTTTCAAATTGTAAAATGAAGGGACTCATATATAGAGGTTATTCTTTGATGGGCAGTGTCAGGTCATGAAAATTACTCGTGTAAAGAGTCTATGTAATATTATGGTCCAAGTATTTTTTTCATTGATAAAATCTAGTCGCACCATGAATCTAAGGGATGAATTATGATAGGTGTTGTATGTGATAATTCACCTCAACCTTGTGGGTTCACATAACGAGTGGCACTGGTTATTGGAGGTAAATTTGTGTATTCCCACATGGGCTTAGGTGGCTCCTCTTCACGAGGGATGGATGTTCAATGACCCCCTAATCACACTAAGACTAATTCTCAACGGAATTTAGAAGGTGTAGAATTATAATTTTCCAGTGATAAATTTTTCATTATTAGTTATATCCTCACACACACAGAAGGGAATTTTTATCCAGATCCCTCCCCCAAAGTCCCCCATTGAATTCCCCTATGATTTAGGAATTTTGTGGATATATTATGATGTAAGGTTTGTTCTTCACATTGTTTCTTTGTAATTTGTTTTTTTGATATAATCCAATTTTAGATGAGTTAAAATATTTTTATTAAGACTACTTCAATAGATGATCATGATGTCATCCAAATATTAGGGGGTTTTAGATCAAGGTGTTTTGAGGATTTCTGGAGAGGTTGATCACACACTTCCTCGTGTCGTTTTGATGAAGGTACTAAACATGATAAATTTTCAATGGTTTATTATTAAATTAAATTAAATTTGATATTTAGTCAATTCCATATGTTGGGGATTTTTTGTTACTTATATTCAGGTGTGTGTTGGGAGTACGACAAACCCCATTTCTCATGGATTCAGTGTGAGGATGTAGTAGTGTGAGATTCAAGGAATTATTAATTTTCAAATTAAACTTTATGATTAATTCTAAATTTTTATGTGTAATTTAAATAATTTTTTGTGATTGATATAGGGCCTCATGATGATGGTAAATGTCCAACTAGACATAGAAGTGGTTGGCTGAGAGTCATAAGGATTTTTATTAAAAAGTATGTGGCTTCAAATGAGGTAGGTCATCCACCATAATCTCCCATGGTATTTTTCATGTTTTATATAGCATTTGATATGTGGTCACACCAGTATGGAGGATCATAAATTTCAATAAATAAATTATTTAATAAATAATTAAATTCATATGGTTGGAATAAGAATAGTTCAATGGGCCACGATAGACCCTTGGTCACTTACATGATGCCTCATCTACTGATGTTGGGATGATTGGTTATAAATGTGTGCCAAAAGATATAAGACATAGGATATGTGCAAATTTGTTGTGTAAAATAAAATGGACCTTAAGATAAGAGCCTTAGATCCCTTGAGTAGGGACGTGTGATGGGATAGGAATGATTGACTTGAATGGGATATAATAGAACTATGGGATTCCATGGATACATTGGGATATTTATCAGAGTGTAGGGTGATTGTTATTATACCACCAAAATGTGATCACCAATGTGGGTATGACCAGTGTACACTACGGGAAAAACCGCTTATTACGACGGGGTATTTGCGACGGGCTTTATTACCATCGTAACAACTCTTGCAAAAAGTGTATTTGTGATGGGAATATATTCCCGTCGCAAATGGTCAGTTATTTGTGACGGAAATACAGGACCCGTCGCAATAGCTATGGCGCGGTTTTCACACCAAAACGCAGGAAGCCTATTTGCGATGGTCACCTTCTACCCGTTGCAACTACCCGGCGGTGGTAAACACTATTTGCGATGGGTAAATTGTCCCATCATAAGAAAATATTCACCCGGGGTTATTTGCGATGGGTGTCATCGCCAATACCGGTGGTGGTAAATAGGAATTTGCAATGGGGATATTTGCCCCTCACTAATGGTGTGTCGGCAGGCAGCTATTTGCGATTGGCCCCTCGCAAAATCCTTTTTAACTGCCGCCCGTAATTAATGTGGGCGAAGGTATTTGCGACGGGATACCGTCGCAATACCTAGTATTTGCGACGGTATCCCATCGCAAATACGACCGTCGCAAATAATCTAACCTATATATACACCCCATACGATTTTTCCAAAACATTCAGATCTATCTTCCTCTCTCTCTCTCTAACTTCCAGTTTGAAGTAGATCATTTCTTCCATTTGAATTTTTTCTTTCAAGAAGAGGAGAGAAGGAGTTAGAAGGCGTAAATTACTTCAAAATATCGAATGTATTTATAATTTTTTATTTTAAAAATTATTTTTAATTGTAAATTTTATTTTTAATTGGTAATTTTAATTTTTTTCATAGAATGTTTAGTAGCTATATAGTATAATTAGATTAAGTGGTTGTACCAAATAATCTTTTTCTGGATACAAACAAGTAGAGGCGGCTCTGGAAAAGATGTACCTAGGGGTGAAAACTCTGACAAGGTGTTTCAAGCTGGACTCAGGGTAACCTGGTACATGACAACAGGCCTTGCTGCACTCTTGGTTCGACACTCCCGTTGGATGTTTTGGTAATAATTAAAAATAAATATATTTAATTAGAAATAATTTGATATAGTTATATTTAATTATAAATAATTATATAACTATCAAATAATTAAGAAATAATTATATTTAATTAGATTTAATTAAAATAATTATAAAATAATTAAGAAATAATTGGATTTAATTGATTAGAAATAATTAGGAAACAATTAAAATAACTAGGAAACAATTAAAATAATTAGGAAACAATTAAAATAATTAGGAAACAATTAAAATAATTATGAAATAATTAAAATAATTAGGAAATAATTATATTTAATTAGGAAATAATTAAAATAATTATATTTAATTAGGAAACAATTTAAATAATTAGGAAAAAATTAGATTTAATTAGGAAATAATTATAATAATTAAGAAATAATTATAATAATGAGGAAAAAATTATAATAATTAGGAAAAATTATAATTATTAGGAAACATTTGAAAATAATTAGGAAACAATTAAAAATAATTAGGAAAAAATTAAAAATTAAAAATTAAAAATAATTAGGAAAAAATTAAAAATAATCAGGAAACAATTAAAAATAATTAGGAGACAATTAAAAATAATTAAAAAATAAATAAAAATAATTAGGAAATAATTAAAAACAATTAAGAATGAATTAAAAACAATTAGGAATGAATTAAAAACAATTAAGAAAAGAACTAAAAACAATTAGAAAAGAATTAAAAACAATTAATAAAGAATTAAAAATAATTAGGAAAGAATTAAGAAAGAATTAAAAACAATTAGGAAAGAATTAGGAAAGAATTAAAAAAAATTTGAAAGAATTTAAAAAAATTAGAAAAGAATTAAAAAGAATTAGGAAACAATTAAAAAGAATTAGGAAACAATTAAAAAGAATTAGGGAAATTAGAAAGCGTGATTGACCGCTCATCTACCTCAATTTTCTTTTCATTTGTGTGTCGAGGCTTGATAGGAAACTTCTGCCTCCACATGTAATATTTGCTTTTACTATCAAAATTATCAACCTCCTCGCCAGCATAGAGGTGAGGAGGTTTATAATTTTAACAGTAAAAGAAAAAATTACATGTGGAGGGAGAAGTTTCCTTTCAACCTCAACACACAAATGAAAAGAAAATTGAGGTAGATGAGCGGTCAATTACGTTTGTTTTTTATTCAATGATTGATTAACCACCTGACCAATATGTATATATTCGCATTTCTAATTAGAAACATAATTATTAACATAATTACTAGCATAAATAGTAACATAAATTGTAATATAATATAAACTATTATATTACTCTAATATTAATAATTAAATAATACTAATAATATAATTATTTTATTATTATATGTTTAATATTTATAAACAAATTATTAATATTATTAAAAATATAAAAAATTTATAAAATATTACAATTATCAATATTTTCAACAAGTTTTGCTCTATTCTTAACATGTTCAAATCTTAAAGGGTTGCCAATTTTCTGGTCATGTCCAATAAAAACTTTGCATCAAACTGTGTCCAATGTAAACTCTATAATTATTCTGGTTTGGTTGATCACCTTGAAAGTAGTGTTGCAATAGGACAACCCAGGTCATGTCTTTCTCATCTATGAGAATCATATCACATGGCTTTTTACATAGACCATTCTTTCTTAAAAAATTAATGGAATGATACTAAAGTTCTCTTAATTTTTCAAGGAAGAATGATCTATGTTAAGAGTCATGCGAAATGATTCTTAATGACGAGAACGACATTACTTGTGTCATCCTATTGAAACACTACTTGTGAGGTGATCAACCATGTAAGGACAATTATAGAGTTTACATTGGACATGGCTGACACAAACTTTTTATTGGGCAAAACCTAAAAATTGACGACCCTTTAAGATTTGAACATGTTACGAATATAGAAAAATCTGTTAGAAATATTGAGATTTGTAATAATTAGTAATAATTATTAATAATTAATCAAAAATGAAATAAATTCAAGTACATGGTTATAAATTGGCACAATTTCTAGCGGATTGGCGGCTACCTTTTGTTCAATGTCTCATATCTTTGCTACTTTCATCCACTAAAATCAGTATTAAAAATGTGAACTAACGTATGTGAGAGGATGTTTTTCATACTGATTTCAGTCAGGAGAACGTTAAAAAGAGATGAGCCATCGGAAAAAGATTCTCTTTTCCCTAACGACTCATCTCCTTGCAAGGAGATGAGTCGTTAGGAAAAAGTGTTGCCGCCAATCCGCTGGAAACAAATAAGAATAATTAGTAATATAATCTCCATAATTATGATTAAAATATTTTATTTCATTATTCAATCATATTTTATTTTGTCAAGTATTGCTAAGTATTGCTAAATTAATAATAATTAGTGAGGATGATTACAAACTAACCATGTCACCTATAATTATTGGTAATTACTAAAAAATAACTGTAATTGTATATATTCTCTTTTTAGGATATTTTTTTTCTTATATCAAATTATTTAACAATAGTAATGGTTTTAAATTTTGTAGAAACATATATATGTATATAGAACAAGGAAATCGAAATCAATCATTATTAGATGATCACGCTTTGATAAATCAATGCAGAAATCCAAACGGTCCTAGTTTAAATCATGTATATGTTGATGGTGTTGAAGCTTTCTTGTCATTTTCATCATCAATCCTGGAATTTGTTTCAGAAGGGAAAATTAAGTGTCCTTGTAAAAAATGTGCTCTGAGAACGTTTGAGACATTTGACATCGTTGGGAAACATCTCTTGCATTATGGTTTTCAATCAGATTATATTTTTTGGTATCAACACGGTGAATGCAGTTTCAGAGAAGATACTGATAATTTAATTCTGGATCCATCACAGTTTCAGAATTTATTACATGATGTTGAAGGGTCATCAGTTCAACAAATTGAAATCGAGGATGATTTTGATTTACCTCCCGAGTTCGCACCATCTGAATTTGCTGAGTTGTTCAGGTCTTCTGAGGATGCATTATTTCCTGGATGCAAGATAAGAAAATTATAAGCAGTTGAAATATTCATGAATATTGAGAAGAACTGTTTTGATAATTTATATCATACAGTTTTGGATACACCGGGTAAAACCAAAGATAATGTAAAGGCACGATTAGATCTTTCCCAAATTTGTAGGTGACCAGAACATGAATTATTTGAAAATATCATATGAAAGAGATTAATGAAGCCAAAAGCAGCTTATACACTGACCAAAGCGAGTCGCTTATTATTTTGTCAGTGGATTACAAATTTGATACTTCCGGATAACTATTCTTCCAACTTGGGTAGATGAGTTAAAAATGGTCATATTACCGGATTAAAAAGTCATGACTGTCATCATATAATGGAAAACTTATACCTATTGGATTAATAGGTTTGTTGAATTCTAAGTTTTGGGATTCGATAACAGATATATCATTTTTTTTCGAGACATGTGTACGGCGACAACAGACTACGATACACTAAGAAAACTGGAAGAAGCTGTTGTTGTAATTATATGAAAACTAGAAAAAATATTTCCGTCGTCTTTATTTGACTCAATGGAACATTTGATATTACATTTTCCACATGAAGAAAAATGTCGAGGTCTGGTTCAGTTTCGATGGATGTACCCATTTGAGAGATGCATGTAGAAATTGAAGAAAAAATTACGTAACAAAGCATTAGTTGAAGGCTAAATAGCTGAAGCTTATTTGCAAGAGGAAATTTCTTTATTCTGCTCTCATTATTTTGAATCTGAATATCCCTCAAAATTTAACCACATGGGCCAAAACAAGGGGAATTTTGATGATGATATGAAAAATCAATTATCAGTTGCCAATCATCCTGAACTTGGATTTGCTGGAGTTCATCATAGATGGCTTTCAGATGATGAACATCATAGAGCTCATACATATGTTCTACTCCACTATGAAAAAATGTCACCAATTGTACAGTGAGTGTTCCTATCCCTTATTCTATAGATTCGGTTACAGTAAATTAATCATATTGTATTTTTAGGTTATATGATGATCATATCAAGAAACAATTTCCACAAATTACAGCAGCTAGTTTAGAAGAACATCGGAAAAAAAATTTCATACTGGTTTCAAAAACCGGTAATGTGGATTCTTTATTGGTTTTACATATAAAATAAATTTATTACTTGTAAAAGTGATAAATGTTTTACAAATTTTCAGGTATCTGTACATGATGATAATATTGATAGTCGATTGCATATATTGAGTAGCCCACCATCCAAAATGGTTAAATATTTTAATTCATATGTGGTGAATGGTTATCGCTTTCATAAACGTGCATATGGGGAATCAAAGAAAACAATGAATAATGGTGTTTTCTTAAAGGGATCAGTTCATAGAGATATTGAAGTTGACTTTTACGGCATGGTTGAAAAAATTATTGAACTGTGTTATTTGGGACAGAATTTTGTAACAATGTTTAAATGTCGATGGATGGATACTACGAGAGGCTTTCGTATTCATCCGACTCATAGAATTATTGATATTAAACATAAAAGTCTTATTACAGTAAATGAACCATTTTTATTGGCTCATCAGGAACATCAAATTTATTATGAAAAATATTGTGCTACTGCAAAAGAGTTGGATGATTGGTGGAGTATAATAATAGTTAAATCTCGAGAAAATCAGTTTACTCAAACTGAATGTTGTTCCACTGAAGTGAAAGGAAATGAATTTTTTTAGGACACTCCTCAAAACACATCTTTTTCACAAAGAGACAAGAATATCGAGGATGACACCCCACAGTTAATGGTCGATGGTGACGATGTTGTCAATGATGTTACAACTAAATTTAAAATGACAAGAGATGATGAAAGTGAAACTAATATGAAAATTGATGATGTTGTTGAGGAAGATGAATACATTGACATTGACATTGACAACTATGAACATGATGATGAAGATGAACATTGACACAGTAAAATTCTGGTTAGAATCATAACAAATATAAATCTATAAATAATAGTTATTTTCAACTATTTTCTAATAACAATCATTTCATATTTCACATGGACTCAGAAACATATTGTTAGTTACTGGAGGCTGATCTACCTATGGATGATGAGGTTCTTGAGTCATCTGACCCTCAGGCTATTGGCACTACAGGGAGCACTTGAAGGTGGTGTGGTCTTGCCAGACTGATGATTCCCGATCCTATCCCGGAGCGACTTCCACCTCTTGGATTCAATGCACACATGCGGTGGTATGGTAGCCTGTTTATTTTAGTTATCTTTAATTATAATTTATTTATATTTTAATTGTTTTATTATTTGTTCTTTTTCCACATTTTTACGCATATAGTTATTGGAAAGGGGAGTGCTATCTTGCGCAATTATTTTTCTCAGCCCTAGCTCACATGGGATCAGATTCCCTATGATGTGCAGGCCACGATGTTTGATCATTGGCTGGTACGTAATTAAATATTATTTATTTTGAAATTTAATTCATTAATAACTTTATATTAGGTTTTATGGTATCCCATCGATGAGAGTATGCGTGCCGCTATCCACGCGGCATGGGTGGTGTCTATGTGTGACCATTTCCGTCATTTTTTGCATAATCTGAGAATGGATTCTGTCAAGAAAGACGGAGTGACATAATTTGATGAGTCTTGTAGAGCCCACCAACCAGAGTACATTTCATCTCACATTTGGGATGGATTATGTACACACTGGTTGGGTGGTGGGTTTCAGAGGAGATCTGCATTGGGTCGACATAATTGGGGGAGACAAGAGGTGACACATCGAGCCGGTAGTCATACATTCAGTGTGCATAGAGAGCATCTGGTAAGTACTTATTTTTTAATATTTTATATAACTTTAAATATAAATAATTTAATTTATATTAATATAGGAATCTGATCAGCCCGATATTACGACGTATTGCGTTTATCGGAGGATGTGCACTTATCCGGCTACTGGAGAGATTAGAGGTGACCGCCAGCATCAGATTGTGGTCAGTATTATTTTCTTTTCAGTTTGAAAATTAAATTCATATAATCTTTTCATTATTTTAATTTCTAATTGAAACTTAAGGTGTTATATGAGGTCGCGACCTCTCAAACACAGGAAGAGAGTCAAGACGAGATGGGTGATCAGACTAGTGCCCACCATTTTGATGAGACGACATGGATGTAGGTGACCCAGTATGGCTTTGAAAAGGGCTGAGTAGTTGGTATCGGTTCTCACTTGACTCCTGCAGCTTATTATGGTACTGCAGCGATGCCAGCATCCATCTCCAGAGGAGCTCGTGGAGAGACATCATCTTCTGCCTCACAGTATCAAGAGCAGCTGCGTGCTCAGAGTTAGCTTATAGAGGATTTACATCAGGGGCAAGAGCAGATGCGTTAGTAGCAGGATGAGGAGAGGTGTCGATATGAGGAGCAACATCAGGAGCAGATGGATTATATGTGTCTTCTGACTCATAGTTTAAGGATGATGTTTCCTCCACCACCTCCTCCAGGTCCTCTACATTATCCACCCCCAGTGATCTTTTTACATGTAATGAACATTTAAGTTCGTAGTTTATTGTCATATTAACTATTTATAATTCATCATTCATATTGGTACGAATATTGCATGATTTAATTTGTTTTTATTTTTTTAATATTTTATTACTTATGAGTATTATTTTTAATGTATGTTTATTTTAGTAATATTACTTTTAATATTTTATATTTATTGTTAACATTGAGAAGTTTATAATTTAATAATTTTATTAATATTAATATTATTAATATTATTTTTTCATAAATATGTATGTTTATTTTAATAATAATATTATTATATTATTAACATTAGTATTATTATTATATAATATAATATAATTGATATTCATATTATTATTATTTTTTGATATTAATATTTCATAATTATATTATATATATATTTAATTATTAATATTAAAATAATAGAATTTCTTTATATTATTAATATAAATACTATTATTAAATACAGAATTTAATAATAATAATATTATATTAATTTTTTATATTATTAATATTAGTATTATTATATAATATTATATTATTTATATTAATATTATTATTACTTTATATTAATATTTATTAATTGTATTTTATATATTTTTTTATTTATATTATAATAATAGATTTTTTTTATATTATTAATATTATTTTTATTTTTATATAATATTATGCGATTTGTATTAATTATTTTATTTTTTTTATTTTTTTTAGTATTTGCAACGAGAGTATTTGCGATGGGGTGCCCTGTCGTAAAAACTTCTTCTGTGACGGTCCATCGCAAATACCTACGTTGCAAATATTATTTGAATTTCACATTTGCGATGGGTCAGAAACCCGTCGTAACTAATATATCTGCGATGGCCCGTCGCAAATACCTTTTTTTAATATAAACTAAAACCAATTTGCGACGGGGGAAAAATACCATCTCAAATACTATTTTTGCGACGGGACCGCAGCAAAAACACCTATTTGTGACGCCGTTTTCGGCCGCGGGCGATTTGCGATGGAGCTCCGTCGCAAAAGGTCTTTTGCGATGAGATCCTGTCGCAAATCTCCCGTCACAAATATTCTGTTTTCCAGTAGTGGTACAATAAAAGATTGATTGGGATTGTGAGGACTAAACTAGGAGGGCTTGGGAAGAGAAATGGCCTCTAGTCCATCCCCCTTGTAAGAACTTGGATCTTACTTTGAGGTATGAATCTAGTTTTATTTTGTTTTTGAGAAAAAGAGGAGAGTCTAGAAACATAAGGAGTACACACCGTGTATTTTTTATTACACATTGTGTACTCTGTTTCTTGTGGTGACCGTGTATTGACCCTGTAACTGCTGAGTACCTAGCCATGTGTGCTGACCCAGACACCGCCTAAAGAGGAGGTCAGTTAAAGCAAGTAAAAGTCGTATACTCTTAGAGAAAACACTGTGTACTTTTCATTTTAGTTGTTATATCAGGCTAGGGTGGTGTATCATTCATCAAAATACCTTCATCTCGACTCGTCTCATCTAGGATCATATGAGGCCGATGGATCTTCTTCGAGCCTCAGACTCATTGTCCGTTCTCGGAATCGAACCCCATCGATTGCGTTGAAATCACATAGGTGAGTTACTCATTCTTCTAGAGCCATATCTCTTGATTTCTCATCATTCATGAGACATCCTAAGTTGAGAATTTTTTATGTTTTTGTAGATCTACCACATTCTAGATCTATTCAAAGGCTGAAGTTCAAGTATATTGATCGTACAATGCCGAGGTAGGTGGTTTAGGCCTTTCAATAGATAGTCATTGAACATTATGTGAAAAAGTGCCCAATACCCTAGAAAAAGGTAATGCATGTTTAGGGATTTTAGCCATGTTAATGCCTATTATGCCTTGTGTTCCTAAGTAGAGGTTGTCTGATTGTGAACAAGGTTATTTTTTATACCATGGATGTGTTTCCCATGCTTCTATTGATATTGACTGTTTGGTCTAGCCTTTCCTGTTAGGCTTCTTTCTTTACATGCCTAATATTGTTATGATTGAGTGATTTCATCTACTTCTGTGATATTCCATGTAGCTATTTATCCAAGTAGCACTGTTAGGTTTAATTCGGCTATTGAATATCATTTGTGAACAATTTCTTTATACAGGATGTGGGAACCTGGTGTAGTGTGACCATAGGTGTAATTGACTTTGAGGGCTTCCCCAAAGTGTCTATTATTTTTTTATCACATTGTGAGACCATAGGGGGGGTTGATGTTGAGTTCTCCCTCGGAGTTTCTATAGTTACAGTTACAAGACCACATAGGTAATTGACGTTGAGTGCTTCCTTAGAGTGTTTGTAGTTTATCATTGAATGTTTATAGGGAAAATTGACAGTGAGTACTACCTCAAAGAGTCCTTTGTTTTCATGAAACCAAATGGGTTTGACCATGTGAGCTACCTAGGAGGTCGTTATACCCTTGTATAAGTTGAACCAGATGGGTTAGGTTGTGAGAACATACCAAGTGGGTTACTTTTGATGGTTTGGATGGACCAGATGGGATACGATGTGAGTAAATCCCAAAGGGTTAATTTCTTCGATCATATTCTTACTTGATATATGAAAATGAATGAAATTTAAACTGAAGTATTGTTTACTTTTGAGTACATCCTAATTTACTGCTTAATTTTTTCTTATTGCCGACCATATATATTCATTGACTGTTAGGAACAGATCATTTGGTGTTTTCCTACTTGGATTCATCTCACACCCTGTTTCGGTCATGCTTTTGGACCCAAATAGATTATATTCATATAGGCATAGATAAGTTCAAGCACCCTTCTACTTTAGGTACTTGATTGCTGTGAAGTTGGAAGGCATGGGACCAAGCTGAGGTTGTGATGCTGTGGAGCTGTTTATATGCTTTTATTTTGTACTTCGGTTCAGTTTTCAATTACATCATTGTGGATTTTTTGGAAATTTTCCTATATATGTGTGACTTGTATAATAATATATATATATATATATATGTTGTAGTTGTTTATTTCTTTTACTCTTCTGTTGTTTACTTATTGCATGTTATTACTGCATCTTCTATTGTTATCAGTTTAATTCTACTACATTACACTGCCAATGATGGCATAGTTTCCCCACTATCAAACACAATTACATCATTTCTATTCAGCAGCCTCCGACATTTTGGGAAATTCTCTTAAGGTAATGTGACCAACTGGGTACGAGGAACCTCTAGGTGGCACCCGGAACCGAAACATTACAAAGTGGTATCCGAGTATTTCTTTTCTTCTGGACTTACTATTTGGATCCTATAGTCAGGGTTAGGATTGAATAGGTACATGGTAATAAGTTGTTCCCGGGAGTAGCTAACCCTTGTACAGGGAAAATCAAATTTACCTCGAATATTGAATTGTTTTTGGTTTGTGGGGTGTATGGCCCCTCACGGATCTGAATTTGGACCTTTAATGTTCGTTTCCGTGTTTTTTTGGGTTCCAGGGTAGTTTTTGAGGCTTACTATTAGGAAAAAGTGATAATACAGGGTGTGAAATGATTAATATATTCCATGTATCCTTTTATTCATGATGTAATGATTTTACTTATATACACGTCATGTGTTGTATGTACACGCCATGTAGTCTCTAGCAGTGTCACTGTTTGTGTGGATAGAAAGATGGGGTTGCGAAATATTTGGTGGACCATGTCAAGTACCATATGTACATGCAGGGTGTATAGACAATGTGTCAAGCCGTGTGACCAATGACACAGGTGGATTGTGGGTAGTTTGTACACACATTGTCTAGCACAAACACACTGCTTAGATTTAACCATTTAACTGACCGCGTGACTAACAACATAGGTCAGTGAAGTTCTTTATAGTACACTTCGTTTTAGGAACAAACACCCCATGTTGTCTTTCTCTAGATGAACCATGAGGGTTAGTCTTGTAGAATAAATCAGGTAAGAGAACACAATTCATATACAAACTGTTTTCTGGGGAGAACACGTCGTGTGTATGGGGTGTTACATGACCAAGGTTGGCAGGAGTACACGCCCATGTGAAGGCTTAAAGGAACATGATGTGTAGGATTTATACACGCATTGTATGAACCTTTTAAAAACATAAATGATTTCATTCTCATATTCAATTCCTGCAATTCTAAGTTTTAGTCCCTATTAATCTTGAACTAAGGTGTGCGCTTGACCTTACAGAGTCATTCCACCGCGACGTCCTCCAGTTGTACACCAGATACATGGAAACGATGAAACACTGGACATGGAGGATCAGGAACTTCTAGAAGATCCTCCAGTCATGCACATCTTGGTACCATCCATTATTATGGATATAGGATCTGATGTACAGTTCTGAGAGGGATTTATGTGGTTTATATAGACCTTCTAGGGATCATCGCCTCCTATCCCATCTATGGAAGATTTGATGCAGGCCATTTAGCAGCATCATCCTCCCTCATTCTCAGGGGACGGAGGACCTCAAGCTGCTGATTCACGGTTATAAGCTATGATATCTATCTTTGAGAATCTGGAGATGCATACAGATATGAGGGTGAAGCTGGAAACTTATATGTTTCGGGATTTGTCCAAGATATGGTGGGATGTGATCTCATAGGCAGGACGCCTGCATAGTATGTCTTGTGATGAATTAAAGTGTACCTTCTATGACTACATCTAATCCGGGACATTGAGGGCCAATCGGGCCCAATATTTCATGGGTATGGAGAAGGGTACTCTTTGAGACATGGAGTATTCTTCTCACCTCACAGAGTTGTAGTGCATCACACCCATCCCAAACGCTGATGAGTTATTATTGGTGAGGAAGTTTGAGGATGGTCTTAGACCCGACTTCAGATCTAAGGTCAACATCTTCAGGTTGATGACCATAAATACTATAGTCATCCAGGCATTGATCACAGTGTGAAACCTGAGGGATTTTGGAGCTATGGTCTAGAGAGGTTCGACATCCAAAGTTAGTGATTCTCCAGCTGAGAGTAGGAAGCACTGTAGCGAGTCTACACGTGGAGATCTAATTAGGAGAGATACACCATCAGGTAGCCAGGTGGTATGGTACAAGTGTGGGAAGGGTGGGAATACTAGGACATATTTCCTGAGAGACCCAATCATGTTCCGATCTCATGGGAATATGGGACATCGTTAGTGGTTCTTACTATTTTTCTCACCAACAGCCGGTGATAGGGGTTCTTCTATGACTCCAGGTTCAAGAGTAGCACCCCGAGTTTCTCATGAGTATGGAAACTGAAATTCTTCCATCTATTCAGGACTAGGTAGAGGTGGTGGCCATGTTTTCCATTCAACAAGGTATTCAGTGATAATAGGGTGGATTATCTCATGGTGGTCAGGCAGGGTCAATGGGTCGCGGTATAGGTCATACTTTTGTAGCGGATTAGACCAAGCAGAAGGAGGATCCCATAACATCTACAGTTTGATGTACAATTCTAGTTTCCTTAGTTCTAGATTCTTCAATTTTCAATGTATTGGAATCCCATAGTTTTATATCTATTTCTGTTGTGGAGAGCCTTGGGCTCTGTATCTTTACTTTTGCTAATATTTGGATGCTAGACACTCCATTGGGGACAAGAAGTACTAGCGTGCATCAGTTCAAGGAGTTTCCTCTTGATGTTTTAGTGTGTCACATCTTATGGGACCTCTATGTCCTAGAGATGTCATGCTATGATTTTATTATCATAATTGAATTGTTGGTGCCCTTTTAGGCGGTTCTTGATTGCTGTCATCATATGGTGAGTTTCACGTTAACAGAGGGGGGATCATTTTTACATAAGGGCGAATGGGATGTTCTAGTATGTAGAGGACTTGAGCATCATGGGTTGGGAGGAGTTCCAGCCAAAATTTCTAGTCTATATGAGGATGACTAGGGGACTCCACAGTGGGAAATTCCTTTAATGGTCGATCATTTCAAAGATGTCATTCTAGATGACATTTCTGGTTTTCATCTAGAGCGAGATGTAGACTTTTCTATTGATCTTGTTCCTGGAGTGTCACTGGTGTATATTTCGCCTTATAGGATGGGTAAACTAGAGTTACATGAGCACAAGAAGATGTTAAAGGAGTTGTAGGAAAAGGGTGTCATCAGACCTAGTACTTATCCTTGGGGTTCGCCAGCCCTGTTTGTGAAGAAGGTTTGTGGTACCCTCCGAATTTTTGTGGGTTATTAGATATTGAACCATTTGATGGTCAAGAACTGATATCCCATGCCGAGGATTGATGACCTCTTTGATCAACTTTGAGGATCCCATGTGTTCTCGAATATTGACATGATATCCTTTTACAATCAGTTTCACGTTATACAATTAGATATGAAATTTACAACCTTTGAGAGTAGTTATGGTTTATACTAGTATGTGGTTATGTCGTTCGGTCTCACACACACACATGCAGTTTTCATAGAACTAATTAACCGAGTGTTCCATCCATACTTGGATTCTATTGTGGTAGTCTTTGTGGATGATATCTTGGTGTACTCTCACACATGACACAACCATGCCACCCATCTTCAGATTGTTCTACGTACATAAAGATATCATTAGTTATATGTTATGATCTTAAAATGAAACTTTTTGATAGACCATGTTCACTTATTGGGTCATGTTATCTCAAAGAAAAGAGTATTAGTAGTCCCAATGAATGTGAGAGTAGTAGTTTCCTAGGAGAAGCCGAATGAAGTATTTGAGTTACAAAGTTTTCTAGGGCAGGAATGTTACTATAGAGGTTTCACACATGAATTTTCACGCTTAGCAGCACCACTGATAGGCCTGACTAAGAAGGGTGTAAAGTACTTGTGGTCCAATTATTGTGAGTTAGCCTTTCAAGAGTTGAAAAGAAGGTTGACTTCAGTGCCGATACTAGTATTTCTGGAGAGGGGAAACTTCTATACTATATACTGTGATGCATCATGTATTAGGTTTGGTAGTAGTGCTGATGTAGGTAGATGGGGTCATTGCGTACGAGTCTCGACAGTTGAGGTCACATTAGAGGAATTACCCAACACGCGATATTGAGTTTTCTGCAGTTGTTCATGCTTTACACTTTTGAAGACATTATCTTCTAGGAGAGAATTTTGTGGGTTTCACAAAACCAAAAAGTCTCCAGTATATATTCACTCATTATGACCTGAATTTGAGATTGCGAAGGTGGGTTGAGTACAATATGTCCTTTGATTTGGAACCCGCCTACACATCTCAGAATGGAAACACATTGGATGATGTGTTGAGTTGGAGGACTCAGATTCAAGTGGTTCAGGAGTCCATCATTGAGTGGCAGCTTATGGCTCTGTTCTCTGAGATTCATTTGGAGGTGCACAATAGACAGGGGCATACATTTTTTTCTTCTGTAGTGGTTACATCTACTCTTCATGAATGAGTGATAATGAGGCAACTATCATATTTTATAGACCTAGTCCTATGAGAGAATGTGTCAGGAGAGGACCCTATTCCTATATGGACCATAGGAAAGGATGAGATCTTTCATTTTCATCGGCACATATGGGTGTTACAAGACATATGTGGGGAGATGATGCAGGAATTTAACTTTTCAGTTTTGGCAGTTCATCCTAGTGTCAAAAAGATATATCGAGACTTGCACTGTCATTATCGGGGGCACAGTATGAAAAGGGATACTGTTGGGTTTGTCATGAGGTGTTCCACTTGTGAGCCGGTGAAGACGAAGCATTAGAGACATACATGAAATTTGTAGTAGTTAACCCTTCATGAGTGGAAGTAGAATTATGTCATGATGGACTTTGTGATAGGTTAACCGTGGTCACCCTTACGGAATGATGTTGTTTGGGATGTCATTTAAAAACTCATGAAGGTTTCTTACTTATTTCTTATCAAGGAGACCTTCATAGTGGATGAGCTGGGAAAGCAATAAATCCCATATATTGTACATCTACATTGGCTTCCACACTCCATTGTCTCAAAAAGTGATATAAATTTTACTTCTTGGGTCTAGTAAGGATTATATAGGGATTTGGGTACCCATGTACTTTTAAGTACAGTTTACCACCACCAGAAAGATGGTCAGTCCGAGCATATGATTCAGGTACAGGGGGACATGATGAGAGCCCACTTTTTTGATTTTGGTGGTTCTTGGGAGAAGCACATACCTATTTTGGAGTTTACCTACAATAATAGTTTTCATGCAACTATTAAGATGGAACCTTTTGAGGCTTTGTATGGTAGGCCATTCCGATCACCCATATTTTGGATGGAGGTAGGAGAGGCAGCTATACTGGGACCACTTCTTGTCCAGGAGACCACATAATAGATCCACTTGATTCAAAAGAGGATGACTACTACATAGTCATGACATAAGTCTTATACTGATCAATGGAGATGTCCTCTGGTGTTTGAGGTCTGATATCATGTTTTCTTACATGTCACACCAAGGTTGGGACATATGAGGATTAGGAGACAAGTAAAGCTTTCACTGAGGTACGTCAAACCATTTAAGGTTTTGGAAATGGTTGGGCTAGTCGACTATCTGGTGGAGTAACCTTACAGGCACCAGGCTATGCACAACGTCATCCACGTTTATCAGCTTCAACATTACTTCTCAGAACTGTCTCATATTTTTAAACCCAAGGAGGTTGAGTTAGAGGTAGACACATAGTTCAAGGAGCATCCTATCTTGGTTGTTGATCATAGAGCAATGGTTCTCCGTGGCTGGTCTGTTCCCTTGGTATGGGTGTTATGGAAGCATGAGTGAGTACAATACGAGACTTGGCAGAGGGAGGCCGACGTACAATCATAGTGTCAGAGTTGTTTGAGGATTCTTCTTCTATGCCACCTTTCTAGGGACATTTGAAGAAAAATTTCTCTATAGGGGGGTGTTTGTAAGAACATGAATAGTATTTTTATATGTGAATCTTGTTTTATTGTGTTTTTGAGAAATAGAGGACAATCTATAAATTTAAGAAGTACACGCCCTGTACTTTTGAGTAAACGTCGTGTACCAGGTTTCCGCGAGTGACCATTTACTGACCATGTAACGGCCGAGTACATGGCCATGTGGGATGATGTGGAGACTGCCTAAAGTGGAGGCCATTTAAGGAAAGTAAATTTCATGTAATTTTAGAGAACACTCAGTGTACTTTTCTTTTTAATTGATATATCCTGCTAGGGTCACGTCTCGTTCATAAATATACCTTCTTCTCGACTCGTCACATCCATGAGTGACCGAGGACAATGGATCTTCAAGGAGCCTCCAACTCTCCATAAATTCTTTGAATCAATCCCTGATTGTTGAGTTGGAATCACATCGGTGAGTTATACCTTATTCTAGAGCCTCATCGCTTGATTTCTCCCCTTTCATGAGATATAATCGGTTAAGCGTTTTTGATGTTTTTGTAGATATAACGCATTCTAGATTGATTCATAGGATGAGGTTCAAGTATATAAATTGTAAAATTCTATGGTAAGAGGTTTGTTCCTTTTCATAGTAGGTATTTGAATATTAAGTGAAAAAATGTTCAATACCGTATAGTGTGGTATTGCGTGTTTAGGGATTTTAGACCTGTTAATGTATTCTATGCTTTGTTTTCCGGAGTAGAGGTCTTTTGATTGTGAATAGGGTTATTTTATAGGCTATGGATGTGTTTCTCATGCCTTTTTTGATATTGATTGTCTGGTCTAGCCTTTCCTTATAGGATGATTTCTTTCCAGGCCTAGTATTGTTAGGATGTAGTGATTTTATCTACTGCAGTGATATGCTTTGTACCTATTTAGCCATGTAGTACTTTTTGGATTAATTTGGATGTTGAATATTGTTTGTTCCTGATTTATATACATAGGGATATGGGTACCTGGTGTAGTGAGACCATAGGGGGAATTGACATTGAGGGATTCCCTAGAGTGTCTTTAATTTTCTTTATCACACTACGGGACTATATTGAGGATTGATGTTGAGTGCTCCCTTAGAGTTTCTATAGTTACCATTACAAGACCACAAGGGGAATTGACGATGAGTGCATCCTCAGATCATCTATAGTTTGTCATTAAAAGGCTATAGGGGGAATTGACAGTGAGTTATTCCTAAGAAAGTCTTTGTTTTAATGATACCAAATGGGTTAGGCCATGTGAACCACCCCGGAGGTTGTTATACCTGTGTATAAGTTGAACCAGAGGGGTTAGGCTCTGATAACATCTCTAGAGGGTTACTTGTGATTGTTTGGTTGGACCAGAGGGGAAATGCCGTGAGTACATCCTAGAGGGTTACTTTTTTGGATCAGCTTCTTACTTGATATTTGAAAATGAAGGAAATTTAAACTATAGGATTGCTTATAATTTAGTACTTCATTGTTTACTACTTCATTTTTTCTTATTGCCAGCCATATATATTCACTTACTATTAGGCACAGATCTTTAGGTGGTTACCTACTAGGATTCGTCTCACACCCTATTTGGGACTTTCATTTGGACACAAACATATTTCATTGCTACAGGTATAGATAAGGGAAATCACCCTTCTACATCTGGTACTTGCTTGATGTGGAGATATAGAGCGTGGGACCAAGACGAGGCTTGTGATGTTGTAGAGCTGTTTATTAGATTTTATTTTGCACTTTGGTTTAGTACTGTATTCTAGTATTGTGACTTGTTTTCCTGCTTTCCTAGATAGTAGTGACATTCATCGTTATATATATGTATATATATATATGTAGGTATGTATATGCGGCAGTTGTTTTTTTATTTTTGTCTTCTGATGTTTACTTATTTCATGTAATTACTAATTTTGCTATTGTCATTTGTTTATTTCCACTGCTTTACTCTTCCAATGAGGGCATAGTTTCCCCACTATCACACCCAAGGCCACCTCTTCTAGTTAGAAGCCTCTGGAATTTGGTGAAATGTGCTTGAGGCCATGTCACCAACTGGGTATAAGGAACCTCTGGGCGGCAACTGAAACCGGGATGTTATACCCCTAGTGTGTGGATTATATGGGTGTTCCTATGAGGTATTTTACAATAGAATGATGGCATCGAGATGTCGAGGGAAAAGATTCTATTTGAGTGACCTGATTTTTCTCCAAGAGAGGGAATGATATAGGGGAGCCCATTACTACTGTCCAGAACAAGATTTAAACTAGTGGACCTTAGTGGGTTCCCTAATGTTACGTTCACCTAGTTGAGGGTTAATGGAGAAGCCAAATCATTTTCAACATTGGGTGTCACCTTATAAATTGAAGTTTAATGGTGTGAGAACAATGTGTTTATAGTGATAGTGTGTGATATCATGGGAGGGATACATTACCATCATGTTTCTAAAAATTAGATGCTTGAGATACATCCCAATATATTATTGTTTAATTGAGAAATTTGGATTTCATGTAATTACACACTAAGAATTATATTTATTTTTGTTATTATTTATTTATTAGACATTTTATTTATATTTGACATTTTTCATGCTACTATTGATTACTTAGACATTTGGCATGGATCAAGATCTATAACTATAGATTCCTTATATATTATCAATGGATAACCTTTTATTCCTATGGATATAGGATACCTTAGACATTCTCCTTGAATCCATATTTATTCATACATATACTATATTTACTTAGAATTACAAAAAGGAATTATTTTATGCATGATACTACTAGATAACATTAGATTACCTCATAGGAGTATGTTCTTGCACGAATGACTATATGTAAGTTATAATAAATACTAGGTTCAAAGACACTCTGAAAGTGGTCATGGTAGGTATAGTAAATCCGAAGTGTCACCTTAGGACCATATGATTGATATTGATAATTCATTTATGATTCCATATTGAATTTATTTATTCAAATGAGTATATAACATAAACATACACTATATTTTCTGGTTATGTGTGGAACCAAATTAGTGGTTTTCTATTAAGTTATAATCACACAATACTCTCGAGACTATGGAACTTTGGTACCTACGAAAACTTTATTAATCACATGTTCAAGTTGGGAATAGGCTTAGCGCAACATGGTTGAGTGGGTTAGATTTAATGGGGACATATAAAATGGGAGGTGATGTGGCTCGATGATGGCAGTATCATCTTTTATTTTTGTTCCATTGTTTTTCTTATATATATGATTAACCAATTGGGTGAACAATTTTTGTATTCTAGTATGGAAGAATGTCTATATGATTATATGTTTTCAAATTTTTGTTCAATATAACATTATTGTTTTAAATGATTCTTTGTACATTAATTACCATTTATGGATACATTTGGTTATTTCCACTATATTTTACTCTGATATGAGGGTATATTCTCTCCACTATTACTCCAAAGAACCTCATAGATATTCAATATCCTATGGTGTATTTATAGAAATGACCAAGGTATTATAATTATCATCAATACTTTAAAAATGGAGTGGTCTGGGGTGGTGGGGTGTTACACATACATTGAGGTTTTGTGAATTTCATGGATATGTAATGTTATATTTTGGTAGATTTCCACACAAACCATGTAGGAAATATATCATGGAATAATATCTGAAAGAATATTATAGAACCAAATTAGTATTTAGTATCCTTTAGATTATGAGGAGGTGTTATTTAGTTCATGTATCTCCCTCTTCTTAGGTTTCATTTAGGTGACCTAGGATTGGGTGTTATATAAGGTGTGTAAATCCTCTCCCACGTTTTTATCACTATGTATTTATTGGATCAATGTGGATTTCTTTGGATTATAGTTGGTTGTTTTGTCAAATTAAATTATTTTCCAACCCATAATTATTCATTGTTTTAAATTGGATTTCATGACTCTAAAATATTATTATGATAATTTTCTAATGGATTATGTGAGGGTTTAATTATGATCATATAAACATATGTCTTTTTAAAAAATAGTAGTGTATTTTGATATAATTTCTACAACTAATGAATTAAAATGTTCAAATTGTTCTTTTTCTATCAAATATAATTTTTTCATGTTCTATGATTATGCCACATTTGTTTATAGGGTTACTTATTTGTTATTATGTAAACAGTGTTGAATATTAATAATAAAGGGGATTCTTTTTAGGAGGGAAATTGGGGGTGACATGAGTGACTTTATTATTGATGTAAAAATTATATTATTTTTATACTGATGTTTCATCGATTCTGTATGTGTAAATTATATAAATATATTATGATAGTTATTTTTAGAAATGATTTATTCTAACCATCTCCATTAATTATGAGTTTGACCCCACTAACAGAAACCCCTATTTATGATGCCACTCCACTTGAGGGGGATATTGATCTGGGTACAATAGAGAATGTTGGGTTTCTAGTCATTATTATTTCAATTATCATGAATATAATATTTCTGGTAAGATCATGAGTTATCATTAGATCCCAGTAGTGACAGAAAATATACAACAACAAAAATTAGCTATTTTGAAATACATACTAAAATTGAAACAAGTTGTGGTAGAATATTGCAATATATAATCAAACTAATTAAGAGATAATTTTGTTAAACCTAATTTTTATAATTATAATATAAAGGAAATAGAATATATATATGAATATGAAAAGGTTTAAATTTTCATCATCATGATTCACTATAATGATTATACCACCAATGATAACAATAGAAAATATATAATATATCATAAATATGAAAAAAAATATTGAAAATAAAATTTGAAAATAAGATAAATTATTTTAGATATGTAGGTAAGAATATATACAGGAATGAAACATCATCTTATATATATAGACTTCAGTTATATTGTTGTTGAAAAAATGACTATTGGATATATGATCATTTATTAGAAGTTCATTGGATACACTTATATCAAACAATTATATTGATGTTTTGTAATAGTTAGAAAAAATAATAAATATAATAATCCACTAATAATAAATAATTCTGAAATGAAATAAAAAGATAATATTTCTTTATAAGGATAAACATTTTTTATTCAGCATTACTATTTTTAATGAATGATTTAATTTTTTTTTAGAATATTGTTCTATTTATAGTGTTATAAAATAATTTAATATTCAAAAGATAAATAAATAATTTTAATATAATATTATTGAAATCAATTAATGTTGAAAAAATATGTTTTTAAAATAATTTTATTTATATTATTTTTAATTATTAATTTCATAAATCAATTGATTCCTTTTTAAGAATTATTTTATTAAAATTTAATGTTTCGGTTTGTAAATCAAAGAATTAATAGTAATTTAATAATTAATATATATCAGAGGCAATTTAGAACACTTAATTCTCAAAAATTCATTTTTACATAAAACACACACACACATATATATATTATGTATCATTTAATGGTTAATTTTCTATTATTTATAAATTTAAATATATTAAATAAGTTGAAATTTACAATCAGTATTTAAAAATTTCAAAATGAGTTCAATTTGGTATTTATTATGTAAAATAAGCTACCAATGTAATATTTTGTCATGTTTTAAATGATAAAATAAGGTAAAAGTGTTTAATTAAGGAGTAAATACCGATAAAACCTTATCTAAAAATGATATTATGAGGATATAATCAACAAACCATTATTTGAATTCCATTATTTTTAGTCTTTGGATCCACATGACAAGTAAAAAAATTACCCATTATGAAATTGGTATTTGTGAAATTACCACTCAAGATCAAATATAAAAGGACCTCTCCCCTCTCCACTTAAATCATCTTATTTTCATATAATTTTTCTTGAATAACTACACAAATGTTTTCCATTAAAATAGAATCTTATGTTTGGGAACCTCTGATCACAAGAATAAATCCAAAATTCTTTTTCCCCCAAAGTCTCTATAAGAGGAGATTAAAGTCTTCATCTTAAGTGTTATCCTCTCCTTAATCAATTTTTTTCATATTAATATTCCAAATCAACTAAAATATTATTTATCACTTTAATAAAAGTTATTCAAATAATAATGATTTATAAAAGTGAATATATAAAAACATAATAACATATTCTTACTCATTCATTTATTATTACATCTTCTCATTTGGGTTTGAATTACAACAAACATGGAAGATTCTATTGATTGGGGAGACTATGTCTAATGTGGTAGTTCAATAAATTTAAACCATAGAATGTTGGATAATGAATCCACTATAAGATCAATCCCTCAAAACTTCAAATGCAATGACATGCCACACCTCTATGAAATAAATGTTGGTGAATATAAAAATACCACACACAACATAAATCAACACACATAAAGTCTCCCAAAAATAATTAATATAAGAAATATAATACAAAAAATGAAAGAGAAAAATTAGTTTTAAATGTTTTTTATTTTAATCTTACATCCATGGGAGAAAATACAATAAAAATTCTTCTCCGAATGAATAAATATTACACTATGTGACATGTCATCCATGTTGATTACTATATATAATGACAATGTTAGAAGACACAATACACATCAGTCGGTAGTCTTATCCATTGGATATAGATATGTCTTAATTGTATTATAGTTCCACTAATCTCCAAAAAAATTCAATCCTCCATCTATTTTAAATAGTTAATGATGAACCCCTATACCAAACCACAATGTGACTGAATACATCTAAATAACCAAGCATATCATAATTCTCCCAGAAAAATATTAGTTTAATGATATATTCTCCAATTAACACATGACATTCATTTCTCAATCTATCATTTATTGAAGTGTTATAACCTCATCTATCTTTTGGTGAGTTGAAACCCAATAATATAATGAAATGAATCTAGTGACATGAAGAGGCTTCATAATCATGACAATTAAAAACATAAAAACTAATTAAATAATCGTCCCTAGTAATTATTCAACCCTTAGATATAATAAAATGTTCTTATTTCTTTCATATACATTCGAGGAACTCATTTATCATTTTGGTCACCCAAATACCATTTTAGTGTAATGAAACCTAAGAATATCATATATAAGAACCTTAGTTCACATATCATCAATAGTATTCCTCGCAAATGACATCCAATGCTCTATTCTCTATTAATAAAGAAACTAATTAATGTAATGAAATTTTTACTAATTTTTTTAGTTGAAAAATAAAATATATGGTTTTTTAGAAAGAGAATTTCACTATGAATTTCAAAGTTGAGTAACCCACTATCTTGGATTTTTTTGAAGATCCAATATAAGATCAACAATTCCATTTCTTTCACTACTTCAATCACAAAAATATAGATAGTTTCCATTTTAAAAAGTGAAACTATTGATTATATCTTACTAATCCAGTTGATTTTAATTTTACCAAATGTAAATAAATAAATCATTTTTTTACAAGAAGAATCATAAAAAAAACTTTTTTCGCACAACCATGATTACTTCAGTAATCCCAAAACATAATGAATTATCATCAATTGATTTGAGATATCAAAATATATATCTTCTTTATTTCCAATGATATTATTCTAGAGTTACTATATATTTTATAACATCAAAAAAATGAATTGAACATTAGGATGATTGTAAAACAACACATAAATTATGATTTTGAGTACATAAAAAAAAGAGAAATTTTAAATATATCTTCCCTTATCTTCATTTTTTGGTTCCATTCCCATATTCCATTTAAATATTTTAGTGAATGTATTTAAAACTAATTTCCATGCATCCACTAGAAACTAATCAATGAACATAAATATAAATTCCATTTATTAAAGTAATATACTCTCAATGGTTATACATCTTTCAATCCTAATTTGAATAATTAATTTTTGAATAATATGATCCATTATTTAAAAATTTCTAGAAAATTCACACATCGAAACCCAGATTTTTTTATTACACTATCCCACTAGAAAATTACATGAATTACATGAGTAGGATGTTAAATAAAAAGTTCGTAAACAAAAAATAACAATAATGATCTTAGTTTAATAACATAAAACCATTTTGAACCATTAATGTTTCAAATTTTTTAGTTCAATTGATGTTGTTATTATTTCATGTTGTAGAGACTCCCTTTAAGATTACACAACATGCATTTTTTCGGATCAACCTTGAAATAATTTTTCTTCTTAATGTAAATTTTTTCTTCAAAATCACTCTAAAGATATGAGGTAATTAAAATTATTTTTTTTAGAAATAAATAATCAAAATTAATGAAAATTAAAACTGTCTATATGGTTTTAGTTTTTACTACCAGTGATAGTATTTTAGGTAATTCCACTATAAATATCTAATGAAATCATTTCGCCTCATCCATTGTTTATACAACATTATTTCATTAACTTCTTACATTAATCATAAATCCAACATATTCTCTAACTCTTTATCTTATAATGGTAAATTTATTAGATCCTAGGAAGTGTTGGAATAAACTGAATATATTTATTCCTCCACAGAAAAATTATACTTATTTTAATTTCTATGTGATTCTTCCTCTTCAATGATATAAAAATATCATTTATTGAGTGAAACCTCAAAACAAAGCAGAATTTTTATTTATGAAATATATCCACACTTTTGTTTTAGAATCATAAATAAATGTGAAAAAATTAAAATCCTCTATGAGATTTTATTGGATATGGTCCCCAAATATCATAATGAACAAGGTCAAGATTCCCTATTTGATGCTTTCTTATACTCAAAATAAAATAAACATTCTTATATTTACCAAAAATAGAACTCTAACATATTCTAGTTTCTCTATAATCTCTCTTGATTATAGACGATTCCCCTATAACATTTATATTATTTTCACTATGTTGTTAAAACCTATTGTCCCATAAATATCTAATTCTAGGAGTTGTAGTTCTATCCATTAGACATCCATCTTTACATATGATCAAATAAATATCATTATCCTTAAATCATGTTACCATAATCATTGAACCATATATAACCTTCCAAATACAATTAAATAATATTTACCATATCCCTAATCATCCAATTTTTGAGAGAAAATAAGATTATTCTATATAATTATAATATTCGAAACATTCATCATCCTGAGTTTTTATCTATTTGAAATCCTTTTTCATATAAGTATTTTTGAAACCATCCACAGTCGTAGTACCCTCTTGGTTCATGTTAATGAATCTTCTAGTTACATGATTTTCAAAAATTCATGCTCTATTACTGAATAAAATGATGCTCCAATATCAACTACCCATGATTACACTATATCATGAATATAGGATTTTAGGATTTTATAGTCCATAGAATTCAAATAATTGATTATTCTAGATGTATATCACCTATATTAATATTTTATATCCATGCAGTATTTATTGAGATTTACCCTCTTACCAATGTTCTCGTATGAAAGTTTGGGTTTGTTATACATACCTCAAATCTCATATCTATATTTATTTTCATTATTCTTAGTTGTCATCTTGTTAGATGAACATCTTTTATGTTTTAAATTTAATGTATTTCTTTCAGGATCTTTAACTTCCCTCTACCCAATTTATACATTTAATTTTAGATTCTTAAAGTCCTCAAAGATATGATCTGATTTTTTTAGTAGAGTTACTAATTGTAGTGAAAATCAACCTAACTATATAGTTGTGATAAAAATATATGAAATTACCAAAAGTAATTTGTGATTGATTCCTTTAAAACTCAATATTACTTCAAATAATAATAAAATAAATTACATGGACTGTAGAAGTTATTTCTTCTAATAATCCCACATAAATCATCACATGCATCGTAAACAGCTTGTTAAATGTTTTCTAATTTTCATACATGTTTTTTCAGGTTTCCATCAGTTCTATAGTTGTCTTATTCTATCAAACATTGAATGTAATAATTTTTTTTACCAATTTCATTTTCACCATTAGGATTTCCTTATGATTCATACATTCTCATTTGGATTCATCTATTTAATATTTTTTTATTTTAAGTAACAAATCATAAAATTATTTTTTTGTTGATGTAATATTCCATCTATATCTTCCCAAATATGTAGTCCCATTCACTAAACATATCATGCTTGATATATCCATCTTCTAATTCCATTATACAAATATGGTAACACCCATTGAATATAATAACATCATGGTAGATATGAAGTGAAGATTACAAAGTATATTGAGTGTGATACCTTGTCGATAACCATACATGAATACCACTTGATGGGTGGAGACCATACAAAATTTTCAATTTCACATACTTTAAACCACCAGAATAATGATGATGGTTCCACGAGAAGTTACTCTCTACCAATATAATAGAGCATAATATTTCCACAACTCACTTGCATAAATTCTTCAACACAATGGATGAAAAAATATACCCTATATCTAAATACATAAATTATATCAATAACAATACACACATGAAAAATGTTAATGAGACAAATTAATGAGTAACTATTCTTTTACATTGTGGGTATTTTCATCATACATCAATGGTAGAATATAGTAATGATTTTATTTCATTATAAGTACAAATATTAAATTGACTAACATTTCAACCACATGAGACACTATTAAAAATGTACAATTTAAATTCATGGAACACAACTTTATATGGTTCCAATCCTCTTATATAGAGAAGCCTAATAGGTAATCCAGTTGAATAAACCTCCAAAACAAATTCCCTTCTAATGATTCACAATAGTAATTGGTGATCTATAATAATAAGGTTAAATGATATTGTCCGCTTCTAGGGGAACAATAAGATTCACATTATCATTAAAAACTATCACCATTATGATCCATGTTCGACTAAACTCCCCAATTTAAAAAATCATCCTAATTAGTCTATCATATGTTAATGTCTTACTACCTAAACCATCTTCTAGAGAACTTAAACCCAAACATCAAATGAACAAAATTCAGTGACTTGAATTATAATTACAATAGTTATAATGTCTAAATAATTAATGAATAAGAAATATTAAATACATTTAAAATAATACAATAAAAAATAATTTAATATGTTCTATATTTTTTGGAATAGTAATATTCAAATTTTTATTCCCCAATTAATTCAATTATTTTTTAAATTTAATAATCATCAAAAAGGATATTATTAAGTGTTCCATGAAAACCATCACTATATGTGACATATAATGAACCAAGGGCTCTATGGCTATAAAAAACACATATAGTTCATATTCAAAGAAATCTAGAGATAATCACCCCATGACCATGAAGTAAGGATCATAACCACCACACTGAATCCCATGTGGAAAATAAAATAGTTAATGCATAAATATTTATGTTAACAAATACATATTATTATGAAGGTAGTAAATAATTATAAAAAAATACATTTAAGTAAAATATATATGAATATTTTTAATATATATATAAATAATATAAATTTATATTTTATCATTGATTTAGAGTGAATCTAGAAATTTAATTTTGAGGTAAGAGTTTCTATTCCAATAATACTTTTTAATTGGGAATCCTTATTAATAAGTTTATATATGTGAAAATTGAATATTATTCCTCTCTAGAATTACATATATTTTATTATCCTCTGACTCCATATTATTTATAATTTTTTAGATATTTCCTTCTATATACCTATATTATTGGTTAATGTGATTTTCTATTACCAGATAATTCCATTAAAGATGTTTGAATGGAAATTTTTAAAAAAAATATTTGTATGAGATCATTATATAACTATTTTAATATTTTTTATATTTCAATATGTTTTTAAAATTTATATCCTTTAAGATAAATGTTATTTTATATTTAATGAAAATTACTTATAATTTGTTAAAATAGTTTTTTTCTCTTATAAGGTGTTTTTAATAAATGAAAATTTATTTTAATATTTCCAAAGATCATTTTGGTATATTTTCTAATTATATAGTCCACCGTATCCATAATGATTGATCTTGAACATGTATTCTGAATGTTTTATTAAAAATCATTTCATTCCCATTGTTTAATTACACCAAGATGAAATTATGAATGTTTTCATATTTATGTTGAACACATATGTGTGAATTATAATTATTAAACTAGTGTGATGAGATTTATAAAGACCTATAATTCCTTAGGTAATGGTTTTTATCAAATGAAATAACATATAATGTTCGAGGGAGTGAAGCCAATCCACCATGTAAATCTATCCAATAAGTTTACCAAAATAGAGATTTGACCCAATACACTATAGGAATCTATACAATATGTGATGATGGACTTGGAAGTTATCCATCACATAATAAATTATTATAAATTCTTATGTATGTTCCACTTTCTTATTCCATATCATTATTTCATGGAACGTACATAGTTATATTCTCATTGTCATAATTTTTAACTAATGTTTCTTCAATCTTATGACTCATGTAAATGTTTTTCATAAATTGTTATATATTGTCTAATGATTTATGATCAATTATTTCCTAGTTTATAATTTATTATGTTATGTTCATCCACCCTGATCATGTTAGCATTTCCATATGTACATCTTAAGATCACTTTTGATCTTTTGTTATTATTGCTTATGTTCACAAATTAATGAGAGTATGATGGGGCCATTTATTATGTTTTTATTCCCTATGACATGTAGAGTATTATTATGTTTGAAATGTTTATATAGGTTTCATTTTCTAATATTATTTTTGGGATATGTTGAATAATTGTTTTAAAATAATGTGGCTATATATACATTCTTTAATGATGCCAAACCTAGCGTCTCTAGGGTGTGATTTTGGTGGGATTTGATGAATATTATTATAAATTGAGTAGTATGTATGAATCCTATGATTGTGTTATTATATTTTGTATCGATATGGTGTTTTCATTAATTTTTGTATTTGGATTTGTAGAACAAGAGTATGTAATCAAAATCCACATATAATAAAATCATCCAATGGTGTGATTATTTCATCATAAGTCAATAACTCTTCTCTGATTAATGTTTATGGTATATTTTTTTTATATAATAATATTCTACAATTAGTTACATTTTTTGGGTTTGGGTATCATTTTTTCCTCTCTTTATATATCACATATCAATTTTCATGATAGTGAAATCAAATTTCATATCTTTGGCAATTTGATGCCCATATATTGTGGAAAATTTGTCCTAGAAATTTTCATAGAAGTTGTTTCAGTTGTATGAGTCACGTTACCAAAAAATACGGAAGATTTATAGATCAATGTATTAGGGGAGAAATAAATATTTTATATTTTTCTATTTATCCGTTATTCCTCCAAATTGTGTGGTTTAGTTATCAATGGAATACACAACCTAATGATATGCCTATATCGGAGACACTGTAATAACCCACATTGTTACAAGTTGTAAAATTCAGATGATATTTTAATTTTTATCATGTTGAGTTGTTATTTAGTCAATTTATATTCAGATCCAAATTCTATGTGTTAGATCCACTTATTGGAAGATTTATCAGATATGGATTGAATCCAAGAATGTGACATGGGGTTTTGGGTGAATACTGGAAGATGAGAGTTTGAGTTGGAGTTTCTGGAATATTTTTGGAATGATACACAATTTTTTGGTGTAGTTTACTGAAAACTATATAGACGTCTATGAATTTGGGTGTTTTATCTCTATTTTTAAAGTGTATAGTTTTGGTATATATCTTAAGAATGGTTTAGAGGAAACCAAGGATATTCTAGATAAAACCTTGTAGGTTTGGCATAGAAAATGTACATGGAATACACAATGTTTATAAAAATTAGGCAAGGTTTTGTAATGGGGTCCAGAACTATTTCGCAGGGTTGGAACATGGTTAGTAATCGTTTCAATGTATTTTTGTTTGGATAGTGCATTGTGCATAGTTTCAAAAACAATATGGTAATTTTTTTTCTTTTATAGGTATAGAAAATTTTAGAAATGGTAAAAATGAAAAATATGTGTTTGATCATTTCACATCCATAATTCATATCATACGCATTCACAGGCTAACCCCTCTTCCTATGTATTTATTCCTTCAACCCCCTTGATCTTGTGTGGATTTATAAGTCATTATTCAACAACTTGAAGTTATATTCTTCCACCCATTATACTTCCCTCCTCCTCCACATTTGTAGTTTATTTGTTTATTGAAACATCAAATAGTATTGGTTATGATTCCAATGATGCATAGGGAAATCAGAAAAGGATAATGAGGCTTTGTAGTTTCTTGGTTAGGGGACATCCTAAGGCAATGTATCCACAAATTCATTTTTCAGTTCAGTGGATTTTTGATGCATGATGAATTTTTCATTTAATTTTAAATAAACTTAAAGAGATGTAATGTTAATTTGGAATCATATGTTATGGATTTTACTCTTCTTGGGGTCAAAGGTGTTCCATTACCTTTCAATTTATAGTTGGTCATAGATCTGGAGAGTGGATTATCATATATGAGTTTTCAATATTTATGACTGTTGGAATGAAAATTATTTATTTATTTTAATTTTTTTAATAAATTCAATTTTATTTTATGGAATGAGTTTGATGCTTAGAATATTGATAATGTGTGGGTTCAGGCTTGATTCTTCATTGGTTACACCATGAGGTAGGACACAAGATTAGTTGTGTGTCATTGATTTTTTATTATTCATTAATATAATATATAATACTTATCTATATTTGATAACCACTTAAGAATTATTTGGTTTAGTTTGGGAATGGCTTCCATTTCAATTAACTTGATGACAATTCTTGTTTGGATGAACCTCATTATTATATCATTTCTATAGCCAGGATTCACCCTCCCTATAGTAATTTTTAGTTTTAGTGATGTGGGGGTACATTGGATACCATCCATTGCTTTGAACCAATCATGGGAATATCCATATCCCCTTTATAGTGTCTCCTTCTATGTTGGATGTGAGGATGAGGGTTGTGGGTGATTTTGGGTATAATGAGTTCTTTTGAGTGAGACATGAATAGAAATAGAAAATCTCTATTACCATTGGTTTCAGAGACACTATATCAGAAGTGGGGGATGAAACAATGCATTTGGTTGGGGGGTTCAAGAGCCATACGGTACATTGTCCTTGGATTGCTAAGGTTATCTTTTAAGTAGGACTACATTTATATTTCTCCAAATTTGGGAATGAGTGAAATCTGGGCTAGGTTTGGTGGGAAATATTATTTTCATAAGGAAAAATACTTTTTCTTCTATAGTATGGGTTTGTGAGAGGATTCTCATGGTTTGGTCTAGTTTAAGACTTTTAGCTAGGTTGGATTAATGAGGCATTAGTCATGTTAGGGTACCACTAAACTATATTGAGATTGGTATAATGGGACTATTTGGTATGCCCTTATGTGGGATGCTTTACTTGATTTTGGATTTTATACTGGGAAGATAAGAACATGATTTATTATGATGGTATTTTCCCTCCATTTTTCTCATGGTGAGGTGACCCCTGTTGGGTTTCCATTTTTTTTGTCGTTATAAGGGCCATTAAGAATTCCCTTTTGGGCATGATTTCAATTTTGGAAACTTTTAGAAATGTTATTTATTGATTAGTAGTTGGATCCTACATAGGGTATCTTGTGTATTTTTCCCTATTAGGGATTTACTTATGTATTTGGTACATATAGAGGAACCCCTTGTAGAGTTTCCTATTATTTCTTGGTCCTTTTGGCTGTTATATGATTGTTTGATGGATATGAATTAACAGAGCAGGTGCAGCATGGGAGTCCCTTGTAGGACACCAGTTTATACAGTGACAGTGAGACTAGGGGTTCCATTATGTTTTTTTGAGCCATGAGTTGAATGATACTAATAGTTCATCCATTATTGATGATGGGTTTCATATTTATATTGACCCATTCTCACATGGATGTTCAAAGGGAGATGACTGATAGGACCTGTTTAGCATTTTAAATGATGAGTTCTAAAATTTTCTCAAACCATGTTCCAAAGGTATTGGAAAAGATGGTTGATCCAATTTATGTAGAGGACATTGTTCAAGAAGGATACCATTGAGATATCATACAAAAATAATCGGAAATGTGTTTTGATCTAATTATCTCCTCCATTTTATGGATTTAGTTAGATGTGATTTGGTGGAAAATTGATGATCTAAATGTTTTCACCTCTATAGTTTAGAGTTACACACTGGATAGAGGTTACTATCAACTTATTTTAATCTATCCCATATATACCTATATATAGACCATTGTAGAGTGTTTATATCTATCCCATAGATGGATGTGACCCTAGCGGTAGTGAATTTGATGATCCCATATATATTGGGAACCTGGGGGTAGTGTGCAGTACCGAGCAATAATTTAATGAAATATTTTTTATCTAGGACATTAATAAAAGACATGCTCTATTGGGTCTGAAATAAAGTCATGTATTTAGTTTGAATCATTCGACTAGAGTCATAGAGAATGTCTGTTTCAGGTCATTATCTTCTCACCTATGGTTATTTCATGTTGTTCAGTAATCACGAATTTTCAATTATATGTCTTGGATATCGAATTAAGATTTTTACGATCTTCCTAATTTAATTTTGTGTGTTCAAGAACATTCAATAAATTCTACGGCACGTTCCAGAGTGGGGGTTAATTTACCTCAGGTGTCAAAATAGAACCCATATTTGGATTGGTATTTTTTTAACATTATTATTATTATTATTATTATATTTTAATAACTGCTATTGTTAGGTTTTCCCATATGGTCATATCAAGTGTTCACACACATGTATATAAAATAATATTATAGGTTCAACATTGGTGGTGGCCTACTAATATTTATTTAACACCACCTATATGATCACCCCAATTTTCATACAGAGCTTATCCCTACATTCAGGTTAGAGAACATGTCTCACATTCGATCTAAAAGATGTTTAATGTTTTTTAATCAAGCAAGTACTCTTGTGTATAATTTCAAGATAATTATGTTTTATATCAAGTTACATAGATATTAGTTATATGGTTCATCTTAGTGTTGGAAGTCGAGTGTATTATATTTATTTTCAGTTTTTTTATTTTCTATACATGATCAGATCTATGGGGAATATTTTTTTTCTGTTTTTCATAATTTTAATATCTTTTAATTTATGTCAAAATTCATTTTTTATATTATAGTTTTGTTTTAGATTATTTATTATGTGTACTCTAGTGTTTATCTTCATGGTTGTTTCTGTTTTTTTTTCTAACCATATGGTATAGACTCCCTATTGTATCTATTAAACACTCATTCCTAGTTGGAATCCTATAGAATATAGGGATAATTACTCAGGGCCTTATGGTGGTCCATATTGTGTGAGACTTTAGTTTGACCCATTCCAGTTAGCAAAAAAATGGTATTCAAGGAGGATGGTGTTACGAATTTTGTAAGTTTATAGATAGGTGGTCAATGAATATTCCAAAACCTATTATGGATATCAAAAATGTGTCTATCTAGTACCTTTTCCAATTGAAAGTAGAGGTTTATATGGAATGGGATTACTAATTTTTGTTTTTATTTTTTATGGTTGTGTGATTTTGAATAGTTTGATGAACATGGGTTTTTGGAATTATGTTTTATTCATCCTTTTCTCCCTTGGAATGTTGGGATAAGGCTTTTATTCATGCATCATTATTGGAATAAATGATTCTCATGAAATATTATTATCAATGTGTGATTTCAATAATAATGGAGGTTTATTTCATTAATGTTTTTTCAATGATCTATATGGTGTGTCACATATAGGTCCCTGGTGGTATTCTACTCCACTAAACAATATAAATATAGTTTCTTTTCAATATAGGTATTATGGATCATATGGTAAGATGGTTTTTTGATGATTGGGATGTCGTCAATCCATCAAGGGATTCATGAATACCCTTTTTTCTTGGTGTGGTCTTTGAGTTCTCTATTGATTCCTTAATGAGGGAAAGGATGACTAAGAGATATTATTACTGGTCTTCAGTTTCCATGAGGTATTTGTTCCCCTCATTTTTTAGCATTGATTTGATTCAGAGGGAGCTTTCTTTCCACATGTTGTCTGTCAGGTACATTGATGGTGCCCATATGCCAACTATGATAGGTGGATTGTGTGAGAATAACTATCCTTCCCTACTAGGGATATAGACATTTTCTATCACTAGGGTGTGGTAAGGAATGATGATTCTAGGTGTTTTATAAGTGGATTGTAGGGAGTTCTCTTAAACTTATGAGTATCATGAGAGGGTAGTATGGGTTGTACACTCAACCCTGTTTGTTTTTGTCTCACATTTGGTAGTGTAACAAGAGAATATTTGTAAAATTATGGATTAGGATGAACACTTGAGTGGAGGGTGGTTATGTGGTTTTCAATATTATTATAATGAAACCTAACTTTTGATGAAAAGGTCAATGGTTTCTCCAGTTTGTTGGAATTCACACATGTGAGGGGCATCCTTAGAAATTATTGGCCCATTATGATTTCATTTTTATATCTTTTCTTGTGTGAGTGTTTGCATGTGTCACATTCTATAGTGTTTTTAAGAAAACGATATAGTTGGAAGCACACCATAATACATTTGAGTTCGTGAAAATAATTTTCACTTGTTTGTAGAACATGAAGGTTTTTGTTCCTGGAGAGAATGAAATTATAATTGGTTTCATCAGTTTTCATGACATCTCTTATTTGTGAGTGGTTTATCCATGTCTTTTAATTATGTATAGTGATGGATATTTAATTTTCATTATGGTAACCATTTAGGAAATGATGTTATGATAAGTATTATCCTATTGTGGGGAGTATCATATATGTTTTATAGTAATTACTATCAAAGTTTTAGTGTCTTGTGGACAATATAAGATTAATCCTTAGATTATCAATATATCATTGAATGTTTTATTTCATGGAGTGGGATCATTGATGATGGTTGTCTATCAAGGCTTCTTTTGGGTGAGAAACATTTATAGTAGGAATTTTTTAATGACTATCATTATTAGTGGTTGTGAAATTATGAGTAAATTATTATTTTAGTCTATTTGAGGGGAATTCTTTGTGAATTTGGATTCAGATTTAGATTTTGGGTATTAAAGGAACTTATTTTATTTTTTTGAAATATTGTTTCAATCTTGTGTTGTATATTTGGTTATTAGGGGAGGCCTAGAGTTGTGGGTTTGAGTTGAAGTTCTAAGATGATGTTGGCATGGTACATGGATTATGGTGCATGCTTTAGTGAAAACCTTGTGTCTATAAAATGGTATGGGTGTTTTTAGTTATGTTCCTAAAGTGCTCGATTTAGATTCATTACTTGATCATGGAATATAAAAAACTATTAGTGTTCCATAGGAAACTATGTCATGATGTATTGGAAAAATTAAAGTTATTATGGATTTAACATGGTTTTATAAAATCCTTGATCGGTATTGTAGTGTTCTATAAAACCATTCGGCATAGTTGGTGAATGATTAAGAAACCATGTAGCTAAATTATGTGGGGTTTTGTTTGGATAATTCCTTGTGCATTATTGGTGCCTGCCTTGGATTATTTTTTCCACAATGTGTGGTTTTCTTGGTTTGGTTATGAAATAAGAAAATAAAAAAATACATCTTGGGATTTCATCATTCCCCAAACCCTATTCTTTTATTATGAATGTGAGGAACTACCCCTCTCCCACCCCCTTTTCCTTTCAATTAGCCTCAATATTAGGTGAATTTTTGATATGTTCTTCTCTAACATGAGGCTAGTCTCTCCCTCACCATACCCCTTTCTTTAAACTAATCCATTTCTATTATTAATTAGTTTTCTCCAACTATTGATTCATTTATTATTCCATCGAATCATGGTGTAATCACCCAAGAATTATTTGTATTTGGAACATCTTGATGAGAGGACACCCCAAGATAGTGTCTTCCTATTTTCACATTCTATTTCAGTTAAGTTATGATTCTTGATTAATTTTTTCATTGAATTTATATTTAATTTTATGGGATTTATAGTTAATTGGGAATCGTGTGTTGGAGATTTTTCTTTTCATTGTGTTAGTGGTATGTAATGGGACATTTGAAGATGTTTGGTAATGGTTAAAGAGAGTGGACTTGACATTGTGATTTTTCATGTTTTATGAATATTGGAATGAGGTTTATTTATTCATTTTAAGTTATTTTAAGTAATTTAATATATTATTTGGGAATGAGTTATGTTCTTCAGCTGTTGGAAGACAAGAAGTTTGGGAATAAAGATTTTATTATTATTCCATGAGATATGACAAGATTATATTTTTGTGCTATTTTCTATTAAATATTAATTTATTATATTTCAAATGATCACCTCAATTTTTGAGACCCATTCTGGGGTTATTTTTTTCTTTTGGGAAGGACTTAGGTTTTGATTGAATTAAAGAGGGGTCTTATTTAGAGCAACATCTTTATTTTCTATGTTCTAAGGGGACCCATCATCATTAATATGCTGATGTGTAGTGGAACTGATGAAGGGTTATTTTGGTTCCCTCCAATCCATTGAAAAATTTATGTTCTTAACAATAATCCATTTATTATGTTTCCTCTTGAGAATGATGAAATGGAAAGGCTTGCTGATTTTTAAGAGCTATAGAGAGTTCATTTTAATTTTATGATGGTGGATAGTCGGTTTACCTCTAGTATTTTGTTTTAGAACATTTGTTTGAGTGGTGTGGGAAGAGGACCTATGTGGGACATGATCTTAATGGTATTGTGGCAATAGATTTGTAAGGGGGGTTTTTCCATTAAGACCACATATGCAGTTCTCATATTTATGGAAAGAGTAATATATTAATTGGTATAGTTAGGATGTATTCTAGATGTACATTTGGTTTCTTTTGGTTCACTGGTCTAGGATTTTGAGCGCTTTTTCAGAGATTTGTTCAGCTTTAACCATTGAACTATGTTATCTATGTGATGAATTTGGAACAAAAGATTGTTGAAAATCCATGTTAAGATTGATCTAAGGGTATTATTTTTCTTTCCTTTCTAGGTGATCATCTAATATATAGTGGGTTATATTCATGGAATATATCTCCTAATGGTCCTTTCCTTGAGTTTTTTCATGTGATGAGGTGCCCTATGTAGGCTTTCAAATTTTTGAGGTGGCCACGTGGTCATTTTGGAATGATCTTTTTGGTGTATTATTGTTGTGGGATTCCCTTTCATATATGTTTTTGATTGCGTGTTTATTGGAGTGTGATGAATTCCACTTCGAGATGTTTCTCATGATGGGTTAGGACTGCGTATTTTGGATGAAATCGAGGAACCCCTCAATGGGTTTCCTATTATTTATGTCGATTTATGATTTTTTGAGGATCATTTTATTGGTGTAGAATGAGAGTTAATGTGTAATAGGGGATTCCCTAGTATAACAAATCAATTTTTTGTTTCTCTTGCAATCATGTGATACATGAGTTTCATTAGGCAAGAATTGATTGATAAATCTAGTTTATTCGTTTTGGAAATAGGGTTCGAGATTTGGATCAATCCATATTCCATTTTCCTTTATATGATATTTTATTAGTGCTACATATTAAGATTTTTGGATGTTGGGATATGGATTAGGATCTCCTCACATTCTATTTTCCATTAGATTTGAATTAGGAAATGTATTTGAGGAGGATACCCCTATGATTTCTAGGATTGTCTGTTGTCCATATGTTTTCATTTGGTTGTCTCATCCATTGTCTAGCTATAGTTAGATAGGGATAGGGAGATAATGTGAGATCTGGATGAGTTCACCCCTCTAGTAAAGAGTAACACACTTTATAGAGGTTACATAATATATATTTTCACTAACCCTACTCGTTTTTGATGTGAAACTTGGGATAGTGTATATTTCACAGCATTGTATATATTAGACCCCAAATATGGGAATTTGTCAAGCCCATGTACTGAGTGACCCCTGGGTTATTTTAAATTTTTTGGCCCTCATTTAAGGACCAATTTGTTATGAAGGACTTTTTTGACTTGATAGGTCTATAAGGTATAGTCTAAAAGACTATTGGTAGTTCATATCATTCCATTTGAGTCATAGAGCTCAATTATTTTGTGTTGTTATGTGGATGAAAAATGTTATTCCTTGGGCTATGACATTCATTTATTTTTATTTTATTCAAATTAGATCTTCTATATACATATAGATGATGTTCTAGATGTTATACGGTGGGGTGATCCCACATTCTATAAATCCTTGGGTGTGGGTCATAGTGATGGTCGATTTAACTGCTGTGTTCAACTAAAAACCTCATTGTGATATTTTTATTATTTTTCTTTAAGACCCTTTATTTTATAAAACTATTTATTTTTTATTCTCGGTATTATTAGTTCCAACTACGATAGTAAAATCATATTTCATAGAACATTTTTATGATAGATGATTATAGGTTAACAGTTTGGGGAGGATTTCAAATATTTATTTCTCATCCCCTATATATGAACATTGGTGTGTATAAAGACAATAAATATAGTTTTAGGTTGTAATATTCAATTTCAACACAATCTAGTAGAGTACTAGTCCTTCTTGATCAAGCTTGGATACTCATACGAAGTCTTAGGATCATGTTGTTGCATCTCTAAAGTTAGGAAGACATTTTATGTGGTTTGGATTAGAGTTGGCTTTTTAGTATAATGTATTCACATTTAGTTTTTTCATTTTGTATGTGTGGCCAGCCAAGTGGGTGATCATTTTTTTGTTTCACAAGGATCATATTTTTTTGACTATATGTTATATTTAATTTATTATTGCATGTTGTTGTTTTAAATTATTTATTATGTTTATTCTGATGCTTATCCATAAGTAATTTTTGGTTATTTATTATTTTATTTTAATTTTTATAGAGGTTATAGTGTTCCCATTGTATCTTTTTGAATATCACCACTAGTCTAAATCCTTTAGATTATGGGGAGATGCGCTTGAGGTCTTTTCACAGGCTAGATCTGGTTAAAATTTAGGTCAAACATGTCTGATTTTCTATAGAGTCCATAAATACTTTCCCTGATTAAATTGCATTAATTGATGAGAAAATCCAAGAGAATATAGATTTAAGTTTTTTACTACCAATTTAATCGACATGGGATTTAGTAGTCATCTTTTTTAAGAATAAATATGGATTAATTCATAACCATATTTGTTGTAATGAACTCAACATGATCACGGTAATGAATAAAAATAATTTACCCCATACTGAGGGATTGTTTGATCCACTATAATAAGATTAATGGTTTTGTAAGATAGATATTATATTTTTATGTCATTTATTATGGGTGTAAATATAAGATATATCTAAGATATCCTTCCATATAAGACATGGACACTATGTGTTTATAATGATTTCATTTAGAGTTACAAATTCCCCACATTTTTTATAGATATGATTAATAATTTCATTATAGAATACATTGAACAATTTTTAGTAGTATTTAAATATAATATTGTAAAATATAATATGATAAAGGTTGAGTGTGAAAGTTATTTGATAATTTTTCCGATACCTTGATAATAAAGAAACTATATGAATAAATTAGAAAGCCTAAATTTTATATAGAGAAAAAATAATTATTATATCTTGTAATCATATGAAATGTTATATTTATGGGTCATTCATAGATTGAAGTAACTGAAGGATGTTCCAGATCAACCACTATAATAATATCCATAATTTTCATGGATTTTTTGGAAACTATTTACACTTTTTTAGAAATTTATGATGACTTTCAAATCCACTAACCAGTTACCTTGGAAGGGATTGATGTTCTCTTTGATAGATGAATGTGAATAAAATTTCAAGGATCATAAGAGAAGGTTGGTGACCTCGCCTATTAAAAAATACGCTAACATGGATGAGGGTTTCATATATACAACTATGTGTCAAAGATGGGGTTGGGATGTGTACTCATGTAAAATGAATCCGTGGTAGAATATTTCCAACAACAATTACTGTTCTGTGAGAAAATTACCGAAGACCTTAATTGGTGACAATATATGTAATATTTTCATTAATATAAAAGAGGAATTATATTTATGGTTAAAAGATTAATATTTATACAAATTAAAAGATATTAAAGTTCACATTCACAAATAAGTAGTTTAAAATCCAGCAAATGTGGCGGTTGTAGTTGATGAAGGGTTATGACATCACAATTCATTACTACCTTGGGAATAGAAAACAATGTGGTTTCTACTCTTTGTTGGGAAGATCATTCTAAAATATCCAGTATAATAATATAAATTGATACAATAATCATGGATTTTCAAATTATTAAACATGAATTATTAATTGACAGGGATAAATACTATAGTCCTTGAGTAATTACTAAACAATCCATCATTAAAAATTTCAAGGTAACATATAAGGACGATATGGTGCTACAAATAAAGAAATAGACATTCTAGATTTCATCCTTGAAAATGATGGAATTAAAATATTCCTAAAAATAATATAACTCCCTAAAATAAAAGTATTAGGGAAAGAGATATTGGATTAAAGAAATAGCTCAAAATTATCTATCCATATTAGAAGCAAAATGATGTACAAAGATCTCAAAGATAATTTTAGGTTTGACAAATAGATTATAGAGTATATATCATGAATCTGGGTATAGTAAATAGTAAATCCTAAATGAAAATATTCTAAGAGGATGATGAAATGATTTCCCATATCTATATGGAAATTGGACAACATCATCATGGATTTTATTATAGTTATTCCTAAGACTTTTATTGTATATTATTCTTATCTGGTTGTTGTTGATTACCTTATAAAATTGGAAAATTTCATTTCTATATAAGAATATTTCTATATTGGTCAACAATACAAGATATAAACAGGTAGTGAAAATTATATATGGAGTAACACAATCCATTGTATCGGATTGGGATCAAATATTTACACTTAAGAACAGGAGAAAAATTCAACAGAAATTGAATACAGAGTTTTGATTTGGTACTGCTTGTCATCCTCAGACTAATGGTTAATTTGCAAGAACCATTAAAACTATATAATATATAGGAATATCATGTAACATGGATTTCAATTTTGGTTGGTATGAACTAATTTATCTTATTAGGATCTCATATTATAATATTTTATATTACATCATTTGAATCATTCCATATAAGGCTCTCTATGGGATGAGGTTTCGAAATCCAACATGTTTAGATTATGTTGGACAGATTAAGCTCACGGGACAATAGATGATCAATTACAATTAGAGGAGACTCAAAACATTCCCAAAAATATTAAAACTATAAAAAATTGAAATTATTCCCATGTTTACAATCATATTAATTATTGGGATTTGGATGTTTTAGGAAAGGAATTATGATATTTTGGAAGAAGGGAATGTTGATCCCCAAATATATTAAACCTTTCTAAATTCTCAATCATATGGGGATGGTATAGTATATTATTTGACTCCCACCAATCCCCTCTCAAGCTCAATATGTCTTTATTGTATTTCATTTAATTAAATACTTATCTAATCCATAACATGTTTAAAAGTCAGATTTTTTATAGTCGAAACATGATGTCTCTTACAAACTATAACATTTATAAATCAATGATTATAGATATAATGTATTGAAAAACAACATAAATAACTTTCTTAAACCTATCTAGACAAATCATATCTTTGATGAGTTGATATAATAAATCAATGATGTACTATGTTAGATGTACCATCATTTTATATTAAAGTATTTAAATTTCTAGGGAAATATTATTTTAAGGGGGAAAAAATGGAACAAAACATGATTTTAATAGGTATTTTTTAATAAATAAAGTGTGAATAAAATCTTTTAATACTCATTACACCAAAAAATGGAATTTTTTATTTCCTCATGGTTGGAAATTATAATAAAAAAGAAAATACATCATGAGATAACTAAATGAAACATAATTAGTTAAATTACTAAAGAATGAATCAAAAATTTTAAAAATACTCTAAGGTTTAAATTCACATAATCAAGATTTGACATATAGATCATACATCCAATGATAAGTATATAAATAATATAACATGTTAAAGATATTAAAAAAAATTCAAAATGAAATTGGATAAAAGGTTGACTGATTTTAGAGATATATGTAGGTATATATTAAGGAATGTAAAATGAATATTTTAGATATTTTAATTGGATATAATTTCTTTTAACATATAGATATTTTATACATGGACTTTGAATATATGTTCATTGTATATTCTTGTACCTAATAGGTATATTTATTTTGTTTGTTTTTTACTAGAAAATTAAAAATAATATAATTTATAAATAACAAAAAATTGTGGTATAAAATAAAAACATAACAAGTTATTATGACAATAATAATAGTAATAATAATAATTATTAATTAGGTATTATTTAGTGGGATTTTTAAATAAATATTCCAAGAGTTTTTTATTAAAATTATATTATGTTTATAGGATAAGGAATTTATTTTAATATGACATTATTAATGTTAGGTAATGATAAAAAGCGATAAATTTCAATTTTTTTTTAAAAAAATTGTGTATTTTATTAATAAATGAAATTATTTAATTTCGAATATTTATCCAATTAAAATTTAATGTTTCTATGTATAAAAAGATGACTTAAATCTCTTTTAATTAGAAATTTATATATGATAATATTAAGAACACAAAATTCATATGAAGTTATTTTTTTATAAAAATAGTTTTTTCTTTATGATTTATGTTTTCATTTAAAAAAAAAATTTATCATATTTAAAAAATTTATTAGATTTAATGTATTTCAAAATTTTAATTTTAATTTCAAATTTAGTAACTTAGGTCAATACATGTTTTAGTTATAAAAATTAGTTACCATGGTAAACTTTAGTCATCCCCGTAAAGGCTAAAATATTGAAAAAAGGTTTAATCAAGGGCTAAATACCTAAAATATTGTAATACTATAACTATAAATGAATGTATAAGGTCATTAAAAAACTCCCATTATCCTATCACCATTATTTTTCTTCATTGGATCCTCTATCCTTGTAAAATGAAATTATTTTCTTGTTAAGGAATTGTTATCTTTTAAAATTCCATCAATGATCACCTATAAATATACTCATACTCTCCCCACATAAATTGTCACATTTCAATTGGTTTTTACTGAATCAATTCCCAAAATATCTCTCTAACAACCCTCTCTCTTGTTTGGAATCAACATTTAATAAGAAGAATTAAAAAATCTCCAATTTCTAGGAAGCTCGATAAGATGATATTCAAGTCTTCAATGAATGTTTTATCCTCTCATTAATCATTCTTCCTTTTCTTCTTTATAAACTAGTTTTTAAATATGATTTATCACTTCAATAAAATGTTTCAGAAATCTTTATTATTGTATGAAGCATGACCCTAGAATCCCAATGCACGTTCAAACTACCATTATATGAACACAGATAGACGATTCGTATCCCAAAGGACTAATTAGTTTATTAGCCTTAGTAAACTAGATATAGACATGAGTCTTTTATTTCAAATTAATACCAAAATTATAACAAAATATTTTCATGAAAAACTCTATTCATTACAAGATATTCATACATATAGTTCGTAGTACTCCTCATGGAATATCAGGGAAAGGGAAAAAAATAATGTTGAGCTCAAATTCATAGTAAGGGTTTTATACAATGGAAGAAATAATTAATTAATAATAATAATCAATATTTAATGTTAAATTACATAGCACACATTCCTTTAACATAACTGGATAAATAAATATGATTATATAAAGGTAAATATATTAGCATACATTCAATTTAGATAAATACATATGGTATAATCAATATGACAAGGTAAATTACTAAAAACCCTACAATTTAATCAATAAACTATGAATGAAATGCATCTATATATTTTTTTCATAGTGAAAATATCATGGATAAAAATAATTAAATCTAAATGAAGGCAATGCTAAATTATTAGATGATATGTTTCTGAGGTACATGGATCCTTTCATTCGAAGGCCTTTCACAAGATGGTTTAAAACTGATGGGTAGAAACCAATTTAGTTAATGATTTCCAAATGATTCTCAATATGAGACTATCATTCCAGCAAGGGAATTAATTTAAACAATACCCAACCCAATTCCTACGAGTCAAAAGAATTCCTAATATTTCGAATAATCAATTTAATTCACGAACAATGTTCCTTGTCATTTTTTTGTGTTGAGTAAACGAAACGAATTTATCAACACTTTCACAGATAATCAAATATCATTCAAAGTTAACACCATATTTAAAAATGGTATGCAGTTTAGGAAATAACTTATACCAAATTAATAATGTGGATATTTAGGGTATTTTTTTATGTCCAAATGGGGCCTATATATAGTGAAGTGGGGGGGGGGGGATGAACCAGGTTATGAATATTGTTTTAAATGTTATTATTACCCCACTAGATCTTGAACACATTATTATAAAGATATCTTCATTTGGTAAGTATTGTTTATATTTTTCATATCCTTTCCATATTAATCTGATGATGATTCATGTAATGTAATTTATGAATGAAATTACATGAACACATATATTTTAACATGGTTCACCCTCACTCATCTAGGTTTAAGATGTATAAAATAGAAACGTGTTGATGTTAAAAATCCACTAAAGCTCACAACCAATATCATGTTAAGTATAGATTACTTCAATTCCCATGATCAGTATCCTTACAATGTTTAGGGATAACCCAGTGGTACACAAGGTTCACTCCCTCAATCATTCCCATGATGGATCACTAATGGGGGAAAGGATCACCTTCTTCCTCTCTCTTTTCTCACTACTCTATAGAAGATCCACATATAGCTTACGAACATGTAGGTCCCTTCATTATCAATGATTAAAAAATATATAGTTTTTGGACGATGCTCTATTGAAGATCTTTTTGGACACCTCCTTCACATATGTTCAGAAAAACAAGATGAATCATATCAAATATACAGAGACTTCGAAAAAGCTTCTCTTTACTTTAGAAAAAAATAACATGTCCTTTGTCAAGATAATTAAGATATTCCAATTCTAACTTTCACTTTCTTGAATGTATTAGTGAATAAACTTCTTTGTAAATACTATCAGATGGTCTATATCATTAGTCCTCCACTTCACAATTTAGATATGAAAAGGATATATTTAACTGGATAATATTGGTAAGAATCTTCTTATGGGAGTCCATAAATATTGTCCACATTGATATGTCCCATGAATTTCATTTTATACCTTGTAGTGAAAATAATCATCTATGTAGACTAATTGAATTGAAATGTGCACTTTAATGAAATACCATTTCCATTTGCAGAATCCACTTTCTCGAACCACCTAATTCACGAACCACATACTTATTGAATAATATTTCATTGCAAGATGTGATTGCTTTATGAGATGCCTCTGCTTTTTAGATAACCTTCACTTTGAGAATAAAAATTTACTTTGCGAGCAAAAATTCTTCATAAGAAACAACATTCATGGACTATGCCTTTGCAGAATCCTCCCTCAAGAGCCAATTTATCCTTCAGAGAATACATTATAGAATACCTCATCACATACAACTTCTTATTTCTCATAATACCTCCTTGTAATAATCCCCCATCGTGAATTACATCCCTCTACAAAATCCCCCTCATGAAATACCTCACCCAAATTATTCCACTGATGATCATCTCTAAAAAAAATCTCTTATTAATGATTTGACTAGTGTTTTTAGGTAAATAGTTCCAAAGACCATTATAATCATAATTACTTAAAAAAATTATGTGGTACAAGCTTCACAATAAAAATTCTATGTAGTTTGTATAAAGCCTTTATCCATCACAATAACTGATGTCATTTGAAAATGAAAAACATTTGATACACCCCTAAATTACCCTGTTTAGAAACAAATTTTGAGCCTCCCAGAAATTAAAAGGATCTCACATATGAAGAGACTCCCTTGAACTGATATTTCATTGTAGTTCCGATGGACAACTTTAGGGTTCATATAATATGGAGCCATTGGTGGAAGACTTAATTCACTGCCTTTATTAGTAAAACATTCATCTCCATTATAGTCCACAAACCTCCATTATGGTACAAAAACACATTTACATACATCATTGTACAACTAGAATGTATAATTAAATAATTTCCTATAAATCAAATGCAAGATGTTGAGTTCTAGATATTGGGAAATTTCTTGATAACAAAATCTCCAAAAAACATCTATATCAGCAATACAAAATATACCAAAACATAGTTATATAAAAATTTAAATAAACTCAATCACCCCAAATACACTGAGATATCAAATTGAGGGATTATTTCCCAACAAAATCTAATTTTCAATGATCATTAGAAAGTGAAAAACTCAAGGGGAAGTTAGTGACTAAAATAATGGTTCTAGGAATTGAATATCATTATTGTAATATTTTTAAAATTTTCATAATACATCTTGTTTAATAATTATTATGGTATCAACATAATGATTATCCATTAGAGTAAGACTAATGGTTTTTGTCATTGATGAATTTAATTATCATAATAATATATGGAGACCCCATTCTTGAAAAAATATCTTTTTAAGCTAGAAAATTTATTATGAAGATGATTTTCATTGAAAATCACTTAAAGAATATTTTCATTAAAAATTATTTTTATAATATTGAAAAAGGGAGATTAAAGGAAATTACACCTGGTAATTATATATAATGTAAAAATAACATTTCTTTTTCATTATAATAATATTAGAAATGTTTCTTTTTTGGATATAGATAATAATATTACTTGAAAAAAAATGTAAAAATAAAAAATGGGAAAAAATTTATATTTTTAAATAACATCAAAATTTTTAAATAAATCATTTTGGAATTAGTTACTTAGAAAACATGGGTTTGAAAGAAAAAATATTTCAAACCATAGAGAGAAATTTATTTATATTTCACTAAAACATTTTCTCACTATTTTAAGTACCAAATTGTAAAAAATTTATTATCATTATGAAATATAATGAAGAACAATATTATAATAAAAATAAATTTTTTATTAAACAATTATCATGTAATTTAATTTAATTGAAATTCAAGAATATACAATCTTAATTAATATGAGATTATGAAATAAACCCATTAAAATAATCATATCGTTGAAGTGAGAATTAATAAATGAATAGACTATGTGTATCAACTATATATCCATATAAAACAATTTTAAATAATTATATAGATATTAAATGTCATTATAAATATAATTATTTAATATTAATGACAATGAAGAAGTGATATAATCTAATGAAATGGAATTGAGTTATAAAATTTATGTACCACTTGGTTACATTTTGTTTAAACCATGTTAGATGATATAATTAACATTTAGACTCAAAATAAAATTAATAATGAATTATTCATTATATTAAATGTTCATAGTATTATTATATACACCATATAAAATAATCTATGTTCATAACATTACAATCAGCCTATGTGAATTGAAATTGAGATAAAATCCATTACCTCACACTTTCATTTTTGTTATAATTTATTTAAAATCCTACATAGTGGTTTGGAACATGTTGTTAACATACAAAACTAAATAGTATTTATGATATCATATATGACAATTTTATAAGATATTATTACCCATTTTGAAATAATTATTAATTATTTTAACTGTTTTGGGTGTTAATTGCCTTTTTTTTGAGTTTCTTTGACTTTTTATTTTTTTACTCTTACATTGATCATAATTTAACAATTAAGATGAAAATAAAACATATATTCAGAAAATATTTATTTATATTAATCCATAAAATTTTGATATTGGAAATGAAATATACCTTTGAGGGTGACGGTAGGTTGTATGTATGCATGAATGCAGTTTCCATTTTCTTATCATATTGAAAGAAATTTAATTAAATTATTTATATGTATATTATCTAATTTGTTTTAACATTATGAAATACATGTCACAAAAATTTATTAAAAACATCAATAGTACATTACATTTAAACTGTGAATGAATCACATCGCTTCGTGAGGTGGTAGTCCGTCGAACAGACGAACAACTTCATCATATACCTAAAAAATGGAAATCATAATGGTATGTGTTACAAAATAAAATTTATAAGAATAGAATAATAATAATATATAAATAATGGTATGTAAATATTCTTTCTAGGATTATTCCCAACAATTAAAGGTGTTAATGGGAAAACAAGCAACATCGGTTTGTGAGGTGGTACTATGCCGTACACACAAACGATGATTTTGTAACCCATTTGATTGAAGTTTTTAAATTTTTAGTTTATACCATTAAAATGAAAAAAATAAGGGTATTTATGATAACATGATTATTTTATAATCATTACATAAAAATAATTGTTGAAGGTGGTGATGAAAATAAATTAAAATCTTTTTTAGAAAAAGATAGAAAATTCTTTGAGTATCCTCTTTGGTTTTCAATAATTCCTTCCCATGATGGTTATATTCCCATGATAATTCTTCTATGAAGAGTATAGGAATTTTGGGATGTTATTTTATAAGGTATATCTTAAACCACAATATTTTATGAGATTTAATAATGGGAGAGTGTGGGTGGCTTTGTTTAAGTGGGGTAGAGGACACAATTTGTATTTTTTAAAAGATGTTAGGTGTAATAATGTTTTTACCAATAAATAGTATTAAATAATTAAAAAAATTATATCCATGAAGTGTTATGGTCAAAATTTGTTCATAAAATGGATTTTACTAGTTTCTAGATCATTTTCTCGATATGTTTATTGTTTATACCCTTAATAAACTCATTTTTCTCTTAATAACTGTAATTAATTTTAATTGTTTTCACTAATAACATTGGTAAATAAAATATGTTTACTAAATTTTGAATTATGAATTATTCTAATTATAAATATGGAATCAATTTTTATCAATTAAGAAAACATAAGTGGAGAAAATGCATTTAAAATCAGTCCCACATATAGGCTGAAAAACAAGTTTTTACAGAGAAAATCTTCAAATGATTCCAATGTTTTTATATAAAATATAATAGAAACATGATTCCAATGAACTAAATAATATTAATAACTAAAAAATTAAAAAATTATTACTTTATGTCAAATTAAAAATAAAGTTTAACATTATAAATTACATTGAAAAAAATTTCATTTCCAATTAACATTCAGTATTATACACTATTCATCAAAAAATGAATCTTCTCATAAAAATACTAATAATTAACCCCAACATAATTTTTTAATTATAATTTAAAAAATTAAAATTAATTTTTTCAAGTAAAATTAATAAATGTTTCATTTGTTTAAAATCATGTGCATTATTAAAAGGCTAAAAAGATTCCTTTCGAATTTTAATGCATGCAATTAGATTAATTCTTATATTAAGCCTCTCAAAACTGTTGGATTAATGTAAAAACCATTTATATAATATAAAAATTTAAATAATATCATTGAAAAATAATAAATTATTTAATTTATTAAGATAAAATTACTTTTTCAAATAAAAATATTTTTTATAAAAAAATTCCACTATATTCAATTTGTTTTTATATCTAATTCAAATTAATTATTAACCCATGAATTGAAATATATATTTTCATAATTTATTAATTATTATTTATAATAACCTATTTAATTTGTTGAAGGTGATTTTAATTTTAAATAATTATATTAATAGTATTTGGAAAAACATGGCCTTTCGTGTAACGTAATCCGTCGAAGAAATTTAGTATTGCATATAATAAAGGATAAGACAATGTTTTATGCATTGGAATCAATAAAATATATTTAATTTATTTTAAATAATAAGTATTTCATAATTTTTCAGGATTTTATATAAATTTTATCACTTGGTGTTGTGGGACACTATGAAAAGGAACATGATTATTAGATTTTAAAATTTATGTGTGTTACATTTTCTAAATTCAAAATAAATTGTATCCTCAAAATTTACACAATATATTGGTAATCATTTTTTTGATATTTGAAAATTAAATTTTTTTTAAAAAAAATTAATGGTTAATATAATATACAAATTATATGATATAATGTGAAGTACAACTATCATATAGAATACCATATAAATAGGTTTCAAAATAAGAGAATATTAGTGGAATGTAAAGATATAGATATAGAGAAAACAAAAAAATATTTATAGTGAGTGACTGAGGTCATTGATCATAAGAAAGTGAGTGATTAATGTTTGTTTAGGTTCTCAAAACCTGAAATCTGCAATGATTTAAAAGATAATGGGTTTTAAAAAAACAAATGTATTAGGATAACATTTTTGTTTCTTGACCATTTTTCCTAGTGGTTAGGAATTCTTTCACACTATAATTATATATAGAAATATACCTGACATGTTTCTATGATATAAACTCAATAACATAATTTGTTTGTGCTTCGATCAATTTTTCATTCATCCATCACTCCAATAAACTAATACCCAAAATAATCATTTATGCCTGATGTAATAAAAATAACTTTCAACAGATAGGAAAATATTATACATATTTGTATGTAAATATTTTACAAAAAACACAATACTTAACATTTTGTTTACAATTAATTAACATCTAAAATTCAAATATAATTCCATTGGTTCATCATTAATATTTATATTTCAAATACCTTTGCTAAAAGAATAAAAAATTAACTAGGACATCATGTAGGCCTGTGAAAGTTGAAAAACCCCTATAGTCCTTCAATCATGGGTTCATACCACACCACCCTGGTGGATGAAACGGCTTGTCACCCATAATTTTGGTTTTCATTTTTATAACCTATAATAATATAATTCATACAATCTTTCCAAAAATATGATGGAAATCCTTAATATAAATTTAATTGTTAAATAAACTTTTCACTAGGGTTGGCAACACATCTTTTTGTTTTTTAAAAAGTCTCAAAATATAATTTGAATATTATTACAATATCATAAATAATCATGTCAAACCTTATTTTATCAATAAAATTGAAATTATGTCTATAAAATTTAAGGGAATTTTTCCACAAATACATTTTCCACTAAAACAAATAATTTTTTAAAATTTCTTCAAAATATAATCCACCCTGGTAGAGTCTAATTATAATAAACATAAAATAATATTTTAAGTCACTAATTATATTTTAAATATTAATATAAAAACCCATGATGTTATCCATAAATAATATTTTAATGAATAGAAAATTGATTATACAATTTAATAGAATCCTTTGATGATTCATGATTCCTTTAACCAAAATACTATTGGTAAACAACTTAATCAAATTTTATCTTAATACAAAATAAATAAGTACATCCTCAATGGTATTTCCTCATAGGTGTTTCTATGGACTAGATGTTACCATTTAGAATATGTAATTGACTTGAGTAATTCTCAGGTTCTCCAAATTTATAGAAACGAACTATAAATAGATCATGGGGAAGGTATTTATTTCCATCCATAACAGACTTATTTTTTCCTTAGAAAGTTATTACTATATACCTTTCATTACAAAACATTTTTCATTTCCCAATTCCATTGAAACATGTTCATTGGTATCTATATCTGTATTTATTACATGATGGAAATTGATCCCTCTATTCTCTATGGTCTCCACCACTTGAGCACTTAGAAAATTCCATAATTATCTTCTTCAATGAGTCAAGGAATTGGTTATGATATATGTTGTTAATCCGATTTTGGGAAAACTGAATAAGAAAAAACAATATATTATTAACTCTATAAAACATCCCATTTGGTTTCACATTTTCACCACGTTGTCCTTCATGTTCAATTTTAAAATTATTCTTATGGGAACCATCTATTTACTAAAACTACAATGCATAGTTCGAGAAATAATTATCATAGAAAGAACACCATATAATGGTTTATAGGATTTCTAAATATTAAGAAATTATTTTCAACATAAGAAAACATAGTTTTATCCTTAGTCATTCATTTCCATCAACTATTCAAATCCTTTATGATGTTTTTAAAGAAAATGTGAATTATCCTATGCATATGCCTTGATAGAGTCAAACCAGGTGAACAATAAAAAATGTTTTATGTGACATATTACAATGGATTATTGACCAATTCATCCTTTTTATAGTTATTAACCAATGGTAAATATGTTCTAAAACGACATCCACTTGTAGTATCTAGATGTGTATTTTTTACTATGAGGACCCAAATAATCTCAATATTTCCAAAATATTAGTATGTTCTTCTATACTTATTTTCATATTCTATCACTCATTTATATTCCCTAATATAATTTTTCCTAAATCTTGTTTCCAATATTTAAAATAGACATTCTCTAAAACCAACTATAGGGACCTCATCCAGAGAATCCATGAGCTGATTTCTAATACCATTACATTTTCATAGATAAATGATTTAGATCTGAAAGGACCAATACGATTTGTAGTCTTGGTATTCTAGATACATACACGATTCATGTCTTACCAATGAATATAGAAATCAAAACAAAATTGTTTATTTTAGAATAAAATTTTTTTTTCGAGAAAATCCTTACATATCAGTCATAGTAAACTTCATGGAATCCTTTGGAACAAAAACAAAATTAGGATGAGCTCAAATTCATAGTATGGTTTATGTACAGTAGAATAAATAAGGAATCTACAAGAATAATATCTACGTGAAGTTATATAGTTTATGCCAAATTACATTTCAATAACAAGATTATGAAAAAATAAATATTCTAAGGTAAATAAATGAGAACAAATTCCATTTAAATGATTAGTTATGGAATAACCAATATGACAAGGTAAATAAGTAAAAACCATTTCATTTAATATATAAAATGAGAATCAAATCCATCTATATATTTCTTCATAGATGAAATATCTTGGATGATGATAATTGATGCTGAATGATGACAATTCTAAATTATTGGATGACATGTTTCCCAAATAAACCGAACCTTCACTTTCCGGACCTTTCATAAAATGGTTTAAAATAGATGGGAAAAAACACATTTAGTGGAGGCTTATAAACTGATTCATCCCTTGATACAACAAATTTTTCATTTGGGTGACTTTAAGTGGTCCCCAACCCATGTCATACCAGTCTAAAGCATTGTTTATGTATCGAATAATCTATTTAATTCTAAAACAATGTGCCTCCTCAAATTTCCTCTTTGAGTAATGAATATGGATTTTTCAATATTTACTAAGATAAAAAAATAACTATGAAAGTGAACAAAATTTGTAAAAATGATATGTAGTTTATGAAATAATCATATCCATGTTAAATAATGTTAACATATTAGGGAAATTTAATGTTCAATGATCTCTTGAATGTGAATAACTCTAGGGTAAATTAATAACTATGAAAATGATTCTAGTAGGTGAATATCAAAACTATCATTGTTAAAAACAATCCAAATCTAACTAGATTAATGATAATGATTTTATCAATATTATATATACACATTAGTGTAGGAATACAACCTTTTGTCATTGATGAATAGGATTAACCTAAAAATATATTAAAAAATCCTCTAGGAAATATAATTTTTATTTTTAAATTTTTAAGTAGTTATCATTAAAAATAAATTTTAAAAAACATCATAAAAAATAAGTATTGTAAAATTTTATAGGAACCTTCTGCGAAATTATGACATGTAATTCTGTAAAAGGTAAATAAAACATTCCTTTTTCATAGTAAAAATGTTATAAGAATGTATTTCTTAGAAAATTATAAGATGATTCCATTGATTTTTTTTTGTAAAATGGTAAAATAGGAGAAATTTATTTTAATATATAATTTTAAAAATATATATATTTTATAATTTTTTTAAAAATAGTGTTTTTTAAGAAAACAAATCTCCAATCGATATGATAAATGAAGTCAAATTTTATTAAAATAATATATTAATAATTTTTTGTACAAAGAAGTTGAAATATGGCACAATCACTTCAAAAATATTATTAATAACTATAGGAGAATAAATTTAAATGTATAATTATATAATATTCATATAATTTAGAGAATAAATAATATCGATTAGAATGAGAGTTTGAAATAAACCATTAAAATGATTGTAATATTGAAGTGAGAATTAAAAAATGAATCAATCATGTGTATCAATTATAAATACACACAAATCAAGAATAAATAAATTAAAATATTTTGAAAGTCATTATACACATAATCAGAGAATATTAAGAAAAATGAGGAAGTAATATAACTCAATAAAAAACAATTGAATTATGATATTTCTTTACCACTTGGTAACATTAAGATTAAATCAAATTAGTTGAAATAATTAAATATGAAACAAAAAATACTTTAATGAATAAATATTTCATAATATAAAATTTCATAGGGTTAGTATATACACTATATAAATTAAATTAGATGCATAACATTATAATATGCTTCAATGAAATGAAATTTAGATAGAATCCCATACATCACACTTTCCTTATACTATTACTTGATTTAACATCATTTATTGTGGGATTAAACATGTTTTTATATTATACCAGATCCTTATTAATATTTATGATATCATATATGAACCTTTTATAAAGAATTATTTCTCTTTTATTAATAATCGTTCATTATTTTTATTTTTTGGCTATTAATTACCTAACTCTTGACGTATGTTTTTATTTTTTTTCTATTAAGAAAATTTTGATTTATTACAATATAGAATGTAAAACATGATTTTAATAACATATTTTTTCAGTAAAAATGTATTTTTAGTAATCCATATAATATGGGGATAAGAAATGAAATATGCCATTAATAGAAATGGTAGGTCGTACATACACATGAACAATGATTCAATTTTATTATCATATTGAAAGAAAGAAAAGTAAATGATATATATATATATAATAATTATATAATAATTTTAATTTTATAAATGTCATATATATTTATAAAAACCATTCTTAATACATTCCATGTAATGAGGGAATGAATCACATCGATTTGCAATGCGGTAGTCTACTATCCAAATGAATGTCATTATCATATTCGCATAAAATGGAATGAATAAAGTTATATGTTATATAATAATTAAATAATAATATTTACATAATATTTATCATTAATATCATATATAAATATAATTTCTATCATTATTCCCAACATTGAAAGGTGGTAATGGAAAAACGAACGACATCAGTTCACAAGGTGATAGTGTTTTGTACACACAAACGATATCTTAATAACATATTTAACAAAAGGGTGAGAAGTTATAGGTCAGACCCTTTTCATAAAAACATTTTATTATATTTAATATACTATTTTCATTTTATAATCATGATATAAAAATAATCGATAGAGGAAGCAAAGGAAAAAATATAAGAACTTTATTATAAAATCACAACCACTACTTTGGGTATCCTCATTAGGTTTACACAAATGACTTCTTAAGTTGGAATTCATCGAAATTTATGGATTTCATAATTACTTGAGGGAATTTGGGGAGTTATTTTTGAAGGTATTTGTTATACCAAATTGGTTTGACTGTGTATTGAATGAGGGAGTGGGGGTGGCCTCTAATAATTAGGGGAGAGGACATACTTGGAATTTTTGAAAATAAAAAAGGTGTACCTACATTTTTTTTACTAAAATGTGGAATAAACAATGAAAAAATTTGATCCATTATGGTATAATGTCTAAATATTTCAATAAAATGGTTGTTGGACATATTTCAAGGTCATTTTCTGATGTGTTTAATGTTTAGTCTCTTGGAAACCTTATCTTTCACTTAATCCTTGTAATTAATTTTTACTATTTTCACTAATAACCATGTTAAAAAACTATTTTTAATTTATTTTATACATTATATTATTATGATAACAAATATCAAATAAAATTTGGAAATTCAATTATTATAACTGAAAATTATTAATTTAAAATTAATCTCACATATGGAATGAGAAAGAGGATTTTCAAAGAAAAAATGATCAAAATTTTATATGTTTTTAAATATAAATTTAATATAAAAATTATTATAATGAAATAAATGTTATTAATAGATGTATTATTTAACAATTATGACTCTAAAACAAATTAAAAATATTATTCAATGTTATAAATTATTGCATGTAATGGAAGCTAACTCGGTATTGTGTACATTGTAAGCTATAGAATATATTGAATTTACCTAAAATATAAATATATTATGAGGTATCATAATTTTTTATTTTATTTATATTAATGGTTTTGCGTTTCAATTAAAAAAATGAGTGTGATGTTCATATTTTAACATTATAGGGTGTTAAAAATATTATGCCAGAATGATATTGTTACTATAAAAAATGATTTTTTACACATCAAATCAATATAATATGTCCTTTTTGGTTGGGTTTACCACTGATATTAAAAGTGTTATAATTTTAATAATATGAATGAATAATAAATATTTTTTAAATTATATACTAATGATTAATTTATGTTTAATTATTATTTTGAAATGGTAATATGAAAAATTATATTCATCATTTAATTCAAGTCTTTTGTAAATTCAAGAATCCCTAAAAATGTCATTTTTAAGTGTGTAATGTTATATATCACCATATGTTCCATGAAATGTCATTTGGATTAAAATATATAAAAAAATATACACAATTATCATAAAAATTCTAGAGATGGTGAACCCATGATTAAGGAGTAAGGACTGAGAGAGTCAAACCAAAGCATGCATGGTACATAGAACTATTAACTAATGATTTTTTATTTTAAATATAAACCACTAATATATGGGTAATAAGAAATTATAAATAAATATTATTTATTAAAATATATATGTATATGTTTCCATTATTAAATGAAAAATAAATATATCTTTTTATATAAGTAGTTGTTATGATTTTGGCCAAAAAAAGTCCAAGGTATGGGTTTCTTATCAAATATCACTTTATAATCAATATTTTTATAATGGAATCATATAAAGAGAATTTTTATGTTTTTTTATCCCTACAACCCATTTATTTTCCTCTCATACATTTCCATATTATATAATTGGGTTTTTATATCATTTTCTTTAGGTAAATGATTTCTTAATTTCCTTTTTTTATTGACATTATCTTTCCTTTCAAAGGTATAAACTTTTTGATGGTTTCATCATGGTCATTTATCACAATATATTCTTCAGTATTATTTTAGAATATTATATTTAATTTTTCAATGTTTTTAAATCATACTTTTTGTTCTCATTTTTTATAAATTATTTCCATTAAAAAATTAATTAAAATTTTAATGGTTATATAATTTTATTTATCAATGAAATCGTTGAATTATATTATAATGAGATTTTTATCTATGTTAATAAAATTTAATATTTTATTATCTTTATCTTGGATGTTTCAACAGGTTATATATTTATAGAGGTACATATCTTTTACATGTTTGTTTAAACCTGTAGTTTAATTTAATAAATGTTCCTAAGACCTTGATGAAGGGTTCAAGTATTTCATGGGATTCTCTAAAACCAAGATCCATTATTTTTTTGAGAAATAGGTGAGGTAGAAAATTAGCGCATGGTTAGTTCTTACCTTGAAAGTCAACCATGAGGGCACTGGAGGGTGCCATATTTTTTATTCAAGCAAGGCACCCCAGCCCATAAAACCATGAAAATTGGTGTTTGTGGGATGTAGAGGTGATCTACATAGTGTGAAAATGGTTTAGAAAATTTTACAAAATCCATACATGGTTAGTTCCACTTATGCAGTGGTCTCACACGGTTTGGAAAAAAATTATATACTGTGTAGACAAACTATTAACCCTTTACAAATGAGTGAAATTCTCATTTTATTCTTATTAATTTTTATTTATTTCCTTCTTCTAATTCTACAAATTATCTTATGAAAATATACCATCTCAATCACATTAAATGCCTCCACTTTTCCAACCAGATATTTTAAAAACTCATTCACTTGTTCTAAGAATAATGGTTCATTTGAAACATTGGATTCATATCAGTAATATCTTCAATAATTTTTATTTCTAGCTTCTTTTATCTCACCATATGAGATTAAAAATCCATGTGAGCTAGTATTTCCTATTTTAGGTAATTATTTCATTTATATGACTTTATCTGTTGTTGAAAAAGTTAATAATCGATAATGGACAAGGAGACTACTACATACTTAAGTTAGGTGTTCTATACCTTTTCCTACAATGTATAGATATTTGTAGCTCATGTCGTAGAGCAGCACGATGGACCCTCCTTGCATTTATTCTAAAATAAATAATACCATAAATTAAAATGTTACAAAACTGGTTTCATTTCATATTTCCACTTCACATGATTAGAAGTTTTAAATCTCAACCCAAACAAACCCTTGAGGTGGGTCTGTTAAAATCCCTACGATTATCCCATCCCTTGGGAAATGTGGGGATTATCACCAATCAGTGGTAGTGATTTATCAATTGAATTAAGATGTAAGGTTTGATTACCTATTTAGAAATATAAATTTATTTGTATGATATAATAAATAAAAATTATATATTAGATGTATGATCTCATGAAATACGAGAATTAATTTAAATGGTTGCAGATATGCCATAGACACTAATATGGTACACCATTTATCACCTAAAAGTGAATTATTTAATGAAATGAATGTGATGAATTAAATTAATAAGGGCATATTATATAAAATGTTTAATGTTGGACAATTTTTTATGGAATCAAAATCATAGTAGTGAAGCAATGAATCAATAATATTGGTTTACATAGATTATTACCTTGGATTAATTTTATAGGAATGCCTTGGATTTACTCATTGGGATCCTCAAAAGTATTTCATTTGTTTTAAATAGATGAGTTATATGAACTCTAAGAGGATTCTCTGGTCAATGGTCCTATGTACTTACACATGTTGGAATACATTATAATGAGTTATCTATTGATTAACTCTATATACATGGATAGGAAACCATGGTAAGTAGTCTTGGGTCCTGACTATTATAGGTTAGAAACATGATATACCAAGAATATTCTACAGATAATGATTTAATATTGGACGCAATTTTTCATCAAACATAGAATACTTTTCATGCAATATACCAATATATTAGATTAAATCAGATTATCATTTCACCTTTATTCATATTATTCCATAACACTATTATAGCTTATATGCAGATTCCTAATTTTTTATTGGCTGCATTGGTGTTAGAATAGTTAGTATATCTCACTCCCTATTCATGTAGCTGGTTGGTACAGAAAAAATATTCAAGGTTATAGGTTGGTAAAAAGGTAAGGATCCAACATTGGACTGCTAACTTCATTTTCTAGGTTGGGGTACTGTAGAAGAGGATCGAGCTTTTTCACATGATACAGGTGGGTATAGCTTTTGGGACTTTTTTATTTTCTATTTAATGATGTATATTTTTGGTTATATATTCCCCTTGTATCTTCATATATATTTATATATTTATTTATTTATTTATTTTATATGATATTGGATATGGATCTTGAATTTTCTTATAGTCTATTGATTTTATGAGATGTTATCCTACAGTTTAATAATATTCTATATTTGATGCTTCCTTTGGTATATACTATTGATTCCGTGAAATTGTTATTTATTGTTTATCCTCACTTGGAAATAAGGTTATATTATACCCAACATACACTCATAGAACCCCACTACTAGTCAGAAAACCAGAGGGTAATGTGGGGGTGCCCTTGAGAAGAATGTGTCCAACATGGTTTGGTACCATATGAGTTAAATATTTTCAGGATGAATCGATTGGTATTAAATTCATTTTATTTCTTTATTCTTACAGTTATTGGTTGTTATATTGAAGAATATGAATGTTTCAATGTTTGGAAATGATCCAGTTCATTGGAGTAGCTAACCCACATGTAGGGAAAATCTAAATAACCTTGTATAGGTTATGTTGTCCATGTTTTTCTTAATATTCTTGTATTGATTTCATTATTTGGGGACACAAATGATTCATGGAGATATTATTAATTATATGTTTTATCTCTTACACTTGGATGGTAATATAGGGAAGAGTTGTTTCATGGTTCATTGTGGGAACCTGAGGATTCACAAGTCATAAAAATGCCTTTAAATATTTATTTTAATGCTTTAATTTCCTGCAGCATGCTATAGCGACATGATTACTATATCAATTATTTTACCAACATTTCTGAAGGATGAATTTGACTAATAATTAGTTAATTAACATAAATTCATGAATCTATGTGTTATTATCTTGTATGGATTGATGTCGGAACCATAATTTTATAATTATGGTTTGTTTCGACAATGGATCTTATAGTTACATAGGATGAAACATTACTAGTAACAATTTGAAGGATTCCGATTTAAATATAAATAGTATTAATGAATCCATAAATTTGTAAAGGAAATCCATATTATTGAACAATTGTAAAAGATTGGTTTCTATTACAAATTATTTTAATTAAAACTTATAATATCTTGGACATTATTACTTGATAATGTAACACATCTATTGGGACCCATATATATATATATATGTGTGTGTGTGTGTGTGTGTGTGTTTGCGTGTTTATATATTTGAGAAAAAATATTATAATTCTTAAATAAAATGGTTACCATTGAATATGGATGTTAATAAAATCATAAAGGTTCATTTCCTCTATGACATTCAATTGATACTATATATAATGGAACCCCTAACGTGAAAAAAACAGTCCTTTAACAAGAACTTATTATTGGGGAGAACATTGTGTGTATTGTGATCATTATTAAATTCTTATCAACATGAAATAACTTTAGGATTAGGTTCAGGGGTGTGTAATGTATATTTAAATTCTCATACATGTCATATACACTTACAATTGATAATATAAGTATCAAATCATAGTACATGGCATCTCCCTAATATTGTTGAGATATGTCTCCTTGATGGCCTTGAGTTGTGTTTCTGGAGGGTAGATATCACTATGATCCAGAGGTGGTGGACCCTAAATGACTAGTATCACAATTTCTAGTTCCACCTAAAATACCTCCTCTAATTCCTTATATGGATTTTGATTCTCAGTTATTACAAGGATTCCAACAACTCATTGATACCATAATGGGATCCCTAAGACTCGAACATATGATGGTAGAGTAGATGCAGGAGTTTCCATGGAAATATCCATCTACATTTATCAATGATTGTGGTCCCTAGGATGATGAGTCATGGATAGAGGCTGTGTTATCTATTTTTTATCATTTATACATGCCTCTAGATACTCAAGTCATGATTGTAGTGTATATTATTAGAGGCTATAAAAATATATTTTAGGGTTTTTTGAACTAAGATGACTAGTAATGGCTCATGTCTTAGAGGGAGTTCAAGATAACATTCTTTGAATATTTCTTTCCTATGATGCTGAGCGGTGAAAGAGACAGAGTTTTCTTCACCTGCAGTTTGATACTCTTTCTATTATATATTATTTATCAAAATATATTTTTGATATTTTTCATTTTTATTCTCTCATAGGTGATAATATTCCCCCATTAATACATTTTTATGATGGTCATGTATACCCACATCCATTCTTAGGTGAACATGTTTTGTTTGACTACTATCAATGAGAATATGAAGAAGGACCTCACTACTAGGAATATCCTTAGAGAAGCTAATGGTGTGGGATATAGTTGTTTAGTGCCCCATCAGAGTAGTAGTTCACATAGCAGCATGAAGCGTTGTTTTGAGCATTTCTATAGAGGTGGTGGTATCCAATGCGTGTGTTTAGATAACCATGTGATCCTTCATCAGTGTGGGTTTTAAGGTCATCTAAAGACACATTACGATCAAGCTCTAATTGAGTGAAGAACCTGTTGTAGAATGGGCCATGTTCATATGTTTTTTCCGATTCTTCCACCAGTATCTACCTTAAGAGGTTCTTCATCTACTCAAACATCAAGACCGGGATCAATAGATCCTCCATAATCAATAATATAGAGAATTACCAAGAATTCTTGTTTAGGGGGTGTTTGTGGTAGAGGGATCCATACCTCGGACTCACAGTTCCAATAGAGATGGAATGATCAGTGTAGGTAAGCTTTATATTATGACCTAGATACATGTTAGATATATGATATATCGTTATTTATTTTTATGTGGATAGAGATTCCAATGGAATATTAGTTTTCTTTTTGTTAGACATGTCACCAATAAAACCGGGATTCCAAATGTAATTCAGTCAGTTAGAAAAAATAATTTCATTGGATGCATTTTAGGTTTTATAAACTATTTCGTGTATTTGGATGAGGTTTGGGAGTGATAAGATCTGGGAATTGAGTTTTGGATGAAACAACCCTTGGGACATGGTAGGCACATAGATAATAATAACCATGAGGGTACAACGTGCTTCCCTTTTCATAAGGGTAATTTTTCTTTTTGGAACCATGAGGCCCCAATAGGGTAAACTATATATCCTAGTACAGGGGCATGAAATAATTCACATGGTTTTTGGTAACCGTGCGCCTAAGGCTGCAAGACCATTAAAGAAGTATGTATTACATTTTAGAGGTGGGTTCCTGGGATGAAAATAAAATAACGAACCACATTCCTATCATACATGGTTAGTTTCATTTAACAACAATATTAAATATTTTTATAATTATAATCCAAAACCATGAGAAAAACCATGTGGGGTGTGGTTCTTAAGACGTGGGTGCTGCACAGTTGGTGCGTGGTTAGAAAAATTATGCAGCATAACTATGGGCTTCTTTAAAATGGAATAAAGAATTTTTTCCCCAAAAAACCCCTTATGGGGGTTTCCCCCCTTGTTCCTCCCTAAGTCACCTGATATGACTCATATGTGGAGACCCATCCTCCTCGTTTACCCATGGAGACATCTCCCTCATCGTTGTTCTGAATCAGATATCACCCAGTGTGTTGGAAGCGTATTAGTAATAATAAACATCCTCTTTCTTCATTTCATTATTTATCATTCTTTATTGGGAACTATATCTATGTGAGCTAATTTTACCTATTTTATATGTTTGTATCAAATCGTGAAATTTCTATTGTTTTTGTTCGAATCAAAGACCAATAATGGATTTGTGAAGCATTCATATCACAAGGTTAGTGGTCCATATGACTTCCCATAATGTTTCAATATTTATATGATATTTCCATTGTACCACACTTCATAAATTCCTATTAATTCCAAATAAAATACAAAATAACCTAAAATAATTGTTATACCACAACCTTGATGGTTTTATACTCTTCTTTAATGGTTGGAGGTGGATGAGCTCCACCAGAACCACCACATAGCATGAGTTCAAATAATTTTTTTAAGAAATAAATCATTTTCTATGTGATTAAGAAACCCCTTAGGGTGTGTTGTTGATGATTATGATTATAGTTATCCACATAATATTTAAATCATATTTTAGAGTGTGTTAAATTTTCCTTAAGGGATTAAATGAATAACTTTACTATAATAAAAATATGATTGACCAATACTCCATTTTCAAACAAAATCTCCATTGAGGTTTTTTTGTATTGTCATTTTAAATGGGGTTTTTTAATGAAAGGTATCATGATTTTTCATTTTATAACATTTGTTCTTTCAAGGGATATCTTATTTTTTATAATGTAATTGTATGTTTTAGGGGTTTGGTTTGTATTATTAAATTAATAATATCATCCCCAATTCATAAATAATAAATTCTATATATTAATGAAAGAACACTATGCCTTGAGAAATACCATGTTCATATTTATGAAATATACTATAAAATGGATCATAAATAATGTGAGACTACCTTTTATTGTATTGTTATAGAGGTATCTTGGTTTGTATTGTAAAAACTATATTTTATTCCTCGATGGTTGATGACAATAAACGTGGCGTTTCAGACCACTTAGGATGCTCGACCAGATATTCCACACCCCCTCAATTGGGATACTAGGCTTGAACATTTTAATTATTCATGATAATCACAATGGAATCCTATATTGCTTATTATAATCAGACATGACCATTTTTCATGTTACCCAGGCATGGAGTCCCTTAATATTTCATGATTATCTTATAATTATACATGGATATCTATGATATGCCTCACGTCTATGGATAGTACTCCATATATATATATATATAATTTTCTACGTATATAGTGACTATACATACATAAATACATTCATACATACATATTTGGTGACATATGTATTTAGATACATTCATTCTTTTTCTGAAGAGGGTATTGTTGAACAGGTGTCTTCGAGGAACCTATGATCAACTTTTTACATTTATTGATTACAACACTACCTTACATTTGATATACATGAACACTAATTATTTTATATACATGGAAAAGATTATGAATTAGACCTCATTTTGGTGGCCTATTATATACAAATCACAACGTTTTTGGTCCTCTATTTGGTACCTGGAATTATATCGTCGAATTTTATATTTTGGACAATGGAATAGGTTGTGTGATGTTTCTCATGTAAGTGGAATTGTATAATCATAAGACTGAGCTGGTGATCAGGATTTTAATGGGGGTAAAATTTGAGGCCTTTATTTTCCTTTATTATTCTTATGTCATATATATTACCTACTATTTGTATGAATACATTACAGTTATAGATAGAATGATCATGCATGACTATGTATTCATTTATTTTTCATTTTCAGTTAGTATTTCATCTTCAGCTAAATCTCATTAGTTATACTTACAGTGTTCTTATCACTGGCCCAGAGAATCAATTATCCCCACATACCTCCATTAGACCCTCATTTCTAGTCAATAGCCTCTGGAATCTAGGGATATGTTCTTGGATCTGTGTGACATGCTGTCTTGGGGCACCGGTTTTGTGGCTTCAAGATCAAGACATTACAACATGGTATGTAATACTTTCCTCTTGTTTTGTATTTATATTTTTGGATGGTTTACAAGAGACATGGAATGTGTTAAAACATGGAAAATAGATTGTTTCTAGGTCTGGACAACATGTTCATGGGGAGAGATCATATTTTTGTATACGGGACTATTAATCTACATCACTGTTGATTATTATTTCTATACGGGTGGCATTTGTACTTCCCCTAGTTATAAGAATGAAGTATCATTAAATGTATCATATTCGGCATGTATAGATTCACATTCTATGTATAAGCCATTCCATGTATATTGAATTGTAGATTTCTTGATGCAAGATTTTTTGTATACCAATCTTAAATTATTATTTAGTATGCTTTCCTGTAAAATATTATATCACGATTTTCTACTTATATTCCTAAATTTATAGTTCGTGATATAATTAATTATTTTAGTGACATATATAGTTGTTTATTAAAGTGTATGAATCAACATAAATGATATATCTACCTATATCTTGATGGTGGATCCTCAGTTAAGAAATTATGACGTTCTTGAGCCATGTGCTATTTCTTTCAAGGGATATAGTATTACTGGATTCAAATAATTGGGATCCCATTGTAAAATTTTTAAAATTTATGGGAATTTATAAATTTCGGAATAAATACCCTTATAATTGATACACCACATATGGAATTTTTATATTTTGAGACCAGAAAGAAAAACCAGTTTTCCGTGACATGATTTCAAATTGTTTCTTAAAAAGGAATGTACCATTGTAATTTTGGAATCATGATTCATCTTTCCAAAATATGAAGAATATATGTTTAAATAATTAATTTATATTTTTATTGAAAATGTGATTGTTTAAATTAAGTGTGAACTACTCAATAAGAGAATTGTATATATATAATTTTTGAATGATAACCCATATGGTTAAATATATAAATGAATAAATAGACCCAAGTAGGCTAATTGGGTCATGTAACTTACGAGATTAACCCATGATGGTGTTTTAAAAATATTGGTTAAAATGACAGGACCACCATAGGTCACCTTATTTATTAAATTCCTTGGTCCCTAACCCCATGGGGGTATGGTTATAATAATAAGACGATTATTTAATGTGTCTGAAACCACTTATATAGTGCTACATATAAAATTACAGTCGAATCATAGATGACTATCCAACTTTAATTGATAGAAGAAACTATATCTTATTATGATATTTAATATTATGGGGAGTTATTCAATCAAAATTCCAATTTCTAACATATAGTGTGTTTTCCTATAAATCATACACATGAAATTATATTTAATAGAGATTATATGTGACAGGTTTATTCCTATATAAATTTTTAGAAATTAAATTGTATGATAATTTTCTTGTATTACTTTGTGGATACAGATAAACTAAGAAAATATTATATTTATAAATGGAAAATGGTACATGATATCCATTTTATATGTGATTCATTTATGGTTATAACAAATTCAAATCATCTAAATTTCGTAAAATGATTAATTTTTGAGGTGTTATAACATGAACCCTTAACTAAGGGTTTTCTTGATGTGTCCTTGGGATGGGAATGTGGATTTTGTCTTTAAGTCCATTAGGTCTCTTTCCTTGGTTGTGATTCACCTAGAGGATAAGTAATAAATCATAGTTACATATAAAAGGTGAGTCTTGTATAAAAAGCTAATACCCCATTTTAAATAAGTCATTATCCCATTTCTGTGATTCTATTGGAATGGAATAAACTGTAGAATTTAAAGATGAGATTCTAGGCATGGTGAGTGATCATAGTTTGACTCTATACAACCCTTATTGTTTTATGACTTATAGTTTTACCTTTTTTAGAGAGATTTGATAGTTAATTGGATGCTATGTAATAAAATCCCATAAATGGTTTATGGATTTCTTGAAAAACCCGAAGGTCTTAGATGTAGTCCAATAAACCCCTTACCTTAACCCATTCATGATGGGGTTAGCTGAATTTTATGTATGTATGGGAAACCAATGAGGAATAATGGATGGGGTATTTATGATCATTTTTAGAAAAATTCATGGATGATGATTGAGTTATACAAATTTGTCATGGTGATAATTTTTCTTTGTGAAAAATCCTATATTTTTTTGTTTTTTAGAATGGATTAGTTGGGAAGGAATTTTTGAGTGACAATCCCAATTGATGAGTAGTTGTGTAGTTTAAACCCAAGCTTATGGAATGCCATCATGAGTTGATAGGTTGCTCGATAGAATTTAAAACACACTAGGTAACTGATTTGGAAGAGGAGAACCAAGGGTGATCCAATAATATTAAAAACAGAATTTTTATATAGAATGATCACCATGTCATTATTGATGGATGATTCATGGTAGCATGAGTTAGGTTTTAACATGGTGGTATTGGTGGTATAACCTCTCTATATAGAATGTTTACCTCATGGGTTTCGAGTGAGGTAAATTTTTACAAAGGAACATCAATAAGAGGCAGATTAAGGGTCAAGGATCAATAGTTTCTAGTATAACTCTTTGGGGTAGGATAACTCAATGATTTTGTGGAATTAATGAACGTTACAAGGATTAGGGATCTGCTTGAATAAATGAAGTGACATGTGATTTTTGACCCATGATAGAACCATGGTGCACACGATCAGGAGATGCAATGATATGGGTTAATTAAGGAAAATGTATACTTCTTAATGTGACTATGGCTCAAGAGAGGTACACATTCAAATCCATAGAATCATAGTTTACTCATAGTAAAAAGAAATCATTACCTTATCATTTAATTATCTTATTTATTCTGTGAATGATTCAGTTACACACCGAGATACCAATCTATCTTCTCCATAAAGTGGATGAAATGGGTCCCTACAAGTTGTGGTTAATGTGATATTTTAAAATGATCTTGATTTTTCATAGTACACCAGAAGACATATAATGGTGAAAACCCTCATTATATATTAATTATAGAAATCATCTTTAGAACCATTATCAAGAAGTGGGAATGAGTGATGAGTAATGTTTACATTATTGCTTAGTAATGAGTGGGGTATTTGAAATTCCAATTGTAATTTCTAGATATGGATGTGTCAGGATCTATAGTAACTGGGAATTATTTCTTTATTGTAATGAAATAGATGATTCTATGGTTGGGAGTGGGACATCAGTCGCTGGATAGTGACCCTCACTGACAAGGGTCCTGAAATCCTGAAATTGATTAAATGGAAATAGTTTCGTAACTATTATGCTATTAAATAAATCGAATAAATATATGAATGGACTTATTTTTAAATTATATGCATAGTATTGAAAATAGAATTGGTGAAATCCTCATGTGGGAGTTAATCCTAGGGTAAATTCCGATGATTCATGGATTTTGGATCGAGTAACAATTAGTGATTATGTTATTACACCATGAAATTTTTGAATACGAGATGGTTTAGTCTGGAAACATGACTGGATGTCTGTTATGGGTGTTATTGAGCATGCTCAGAACATTATCAATATTTCATGGGATAAAGGCTTTGGATCTAGGTTTGGAAACACATTGGTAGTTAAAGATGATTATTTTTTAAAGTAGTTATATAGAGTTGGTTAGACATGTGGTTTATCCTAATAATTGGATGTTGTTAGAAATGAAAAATGTTTATCATTCCATTGGGTTCAGAGAAGTTATGTTTTAATGGATAACTATAAATTTTTAAGGAAAATTTGCTGTGATAATTATGATGTTGGTCGATTAGAGTTCGATCATTTTGGTCAAATAAAGTATTGATGGTATTCTCCTCATGTGTACTCTAATAAACATTCTAGGAGTGACTTCTGGACACTAGGGTAATGTTTAAATAGTGAATTTTTATAGTGGGAGTACCATGGTTCAGAATTAACCATTATAAGATATAACCTGTGGAAGGGAGTTCTATAGGCTGGATGATAGGAGAGATGATTAAGTGATCATATCTATGGTTACATTGGCCCATACATGTGTTGTGTGTATTTTTATCATTGGATATGATAATTGGATTCTGTTTTAATTGATTAAGTACCTTTTGTTTAACATGTGTCTTATAAGAGCATTAGGAATTTAGAAATGAAACACGACCATTTCAGTTGAAATTGACTTCCAAAGTATGTTATGTGGTGTTTTTTCTGAGTCTTTTGTGGATGATAATTCCTATTGCAGGGATGTTTGAATGTTTCTTCTTTTGAAATAACAATAATTTCTATAGGAATATGAGTTTTCCATTTGGTAGATAGGTAAATTCTTAAAATAATATTTTGAATGTAATTCTATGATTTTGAACACATAAATGTGTTTTTGGATTATTTTAAGGTCAGGGACATTTCTTGGGTGAGTGGATATGTTTTATGAGTTTTGGGATATGAAAATTTTCTTTTTGGATAAAATGAAATTGATGTATGTTTAACGGATGGCTAGTACTAATTGTGTGGGTAAACTGAGTAGCTCATTCTATTTTGGGGAATTGGTTTGTTGAATCATTATGTACCACCTAGGGAACCCATGTGGCTTGGTAAGTATTAATTTAGGGTGTCACATGGTTTCTCTAACTACGTGGTTGAGGCCACACAAATGTTCTAGATGTCTAAAAAAATTATAGCTTTGGGTACACAGTTTGCGCATGGTTTTTCGAACCATTCTCATAGCCCATAATGTCTGTGTTATTTAATAAAAAGAAGAACATAGTCAGAGAATGTTTACCAAAACCATATAGCTGAACCATGTGGGGTGTGGCCCTTAGGAAATGGGGGATGCATGATTAGATTATGGTAGGAAAAATATTCAAATTGGACCATGAACCTCTTAAAATGGACAAAATGACAATTTTCCCATCGACATTTTAAGGCATCTTCTTCTTTTCTTACGTCATTCGCCCACGGGGCCTCTTGTGTGAACATTCCTCCTCCTCATCTTCTAATAGTGGGATCAAACTTGTTTTTGTCAAAATCAGACACTTTTAGATGAATATGATTTATATTGGTATGACTAAAAATCATCAATCTTACTTTCAATATTTATCACACCATCTCCAGTATTGTATTCATGCAAGCTAATTTGACCTATTTTTTGTGTGTTTGTAAAATCATCTGATTTATATCTTTCTAGCCTAATCCAAATCCTCATAATGGATGAGTGAAGAATCCAAAGAATTAGGTAGGTGGTCCATATTCTGTTCCATTAAATTTTATGTTTTTATATGATATTTCCTTTGTGCATCATAGTATACATTTTCGGTCATTGATTTTAAACTAAGAATAAAAAAAATTATATTGGGACCATACCATTAATGGTTTTAAACACTCCTTTCATGGTTGGAGGTTGCTGACCTCAACTTGAACTACCCCATATGGGATTTTTATTAAATTATAAATAAAATATACAGTTCACAATTTAATTATACTACCCCTGGGAGTGTGATCTTGATTCTCAGTATTATAATTCTCCACATATGATATAAGTCACATTTTTGGGTGTGTTAGATTGTCCATTATAGAAGAAACTTATAAATTCACTTAAATTAGTGTATGATTCATCACACCTCTATTTTATAATAGAATAAACTTTAAGGTGCACTATCTAATCAATTAAAAAGGTAACTGATTAATGAAATATATTAGAATGATTCTGGTTAAGTCATGTGTGCTTTACCGGGACTTCTTATTTTTTTTTTAAAAATACGTTCTTTTCATGGTTTAGTTTGTATTATGTCATGGATAATATCATGTAATGTTTTAAAATAATAATTTTAATGTATAATTGAAGTTACACTACATCTAGAGTGATTTTGTGTTCAAAATTATGGAATTCCTTGGCTATGTCCTCATGGGGAAAGTGAGACTACATTTTATTAAATTATTACATAGGGACCCTGACTGGGTTTATGGAAATTGTTTTTCGAACCATCTTGGTCAATGATATTAAACATGGGTTTCACATAAAATGGGTTGTTGTACATGAAATTCCATTCCCCCTCGATTGGGATGTAGGGATTCACCCTTATTATTATTCATGATACTCCCCATGACAATCGAGTGTGTCCCGCATTATTATTAATGATACTAGCGAATGATTTTATTTAATATTCTATAAGATTATTATAATTAAAAATTTATTCTTGAGTTACACCTTAGGTCCATGGATTGAAATACATGTATATATATATATAGAAATATATTTCGATACATATGTATTGCATATATGTATATATATATATATGTTGAAGTATATATTCAGATAAATTCTTGCTCACAATGATCCAAGTAATGTCGACTTGGTGTCATCAAGGAACATGATCCCGAATTGATTGAATTTGTTTATTACTGAACTTACTTGCTATTTATATACATTCACACTAAGTATTTTATATAGATGGTCAGGATTATTCCATAGAATCGACAGGTCTAGCCTACTGAGTATATATCACACCATGATCAAGGAACTAGTTAATGGATGAACGCGTATAATATGATTTTAGGTTCAGGAAAATGTGCTATGATTTGTTATGGATTGATTATACAATGGTGTTTTGGGGAATATGGCACATGTGTTACTAATAATTCTCACGGGGATACACTTAATGGACCCTTTTTCAATAATTATTCTTCTGTCATTTATATTATCTTTTGTATGTATGGTTTCCTTATAGTTATGTATATCCTAATCATGCATGATTATTTATTCATTTATTATTGAATTTTGGTTATTATTTCATCTTCCACTACCCCCATTAATTATGATTCAACTATAAATATGATTGATTGAAAGGGTATAGTCTACAACATTACTCTATAATATTTTCTATTTTTTTATCTACCTCAAGAGTATGGTGATGGGCTTTGAGGCCCTGTGTCCTATATGCTCGATGAACTATTTTACTTTCCTTTGGGTGAGGATGTTAAATATGTAGTGAAGTTGATACTCAGAGAATAAGATTGATTATCCTACTACAATTTTAGGTATGATTCTAGAAGCCTCTAATATCGTATTTATTTTATGTGATATAGAGACTTCCCAGTTTTTCATATCCATGGAGACTACACAGAGTCATAGAATTTGGATAAATTACATTTTTTAGGGTGGCGAAACTCTAGACTCCTTTGAGAATTTGATATGGTATTTCACACCAATGTAAGGAATTCCCCATTTGAGTTGGTTTTATTCATTTAATATGGGATCTCTTTTTCTTTGAGATGAAATTCTCTAACATTATTCCAAGGATAGACTGGTTAGTTCCTTACCATGTGTATGTTTCTTTATTACCTCAAAAGGGTTCCCTTCACATCACCCAAGGGTAGTAATTATATTCACAATAGCAAATGTGTTATCCAAGAAAGATGATTTGGACCAAAATCATCAAGGGATGGGTGTAATGTTAGGAAATAATTCTTTTATTTTCATGATTATCTTGGAACATGATGTACATCTTCCACTTTTATTGGAAATTAATTTTGGTTTGTTATCCATGTCTAATTTATTGGTTTATCTCATGAGAGGGAGGTGGATATTACTATTGAGATGGTTCTAGGAAAAAACACTAATATCTAATCCCCATTATAATATGAAAACTATTGAGTTTTAGTATTTTAAGAGGTAACTAGATGAATTATAGGATAAGGGTCTTTTATGAACTAAAACATCATTTTGGGGATTAGTAGTTTATTTTTTTTGAAGTTATTTGGGTCCACTATGTTTGGTAAGGATTATTATCACTAGTTGAATTAGCATATGGTAATGAAGTGGTATCCACTACCTTGTACAGAAGATCATTTTGATTTTTTAAAAGATACCATGATTTATCAAAGGTTTATATTAGTTTAGGAAACAATCAATATTATCTTAGACTACAAGATTTACCATGTACAACATTTTATAGTAGATATGTCTTGTACTATTATTTGGTCATGTCTTTAGATTCCACAAACACATTGATATTTTCCGTGCCTACGATGAATCATGCTTTCCACCAATATATGGGTTCATTTGTGGTATTCTTAATGGAAGTAACATTGGTGTACTCACATACATTCCATAAACAAACCAAAAATCATGATATCATCTTGATCAAACTATTAGGGAACCATATTTATTCCAAGATTAGAAAATGAAATATTGGGATTAATAAATTTAACTTATTGAATCACATTATCTCTTATATAGGCGTATATGTTTACATATAAAAGGAGAGATCAATGCAATCCTAGGAGAATCCCTAGAACATCTTATACATAAGTAGTTTCTTGGGTATGTATGGTTATTGTAGCCACCATATATAGGATTAATCATGCCCTTCAACACCAATCAATGTTTTCACCAAGGATTGTGTCATTTTTACATGGTATTATGTGTATTAGAAGAAATTTAGGGAGTTAAAGGGAAGGATTAATTAAACACAAATCCAGATTTAACGTAATCACTGAAGAATCTATACAGTTTATTAGAATGCATCATGATTATTTCTTAATACCATTAAAATATAGGGATAATTATTTATATCATACATGTCTATTTAGTTGAGTCCTCACCTGTAGAGTTTACCAATTTGGGATCTTGAGTTAGTAAAAATGGATCATCTGTTATGTTGATAGAGGTACTACTTATTGGGAGAGTGATTTTATGTATAAAATGATTAGAATATCCTGAAATACAAATTTTACTACAGTTAATTGAATATAAAAAATGACGTTGGGTTAAATACATCGAACCATTGGAATTTAGGATTATTATATGCATAGGAAGGGAAATGGAATTACTGACACTCTAGGATAGAGGACTTAGGAAAATGAAATTTAATAAACCAGTAGTGTGTGGAATTCGATGGTCTATGTTTTGAGATGCATCTTGAGCTTATGTGATTGATGGTAAATATATAATCACATCATTATCAATGAACACTTCACTTATGTATTGGTAGATGATGTGGAAACATTCAAATCATGAGGTAATGACCATAGGAGAATGTGTTTCAAGTGAGGTCCCACCTTTTGGTTGGTCCATTTGAGTGGATGAGATCTTAATTAATCATTGATGTATCTCAGTTCCTTCTAATCTGTGATAGGAGTTCATGTGAGTGTTTCATGCTTATTCATAGGCATTGTGTCCCATTATTACTAAGATGTACCCTAACTAATGACACCAATATTGGTGACCCAATATGAATTATGAGATAAATGGTTTTTTTTCTCGGTGTTCCACCTATTAGTAGGTGAAGGTGGAACACTGGTGACAGGTAAGGACCTTACATAAATTTCCCATTTAAGTGTGTATATGCGGTGATTCCATGATGGATTTTATGGGGGTTTTACCCAGATCCTCATGATTTTGTGACATCGTATGAGTTACCGTCGACAGGTTGAATATTGTCACTCAATTCAAAAATATTAAAGAGGCATTTTTTGGATGAGATCAGGAGAATATATGTTAGGTATATCATAAGACTTCATATAGATTTATGTACTATTTTATAAGAGATGGGTGCTCAATTTTCGTCATAATTCTTGAAGGGAATTCATTGGGATTTTGGTTCATAGGTTCTTCTGAGTACAACCTATCACTCATAGACCGAATAACACTCTGAGCATATAAAACAATTATTAGAGGACATTCTCATAGCATGTATCCATGTTTTTTTAGTTTCTTGGTAGAAAAACATCAACTATTATCAAATTATTCTATAAAAAAATCTTTTAACTGACTGTACATATGGATGCGTATTGGGATTAATATGGTAGGCCATTCTATTCACACCTATGCTAGTTAGCGGCAAAAGGATGCATGGCCACTAAGGAATTATACTATTTAGGATACATCATAGTGAATACATATTATTAGGAATAAAATGGATATATCCATTTATAGGAACAAGCCTTTTGTATATTTCTAAAGAAAACTTCTAGATCTTGAGGGCATTGATTATATATTCTTGCATGTTTTAACGAGGCTGGGGAATTGAAATATTATTAAACAATGGAATTTGGAACCTTGGTTTGTTAGAACATTTGAGATCAAGGAGGGAATTGTGATGGTACCCTATTGGATGTAGTTACCTCAGAGGTTCCAATACATCCATGAAATCTTCCATGTTTTACAGCTTATCCTTTATTATTTAGACCCATCTCCTTTTATTTATCCTATGAGGTTAAGTTAGATATGAATGCTTCTTTTGAGGTGTAGTATATATGTATTATTCCTAATATCTTGAAGGGTCTTTGTAGAACATATGTTACTCTAGTTCAGGTGATATGGAATATTGATGTGTATAGGATGAGGAATGTGAGAAATAAGCTGATTTATGATCTTGGATCAAGAATTATTCTCAGATTATGTTACACCACCCTCTGAAGGGATACTCAAGGATGATATATTTTAAAGATATGTGGTAATAGTGTATTAGATTTTTAGAGAGGTATAAAAAATTTATATTTTTGATCAAACTATTTTTTACATTTAAAAATTTACCTAAGAGATTAAGGATGGGTTCAAGAGTGTTCATGTATATTTCAGAGCATGTATCCCAAGTTTTTTTGGAGAAACTTGTGAAGTACATAGTTAGTTCATGGTTTGTTCTAAACATTCACATGAACTATGAGGTCCCTGGATGGTGCTTCATTATATTTAAAATGACTCACCCTAGGCAGCATGATAATTAAAATGTAGTGTTGGTAGATTCAAGAGGTGATATGCATGGTGTTTTCATGGTTTGGAAAGACATGTGTAATCCTTGTAGGGTTAGTTCCATATAAGTTGCACCGACGCATTATTAGAAACATGGTTTGGAAAAACAGTTGACCAAACCATCCACCCTATAAAAATGGGTGAAATTCCCATTTTCACATCCTATATTTTTAGTTAATCCTTCTTTATTCATCCCTTATTTCACCAATGAAGAACATCACTCTCCCTCAAATTAGAGGCCTCCTCTTATCCTCTATGGTATTTTTATAACTCCATTATTTAATCGTGAAATCAATTGTAGTTTGTTGTGTCAAATTTGTATCTGTATGAACTTAAATCTTCATATTTATGACCATAAATTGTCTCTTTGTATTGAATGCTAAATCAGTGTGAGCAAATATTGTCTACTTTCAAGATATTCATCGATTTCTCTAACATCCTCCAATATATCTGGAGTTATATGTTAATAATATATGAAGTGTATACTACCTATCCATGGTAGGTATTATAAACCATTGTACTATAAATATTTTTTTATAGCTCGCATTATAGAGCTTCATTTAGAACCCTCCATGCATTTCTTATATGTTTATTTATAACATATTTTAAAAATTTATAAATCCTGATTGATGGTTTTTCTCCATGAAAGGGCTGCAGGTCACAGACCTCAACACGAACCACCCCATTCGGTGGGTTCCTTAGGATGCGTATAATTATTTCACCCATTTGGGTGTGTTGAGCTTGCCACCCATGATATAACAACTAATATAAATTGAATTTGGAAGTAAGGTTTTAATAACTCTAGAACCATATTGATTTATTTTAAAAACGGTGTAAATAAAAATTTTAAACGAGATATATGATCTATTGTTTTATTAGGATTAATGTAAATTGTTGGTAATGTGACATGGAATCTGACATGGACCCTCATTTAATCAATTGTAAAATAAGTCATTAATGGGGAGAATTTGATGAATTTCATTGAAAAATAGAATTAAAAATGACTTGTTCTTTTGACCACATATATATAATTTAAAATGATGGATACTTCGGTATGACACCAATATCATGGAATGAAACAAAAAAATATCTCATATTGGATGCCATTGATTATTACCTTGGATATGTCATTGTTGGAATGGCATTGATTTAATAAAAATGCTCTCTCCAATTGTATGTCGTGTTTTTCATAGATGATCTCCATGGACTTGGTGAAGAGGGAACCCCGATCAATTGTCTTAGGTTCATTCCAATGTAGGTCCAAATTATAATTTGTGTTTTTATGGATGATCTCAACTGATTCAAATAAGCCACCATATTAAATGTTCATGGGTCCTAGCACTTATAGGATGGATACTAGATATACACAGTATATTATATAGCTATATCATTACTCATGATTATGGGTTTTCTTTATTTATAGATTGCATGTCAAAAAATATACCTATATTTTGGACTTCATTACTTTATAATTACAACATTATTCACTATAAACTTGAACATTATGACCACTTATTTCCCTAGAATAGATTTATTATTGAAACCATTGGTGGTGTCACACTTTTTATATCTCACACCCAATGTAGGTAATTTATTGGTACCTGGATAGAATTTTGGGTTCCTAGTATGGTAATTGGGATGGTTGTAGCTTTAAACACCTAATTTCCTATGCAAGGTTGGAGTATGGGAGTAATGGATCAATCTTATGGCCAGGATGCTACCAGAGATAGATTATATGTATTTTTTCATTTTTCATGGGATGATTTATATTTCTATTTATCTATTATCCATAAATCTCCACATTTTTTGAATTTTAAGGCATGGTAAATTTTTTTATATGATATTGGTTATAGATTTTACCTTTTTTCTTATCTATTGATTTTATAATATGTTATACATCCATTTATTAATATCCTAGATGTGTTTATTTCACTATTTTATCATGTTTTTTACACAGTATTTTTATCTCCATTGTGATCTAATTTCAGAATTGGATTTAGTCTCCCCAACAAACCATCAAACACCCTTCCTACTAATTAGCATCCATAGGTTTACAAAGGGGTTCAGTTGAGGATAATGTTGCTAATCAGTTTTAGTTTTTTATATGTGAACTAGGTATTGGATGTTATAGATATTATAAAATTATATCATCTACCATAAATCTCAATACGGTTCGTGATATTTTATTGTTGTAGTTTTCATGAATACTATTTCTTTACAATTTGATTATTTGTGTTGTTATCGAAATATAAATTTTTTCATGTTCATATGGCACACATATATGTAGTTTTCTATTTTTTGATGGGTGAGATCAATATTATATATCCATCAAATACATTATAACTCATGATATGACATTTAAGGGATTATGAAGCCAACCCAATAAACTATTGGACTTTTTAACTATGTTTGTCAGAATGAGGAGTGAATCCAATCTACTACGATACACTATCAACTATATGATAACAGTATTTCTAGTGAGTCTTAACATTAAAATTTATTTTTTATAATTGTATATGAGTCACATTTTTATGAAATATATTGATGCTTTGAATTATACCTATGGTATATTCTCAAGGGTCATAATTATTTAGTCATGTTTCAAAAATTCTATTACTCGTATCTCTGTTGTAACCATGTCTTTATGTCCTGAATCATGATTTATTATTTATTATTTTTTGGGTATGATTTTATCATTTTATAATAATGATCTATGATGATTTTATTAAACCTAATTATTCATTTTATGACAATTTACCATATCTGATCCTCATCACCTATATTAACCCTTAACTCTTGATCTGAGCTCTCCCATTTTTTCCATTATGAAGGATAGGAAGAAGATTATTATTTAGTAAATTTATTAAAGGGTATAAATTTTGAATATTATTTTTTGGAAATGATGAATAATATTTATTTTAATAAATAGAGTTTTTATCTAGTCTTCAATAAAAATAATCCTAGTGGTTCTGGGGGTGTAATTTATAATGATATATAATGAATATTCATGTAAAATGTAGTATTTTGTATGTATGCTATGATTTGGACTCTCGACTAATACCTAATACCTGATGAATATTAATGAAATGTATTTTTAGTTGTGTTTATTTTTTTAAAACCATATCTTGTAATTTTTTTAAAATTAATATGTGAAATGAGTCTTGACAAACTTTAGTTTATTTCAAGGTAAAGACAATTTTAAAAATTCATGTCTGTTTTATTTCTAATCATTTTAAAATATTATGGTTATTATCTTTTTTGTAGAAATAATGGGTATAGAATCATGGTGGTATCCAACTAGGAAATTTTTCTCATATCCTATATATACACATTGGTCTGTTTGTAGACATTTTGTACGTGATAGAGGTAATATAAAATGGATATACTCATTTGGGTGTGTTCTAGGGATGTTATAGTGATGATTGTTTGGAGGTAACTATGGGTCATATATATTTTCTTAAATTTTAATTTTGGGAAATATTTTTCCCATCTGTCTTATAATGTTGTTTAATTGACTGTCTATTAGGTTTAACATTATTTTAAAAATAATATGTAAGATTTTACAACAATTTTTGGATTTTTTTGAATTGTTTTTAATTTTATTTCATTATATTATATTTCAATTATATTTCAACATAATGAGTATATATTTTAGTAGGTTATTAATATTTTAAATGGAAACTCCATCATATGTGTATTGAATGACATAATTTTTGGATGAAATATGATATCTACAAGAGGGAAAAATTAGTATGGGTAGACCCTAAGACACCCTTAGAATAGAGGTCTGAATTAGGGTGTTGAAATTTTAATTTTTATTTAAAATACATTATCCTCATGTTAGTAAGATCTTTCTAAATCGGTCAGATTATATAACTCAACACCAATCTTAGATTTGGTAATCTACCAGTACAATTACAAATAAGATCTTATATAATTTAAAAGAATATATATATATATATATACTTATATGGGTGAGAATTTGAGTATACTCAGTAGGATCTTCCTCAAAACCTATAATGAAAATTTGAAAGTAACATACAAAATCCATGTGAATAAACTAAATAAACCAACACATTTCCTAAGTTAGGTTATCAAAATCTCAAACTCACTAAGGCTTTCTCACCTTGTTACACACATATTTATGTATCATAATATAAAAAACACACACACATACACTTACACACACACACACACACACACATATATATATATATATATGGCACTACACATCCACATTCCTTCTGAACTGGTCTCTGTCACCACAAATTATTACTTCATGCTACTTCAATTCCCACTAAAATTTATTCTATTCAATTTGGAACCTTATCAAATCCACATCAACATCTCATTCCACAACCTAGGTAGTTCATCCTAAAAAACATCATCATCACATCCCATAACAAAGTGGTATCCTCAAAATCCACTGAAATCCATGTACCATACACAATAAATTAAGCCATTATAACTCATGATTATGTACTCTTATGTTATCCAAAGGCACTATAGATGAAATATAAGTATAAATAATATGATTAAGTCGATATTTACTATATATATATTTATTGGGATCCTTTGGAAAATCAATTTCTCTATGAGCACATTACCTATACCTTTGAAATTCATATACTATATATGCTCATATGAAATGCTATGTGTGGAAGAGAGAATGGGACAAGAGAGTAGTTATCCATATGTTTCTTCAAAACAAATAATATTGGGGAAGACACCTAGAACACAAGGACGTTATTGGCATCAAATGCCCCTATTAACTCTATTGGTAGAGCTTGATAAATAACATAACATAAAGAAACTATAACATACATCCCATCTAAGAGAAGATATCAAATTGTAGACTATAACTATAAATAATTTTCAACATGAATACCTGACTAACACTATTAGATTAGAAATATATTATAATCCTAAAAAACATGAACTATGATTCATCATCGTTAAATATTTTGGATTTAATAATTTACATTGTATTTATTATAACCTCATCCTAAAATATGGTTTAACTATTCATATTAATTCATTAAAAACAATTCTCTTTTATAATCATCATTTTATTTCCACATTTCATCCCATGAACTCAATGCATCTATCCCAAACAATTCCCAATTTTTATTTATTATATCATTCCATTATCAACATCCATTGATATAAATTCATTACAATTCAACACCATTCCATATCCCTATGTATTCTCTAACTCAGACAAATTTAATGTTAATAAAGAGAAATTCCTAAAGGTAAGTTTCATTCCACAATAAGATAAAAAACTACTAATAATAAACGACAAAAAGAAATATGGTAGAAACTAGCTCTCAACCTATACCGAACAACCTATTATCAATCCCATATCTTGGAAATACATTTTTAAATAAAAAATATAGACCTTTGTAAACAATATTGTCATTATACATCAATATACATGAATAATAGTGGTGAAATATCCCATCATAAATAAATTAATTAAGATAAACATGTTTTACACAATCACATAGAAAGGGCTCTATCGTTCTTTGGAATTGACATAACAAAAAAAATATTTTAATCTTAATTATGTTAAGGGGAAACTTAATACATAACATTAGTGTTTAAAGAATATAACAATAAAATCTAGTACTTTAACAACAACCAAAATCAATTTCTGTAAAAAAAATCATTATAAATTAACTTTAGGAGTTAATTGATTCATTATAATCTTGTTTCAATAAAAAGGAAGATAAAAAGCAATCTTTAACAACCACTATAATATACAAAATAACAATATATAAGAAGAAAATTCAACATTGATTAGTTTTATGAAGGGATAATTATTAAAATGATGTTCCACATTCTTTAATAACATATATTTTTTCATAATTATTTTTTATTTGGATTTTAAACATCTAAAATCTCTCAATGAATAAAAATGACGATAAAATTCTAAATCAAACTATTTATAACTTAACATGAGTTATTTAATAATTACTAAAACATAATTATATTACATTAAAATCCCTTTAAATTACCTTTAATATTTAAAGAATATAATAACATAGTTATTTGAGTTAATGAATGTCATCTACATGTTAATGATATATCACCATAATCCAACGAAATATCCTAAAATAGAAAGAATTCATAAATTTTGTAACTATATATGAAGCATCTAACTTTACTTGAATAAGAATAATTTTATATATATTTATCTACAAATCAATACCCGTAAAAGGATCCCATGATTCCAAATAATAAAAAGACTCTTAGGATCCTCTATCTATCATCATTATGGATCCTCTAAAACTAAACTAATCAAGTCATACATTGAATGGAATGTGGGAATATAAGAGATAAATAACCAATATGGGATAGAGAAACTCACCTAAGATCACCCATAAGTAAATCTCTAAATTATGGGTGACAAAGGCATGAAAATGGGATTAAAAGTCTCCCAAATAGATCCTATAGTCCCCATGGTTTGAAAAAAATATGGAAAATTAAATGAAATTTTGGGGACATCAAAATTTATTCAAATATGAATTTTATAAGAACATGATGAAGTAGGGACGACCACATAAAAACATTTTGAATTTCCAAAAAGTGTAACACAACATTTATGGTTATTCCCCAATGGGTCCAAGTCATGATTCACTCTAGAAATAATTGTGTGGATCTCCATTACATATATACAAAAATTAATACATCATAAATCCCAAATCTGATATAACTAAAGATGGTATGTGACAGAATAAAGATAATACACTATAGTGGACCTCAAAAATAAAATAAAATAAATGAACCCCTGTGACCCAATGATGTACCTAAAAAGCAATGTTCTAATGATTTTTAAGAAAAAAGATATAAGTAACTCAATGTATGAGATATATTTAATTGATCATGAAACATATCGTAGTGAATCCTAAAATGATATCCTCCAAAACCATCCACCAAGGGATCTGCGGTGCAACTCAAGAACATCGAAACATTGGCCTTTATAAATTTTAAACAACTAAAACTATCTATTAGTGGTTACATGGTTCATATTAATTGAATAAATATTAATTCCATTTGTGGGAATTAATCAAATCTACACAAACTTGCATAATCCCATAACAGAAACCACAATACATTATTATCCACCCTTCTAACTCAAATATTATATCAGACAAATCAACCATCTTCTATGTTTTTTCCAATACCCATAATCAAAAAATATAAACATTAGTAAAAACTAATCCCTAATAAACATATATTTTCATAATATGTTTTTAATAAGAGTTTTCTTAAAATATAAGTCCAATTAACTTTTTAAAATTTTATACTATTCAAATAAATATATATATTTGAATACAAGTATAGCAGTGAATATTTGAACATAGACGGTTACATTTTCATTTTTAAATATTAATTCAACCATTATCAAGCATGAAATATACTCATTACAATATATATACATCCTTGTCAATTTTTTAAGAAATAATGACATCGAATCTATTTGAAGAAAACAATAATTCATTTTTTATCATATTTAAACATATATTATTATTATTTATATCATTTTACTAAGATAAAATTTCATATCAATGTATATTCATTCCAGTTTTTAATGACCTATATAAAAAATATGATCTTTGTTCCAACTAAAATCATATTTTTTATTTATATGGATGTGAAAGACTAAATCTATAATAATTATGTTCTAATCCTTTTATCTTTTAATAATTCCACATTTATTATGTCCTTTATTTAATTTCATCTCCATATTTATATCATTTATCAACCATTTATGAAAAAAGTCCTAGACAATAAGTTTTGTGTTAAAATATGAAACAAGACTATGTGACTTTATATTTTTAGTTTTATCCAATTTGGAATATCCTAATTATTCTTTTCAATAATGATTCTAGTTTCTTATTTATTATGCATCATTGAATTAATTTTTTAACATTTTTACTACATTTTTATAACCAATATAAAAAAATATAAACCTTTATTTTTAATTTAATCAGGATTTTTAATCCTTTAAAAATTTAGACAGTATATTATTTATTTTTATAAATATTACAAAACTACTTTGGATTATTATTAACACCCTCATTTACCTAAACAACGTCAATGTCAAATATGATACTGAATATTTGATTATAGCATATATAAAAATAATTAATTTGTTTATTACAATGAAATATAACATCAATATTGTCTCATTATAAATTTAAGGTTAAATCAATATTACTAGACGAGTAATTGTAAAAAATACACAGTGTTTAATTTTTGGATGATTTCTCTAATAATATGTTATATGATAAAATTTATGAATCTTTTTTAAATTAATAGTGTTTATAAACATTCCTTATAGTGGACATTAATTTTTTAAAAATAAATCAAGATATTATTCATAGTTATCATTGTTCTATATTCATACTCAATGATATAATTATTTATTTTAGTAAACAAATTTATTGGGTAGGTATGGTTATCATAACTCTTAATATATTAAATTCTTTATTATGATACTCTAATAATATTTATTGGAAGATTCTATACGACTATTAGTTCTAAATTTCATAATAACAACTCATATTCCCTTATCAATATATATCCTATAAATCTTGATCATGTTGAATTATAGGTACTTATTTGAAATAAATATAAAACATGTCATACTAGTAATTTCATTAATAAAATTTCTTAAATAATTATCTCTACACACGGATTTTATAGTTTCCTAGTGTGAAAAATAATCATCAATAAGTTCAAGTTGTTTTTCAGTTCAAATTTCAACATGATTGGTGATATGAATCTATGTTTTTTCATTTTATATTTTTCACATGTTTCAAATGAAACTATTTTTGGTTTAGTAACTTTATATAAATCATTTTCAAGAACATCCCTTATTATATTATTTTTTCCAAGATAGACAATACCTTTTAGGAATAATGAATTCTCGTCCCTAATGAAAAAGTAGGATGAATTATTGTCATCACTAAATTGATAAAATTTACCATTGGTTATTTAAAAATTATTTAAAATAAATCCATCACTCATAATTTCAATTAAAATCCGTTATTTTTAAAAAAAAATTCATTTACAATATCATAGGGTTGAGAAACACTCAATAAATTTGGTTTCAATCCTTCAAAGAATTATAAATTCTTACAAGAATTATTTTTTAAATCATTTTTTTCTTCTAAGAAAATTTAATAATCAATGAGATTTTATATCCCAATGATACAACAATAATATATAACCTATAATTCCATTGTGAATATTTTGACTATTAATAATTTAAGATGAGAAACCACTATCCAATATTTAATTTTTTTTCTCAATCTGGATATTTATTTACTTCCACAATAACTAAATAATACTTATTTTTCTTACATTATTTTTAAAGATAATTGATGTTAACATTTTGGATCAATTTAAAATAAAAAATCCAGGTCATTATTTAGTTGTGTGTCATTCCTGACACATCTCACACATGTATCTTCAAGATACTTGAACTGGTTTTTCAGTTTCACATTCCTCTATATTCACAATCGCTTTCCTTTATTCACAATTTTTTCTTATATCACCCATGTGTCAATATGTATTCCTTATCTAAGTTGAGATATATTTTACCAACACTCTTAGGATTGATGATCATATGTTTTATAGTACTTCCAATAGAAATGAAAGGTTATCAAAATAAATTTTTTCCAAGAAAAATATTTATACTAATTTTAGTCTCCTTGAGATATCATTTTACCTCCATTTAGTGTATTATTATTATTGACTAAAGCTTCCATAATTATATTATTAGTTTTCATTATATTTTTATCTATCCATATTGGTTTATATTTTGATATTTAATTATATTTTTAATTAAAAACATAACTGTGTTTTCATGAATTTGTGAATAATTGTTGACTGGATGACATTAAAATATTATCACCTTCATAACCAATATCATTATTGATCATGATAGATAGTAATTTTTTTTAAACATAAATTTATATTCTATGCAGCCATAATTTACATTTTAATTTTGTAGTACTCTAATAGACCTTTGAAACTAATTTCAAAAGGTAAATCATGAATTTATACAAGTAATTATTACAGTATACAACCATTGAATGCGTATTATTGATCTCATAATCATTATATAAAATTATAGAATCCATTTCACCAATATCTTTTCTTATTACATCAAGAAATACTTTAATTAATTAAATAACCTATATAATTAGAACCCTTTACATGACAATCTTTCTCTTTATTACACATTAATTAATGATTTATGACCTAAGATTATATATAATAAATCTTTGAAGATCCAGAAGTATACTATCATCAGGAATTAGTTACATTAAATAAAAACTTAAAATAAGGAATCAATCTCAATTATTGAAAAACTCCTTAACATGATCATGTTATTCCATCGTAAAGAAAAACTGCATGGGATAACCATGGGAAATATATAAGAAAAGGGTGATCTATAAAGCCTTGTATGTTTATAAACATGACATAACATAACAAATATAATACATGATAGAGAATAGGAATATAAATAGAGAATTAATGGTGTGATAATCATAAACATGATCAATGTGTCATGATACCAAATAATAACATAAAGGCAATATGGGAAATGTGTAAACAACTTAAAATAATAGATCATAAACACATGTAAAGGATAACTACCAATAAATAAAGATGTAAAAAAGTCCCATGATTGATTATTTACACTATATAATCCCTTGAATAATGTCTCATGAGTCTAAAACTTTACCCAATTCATTGGAGAAATATATAATTCTGATCGCACCTAACATATTCAATTCATTCTATTGCTCATGTGTGACACATAGATCATAAAACATGGAATAATTTATCATCACATTTGAATTCATGATCATTGAGTGTAGAATAAATACATTTAGTTCCCTCATAAAAGAAGTATATGTACATAAATGTGAACTCCCTTGATGTGAAAGAGGGTTTGGGTATTCACAACATATTTGTTTGGCATAGAAAATCAGGATGAAATTTCGACAACACAACAACGTTATATAAAATTCATAAAATGGATTGATGATATACAAAGGGGTATATAATAATTTTTAAATAAATATTACAATAATGTTGATGCATAAAAAAATATCCCATGATTAGTAATTGGAAATATAAGGCATAAGATAATGAAGAAATTGGAATGAAAAAGAGATGGAAAAGATCTTTTACTAAATTTTAGCATAGTAATGAGTGTTTCTAAATGTTCATGTGAGTGATTAATGAGAGTGAGAGGGGTTTATTATTATTTTTCAATAAGAATTAGATTAATGGGGATATACACAAATATACCCAAGGAACCAAAAATTGAATCTAAAATGCCTAACATAAATGAGGATCTTGAATGGTAACAGGAAGAGGGAAATCCATTACCATGAGAGTGTCATTCGAAATTCTTGTGCATAGACTCTTAAGAGATTGGGGGCACTGTGGGAGGACATTATAGAGGGAAGGGATGATTATGTTTGTTCTATATTGTCTTTTAGTTAAGATAAATAGGATATTTTGTTGGTTTATAAACGAAAAGATGGGATAATTCATTATTATTTCTCGAACAGAGGTTTTGGACTCTTTATAAAGAAGTAACAAAAACCACCAATAGTACCATGGTTATTCCCATGATATATGAAAAAGTGGAGTGATTTTAATTATTTTATTAGTTAATGGTTCGAAACTAATAAAATATTACACTTGCAGATGTGTAATAGAGCCATGCACATAAAGAAATTATTTCAAGACCCTAATATATATATAATAGGTTTTGGAAGTTACAAAAAGGCTTTATAATATTAAAAAATAAACAAAAAATTAAATATTGTTAAAGGTAAAAAAATATTTTGTCATGTATACACTTTATAGTATTTATCATATCGCATTTTGGTTATTATGATGTCATAATGCATTCCATATATTTATACCATATTTATTTTCTACCCAAACATTTGGATGCCTCAGAAAATTATGAAAAATTGACCATTTGATTTTTATTATGTTATGATTTTAAAAATAATATTCATTTTATCTAAATAATTTTATAAATTTTTTAATTTTCATTTTTTATATAGGGTCGATATTTATTGAGAAAATATTAGGTTTTTGGAAATAAATGTTTCCAAATACTCATTGAAATTAAATTTCACATCATAAAAATTATACTATCAATTAAATTTAATAATAAAATTTCAATAATAAAATTTTATTAAAATATAATTTATTTCAAAAATCTATTAATTCCTCAAAAATAATGTCTTAATTAAAATTACACATTACTCAAAAATATAATATTTGTTTAATCATATGAAAAAATATATTTTTTCAAACTTATTACAAAATGATTTATGAAGTACAAAAATAAGAATTATATGTAATAATAATTTAAATTATAATGAAAGATAATTATTCATAATATTATGGTTAATTTTTTCTAGTAATTGTTAAATTACTTTTACCTTTAATTAACCAATTATTTTCGTGGTAATTAATATTTACTATAATTAATATTCATATTTATAGAAAATTAAGTCAAACATATTACCTAATATAAATTATTATCATTCCAAACATGAAATAATATTTCTCAAAATCAAATTAAAAATATGGAAGATTATAATTTCATATAAAACCAGCATGCATGATGGAAAGTGGTTTAACAAAAATTATGTTTTTAAAGAAAAGATGATTTAACATTAAATATATAAAAATTAGTGTAAATTATATTATTTTTAATTATAAAATTAATATTTAATTAAAATAATTTATTATTAGGGGTTATTTTAATTAATTATAATTGAGAATCAACAGGCATTTTAAAATAGTTTTCTGGAAAATTGATTTTGCAGCCTAAAAATGAACTTATAAAAAAATACGATATAATTACTATCTATATGTAATTAAGTGAAATAATAATTATTTTGACTATAGGTAACATTGAGACTTTTATATTACGCAATATTTCCAAATAAATAAAAATATTACATAAAAACTGATTTTATCACTATTAATAGAATAAACAATTATTTCCAAATGATCAAAAAATTTCACCATAGTATAATTTGGCATTGTTGAAGCATAAAATTGAGTTAGTTATATCGAATAAATTTTATAAATTTTAATGAAATTATTTATAATATATTTGTTTCACTAAAAGAAATAAAATATCAGGTATGAAGAAAACATATTTTGAAGAACAAAAATATGTTACAAAAAATGATTTATTATTTATAAAGTATTTATCGAAAAGATGTTACAAAATGATTGACACACACACATATATATATTTTATAATATTTTTAATCTTAATTATATCCACAAATTTTATTGAAGCATTAAAATGATCATATTTATATAATGATTATTTTTTGGGTTTGCTGTTTCATATCACATATACTATAGAACATTGTTTTCTATTTTAAAAAAATGGGGCGTTATATTCTCCCCACATTTAATAAAGTTCATCATCTAATTATAAACCTTAGATATGTATGAATGGTTTTTAAACATTAAAATATCTTTACTGAAACCATCAATTTTAAATGATAAATACAAAATTAACTTGAAAAGAGAGAAAGAGAAGTATGGAGGTCATCACATAACTATGTTTCCTTGTAGGATAAAATTAGTGTGATTTAAAAACGTAGACTTCGATGTGATAATTAACACAAAATAACTTATAGATAACAATTTATAGTACAAAATGGGGAAATTCGATTACTAAAAAACCATAAATCTGTGATGGATAAAATGGCCATAAATTTTTCAGAAATGACCATAATATGACTAAATATTTTTTTTAAGATTTGTTTCCTAGAGTTTATAAATTCCTTTACTATCTATAAAAAACCCTAAGATGTTATACCTTAATGATAATTATAATTTCATATTTTAAATAATTCCTTCAGTAATATCATATTATTCTAAAACAGATAAGAAATGAAGATGAATGTTTTAATTCCTAAATCACTAGAATATCATTCTAATAAATTACATAATTCACAAAAAACAGGTTATTCCACCTATTTGAATAAATATTCTAGAATAAAGGGAAAATTATGGATGAATATTTTCATATAGTTAAACACATAAATGTGTATCCAAAAACAATAAAGGCATAATATATAAATGACATTTATTTCTTAACATGTGAGTGTATGTGAATCATAATATGATATACATGATATATTTCCTACCATAAACTCTTATGTGATTTTTGTTCCTATAATAATTTTTAGTGATGAGCATGTGAATTTTCATATGAATATCCACTGGGAGTGTAAATCCAGGTATGCATTAAGGCCCACTATTGTGCTCCAGTTCTTGATCGAGTGTAGCTCAACGCGATGTTTTTTTGGGATTAACCTATTTACATATATGCTAGAGTGACACCAAGTTATAGTATCTAGATAGGGATTTATTTTATTGATAAACCAATTACACTATACTTTTAAAAAATTAGGGATGTTTTATTTCAAATAGTTTTATTCATAAGGATTTTACAAGAGTTTCCAAATCCGAAATCCCAAAATAATAACTAGATGTTTCCTTTGATACCAACTATGTCAACCCTTCTCTATCTTACACATTAATAATTATTTATTACATAATATTACAAACAATAAAAATTAAAATATCAATAATTCTAATTTCTTTGGTAATTTGGTACATTAAATGACAACATACAATAGAGAATGCATCACCATTATTGGTAACCTCCTTAACATGGTCATATTGTTACACCGTACAAAAAACTGAAAGGCATAACTTTGGGATATGCATAAGAAAGTGTTGGGATATAAAGCATAGTATGGGAGTAAACATGTAATATCATGAATAATGTAATAAAATTTATTCAATTGTAATATAAATGGGTTATAAAATGTGTTATAATCATATACTTGATTATTAAGGCATGATATAGCGTGATAACATAAAGGAAACATGGGAAATATGGAAACTCCATAAAACATGCCATCATAAACCTAGTTCATGGATAACAACTACTAAATAATGATGGAAAATTTCTCATAATGGATTAGGTTCACTACATAATACCTATAATGATGTTTCATTAGACTAAACCATTACCCAATACATTGGAGAACTATATAATTTTGGGCGCATATGTCCATTCATTTCATTCTCACGTTTATGTCACGACCCAAACTTTTTAATTTTATTTGTTTTCTAAATTTGTGTGTTATTTTATTTTATACTCAACCAAACTATATCCTTTAATTAATAATGTGTTTATAATTAAAATGAGATCATTGGGTTTTGACTGTTATATGACCGTTGGTCAATTTGACCGTTGGAAACTATACCCTTAACGTATTGTTTTTATAAATACAGTTATCTTGGTTAATTAATATAGAAAGAAGATTTAATGGCCTCATACAGTAGACTCAAGCCATATGAAGCCCATCTGTCAGAGTTTGGGAAGGTGGTTGCATCACTGGGCTTTGCTCTGGACCAAGCCCAAGACGAACTTCAACGTATGAAGCTTGAATGAAATTTCCTAAGGGAGAAGTTGAAGCTAATAGAAATCACCACTCAGGAAATGTTGTCTGAGCCATCCCAAGATTCTATCACCATAGCACACCTTACACTTAGGTCCTATGCTGGTGTTTTAAGGGGCTATGTAACGAGACCTTAGCTGCTTTGTGTAATCGTTTTATATTAATAAATTTTTATTTCTTATTATGGCCATGTTTGGGAATTTAAAATTTCTAGATAAATATAGGATGTGTATTATTCACGAATTTAGGAAAAAAGGGTATTTTAAACTATTTTTGTACTCATTAAATAATTAATAATGTGAAATGATTTTCAAGAAAGGGTATTCTATAGTTGTGTTCAGTAATAAATTTAGAGTCTAATAAGATCAACTTGGTTTTTAGTGAATAGTAAAGTAGGAATAGTAACATACCCATATGAATAGTAATGAGTAGTAATGAATAGTAATTTGGCAAAAAAATAGAAACTTCACCCATGAATGTATAAATACATTTTAAACATCTTAAAAGTGAAAAAACGATCATAGTATAAGTTTTGGTATTTTTGATTGTCATAAATATTTTATTTAAAATTTTATAATTAATTTAATAATTTAAAATTGAAATTCATTTTCAAAAAATTTAATCATAAAATATATAATTTATTGTCTTATAGTTATACGATAATTTTATGGGACCTTGATTACTCTTTTATGGTGTTACAAAATGAGTTATAGATTTAAAGTTGTATTTTTGGAATAATTAATGATTTTATTTAAAACATAAATTAAAAATATTAGAAAATTATTTTCATAAAATGGAATTCATTTTTGAATTCAGAACATTGATATTTGGTTAGGGTGAATTTTAAGTATTTTTCTGAAATAGTTGAATTTTTGGTGAATAGTAAAAATGTAGTTTTGAGTTTCGGGTGTTTAATGACATAATTATTGATGTAATTTTGATGTAAGCTTTCTGGTCTACTTATGAATAGTGATATATGCTATGAGGTGTACCAAGTGGCCAATACCATGGGAAAATACCATGGGAAAGCCCATGGTTTTGCAAATACCACCGATGAGGTGTCCCTTGGAAATGAATAATTTATTCACTCAATTTCCTATAAATACCAAGACATTTACCTCATTCATTTCATTCCAAAATAATCATAAATGAAGTTCTATTCTTCTTACCTCCCATGGATTCCTCCCAAGGTGCCCTTCATCCTCCCAAGGTCCTAATCTTCAAGCTTTCAAAGTTACATTTCAAAGTAAGGGATCCTTTCACCCTCCTCTTTTTAAGTCATGACCTCTTTTATGTTTTGTATTATATTTTTCATCTCTTTATATTGAGGGTATTTTATTATTTGTTCCCATTACTCTACTTTTTATGTATAATTTTTTAGAGACCCTTTTCGCTCTCATCAACTTTTTTTCTGAATTTTTAAGTGAGGCCGTTAGGCTGCCGAATGTTTCGTAAAAGAAATCATACGTTCCATTTCCTTTCATGTTTTCTTTTCATGTGGTGTGTCATTCAAATGTCCACACCATGATCTTATTTATTTTTATTCTGTACCTATACATAAAAATGATCTATTTATGGATGATATACCCTTGTCCCGAATATTTTTATTATTTTATAAAATAATGTTATATAGTCGTTATGCTGCAAGAAATTTTGTCTCTAAATTTCTATCTCATTATCTCAAGAAATTCTCTTGTTTTATTTATGTGTATACCTAGACCTATTTATTTTTAATGGGTGTTCATAAATATATAAAAATGATATATTTGATTTTGTAATTGAAATACATATAACCCACACTCCCTCTCCATGGTTTATAAATGATATAATGATCTTATTTTTAAGCTCTTTTTAAACGTCACGATTTTGACATGAAACACATTTCATTGGTTCCATTTAGGTTATTTATGAAATGTTTGATTATGATATATGTGGATCAGATTAATGTAATGACATACTAAGGGCTCTCCCTGATATTTCTCCAATGCATTTGGTAGAGAATTAATCTCTAGAGATGATGCGTTTCATGATACCTTGGTGAATAACCTTGTTAATTTTTATGACACCTCAGGGTTAAACCATGGTTATATGATCATGAATGTCTAAATGAAGTGTTATAGCCACATATTCATGTTATGATTAAATATTTTTTTATTATGATATTCTTATTTTTCCATTTCTCATGCCTTTATGACTTTTATCATGTTCTTATTAATATTGCTCAAGATCACATGTCAACTATTTCTATTTTTTTCCTTACTGAGCCTTTTCATCACCCTTTCCTTTGATGCATGTCTCCACGATACGAGATGCATTGATTTTACGTAGGAATAAATTATTTTGAAGCCTTAAAATTAGATTAGAAGAATTTTATATGGTGTATTCAAGTTTTTTTTGTTCATGATTTCCAAGACACTAGACTTTAAAGATCCTATGTATGTAAAATGTAATGTAATAAAAAGGCAGGATGTCATAGTTGGTATGAAATGATAGTTTAGTTATTTATGGAAAATAGGATATTAAAACTTTTAGAATAATCCTATAGAAAAGATTAAATATATGAAAACTTCCCAATGTTTTGGTGAGTATTATGTAAGTGGTTTATCAAGAAAATAAATCCTTGTCTGGATACAAGCAGGTAGAGGCAGCTATGGAACAGAGTTACCTAGGAGTGAAAAATCCGACAAGGAGTTTTGGTCATGACCCGGGGTATCCTGATACATGACAACATGCTTTGTTGCAATCTCGGTTACGACACACCCGAGGGATATGTTTGGTTAATCATTAGATTTTTATGAATCATTTTGAAGGATTTATAGAGAAATATAATTGTTCAAAGAAGTTTTATGACATAAATCCTTTATAGATAAAATAATTGTAAATGAAATAATTTTCACATTATAGTTGTAATATTTTAAAAATGGAGGGAAATAGGAGGAACCATGCAAATGGTGGCAGAAATGGACCATGCGCTGACGGCCCTCTAATGGAATCTGGAATGGAAACATTCATGCAAAGGATGAACCAACTAACTCAAGTTATGGGAAATAACTTTAATCCAGCTGAGAGACCGATCTCACCGCGAAGGGAACAAAATTCTGTTGAGTCCTTTATGTGTCAGCGACCACCAACCTTTAGTGGATTGAATGACCCATTGATTTCTTGAGCTGTGGATCAGCTCCATCGAGAAAATATTTTCTGTGCTCTGTTGTTCAGAGCAAGAGAAGGTCACCCTAGTGGCCTATCACTTAGAAGGAGAAGCAAATTAGTGGTGGGAAATGAACAAAAACAAGAGGAAAAGAGTGGATGTTGATGCTATGGAGTGGGAAGAGTTTAGAGGGATCTTTTTTAGTAATTATTTCCCTCATTCCATGATAAATAGAATGGATAAGGAGTTTCTTGAGTTGAAGTTGAAGGAGAATAAATCTTTGGGATTCTACAAGATGAAATTCACAAGGCCTTCACGATATAACTCATGATTTGTCATGGATCAAAATGGCAAGGTTTATGGATTCTTTGGTGGACTGAGACCTTATCTACGGAAGAATCTATCCAACCGTGATTATGACAGCTATTGGGTGATTGTGCAAAGTGCAATGAAATTCGAACTGGAGTATGGTGAGACGTAGTGGTCACATAAATCCAATGACAAAAATAGATCTACGGATCCAAGAATAGGGAGGAGTTTTGATCATGGAAGAGGACGCTAGCAAGTGCAACGTCCCATGTGTAATAAATGTGGGAGGAAGCATTGCGGAACTGCCTGCTCAGGAGAGGGAAATACTAGAAGTGTGGAAGAGATGACCATATTGTGAGGAATTTTCATAGTGAGGTGAAACCTCAACTTCCGAACACTAAAGACAAGGGGAAGATGGTGCAGGCCCTACCAGATATGCAGTTCATTAAGTGTGGACAACTTTGTCACTTTTCCAATCACTGTCCAAATCTGAGGTTATTGGAGGGGAACCACCATCATCCTCAGCAAAGGCCAAGGGAGTAAGGTCATGTTTTACTATCATGACAGCTGAATTTGAATCTCCAAATGATGTGGTGGCAGGTACTCTTGTTGTTCTCTCAAAGCATGAATGTAGTTTTTCTAATTCTGGTTATACCTATTCATTTATTTCCTCCATGTTTGCAAAGAATTTTAGATCAACTCACTATTTGCTAGAAGTAGAGTTATCAGTCAAGACTCATTGTGGAATTATCCAAGATTCATCAGTGTTTATAAATGCTAGTATTTAATTTGTGGTGCACAATCCTATCACAAATCTTGTAGTCATTCCCATTCATGAATTCAACATTATACTAGGGATGAACAGGATCTCAAAGTATAATGCTAAGATCAAATGGAGAAGTACTGAAATCTCAGTAGTCTTGAATGTAAAACCTACTATTATCTTCCAAGGAGAGAAATCTCAACCTAGTCTTTGTCTATAATAACCACTTATATCCTTCTTTATGGAATTAATCAATGAAGAAGATGAAAGAAATAAGATTTTGAGGATAGAAAATGTCCCTATCGTCCCAGAATAAGTTGATGTATTTCTCGAGGAGTTGCCCGGAACTCCCCCAGAAAGAGAGGTGGAGTTCTCCATTGAACTCGTACATGGGTCTCACGCGACATCAAGGACCCCATATTGGAGGGAAAATGTGGAGCTATAGGAATTAAAGATACAACTCCAAGATCATTTGGAGAAGGGGTTTATCCGCCCATGTGTGTCTCCTTGGGGAGCACATGTTCTCTTTGTGAAGAATAAGGATGTATCTATGCAGATATGCATTAATTATAGTGACCTGAATTGGATCACAAAAATGAAAAAATATCCTATTCCGAGAATTGATGACTTATTTGACCATCTTTGTGGGGATCAATTCTTCTCTATGATTTATCTTCTATTTGGTTATCATCAATTGAGGGTGAAGAAAGAAGTTATTCTAAAAACTGCCATCCGATCAAGATATGGGCATTATGAGTTTTCTATTATGCCTTTTGGACTGACTAAGGCACCAGCTATTTTTATGGATTTGATGAATAGAGTATTTAAAGACTACATTGATAACTTTGTGGTAGTTTTTATTGATGATATTCTGATATATTCCAAAATTCTTGAGGAGCATGCAGATCATCTAAGGGTTATTTTTCAAACTCTGGGGTAGGAGAGGATTTTTAAAGAGTTCAGTAAATTTGAATTCTTGTTATAACAAGTTTCTCCCTTGCGGCATATTGTAACCAATGAAGGAATCATAGTTGACCCTTCCTAGAAAAAAGTTATTAAGGAGTGGCCTCAACCTACAACAATAACGGATATTTGAAGTTTCCTTGGATTAGAGGTATATTATAGGAGGTTTGTGAAAAAAATCATGACTTTCTAATATATTATCCTAGTTTACTCAAAAATGGGTCAAGTTCATCTGGACAGGGGAGTGTGAGGAATGTTTTCAAGAGCTGAAGACGAGATTGCTTACTGCACCTATGTTAACTCCACCCTCAAGTGGAGAAGGATTAGATATTTCTATCAATGAATCTCTAAAAGGGATTGGGTGAGTCCTCATGCAAAATGAAAAGGTCATTGCTTATGCATATAGATAGTTGAAGACTCATGAGAAGAACAATCCTACGCATGATTAGGAGCTGGATGCAGTTGTTTTTTCTCTAAATATATGGAGGCACTATCATTATGGGGAGAAATGTGATATATAGTCAGAACATAAAAGGTTGAAGTTTATTTTCACACAAAAGAAATTGAATATGAGACAAAGGAGATGGTTGGAACTTCTTAAAGACTATGATTGTTCAATTCATTATCATCCCGGAAGAGAAAACAAAGTCGCTGATGCATTAAGCATGAAAGACCCAGTTGTTCTGCCCATGATGTGGATTAAAATAGATCTTCGATCAATGACCTAGTAAATATGGGGATGGAAATTATAAGGGAAGGGACATCATCAACCCTAACCCAAATTATTTCTCAACCGTCACTAATAGAGAAAATCAAAAAAGCTTCGAAAGAAGATCCTTTGTTACAAAAGAAGTTTGAGGCTGTGAAGGATGGGAAGTTTCCTCAGTTCAATACTGATAAAGAAGGAATATTGAAATTTCATACAAGTCTATGTGTTCAATCTATTCCTGAAATAAAGAAGGAGATGATGGATGAATCTCATAGATCTACTTTTTCTATACATCCTAGTAGCACGAAAATGTATAGGGACCTTCATGATCATTATTGGTGGGATAATATGAAAAGGGAGAATGCTGACTACACATCAAGGTGCCTGGTATGTCAGCAAGTGAAGGTGGAGTGACAACTTCCTAAAGGGGTATTGAGACCACTACCCATACCAGCATGGAAGTAGGAAAATATCACTATGGATTTTATCACTGGTCTCCCAAGAAATTCCAAAGAAATAATGCGATATGGGTTATTGTGGACCGTCACACCAAGACTGCCCATTTTATCTCCATTTAGGAAGATTTTACTCTTGATCAACTTTCCTTTATTTACATGAAGGAAGTGGTAAGGCTACATGGAATTCCACATTCTATCGTATCTGATCATGATCCAAGGTTCACATCAAAATTCTGGAGAAGTCTTCAACAAGCTCTGAGCACTGAATTGAATTTCAGTACGGCCTATCACCCCCAAACTAATGGACAATCTGAAAGGACTATTAAATCACTCGAGGCCATTCTGAGAACATTATCAATGCAATTTAAGGGTGGATGGGATCAACATCTCTCTTTAGTTGAGTTCTCTTAAAACAACATATTCCACTCAAGCATTCAAATGGAACCCTATGAATCACTATATGTGAAGAGATGTAGAACTTCTACTTGTTGTGATGAAGCTGGTGAGAGAAAGATTCTTGGGCCTGATCTTATTCAAGAGATGAAAGAAAAGGTCCTTGCCATCCAGAAACACATTAAGGCTGCTCGGAGTTGGCAAAAGAGCTATGTCGACAACAGTCAAATGGACTTGGAGTTTGATGTTGGTGACAACGACATTCTGTAGATTTCACCTTGGAAGGCAATCATGAGGTTTGGGAAGAAATGGAAGTTCAAACCTAGGTACATTGGACCCTATGAAATCTTTGATCGTGTGGGAGCAGTGGCCTATCGGCTTGCACTTCCCCCAAATCTACCACAAGTTCATGATTTCTTCCACATATCCTTCTTGAGGAAGTACATACATGACACTTCACAAGTACTAAATTCATAGGTCGTACAACTAGAAAATGACCTCTCTTATAAGGAGCAACCAGTGGTGATCTTGGATCATAGATACAAGGTTCTACGCAACAAGACTACCCACCTTGTTAAGGTGTTTTAGAGGAACCACAAATATGAAAAATCCATGTGGGAACCAGAGGAGTCTATGAGGCAGAAGTACCAACACCTTTTATCTTCAAAGGGTACATGTTAAAAATTTCGGGGATGGAATTTCTTAAGGGGGGAAGAATGTAATAACCTGAACTTTTTATTTATATTTGTTTTCTAAATGTGTGTGTTATTTTATTTTATACTCAACAAAACTATATCCTTTAATTAATAAAGATGGTATAATTAAAATGAGACATTTGGGTTTCGACTGTTATGTGACCGTCGGTCAATATGACAGTTGGTCAATATGACCGTTGGTCAATATGGCCATTGGAAACTATAATCATAACATCGTGTTTTTATAAATATGGTTATCTTGGTTAATTAATACAGAAAGAAGAATGAATGGCCTCATCCATTAGACTCGAGCATTATGAAGCCCATCTGTCGGATCTTGGAATGGGGATAAAATCATTGGGCATTGCTCTAGACCAAGCCCAAGGCAAACTTCAACGTCTAAAGCTTGAACGGAATCGCCTACTGGAGAATTTCAAGATGTTAGAAATCACCACTCGGGCAATGTTATCAGAGCCACCCCAAGATTCTATCACCATAGCACACCTTACACTTAGGTCCTATGTTGGTGTTATAAGGGGATATGTAATGAGACCTTAGCTACTTTGTGTAATACTTTTATATAAATAAATTTTTATTTCTTATTATGGACACGTTTGTGAATTTCAAATATTCAGATAAATATAGGATGCATATTGTTGATGAATTCCGAAAAAGGTCATTTTAAACTATATTTGTATTCATTAAATAATTAATATTGTGAAATTATTTTTAATAAATGGTCTTCTACAATTGTGTTCAGTAATAAATTTAGAGTCTAATAAGATCAACATGGTCATTAGTGAATAGTAAACTAGGAATAGTAACATACCCATATGAATAGTAATGAATAGTAATTTTACAAAAAAATAGAAACTTCACCAATTAATATATAAATACATTTTAGATATCTTAAAAGTGAAAAAATGATCCTAGTTTATGTATTGGTAATTCTTTTTGTCATAGATATCTTATTTACAATTTTATAATTAATTTCATAATTTAAAATGGAAATTTATTTTCATAAAATTTAATCATAAATTTTTACTTATTGTGTTATATTTATATGATAACAATATGGAACCTTGATTACTCTTTTACGGTGTTACAAAATGAGTTATAGTTTTAAAGTTGTATTTTTGGAATAAATAATGATTTTATTTAATAATTAAAATAAAAATATTTAGAAAATTATTTTCATATAATGGACTTCATTTTTGAATTCAGACCATCGATATTTGTTTAGGGTGAATTTTAGGGATTTTTCATAAACAATTGAATTTTTGGTGAATGGTAAAAATGCAGTTTTGAGTTTCGGGTGTTTAATGACATCATTATTGATGTAAAAATTATGTAAGAATTCTAGTAGAATTATGAATAGTTATATATTCTATGAGTTGTCCCAAGTGGCCAATACAATGGGAAAATACCATGGGCAAGCCCATGGTTTTTCAAATACCACCGATAAGGTGTCCCTTGGAAATTAATAATTTATTCACTCACATTTCCTATAAATACCAATCCATTTACCTCATTAATTTCATTAAAAATTTATCCTCAACTATGTTATAGTCTCCTAACCTTCCAAAGAGTCCTCCCAAGGTTCCCTCAAGCCTCCCAAGGTCCCTAATTTCATGCATTCGATGGTACACTTCAAGGTAAGGGATCCTTTCACCCTTCTCATTTTAAGTCATGAATTCTTTTATGTTTTGTCTTATATTTTTCATCTCTTTATTTTGTGGGTATGTTATTATATGTTATAATAACTTCCCTTTTCATGTATAATTTTCGACATACCCTTTCCACTCTGATAAATTTTTTTTTCTGAATTTTTATGTGAAGCTGTTAGTCTGCCGAATTTTTCATAAAAGAAATCGCACATTCCATTTCCTTTCATGTTTTATTTTCATGCGGTGTGTCATTAAAATGTCCACATCATGATATTTTTTTATTATTTCCTTCTATTTAAAATGATCAATTTATGGATGGGATAGCCCTTTCCCCACTCTTTTTATTATTTTCTAAAACTATGTTATATAGCCGTTATGCTGCAAAAATTGCGTCTCAAAATTTCTATCTCTTTCTCTCAAGAAATTATATTGTTTTATTTATGTGAATACCCAAACCTATTTCGCCTCTATGGTTTTTCATAAATATATAAATATGATATATATGATTTTGTAATTGACATACATGTAATTCACACACCCTTTCCATGGGTTATAAATGATATAATGATCTTATTTTTAAGCTCTTTTTAAACATCACGATTTTGACATGAAACCCATTTCTTTGATTCCATTTATGTTATTTATGAAATGTTTGAATGTGATCTATGTGGCTCAAATGAAAGAAAATAAATATTAAGGGTGTTCCCGGATAGCGCTCTAATGAATTTGGTAAATAATTAATCTCTAGGGATGACAAGTTTCACGATACCTTAGTGAATAACCTTGGTAATTTTTCTGACACCTCGGGGTTAAACCTAGGTGATATGTTCATTAATGTCTAAATGAAATGTTGTATCCATATATTCATGTTATGATTCAAGTTATTTTTATTATTATATACCTATTATTCTATTTCTCATGACTTTACGACTTTTATCATGTTCTTATAAATATTTATCAAGATCGCATGTCAATTGTTTCACTTGTTTTCCTTACAGAGCCTTTTTCTCACCCTTTCCTTTGATGTATGTCTCCAGGATTTGAGATGAAATAATTGTACTTAGGAAGAATTTATTATGAATACTTAAAAGTTTATTAGAATAATCTTTTATGTTTTATTCATGTTTTTTTGTTCTTGATTTCCAAGACACTAGACTTTAAAGATCCTCTGTATGTAAAATTAAATGTAATAAAAAGGTGGGATGCCATAGTTTATGTGTTCTTCATAGATCACAAAACAAGTAATAATTTGTCATAAAATATTAGTACATGATAGTGGAATGTAGAATACAAACATTTAGTTCCAAAATAAAATCAGTGCATGTTCATAAAGGTGAAAAGGCTTGATAGGAAAAAGGTTATGGGTATTCACTACACTTTTTTTTTGCAATGAAAATTGCAGTAATGTTTTGGCAGCATAACAGTGATACTTAAAATTGATAAAATTGTTATATGGAAGAAAATGGGTTCTATCTTAATATTAACATAAAATGGAAAGTAATAGGGACCTAGAAAAAAATATACCAATATTAGGAATTCGAAATAGAAGGCCTATGATAACAAAGAAGTTTGAATAAAGAAGTTAAGGAAAGGTTACCTTACTAAATTTCAGCATGGTAACAGGTGTACGTAAAGGCCCAAGTGACAGATTAATGATAATAAAAGGTGTATATAATCATAAATAAATCATATTTAATGTAATTAGTTTTAGTAATACATACCCAAAAACCACAATATGAAACTATTACGCAGAAAATAAAAGATGTTCTAGAATTGAAATTATAAGAGACAAATCCCTTACCTTGAGAGTGTGATTCAATATTCGTGGGAGGAGCATATTAAGATTATGAGGAAAACATGTAAGGACTGTAGACATGGGAGAGAAGAGTATTAATGTTCTAAATTGGTTTCTAGTGATGATAATTGGGATATTGGGTGGTTTTATTTACGAAATGAGTGGAGATTTATTAATTTGTTCACAAACATAGGTTGTGGGATCTATATAATAAGGTAACCAAAACCACAAACCATCATCTATTTTTTCTAATGGTTTCTAACAGATGGGATTGGTTTTAATTATTTTATTAGGAAAATGTCTGAAAATATTTAAATAATAACCTTGTTGATGTGGAAGCGTGTCATGATCTTAAATAAATGATTTTAAAACATTAAAATATATTATAGGATTTCGAGGATTAAAAAAAGATTTTTAATATTAATAAAATTAACATAAAATCAAATTATTTGAAATGTGAAGTATATATTTGGTAGTGTATATCCTTATAGTATTTATCACATCACTTTTGGGTCATTATGATGTCATAATGACCCACTATACATTTATATTGTATTTAATTTTTACCAAAAAAGCTCAAAAGTCTCATAAAAGTATGAAAAATTCATTGATTAATTATTCCAAATTTATAATTCAACAAATAATATTCATTTTTCCTAAATAATTTTATAAATATGGGAATATTTCTTTTAAAATAATATGAAAAATTTATCGGGAAATGCATGTTTTTTTGACATTAAAATATTTGGAACCCTTATTGAAATTACATTTAATGGCTTAAAATTTATATTATAAGAAATTAAATATTAATTTATTAATAATATTTCATTAAAATGTATTTTATTTAAAAAATTCATTAATTAAACAAAAGTAATTTATTAATTGAAATTTTATATTACTCAAAAATACAGTTTGTGTTTCATCATCTCATGATAATGTTTATCAAAATGATTATTTAATTATTTATAAATTAAAACAATAAGGAATAAATATGACCATAATTTAGATTAAATGTAAATATAAATATTAATACTATTAGGGTTACTTTTTTCTAGTCATTGTTAAATTATTTTTACCCTAAATTATCATATTTTCATTTAACTGTGGAAATTAATATTTACAAATTCATTATTCATATTGTATAAAAATTAAGTCAAACTTACTAACTAATATAAATAATGATGATTAAAATTATGGAATACATTTTATCAAAATGAATTTCAATTTTGAAAGAATATTAATAAATATAAAATCATAAACTATGATGGAATGCACTTTAACAAAATTTATATTTTTAATGAAATGATTATTTTATTTTAATTCTATAACTAGTAATATTAATTATTTTAATTTTAATTCATAATATAAACATATAATTTAAATTATTTATCATTATGGGTTAATCCAATTACTTATAATAAAGAGTCATTAAGCATTTTAATAAATGTTTAATTAAAATGCAGTTTTCATTTTTAAAATTAACATATACTAAAGTCTGAAACCGTGTTGATTTAAATGTAATTAGTTGAATAAAATATAATTAAATAATACTTATTTGTATTTGAAAATATATTGGTTCATTTATATAACATTATTTATCAACAAACTCACTATTTTATATAAAAATTAATTTTTTCACTATTCCCTAAAAAATTATTATTTTTCAAAAAATACAAAAATTTCACTATAAGTTAATTTTAATATCATGTTTACAAAAATTAATTAGTTTTTTTCAATTTTTTTAAATTTTCTAGAAGATAATTACAAAATAATTTTTCATATAAAAAATTAAAAAATCACTTCTGATTAAATATATTTTGGACAACAAAATGTCATTACCAACCATTGATTGATAATTTAATAAATTATTATCAATACTATTAAGATATATATATATATAATAATTTAGTTTATCCTAATTATATAATAAAATTTAACACAAACATTAAAATGATCATATTTAAATAATAATTGATTTTTTGGGTCCAGTGTTATGTATCACATGTGCAATCGAACATAGTTTTATCTATTAAAAACTCAAATAATTAAACTTTATATAGAAAATTATGCATATATTTTATCATTTTAAATGGTAATATTTAGATATAAATTTTCTTCTCTCAATTTTATTAAATCACTATGAAACCTTTTGATTTGCATCGATTTAACTACCCTATTTTAGTATCAATATTATCAATATAAAAACCATTATTCTCATTATATTTATAACCATATTAATCATCAAAATAAATATCAACTTTTTTCTATTCCAAAATAATCCTTTTGAAATTATTTTTTTTAATTTTCATCACATCCATTTCATTTCTCACTATCTGAGACACCTATTTTCATTGATAGATTATATATTCTCTTCATTTTAATACCTTTTTATACATTTATTTCAATAAATACTATATTATAGAATTAAAATCAACCTTTCAATTTATATAATACAATTATTTGGTGGGACATTGTAATAATATAACTAAATTTTTTTCCTGGATTTTCTTTGGAAAAATTGAAAATAACTCCATAATTAAATAACATATAGGGAATTTTTATTTTATACATATCATGGCATCTCTAAAATCTCTTCAAAAATAATGGCCATAATTAACTAAATAATTAAACATTTTACTTCATATTTATATTTGATACGACTCTTAATTTTATTAACTTTAATCCTGTTGATGCATTTAAATCTGATACATTTATCACCGGTATATTTATTCTCATATAATTTTCCTTTAATTATTTCATATATAACCAAAATATTATAATGATCATTAGTGATTATGTTTTCAATTTCCCAATGTTATTGTTATAAATCATTAACATCATATATACCATAAATAATGCAAAAAAATATTTTAACAATAGTTGTCTATTTCATCATGGCCTCTTTTTGTAATTATAATCATGTCCACTAATAAAAATAAATCATGAACAAAATCTTATTTTTTCATCTAAAAATATTTTAATTAATCATTTTAATGTTCTAATTTGGACACCATGACTTTTATATCTCATTTATACAGGATTAAATTTTAATTTCATATATATGTGGCATTTATAATCCTATGATTTTTTTCATTTTTTTCTCTGACATAGAAGATACCATGACATTTCTTTCCTAACCATAATGCTCAATATGTTTCCATTAAAAGAGATTCACAGTTGTAAAATCATATAATAAAGTGAAACCAATAAAAAATAAATATAAATAATCCATGATAAGATCATTAATTTAATGGATTAAAATATCCTTCCATATATATAAATCATACACATAAAATTTCAAAAGGATTTTATTATGGATAGAATATTATTTATTCATACTATAACATATTTAGAATTGATCATATACGATGAATCGAGGATCTAATATCACTCATTTAATCTAATTAAATAAGAACCACAGATCAATTGGTGGAGGTGAGTCATTAATATTTAAATCATTATACATTGAATAAAATTTTAACTTTTAATAAAATTGGAATATAATTATTCTTCTTTTTAAAATATTTTATAAAATGTTTAAAACCATAAATAAATATATTAGATTTTACAAAGTTCCCTACTTGATGTGAATATCTAATCCTTGGTGTTTTGAACTTTTTGGCCCTTACTAAAATTAATAAACTCTTATTATTTCGAAAAAAAATTAAATGTTTAAGGGGATGGACTCAAATGATTAAAATATATGTTGTTATAATGTATATGCTTCAAAACATATAGAACAATTAAAAAGAAACCATTTTACGAGATGGGTAATATTATTTAATTATAAATTTTTTTATTGATAAATAAACCATTTCCTTCATTAATCCTTGGGGTTCTTATTATGCTTCCCAAATAAACTAAATTTTTTATCTCTATTCTTTCCCTTAAATAAATTATCAAAATCGATCTTCCAAAACACTATTCCTTTTTCCACATAAGTGATATTATTATATCTTTTTTTCTATTTTATTAATTTTTTGATCAGATTTACACATGAATATAATTTACTTGTATCGTTTTCCTATTCAATTATTCCTCACCAACAATTAAATGTTTAAATGTAGTAGTTAATTATAAAAAATTTAAAAGTAAGTATAATGAGATATACCATCAATTTATTTTATTTTCTATGATATTTAATTTTTTGATAAACACTCATTTATTCAAACTTACCACCCTTAGAAAAGCTCAATAAAATTCTAAACTCCACTAAACATGATTTTATTCACTATTATGAATCCTTTAAATTCATAATTTTATTCTAATTATTAAAAATTGACCATTTATATACACAACTTAACAATCAATATAACACTAACTCACTATTATGAATGCTTTGACTTTTTCACTTCTCACTTATGTATCATTATGAGATTATTATGTAGTCTTCATTTTTTGGAAATGTTATTATACATCTCAAATCCCATTGCTCAACCACTATGAAACAAAAAATAACTATTATATAACCCTTACAAATTCACCTCCAATGTAACATTGATTTGAATTACATTTATATAGTCTTTTACAATTTTATTTCAAATATTACATAGCTCAACATAACAATATACTTGATTTTTAATTTTACATTAAATATTTTATAAATAGAACAAGTTCTATTCTGAAAATTTATTATGAATTTTACTATTAGAAAATAGTCCTTGTCAAAACCTTCAACATAAATTACCTATTTAACCTCAATTAATTGATTTTTTTAATTAAGAAACCTGTATAATCTTCTATAACTTATTTATAAATATTTTATCTAACATTTACAATTTATATCAAGATTAATTATATATGGTAATGTGAGAAAAACAATAGATGAAAATTGTTTTTCTCTCTATCGTATCCAAATCATAATTCTCTCCGAACCCACAAGGAATTACCCATTAGTCGATGTTAGATATTAGAAAAAACTCTAGTCATGATAGTTTTTAAATAATAATTTTGACCGAAAATGAATATCAATATTAAAAAACATGAAAACATCATATTAATAGAAATAAATTACTAAAATATATTCAATTCTAGTTAGTATTTAATATTATTTATGATCATCAACCAATATACATTTATTGCATTCATTTTTAACCTCTATCGTATAATTCATAACCTTCTTTATTGTGTCTATAATTGAAGTAACTAGTTTAAATAAACATTTACCTATATAATATTTTTATATATATATCACTTAATTTAGAAACTGAAAATAGTTTTACATGTGATATAATTATTTAGATAATTTATACCAAGGTTAATGCATGCACCACAATATCAGTGAGAGAAGTCACTGAATCAAAAATATTTGTTTCAACATATCATTTATCAATTTATGTAACATATGATAATTCTTATTCTACAATAAAAAATATAATATTCTATCTCCTTCCCACTATTCCTATTAATAATATGTTTTATTCTTGGTTTTTTTCTCTTATGAATTGCACTAGAAATACTATAACCACTCTTTTCCTTTTGGTATTCCAAAGTGTGCTTTACTCATTTTTCACGTTTAAGGGGAAAATGATTAATTTAAAATAATTGAGGACCATATATTTTTAATTATTTTTGGAACTTGTTATCAATTGATTCATTTACCAATAGGTTATTCTTTTTGAAGACTAATATTTTTGAAATTATTATTTTTAATTTTTTTTTAATAAAAATATATTATTTTAAATAAAATGTACATCCCTTGAATATTTATTAGGTATAATGATATTTAATTTTGAGTAAAACATTATTAATAAAGGATTACATAATTAAACTTGTATTTTCAAATTTAACTATTGTGTGTTCACAATTTATTTCAATTAAAATATTTACAGATATATTAATATTAATATATAATAAAAAATTACATTTGGGAACTATTTTTATTTTTTTTAAATAAGTATAATTAATATTTATGATTTTATTTTATTGATTAATAAATAATATATTAAATTATTATTTTTAAAATTTTCATTGTTTTTGTCAATTTTAAAAATTATTTATTTTATTTTATATAATTGATCATTTATTGATTATAGGTTTAGTTAAATAAGTTTTATATTTTAAAATATTATTTATAATAGCGAATAATATTTTTTATGGTCATAAATGCTTAAATATTCAAATAATATAGATTTTTTAATTAATTAGGATCTTTCTAAAGATATATTAAATTTTATGTTGATGAAATATCAACGTTTTCGAAATTTTGTGTATTTTATATATTCATGAATTATGTTCTCTTAATCTATTGTTAGTTTTTTGTAATATTTTTTAAAATTTTATCTAGGTTTAAATATAATTTTCTTATAGTGTATTTTTTTTTAAAATGTATAATTATTAAATTATATTTGGGTTATGATTTGTAATATATGTTGAAACCATTTTGTTTAATATACTTTTTTATGGTTTTATAATTTATTTTTCAGAAAAGGTATTTATTTTTAGTTATTTATTGTACATTTAATTTTTATTTATAATTTTTTTTTAAAAAACTTATATTTTTGTTGATATATGTTTTAAAAGATGAATTTTCACCAAAAATAATTCTATTCAGACCCAGTCCCACCAGGATTCATCCAAAGTCGGTGGTGAGATTCTGAGTAACCCCTGATGCCTAGGACTAACATTCCATGAGTTGGAGACCAGCATCAAGAATGTGGAAGATATGATATAAGAGGTATAACCCTGCTATGCATAAAAAATTATGAATTTAACAATCATCACTTAGTCACAATAAGTAATAAATCTCAATTACCCATCAATAATATAAAAATGAATTTAGCATCATAACACCTGGATGAAAAAAATATCTTATGAAGAAACCAATAAACCAAACAATACTTTCATGAAAATAGAGAGTAATACCAAAATTTTCTAACCACTAAGGAAAAAAATTCTTATGGTCCATATTAACATCCAATAATGTATTTAAAATATTGAAAAGTAGTATATAATTTCTACGGTGAGTAGAAAAAGAGCATAATAAATTTCTTTCATTTAACTCTCATAAAAAACCGAATAGTAGCTACAAATAATTAGTGGCTAAACAATATAATTAACATGTTATCCCATCTCATGTTATATATAGTTTATCCAAACACAATCAAACTCTTCAAAATCAGAGTATAGTATAAGTATAATAAATAATGAAAACAATTAAATAAATATTATTTACAATCATATACCTAGAGATTTAGTTACATTTATTTCCTAACATCATACATCTTGATTCCCCTATCCCTTCCCATATCTAAATAAACCATTGTACCACAGCCTCAACCTCATCAAAAAAAAATCTAAATCCACAAAAAACCACATCACCTCACATTAATTATATCATAACAGGGGGATTAGTGTTCGATTTATATCAGCTAAATTATAGATGTTAGTGTTTTTTCAGCTCCTAAATCCATTTTGCTATTGTTTATTTCAACCAACTCTGTTGATGGTGTATAGTAATGGATAATTCCAAATCCACCACTACGAAAATATCTAAATATAAAATGGTATATATACTCCTATATCCTATCCAAGGTTCTACATTTGAACAATTTTATTTATACCCATTCCATAATATATATCATAGCTATAACCTTATTTCACTTTAACATGTTACCATATAAATATATATTCTTAATTCCCACATACAATGAAGGGATGAAATACATTTAAGGATTTATAAATTTTTTATTTTTGGTATTCCCCATTTTAATTGGGGTGAGATGGAACCCTTAAATTAAATGAATCCCAAATGATCATGGCTATATATAGACTACAGGATTAGCAGCATGGAGTCCCAATACATAACCATTAGGAAAAAAGCTCAAGAACCTACACTGAAATAACCACTTCCTTGTTTCCACCATCCATCCATATAACATGAAGTATGGACTTCACATTCACAGATATCCATAATTTCCTCCCCTACATGGTGTTTTGAACAAGAGTGTTCTATCGAACCCATGAATGAATTTACATTTCCAATATATCATTAGGTCACAATTTTTCATCTTTTTCTCTCCGCCTATAAATTATTACTCTAACTTTACATCAATAACCCATCATCCTTGTTGTGAAATCCTAATGGTCTAAAATCCTATATTCATGGTTCTAAATCCCAAATCAGATGAATAATACTATTGATATTGTACACCACTACATTACCTACTACAGATCCCACACAACTATTATGAAACACTACTACTACTACATTACAACATGAATCCTCCTTAACTAAGATTTTAACCTGATTTTTATGATGTTTGATGTGATCGTCTTTCTAATATACTAGAACCACAACTCTAGAAACCCTTACCGATTTCATTATAGTACATTTTTCTTTTAATACAATTATATCCACTTTTTTATATCTTTATTCTATTTCATAAACCTCATACCATTAATTATCATCAACTAATCCATTTATTCTACATACATAGTATATATAACATCATTAATATGAAAAATCCAACCACACTACACATCCACATAAATATCAAATCATAGAATATTTAATTTCATTAGATATATATATAATATTATATTCTATAACAATATCAGACATAGGAATAAAATATAACATATATATCAATCATATAATGTCCCTATTATTTTTCTAATTAAATTGATATAATTAAATCAATATTATATACTTAACAAGTGAATATAAAGAATGATAAATCCATATTAACAATAATAAAATAATTTTCATATATTACTTCAATTTGATGATAAAATCATCCCTTTATTGAACAAGAAAAGCATCACAAAAATTAAAATATTCTTAAAAAATCATAATGAATCTATAATATTATAATCTCATGTAAATTTATCATTATAATTACAAATAAACAAGTTTATATTGAAATATGAAGAGGAATAATAAATTAATAGTGAGATAACTATGAAGAAGAATGCTTTAGCATATGTATTTGGAATGCCTAGAAGTATAGAACTAATAAATACATATAAAGGGTAACAAAAATCACAAAAACGACTCTATATACCATATTGGGTTTCCAAAAGATTAGAATAACAATAAAATAGGGTTAATGGAATCAAAATTTAAAACTATGATAGAGTGCATAAATCCATGATTGGGTATCCTAATCCATGACATAGTTTGGCTTGAAAAAAATATCCAAAATCTAAATTCTAAAATAATGATCCATTTTAATCACAGTAACTATTTCATTTCAAATTTCAAATTTTCAACATAAACCATTAAGTGGTTTAATACACTAAAATGTACTATTATATATATCATCAAACTATGATATAAAATTATGATGTTTCTCAATTAGACCTTGTAGTTTTAAAAGAACCATGATGATATAAAATTTCCTCTTCAATAGTTGATTAGGTAAAATAATATTTAAATTAGAAAACTAACCCTAATTATTCCTTTCAAACAAAATCATGGAATGAAAAAAAACATGAGGTAGCTTTACCCCTTCATTTTTAAATAGTTACATTAATTATCTCTTCTAAACAATGATTGTAACAATCACTAAAATTAAGAAATGGTGATATGATGAGAAAAAGGTCAAGAAAGATTATGTGGTATGGGAATAGCCATGATACCATTTTCCTTAAAACTCTTATTTCATTATTCTATTATTTCAATATATTATAAACTCACTTATTAATCCTCTAAATCTGACTAAATTCATAAATTAAACCAACAATAACTTCGATGGTTCTATATTAAACACCAAAAAATGTGTCACATTATCATGAATCCATGAAAATTTGATTTTTTTTAAAAAACCCCAAATTCAATACCACCATATGAGATACATCTTAAAAATATATCTTCCATATGAAAGTCACAATGGTTGTATTATAACTAAATGAATTCAAAAAATAATATTTAAACTGAATTTAAAATTCATTATTCATTATATGCATAACAATTTACAAAAAAATTGGTTATTGAATCCCAATATATAATTTTTTCACACATATATATTCCTTTAATCCACAACACCACCATAAAACATTTAAATGTGAAATAAATCATCCAAACTGGCCATTATTTCATTAATATTTTATCTCCTTAGGTCCTTCTATAAATGTCACATTTTAAATAATATCTAAATCACCACAAATCAATTACATTGGAGAAACACAATGGTACTTCATAACCATTGATATATGAAAAGCTCTTTGAACTAATTCAATCAATAATGGAAGACCTAAAATGTAAACCACATATAAAGGATTGAATTTTCATTTTATGCCTTTGTTTCTATGATGGTGAAATATTTATAATTCTAAATGGGTTGTTTTACACTATCAATTTAGTTATTGTTGTTTTAACTAGATCATGTCAGAGATGATGGAAGAATTCATTACTAGAATTTACTAAATCTCAATTATTTCATTGTTTTAATATTATGTGGTATTTTAACAAGTTCAGCCATAGTTATTCATGGATATGATTTTTTTGTCATGAATTAGTATTATAGATAAGGAATTTAGGCTATAGTTTAAGTCATTATTTTAGGAATATGTTCTTCACTCCATGGTGTTTTTAATGTGCTATACTGAATTATGATAGTGTGTGAATTTAAGAAGAAAATTTTTTGTTAGTTTTTTAGTTAAAAATATTTTAATCCATGAATATCATATAAATCCTTTTATCTAGGATATTATAGTAGGATGATATAAATTATTCTATAATTTTTTCAATATCATTATGTTAAATGAATAACTAGAAAAATTTTAGAGAATTTTATGGGTGCTGGTTACATAATTCGTTGATATATTTTTGAAAATACTGGATTAAATAATATAATATTGAAAAACGATTTTTAATCCATTCATTTTTTTAATTCAACTAGATTCACTCATTTAATTTTTTTTCACCTTACATAGGGAAACTATATTGATAATTATTTTTTCTTAGATAAATTTTATTTTTTTAACATGATTTATTCACTTCCATTAGGAGGTTATATCTTTATCAATCAAGGTATTGTTTACTTGTTATTTCTTCATTCCCCCTACAAAAAAATTTCTTAAGGATTTAGGGATAATAGTAAAAGTATCACAGAATTAAAATTATAACATTTATTACAATTTTCATATCTTCATAAGAAGTTATAATTTTGATCATTGATATTTTTCCTTTGGAAAAATAATGAATTTAGAATGGTTTTAATATAGTTTCATCAAGATCTCTATTTATTTTTATTATTATTAAAATATTATTATAATGCATTAAATTATTTGAGCATGTAAGTGATATTGTCATAAATTATAATTAATAAATTTAAACTAAAAGGGATGTGAGATAGATGTGATATATATATATATATGAATCCGCATTGATGTTATCATATTTTTTTATTTAAAATTATGATAACTAAAATATAGTTTAAAAACATATTACCATTATATCACGGTATATGGAAAAAGATTATTATGTAATTAGAATCTTGAGTTTATATGTTCCTCATATATGTATATGAAATTAATAAATGACCAATCAAACATAAGAAGATAAATGGGTAGGTATATGTAATATATAATGGAATAAATAAATAAAATGATTGAAATAAGTCTTTAATGTGTTATTTAAAATAATTATTGACTAATATTTTATCAAGTAGTTGGAATATTAATGTATAAGTTTCAAAAACATGAATTTTTGAGTTGTTTATATAAATTATATTTAATGGTTCGTTTATCTGGGGTATTTGTATGATGGAGTTGATGTTCGCAATACAATGGTTATAAAGGACCTTTATTTGATATGAAACCATTTCATATATATATATATATATTGATATATCAATCTAATATTTTTATTCATATAGTGAATAATATTTATTTCAACGTGTCCATGAACCGCCCTTTATATGGATAACCTTATAAATTCACACGTGGAATTGAGTTTCATATGTACCCCCAATATCAAAATATAAGGGGAACCATATAGTTGAACACTCAACTTTTCACGATCTACCTTTTTATGGTTGTGTTGTGGCACTGGATATAGTTATATTGATATGGTATAAGGATCATTTGGATATGGGTGTGGTATTTAGAGGTTGTGTTTCAGTATTACTTTGTATACATATATGGGATGTAATATATCTACCGGGATATATGTGGGTAAGATGTGAGGGTGACTAGTTTAGTTGATAACTGGGTGGTAGGTACCATTCCTTATATATTTTTAATATTTAGTCTATACATACAATATAAATTCATCTGGATGGTTTCTTGTGGTGAGATGGGATGTAAATGGACTGAGATGATGTAATGTGTTTGATTTATAATTACTTCACTATACTATTAACATGATTCATGCACATATACACCATAGTTATTGGGGAGGAACCTATTGAGTGTATTTATATAATCACCACTAATTACATATAGTTTTGTTTGTAAATTAATATATTGGTTTGGGAGATCAAACTAGACCTCACTACATGATTAATTTTGTGTTTATTGATATTGGTGGAGACTGCATTTTCCTATAATGTTTCTTGGTATATTGTTATTTTATAGATATTTTTATTTTTTAGGTTCATATCACATTACATGTATATATAAAATATTTATATAGGATTGTTAGTTTGATTATCTATCTTGTGGGTGGTCATTGGGGGATCATTTTAATTCCCAGTATTAAAAGGTTAATTCCTCCCATTTTATACATCATAAACCCATGGTGATAATCCCCAACTCATGGAATTTTAGATTTGGGATCTGGGGTCACTACAAATATCCCCACAAGATCAAGAAGGGTATTTCCGGGGTTGGTTAATGATGCGGTGGTATCCAATTGAGTGTTTTATTTAATTACGGATTTTGGACTATGCATTGGGGATTGTTATATTAGTTCAGTTAGGATATAATATCATTTGATCCAAGTATGATATATTCTCTATGAAGACAAAAAATCAGAAAAATACCCCAATAATATATTGAAAGAAACCTAATTTACTACTAAAAATACTTATGAATGATGAAGATGATGTGAGGAAGATATTTATACAAGATACACAATCGTCATAGGTTGAATTGAGATTCAAATTTCAAATTATAGGTAATTAAATGAATTTAATTAAAATATTATAAATTGAATAGATATATTGGTTTTAATTTTCTTATAATTGTTAACATGATTAATAAATAGATACCTTGTGAATATTTTATTGGATATGTATAACATGATTCTCATGTTTTTTAAGAATATTAATGACGGAGGGAATGAGTCTTGGATTCTAAATATTAAATTTTATAATTATCAAATCCCCAAAAGTACATAGGTCTACCTTAATCACGAGATAGAGTGAGGAATAGAGGAGGTATAGATTTAATTTTGGTTCATTCGAGTAATAAATGAAAATTATATTCTTTTAGCAATTAGATTACTATGAGTTTTGTTAAATAAGTTTGGGATTCTCTAACATGGTAAACATTAATATTAATATCTTATATGGGAGAATTTTTTGATTTCTTTCCAGAATTTCTTCTTATCATTATTGATAATATTGGTGTGATGAATAGATATTATCCTGATGAAAATATTGAAATTCATTTGAATGAGAGTTTTATACTAAATTAATCAACCTTATATATTATTCTCCTGAGATATATATGAATATAGATGTGTTGGTATGATATTATAAGGGTGATTTGAGATTTTTTTTTAGTTTTATGATTGTAATTTTAACATGTAATATTATATTGAGGTAATTATAAAATAATCTATCACTAAAATGTGTCTTAAATAGATAAAATAATATTAATAATAGAGATATTGAAATTTTTTTAGTATTGGTACTACGGATATGAGTTCGCATATCCTGTGGTAATCAACTTTATGGCTTACGAGGGGTTACCCTTAACCTCTTTTCTGACATTTCTGTATACATATTTTATGGAATTATATAAAGAACTATATTTTTTTGTGGTATTTCAATATAGTATTAGTAGTGAGGTAGTTTATATTTTTATGGTTCATAAACAATTATTATAGAGTAAAAAGGGGACAACATATATCCCAAAATAGTTTTATATGTTTCCTTAGAAGAAGATCCCACATCATCTAAATCCATAATAGATGGGAAATAATGAATTTTGACTTTTGGTGTAAGCTGGAGTATGTTAAATATTACTGAGGGAAAATCTTTTCACATAGGGGACTTAGGATGAGTGTAGACAAAGAAGTGACCTAGATTAGTGGTAACAAAGAAGGGAGTGTGGGAAGATGCATGTGAAGATTTGAGAATAATGTGGATTAATCATTTTTCAGCATACCATCTATTTATACTCTATCAATAATTAAAATCTAATCAATTAAGGGGATTCAGGGTCATTTATATCAACTAATTTATTCAGAATATTGGGACGTAATTTTATTAGGGTTATTGGACCATTACTGTTGTCTTTACTAGTTGGGGGCCAGTCTAGATTAATAGAGGTTTGTCTAAGAGATGAGATAATGATAAGGTAGTGATGATTTATTGGGGATTTCATCTAATTAAAGATAAAGGACTTTTATATATTTAATATCATGTAATGGTTATACTATATGGTGGACATAACCAACTACTACTAAAGGAAATTAGAATTTTATAACATGGAAGGTGACCATATTCCCTTAATTAGTGAGATAGATATTCTAATAGATTACATATTCATATATACTATCATATTTTTGTTCAGAGGATTGATACCAGGAAGGATTGAGGAATATATGAGAGTCAATTTGATTTTCCTAAAAACTTCATGAATGGATTATAAATTGGTTTCGAAACACCCCCCATGAAAAGGAATTGAGTATGGAGTAGTGATATATAATATTGTTCCTTATAAATAAATTTATTCTTATATAATGAAACCTTTTGAGTTTTGGGAAATTTTTTATCTAGGTTGTCGATATATTGTGTAAGGGATTCATCTTAACTAGTGTGTATCCTTTATGATCCCTTGTAAATTTTATAAAGAATGTGGTTATGGTATAATATAATGTAATGATTTTCTATTTTATAACCATATGAAGAGGAATAAGAACTATCCAGTCTAAAGGATTAATGACTTGTTTAATCAATTTAATGTTACTATTATTAGAAAATATTGGTGAAGTGGTTGGACATTTAAAATAGCACTTACATTTTCCACAATGGACACTTCAAATTTATTGTGGGTTCCTTTAGGATTATTAATATAGAAAAATTTTTCAATGGTTTCATGTCATTGTTTTTTTATGAGTTAGTAGATCATTTTTTGTTCTTTTTCATTAATGAAATCCTTGTATATTTAGTGAAATTAAAAAAACATATAGACAACTTGAGGACTGTCTTAGATCTTATTAAACAATAATATTTAAATGAAAAGTTTTTCTAGTGTAACTTCTTGATAAAATAAATACAATTCCATTGATATATCATCTCTTAGTGGAAAATAATAGTAAATACATTTAATATTGATTCACTCATTTCATGGAGGACACCCAAGGATGTTGAAAACACATGAAATTTTCTTTATTTTATAGGTTATTATAATATTTTTTTTATTAATGTTTATTGGATTAAATCTCATTTAACTACTCATACTAAATAAATATAAAAATTTTATATGCATGGACCAATGATAATATATATTCATGTATTTTATAGAAATGTTCATAATTTATTCCATCTGATATTTTCTTGAGGAAAGATTCATGTTTGTAATTTATTTTAATGATTCTCACAATTATATAGTCAATTTCTATTACAATTACATGAAATTAACTTCATTGAATTCGAGTAGTCACATCCCTAAGAGATTAACTATTCCACTCAAGACCATAAAATTAAAGAGGTGGTGTTTTCTCTAATGATGTGGTGGTATCATCCCATCAGAGAGTACTATATCCTCTTAAAATATTAAATAAACATATAATGTATCTTTCCTGGCTGAGATAATAATTTTCATGAAATGGTCAGAATAGAATTAATTCAAGACTATGAACATAATATTTAATATTATTTGTTGAATGTTGATGGAATGGATTATGTGTTTAATAGAAGGATGTATAAAGACATAGAACATGAAACAATTGATAATGTAGGTCAGTGGAGGAGATTATAGTATTTCTTATAGACATAGAATTTTTAAGTAGTGGAGTGTCCCTTTATCAATAGATTGTGTACTCTCCAATTTCGATCAACTAAAATAATCTCAAATTGGATATACTATGGTTGAAATGTATAGAGATAATTTTATTCAAGGAGGTAAACTTTATAGATAGGTAGATTATAGTGAAAAATTGAGTATGGTTTCATTGGATGTAATTTTTTCAATGTGTTATGTAAGAGAATATTCCATGTGAGTTCAATAACTCTCCTATGAAAATTTATTTTTATTTTTCCCATGAATTATTATCCATTTAAGGTGAATATTTTGTGTTCTAGTATGACGTGGTTAATGGTAGAGCTTATATCTTGATTCATATTATTTTAGAGATTTAATATTATCCATTGAGTTCAAATTTTGTTATCATAGCCCTTGGGTACCACTTAATAGAAATTATAAGATAAATTTAAAGATTTTATAATGGTTTTTACTCATGAATTTAGAGGATAGTATGACATATGAATTATTATGGATCATATGTTAAATTAATCACATTTATAATCCACTAATTATTATAGAGAACTAGATAAAATGGATATTATTTATATATTATAGGAAGTGTAATATCATCGATTTTTTTCTATAAGAATTTGAGATTGAGATTTCCATTTCACATCATGAGTGTGTAAGGGATTAAAATGAGATTTTGGTAAACTATAATATCATAGTATAAAATTTCATATTTAGAGGGATTGGAAGATTGTATGAATGATTAAGGTGAAATACAAAATGGTCTGTGCAGGATTCCAAAATTTTAAATTATATTTAGAATTTTTTTTATTTGGTTTATTTTTCATACAATAATAACTATCACTCATCCATTACCATGGAAAAATTTGAGGTACTACATATTCAACATTGTATATCACATTTTTATTGGAACAATACGGTATAGAAAAAAATTTGGACTATACTTGGTATACATTATAATAGAGATGGTATATTTTATTCGAGTGTTAATGAAAACTGAAAAGGGTCATCAAAAGTATTATGATAATGATTAGAGGAGACAAATAAAGTTTTATATTTTTTATTATTTTTCCTTAATGGTCTCTCATAATCATTGTCATCAGAGGATTGGTAGTGAATGATAAATTTATTTATTATTTGTTAGACCTTTCATGCTATTGGAGTGAATAAGAGAATTGGAGTACATGTTGTCACTTCTAACCAAGATAGAGTGATTTCACAGTGTCTTCCATATATCTCTTCCTAGAAGGTTTCTTCATGGGTACTCGTATTTTATTGACTATTTTTGTGTAATATATTTAAGAGAATGAAACATTCATTGAATTAAATTTGTAGATTTATAACTTTCATGAGAATGTCTTATGTATATGAGGCTTTTCAGTGTAGATGATATGTAGGAATAATGTATTAGATTAATATATATGGTATAGGTAGTTGTAAATTATTATATAACACCTAGTATTATTTTGATCCATTTCTATAATATTTATGGTATTAGTTGTTACCTCTCCCTTTTTTGGTTCTATGTTATTTTTGAATAATTATTGTCAATTTATTTTAAGAGAGATATCTTATATAGTGAGATATTTTTGGGGAATGTTTTTTTCATTCTAGTTTTTTTTATTATTAGGGAAGATAACTATTTTTGATGTTTCTAATTTAAATTATTATATTTTTAGTGCATGTGTTCCTTTTTTATTTATTTTATTTGAATATGGAAGAGGGAGAATAAATGTTTTGTTAGAAGTCAATTTTTATCTAAGATTAAAATTACTTTATAATAGGTTCAATAATTCCCTAAATTTTAACAGAGGTTGGTGAACTTTCCTATGTGTTGAAGTAGAAGGATGGTTTCCCCACTATACATCACCACCTATTCCATGCAGCATGGTATTGAATATTTTGGAATCAAACTCTATATTAAACAATAGTGATTCATAGAGTGAATTTTAGAGTCATGATAGAGACTTATAAGGAAAATGATGTGATTATATTTTTAAGCACTAATTTTCCAGGAATTTTCTACTTTTTACTATCGTGTTTTCATTATTGTATAATGAATTTTATTGGGTTGAAAATTTAAAAAGAAAATAGTATATATATTTTTTGATAATAATATTCTAACTCAAGAGTTTTAAAAAAATACATTGATAAGGAATAATATGGAATGATGATTAAAATGACACCATAATGTGTTTGGTTATTATTGATTTAAAAAGGAATTATCGATATGATTTAAGGCAACGATATTTGGGGTTTTTTTCATTTACTTTAGATCACTATTTTAAAAAGGAAGTATTATTTTATTATTAAATGAATTATTTTAGGGATTGTAATTCTTTTACTTTGTTCTGTTAATAAAATATGGACATATTATCACAATTATGGTGTTATTAAGGATCCCAATTATGAATTTATATTGGAAAACCCCAAAATTCATTAATTTTTTGAATTCAAATATCAAGAGAGTTATTTTATTGATTCCATAGTAATTTTATATTGATTATTTGGGTATATTAATTTTGTAAAGAAATGAAAATATTAGTGTTTTGGTTTTTTAGGAGAAAATTTAAAATTAATTATTATGTTATTCCACCAGAAAACCAATATAGGTCCACTAGGTACTAAATTATTTATGATGATTGGGTATCCATATTAGACTACCACTAGGTGGGTGGTGGAAATCCATAGAGTACCTAATATCTACAAAATGTTTTAAAAAATAATTGAGGGGGAAATCCACATTTTTATTATTTTATTTAATCTTTTTTAGGGTTTCCCAAATCGATTTTATCCCAACTATCGATATTGATTTGGAAGTCCGTTTAAATTATTATACTTTTTTCCTCCTTCATCCCATATTGATCCATATTATCCTAAGAAGCATGGTTAATTAAATCAAGGTATAACCATTCCCTTTAATATTTTTTAACTCTTTCACTCATTCTCTAGGATTTATTTTTGTTTATTTTGGAATTTACTTACGGATCTCACTATAGAATTGTGATATCCATCTAAGATTATGGTAATTTGGAGTTTAACATCTATAAAAGCCTAAATATGTTATTTCCCACCCCATATATCACTGATATGATGTAATTGATTCGATGAATTGTTTTTTTGGTTCCATTGATTTATGATGAAATTATTGATTTTTGAGTGAATAAGATTCTGCAATTTTTTTAATTTTAATTTCATGTGTATTTATGAGTTACATATAGTTTTATTTACTTATTACTTATGAGATATCATTTAATAAATTTGACTTATCCTTTATAATATGTCTCTTTTAGGTTTCTATGTGCCATATACCATGATAATGGATAAATGATTGGTGGTCCGAACCACTATTTTTTATTAGTCTACTTCCTAGTATTTTAGTGAAACTATATTTTCTAATCTTTAATAAATGATAAATATTTATTTTGTGTATATAAATTGAATGTTTTCAGAAATAAATTATTTTCTAAAAAACACTCTCTTAATTACTATGTTACATAATCATTTTTTGATATTTTTGGATTATTTTTCCCATATATAATTTATCATGTTATATATGATTTTTTATTCTTACTAAAGTGTTTCTTATTTTAATGATTATTAAGAATGATTAATTAATATATTTTTATATATTTCTTTACATATCCATTAAATGATATAACATGAATTTCCTGTTCATTTATATATCTCTATTTGTATGAATCATGATTATTATTTCAAAATAAAATCATATTTCTTCCTTTTGGAATAAAAAGAAATGTTGGTTAATTATTTTATTGTAATATTATATTGTATATCCATGGTTATTAATGTTTTTTTCACACTATATTTCATTAGTTCCTAAATTAATATTCATTGGTATATATTTATTCTTTTTAAGAATAATATTTTTATTTCATTGTTATGATTTAGAAGGTAAATCATTCCTTTCATAATCTAATAGAATAAATTATAAGTCAATACAAAACCCATAACCATTATTTATGACTGTTCATTGATATGAAAGTAATATATGCATTTTTAAATAAGTAATTGAATGATAAGTGTCATTGTTATAGAAACAAATATATTAATTCAATTTTTAATTATAAAAAAATTTACTTGTGATTTTTTTATATAATGGTTGGTTGAGAAAGATAAAATTAGTGTGATGTTTGATTTTAATTTGTTAACCCGCAAGGAGATATATGATACCTTCTTAGTGAGTTTCCTTTAAAGTAAGGTTTATTATTTGGGTTTGTTCCTTTCCAATTTTCTATCATTTCCTTAGGTTATTCAGTTTTATAAATTATCATTGAGACTTATTAACAACCATCCATAATTTCCTTTGTAGGAGATATTAATGTAATTTTAGAATCCTTTTCCTTTAATTACTGAGTTTTGGTTGGTTTCCTCTATGTAACTAATGGATTCCAATGTAGGCACTTGTGAAAGAGGTATTGATGAGAGTTTTGGTATTGGGGGTGATTGAGCTAGTGATCTTAAGTTTGTACTGGGAGTGTGATGATGGATTAGTGATAGGAAATGATTAGATAATATATTGTTGTACTGGGTAATTTGAGGGGTGTGGGTTTTTTTATTTTTTAAGGGTTTAATGGAGGTACACGTTTTAAAGTTATTGGAGGATCTAGTGAGTTGATTTAATAAGGTGGTTTATTTGGTATATAATACCTTCATTTTTTGATATGTTTCAAAGGTTTATTTGGGGATATATTAATAATTCATTAGGAAACATCTTATAACAATTATAGGATTCAATATAAAATTATTTTTCTTAAATATTTTTTTTCAAATGAACATTATTAAACTATTTGATATAGCCTACATTAGATTATTTATATGTTTTTTACATGATTTTGGGGTTGTCTAATGATATTTTTGATAGTGATATAAATGAACATTATGTTATTTTATAATGAATGTTTTATTTATCTATTCTTATCATAGAAATCCTGATTATACACATGTTGTCTTAGTATGTTAATGAATTTTGCAGCACATAAATATCTTCATAAATTTTTTATACTGATAGCACAAAATAGATTATAGTGTATATGGTCTTATTTGATACACTTAAAATATGTTGTTAATTTAGATATATATATGTACAGTTATAATAATATTTTCTGTTGGATCCTTAAAAAAAGTCTGAATTTCACTTTGTATAATTGAATTTTGGATGGCCCCTTAGGTGCCCTATCTTTTGAATAACCACCATATAAAAATATTTTCCTATCATTAGGGTTGACAAATCCCCCATATAAAATAATATTTTCATATAACAAACAGATTTTTTCTGAAGGTGATTTTACTAACACGGTTGAAATAATAATGATGTATTCCTAACTTCTAAAATTAAATATATGGGAAAATTAGATATGTATCTTATTGGTTGTGTGATTATTATGCACTATTAATCAGTGATATATTCTATTTGTGATATTTATAATAATTCATTTTTTATAATTTTATAGCTGCTAATTGATATATTATATATATATATGAAATAATTATTTTTCATAATTTTAATTGATTATTCATTTTTTGGAGTTGATATCACTTGGTTGATCCAATTGGGTCTTCAAAATAATAACCCACATGATCACCTCAACGGTCTTGAGCTTCTATAAATTTATTTTCATTTACAAGAATGTACATGGATAACAACATGGGTGAATTATAGATTTTCTAAAAAATAATATCAAACTAACAGGTGAGGTCTCCATGTGCTCTTAAATCATGGGTAGCCAACATTTATAGGATATTTATTTTTCAATTCCACATATATATATATATATGTCATTTAGAGTTCATTTAATATTTTTATGGTCACATTTCAAATATTATCATGTTTTATATTTCATACATATAAATAGACTCGTTATTTTATAATTTAGGTAGAACATGTACTCCTCAACATATATGTAATAACATTATTTTTTGGATGGTTTGATATATGGACATGTCATTTGGTATTTTTTATAGAATTTATAATTGACCCATATTGTAATAGAAAGGCAACTTTTTTCCAATGATTAATTTATACCCTCGGTGCTACTCAATATCAATTCTTAGTTACTATAAATTTTAGGGTATTTAGTGTTCTTAATTGGGACAATTTATTATCTAAGAAGGATTATTAAGAGTAGTATCAGAGAAATAATAGGGTTTTAAAAAATTTGAAGATAGTGGAGTGGATGGATTGAACCATGAATAGTAAACAATAATAAGAAACTCTCAACTTATTTATAGTAGAAGATCACGGTACTAGTTATTTTTGGTAGTTATGTCTACTAATGAATTAAATGAGTGATATTTTCATTTTAATACCTCATGTAAAGAATATTGGATATTAGGAAGTGTCACAATGATTAATTTGGGGGAATTTTTTAATTTTTCTAATTTTTCATATGGATAGTGAAATTTATAAATTTTGAATATATTTTATTATGATTATTGAAGGTAAATGTCCTTAATTAATTATAACCAACTAATAATGAAGTAATATTTTTTCTAGACACTAAATTTAATCTAAAATAAATAAATAATGTCACTCAAATAAGTTTAATTTCTATTGATGATAAATTTTTATATTTGTAACTTAATGATAGTTTTAGAATTAGCAAACTCGTTCTATTTTGACCAAGAACTATAATAAGATGTCTGTTTAATGGAAAGACCAAATATAATTGTCTAGGGGCGAGTGACTAGAACTGAGTAATCATTTCCCAAAATATTAGAGGATATAAAATAATGTATATGCAAAAACCTCCTATATTCACTCGGGGTAAAAAAGAAGAGTTATATAAAAAACTATAATATTTAACATATATGTGATACACTATGATTTGCAATGAATTAAATTGGGTGTAATCTATACTGTAAAGAGGTTAAATACAAGTCTAAAACATATAATGTATATGATAATCTAATTTTTACAAGGAAATGGGTCTCCATAATTTACTAGATTCATATATGAACGTCCCAAAATATAATCACCTATGAGTATCATAAATCTACAAATCCCCAAACACTATGTATAACAAAGACTTTACTCATCTGTCTATCATCTAAAAAAGATGCAAAATGTGTTGTAGAAATTCTCCTAAATTAGAGAGTCTATAAAATCCAAGTTGTTTTTTTAAAAATTTATAAATAGATATGTAAAGAAAGTGATAATGAGATAAAATCACAATGGTAAGGGACAACCAACTTCTATAATAAAAAAATAATTACCTAAAAAACGTTGATATTATTTTATATAAGAGTACCACATACACAAAATTAAACTACTAAATATTTCATTAGAAAAATGAAAATTCATCATTCTATGAAACTAAAAAATAAATGCTACCCAACTAAAAAATTCCCACATAAACTATTTAAAGAGATTACAAGGGACTCACACCTTATAGGGGTAAAGACATCGATCAATGGAGTTCCAAACCCGGATATAAGACCTAAACCATATCAAGTAGTGTGTTCTGAATTAGGGATTAAGTAATAATATGGATAGAGGAACCATTCCCAGAGTAATTGGGGAGGTTGCTGAGCTCCATCAATTTTTTTAGGTACCCACACCTCATCAGCACTGAGGGAGTGGCAACCCCATTCCAAATCTAGAGGACCATGTTCCCAACAATGTTTTTGAATATCGAACTATAAGAAAAATATCGAAGAACATCACTCTATCACTAACATGTAATATAGGGTGTGATGAACCTATTGTTTTATTTGATCATCACACACAAACCATGTTTTCAAATCTATAATGACAAATCTATAAATTGTCCACCAAACTAAAGAAAATTCATTCGATTAAATAATATAAAAAACCATTGAGAAATGAAAGTAAAATTTCTCAATATAGGATATTAATTTTCTTAATATCAATATATACTATAAAATTTATGACATAGACTCTGTACGAAAGGATTGGGTCATGTTCTTACCTACATAGAATCCATGTGGAACATTTATAGTGGGGTCATGAACCCCTTGTAAATTCATGAACTCCAAGTGTGATGTGGTGCAATGGTGTCTGGTGCCCACACACATCATGTGAACTAGACAAGTTTTTTTTTGGAAGACCTGACCCATTGTTAACTACATAGATAATTTTATAGGATGTATGGAGGCCAGGAAGGTGGCTAATATTGACCTATTATACTAAAATATTGATCATCTAGGGTTATAAAACATGATTTTCCCACATTACACGGGAAATTTTAATGAATTATGTGGTTGGGGCCATGTTCCAACTTTATCAAAATCTTTTCTTTCCTAGCGTGTGGTTTGTAGGGTGGACCCACTAGTTTGACAACATCGAGATGGTTTCTTGGAAATGGACCCTATAGTCGACACTAATATGGCCTCTTTCCATAATGAAATTATATTTATCCAAACTCACAACAATCACTTTTGACTTCATTCACAACTCTTTTCCTCTATTATCTTCCATAACACCTATATTTCCCATGCATGAATTCCCCACATAGCATTATGAGTATTAACCTGGCTCTATGTGTGATGTGGAACACCATCACTATCCACCCTCTATCTATTAGGTTTCATTAATTCCATGAATATAATGAAATAAAAATGGGTACAAGAGACAAATTTGGTTCTCCTTTATCGATATACCATAATAAATTATTCCCAAGGATCATTTTTTGAAATAAAATCACTATGACAAAATATTTTGTAGCATTAGGATTAAGGAAAATAAAGAATGGGGAAATAATTCCAAATTCGAGGTTTTATGAAAACATAAAAAAAAATTCCACGGTATACTCATTATAAATAGATGATTAAAAAAATAATTCAACAATGACTTTTATATAATAGAGTTAATTTATGTTTAAAAATATATTCATCATAATATGATTCATTATTAATGAATAATGGGATTGAATTTTGTTTCTTTTGGTGATTCCTTCAAAAATACAATCACTACCAGACTCCTTCTCTTAATCCCCTCACAATAACCCTATATAATTCTAGGTTTTATGTACACTATAACTAGATTATAGAAAACGTGGTTTAAATTGATAAAATCCATGGTTTTAAGGTATATAATTAAAATACATAACAATTGGTTCAGTCTTGTGAACTATATAAGAGACCTATATTATTGAAAAATTATCTTAACTCTCCCATTATAGACTCAATGTAAATATCCTAATCCTTATTCTATTCTCTAATTATTATATTTAATCATTTATTAAAATACACACACATATAAAATAATAATCACATATTATTTTTAACATATTATTTATGAGCCTATATGATTCTCAAAAGTCTAAAATAGTTGATCAAAATACCTCATAAATATTATTAAAAATATACTATAGATACAATATATGATAATCTATATTCTCCATATCATTTGGAATTTTCACCCCAAAATGAACAAATTACTAAAAAACATTTGAGCCCATTGTGCCCACATCTGAACCTCATTCCCTCAAAAGACATCCTAAATATTCTCAGGCCAACAAAACACACACACACCAATTATGTGGCATGAAAACATAATATCATGTCTTTATTATACTCATTTATAACTGGGTACTCTATAAATATCATGGTTTCCTTGATGTCTAGCTCACACTATTTTGTAACACGTGATAGATCATGTCTGTACCTTATTAGGTATGACAATTGGAAGTTGTATAATTTTTTTGAAAAACCATCACTATAAATATAGTATGTAAGAATCCTCACCAAACCCTCATATGATATATAACGGCCCGATAAACCAAGGCGACTAGTATATCAAAAATAACATTGAGGTTATAGATATACATAAGATATGATTTGTTATGAAAATATATGATGGGGTTTCATGGTTTGTTACTTATATACCCACTATAAAATATAGGGAAGTCATTTTTTATATGGACCCCCATTATAGTGTAAAATACATGACCAATGACTCAATGAGGAAGATAGGGTTTCCTTATCAAGTTGACTACAATAGGGAAGCTGGTACTGCACTAAATGTAGGATCTAGAGGAGAAAGTCATTATTACCTTCTTCAACCACCACCAAAACTAGAATTTATAGAAAATTCTATGAAATACATTGGATATGGACATAGTTAGATACAAATAATGGAGTTCTATGACTACAATTTACCTACTATAATTCATGGTAAGATCTATTTCTTCTCTATATTGGTACCAATATATATAAATACTAGTGTGATTAATTCATTCATTGACCAATCCCTTGATTTAGATGTGGAGATATTTGTAGTGAAATATGACCAACCTAGGTGTAAAGAGTCTCCCACTAGAAGTAATCACACACTCACCCATATCCACTAACGGTGGAAGAAAGTTCTTAAGGGTCAATGGTAATCATTGGACTATATGGTGGTATGTATAAAGCCTTAAAAATAATCCTTGGTAAGACTATCTATACAAAGTTAATACTAAAATGGACTACTATAATTTATTATTATTATTTTTTGATATAATGGGACAATTTTTTCTTTTCTCTGGGATTTGGTCTTTTAATTTAGATAAAAAGATCATGTTAAAGGGATATTATAGTTGATCACTCATCATTTGGAATGTTAATCTCTATGTGTGGTGGATGTTTTAGATGACCAACATCTTATATTCATTGCAGATCATATAAATTCTTTTCCCAAATATGTTATTGGACATCAACCTAATTAACATATATAATTATATAATTATATTTATCTATATACCACTCCAATTTCTTCTATATAATATTATCTGTTCTTCGCTAAGCTGAGGGAGTTGAAGGTGTTGGTAGATGGCCTCATGGGTAACAGTTTCTTTAGAAATTTTTCTACCTTTTAGTTATCCCTAATGTTTTATTATAATGATAGTAGAAGATATATTCATGGTTTATATTGACTATCATCTCTTTAATTAAGTGATTTTTATTAAAAATATCACATGTCAAGGAATAATGATTACTTCAACTAGTCAAATAGAGTGACTTTTATCATGAAGATAAATCATAGGTAAAATTTTAAAAACATTGTAATCATGAGAAGGATATTACTATGATGACATTATGAGGTAGATATGACAATTATTAGTTTTTGGTGACACACATTTGTGTGATGACTGTCCCAACTAAGCCACATGATTTAAATATTATAGCATTTCTTGGTGCATAGAGTAGTGGTATTGATTGAAAAAAATATCTTATATAAATTGTTATATAATTATAACATGGGGTGTATAAGGACTATTAAATACATTTTAGGCCAAAAAAATTATGGTTGTATCTTAAAGTGTTTGTTTTGGATGTAGGATGTCCAGTTTTCAGGGAATGTAATATCAGAGGGTGGAGTAGCTATAGACTATGTGAATATCAAGGTGGTTCATTAACGATATATAATGAAGAGTTTGTTTTAGGTGCTGGAATTCACTATCTTAGTGGGATACTATTAAATATTGTTAGAGAACTTCTACATGATTATGACTCCCCTAACCACACTTACCTATATATGAAAAAATTTATTAGGTTTGAGTGCCTCCAAAGATATCCTAAGGAATTCGCGAAAGAGGGTGATAGGTGACCTTTTTCTAAGGTTTCATGAGGGTGAAGTATAGTATATAGTGTTTAATTTTTCCATAAGTGTTAGACTCGGTTGAGTAATGATGCAATGGAAGAAGATGGGTTTTAATGGGTCTAGTTAGTCGAGACCTCATGAGAAGAAAGTGTAACAAGTGATTTAGGGCTAGTAGTAGTGTTGTTTTCATTGATCTATTTGATATATGACCATCTTAAAAAGTGGTTTATAGTATATAATGATCATTGGAGTCTTAGTTAAAAAATTACATTGGGATATCACAATATTGTAAATATGTGATTTTTTTCGGTCCTCCATGACTATGATTTCATTTTTTTTATACTCCTTGAAAGGAAAATGTTATGGATGATAAATTTTCTCGGAAATTCCAATCTCAATTGACGGAGGATTCATATGAATAATTTATAGTTATGTGTTTTTCCTTAGTATACATGGGAGATGTGGCCTATCTTTGATCGATGGAATTTTCCTCTCCTCTTCATTTCTACATGAGTGAGGCTCTTTTGGTAGATAATAAATATGAGGTCTTTCAAGACTGGATATATGCATGTGATGAGTTGGATAGGGATTCCACATGTGGGTAGAAGAGTATTTTTATTCAAGGAAAGATAGTGGTACTAGTCATACTGTGAGAGGAGGTGTTGATGTAAATTCACACATACCCTAGAGAAGTAAATACATGAGTGATGATGATGTATCATGAACATATATATGAGTTTTTTTGTATAAAATGGATAATTTATATATATCTCACATGGTGAATCATCTATTATCCAGTAAATTCTATGAACTATGTTCCAAGGTGGTCGGATCATCTCCTTATGGATCTAAAGTCGATGTGGGATGGTATATCCCTAGACTCTATGATATGACTTCTAACATGGCTAAATTGGCATAATGTAAATTGGGTAATCATTAGATGACTGAAGAAGATGGGACACACCCATTCTGTTCAAGAGTAAGGTTCGATATAAATATTGTAAATCTTAAACATAGATGAGATAATCCATTATCATAGGGTACATTCAATAATAATTTTAAATTGATATTCATGGCTCATCTCATAGTTGTGGAGGATATTGTTAGAGGGAATAAATAAATAGTATTATTTGAGTACAGTGATCCACCCTTAAGAAGATTGGAAGACAGAGAGTATCATTCATGTTTTTGAGGATGTTTTGAGGTATTATGTGACGGAATTCGGAAGAACCTAATAGGATCACTTGACCCCGGTAAATATCATGTTAATGAAAAATAACCACATAACCACCCACATAACACCGTTATAGGAATTGTTAATGATAAAATTAATGTCACCACTATGAAAGGTAGATATTGGTAGGGTTTTGATATTTTTTACCAAATAGATTTATCTAAAATGTTAGAATGAGTAGAAAATATCAACAACATGTCGTAGATGATGTGGTATATGCACAATCCATTTCATTTTATCAACATTTTTGAGACGGAAATGAAGGAAAATTAAGACATTATGGAGTTCCAATGGTTATCATGTATAGGTAGGAGAGGACCCTATGAGGTTAAGAAATACCAATAGTGTGTGTTAAAACTATTTTTGATTCTTCAATAGAGATTATGGAAGCATAATTGTTATGTGTGAGAAAAATAAAGATAACATTTTTATTTGATTCTGATTTTTTATGGAAAAATAATTAATGGTTTGATGGATGTAGTGACTCAATTTTTTAGCCTTCAAACTAATTTTAATAATATTTTAGAGGTTTTTTAATCCATTTTTTATTTTTTGGTATCATACAGGCTTAATTAAAATTTATTATTTTTAGTCAGTTTGATTATTTTTGAAATTTTCTAATATATCCTAAATTATGTATTAGATGATAATTCTGAAAAATCTATTTATATCAAAATTAATATCTTACAATATAGTTAGTATATTTTTTTCTTTTATAATTTCCATGATGATCATCATGTTAGATATTTTAATTAAACATTTCAAACCCTAGGAATTAAAATTTTTAATAATTTTCATTCTATAATCTATGGATACACATATACAATACTTTTTTTAGATATAAATAGAGAGAGTTTATTAATTAGGGGATCCTTTTGTTGATTTTGTTCTACTAGGAATTGAAAATATAAACTCGATGCGGAGCTATACCTTTGAGTGTAAGGAACCCCCATTATTTTAACCCCACTTCAGTTTACCCACCATTTATTTTATTGAGTATCAATGAAGGTTCATGAATAAAACTCTAAATTAATAAATGCTAGAACACTAATACCTAGTAGTAAATATCACCTTCTACTTCTCCACCATTTTTTCATTCATGAAAATTATATCCTTGATGTAATTGGGGCACACAGTAGAGGATTATGTGTAGGTAATTTGAAAATTTGAAGACTATACTTGTCTCTTCGATGATCCGAGCCACAGTACAGTCCTAGTATCTCTTGTAAATTAAATAGTTAAAAAAACATAAACTGAAAACATACATTTTCGATATGAACTTGTTCTCAACATATTCTTGTAGATAGTGATCATTTCTTGAAGTGTCCAAAGAACAATCCCTCTAAATCATCCACACATAATTCAAAAATATATAAGAGCATTGATCAAAAGTTTCCGGGTACTAGTGTGGAGATCTGAAGATGCCTTCGATGTCCCGATGATCACTATGTTGAGATACCTTCAATGCAAGAAGATAAACTTGATCCATTATCATGGATGAAGAGATTCTCACTATAGAATTTGGGACATGAGAGAGAGGCTTGAAGTAACTCTTCCTGAATAATTACTAGTATGATACTCTCTCATTTTTTAAATCATTCATTCTCAAATACCTAGATTGGGTTCCCCAACCCCCATTTATTAAAACTATTTTAAATAAACAATTAGGATGAAAATACTACATCATAAATATTATTTATTTTCTTACATACCAATAATTTATATTAAATATATTACATTATAAAACTACATCATTTAACTCGAATTCTAATTCCCATTGATTTTAAATGAACCAGAAATATTAATATAATTATCATTAAATTAATCTTATTCAGCCTGTTATCCAAAATTTGAAGATAATTTAATAAATAAATTTATCCCAATAATTATTAAATTGAATAATAACTTATTTATTTATTTATCGGTGATCGACAACTTGGACAATAGTCAAACCTCATGGTGGGGATCACCTTATTTGTTATACTTATTCCACTAAATGAGGATGATTCTAGAATGCACTATTATGACTGACCCTGTGGGACCTTATATCGATAACAATGAATCGTGATCAAAGACCAATAGTATAGCCTATAAACCCATCATGTCTCCTATGGTTTTAAGGATTTTCATGTTCATGAAAAAAACCTATGACACTTTTTAATATAATGTCTTTGTATGTAGATATATCATAAATCATGATGCATACTTGTGTCATAGCCCATCAATTATTATTTCGTGGTCTTACATAATAGATTTACCCTCAACTACATTGGATGAACAGTAAATAATGAATGTCATCCTGATTAAAAAGGCATGAGATATATTACTTCTTCATCCCATACGTGACAAATCATATCTTGAATATTCAACCAATGATATACCACCATTGACGCTCCCAGTAGGAGCTACCTCACCAAGATTTTGTCGTCATGGTTTCTACCTTACATTAATGTACATGATCAAATGGGATATATTGATATTGTTCTCAAGTCAAGAGACCAGTACACATGTCTGTAGTTAAGAATAACTAATAAAACCCAAAACATAGGGTGTTCCTATTAGAATATTTTCTCTCATGATCTAACTACTATAAATCACCCAGTGCAACCTTCATGAGAAGAAGTCCCAATTCTTATGATCTCCTAACACATGATAGTCAATCATAAATGGTTTCCATTCAACATGGTGTATCAATATCATATTAAATATATTAATGGTTATTGTCATATTAACGTTAGGTCCTCATTATTGTCTAGGATCTGCTAAAAGTTTTTATTTAATAATTAATCTGTGAACATAAACATTAAATGTTGGGCGGAGAAATTTCTACACTATAATGATAATTATACATCATGTATATATTACTATACAGATGATATGGTAATCAAAATTATTGTTCATGTTGGGTCTTGGGAAACAAAGATTAAAACACTCCTAATTACACTAGATCTAACATGCTAACAAACATTGTTAGCTCTCACATGATACAGAATGTGTTTCTATTGTGTTGTGACATTTGTTGCTAGGTCGAGCATATTTTTTCTGTGAGGATATTATTCTATGTGAACCCTCATCTTCATGTGTAAAAATTCTCAACAGATGTTATCCTGAAGTATATCCCTTTTTCTACTATCAATAACTAAAATATGTGCTAGTACCTGTAACAACATTTTCATTATGATAAAACGTTACATGGTAGTTGTGGTTCCTAAAATTGAAACAAATCATTTCATTTAATAACTAATTATTAACTCCTTCATAAGCTACAATATACACTTTATTTTTATGTATATCTACATTAAGTTTTTATGACTTTATGTATCTAAAAACCTTATCCTAAATCTGATACTAGATCAAAATTTTCATTGGGAAGATTAATTTGTGTCCCCCCAAAACTGGTATCCCTTCCTCTCCACATACCAGTTACATATCTGTTTTACTTTCTAAAAAATCACTTAGTTCTGGATACTTCACTTACAGGGGACCTGAACATAACTAATATTTTACTACATAATTTTATACCATATAAATATTAATTCATGTATATATCATGAGAGGATTAATTTATCCATTGATGAAGCATATGGAATGCAATGGAAAAATTTAATATCCTCTTATACCCACGAATGACTTCTTCGAGGGATTTATGTGATGTGACATTGGTAAAAATTCCCTCTTTAATTTTTTATCATGTATGTTTTATACATTTTCCCTATATGTATGATTGAATTGGTTCAAGAAAACTTAGATATATCTTATTAGATCACATTCCATAGAATATATGTTTCAATATTAAGTCAATTGATGGGTTATTTTTTTATTCTGATCTTAACTATCTATAAATCCAATAACAGTTTCCCATATGTTACCGACCATATTTTATTTGGACAAAAATTTTGGTCCCACTATACTCATATAGACACATGGCATTGACTAACTTTAAATGAGTATTATACGATCAAGTTTCTTACATTAGTCATAAAATGGATTTTAGTAACATGAAGCCCTTATTGAAATAATATGGTGTCACCATCTCTTTGTGACAATGTCGCACATACACCATCCATAAAAGATTTTCTTGACGTCCAATGTCCAATAAAATGATCATAAAATTAGATATTAAAGGTAAAATTAAAATTGGTTTAGTCATAACAACTTGTTATAACTAATCTATCCTTATTAGTACTATGATTGTATCACCCTTGTATCATCTCACATGAATACCTACCACATTATTCAGTATAATAATACCCTTTTCACATAGATACATGAAATCCATCATTGAATATTAATTATTATTTTCAATTTCTGTTAATTTTTATATACTGAAAATTTATAGGAATTATTATTCTAAATGAATAATTTATCTTTGACCGGATTGAATAAAAAACCATTACTATGGTTTTAACCTTATTATGTAGTTTGGCTCTCTAGATGATTCCTCTTCCACATACACTTGTGGAATTTGTTCCTATAAAAATTATTTTTTAATATATAATAATTGAGTAAATCCAAGTGAAAATTTCTCCCACTATCTCTAATAGATAAGTTCACTCAAAAAAAGAAATGTAGTATAAAAGTTGACTATATCATTTCATCATATGGATTTATGTAACATCCTATGAAACATTTAGGATAATCACATTATATGAGCATTGTGTATTTCTTGATTCATGTATGTTTATATCCCAACAAACTCTTCACATCAAATAACATGTCCTTATGTCATAATAGATTACCATCATACTATAACTCATATGTTATCTATTTTTTATTATAGTTGTCTTATGATTACAGGATATCACATTTATTTTCAATGAATGTCTTCAAATAAAATGGAAGGTTCAACATGATGCAATATTGATACTACTTACATCATGACTCTAATGTATAAAATGTGAATTTAAGAATGTCCCCATGCTACAATTATTTGATCAATGATAACCTATAATACTCGTCACTGATCATCATTATAAACATCATATCACTAATGTTGATAAGGTAGTGTATATTTATTTATTAATCCATGATACATTAAAATAATTGATGAATAATTGGTCAATATATTCTTTGGAATTCCAGACCGAAGAATCTTATAACTTATGAAAATTCATATAATTCACTATCAAATTGCATAATTACTTAAATGAATGTAATGAAATACATTTACCACTATCTTACCATTGGAATAGTTCACACACTCTCGCTAAACTAATTCAGAAATCATTGTGGCTTAAATTTATTCCTACAGATTTACTTTTCTTAATAAAATCAATATACAATATAATACCTATGGTTATTAGCTCGAATAATTTGAAATACCAAACTTGGTATATCATTAACATAAAATTTTAGTTATACTTGAAAAATAATTATCTCACCACAATTGGGTAAATAAATCTTACAATTTATACTCATCTTGTATTACCTTAAATTCGAGTATCACTAAACTATAAATTGAGAATTAGAAACCAAAAACAAAAATCATTCCCAAACGTAGAACAATGTCTCTATATGTAAAATACACACAATAGATAATGGTTTTATTTATACACAATAATAGATTTACTTAAATCATTAACATGGAATTTAGATGTTAGGATTTTCTCACTAATCACTTAGGAAACTCCCTTTATTAGCCACATAGAGAAAAAACCTAACTTCTAATAATGTCTCTATACCTACTTGGATAATATATTTAAAAAAAATATGTGATCAAAGCATTTTATTTATTACCCATGAATTATGTTAGGAATAAAACTTATAAATTGTGAATATAGGTTGATGATGAAGTGATTACTTTCTTTTTCAATTCATTTTATCACATTTAAAATTTGATAATTTTTTTAATGATATGAGATAAAAATAAAATCTGTGTTGTTTCATATCTTTGAAGTAAATTTTTAATGATCCTTTTTCATCATTCTTCCCATTGGACTTTTCACCATGTATTTCAATTTGTTCGTCATAATAATTAACAGATATATTTTTCTTTAATGTTCTTATTTACATGGTGAACCTCACATATATGGTAATTAAGTATATATTAAATCTTTTTCAATTATTAATCATAATTTAATCATGAGAAATATGGTCAAAAATATATTAGAATGGGTTCCATGAATGGTATTGGTCATCCTTTCATATTTACGCAAACTCTTGTAATAATCAGTCATTCATATATATGATTCTCTTTCTCCTCAAAATATTTTCTCAGAATGGACTACATGTGAAATCATCTATGTCATGATTTTATAACAACATCTAAAATAAATAGTTGATTATAAAATTATGACATAACCATAAAATGCTTCACTCATGAGTATCTAGTAATATTTTTGTCACCCTAAATTCTTGACATGTATTAGAAGGCTTTGTTAGACCAGCACCTAGAAATTATGATATAGTAGTATTGTGTTCATGCTCATATACTACATGGATATGTTTGTTCTAGTTTGTACATTAACTTTTTAAAATATTAGTCACAAATTATTTTTGATATTACAAGTCAATTTATACAAAAATATAATCTTACATAATTAAATTTTACATTGATTTTGAACATAGACATTATTTATTTATTAATTAAATCCATAAATGTATCCCACTATTTTATTGATTTCTAGTAACCCTTTTTACTAGAATCAGAATACTCTATCACTTGAGTATTCTAGTGTCATTTTATCTTCACCCACCCCCCCCCCCTCATTATATGCATGTTATTGAAATATCACCACTATGAGAGTCTGTGGTATGATTTAGACTGACAAACCACATTAATGCATGACTCCATGATCTTTTGAGTGAAGTCCCATCTTATTATAATCATAACCATGATCCATTCAGTGATTTTTCACTAATGTGATTTCAAATTATCTATGGTTATTCCATAATATCGAATTTATTTAAGTTAACCCATTGTTCTAATAAGAACTCCCCATTAATAAGAGGCACCCGCAGCTATGGATACCAGATCATCTTGAACATATGGTTGTGTTAAAACTAAAATGAATAAAGGCATTTGTAGCTTAATATTTCATTGAGGTTTTAATATTTTTCTCAATAAATGTAAAAAAGTTCTATTAAATTTGTTCATACTGGGTTTTCACGCTCATAATTTAGTATTATTATAAAATCCCTCATATTTTCTTTATGCATTATACTATTTATTATTTTATGTATTTATCACTTTTATAAATTTATTTAAATAATAAATAGATTCATAAAGTAAATTAACTACCTGACCGGTCATGAGAATCTAAAACTGTTTGATCTATTTAAACTCAATGGATAAACAATGACTTAGGGGTATCTTACCCGAGTCTGACCTTGACTCTTGATGAAGCCCTCCCTCATCTAGTGTGTCAACCTATCATTGGGATTTAACCTCATCTTGATGGGGTCCATAGCTCATCTGGAGTACCACATCATCTTGGTGGGGTAGACATATTACCTTATCTCCCTCAATGTACAAGTGTACTCGCACGCTATGAGGGGAACTCAATAATGAAATGTACATAGAAACAATGAAAGACATGAATGTCCTTAAACATATTTACCAATAATTAGATGATGTACAGACCTTCAATAAAAATAATTAATTATTTTCAACAATGATGAATATTTATATAATAAATTGAACATATTATATAAATACACAAATAGTTCAGTGGTCAAGAACATTCAAGAAAAAAATATATGCATGATAAAAAATTCAATTACAATTATTAATGTGTGAGGGATATTAAATAAATTTAATAAATTTAAAAAATATAAAATTTTACTTAATACTCAATTGTTATAATAATTAATTTAATATTAATACCAAAAACTTAAATAATTAATTAAAAAAATTTAATACATAAATTGAATTGATCTTTCCCAATATATTAAAATTATTATTTTTAAACCAATGATTAATATTTAAATTTCTTTATTTTAATTTAAAAAATAAATTGATGATTTAAATTAATTTAATTAACCTAGGGGAAAAAATTTGTTATAGGACAAAAGATGGTCATGCCAAACCTCCAAAAAACCCATTTTAGGATATGTAATGTCCTCTATGTGCTCTTCTCAGCCAGGATGGTCCACCCAGGCCCATATCAGGTCAGGCCCCATGCTCGTTTTGGGGAAAACCTAATCTAAAAAAATAGAAAATGGGTTTATCTTATGCCCATGGCATCTATTCATGGTCTGGTGGATTCATCACCACCAAATCTGAGTGGAAGCCTAAGGGAGTCTGAAGGTGGGTGGTTAGGGAATGTTGAAGAGGCACTGTATCGATCCTGTAGCAATGAAGGCAGTGGTAGGAATTATGCCATTCTTGGAAGATCCCTCAGTGGGGGGGGGGTTTCCACCAATGGACAACATGTGATGACTCATCCAGGAAGCTCTGGATGGGATCTCATCCATAGTTTGTTCCTATCTGACTGGGGTTAGAAGTGGTGTCTAAGTTGTCCAGTGAGGAAGAATCAATCATCAGATGGCTCAGGGTGGCTCGATAGTGGCATAGTTTACATGGGAGAGGGATACCATGGGTTTATCATTATAGGATGGATGAGGAAAAATAGCTGTGATAGAGGATTACTAGATGATGATGTGGTGCGTGAAATAACGAGTGTTGATCCGAAATATATTTGGTGGTAGCGTCAGGCGGTCTAATGTGGTTAATGGGTGGCTGTGGATTTGAACACTGCCGAAGTATAGGATGGTGGCACCATGACATTGTTGCCCGGATCCACTGGTAAAGGATTGCTGAGGTGAGTGGAGCTCGATAGGAGGGTAGCTCCGATCACTCTGAGGGGATATTGAGCCGGCCTATTGGGCTACCCTGGGATGATATGATAGGAAGGGGCCCTCTAGTTTTGATTTTTTTTGTAATTAAACCACTCAACTCACTTTTTACAAAATAGAATCCCTCCTTTTTCTAACATTACTCTTCAATCACACCTCTTTCATCGGAATTTTTTAATATTGTGTTGAAAAATACACACACACCACCTAAGGTAAAAACATTTCATAAGATATGAAAATAGATTTTAAAATAAAAAAATTAATATAAAAAATGATAATAATAATTCTTATTATCAAAAATCCAATAAACCGGTGGGATATACACATGTTGGGAGATATTATTGTTTATCACTGGAATCCAGTGGAAACTTGGTTGGATTTTTTGTGATGATAAAAAGTATTCTTTGAATTTAAATACTATCTACCACAAACCCAATCCATTATAAAATTTTTTGATGGCTATAACATCGTCATCTTAAATCAGATCGTTGAATGGTCTAAACCGTTGGGACAAAAATTAAACACTCTATTTAATTTCAATTAAACTAATCTATTTCATGGATTAGAAAATTTATGGGATCCCATTGATACCAAATTAAGGTACCTGGGTGTGCAACATAATCCAATTGATTAGGGTTTTAAAAAAATTTCTACATTGAGACAATGTGAGCTATCGATGTTCGTGATCCAAACCGTGGTACAATTTGAGAATCATGAATTTGTTAAACAGATCATAAAAACCTAAACAAAACATAGAAATTTTCAATGTGAATTCATTCTTGACATCTATTTGTTACTAGAAATTTCTATAGGAAATATTCAATGAATAATCCCTCTATATCATCCACACACACTTAAAAATCCAAAGGAGCAGCGATCATCGAATTCCCGGGGCTAGGGCTATGATCCGACGATGCCTTTGACATCATAATTAACACCACAACGACATAAATTCGATTTGATGAGATGAAATCAATTCAATTTCCTTGATTGAGAGCTTATCTATCTAGAAATAATGAGAGGAGAGAGTGACTCTAATTAACAGTCCATGAATAGTCTTTAGTGAGAGCTTCTCTCCTCCTTTAGATAGTGGATGCTCAAATATCCACATTGTCTTTCCTGACCTCCTTTAACTAAAGAGACACTAAATAAATAATTAATATATAATAAATTGCTTCATAAATAATACTTATTTTACCACATATATAATATATAATAAATATACTATGTTATTAAACTAAATCATTTAAATTAACAAGTAATTCATGCTAATATTAAATACACTTGTAATATTAAAATAAAACTCATTCAATTAATATTATTCCGCATATTTACTAAAATTGTAAATATTTTTAATAAATTAATTAATCCCAATTATTATTTACAAGAAATAAAATGAATTTATTTGTTTATTAGTGATCAATAACATGGACATCCCTTGAACATCGTGGTGGGGAACACCCTATCCAATTTAACTATTTGACTGATTTTGGTAGATTCATGAAAATACTATTTTTTTGACTCTCTAGTGTCTTATCTTGATAGAAGTGAATATAATTCACAGACAAGGAGTGGAGTCTAGAATCCCTTCATGACATCTAAAGAGACAATGATAGTTATAGAAACGACAATCAACCAATGTTCACACAGTTTTTAATATAATCTATTTATATATTCAAATTTAATAATAGAAAACACACACCTGCATCACCATCCTTACTTTCATTACTATTTATTGATCTAAGTGTATGGATTTACCCTCGACTGCCTTGTACAATGACTCAGGAAGGTACTACCATCCCAATCAACAATTCCAGATATATAATACTTCCTCAACCAGGAATTGAAAATTTCTTTCTTAACCATTTAACTAATATCATATCACCAATGATGCAAACAACACAATCTACCTCACCATGATTACATTATATTGGGTTTTCTTTACATCAATGTATAATATCATGTGTAACACATTGATAATGACATCAAGTCCGGAGAACAATACACATGTATGTTAATAGGATCAACCAATTAAACTCAAAATATGTAGTGTTCCAATTAGTAGGTATTTTCTAATGATATCACTATTAGAGATCAAGAAGTGCGAACTTAGTTAGAGTAAGCATCATAGATTATGATCCCATAGACCATTATAGTCAAAAAAAATCTTTTTCCATTCATTTTGATGTATATATACCATAAGACATATATTTATGATTAATGTCATAATATCTTGAGTTTTATATTATAGCCTAGGATCTGCTATAACATTTTGATATGATAATTAATCTATGGAAGTTGCAATTAAATAGTGGAAAAAAATTCCTACACTATAATAGATAGTATACATGATGTATATCTAAATCTATAGATGATATGGTAATCGAAAGTACTATTAATGTTGGGTTTCGGGAACCCACTTTTATGACACTTCTATAGTACCTTTATAAATGATCTCATGATAAGTCATACACACGTTGATCAATAAGATAAAAAATCCACCATTTTTTAGTTAATCCCCGCAATAAAATAGCTTCCATTAGTGTTAAACATTAATCATCATTAAATGTTAAAAAAATATTTGTATACTTCCCCCAACTAATTACAACATTCGAAATTGTAATTAAACTCCACAAACACCAACATGTTCATATACATGAACAATTATAAAATAGGTCTCCATCATTCAAAACATCCTAGGTTAATCCTACAATAAATTATTCTAGGATACCATTACAGATCTTGTATCCGAGTCACAACAGGATTTCCAATAAATGGTATATCAATAGTTAATCAGAATACATCAAAATACTATGGATATAGAAAAGTTTTAACTTCACTACAAAAATTTCACCTTTTATTCCAATCATATTATTTAATCTTCTAAAATTATCCCATCCTAGTTCGATGCGATGAATAATTTCATATAATTTATTTTAATCAATACAACTTCCCTTAATAATTATTTGTAAACAATTAGGATCCTATATTAAATTAATATGGGAATCTTGTGTCCCAAATGTGTTTTATTGACTTATTTTTTATAGACCAATCCAACAAAGGATCCCCATGAAAGAAAGGCATGAATGAAAATTTCATATTAACTACATCCTATATTCCATGGTATAGTGACTAAAACAAATGGTTTATAATTCAATTTATGGTAGGAATTAATATTTTTTCTTGATACAACTAAAAAATCATTAGTAAAACACCGAACATCCAAACATAAAATATGTATCCCAACAATTGTGGGTATGTAACATAACCAAAACAAATAAAAATAATCCAATTAGAAAATAAGAGTAATTAATCATTATTTAGAATAAAAAATGTAGAAAATAAATTAAAATGTAACTACCCCATGCCCACAAAATTGTCTTGTACTATATGCTAATAGGATCCAAAAATTCAGCCATATCAATACTAAACGAATAGAAATGAGATAATTATCAGTGATTATATCATTAGGATTAATTTTATCATATTCTAAAACTATCGTATCAATGTGTATAATGCATAAAAAATCTAATATAAATGTAATAAAAAAAGATAATCCAACCAATCCCAAAGTACACATTCAATCTCATCAAAATAACACTCTCTCAAAACTAATAGTTATAATATAAGTATAATACTATCATGAAAATAATAAAAATAAAATCTACCCTCTAACTACTTCACATTGAATCCACCTATTATGGAATATTATATACTATAATAAATAAAACATCCCATGAGAAAAACAATTATAGAAAAATTTTATCCATATGGGGAGTAAAATATCATTATTATGTAACCTAAGAGGGAAACAAATAACCATACAATAAACCATAGATTTTGGGATTCAATTAGAATCCAATACAATATGAACATTAGATATATAGGTATCTAACTAGAGGAGTGTTCACATAGAAAATTTATAATACAATCTCAAAAATCACTCGAATAAATATTTATATAACATAATACTAAAAAATATCATTATTGTAACATCCCAAGTAAGTAAATAATTATGTATTTTCAAATATATGTCTATTTATGAATTAGATAGTGTTTTAAGAGGTTTAAAATAAGAATAAATCCAATCTTAATCATGGAAAACTCTAATATTTTTTTAAAGATTGTTTTACCGCCTTTTGATGGAAAACAATTTTTAAATAAATATTTTGAAATTATTATAATCTCTATTTTTCAAAATATACTTATTCATTAGGATTGGGATATTGGAATTTAAATTGGATAATTCTTTGGTATTTTTCTAACAATGATCATTTTTTTATGAATAGTGAAAAATACTGCATTTTACTTCAAAAATGCTTTTTCATCTAATTTAATTATATGGTTAGATTGCCCTATTAAATTGTTTTAAAGTTTAATTAGAATATATTTTTTCCATTTAATCCAATGGTGGTCATTAGAATTAATTTCTCATTGAAATTGGACATAAACAATTGTCAAACTTTTGATGGAAATTGTTTCTAAAAAACACTCTATAAGTTATGACAACGGGAATCATTTTTAAGTTAATTACTGTAATTTTTGTGTTTAGAATTTGGTAAAATGGATTCCATATTTGTAATAAGAAGTTCCAAATTATGTAATTCAGACTCTTTTGTATTTGGACATTATGAATAGTAACGACGGTAATTATCTTTAAATATCATGATTAATTAGTAATCGGGTAGTTAAGGGTAATAAAATAATATCATAATAATAAAAATTACCCCAAAATGTGTCCTAATGATACTAGTTGTGTCATGGCCGACCATGATATGCCTTGTACCAAACTTAGGGGCCCCATGGAATCACATTTGGGTTATAGTGACAAGTTATCATTTCATTTTTAAAGAAAGGAGAATATCACAAAAGTATGTGACACCCAAATAAAACAATTTAAATTTTGTCTAAATAAATTATCTCTTAGAATATAAATATTAATTGGAAAGCTAAAAATATTTCCTACATAATAGTATTTTTTTATAATTTTTAGACATTAAATAAATTAAATTTTTTATGACACCATGATGATGCAGCGATTACCTCATTAATAAACGATTTAAATAAAATGAAAAGATAATGTAAAATATAAACCTTAAACTTGTCAAAAACCTATTGTATGAGTATATTTAGAACCCTTATCACCTTATCCTCGAAATATATCAATGTGGTACCTTTAAAATCTGAAACTCCTTTTAATATAAAATAACATTTCTTGACTTTCAAGAGTGCCCCTCCTCCCTCTTATAAAAGGCCCCCACCTCTACCTCCTTACCCACACCTGTAAAGCCATTGGCTCGTCCAATATCTGCTCATTTTATCACTCCACATCCCTCTATTTATCCTATAATCCTTACATTAGGCACAAAGCTCTTCAAGAAACCCTTTTGGTTCAAACCAAGAGGAGTTACCCGATTTATAGGTAATGTCTTCACTTGTGTTCTTTTGTTTTATTTTGCTTCTCCAACCCCCTAAACTCTTTTTATTACATTCTTTTGTAACAAAACCAGTATCTTAAATATACTAGGATTTTTTTGTGATGTATTTGAGCTACACTTACACACACCTTCATTTAATTGTTAAAGAACATACTGTTTCTGTGGATGGTGAATTTCTGCCTCACGAAACGATGATTGTTCAATCTTCTTTTAATACCTTTCATGGTAGCCATTAAGATGTAACTATATCTATATATGATATATATTATGTTTATGTTTTCCTTATTCTGCTGTATTTTCCATTTATGGCATACCTTTATGGTTTCCATTATGGGTAAACACGATATCTTCAATTTAGGAAGTGCGGACTACCACCCCCACAAAGTGATTTAATTCATTAATGCCATATGTGGGATGTATAATGGATGGAGTTAATGATTTTATATATCACATTTTATTGTAACTGTAATATACCTTTATATCATTATGATTTCATTCCATTAAATATGAAATAGAAATGAAAGTAGTGTTCATGCGTACGTACGGCTTACCATCTCCATGAACGGTGCATTTCATTTCTTATCTCTAAATGTTATGTAATATTATAAATGCATGTATATACTGGATATATAGGCTATATATAATATCTAAATCATGAATATAATTATGGATATAATGGATATTTTACCACATGAACAACTTGTAATTATAAGGAGTTTATTTTTGACTCAAGTACCAATGATTGACAAAACAACCGTTATTAACATAAATAATTAAATAGTGTTCATAACATGGAAATAAGTGATATAAAAAAATTATGAACTTGAAAAAGGTTCTTAAGTAAGTATAAATTAACCCATGTTTATTATTCAAAAGATTAAAGAACGATCGAGTCAAGTCGGGCATGAGGTAAGGGACTTCGTCTCAATCTCCTTTCATTGAGGCATATTTTGTTTTATATGAAACCTTCTTTTATATGGTATATAAAATCATTTTAATTTTATGTTTATTCAAAAGGAATCTTTTTTATATGAAGTGTTTTACTAAAGGAAGTAATGGAATGTTTTTACGTACGTATGCGGCGACAACGACTTCTCCACCGTTGTGATCATTATTTGAGTTACGGCTTCCTCTACAAGCCATAACTTCATTTTAAATGAAAAATAAATACCATGTTTTACTTTTCTTTTATTTTGGTATTAAAAATGGTTTTCATAATGTTTTTATTATATCAATCTGTTGTATTGATATCTAGAAATTGAAATGTGGAAATTTTATGTTTCATTTATGGATGTTTTATGTGATATGATTATGTTATGGTTCTTGGGGATTGTGTATGAAGGAGGGTGGTTCCATGATAAACTAAGGGCAGGTGAGCCCGTTATTGCTCTCCAATGCATTGGGTAACACAAAGGGGTTAAATTCAAAGGTTTCTTCAAAGAGATTTAGGGAATATATTGTGATGGGTATTCCAAACGTAACCATGAGGGTTACTCCCTACGTAAGATTGTTATGAATGCCTCAAGTTACCTTTATGTCTTATGATATCTATGATTTATTCATGATTTTATGAGGTATGTTAAAGTGATTATGTTTTATGATTAAATTATGATTTCATTAATTCTTATGTATACATGGACTAATGTTTTCATTTTGTACTTTTATATCCCTTACTGGGCTTTTTATGCTCATCCCAAGTTTTTGAAATGTTTTCCATAGGTCAAGGGAAAATTACATGATATGATGATAGTGTCAAGGAAGTTTCATGAATGAATCCATGTTTTGTTTTAAATATGTTTCCGTTGATGGGAAAAGTGAATATTGTCTTTAATGTAACCACCTTATTTAAATGTGGAATGTAATGCATGATTTAGGATCTAATTATCTAAAACTCTAAAACTCAAAAGATCCTCAATGTGTAATCTTGTAATAACTCAAGATTAAGTAATGTTTAAGGTTGGGGACTTATAGTTGGTATCAAAGGTCGGTTTAGATAAGTTTAGGAGTTAGAATTCTATTAAATGATTATCCAAAAATATATTTGTTATGGTCAAATTGAATTGATATAGAATTTGAAGATTACCATGTTGCTTCATCTAATAAATGTTCATTCAGAATGGTTTTACGTAGAGGAAACAAGGAAGCAGTGCTCAGAAGGCATACAGAAGGAAATGACCTTCCGATTCAGCATCTTGAGATGTTCGGAATTGGAACTGAAAAGTTTGTTGAAGTAATGGCACAGTTGACTCAAGCGATATATGGTGGTGGTATCCATGCACGAGATCTGCCAGATCAACCGTAGAAGAACATGTCAGTGGTGGAAAATTTCATGAGACAACATCCCCCGTCATTCAGAGGATCATCTGACCCTGTGATAGCTGAAAGGTGGATTAAATCACTGCAGAAGATTTTCTATGTCATGGAGTGTTCAGACAATCAAAAGGTTAGTCTTACTATTTACCATTTGGAGGGTGAAGCAAATCAGTTGTGGCTGATGGTTAAAAATATCAAGGACAACGATGAGATTGAGGCTCTTTACTTGGATGAATTCAAAGGTATGTTTCTTAAGAAGTATTTTCCTAAGGCTGTTTGACGTAGGATAGAAAAAAAAATTCTTTGAATTGAGGAAAGAGGACGGTTCAGTGGCTGCTTATGAAGAAAGGTTCACTCGATTGGAAAGGGATGCTCCAAATTTTATGTGAGACCTTGAAAGTAAAATCAATTGTTTTTACTAAGGATTAAAGCCAAAATATCGAAGGGCATTAACTTCTCGCGAGTTCAAGAGTTATGAAAATCTTGTTCGATGTGCTGAGAAGGTGGAAATGGAGTTTGCCGATGATCAAGTGTTCTATAACAACCTACAGAAGAAGAGACCGAGGTGGCAGGAGAAAGGGAAGAATTCTTCAAAAAGGTCTGATGGTAAGAAAACTAAGTTTACAGTTTGTGATATATGTGGTAAAAGGCATGCTGGGGAATGTCTTCTGAATTATATAAAGTGCTACCAATGTGGTAAGATGGGACATAAGGCTCGTGATTACACTGAAAACGATCAAGGTGATGGTACGACCAAATTTGATTTACAGTTATTTAAATGTTTCAAGTGCAATGAGATGGGTCATTATACAAACAAGTGTCTGACACAGAGCTCGAGTGATGGGAAGCAGTCAGACTACAAGCAAAAAGGAGTGGTGAAATCCTTTTCAACTACTTCAGCAGATGTTGGGCCATCAAATGAAGTGGTATCAGGTACATTATTTGTTTTCTCATATTATGCTAATGTGTTGTTTGATTCAGGATCTACACATTCATTCATCTCTGAAAACATTTCTAGTAAATTGAGAATTCCATCTCAATAAATATCTCATTAACTTGTCGTAAAAACACCTAGGGGAAATGTTGAGGCAAAAAGAATTTATAAGAATCTTCCTATCTTTATCTGTGGAAAGAACCTACTTGAAAACCTTATTGTTTTAGATCTAGTAGAGATTGATGTTATCCTGGGTATGGATTGTCTCTATGTTTACCATGCTAAGATTGATTTTAGAGCTATAGAAGTTTCTTTTCAAAAAGACTTTCAGTTTGTGTACAAGAATGAACACTTACTGTTGATAACATATTAAGAGGCTGAGAAACTTGTAAAAGATGTAAATGAATGTTACCTTGCACATATTGTTGAAAACAAAGGGACCATTCAGATTAATGATATTCCAGTGGTAAATGAGTATCCTGATGTTTTTTCCTGATGAGTTTCCTTGAATAATACCTGATCGGGAATTTGAATTTACAGTTGACTTAGTTCCTGATGCTAAGCCAATTTCAAAACCCCTTTATCGAATGGCTCAAATTAAACTTTTAGAGTTGAAGGAGCAATTGCAAGATTTATTAGAGAAAGGTTTCATTCGACCTAGCACATCACCATGGGGTACTATTTTCTTATTTAATAAAAAGAAAGATGGTTCAATGAAACTTTTCATTGATTATTGAGCCTTGAATAACATCATTGTTAAGAACAAATATCCTTTCCCTCATATCGATGATTTGTTTGATCAACTCCAGGGAGCTCAGTATTTTTCAAAGATTAACCTGAGATCGGGGTACCATCAGTTGAAGGTATAGGAAGTAGATGTTCCGAAGACAGTGTTTCATACCAGATATGGACATTATGAATTTTTAGTAATGCCTTTTGGGTTGACCAATGTACAATCTTTATTCATGGACCTTATGAATAGAATTTTCAGTGAGTTCTTGGATAAGTTTGTGGTTGTTTTCATTGATGATATTTTGGTGTTTTCTAAAAGTAAATAGGAGAATGAAAGTCATATAAGGGTTATTTTGAAAACCTTAAAAGAAAAAAAATTGTATGGGTAATTCAGCAAGTGTGAGTTTTGGTTGCAACAAATTTCATTCCTTGGTCACATTGTTTCTAAAGATGGAATAACTATTGATCCTGCAAAAACAAAGGTTGTTGAAGAATGGCCAGGACACACAAATGTAACTGAGATTCATAGATTTCTTGGTTTGGTAGGCTATTACCAAAGGTTTGCTAGAAATTTTTCCAGGTTATCTAGTTTAATGACTAAGATAACTCAGATGGGAGTTAAGTTTTTCTGGACAAAATAATGTGATGATTGTTTTCATGAATTAAAAAGAAGATTGTTTTATGCTCCAGTTTTGGCGCTACCTTCCAGGAATGGTGGGTTTTTTATATACAGTGATGCTTCATTAAAAGGACTTGGTTGAGTAATAATGCAGAATTATCATGTAATTTCTTATGCTTCACGTTAGTTGAAAACTCATGAGGTAAATTACCATACACATGATTTGGAATTAGCTACTGTTGTTTTCGCTTTAAAAATTTGGAGGCATCATTTGTATGGTGTAATGTGTGAAATATATACTGATCACAAAAGTTTAAAGTATATATTCACTCAGAATGAATTGAACATGAGACAGAGGAGATGGCTCGAATTAATCAAGGATTATGATTGTACAATTCATTACCATCCAGAAAAAGAAAATAAAGTGGCTGATGCTTTGAGTAGAAAAAGTAATGATTGATTAACCATGTTATGTTTGGAATGTGATACATTGGTTAAGGATTTGATAAAATTTGGAAAAGAAGTTGTTGGTGCAGGAAGTTCTTCTATTTTGTTTCAGGTAATAGTGAAATCTTCTCAATTAGACAGAATTAAGCAAGCACAGAAGTAAGACAGTGAGTTGCAGAAAAAGGTAGAGCTGGTTCAGAAGGGTAAGTTTCCAGAATTCAACATTGATAATGATTGTGTTTTGAGATTTGGGAATAGATTGTGTGTGCCGTGTGATTCACAGTTTAAGAGAGCGTTTTTATGTGAAGCTCATAGTTCTCCATTTTTAGTTCATCCAGGCGGTACTAAGATGTATAGAGATCTTCAGTAGTATTTCTGGTGGGATGGAATGAATAGAGATATTGCTGATTTTACTGTGAAGTGTTTGACTTGTCAATAAGTTAAAGAATAGTGGCAGTTACAGAAATGGATGCTCCAGCCTTTACCAGTACCAGAGTGGAAATGGGAGAATATATCCATGGACTTTATTTTGGGATTTCCAAAGACATCTCGAGGTAATAATGCAATCTGGATTATTGTTGATCGCTTGACTAAATCTTCTCATTTCTTTGCTATAAGAGATACATTTTCCCTAGATAAACTTTTTTCCTTTGTATCTTAAAGAGATAGATAGGTTACACGGGGTTCCCCTCTCCATTGTATCTGATCGTGATCCCAGGTTTACTTCTAACTTTTGGAAAGGCCTTTAGAAGTTGTTGGGTACTGAATTAAATTTTAGTACATATTTTCTTCCTCGATTAGATGGGCAGCCAGAACGAACAATTCAGACTTTGGAGGATATGCTACGTTCTTGTTCGATGCATTATCAGGGAAGTTGGGACCAACATCTTTCATTGGTTGAGTTTTCTTATAATAACAGTTTTCATTCCAATATACAGATGACACCATTTGATGCATTATATGGGAAGCACTATCGAACTCCATCTTTTTGGGATGAAGTGGGTGAAAGGAAGTTTATGGGACCATAATTCCTAGAAGGGTTGGTAGAAAAATTTCAGCTGATACAAAAACACATGAGAACAGCTCAGAGCTGGCAGAAAAGTTATGCGGAAAACAAGAGGAAGGATCTCTTTTTTGAGGTAGGTGATCATGTCTTCCTCAATGTTTATCCATGGAAATGTGTGATGCGATTTGCTAAGAATGGAAAGTTGAGTCCAAGGTTCATTGGACCATATGAAATTCTGGAGAGAGTTGGATCATTTTCATACCGAGTGCTTTTACCTCTGAGTTTATCTCAGGTACACAATGTTTATCATGTTTCAATGTTAAGGAAGTACATGCCAGATCCATCTCATGTTTTGAGTCTAGAGGTAGTTCAGTTGGAAGAGAACCTATCTTTTGAGGAACAACCTATCCATATTCTTGGCCACATGGAACAAGTGCTATGGAATAAGATGATTAATCATGTAAAGGTTTTGTGAAAAAACTACATGCTTTAAGAGGCAACATGGGAATCTGAAAATGCAATGGGGGATAAATACCCCCCACTTATTCGATATGTAAATAAACTGCGCGGAAAAAATTTTCTAAAGGGGGGAAGGATGTAACATCCCATGTAATTAATGAATTATTTATTTTCATATCTATGTCTATTTATGCATTAGATAGTGTTTTAAGAGGTTTAAAATGATAATAAATCCAATTTTAAGCATAGAATACTCTAATATTTTTTTAAAGATTGTTTTACCGCCTTTTGATGGGAATCTGTTTTTAAATCTATATTTTGAAAATTTTATAAGCTCTATTTTTTAATATAAACTTATTCTTTATTATTGGGACATTGTAATTTACATTGGATATTTTTTTTGTATTTTTCTGACAATGCTCATTTTCTATGAATAGTGAAAAATACTGCATTTTACTTCAAAACTGCATTTTCATCTAATTTAATTATATGGTTAGATTGTCCTTTTAATTCCTCTTAAAGTTTAATTAGAATATATTTCTACCATTTAATCCAATTTTTGTCAATATAATTAATTTCATTTTGAAATTGGACATAAACAATTGTCAAACTTTTGATAGAAATTGTATCTAAAAACCCGCTATTTGTTTTGACAACAGGAATCATTTCTAAATTAATTACAGTAATTTTTGTTTTTGGAATTTGGTATAATGGACTCCATATTTGGAATCATAATTTCCAAATTATGTAATTTAGACTCTTTTGTTTTTGGACATTATGAATAGTAACGACGATAATTATCTTTAAGTATCGTGATTAATTAGTAATCAGGTAGTTAAGGGTAATAAAATAATATCATAATAATTAAACATGACCCCAAAATGTGTCATAATGCTACGTTTTGTGTCATGGCCGACCATGGGATGCCTTGTGCCAAACATAGGGACCCCATTGAATCACTTTTGGGTGATAGTGACACTTTATCATTTTTTTAAAGAAAGGAGAATATCACAAAAGTATGTAACACCCATGTAAAACAATTTTAATTTTGTCTAAATAAATTATGTCTAGGAATATAAATATTCATTGGGAATCTAAAATTATTTCCTACATCATTGTATTTTTTTTATAATTTTTAGACATTAAATAAATTAAATTTTTTATGACACCATGATGATGCAGTGATTACCTCATTAATAAAGGATTTAAATAAAATGAAAAGATAATGTAAAATCTAAACCATACACTTGTCAAAAACCTATGGGATGAGTATATTTTGAACCCTTATCTCCTTATCCTCGAAATATATCAATGTGGGACCTTTAATATCCGAAACTCATTTTAATATAAAGTAACATTTCTTCACTTTCCCAGAGTGCCTCTCCTCCCTCTTATAAAAGACCCCCACCTCTACCTCCTTACCCACACCTCTCAAGACATTGGCTCGGCCAAGATCTACACATTTTATCTCTCCACATTCCTCTCTTAATCCTATAAGCCTTACCTTTTGATGAAATCTATTCAAAAAACCCTTTTGGTTCAAACCAAGAAGAGTTACCCGATTTAATGGTAATGTCTTCACTTGTGTTCTTTCGTTTTATTTTTCTGCTCCAACCCCCTAAAATCTTTTTATTAATTTATTTTGTGAGAAAACCAGTATCTTCAATATACTATGATTTTTTTATGTTATGTATTAGATCTAAACTTACACCCACCTTCATCAAATTGTTAATGAACATACTGTTTCTGTGGATGGAGAATTTCTGCCTCACGAAACGATGATTGTTCAATCGTCTTTTAAAACCTTTCATGGTGGACATTAAGATGTAACTATATCTATATATGATATATATTATGTTTATGTTTTCCTTATGCTTCTGTATTTTTCATTTATGGCATACCTTTATGGTTTCCATTATTGGTAAACGTGATATCTTCATTTTAGAAAGTGCGGACTACCGCCCCCTCAAAGTGATTTGATTCGTTAATGCCATATCTGGGAAGTATAAATGATGGAGTTAATGATTTTTTATACGATATTATACTATAATTATAATATAACTTTATATCATTATGATTTCATTCAATTAAATATGAAATAGAAATGAAAGTAGCGTTCATGCGTACGTACAGCTTACCGTCTCCATGAACGGTGCATTTCATTTCATGCCTCTAAATGTTATGTAATATTATAAATGAATGTATATACTGGATATATAGGATATATATGAAATCTACATCATGTATATAATTCTGGATATAATGTATATTTTACCACATGAACAACTTTTAATTATAAGGAGTTTATTTTTGACTCAAGTACCAATGATCGACAAAACGACTGTTATTAACATAAATAATTACATAGTGTTCATAACATGGTAATAAGTGATATAAAAGGAATAATTTACATGAAAAAGGTTCTTATGCAAGTAGAAATTAAATCAAGTATATTATTCAAGAGATTAAAGAATGATCGAGTCAAGTCGGACACGAGGTAAGGGACTTCGTCTCAATCTCCTTTCCTTGAGGCATATCTTGTTTTATACACAACCTTATTTTATATGGTGTATAAACCCCTTTGAATATTATGTTTATTCAAAAGGAATATTTTTTATACGAATTGTTTTACAAAAAGACAAAACGGAATGTTTGGACGTACGTATGTGGCGACAATGACTTCTCCACCGCTGTGACCATTATTTGAGTTTCAGCTTCCTCTACAAGCCATAACTTCTTTTTAAATGAAAAATAAATACCATGTTTTACGTTTCTTTTATTTTGGTATTGAAAATGGTTTTTATAATGTTTCTATTATATCAATGTTCTATATTGATATCTTGTAATTGAAATGTGGAAATTTTATCTTTCCTTTATGCATGTTTTATGTGATACGATTATGTTATGGTTATTGGGAATTGTTTATGAAGATGGGTGGTTCCGTGATAAACTAAGGGCGGGTGAGCCCGATATAGCTCTCCAATGCATTAGGTAACTTGAAGGGGTTAAAATCTAAGGTTTCTACGAAAAGATTTAGGGAATATACTGTGATGGGTATTCCAAACGTAACCATGAGGGTTACTCCTTACATAAGAATGTGACGAATGCCTCAAGTCACCTTTATGTCTTATGATTTCTATGATTTATTCATGATTTGATGAGGTATGTTAAAGTTATTATGTTTTATGATTAAAGTATGATTTCATTAATTCTTATGTATACATGGACTAATGTTTTCATTTCGTACTTTTATATCCCTTACTGAGCTTTTTATGCTCATCCCAAGTTTTTGAAATGTTTTCCACAAGTCAAAGGAAAAGTACATTATGTGATGATAGTGTCAAGGAAGTGTAATGAAAGAATCCATTTTTTGTTTTAAATATGATTCCTTTGATGGGAAAAGTGAATATTGTCTTTAATATAACCACCTTGTTTAAATGTGGAATGTAATGCATGATTTATGATCTAATTCCCTAAAACTCTAAACCTGAAAAGACCCTCAATGTGTAATCTTGTAATAACTCAAGATTAAGTAAGGTTTAAGGATGGGGCCCTATAATTACCTAAGTTACATATCTTTTAAACACAACTATAATAACCCCATTCAATCAACACTATACATTCATTTCAATCCAAAAATATATCCTTGTCGAAATATCACTTTAAATGGGTCTCCAAAATTTCACTATAAGGATTCTATATCCCAGACATTTGAATAATATAATAAAAACATTATTTTATACATATGATTTTATCTTAATTCAGTTGTTACCTTCTGTGAATATCACAACTACAACATTCCCTTATTTTATAAATTCCCATCATCTAATATTGCTTCATCCAATTATTTTATTTGGAATTTCACATTTTATTACCTCTTAAATTTTTTTCACAAATTCCATATTATTATATCTACTAGTTTTTGAAAAAAATCCATTCACATATCCTATAATTTAACATCTACATAAATTCTCAATTTCCATCTCCACATATTTTATATAAAATACCACATTAGTTACAACTTTAATTTTATTAAATCAATTTTAGTACAATATCTATTATGGACCATTTCATCAACATCATCCTAAAATAAAAATTGATCAAATAATAATAATAATTATAATATATCAAACAACACAAAATAATCAATTAAACCACATAATATGCATACTATAATATAAAAATAAAAACATACATGAAAAGGAAAAACATTCATACTTTTATGGGTATAAAGAAATTTTAGAATTTATATTTTTGTTCCTTTTTTATATTCAACATATATTATTGGAAAACTACATTTTTATCATACGATTAGAAATCCTAGATGTAAGAATTATTTAATAATAAGAAATATTAAACTTTAATTGGATGAAGGGGAATGTAATGGACATAGAGGTGGGGAAGTGAAAAAAATGGGAGGGGTGGAGATAGATAGAGAAATGGTTGGAGAAGAGTATCCCTAGAATTATAGATATGGTCTATTTCATTGAGTCCAAGATCAAATTTTATATAACCATGAACATGTTAAAATTATAGAGTAGATTAGGAAAAATTATCATGCATGGAATGTTTCATTACACCCTCATTAATCCTAACATGTTGATGGAAATGAATCCATTAGAGATGTAAATTTTTTATACTGGATAAAGGTATTATCATTATGTCATTAAGTATAATTCTTACATGGGGAGAGTAAGGGGTTGATGTGGAGGCTGGCGATGTGACTGATATGTTTGGTATGAGACATGGAAATGGGATTGATATGATAAATATAGGATCAAGGGGTAAAATATAGAAGATATGAGTGGGGTATTGAGTTGAACAAGAGAGGGGAGAAGGTAAATAGGTAATAATTTAGTGAAGAATTCTGAAATGATTGAGGTGGGTTGAGGGTAGAAGGTATAAGTGTTTATTGAGGTGGTAAGTGTACTAGGAGAGTGGGGTCTGAGGTCAGAGGAGCTATTAAATGGTTATGTGGTATTGTAAATAAAAAACAATTTGTTCTTATAGAAAAATGGGTTAACCCATAACTGTATGAGTTTTTATCAATGATAAATAATGGTATTATAACATCCTTGTCTTATTGTACCAGGATATTACATCATTTTTGGTGAATAATGAAATCATTCACAAAACAGATGCTCAAAAACCATATTATTTTAGTTCCTTTAATAACATGGAAGCATAATCTATGATACATGAGTGAGAAACGTTATATCCCATATGGTTCTCAATGAAAATATCCCTTCGTAAACTTGTGATACTTAATATATATCTTCATATCATGGGGATGGAAAAATAAATAGTGGTGGGCTCAAATGATCATTAAGGAAAAACAAATTAGATATGTAATCATAAACATGAGCACAAGGGTATGAGAATATGATCATGATATTAGACGATCATACCATGCATATCAAAGATCATAAACAAGAATCATGAAATAATGATTGGTAGTTTTTTAAGTCATGAATTTTATGGGAAATATGATCATAATCATATCATAGGAATAACAAATAAAATTTCTGGGATAAAAATAAAAATCGAAAATCATATGTCAAGGATACCTACCAATAGCTTCAAATCTTGTTTTCCATGGGATATAATCCATTTTACCAACTTCAGGATTTTGATTCCCTATAGTGTACCCTCTAGTTTTGGTCTTGGGATGTACACCCATGTACCCTTTTGTTTTGGGATTAGGATTCCCTCATATTTGGGGCTTAAGAAGGTATCTTTTTGTTGCATAATATGCCATCTTGTTCTGCCTTGGGAGTCCATCACATGTACACTCTTTAGTTCATAAAACATTTATCATTACCTATTTCATTGGTGGGAGATATAGGTCCCACACATACCATGGTAAAATCATAGATTCATGTTCCATAAGATAATAAAACATCCATCACATCATGAAAAATAAAAATTGACGGGTTTTATAAACATCATATCGTAACCTCAAAAATTAAATGAGTATCATAAAAACATTAACCATATCATATCATATCGAAAATATATTGGTTCCATAACCATTTAATTTTAAAGGAACCCATTAAAGGAAGTGGTTTTCATAAGCAGTCATCATTGTATAACCTATTGATGAGAAACTGGTTTAATAAGAATATAACCCATAAAATAGAAATGTGTATCATAAAAATATATCCTATGAGAGAGATATTTATTTTCATAAAAATAATTCCCTAAAACATAAACCATTCATAGAAATAATGTGAATGGAATATATAGATCAGTTCCTAAAAAGAAATTAGTAACACCAAGAGATGTCAGATTATATGGAAAATTATTTTTATGTATCATTGAAAAAATATTGAGTCTAATATTTTTTCTTCTTTAGTTTTTTTTAAAAATTACATATTTTTGGAATCCCTTTTCATTAATATAAACCTGAAAATTATATAAAAATTTGGAAAACATTATTAAAACCATTTTCCTTCAAAATTTATAAAATAATATTGAAAAAATACTAAAAACCAATTTCATTGATAACATATAAAAGAAGATTGAAAAAAAATCGAAAACCATTTTCCTTGTAAATACATTGAAAATATATAAAAAAATTATTTAAATACTTAAAATCATTTCTATGAAAAAAAAATTTTAAAAACATATAATCTAAGACTTGAAACCCATTTGAAACATTTTCTAAATATGAAACTTTTTTGAAAACCATTTTCAGTAAAAAAATAATTAACAAAATTAATATCCAGAATATTAAATAAAAAATTTCTTTTAAATTAAAGGCTTTGTAATCTTGTAAAAGATGCTTCTAAAAAATATGGAGGGAAAATCCATACATTCTAAACGATTGTTTTATAAAGTAAAATGAGTAGCAATTTTCTTCGACCCAAAAACAACAATAATATTTATTTGTAATATTTTTTTGAAAATTTAAAACTGGTGTAAATATTATTTTTAATGATCATTGGATTATATTTTGATATTTTTAGAAATTTTTTAGAAAACATAGATTTTAAAGAACAATGATTTATGATCGAAGAGAGTGGTAAAGTCAGGCATTCTTAGGAAAACATTTGGGACTATATTATCTACCTAAGAGTGGAAAAATGGATTCATATAAATTAATACATATGGAATCACAATAGGAGACGAAAAATCGTGTATTATATTGAATGGTGGTCCATAATATTTCATCAATATAAGCATACTCATAAACAATCTCAATAAATGATTATATTATTCCAATAAAAACGTACTATTGAGTAACTTCAAATAATACCATAATGTCTATGTTATGGTGGAAAGTTATCCAAATATATATATATATATATATATAATATGGGTGACTTAAGTATTACATTGGGTTATTATAGGTTCGACATCGAACATTACCATAGATTTAATTCTCAAGCATTTGTGAACTATATTATGGGGATGTGAAGAACTAGATAATGGCTATATCCATCATTCATTTCATTGATAGAACATCCAATACCTAATTTTTCTCCCTGTAAGCATGTCAGACACCCATGTTAATATGAGTAAGCTTATAGATACATTCAACACAATGAGGTAGTGTATGCCAAGGAAAAATACATGTAATGGATTCGAAGTATTTAAACACAATTTTAGAGTCATATTCAATCCATAATAAGATTCATCTGTACTATAAAACATGTATGACTACATATATCATCACCTATAACTCAACTTTGTATGCTACCCCAACTCCACTATTGTGGTAGAATCACCATAAGTCAAATCCATGATATGTTTCAAAGATTCATCTGCAACCTAAGGTCCCTAGTGTGCTTGATGCTACCCCATATACATTCAATTAGGGGTAAGGGTTTATTGGAGATATCCATCGAATGTACATGACCATTTAAGATTTTCTTAGATGGCCTGACACACCTAGGAGTCCAAGTATATTCAAACTCATCAAGATATTATAAATGCTTCTAGTTTGAACCATATATACTGCATAAACCTGAAAATGGGTGTAGATCATGCCCATGTGTGGAATGTATTGAATTTACTCAAATAGAATGTCATTGCGAGTCTTTTAAATAGCAAAAAAACAAGTTGCAGCTACCGCCAATAAGACGTTCTAGACCTATACACTACAATATTTAATGAAAAGTCTCTTCCTAAATTCCCACATCTCCATTTTTGTGTTAAATATAATTCCAAATAAAGATCCAATATATTCCCATAATTTATAAGAAAAAAATCATGATTGAAAAATGGGTTGCACGCTTTCATTAGCACCCATGCATAGGGAACATTTTGAAAAAAATATGAAAATCAGACCTTTTGAGTTGATCATTGCATGGAAATTGATATTTCCAGATTCTATAAGGATGAATTAAATGAGATGTTAATATAAATTTATTGTTGAATTGTATTAACTAGGCTGGTGGTTGTTTGGAGACCCTACATTCCATTTTATAAAACTACATAGTGTTGAAATGTCCAACCGTGTTTGGTTTTCATAAAATGATATCACAATCCCAAAAATTATAGTTTCAAAAATCCAGATAAATTTTTGCTGGGGGACATTCCACCAATGTTTTGAAGTTGTGATAAAAAATCATCAATTGATATATGTGTATCATCCAGTTTAACAATCATATATACCTATAGTTGATACTCAAGTCATTAAATATTCCAACAATTAAGATTGGAACCCATATATACCAGTTATTTGGTACCACAAATGATCCAATTTATGGGTTTTTATTGATGAAAAAACAGGTTATGTGAGATAAAATTTATATGTATTCAATAGTCCCCCTTTAAAACATCTAACAAGGAATTCACCAAGTGAATCATTGAAAATCAATCTTGAGGTAAATTTCAGAATAAATTCATTGTTAAAAATCATATGATCTTTAATATCAAGTGCTCTGAATTCCAATTATTTAATTAATTACTTCAATGAAAATATAATCAACTTCTTTTCATGGACCAATATTGTTCATATACAGTTCAAAATTGTGAACCAAATCTCCTTGATAAGACCCTTGGTCCATCGGTAGTTTTAGAGGGAATTAAAAAATTATATGTGATGAAAAAGTTAACAAGGAAACCCCATCATACATTGTTCATTGATTGATATTTCCAATTTTTAATTTTATTAATGATACCAGTATATATTCCTTCCAAATAACACCTCTTCACCATGCCCAAAAATAGGAGGACATCGAGATATTTGACGGGGAGAGATCTACTTCTCACCCATAGTCGTTGGGTTATCCTATTTTCATACCGACTGAAATACCTACACCAAATACCATGAAGTATTTGTCCCAACTTATGGGATGTTCCACCACTTCTTTATAATGTATAAAGAGTTCCTCCATAGAGTAAATGGTATTTTGAGGGTATTCCAAGCCATTAAATGTTATCAACATAAAATTTGTGTGAAGGAACAATGTCATTCTTCCCAGGATTTATTTGATCGTAAAATCCAATTTCGTTATGTTCATTAATGAATCTACTCATGTAATCCTCAAAAATTTTAAAAAAAGTCATGAGAGTGGATCACCTTGTATCACACCCCTTGAGCAGTTGAAAAAACAACTAGGTTCCCCAATGATGAAAATGGCTTGCCTTGACGAGTTGAGAATTGTGATAATAAGGATAATGAATCTTTCTGAAATTCAGTATCTTCATAGTAACTCATGAAAAAATCTCTATTTCACTATGTAAATTTCCGTAGAAATGCCAATTTCAAGTGAAGAATTCATTTCCTTTTATTTCCTCTTCATTAATTTTACACTATATGATGTTGTGAAGAGACAATTCTGAATACTCTTAGTAGGAAAAAATACAAATTGATATGTGGTGAAAATGTCATGAAACATTCGCCACATATAATTCATGATGACATTACTAATTATCTTGGGGACTGTGTTCCCAAGAGCCACATGCCTAAAGTCTTTAATATAATGCACAATTTCATTCTTGGGTATCAAGGAAATAAATCATGAGTTCATCTCATATGGCATAATGGTTTGATTGAAGAAATCCATGATTGCCTGTGTTATATCATCATATAAGGTATCCCAATAAAACCTAAAAATTGTATAGAAAACCCATCAAGTCCATGTTTATTTTCCATGTAGAGGTAGAGCATATCCTATTTTATTTCCTATTTTGGTGGAGTCTTTAAAAGAGCGTGGTTATGATTCTTTTAAATGCAAGGATTGATATTCCAAACCATTTTGTGTGTGTGTCAGACCATCATCAGAATAAATCCTAATGAAATGATCTATTACATCATGATAGATATCATTTCTGGAAGTATAAAGTCGATCTTTTATACGAATTTTTTTATGCCCAATCCTGGACCACATCTCCTTATGCAATATATATGGATGAACATTTTGTTTTAGACTCTATATTTTAGACACTTTATATTTAATGGACTTTTATCCAACCTTTCTTTTGTCATTAAGAGAAATTTCAGTCTGTTATGAGCCTCAATATCCTCCCTAGAGGGAGAACTTTATTATGGATTCCAGAAATGGTTTCATGAATGATGTACTTTAGTAACTCTAATTTTTTCATGAATCTTTAAAAATAGATTTGTACTCAAGATTTGACGTACTTCCTTGCTATGTGTCAATTTACCTTCATGATTTTGGAATAGACTACGAACAATATCAATTTTATAAGCGATGAAAATAAATTCCCTGTTCCCAGTAGTTACAACCCACCCATTGTTAATTCAAAATAAAATATTAGAGTAACATTCCATTTGTTTATAGACATCCAAATAATTTGATTGTGATCATAATGATGTTTTGAAGGAGTGAATACTAATACCAATTTAGATGCACTTTATCAACCATATGAATAAAGCATATATCAAGCTTTCCCACATACCTAATGTTCAGAGTTTATTGGCACCATGAGAAATGATTCCCTACAACTAGGGCCTCCACAAAATAATATTGATCAATACATGTAGAGAATTCTAAAGAGGTAGTGTGATTGAAATTATCTCTAATTTTCTCATATTTCTTTAGAATAGTATTAAAATCACATAGTTCTACCCATTATTATATAATTCCTCAAGAAATCAACTTGTGTTCCCTCCATAACTCACATATTATGTTGTAGGATATAGAAGAATACACAAACGAGAATGATACATCATAAACCGATAAGTTTAAAGAGAATAAAACACTCTGAGGTTTCTGATTGAAAAAGTTGATGTAGATGGTTTCATACCTTAAGACCCATAGATGGTCCATATTGGAATCATTAGTGTTTTTGTATAAGAATTTTTATCCAATAGAATCCCACCAAAATTCTATCCAATTAGAAAATAGAAAATTATTTTCAGAAATACCATTAAGAATGGGTCTATTTGCCAAAATAAAATTTCAAAGGGCCTTAGTCATTAAGGGGTTCCCAGCCCTTGATAGTTCGCATATAGTGTCTTCATTACCAATGAGTCGTACCTATAGTTTGGGTACCACCATTGTTTTCTATAAACATTTTACCCTTAACTTTCTTACCATTATTTATATTTTTCTTTCCTTTTGATTCACTACCCATTCCTATCTCCTTATTATATTTTTTTGGATATTTCACTTCATTGACTAAATTGGAGTTGATTGCAACCTACTCACTTACATGTTTTTCTTCAGCTTCATAAGACTTGAATAAAACACATATGTCTTTGAATTTGTTTTTAGAAATTCTATAATAAAAGTTTGGATCCCTATATACCTTATTCTTAGAAATCCTAGAGGTATATGATTGTGATAAGCCACCATATAAACCGGTATTTTAGGCAGGATGGAGCATCTAAAATTACTTATGATGACCAATTGGTGTACTCATATCTAGGAAAAAATGTGATGATTCCTTCAAGGATTTTTTTACTCTGATGTGTATAGAATAGACACGAGGGGTTCATAAGAATGAGTAACCAATAGTTCATGACATAAGATACATGTGGGAACTCCATATTAGTATAAAAATATTGAGAAAAATGAGATGAATTTTTGATGTGTGATAAATATTGTAAGCAACACATGTATACTGACTCATATGCTTCCTCAATCACAATAGCATCCTAAAGTGATGCTACATTTGGAAAGAGGGTCTCATTAAGGTGTTACATACACTATTCATCTATGCTGATTTCCTTTATGATCTCCAACATATTGGCATATACTATCTCAACAATAAATACATGCATAACTTCATGGAAATATACCTTTAATGATACTTTCCTCTCTAATATGATCCCTTCATTAGTTATCTCCCTTTCAGATAATGATACATTATCCTTATTCATGAAATTTCTCTAGATTGAGTCCTTTGGAGCCAGGAATACACTATAAGAGGTAATCATGGTGTTCCGATATATAGTAGGACCATTAGTAGGCCCTCTAGAATTTCCCAAGGGGGTATGTTTCCCATTTTCCGACATATAATCTGTAGAAATATCTCTTATCATATCCATTTTTAAAGTGCCAAAAATGTCCTTTCTCTTTAGTTAAGGGACTGGAATATTTTCTTGATACTTCTTCCTTCAGAAGATAGGTTCATCGTGACCCTTCATATTTCAAAAGGAACTATCCTTGTCCCTATTACATTCTAAGGAAAGATGACCAAAGAATATAAAATTCATGTAGATCTATGGTTTACTTTCATATTGGATTAGTAATTTGATACTTTCATCTATCATAGTTAATAATATTTCTTCCAATATACTAATTGGAATGTAAAATTCAATAAGGATTATCACATAATTCTAAATCCTTGCTTTATAAGTAAATCTATCCAACAGAATTGGATTACCCACGATAGAGGAAATGTCCTATAAAATGAGTGGGTTCCAATAGAGCCAGTTTAGTTTGCAGATACAGATCCAAAATTTCGCATGTATGTTTATTACTAAATAAGGGTAAAAATTACAATCCCACTCTTAGATTCATATGAAAATAAGCATCAATTATTGTTTTCCAAGTCTCCAAGCTCTCCGTTTACGGTCATCCGATGGGAATACAACATGATAATACACCCCTTCCCATTGTTGACATCTTACATTCAACAAAAACACTAAAGTTCAGAAATCCTATTTTAGAGGTCATGAAAGTTCCCTTGTCTATATCCTTTCTAAAACAGGACCCTTTAAATCTTTGAGTACCAACACATGTTGACCATTTCCTTAACTGCATCCTGGTTTTTTGGGACATGAGACGTCCTTCCTTTTCTAATTTGGTTTCTTTTGAACTATAAAACCGACGAAATAAGGATCATAAAAAAGATATATAAATACTCATAAATTTAGTTAATATAATAATATAATACATCCATGGACCATATAAACAACACACAAAATAAATGAGTGACAAATGAGGCCTAAATCTTACAAAAATAAAATATGAGAGGAAATTACATTACCTTATGTCTTGTTTCTCTTTGTACTCATACAAAAATCATATATATTAAATATAATTATATTGTGCATATTTCACAGAACCAAATTACTATATCTAATAAAATATATGGTTTTATTTTGAGTTTATATTTCCCTCATATTAAAAATTCTATGTTAAGGTTTCAATTCGGGTAATATTCCATCTGTTTTTCACATGTGAATTAATTTTTTTATATCTCTGGTCTTTATACATATATCATGATTTCCATAATTTAAAGAATTATATATATATCTATTTTAAATTAAATTTTTTTATAAAATAAATCTAATGAATATATATCTATAAAATGAAATACACTTTTCAACAAGGCAGTAGCTCATATGAATGCATAAATGTTGTTTCCGTTTTTATTTGAAATATTGAAGGAAAAATAATAAAATGACATATGTGTATATATAATAAAATTAATGTATAATTATTATGTATTATATATAATATAGGATCCATAAATCAATCCTTAATACATTCCATGTAGTGTGTGAATGAATCACATCGCTTTGATAGGGAGGTAGCCTACAAATCATCAAACAAAATTATCGTATTTAAACAAAATGGAAAGTATAAAGATGTGTGTTGTAATATAATTAAAAAATCATAATGGAATATTTTTTATAATATATTTAATATATAAATAGTGATTCAATAATAATTCACACCGTGGTAGGTGGTAATGGAAATACAAATAATCATAGTTTTGTGAGGTGGTAGTTCATTGTACATATAAATAATATGTTCCTTACCCATTAGATGGACATGTATATATGTTCAGGTCAATACATTGGAATAAAAACATATAACTCTATTTAGGATACTAGGGTTTTGGTATAATCATTTAACAAGGAGAGGGAAGGGATTGTAGAATGTAAATTAAATAATCGAGTTTGAGGGAGGATGTAGCCTCTTCTTGGGTAACTCCTTTTGGCTTTATCCAAAGGGATTATTTGGTAGGTATTTAACCTAAAGGTATCCATCAAGGAGAAAGGGAGGGATTTATTGGAAGCTTATTATGCACATATTTTTGGAACATATCTAGATTGAGTGGTGTGTGGAATTGGGAGACGTGGTGGCCTTTTATATGGGTGGGAAATGAGTCATGATATTTTTGAAAACAAGTTTGTTATACCTGGTTTTTACCTAAAAATGTCATAAAAAACCACAATAACTCAACTATTAAAGATGAATGGATACATAATTCACATTGAATGTGTTTTTGAAAAGTTTATAGGTCATTTGGTCCCTTATGTTTAAGTATTAGTTATTTTTTAAAATTAATTTTTCATTAATCATTATAATTGATTTTAATCACTTTCACTAATGTTTTTTTTGTCAAAAACAGAAATTGAATTACAAAAAAATTATAAATTGTTATGATTAAAAATATTTAATACATTTTTAAAAAATTAAAATAATATATTTGGTAGAAATAAAATAAAATTTAATATCGTAGACGAGATGAAAATGTTTGTTTTTAAAAGTAAAACATTTTCAAATGATTGTAATTATTTAATATCCAATATCAATGTGAAATTAGTTCCAATGACCGAAAAAGAATTAATTTATGTATATCACAGCTATTCATGCTTTAAAAAAATTTAAATATAATTTATCAATATAAATAAATTATTTGAAATAGTAGTATATAAGTAAAATTCCGTATTTTTCACTATTTATCCAAAAATAAAGTATCTCAGAAAACCCTAAACATTCACCATAAAATAATTTCAACATTAAAAATTAAAAAACTAATATTATTTTATCATAATAAATTTCAAAATGTGTCGGAAGTTAAATTTATTGTTTTTCATTGAAGGACATGGAAAGGGGTTAATTTGAAAAAAAATTTAAATCAAATAAAGACATTAAAAATTTATTTTTCTCATTATCAGTATGTTTTATTTATATAAAAAATATTAATATTATTTTAAAATATGTTATTTCTATTCATATTAAATTATTTAATAGCAAGATTATAATTATGTCATTTAAATAAATATAGAAATTTAATTATGTTTCATAGAAACATTGTGTTTTGTGTAATGCATGCCATGTTGGTGTTGCATGTAGTGAAAACCAAGTTAGTTACATGTTAAAATAATGTTTTAAATAGTTCCTTAACATAATATAATTTATATTTTCTCATTGGTTGCAATGAAAAATCATCAAAAAGTTCAAATTATATCAATTTTTTCACAAAATCTAAGGGTGTTACATTCTTCCCCCTTAAAAATAATTAACCCTAAAAATTCATTATTATATCAAAGGAATAATAATTGAATGTTACATTAATATAAAACCCACATACTCAAAAAGAAAACAAAAAAATAATTTAAAAATGAAAGATGGAAATATAACAGCCACAAAAAGAAACACATGACTAGGCTTCCACATAGCATAACGTTGGTGGAATATGAAAACATGGGAAAGGAAAACAAATATAACCATCAATTTATTATGGATACTGATAGAGATAATGGTTAGGATAATGTTAAAAATCAACTTCACAACTCAACGAGGATTGGAAATTGTCGTTTAGTTCATCATAAATGATGATAACAAGATAAAATTTTATTCCAAGACCCTTTGCTAATGTTTAAGAATTTCTGCAAGGAGATATACAGACATGATTTCATCCTAATGTCATCTTTTTGTGGGCCTTTATAAACTACCACATCATATCTTAGTCAATGAAATCAAAATGAATTTTCCCTTCCTAATGAAAGAATAGATCATGAGATCTATAAATATAATGATAGGTCATTCAATTTATTTTTATCATTACAAATAGTTAGGAAAATTTATCCAATATTAATAAGTCCACATATCGAGAGATAATAAGTTAATCTCAAAAAAATCATTTTGAATTTAATATCAAATTTCCATAAATGGTTAACCTTGTAACCCTTTTGAAATATAATTCACCAGTTTTTCTTAAATAAGATCTTATATTATACAAACAAAAATTCATTGTAATCATAGTCCCATCCTTATAATGAGAAAATATGAAATGCAATTTTCATTATTCCATAATCAATGTTTGGGAAGATAATATAATAAAATCACACTAAAGGATAAAAAATAATGATTTCATTGTGATTATTCATACAAAGTCAAACATAAAAATATTCCAATATAAGGTAGGGAGGGCAGATATTTCTTAATTATCATCCATAAATTCATAAATTATGATAGCATAATATTTCAATTTTCCCATTTAATTTATGGGTTTTTGGGGATTTTCATACATATTAGTCCCTGGATTGGTGAACTTATTAGAAAAATGTTCAAACTCCATGCATTTTAAAAACTAATGTGTTCGAGGTGCATTCTATAGGGATTTATGATTATTATCCTCATTAGCTATCTTTATCCAATCACATCAACATTAAACCACTCTATGATCTTCCCTTGCACACATAAAACATTTACTAGTCACCTTATGATAAATCCCTCTATATTTATTACATTAATTTCCATATAAAAAATGATCATGTTCTTTTCTTTATTATTATCAGATTTTCCTTTGAACAACATCCTACTTTTCATGTCAAAACCTTGAGATTGATACACAACTCCAACATCAATTTCCACCTTTATTTCACATAAACAAAATTCATTATAGAAGCTACAATTTCTTATATCCAAATAATTTTAAGGGATACCTTTTTAAAAACAAATGAATTGATCAATTTTTCATTCAGGTTGAATGGCTATTCTTGAAGAGTACCTCATGGTCCTTGTAAAATTTGATTCATAGGAAAAAAATAGACTCCTTATCCTTCTTCCAAAACTCCAATAATTTTTATGTCTTTTTATAAATAAGAACTAGGATGAAATTATTGGAAAATAATTTCTTGAACTCATCCCAATCATTAGAGAAATTGTTTTCATTCTACATCTTATTATTAATTATAATCCACCAATAATAGGCTTCACCATTTAACCGATAAATACCCAGAATGACTTTCCCTTGTTCTAAAAATTAGAGAATAAAAAGTTTATTTTCATTGGTATTAATCCGTTATACAATAACAATTGGATCAGAAGACCCATTGATGAAGGTGGATGTTGGGTCATTAAGGATTAAACAGAATGATGTTCCATCCACAGCTCATTTGGGAGTCCAACATGGTTCATTAATTGGGAAATTTGTGTGAGTATAGAAATTTGATTTTTCATTACTACTCCCATTGAATTCGGTCACTTAGAAGGACACATATATCATTTTCCATTGTAATCTCCATTAACATAGTTTTTATGGGTTCTAGCCGTTGACTAAATCCAAAATCATTGAGTGAGAAACACTAATCAAAGTGGAAAACCACTTTATCATGAAAAATAAATAATTACATGATGTCTAAATCAAGAAACCATCCTTAATCAATGGAACTATAGGTTTCACATAGGTTATTCAACTTATTTTTAAATCCATCATGATGGTTTGTGAAGTGTTTCTGAATTCCCAAAGAATATCCCCGGGGATTGTCAAACCAGGTGCACAGTAAGGCTTATTTCCGTGAACTGAGTTATCTAGTGTTAAGACTGATACATCTGGATATATTTTTTACTCATAGGAACATCAGTTCTTGAAACACATCCACATTTATTATCTAGATAGGGAGTTATTTCTAGGTAACCACTCACTTTATCCTTTCCAAAAAATTTAGGAATTTTTACTACAAAAAAATTCACCCTTATACATATCATTAGACACATCCATAGATATATACATGTAAATATACCTATTGATCTCAATGATGTTATCACATCCTAGTTTCCAGAGTTTGACTGTTCCTTTCAAATGATACCAGCTATAGCAAACAAGTCTTAATGTACATTGACATTATACCATTTTTTCACAACACATAAAAAATTGTACAAACATACACCCAATGACTATATTAGTTTAGTGACTTTGGAAACATGGAAACATATATTATGATACATGAGTAATCTACATTATCACCCACTAGGATCTTCATGACCATCACCCTTCTTAGACACACCATACTTAATAAATATAATCATATCCTCGGTATGGAATCATAAAAATGGGTGAGCTCAAATACTCTGTAAGGGTAAAAGAGGAAGATAAATAAGAATAACCATGAGAAAAAGGGTATGAGAAAAAAATAATGAAATTATAATATCACACCATACATATCACATATCATAAACATTAACTATGGAATACATATTTGTAGTTCATTAAAAATAAATCAAAAGGGAAACAAGAGCATAATCTTAATATAGGAATAAGAAATGAATGTTAATGCATAAACTTAAATTAAGAAAATCATATGTCAAGGATACCTACAAATACCTTCACAACATGTTATGTTTTAGATGATAACCTATGTACCTACCTTTTGCTTGGGATTCCCTAATGTGTACCTTATTTATTGGTTATAAGGATGATCACATGTGTACCCTCTTCTTCTGACCTTATGATGCACTCTTTTTTTGGGCTTGGTATTCCCTCTCATGTACCCTCATGAGCATATAAAACATTTATCGTTCCTTAATGAATTTTAGGGAGATATAAGTCTCACCCATCACATAATAATATCATATAAACATGTTCTAGAAGATAATAAAACATGCAACATACTGTGACCCATAAAAAGAGATGGGTTTCATAAACATCATATCATAACCCACAAAATGAATTGGGTATTATAAACAATAAATCCCATAATAATATATATAAAATTTATATCATTTAAAATAAATTCATCATAGAATAACACATGAAAGGAGGTGGGTTTCATAATAATTCATTATGGGATAACCCATTGAATATACAAAAGTTTCATTAGTATATAACCCATGGAAGAGGAATGACATTCATAAAAATATAACACAAGAAATAGAAATGGGTTTCAATAAAAACAATTAATCAAAAAATAACCCATTCATAGAAAACAATTGAATAAATTATTTGTATCATTTCCTAGAAAGGCACGAGTAACAAAAAAATATGTAATCTTAGATGGAAAATGTTTGTGAAGTATCATTTGAAAAAATATCTTTAGGAAAACATTATTTGTTATTTGAAAAATTACTTTTAAGACATAAAAATTTTTCAAAACAATTTTCAAGAAAATAAACATGAAAACATATAAATAAATTTTGAAAACATCTTGAAATCACTTTTTCATGATAAATTATACAATATTATCAAAAACATTTTAAAAAATGTTTTCCTTGTAAAAATATTATTGAATCATTAAATCATTTTCAAAACCATTTTCCAGGAAAATAATTAGAAATATATATATATATATATATATATATTCTGCTGATATCATTGAATTCCATTACATTTAAGAAAAAATTTTAAAACATTTAAAATAATCATTGAAAATAAGATAAAATACATTTAAAAATGTTAACTTTAATAAAAAAATATTTAAAAAATGAATTTAAAGAATATTTAGAAAACATTATATTTTAAATAATACATTTTAATCTGGTAAATGATTATTTATGGTAATGATCATGGGTAAATTTTCTAATTTTGAACATTCCTTTTGCACTATAAGAATTTTATTAAACTCTTAGATTAGAAAATGAAAAGTTGATTCCTTATTTTCATATGACTTTTTTAAAAGGGTAATACATGGGTAAAAATTAATATCAATTATAATTGGATAATATAAAAATATTTAAGGAATATTTTTTAAAAAAAACATGGTTTTGAAGGAACACTGATTCCAGACCGAATAGAGAGAGAGAAAATTTGGTTTTCTTAAAAACTATTTTATAGCTATGTTAACTAAAAAAGTGTTGAAAAATAGTACCAATACATGAATATATCCTAAATAACAATATTAGAAGAAACATCCCTTGTATTATTGAGATATATATCACAACATTTCATCAAAGGAAGCATAATCATAATCAATCTCGATAAATGATGAGATTGTTTCAATAAACTATTTCCACATGGTAAATTTGAATCATACATCCCATGTAATAGAATTAAATTTAATAGAGCCTAAAATATCCTCAAATTAGATATATTCATTATATTACATGTCAATTTTATGTATATAGCCTTTGTTAATTAACATAGGATCCAGAAAAACAAGTGCCTCAAAGAAGGAAAATTGAGACAAAATTGCATTACCGATTTGGTAGGTTTTGAACAACAAAAACTAGTAAGGAAAGATAATAAAATTGATATTTAAATAACCATAAATTTAATTATTATAATAATTTAATACATTTATTGGATTTATATAATCCAAAAAAAATTAACGTGTAATGAATAATGAATGTATCTCACAGAAATAAAAAGTGAGATCAAATTCACTTACCTTGTGTCAAGAATCTCATCGTAATTGTACAAAAATGATGTATAATAAATATATGGATATTATAAATCCCTTAAATAACCATATAATTATATCTCATATCATATATGGGTTGGTTATGAATTTTTATTACCCTCTTTTTAGCGATTATATTTTACGTTTTCACTTCCTTTAATATTTTCTTTGTTTTTTTGCATGTGTCTTAATTTGTTATATATTTGGTCCATATACCTATTTCATTATTTACACAACATAAAAAATTAAATAAATATTAATGATATTATGTATACATTTTTTATAATATTATATTAAATATAAAATTATGAAAAGGAATACATTGTTCATGGAGAAGGTTGGTCGTACATACAGACGAACACTGTTTCCGTTAGAATTAATAATATTGAATGAAAAATAGTAAATTACACACACAAATATATATATATATATATATTTATATATTATATAATTAAATTATAATATTATGTAATATATATCATATAATTTTAATAAACCCACACTTAATACATTCCATGTGTTATGTTAATGAATCAAATCACTTTGAGGGTGAAGTAGTTTGTATTTCCTCAAACGAAATTATCATATCTAAAAAATAGAAAGTATAAAGATATATATTATAACATAATTACATATTATTATATACATAATAATAATAATATAAAAAATTTATAATGAATTTGACCATCAAAATTTTCACCACGGTAGGTGGTTGTTGACGCTCCTTTTTCATCACATTGTCTAAAGGAATGGAAAGGGAAATCAATAAGCACAAATTGATGCACCCTTTGAAGAAAATATCAAAAATTGAAAAATTAAGGAAGATGAAGAACATTGTGCAAAGGTCACACAAGTTCTACAATGGTCGTGCAAGTACACTTCCGTGCCGAAGTTGGTCGCGCAAGTGACTTGCGCGCCCTAAAGGATAACTGCCCGGGGTCTTCTCCAGCCTATAAATAGACCATGTGGGCCCCCCATTTCGGGAGGAATTTTTCCAGAAACTCAGATTTGAGCTCCTAGCTCCCTAGTCTCTTCTTAAAGCTTCTTAAAAACTTTTAAGGTGATTTCCTACCTAGAACGGAAGATCTAAAGAGGGGGAGGAAGGCCTAAGTGTTGAAACTCATCAACACTTGCGCGCCTGAGTGGCCAGCCCTTAAGGGAAATGGCCGCACTTGAATGCCGCCTAACTCCTTAAATAGAACTTGCGCGGCACTATTCTGGAAGTACCTCAGGATAATTCTAAATGCATTGGTCAAGGATCTCCCAAGTATTACCATGCTGGTTTACAAATGTGCAAGTACCCTTGTGTTGCGCAGGTATACCTACGTGACCAATACTTGCGCACCCCCGCAGTACTTGCGTGGCTAACAGGACTTGCGCGCCCCTGCCTTTTTGGGTGACCTTCTTTCCCATTTCACCCCTCTTAAGCCATTCCACCTCTCCTTTTCAAGATTCAGTCTTCAAGACACTCTTCAAAGCCATTTATGGCATGATTTCTTGATTTGACTTCCTTATCTAAAAGGAATTCTGTGGAATATCTCTCAAAACCTAGTAATCTACACATCTTTATGTCACTAAATATTTAGATTTCATTCATTCAACCTCATATTTTAAGATGATAGAACTCATTAAACTACGCATCCTTTTCAGGAATAAGCCCCAGTCATAATTCTCAAATATGGGCAACCTCCTTAAGAGTAATCCCCAAGAACTCATTAACCTGGGCCTCCTTTTCAGGAATAAGCCCCAGTCATAATTCTCAAATATGAGCATCCTCCTTATGAGTAATCCCCAAGTCCTCATTAACCTGGGCCTCCTTTTCATGAGTAATCCCCAGTCATAATTCTCAAATATGGGCATCCTACTTAGGAGTGATCCCCAAGAACTCATTACCATGGGCCTCCTTTTCAATAATAAGCCATGGTTATAATTCTAAAATATGGGCATCCTCCTTAGGAGTAAGCCCCAAGTCCTCATTAACCTGGTCCTCCTTTTCAAGAATAAGCCCCATTCATAATTCTCAAAAATGGGCATCCTCCTTAAGAGTAAGGCCCAAGTGCTCATTAACCTGGGCCTCCTTTTCAAGAATAAGCCCCAGTCATAATTCTCAAATATGGGCATCCTCCTTAGGAGTAAGCCCCAAGAACTCATTAAACTGGGCCTCCTCTTCAGGAATAATCCCCAGTCATAATTCTCAAATATGGGAATCGTCCTTAGGAGTAAGCCCCAAGTCCTCATTAACCTGGGCCTCCTTTTAAGGAATAATCCCCAGTCATAATTCTCAAATATGGGCATACTGCTTAGGAGTAATCACCATGTCCTCATTAACTTGGGCCTCCTTTTCAGGAATAATCCCCAGTCATAATTCTCAAATATGGGCATCGTCCTTTGGAGTAAGCCCCATGTCTTCATTAACCTGGGCCTCCTCTTCAGGAGTAAGCCCCGGTCTCAAAATATGGGCATCCTCTTCAGTAGTAAGCCACAAGTCCCTAAATTTTTCAAGTCTCTTTACCAGTCCTAATTTACCTTTGATCTGGGATTACTTCTCGGGAATAAAAAACCCCAATCATAAGTCCTCTCCTAATTCGGGCATCCTTTTCAGGAGTAAGCCCCAAGTTAGAGTATTCAAATCTCCATGAAGCACATATACCTTTATAGACCATGTTCCTAGATTTCATCCCTGATGTAAATCCTAATCTTCATTTATCTGGGCAGTCATACATACATAACTCCTACATTATTTCTTATGATTGAATCTTTCATGGAACAATTGTATGATTTTTTACCAATACCTCTTGTTTCTCACACCAAGCATGACTCACGTGGGATTAGAGTGTAAAAGTAATTATGACATCCTTCTTTGAGCCATCAATCATAAACATTATACTCCCTTACTCGAACTATGTGGGTTCTGATTCCTTTTCTAAACAAAGGATACATAGGTAGCCCATCTGCGGGTTCGATCCCAACTCTAAAATAATCCATGTCCTTCTGAATGACAATAAACTTCAAGTGCCCCACTGAGTGGCTTTAAAACCACCATGGTCATCATAATGACCAAGATACCTCTATATAAATGTGTCAAAGGATACCATTGACCAAGAATCTCTAATAAATACAGATCATTATCTATCGATAAATAACCTCGAATACATATAAAAGATTCTCTAAAATTCCTACATATCAATCATTGATTGTCAGATCTAAAGGAAATCTCATTTTATACTTGGTAATGTAATAAGGATTCACGAACATAACTTAAATCTATAAAGAGAGTCCTGGAGTAGACAATAATTCCCCTAAAAAAGGTGTGATGAGTGCGACCTCCCATCCTCTCGACCAATAAAGATTCCTAAGCATCTTCAGTCCACAAACTATTGAGCGCCAACCTTTGGAAAGTAGGTCCAAATGGATGTGGAATCATTGGATGTTTCCGGTTCTACAAACAAAACCGTTAGAAACCGATCGGAATGTTTGAACCTTCATTCAAGGAGTTCATCCCCAAATTCCGAGGAGAAAAAATGGTGAACCCGACATGAATCCTTAACCATATTAAAATTATGTTTTACCTATTTGTTAATCCACTATTTAAAACTCAATGAGAGGGCTAATAAAAAAAATCATTGACATATGTGCTCATCCAAAAGATGTAGTGGCTGCTCTTATCTTGATTACGTCTGTTATATCAAACATGCACTCTTTTCCAAGATCTTCTGCATTTTTAGAATGGATGATCTCATGTTCACACGTATGAATACAACTACTGCAAATGCCACTGCTTCTACTCCTACTGGAACGTCGTCCACTTTGAGGATGACATCACCTACTCACTGTCTTCAACACTGGGTATCAAATGCCCTGGTTTAGAAGTATCGTCAACATGGTACCGTCCCAACTCTGGATGCTGCCCGACAAGCCCTCCAAGTGAACAAATCACACCGGTCATCCGAACAACGATGACCAGTGATCAAGAAGCAGGTGGTTCTAACCACCGTCTCCAACTTTTATGGGTCTTTATCCCCAGAACACAATCACCATTCACTCCCATATTCTGGGGAGGTGAATGAGAAGGTCCCTCAAGGCCTTAATTCAAAGAAGCAGGAGTCCTTCCTGAGTGATCCTATCAACAATCGCCACCAGACTTGTGTGGCAGTACGCCCTCAACATGATGGGGGTACTGACTCTGGGAATTCGGCTCAGGTTCCTCGAACTTGAGCAGGCAAGATGAATCGCCAGAGGCGAAATCCGGTTAACAGTGAGCAGGTTCTCATCTCTGCCATCTCCGGAGAAGTCCACCAACATAACTTGGTGTCAAGCAACGAGCAGGCACACACACCTACCCATTTTAATTCCGCTGTCTAGCAGACTCGTCTGGAATAATCACGCCAATCCCTCCATGAAATTCCGGCGGAGTACTATAGGCAGGAACACACACATGATTATACATCATCAACTAGTCAGCAGGCTCATCTGAATACATATGATGGAGCTCATCAACCAAGTTCGGTGAAGTGAAATCACCAGGCACATACAGCTTCTAGTATTAATCAAGCCTACCAATAGACTCACTTGGTAGCATTCGGAGAAGTTAGTCGGAAAGCCCCAACAACAAATATGAGGCAGACTCAACTCTATGCCCCCACACTTGAGTACTGTCAGGATTCACTGACAGGAAAAGGAGGACATGCGAAGGCACATACACCTACTCCAATCAGGGAATGGACGTATATCCCCGTTCCGGCTGTAGAAGTCACCAAGAATATTCTATCAATGGTGAAAGAGCATAAGCAAATCCCTGCTCATATTCTAGATGCCTACTAGGATATTACAACAACATCAGTGGAATCTTAGGGAAAGACACATAAATCTATCCCTAACAGTGGAGTGACACATCAACAATTCACTCCGAAGCAGACAAACACATCTGTTCCAGTCCAAGAGGGTTGTGGGTATACTCACCCATATAATACAGACAACCAAGTCAGGCACATACACGAAATTTGAGTGGATATAGTCAGCCTAACATGGCCATCTTTCTTGACCAGGCACACACACCTGCTTAGAGCAGCCACTTTCGTCAAAAAGTGGTTTCCAAGGCGAGTAAGAAGGCGTCTAAGAAAAAGACCCGCCCAGCACAGTCTGGAGATCAAGAGCTAATCTGTAACAAGGCCTTTCTCGATGCTTTAGTTCTTGAAGCCCTCAGACAGTTATCTGTTGGAATTCAACATTCTACTCCCTCATTTCCCAATAGTGGGAACATCAATTCTGAAGGTCTTCAATAGACACTTCTTCATGAAGGCTTGCTACATGACAATTCTGTCGATCTCAAAGTTTCATCTTCAGATAAGATCCACAGGAACCCTCTGTGTGGTCAGAAGACCAAGGAGCAAGAGATCTCATCTTTTTCTGTAACCCATTATGGTGTTCCACCCCATGATGATGAATTTCATTTTGAAAGTCCACTCCTTAGTAGTGATGCACATTTCCCATAAAATGATCCAGTGGACAATGTAGTTCCGAGAAAGACCTCATATCTTTAGGCACTTGAAAATGTGAAACCAATCATGTCTGATGTTTCATCGCTAGCAGGTGAAATACTTTCTCAATCAGAAGATATCCCAGGGTGTAGTTCATTCTCTAAACCACCCCTAAGTCACACATATTCTAGTTTAATCAGTGATTTCTTTACCAATCATGTTGAATCCAATGAAGCAACAAGGAAGCACCAACTCTGGTCAAAATAGGTAGAAGAATCTTCATCAAATGATAAAGATGAAATGATGAACATGAGAAAACAACTGGCGAAAGGTGAAGTGCCAGTCATGTTTTGGCCTCTGGATGACTCTCAGTATGACATTCCAGAAATGTTAACGGAAGATGGAATTCATGATATTCGTATCAAAATATGGGAAACTCTTTGTCAGTTGAAAAATAAATTATTATCTTAAGAAAAATATGAAAATCATGTTATGATAATAGAAGGGTTACAATGCCAAATTGACTTGGCATCTCTATTAGTCTCTCGATATCCGAAGGATGAAAAGTAGCAGAGAGCCCTTCAGCGTTCATGCCTTGGCACACTAAGAAAGTTGCGCCAGTTAATTGCCAATGCCCTGTCTGGTATTCATGTCAGAGGATGGGGTGTTCATGGAACACTACATTTCACGGTTCTCTCCAGTCAGCAAAGCCTGCCGAAAATGGTCTCATGCAATGTTATTTCCCATGCCCGGCCACAGTCAATGGGCTTTTTTGTAATCAAAAGCTTTCCCAAGAACAGGCCTCAACTAGTTCCTCTCAAAATCATGAATACAGAGAACAAGATGTTGAATTACTCATGCATCAAGAAAACTAGAATATTGAACATGCGTCTCGTATGGAGAAAGCACATCATCATGTGACAGAAGTGTTGGAAATTATCCAATGGTCTTTTGAACCCGGTGATAAAAGTGGATGTCGATTGATGCATCCAGCTAATTTCCGGACTAAGATTCACAAGATCATGAGAGATTTTAAGAAAGTCTCAAACATAGCATGTCAAGAGACACCCCATCTTGCTAGACTGGGGACTCTTTTAAACTAACCATCAGAATCAACAAATAGGATTCAAGGAGTTGATTGAGAACAATTGGAACAGCCCCAGTCCACCGGATTGGGGACTTTTTCAAATCATCAATCCCCTCTTTAGAGAAATTCGGTCTTTTCTCGATTGGGGAAGAAGCCTCAAGAGGAACGAAGAGCCAAATTAACATGAGATTCCCTCCAAATTACGGTTTCTTTAAGAAGTTCCTGAGTGATTGAATTAACAAAAGGTGAAGACTCATCAAAGACATGGAAGAAGATAATATCACAGAAATGATGATAGAAAGGATGCAATGCGTTATTCATCAATCAATGTCCTCAATGACGTTGTTGCTGATCCACCAGATGAGGCTCACTCAGGGGACTCAGATGAAGAGGTTCATGCTCAAGAAGATGTATGCACCAATACAAATGAAGAAGATGTGCGTACACGAAATCAAAGGGTTTCTCAGAACCTAGGTAATCCTTCAAGTAACCCACTTCCCCCTCTCCAAAAAGGATCCAACAAAGGGAGGGGAAAGAATCAGGTTACATATCCTTCCTCTAGAGAAGGACAATCGCTCTCACTAGAGAAAAGGTTTGCACAATATGGGGAAGAAATGAATGAAGTAAAGAGGTTGAATGCAGAACTACTTCAGGGTAGTCTTTTTCTTAAGCGTGCTGGAGTCAGTTAGCCAAGGGAATTTGTTGAAGCTATTGAGATGGGTCAAGAATATCCTTCTCTTTCAGTACACCCTCACAGGTCTAATCCTACGGGTCAAGTACAACAACAGTTGGCAGTGCTACCATCAGTTGCAGCACCAACCACTACATCTGTCCAAGCTCCAGTCATTGCACCTACCCAAGTCCAAGTTCAACCGGATGTTTCTCAAAAGTTAATAACTACCATTGAGTCATTAACATCTCTTTTAGAAACTATGGAAGGGAAACATGCGCAGGTTCAACCAGAAAATAATGTTTACCCTGAATGGGTAGATTCAATCTCTCCTCCATTCAGTTTTGGAAACCCTGTATTCCCTATTTTAAATGTATCAGGCGAACTTGAATAGAATTTGACGCATTACATGTCTTGTTGTGATCCTATGATCGGAACTCCGGAGTAGCAATAAGTAGTAAAACGCAGATGCTTCATAAGGACATTGCAATGACCAGACTTTGTCTGTTATACAAGCTTTCAATCCCGGTCAATTACTTGATGGGAAGATCTCCGTCAAAAATTCCTTCTTTAGTTCAGCTCAACATTCCCAAAGACAACAGTTTTTTATCTTACAAACTGTAAGTAAAGGGAGAATGAAAGGGTCTCATATTTCATTGCTCGCTGGAAGGGATTAACATATTCCCTAATATTAGCACTCCCTAAAGAAGAATTGTTTCCAATCTTTGTGGAAAATATGCATGACGAATTACGCCCGCCGTTAATCCCTATGAAATACACAGGAGGGTTTCAAGACCTTACATCAATCGCTCAGCAGATTGAAGAGTCCCTCATACAGGCTAAGGATAAATCTCGTGTAATTCCATCATCTCCAAGAAGGAGAATGGGTAAATCATAAACTACTACAGTTATGCTTAAACAAGCACCTGTACCTGTTTCTACATCAAAACCTTCATTTTCTTAAAGGGCTCCACCTCCTGAGCGCCAACAACAAAGGCAGTTTCGTCCAGATGATCAAAGAGATCAAAGACGAAAACAAATTGAGGATCTAAAGATAAAAACATACTCTTTCTGAAGTGAACATGTTCCCGGTTATTTCATTTCAGCTTTGGAAAATAATTTGGTTCAATTGCCAATGCCCAAGAGGCCAAACAAGGAAAGAGATGAAGACCATCCCAATTATTTCCCTTTTCATCAAATGTTAGGGCATCCCATCCAGGGGTGTTTTGTCTTCAAAGACCTCCTGCAAAAGATGGTCGACTCGGGACAAGTCAAACTAAATGGTTCTTCAACCCAGGTAGCATGTGTTACTGCTACAGTTCTAGAGGAGGAAGGCGAATGGCAAGAAGTTAAAAGAAAAAATGCATAGAAGTATGATGATTGGATGGTCAAAAAGACAATCAACCAAACTCATGCTAATTTGCGAACACAATTAAAGAAACCAAATGTGTTTTCTGCCATGAATGTTTCGGTGAAATCCGCTTCATCAAAGGGAAATTCCTCAAATAAATGGCAAGGTTCAAAGAAAGAAAAAGAATCAAAAGAAGATGAGTATGTGTCAAATCCTAAGTTGTCTTTGACTCTAGAAGACTTCATGCCATCTAATTCAAAGCAACGGGCACCACCCCACCAAACGGCATAGCCTAAACAGGCTAATCATGCAGAGTCCACATCAGATGAAGAGTTAATATTCGGTTAGGTTAATATGATTCAATTAACGGATTCATATTCTAGTCGCAGTTTTGATTTCGATGAGCCTAAATTCCATGTATCAAACAGGGGAATCAGAGGACGTTCTAGAGGCTCAGGATATAGGGGAAGACGTGGATCTTTTAGAAGCCACTATTACAATTCTACCCCTGCTAGAACTGTGTACGCAGCTGAAACTCATGGTAGATCCCTTCAACGAGCTCAAAAAGAACAAGAAAGTTCGGCTACCAATAGAAAATTCAGTCCTAGAACAGTTATTTTGGAAGACCAATTGAAGGTTCCATCTTCTTCCTCTCAGAAAGTAAATGGATCTAATCAGTCTAATATTCCAAAACCTGGAATATTGCCAACTCCTATCCCAATACAAGATTCATCAACTTACAAATCATCTACTTCCAAGGTACCTGCTAAACCACATATTCCTATTGGGAAACGCAGACCTCTGGATCAAAAGTATGATGTATTGAAATACTTGGCCCAAGTACCAGCCACGTTATCAATTCTGGATGCTCTGAATCTATCAAAATATCTTCGGGAAGAACTCATCGAGGCTTTGCCAAGTCCTCAGGAGTTTAAAACTGAAATTGTTGCAGCTGAAGTCTATCACATAGAGAATAATTGTGAAGAATTCCATGAAATAATATCTTTTACTAATGAAGATGAAGATGATGTTGTGAATGGTTATACTATACATTTGTACTTATCTGGAAAGTTCAATGGTGTAGATGTCTAAAGAGCTTCCATTGACAATGGTTCAGGAGTCAACCTCATGCCCATTCGTAAACTTCATCAATTGGGCCTCACAGAATCTGATTTATCTCCTTCTACCATGAGGTTACAAGGATATGATAAAATTGAACAAGAACCCATGGGTGAAGATACACTCAGAACTCATTTTGGAGATCTTGTATCCAATTCAGATTTCATGGTTGTTGATCAAGACTCAGCTTGCAACATCTTGCTTGGATGACCCTAGCTACATCAACATGCGGCTATCCCTTCATCATACCATCAATGTCTCAAATTTTTTATCAATGGTCAAGTTGGTACATTGTCTGGTGATAAGGCCCCATTCAAGACATGTGAGTCTCAATACATTGAGGCGGAATTCTATCACATGAAGGGAAGATAAAAATCCACAACAAAGGAGATTACCAAGTTTAATGCTCCATCTGGTTTGGAGAAGATTCCAGTAAACCCATTTACACATGTGAGTACATATTATGTGTTGTCTATCAGTCAAATTGATAAGATAGACCCAAATCAAAATACTCTTATGGAAAGATCCATAATTTCAATTACGGAAATTGAGCCAGACAACATGGGAGAAATTGGAAACCCACCAAGCAGTGATGAAAGCACAAATGGTGACATCTTCATTACATCTACTTAAATATAAAAAGTCTATACTTCGACAATTAGGCCAGAAGAATTTATAGCAACATCGGAGTTGAATAATTTTGTCGACTCTCAATCCATCATCTCCTCTTTATTACCCAAAGAAGACCCTTCATCCTCAATAGGGTCGGAAATGGAAGCTTCTTCTTCAAGATATGCAAATTTTGATATCTCTTTTGATCATGAAATTTCTACTTTATCATCTACTGTGCAAGTAGAAACGGAAGAAATAACGCATAATGAAGAATAAGGGGAAGATCTCAGAGATTCTCCTCCAGCATTTGAAGAGGGTATCTCTACCACCGTGGATGAACTCAGAGAAATAAATCTGGGTACAAAAGAAGATCCACACCCCCACTTTAATCAGTGCGTCCATGACTCTTGAAGAAAACGATATGTATATTTCCTTTCTAAAGAAAAATAAGGATATATTTTCTTGAAACTATACAGAAATGCCCGTGCTTGATCCTGATGTTGCTACTCATCATTTGGGTTTACCAGAAGAACATCGAGGATTTAAGCAATCCGCGAGAAGAACACACCGAACTTATGCTTCCAAAATTGAAGCTGATGTGGATAAGCTTATCAAAGCTAGCTTCGTCAGAGAAGTTCATTATTCCAAGTGGTTGGATACTATTGTCCCTGTAAAGAAAAAGAACAGAAAAATTAGAGTTTGCATCGATTTCAGAGATCATAATTGGCATTGTCCTAAGGATGATTTCCCAGTTCCGATTACAGAACTTTTAATTGATGAAACAGCTGGATATGAAGCACTTTCCTTCCTGGATGGATATTACAAATATAATCAGATCTGAATGGCCCCAGAAGACGAGGAATCCACAGCTTTCAGAGCCCCTCAGGGCGTGTTTTGCTACCGGGTAATTCCCTTTGGCTTAAAGAATATAGGTGCAACATATCAGCGTGCCATGCATCGTATCTTTAAACCCTTCTTAAGTATGTTTGCTGAATGCTATGTAGACGATTTGGTGGTTAAATCCAAACAACATTCAAATCCCTTGGCTGATTTGGAAGTCATATACTGTAAGCTTCGACAACATAATTTGATGATGAACCCCTTAAAATGTGCTTTTGGGGCAACCTTAGGAACATTTCTCGGCCTTGTTGTACACCATCGTGGTATTGAAGTAGATCCTGAGAAGACCAAGTCAATCCTTGGTATGTCACCTCCTCAAAATTTGAAATAATTAAGAGGACTTCAAGGACACTTAGCCTATATTTGGCGTTTCATCACCAATTTGGCATGAAAAAGTATACCCTTCACCAAATTATTGAAGAATGGAGTCACTTACCAGTGGACTGAATAATGTCAAGAAGCATTCGATATTCTCACGAAATACCTCTTGAGTCCACCGGTACTCATGCCACTTGTTGAAGGAAGACCACTTATCCTCTACGTGACAGCTCTAGAGCGATCATTGGGTTCCTTTCTTGCTCAAAATAATGATGTTGGGAACGAAAACTGCCTATAATATCTTAGTTAGACTATGCTTGAAGTAGAAACCCGATATTCAAGTATTGAGAAGTGCTGCCTGACATTAATCTTTGCAGTTCAGAAGTTGAGACACTACCTGCAACATCACGAGGTCCAACAGGTATCACGCAATAACCCGCTCAAATTCCTCCTTAGTCGTCTAATGCTTATAGGACGTCTGGAAAGGTGGGCAGTTATTTTGCAGCAATTCGACATTCAGTATGTGACTCAAATGGCGATAAAGGGCCAAGCTCTGGCTGATTTCCTGGATGAACACCCTTCAGTGGAAGACACATATTCAGATATTGAACACCCTGATGAGGAAGTCTCCTCTATTCATGAAAGTCCTCAGGCATGGGAAATGTATTTTGATGGTGCTTCCAGAAGTCCAATAGGGAGGAAAATAGAAAATCCTAAATTCAACAAAGTTGGAATAGGAATTGTGCTCATTTCTCCAGAAAAGCCAGTGTTTCCTTATTCCTTCTTATTGTGGGAAGGTGGTACCAAAAATAAAGCAGAATACCGAGCTCTCATCACAGGCTTTGAATTAGCACTTCAAGCACAAGTGAATCACATAAATGTGAAAGGTGATTTAGACCTGGTAATCAAACAAGTCAATGGGGATTATGCCATCAGAAAAGAAGAACTAATCCATTTGTATGATTACATGAGAGAGTTAATGGCGGAATTCACTTCAGAACCGACATTTTCTTATGTCCCAAGATCACAAAATGCTCAAGCTGGTGCACTGGATAATATAGCCACAACTCTGGAAGATCCAAATAGGGATGAGACAACCATCAATATTGCCCACCGTCATGAAATTTCACCTTATGTTCGAATCAGAATAGAGGAAATTAATGAAATTAGTCCCATTCCTGAACCGTATGGTCATAATATAGGATGGATGTCACCTATCAATGAATACCTTCAAAATGGAACACTTCAACCTGATAGAGCTGAGAAAGGACAAATTCGGCGACGTGTGGTCAATTTTACTCTATATGATAGCCCAGATTACCTAGAGAAAATTCTCTACAAATTTGGTTTTGATGGAGTTCTCTTTAGATTAATTGATGGTGAAGAGACAATGGCTGTCATGAAAGAAGAGCATGCAAGAGTCTATGGTGCCCACCCGTCTGGACATAGATTGTTTGATCAGATTCAAAGGATTGGATACTTTTGGCCTTCAATGATTAAAGATTGTGTTTATTTCATAAAGAAGTGTCATTCATGCCAAGTACATTCCAACTTCATTCATCAACCTCCAGAGTTGCTTCATACAGATAAATACTTATGGCCATTTCCTACATGGGGAATGGATGTGGTGGGACCTTACCCTTCGGCTACGACCAAGCAGTTTAAGTACATTCTTACTCCTACTGACTTCTTTTCCAAATGGGCAGAGGCAATACCTCTCATGGAAGACAGTTCTAAATGCGTTGTTAGCTTCATCAAGTCTAACATCATTACCATATTTGGTGTCCCTCATACCATATTGACAGGAAATGGCACCAACTTCTGTTCATCCAAGGTGAAGAAATTGTATCAAGAATACAACATCAAATCCAACCATTCACCTCAGTATCATGCCGCGGCCAATGGCCAGATAGAAGCTTTCAAAAAGACTCTGTCAAATATACTGCAAAAGATGGTGGATAAAGATAAGAAATCATGGACTGATAAACTCTTTCATTCTTTTTGGGCTTATCGGACTACCACCCACACTGCAACTTAGTCAACTCCATATTCATTGGTATATAGAACAGAAGCAGTCTTTCCAATTGAATTTCAACTACCCTCGCTCAGAGTTTCCATTTGTGATCAATCATCTACAGATGAACAATGTCAAAAGAGATTGAATTAATTCGAATGGTTAGATGAGAAAAGATTGTGCACTTTGCACCACTTGGAACTCTATCAGAATCGAATAGCACGAGCTTTTAACAAAAAGGTTCATCTTCGTTCATTCACTCGGGGAGAATTGGTATTAGTTCTCAGGACTCCAATGATACCAGGTAAGAAACCTCCCATGCTTGATCCAAAATGGGAAGTACGTTACTCAATACATAGGGTCTACTCAAATGGAGCTTATTCATTAATCGCGATGGACGGAGAACTCATCACTACTCCAACCAATGACAGATTTTTGAAGAAATATTTTGTATAAACACAAAATATATCATCTAAGGTCCAACATGACGTTAAATTGCATAACCAGAGGTCCTGTATGACCTTAAACTACACCACCGTCCAGCAAGACGTTAAAATGCATTACCAATGGTCCATGCATATGATCCTAAACTATTTTCACATACGGCTAACATGATGTTAAACTGTGAATAAATTTCCCTAATTCATCCCACACGATGTTAAACTGTGATGTCCTAACTACATGACGCTAAACTGTAGAGAAGTCTCTATGGTCCTATATGACGTTAAACTGCACCAACATCCATCAAGACATTAAACAACATCATCAGCAGTCCATGCATATGACCCTAAACTATTTGCACATACGTCCATCATGACGTTAAACTGTGTCCCCTTCACCATCCTTACTATATGACATTAAACTATACACCAACGGTCCATACATATGACATTAAAATATTTGTATTCCTTTTGTCTCACATGACGTTAAATTTTGACGTCCTAACTACATGACGCTAAACTGTATAGAATTCCCTTACGTCCAGCATGACATTAAACTGCACCATCCATGGTCCATGCATATCACCTTAAACTATTCACACATTCGTCCAACATGACACTAAACTGTATCGTCCCTTTTTTGTCCAACATGACATTAAACTGTGAAAAAAGTCCCCAATACGTCCAACATGACGTTAAATGGTGTACTCTTTTGTTCTTACTTCATGACATTAAACTGCACAGTCCCCCTTTATATGTCCTACATGAAATTAAACTGTGCTTTGTTCCTACTACATGACACAAAATTGTGCAGCACCAATACTCCTAACTGCAAGACATTAAACTGCATAGTCCCTTTATATATCCTACATGACATTAAACTGTGCGTCGTTAAGGTTGTTGTAACCTCTTGTTTCTCACACCGAGTATGACTTAGGTGAGCTTAGTGAAAACCTCAACAATAACACTCTCTCTGGGCTACTAACCATGTGTAAGTCCCAACAACATCATTTTGTAGGTTGTTCTCCCCAAGAACAACTTGATCATTAATTCATTTTTTAAATGAACTATGCAGTCTTTGATCCTTCCCTTCCAGGCTGGGTATGTAGGAAACCTCCCAAGGTTCAAGCCCAAAACCAATTTTTTCACATTGGTTCACCTCCATCCTATACAATGTTGATTCGTGAAACCATCCTCTAGAATCAATATATTTACATTGGTTCACTTTCATCCATGCTATATGACGTTAATCTATACAACACTTTTGTCCAGTATGACAATATAATACAATATTCTTTGATACCCTCACTTGAGAGGGAATCATTATATACATTGATTTTCAATCATGTTTTATTCCAAAGACTACGTGCATACATGGCAATGCCCAAACTTTTTATCTTGGGTTAAACCATCATTGCACGAAAGTCCCCTTTCACCCTTCACATGTATGAACCAAATTTGTACAGAGGGTAATTTAAGAACTATGTGGGATTGATTCCCATCCTTATGGGATACTTAGGAATTTTCGAGTGTCCCTCGAATCCACCCCCAAGTCTTTGGGACTAACCCCAAATTCCACTTTCAGTCCCTTGGCTGAAAAGTCCCCATGAAAACACACACTGTGTATTTCTTATAATGGTTCAAGATCTATGACCCTAAACTAAGATCTCTAATCCTTTTGTCCCACATGATGATAAACCTTAATTTAAGAACTATGTATTGCTTGATTCCCATCCTTATGGGATATGTAGTGAAGTCCAACATTTTAATTAAGGACCCAGTAACAACATGATTATGGTTAGCATTGATCTGTGTATCTCTATATACATTGGAAAATACCCATATTTATGTGTCATAATCCTAACTTTAAATATTTTCAGATCTTCATAACCCTTTTCTTGACTTCTAGTCACAAAAATGTCAAACTTCTAAGAGTTCTTTTGCCTGACTATGCAGCATGTTCCCATAGGAGGCCTTGCATAAACAGTCTACATAACAGACTTGTCAGCCAAAAGATACTATTATTTGACTATGCATCCAATTCCCTTAGGTGGCCCTACATAATTCAACCCCCTAAAGGGTTTTTTAAATAATGGTAACTTCATTCTTGAGAAGAAAGCATCTTTTGTCCTTATTGGTCTTAAATGACAGTATGTAAGGATCCGAAAAAATAGCCATCCTTAACATATTAGTCCCATATCCTTTTTCATGTGCTGAAAGTATTCAAGTCTATGGTTTGTATTCTCCTTCCCTACATTTGGGTCAGACCTTCGTAGGAGTAATATCCATCTAGTTCTTCTATAATCTTGTTTAGATATATCTTCTCCATATTAAAGTACCTCTTTCAATACAGCAAACTCTATACTTTGGAAAATTTGAATCTCTATAAACTTTCACTGGCTTTTAGCACTAGGAAAGTAAATTTCTGAGAGTTCTTTTGCCTGACTATGCAGCACATGCCCATAAGCGGCCTTGTATAAACAGTCTACATAACAGACTTGTTAGCCAAATGATACTATTTATTTGACTATGCAGCCAATGTCCTTAGGTGTCCTTGCATAATTCAACCCCCTAACGGGGTTGTTAAATAATGGTAATTTCATTCTTGGGAACTACTTCTTCTGATATACTTTAGCTCTTTTTCATATCATTCCTCAGATCCAAATATTCTTAAGTCATAGTTTACTTTTTTTCCCCTCATACTTGAGTATGGTACTATGTTTTCAGATGAGTTGTCAAGGAATTGAGTCAATTATAATTCATTCGGCCCAAGGTATTTCGACCTTAACCATTAGCCTTTTTATGTTCGACGTGCATGACTTTAAACTGCCCACAAAAGACAAAGGAACTCTGAATAAAAGTCAAGTTCTAGCTCACTAAACATACATTTTTTATGATTTAGGTAATATTGAGCAATTAAAAGATTCAATGTTTGTAGGGTTATATTAATAATCCTAGTAAAAATCAAACTATGCTTACTAGGCCCATTGGATTAGGTAAAATTTAAATCAGGTAGCTGGAAAATACATGCACAATTGATTTAAGATGAAAACATTCTTTCCATTTGATGAAAAAGAGTTAGAAGGACATCCACAGACTGGAGTCTCTTCTCTTTTTCAAGAATTAAAAAAGACTTTAAACATAACTCTTCATTTTATTTAGCATCCCGAGCTTCATCAGCATCCACCTGGAATTCATTCATTCAACTGGATACCATAAGAGATGCAGTGATACCATCTCTTCTTGGAACAATTGTAAAAGAATGTTCTTGAGTGCAGTTTGAGAAAATTTTCTGCTGATCAAACAGTAACTCTGCTTCTATCCAATAGACTTGGAAGTTGGATACATGGATTTGAGAATGGACATTGAAAGTAAAGAGCCATTTGAAAAAATTACTCTTTTCAGTTATTACTCTAATGCCATATTTTTCTTATCTCCGCCAACTGGCAGCGGAAAACATTTCAGCCCAAGGGTTTTCCATTTTCATATCTGCAAGGAAATGGCATGGAAGTAAAATTTGAAAGTTCACACCATTTTGTTTCTCTTAATGCACAACATATCCAAAATAGAGGAGTAGCGGTGCAGCTGCATTTCAGGTGTATAGTTCTTTACATCTGGAACGTTTACTCCTTGAAGATGACCATGACCCCACAGAGGAAGATAGATGTTCTGTGGGAAATTAAGATGATATTTCTTCAAGTACTTATCCAAATCTGGGAGAGTGCTATCACATATATCATAGTACTCATGGCCAACAATGTTCATCATATAATCAATCCGCTCGCTTTCCAGTTCATCAGCCGTTCCAATTTTCTTGGGAGTCACTGATTCTGCACAAAAGTTGAGTAAATTACCTTTTATGTAAGTTGATTTTTCATAATATTTGTGAATGAATTTCAGAAAAAATGGCATATGCATTAAAGAACGCAAGTTTAAACTTGGCGCGCAAGTATGGATGTGCCGCGCATGTATCACCGCGTAGGTCCAGATACCTTGATAGTAGCGCGACATCAAGGAAACAGTGGGAAACAGAGCAACTTGCGGGGCAAATGCAACTTGCGTGGAGAGAGCTCAAAAGTTTAAAATCCATATGCTTTGTACGGAAGTGAGGCTCTCTATTTATAGACAAGGTCGTCACACTTGTGCGCCGCCCTCTACACCACTTGTGCGCCGCTTTTACTTTGGTTTTCTTCTTTTCCTCAGAGTCACATCCTCATTTCCTTCGGATCCAACTTTGAGGGGGGACTTTTGTTGATGCTCCTTTTTCATCACATTGTCTAAAGGAATGGAATGGGAAATGACTGAACACAAATTGATTCATCCTTTTAAGAAAATATCAAAAATTGATAAAGGATGGAAGAAGAAGAACATTGCTCAAAGGTTGCACAAGTTCTACAATGGCCGCACAAGTACACTTGTGTGCCGATGTTGGTCGCGCAAGTGACTTGTGCGCCCTAAAGGATAACTGCCTGCAGTCTTCTCCAGCCTATAAATAGACCCTGTGGGCCCCCATTTTGGGAGGAATTTTTTCAGAAACTCAGATTTGAGCTCCCGGCGCCCTAGTCTCTTCTCAAATATTCCGAAAAACTTCTAAGGTAATTTCTTACCTAGAACGGAAGATCTAAAGATGGGGAGGAGGGACTAAGTGTTGAAACTCATTAACACTTGCGCGTGGGAGTGGCCAGCCCTTAAGGGTAATGGCCACACTTGTGCACCGCCTAACTCCTTCAGTAGAACTTGGGCGCCATTATTCTGGAAGTACCTCCGGATTATTCTAAAAGCATTGGTCAAGGATCGCTCAAGTATTACCATGCTGGTTTACAAACGCGCATGCACCCATGTGTCGCGCAGGTATACCTGCACGACCAATAATTGCGCCCCCACGCAGTACTTGTGCGCCTGCCAGGACTTGCATGCCCCTTCCATTTTGGGATCCCTTCTTTCCCATTTAACCCCTGTTAATCAATTCCACCTCTCCTATTCAATATTTAGTCTTCAAGACACTCTTCAAAACAATTGATGGCATGATTTATTGATTTGACTTCCTTATCTGAAAGGAATTCTGTGGAATATCACTCAAAACCTAGTGATTTACACATCTTTATGTCACTAATGATTGAGATTTAATTCATTCAACTTCATCCTTTAAGATGAGATAACTCATTAAACTGGGCATCCTTTTCAGGAATAAGCCCCAGTCATAATTCTCAAATATGGGCATCCTCCTTAGGAGTAATCACCAAGAACTCATTAACATGGGCCTCCTTTTCACGAATAATCCCCAGTCTTAATTCTCAAATATTGGCATCCTCCTTAGGAGTAAGACCCAAGTCCTCATTAACCTGGGCCTCCTTTTCAGGAATAAGCCCCAATCATAATTCTCAAATATGGGCATCCTTTTTAGGAGTAAGCCCCATGAACTCATTAACCTGGGCCTCCTTTTAAGGAAGAATCCCCAGTCATAATTCTCAAATATGGGCATCCTCATTAGGAGTAAGCCCCAAGTCCTCATTAAACTGGGCCTCCTTTTCAGGAATAAGCCCCAGTCATAATTCTCAAATATGGTAATCCTCTTTAGGAGTAAGCCCCATGTCCTCATTAACCTAGGCCTCCTTTTCAGGAATAAGCCCCAGTCATAATTCTCAAATATGGGCATCCTCTTTATGAGTAAGCCCCAAGAACTCATTAACCTGGGCCTCCTTTTCAGGAATAAGCCCCGGTCATAATTCTCAAATATGGTCATCCATCTTAGGAGTAAGCCCCATGTCCTCATTAACCTGGGCCTCCTTTTCAGGAATAAGCCCCAGACATAATTCTCAAATATGGGCATCCTCCTTAGGAGTAAGCCCTAAGTCCTCATTAACCTGCGCCTCCTTTTTAGAAATAAGCCCCAGTCATAATTTTCAAATATGGGAATCCTCCTTATGAGTAAGCCCCAAGTCCTCCTTTACCTGATCCTCCTTTTCACGAGTAAGCCCTAGTCTCAAAATATGGGCACCCTCTTTAGGAGTAAGCCCCAAGGCCCTTAATTTTTCAAGTCTCTTAACCTGGGCCTCCTTTTCAGGAGTAAGCACCAGTATTAATTTCTCGTAACCTGTCCTAATCTACCATTGATATGGGATTCCTTCTCCAGAGTAAAAAAACCCAATCATAAGTCCTCTTATAATTTGGGCCTCCTTTCCAAGAGGAAGCCCCAAGTTAGATTATTCATATCTCCATGAAGCACATATACCTTTATGGACCATGTTCCTAGATTCCTTCCCTGAAGTAAATCCTAATATTCATTTATTTGGGTAGTCATACATACATAAGTCCCACATTATTTCTTATGATTTCATCTTTCGTGGCACAATTGTCCAATTTTTTACCAATACCTCTTGTTTCTCACACTACACATGACTCACATGAGCTTAGAGTGTAATAGTAATTATGACATCCTTTATTGATCCATAAATCATAAACATTATACTCCCTTACTCGAACTACGTGGGTTCTGATTCCTTTTCAAAACAAAGGATACGTAGGTAGCCCATCTTCGGGTTCGATCCCAACTCTAAAATAATCTATGTCCTTATAAATGACAATAAACTTCATGTGCCCCACTGAGTGTCTTTAAAACCAGAATGGTCATAATAATGACCAAGATACCTTTATATAAATGTGTCGAAGGATACCATTGACCATGAATCTCTAATAAATATAGATGATTCTCTATCGATGGAGAACCTTGAATACATATAAAAGATTCTCTAAATTTCCTACATATCAATCATTGATTGTCAGATCTAAAGGAAAGCTCATTTTATACTTGGTAATGTAATAAGGATTCACGAACATAAATTAAATATACAAGGAGAGTCCCGGAGTAGACAATAATTCCCCTCAAAAAGGTGTGATGAGTCCGACCTCCCATCCTCTCCACGAATGCAAATTCCTAAGCCTCATTAATCCACAAACTAATGAGCTCCTACCTTTGGAAAGTAGGTCCAAATGGACTTGGAATCATTGGATGTTTCCGGTTCTACGAACAAACTTGTTAGAAACCGATTGGAATGTTTGAACCTTCAATCAAAGAGTTCATCCCCAAATTCCGAGGGAAACAATGGTAAAGGAAGGATGAAAAATCATCAAGTCATTAGGAAATAGTACACTGTACACAAAAAAAATATGTTCTTAAACCATTAGAGGGAAGAATGTATATGTGTTGGTCAAACTCTAATATAAAAGAATCTAAGGTTATATAGGACACTATTTTTCTTGTATAATGATGGAATAAGGAGAACAGAGTGGTATATAATGTGAATAAAAAAAATTAGCCTAAGGGAGGAAGTTACATCTTATTTGAGTAGCTCCTTTTAGATTTCACCAAAATGATTACATGAATAAATTTATGATCAAAGGGAGGATTAATGGAGTATTGGATGGAATTTTGGAAGGTTATTGGGTATATATTGGATGGACCAATGTGGTTTAAGAAGTGTAGTGTAACGTACTGGATTTAGATGCCACTATAAGATGCACGTACTTGGATGGCCCCATGGCCTCAAGTGCATTTCCTCAAATGTCAGAGGCTGCTGACTAGCAGTGAGGGCCTAGGGTGTGATAGTTGGGAACATATGCACTCATTGGCAGAGTGTAACACAACATAATAAATAATTACTATAGAAGAAGTAGTAAACAACATGAAACTGAAGTTAAAAATTGACGATTGAAAGATAAGGATAGCTAGAAGGTATATAATATCAAAATGATGCAGCATGTCAAAAGTTCTAAGAAAATATTGAAACCTAATACATTGAAATAAAGTACAATAAAATACCATGCTACGATAAAGAAAATTAAACACAAGAGCAGAACAAGCCAAATATTGGTCCAATGCTCTCATGCTTCTATGTAGAAATCATGTTCTTGAAAATGGGGCCTTTCCCCTATCAAAACCTACTACAATATAGTCTGTTTGGTCCCAAAAAATAACCTAAATATGGTGTGAGAAATAAATCCTCATAGGCAACCACCAAAGTTCTGTTCCAATATTTCAGTGTTTATATGAAATTGTAGTGTACAATAGTGAAAAATGTAGTGAACTAACATGTAATCAAATGTAAACAATCATACAAGTACTACCATTCATTTACATACAATTAATGTTACAAAATTAATTCAAATTCATTAAATTATATATGTAATGGGGGTCTGGCCTAAACCTGTAGATCCCTTATATAAAGTAAACAAAATAGAAACCTCAGCAAGCTATCTAAACACAAGAACTGAAGATCAAATCCATGATTATGCTTTGTATTGGATGACATGTCATGATTCATTGCATTACATCTTTTATGTATGACCTGAGTCCATTCTTGAATTTCATAATTTGGAAATCAATTATCACTACAAGTGTAATATTACCGACATCCTATGAGTCAGTCCTCATTGGTCCTACTAGGTAGCCTGATTATCACTCTTGATATTGGAATAAGCTCATGAAAGTTCACCTTCAGTGGTCCTACAAGGGAGCCCAAGGTATCACTATATGTGAAATATTATATTATGACAATTTAGTCCATCCCCGGAGGTCCTACAAGGGAGACCACATGTCACTATTGACATATAAATCAACAGCCTCTCCAGTCCACCCATGACATTCTAAACAGAACCAATGTATCACCCAAGGTGTAAGGTAAAATAGTCATGTGAGTCTTTTCATGGAGTTCTATGTGGAACCCATGTATCACCCAACACTATTTTCTATTTAATCATAAACGTTCAACAAAACCTTTCAATGTGCTTTAACATGTAAAAACACTTACTGGGAAAAGGGAAAAAAATCCCAAATCCATAATAAGAAATGCTTACAATTCTAGTTCAATTGAAATTACATTTAAAAATAATGTTCATTTTAAACAACCCTAAAAGGAAACAAAGTCATTCCCATCGAAATCCCCAACAAAAAAATCTATAAAAAAGTTATCCAAGGGAAACACTCCCACTTGGTCACCCTTAATCAAATTACAAAGCTAGACTTGCTTTAATTCATTGAATTAATTACCAGAACTATGTTAGTTAATAATAAGAATCAAATTCCCTTCAAGGAAACACCCTAAACATGGGCCCGTAGTACAACGACACATATAAACTACATAAAATTAAACAATTATCTTGAGACTGCCTAACACATCATAGTTAGACTCTTATAATATTTCCTTAATCTCTAATTCGAGAAATAACAATATAGATATACGAAACAAGGATATTCACTCTACCTTGAAAAACCTCTTCGACAATAGTAATAAAGGAGAACATATAATGTGTAATGAAGATAATACCGATATGGTTCAAATGCAATAGACGATGATTGAATCAGAGTCTAGATGATGATTTGGGAGAGGGTTGAAATTTTGGTATGGGGTATTCTTTAACCTGGCGAGCCCATTGTCCCAACAATAGAATGGGGAGGATAATTCCCATTTTAAGAGAAAAAAATACACAGCATGTAAGTCCATATACATTGCATTTATATCATTTTACTAATCATTTCGAGGGTAACTTCCGCTGCCAAACTTCCCAAGATCGGCTGACATGACTACACAGTGTGTACTAAAAATCCCACAGCATGTAGTTGTTTTTATTCTCTTTTTGATGAAAACATGCCCACATGCCACGTATTCCCATCATACATCGCCAAACTAAATTTTTGTACTTATAAGTACACAATGTGTGACCTTGAATCAGCCCATGTGACAGTATGATTCTAGTACATGTCTTTTTATCCCTAGTTTCCTAAAAAACTCAAGGAAAAATAATTAAAGAAGTCGTTCATCAAAAAATAGAATCGGGTTATTAAAAAAATTCCCCCTTAAAGAAATTCGTCCCTGAATTTCCCTTCCAAGGGTGGTGAAGGAATATCTGAGAATAACTCCACCCACTGAGCACATATGTCAACCTCTCTATCCCAAGTCTCATCCTGTACTAATCAATACTATCGTAACACCCATATGAGTGGAACTAACCAGCATTTGAGATCCTTCATGCTCCTTTCAACTACACAAATCAGATTCTCCTCAAAGGATTCATCAACCTGAAGCTCAACCTCCTTAGGATGAAAACTGTGAGACGAGCCTAAATGATATGAGTGTGGCAGGGATACATGGAAGACATTATGAATGTCTTGGTACCACTGAGGTAACTATAAAAGATAGGGAACTAACCCGAAACACTATAGAATATCAAATGGTCTGACATGTCTTAGTGAATGATTACCCTATCTATTGAACATCTTGTGTCCCAACCACGGTGAAACACCTTGGAAAACGTGATCCCAGACCTCAGAATCTGAAGGTCATCTACAGAGATCTGCATATGATTCTGGAAAAGCATGTATAGTAGCAATCCACTCCTAAATTATGTTTACTTTATCTATTGTCTCCAGGACAAGGCAAGGTCCCAACATAGCTACCTCTCTGACCTCTAACCAAATCATGGGTGATCAAAATTTCCTACTGTACAAAGAATAATATGGTGCCATTTGAATAACAACATGGAAGCTATTATTATAGGAAAACTCAACCAGAGGTATATGAATCTACCAAAACCCACATTGTCGAGAAAAAATGAAGGCATCATTTCCTCTAGAACATGTATAGTACACTTTGATTGGCCATCAGTTTGAGGGTGAAATTCTTTTCTCAGGAACACATGGGTACCCAGTTCCCTCAAAAAACTACTCCTTAATCGAGACTTAAAGTAAGCATACATATCTAAGATGATAGAACAAGGGACACCATGAATTCATACCACCTCTCGGATATACATATTTCTAAGCGCATCGACACCAAAGGTCTACTTGATCAGAAGGAAGTGAGAGACCTTCGTAAGCCTATCAACTATGACAGACACAATATTGTTTCCCCTTGGTGACCTTGGTAAACCAATCAAACAATCCAACACGATATCATTCCAGTTCCACTCAGGAATGGGTAACTATTGTAGGATCCCATCTGGCAGTTGATGCTCCGCCTTCACCTGATGATATATGGAACACCTCATAACAAAAACAACAACTTCTCTCTTCATACCCAAAGACCATTATTGAAGGCACAAATCACAATACATCTTGGTGACTCTGGGATGCACTGCCCAAGCTGAATATTGAATCTCCAACATTAGATCTTCTTGTATATTCCCTATAACCCAAACACATACAAGGATTTGCAGAACATCATAATTGCTTATTGTCCATCTAGGAGGAGATTCTTCTCCTTCCACACACTCCCACAGAATTATTCCTTCAGAATTTGATGGATGGCTCAAATTCAAATCATGACGAGTAAAGATTTTTTTGAGGCTTTTTTTGTCCATGTACACCACAAAATGCTCTCCCTGTATATAATGTCTCCAAATGCACAAATAATGAACAACTACATCTAACATGATATCATGTGTTGTTAAATTCCCTCATGTGGCCTTAACTACCAAGACCTGTATGCAACAACTCGATCCCCCTTTATAAGAAATGCTCCCATACCAATTCCTGATACACCACAGTACACAACGTAACTCTTGCTAGGATCTGGAAATATCAGTATCAGAACTGAATTCAAATATCTCTTCAACTCCTGAAATGTTGTGTCATAAGAATATAGCCTCTCAAACATCACATTTTTTTAGTAAGCCCCATAACTGGTACTTCTATGTGTGAGAAGTTCTATATAAAATATCATTAGTAACCGTGTAAAACCAAGAAAATATATAACTCAAAAATTTTCTTGGGATTCTCCTAGGTAACTACTGATCTCAGCTTCTCTAGGTCAATGAATACTCTAGTATCTAAGATGAAGAGACCCCAGAAGTGTATCTGATCCATCTAGAAGAAGCATGTTCCAATCATATCCTATTAAATAATCTCTCTCTGTATATTTTAGATGATCTCAATATGTTTTTCATGGTGGTTTTGATTGCGAGAATACACCAAGATATCTTTCACCAAAACCACCACAATAGAATATTTTTATGGATGGAAGACTCAGTCCATCTGCACCCTGAAAACAACTGATGTGTTTGTTAGACTAAAAGGAATAACAAACTCCTCATAAATACCACACCTAATAAGAAAGGTTATGTGAGTAATGTATGCCAATCGAACATGTACCCAGTGATATCCTGACCATAGGTCTATCTCTGATAATACTTGAGATCCTTGAAGTTGATCAACAAGATCATCTATCCATGGAAAGGGATATCAGTTTTTAACCGTCAACTGGTTCGGTTTCTGAATATAAACACATTTCTTAAGGGTACCATCAACATTTTTACCAAAAAGGACTGGTGAACCTCAAGGAGAATTACTAGGTCAGATAAAACCCTTATATTCTAGATAATTCAGCAGCCTCTTAAACTCTTGAAACTCCTTTGAAGCAATCATATAACGAGGAATGTATACCATTGTGGCACTATGAACTAGCTCAATAGTGAACTCCACCACTCTGAATGGAGGTATTTATGAGAATTAATCTGGGAAAACCCATAAAATGATCAACCACTGGGGGGAAATCATCCTCACATGTTCCCTAGTCATTGGGATATAAACTTGGAATTTGGGCTGTCATTCTTCCCAAATCACAATGCTCGGGTCTAGCTCAGCATGGATGAACATCCAATTCCAAATTATATAAAAATATGCCCCCCTCTTGTGATGTGAAACTCACCCTATTGCGATAGAAATCAACAATGTCTCTAAAAGAAACCAACATCTCCATTCTAATAATGACATCATATCCAGTCATCTATATGACATAGAGGTTCTATAGAAAGCGACACCCATCAATCTGAATGGGGATCTAATTTCACTAATTCACACCTATCGTTCTAATCCCTAATGTAGTGTTTAGTGTCATGACATCAGAATTTGTACAAACACAGAGGCCAAGGCATTCCACAATGGCTAAAAATTTAAATCTATGTTTAGACCCCGTATAAAAAGTGTATAAGTTAAAACTGAGGTGACAAGAATAATACCACTGAAAGTAGAAGGTATGTGATCCATCTCTTGGTGGGCATGTTGCACTACATAAGTCTGAACTGTACCGTGGCCCTGAGCCACTGCTTGGCTACCCTAGGATGACCCGCCCTGCTTTTATTGAGATCCTAGGGTATGGCTATGATGGCCACAAACACTACCATAGACTGAATTCCCAAGTGTATTATAGTTTCCAGACATGTGAGAATCTACTGACCATGCTCTTTCACGTGGTTTATATAAGGATCTTCTCCAAATTTACACTAGTAAGAACATCCTGCAGAAGCGTTGTAGATGGACCATCTAGCCGCAAGCTCTGCATTCAACTGGGTCTTTCGAGAACTAGAGCATCATACGCCCCAGCCTACCGCATTGGAATAACCTCACCTTTTTACCAGAAGAATGGTTTTGAATAATACTATCACAAAAATAGGTCTCTATATAATTATTCTTCATGGATGTTGAGATAGTATAAGAAATCGATTCCAATCTGCCCAGACTCGAAACACCAGCTTCCCAGAGATTTCTCTCGGTGATCAACACCTGATTTGGAATAGTAGAGACCAGAGGCAACTTGAAGACATTCACCTGAGATGAGATGTCGAACTAGAGACCATACTCAAATCTCCTAGCTTTCAATACATAATCACCCATTAGAATACCTGTGAATATCTAAAGCTCAGTGAATCGGGTAGAATATTCCATAACTAACAGTGTACCTTGTTCTAGGTCCATGAACTATCGAGCTCAGTCATCCCTCAGCGTCTCAGGAAAATAAAAATCATAGAAGGCCACCTAAAATTATTCCCATGTCATATCATGTTGATGCCCTACTTGAGTGATAAAAATCCACCATCTCTTTGTAGAATCACAAAACATATATGTCGTGATCTTGACCCTCCTCTCGAGAGGTGTCTCCAAATTCTTGATGATATTCAGCACTTATTCCAGTTATGATTCTGCAGCCTATGTTTCGATATCCCCTTAAAATGTAGGTGGATGTTGTTGCTGGAATATATGCCTCATCTCTACCATATATGTGGCAGCATGTTGTGCTCGTTTAATGGTGTGCATGTAATTCACCAAAGCTTTACATAACTGTGCATCTTCACATGCGTCTGGTATAATAGCTAGGGTCGCAGCTGGCACAACTGGTGGATCAATATATAGCCCATGGCCTAACATTCCAAGAATATAATAATTTCCAATCTCGTGGCATACAACTCATGGTCGTCATGGTGGAAAGACTCTACATGGTCAAGAACACGACTCAGTTCAAAACTGATTTTCATGGATTGCCGCTCAAAAGTTCCAAAAGTGAAACAGGAATGGATCTTCAAATTTTTCCAAAAAGGGACTACACAGCATGTATAACAAATACACTATGATTACCCATAGGCTATTGTATGTCTATGTTCAACCATCATCCTAGTGTGTATCAACCCCAAGTACATGGAACGTTGGTGTGTACACATGTCTATCCTCCTAGCTATGTACTCCCACACAACGAGGTCTACACAAGTTTTCCTAGGTAGCCTACAGAGAGTGTACTAATTGTACATGAAATGATGTGATCAAAACTATACAACTCATGTTTCCTATCACATGGCCAGTTACATGGTCAGTTACAACATGATGTGTACATGTGATCCATGATGTGTACATCTTAAAACATGGAACACCTTCTTTCCCAAATAGGATGAACAGACGATGTTTTAGGCTACACTAAATGCATTGTATACTAGGTTTTTCATGACATAAAATCTAGAATGCCCAGAAAACCCATGTTCTTCAGAAAAATTATCTAGTGGGATTCCAGATTCTGATCTGTGAGTTCCCATACTCCATGCGAATACATGTTTGGATCCCAAGAAGAACATATATAAAAACAAGTTCATTTAACATCTATATTCAATTAGTGTTTCATTTCCATATTCATAAGGGACCATAAACTTTATGGATAGAAAGATGACATCACACCATAATATTATGCACCCAACTAACACAACAATAGACAAAACTTTCACATCATATATCATAACAACATGAAATATCTAATGATTTGTAAATGTCATTGAATAATGCATGGAAAGATATTATAACAAGTGTCTAAATGATTCATGAAATGGAACACCCACTTCTCATTAGGTTGAAACAGAAATAGAACCCATAATCTCATTAACAGTAATAACACAATTCAAGTGTGTCACCCAACAGTGAATTCAAATCAACTATAATAATTCACATTCCAAAAGAAAATATTAATTTGAGGTAATTTGGGTTGTTCCCTTTACCTGGGGTAGCTACTCCCAGGTACAACTAATTACCAAATTCCATATCCATTATATCGTCACCAAAAAAGAAAATAAAGAAAATAAACCCTCTAATACCAATTTTTACTATCCTAGATCTGTATACCCCTAAAAGGTTCCTCGTACCCGGTGGGCCACATTTCTTCATGTGCATTTCTCCAAATTAGAGGGGATGATGACTAGTAGAGAGGGCCTATGGTGTTATAGTGGGGAAACTATTCTCTCATTAGAAGTGTGGAACATCGAGGGATAAATAATGAAAATAGGGGAAGCAGTGAAAAAAATGAAACTGAAGTAAACAATTGAATACTGAAAGATAAAGATATCCTCAAGGCATATAATATAAAAATGATGCAGCATGTCACATGTTATAAGAAAATAGAGAAAACATGATACACTACAATCAAGTACAATAAAATACCATGGTATGGTAAAACAAAATTAAACTCTACAACATCGCAAACCAAGTCTTGGTCCCTTTCTCTCTTGGTCCTAATCAGCAATCAAGTACCTAAAAAGGGGGCCTTGACCCTATCGACACCTGTAGAAATATAGCCTATTTGGGCCCAAAAACATGACCCAAATAGGGTGTGAGAAATAAATCTCTTTCGGAAACCACCAAAGGTCAACTCCAATCCATCAGTGAGTATATACAAAAGTAATGTTCCATAGTGAAAAAATGTAGTGAACTAGTGGCTACAAAAAATTAAATAAACCTATAAGTACTAGAATTCATTTACATTCAATTAATGTTCCTTAATAAATTAAAATTCATTGAATTACATAAGTCTCAGGGTCTGACCTAAACCCTTAAATCCACTATATAATGTAAACACAATAGATACCACAGTAGCCTATCTAAACATAGTAAGTGAAGACCAAGTCCAAACATGTTCTTTGGTTTGACAAACATGTCCCCATTCATTCCATTCAATCATTTATGTATGACCTTTTTTTGTTCTTGAGTTTACTTATTCGGAATTCAAGTATCACTACAGGTATAATTTTACCAACACGATACGAGTCTATACTTAGTGGCCATACTAGGGAGAATGTGTATCATTGTCGATGTTGGTATAAATTCATTCGATTCCATCCTCAATGATCCTTATAGGGATCCCAAGGTATCACTCTAAGATATATATAAGATTCTATCAATTTTGACTGTCCCTGGAAGTCAGAATAGGGAGCCCAAGTGTCACCAATGACATATAAATCAAAAACCTCTTAATTTAATCCATGTAATTCTATATAGAACCCATGTATCACCCAAGGTGCAAGGTACAATAGTCATGTGAGTTTGTTCGTGGCGTTCTAAGATGAAGACATGTTTCACACAACACTATTTACCATTTACTCATCAAAATTCAATAAAACCATTGAAAATAATATACCAAGTAAAAACACTCCAACGAAAAAGCTAAGAAATATCCCAATAGAATAATAAAAAATTATTACAATTCTAATGCATTTCCAATTCCATTTAATAACTAAGTTAATTTTATGTAACCCAAAAAAGGGAAAGAATTCAGGCCCATCGACATCCTTATCCAAAAATTCTATACTACAGTTATCCAAGGAAAACTCACCCTCTTGGTGGACCTTAATAAAACAAGAAAGATAGAAATAATTTAATTCATTGAATTAATTACCAAAACAATGTTAGGTAATAATAAAGATAAAATTACCTTCATAGAGATACCCTAAACATGGGCATGAAACACAAAAACACATATAAACTACATAACAATGAACAATTAGCGTGAGACCGCCTACCTTGTCATAGTATGACTCTCCTCTTCTAGCCTGAAACTCCAATTCGAGCAATAATGATGTAGATGTACAAAACAAGATATTAACTCATCCTTAAATAAATTCTTATTGATTAGGAATTTGGAAAAGAACTTCTTAATTGAAATCATGAGCTTACTGATACAGTTCAAAGGCATCTGATGATGATTAAATCAGATTCAAGACGATGATTTGGGAGAAGGTTTATGTTTTGGTGGTTCATGTTCTTCAAACTAGCGAGCCCTTGGTCCAAACTGCAGAATAGAGAGGCTACATCCTGTTTTAAGAGAAGAACACTAATACACGACGTGTAAGTCCATATACATAGCATGAATATCATTTTACTCTTCATTTGGCGGCTGACTTCTACTGACTTACTTCTCAGGACCTGCTTACATGACTACATGACTTCTACTAGGAAGTACACAACATGTTGTGGGTTTTTCTCATTTATTTTCCGTCATTCCCACAGACCATGTATTCCCATCATACATATCCAAACTACGATGTTTGTACATTGAATTGCAAGGCATGTAACCCTGAATCAACCCATGTGACATTACGATTCAAGTACATGGGTATTTTTCTCTAGTATTATCAAAAAAACTCAAGGAAAAACGAATTAAAGAAGTCTTAACTGAAAAATAGTAATCGAGTTCATACATATTATGATGGGGGAGTGGTGGTTTCCTTTTTTAAAAAAGGGAAGCATATCACTTTGTAATTTTTAAACCAAGATAGTTGTGCCCAAGATTTTACCTAATAAAAACATACAAAACCAACCCAACTTATTATTTTAATTTTAATAGACTAATAAAACACATACAATGGGTTTTGGAGAAGTTTCTAGGTCAATTGGCCCCATTAAATTGTTTTTTCATTCATTGTGAAGATTTATTCTTCATTAATCATCATAATTAATTTTAATTAATTCAATAATTTTTTTATTCAGAAATTGATTTGATCATTATATAAATTATAAATTATAATTTTTAAAAATAAAAAATCTATTTTTCAAAATTTCTACGACAGTAATTTCATAAATTAATTTAAATTGAATTTTAAAGATGGGACGACAATGTGGTATTTTAATGTAAAAACAATAAATGTTTTTTCAGTGTCTATATCTAATTTCAATGTGAAATTGGTTCCTAATTTATGAATAATATATCTAATTATACTTTATAAATAAAATATAATATATTTTAACTACATAAATAAATTTGATGAAAAAGAAATTTTAAATTAAAATTCAGTGTTTTTACTATTCATGTAGAAATGATGTCATTCATAAAATTCCTATAATTTCATAGTATGATAATTCATACAATATTTAACATCATGTGTTTTTAACAAAATAATGGAAATTTTCGTTAGCGTATATGATATTATATATCATGATTAAATTAAAAATTAAATATTTTTATCCAAATTTTTATGTTATAGAATTTTTGTTAGAATAGATGGAATGAACAGTATTAATTGAGTTATGAAAATAGGATTTACACATTATTATATAAGGATCAATTAATTAGAAAAAATTAATTATAAAATAAAATAAAAACCAATTGAATGTAAAGGGTGTGTTTTATGAAAAACTATTTTAGTGTGAATAATTGTGTTTATAAAATAAAATAATCTCTATTTTTTGATTATATTAATAAAATAAATATTAAATATATTCAATTTAATTTTCAAAATTAATATAATATATTTTCTATTCCATATATAAGAAAAAAATCCAATTTGAAGAACAAAATAAGTATTAATAAAAAGGGCAGTTTTACAACCATTTAAAAGAAACATTTTCAAATATACTTTTTAACTCATTTATATGTAATATTTGAGAAAATTAACTACTTATTTGTAATATGGCCATAAAATCTTACTTTGGATGAATTTTTTACATTTTCTTGAAAAGTTACATTATTAATGAATAGTGAATAATACAGCAATATAGTTAAAAACTGAATTTTATTTAGAAAATCATCAGACATTAAACAGATTTTTAAATTCATAATTGATCAATAGTACATTTATTAATCCAATATAAGACATTTGAACAAATTTTTTATATTGAAATTAGATATGAAATTTTAATTAAAAATTTTAACGTCTCTTTTACCAATATTCTAACCACATCCGTAGGATTTTTATTAAATGTAATTTAATCACATCTATGAATTGAATTTTAAAAATTAGAAATACATGTTTATAACAAATATGAAACGTATGGCCCAATATAGTCAAAATTATTTTTTATGAATATTATCTTTAGTATTTTTTTACCACGATAAACCCATTAATATGGATAATAATAGTAAAATTAATATTATAATATTATAAAAATTACTGTAACATTTTTCCTAATTATATTGGATGAGTAATTATCGACAATTACCATCCTTGGGCCAAAATTGTGTCCTTTTTCAGCCACTAGGGGGTGATTATGACGTTTATAACTTTTATTGTAAATAAATGGAAAATTTTTCATAATTATGTCACTTCATACTAAATGAATTTTAATTTGGGGTTATATAAGTAATATTTTATACTATTAATTGTTTTTATGAAGATAAAATTATTAACTAGATGATGATAATTTATTTATAATTTTTAGGAACTTCTTAATTAAATTTTATTATGACACAATGTTGATGGAGTAATATATTTATTAAAAAAAGAACCATATATGTGATATTAATAATATTATAATAAATATAATTTGAAAAGGTTGATGAAATAAAATAATTTAATAGTTTAATATGTCTTTTTAAGATTTATTTCATGTAATTTTTAAAAGGAATCATGTTTTTGTGATATCTTGAAAAAGTCATGTAATGAATAGTGTCAAATTGATGTTATTCATATTTTTAAAAATAAAATATTGAATAAAATTTATTAAAATTTATAAAATTATAATATAAGTCAAAAAGTTGATATAATTGTCAAAAAGTCATTAATAACTCATTAACAAGTAGATTTTCAATATTTGGTAGTTATTTTAACCCTTAAAGTGTAAATTACATGACAAAAGGAAAGAGTTAAAAAGGTTAAAATAGATAAGGATAAAAAAATATTTAAATATGTGTAAATTTATTTGGATGTTTAAAAATTGAACCGAAAACATACTATCTTAAATATATATATTAGTTTGGGAACATTTGGAGTCAAAAATAAATTTTTATTAATTTAATACTTTTAATAATTCCATGCGTGCCCCTCCCCTCCCCTAAAAAAAGTCACACATTTCTCACAATTTCAAACACTTCCAAAACCCTTTGGTCTGGAAAATCAGTACCCAAAACCTTTCCTATCATTGCTCCTCACATTCTAGAGGACTTAGTTTAGTCAAAAAATCCTCCTTAGAGGTGTTATCTTATTACGTAATTTGATCATCAAAATGAAACGTAATGTTTTTATTTAAGTGTTTCTATTTTATTCCTTCTTAAACTTCATTTTAAATCTCAGTCTTCCATGAGGAACCAATAAATCTAGTATCCTAAATATAATTATATTTCAATATTTTAATATCATCTCCCAAATCCATGTATAATTTCTTCAAATGGGAAATGAATGTTTTTGTGTGTACAATGGACTACCGCCCCGTGAACTGATATAGTTAATTTTTCATTATTGTCTCTGATGACTGGTAATAATGATGGAAATAATGTTTATATATTAATTTCATGAAAAATTTATCATTATAAGATTATAATATATCAAATATGTTCTTAATTTCCATGCACATTAAAATGATAACATCATTCATATGTACTTGTGAACTATCACCTCTACGAAGCAATGTGAATCGTTTTTATTCACCACATCCCATGTATGATACATATAATTATATTTAAATGATTATATTGTTGTTAATTATATAATGATCATTATTTAATGATAAAATAATGATTACGTTATTTTGATAATGATCAATAAAAAATGGAAATGTTAATCTTCGGTACCTATGGCCTACAGTCTCCATGATTAGAACATTGTTTATTTTCCATATCATAAATAAAAGGTTTTATTTAAAATTATGTTTAAAATTTATTATTATGTCATTAATATTATTCTGTAGATGATGGATTTTTTATCTCATGGACAATTTACATCTTACAAAGTTCATTTTCTACTTATGTACTGAATATCAACAAAATTCCTAATGTGAACATAAATAATTATGTAATAGTTATGACATGATAATAGTAATATATAATATATAATAAAATTTATAAAAGTTATAAAGAATCTTATTAATTAAATTAATATAATTATTTAGGGAGATAAAATTTTTACAAGATGAGTCAGACTTAAGGATAGAGATTTCATCTAAATGTCTTTTCATTGAGACATTTCTTGATGATATAATCCTTTATAATTTTTCAAAGGGTTTATACATTCCCTTGGAAGTTATATGTCTATATATTATCTATAATAATGTTATTTATTTATTTTTTTAAAATGTTCTACTTTCTTGTGGATTATAATTTAGATTTTCAATTTGGTATGGGACTCTTTAATTAAAACTCTGATTTATGTGCTTTATAGATATATTCTTCTAAATATTTCACATTCATGTCCATGATTTAGAAATTATTTTATAGATTTATTTATGTGAACATTAATGTTTTAAAATGTTAATTATTGGATATTATGTTAATTTTTTCAAAGCAGTCTGGGACACTTTGAATCATGATTTTTTTTATAAATTTTATCAATTAGATTTGGAAAATGGCTTGTTTATCCTATGAATGATAATGAAATTTTATGAGTGACTTGGTGAAAATTTAAATCATATATGTGTTGGTACTTGGAAATTTAAATGTTGAGCCTGATGTATCTTATAAGAAGTGTTTCACCCTATTACATATCCTAGGTGTGCTTGATATATATTTTATGAAGGGTTAATCCCCCTTAAAGCTCATGGAAGATGAGTGATCTAGATATATATTATAAGAAGGGTGAGCTGCATTATAGCTCTCCAATGCATTGGGTATTCTGGTGGTGGAATTCAACCAATGTTTATTCCATTTGAAAGGGTGATAGCAAGAGTACTATGGTAATGATATTTCAAGGAAACTACATGATTTTATTTTATTTCTAATAAGTTTTTAAGAAGATTTTTTAATGGGATTTCTAGTTTTCATAGGAATAATGATTAACTTTAATTATTTCCCTTACTAATATTTTGTGATGATCCATTATTTTAAGTTGTTTTACATAGGTCTAAATATTAGAATGGAATTGTTTTCCTTGATAAAGGTATTTAATATGTGTCATGAAAAGAAATCATATTTTATTATAATAAGGTTTCCATTGGTGTAAAATGTTGATACTAAGTATAAATTCCCACATTTAATATATGGTTCTACTATTTATGTTTTTTTTCCTTATTATCTAAATCAACACACTTATAATATCCTTTAATCTGACTTATAATTAAAAAACACTGGATTATGTAATTTTTATGGATGATTCTTTGTACAGTATAAATTTAAAAAAGAAGTTTATTTTGTCAAATTCAATTTTTAAATGTTTGTTACATTAATTTTATAGTTTTAATATTGAAGGACATGAAAATTAGTTCATTTTAGAGAATTTTATTTTTAAACATACGGAGACTTTACCAAAAAAATATATTTTTCATTATCATTGTGTTTTATTTAAATCAAAAAATTATAAATAATATTTTAAAATTAGTAATTACTATTCATATTGATATGTTCAACACCTCGGTTATAATTATCTCATTTAAATAATTATCCTAATAAAATGATGTTTCATAGAAATTAGTATACCATATATCGCAGGCCATGTTGGTTTTTCATGTAGTGAAAACCAGGTTGGTACCATGTTAACTGAATATTGTACTTAGTTAATTCAAATACTACAAGATATATCCAATGATTCTTGTAATGAAAAATAGCCAAGAAGATAAATTAATTAAAAAAATCCCCAAAATTTAAGGGTGTTACATGTTTTTACAGATATATTTAGCCCAATGTTTTATTATTTTTCATATTCCACTTATTTTAAATTTTTTAAATTCATTAATCTACCCACTCATAATTAGTTCAACTAGATAAATCCATGTGAACAAATAAATATAAATAATAGTTTTTAATCAGTCACTTTTTTAATTTTGATTCATTTATTTAATATTTAGTGATACCATATTATGAATCCATGATTAGATGTCAAAAGATATCATCACAATTTTTAAACTAAAAATATTTCTTTTAATTGAAACATAGTGGTTGAACATGATTATCTCTCTTGAGGATCCTTTGGTTCAATGTTAAAAAAATATTATAATCACTAATTATATTTTTTTAATTTTATATTTTGATATAAATAAATGAAATTTGGTGTTTGAAAATACAGTAAAATAAATTGAAGGAAAATATAAATAAACTAAAAATATGAAAAGAACATGGTATAATAGTTTTCAACTCATGTTCAACCATTATCCATGTCTATTGTCCATTTTTTTGATATTTTATCCAATAATATGTGAATCACAATCCCCAAAATTGTTTGTGAGATTTATCATGCCTAAAAAATGACGTTGTTGGAGTAAATATCACCTCCTCAAATAGTGAATAATTATGAACAATCCTCAGTTGAGTGTATAACACATTCATAGGATAATTTTAAACATATATTGTTTCATCTATTAATATAAATCGACTATATCATATGAATATACTAGGAAAGTTCAGGATCCGAGCATGCTCGATCATAAAAATTTATTAATAAAAAAAATACAGGAAAAAAACATAATACAAGGGGAAAAGAAGCCACCACCAAAAAAAGGGGTCACATAATGACCACCCAATATAGTAATACTGATATCCCTATCAGCACATTAGATTAAGCATACAAATACCTCATTAATAATGGTCTCACATGACACTACTATGACACTGATGTCATCTGCGCATTCCATCAACCGACCCATCCAATGGATAATACCTTCAAAATATGGAAATCATCATATCATTCATGAACATGACAAGTACATTATTACAAATAGAAAATAAAACTTTTGATTTATAGGAGAAGTAATTTTGAACACATATATAATATTCATCAAGGCCATGACTAGCATTCACTACCCAATATCATGAGTATTGGAGAGAGGTGTCATGGTAGATAACCCAAAATACAAAATGATAGGTCAAACCAAAAAATGTATATTATAATGTATTGAATAATATTATTGAATGAGAAGAAAATCAGTGAACCCTAATATTATCAAATGTTTGAATACCATTTCAAAAACCAAAACTATTTGGGAAAGAATAAAAATAATTGAATATAAAATGATTTTTAAATATGATACCGTAACACTAGAGGAAAATGGGAATTATGGATTTTCCTCCTATCTGTGTTTTGAATGGTAGAATGAATTTATGTGTTAGGGGTTTGTTTTCTTCTTCTTATAATCTATAATGTATACTTACAAATATTAGGGTATTAATCACACATATTACAATGTTTCTTTCTTCTCTAAATACCTATGGTCAATAATGGATTTGTAAATATTTTTTGTGGAAAAAAATGTTGGTCTTCTAGCCATGTTTTAACAATACATTTGCCTCTCTTACATCATGGAAAGGAACATATCATGACGTGGTTCTTCAAAAATAATATATTCAATGCATATAATCTCCCATGAAATAAATTAATTTTCGATGAGATGATATACTTCATTATGGAGATATTTTCATTTCCATTTCTTATTTTATTCATATTGATACAAATATTAAGCTTCAATAGACACTCTTAATAGTAATGGAAGCACTAAAAACATATTACCACTAAATATCGCCTATGAATTCTCAATATGTAGATAATATTAAAATTTATTAACCTTCTATTTCATGAAATTCAGAAAAGGATAAATTTTTCATATGACTATATAAGTAATATTATTTATTGTTATGGACTCTTATATAGATATTATTACTCTTGCATATTTTATAGAAAAACAAATAAAACATTTCTTCAATTTTAATGGGTGATATTAGGGGAATCTTATGTATTCACAAAACTTTTATAATAATTGAGTGTAGTGTTAAAATGACTCTTATGTAGCATAAAATTTATCTCTTCCAAAAAATTGAGATTAAATTCACATTTTTCTAATGGTCTCTTAAATATTCTTATATAAAATTAATTCAATTTTTAAGATTATTCTCTCAAGTTTTTAATGAATCTTATGTATTGACTACCTGACTACTAACATTTTGAGGGATTTTCATACGCACATTTACAAAAAAAATTATCTTTTATAAATTGAAATTCCATTCTTATTGTACCTTTTTTATTAGAATAATACTTCTAGAATATTCTTTATTATCTTTTGGATTTTTAAATATCATCAAAATAATAGAAATTAATTGTAGTCTTTCCATTAAAAATGAAATGAATAAATAAAAATAATTATGAGTCAATATTTTAACAATTTTTATATTAAAATTCCAAAATGTGAATATAATCTAAATATATGATGACGAAACATAAAATATAAAAATATTTCAATAAGTGAATTAAAAATTATAAATAATAAATAAATGTGCGAATTCATTTCTACTACAGTTAAATATTACACACCTAGACAATAATCTAACACCTAGGTCAAAACAGATTCCCAAATTTTCATTGTAAACATATCTCAATTAATAAATCATTGAAAAATTATTTCTTCCAATTTGAATTTAAAATTCCTAACTCATCATTTCTCATAAAAAATATATTAAAATATTAAATCTCTATATTTATTTTATACTTATGTCCATAGAAATATTACACTCTCTACTCAATGAATTATGAACAATGATTTTCTCACTCTTAAGTGCTTGGATGATTTCCATAGGTTTCATAATATACTATAATATACAAATAAAAAAGTCCTAAAAATTTGGTAATAATGAAAATTTACATATATTTTCATATTGTATAGAGTTAAAATGTTATAAATTATAAAAACTCAATGGCAGAGTGAGGGGGTTTGGGATATAAAATGAAAAAAAAATCATGATGATATTTTTAACTCTGTAATATTTCATCAATCGCATCCCTATCAATTATATACCTATAATAAACATCAATTTGTCATTGAAAATATGAAGAATATGAATATCACTTGTAATTATTATTTTTCTCACTCATCCTTTATATAGTAGTAGTGTAGTATTTTAGATCTATATCACTATTAAGATCTATATTTTTAAAGATCAAATCCATATTTAGCCTTGAAAGAAATATTTTACAACATCATTTACAAAATTATAGAAGATTTTATTCTTTTATCATCTTCAAATTTTATTATTTTTTTATTCGATGTCTGAAAAAATAAAATGAAAAATTACTAGAAAAAAATTCAATTCCCAAATTCCTTCTGCTAAAATATGTTCGCTCTCCCTCTTATACACGAGTTAAACATATTATTTCATTAACTTCTAAATAATGTTGTAAATTTATTAATATCTTATATTTCTGAATCCTAGCATACTCATTAACTGATATTGGGGGATAAAAAATGTCATATGTAATTAGATGGACTAAAATATAAGATTTAATTAAAAATAATATTTTTCAAAAATAATCGAAAAATATTTTATTATAAAATTTTATGAACATCAATAGAATTAATAAAAATTGAAATAAAAATTTCTACATCTCAAAACATGACTCAAGAGTCTCAATATATTTTGAAATTTAATATAATGTTTCAAAAAGGTTTTGAAAAATCATAGGTGGGGAAAGAATGATGATTTGATGAGATTATTTCACTTATGTTTCATATTTGATCAAACTTCATTAAATGGTCATTTTTGAAAACCAAGGAGAAATTTATTTCGTTAATCATTTAAAATATCAGATATTCCAGTCAATAAATTTTTTCTCAAAATACAATAATGATAGGAATTTTCCAAAATCAATTTCTAAAACATAATATTCATAATGAAACTCTAAAACAACATAAATCAAAACTTGTAGTTCTAAAAAAATTAGTATCAAATCCACACACATATATTGTTACTACAATATTTTTGGTTCACACATGATGAAAAAATATTATAACATATAATTATAATTTTACTGTAATCAAAATTATTAAAAAGTTAGAGATACAACCTGACATGATGGTAGTAGATGACTTGATTTATTCTCCCAAATCCAATGCACTATAAATCTAAAAGATAAATTATAAAAAATGTTTTATTTTTTGGTATAAAAACAATAGAAAATTGAAAATGGCATGAATTGGGATAGGGGTTATTTTATGCCTTATGTGGATTTAAGTTTTTGACTACCCCTAGTAAGAGATTCCATTTATCAGAAAAACCCAGATGGTGGGTTGGGTTCCATATACATTTATGACCACAAGTTATTTAATGAATCAAGATGTGGTTTATTTTATCCCATAATTTCATCTAGATTATATTAAAATTTCACCACTTAAATTATGCCTTTTTATAAATCTAGTGTTTGATAATGTGGTACATGTTATTATTTTTCATATTTGGGAGATTCATGTAATATGTGTAACTCTAAAATATATCCTAAATATTAATAAAAAATATTTTATCACCCACATGTATATTTTATGGTAGTTATTTTTAAGGGATATCCACTAGAAATGTCTGAGAAAGACTTCAAAATAGATATTGTTGTAGTTTCTTTTCATCCTCCTCATGTTCTTAAATAGAAAAGATCGGTGAAAAAAGTTTCTCCCCCATAGGTTATGGTTCTTTTTCTATATTTTTAGGTCATTGGATATAAATATATATTTAGCTATCAATTTCACATGGTTCTTCATATCATGGACATCATCTCGAATCCTTTTCAACTGATCTAGTCCATCACAATTTTTTTTCACATTGGACCTGAGAGTAGTTATTCCATGCATAATTATATGAATTATAATATATCAGGTATAAATTTATTTAATGTTTTTATGAAAAGAAAAAAACTAATGTGAAATGAATAGTAAATTGTATGACAAGAATTAATCCCCAACACTGATTTTAGATTTTTGGAACACCCATTAAAATGTTTATAAATTTAATATTTATTCTCATGGTGAATCAAAATAGTTAACAATTGCCATCTAACATGAAGATTATTTAGTGATATGCATGTTAGAATATAATTAAATCAATTGTTTTATTTTTAGAATCTTTTATTTTTAAGAGAAATAAATGGAAATAGTGGTTTTAAAAAATAATTCATGAAGGTAATTTAAAGTTAAAAAACTAAACAACTGTTTGTAGTAATAAAATTGGTACTATGGATGGATAATCTGGTTCCTTCACTATCAATTATTATTATAAAATTTATATTTAGTAGTTGATCCCTTTATAAATGAACCACTATCATTTATATAATGTTTGATATTTAAAATTATTGGGATTTTTTGGAGAACTAATGTTCACATACACTAATAGCGGAGAATGATAATCACACATCAATGATGGGTTTCACACTTTTTATGGCATTACATCATGGTATTTTATTTCATATAAAAAACTCAACTATATCATTTGGGTATAATGCCCAAGAGAATGGAGGTAATTAATACATGTTATGGAATAAAAAACCTTGTATAATACCATGGAAATATGTAAAAACACAACATCATCCCTCGATACACCCACGACTTTATTTCAATTAGAAAATAATCATTAAAAATTAAAGGTAAATATTGTATTAGAACCAAGAGAACATTAAACTAATAAAAATTCCCCTTTTAGCTATTCACCAGTGTGATTATTAGATAGAGATATGTTATAAGTAAAGAAAAATTATAAAATTATAAATGAAAGAGGAAAAATAATTTTTAAAACCTTCAAAAATTATTCATAAAATGCTAAATGATATAGTAAAACAGAATCTACTAGAATGGACAAAGGATAAGTCAGAAATATAATGTTTTTTTAGAAGTATAATCTATTTCATAAATAAGGTAAAACAATTTAATTTACAAATATTTATATAAGGATTTGATGTGAATGAGTTGGATTCCCTGTATTCATGGGTTTAGTGGAAGAATTCATCCACAAGATAGTGGAATGTTTATTTCCTCTTATAACCCTAATAACCTCCTCATTAAATTTGGTTTTTTAAAATCAAAAAAATGATCATGTATACTTAAAATGATTGGTAATTGAATAGGGTTAATAAAGGATTTGGAACCATTTAAAATTGATGATAAAATTTGGGTTCAGGCCATGATATAACAAAACTCTTAACACTATTATGTTTAGGAAGAGAACATGTCCTAGTGTGTGTTTAGACCGCGTTTGTGGTTGTTTTTTAGGATATTGGAATAATTTGTTTTGTTTTGTTTAATATTATTTTATCATGAAATGATATCACCTTACTTTATATTTTTTGGTGATCTGATGAAAGAGAACATTGTAATCAGAATGTTAGAAAAGTTTTGTTAAGAATTTTCACCAGTATCAGTTTTTTGTTTTGATAAATATTTGTAAAATAATATTTTTTTGTGACCCAAATTATGTTCGTAATTAAGGTTTCAATTGGTATAAAGAAATTTATTATAGGATTAATGTCTTTATATGAAATATGATGATGCGTTTGTGATCATTTAATTCTCAAATATAACATGATTTTTGAGAATATTGTAATATTTTCATAGAGAAAGAAAAGGAGAAAATGTCTCTATGTCATTCCCAATGGTCCTAATTTGATTGTGGTTTAGATTAATGTACTAGATGTTATGAAAGGGTGGAATTTCATAGAAACATTATAGTGTAATTCAGATGATTCTTTAGTGATTCTAATTGTTTCAAAAATCATAAAGTAAACATGATTACAGGAATGAGTTTGTGAGGGAATGTATATTATAAGAAGTAAGACTAATGACCGCAGTTCATAGGTGTGAGAATAATTGGATGAATAAATGGTTTGAAGGATGGGAGGATGGATGTTTCTGAAGTCAAGGTGCTGCCAATGTCGATGTGTTTCTGATTTAATGATCGATCTTTCCATCATACATAGACTTCCACTAACTCATGAGTTGAAAAATGGTTATGATAATCATGGAGTTATTGGAAAAAATATATCTATTTAAGATTAACTATGAATTCTACTGTATTCATTAGAAAATGTTTTTCTTCAATTGGATCAACAGGATAAGAATTTTTTCTCATAACTGATTCATGATTCATAATACAATGCTTGAAAATAATCTATTGAAAGGATACAATGATTGATTCAGTAGACACATGCTAAAAATAATAAGTCATTATACATAAAATCTTGTGTCTATGTAAAAGAAGAAGAAAATATTTGTTTTAGCGTTTTTGGAGGTGTTTATCAGTGACTGTTTTTAATATATTATCATAGTATTGTAAAGGATGTCTTAAAGTTGTTTCCAATGTGTGACTGAGGGTGTTATGCTATGTTTACATGTTCAAAATATATTTATTGCAAAATATTTTCCCACATATATATAGATATGGAGCATAAAAAAAATTTCTGTATTTTAGTTGGTATGTAGAATCATAATTTGGAATCATTAGTCTTACATATGTGTTCTTTTAATGATAAATTTCCCTCGAACATGAAATTGAATCAGACTGTGTAATGGTTAGAAATTCAAATATGGATGGATTTTTGATAATCTTCAATAATATTCTATAATAAATAAAAATATATGAGATGTAATGAAATATTCATTGATGAATTATATAATAAGGTGATATTCGATGTTACTAAATTGGGATGATCATGTAAAATGAATGAAATTTACCACTGATTCTTCTTCTGCGACTCTAACAAATTGAAGAAAGAACATCGTACTATCAAAAGATATATTAATGTTCATGTGTGAATAGGGAGAGATAAGGTGATGGAGTTTTCGGGAAAATATGTTTTCAAATTAATATTTATGGAGGTTGTTTACAATATAGAATAAGAAGAAGAACGAGTTACTTGATTAGACTGAGAAATCAGATGAAATTTTTTTGGGGAATTTTTTATGTGGTTCAGAATTTTTTGTAAAATATTTTTACTTTTCTATTCCCCGGACTGAGTTATCAGATAGATGAATCATACAAATCCATATAAATATATTTTCAAAACATATTTCATAAATAAAGTTATAAACGGCTTCTGGGTAGGAAAGTGATGAATTCTTAATTGACGTTATTTGACTAGATTTTGATTAGGAAACACAATAACATATTTTGAAAAAACTCTTGAAAGTTTCATTACATCTAGAATAATCACTTTTAATGTTTTATTGATGATAGTTTTATAAAAGTATAAGGGTATATCCTACAAATAGTATCAACATTGATTTATTGTTTTCTTTTGGATTGTGTAGTGTTTGATTATTTTTAAACAATTTTAAGGATTTATATACTCTTTTTGAGTAGTTAACCTTGTAAATAATTGTGTTCATGTGTATGTGTGATTATTTGTTTTGCAAAAAATTAAAAAATCTTTAACTAGAGGTTAAGGTTATTTCAAAAGAAGGGAAACCTAAAAGAAAAAGATATCATTGATTCACCCCTCCCCATATCAGTGATACATTAATCTGAGATGGAATATTACAATTTGAATTAGAGCCATGGTTACATACATTTACTCTTTACAAAAGTGTTTGAAGAGAAATTTTTATGGAGTGTCTATGAAGTGTGAATAATAAGGGTATACATGTCTTTTATGGAAGGAATGATCTTATCTTGAATGATTTAAAATCTCATTTTCTTTTGTCTCTTGGGTTTGATTTTATAAAAGTAACTACATACGGTTTCTTAATATTGTTAAGAAAATATTCTAACATCACTGGATAACGAGAATCTTGAGAGTGATGGAATAACTGATAATTATTTACTCCCATTATGTTCTAAATCATAGTTTCTAATAGAGAAGTGTGTTTCTATAGCCACATGTATCTAGTAAAATCTAATGAATACTTGTGTGATGGAATTACAAAGGGGAATTAAAAAATGTTATAATCACAACAATGATGTATGATGATATGAAAATGGGTTTTTTTAATCTGTTGGTTACTTCATTACAAGGTTTAATGATATTTTGATAACCATTAGATGTCTTGGTGGGAATTTTTTATAATTAACTTTTTTTGAAAATATCATAAAAATTCTTCATAATAAGTTTTATTTTTGTGCCTAATCTCTAAAAGGTAGAGATTTTGGAACTCTAAATATGGAATAACATCATTGTAGTCTATATACATATTAAATGACAATGGAAAATGTTATGAATGTCAACGATAAAGATAATAGATAAATTTCAATCAAGGATTCCAAGAAATAAATGTCTGTGACATTTCTTGAAGAACAAAAAGGTGGTGATTCTAAATCAAACAAGGAAGAATGAAATAATATTTATTAATTTTAATTCTAGATTTCTAAAAATGTAGAAATATGTAAATTAAAGTATAATAGGTAAATTCCCTATAGTTTTTTTGAATGTGGGAATATTGGGAACATTGCTGCTAATTTTCCTCGAATAAAGAATGAATACAATAGTGATGATGATGATAGAAGTACTATATAATCTTGGAAAAAACATGGAGATATCCATAATAATATTCCAAGGGAATAGATATAATGTTCTCCAATTCAAAATGAGAATCATTTTTTCTAAAGATGATAATGATGAATATAGTAATGTTGAAGCTGAAATTTGTACTAATGTTTATAGAGAAATTATATCATTACAAATCCTAATGATGAAGAGTTTGGAAGAAATAGTTATGAATATTAAAAGACTGGGATAGAATTTATTCTAAAGAGTAAAATAAATGAATTTCTGAGAAATATTTTAACACATAAAATATAGACCAAGAATTTGAAGAAATAATTTCCTATAACAATAAATCAAGAATGTATTCTTAAATAGAACGATAGGTGACCTCAAATGTTTGATTTTCTAAATAAGTCTATTGGGATGAAAACGGATGAGAATGAACATCATGAAGTAATGTTAATGAGAATGGAATAATAATTTTATCTTATCAAACTAACATATGGTTTCAAATACTAAGAATAGAGATACATGTTTTAGTAATTATATCTCTAATGAGGGTGAATGTTATATAATGAGTGAGTATAATATGGATAAAAATATTTACCTTAAAAAGATGGATTTAAAGTTAAATATGTTTATAAGAAGATAAAAGTTGGGGAATTCATGTATGTGGGAAAAACCAACAAGGTGGAGAAGTCATAAAATTATAAATATTTTGAGACCAAAAGGTTTCTACTACATATTATTTTTATTAAGGCTGGAAGGTAAACAGGTTGAAGAATAAGAATCCATGTGTTGACAAAAGGTTGGTGGTCACCATTTGTTACATGAAAGATACAAATGTTAGTAATAAACATGTTTATAATTCTATATAGTATGTAATATTTAGAATAAATTATCCATTAAATATGTATGTATTGCAATGTAGTGGATTTGGGTATTAAGAAAATATGTGTTGGATCAATACAAATTATTACAATATTTATATGAGTTATGAAATGAAATTATAAAGGGTGATTCAATCCTCTAAAAAATAGAAATTCGAAAAGGTTTTTCTAAATTTCGAGAATAGGTTACATCCTTTGGAAATATTTTTTTTATAATTTAAAAATGTGGACATCTTTCAAATGTATGACTTGTTTTTTACAATCACTAAAAAAGGTTTATTATAATTTTCAGAAGCCATATATGAATAATGATAAATGGAAATAAATGTATCATATTTTAGAAACCACTCTCAATGGTATAAAAGGTGGAAAACTTTGGATCTTATAGAGTGGTTGTTCTTATCAAATTACAAGATATTTAACATTATTGAATAATGTGAATGAATTCAATGATGGAATAGTATAATCTGGAAATGTTGAATATCTCAGAATCATATCTGTTGGATCCATTATTATTGGGGAGGAAAAGTTGAAATCCCAGAAATCTATGTATTTCAATGGGGTGGAGAATAATTTTTATGTGTCTCCTAACTTTGTGATAAAGGTAATATTTTTTTAGGAAATACTGTTTTTTGTGAAAAGATAAGAAGTTGGAAAAGTACATGAAAAATTAAAATACACAAAAAAAAATTATTTCAAGTTTCTGATTTTTAGAAAAATTATTAAATAATCCTAAATGAAGAAAACAAATTGTGGAATAAAATTTTGGGAGATATATATTAGATAAAGATCATCATGTTATCATATTGAGATAGTGTCTGAGGTATTCCTAGCGTGTCAAGAAGAAGTGATTAGTGTTGCACTATTTTTCAAAAAAAAATACAAACACTATGCATAAATTTTTTGATTTTCATTCATCTCAACCCATGGAAAAAATATTTTCTGATATATGTGGGATAATGAGAAAGAAATCACCATTAATATATGAGTACTTAATTTATTTCATTGATGATTTTACTAACATAACTTATGTTGTCTATTTAAAACACAATTCTTTTTTCTAAAGATATTTGAGAGTGTTATGAGAATATATATGAAGGAATGTGGTCATTCTGTGATGATATTTAGAACTAATAATGGTGGTAATGACAATAATAAAGTGTTCAAAATTAATGTTGAAGAAATTTATTTGTTCATGACTTCATTACACAATACACACCATGAAAAATGGTGTTGCTGAATGGAAGAATAGATGTTTTGATGAAATGGGGTGTACTTTGTTACATGAACCAGAATATTATCATTCCTTTTGGAGCTAGGATATGAGAAAAACTGTGTATATTCAAAATTGGTCTATCTAGAGTACATTTTATGATATGAATATTTATGAAATGTTCTATGAAAAAACACCATGTTTGAAATAGTAATTAGTTTTTTAGAGTCCCTACCTAATATAGGACAAACATGTCAACCATGGAATGTTTTATTCGATAGGTGAAGATTGAATATTTATTTTATATGAATCATATAGAAGAGGATGTAATTATTTTAAAAAATAAAAACGAAGATTAGTTTGATCTTTTGAGGTGAAAGTTATAAAAAAACTAAGAAAGATGTGTTAAAAACACATACCGATGAGGATCCTCATGAAGTGGAAGGAATTTTTGTTAAAATATATGATAAGTATGAAAAAATTAAAATCCCACAGAATAAGAAGAATCAGACTCCACTATTTATAGTGATGAGGAATAATATTGAACATATTATCCCAGGATGAGGAAGTATGTGGAAATTCAAAACATTATTTGTGACCAACATGAAAAGGTTCAAATAAGAACATAAATATTTATTTTACATACTTATTTGTATTCAAAATTTTATCTTCTAGAGTTTAGAAAATCCTTTCAGCCTCCATAATGGATTTAGGATACTAATGATGAGTTAGATAAATTTAATGAAGAATCGTAAACAGGATCTCAAACACAATTCAAATGAAAAAATGATATATGTTCAATGTGGGAGTTTCAGATAAGTTTGAATAAATATTATGATGTGATAAGAAACCATGAATGGTTAGATTGAAAAGGTTACTCACAGATTGAAGATATTTACATTGATTTGAATTTTTCTCTCGTGTCAAGGTTAAAAAATTTGAATATTTCTTTCTATTTCTATAAAATGAAGATACCAAATATTTTAGATGGATGTGAAATCAAAATTTCAGAATTTATAAATTGATGAATATGTGATATTTAAAAAAATGTGTCTATTTTTCTATGAAGGAAGAATTTTTTGTGTGCATGATGAAGAAATACTCATATGTGCTAAATAAATCTCGAAGTAATGGTTTCCCAAAATTGATACCTACTTAAAAATGTTGAATTTCTAAAAAGGAAGGGTTGATAGAATTATTTATGCCAAATAATTTTATTTTATTTTCATCATTGTAATTGTCTATCTTGATGATATAATATTTTCTAGGAATGATGAAAGAACTTGGGAAAGGATTACTAAAGATATAAAAGAATTTTTTAAAATATCAATATTGGGGGAAATGAAATAATTTCCTGGGATTAAAATATTACAAATAAATAAAAACATTTTTCATTCTTAGGAAAAGTATACCTAGGAACATCATATTATGTTTGGAATATAAAAATGTAAACTTTTTACCACACCAATTTCATTGGGCTCCTTGTTGACTAATGATAGAGAAGTTAAGAAAGTTGCCTCTAATGATTTTCAGAAGCTGATTGGATGTTTTTTGTATTTATCTTTTCTAATAAGATACATTCGGTATACAATTTCCTTATAATCATGACTCCAATGTCCTCCAAAAGAATCAAATTTATTGGTTACTAAAATAAAAATTATTTATATTAAATGAGTAGTAGATTTTAGAATCTGATATGATTGCTCAGAAATAAATGATTTGATTGTCTATATAAATTTTGATTGGGAATGAAGTATGGGTGTTATAAGATCCACATGTGGTGGATATTTCATTCAAGTGTGAAGTTATGTAAGTTGGAATATACAGAAAATAAAAATTTTCAACTCTTAGTATGACTGAATAGGAGTTCATTTATTCCACTAAAGATTCCACACAACATATGTTGGCAAAGACTTGGTGGGAAGACATATCTATTAAGGTGAAGTTACCCTTTCTATTAGTATGTGAGAAACAAAGTGTCATCAACCCCAAACAAAATATAGTACAAAATTATTATTCAAACAAATTGATATCATATATCAACTAATCAAAGAGAATTTGGAGAATAATGAATTTAAGATCGAGAATAATCTAATATCAGAAAGAATTTCTGAAATTTTCATAAAACCATTGCTGAAGGAATCATTTTTCAAATTGAGTATGAACATGGTTGTCCAACCAATTTCTCATCGAGGTTGATGTATTTGTTTCTAACACCTATCCTAGCTAGTCATTTTATTACTTTGTCACGGGGGAGAAATTTTTATTAAATATTTCCACTGATATTTGATAAACCTTTTAAGGAAGCATGTGTGTAGGGGGAGTTATGGGAAAGGTGTGAAGATATGATTAAATTGTGTGATCCATTATAACTAATTTTTCAATTGTATAAAAAAGGTTTCTATATGGGAAGGTTAAATAAAAATATTTTTTCAATGATGAATGGAAAATAAATTTTGACTGTTAATTATGTATTATAAGTCAATACTTTGGGATAACATGATTTTGAATTAAATTATTCTTATTGCCAACAATTACTAAGCTCATGTAGGCTTTGAATTGTTGAAAAGTAATAAAAATATTGAGGATTATAAGTCTAGTGGGATATGAAATTTATATAAAATCAAAATCCAAACGGGGATATTGTTGGGGCCATGTTGGTGGGATATTGTTTTTTGGATGTTGAATGTAATTGTTGTTGTCTGTTTTCTCTTTTGTTTTCATCAAATGAAATCACCATACATTGTATTTTCTAAAGATTAGAAGAAAGTGATAATGATATTAAAAATATTGGAAATAGTTTTGATATGAATTTTTTAGTCTCGATCTTCTTTTCTGAAGTAGATTTGTGAATGAATTAGGGTTTTAGACTCACATCGTGCCCAAGATGAATAATTTAATCGATATGTGGAAATTTATCCAAGACTAGAATGTCTGTATATGAAATCTAATAAAGATTATTTAATCAGATAATTTAAAATTATTATATGTTTCCTAAGAAACTTCTGATCCCATATTTTCCCAAGAAAGAGAAAAGAGGGAAAAAATCTATTTGATGTGGTTCTAATCAGATTGAGGTTTTGATGGAAATAAAGATGGTGATGATAGGATAGATAGTTATTGAAACATTCTATTGTAAGTTAGATTATTCCAACATCATGGAGAATTCATGATTACATGGAAGGGATTTTGAATGAATAGTGTTTATGAAATCGAATTCGGTTGGTCTCAGTTCATTGGAGAATGAATCACTAGACACTGAAATGGTTTGAATGATAGTAAAATCATTTTTTTTGATGTCTATATATTTCATAAGCACTGATTGACTGACCAATCCGACATGGTGTTCGAGATACTCATTAGAGGTACAATGGGTAATATAATCATGGAGTTGTTGGGTCCAATAAATTTGATTAATATCAGAAATGTAGTCAATTATTTTCATCAGATTATATTTTAATTTAATTAGATGAAGGTAATATGAATTATATCTTATAATTGGGTCAAAATTCATTATACAATGCTTGAAATTGACCCATCAAAAGTAAAAAAATAGATCTATCTGAGGATGTTTAAAACTGATATGTCATCTTATGCATGATCATTAGTTATAGTAAAATAGTAAAAGGTGATTTGTTTGAAGATTTTTGTGGAAATATTTCTCAAATGGGGTTTTAAGGATATTGAGATAGTATTTTCAAGGATGTCATTAATTTTTCACCTAATTGTGACTAAGGGGGTTTTGGTATCTTTTGAATTTCCAACTATGTTAATGGTAGAATTGTATTATGTATCTCTATTAATATAGTGGTTCAGAATGAGTTATGTATTTGATATCATATATAGCATAATAATGATGCATCTTTAGGTTTATATATGTTTTCATTATAATGAACACATTAATCAAAACATAGAATGGAAATAGGATGAATAATGGTTAGAAATTTGAAGCATCCTCGATTTTTGAGAATATTGAAGATGATTTAAGAGTAATCTAGAATATATGATAAGAATTGAAATAGTCAATGATGAATTAGAACTAAATTTTAAATTTGATGCCATGTAAACTTGGTTGAAAAATTAAACAAAATTATATTCATTCCCATTAATTTATGGTCACATCTATAAATAAGAGAAATTACATTGTACATTCTGAAGATGGTGTACTATTCAAGTGTAAATAGGGGGATAGAGAGAGAGATAATGTGTTGTTGTTTTAGAGAGAAAATGTTTCTTGTCTAAACATTAATGATGATTTTTTCTGACATAAGAATATGAAGAAGAATGAGTAACCTTATTGGACTGATAAATATGATGTAGTTTTATGAGGAGTGCTTAATGTGGTTTTGAATTTTTAAAAGAGTAATATTTATTATATTATTTCTAGATTGAGGTATTAGATAAAGGAATCAGACTGATCCATCAGATAGAGTTTTCATAAAAAAGTCCATAAGTAAATTTTTTACCTTCTTTAATGTTGGAAAGTGAATAATTGTGTTTTAAAGATCTCTGAGTCAAAGTTGATAAGGAATCACAATAACCTAAATGAAACAACTTTGTATGATTTAATTAATTTTTACACAAAATTTTATTAAAACATTAGTGCTAGAATAATCATATGCACTTCTATATTGATCATAGTTCTATTAAAGATTTAGGGTATATCCAAATTGTTGTAATCAGTCAAATGGATTATTTTCCATTGGATTTTTTATAGTATTGATTCCAAAACATGAAAACAATGAAGCTATGGTGATGTATATTTAATATAATGTGAGGTATTTTTCTAATGCAGGGTAACATAAATGAAAAAGATATCATGGATCTACCCCCTCCCCCTCCTAGTGATATATTGATCCTTGGTGGGATATTAAAAGTAGTATGAGAGATACATGTTACTTTATTTACTCATTGAAGAAGTGTTTGAAGAGAACTTGTGATGGAGAGTCTGAATTGTGGGCATAGTATGGGGATTTCGGGGTTCAATGGAAAGAACTATCATACATAGAAAGATTGAATTTTTCATTATCTTATTTCTCTATGGAATGATGTTATGGAAGTAGTTATAGTTGTTTTCCCACCAATTGGTGAAAATGTTCCTCTGAAATATATTGAAAAGAATAATCTTGAGAATTATAGAAGTGTTAAGAATTATCTACTCTCTTCACATTGTTAAAGTAAATTTTAAAGAGTGAAGGGAGTTACTACTGCTAAAGGTAACTACTAAAAGTTGAAGGACATTTACAAAGTTAATACAAAGGTGACGAAATAAATAATAAAAATCAAGATACAAAAAAATGAAGATTTGAAAATGGGTGAGTTTTAATATATTTGTGACTTCTTTATAAGGGTGAATGATATTGTGAGCATGATTTTGTCTTGTAGAGATGTTGTATGACTCAACCTTTGATGAAAATATATTATCAATTCTTCCTAAAATGTTTGATGAAAAATTTATATTTGATAGATAGATATCCAGAAACTCTATCTCCGGATGAACTTCAAATTTCTATAAGTAATTATAATATGATATGGGATAAAGTTATTAATGGAGAAGAAAAGGATGATAGGGAAAGCTAAATCGGGAATTCCAAGAAAGTAATGTGTGGGAAGAATCTAGAAGAATAAGAAAGTGGTGAAGTTGATTCAAAAAAATTAGTTAAGTAGTAATATTGATGAATTTTATTCCTTTTTTTAAATATTAATGTGGTATAGAAAATTATATAGGGAAAAACCCTTAAAATGTTTTCAATTTTGATGCATTGTGTAAGATCTCATATCTCTCAAGTAATTTTCCCCATATGTTCAATTTTTTTGAACTATAATGACATATTCTTATTCAGAGATGGAGAGCCTTTGTTGGAGAAATAACATAAAGTTTCGGGATGTGTTCTTTTAAGAATTAATGGAGTCCGGGTATAAATTTTTTAAGTGTAAAAAATTGGATCAGGTTGAGTTGAGAGGCTTCGAAGAGAAAATTGGATGAAACTCCATATAAGAACATTTACACATCATGTTAGGTTATTACATGTTATGTAATTATATGTGGGTTTTAAATAAATAAAATTGTGTCAACAAATATATCTTTTAGAAGCCATTAAAAATCATTTCAAGATGTTTAAATGGATTACACACCATGTAAATATACGATATGCAATTTTAAACATGCAGTGCTACAGAATTCTCAATTTGTTTCTTCTACAACTCGCTCCTTTCATACCACTGATAGTTTTTATGATTTTGGAGGCCACCGATAGATCATTATCTTTCTAGACCTCCGGTCATGGTGAATCAAAATATGGATTGGTGATTTTCACCACTAGTTATTTTCTTTATTCTCATTGATATATATATATACATATCATCTTTTACTTATTCCTAAAAAAGAAGCATGCTTACCCCTATTGTATTTAGATACCCATATTAGATTGTAAGACCTTGATTAGATTGATAATGCATTTAGAATTTGGATATAAATTTCCTTCTCTATTTCATTCATGACTAATCCTCTTCAAATAGGGAATTATTTCATTGGAGAATGTTGTCAACTAAGTGAGGAAAGTATTCTATTGTTCAAATCCAATAGTTGTGATTTTTATTTAGTACGTGATAAATTCTATAATTTCTAGATTTGTTTAAAAACTGAAATTCCTAAAGAGAATTAATTAATTTGGTGAATTAAATAATTATAGGAATGTGAAATTGTGGGATTAGTTTACAATTAACTATTGTATGATATTGAAGAGTGAATCAAATAATTACTTGGTAATTATGAGAATTCAAAACTGGAAGTTTTAAGAACTAATTAGTGAATTGATTTATTCAATATTGATATTGTTAAAGGATTAATTAATAATTGCATTAATTAATGGGTGGTTTAGATATATGTGTACTATTGTGTTATTATGATATATGTTGACAGCGGATGTTAAAATAGTCATTCATCCAAATATTATGAATGATAACATTATCATACAACTATGTATTGTTATACGGTGAATGGTAACACAGAAATTCAGCTAAGTATTATAAATGGTATCATGATCGTTCAATTATGTATTGAAAAATTGTTAATGGTAACATGTTAATTCATCCTAGGAATAAATAATGGCAACAGGGTCATTCTATAGTGAGAATTAATGATTGGTAACATGGTCATTAATTTTTGTGAATTATTGAATAGTATCATGGTCATTCAGTTTTGAATAAAATAATTGCATCATGGTCATTCACTATGGAAAAAAGGCATTTAGCGGTGGTTTGGTTTTACATTTCACGGCGGTTTAAACCGCCGCTAAATAGATTGCCGGTGGTTTTGAAAAACCGTCGCGAAATCGTGTGTGGGGAAACTATTCGCTGCAGTTTTTAAAACCGTCGCAGAATGTTTCGCGGTGGTTTAAACCGCCTCTAAATGATTTAGAGGCATATTTTTAAATTTTTTTTAAATTTTTAATTATTTGTTTCTTTTTTTCTTTGTTTGTTTGTTTATTTGTTTCATTGTTTCATTGTTTCTTTGTTTGTTTGTTTATTTGTTTGTTTGTTTATTTGTTTATTTGTTTATTTGTTTATTTGTTTATTTGTTTATTTGTTTATTTGTTTATTTGTTTATTTGTTTATTTGTTTATTTGTTTATCTGTTTATTTGTTTATCTGTTTATTTGTTTATTTTTTTATTTTTTTATTTTTTTATTTTTTTATTTTTTTATTTTTTATTTGTTTCTTTGTTTATTTGTTTCTTTGTTTATTTGTTTTTTGTTTATTTGTTTTTTGTTTAATTGTTTATTTCTTTATTTGTATATTTCTTTATTTGTTTATTTGTTTATTTCTTTATTTCATTATTTCTTTATTTCTTTATTTCGTTATTTCTGTATTTCTTTATTTCTTTATTTCATTATTTCATTATTCCTTTATTTCCTTATGTCTTTATTTCTTTATTTCTTTATTTCTTTATTTATTTATTTATTTATGTATTTATTTATTTATTTTATTTATTTATTTATTTATTTTATTTAGTTTATATATTTATTTTATTTAGTTTATATATTTATTTATTCTATATATTTATTTTATTTATTTCGTATTTATTTTATTTATTTCGTATTTATTTTATTTATTTTATTTATTTTATTTATTTTATTTATTTATTTCGTATTTTATTTATTAATTTCATATTAATTTATTTACTTTATTTATCCATGCATGCACATCCCATGAACATGCCCATGCCCATGCCCATACTCATGCCCATGTGCATGCGCATGCCCATGCCCATGCAATATAAAGAAATACTGTGTTTGGTGAGATTTGAACCCCTAACCTCTTGCATATTTTCCAAAGAGTTTATTTCATTATTTCTTTATTTCTTTATTTCTTTATTTCTTTATTTCTTTATTTCTTTATTTCATTATTGCTTTATTTCTTTATTTCTTTATTTCTTTATTTCATTATTCCTTTATTCCTTTATTGCTTTATTGCTTTATTGCCTTATTCCTTTAATCCTTTAATCCTTTATTCCTTTATTCCTTTATTCCTTTATTCCTTTATTCCTTTATTCCTTTATTTCTCTATTCCTTTATTTCTTTATTCCTTTATTCCTTTATTACTTTATTTCTTTATTTCTTTATTCCTTTATTCCTTTATTCCTTTATTTCTTTATTCCTTTATTTCTTTATTTCATTTTTTTTATTTGTTTATTTGTTTATTTCTCTATGCCCATGCCCATGCCCATGAACATGCCCAAGCACATGCCCATGCACATGCCCATGCAATATAAAGAAATATTGCATTTGGTGAGATTTGAACCCCGAACCTTTTGCATATTTTTCAAAGACTTTACCACTCCAGTAAGCTCTTCGTGTGGTTAATAAACTGAATTTAATATACTTATATATATTAATCGAAAAAACAAATAATACATAAATAATAGATATAAACTGAATAATAATAAAAAAAAATAAAAAATAAAAAATAAAAAATAAAATAAAATATATAATATATAATAAATAATAAATAATAAATAATAAATAATAAATAATAAATAATAAATAATAAATAATAATTAATAAATAATAATTAATAAATAGTAAATAATAAATAATAAATAATAAATAATAAATAATAAATAATAAATAATAAATAATAAATAATAAATAATAAATACTAAATAATAAATACTAAATAATAAATACTAAATAAAAATAAAAAATAAAAAAAATAAAAAAAAAAAATAAAAAATATATAATATATAATAACTAATAAATAATAAATAATAAGTAATAAATAATAAATAATAAATAATAAATAATAAATAATAAATAATAAACAATAAACAATAAAGAATAAATAGTAAATAATAAACAATAAATAATAAAAAAATAATAAAAAATAAATAAAAAATAAAAAATAAAAAATAAATATTAAATATTAAATAATAATAAATAATAAATAATAATAAACAAATAATAAAGAATAAAGAATAAATAATAAATAATAAATAATAAATAATAAATAATAAATAATAATAAATAATAAATAATAAATTAGAATAAATAATAAATAATAAATAATTATAAATGATAAATGATAATAAAGAATAAATAATAATAATAAATAACAATAAACAATAAATGATAATAAATATTAAATAATAATAAACAATTAATAATAATAATAAATAAATAATAATAAATAAATAATAAATAATAAATAACAAATAATAATTAATAATTAATAATTAATAAATAATAAATAATAAATAATAAATTATAAATTATAAATTATAAATTATAAATTATAAAAATAAATAATAAATAACAAAAATATAAATAATAAATAATAAACAATAAACAATAAACAATAAATAATAAGTAATAAGTAATAAATAATAAATAATATATGATATATGATATATAATATATAATAAATAATAATAATTAATAATAATTAATAATAATTAATAAATACGAAATAGAAAAGTATTTAATAATAAATATTAAATAATAAATAACACATAATAAATAAAATATTATTATTAACAAATAATAAATAATAAATAATAAATAATAAATAATAAATAACACATAATAAATAACAAATAATAAATAATAAATAATAAATAATAAATAATAAATATAAATAATATATAATATATAATATATAATAAATAATATATAATAAATAATAAAGAATAAATGATAAAGAATAAAGAATAAAGAATAAAGAATAAAGAATAAAGAATAAATAATAAATAATAAATAAATATAAATAATAAATAATAAATAATAAATAATAAATAATAAATAATAAATAATAAATAATAAATATAAATAATAAATAATAAATAAATAAAAATATAAATAATAAATAATAAATAATAAATAACCAGTAACAAATCTTATTATTAATACTAATATTTTATTGTTAGTAATAATAAATAAATAATAATAAAGAATAAAGAATAAATAATCAATAATAAATAATAAATAAATATAAATAATAAATAAATATAAATAATAAATAAATATAAATAATAAATAATAAATAATAAATAAATATAAATAATAAATATATATAATAAATAATAAATAATAAATAACCAGTAAAAAATAATAGATAAAAAATAAATTAAAGTATATTATAAATAATAAAAAATAAATAATAAAGGAAACACATGAAAAAGTATGAAAAGATGTGATAAGGGATGAAAAATCATGAAAACGTATGAAAATGGATGGAGAAGCATATGAATAATGAGCCATTAGAAAGATTGAGAATGCATGAAAACTCATGACAACTCTGGAAAACCCCTTAATAATTCAACATAATCATCATAATAACCCACAAAAACCCATTGATAAAGATGACAAGTCATGGAAACCCAAATAAACAGTAATAAATGGAGCAACCGTTAAAACCCATCAAAACGGTCACAAAGTGACAAAAACATTGTACTCACATTAATGGAGATAACATATGATCTGAGAGTCTGTGTCAGATCTACGACCTGTCAAATCAAAGATCCTAAAACGATCTTCGACCTGATAGGTAAAAGAGTCCGAATGGACAGGCGGATCAGAAGTTACGTCTACTTAAAAAAAGCTGACATGGAACGGGTGCTAGAAACGAGGCATCAAAAAACATAACAAATCTAATACCCACTAAAAAGGCCATAACGTATGATCCAAGAGTGCATGTGGGCACCAAGACTAGTCAACCCAAAGCTCATGGAACGATCTATGATCTGGGAGGTGGAGGAGTCCGAACCGACACACGGATTGATAGTTAGGTCCGTTTGAAGACAAGTTCGACGGGACACTGGTGATGGAAGGGGGGTTTTAGGGGCCTTCGGAGGGGTTTTTGGGGTCAAAAAACATGATAGAAGCTTGGTTATATTGAATTAGTGCATAGCTCTCTTCGCTGGCTTCGATTTGATATGTGGTAGAGCCCAAACAGACACCCGAAGCGAAAGTTATGGTCATTTGAAGTTGGAGAACTTTTTTCAACATTTTTATAACTGTTATATCTTCCTCACCTTAGACCATCTCATGATTTTGATTATACTTGCCTCTATATCTCTTCATGAGCTTCGATTTGACTAGTCGTGGCGCTCCAATAGACACCCGGATCAAAAGTTATGGTCGTTTTAGTGATTCCGGGGTTTCTCGTTTTTTTTTATTTTTTCCTTTCATTTAACGGTGGTTTTAGCCAATCCGCCGCTATTTTAAGGCTGTTTTTTAAAAAACTGCTTCTATTCCTTAAAAAATTTTAAAAGTAAATTAAAAAAAATTATAAAAATATTTAATGCATTTCGTGGCTGTTTTTTTGCAGTGGTTAAAAACCGCCGCGAAATAGCGGCCCGAAACACGTTTAGCGGTGGTTTTTAAAATCGACGCAAAAAAAACGCCGCTAAATGGCCATTTTCCTGTAGTGATTCTAGTCTGGGAATCAATTAATGGAAACATGGCCATTCATTTATGAAAATAAGAATGGTAACATGGATGTTCAAATTTGGGATATCCTACTAGGATAGTTTAGACTTCGACATAGGATGAAGAAGGTATGAATATACATGTGTAGAAAGGAAATCAAGGTATATGTTGTCAAATAATGATTAATAGATAATTTTATAATTTTATAATTTTGTATTGTAATAATTTCATTATAGAGTTTAATTCACTATTATTTAACTAGATGTTGTTTTAGACATCGTTGGTGGTGGCCGACGGAGTTTTACTCACACCCTACTCAGGCTACCTGATCAATACCCGAATAGACTTTATTATTGTAGGATATATTAAGGTATAAGGCCCTGTATTATATGGCTATTTCGGTAATGGATCTTTGATGAAGGAATTAGATGTGGTTTGGGACTTTCATGGGATTCATTGGTGTCTTTATGTTCTATTTTCATTTTAGTCACTTGACACATACTTTATCATGTATTTCATTTTATTCTGTTGGATATTGTATTTTCCTTTTTGTTTATTGTGAGATGTTGATATTTATTATTTAAATATATTTCTCCTGCTATTGGTTATTGTTTTCTTAGATTTATTAATTTCATTAGATAGAGTATAGACTTCCCATTAATGAAATATCGGACCCTCTCTGCTAGTTAGTAGCCTCTAGATTTTGGGGTGGCATGCATGATATTTTGTGACTGACCGTCTTAGGGCATAAGAAAGTAAAACCAGAGACTAGAAGTTACAAAATTTGATCATAGGGAATATTTCTATTCTTTTTCATTTAACATAATATTTGGGAATGGTATACATGAGACTAGGATGAGTCTATCCTTGGTAGTGATCTCGAGCATGGGAGTTTCAAACACATGTACAGGGGAAACCAGATGTACTCTGGGTGTGAGATTTTTTTATTTCAATTTTTTGTTACATTTGAATATTATTTCACATTGAGTGATTCAATTATTGTGTGATGTGATAATTGTTTTTGAGAATTTTTTGAGAATTGACTCATAGATAAAATGGTATCGGATTCAAACTTTCATTCATTAATTTTGGCACACTAGATTATTTTTTGACATGAAATACTTCGATAATGCAAGGGAAAATGGATATGGGTAAGTTTCTTAACATGAACTTCTTTCAGCCTGTGAAATTTGATTGAAAATACTGCCTAATATGAAATTATAAATGGTAAAATGATGTAATCATGTGAAAAATGAGTGTCTAAATGAGAAACATAAAATATGGGAACATGATTACCCTTTTTACCAAGACCTATATGTGGGTTGATTAATGGTAGTTTTAGCGGCTCAGTTATGACCACATGGAGAGAAGTGGGGAAAATACATGATGCGGCCTATTGTATTTTATCCATGATGTAAATGTGTTAATGTTGTAAATTTTGTCATATAGTGAATTTTTGGAATTGTATAGTTATGTCTCAATGATTATTCTTATTGTGATGATTACTAGAGGACATGGTAGTGGATGAGCCTCTAATGTTCAAAAGTGAGGCATCGGTCGTTCCAGGTGATAAAGAGATGTTCTAAGGGAACTTCGCTCCCTTTATGAAATTCATAGAAATAAACTCAAGGTGGATTCGAGAAATAATTTCTATGATAATGATAGAGTTCTATTAAGAGAACCCTTCAACATTCACTAGAGATAATGGACCTAAAAGAGTTGAGTTCTGGGTTGATTCCATTGAGATGATACTTGACTATTTAAAGACACCAGCTGAAAATAGGTTCATGTTCGCTTCTTATATTCTACGAGGATTACTGTTACACTGGTGGTATATTCGTGAATTTACTGGACATGCTGATGGAATGCAATGGAAGGAATTACTAGAGTTTATCTTAGATAACATCTATTATGAGACGATGAGAGAGGAAAATGCAATAAAATTCATGCGGCTAACTCCGGGGAGCATGATCATGACAGATTATGTTGACTGCTTTACCGAACTATAGTTATTCACTCCATAATTTATAGAATATGATAAATTTATAGAGAGACACTTTTTGGATGGAATTATGTGTGAAAATAGTTCCCAAGATAACCTTCCTCAGTTAACGAGGTTTGTTGAGGTGGTGGATCAAGATCTGTAGTTGAAGAGAGCCTAAAGGAGGCTTCTAACACTGGGGATATAGTTTCTACAAAATGATCAGGGGGTGAAACATACAAGAGTAGGAAACTACTCTATGATAAATTTTGTTAGATAAGTCGAAAAAATGTACACAGAATAGTATGTCAGTTTCATTGGAACTTATGTAAGTGATATGTTATTCGTGTGGAATGCTAGGCCAATATCTTAGATATTTTCTGCATCCACCCATAGAGGGCCTGCCTTACGGTATGATGCAACATTTGTAGATGTTCAATAGGATACCAAGATAGATGGTCAATTAGGGTGAAGCTAGATATGATAAAAATGTGAAAAGGTGTTCTTCTAAACCATACCAAGATGGCAGAAAGACTTCTACTGGAAAATACAGTAAAGGAAGGGGAGGAGGTGATTTTTAGAAACAGATCCCATATCATTAGAGTGGTGTGACTCAATGGATTCATAAAAAATCAAATTGGGTAGTGGAATTATAGCTAAATGTTGTGAATATTATATTTGTGGATAACGAGCCTAGACCATCAACAGTGAGATGTACTATTCATACAGCTAATGTATTCGCTAGTGACTTATTTGATACCAGTTCCTCTCATTACATTATATCTTAAAAAAATTAACGGCTTGAACATGGTGGTTGAGTCCATAATCATTGTTAAAACGATAGACACACCATTGAGAGTATGGTCGATAGAAATCCTTTTGTTCGATGTATGTTCTCTCGAAATTGAAAAATATATTTTTTAGAAATCTATATAATATTGACATGTGAGTCTTCAACTTTATTATGGGTCTGATCTTGTTAGTCACATACTAATCCCACATAGATTTTCACTAATGGTGAGTTACATTTAAATCTCCAAAACATTACCATAATATTCCCAGTGGGGTGTGGGATATCTAGGAAAGTTGAGAAGGTCCAATTACCCTGTAATAAGGAGATCCTACATCCTAGGTTAATATATTATTATTGGATGATGTGGGAGTATAGTATGGAACCTTTCCACCACTCTATTAGAAAAGTTTCTGGATGCATTTCTAGAAAAATTCTTAGGACTTCATCCTAGGAGAGTTGTGGAATTATTTATTAAGCTCCTACAAGGGAATGATAAAGTATCTATTACACAAAAAATGTAACAAATAGAGAATGAAGAGCCCAATAATCTTTTGGTGGAGTAAGAGGATTATGGATTTATCTAGCTGAGTACTTCACCTTCACTACTACAAATATGGCTTATAATAGTGCTAAAACGGCCTTTAACAGCGCTAAAAAAGAACTATTAATCTCGGCGAAGATAAAGGGGGGTCCCCTTTATCAGCGCTAAGCAAGCGCTGATAAAGGTAATATTTATCATCGCTATTTTCAGCGCTGATAAATGTATAATATATCAACGCTATTGTGAGATCTAATAAAAACTACTTTTATCAGTGCTCAAAATAGCGCTGATATATTATCCATTTATCATCTCTTAACTAGCACTGATAAAAGCCAAAGATCCTATCTAAAAACAGAACCTGCATAGAACCTGCCCAGCACCTGCACACATTACAACACCTGCACATAGTCCAAACAAAACCTGCACACAGCACACACAACACACACACACAAAGCACAAAAGAACAAAAAATGATACATACATTTACCTGAAACCATGAATACAAAACAACACACTTCTATATACATTTCAAACAATGTTTAATTTGCTTAAAATTACATTTATCCAACAAACAGTTAAAAACAATGATGTTCCATCCTTTTTGTATCCATCCGCTCTAAAAAATTGTCATCCATGGTGGTGGTTTCTGAACAATGCATTCGAACTGAGGGAAATGATTTCACCAAAATAATAAAACAAATATTATGTTAGTAATACAATAATGAAATAAAGAATGGGGTTATTAAATGGAATTATACTAGTGAGGCACAAAACATAAAATAACCAATTATACTAGTGAGGCACAAAACATAAAACAAATATTATGTCCCCCCATTCAATAAAAAAGAAGCACACGTGCCCCCTTCCCCAACACACCCCCTACACACTGCCCACCCCCGAGCAAACCCCCTACCCCTGCACACTCCCTTCCCCCTGAACACCCCTGCCCCCTTCCCCAGCACACCCCTTCCCACTACACTTCCCCCCTTCCCATTACACACCCCCTACCCACCCCCTGCATATTTCAAAAGAACCCAACACACCCCCTACCCCTTACCCCTACCACTTTGCCCCCGTCCCCCTACCCCAAAAAACCACCCATTCCCTCTCACCCTGTCCCCTGCACATCATAAAGAAAATACCTTTTACGGAAATTGTGCTCAATTTACATTATACACATCATATATATCAACACATTCTCATGTACTTTCATTCAATGTAAATAAACATTTATAGAATCTCTACACCTCATAATAAAACCCTCTTTAAAACTCACAAACACATTAAATCCATTTGAAAACAACCATCACACAACTTTCTTATTTCTTCAAACAAATTTAAAGGACTTAATCTTGAAAATCCACAAGAAATACAACTGCATTCATTTTAAAAATAACTTTCAAGTCTATACACACCCCAAATTCCTTTGATAACACATTTTTAACCATATAAACATTTCATATAGTACACTTAGCAAGCAAATACAGGATAATAAAATCATCATATAATGTAAAAGCATGGAATCACCTACATAAAGCATGGAATCTTCCGAAATCTGCTGGAAAACATAAAACCACATCTCCACAATACCATAATAAGGACTGATTAAAAATTAATATTGAATATATTAATGGAAACCCATGTATAACTTGTGGTATTCCATGAGTTTAACATCCCACAAGGATATAAGGTCATGATTTAATGTCTTACAGAGATGTAAGACCTGGGTGGATCAAAACACTTATAAAGGTGGATCAGGTAGGTACATCTCTAGCAGGGAGCACCTGGAATGTTTACCTGATAGATGGATCAAAATGCCCAATGAGATATGACCCAAGTGTGGTGCATCCCATAAAGGTAAGGTTTCTCATTTTGTAGAATTATTCGGACGCCACTAAGGGAAATACATGAGGGAAAATAAGCGAAGGTGTACCCCAGTGAGGGGGTCACCATGGTTTACCATTGGTTGGGATTTAACCTCATGGAGGCTTCCTCCGTACCCTATTTAAAATACAAGGATCAAAACCCATATATTTAAAAGAAGCATGTTGTGGGTATTACCCATGGTTAGATTCCCTTCACACTAAGAATACTCTTGTTTGGATGAGTATGGGTCTTGTGGGGCTTATGCATTGTCAGATCCTCAGGTTCTTCCAAGAGTAGCAATGGGATGAATGGGACATACATGATAAGATGGACCATGTGAATGGAGTGATCCTTGTAAAGAGGCACGAGGCAAAAAAACCTGTGGAGTTGTCTGTAAACATTATTTATGGTGGCCATGGGGCTTATCAGACTCCCCATACATTCCATAAACACCTCAAAACATCACGAGGACCGGATTCTACATGATGGTGCATTAAAGGGTTGATTCTATTGATGATGTACTGGTCGTTCGAGCATGGATTTCATATCAACCAACATTTCCCTTACTTGAATTACCCTGGCACACATATTTTGGTTCCAAAAAATCCCTCAATGATACTGATTATCTCATGCATCTACTTAGAAATAATTTTGCAAGTCAAACAACAACACATGTGCTCAAATACATGTTCAAACAAACGAGATATAGAAAATGGATTTTGTTGATCCTCGGTGGTTTCATCATTCACCCCATACGCACTGCACACCATCATTCCTTACTTCAATATTGATTTGTTCAAAGATCAATAATATGAATCCAGGGATAGAAAACATTGAGTAATAAATTAAGATTTCAATTCATCGGAGCATTCTCAATTCACCAAATAAGGTTGGAGGATAATCAATGATCATATATAGATAACATAAGTTGTAGGAATTCACCTTCATCCTATTTGTGTACAATCGTCCATCAGGTATGTTTCCCATTCGTTTCTAAAAAAATGTATATCATCTTATGAATATCATTTTTTGCGACAGCCATAGTAGTACTGAAAAAATATAAATACACAAATGATTAATAAATATTTTAAATGAACTCATAATTATTTTCGAAAATACCTCATTAGGGATGCTAGTTTGTTGATGAAATACGATCTCTTTCATAAATTTACAAACATAATAACCATAGTACTTTCCGTTTGTTTGTTTTGGACACTACAGAAACATCGACAACATTAAGTAATTTGTTTTGATATGTGTTTGGATAGTGCAATGTTATTATATATACCCGGATTCTATTGCAGTTGTAGATCTTGTAGGCGTGCTCATCCTTATGCCTTGGATTCATTCCATGCATTAGACGATATTGATGCACCGCCCTATCATAACAGAATCCTCATTAAAAGATAACATAAATTATATAACTAGATGTTTTGTTTTAAAATGTTGGATCTAGTGTATTACAAATTAACAAACGCCATCATGTGTGGTCATTTTGATGGATATCCATGCGTTGAATCCAGAAAATAAATCTTTTGAGTATCCATATTGACTGCAATTAGCATCCAATGCTCCCTAAAAATAATAAAAAGAATAAGTAAAGAAAGAAATGAAAATATAGTTGATATGATTACATTTTAGATTTTTACCCCTGCATCGTTGGTATTAAAAAGAGTCTGTCATCCGTAATTTTGTTTTCAAATGATTTGAGCAGGGATGACATTATTGCAGCCTCTTTAACAGAATCTATTTAATCTTTTGAAGATGTGGTGTGATGACTAACGAGTCCAAATTTTTGTTCATGGGTAAATCCCTTCAATTTTTTTTTCATTTATACGTCTGTGATAAATATAAAATGTATTTAGTCAAAATTATCAGAGTATATCAGCTTTTGTAAAATCAATTCATGAAAACTTACCTCATGTATACATTTACGACATGAGGCGCCTAGCCATTCATACTTGAGGACTTCATTTACATTTTCAGCACTAACAAAATCTGATATCTCCTCTCCATACATATCTTTTTCGAAAGCAACTATGTGAGTATTTCCATCTTTGAACATTGTATCCACATGAGCCTGCAATGATATTAACTGTGGATATAGAACAGGCATGGTGAAGGTTCTCTCAGTAGACCGTTTCAATCGGTTGGTTGATCCTTAAGATAGTTTTGAGTTAATATTTCGTTTCACCCCATAGTCTTTGTCATTCTGTAATAATAGTCATCGGTTCAGACCTTTTTTCATTAAATGTTAAAGGTCCAGCTTGAGAAATAAATAAGGAATGAATACGTTTTTGTTGACATGTTTTTTTACAAGAACTATCGGCCATGCGATGAATGTTCCAACAGATTGTTCAACCGTATGAATCTCTTCATCGTCATTTGGAACAGGTATCTCGACACTCATCTCATTAGCTACGTTAATTGACACTCTAAGATACTCTTTTGGAAGCTTTCTGTTATGTAGCATGTCTTTTTGCATATTGAACACCGTAGCCCTCGCTACAAGGCGATAGGTGGGAGTTGATAAATATAAATCACAGTCATTTTCACCCTATGGAATATTAGTGCAGGAAAGGTATTAGTGTCTATGTAAATCACATTTCACATAAAAAATTATTAAAACATTGATTACCTCATCTAAGAAATGTTTTTATGGGGAATGGATCGCCTCAAAGCTGGTGGGGGGTGGGGAGAGATCGTCACGCACGATTTGTTGTTGAGTTGTTTCTTCTCTTTGGCTATCCCCCATAAATTTTTCTATCATCTCTCTCTAGTATTTAAATTCTTCTTGAAAAATAGATAATTGTTCTTGCAGCTTTTCCATTTTTTCATTTTGATCCTCCGCTTGTTTTTGTTTTTGAAAATATGATCAGGGTGTCACCCCAAAACCCGCACCTCTGACGCGGACATAATTTTATGGCTGCTTCAATGCTGCTGAAAGTATGTCTGCATCTGGTGCAGTTGTTGTTGATTCTTGTGACTATTTCAGATAGAAAATATAGAAAAATAAGTAGTTATTGTAATGTAATAGCAATTTAAAGCAACTCAAATTTATATTATGTCATACTTACACATGTTTCCCACACCTTTTGTGTGTTTTCATCTATCAATGTCCCATCTTTATTTACACGAGCCTCCTTCTGTAGCACATGGTGTGGGATGGATATGGATTTCGATTTTGATTCATCAATCTGCATATAAACAGAGAAACATGGTTATGGTGTTGTTTTATGTCACATACTAGTAGTAGGGTATATTTAAAAGACGTACCATTTTTTTCTCAAGTTCAGCGTACCCCATCCTTGCATTATGGTAAGGGTACACTGGTTCTATTGCGTGTTTTTTTATTTTCAACACTCAGTAGCTATTTCATAAATAAAAAACTATCAATCAGAGTGATGAATACAAGCAAATGTCAAACAACGTATTACCCCACACAATGTACCTAAAAAGTATCCTCCCCATGACGGTTGCTAAACGCATCCCATGCTCCTTGGGATATCAAGTGTGCGTAAAGAGGAGGTGGGTGCAGCTTGATTTTCCCTTCTGCGTCTTTAAGATGATATTTCGTTAAAATTGTTTGGAAACCACTATGAATCCTTCCTACAAATCTTAATACACATTCCTTGTGTAAGACATCTACTATAAATGCACTCTTCAATGGATGATGAAGAGTAAGGAAATGTTTTGGTATTTTATTTTATTTTAATAAATTAAAATAAATGATATCATAATGTTACCGTAATCTCTTCCCACATTAGTGTCTTCAGCCTGGTGAAAACATGGTGCCATGACTGTACATCAATCGGCACGCGTTGCCGAGTGACGATTCCAATATAGCTACTAAAGATGGATTTGTTGGGGTTAACATGTTGGCCTCGCTTATTCCATCCCACCTCAAATTTTATGCCTTTCTCTTTTGCCTTAAGGATTTTGGCCAACACTGTCAAACTACGACGCTCTTGTTTTTTTCCACTTTCAGGGTTTCATTTCCTACCATTTCCTCAGAAGTAGCATCAATATCTTCCCCCGGAGTGCTAGCATCAGCAATGGGACCAGCAACAACAGATTGAGAAACATGTTGTACCTCAGCACTGGGACCAACAACAATAGGTTGAGAAACCTGTTGTTGCTCTGCAGTGGGACCACCAGCTACTAGTTGAGAGACCTTTTGTGCCTCGGGATTGGGCGCATCAGCAGGTGCGAAAGTCATTACTTGAAGAAGTTGTTTAATATTTAATTTAGATTACATAAAAACAGTAGGAAACAGATAATAACATAACGTAACATAATGTATGTTACAATAAAAAAATAACCTGATTATTGTACTCAGTTTTTTTCTTTAAAGGATGAAGTGATTTGACTCATCTATCAACTATGTAAATTCCTTCATTGTGGTCTCCTCTGAAATACAAAACAAAGTCTACATTTGGACTGATGTGAAATGATTGTGAAGTCCCTATAAAAGGGTCAACCTCAGTTGAACTTTCATCTGACCCTTCAGTTGTTTTGGTCGATAACAGAACAATTTACCAATTTCGGTTTGCGGGGTCTGGAACATAAAATACTTGTACTACCTGTGATGCCATTATAAATGGTTCGTCTTTCTCCCCTTCCTTACTAAAATCAACTTTCACAAATCCCAATTCATCTATTTTAACAGTAGTCCTGTTATCAACCCACTTTCATTAATAAATCGACACTTTAAATTTTGTATAATCCAACTCCCATATTCGTTTGTTGATGCCAACGTATGACATATTCGCATAAATTGGATTTTTGTCCTTAGCACCGGAAACATGCATCGCCTCAGCCACAAGTGTAACCCCACTTTTCTGCATGGTACTGTCTTCATCATGTTCATTAGTATAGAATGTATAACCGTTAACTGCATAAGCATTGTAAGATAATACGTACACACTTGCTCCTCTGGCCAGCCATCGAAGTCGTTCTGAAATTGAGTCTGGATTTTCGTCTAACTGCTTAAAAATATGGTATCGAAACCATCCTATAAACTGTCGATTATGTGTATCTGATATCCATTTTTCAGCCCTAGAAGGATTCAAACGCCTAATAATTTCTTTGTGGGTTTGAACATATGGGTCAACGTCGAAACTGTTATGCAAAACGTAAATCTGGGCCTGCTCCCGATCTGTAATATTGATTGTGACAACCTCTCTTCTAGAAATTCATTCACCCTCAAGACACTCAGTGTGACGGGATTTTGGTAGGCCAATGATTTCCACACAGACAGGTATTTGGAACAAAATTCAACATCTTCCTCAACAATATATTGATCTGCAATACAACCCTCTGACCGACTTTGGTTTTTGACATACCCTTTCAAAATCTTCATATATCATTCAATGGGGTACATCCATCTATAATGTATAGGACCACATAGTCGAATCTCTCTCACCAAATGAACAATAAAATGAACCATCGTATCGAAAAATGTTAGTGGGAAGAACATTTAAAATTCACATAATATGACGTAATTTCTCTTTCCATAGTTGGCAATTTCGCCGGGTCTATAACTTTGCTGCATATAGGTTTGAAGAAGAAATAGAGCTGCGTTAATGTATAGTGGACATTCCTGGGAAAAATGAAACGTAAATCTATAGGAATTAGATCCTGCATCAAAACATGGCAGTCATGTGATTTCAGACCCTTTAATTTTAAATCTCTCATTCACATGATGTTCTTGATATTTGATGAATACCCCTCTGGAACCTTTACGTCATTCAAGAAGTTTCAAAACTGATATCTCTCTTACCTGGGAAGAGTGTAAGTAGCAGGAGGAAGAAATGTTCGTTTTTCACCCTTTACTGGTGTCAACTCTTCTCGTATTCCCATCTCAACCATGTCCAATCTAGCCTTAATTCCATCGTTTGTTTTTCCAGGTGCATTTAGCAACGTGCCGATGACACTATCCCATACATTTTTTTCAACATGAATAACATCAAGAAAATGTCTGACATACAGACAATTCCAGTATGGTAATTCAAAAAAAACTTATCTCTTTTTCCAACAAGTTTTCATAAGGTTTTTTGAAAACAGTTTACCAAAATTAGTGTCCAAATCATTCATTTTCTCAAACCATTGATCACCTATTAGTGGAGACGGTGCAGTACGTTCCTCCAAACTTCCGTCGAATGATGTCATCCAAGATCGGTACTTATGTCGTCGGGGTAGAAATCTGCGATGTCCTAGAAACATGGTTTTCGATGAATGTTTCAACCTAATTGACTGTGTACCTTGTTCACAAATGGGACACCCTTGAGTTCCTTTAATGCTATATCCGGATAAATTTCCATAAGCAGGAAGGTCATTTATCATCCCGTACAACCTGTCTTTCAAAGTGAACTGTTCATTTTTGTAAGCATCATACATCTTAACACCTGAATCCCACAATATTTTCAAATCCTCGGTCAATGGGGCCAAATAAACATCAATATCATTACCCAGTTGTATTAATCCTGATATAAGAATAGATAACATGATGTATTTTCATTTCATGCATAACCACGGTGGAAAATTATAATTTACCAACATAACTGGACATGTACTGTGACTACTGATATGAAAACCAAAAGGATTCACCCCATCTGTAGATAACGCCAGACGAAGGTTTATCGGATCGTTCCCAAATTCATGAGACTCGTGATCAATTCTCTTCCAATGAGGAGAGTCTCCAGGGTGTCATAGTTTCCCATCTTTAATTCTTGTATCTGCATGCCATGTCAATTGTCTTGCAGTCTCCTCACTTCCATATAGGCGTATAAACATAGGAATTATTGGAAAGTACCATACATCTTTCGTAGGACTAGAATCATATTTCTTGTATCGGTAAGCACCGCACTTTGGGCATTCATTAAGTGATTTGTGGTCCTTGATAAACAATATATAGTCATTCGGGAATCATGTCTTCTTTCAGAGATCATACCCATCGATCGTAGCATTCGTTTGAAATCATATGTTCGGCTTGGGAATTCATTATCTTCTAGGAGCATGTCATTCAAGAGAGCAAGTAGTTCCGTAAAACTGGCGTCACTCCACCCGTTTCCTGCTTTCAAATTATACAGCTTCAATACGACTGAAAATGTAGTATATTTAGTGCAACCAACATACAATGACGTTTTTTCACAACTCTTTAAATTCTCAAAAAAAAATTGGGCAATCACGATGTTCATCTTCAACTGTCCTTGTCCTTTCCTCAATACAATCTTCATCATCGTTCACATCTATAATCACACCCTCCATACGATCGTCTTCACTGTTCACGCTTCTAATCATATCAGATGATCTATAAAATGTTGTGTTATTTGAGTCACTACCTACATTTGTTTTTCCCCGTGTTTATTCCAACATGTATAACATTGATCTATTCTGTGATAGATCAGGTGTTCTTCCAACTCCTCTGGACTAATTTGTCTTGAATAACAACAGCGTAAACACGGAGAAAGGATTTGAGAAGGGTAACATTCATGATCTTCTACAAACATGATAAACTCTTTCACGCCATCTTCGTAATCTTTTGTCAACCGATTGGCATTCATCCATTCTTTATTCATATTCGTGGTCTTTATGGGTTCGATCATGAGAAATTTCCTAATATCTTGTTTTAAGTAATCAGGTATCATTTTTTGGGTTTTATAAAAACAAATCATGGTACAAATGCCTTTAAACACATGTGAAATCCATATACAAGGTGTGTCCAGTAGGGTGAACATCGTGTATGTATAAGATACAAGATTTAATCTGACATATATCAAATTTATTCCAAGTTAGTCTTACAAAGACAGAATGATGCCTTAGAAAAAACATGACATGCGAACAAGATGAAACCAATGAGTAACAGGAGAAAACAGTAATAAATATGATTCTATCTTAATGTAATCAAGGTGTTGATAAGATGTTGGCCAAGATCAACTATGGGTTGGTAGTACACTAATATTTAATTGAAAAAAACTACTAAAAACTGATCCAAAAAAGGATGAAATATCCCATTCATCAAGTCCCTTAATATAACCAATGCATTAGTTAAACCAAAAATCATCGCTAAAAAATCATACAGGCCATAACTACTCCTAAAAGAAATCCATGGAAGGTCCATCGATGTCCAACTCATCTATTGGTATCCTAATGTCAAATCTAACTCGAAGAAGATCATAGAACCTCATAGATGATCAACGTGACTATCAATGAGGTTCAATATCCAATAGTCCAACAAAATAATAAATACCAATCAACCATCTATTTTAGAGAAATATAAAACCCCATGGTAAAGTATTATGCCATATGAAACCATTATATTTTATATCATCAAATTGTAATTCACACAACTGATGCTATTTTGGTGTTATTTTAGAAATTGTGATAGAAACTAAATTTTCTCCCAAAACTAACTAGATTATAAAGTCTATCTCTTTATTAAGAAGTAAATTTTATACATCATCTGTGAAAACATCCTAAAAATGTACTACCATTGGGGAAAAAGAATCCTACAACATTCTAGTAACATCTACAATATTCCTGACTATTTGAGCCATTAGGGTACAGTAAATATATAATTATAACATGCTATTTAAAATGAAATGTGGAAACAGGAAATCATACAGACTCCTGATAAACCCATAATACAAAACATATTACCTAGTATGTCTGTCATATATACAGATAAATAAATTAAAAAAACATGCTACAAAGAATAAAGGTACCATTAAATACATACATTGGTCAACTTGTTTTATAAATTGTTTATTTCATCCATGCCTTGTACTTTCACACATGAATTTGAAGTTGAGTATGCATACACGATAGTTGACCTTCTTAGAGAAGAGTTTCTGGAAGAGTTTAAGAGACATGATACAATGAAGATCTTGCTATTCATTGTGGAAATCTTCTTGTGCAACGTGGCCTAAGTTACAATACCTGCAAGTTGTAACTTAGGCCATGTTGCACAAGCTGATTTCCACATTGTTTGTAGCAACCACATTTGCTCCAACACTCTAATGATCATTATTGCTTCAGGTCTCTTATACTCTTCCAGAAAATCTTCCCTAAGAAGGTCAACTATCATGTACGCATACTCACCTTCAAATTCATGGGTGCAAGTACAAGGTATGGATGAAGATAAAAAATTTCTAAAACAAGTTAACCAATGTAAGTATTTAATGGTACCTTTATCCTTTGTAGCATGTTTTTTTTTATAATTTATTTATTCTTATATGTGACAGACATAATAGGTGATATGTTTTGTATTATGGGTTCATCATTTCCTAATCATATAACTATGAGATTATGCTATGTGAGGAAAATTAATATGGATCCATCATCATTTCCATTGGGATAATCTTTGGGAATCCATATACCCATAAAATTAAAAACTATTTCCTTTGTATCTCATACATAAATATTCAACTCGAAGGGGTAGAACTTACCGACCATGGTAACTCAAAATAAAAAAAATGAAAACAAGGGTTGGTTATCCACAGAAGTCATCACAAATAACCTTGGTAGACCTCTCACACATGTGAACCATCAAAACTAACCAATTAGCATATACTTCATCTTAGAGTCAAGATATCCCTATGGAACCTATAGGGTATCCAATTCCACATCATTCACAAACAACCCACTTGTGTTTCTAAATATCAATAACATCTCTTATTTCGACACTCATCACTAATTATGAATCACATCCCTAGACATAATTAGAATCACATTAAGGCCACACAATCTATTATGGAAATCCATACTAGAATTAGGCTGAAGATATGGTATCATTCCAATCTCACATCTATATTCACTATTTGGTCCTCAAACACACAATATATAAATAATATTCTGAGGGAATACCATCTATGGAACTCACCTCCCACCTTGAGAGAATGAGGAGGAGGAGGACTAGCCAGCGTCAGTCATAGAAGCCAGGGTGGAGGTGACGACGGCGGCAGAGGCGGAGGCGGTAGCAGCGGTAGAGGCGGCGACGGTCGTGGCAGCGAGGGTGGAGGCGGCAGAGGCAGAGGCGGTCGCAGTAACGGGAATGGGGGCGGAGGCGGCAGTGGCGGCGGAGGAGGAGGATGAGGAGGGCGAGGAGGACGAGGAGGAGGAAGGATGAGGAAGTAGTATGGAGGAGGAGGACGAGGAGGACGAGGTCACGTGGCGAGGGGCCTGGTTCAGCTTCCGTGAGAGCTTGACCGCGTGCAAGCGAGGATGGCCTGTTAGGGTTATTAAATAAAAACCTACAGAACATTTATCAGCGCTCATTAAAAGAACTGATAAAGGTATGTTTTATCAGTGCTAAAATAAAAGTGCTGATAAAACATTTATTTATCAACGCTTTTTTAGTGCTGATAAAGAGCTACATTTATCAGCACTAAAAAACACGCTGATAAATGTAACATTTATTATTGCTTTTATATAGCACTGATAAAGGCATACCCCGTTATCAACGGTTTCTGTTTAGTGCTGATAAAGGGAAGTTCTTCCCTTGCCCTGTTTTTTGGTAGTGCTTGGTGATCACTCTTGTTTTTAATAAGGAACGGTGACATGAGTTTGTAATTGTGCATTATTTATTAGAAGATGAATAATATGAATGTAATTAAATGATATCATCTTCCACATATCTATAATATATTTTACCATTTGAATGGATTTAGTGTGTTCTCAATGATAAACATGAGATTGGGGTGTCCTTAGTTGAGAGTTCATACTTCTCATATACCAAGGACTGATTTTAGTAGTAGACATGTATGTTATGAGTTTTTTTTATAATTCCATTTTGGTTAAAAAATGTACCAGTTGTGTTTATTTACATGATGATAGAATCTTACATAAATACCTATATTAGTTTGTGGGGGTGTTCATTGATGACATTTTAGTTTACACTAATACTCATGATGATCATGCCCAACATCATAGAATCATTCTATGTGTACTGAGAGGGAATCAACTATATGAAAAGCTATCAAAGGGAAAAATTTGGATCTATGAGGCACACTTCTTTGGACACATCATCTCAGAGAAAGATGTATTAGTGGACCCATAAAAGGTTTAGTAAGTGGTTTATTAGGATCATCCTTGGAATTTTTTTTGATATTTGTTTCTTTCATGGGTTAGCTGGATATTAGAATAGATTCATCCATGACTTTTCATATTTTGAAGCACCATTTTTGGGCATTGACAAGATGTTGGTAAAGTCATGATGGATGAACTCTTGTGATAAATCATTCCAAGAGTTTAATAAGATCTTCACATACACATCAATCATGATTCTACCTGATCTATGTGAGATATATATGTGGCATTATGTCGCTTTTTGTATTGGACATGGACTTGTGATGAGTCAGGCAGATTGAGTTATACCATATGGGTCTCGGAAGTTCAAGACTCTTGAATAGAACTACCCTACACACAATATCGGGATAGTATCAGTGATTTATGCTCTGACATGTTACTAAAACTATCTTTTGGGTGAAAATATTACATTATTATCAGATCACAATAGCCTAAGGTACATATTTTCATAAAGATATTAGAATCATCGAAATCATAGATTTGTTTAATATATGTAGTTTTTTTGATTTTGAGCTGGCATACAAGCCTAGAAAAGGTAACGGTGTTGATGAATCTGTATGCATGAAGAATTAGACTCATATAGTTCTGGAGTCTAGTGGTGAGTGGAAGATGATGGACTTATTGACTGAGATGCACGCAGTGGTTCAAGATAACTAGAAATTGTTGAATCATCGATCAATTTTAGTGGCATCTATGCATTGATATTTATTTGAGAAAGGCTATATGATGATCCAGAATTTTTTTCATTGAGGGAAAACAATGAAGTTCGGTAGTCACCTTCAGACTGGATCACAGATGAGGATAAGGTCATCTATCTTAGGAATTGGATTATTGTACCTATGAGAAAGTGAAATGATTTCATGCATGAATCTCATTCTTTGTAGTGGCCAGTACATCTAGGTTTGACCAAAATTTATAGTTTCCTATAAAGAATGTTTTTGTTGATGTTTATGAAATAGGAGTTTGTAGGGTTCATGACATGATGACACATCTATCAGTATGAGAAGGCTTAATATCAATGAGAAATAAGTTGGATTCATTTGTTACCTATTTTGGTGTGTAAGTGTGATAAAATGACAATAGAATTGTTGGTGGGTATCCCCAGGGCACTAAGGAAGAATGATGCTATATGGGTTTTTGTAGAATGACTAAAAAAATATCACATTTTTTTCTTAATTATGGTTTATTATAAAATTAGTTTCATGATGTTATAATGATATATCTATAAAAATATCATTATGGTAGGCCATGAGGACAACCAATGTGCTAGATAAAGGTTGGAGAGTCATAGTTGCTAAGTATGATTCTCATGGAGGAGATGAAGGAGTAGATTCTTCTAATTTAGAAATGCATGGGTATGACTTAGAATAGGAAGAATTTGTATGATGAAATATGGGTACAACCCATAGAGGTTATAGGGGGGTCATTTATCCCTTCGAGGGTCTCCTAGGTTTATCCACCACATGACAAACATGTTGGGAGAAGTGGAAACGATGTTTGTTGGACCATTTGATGTAGTGGAGAGAATAAGGTATGTGGTGTATCTATTAAATATTCCACATAAATATATCACTATACATGATGGTTTCCTTGTATTAAAAATTCGATAGTATCATACTAACCATTCTAAGGTGATCGTGGTATTGGACATTGATCTTGTGATGGATACATCATTTTAGGTTAATTTGTTGCATGTTTTGGATCATAGTGAGAAATTGTTGTGGGGAAAAACTATGATGATAGTTAATGTATTGTGGAATCATGGGCATTTATAGGAGAAAACATGGGAATGATAAGAATGTATATAGGCTCAATGGCCTAATTTTTTGACTCATAATCTTAAAGATGCATAAAAATGAACCTCAAAGATGAACTGTTATAAGGTAGGTAGATTATAGGATCCCATCTTTTTCAAGTACTTTTATCTCTATGTTCATCTCATTTAAACCTGAAAGGCCAATTATTTTTCATATATTGATATCATTTGTGGTAAAAAAGGACCTAATCATCAAGGATTTATGGTATTTTTGTAATGGAGTCTGGGAATAAATGAGTTAAATGATAAAAATGTTTTTGGGATTAGTTTAGAGGAATTAAAAGGAAAATTGGATGATAATAAACCACATAACATTTATCTATCACGTAATTGTATGAAAAATAATTAAATTTTTCATGGGATTTAAATAAATTTATCTATGGTGTGATATTTTTTTGGTGAAAACATTTAAAAATAATTTCATGACATGTAACTTGATTACACTCCATATAAAAGTTGGACCTGGAATTGTAAATATGTTGTGCAGATCGATTATTAATTTTTTTTATCAAAAACTCTCCTGCTTCAAACCTAGGCACCTTTTGGATATTTTTAGGCTCCCACATAAATCCCAATATTTTCAGACCTTTTTTCTTGGGGAATAAAACGACGGATTGATGATTTTCACCACCAAGTATGTGCTTTCTTTTCATTGGGATCTATATATCTCTTCTACTCCTCATTATGGATAACTAATGGTGTATAAACACTGTTTTATTTAGATCATAATCTAATATTATTATACCTTGATTTTTTTATCGTTAATTTTAGATTTGGATCTATTTTTTTATCATTACGTTCTTGATAGATCTAATTAAAATTTTGGATTCTTCAATTAGTGAGTGTTGTCAAAAAATTGAGGTAGGTGATATAATATTCAATTTATATAGTGGTGATTGTGAATTATTAAAAATAAATTTTTATAATTTCTATATATTTTTTAGAAATTGTTATTCCAAAATAAAATACTATTAATTTAGTGAACTAATTAATTATTATAATGTAAAATTATGGGATTTTTGAATAATTAATTATTGAAATTAATTATGTGATATTGATGAGTGAATTATATTTTCAATCATTAATTAATTATGAGATTTTGAGATTGTGAGTTTGAATATTTAATTGGTGAATTAATTTTTTAAATATTGATATTGTAAAATGGTTAATTCATTATTAAATTAATTAATGTGTGGTTGAGATATATGTGTAATATTATGTTATTATGATTTTTGTAAATGGTGAATGGTAACATGGAAATTCATCCATGTATATTTAATTTTAACATGTTAATAAAATTATGCATTTTAAAATGGAAAATGGTAACATGGTCATTCAACCAAGTATTATGAAAGGTAACATGGTCATTCAATTATGTAATACAAAATGGTGAATGGTAACATGGAAATCTAGCAAAAGAATAAATTATGTTAACATTCTCATTAAATTGTTATAACTAATTAGTGGTAACATGGTTATTCATTTTTGATAATTAATTAATGGTAACATGGTCTTCCATTTTTGAAATATTGAATGGTAACCTGGGCATTTTAATGTGTGAATCAATGAATAGTAACATTACAATTTATTTTTGAGAATATGAATGGTAACATGGACATTAAAACATGGGATATATATCTAGGGCTGTTTAGACTCTCGAATAGGCCATAGAAGTTATTGAGATATGGTTGTCCGTGGGAACACTTGGTTTATGTGGTTAAATAATGATTAATTGATAATTTAATAAATATTCAATTATGAATTGTAATTATTTCATTATAAAATTATATTCACTGTTATCGACTAGATATTGTTTTAGATACTATATATGGTTGTCTACAATGATATACACATACATTACATAGGCTACCTAATCGGTACTAGAATATATTTTATTATTACAGGCTAGGCTAAGGGAAAAGTAATTGTGTTAGATGGATTATTTGGGGATGGAGCCTAGATGAGGGAACCATACATGGATCAGGACCTGCATAGCATTCATTGGTGTCTATAATTTCTGTATTCATTTTAGACACTTGACACGTACTTTATCGTGTATTTATTACGTGTTAGTGGAATATTTTATATCATATTTTTTTATCATGAGATATTGATATTGGTTATTGAAATATATTTTCTCTACTTTTGGTTATTATTTATGATGGTTTATTATATTGATGTAATGCCCTGACCCCAGTTACCCAGAGTCGGTGCATTATTACATAACATTGGCATGATCACATGAAAGATCAAATCTAGAAAGACCGATTAGTTTAGTAGCCTTGGAAACACTAGATATATTCATTATGTTTTACATTACATCATAAAAATGAAAACTACAACAACATAGTCTCCATAGTCTACACTCTTATCCCCTCATACTACCCCTGAAGGTCATTCATAATTTAATTCTTCACATCATGGGAAAAATAAAACATAGAAAAGGGGTGACCTCAAATTCCCAATAAGGATAACAATATAGAAAAAACTTTCATAAATAAGAATAAACATTTAAGGCAATGTATAACTAAAACAAAAGTTTTTTAAACTTGAACTTCAACATAGTACAGATAAAATAAAATGAAACAATTCCATTTACTTATTCACATTGATATTCTACTAATCCAATAATCACATGCAATATCAATAACCACTTTCATAATGATGGAATGCATAATTCCAGACTATCATAACCACATAGCCAAGGCCTCATGCCAACACTACAAATAATATTTTTTCAAGGCCTTTTTCCAAGACACTAGTTTGTCTCCTGAGACCAAACGATGCATCGAGGATCTATAGCGGGCTCCACCCGTCACATATTAAGTCCAATGAATTCCCATATGAAAAGGTTTAAACAAAACATAAACATTCTTATTAAAACTAGCATACGAAATGTAAATACTTCATACATAAACCATGAATAGTATAAAAATAACACATCCATAGTCAAACATATCACAAAAACTTCAATACAATATAGATGTTTTGTATCATAATATATCAACTTCAAATAAGCGTAAAATCCATCAAAGGATGTTGACATAGATGAAATCAAAACACTTTTTAGAGAAATATATATTTCTATTTTGAAATCATTTAAGAGTCATATATTTATAAAATAAAACATTTTCTTTGAAAATATTCTTATAATCTTGTAAGGGAAGCTTCGACGATTTTATAATGGCAGAAATTAGACGCACCCGCTGTATAAGTTAAAAAAACTTTCTTAACTTAATTCTGTCGAAGTGTTTAAAAAGCACCTTGTCTGGAAAACGACGGAAAGATTCCTTTATAAACCTCTTATAAAAAGTAAAAAAAGGGTATAAATGACTTTAAACCATATTCTTGTAAATAGTAAAAAAAAATTGAAATACATTTTTAATAAACATGGATGTGGATGATAATGATATCCCAATAGATTATTACGTATAAACAACCTCAGATAATGAAGAGATTGCGAAATAAACCCTTACATTGTAATTTTCCTTTGTTGAGGGTTGTTTAACCTCCTATGTAATGGTGAAATAATTTTTATTAAATTATACAATAATCTTATACATTAATATGATATCATATATGATCTTTTACAATTGATTTGTTAATAATATCTTAGTATTATAGTTGTTTCGGGTGTTAACTTACTCGTTTTCTTTTATATGTTTTTTTACATAAGCCGTGTTTGTGATGGATAGGTTGTATCTTAATAATATAAATAATGATATCATGTCCTTAGATACTATTATTAATCATCAAATGAGAATTACACTTGAATGGATATGACGGAGAATGAATCTCATCGTGTTCGTGAAGACGGTAGTCCGTACGTACGCACGAGCGAAAATATCATTCTTTTGATATTAAAATAATATATAATTGGATGTTATATCATATATAAAGAATCATTATCATGTTATATTTATTATTTACCTGAATTAAACATCATTATTATACCCATCCAAATAATAATTTATTGAATAACAATTACACCACAACGTGGAGACGGTAAGCCGTACGTACGCACGTATGGTGACATGTTTTTCAAAGAATGGATAGAATACTGAATATGGTTGTACCATATTTATAATAACATCACAGTATATATAAGATACTGGGGAGTTTATTTTAGAATGGCAATAACAATGAAATAAGAAGTGGAAGAAGAAAGGAACTTGAAAAAGGGTGGTGAAATCATTACCTCTTCTTCGGGTTCTTCCTTTTGATTTTACCAAAAGGGCTCCATAGGTTGGCTTTATGACTAAAGGAAGGCATCTAGGATGAAGTGAGGGATGTTGAGAGAGTATATGGGTAGATTTTGGCCGAGCCAAATGGCTTTGAAGGTGTGAATTAATGAGAAGGGGGAGTGCCCTTATATAAGAGGGGTGAGGGGCACCTTTGGAAAAGCTAGAAATAATATTTTATAATAAATTAATATTCGGTTTCTAATGGCTCCAAAGTGAATTATTTAAAGTTTAACGTGGGGATGGGTCTAAAACCACTCAACCAATATAATTTAGACAGGTATGGGTCATTATATTAACCTTATCTTTTATTTTTAACTCTTAATTAATTAGTTTGACACTTACCATGTCACTTTGTATTTTTATATTATATAGTTAATAAACATACTATATACCTCCAAGAGACCCCCAAGTGGTCCATTAATGATACACATATAATTATATAAGTCTCTTGGACGTACCTTATATTTTTAGGAATTGAATATCAATTAATAATATAATATTTATTTTAAAAGCTCTTTTATGTCAATTCTGACACTATTTGGAATATTGATTTTTGTGAAAATCATAACAGAATTATTACTTCGAAAAAAGTTAATGAAATCATTCTTAACATGTCATATTAACCTATATAATTCGTTTAATTAATAAAAAGTCTCAAATTATATTTATTTGGCTATTTATAATATCAATTAGTTTAATTTTTCACTATTATGGTAATTATTGGATCATCATTGTGTCATAAATAAATTAAATTATTTATTGTCTAAAAATTATAAATATAATATAATTATTTAGGAAACCTTTTTAGATTTATAATGGATATTGAAAATCTAATTTACCTTATGTATTACCCTATATTAAATTTTTTTTAGTAAATAAACTTTGATTTTTACTCTTTTAACTCTTCTTTGAATTAAATAATAATAAATGTCCTAATCTAATCCAAGTGGACCTAAATGATAATATTTTATTTCTAAGGTTGTTTTTGGTCGAATTAAGTTTATACAATAGAATTAGGACATGTGTTAGGGTAATATTAATATCATTTTTACCCTTAATTACCCTATTTAATTTTAACCGTGGTAAATAAAAGTAACAAGTTACTATTCACCAAAAATTATTTTCATCTCAATGAACCATATTTTAGTCTTTGATATTAACCGTATTTATGGGATTTTCAAAAATCCGCTCACAGAAGTGGTAAAATTATGTTTTATGAAAAATTCAGTTTTTTAACTACCACTTAGTGGTTTCACTATTCATCAAAAAATGATGTTTTTCAGAAAAATGCAAAAAATTCACCCTAGGCTAATTTAGATATTCCGAATCCAAAAATGAAGTCCATTTTGAAAAATAAAATTTATAAATTTCAAAAAGTGGGTATTAAAATTCATAACGGTTTGTTTGATTGGTTGTGGTGTGTTAGAACTCGATGTTGCGTACAACACACGCTATTGCATTATTCAAAAAGAAGCGTACCGTAGAAGCTTGGGGTGTTATATTCTACCCTCCTTCAAATAATTTTTTCCTTGAAATTTCTTGAATAATACCGCATGAAAGACTCGGGTGGTTCTTCATCATAAGTTACTCGGGTTCCCACGTTGCCTCTTCCAACATATGGTTTCTCCACATGACTTTTACCAGACGAGTTGTCTGGTTTCTCAGTACTTGTTCTCTCATATCAAGAATCTTAACGGGCTCTTCACAATAAGAGAGATCGGGTTCTAGTTCTAATTCCTCATAGGTGAGTACCTTCATTGGCTCAGGCATGCATTTTTTCAACACATATACGTCGAACACATCATGAACTTTGGAGAGACTTGGAGGCATTGACAATCGGTAAGCTACATCCCCAATTCGTTCAAGAATTTCGAAAGGTCCGATGTACCTAGGACTCAATTTACCATTCTTACCAAAACATATGACTCCCTTCCATGGATATACCTTCAGGAAAACATGATCACTGACTTGAAATTCCAAATCCTTCCTTATATTATCATCATAGCTCTTCTTCCTACTTTGAGCTGCTTTGATATGGTTTTGGATTACCTTCACCTTTTCCATCGTTTCCTCCACCAGTTATGGGCCTACAAGTTTTTTTTAACCAATGTCATCCCAACAGGTTAGTGTGCGACATCTCTTTCTGTTTAACGCTTCATATGGTGCCATATGAAAAATCGAATGGAAGATATTGTTATAGGAAAATTCTACCAGAGGTAAATATTGATCCCACATACCCTGAAAGTCAAGTGAGCAGGATCTCAACATGTCTTCTATGGTTTGAATAGTTCGTTATGATTGTCCATCTGTTTGAGGGTGGTAGGAAGTGCTCAAATGAAGTTCAGTATCCAAGGCTTTCTAAAGACATTCCCAGAATCTTGAAGTAAAATGGGGATCACGATCAGAAACTATCGATAGGGGTACTCCATGAAGTCTCACAACTTCATTAATATATAGTCATGCTATTCATTCAAGTGGTAAATCTTCCCTTATAGCAAGAAAATGTGCTGAATTGGTAAGACGATCAACAATTACCCATATTGCATCATTCCTTCTAGGAGTCTTTGGTAGCCCCATGACAAAGTCCATCGTAATATTGTCCCATTTCCACTCTGGTATGGGAAGAGGTTGCATGACTCCTCCAGGTTGTTGCCTTCCAGCTTTCACTTGTTGAAAAACCATACATATTGACACAAAATCAGCAATCTCCCTCTTTATGTTGTCCCACCAAAAATTTTCCTTCAAATCTCTATAAATTTTGGTGCTCCCAGGGTGTATCGAGAAATTGGAACTATGAGCATCATCCAGGAATTACTTTTTTAGATCAGGTATATCGGGAACACAAAGCCTCTTCCCGAATTTCAAAATTCCTTCTTCATACACAAAGTCTCTCAATCTCCCATCATTCACAGCTTTAATCTTCTTTTGAAATTATTCATCATCGGTTTGAGAACTCTTAATCCTTTCTTGTAAAGATGGTTTGGCAGACATTTGAAAAGGCATTGATGTTTCACCTTCCCTAGTTATTCCCATGTCCATATTCACTAGATCCATGAAAATTGGATCTCTTTCAATTCTCATATTGTTCAAAACTCCATGGTCTTTTCTTCTCAAAGCATCTGCCACCTTGTTTTCTTTCCCCGTGTTGTATTGTATCGTGCAATCATAATCCTTGAGTAATTAAAGCCATCTCCTTTGCCTCATGTTGAGTTCTTTTTGTGAGAAAACATACTTCAAACTCTTGTGATCAGTATAAATCTCACACTTTTCACCATAGAGGTAGTGCCTCCATATCTTCAAAGCAAAGATAACCGCTGCTAACTTGAGATCATGAGTAGGATAGTTTTGTTCATTAATTTTCAACTGTCGTGATGCATAGGCAATAACCCTATCATTCTGCATAAGAACACAACCAAGTCCTTTCTTCAATGCATCACTATAAATAACGAACCCATCATTCCCCGATGGTAGAGTCAATATAGGAGCATTGACTAATCTTCTCTTCAGTTCTTCAAAAAATTCTTCACACTCTTTTTTCCAAACAAATTTAATTCCTTTACGTGTGAGCTTCATTAATGGGTTAGAGAATCGGGAAAAATTCTAGATGAAACGTCGATAATAACCTAACAAACCAATAAAACTGTGTACCTCAGTTATACTCATAGGTGCTGGGAATTCTTGGATTGCCTTGGTCTTAGAAGGATCAACAGAGATTTCATCTTTAGAGACAATATGGCCAAGAAAAGAAATCTCCTGAAGCCAGAATTCACACTTGCTAAACATCCTATATAATTCATGTCTTCTAGGAGTCTTTAGGATAATGCGCAAGTGATTTTCATGTTCTTCATAGCTTTTGGATTATACCAGGATATCATCAATAAATACCACCACAAATTCATCGAGATATTCCTTGAAAACTCTATTCCTCAGATCCATGAATACAGAGGGTGCATTAGTCAATCCAAAAGGCATTACTGTAAACTCGTAATGCCCGTACCTGGTTCGAAATTCTGTCATCGGAATGTCTTCCTTCTTCACACACAACCGATGGTATCCAGATTGAAGGTCACTATTTGAAAATTATTGAGCTCCATGCAGTTGGTCAAATAAATCATCAATGCGAGGTAGGGGATACTTGTTATTTATTGTAATAGCATCGATCTCCCTGTAGTCGATACATAACCTCATAGATCCATCTTCCTTTTTAACAAAAAGAACAGGGGCTCCCCATGGAGAAACACTAGGGCGAATAAATACCTTATTACTAAATTCCTCTAGTTGTTTCTTTAGTTCAACTAATTCTACAGTATCCATTCTATAAAGGGTCATCGATATAGGCCTTGATTCAGGAATTAAATCAATGGAAAACTCAACTTCTCATTCTAGAGGATGTCCAGTTAAATCTTACGGAAACACAACTACATATTATTTGAAAATAGGTACATCCTCTTTTTGAACATTCCTTTCCTCACCCACAGTCATTTCATCCTCTTCCTCCCCAATAATTGAATTTAGTTGAGCTACAGGGGGTGGATCTAGATAAGAATTATGTGGTGACGATTCTGATATAAAGATAAGGTGTTCCTTATCATCATCATCAAAAATCGTAACCTCCTTCTTCTTACAATAAATATTCGCATCATGGTACGAAATCCAATCCATCCCAAGGATAATATCAAACAAAATCATAGGTATGACGATGAGATCAGCGGATAAAGAACATTTATGTCTTCCAATGGGGACTGATTCTCAAAACATTGTTACAATGATACTTTCCTTGAGTTTTAACTGACAACTCCCTTGTTAAATCAAATTGAAAATATCCAATTTTTTTAGCAAACTGGGATGATATGAAACATGGCGATGATCCCGAATCAAAAAATGCATTTTCTATACATCAGGAAACCATTAAATTACCTGCCACCACGTCTTTCGGAGCTTCTACCTCAGCAGAAGTGATAGCATAAGCTTGGCCTTGATCCCTTGGACTTTTCTGAGGTAAGTTCCCTTGATTCTTAGGACAATAATTTTCATAATGTCCAATCTCCCTGCAATTGTATCACTGAACATCGGTAGCTTCCTTCTTCCCCTTGCAATCACGAGCTTGGTGGCCTTTTCACTACACTTGTAACAGACTCTCGTTCCTTTTAAGAAAGTACCGGGTTGTTTCTTCCCACATTTACTATAGGATGGATATTAAACTTTTCCCTTATTCCCTTTATTTCTATTCTCAGATTGATCTGTAGATCTCTTCTTCTCTTGCTTTTCTTTAAAGTCATACGATTTTGAGAATTCTTTCTCTGTCTTGATAGCACATGAGACAATGTCTTAATATGACGAGAAGGATTGTGAGACTAATGCTCGATAGAGAAATGGTTTTAACCCATAAAATAAACGATCAATCTTACTTCTTGGGTTACGTATATAATCTCTAGCATACCTTGCTAACCTTGTAAAGTTATCCTCATACTTTGTGACATTCTCATCCTCCTTTTGTCTCAGACTCAGAAATTGTCTTTCCATATCTGCTCGATGGTCACAAGGAAAGTATTTTTCTAAAAATAGATATTTGAACTCCCTCCATTCCATATTTGATAATTCATCATATTCCTTCATGTTTTGAATCAATGACCACCATTGATCAGCATTTCCAGTGAGGCGGTAAACTGCCATGATAACTTTTTCCCTTTCACTACTCCCCAAAGCCTGAAATATTTTCTTTAGGGAATTTATCCATTACTCAGCTACTAAGGGATTTGTAATCCCATTGAATGTTGGTTTTTGTTTCCTCATAAAGCGATCCAACATTGATCCTCCACGCTGCGGATCAGGGTTCTCCATACGGGTAATGATATTATTCATAACCTGAGTGAGTTGTCCCAGTATGGTGATTAGCTAATCGGCACCAGTTGCATCACCAGCTCCACTATAATTATCTTGAATAGGAGGGCAATCCCTACATGGAGTGCATGCATTGATACAGTTTCCATTTCTTCCACTAGGCACCATTTCTAAACAATGGCATAAAATAGATCAGTTTATGAATCAAAATACATAATTCCATACTTATAAAACACTTAATATAAATTGAACTATCTATGGATATAATCCATAATCATAAAAATGTTTTCTTTGAAGAAGTATATATTAATAAACCCTTCATAATGATTTGTAATTAAAATGAGAGTTATCCTAGGACTATCCCCCAGGAGTGTCGTAACCAAGAGTGCAGCAAGGCCCATTGTCGTGCACCAGTTCCCGTTAGAGTCCAGCTCAAAACGGTGTTTTCAAGTTTTACCCCTAGGTACATCTGTGCTAGAGCCGCCTCTACCTTCTCGTATCCAGACAGGGATGTATTGCTCGGATAACTCGTAAAATCTCTACAATACCAAAATTCTAGGATGTTCTTCTATACTTATCCTCAAAGTACATCTTAAATATATGTGCTCTAATCAGAGTTTATCTAAATATAGCTTCCAAGATTTGTACTAAACTTCCTCTGATACCAACTGTAACTACCCGACCCCAGTTACCCAGATTCAATGAATTATTACATAATATTTTCATGATCACAAGAAATATCAAATCTCGAAAGACCGATTATTTCAGTATCCTTGGAAACACTAGATATATTCATTGTGTTTTATATTACATCATAAAAATGAAAACTACAACAACATAGACTCCATAGTCTACACTCTTATCCCCTCATACTATCCCTGCAGGTCATTCATAATTTACTTCTTCACATCCTGGGAAAAATAAATAAAAGAAAAGGGGTGAGCTCAAATGCCCAATAAGGATAACAATATAGCGGGTGCTTTCATAAATAAGAATACACATTTAAGGCAATGTATAACTAAAAAAATCCTTTTAAACTTGAACTTCAACATAGTACGGAAAAAGTAAAATGAAATAATTCCATTTACTTATTCACATGGGTATTCTACTAATCGAATAATCACATGCAATATCAATAACCACTTTCATAATGATGGAATGCATAATTCCATACTATCATAACCACATAGCCAAGGCCTCGTGTAAAGTCTACAAATAAGATTTTGTCAAGGCCTTGTTCCAAGACACTGGTTTGTCTCATGAGACCTATAGATGCGTCGAGGAGCTATAGCGGGCTCCACCTATCACATATTAAGTCCAATTCATTCCCAGATGAAAATGTTTAAACATAACATAAACATTCAAATTAAAACTAGCATACAAAATGTAAATACTTCATCCATAAACCATAACTGGTATAAAAATATCACATCCATATTCAGACATATCACAAAACTTTCAATACAATATAGAAGTTTTGTATCATAATATATCAACTTCAAATAAGGGTAAACTCAATCAAAGGATGTTGACATAGATGAAACCAAAACTCTTTTTAGAGAAATATCTCTTTCTATTTTGAAATCATTTAAGAGTCATATATTTATAAAATAAAACATTTTCTTTGAAAATATTCTTATAAGCTTATAAGGGAATATTCAATGATTTTATAATGGTGGAAAATAGCCGCACCCGTCGTATAAGTTAAAAAAACATTCTTACCTTAATTCAGTCGAAAAGTTTAAAAAACACCTTGTTTGGAAAACGAAGGAAAGATTCCTTTATAAACCTTTTATAAAAAGTTAAAAAAAAGTGTATAAATGACTTTAAACCATATTTTTGTAAATAGTAAAAAAATTGAAATACATTTTTAAGAAACATGGATGTGGATGATAAAGAGATCCCAGTAGCTTATTATGTATAAACAACCTTGGATAATGAAGAGATTGCGAAATAAACCCTTACCTTGTACATTTTCTTGGTTGAGGGTCGTTTAACCTCCTGTATAATGGTGAAATAATTGTTATTAAATTATAAAAGAATCATATACATTAATATGATATCATTTATGATCTTTTAACATTGATTTGTTAATAATATCTTAGTATTATCGTTGTTTCGAGTGTTAACATACTCCTTTTCTTTTATATGTTTTGTTACATAAGCCGTGTTTGTCATCGATAGGTTGTATATTAATAATATCCATAATGATATCAAGTCCTAAGATGCTATTATTAATCTTCAAATGAGAATTAGACTTGAATGGATATGATGGAGAATGAATCTCATCGCGTTCGTGGAGATGGTAGTCTGTACGTACGCACGAGCGAAAATATCATTCTATTGATATTAAAATAATATATAATAGGATGGTATATTATATATACAGAATCATTATCATGTTATATTTATTATTTATATGAATTACACATCATTATTATACCAATACAAATAATAATTTATTGAATAACAATTACACCACGGTGTGGAGACGGTAAGTCGTACGTATGCACGTATGGTGACATGTTTTTCAAAGGATGGATAGAATACTGAAAATGGTTGTACCATATTATTAATAACATCAAAGTATATATAAGATACTGGAGTTATTATTTTATAATGGTAATAACAAAGAAAGAATAAGTGGAAGATGAAAGGAACTTGAGAAAGGGTGGTGAAATCATTACCTCTTCTTCGGGTTCTTACTTTTGATTTGATCAAAAGGGCTCATTAGGTTGGATTTCTGACTAAAGTAAGGCCTCAAGGATGCAGTGAGGGAAGTTTAGAGAGTATTTTGGCAGAGTTTGGACGATAAAAATGGTTTTGAAGGTGAGAATTAATGAGAAGGGGGAGTTCCTTTATATAAGAGGGGTGAGGGGCACCTTTGGAAAAGCTAGAAATATTATTTTATAATAAATTTATATTCGGTTTCTAATGGCTCCAAAGTGGATTATTTAAAGGTTAAGGTGGGGATGGGTCGAAAACTACTCAACCAATTGAATTTATACAGGTTTGGGTCATTATATTAACCTTATCTTTTAGTTTTAACTCTTAGTTAATTAGTTTGACACTTACCATGTCACTTTGTATTTTTATATTATACAGTTAATAAACTTACTATATACCTCCAAGAGACATTCAAGTAGTCCATTAATGATACACCTATCATGATATAAGTTTCTTGTCTATACATTAGATTTTTAGGAATTGAATATCAATTAATAATATAATATTTCTTTTAAAAACTCTTTTATGTCAATTTTGACACTATTTGGAAAATTGATTTTTGTTAAAATCATAATATAATTATTACTTCGAAAAAGTTAATTAAATCATTATTAACATGTCATATTAACCTAAAAAATTAGTTTAATTCATAAAAATTCTCAAATTATATTTATTTGGGTATTTATAATATCAATTATTTTAATTTTTCACTATTATGGTAATTACTGCATCATCATTGTGTCATAAATAAATTAAATTATTTATTGTCTAAAAATAATAAATAAAATATCATTAGGTAGGAAATATTTTTATATTTCTATTGAATATTTACAATAGAATTTACCATATTTATAACCCTATATTAAAAATGTTTTAGTAAATAAACATTGATTTTAACTCTTTTAACTCTTCATTGAATTAAATAATAATAAATGTCCTAATCTAATCCAAGTGGAACTAAATGATAATATTTTATTCCTAAGGTTGTTTTTGGTCGAATTAATCTTATCCAATATAATTTTGACACGTGTTAGGATAATATTAATGTCATTTTTACCCTTAATGACCCTATTTACTTTTAACAGTGGTAAATAAAAGAAAAAGATACTATTCACCAAAAATTATTTTCATCTCAATGAACAACATTTTAGTACTTGATATTAACCGTGTCTCTTGTATTTTTTAAATTCCACTCACAAAAGGGGTAAAATTAAGTTTTATGAAAAATTCAGTTTTTTAACTACCACTTAGGGGTTTCACTATTCATCAAAAAATGAAGTTTTTCAGAAAAATACAAAAAATTCACCGTAGGATAATTTCTATATTCTGAATCCAAAAATGAAGTCCATTTTGAAAAATAAAATTTATAAATTTCAAAAAGTGGGTATTACTATTCATAACATCTAGTTTGATTGGTTGTGGTGTGTTAGAACTCGATGTTGCGTACAACACATGCTATTTCATTATTCAAAGAGAAGCATACTATAGAAGCATGGGGTGTTACATCGATCTAAGGGGTTATAATCATCCCATGAAGAACATACTAGTCCCTCACTATTAGTCGATAGGCTCTGGCATATGAGGAGGTGCGCTTGAGGTCTTGTGACCAACTGACTTTGGGTACCAGCATGTGGCCCCTGGGTTGTTGCATTACAAATTGGGAACATTGATTCCAATTTTTCTCAAAGAAATAATGTATAAAATAGTGATGAAATTTATATATGGACAACGAGAACATTGAATAAATAGGGTGATAAGTCAAAATCTTATTCAATGCGAAAAATATAGATAGTTATCTGAATCCAGACAGAGAATCCTTTTTTCTAATGATCATATAATAAGGACCATTATCTTGGGAGAAAAATGTTTAATAATGTTAATATAGAAATTATGATCATTATAAGAATTAATGGTGAACTGTTTAAAAGTATTAGTCCTAAAGTTGAAGATATTGAATTAGAATTTCATCTGATGAGTTAAATGAAAAAATGTCTATGAATTATTGTTAGACTTGTAAGAGAGATCAATAATTTTAATAAATAAATTCCTAAAACAAACCATCAATAATTTAATCTAGAAGAGAAACATGTGTCACATGAAGTGATTTATGGTCAGAAAATGTATCTTGAGAAGTGAAATAATGGAAATGAACATCGTGAATTGATATTTTTGTAAATTGAGAAGTGTTGTAACTTATAAAACCAATGTTTTCTAAAGTTGAATATAGAGTTACATGTTTTAATAATTTTATCTCTAATATTGATAAAAGTTATGGAAAGAGTGAATCTAATAAGGAGTAACAAAATATACCTTCAATGGTTGGAAATAAACATGACAATGCTTATAAGAAGAAGAATGTTGATAATTTAACATATGTAGTAAAACCCAACAAGGTGAATAATTCAAATGATTCTAAAAATTAGTTTCCAAAAATGTTTTATACTAATTCTAATTCAAATATGTTTGAAAACAAATTTTATTTGAAGAAAAAGATTATATGTGATAATAGAAACATTGGTGGTAAAAATATTTCTAATGTGAAAGATAAGAATATTTTTACAAAACATGTTTACAATTCCTTATAGTGTGGATGTTTAAAAATAATGTATTCCTTCTCTGGGTAATACTATTATTATGGTAGATTTGGGAATACATATTGTATGTGTTGGTTCAATAGAAAATAATTTAACTGTTCCATGATGTATAACATGAAAATGATTATATTGAATAACCATGTGGCATTTTTTGGATAGATTAATGTCATGTGTGAATTCCGAAGAAACCCTTGTATGGGTTAAATCATGATTTAAGGGAATGGTGTTTCAAATTGGTAACCTTCATAAGAATGTCGAATTTTATTAAACTAATGATTCATTTTAATCTATACAAAAATAATATTTATGTGATTTACATCATTTTAATTGTTGATTTTGTTGATATAATGTTTTTTAGGAATGATGAATTTACTTTTGGATGGTTCACTTAAGAGATGAATGATTTTATTGAAATTTATATGATGGGTTAAAAGAAATACATTTCTTGTTCATAAATCTTTGAAAAGAAGAAACATAAAATTCTTTCTCTCTAAAAGTATCCCAAATAACTTCATATGATGTTTTGAATGGAATATTCGAAATCTTTTTCTACACCAATTTCAGTGAGATCAAAATTGACTAAATTTTGATAAGGTAATGAATTTGACTCTAATGTGTTCGAGAAGATGATTGAAAGTTTTTTTTATTTGACTACCTCAAGACCAAACATTTCTTATAACGTTTTGTTCTATTCAATATTGTTATGATCTACAATAAAATATCATAAATTCATTGTAAAAAAAGTTATCATTTATATAAAAGAAACAATTTATTTTAAATTAGGGTATAATAAATTATAATGAAATGAATTTTTGGATACATAGACGTTGATAGGGAAAAATGTTGATGATAGAAGATCCACATCTTAGGATGTTTTATTTCCATGGGAATGTGGTGTATGATGGAATATTACAAATAAAAATTCCACAACACTTAGCATAGTTGAATTTTTTTAAATTTCTAACACTGAAGCTTCCACACTACTTATGTGGTTGAATATATGGTTGGAAGACATACTTGCTCATGTGAAGTTAGCATTGCTCTTGGGTTTTGATAATCAGAGTTCCATCAACCATACAAGTAATACAGTTTATCAATTTTATTCAAAATATATCAATATCAAACAAATGTTCATCAATGATATGTGTAGAAGAATTAAATAAATCTATAGTATGTTCCTACCCAAGAATAAGTTGATTAAATTTTTAAAAAACATTTACCGAAGGATGCATTTTTAAAATTAAGGTTGAACATGGCTGTCAATCCTCTTTATCATTAAGTTTGAATTAGGTGTTTTTGTATCATATCTCATATTTTTTTGGATAGTGTTGTCAAGGAGGATAAATGATTCTAAGGTAAATCTATTTATATGTGATAAACCTTTTTAAGAAACATGTATGTATGGGGAGTTTTGGGTATGATGTGAACTCAACACGGAAGTGTGTGAACTATTGTAATATTTAGATAATGTGAGTATGAAAATATAATCTAATGGAAGGTGAAAGGAATAAAGTTTTGAATGATGAATGAATAATAATTTTTTAAAGTTGATGATGTTTTTTAAGTCAAAATTCTAAAACATCTTAGTTTTTCATTCAATAATTATTATTTCTTATAATTTTCCAGATCACATAGGATTAGAATTGTTGATATGTGATCCATATCTTTTGGTCATAATGTTCAGTGATTTATGAACCATGGTTGAAAAAAATCCAAATGGAGAGACTTTTGGGATGAATATAGATGGAAGTTGATGTTTGGATTATGAAATATGTTGGTGGATATTGTTTTCCCTTTTTTTCATGAAATGATATCACCTTACATGTTTTGTTTTTATGATCAGATGAAAGGGAACATCATAATAACAATATCAATCATAATTTTGGTAAGAAATCTTCTCAGACATAGTGTTCTATTTTTATAAATGTTTGTTAATGAAGTTTTGTTTAAAACCAACGTTGTGGTCAAAATTAATGTTTCAATTAGTATGATGAATTGTATCAGAGTATTAATGTCTCCATAAGAAATATGATGATGATTTTATGATCGATTAATTTTAAAAAATCGTTGGTTTTAGATGAAAATTTTTAACCATCATTTTTGAAAAAAAGAGGAAATGGTCATCGAATCATTCCATGTGGTGCTAATCAGAATAATTTAGACATGGAATGGTAGTAGGTTATGAAATGATGGAAAGTCATAAAAACATTAAAATGTACTTCACACAATTCATTAGTGATCATAAATGTTTCTATGATCGGGGGGGGGGGAGTAATGATTACTAGAAATATTTTTTAAATGAATAATGTTTATGAAGTTGATATATTCTAGTCTTAGATCATCAGTGAGAGAATCATTAGAAATAGAAATTCTTTATTGTAAGGAAATTTTATTTCTCTGAATTTGAAGTGTTTTTGAAGCATTGATCACCGAATCAATTGGACCCGATGTTCCACAATATCATTGGAGGATGAATGATTAATATAAACTAAGTGGTTCGGGAAAAATCATTCAAATGAAGTTCAATAATGTAGTCAACCATCTTCATATGGTTAATTTTTTCTTCAATTGGGTTCAGATAAAAAGAATTGTGTCTAATAATTGGTTCAATATTCGTTAGAAAATGATTGGAAATGATCCATCAGAAGAATGAAATGTATGATTCATCAGACCTAGGTTGAAACCAATAATTCATCGGATGTTAGATCACTAATATGAGTAAAATAGGAAAATTATATATATTTAAATATATTTTTCCAAGTGTTTTAAATATTTTTGATGCTTTTGACATATTATTTTCAATAAAGTCGTAGTATTGTTGATAAAGATTTATCAATGGGTTTATAGTATCATTAAACGTTATAACCATTTTTATGAAAAAAGATATTCAAGGATCTATTTTGATACATTGCATCAGAATGTGTTCGTTATTTTAGTTCGTATGGATATTTGTAATGATGCATCTGTAGTCATACATATGTCTTCATTATAATGAAAAATTGGATTGGAACATGAAATGGTATTAGAATAATTAATAGTAATAAATTTAAAGTTGGTTGGAGTGGTGAGAAGATTTGAAAAGATTCCTGAATAATTTATAAGAGATGAGTAGTGCTGAAAGGGTCAATGATGAATTCCAAATGAATGTAAAATCAACATTTAGGAAAATTTGATTAAGCATGAAAACAATAGTAATTTCCCACCAATTCCTCTATTGGAACACATATAAATATGCGAATGTACATGATAATCTATAATGATGGTGTATAGTTAATGTGTGAATAGATAGGGAGAGTGCATGAGTTTTAGAGAAAATATTATTCCAAACAATTACTTTATGAGGAATCCTTCCATATATATAAATAAGAGGAAAGAGTTACCAGATCGGATCAAAAAATCAGATGTAATTTATCTAGGAATTTTTTATGTGTTTCATAATTTTTATAGAGTAGTATATATTAGATTTTTTCTGTACTGAGGTATCATATAGAGGAATCAGACTGAGCTATCTGATTGAGTTTTCATAAAAAATTATATAAGTGAATTTATTACCTTCTGTTGGGTATGAATTTGATGAATTTTGTGTTCAAGCTATTTGGATGGAAGTTGATAAGGAAGTGTAGAAACTATTTTTTAATTCCAATGTTGATGGTTTCATTACTTGATACGCAAAATTGGTTTACATTGTTTGTGTAAGAATAAGAACATTCACTGTTGTATTGATCACAGTGGTAAAAATATTTATTGATATATCTTTCTTTTTGTATCCGTAGAAAAGGATTTTTTCTAGTGGATTTTGTGGTATTGGATTGTTTTGAAATCATGAAATGATTGAATAAAATCTTGTTGTGTAGTGAACCATGTAAATATTAATGTTAGTGTTGATGTGTCATTGTTTTTATTTCATCAATTTGATAAAAATTTAATAATAGGAAATAGTTTTTCAAATGAATGGGAACCTAAAAGGAAATGATATCATTGATTCACCCCTTCCCCTCTCATAAATACATTGATCTTCACAATGCTATAGTAGTGTGGATCCTAAATATTTATCTACCTTAATCTCATTTAAGTCACTACTAAATTACAATATATCAAAAAAATATGATATTCTTAATTATAAAATGAATGTCACCACTGTGGGATATTCATCATCAAATGTGTAGATCTAATGAACTTCACTGAACGTTGATGACTTTTTGAAATTATTCTTCCTGAAGGGGTACCCCCAAAGAGGAAGAATAAGTTTATCTCACGTAATCATTTTTATTGCATTTATGAAATTCCCCCATAATTGTTTTCTCGTTCATAATATTTTAAAAATTATAAATCCTTCATGTGACCTTAATGTTACTCTTTAATATTAATCATTTATCTGATGTAAGATATATTTACTATTACATATCATCAGAAAATACTACTACGAATGTTCTAGATTTTCAATGATTGCAGCTAAGGAACACTTCCTTATTGACCATTCATTGATAATTTATGAGTTTAGAGTCTAATTGAATCCTATGTATCTTTGATAGTCGCTCATCTAGCCTTTTCCAAATTCCCCTTATGTTGTCTACATGGACTCTTATGTACCCATACATATGAGTTATTCACTATGTAAAATTCTTCAGTCATGTTTACAATGAATAATACGTATGGATTTCATAGCTCATACATATTATTTATACTCATATCAGGGATTTTTTAAAATTTATCTAACTACTATAAATTGCATTGTCAATTCAACAATGAATTTATTATAGATATCTTCAATCTAGATACTTCGGGATTTATTTTCAATTACTAAATATCATTAAACCATTTGAAATTAATTATAATATTTTATCTTGTTATGTTAAAAGTAAATAAAAAAATTATAAATCAATATTGAATCAATTTTTAATGTAAATAATTAAATGTACCTGTAATATAAAAATATGATAATAAAAAAAATATAAAAATGATAGGAATTAGGTATGTGAATTACATAATACAAAATAATGAATAAATATATTCTTCATTTTCTGTGACCAATAGTTTCATGATTCCTTTATTATAACATTGAGTCCTCTTAAAAATTAATATAAAGAAGGGTTCAATGAGAAACCAAAATAAATAATTCTATTATTTGACCAAGATTTGACTAAATTCAAATTCATTTAGTCAAATGGAGAAATCTCTTAGTTAATTTTCAAAAAAACATTACAAATATATCCGAAATATCAAAAATATTATCACATGGGTCATGGTGAAGTTATCAGTGTAAAAAATATGGTTTTGGGTAGTTACCAATGTTTTGATGTTGGTTTCCAAAAAAGAAAGGTGTATATAAATCCAATATGAATGTGTTTCATTATTTGATGATTGATCTTGATTCCAAATTAATTTTCATATTCCCTTCAAAAAATTCACATCCGCATACCATATTTAATATCCACATATATTATCCCTAATGAGATGTGTTAAAATAATCAATGGATTTTTCAGTTTCTACTCCAATAACCATGATATAAAATTATAAAATGTGACCCCTCTAAAATTATATGTCTGTATTAAAATTCACAATATCATTTATTAATTTTCATTATAATTTAAAATATTATGATGTAATTTTTTTTAAGAAAACAAGAATAATTTTTTTTTTCAAACAGATAAACGTAGAAAATATTAAACTAATAAAAAAAATTAAAATATGATAAATTTTAAAAAACATTATTCTTGATACAATATATTTTTTGACTGTTATGTATTATATATATTTTTTCTATTCATTTGGTTATTATTTCATAGTCTTGATCAATTTTTTTTGGAGTTTAAATATGTTTTTTTATATGATTATGAATGGAATCATATTTTTTTATTATTTTTGGTAATTAATAAATGTGTGTTATATGAATATTATTAGTTCATGTGTATATTTGTGTTTTGTGAAAATATATTTGTACATAAATATTTTGTATAATTAATTTTTAAATACCTGATCTATGATATTTTTGTGCTAATTATTTATATATATATATATATATTCCATTAAAAATTAATACTTTAATAGGGTCATATAAAATTTTTGTTGTGTAATATTCAAATAGAAAATTTTTAAGAAAATAATTTCATTAGTTTAATAAAACATTAAAAAATTAAATGTATTTAAAAAATGAATTGTTTTAGTTTTTATATGAGATGTGATTTATTAGTTTGTATATAAGATTATAGTATTCACTATATATATTTAAATAATATTCCCAAACACCCTAACTATTTTGATGCTGATTGTAACCTCTCAGAATTTCAATTTATTATTTTTATATATTATATGGATAGTTTTCGAGACCAGATGCCTGGACATCGTGAGATTCTGAGGCCCAGTAAGCTCAGAATTATTGATTGAAATATAATAAAAATATAAAAATTGAACACAAGCAATATTTTTATGAAAAACTAGAATAAATTCTAAACGGTTGCCTATATAATAAGTCATAGGGAACCATTGAGATAAGAATGTTTGTTTTACCATATGGGCGACCTACCCCTGGTTGGCATAGGCCATTTATGAAAAAGTATTCATGGGGAAAAATGAATAAAATAATGTAATAATTTTTTAATGTGATTTTATGATGAAAAGAAGTTTCATATTTAAATAGATGGTTATGATAGAAATCTAGGTTTTTCCGCATAACCCTAGAGACATCAGAGGATCACCTGGTAGAGCATTAGATATTCCATTATGGCAGATGACAATGAATCAGGAATGGATCATGGACCGTCATATTGATGGAGTTGGAGGATCTCATCAATGCCAACATCACAATCATTATTCATCAATGATATATCCAACTCGATGTAGGATGTTTTGTTTTATGATTTTCATCCAAATCTTAATGCCAGAAGAATGAAAATCAATTCAATTGATAGGGACTGACCCATGCATCATCAGTAGATTTCTATTAGTTATGATTGTATTTTATTTATTGAAAATCCCTCTTCGTTCAACCATTATATGATAACAAAATTAGCCTAAAGGAATAATGGATAGGGTTCATTTCTCACTTTTATGATTTATATATTTCTCTCCAAATTTCTTCATATGTTCATTGTTGCTAATCCCATGGGCAACAGTTTGAAACATACCTAATTCCAGATCATTGAGAAATCTTTATTCAACACAAGAGATTGAAATTGTGGATACATAAAGTGATAATGGTTTTCGATCAAATATCAATGGTGACAATGTGTATATAGGGGATGAATCAGAATTGATCCAAGGTTCTACACCATTCCCGTGTGGCATGTGTTGAACCAAAATCAGAGCGTATTTTCTTGATGTGTTTCGATGCAGGATTTTGGCGAGCTACCAGAATCATGGACCAGTTGATATAGATTTCAGATCTACGGTGTAAATTCTGGTGGAAATAAATGTAGAAGACCCATGCAAGGAAGAATGGATGAAGAACTCTAAATGTTAAAAATATGGAGAAACATGGTGTGTAACTTGCGATTACCCACCATGTTGTGACCATACAGTGGTGTCTGGGGTTTCAGGATGAAGATAAGAATCACATGGCATGTGAACCCTATCACACAGTGTGTGTCCCATTCCAGTTGACTTGGTGTGTACCTCAGAAGTACACAAACCTGGGTTGAAGTACACAGGCTCATACACTCCTTGTATCGGACATGGACACAGCTTCATGTACACGGACATATAGAAGTACATGTATTTGGTACTCAAACATTTCCAGGAAACATAAGAAATATACCCTTTATCTATACCCATCGTGTATATGATTTTACCCACCAAGTATATGAATACTAAATGTCGTGTCAGGATCCTACAAAAGGGTAGGACTTTGGATAGCTGGAAACACCATGTATTCCATTCAAGAGTACTTCAGACTCTACATTTTCTTAGTTTGGACCATTGTAGGTTAATTTTTTTCCCATGATCATTTTGTAAATTTTACAATGTGGAATTACATCCACATCAACTGATTGTGATCGCTTCCAGAGGCTAAGTCTCAAATATGGTTTTGGTGTCCCTCCGTGAGACTGGAGTTCGATCCTCTATAATCCATAAATAGAGATTATGGAATCAAAATGACCTCCCTAAGTATGGAATGCATTACCCATCTAGAATTTAGTATTGATATGGTTTTTCTAATTGGTGACATATGATCCCCTGTGTAGTGGGTTGATCAAGACTTGGTTCGCGATGTCCCCCAACTATTCTGGGCATGACCCCCTGTCAATGTATCATAGTCCCCTTATACTATTGAACATACTTATATAAGGCCAAATGATACAGAGCACTTCTTCACGTGTCTTTAATGGTAGCATGGATCATGGAGTGGGTTTTCCTAGAATGAGTATTACTTCGAATAGAATCATTTGACAGATTTGTTTATGAACACATGGTGGCGTGCTGTATGATTTGATTATTTCTGGGTTTTTCTTTTATAAAATGTTTTTATATATTTTTCTGAGCTTTATATTCTTCTATATTCATGTATATTGTTTTTAGCATGTCATACTGTGTATTTTTATACTCACCCATGCATGGGAATTGGCTCCACGTGTCATGTCTTGTGTAGATAATTACTCTTTTGATGTGGTATTGGTAGAACAGGAAGCGGGGGGAGAATAGATAGAGCATGAATCACAAATATTTCTTGGATCATACTTATGACTGAGTCCTCACCCGTGTAGAAGGTTAGACTCTTTATAGGTTTGATTGGAAATTTTCCCCTTTTTTATAGTACTTTAACTGTCATACTATGTTTTCGGATCATATATGTATACATATATTCTTCTAGTTGTTTTACATTTCATAATTTGTGTGGGATTGGAGATGTGTGTCTGTGTGTACATGAACTTTGTAATAATTCCTCCCATTTGTGGGATATGTCTAGTCGACCATATTTTTATGCATGTGGCCTATTGGTGGCGGGATGGGGAAGTCACGGGATGGACCCTGATGGGTCAGTTCATGACAGAATGGTATCAGAGTAAGTTAAGCTCTACTATAGGATCTATTTCAATGATATAGGTTTTGGTAAACATTGTTATGTGTTTCGATTTCGGATTTCTATCTTGGGACTCTAGTGTTGGTGCAGTGGCTGACTTATCCATAAACCCAAACATTGATCACCTACTTTTAGACTTAGAACATAAGAATTCATTTTAAAAGGAAAACAATGGTACATTCATAATATAGGAATGGTTTGGTTTTCCATGTCATTCTTGGGTCATCCCCCCAGATATAGTCTTTTTACTATTGTACATCCTGTATTATATTAGGATGCCTCCACATAAGAATACAACTAGTATTCCACTGCATGAACATGTGAATGATCTTCCTAGTTACAAGGAATTGGTACATTGTATTTACAAGAGATAGCTCATCCATGCAGTTTACCAGTCATACCACCACACATTCTGCATAGGCCAATACCAGCACTACCATCTTATGATACACGTTGACAGAGGACATTTCAAATGTTTCAGTGGAAGTGGCCTCCCATATTTTGGGGTGACCTAGATTCCTAGGTGGCCGAGGACTGACAAGAGGAAGTTACTCATGTTTTATTCCGTATAGGGATAACTACAGACTAGTTTGTAGTCCTCATAATAGGTATTTTTCCAGGATTTATTGGGTGATGGTGGAGCTTGGTAACCTATTCATATGAACAGACAACCATCACATGGATATACTTCGAGCATATCAATAGAGAGGAGTTCTATTCATCCCTGTTATGATCGATTCATATAACAAAGCTTCTTTATTTACAGTAGGGTATTATTACTGTGGTAGAGTATTTAATGAGGTTTATAGATATCTCTGGTTACTCCTCGGATATGGTATAAGACCATTTCTCCATAGCTCAGACATTTGAGTATGGACTGCATTGGGACATTAAGGTTTCAGTGGTATCTCTTAGAATATCTACCTATGATGGGGTACTTGAGTGATCCATGTTGGTATAACGGTTTATTGTAGAGAAAAAACAAGCATTGGGAGATAGTAGTGGGGGCACGGTAGCGGAGACCACATAAAAAGGTATCAGAACATAGAAACAGGGCTCCCAGAAGGTAAGATGGTTCAGGTGGTGATCCCATGACTCTGGTTTAGCAATGCAAGTCTCACAGTGTAGCTCGAATTAGCCAAGGGATAGATGTAGTTTCCTTTGAAATGGTCATGGAAATATTTCTTGATATTTTCAAACTTTTCATACAACTAATTGGAAGATTATCGAGGGACCATTTAGACAGATAAATAGGTATGAGTGGGGTGTCTGTCCCAGAAATAGTTGTATAAAAGGGTCCAGTAAAGTTGGTGGAGGTCGTCGGATGATTGACCTATTATCCCCACCACCCTCAGCTGGTCTATACCAGACTGTGGGAGCTTGTGGGAAGGGACAAGGCCAGTTGAATGATATGGAGAACTATGAACCCGAGGCTCTAGGGAAGATATGTGTTGTTATCTATTCCCTTTATACCTTATCTACATTATTTATAGACATAGTTTATAGTCATTCTTTTTATTCAACAAATCATGTTTGAGACTCATAGATTATTTATAAACCACTAAATCCACCTTTATGCATGGAGACTCCAATTAGAGGATACAGACTGATGACACACTTGTGCAAATAGTGTGTCTTAACTCTTGAAATATAGTGATTTTGGTTGGGATCTCTTACTTCTGCTGTTGAGGCCTTATGAAATCATTCTTGGTATTAACTAGGTATCAATAGTTTATTGTCATATTTATTATATCTGGTGAAGGGTGTTGTGTGTATATAGTGATGGAACCTATTTTCCTTTTCTAGTGTAAAGAAAACCCATGAAGTGTAGGATGGAGTCACAGATAGGAGGTTTCAACTGATTTCTCTTTAGTTAGCTAGTATGACCCCTATTGTAGTGGATGTTATGAGTCCTAAGTTTCCTTATATGATAGCAGAGTATGAGTACATCATTCCTAAAGATGTTCCACATTTAACACCACATATAGAGATAGATTTCTACATTGATCTACACGCCGAGAGGACATTGATATCTACACCTACATATTTGACCACCCCATCCCCCCGCAGAGCTTTGTGAGCTATGGATGATGTTATAGGACATGTAGAGGAAGGGATTCGTGAGAGCCAGTGTTTCACCCTCGGTATACCCAATTTTTTTCAAAGAAGTGATATAGATGCATTATGATATGTGTGGATTACCAGCAAATGAATGGAGTTACCATGCAGAAAAATTATCCACTACCAAAGATCAATGGACACTTTGATCAGTTAAAGGTGGTCTGATGGTTATCAAAGATTGACCTCAGACCAAGCTATCACCAAATGTGAGTACGAGATGAGTATATATGGAAGAAAACATTCCGATGTAGTTATGGTAACTATGAGTACTTGGTGATGCAGCTTGGAATGAATATCTCTCCAAAAATGTTCCTGGGACTCATGTTGGATATTTCAACATTTATTTGACTATTTCTCGGTACTATTCATTAATTACATCCATGTGTACTCAACATCCAAGGAGGAGAATGTGATACACTTGAGGATGGTCCTTGACACACTTCAATAGAAATATTTTTTTGGGATGCTCTCGAAGTGTCAGATTAATAATTGAGAAGTCCATTTTCAAAGACATGTTATCTCAAAGGATGGAGTTGCAGTGGATCTGGTGAAGGGTGATGCCTTTCTGTCTTGGGAGGAACCTAAAAATGATACCGAGGTTTGATGTTTCCTTGGACTTGTTGGGTAATATCATTGGTTTTTTACCCGAGTTCACTATTTTGGAAGCACATTTGACAACCTTTAATAGGAAAAGTAATCCTTTCACATGGATATAAAAGATTCGTTAGTGATTTCAAGATATTAGGAAGTTGTTGATGAGCCCTCCCATCACGAGGTTACTGGAGGAAGGTATTGAGTACGTAGTGTTCTGTGATGCATCCGGAAATGAAAAATGTGGTGTTATAATATAGAGGTAACTAGTTATTGCCTATCATTTATTCCATCTGATTCCACATGTAAATAACTACATGAACCAGGACCATGAGTTCATCACAATAGTTATATCATTGAATATGTGATAACACAACCTAATGTGTGAGTGATTCGAAGTATAGTCTAAAAACTAGGGGATCAATTATATTTTCTCTCACAAGGATCTTAAAATGAGATAGAGTCTAGGGGTATTTTACCTCTATGACTATTAATTTGAATATTTCTACCATCTTTGGAAGGAGAAAATGGGGAAACATTCTCTCAGCATAGATCTTGTTCACAGTTACTAAATGAGGCTTCAGATATGTTGGCCTCATTGTAGTTATGATTTTTCGATGGTGATGGAGTATCTTACCTATTGTCGATGGGTTTTACCATCAAATAGTATAACAAATTAGAGAGTCACTACATTGGGATACAATCAATGAGACACTGCATTCCCAGATATCTACAGGGTAGGATCTTGATGGATTTTCTAAATGTGGGAAGCATGTCATGTTTTAAAAGGAATCATGATTGTATCAGTGATGTTTCTAGAGGAGGCATTTATAGAGTTTCATACATCTCCATTGGTAGTACATCTAGGTGTTGGAAAGATGTACCAAGACATACGATATCAGGTTTTGTGTACATGGATGAATATAGGATTTGTTGTTTTTTTCTTGATTCCATAATTTCCACCAAGTGAATGATTAGAACTAAATTCTAGATAGTATAACTCAACAGATTGATGTGAAATAATGGCAGTGGCATGGGATATATATAGAATTCATGAAGCGATTACCATGTACGACCAGGGTACACGATTCAATCTGGGAGATTTTTGACCGAATCAATATGTCGGCCCACTTTCTATCTATTTGAGAATATATTTCAAAGAGAGATTGGGATGTCTCTATGTTCAAGATATAGTTTGAATCCCTAGATATCCAAAAAAATTTGTTTGGGATCATGATGATCAAATTACATCCAATTTTTGGATGGTATTATAGGAGGAGTTTGGGTATCAGTAATACTTGAACATACTGTTTTACCAACAAAATGGCATCTAGACAGAGTATGAAATTTAGGTTCTGGAGAACTTTTTATGAGTAGGCATGTTAAACATTGTACATGGTTCGTAGTATCACCTAAAACTTTTGGTGTTTTTGTACAATAATAGCTACCATTCGACATTTATTATGGAACAATTTGAGGCATTATATGGGGAACCCTTAGGTTATGTCTTTGTAGGAATAAGTCAGTGGAGTCAGAACCCATGGGACCGATGTTGGACTGAGATACTATAGAAAATATTTCAATCATTCAAGAGAAAATGAAGACTAAAAAGAGTCATCATAAGTCATATGAAGAAAGGTTATAGAGGCATTTGGAGATCAAGGAGGTACACCATGTTTCCTTACATGTTTCAACTAGAAATATATTATAGAAAGTTGTTCAAGGAGAAAATATATCTCTAAGGTTCATTGGACCATTCCAGATATATTATAGGGTTTTTCTAGTGGCTTACCTCTTAGGTCTACCTCAATAGTTAAAACAGGTACACGACGTCTTCCACATGTGGTTTCTGATGAGCTGGATGAATGAAACATCCCATGTTATCGACAAGGGTTATCTGGACATCAAGGATGGATAAACATTTGATGAGTTTATAGTAGATAAAGTGGATCGGTAAGATAGGATCCTTCATGGGTGATCATTCCCTTTGGTGTGTGTCTTTTGGAAACATGAGAATCTTCAATAGAGCACATGGGCGCATGTGGTTAAAATTCATGTACAGTACATGCATCTCATTATATATCCCATGCATTTTCATTTCAAGAAAGTATATCCCAATAGTGGGGATAATGTAATTTCATGGACATAATATGTATTATTTTATGTGATACATGGATTATTTTCAAGATCAAAAGTGGAGATAACATGTGATTCCAAAGCTCAGTGTTCCCAGAATAAAATTTGAAATATATTAAATACCATGTGCATGTTTTTTTACAAAAATTAAGAATACATTCTAAATGGATGCTTAGATTAAAACTTTTATGGTACTGTTGAGTTCAGAATGGCAGTTTTACCCTAGGCATGAGCTAACATTGTGCGATGTAGTCCGTTTGTGAAAAAGTAATCAAAACCATAAAATGAATAAAATAAGTTTATATAATAATTTTTATTTGTTATGATGACACATCAATATTTTCATCTTTAAAAATATTATTATGATGTAAATCTAGGTCAATCATAATTACCTTTGAGATGGCATAGGATAACTAGAGATAGCATTTGAGAGCCCTTCTTGGAAAAAGAAAACAAATCAGGAACTGATCCAAGATTATATTTAATGGCCAAGACCCTCCAAGCCCATTACTTTTCCAAAATTGAGGCTCCACCAAAATAATGCCACCGTGGCGGTGGCACCGTGGCGGTGGCACCAGTCACGATGGCACTGTGATGGTGACACCGTGAGGGTGACACCGTGACAGTGGCACCGTGTCCTCTTCGTTCTTCTCCGGTTCCCAACCATTCCGCTCCCACAGTAATTTAATTCATTTACCCTTATTAAAGCCCATAATTAATACCTAAAAATATCAAGAAATATCCCCGATGGGGGATATTAAATAACAACTTAATACCGTCGTGTGTAACAACCAAAACCACTTGGGAAACCACGATCCGACTTTCAAGATGTTCAAAATCACCATATCCCGTAACAACGGGATTTTATCTATATATCACAGAGGGAGTTCTTCTTTCTCTTGTTCCTTTTGGCTGACTCCTCTCCTTCTCCCTAGTGCGCTTGGAGTTTCCCCCCCCCATTCCCGAGACTTGTGGTGTGCTTGGGCTCGAGTCGTCTGCTTGTCATTATAGTTCCCGACGTCCCTCCCCTCCAAATCGTGCATCCCCTGTTCTTTTCATGTGGAGAAAAATTTTGATCCTTGATCAATCAAGTAGGGATTTTCTCATTCATCTCTCCATTATGTGTATCATGCGGGGTGGGTATGCTTTTGTCTATGTGGAAATTGATGGAACCAAACTTAATAAAGATAATGAATAGACCTTTAAATAATAAAAGGGGGTGTGATCAATGTTTTGTTGTACTCTTTTATGTTGATATGTGTTGTGAATTGTATGGGCCTATACTCATTGAAAATCATGGACGTTGGTGGTATTTCTATGTGAACTAATGAACCTCAGTGCTCCTGGATGTTTAAATAACCGTAACAAGGAATTGGTTAATTAGGTATACTCGGTAAAATAAATTGTAAGCACAAGGATAAACCCTTTTCTGTGATAACCTCGGTTAAAGCCCAGTGGAATTGAAACCATCGAGTGTGTTAAATCTTTTAAATCTGAAAATACATGCATGGGCCTGCCTTGTGTTGGTGGTAGTGGTTTGGTTGTTCTCTTTCACAGGCCAATTGCGGGTGACTTTATGGTTTTATTGGATGAGGGCTTATATTGATGGGGTGATTTGGGTGGGGATGGGATCCCCTGTTGTTATACCTTCGTTGTTTGTGAATATGAGGTTGTGTGGTTTCTCTACTGTGACACGAATTCGGGCGGGATCCTCTGTTACTGAGAAAACGTTGGCTTCAGGATTTTGGGGGACATGGGGCTGCGTCTCGGGGTTTGTTTTGTTTCTAGTATTTCTAGGGATCTCATTTGATTCCTAGTTGTTGTGACTTTACAAGAGAATCAGGTGTGAATTCTTAAATTTCTATTTGGTTGTTTCCCTTCTCTGGCTGGTAGTTGTGCTTGTTAGTTTCCCAGTAGTGTAGTTTTCATCTAAATGGTATCACTTGAAAATTAAAACCAGAATGGATTAAATGGGGAATTGGTTCTGGGATGGATTGTGACATGGCTGTGGGTGGTATACCTTTCATGAATAAATAGTAACGCGGTGTTTGTGCTTAGGCTGGTTATGGAACCCTAGGTTGGTTTGAGTGCTTTTTTATTTATGTATACACTTTTAGAATTTATGTACCTTATTCATGCCCCACCCAAGTTGATCACTTATGTTTTGAACACTCCCATCTCATGGGGGAGGGTGTTTTTTCTTACACTCCTATGAGTGGTTGGTTATTATCTCCTTTTCTACTCCCTTTCACGAATATCCCATAACTCTTCGGGTAGGCTGTGATGGTATGAAGTCCATTATTTTCCCAAGAATCTTTGGGAAGGGTAGTTGTGGTGGTTGGCCCAGGTGTTTGTGGGTATATTGTTTTCCATTTGCCTTCAGGATGAGGCCCAGGTGTCTTCGGGCGTTACGGTAGTTTTCTGGCCCGGGTGTCTTCGGGTGTGGTAGTAGTTGTTGTGGCCCAAGTGTCTGCGGGCGAGGTGTGCGGTTGTGGCCCAGGTGTCTACGGGCGGGGTTTGGCAGTGGGACTGCGGTAAGAATGGCAGGATTGATTCGATGCGTAGGATTTCTTCAATAACTAGTGGGAAAGTGGCACGGGGTACCCAAATATAGATGTGCTATTACTATACGTTACTTGACTTGCGTTATTTGGGAAGCGTGCCCTGGTGAGGTTTGCATGGATATCATTTCCATGTTGGGTGTTTGGTTACCTCTTTTTCCACGGGACATTTGAATGTCTCCAAACTTGTGCAAGAGAATCTTTGGTTCTCCCTACTGAGTATACTTGTATACTCACCCTACGTGTATAAAACTGATTTCATGTTTTAGGAGGGCTTCAAGGATCATGCGGGACCGTACTAGCTCGGACCTTTGGGGAAGTCACTATTTTTGATTTCATTTTCTTTGTATCTTTTTTAACTTTGGAGTTTTGTTTCTTGTATCATTTACCATTGAACATGCATATGGGAATGTCTTACTTTCAGCTGTACTTGTATATTCAGTTTTGGTGTTGTGGGGTTTACTATCTTATATCCTAATCCTATTAATTGATAAAAGGTAATTCCTTCCATTTAGTGTGTGATTTTATACCATTGGTGCTAGTCCCCACTCCAGGACCTATTGAAGGCGGGTCTCGAGGGTCGTTATCTCTCCATAAACTTGAAGAAGGAAGGGTCTAGGAATCTGTTGTCCCTTCCCTCATCATTGTGAAGGCGGGTCATGATAGAATGGTATCAGAGGAAGGTTTGAGAGATAAGATGGAGTCTAGATTTAGGCACAGCGAGGATTGCATGGGATGGTAGGGAAACAATGTTGGGTGACCTTGGTGCGTGAATTAGGCCAGGGAAGACAGGCTAGGACATGGGATTTTAGGGCCCCCGTGAACCGATGAAAGGACTCTGGACCTACCGAACGACCAAGTGAGGCCACGCTGATTGTAGGGTAGAGAGCCTAGGAAAGTTACATGCATCATAATGACTTTTTTTCTTATGTTTCATGGGTATTATGGGGATTCAAAATAAATGAAGAAGTCTAAGAAAATTTAAGGACAATATTCTACACTACTCGGGCTTAGGAATTCCTTGTTTACCTTGCAGCTATGGCACCTGGGAGGCGACCACGAGTAGTACAGACGATCGAGGCCCGGGAGGTTGACTGGCCCGATAGACAGAATATCGACTGAGAGGAGTAGTATAACCATTGGTAGAAGACGCTTCAAGATTTTCAGCAACAGACACTCGGGAAGTACGAGGGAAGCATATCAGACATAGAGACGGAGGGCTGGATCAAGGATCTAGTGATAGATTTCGTCTTGATTCGGGCTCCAATGAAGTACTAGGTTCCTCTGGCCATCAGCCAGATGTGGGGAGAAGTGCGTCAGTGGTGGACGCTTTATATTGGAGAGAGGAGGGAGACAGAGGTTGTGTGGGCTGACTTTGAGAAAGAGTTCTGGGCGGAATTCCACTCTTCCACGATGAAGGATGAGAAGAGACAGGAGATACTCTCCCTCTAGTAGGGGAGTATGTCAGTGAGAGTGGTTGGGATCATGTTCTGGTATCTCCTTTTCTTTTCTCTGGACCTCCTTCTGGATGAGGAGTCTCAGGTTAGACATCTAGAGGAGGCACTCCGACCTTCTCTTCAGTATGTTGTTGTTCCCTTTTCCTTACCTACATACCTGAAGGTGCATAATAAGGTTAAAGTGGTGGAGAGGATTCACAGGCTGGGAGGTGTGTCACGAGAGGGGATCCATTTGGGCCCGTCGAAGGGGAAGGCCGTCGGCAGCAGGCCTCCGGCATCAGGACCCTCTAGGTTTCGACCGGCAGGAAGCATGCCTCAGTAGTTCCAGTTTCGATCCCCTAGTCCTTGCCCTTTTCTTTTGGGCCCAGGACCGAGGTTCTTCGTCTGTGGGAGCCATGGATATCTTCAGAATCATTTCCCGGAAAGAGTGTAGTGTAGTGGGGGTCGATAGGTTCAGCTCCCACCTCAGCCACAGTAGTTTCCAGCTAGGCCCTTTCAACAGCAGCAGCAGGGGAAGCAGGCTTCCGCCCGTCCGAGGGAAGATGCTGCAGGAGGAGGCCGACCTCAGGGTGCTCCTCAGGGACCTCGACCAGGGCATGGTCATGGAGGCGGCCGATAGTAGAGAGGTCGAGGAGCTGTGCGTGGGAGGTTGCACACCATAGAGGCAGTACTTCCAGCAGGGCCTGAGGTCGTTCAAGGTACGATCATCTTGTTTAGTACTCTTTCCTATGCCCTGTTCGATATCGGATCTTCGTACTCCTTTGTTACACCCGGTCTAGCCCGTGCTTTGGGTTTATAAGTCGAGATACTTTCAGTGCCTCTAGTTCTATGCATGCCAGTCGGAGGTCAGACCGATATATCTTTTGTTTTCGAGGGTGTAGACTGACGATATAGGCATATCCGTCTATCAGGGATCTGCTATTTTTGAAGATACAGTCATACGATGTCATCCTAGGCATTTTCTGGTTGTTCTCTATGTGTGACATTATTGACTGCTTCCAAGGAAGGGATGAGTTTTCAGATTTGGGTGGTCAACATCTGACTTTCGTCGGCGAGCGGGGTTGTCATAGAAGTAGCAGGCGAGGGGAGCCCCTCCTTTCCTTGTTGGCCGAACTATCAGTGGAGTCAGTAGATGCAGAAATGGTGGAAGTCCCAGGAATCGCCAGTGAGTTTATGGACATCTCTCCTGAGGAGGGGACGACTCTACCCCCTCGACGTGACGTTGAGTTAAGGATAGACTTGCAACCTGGTGCCCGTCCGATTTTGATGGCTCCCTATCAGATGGAACTTTCTGAGCTGTGGGAGTTATGGATCCAGATTGATGATCTGATGAAGAATGGTTTTTTTCGGCCAAGTGTGTCACTGTGGGGTTCTCCTGTATTGTTTTCGAAGAAGGTGGATGATGGTATAAGGTTGTGCATAGAATACAAGAGACTGAATCAGGTGACAGTCAAGAATATCTACCCTCTCCTGAGGATAGATGATCTCTTCGACTAGCTAAGGGGAGCGGTTTGGTTCTCAAAGATCGATTTGCAGTCTGGATATCACCATGTGAGGGTGAAGGAGGGTGACATCTTGAAGACTATCTTCAGGTGAAAATATGGGCACTTATAGTGTGTAGTCATGTCGTTCAATGTTACAAACACACCAACTGTGTTCATGGGGTTCATGATCTCCGTTTTTCACGAATACTTGGACCGGTTCATGGTCGTGTTTATGGACGACATTCTAATCTGCTAAAGATCAAAGGGGGGTCACGTAGAGCACCCGAGGATGGTTTTATAGGTCCTCTGATAACACCATCTCTCTGGAAAACTTTCCAAGTGCAAGTTCTGTACACAAGAAGTGAATTTCCTTGGGCACGTGGTGTCTGAGAAGGGGATATTAATGGACCCATAGAAGGTCAAGGCAGTTGTTTCTTGGGCAGCACCAAAGAACGTGGAAGAGGTTCGTAGTTTCCTCGGGCTGGTAGGTTACTACCAGAGTTTTGTGCCCAACATCTCCCAAGTTGGGACACCTTTGACAGCCTTGACCAAGAAGGACTGGGCTTTTGTGTGGAATTTGAAGTGTGAGGCAGCCTTCAGGTATCTAAAGGAAAAGTTGGTAAGTACCCCAATGCTGAGGTTGCTAGAAGAAGGGGTGGCGTATGAGGTGTTCTATGATGTTTCGGGGCAAAGCCTCATATGTGTGCTGCTGCAGTGGCAAGGGGTGATCTCTTATGGGTCTAGGAAGTTACGTCCCCATGAGCGTAACTATGCCACCCATGACCTAGAGCTTGAGGCGGTCATGTTCGCACTAAATTTGTTGTGGAATTACCTCATCGGGGATCAATTTTTAGTCTTCACGGACCATAAGAGCTTGAATGTATCCTCTCCAAGCGGGACCTGAACTCGTGGAAGCGGAGGAGGATGGAGTTCCTTCAAGACTATGACTTCAAGGATTCCTACACCTCAGGAAAGGGGAATGTGGTGGCTGATTCCTTGTGCCGAAAATCACAAAAGGATGCGGTCTGGGAGTTGGAAGATGCTTGGAAGGTAATGGAGGAGTTGGATGCCCAACACCTAGATGCAAGGATGGATGGTGGTAGAGGTTAAATGTATCAGATGAAAGTGAAATCTTCTCTGTTGCAGCAGGTAGAGGAGTCCTAATGGGGAGTCTCAGAAAGTGAGGTGATGCGTGACTATGTTAACCAAGGGGGTGATCCCGAAGGGTGGACAGAGGATGGTCAAGATCAGGTGCTTTTCTGAGGAAAGCTGTTTGTTCCAGCAGAGATGTGCGAGAGAGTTCTTAGTGAGTTCCAAAACTCACCCCTATCAGTACACCCAGTAGTTTCCAAGATGTGTTGGGGCTTGAGAGGTCAGTTCTGGTGGCCCGGGGTGATGCGGTCGGTGGCAGAGTTTGTGGAAAAAAGCTTGGTGTGTTAACAGGTGAACGCTGAACATCGTTTTCCAGGCGGTTTGTTGGAGCCTATGGATGTTCCTGAGTAGAAGTGGGATGACATCTCGAAGGATTTCGTCATGGTACTACCTGATTCTCATGGAGGTTGCGATGCAATCTGGGTAGTGTTGGACCAGTTGACGAAGTCAGCTCACTTTCTGGTGATCAAGGAGTCGGGTGCAGTGGATACATTAGCACGAAGGTACGAGGAATAGTTGGTGAGGTTGCATGGATTTCCGATGTCCATAGTCTTGTATAGGGATGCACGGTTTACCTCACGAGTCTAGAGATGATTGAAGCATGCATTTGGCACCCAGCTACATCTTAGCACAGCTTTCCATCCCCAAATAGATGGATAGACCGAGCGCACAATCCAGACCCTAGAGGATGTACTGCGGGCATTTGTTCTGGACTCAGGAGATTGTGGGTGCGACACTTGCCTCTGGTAGAGTTTTCCTAAAATAATAGCTATCACTATACCATTTTCATGACTGCATTAGAATCCCTATACAGAAGGTCATGTTGCTCATCGGTGTGATGGACTGAGGTTGGGGAAATGAGCGTTCTTGGCCCGGAAGTGGTGTAGAGCATGACAGAGAAGGTTCAACTTATACGGGAAAGGATGAAGGCAGCCCAGGACCGACAAAAGTCATATGCCGATAGCAGGAGGATGCCCTTGGAGTTTGAGGTTGGAGACCATGTGTTCTTGAAGGTCTCCCCTCGACGTGGACAACAGTGGTTTGGTAGAGGGACTAAGCTTTCTCCCAGATTCGTTAGACCCTTCGAACTATTGTGGCGGGTCGGTGAAGTGGCTTATCAGCTAGAGATACCACCGCCGCTACTAAGGATACATGATGTTTTCCATGTGACCCAGATCCATCGGCATCTACACAATGATTCACACTTACTCGACTGGGGAGAGCTAGATATTAAGGATGACATGACCTTTGTGGAAAGACCAGTGAGGACTGAGGATCATGACGAGAAGGTGCTTCGTGGGCGAACCATCCCTTTAGTTCGATTTTTGTGGAAGCATGGTGAGATTAAAGAGAGTACCCGGGAACATGAAGAACAGATGTGCGCCCAGTACCCAGAGTAGTTTTGAGTTTTGTGTTGATCTATTTATACATGTTTGTGATGGAACGCTTAACCTTATTGACTGTGGAATGTGTGGTTTCCCATATCCTTTGAATGTGTGTGAATAGTCATGGCTATGGGGAGGGGAGGAACCAATACCTAATCAAGACGCATTTAGGTGGATGCGATTAAACCTGTGCGGGTGAGTCAGTGCTGCACAAAGCGGATAGTATCTGGGCACGGGGGAAGGGACTCCCCAACCCATATGACTGGGCAGTTTAACCCTGGTATGTTGCTCGGTTCTTGAGAGGGGGGTGTTTCTAGATAGCAATGATGTTCACTCCTGAGAGGTATCTTTTGAGGTGGTTGTTCGGACCCTCTCTTCTCTTCTGATTTGTTTTTATTCTCGAAGGTGAGAATAGTTTTAGAGGTATCTAATGTAATGGCCCAGACCCTCCTGGCCCATTACTTTTCCAAAAGTGGGGCTCCACCAAAACAGTGGCACCGTAGCAGTGGCACCAGTAATGGTGGAACCATGATTGTGACATCGTGAGGGTGAAACCATGACGGTGACACTGTGAGGGTGACACTGTGACAGTGGAACCATGTCCTCTTCGTTCTTTTCTAGTTCCCGGCCTTTCCGCTCCTGCAGAAAATTAATTCTTTTACCCTTATTAAAGCCCATAATTAATACCTAAAAATCCTAAGATAAATCCTTGATAGGGGATATTAAATAAAAACTTAATAAAATCGTGTGTAACCACCCAAACCACACGGGAAACCACGATCAGACTTTCAAGGCGTTCAAAATCTCCATATCCCGTAACAATGGGATATTATCTATATAACGCAGAGGGAGTTCTTCTTTCTCTTCTTCATTTTGGATGAATCCTCTCCTTCTCCATGGTGCACCTGGAGTCCCCCCCCCCTTCCCGAGACTTGTGGTGTGCCTGTTATCGAGTCATTTTCCCGTCCTTGGAGTTCCCGACGTCCCTCCCCTGCAAATCGCGCATCCCTAATTCTTGGATCATGGAGAAAAACGTCCATCCTTGATCAATCAATTAGGGATTTTCTCCTTCGTCTCTCTTTTTTATGTATCATGCGGGGTGGTTATGCTTTTTTCACTATGGAAATTGATGAAAATGAACTTAATGAAGATAATGAAGGACCTTTAAAGAATGAAAGAGGGGTGTGATCGATGTTCTGCTGTACTCTTTAATGTTGATATGTGTTGTGAATTGTATGGGCATATGCTCACGAAAAATCATGGTCGTTGGTGTTCTATCTCTATGAACTAATGAACCTAGATTCTCCTGGATGTTTAAATAACCATAACATGGAATTGGTTAATTAGGTATACTCTGTTAAATAAATTGTAATCATCAGGATCAACCCTTTTCTGTTATAACCCCGGTTAAAGAACAGTGGAATTGAAACTATGGAGTGTGTTAAATCATTTAAATCTGAAAATACCTGCATGGGCCTGCCATATATTGGTGGTAATGGTTTCATTGTTCTCTTTCACATGCCTATTGCGGGTGACATTATGGTTTTCATGGATGGGGGCTTAGATTTCTTGGGTGATATGGGTGGGGATGGGACCCCCTGTTTTTATACCTTCGATAGTTGTGAATCTGAGGCTGTGTGGTTTCTCTACTGTGACTTGAATTTGGCTGGGATCCTCTATTGTTGAAAAAGCAATGGCTCCTAGATTTTGGGGGACATGGGGTTGTGTCTTGGAGTTTGTTTTGCTTCCAGTATTTAGAGGGATATCACTTGATTCCTAGTTGTTGTGACTTTACAATAGAACTAGGTGCGAATGCTTAAATTGTTGTTTGGTTGTTTCCCTTATCTGGATGGTATTTGTGCCTGTTAGATTCCCAGTAGTTTAGTTTTCATCTAAATGGGATCACATGAACATGAAAACAAGAATGCATTAAATGGGGAATTAGTTCTGGGATGGATTGTGACTTGGTTGTGGCTGGTATACCTTTCATGAATAAATAGTAATGCAGTGTTTGTGCTTAGGTTGGTTACGGAACCCTGGGTTGGGTTGGGTGCTTGTTTATTTATGTAGATACTTGTATTTTTATGCTCCTTATTTGTGCCACACACATGTTGAGAACTTAAGTAATGAACACTCACATCTCATTGGGGTGGGTGTTTTTTCCAACACTCCTATGAGTGGCTGGTTATTATCTCCTTTTCTGCTCCCTTTCCCAAATATCCCAAGACTCTTCGGGCAGGCTGTGATGGCCTGAAGTCCATTATTTTCCCAAGAATCATCAGGCATGGTATTTTTGGTGGTTGGATCAGGTGTTTTTGGGCAGTTTGTTTCCCAAGTGCCTTCGGGATGAGGCCTAGGTGTCTTCGGGCGTGATGGTAGTTTTCTGGCCCAGGTGTCTTCGGGCGTGGCAGTAGTTGTAGTGGACTAGGTGTCTGCGGGCGGGGTATGTTGTTGTGGCCCAGGTGTCTGCGGGTGGGGTTTGGCAGTGGGACTGCATGAGGATATGGCCCAGGTTTGTACGGGCGGGGTGTGGCTGTGGGACTGCGGTAAGAATGGAAGGATTTGTTAGATGCGTAGGATGTCTTCAATAACTAGTAGGGAAGTGGCGCGGGGTACCCAAATATCGATGTACGATTACTATACGTTACTTGACTTGAGTTATCCGGGGAGCATGCCTTGTTGAAGTTTGGGTGGATAGATTTTCATTGTTGGGTGTTTGGTTACCTCTTTTTCCACGGGTCATTAGAATGTCTCCTCACCTGTGCACGAGAGTCTTTGGTTTTCCCTACTGAGTATACATGTATGCTCACCCCACATGTATAAAAATGCTTTCATGTTTCCAGGAGGAATTCAGAGATTGTTCGAGACCATACTAGCTTGGACCATTGGGGGAATTCGCTATTGTTTATTTCCTTTTCTTAGTATCTTTTTTACCTTTGGAGTTTTTGGCTTGTATCTTTTACCTTTGAACATGAATATGGGAATGGTTTACTTTCATCCATACATGTAGTTTCAGTTTTGGTGTTGTGGGGTTTACTATCTTATCTCCCGATCCTATTAATAGAAAAATGGTAATGCCTTCCATTTAGTGTGTGATTTTATAACCTTGGTGTTAGTCGCCACTCCGGGACCTATTGAAGGCGGGTCTTTGGGGTCGTTATCTCTCCTTCAACTTGAAGAAGGAAGGGTCTGGCAATCTTATGTCCCTTCCCACATCGTGGTGAAGGCGGGTCGTGACATTCTCGCATCGGCGGAGTTGGTGGGTCTCTTCAATTCTGACGATGCCATTATTCATCATCAATGATGGTTCCAAATTGAGGTAGGATGTTTTTTATTTCCATCTCGATCATAATTCCAGTTGAATAAAGATCTATTCAACGAACAATGATTAACCCATGCCTTGTCGATAGATTTCTATTTGATTAAATTGTTCTTTATTTTTTGATTGTCCCCCTTCATTCGTCCATTATATGAGAGTTAATCAAGGAAAAAAATGGATGATGTTCATTACTCACTTTTATGGTTTATGCATTTCTCCGAAAATCTCTTTGTACCATCATAATTGGTAATCTCTTGCCTAAGAGTTTGAAAAATTCTGAGTTATGGATTATTACACAACCATTAATTCATGAAAAATATCAAAACTGTGGGTACAAATAGCAAATGTGGTTGTGGATTGAAAATCTATGGTGAATATGGGTATATCAGGGAAAAAAAAGAATGGGTCTATGGTTATATACCATTCCTAGATGGTGCACGATTAAAGGACATCGTAGGTGAGTTTCACGATTAGTTTTGATCTCGGATATTGGGGTGATACTTGTGGAAAGTCTTGCAAATGTTGATCCAGGTGTACAAATTAATTTTAGGCAAAAATAGAGGATGAAAAGGTACATGAGGATGAATAGAAGAGGAAGTCCATATGTGAAAATTCCAGAGAAACACGACGTGTAACACCGGAATACACACTGTGTGGGGCCCATTCTTTTGTGGCAAGGGTATTGGGATGATGATATCGATGAATTGACTTGTGACCCATGTCACATAGCAGGGACCCCTTCTAGTTTATTTGGTGTGTACTTTGCATATACATAGATATGCATTGGAGTATATGGGAAATTAAAAGTGACGCACTCCCACATAGACACAACTTGACATACATGAACCGACACACGGACAAGACTTCAGTACAATGCCACAACCAAGAGGCATGGAAAGGATACTATATGTCTCCACAAACTATTTTTAACATTTTACACACAATGTATATTTTTCCTACATGTCATGTGAGGCTTTTCCACATGGTCATGACCTGTTACAGTTGGACATGTCATGTAATCCCTGGGACACAATGTTTAGTCCATTCAAGAGTTCTTGAGGATCTTCTTTTTCATAGTTCTATCTAGTATATGTTGAGTGAATTACCTTGTTCCTTTTATCATGGGTACAATGAGGGATTATATACACATCAATAGATTGTGATCCCTTCTTGAGGTAGAGTCCCAGATAGAGTTGTGGTGTCCCACCATGAGATTGGACATTGATCCTCTTTCATCCCTAGTTTGAGTTTGTTGAAGGAGCATGACCTCCTGAACCAGGGAGTCAATCCTTCATCTTGAAGTCCATATTGGTAGGGTTTGTATAATCATTGACAAAAGATCACTTATGTATAAGGTTGATTCAGCCTTGGTTCATGGTGTCCCATAGCTGTTCTGGGTGTGACCCCCTGTCTATGTATCATGGTCCCCTTAGACCAGTGAGATTCCATTGGAAATTACTAATGACCAAGACATCTTCATCATGTTTCTCGGATTGTAGCATGGTTCATTGAGTGGGTTCTCCTGGAATGTGCATTGCTAAGAACATGATATTGTGGCTGATAGTTGGCAATGACCACCTGTTTCCATGGTGTTTTTCTTGAGTATTTATGGGTCTTAATAATTATATATTTATTGTTATATATTGTATTGAGATAACTATACATGGTGATTTTTGTTTCATGTTTATAGGGTGTCCAATTAAGTATTTTTATACTCACCATTGCACAATAATTTCCACCATGTGTCGTGTCTTTGTAGATGAAGACCATTTTCTAATGTATTCTGGGGAGGAAATGGAGATGGTGGAGCCAAGATAGAGCTAGACTGACCGAGGATTTCTCCGAGAGTGTACTTTTGACTTAGTAATCACGCTTGGAGAAGGTGGGGCTCTTTATAAATTTGGATGGATTGTCTTTTCCCCTTTTCTGTTTACAATAATTTCATTGTCGTACCATGTAGTGGGATCATATATGTATGTATGCATTCTTTTAGTTATTTTTCATTTCATCATTGTGTGGCCTTGTTGATGCTTGTGTGTGTAGGTGCTTTTGGACAATTCCTACCAATTATGTGATATTCATACTCGATGCTGGTTTGTTTCAATTAGAATATTAGAGGCGGGCATTGGGTAGTTGTGGGTTAGACCCCGACATGCTGGGTTGTAACACTAATTTTTTATAATATATTTTCAATATATTTTTGAAGATTTATTTCAAAATTTATATATTTTAATTTTCATTTTCATTTAGACATATAAAAATTTCAACATGAGAATCCACATTTCAATATATGATTATTCAAAAAATAATATTCCCTTGATAAAATTTTAATAGACATAATACATGACCAATGTAATTAACTCTTCTTAAATAATGTGATAAATATATATACTTTTTTCTTGAATAGTTTTTTATTATATATTTATTTTATTTGAGAAAATGGAAGGTGTTCATTTTTATTTGGAAAAAAATTTATAAACAGTGTTTTAAAAACTTTCTATCGTTTTTTGTGTTATTTTGATTTAAAACAATTTAGAAGTAAAAATTTTATATGATTTTTTTATTAAAAAAATTTTTATAGTATATATTCACTATATATTTAAATTTTATGATATTATGTTTGGTAATATTGTATACTATAAAAATAAGATATTTATATAATTATTATTTTATGTTAAAAAATATAACATTTATTGAATGTTTATTCTTTTCAAATATTTTATGTGATCACATATATATGTATACACTTGGATATTTAGGTAGTTCAATCATACCTCATTTTTAATGGATGATTGATTTAACTTATTTTGATTCATTATATATGTGTTTTTTTGTGAAATAAAATATTATATTGTTTTAATTTTATTCATAAGTTTTTTGTGAGTTCTTGAGTACACAATATTATCTTTTTCAAGTTATTTTATTTGTAGTTTTACATCCTTAATTATTTTTATAGACAGATTAAAAATTTTCATTATTCAGATTGTGTAAAATTTTTTATTTATTTACATAATGTCTTATTTTATTTTTTATTATATAGACATTACATTTTGTTTGTATTATTCGTGCAATATAATATACATTTCATGAATTCCCATGGAATTTTTTTTAGTATTTGGACTAAATAATTGTCCTGATATTTTTTGGCATTTCTCATAACAAAACATAGTATCTAAGGGTAAATTTATCATGTTTTTATAAAATACCATGTATAATTAATCTATCAATGTGTTTTTATAACAATAATATTATTAAAAACATTTATTATTTTCTTAAATAATTTGAAAAAATTAAATTAACAAATAATGTTTGTCTATTTATTATAGAACATATATTCGTACCATATTTCTTTCATAGGTTATTTTTTATATATAGTTTATCATTCTATAATTATGTCTTATGATACTATTCATCTATAAAATTAAGTGATTCTATTATATTTTATTTATTTTATTTATTTTTTTGTTTTAGAAAGAACGATAGCTGAAAATTTCATTATGAATATAAATTTGGAATAAGAAATATCAAGGATGTTGAAAATGGTGAAGCCCAAGGAAATCTGAAAAATTATGAAAACACAATACATTGGAAGAGACTCAATGATTTATAAAATAATCAACCACTCCACTTGATCATCTTTTGAAGAGAGGGTATGACCTTCCACATTCCAATAATCCCTAGTTTTCACAATCTTCACATGCTAGAGAAATATGTTTCTACAGTATATAATAATATAGACCTTTCTCTAGTGATTGGGGAGTTCCCCAATAGAGAATTTACCACCATTGATGAGTCACATTAGACCATAGGTAAGAATAGGATTTTATAAGTTTAAATTTATATTATTTTAAATATTTCACAATCTTATATTTGAAAAGATGTTCCTTCTCCCAATAAGGTTGGGAAATACAAGATAAATGATCCCCTAAATTCCATTATAACTCTATATCCATGCATGATTCCAGACATGCATGAACCATATTTATTTATTTTAGTCCATTATCTTGGTACTTTACAGATCTTCTAAGACCCATGTCCACCTTCCATTGAGAAAGTAGCCCGATAACTACTGCAATGAGAATTTAATTCTGTAAGAAATATTGATGAATATCTTCCTGGTATAATTGAATCAGAGAAAAAATGGAAGAATATTATATTTCATGTAGGATGCACTATGTTTCAATCCATGTTATTAAATTTCATTGTGGTTCTCTCAAATCACCTAGATACTTGATGAAATTGTAACCCACCTAACCTATCAGTAAAAATAATCTCTTCCATGATAATTGAAGCTTGTTTCATGGAAGATATTCATTGAGTTAGGATGTACATTGTCTCTTGAGAGACCATCGGTCATAGTTCAAATAAATTCAATCTAGTTTATTTCCCAAAACATGTATTGCACAGATTTTTTTGGATTAAATCTCAAAAATATATGTTTTCATATAAGAGTAAAAACATTTATCTAGATATTAAAATCTATTGGAATAATTTTACATTAAATACTTTAGACATGAATGTTGAGTTTAGAGTGAAGAACACTTCCCACAACATTACTACAAAAGTCACTTGAGAACTATATAATAAGGACAAATTTACCAAATTATGAGAAAATAAAATTAAAAGAAAAATATAATGTGAAGATACAATGACCATGTTCACTGATAATCCAATTGGTTTAAAACATAGATTTTTTGTTCACTATTGTCGAATAATTTAATGATTGAAGGATTCTCAAAATCCTAACTAAAAGTGAGGCATGATATCCAACACCCATTATAGAAGAGAGGAGATCCCAAACAATTACTTGTTTAAAAAGAAAACCCAACTCATATAATAATATTGTGTTATATGTTTTGAAAAATTATTATGATTCCATGTTGGATATGCCATATATGAGAAGCATTAGATCCTTTAATATAGTTGATAAGAGATAAAAAATGTTGCATCATAATAGAGTTGTACTAGTGGGATTATCCCGAAATCACTTCACATATCATCTTATCTTTCAAGTAATATATACTTTCCTCATTATCATTAAGATTAATTCCCCCAAGAAAAAAACATTTTGGAAAAGTTGTACTAGTTTGTGAAATGATGATGATTATATTGATGTGATACACAATTAAACCTATTGATAATGAGTTCAATTTTCATAATTAAATACATGGAGACATTAAAAGAAGAATCATGTACATACGAATGGTTGAAAGAATTTTATTCTTTATAGATATCATGCCTCTAAAGGGATGTAAAAAACTCTTCCAATTAATGGCCATTCCAATGATTCATCTTACAGTATTGTCAAAATGGTTTATGTGTATTCATCCATTAGTTAATTAAGAAACAACACAACACAATCCAATTTAAATTTATTTTTTGTAATTTAATGTTTCTCCTAAAATCATTTGTGGTGCTTGAAAAGGAATTTTTTATGAATATAGATGGATATTATTGTGTTATTAATGAACTTACCAATCCTATTACAATAGATATTCATAATCATGCTGAAAAATTTCACTGAGTTTCTATAAATAATTTTAAATAATAGTATTTAATCAATGAAAAATAATTGGGAGATACTAAATAAAAAACATGAACATCTAAACAGATGAACCAAGATATTTTCAGTACCCGTATTTTGGTTTTTAATGAAAATATCTTAAGTCATGAAAAATAGTCACATAGAGAGGGTATAACCTTGTCTAAGACCCCTCATTAAATTATAGAACCAAAATATCATTCCCAGTAGAGAAATGGTAAACCCTGGTGAGGTGAAGAAAAAAAAGAAGAAGTCATAGACCCACTCATGAAATACACACCATCTTAGAACTCAAAGAATGATAATACACTCAGTTAAATTATATTTCATTTCCAAGTAAATTTTCATGGTGATATTGGAGACAACCACTCATCATTCAAGGTCAGCAATCATTAATTGGCCAAGACCAATCACTTTTTATATACTCATTCCGTTATTAAATCCATATTTTACTTATTATATTTAAAGGGATATATTATGAGAGTGACTTTTTTCCAAGATTATAAAATCATTTTTATGAGAAGATAAAATTTCTAAGGGGCTGAAATTTCCAAATTCATTAGGATAGATCACCTTGGGAGGTAAGATAATTATGGTGGAATGGGTTACTCTAATAAGAGTACCCCCTTTGAAATAAATTTAAATTGACACAATTAACTAATTTTTTATTATGTACCAAGGAATATAGTCAAATGAGCTTGAAAATATATTTAATCCCAATAAACTATCATAATTGAGGTCTTTTATAAACTCTCTAATATCTTCTATATCTAGAATTAATTTACAAATGTTTCCTTACTTTTAAATGATATTTCAAAAAATATTGCTAAAGAAATGATCATTGTTCTCTTTTAATTTTGACTCTCTCTCACCACTTTTCTAGGGATTGATCGTAAATCAGTGGTATAATATATTGTAAGGGGACTATTAGTGTTAACATAAATAGTGTGAGTACCATAATTTAGACATATATTGATAATTCTAGAGAATTTATTATCTCTTAAACAACTATAAAGATAGGAAATATTAGTTTCACCATGCCTAATCCACATATATCTGGCTCTCTCTAGAGCCACACATATTCTTGAAATTCCTCCCATATCTTACTTATATTTAGGGAGATGAGAATAAATGATTCATCACCGATTTTTTCATATATCCCACTATGTTGTAGGTAAATTTATTCTTGAAGATCATTAATGATGATATTTTTCTCAGTTGACTATTCATCCTTAAAATAATACCCTTTTGAATTTTATAATATTATTTAAATTTACAAACATGAATACCTTTGTGCGGGAATCATCCATAATGTATGAACCATATTCATAAAACTATTGACTTTTATCCACTACTTAGAATATGAAAGATATTATCAATAAATAAAAAAAATTTGATCTAAATTAATGTAAGGGATTTGTCTAAAAGAGATCCATCAGGGTTACTGAATTTAGCATCTCAACCCTAATTTCCGCTGGAATAGTTCTTTGGTCTAGTTGACCACTAGGAATTAAGAATCCCTACCTAAAATGAAAGGCTACACATTAACTGTAAGGATTTGATGAGGTGATAGTGGGGAGGTATTACCCTCTAGTGGTGATAATAATAGTGGTCCATATGTTATAATACAATTGATAAAAGGGCCAAAACATCGAAAGCATTAATAAACTCAGTGGAATCATAATAAAACAACATCAAAAATAAATTATTCCAAAGGTTTAAATGTTATATGTAGATGAATACAACACCTCATATAAGGTCATAAAATACAATAGAAAAACTGGGATTCCATTGGCGTAAAATATAAGTTTATATATATAAATCATTCAAAAATATCAAAAGGAAACTTTAGCTTGGTGAAGATGAACCACCTGGTCTACTTCTATCCATCCCATGGGAAAGGTATAACTCTGATCACTAAGGACTATTTCTTGAGCCTCATCCCTTACATGATCACAAAAAAATGATGTCAAAATAAATCTTGAGGGGCCCATATAGGGTGTGAGAATGAACTCCAAGGAGCACAAAACCATCTTCCTATCTTACATTAGTAATTTTATGGTGTATGTATGATATAAATTATAACTAAATGCACAAATGTTTAATTATTTAACTTATCTACCATATTTTAAACATCCACAAGGACATTTTTTCCAACTTCGTTCAACACCAATATATCTATGATGATGATACACCAAATATATACATGGTATATAACACTTTTTCATATATACAAATATTTATTTACATTGTTCATGATCCATGAATTAGTTCCCATGCCATCCCCTGAATAGTATCATATCAGGTGGCCACTCAAGTTCCACCAATAAAAATATCACATGGAATCATGTTCTATCAATCAAGTTGTTGGCATCCTAGTGTCACAAAAAAAAACTAATTCTCAAGTACCAAATAACTATACTCAGAAGAACCAGTTTTCTCTCATGAAAATATCCCTAGGAACACCTATATCTATCCACTAGTATATAATAATTGTCATCTAAAAAACTGATTTCCAAAGGCATAGCGATATCTATCCTCCCATTATTATATCCCATGGACTCATATATAACAGCCAGCCTAAGGCCCAAACTGATAGTCTCAACACCATCACCAGATAGTCCATTACCATCCACATGTATTTCTATGGTGAGTACCCAAAATATATTCTATAGTTAACATCATCCCCTAAGCAACATAATCAATGGGAGCCTCCACCATCAAAGAGTTGTCAACACCACCATGACTGTGTCATATCTATGTGCACATGACTCCAATGGTGCATTGAAGATTAATGTTGAGTGAAATCCCTAAGAACCACCTATTCCAAATTATCTGACGCATTTTTCTCCTATAACCATGTTAGTGAACCATTAATTTTCAAAAGTATATCTAGTCTTAAGAGCCATTTCCTCATCCTGAAGACCACACTGCCTTATCCTAACAACCTTGTACCCAAAACTGATGATCATAATCACCCAATATATCGTAGGAAACTCCAATCTTGAAAAAATATTTTTCATCATTCCTAGTGATCAACATCACCTATATATGTGATCCATGACCATCACATTCCCTATGAACTCATGCAGTCAATTTATAGAATTTAATTAATTTAAAATACATGCCTGGACTAAACTACCCATGTTTTTCTAATCCCATTAAATAGCCTAACCATTTGTAGTGGATAAATAACATGACAAAAACTATATCATATAATCAATATAACAATATAATAATAATGATGTAATTAATTAGCATCTCACTCAGAAAAACCACATGGGAATATTTAGAATGCACCATCAAAACACCAAAACAATTACATTGAAATCTATGATCAGCTAACAATAGGCTAACAGGTTATCATTTTTCTAAGATTGGTCCTTAAATGATGATAAAATGAGATAAATTAGCGTTTTAGTTAAAAAACAATAAAATAGGAAAAAATTTCTTTCATGGATTTAACATTTTGTATGGAGAGATAAACAAGGAAGAGAAGATAGTGTATTGATATTCTTACTAACATGCTTCCAATAAGACTGATAAATCAACCATTAGAGCTCATATGATGAAGATAGCTCAAAGCCGAAGGAAGGAAAGAATGATAGGAGGACTACTTCTACATACACTGGACAAAATAAAGAACTACTGATATGAATGAAATAATTGGTGGGGAAAATTTCATAAGTTACACATAAGAAATGAGATACATAGTTTAACTAATTGTGCACTAACATTTCGGTTCCCTCTATCCAATAAACACACTCTCATGAAATGGGTTCACAATTTTCCAAATAATGTGTATAATGTTTTATTACCCTTTATCAAAAACTATATATTACACAAACGTCTGTGATCCCCCACCTAAATATTTTAATTAACCATGTCTAATGTTGTAGCTGGGCCACATGGTTACTCCTAGGAGGCCACGTTGTTTAATCTAAACACACGACTCTATTTGGGCTTTTTGAAAACTATGTTTATGGGGCCCTATGCACCCAAAATTTATCCAAATCCATGAGTCATTTTCTGAGATATGAAAGCATCTAAAGATGGCTTGGGTAAATCAAAATCTATTAATTAAGTTCTAAATCCCAAAAAGAATGTTGTTCAACTATGGAAACTGAAAATAAGTTAAAAACCTCTTTTGAATTTTTCCCCTCTAAAAAACTTGAGACATTACATTTTCACCACATTATAATATTACATCCCCGATATAGCGACCTAGGAATCACATACATAGATATAAAATCATTTTTTATGAATATTTAGTACATTACAAAAGTATATGCCTGAGGATAATAATAATTTAGTGCCCCGGTAAAGTTGTAAATTAAATAATATATCCTGGTGAAAGGTCATAAAGATATACCATAAAGTTCTCCACTATTATTAATTCTAACAAAAAACATTCCTCATACACTATTGAAAAGAAAAATAAAAAATGTGGGAGATCAGATTCTCATTATGGGTAAATAACGAAAATAAGTAATCATAACATTAATAAATGGTATGGAACATGATCATAACATTTGAAGATCCAAAAAAACATATTATAGATCCTAAAAAATATTGGTAGTTCATAAGACATGGATCATAAAGGAATTTAGAGAATAATTCATGAATGCATAAAATTGGAATAAAACATGGAATTTTTGTCATGCACGTTGATTTGCAATGTTGTGGGCATGTATTTATAGAAAAATATTCACTCATTAAGTTAAGGACATGAAATCAACCACCCTCATTAACTTATAGACATGCAACCAAGTCCATGGATGAAATTGTGAACATGTAATCCGGTTCACGCATAACCTTATGGATATGAATGTAGGTCCACACATAACATTGTGAACTTGTAATTAGGATCATGCATGACATTACAAACATATAATACAGTTCATGAAAAAACATATGGAAATTAAATCAGGTCCATGCATAACATTGTGAACACATAATAATTTTCACTCATAACATTTTGAACATGTAAACTGGTTCACACAAATACTTATTGATCAACAACCTAGTCCATGAATAACTTTGGGGACATGTAAATAGGTTCACACAAAACATTATGAACATGAAATACTATATATTCATAACATATATACTCTTTATTCATCAATAATTAGCCAATGAATTGGAATAAAACACAGATCCATCACAAGAAATAACGAAACCATACATATTATTGAAACAATATTATAAAAAATAAAAATATCATAACTCATTAAATGAGATAAGAATTGTGATAATTTAATCATATCCTTACCTATGAGAAATCTACAGGTATCACAATCAGCAACCATAAAAAGAATAGGGTTTCAAAATCATATAACCAGTGAAAGAGAAATTTGATTCATAAAAATCACGTAATAAAAAAATTAACCATTCATATAATTAATATGAATGGAAACACTAAATTGTTTCCAGATAATGGTGTGAGTAACACAAACAGATGTTATCTTAGATGGTAAATAATTTTGAAAGATCTTTTAAAAACGTATCATGAAAAAAATATCATTTCTTAATGTAAAATGATTTAATAAAAACATGTAACCTTTGGAAAATAATTTTCCTTGAAAACAAATATAATAATCCTGAAAAAGTTTTGAAAATTAAATATTTTATAATAATTAAAAAAAATATAAAAACATATTGAAAATATTTTGAAATCATTTTACTTTAAAACTTATGAAAGAAGCTTGAAAACATTTGAAAGCCCATTTATTTGAAAATACATTGAAAACATATAAATAATTATTGAAAAATGAAACATTTTTAAAATCAATTTTCAAAAAATTAATCCAAAAGGATCAATTGAAAACATTTATAAAAACATAGTATTTAAAATAAAATAGATTTCTAACCAAAGATATAAACATGTTCCTTTGTTCTTAAAAATGTTTTCTTTATTATATTACGTACCAAAGAGTAGGAAAATTGTACGAACAAAAGGATATATCTTGAACAATAATATGTAAAAGAATGTAATGATTGTTATTTATTAATGGATCATAATATTTCTCCAAATACACATAATCATTAAAATGCTCCAAAAGTGATGATATAGTCTCAATAAACACTTACCACTTAGTTACATGGGATCACACACTAAATGAAAAAAAAGGAAATTAAATTAAGCTTAAAATATCATGAAAATAATGGGATTCATGATAAAAAATGTATGATGAAATTATACTATTTTACCGATATGGTAAATTATGAATCCTTAACCTCCTGAAAGAATGATCATAAAATGGATATTTAAATAAAAATAAAATTAATTATAAGAGACATATAATTTATTATTGGGAAATACACACACCAAGAAAATAAATGAGTGGTGAATATGTCATGTATATCACAAAAATAAGAGTGAGATGAAATTACATTACCTAAACTTTCCTTTTGTAATGTGGTCTTTATCCTCCTTAAAATCATGTTCGTCCTATTTTTATCGCAAATGGATTAATTTGAGGGAATTCTAAAAAAAGGGTGACCTTTAGGTCTAGGGGAGGGGTATTTGGAATCTATTTGGGTTAATATTGGACAAACCTATGTGGTTTGAGAGGTGTAACAAAGTAAGAGACGTGGTTTCCTTTTATAGTGGAGTATTTACACCCTTCACAGATTTTGAAAATGGAATTCCATAAAATTTTTTGAAATGAATGTGGTTAAAATAATTTATCCAATTTTAACCATGGAATGATAGTGTCAATATATTTCAAGCCAATATATCATGTACATGTGTATAGGTTGTTTTGGTCTTTAAGGATAAGGTTTAGTCCCTTATTATATTTAATTTAACCATAATCATTATAATTAATTTTAATAACATTCACTAATATTTTTTTTGTAAAAAACGTTATTCATATTAGGAATTATAAATTATTTTGTTTTTAATTATGGAATCTATTTTTCTAAATTCCAATATCATTCATAGAAGAAATTAATTTAAAATTTATCATATAGCGATGGTGACAATGTAGGTTTTCAATGTAAAACTATTGAAAAGCCAAATTTGATTTTATAGACAGTTTTAAATTGAAATTGATTAAAGTTACCAATATTGTATTTATTTATAAAAATATTTTTTAATTAAACATTAAAAAAATATTAAACCTAAATTATTTATATATATATATATTATATGAAAAAATAGTTTTGAATTAAAATTCAATATTTTTCATTATTCATTAAAAAATGAATCTTTATAGAACAATACCTAAAATTCGTCCTAATATACTTTTTACATTTCTCATCTTAATATGATGTTTATTTTGAAAAATTATATTTTTAAACGGGTTGTTATTTGAATTTGAACTAGATTCACCATTAAAATTCTATAAATTGACCAATATATAAATATTAGTTCTTATGTGTGAAATTGTGATTTTTCATATCCAATACCTATAAAACCAAATAAATGAATACAAAAAAAATATTTTACTTAATTTGTAACAAATAAATTTTATTAAAATTACTCAATATAGTGATTCATTTGTATTATCATGATGAAACTCATTTGGATGCATGAAAATAATAGTAATATTTATTTTTATTTTCATTTGGTTCTTATATTCATTTATAAATCATTGGTAACCAATTAATTCATTTTATATTTATTTAAATCATACATTTTCATAATTTAGTTAATAATATTCATAACTACTATTTTAATGGCAATGTTATATATTACTATACTAAATAAATATGTTTTAATAATATATTATTTTGAGGTAATATTTATTCTAGCATGTAGTGTAAACTATAGAAGAAAGTCTCTCATGCATGTAACACAAACTAACTAGGTGTGATTTTCATTACGTGACATATATTATAATATATTTATTTCTGATAGTAAATATATTATATTGTATCATGTTATTATATTATTTTTTTACATTTGGTGTGGCATGTAATGGACGCCAAGTAAGTGTTGTGTGTAACACAAGAGAAGTTGGTGTCTTTTAGGGCATGCCTATTTGCTGTCATGTGAAATGAATGTTTTCCATAGTGAAATTAAATAAGTCAATGAATAATAATATATATAAAAAATTAGTTACCAGAAAACTAGGTGTCACATTCTACCCCCTTAAAATGAATTCCTCTGTCAAAATTCATGTGGGTTATAAATGGTATTATATTGGATACTTCCTTTCATAGAATCACACATCGTAAAAAATGAATACTAAAAAATTCTTTTAAAAATAAATTTTCAAAAAATAATAGTTACTAAAAGTAACATAAAAATATTACTCCACATAGAAGAACATATATGGGAAGTGAAAATGTGTAAATTGAAGAGAAATCTAATTATTATGTTATGATGGAGAGTGATATAGAACTTGGTTAGGAGAAAGTTATCAATCTGAAATCCATAAATTTGTGATCATCAAAGGAACATGCTGATTCTTCCGAAAATAAGGTACTTGGATAAATTTTTTAGTTTCAAAATAATTTCCCAAACGTAGACTAATTTTCTGGATAAGTTATACCTACTTGATTTCATTACATTTCATGAGATAAATTTCACCCTTTGGTCATGTTGTGACCAATTTATACTTTACCTATTCCTAAAAAAATGAGGTGAATTTTTCATTCCTGAAGCACTGAGAGATAATGTGATCCATGATAAGTCATCCAATCTCTCTGAAGTTACAATCATCACAAAATTGGTAGAGCAGTTTCTCCAATATGAATAAATACCAATGTGGTGAGATAACACATTAATGTCATAAAATTCATCTAAATTTTTAATTAAGCATTCCATAACTGGTTAACCATATAAAAATTTTGAATGATGAAAATACAAAACATTCTAAATACTAAAACAAAATTTATTTAACATCTATTTCAATACATCACAATGTTTCTCTTAGTTTTTACATTCCAACCATGTGAATATACTCATCATATATTCTCTTGAAGCAAAGAAATTACTATAAATCCTTACTGAAAATAGGCATTCATCATTATTCCAAAGGTTTCTTGATAGACTTTTTAAATTAAGGATGTTGTAAAATTAATCCATGATAATATAGAATATATTATCATGAGATAATTTATTAGTTCTGAGGTAATTTGTGCTATCTAATTTTTTTATCCAAATCAATCAAACCGTTATCCAAGAGAAACACATTATTATCAAAATATTAATCACATCAAGGGAAAACTTCCCTGAATCAAAATGTCACAATTATAAGTATTCATAGATATTAACCATATAATTTTTAATCCATAATGGTAACTTATAATGAAAATAATTATATATTTCATGATTCATCTAATATAATCTTTGAATTCCAATACACAAGTTAATCATTAATCTAACAATATTCTTAAACCATTACTCAGGATTCATCAAGGTATTCATTAATATATCATTCCAATAATATAGGAATCATGTATTAATGTTACTCAAAATCAATATAATAATGCCTCTTATTATTAATGTAAAAATAATAATTTACGAACATAACATACAATTTAAATGTCATTTGCTGTATCCTTATCATCTGAAGTATATGCAATACTCATACCACTTTCCATATTCTCCTTATGAGATTTCCAAATGGGAAATTGATTTTTATAATTCCCATACATTCCACATCTGAAACATTCAATTTTAACCATATACATGAGAGTTATCACCATTGACTAGAACCAGAATTCACGAGGTGAGAAACACACATCATAGAAGAAAACTACATAACCATGAAAAATTACTTATAGGGTGTACAAATTATGAAAAAATCATTAATATATTACACCATAGGTTTATCCTAGGTTCTTCATAGTCATATTCAACTCAAAATTGTTATAATGGTTTGTGAATTGTATTTGAATTTTCAAATCATATACCTTAGGATGGTCAATCTAGTTATACAAAATGACCAATTTTTGTTTACTAGAATACCCCATGTTTGGCCCAAAATATCTTTTCATAGATGTTACTCCTATATACATCTATTCCAAAACCACATCTTATTGTAGTATGTAGATAAGGGTTCTTTCTAGTAAACCACCCACTATATCCTTTAATAAAATTACATGACATTTTCCTATATTTTCCTTATCCTTAGACTTATCTTTAGAGACATCCCAAGACATATTCTTATAAATACCCCTCAGGATCTCTATATGGTTTTATAATCTTACATTCTAATGGTTGACAAAAGTTTTCCATTAAAACCATATATAGTTATCCAGGATTAACATACAGGGATATAACATCATTTTGGATGAATATTTAGTAAATTAAAAAAATACATGCATGACGACTGTAATAGTTTAGTGTCTTGGGAATGGTGGAATCAAAATATTCAATCCATTTAAAAGATATTAAAAATATCACCTAATGATATCCCCTTTTATAAATTATACAAAAACCCTTTTTTCATTGCCTATGGAAAGGAACATAAGAAAGGGGTGAGATCAGATTCTCCGAAATGGTAAATAAAGGAAATGAGTAAGCATGACGTGAACAAAGGGTATGAAACTTGAGCATTACATTTAATGATCATACCCTGAATATTATAGATCATAATTAATATTATTATTTTATAAGACATTATTCAAATGAAGATTAATATCATAAGTTATGAAAGAATAACACCGGAATAGGAAATCGAATTTATGACATGATGATTGGGTTATACCATTTTGAACATGTATTTGCAGGAACATGTTCAATAATTAAATACATGAAATATGGCCCCTGTATCAACATATGAACACAACACTGGTTCCATGTATAACACTATGAACAATTAATTTTGTTCACACATAACAATATGGAAACGAAAAAGGTTCATACATAACATTTTGAACATGTAATCACGTTTATGCATTTCATTTTGAACATGTAATCAGGTTCATCCATAAACTTATGGACAAGAAATCGGGTCCATGCATAACATTTTGAACACATAATATGGTTCAGTCATAAAATTCTTAAAATGTAATCATGTTCATAAATAAGCCTATGGACATGAAACAAGGTCCATGTATAACATTTTGAACAAGACATTGGGTTCACATATAACATATATACTCCTGAGTCATCCATCATTACCCAATGAATAAGGGGGACAGATAGATCCAACTGATGACAGAAAAAAAATCATATATATCAGTCCATTATTATTCTAAAAAATAATCATTTCCAAACTCATCAAATGAGATTCGAATCATGATCATTTAATCTTATCATTACCTGTGGAAAAGTGGTATGTCTCATAATTAGAACCCATGAAAATAACCAAGTTTCAAATGCATATAACCCTTGATGGAGAAACGAGTTTGGTAATCATCATTAAATCAAAAAATTAACTATTCACAATTATAATATGAATGAAAACATTGAATTGTTTCCAAAGAAAGTAATGATTAACACCAATTGATTCTATCATATATGGTAAATAATTTTGAATTATCTTTTGAAAAACATTTCTTGAGGGAAATATCATTTATTCATGAAAAACATTTTTCTAATTGAAAAAATGCATTTGAAAATAATTTTTCTTGAAAACATACGATACAATATTCTAAACTTTTTGAATATATCTCTTTGAAAATAATTATAATTTATATAAAGAAATATTTAAATCTTTTTGAAAAATTTTTCTTGAAATATTATGAAAAAAGTAGGAAAACATTTTGAAAAATATTTTCTTTGAAAATAATTTGAGCACATATAAATAAAGCTTGAAAAAAAGATACATTTGTATAATACAGTATCAATTCAAATTATCTTCATGGATCATTTTAAAACATTTTTCTTAAATAAAATTATTTAAATAAAATAAATTTCCAACCGAGGAGAGAAATACAGTCTGATTTTCTTAAAAACAATTTCTTATTTATCCTACATACCAAAGAGAGGAAAATGGGTACTAATACATGGATATATCATGAATAAACAGATGATAATATAACTCTGGATGGGTTTTGAGATATGGATAATAATATTTCATCAAAGAATAAAAATAATTTAGAATCTTGAAAAGTGATGATATTGTTTGAAAAAACACTTACCACTTTGTTATTTTCGATCATACTATCAATGTAAGAAAAATAAATTATATGAACCTTAGAATATCATTAAAATATGTATATTCATGATATAAAATATAAAATAGAATTATATTCACCTTGAAAAATAAATTTCTGTCAATAAAAGACATGATTCTCAAAGAAAGAAAATTGAGACAGAACCATTTCACTAAATTTATAATATTTGAAACATAAACCCCATGAAATAAAGATCATAAAAAGATATATAAATTCCCATTAACATAATTATAAGAGATACAATTTTTAAATGGTAAGTACAGACACCACAAAGAAACAAGTGAGTAGTTAATAAGGCATGTATCTCACGAAAATAAAGATTAGATAAAATTTCCTTACCCTAACCTTCATTTTTGTGTGGTGTTTTTCCTCTCTAAAAGAGGTTATCAAATTTTGGTTTGTACCAAAGGGATTCCTTTGAATTATTTATAATTTTTTTTGGCTTCATGGTCTATGGGAGATATTTTTGGAATCTAATTGGGATGATCATGGATAAAACAATGTGGTTGGAGAGGTATGAGGAAGTAGGAGAGGTGGTGGCCTTTTATAATGGAGGAGTGGAACTCTTATAACATTTTGACAATGGAATTCCATAAAATCTTTTAACACTGAATGTGGCTCAAATAATGAACCCAATTTAAGAAATGAGAGGATAAGTTCAACATATCGTCATCTAATAGATCATAGAAAAATTTATAAGATGTTTTTGGCCTTAAGATTGTGGTTTATTTCGTTATTATGATTAATATAACCTTAATTGTAGAAAATAATTTTATTCAATTTCAAAAGTATTTATGGATTAAAAAATTTTGTTTGATTAGAAATTATAATGTCTTATTAATCCAAATATGGAATCTATAACCCAAAATTCCATACATAGAAGTGGCCGAAATTAATTTAAAATTCATCCCGTAAGTGGGACAAAATGCGGGTTTTTAAAATAAAAACATTAGAAAGATTGTTATGTTTTTATCATCAATTTAAAATTAAATTGATTCCAATAAACTAAATTAGAATAATTTATAATAATATTACCTAATTAAACCTTAAAATAATTCTAAAACATAATTTGACCTGATAAATAAAATAGATTATAAAGTAGTTTTGAATTAAAATTTAGTACTATTCACTATTAATTAAGAGTAAATTTTAATAAGATATTGAAAAAAATTTCCAAAAGATAATTTTTATATATATATTTCAATGATGAATTTTATTTCTACATATTATATTTATCGGAGGGTCATAATTTGGATTTAAAATGGGATCACCATTAAAAGGTGGTAAATTTTCCCTTATAAAAATATTGTTTTTTATTTGTGAAATATGATTTTTTATATCTAATGCCTATCAAAACAAATGAATGAATATCATAAAAATATTTCATTCAATATGAAAAATATATATTTCATTAAAATCTCGCATTAATTGTGATTAATTTTTTTTAACTTTAGAAAAATCATTTGGAAGCAAGAAAATTATAATAATATTTTTTTATTCATTTGGTTCTTCATTTCATTTATAAGTAATCAGTAACCACTAAACTCATTTTTTATTTATATAATAAATAATTTTTTATAAGATAGTTAGTAATATTCATAACTACTGATTTAGTGAATATTTTATATCTTATTATATTAAATATTATCATTTTAATAATATGTCATTATCTTGTAATATTCAGTCTTGAGTGTAGTGTAGGATTTAAAAGAACGTCACTCTTGTATGTAACACGAGATTTCTAGGATTGGTATTCATTAAAATAAATAGAATATGTTATATTTATTTATTATAGTAATTATATTGTAAAGTATTAGGTTATTATATTCCCTTTTTACATTTGGTTTTGTGGGTAATGCAAGCCATGTTGGTGTCGTGTATCACATGCCATATTGGTTTCCTGTGAAAGGAATGTTTGACTTATTGTAATTCAATACCTCAAATGATAAAAAATTTATTCAAAAAAAATTATTTCACAAAAACTCAGGGTGTTACACCAGATATATTATGGTTTACACATAGATAGTAGTAAACATACCCTTCTCAATTACATCAATCCGCTTTAGCCTAGTCATAAGTAATAGGTCAACTACCCTTAAGGTGTTCATCAAGTTAGAAGTTACCTACCTGGTCACTTCCATCCCAAACAAAATCTTTCAATTCTCCACTGACCAATCCATGACTCAAAAGTTCTCCAATGACACATCATCCTTCCAACACCTCATTAGGTGATTCAATGATGCTTGTGTCACACTTAACACACATCAAGTCCCACATCTCTTTAGATTCCCACAAGTAATCAGGCCGTAAAAAAACTCAAAATATCTTATATCTCATTATATTCCAATAAGTCATTCATCTCAAACGGTTATAAAAAATTCACATCATATATACATATTCACTCCGATCAAAATCTAGATTTCGACACACCTCACATAAAAACACACATCACATCGATGCCCTCATTTTTTCCAATTTCCAATGCACCAAATATATATATATATATATTAATTATCATAAATGATCATAACCTACTAACCATTTTTGGTTATTTTAAAATCCATCCCCATGTACCTTATAAAAAAAATGTACATGCCACAACAAAAGGAAACCCAATCATGCCCATGATATACCTCGAACTGGAATCGAATCCTTGGAATGATCTATACCTAACAAATAAATTGTGTGCAACTAAACTGAGGGCCAACACGATGAGGTCTAGCCTCCCTTTGATGATACTCCAGGTACTAGCCGATGAACCCAATTATATATCTATTTTTCAATAACACATCCTTTTGTAGTAGCTAATTCCTCGAGACCAGCTCATGGGACTACACCAGTCCTACTATAAATTCATGTGTCAACACCGATCTCTGGATACTAGTTATTTGAGAAGGATTCCTAAATATCCTCTCCTAATGGACCATCTGGCTGCATTCCCAAAACATCTTTGGAACCTAATATCTATGGGTTTGAACATATTCTGACTTTTCACATAGAAATCTTATTGTTGAATACCAATGCTTTGGTGGACTACCTAAATCCTCACCCTGACTAGACTATTAAGAATCATCTTTTATGAAGTTTTTTATACATAATGGATCACATCATTTCTCACATGACACTATCACCTGGCTCGAATAAGACTGGACTATCATGTTAACCTCAACTACATATTCATGATTGGAAGCCTCTAAAAAAGATGCTATCCTGAATAGTTTTCCTAAACATAGATGATGATTCCTAAAACATCCTTGAATCACTTCATTCTAGAGATATCATCACATTCTATACTAGGTGAAAAATATGATAGGTCTATGAAGTTATCCACATAATACCTGATAAGTGTATCCTCTTACTAGAGATTCATGAACTCACAGGCTCAATTTTCCTCAATTTCTTCTAAATGAAGTGCTCAATGAAACTAGCCTCAATATCATTCCAATAAATCCCTTTATATTTGCTATCATGAACCTATTCATTTCACTAGCTCATTATTGGTCCCTCGACCCTGTACATCCCTAGATTCACCCTCTAAGATGAGGGTGTCTCGAGATGGCCATAGATTGTATACAAAATATTGATCTAGTTATCAACTGCATGCATTCCACCCTCACCATAGATTAATGTGGGGGGGGGGGATTTTATTAGATTTTAACTCATGACTCTAATACACCAAAAATGGAAAAAATCTCTAAGCTCCCATCTCAATACCATGTATGACCCATACCAATCTCTTCCTATGATACTCATAAATCCATAGTGCAGGATGTACAATCTTTTTTGGCTATCCTACATGTACTGAAGCCAATACCTATGGATCATAATCATCCCAACCCTTCAAGGTCTCATAGCAACACCTAGGGGCCTCTTCCCATACACTCACTAGCAATACCATATCCCTGGCCTCCAAATGCTATAGCAAAATCCATATAGGTAGTATCATGGTGAATACCAATCAAGATAGTCTAAATATATACAAGTATATATTTTTCATATATATGGAATGTTGTAATAGGTAGGGAATCTCACCACCTTTACACTCACCTACCTCACTCAGTATCTTGACATCTAGGCTCAATTCCCCTTAACCACCCATATCAAGTTAGGTGTTAAGTATCTGTTGGCATCATGGTACCATGCCTAACCACATTCAAGTCAATAAAGAATTATAATCCAACCTCATAGTACCATACCGACCCATATAATGTTAAGGCATCACATATCACTTATATCATCAAATTAGGGTACTTGATTAAAATTACACCAAAAAGGCTACACATGAAAACCATATTTTTCTTCTTTGTTGACACTGTAATCAACTAACCCACTATTAGAATTCATGCAATATCATAATAGATTCAGTCTCATATATCACATAGTAGTCTCACTGAGAACTACCTACCCAATCTATCGAAGTAGAATACCACTAAAACATATATCTAAAAAACATTTTTATTATTATTTGTTGATAGGTTAAACATCCCAACACCTCTTATCATATTATAGTTCCAAGTAATTATTTACAAGAACATTCATATATATTATCAACCCATGTGACAACTTTGATGAATGAACAATCGTCCCATTTCATAGCTAGATGAGGTTCAAACCCTATAACATATAAAAATCACACCCAACAATACCACATGAGGTGGAAATCAAATCTATTATAAAATAACACATTAGATCATAAATTTACCACCCTTAGAAACATTTTATATCCCCCATGGATGGGGATATAGCCACCCCAATAGAAAATATATACCCAGTTTCGACTACATCCTAGTATCTGGCTACCATATCCCAAATAAAAATAGAAAAAATGAAAATAAAATTTCACTAATACTATTTGTAGCATTCAACAAGGATAACCACCCCAAAACGTTTTTTGGGATAGTGGTCTAACAGTCCATAAACACACCTCCATTTAATCCAAACACTGCTGACTAATAAAGAGAGTCGGATGAGGTGATATTTGGGAGAGCATAAACTCTAGTGGTGACAATAATAGTGGTTCAAAGTATACAACATAATGGTATAATGGACAAAAACAATAGAATCATCAATAATCTCAGGGGAGGAATAATAAATCATCATCAATAAAAAATATGGAAAAGGCATACAAACCCATTTTGATTAAAAAACATGTAATAGAAGGTCATAAACAAATAATAGGCAAACATTATATCCCATGGGAAATAATATATTTACAAATATTTTGGATTCCTTAATAAAAAAAAGAAACTCCAAATCTATACAGTGGAACCACCTAGTCCATTTTCCTCCATCCCATGACAAATGTACAACTCTAATGACTAAGGTTTAGTTCCAGAGCCTAATCCCTTTATCGGTCTCAAAGATATAAAGTTTACACATATTATGAGGGGCTAGTGTAGGATGTTAGAATGAACTCTGTAGGGAACTAACAATGTGTTCATATCTTACATCCATAATATGACAATGAATGAAGAATATAATTTAAAAGTAAACACACACACTTGGAATATTTATCCCACTCAAATTCTTCTCAAAATCCACAAGGAACCATTTACCATATTCAACTACTGCTGATATATCTTTGATCACATGCCCCTAAATATATATGGCATACAACATGTTTATGTATATTTAGTGGTGAGGACACATGTATGAGCACCCAAGGAATTCCCTAATGAATTACATAATATTTAAACCCTTATATTAAACCTATAATAACATCTCCCATCACCTCATGCCATCAATCAAGTTTCTTGCATCTTAAAATAATGACAAACTAATAAATCATAGATCCCTCACAACTCCTTTCAAATGTCCTCATCTTCTCTCATCAAGATGTCTGAAGTAACACTGATATCATTCCTCCAATATATAATCATTATCAACTCAACAGATTCCCTAAGGCATGGTAATATCAATCCTCCCATAATCCCTTCCCCTGGCCACTTGTATAATGAAAAGCCTCAAACCCCAACAGATGTTTCCAAAAAAACCACCCGATAGTTCATTACCATCCACATAGACATCAAAAATTAGAATTCAAATAATATCTAATGGTTAAAACCATCCCCTTAGCCAAAAAATCTACACGGGCCTCCACCCATGATTTTTGGTCAATACTACCTCATCTGAGTCCTAACTATGTGAAAATGACTCCAATAACTCCTCAAACAACATTTTTGAGTGCAATAAATAATAATAACCGAAGAAACATCATCATGAACCTTTTCCCCCTATTACCATGTATCTAAAATGATGATGTTCAATACCATCACAAGTCTTGAGAGCCATTCGCTCATCACGAGAACGACATCTCCTCAACCAAATGACCATGTCACCTATTCCTGGAGATCATCATCACCCAAAAATATCTCAACCCAAGACCTAAATGAAAATATTTTAAACCTCATTATATGTCATCAAAATCCCCTCAATCCTTATGGCTTGCTATTATATTCTACTATAAAACATGAAATCAATATATACAATTTAATTATTTAAAAATACACACTTGACCAATACATCCAATGTTGGTCAAAGCCCCTTACCTGAATTAGACATTTATTGTAATGTATGATAATTAAAATAGACATCTCATACAATCAATTGAACAATTTATAAGGGATAAATTACAATAATTGGATCATACATGGAGAACCCCCATGGAATTATTTAGAAGAAACCCCAAAAAACATATAATATTAATGGTAATGTTATAACCCACTTACCTTAGGCTATTAAGAGATTATTACTTTGATATAATCTCATAACATAATTTGAATGAAGATAAGACAATTTTATAGATGAATCCCTTAAAATTGGGAAAAATAGATCACACAGATTTAGCTTTTAGTATGGAGAGATAAAATAAAAAGGGAAGCTATCTAATTGAAGTCCTTACTATGGAACTTTTAATAAGACTGAAAAAAATCATGAATTGGATATTTAATAATGATGTAATATCAAATATGAGGTAAGGAAGGAAAGGGAGAATGACCCATGTGCTTATTATAGAATGAAGAAGAAAGGGAGGAGAATGATGGAAACATGAGGGAGGGGAAATTTCATAATTTTTCCTAAATAAATGTCCCACATGGTTTGTACACATGATTTGGCTTACCATATTCCAACCATGGAGTTCCCATAGTTCTAGCACCACACTCGCTCATGCTCAGTGAACAGTTTTCAAAACCATTCATAGATCTTTAGATTCCCCTATATTGGATGTTGTAGAGGAATAACACATCCATGTATGCCCACCAATGCGATTTGAAAAATAGTTTCCAGTGTATTAGGTGTGCTGCACGGTTATTCTTAGGAGGTTGTATGGTAAAATATCATTATACTACTCTCTTTACACATTCTCAAAACTAAATTTTTGGGGACCAATTAATTTGAAACTAATCCAAAAAATGATGAATATTCCAAAACATTAAAACTATATAAAAAAACATAAGGTTAATAAAAACTATGAATTGGGTTCTTAAGACCAAAAATTGATTTTCAATGCTCAATAAACTAAAAAATTTCATAATGTTTGACGAATTTTGACATGTTTAAAAACCGAAGAAATTACATTGGTAGATGTGCTTGCAAAATCTGATAAAACCATAATTTTTAATAGATATCTGTCTATTCAACATCCGATTCTACTAGAATAGTTATTGTTATTACACTATGTGAATATATCTTTAGTGGATCTTAAATTTGAATGATTATTAAAGTTAAAGTATTCCAAATATATATTTGGACGGAGCCCCCTCCACTCTTCTCACATAAATCAAGAATGGTTTTCAAATCACCTCCTAAAAACTAGGTTGTGAATATATAATTGAAGGAGGATAATTCATAGAATATTTTATTTGACTTCTCTACCTCACATTTTTCATAATGAAAAATACATGCAGAATGTGATGGGAGTTTTTTTGACCACGATTCTGTTATGTTTAGGGGAACCATATATGGTCTACTAGATGGTGATTTACCTAGAAAATACATATACATGAATTAATCGAGCTACCATGAATGTAGTAGTCCACCTATAATTATTGAAAAATTATTTCATGCACTCATCCTATTGTTTAGGCTCTAAAATAAAAAGTAGTGGGATATTTTTTCTACTAAGATCCTTTAGAAAACATTCAATTTTCTATTTTTGAACCCATAGTTCTTACAACCAGATGATTTTATGTAATATTTTCATTAAATAATTTTTATCATTCCCTATATTTTGTTTCATGAAATAAATATTTGAAACGATCTGTGAGACGCCATTAGTATAAAATTACCATTATATACTATTGGTCAGGTTTGCATGAAAAATTATAACTGACTTATGAAAATGCATTGTGAATTCATTGGCTATCAATTATTTATGAAAAAGAAAAATTAGATAGTTTTATTTTTGAGTGAATTAATTTTTGTGATGATTATAATTAAATATATATGTATAATATACTAAATAAATGTTTTTTATATTAATACAGTAGATATTTTTTTCATAATCTATGTATAAAACCCTATTTGAGGTATTAAAACCTACTTTTTTAGTATAATTTTACTACTTTGAATGGAGAACCCCATTTAGATTATGATTTAGATACATTAATAACATTTATATGACAACATAAAAATTTTTATTTTTAAGCAGAATATAAATATTTTTTTGGATGAATTTCTGTTGTTTTTCTAATAACATTCATGTTTTGATGCATAGTAAAAATACGCTAAATTTTAAATGAAAATAACTTTTTTCATTATAATATTTTATACGATTAAATTATATTATTGACTGGTTTAAATGTAAAATTTCACCATTTAATATAATGTGGGACATTATAATTAATTGTACATTAAATTCAGATGTAAAAAAATTTCAATCTTTTGCAATGTTTTAACTTTTAAAACATGTTCTCTCAACCCAAAAATGAGATTGATATTAATTTAATTCATGAAACTTCTAGGTTTTGAAATTTAAAAAATGGACTCTCTATTTTTAAAAGTAGTTCCAAATTATGTTAATATGCTACTTTTATTTTTGGGCATTATGAATAGTACATTGATAATTATTCTTATTACCATGGTTAAAAGTAAATCGGGTAATTAATGTTAAAATTAATATTATAAAATTATGTTTAGACCTGTAAAAATCCTATTGGATGACTAAATTTGACTCTTACCTTCTATTGTACTAAATGGATTCACATACTGACCACACACTTATGAATACGACATGAATTTAATAAAAACTAATGAAGGTGAAAAAACGTCACAATATCATTTTATATAAGTATATTAATTTTAATATATAGATAACATGAATTTAATGACGACCAGATATATTATCTTGAAATCAAAAGAAATCACCAATTTGATACAAATTTACTTACAATATTTATAAATTTAATAATTACCATTATTGATGACATAATAGTGATTTAAACATTATTTTATTAATAGAAATCTCAAATAAATTGTTTTAAGAATATTAAAAGAAATATCATATGATATATCTAATCTGATCCAAAAAATTTCTAGGTGACTATGACCCATTAAGAGTGTATTGAATATATATTTTTTTAATTTATCTTTTATGAGGATTTTTTGAAGTCAAATAAATGAACTGTGGAAAAATTGATAATATTGATATTTTCTGAAAATAACATTTTTTTAAACTAGTTAACAATCCAAAAAATAATTAAACATTACAAATTTATAATTTTAAGAACTAAATAATTTCATTAAATTTCTATTTATGATCTATTGAAACCCTATATGTAATTATTTAAAACCATTAAATATTTAGAATGTTATTACCACAATAAAAATTATATAGAATAACTAAGTGTCAATTAAAATGATATGGATTAAATTAGCCAAATAAAAAGTACAAAATTTATTTTTTGATTATATTATTATAATTTATCATCTCAAAATAGATATTGGGACATTATGGTGTTTTTAGGATTTCATTTTATTATACATTATTAATTGTGGAGTTTCCAAAATCACCGCTCACCACAATTATAAATGAGAACCTCCTCCCTCACCTATTCACTTTTTTTTTACCTTCAAGATTGGCCACACCATAGCTTTCTTCCTTCTCAACATATCTATTCTCATTCTATAGGTTTTGGTCATCTTAAAATTCCAACTTTAGTGCTCTATGAAATGACTTATAGGAAGCACATCAAGGAAGAGGTAATCTCTTCTACAGATTCTTTAAAAATACATTTTTCTTATAATTCCTCTTAATTATTTTTTTTAATATAAAGTAATAATATCAATTCAAATAATATAATTATTTATTATTTTAAATATGAAATTACCATATTTCACTTTCAATTTATCCTATGAAAAAGAAAATCATCATGCGTGCATACGTACTGCTTACTATCTCTTTGTCGTGGTGTAATCTATTTTTCACCACCAAATTATTTAGATGTCTATAATGATGGAAAAAATAACAATATATGATTATCATAACATGATTATATTTCTTAAATATCAAATGTCATTCTATTCAATACCATTAAATAATTTTGGGAATGATATCACTGGTTGTGCGTATGTATGACCTACCGTCTCCACGATGCGATGTGATTCATTCTACATGATCTTCATTAAACAATGATTATATAAATGAATTGAATTAATAAATAATATATATATTATATAAATATAATTATATAAATTAAATAACTATAACATATAATGTTTTGTATAATAACTTCTCTGACAAAACGTTCACATAAACATAAAGCAGTTAATAACCGAATAATGAGTAACAGTGAAATATTACTAACAAATGGCTGAAAATATGATCATAAATTTTATAATAAAAATTATAATGAATCAATATTAAATCAGTAACATTATTTAAATCATTATACATGAGGTTTTGATACATAAGAAATAGATCAAGCCTATGTAAAGGGATAACTTTTTAAATCTCAATTTTATCCGAGATTGATTATTTATAAGAATTTACTATGGTATATTTATCATCAATGTCCATGATTCCTAAATATGTATTTTTTCCTTATATAACTATTTAAAGTCAATTTTACCCATTGGTGAATTTATGATAAATGGTATCAATGGAATATTTTGTAATTTTTTATACGATGAACTTTTTGACTTTTCTAGGAAAAGTGTGAATTTTTTAAACCTGTACGACATGATTATATATTTACACTTTCATAATGCCTTATTTTCGCAAAGCTTCCCCTACATGATTAAAAAGTTATTTTCACATGAAATAATTTGTCTTAAAATTATTTGGCATTTTGAGGAAGGAAAACATTTATGAAGAACAATAGATATTTTCCATAGGAAATAATTTGAAATGTTTTCCTAATATTATTATCCATATAAAATGAAAAATATTAAATAGAGTTATATTTATATCCCTATTATTAAAATTATTTGATTGTATTTATGATGAAATTTTGTTTATGAAATACATTTGTTATATATCAATTATGATCCAATGATGTTTAAGAAACATATTTTATTTCATGGGTTATGATATGGTGTAAGTTTTTTGTAGTTTTTGGGAACATATAACAATGGTTTCATTTTGATATTATTAGGACCTATATTTACCCCCAATGTATTGGGTAAATAATTATATCTCATGTGATAGACATTACTGGAAGAAAATTTAAATTTGGTTCTTTAATAAAGTTCTAGAACGAGGTGTGAACATGGGTTAGTATTAGACATTTTTCTATATAATGTTCTCAGTAATGAGCCATGATTAATTTTTAATGATTTTATTAGATTATGTGTGTATGAAACAACATTTCACGACTTATTTTATAACTATTGGGATTAAATTTTACTTTTATGGTTTATCTCATGACATAATATTATGATCTTTTATATACCGGATATGATTTTCAAATGGTATGTTCTTATTATTATGATATGGTTGATATTTCCATCGTCAACCCTTAATAAGAACATGAGACCACCCTTTCACATGTTTTTTCCCTAGGTCATTATTAAGGGTATTATGTACGATATTTAAAAAAGGAATCATGTTACGAAGAAATAAGCGGGAGACGACATGGATGTTTTATGAACCAGTTGTTTATGTTTCCCAGCCTTTAAAGACAATAAACCTATATGGTCCTAGAATGGATTTTTTTATGTTATGTACTAAATATTATTCAATTCTGAGGTAATATATAAGTATTATCTATTATAATAGTCCTAGAATATTATACCATGTAAGAAATCATAATGTGATAGAGAATTAGTACTAGATGCAAAAAATAACTTACTACTAGGGAAATAGAGAAGCATTCATGTTCATGGACTATGATTGAGTCCACACACAACTGGGTGGGGGTTGTTACATTTTTTATTCATTATTTATATTTTAACTAGAGAATAATAATTAAAATCTTCTATAATTTGTCTTGGGACCCAAATATATTTATATTAAGAAAAACAATCCTACAATAAATGTGGTACCTAGGACTTATCTAGGTTCCAATGATTTTTTATTTCCATGTGAAATTATATTCATTTATATCAACCATTTTAATTTCTCACATGCATAAATTTATATTATATATTTTATATGATCTATAATTTTTGGTTTATATTTTATACAAGGTCCTTGTGTGTTGTTATTATTTCTACAGAATCCTCCCAATTTACCTTGGCCCACTCACAGCATCCATTTCTACCATAACTATCAAAGGTGATGGCTCTAATACCCATTGATTAATGGATCCTACCTTTTCATATTTTCCATAATTATATGCTACATATCCAATTTTTTTTTGTCTATGTATTCCATGTAAATCCCCCTAATTCCTCATGCCCTCTTCACTGTATGTACTTTTCTAGTGACTGACACCCCTATCATGCGTCACTTCACCCCATTCCCTTTATTTATGTTCATTATGACATTATATCTTATGGTGGTGGGATAAACTAGATAACTTTGCTATATTAACTAGAAATTATCAATGATTTCATATATTAACCTTACACATTATGATCCTTCAATAAGAATAGATGTGAACAAACCAATCTACAAAACTATTGGTGGACAAAATGAATAGGTGAACCTCTAATGCCCATTTTCAGATCCATGAAAATGATACAATTATAAAACCACCATAGATTATATTTTTCCCATAGTGTGTTAAGTCATTACACAATGTTAAAGATCATTTATGATTCATTATATTTTTATACAAGTTTCTTTGTAGAATCTATTGTTATGAATATATTCTTATGGATTGATTCTTATATTATTTGTTTGAGGTTTTTGTTATTATAATATGTATAGTGTGTTACTCTTTCAATTCATGAAGGAACCATAAGTATCCAAATCATGTTAATTCTTATATCTCTTTTTTATTTATGTTTTACTTATTATTCATTAGTAATTAATCTAATATAGAATTTCTAAAAAACACTATATGTTTTTTTGTTCGTATACATTTCTTTTAAAAGATGTTCTTTCAAAAAAATCAAGTGAAAAGAGTCCACTATTCCAGAGACCATATGTTTTTTTAGGGGAGTATACTTATTATTATTTCTAAAAACATGGTATTAAATCCAAAAAATAACAATATGGATTCTATAAAATATGAGATATCATTTTTTCATGGAGACAATGACTTTGTGATTTGGAATATTATGATAAGAGAAGTGGTTGTATAGTAGGGAATCATCAATTATTGAAATAGACATAAAAATATATAGTTTCTCATTATAATTATAAAAAAAATAACTAAATACCAAGATGTATCTTTTGGATATTTTAAAATGGTCTATAGCATGAATCTTTTATCATATAGTGATAAAGATCATAGATATGAATATTTTGAAATGTCTACTTCTCTCAAACAGTTGACACGTGAAAAAAATATCTTACTACATCACTTACTAGACAGAAATATATAAACTATTTTATTTTAACTATTAAAATACACATTTTTACTCCAATTCTGGCTCATCTTATTGAATTTTATAAGATTTTGTTAGATATTTCTAACATTAATGTTGGAATAAAAACTAATAATGCAAATTTGTTTCTTGTTTAATTCACCATATTATTCCTATAATACAATGGTAGAGACTATGTTGTATGGTAGAGATTCATTACTGTTATAATAAGTTAAATAAACACTCATTTATATTAATTTCATGATAACCATAATGGTAATTTTGGGCTAGAATTCCTTTTTAAAAGGAGTGTAACTAAGAATAATATTAATAATTAAAAAAATAATGGACATTAAAATGAATAGTAAGCATCATATTCATAGTTCACAGTCTAATGGAGGGTTGGAAACATGTTATAATTGTGGAAATCGTGGACACATCGATCCAATGTTCAATAGGACCATAATTTTTTTTACAACATGATGAATCTATTGATCTATGTTTGTTACTTTATTCAAGTTACATCACTTATAGGGTCCTAAATGATTCTACTAATAATATATCCCAGGAATGGGAACTGTATTTTGGTTCTCCTTTCTTATGATCCCTATTAAATATTCAATTTTCAATATTTTTTAGAACGTTAAGGGATATGCTAAGCTAGGTAAAACAAGAGCATCAAAATTTAGGGTAGAGGATCTATTATATTAAAGAATCATGATCACTGTTTTTAAATTAATAGATATAGTTTAGTTCCACAAGAAACATTAAAACATCATTTACCTTGGATCATTTTACCTGAAATTGTACACATTCAGTTATGATGATTGTTTTATAAGGATCAGTAAGGGCTCTAGGAATGTAAAAAAATAATGTATTATTAATGGGATTCATGTTTAGAGGGAATGAAACACAATATATAGACAGGTAGTACATATGTCATAAAATAAGGTATTTCTATTCTTTGGAAAAATTATTTTGGAATGTAAAATATAAGGGTTAATAGTATTTGATATGTAAAGGAATTTTGGATTGTATAACCCCAAGATACCTTACATTTTGTGAATATTTTGTTTCATGAAAGGCTAATTGATCAAACACTATTAATTCCTCCATTAAAGGAGGAAACCATTTTATGTGTGTCTACTCTAACCTACTGTGACTATCTTGGACCCAATATCTTGTGGGGGGGGGTTGTAATTTTTAACCATTATAAATAATTACTCCAAATGTGTCTGGATTTATTTCCATTGAAATATGTTTCATGTCTTTGAAACCAATAAATTCATTAAACCCCTGATTTGAAACAAATGGTGTAATGCATAAATATTTTTCCACAGAAAATTTACCAGAGTATAAATCGCCTTACATCTTCATATTTATTTATTCAAAAGGTATTGTTAGACATTAGAATGTTATGGAAATACCATGTGACATACCGAACCAAGCTACCACTTAACCCATGCCCTGATCACAGTTGGACACAAGACCTCAGAGGTGTCCCCCCTTATGCCAGGGGATGCCGAATAAAATTAGAGGTGTGAAGATAAATTAGTGGGGAGACTATACCGCTATGTCATAGGAATATACATGATACATAAAAAATTAAATTGTATTAGAACCATACAGAAATATACAAATACATAAACTGGTGGGAGAAGAATTTGATACCAAATAAGACTAAGTAACATAAAAAACCTCATAGGTAGTGTATGATACAAATACGCATGCAAGAAATGCAATAAAAATGGAAATAAAAATAGGCATTCAATACAACATTACAAAAAGTGAAAAAAAAATCCAAAATCAGATCCATAGCATCCTGAGCTTCAACCCGATCCTCTACTCATAGGCATCATCTATGAAAAGGAGTCAATAGATAGATTAGTGGTGTTTTACCATATTAATATTTGTAGGAAAAAAGAGTTCTAGGGTTCCAAAAGATTCATTAGTAAGCTGTGAGATAAATTTCAGGAGGCCACCACCAATGGTTTATATATATAATATGTGTGGCTCTCATAAGTAAAACAATTTCAGGTATCATTTGGAATGTAAGAAATGAAGAATAAACAATCCTTTTCATCATCAGGTTCTTAAAGGACACTGAGTAGGTCTACCTATTTTAGCTCAATGATGGTATGACTGATGAAGTCACTATATATATATACAGATATACATAGAGAGGTTATCACTGGCATGAGGTAAGCCTGCCTCTCATTCATACATACTTACATATATATATATATATATATATATCTGTCTGTGTGTGTGTTTGTTCGTGTCTATAGAGAGGTTATCACTAGAGTGAGTTAAGAATGCCTCTCTTCCATAAATAAATACCCTAGCGAGAGTGAAAAAAATGCCTCCACCCCTATAAGATACTAGAATTTGGAAAAAATGTCTCCCATCCATGTAGAGATTACAACTGGCTTGGGGTAAGCATGCCTTCTATATATATATATATTGTCACTAGCATGGGTTAAGCATGCCTCCCACCCATATATAACATAAGATGGAAAGGGGTGTGAATTACTCCCATCCAAACCTTCTATAATACCACCAAGATAGTAATTACATAAGAATTCATATATTATATAATCTAAGGAAAATTATGTCAAGTAATTTCATATTAAGAAAACAAACCAAATATGTAATGTATTTATAATAAATAGAAAACATGGGAATGGAAATTCAACCCATTGAAACTATTCCACTTAATTAATATCATTTTAATGGTTTAAGATATCTCAACCTAGCCAACCTATACAAGATAACAAAATCATTTTCCTAACATGCTCAATTCATTTACAAGGGAAAAAACATTCATAGAGGTTATATTAAATACCCATATAGCCCCGTTGGTAATTAGAATCCTAATAAGTCCAAATACCCATGTGTTGTATTCGGTTATATAAAATACACATGATTCATGGGTCATTTCAGTATAAAATCAAACTGGGATTTACAAACCATTATTTGACATTTTGGAAAATTGGCCCAAAATGGACAATTTGGATGGAAAATTTCATGGGTGTCCATACTAATTAAGGGTGATATGTAAACCCCTAACACAAAAAAAATTCATATATATCATGTTTGTAGGGTCGTTCAGACATTATGTAATTGACACAATAGAGGATCTCCACAAAGGCCGGCCCACGACACAATGACATTAAATACAAAAAAACCAAAACTAAATGTAAAACTTCACGAACACATATCTTATTAATGAAAATGATGCCTCACTTGATATCGACCTCAAATTTAGAGTACTATTGAGTAGAACTGAGTTTTATCATAATGACTTCAAAATAGAGTGATTGATCCTCTATCCAAATAGTGAAATGGATGGCGAGATTCACCTAGGAAAGTGGAGCATGCACGGTTAGTCGTATGTCATGGATTCTAACTTTTATTATGGATCAAGAATTGATCACCATATGGATGGGTTACAGGATACCCAAGGAGGAGGAGGTTTTGATCTTTAATGGGAAAGTGGCTAATAGTTTCTATCCATAGGAGGTGAGGAAAATGAATTAAATGATCGTAAAAGAAGGGAGGGGAAATGGAAATTTTTCCTCAAAACTTGGCCTTCACAGTCTTTGCGCATGTTTTTTCAAACTGTGTTCAAGCTGTGCATGAAGAATATGTAACTTTATGCAGCATGAAACAGAGTTTTGCACCTAGGACTGCATGGTTTTAGAAAAACTGTGTGGACATGCAGGTGACCCTATATACAGCCACACAGTTTTCCCAAATTGTGTGTCCTAGGTCGTATGGTTTACAATAACCTTTCATCCCTACCTACTGCTGCTATCTATGGACCTCAGGGGTCAAAACTAGACTCGGATACTCCTTGGGGCATCAATAGGGCATAAAACACCTTTACACTGATTAATGTAAGGATTCAAAATGAACCCCAATGATTCCTACCTTGATCAAAATTAGGGTCATTATAACCTCCCCTCCTTATAGTAACATGTCCCTTAGATGGCCTTCAGAGTGTAAATAGGTTCATTCGGAAAAGAGTTCCAGTCACTAATATAGTACATCTTCTTCACAATCCATGGTTTCTTCTTTTACCCCATTATGATTCAATTAAACCCATACTAGAGGACCGAACCAACTTATGTGGGTTTTCATTCCCGGATCAACAATACGATTTGGGTATTCATAGAAGGATAAATCCATATATAGATGAGCCTCATCAAGCTTAAAGACGTTATATGGGTCTGTAAAATAGCAGTGAAGTCGAGATTCATGAATAAAATCATGAAAGGACCTATATCTATGAAGAAGATCTAACTTGTAAGCCACTGATTCGATCCGCTTCACAAACTCGAAGGGTCCCATAATACCTCAACAATAGATTAACCAACTTATGAATATGTTTATTCCCCAACCTAGGTGATACATTCATGAACATGGTCTCTAACCATAACTCAAGAGGTCCCCAGTACCTATTGGCATAATACTACTCTCCAGACTAAGCTGCCAACATGTGCTTCCTAATCATCTTGATATTCTATATAGTCTCTTATACAAGAAGAGGTCAAATCACATGTGCTTCCCCTGCCTCTAACTATCACATATGTGAATGGTATGGACTACATACAAGGTGTCATAGGGATCCATCTTAATGGAATCCTAGAAGCTATTTTTATAAGAAAAATGATGAGGGGAAAATGATTCTTCCCGAATCCCCACAATTCAATAATGCATGAATGAATCTTATCCCCAAGAACCTATATTTCACGCTCAGTCTATCCAATCATCTATGGGGGATTTTCAATTCTAAAAAGTACTTGTGAACTAAAGTCCTTCATAAACCACTTCCATAATTGTGATGTGAATCAAACTTATCTTTTAGAGACAATAGAACAAGGTTCTCCAAGAAGTTGTACCACCTATTTAATGAAAAACCTACCCATATAATCTACAGAAAATCTCTCTTAAAGAGGTAAGAAGTGTGATCCCTTTCTCTGATGATCAACGAAAACCCACACAACATCATTACCATGAGGATATCTAGTTAAACCAGTCAAGAATTCCATTGAAACTTCATCCTGTATCCACTTAGGAATAGACAATGGCTAAAGAACCCTACCAGAATCTGATAATCTTCCTTCACATAATGACAAGTGGAACATTGAGAAATGAAACATGCTATCTCACATTCCATACATGGACACCAGTATTGACATCATAGATCTCATGAAAATTTTGTGACCCCAAGGTGCACCGCCCATGCTAAGGCATGAAAATCTTTCATTAGGTACACATTAATGTGAGTTGGGACCCATACACACCCACAGATCATAAGAGTGTCATATCTATCTACATTCCAACCATAACATGTACCGTAATCAGAGACACATTCCCATAGGACAAGGCTATTGGGATCAGATAACTATTGCGGCCTTACTCTTTCCAGAAGAGTAGATTTTACCATTATTGCTGAGAGAGTAGTTTGACCATGGACTTCCTAAACCTCAGCGTGAATCTACGAGAATAATTTCATAATCATCCATTCATCATTGTACACTTGAACTTCTTGAGTATGAGTCTACCATCTCAAAGAATTGACTAAATAATTCCCTTTCCCTAGAGTGTAGGTATGTTTCAAATGAAACGATTGTAGGCACTTGACTCACCTATGCTACCAGATATTCTGATATTATTGAGTGAACAAGTATTTGAGGATCTTGTGGTATGTGAACAACTAAAAAATATCTCTCAATAAATAATCTATAAAACATTGTAAGGCCTGAACAATAGTACTGTGCTCATGGTTGTGTTTCATGTAATTCTACTCATGAGGCTGCAAATGATAAGAACCATAAATAATGAATCACTCTTCCTACATCAGAACAACTCCATGACCAATACATAATGCATCATTGTAGACTATAAAATACATTCCTAGATCTAGAATAATCAGTATCGGTGAGGATTTAAGTCTTATTTTCAACTTTTTAGAGGCTACTTCATAAATTCTTGACCATTCTAATTGTACACCATTTTTTGTCAAACCCGTAGGCGGTGTTGTAAGGCATGATAAATCATAAATAATGCATCTATTGTATAATGTAAATCCAATGAAAAAATGAATATAAAAGAAGTTCCTAGGATTCTACCAAGAAACCATATCTATTACCTTCTCTGGGTCAATATAAACACCTAAATCTGAGATGATATGACCCAAGAAGTTGACTTTATTGATCCAGAAGTATCATTTACTAAGCTTATCATAGAGCTCACAGTGTATTCAGTATGATATCATGATGGGATTCATGTTCGTGTTTTGATCATGAATATAGTAAGATATAATCAATAAAGACATCAAAAAATGAATCCAAATATGGGTGGATGACCCAATTCATATGATCTATGAAGACAATAGGTACATTAGTGAGTCTGAATAGTATAAACAGATACTCATAGAGAAAATACCAGCTCATAAAGGATATGTGAGGTATGGATGAAGTCCCGACACATAGATGATCATATATTTACCTTAGATCTATATTTGAAAAGACCTTATCTCCTCAAAGCTGATCAAATAGGTCTTCTATCCAAGGCAATGGATACTGATTCTTGATGGTTGGGTGATTTAACTGATGGTAATCCACAAGATCCTATGGGTACCATCCTCCTTCTAGGAAGAGACGATGAGGTAACCCCATTGAGAAGTGTTGAGGAGATTAAATCCATTCATCTCAGATCCTCCCACAAATTCTTGATCTCCATAAGCACTTTAGGAACCATCCTATAAGAAGGAATGGTCATTGGTTCCAATAATTGTAAAATATCCTAAGTAAAATCTACCTCCCGCACTAGAGTTAGACCAGAAAAATCATTAGGAAAATCATCTCTAAATTCTATACTATAAGTGGAAAAATATTGGTTTTTAATCCCTATTCATCATGGAAATGATTGTAAATCAATGCCTTCACCCTACCAAGCTTCTACTTCTCTTGTCCTGACTGTGTTCAGTAACATCCCATTATCCCTTATGTATGTGGGTAATAACCTCTGGTGATATAAAAGTCGACCTATGATTGAAACAGTCATTCTGGGATCTGTATGAAACTAACATGTCCATCTGGATGATTTCCTAAAAACCTGTCATGTTGAGAACATATGGGTTCCATTTGAAAAGGTAGTGGCCTATCTCGATGCGCAATTTTGAAAGCATCAAACGTCCTTAGAATGGATACCTAAGGGTGTATCTAGCATCATGATTCCATAAATGAACTCAAAATTGAGTCAAAGACTCTCAGTGATTTCATCAAATATGAACGAGTGAGATGATCTTGTATCACACAAAGCATACACCAATTTTGAGGATACATGAATAATACCCAATGAAATAGATGGTCTAACTCTTTTCTCCTATGAAGTACAAAGGACTACAAGTAACTATCACGTACCACATCCCTGATTCACTTCCCAGATACCCAAACCCAACCTGATTTATTGGTGCTGAGAATCAATAGTTTTTTTGTATGTACCTCGACCACGACCTCATCCTGACTAGCCGATGATATTCTAGATACCTGATTGTCATGATCTTACTAACCCTGCTATCAACTGAAGAGAATCTGAAAATCATTATAGATTAATAACTGGAGGAAAAATCCAATAGAAATTGTGGAGATGGTCCAGTCTTCAATAGCCTATAGACTTCACCAAATTCTTCACACACTACATCTTGAAGTGCCCAAGCACCCTACACTAGTGACTGATAGTAAAACTGCCTATGCAAGGATCCTGTATACCACTACCTCTGTGGGATTCTTCAAAACATTGTTTCCACCCAGAAGAATATCCCCTAGAAGGATTAAGAGCAGAATTTCACTAGAATGCACCATAATCATATCTTATATTTTTTATGTAACAATGGGCATGTTGATGATTTCTAGACTAGTTATCATTTTGAACGTATTGAATTTCCACCAGATAGTGTTACAAATCCCATCCTCAAATCTCCTAGAATACATTAAATCATCGAAGACTAGAAAAAGATTGAAAGAATTTATCCCAGTGGAAGGGGATGAGTTATATGTAACTGACATGGTCCACTATTGAATATTCCATATCTCTCTAGATTTGTTATCCCTCAGAGTCTAGGGAACGATGTAGTCATAGATGAAGGTCTGAAAATCAGACCATACCACAACCCTATTCTAGTCTTCATGGGTGATGAAATCCCACCACCTCCTGATTGAAATGTATAGCTTGTAATCATCTTGCATGACCCTATTATATGAAGGTGTCTCTTGGTGGTCTACGATAGACATGATCACAACAATCTACGACTCTGTAGAATGAGGACCACCTCTCTCGACAATGTATGAGGATGCTACTACTAAATCTCCCATGTCAAATCTACCATATTTGGGGAATGTTTCAATCTACCTTGAATATTCTACATCAAATCAATGAAACCCTCTTGAAACTAGGTTTTAGTTCCAATATCAGATATAGGAGGTGTATCCACAAGTGTCTTGAATAGAAGAACAACTGGACGCTCTTGGCCTGCCACATCGGGGACATTATCATCACTGCCTTCAGGGCATGCGGCTTGAGGTCATTGTGGTTGAATAATGCTACAATATCAAATGAACGTCTCATAAGGTATTAAATAACTATAGAGGATTAAATTTAAGAAACTAAGAAAAGCAATGAATCATTACCATAATAATTGACACCCCACACTCCCTACATCAATATCAAGGACACGACATTATCACATACAATACCACGCCATAAGAATGAAAAATTTTGACTACCCACTATTAAGGTTAGATTTGGGTCATGTTCCTATATTACTAACATTAAAGATGGTTGTTATGAGGTTAAATGTTATTTAAAATGTTTTAATCCATTCATATGTCATTTTATAGTTCATAAAGGCCCATACACCATATACACTAGAAAATGACACACATGATTTTCATTTTAATTTAAATCATTTTTATCCTATGAATATATCATTTGTAAAATAGATGAGCTATCTAGAATTCCATTTTCACGTAAATAAGGGACCATACAATTTATAAACACTTCTGTGGAACCCCCTAAACATAGACCACATAATGATCCATATCTGACAAAAATGTTCAGCATAATTGTATATATGTAACATGGAACAAAAAATATGAAATAGGAGATTCTCTATGAATATTTAAACATGACATGGAATAATGCATGGTGTATCCATATATTCCCGATTGTGATGCATGTTCTATCACATAACCCTCATTTCACAAGGTTTAAAAATGAAATCACAATTCTAATATCATCAATATCAATAACATCAAAAAAAACATGTGAATCATCCAAGGGTGAAATGATATGAACAGTAATAGTATGATAAACAACAACAATAATTCAAGTAACTTTTTCTTTTCCCCATACATGGGTTCATGAAGCCCAAGCATGACTTCTGACCATGTATCAAGGATTCCCAATCTATAATCTATTGTCTCTAAAAAGTAACGTAAGAATGAAACTTTCTATGATACCACTTTGTGATGTCCTTGACCCAACTTCTACTTCACACATGGCCTGAGCCTGGTTGGCCACAAGAGCTCTGGAACATCTCCCCATATGCTAGGGGTTGTATAATAGCAGCAGTGGTTTGAATGAAAATCATTGGTGAGACTATACCCGCATTTCAGAGAAATTCATAAGATATAGAAAAAATAAAAAATTGAAGAATCTTAAACAAAAATAAAAATATATTAAATGGTAGAAGCATAATTAGATTCATTTGAAGACAGAATAATATTAAAAAAGCCACATAGGTAGTGTCTAATATAGATATGCATGAATAACATGCAAGTAAAAAATAGAAATAGAAAATAGGTAGGTAAATAAAAAATAGAAAAGTGAACAAAATCCAAAAGATGCTCCACAATATCATGAGCCTCAACACCATCCTCTGATCCACTGATCGGTCTAAGAAAGCGTTCAACTTCTGGATGAGTATTCGTTGCCTTTCTTCATACCTATAGAAAAATAGTCTTCTCAGGTTCAAAAAGTGGCCATGGTAAGTTGTGAGATAAATATCCATAGGCCACCACTAATAATTTATATGTGTAATATGAGTTTCACTCATTTGTAAATTGTGTAAAGCTAGTAGGAGGTAAGTAAGAAATGAAGAATAAATAATAAAACTCCCACTCAGGTTCGTAAAGGACACCTGGTGGGTCTACCTACTTTTGCTCAAATTTGGTATGTCTGATCAAGTCATCGTGTATGTGTGTATATATATATGTTATCACTGGAACAAGGTAAGACTGCCTCTCATACTTCCATAAATATATAGAGGTTATCACTGGAATGAGGTATGCATGTCTCTCGTCCATACATACATACCATTTATAACAGGTGATAAGAATTCATCCCACCCATAGAAGATACTAGAATGGGGTAGGAATTCCTCCAAACCATACAGAGAATGTAACTATCTTGGGGTAATGATGCCTCCAGTCTATACATATATATAGGTTTTCACTGGCATGGTGGAAGAATGCCTCCCATCTATACATATCATAGGTTTTTATGGGGCATGAATGCTTCCAATCCAAACCTTACATAATCTCACTATCATAGAAATGACATAGGAATGAATATATTTTATAATTTAAGTCAATACATCTCACATAATTTCAAATTAAGAAAGCAAACCAAATATCCAATATATTTATAATAATCCCAAAACAAGGCCATAAAAATTACAGCCATTGAAAACCTTCAACTTAAGAAATTTCATTTTTAATGATTTAGTTATGTCATCCTAGCCTTCCAATACATGATAAACATATCATTTTCCAAACATGGCCAATTCATTTACAAAGGGACAAATCTTCACAAATGTCATATCAAATAGTCATAAGGACAAGTTTTAAATTCTATTCCCAAGCGGTCCAAGCATCCATGGGGTGTCTTGGGTTCACTAAAATACTGACAGGTCATGGTTCATTTCAATATAAACTCTAATAGGGAGTTACAAAAAATAATATGACAATTTCAAAAAATGGCCTAAAATGGACGATTCGGATGGAACAAACCTTGGGTGTCAATATAATGACAAATTTATCTTCAAGTCCCTAATACAAACCCAATTCAAATATATAAAGGTTGTAGGGTCATTTAGACATGATGGAAGTAACACAATAAAGGACCTTAGTAATGGCAAGCCCACGACATGATGATATTAAATACGAAATGGCCATAACTCAAATGGAAGACTATATAACCACCAACCATAGGTCCATATACAATGCTCCACTTGATATCAACCTTATATTTGGGGTATGTTGGATTATATTTGAGTTTCAAGACAATGCGCTGAAAATAGTGTAAATGAGCCTGCATCTAAATAGCACAACATATGGCGAGATAAACTGAGGAATGAAGAGTATATAGGGTTAGCTTTACCTATAAAGATTCAACACTTCTATAGAATCAACAATCGGTCATTGGGTAGAGGATTTGAATGGGATTCACAGAGGTGGGGGTTTTATATTCAATAGGAATGAGATTTGAGGGTTCTGACAACTATAGGTGAGGGAAATTGAATTAGAAGAATGTAAAATTAGGGTGGGGAAATGTAATTTTGAATCAAATATGGGTCTGCATGATTTTTAAAAATGGTTTTCCAAAACATGTGAAAACATTGCATGAAGGCTCTAAAGCCTTCTACAGCTGGCTGCATGACTATGCACCTAAGTCGACATGGCCATCCACATGGGTCCACATGGTTGTGCGCCCATGTCCGCATGGTTTTAGACAATCTATGAAGAATTTTAGGTGCCCCCGTCTGCAGAAACATTGTTTTTCCAAACCATGTGGTCTATCCTTCTACACCTCTCTTTGGACCTCCGGGCTTCGAACCAGTCCCTGACACTCCTCGGGCACACCCTAGGTGGTAGAAATCCATTTCCATGATTAATGGACGGATTCAAAATGAAATCCAACGATCCTTAACTTTATCAAATGTAGGTTACTTACAAACCAAAAAACAATGTTTTGTAATAGTTTATGAACCAAACTATAATATAACGGTTCTAAATATTATTTTCATACTTAGGTATGCTCAATTACTTCTGGGTAGAAACAAAATATATAGTAGTTAACCGTGTAAACTAATTTAGTTCTTGTAAAATGGGTGTAAAATCTCATAAAAGTTGTGGTGTAACCATCCCATTATTATAATTATTTAAGAGTATTTGGTTGTGATACCGATACAAATATTTACTGATAAAATTGAACAAAAACTCTATATGTATATTAATAGGACACCCTAATGGTTTTTTGGGGTATAAGTTATATATTGACTTAACAGGTTAAAAAATATCCAAATATGTTGTGACAATATCTTCCATGAGTTTTTTTATTCCAATATGTAAATCAATGATTAATGGAAACGATGAGATGTATCAAAATGGGTTCTTTAAAACTAGTAATAAATCTATGTTCAAGGCACCGATATAAATTTCATAACATATACCTCATCTTAATGAGTTAATTGAACTAGAATCTACAGCTAAATTATATTTTGATCTACTGGAGGCCCATGTTGATTACTAGTATACTCATGACATATATAGGTGGGTAATAAGGACACCATCATGCTGTAACAAATATTAAATTTCATCCTTTTATTTCAAAGTTTCCGAGGACTGTGATTTTGAGGACCCCCATACCTATAGCCATGATATATTAAATATAGACACTAATCATTGGGTATTTTATATGGATGGTGAAATAAAATATTTAATAGAAAATAATGCACAATATATTATTAAAAAACCACATAATTCAGAAATCCATTGGCTATAACTGGACATTTAGAAAGTATAGAAGATAAATCTAGAGAGAATAAAATTTAAATTTAGTCTAGGATTGTATGAAAAAGATTTCTCTAATGGGAGGGAATTGAATATTATGTGATATTTACTCCTTTGTTTAAAAATATAGTAATCTTGTTGTTATATAAAATTTCTACTTATTAGGTTTTGATCATTGATTAGTTTCATGGAAAACAAGATTATTTTATAGAGATATGAATGATGTCATTTACATGAAATCAATTGACGGTTTTTAGAGAAATATCAAGTCTAATCGAGTATGAATTATGAATAAATCCGTCAATGGTATGAATAATTCAAATAGGATGTGGTGTTTGATTTTTTATACATACATGATTGTAACTATTTTTATATATGTATACATGATATATTTTTAAATTAAAAAACAATCAAGACTATTATGATTTAGTTACTATTGTACAATGATTCCATGCCCATAATTTGAAAGGATATTAAACATATTATTTCTTGTATGTCTCAAATAATGGAGGTGTTTGAAATAAAATTCTGAGGAAATGGTTGGATCTTTTTGGGATGTAAATAATAATAAATAAAGATAATTGGTTTCTCTATCAATCAATGAATGGTTATATTGTATTGAGAAATGAGAGATTTTAAAAGTGAAATACCATATTCAATAACATGTATGACACATTATATGAAGAATAGAATATAATATAACACTATTGGTTTTTATGAAATAATTTTCAAAATACATTAAAGACCTTTGATAGCATCCAATGTGTGAAACACAATGTCTGAACAAAACCTCATACTCTGTTAAAATATTTTTATTTTGATTTGACCATTATAATCTAGATATTAAGTTTGTGGGAGTAAATAGTAGTAAAAAATTATGAAAATAATATGGATTAAACATGTATAAAATAAATTCAATGGAGATATAGTTATTAGATATAAAATAAGAATATTTTTAAAGTAATTTTTTTCCAAACAGTATTATTTTTCAAAAACATGGTTTGATTCTTCTTTGGGCATATAATGTAAAATTAGTTTTTTCCACTTTCATAATATTTTTCTTAGAATAATATTCAATTTTGTATATGCATTTCAAAATTATCTTTGGGTGAATTTATGAATTTTTTTTAAAAGATTAATTTTTAGATGAATAATTAAGATGACTGATTTATATAAAAAAAGTATTTTCGTTTAAATTATTTACGATGTGAAATTAAATTTTCAATTTTTATTAAATCTAAATTTGTATAATTATATTAAAAAAATAATTTATTTATGTCATTGGAATCAATTGCATATTGAATTCTAATATTAAAAAATTCTAATATTTTAAATGTTTTTCTTCAGAAAACAAGTTTTTTTATGTACTTGTGGGATTAATTTTAAATTAAATTCTACCACTTCGGTGAATTAAAGTCTAAAAATTTTATTAAATATTTTTATTCAAAACCATTTATATTACCTAATTGGGTCTACATAATGTTTTTTACCATAATGAATATCAAAATAAATAATAATTAATTACCATGGTTAAGGTAAAAATTATATTTTCATGGTATTAAAGTAAGAGGATAGGGGTTAAAGTTACATAACATTATCCAAAACTGATTGGATGGAAATTTTTAAACCTTGTCATCTCTAATTTTGGATAATAAAGCCTTATAGTGGATTTTCCATGCTAAAAACATGGTTATCACATTATCATTCCCAAAATACCTTGTGTGTCCTCTTCCACACGTATAAAAGGACACCCCTCCTATACTCATCACAATTCGAAAACAATTTGGTTCAGAACATACCTCCCCAAGTACCATATTTACTTATCACCCAAAATTGTAGGGTTCTTTTTGATAAAAAATATAATATAGGAAGTATTTAAGTATAAAACAAAAGTGTTCATCGTAGAAGATGCAATATTCTTTAAGTGAGTTTGTTCATTTCTTCGTCCAGATCCATAAAATATTATTTAATCATGATAATATAATAAAATAATTATATAAAATAAACATATAATATTTTGTTGAAATAGAATAACCTATATGAATCTCTACTTCCATAAAATAGAAAATGAAACCATTGATCATGTGTACGAAAGACTACGACCTCAAAAACAAATGTATTTCATTTTCCATCCCAAAAATTAAAGGATGGATATAATAATCGATCTAAAATATTTTTATGATACTTATGAAATAATTATACATATGGAGTTATGATTTTATATTTATATATTCTTACATTCCATTCCATTGGGGGGGTATAATAATTTCGGTCTTATGTACGGTGGATTACAGCCTCACGAAGTGATGTGAATTGTTTTTCCCTTATTGGGTACATGGAAGTAATTAAGGAAAATTTTAATGAAATATATAAAATATTTATGGCCTAAAAATACATTTTGAAAAATAATTTGACACCTAACATCTTAACTTCAAATCTGTTGGAAAATATAATGTCGCTCATGCATACGTGTTGACTTCCACCTCCACATAGATATATAAAGTGTTTTTCATCTTATTTTTACATGGTTTGTAATAAAGAAATTTTGGGTTAATATAGATGATATATATAACATAAAAATGATTATATAATGTATAATTAGTTATTTTTTCCATTTTATTCCATCATTCGTGAAATGTGGAAACACCATTCATACATACCTAAGACCTAACAATCTCCATGAATGATGTAATCCATTTTATATCTATTACATTTTAATATTACAATAAATACATACATATTGAACATTTATGATATTTATATCTTCATTAAAAAACATATAGACTATATAACCATGTTGAATTTAAGAGGAAAAAAAACAAAAAACCTTAACATACATGAAAAACAAAACAATCCTCATCTGAAACCGTGATTTTTATAACGAATTTTTGTTATATAGATACTAAAAACAATATGTAAATCATATATTTTATTAGATACAGGAGTATGGTTATATAATATTTTCATAATTAACATTTTCTTTTACAAATGATGGTTTGACATATATTAAGGAAGGCAATCATGATGTGCAGGTTTCTTATCTCACTATCACACCCATGAGACATATATCATTTTCAAAACCCATTCCTTTGTGTGGTGTATATACCGAGCCTTTTTGAATTTTTATATCATTAATATCATTTTTCATGATTTTCAATATTTTATTTTATTTTATTTATTTCATGGGTAGTATAATTCAAATTTTTCCAAATTTGTAGGGTTTTATTTTACAATCTTATCATTATTCGGGATTGTTTATATTTAATTCTCCCTTGTACGAATTATTTGGAATTTTTATTATAATCCCAGTCTATTTTCTTATCCTCTACTCATTCATGAACATTCTAGGTAATAATAACATTTTATGACAATATTTGTCTTTAAATTTATATTAATGCTCTTAGGAAAACCAATTTCATTTTTTACTTTTGTAAAAATTCAATTTTTTCTCCCAAAACAATTATATAAATAAATTTATTTTCATCAAATTATATAAATGATTTATTACAGAATTTGTTTCCAATGTTGGATTTTTTTTGAAAATAAATTTAAACGAATATTCATATCAATTTCCATACAACGCTCAATTATCTTTTTCCAAAAAATATAGAACAATATTTTTATTATATTGATATCTATGGAATGTATGGAATTTTATACCATCATAAAAAATCAATGTTTTTATGATTCTAAAAAAAATTTGAAATGTTATTCTCCAAGAAAATGATTTTGAAAATATTTTTTTAACTTTTTTCTATAAAATATATTCATAATTAAATGGAAATTCTGTTCAAGATAATTTATAACTTTATTTTTATGATTTTTTTTTATTTTTTAATGTCAACAACCCTTTATTGTACATATAATACACTATAGACAAGTTTTATTCATAACATCATTATTATTTCTTTGGATGTTTATTGATCTGTTTGAATGTGGACGTAAAATTTTATTATGATTCTCCATATAACTTTAGAATATTTTTAATTTTGTTTATTGATTGGTGTAAGTACTAAGACATCAAATTTCATTTTTAATGAAGAATTTTTATGTTTATTATCATTCACCCAATTCATATGAGGAATTCATCAAATTATTTAAGAGATGGGTGGTGCCCAAAATTATATAGCCCCTCAATTCATCGGCGTGTCCTTTGAGGAAATTCCATCGGCCAAATTAAATTGGGTTTTACGCATATTTATAAACTACATTTTGATAGGTATTGACATTATGTTTCAGATATCTAGTATTGTGCATTCCATCAGTATGAGATTAAGTATTTATTTCAATTTTATAATTAAATTAGTTATAATATACTTGATATGTTTGATGATCTTGTGATTATTGATATATATTTATTTCGTCATTATTTATTCTATCCGCACATTGTGCAAGTTATTTTTTAAGTTGTATGTGTTTTAGTTGTTTACATTTATTTATTTATTATGATTATTTATTCCTGATATAATCCACTGTATTCATTCCCCTAATATGGGTTTGAGCTTACCCAATTCTTATGTTTCATTCCCCATGATTCTAAAATGTTTATTATGATTTATGTTCAGTGTTATTCAAGAAGAAATTTTGATTCACTTTGAGAAAATAAAATATTGTATTTTATATGTTCAATTGTAAAATGAAATTAAAGTGTATATATATTTAACAAATAATATTAAAATATTTGTTCCATTGGGATGTGATTCCACAAATATTATTCCAATGTAAAAAATTAGACACTAGATTTGGGCTACTGGGATCAAGGTCTTTAATGTTGGTTTCAAATGATGTTAGTAGAAACCATGTGAACTGATTTAGTAATATTTTGATTAGGAAAATAATCATATGCCATACATTATATATATTTCTAATTATTGTATTCTTACATATTGTATTTCTAATGTAGATTTTATGTTTTTATCCTAGGAATACATCACATCCAAGATACTACATGCGGAAGTAGTTCAATAAAAAAAATTATATGGTTAATAATTAGGAAAAAGATGTGTAGGGATACACTGAAGTGTAACTTAGTACATGAATACAAACAATACTGTGCATGTGTTTTGACACTCATAGGGGATATGATTGGGTAAATTCACATTTTCTTTACAAACCATTTTGAAGGATTTGATAATAATTATATGATTTGTAAAAATTCCCAATAAAGCCATGTATATTATTAAGAGATTATCCATATATAAATTATTAATTTTTTGTAAGTATTTCATTTGTTTTGGTATTATAAATTAAGATACATAACTTTGTGATCTAATATATTGTATGAAGTATTTTACAAATGAATCCCAGAAGAAGGAATGGGATCCATATAAATGCACACAATCTAATGATGATGATTTATAGTCTGTGATGATAATAATACAATCATTTAGTGGAAAATAGACACCCAAATATTTTCATCCTATGAAGAAATACTATCCTGTTCTATCAAAACATATTAATAATTCTATATGTATTATTGATTTTAAGGGATGAAAGATAAGAATATGTTGTTTGTGAAAAAAATAGATAAGGGGAATAAGGGAATGTAGGGTTTTCCTATATGTGGTGATTAAGGAAAGAAACACCATGTTTCTTACATGAAGGGAATTAGATTTTTCCTCATGTTTGGAGAGAAATTAAATCAGGTGCATGAGTGAAATTGTAAAAGAAATTTTATTTTTAACATTTATCAATAATGATATGGGTAACTATGCAAACGATTTCCTTAAACTATTAAAGAATACACCACAAAAGACACTAAGGGACCATGGTCTAGATTTTATTAATACTAATTAATGTGTAATGATTATTTCAAATTTTCGGATTGAATAATTATGTTATAAGATTATTCTATCAATTATATTATGTGTTTAAAAATCAATAAATGTAAACATATTTTTCTATAAAATGTTCTCCTAAAATATTCTAAAGAATATGATGAATAATCAAGATAACAGAATTTTTTTTTATATGGATAGTTTATATTTTTTTGAAAACACATGATTAAGTGAAGGAAAAACTATAATATATGGCACAGTTTGAGATAAAAATGATAAAGTGGATTATTTGGGATAGTATTCACAACCAGGAAATTGGATGGTGATTTATGTTATCTTTTCTAGATTATAAATTGGAACTATGGAATATATTCCACATGATGTGATTTTATTTTTACAGGAATTTGTTTTTTCACTATTTTTTATAGTGATCAAGGTATTACAATATTTGTAATGTGACACTAAGATCCACTTTATATTTTATATATAATAAAATGTTGATTTTTTGACCTCCAATTGATTTTTATTGATATTGGTTTTGGTAAAACATATTTTAGATGAGTCTTAAGGCTAACGATTTCTATAATTCATTATGTGGAATAACACATTTTATTGTAAAACATGTAATAAATATCTTTTCCTTTGAATATATATTGATATTGGAAGTATTAATCATAATTTGTTACTTAGATAATGTTGTGCAGGTTATTTATACTAGTGCTTTAGGTATACATATTCCTTTGGGATAATCATATCATAGCGTACGAGATATAGTAATAATTGATTAAAGAAAATACAAAGGATTAAATTGTTCATATATAATAGAAATATACAATGTAACTATATGTTCATATGTTCTCATTCAAGATTATAAATTAATTCCTCAAGTCAAGGAAAAAGGATATTGAAAAAAATTGTAATCCTGGTACTTTCGTTTCCATTGAATCAAATCAAATTTTAACTCATCAAATATTTATATCTTTTTGGTCATTAATTATTTTATATGATTGAATTTTTTTTTTGATAATGGTTTTTTATCACTATAAATAAATCCTTTGGAATTATTATGTTCTTCCATGTCTATATATTATCTCTCCACAAATGTTATCATATTTGGAAATACATTTGGTATTATTCTCAATGACCTTCATAATTCAATTACTCTATTATCTGGGGGATTCATTACTTACTATTTTTTGATTTGTGGTTTCATGATTGTTATTTTCAATTGTAAAATATTTTATTAATAATAAAAATAATAAATTATGAGGAAACAATTTATTTTAGTGGATATAATGTTACGCCCAGTGATTTTAAAATAGTAACATCTTATTTGAAATCATATATTTCACACATCACGAAGAGTATAAGGTAATTTAACACCATGGAGAATAATGTTATACTTTTCTAAAATAAATTAAATCACATTGGTTTCATCAAATTCACACAACACAATGTTTTAACGATACATGATACCATATAAAAATATTATTATTTAAACAAAACTATTATAGCATAATCGTTACATTGGAGGGTATGAATAAAAATAACTAAAATTTGAAAATTATAGGATTAAACATTTATAATAGATATTTAATGGATATTTATTGATTGGAAATTAAATAATAACCATTATAAAGAGAAATAAATGTTTTTTAAAAAACCAATAATTTTCAATATGGTGGTTTTGTTATATTTTGAGATGGAAATTTATTATTAATTTAATACACTATTAGAAATTTTATTTTACCGAATAATCACAATTTTTGAAATACATATTTCAAAATTATCATTTGGAGAATTTTTGATAATTTTTGTGAATAGATTAATTTTTTTAAGAATAGTGGAAAATAATGTTTTTATTGAAAATTGTCTGTTCATTTAAATTATTTACAAATAAAAATTAGGATTATTTAAAAAAAATTGAAATTATTAAAATATTATTTTAATTTAAATAATTTATTCTATTTTAATTAGTTTATTTTATAATTCTAATATTAAAATATTTTAGGCATTTGATCATTTTCATTGAAAAACACATTATTTGCGAACCTCCTATCAGTTTAATTTTAAATTGATTTTTTCTTATTTTGAGAATGATATTTGTAAAAATTGATTCAATATTCAGAATAATCGTAATATATTTTATTTAATAATGTCAACTTAATTTATTTCAAAAATTATTTATGAAAAATAGTTAAATCTAAATACATCAGTTAATGAAAAAAATGAATTTATTAGATGGGGGTTAAACATAGAATGTTATCGATAAAAATGACATAAAACTTATCAAAAACCAATTTTGTTGACATATATAAATTTTTATCATCTATGGTTTTATAATGGTATATTTTGGAGGCTTGATGCATGAGAAAATCATGGCTATCACTTTATTGTTTTTAATATACCGAGTGTGTCCTCTCCCTTTCTTAGAAAAGAAAAACCTCTCTCGTTTTTTCTTCACCCTTCAAAAACAATTTTATTCAAGAAAGTATTTCAAAAATAACCTCCTCAATCCTCTCCCAACATCTATGAGGATTTATTTGTAACACCAAATTATTTTTCAAATTAATTTAATATTGAATGCAAGAAATACACAGTCTCTATAAAACACCACTTTCTTATAACATATCCTTTAAATATAATTTTACTACCATCAGGATTTGAATTTCAAAAATATAACATACACAATTGTGATCAGTATGTTTTTTAGAGTTTGGTATGGCCAACATAATTTTTGTGAATAGTATCATACCGTTATGAATTAATGTTACCCATATGAATAGTGACATACCATTATGAATAGTAACCCCTCCTATGATAGTATATATATAGTATTTAAGTGAAAGTATGATGTTCCTATGTTTTGAAATAAGTAAATAATTGTTTTAAGAACCGTTGTTTTGAACTCACCTACACTTATTAATATTTATTTGAATGGAATCATCAATATTTTTTATCTTTTAAAAAATAATAAACTAATGATTAAAATATTAAGAAAACTCTTTTCCCCTCCACTATAAATACAATATATTCCACCATCTTCTATTCACACCTCTCAAGCCTTATTCCTTCTTCAAATTAGACCCAAATTTTCTCCTAGGATCCTCCTCCATGACCATCAGCCCTTGGTATTATAGAAATACCTAATCCTCTTCCTTTAAGAGGCTCTCAAGGATGGTGAATTCAAGAAGGAAAATTCCTCTTTTCCTTTCCTTGATTTTATTTTTCTTTGTTTTATTTTCTTTCCTAACCTCTCATCATCCAAATGGTATGAAAATTATAGTTCCATACATCTATTTAAATATTTTTGTGCTAGTGGGATAATTCATCTTCATCTCTCCCTTCCCCCACATTTAAGCTAAAAATTAAACATCATACGAGATGTTTTGATTTATCACATTCAACGATGAAGATGATTTCAATTTGATTTACCTTATTCAAATTTGGACCAGAACCATTTTTATAGTTGAAACCGACTATTATATATGTATTTTATTGTATTTAATTTTTTGTAATCCTTATTTACTGATGATGTAAAATAATAATACAAAGGATAATAATTGGGAGGAAAATCGCCAAATTAATCCAAGAATTTATCATCAATGTTTTATATAATGATTCACCTTCACTACAAATAGGAAAATGAATTTTATAACCATGTAATATTCCTAATGTTAATTAATGAAATATAAAATCAATTCTAGACTTCATCTCCTATATTACATGAACTACCATACTCTTTTATATGTGATCTGATCATGAATATTATGAAAAAAAGCACTCTCAAACAATAAAATTAAACACATTAACACATCTAAAAGTACATTAATGTACATAATAAATTCATAGTTAACCAAATAAATGTATAAAGGGTTTTTGAATTGTTAATTAATTAACCAAATTTTGTTACCTAGGTCATTAAGATCAAGTGAAGAAGACCCTCGGATTTAGGGTAACTGATCCTCTCTCTCACTTTTATTTAAGAATACCCCTATGTTGTGTACTTATATTATTAATTCCTAATGATGGGGTATGTTTTCTCACCACCCCCTACTTCTCTTATAATATAAAGAAGATTATATTCCACTTTATCTCTCATTAATCACTCACATAAACACCCATTACCATGTTAAAATCTTTGTAACGGTTTCTTCATCTCACTTCGATTTATTTGAGATATTAAATATTCATTCTGAATATATGTGTATTTTTGTATGTATAAATACCATTTATGTTTCATATAATTAATCTCTTATTTGTAATGACATTAAATTTATCATTTTATGATTATTAATTTTGGCGCATATGATTCAATTGACTACAAAATTTTAAAGGTTTTCTACTAAAACATCCATTTTCATTTGGGTTAATCATTGTCTCTCCTAACCCCAATTAAATTATTAATTAATCTTATTTACTCATAAGAAATTATATATAAATGTTATGTATATGTGTACCAACCAGATAAATTATTTATTTTATGGGTATTACATGATTTAAAAGGATCGTTCAAAAATCCTTCTCAATAACATGCATGTTTCAAGGGAATTTTTCAATTTCTTAACCCTTTTCAAGGGCACTATATAATATATTTTTTAAAAAATTTATCTTTATAAGGTAACTCATTTTATTATTAAAATACTATTTTACTCCACGTATGGTTTATACTAATATTTTACCAAAGTAACTCCACTTTTCAAAGTTAATGTTCGTTTATCTCAAGAATTACATGATGATTTTATAAGAGTATAATCATTTGAATAAAAAATAATGTTGATTATTATAAATTACATGGATTAATGTATTATTACATCCTTTACCAAATTTAATTGAATGGTTAATTATTATTTAGACTGTCGGTGTGCTATCTTAAAACAATTCACCTATTTACACTGAATGGTTAGTGTATATGCTTAATGTTTGGGGAATGATATTTACATTTTATATATTAGTTTTAATAGAAAGTATATGTTGTGTATGTTTCCCATAATTTATATGAGGAATTTATTGGACTTAATAAGTGTTGGGTGGGGCCTTCTATGTACTCTTGGTGCATTGGTAGGTCTATTGAGACAACTACAGTCTTGACACAAGGCCCAAACAAAATGATTTTTTACTATCTTGGCTCGACGCCTTGACGGTACGGTTTTGATGTCTCGAATTATGCATTCCCCCATTATGAAACTATAAATTGAGTGTTCACAATGTTATTTGACTAGTATAACACCCATGATTATTCTTTGTTATGGATTTATTTATTCAGTTCTTATTCATACCATAATGTGTTCAGGTTTGTTTTTAAAGCCATGTGTTTTCAGTTATTCACCATGCCTAATTTTTATATTTATAAAATCTTCTGCTAAATTTTTTCCCCTAATAAGAATTTGTGCTCATTATTTTCATATGTTTTATCCTTATATTTTATGAGGAGGATTATATTAAGAATGACCTGAGCGATAAATTTAGACATGTGGATGTTCCTAATTAAATCTATATGTTTTATTTCTTTTCAAGATGTAATTTGGAGTCTGTATATATATCTATCTTTAGAAAACAACTAAAATACTTGGTCCATCATGATTTGATTCCTTGTAATCCATACAGTGAATTAAAATAATGCATGGGCACCATGCCTCTAATTGTAGGGCTTTATAGGTGGTAACAAATGAAGTTTAGTAGAAAATTAGAAAACTATATATTGAAAATGTAGATTATTGAATAAAACCCTAATATAGTATTTGGGTGTAAGAATACAAGGAAATTCCTAAATTTTAGTAAGGAATAGATTATAGGTTTTGTCATGAAAATACATCCCTATATAGATACCAACACATAGGTGTGGTTCTAGCACAAATGTATCTATGGGTAAAACCTGAAAACACTGCATTGAGCTAGAATCGAATGAGAACTATTGCATGACAATGGGAACTATTTCACTCTTGGATATACACTCATGGGGGATATGAGTTGTAAATTCATAAATGTATTATAGGCCATTATGAAGGATGTTTCCCCAATTTAAAAAATTATATAGTTCTATGGATTCTGATGCATAAATTTGTCTTATGAGATATAACATGATTAGAGATATAGAGAGCTCATTATCTTTGAGTAGATATATTTTATAGAATTGATTATAAATGGTTCCTTACATAAGTAATGAGAGAATCACCAATTCACATGATGCAAAGAGTAGGAAGAATCCTAAATCTAACGGCCTAAATCATTCATTTCAAAGGAATATAGTCTCCCTTGTATCCTCATCATATGAAGGAATAATATCATATGATAACAAGGTAAGTAAAGACTTGTATATGTCCAATGGTTTTGTGGGGTAGAAAAAGAAGAAGAGGCTGGCAGAGAAAAACATGGATAATGTGAAGATGGGAAAGAAAGTTTTTCCTACATGTGATTAATGTGGAAAGAATCACCCTGGAAAATTCTTGAAGGGAATGTGGGTTTGTTATAATTTTTGAGAAAATGGACACCAATTTCATTATTCCAAGGGAAAGGAAAGGGTTTCCAATGTGAAATGCCTAAACTTCAAGGGGATGGGACAATATTTAAATCAATATCCTAGTCTTTGAAAGAATATTCCCCAAAAAGATGTTACTGGATAATGATTAATTCATCATACTGGTGAAGATGAAGTGGAATGATTTATATGCCTCTTCAATAATTATTTCATTTTAATATTTTATCAGTAATGTACTATTTACAAGAATTATGGAATATATTTGGATTGTACTGCAATACTATTTCATTAATTATTTGTGGTTGTATAATGAATTATACTATTAATTAGTGACTTAATAGAAAATTAATATCGTGGTAAAGAATATAGTTGAGGGAAATTAAAACCTTAATATATTTCTATTGATGAAGATATTCACAGGTTTGTAATGTTAATACTTTGGGATGCATCATGTCTAATAAAGGAAAATAAGCTAGAAGATGCATTGAACATGATAGATCATGTATTTTTAAACAAAATGATGATTTCCAAAGACCTCTTGTACATAGATCTAGAAAGGATGGATATGGGAATCATTCTAATGTATTGGATCATCATATTTTGGAATGTTTATCAATTTGTGAAAGGGTTTATGTTGATCATTGTATGTGGTTTTAGAGGTTAATGACACCACCTGATGAAACTTATTCAATGTGACGATGTATAGGTACTTCAAGGAATAATTAATGGATAAGATTGTGTTTAAGAAATATAAATGAATATTTATACATTTATAGAGTAGAATAATCACTCAAATATAGTAATAGAGTCTAAAATGTTGTGTTGTTATCATAATATTATTTAATGTTAATGAGTTTTTTTATAACCGTAGGTTAAGGGTTTGTGGTAATCTAATTTCATCTAATCCTCTTCTCTATCACTAGAAAACCATAGTTTGGTTTTTTTATATCCCCTGGTTTTCAATTCCAATCATTGTTACTCTATTCAAAAGGGTAACATATTCATTAATTTAGTTAGTTATTGTTAATATTATTATTTTATCAACTCTTTTACCTTGCCTTTTTAAGTAGGATATTCTATTAACCCTATTTCTAATATTAATTTTTCCCAAGGAAATTTTCAAGTAACAACTAATAAATTTCAAAGTGAAATATCAAATTTTGAGGATGAGATTTATGTCCAGAGAGGATATTGTAACACAGCAATATTTTGAAAATAAAATTAATATTTAATGAAATAAACACTATGTCTCTACCAAACAATGATTTTTTATAACCTAACCAGTAAACATATTTGTACTACCCCTATGATTTGAATTTAAAAAATCAAATATACAAGTTGGCAATCAGTAAGTTATTTTTTGTCTGATATGATCAACATAATTTTTGGTGAATAGTAACATAACTTTATGAATAGTGTTGTTACCCTTATAAATTGTGAAATACCATTTTGAATAGTAACCTCACCTATGATAGTATATATATATTTATATACATTATTTTTGTGAATGTTTGATGTACCAAAGTTTTGGAATAAATAAATAATTTTTTTCAAAACTGTATTGTTCATGTAAATTATGATTATAATTAAAAATAAAAATAATCATATGTATAATTTTTTTTCAAAAAATGGACATCATTTTTGGATTCCACACATCTAGAATTGGTTAGGGTCAATTTTTTGGATTTTCCTATAATAAATGAATTTTTTATTAATAGTGAAATACAATAATTTATAATATATTTACATTATGTGTCTAATACACTATTTCTAGCATCATATTTGATGTAAGCGCCCTTGGTTATAACCCACAGGAACTTATTACTATTTTTGGTCATGGAATGATCACTATTTATTGTCTTATGAAAAAAATAGTAAACTAATGATTACAATATTATAAAAACCCACCTCCCATCCACTATTAATACCATATCTTCCACCATACCCTCTTCACTACTCTCAAGACTTGTGTCTTCTACAAATTCTACCAAAATATCCTACCAAGTTCCTCCACCCTAACTATCAGCCCTTTTTCTAATAAAAATACAACATTATCTTCCCTTTAGAGACTCTAATGGACGGTTAATTAGAGAAGTAAAAATCCTATTTTATTTTCATTCATTTTCATGTTCATTTGTTCTATTTCATTTCCTAACCTCTCCCCATAAGAATGTTATGACAATTCCACTACAATACATGTATAGTAATGATTTTATTCTAATGGGGTAATTCATATAGATCTCTATTTTCCCCCTCATTTATTTCAAAAATGAAACATCATCTGAGATGTGTTGATTTATCGCATTCCTAGAGAACAACTATTTCAATTTGATTTACGTTCATGAAATATTGTTATAAAAATATTTTTATGGTTTAACCAGAATATTATATATATATTTATTATTATTTAATGTTTTTTAATCCATATTTCACTCGTGATCTAAAATTATAATTCAAACCAAGGTAATTGAGAGCAAAATCTCCCAATTAATCATAGTGTTCATCATTAATGTTTTATATAATGGTTCAACATCCTTAAAAATTACCAAATGAATTTTATAAACATGTAATTATCTTAATTTTCATTAATATAATATAAAATCAATTCTAGACTTCAAATATCATCTTAAATGAACCACCATACTCTTATATAAGTGAGAAGATCATGAATATTATGAAAACGAGAACTTCCGAACAATGAAATTGAATCCCTTAACCCATATAAAAAGTAATGAATGAAATTAATAAAGTTATAATAAACCAAATACATTTATAAAGGTATTTTTATTTTCAAATTAATTAAACTAATTTGATTATTCAGTTCATTTAGAAAAAGTTAAGAACACCCTCAGATTAAGGGAAAGGGATCCACTTTCTCACTTTTATTCAAGAATCCCACCCTATGACGTGTCATATTATTATTAATTCATAATGTGGGCGTATATTTTTTCACCTCCCCCATATTTACCATATAATATATAAATGACAAGATACCCCATTACCTCTCACTAAGTCCTCACATGAACATATGTTTCCATGTTGAAATGTTTGTAAGGGTTTCTTCATATCACTTCCATTTTGTGAGATATTCTGTATTCACTAATACTACATGTGAATGGTGTATGTATACAAACCATTTATGTTACATATAATTAATTAATTTGTACTATTTATATTCAATGCATCCTTTGACGATAATTAATTGTGGGGCATACGATTCAATTGATTATAATGTTGTAAGTGTTTTCTACCTGAACATCCATTTTCATTAGGGTTACTCTTTGTCTCTATTAACCCCAATTAAATTCTTATTTATTCATATTTACTCATATTTAATCATCATAAATTATTTTTACTTTTATATATATGTTTACCAACAATAGTAATTCTTTATTTTATGGGGATTACATGATATAAAAGGATCATTCATAAATCCTTCTTGATAAACAAGCTCATTTCATGGGAATTTCTAAAATTATTACCTATATTCATGGAAACACTATAATATGTTTTTGGAAATTATTATCATTATAAAATAACTAATTTTTTTATGAAAATAATATCACAGTTAACATCTGGATTTAAACAAACATTTTCCATAAAAACTCTACTTCTCAAAGCAAATGATTATTTATCTCAAGATTTACTCGATGATTTTATTAAAGTATCTACATATATTACAACACACTAGTCGGTTATTATGTATTATTGGGTTAATATTTTATGATATCATATACCATATTTAATTTAATGGTTTATTATTAGTTTTAATATGGATGTGATATCATGATACCATTAAACAATTTACTCTTAAGGGTAAGTGTTTATGCTCAATGTTTGGGGAATGTTATTTACATTTCATATATTAGTTTAAATATCAATGTATATGTTATGTATGTTTATAATTATTCATATGAGTAATTAATTGGATTTATTAAGTTTCAGGTGGGTCTATTTATATCCCTTTCTTTCATTGGAAGGTCTAATGAGACAAACTACGGTCTTGGAAAAAGGCCTTGACAAAATGGTTATTTATGTTCGTTGCATGGAGCCTTGACAGTATGGTTATGATGCCCCAAATTATGCATTCCCTCATTATGAAACTAGTAAGTAAATGTTCATGAGGTTATTAGACTAGTATTATACCCTTGACTATGAATTATTATGGAATTATTTATTCAGATTTTATTCCTGCCATAATGTTTTCTTGTTCACTTTTAAAGGCATGTGTTTTAAATTAATCACCATGCAGAATGTTTATGTTTATGATATCTTCCGCTGTATTGCATACCCTTACAGAGAATTTGATCTCACCCCTTTCTTTTTTATTATCCTTCTAGGATATGAAGATGATTATATTATGAATGACTCACATGGATAAACCTAGAGCGGTGTATATTCATAATGAATCTTATATGTTGTATTTATTTTCATGTTTTAATGTTCAGCCTATATATGAATCTTGTTTTCTAAAAATACTAAACTACTCTGCTCTTTGGGATTTTATTCCTTGTAATAATTCCAATGAATTAAAATAATGCACTTGCCCTAGGCTTCTGGAGCCGGGGAATTACATTTTTAAAATCATAAATCTAATCCATGAAGTCTTTAGTTTGTAAACCTATAAGTGTTTTTCAAAGAAGATGTAATATTTTTACTGTTTTTATTTTTTATATTTATTATTACACCACCATAAAATATTATTAAGTAAATATAATACTATAAAAATTGTTTCAACTATATATTGATATTTTATAATGTTAATTGAATAACCTATATCAATATAAACTTCCATAAAATGGTCAATGAAACTGTCGATCATGGTAATAGAAAACTACTGCCTCACAAATGGATATAGTTCATTTTCAACAACCACATTTAATGGATGGATGTAATTATTAATTTAACATATATATGAAACTTATTAAATTAATATATTTTTTTAATTCTTATGTATCATTTTAAATATTACATTAAATTCCATATAGGTTATATGACAACTTCTATTGTGTGTAGGCAGGCTATCGTGTTGCGAATCGATGTGATTATTTTTTCTCATATAATTTATATTGAAGTTAATAAGGAAAAAGATAATTAAATATATTTCATATTTGAGAACAATAATAACTTTTATAATTATAATACCACATCTATGATCTTACCCTCCAATCCATTTGAAAACAATAACTTCGTCTGTGCGTACATGTGGGCACCACCACCACATTGTGATGTGAATTTTTTCCCTTATATTATAACATGGATTGTAATAATGATGTAGTGTATTAATATAAATGATATAAAAAAATTATTATTATTATTTGAAGGTTATGTAATATTCATTTTCTTTTCATTATGTCCATCGAGAAATGTGAAAACACCATTCACACATATGTACGACCAATCATCTCTTTCGACAATGTAATCCATTTTCTGTCTACAAATTCTATTTAAAAATATAAATAAATATATAGTGAATATATGTTATATTTATATAATATTTATCATTATATATATTATTTAAAAATTAGAAAGTTAAAATTTCAAAAATTACTGAACAAATGAATATATTAAAAGTGAAGAAATTATAAAATCAAATAGTGGTTTAACATAAAAAATTATTAAAAGAATAATAAAGGAATAAAATTAAATAATATGTGGAATTATATACATGATTATGGGAAGGTAATAAATATTTAATGAACTTATATTTATTATAATTTTGTTTCAATAACATAAAAAATTCTTCAAACCCGAAGTAAGGGTTTATAGTCTCAATCTTAATTTTGTGAGGAATTTTCTATACTCTTCAATTATTCATTTATGTTGTGTATATAATCCATATTTGGATATTTTATATCATAATTGTCCTTGTAGTTATGTTATTGAATGTTTCTAATGATTTTACTTCTTTTAATGGCCTTATGATTCAAAATTTTCCAATGTAGCAAGGGTGTATATCACAATCTCAACATTATTCGGGATTTTTTATGTATAACTATCACTTGGGGGGGAATTATATGGTACTTATATTATAAACACAATATATTTACTAATAATCTAGTTATTCATGATCTATTAAATTAAAAATGCTATTTACCCACTCTATGGTACATAAAACTATTGTAAATATGTTTTTATGAAATTCTTACATTATTTCCCCTAGAGTAAAAAATATTTTATTATTCCAAAAAACCATTATCTGAAAATGTTTTAATTTTTTTTCAGATTTTTAAAATTACTAATTAGAGATAATTTTCCCTTGGGTTTAATTTTTTTAAAGGAATCTTCATCTAATTATCTAAACAAAGTCTATTTGGATTTTAATGAAATTTTTATTGGAATCAGTTATTGATGTGTACAACATCTACTTAATTTTCCACCACCATAGCCACTAATTTATGAATTCATTTGATATTAGATTAAATATGATTTTAAATTAAAATTATTTTTAAAATATTTTATGAACATTTAGTTTAGAAAATTCAATGTGGAAAGGATATTTTCTTCATGAATGTTTTAATAGAATTTGTATTGTATTTATATTCCAAAATGACATAATTTATTTATTTAACATACGATCCACTAGGGATATGTTGTATTATTATAATAATTACTGTTTATTTAGATGTTTTATGATTAATTTTTTTGGGGACGTACAATTTTTCTACCATTTAGCATATTAATCTGGATGGTCTATGAATATGAATATTGATTGGGTGTATTTATTAAAATTTCATATGTCATTTTTTCAATAAAAATTCATACATTAATTATGATTCATTAATTTAATATGAATAATTATTTAGATATATTATGTTATGGGTGGGGCCTGAAATTATTCAACCCCTTGATGCATCTATATGTTTTATGATGAAAATCGGTTTGGAAAATTAATTTAGTTTCTTTCATATTTTTAAACTATTTTGTGAGTGTTCTTGGAATAATTTTTTAGGTGTTAAAATTATTCATTATCCAATTATTTGATTTCTTGTGGATTCCCATGTGATTATTTGATTCATTAGAATATCCATGGATAAGTTTCAAGTTCATAAGATTATTAATATGAATTTATCTAAACATCATTTATTCCTACCATATTTGGATATGATTATGGTTTAAATAGAATGTGTTACATTTATTTATAATTACATAATTATTATTATTATATATTCATGATAGATTCCTCTATATGAATACCTAAATTGATAATTTTAGGTGACCAATTTATTATGTTTCTTTTCATATGATGATAATATGCATATTATGATAGATATAAAGAGTTACACTTGAGGAAATAATGATTCAATCAAAGATAATACTTTGACATTTTTTTTAATTTTAAAATGAGATTCAATTATGTATATAGTTTACCAAGATGATTAAACAATTCAGTCCTCTATGATGATATTTCATATATCTTATTCCAATTTAATAATGTAGAAACACACTTTGGTATACTTGGATTAGGTTGTATAAATTTAGAATATGCTTTACATGTATTGGTTTTAGAGTACAAAATATGATAATGTTAAAATATCATAAACATTTATACTCTCACTACCTCAATCTCATGCAATAGAATCTGATGTTGAATTTCTTTCTAAGATCCCATACGCTAGTATATTATACATCATCATTTATTCCCATATTTCTACATTACCTAAAGTTTCATATTTGTTTGTAATCTTAGTAGGTTTATAAGTAATACTGACAAGCCACATTAATCATGTAATGTGCTTCATAAAAATAGTTCTCAAGGCCCATCATTGACATTGTGATATGGAAAGAATGATGATATTATGGACCTTATTTTTATTCATCTATATTCCAATTATATTCTAAATATAGATACCAATAAGTCTCTCCAGGTGTATTTATCAATAGTATAGGGAGGATCGATGTATTATAAATGTAATATACATTCTAGAGGATCCCTCTCGACCACCGAATCAGAATATAGACCATACTATGACTGTAAATGTGTCTATTTGGTTCAATGGTGTTCTTTTCAAACATAAACTTTACAATTATATAAATACATTGTACTCTGATATTCTATCTACCATAAACATATAAATAAATTCATTATTCCATTGTAGGTTTATTATTATTGACATTAGGATACATTTCCATAGGCACATAATTGAATTATGAACCATGTGTATGAATAAGATATAAATTTTTCAAAATCATACCAATAGTTTGATGGAGGAAATAACATTATCAAAATTTAGAAATTCATTAGACTTAGTGAATTTGGTTTATATTCATTCAAAATAGGTTCAATAACATCACCAATATCATTTTAATGTGGTGGATATATTATTTAGATTCAATGTATTTTTTTTAATTTACTTATAACATTTTAATTTACCAGAAGTATAATTTATTGTATTTATTTTTTATGATCAATATTACTAGGTAAATATTTTTTTTGAGGGTCTGACGTGATGATATTGATCCTTCAGGCAACATTGTAAATCTTCTCATGTTCGAATCACACATATCCACCTTACTGATCCCTAGAGAGGTATCTCCTAGCTATTTAAATAGGGAGTAACCGTTTTCATTGTTTCCATCAACCTATTCAAATAACAACACTAATACTTTTTAGGGTTTCTTTACAAGTCTCTCCAATTCACTTAATTCTTATCACCAACTATTCATATCTATTAATTGAAGCCCCTACTCCGAATCACTTCACCACATTTGATCCATTTGACTCCCTAGTTCATTACTCTTGTTTAGTGGAGGGAATACAATGTTCTATATGATATCATCACTCGATAAACTAAATGATTCATTATCTTGACCTTTTTATAAACAATCCTTCAATTAGAAGAGGAGATTATAAACTGTCCAAGATGATTATTGATGGATACTCATATCAGGTTCTCCTCTAGTGTGCATTTTCATATTGAGAAAAAATAGCTTGACAACGACATTTATAGATGATGTTTTCTTGAATAATAGAAAGAATGTACATTCTAGGTAACATCATTTATTGAATCTTTATCATTGTTTGTTTCTTGTTTTTTAGCTTCTTTCATTTAGATTCTATGCATTCTAGTTTGAGTTTTGTACTATTTGTTTTTTTGGATAATAATAAAAGGGGTTTGTAGTATACTGATCATTCTATATGTGTGGGATCTATAAGGATTCAAATATCATTAAATAATATGTATCTTAATTACTTTATTTTTTAATTTATAATGACTATTATTTGGATCTCATATTGACGCTCTAAAATTCACTCTATGTTTTTCTATTCTAGTGGTTTCTTTTTTAAAATCATTATGTAAAAGACATAAATTGGAAACATTTCCTCTATTATGTGATCGTCATCTATTATGATGGGTGTATCCAACCTGTTTTCCTTAAAATTAATTATTTATCATTGTTCACATCGTGAGGCCCATCATTGGAAGAGTAAGGCTTGGAAGCTAGAGGAAACAAAAGCTATAGGTGAAGTCATTTGTCTACCTCATAAATCATGGGATGTATAAGGATCTCGAGGCTATGATTACATAGAATTGGATGTGGACAAAAAGAATGGTATGGAGATGTTTTTATGGATTATATAACTATAGAATATGACTCTAAATGATCTAATTTAATCATACCCCCAAGGGGACTATCTATACCAATCTATAGGGAAGAATGTTCTTGGAAATTTATCCATTTATAAAAAATCCTCAAGTGCCATAAATGATATGAAAAACCAAAAAAATAACCATATTTGGATGTGAGGGGTTTAAATAGAGTGACTCTATAAATAGAGATATTTATTCCATGAATGTAATATTTTCAAAGACCTAAGTGAGTGGTTCTCCATGGAAATTCGGGGTTGTAATTGGGAAATGGAAATTAATGGTAATTCTTAATGGGGGAATTGAAGAGGAAGATCCTGATTTGTTTAGGAATTTATTTATAATACTGTGGTTCCTATATGTTGAGTTTATATTTCCATGTAAGATGTATTTGGATACAAAACACCTTGGCTTTGTGTAAAATATTATTTACATTAAGGAGATGGTTGGTCCTACTTGAAGGATAATTCATTGGTGAAGAGGAGTGGAATGATCTATTTTAACACATATTCTCGTGAACATGGTGAATTTCATATGGATGACGTCTTCATTTTAATGGAACTTTCTAAATTCATCCCTAATATTATTGAGGTTAACATTACTCTTCAAGGGAATGAGAATCCATTTTAGGCATATCTAATGAGAAACTATGGATGAATCACTAGCCAATTGGGTACCAAAATACCATGGAAGAATAAATAACTTCCCCACTCTCATAGGTATTCCCTTCCATAGAGAAGGCCTTAATGAAAATAATCTATGATATGTGGTGGAAATAATATGATTTAAAATTCTGAATAGAGATTTCAGTTCGTCCAATAGGTACTAGGATATAAAAAAGATAGATAGAGAGAGAGGATTATAAGATCGGGATGGGCATCACATAAATTTATGGAGTGAGAACCTATGTGTTACTATGATCAAATTTCAAGTTCACATAAAGAAAAATTGATTATGTAATCAATCCTCTATCTCATAAACCATCTATTCTATGTGTATTAATTGTATTAGAGGTAGTAGAGATCATAGAGGAGGAGAGTTCACACCAAATAATAGTCAACTGATGTAATTATCTAGAGTAATTCCATACTAATGCTTTTGAGAACTTTAGATTTGAAGGTGTCAATGTGGAAATAGAATTTGGCATCAGAATCACTACTTCTAGTCCTAATCAATATGATTATGTTATGGGATCTATGAGAAGAGAGACCCATGCCATGAATTTCACAAGAACATATAATAGTATCAATGATAGAGAAAAATAAGTTGGATCCATTTCCACATTAATTGCTGCATTGGTGGAGCTCTCAACAAAGGGATGTAAATTTTAAAAACTTATGTGATGTGTTTACTGTGTTAAGGTGAGTTAGAAAGATCAAATTATTCTAAAAATGTCTATTTATTTTTATAAAAATTAATTATAATTAAATTTTTATTATGGTATCATATTCAAAGAATAGTTTTTAATGTGTAAATCAAATACTAATTTGTTTAAAAATTTCTATTGGAAAGTTTGGGATTTTTTTGAAAAATATGATGCCTTTCCCAAATGAAAAAAAACAAAAATATTATAAGAGGAAGAGATTACATGAGTATAAAAGGTAGAATAATATTACAATCCTTATCATGAAGGTGATGTAAATTAGCGTGGAGATCATCCATCCAGGTAATGTATTTATTTTCTCCCTTATTAGCAAGGCTAACTACAACTTTATTTTTTTCATGATAAATATGAGTGATGATGTAGTTGATATCTAGAAGTGGTAGATGCAATCCATCCAACAGGTAGTAATAGGACACACAAGATGTGTCACACCATTCTAATTATCATTCAAAATGGTAGTCAAATTACTTTCAATTCATATATTGTTCCAACCATAGTGTTTTGAGAAATAAATATATTGTGTTATAATCATTGTTTTGGCCTCCAAGGAAGAGGAAATGTCGCAGCTTTCAAAAAGGAATAAGAGGATCTAACAAAGGTGATTCAGGAAGACGAGTCCACAATCTGTAGGTCCCATATTTCCTTTGGAGGCACCATCCACATTTACTTTAATCCAACCAGAAATTTGGACTCACCGGAGCACATCAAAACTACATGAGGGTAGGAAACAAATTTCATCCATCCGTAGGTGCCACAGAATACCCAAGTCAATTACATTGTTTTTTCAATGGCCCTTTTCATTGATGTAGATTCATGTATTGAAATAAGGATTGAAATACAACCTACATTATGACTGAATGAGAAACTTTTATGATCAATATAATTTCTATCATACCATATCTCATTATGCATCTCAAGAAAAGCAGCAAAGAAAAGTTTCTTAAATTTTTGATAGCTTTACATTTATGCACATCTATTTATATTAGAATTTACAGAGTCAAGAATCAACCGCCTATAATAAAAAATGTAAAAAATATAGTTCCAAAGATCAAAATAAGTGGATAATGAATGAAATAGATGATTATAATCTTCTTGTTGTTGATTACAGAGTTAAAATTTAGTGTAGAGTTGATTTCCAAACGATTGAAGGAACATATCTGTGGGAACCCTATTGTGAGTATGTCTCCAAGAAAGAGTGAATATTGAAGGCTTTATCCGAGGGTTTTTAGAAAAAATTATCCAACAAAAATAAATTTTCTAGTTATGCAAATAATGATTATAGTTTTTTTTAATTTAAGAACACCATTAGGATAATGCTCCCAAATTAAAAAGTTCTCAGTGTTATAAAAGGTGTACTTTTCAATGAAATGAAAAATAGTGTTAGGGATATGATCATTTTTAAAATAAAGAATATATATATTATTATAATTGGTAATATTAGTAATTTAATTAGAAGAAGTAATAGATATTCATGGAATTCCAGTCTAGTTATCCAACCAAAAATATATTGATGAATCCCTAGAAACCATCCATCAGTAAATGTTCATAATGCTGGAAAAAGAATCATTAATGGATGTCTAGATAGAAGAGCTGAGGAAATTCAGGATCTCTCTATTTTGATTGTTAATAAATCTATTTTTTCAAATGTGATATAATTTGAAGTTTTTTGAAGAAGGTTCCATGTGAGCCTGTCTTGAAGGGTCTTGTTAATAAATAAAAAACATTAGTCTAATACCACCATTATCAATAGGATAAAACATTACAACTATGAGATAGTCACAAGTTTAATTTCCAGAGTGAAACCTATCATGACAAATTGGTTTTATTGAAATTTTCATTTTTTATAAGAACAATGGGCCTGTTAGAAACCATCATTGAATAATCCATTTTAGAAAAAATAGCTAATTTGACCAGGAAGATTCTTCCAACCATAGAGAGATATTTACCTATCCATGATGATAGTTGATTAATAACATGAACAAATATTTTATAAATGTAATAAGACATAGTTTCTCAAAAAAAAATGGGAACACCAATATAAGTAAACGGAAAACACCATCATTAATTGCTAAGATGCTAATAAAATTATATTTCTTATTAGAGGGAATTTTCCCCCCAAGAAGATAGAGGATTTTTTCCAACTAAAATCATGACCAAAAACCACTTTATAATGATAGAAGGAATATTCGAGGTTTTTAATATTACATTTATCAACTTGTATGTAAAGGATGATATCATCTACATATAACATGTGTGTAGGAACATTCCCTTTCCTAGAAAAATGAGTGGGATTGAATTTGTTATATAAAACAAGACGAGTGAGTAGAGAACTAAGATATACTTCCATAACTAAATAAAGGATTAGATAGGGGGTCAATTTTCCTAACACCTATGGTTAATTTGGGATTGTTTGATAGTTTAGTTTAATATATCAAACATAATTTGGATTAGTTGGTATATATATTTTGAAATATTTTATCTTACCTATTATAAATGATTGTTCATTCCATATATTTTAGTACTTGAATATACATTCATTGTGATCCAATTATCTTTATTTAGGTTCCTTCTATCATGAACTTATCTACAATCAAATTTGATGTTGCATTGAAAAAATTTCTCCAAAATGATGAAACAACACATTTGAAATATATATTTTAATTTTTTTACCAAATAATACCTTGCATGAAGATTTTTATCACTAGTATCCCACTTGATCAATGATGATATATTTTCTATTTCAAAATAATATTTTTTTTCATAATGTCCCCATCCACCCCATCACTCAATTATCATCATTTTAAACATAAATTTAAGATAAATAATTTTAGTTTTGATATTGAGATTAATTATCTTGTGAAAAATAAAAATTTAAGTGTATTGGAGATGGTAATATTTAAAGAGGTTGGAGTATTTTCATTTTCTACTATTTTATGTCAGTTTGAGTATTTATTCATCAATTATATCACTAATTCAAAATAATCCAAAATCATAGTTAGGTTTTAATTATTAAAATTTAATTTTTATTTTATTTTTCACTTCCTTTATTTCATGACCGTTTTTTGTAAATATTTGTTTCTTCATGACATTTAAATATATATTTTTTAACATTATAGTTATAAAAATGAATTTATTATGAAAAAATATATTATATAAAATATTTTAAAAAACTCATCATTATTAAAAATTAAATTATATAATTTAGAAAGAAAAATATATATTGAAACTATCTTAAAGGATTACCAATAATAAGTTTCCTCATATAATTTCATCAAAACATATTCATTAAAAATAATATTACGTCCTTTTATTCTATTTTTTTTAGTTTTTTACTTTCTAGAATACTATTTCCAGTACTATAAATAAAATAATATCTAAATATTCTTCATTTATTTCTAATTTTCTTCACCTCATTTTTCATTCTTTATCTTTCTTTTTCTTAATTATTTAATTTTTTTCTCTCTTGAAGGTTTTATAAATTATTTATTTATTTATTCAATTTTCTAAGAATTGAGTTCCATTAATCCAATATTTTCATTTCATTTTTTTAAATTTTCAATTTTTAAATAGCGAATAAATTAGGTAAACCATCCAAAGACTAATAAAGGGTGAATGTTTCCCCATGTAATATGTATAGTGGAGTATTTGAATTCTTGTGGTGTGATATATTTAATGAATGAAAGAGAGAAATTTTAGATTCAATTTGTTTCAATTTAAATTTAATTATTGTGTGTATTTATTAATCATTGGTGAGAGTATATATAAATGGAGTTCAAAACTAACAAGAAGATTTATTACATTACCTAATAACCTGAAAAGATAATGGCTTGAATATATAACATGTCAATAAGAGTAATACTTTTATATTCAATTTTATTATAATTAAAATTCATGAAAACATGATTAATTATAATTGTTACTTCGATTATATTTTTTCTTTATTTTACTCAAATTGAAAATGGGGACTTGTTTAACATTATGTATGGGGAGTTAATAATTACCATGTTTTCATTATTTTTTTTATTAATTTATATATTCATTATGATGCTCGAATTACTTACAAAGATTTATTATAATGGAAATAATTTACAAATTAAATTATAATATTTTATAATCTTAAATTTCTTGATGAATTATTTTTTTTTTGAGTTTATTAAAATTAATTTTAATTCATTTTAAATTTACTATATAGGATATTAATTTTTAAAAATAAAAATTATAAAATCCAATAGTCTATTTTTTTGTTACATAAATTTAAATATTTTATGATGTAAAAATATAAATTAAATTAGGATCTATAAAGAGATAAAATGTATTCTATGTAGTTGATAAAACAAGTTTTATTGTCCTCTATGAATGTGTATTAATTCATTCCGTATGTGATTTGGATATATTATAAGTTTTTTTGAGTATTTAAAAATAATAAATAGACATAATAGTAATTGTTCTCTAGCCCTTTGAATTTTTTTAATCAAATGTATTTTGGTTTTTTAAAATTTTATAGTAGATACATTTTATAATTTGAGTTTAAACTATCATTTTATGTCACTATTTTGGAATGGTTTTGTAATTTATATATTTATTTATTTATTTATTTAGGTTATATAGGTGGTTTATTATTAATTTTTAAAAAAAAAATAATAAGTTTAGTTTTGAATTTACATATATTCAATGATTCATTTTCAACAAAATATATTCTTTATTAATGAATAGTTTTTTATGTGTGATATGTGTAATTACCATGATCTATCTATGTTTAGTAGTTTTATGAATAATATTTTTACAATTATTTTATTTTATTTCTTATGTTGTGGAAAAATATTTTAATTTTTATAGAAATTATATTTTTATTCTTTTATTTATAACTGTCCAAAGGTGAATCCTTAAAATAGAAAACATTTTTCATTTTTCCCTTTGTTAATGTTTTATTATCTCATGGAACATGTTCTAAATAATTCTTTTTGGATTTGATCCCATGAAATTATTTTCTATTTTTTATTTCAAACACTATTAATTTTAGTTACTATTTTCTATTTTTATTAATTAAATATTTTAAATTTTATAAAGATTACGAAACATAAATTTTAATTTATAGGCCTTCAAAATAGCACATTAATCCTATAAAATTAATAATTAATTTTATGGACGATATTTTGTATATTGATATTTAATTTTCTATATACTTTATATTTTAACTTATATGACATTATTTGATTATTTTTATGTTATTTTACCATTCTATGTTTTTAAAATGTATTATTACTTATTTTAATATATTTTATTTGAATTATATATTACTTAAATATTCAATTTTAGGGTAAATATAAAATATTTTTTTTCTTGTTGAGATGTTTTTTGTTGAGCCATTTAACTTGTCTTCTATTTCCTTCAATATATAAATTTATTTATGATGGTTTAAATATTATTCTATTATTTTCTATGTAAATTTTAATGTTATATATTTTTATGTAAATATAATGGTATACTTGTTTTCTATGATTTCATTAAGTATTATTGTTGAAACAAAAAAATCATTTCATTAATGACTAGTGTCTATAATTGTAAATTCCTTATGTGATTATATTTTCACTTGAATAGACATGAATGTTCTTAAATCATATGTGATCCAAATACCATATTAATTCGATCTTTAAAAGAAAATTAACCAAAGACATGTTTTTTAAATTGTTATTAATGTTTATTAGGCATATATTGAATATTTTTTTAGGATTATAAATATATAACACACTCTATGAATATAAAATAAAAAAATATCTATATTTGTTTCATCACTTCTTATGAATAATAATATTGAATTAAATAATATTTTACAACCGTATTATAGTGAATAAATAATAAAATGTTCCATGATTAATTTCTAAATAAAATTATTTGTCATGTTTGTTCTATATTATATATATATAAATAATAAAAAATCAATAAATTCATTAGGTGATTTTATGAATAATATCTGTAAATAATGTTTTTCATATTCAATAAATTTTAATAAAAATATTGAAAATAATTTACTTCATTACAAAAAAATTTGGTTTGTTTATTTTTTTCATTTTAATTATAGGAGAATGTAAAAAATTATTTGAGTTGTGAGTTAAACATTTGAAGATTAAATGAACGTGAGTGTGAAGAGTTTAACTAATTTGATTTGTATGAGTGATGTTGAATATTTTTTTACTCAATATATTTTGAAACTTGTTTGAATATAAATATATGAATGTGGTTTGGTGTTTGACATGTTTTAATCTAGATAAAATTTATACAATAATTTTCTTGAGTCCATAATTATATAAAAAAAATCATCAGTTCATGAATAATTTTTTTATCCAAGTATATTTTTCCCAACTCCTTGAAAAAACTCATCCCCAAACAAGTGAAACTAATGAGAGTGACAATCTAAGATCATCTAAATTAATTTAGTGGTTGAAAAAATGAATTGAGAATTTTCTATTCAGAAATAGAAGGAATTACATTTTAGATAACTCATTGAATGAATTTTACAGATAATGAAACTCACATCCAGAAAAAGATAAACCTTAAAACAAAAAAATCGATATTAAAAATGATGGTATTCCAAAAAAAATGTAGGAAAAATTTAAATCACTTTAAAATGTATCAATAAAACCCTAACCATTAACATGTTGAAAAATTAAAATACTTCGTATATATCAATGGTACAAGAGTAAATCCCTAAATACAATGATCCAACTATCATTGTTTTTCATAGAGTCGATGATAATTAAAAATACCATAACATGATCTTATAACATTTTTTGATAATATAGATGTGTGTATATCAACTATTTACTTTCCCATATCATAATGATAAATAATAATGTTAAAATTCATTCACTTATAATAATAAAATTAGAAAAATCATAATGCATTGATACATCCTCAAAACACATTACCTCCCTAGCTAAACTAGGCAAATCATTAACTAGAAAACTATTATACCCCCAAGTATTCCTATGATACCCCACAAAAGTGTATATTACTCTAGAAGTTTGTAAATAACTATTTATAAATCTCGTTATAGGATCATGTCAAGTAGTATCAAACTAATGGTGTAGTCCATGTGTGATGTAGGTGGACTTGAACAATTTTTAGAATAATAAAAATTGATCATTTGAAGCATATAGATACATATTCCCTTAAGATCTTATATATCAGATGTTGTTGGGAAAACTAATAGCAGATCATACTGTATAGAAGTATACAAATCAAAGGGTTCTATATTATAATGTTTCAAGGATGAAAAACTATATTAGAGATAACAGGGGACATCGATAGAAGGTACTATAGTAGTGTGGAATTCATCAAGGTGAAATAGTGTAATTGAAATTATTGGAATGGGTATATTAGTTTTGCTTAAATTACATCAATTTTCACTTTATTACCATGTAAAAAAACTAGTGTGTTTTGGAAATTTATCTTCATTGGTTACCCTAGATCCGTCTTTCTCTATGAGCTCATTTTGAGCATGGGTTTCTCAACTCAATGTCAATTCCTTAAAATTAGATCTCGAATAATTTTTTTATTAATCTCCCATGATATTGGGATTATTCATGAACCACTTTTGACATGTTTTATCTTTTTTGTTCATCATCATCAATTTTATCAATTTTATATTTTTATAGAATTAACTATCATTTCTGCTCCCAACATTTTGGTGACAGTTGGCATAAAATATTGAGGTTGGATGATATAAGTTAAGTTTATTAAAATGAATGATAGTTTTTGGAGAATAAAAGGTAACAATATATCATTTTTATGGATAAATATATTATTTAATGTGGATTAAAATATAGAATTATTATTATCATAGAAATATTCAATGTAATCATATGGGTGTTAAACCAACAGAGATAGATAATACCAAGTGAGAGTAATTCGATCAAAAAGTTATAATATTTGGGGATGTTAAATTATGTGAAAAAATGAAATTAAATATCATATAGGATGTGTATGGGTTAATAAAATTTCTCTTAATTACATATGAGAACCCTAATGTGTTGAAAAAAGTAAACTTGGTGTGATAGTTACTCAATATGAATAAGATTTACGGGAATTTTGTTGTTGATCATGTAAAAATATTTAACACTAGAAAAATATTTTTGTCATTTTTGGGAATTATTCATGAGGAATAGATATGTGTACATGTTTTAAAATCATAATTACCTAATATTTTTAAAGTGACTATAACGATGATGAGATGTTTTTCAAGGAATACAAATTTTAATGATAATGATGTGTGGGATCAAATTGTCAATTAAGATATCTAAAGAATAGATTCCTATGGATTTATTAGTTATTATAGGTACATATTGGGAATAAACAGATACATTCTACAAGATAATCGTAGATGGTGATCAAAATCAAAAGGAAAAAGTTGTGACAACACAAATGGTCCTCGTTATACATGTTTTAGTTGTTGGATTAAAGGAAACATAATAATGGGATTCATATAAGAATGAATGTCAGTGGAATCCAATTCTAAAAATTTAGTAGCAGAAATATTTGATGTTGTTTTCTTCTAGTGTGGATAACCATATGAAGTATTAGGTTTTTGAATCATGATCATCCTTAATTTCATTATTAGAGAAAGTATTCTTGAATAATTTTGTTTATAGGAATCATTAAATGCTCCATCTTACATATGATGAACCCATATAAATTGTTGGAATGAGTGAAAAATAAATAAAAACTAATCACAAGAGTTTCATAATTTTTTATAATGTTTGATATATTTCAATATTTATAAGGAATAATATTTTTACCAAGAAATATGATAATTAAGGATTTTTTATAATGTTTACTATTAGTGCATGGAAAATTTTCAAGGGAGCTATGTTCATAGCTCATTGAGTAATGAATGGAATCTTATACAATAAGATAAAATAATGTCGAGACATGGTTTTAAAAAGTAATTCTTTTGGGGATTCATAATTTTGGTATTGCATGTTGTGCCACATAAGTGGAAATATGATGATGGTGTGGGAAACAAATATAATTCCACATGTGATAAATAGGTTGGGGTTTTTCCTTTTAGAAATTTTTATCATTAAAAAATAAGGTTTATATTATAAATGGTAGTAGGACACCAAAGTCTATAAAGAAAGACCTAGTATTTTTTTTGGGACCAACAAAAATAAATTTCCTCAGAGGGTTACTGTATTTCATTCCATTTATTGATGACATGAAATGAAATGTATGTGTTTACAATAAAAACACTAATCAAATACATATATGATTTTTAGAATGTAGAATAATTTAATGGTGAATGATTTTGGATCAATCTTAAAATAGAGTAGGTTGGACAATTGAGGAGAGTATGATAGTAAATATTTTATTTATTTCTATTATAGTAATGGAATTCAATGGGAGAAGTCTCTTGGAGAAACGCAATAATAGAATACTTTGACATAGTTGTTGAATGAGACATTAAATAAACATTCTAGGAGTATGAGTCAAATATCCTGGTTACCCAATACCATCTAGGAAGAGGGAGTGAATATAGAATAACATCTCAACAATGGGGTCCAATCTATTCCCATGGGATAATTTCTAATGAATGTTATATTGTTCAGAAATGGGGTAAGGTTATATTGTTTATTATATTGGTTAGTTTTTTATATCTAGATATAAATTTTGTGTCATGATAGAAGCTTGATTCTACCTCAAAATCATAATTATTAAATGGATATGGTGTTGGGAATTTTTCATATGTATGTAAGAATATGGAATTGGAACATGTGTAACATTCTCTTCAAGTGAAGTTGAGGTGACCCGTAAGGAATATGCGGGCTATTTAGAGGTCTTAATAATCACTAGACTATTTTTTATTCATCTATGATGGATAGACTAGATTATCTAAAAATGTATTCTAGGTGAATGTTTTGAGATAGTGGGAGATTTATTTTATATAGGATATTTCTTCACTACATTATAACAATACATATAAGTTAACTCCTTTCATGAAAAGAAAGAATGAATTACAGAAAAAATTTGTATATAAAGATAAGGATAAATTCCTGGTAAGAGTGGTTATGATTTAAAAAAAAGGATAGTGTGTATTTATCTAAATAAATCCCACTTGTGTTGAATCTTACCAATTTCTAGATGATGAATATTATTTTCTTATGAGGATTTACATTTTTAGAATAATAATGTAAACACTAATATACTTCAGAGATATTTAAAGTAATAAATTGATATTATGAAACCCAAATTATTTATTGAATTAAGAAATAAATCCTAATAAAAAATATAGAAATTGTTTTATGGATTAATCTATGAACCCAAGAAGGGGATTAACCAATTCGATACATTCAGGAATAAAAAATCCATAAAATAATGTTACAAAGATAAGTGCTACAACATTTAGTCTCCTCTAGATGGATACATGATATTTAACAAATATTTGTATAAAATGATTATAAAAATATTATGTATATAGAATAATGATGAGGTAATTTGGTTGTTGAATGTGTAGATTAAGTTAAATTATCTTATATAACTAAGTTTGATTTTGGGGATGATGATTTAGAGAGGTTGTGTATATGGAACCTTAATTTTATCTTAGTCCTACTATATTGGAATTTGTTGGACTATATTTATTAATCTAGAAAGAAAATTTAGTTTTTATTCCTTGGGGAAAAAATTAAATTTCAAAGGAGAATTAATTAAAGATATTATAAGAGGTTGAGTACATAAAAATTGTTTCTTATGGATCTATGTTCTAGGATTTATGTATGACATTGTTTGTATCAATCATGACATTCTTAATGATGTGGTAGTTTTGATATGGTACATGAATATACTTGGAAGGAATTATTAGGAAGTTGTGAAGTGAATATATAGGTGTTTTAAAGGATGAAATGAGGTATATCTATAGTTTGTGAAAGGAATTCCATTATAGGGGTATATAGATACTAAAATTGAAGGTGATATAAAAATTAGGAGTAGTACAACAATTTATGTGTTTAATTATGGAGGAATTATGTTAGGCTAGATATCTCAATAAAATAATATAGTGGTGTTATTTACTATTGATGGGGAGTACATTGTTGTGAAAGGGGTTGATGAGTTGGATCAGATGAAGATGATTTTAAATGATCTCGATAAAAATAAAGAGGAGATTTTATTGCACTATTTACATTACATTCCCCCAATGGTACAATTCCCCGACCTATAGTGAAGATAGGTGTGACCCCTAATACCTTTCACATAGAATTCATGAGTGAGAGACTAGAACAGAAGGCATAAAATACTCAAACTGAAGGCATTAACCATAATATTTCTATAAAATATAAAATAGATATCAATCAACCCAATTATATAAATAAATGATCAAATTCAAAATTTTATGTGGCATAATATTCAAAATAAAATCTATAAATAAATTAAGAAGCACACTAATGATAATGAACAAAAACACCAATAACTCGCAAACAACCTTTAAATACTAGTAAAGTCCATCTCAATCACCAAATCAATCACAAGACCTGAAAATAGACATAAATATATGGGTACTCTTAAAGTATAATTAGATTTATCCCCCCTATAACATCTCATGAAAATGTGAAATAGATAATATTAGTCATGATTAGGTAAACAGAGAATCCAACTCTTCATCCATATTAGTAAAAAATATATTCCTCCACAACAAGTATCGCCTAGAAGAAATTATTATTATAATAAATCATGTATATATTATTGGTACCGCAATACCAATTTCTATTTAAAACTTACTCCCTAACTCAAATTAATTATGTCTTGATACACACATCCCATCAATAAGACACACTATGCATCCCTAATAATATATTTCCACTTCACCCAGGTAGTCTCAATCACACCACCACCGCATCCCCATATTTAATAAACAGAAATCCATCATACCCAAGTGTAAAGTTACAATACACTTTAATAAATTATATTTTTCCATATAAACATGTAATACATGTACAATATCTAACCACAAGCATCTAAAACTTGCATATACATGTATTAAATAATTTGGATCTCTTATATTCAGTGTGTGTTTACATTCTATAACTATAAGCCACAATATCCCAGCCATTTCTACATACTAAATCTATGTCCATATGAGTGTTTTTGGAAAGGGGAGTAGTCATACAATTATTCCCTTGATAACCAAGATATTGTGAAACATCCAAAAAAGAAAGGCTAAATATGGGTATTATTTCCCCCAATCATCTAGATAGATAATGAATTATAAAATAGAGAACATAATAATATTTAAATCATGAAAACCTTCTTGGGGAAACTACATCTCCTTTGAATCATTCTAAAAATTGAATTCCACCGGATGACCTAATTTCCTTCAATAATAACATGATATCCAATAATTATAGAAGAAATAAGGTTAAATTATTTCAAAGGGTTAATAAATGGACATCAATTTAATAACATATCATCACCATCTTGAAGAAATATTCCTATTAATGGTTTACTCAAGTTGTTTATATTCATAATTATATTTATAAACATTTTCTTTTAATTGATTACTCAACCGATATTTATAATATGAATTAATCTGTATTTAATCCTAAATAACTAGCCTCTTTTATTTTATTCATTATTAAATTAACATTTCATTTTTTTTAGTACTAAGAAAAATCAATTTTAATATCTAAGAAAATATAATTATTCTAAAAGGGAGATTAGTGACAAGAATCATGTAGAAATCATGGAAATCATAATGAAATCAAATAAGAATCTCAAAATGGGAAATAATCTCAAAATCAATCTCATCACTTTCATATATCATTTTCACCATTATATAATTTTTGTATTATTATATTGTTGAAAAATAATATCAAAGAACTACTAATTAAGAATACCAAAAACTATTTTATAAAAACACAAAAATGGTTTAAATAATTAAAATTAATAAAAAATAATTATTTCAGTAGAAATAAATATCCCAAAAAAATTAATATTCTAAAAAACAAGTATATAAAATAATAACACGGTAATAATGCCTTCTACCTATTGTTATAATTTTATTTTTTAACTTTACTAACATTTTTTTGAGAAACATTCAAAATTTATGAAATTTATAAAATCATCTACTAATAATAATGAAAATTAATAAAAAAAATAAGTAGAACGAAGCATAAGTCATATAAAATATTACCATGGGAAAACAAATATTTTAAAAAATTATCCAGTTACATATTCTCTATCAGTACCATCTTTAACTTGTTTTTCAAATTATAAATATAATATTTAAAATATATATGTATATAATAACTAATGAAACATATAGAGAAATAAAAATCACCAAAAACATACACATTACTATAATCTCATAAAAACTAGCTTACCCCAAGTTCTTAAATTTCCTTATTATTATCTAATTATGTTGATCCAATCAATTTACTCAATGGGAAACCCAAACATGATACCCTATTAATTAATGATTAACAAAAAGTGAGATTACATATCAATTAAACCAGATTTTTTCAGGGTTAGATAAGTTAAAATATATTAATATGGATTGGATGTGATGCTATGATGGATATTAATGTATAATAAGTGTTGTGAAAACACATGTAAAATGAGATATTCTTGTGATATTAATAACTGGCCGAGGCAAACCACACATCCAAGTGACTAGTCTTCTTAGGGTCACTCAAGATACTCAATGATCATCTCGTTCTAAAGGAATGAGAAAGAGATAACATAGGAGAGGCATCCCATATATTATAATTGAGTCACCCTATAAAAAGAAAAAGTTATAGGGAAAATTTGAGCCCTTACATCAGATACTTCTCATTGGATTCTCGTCCATGAGTATAAGAACCAAGGATGAAAGGTAAACATAGACCTGGCTATGGAAATAATAAAATAAAAATTATATTTAGGTTTATATAAAACATTAAGTATCATTAGTCATCACCTAAATCAATATAAGATTTTATATATTGCACAATAATCAATAACTAAATAGCTTAATATATTCAGAATGATTTTGAAATTCACAATCGAATGTACATTCTTCCAAACCACTTTATCACTTCCAAACTTGAGCTAAATGAGTAAAATTACTAGGGAACACATTTTCCAAAAAATGATAAATCTTAGGATATTTTTCCTAAAACATTACAACATTTTAAATTTACCACCAAACCTAGTTACTTATAGGCTAAAAATTGTATTGATATTGGTGAATCTACGACACATAAAAGAATCATTTATCTCATCCATCAGTGGGAGTAATTATAGATAATATGAAATGGATACAACATGATCTAACATGTCAAAATGCCTATAAAATTAATCATTAGTATTAATAACAGAGATAAACATTTACTGACCATGACACATAAATACCTTAAAAATAGATGATCTCCAATGTTAAACTCCCATGATATCCTCATATGTTCAACATATGAGTCTTTAAAATATAGGTTTACCATAATATTATCATGAATAACATAGAAATTAATATATCCCAAGAAAAAATAGATCATAGTTAAACAAATATATCTTTTTAGATAGTAAAATTAATCATTACTCAATGAGAGAGGACAAAAATTCCTTACTCTCTCCTGGTTATAGGAATAATAATTGATTAAAAGTCTAAGACTTTCAACCTCCTACTTCATGAATAGGTCCAAAGTACCCCATGGTGATATACTGGGCCAGATAAAACATTATGGTAAAAGATATTCAATTTTTATCTTCATATTACATTACTTAAAAGGTCCTATACTATTTATAATAAACGTGAATGGAGATTTAACAAACTATAACTCTATCCCAAACACGATCTATCGTAGAGGATGTACAATCATGACCACGTGTTGAAAGTTATTAGGGTTCCCATCCAAAACCTCATGGAACACTATTATATGAATTTCCAATGTGCTCAAAATAAACTATTCTATATAATATGATAAAAATGCATCATGACCAAGAATAATCTGATGGTCTTTCTCTCAAATCAACATGAAATTCTCTCTTTCACAGTCATACAATATAAATAACCATCTAAAGTAATCAATGATATCATTCACTTAACAAAGACATTCATGTTGTGGATAAAAACATTCATCTATATCCATAATCATAGGAATTCTATTATCGGGTGATGATTCCCTAACATTATCTCAAATTCATAATATAAAAAATACAAGAGCCCGACCTATAAAATAGATAGTTAAAACCATGGTAACTGGAAGCCTCTAAAACTCATGTCCTATATAGTGGAAAATGACTATTGAAATTAAGGTGCACAAACCACCAAAATTCATCAAGTCATACACCAAATTATAACATAAATATAAGATATATCTCATGACCTCGAGCTCACCAAGTAATAAATATTCTAAATCATGAATCTAAAATAATCCTTTATTAATACCCATATAAAAATACTAGAAATCAATAATATGGTTATTGTATTCTCTATGTTAAATTGTAACATTTCTAGGATGTCCTCAAAAAACTTTTTCTCCTCATTAATGGATTATAGTTAAATCATAATTCTTCTATTTCTACACTTTGAATGAAACTGCTATAAAGGCCAAAATTGAAGGGGTGACTAACTCCTCACTAAATAACAAGTAAGGTCATACACACTATCTTTTAATGGAATATTACAACCCATATTTTTCTAAAAATTATTTCATGAATTATTTCATAGAAATACACACAATAAGATTCCCAAATTTTTAGAGGCCTATTTTATTTTTGAAATTACATGAATTTCATAATATCCCAAAAATGTATATAAATACATTATTTAAAAACTCCATTACAAGACTTTATGTTTCACTGATCTTATAATACTACATGAGATAACCTGAGAACATATATAATAATAGTTTGAGCTATAAATAATAGTAATAAAATAAATAAATCATAGGATGAGGTAATTTAGTAAATCTGAGTTATGGGACATAACATGGGGACATAAAAAATTGATAATAATTAACATCTAATAATAAAAAATATGATAACAAAAAAGAATCATAGGAATGTTTCAAAAATATAAAACAAGTTATCGTAAACATATGTCAAAGATTGCCATTGTGAAATCATACTATAACATGCTTACAATAACTGCATGTGCACCATATATTTTATCACATGAGAATGTTTAAACAACATAAGAAAAGATATCAAAAACATTTTTCAAAGATAACCGAAGGAAATTGGAACAAGTATTCAAAAAAATAATGGAAAATCATAGTGTAATTTATTCATCATAATGGGTTTATATAATGGTTTATGGAAGGGATTCTAGAGAGGGAAATTTTTACTTTCATTAATAGAAAACAATATGGACATTAAATGGATGTGGGAAAAAATTTGTCAACAGGAAAAATATGAAATTATATGGCATAATAAAATTAAATTACATGAATAATGTTGAAGAGGAATACAATCCTTTAATTGAGGGGGTGCATTTATTATAGTAGGAATAGATTATTAGTAGATTGGGAATAAATTTGGTGGATTTGGAGAGGGATAAAAAGAGGAAAATAATGATCAATGGTTTCTAAGTGATATAGAAGGTAGGTTGGGTTTGTATTTACTGAAAAAATAAAACATAATTATTTATTAATTTATAAACATAATTATTTGACTCTATGAAATAATGTAATCAAAACCACCGACCTTACAATTATACTACCATGGTTTCAGTGAAAGAAGAATGGTTTCCATTATTATATTTTGTCTAGAACTAGAATGAAAATTTATTACCTTTAATGATATGGAAGTGAGTCTTGTTCACTAAGAAATTTTTTCATGACCTAAAAATTAAATTTGGGTGTGATAGGATTTATTGTTGGTTTTCCAAAATTAATAAAATATCTAAAAAAACTATTTTATAAATAATAAAATTTCCACTTTTAAATTAAGTCTATTATTTCATGAAAAATACTAGTTCCCACAATGAAAAAAACATTCCTAACCATATAAAAATCCAATGGGACGTCATTTAATTATATTATAATCAATATTCAAATAAAAATTATATAATAAATTTATATAATGAAAATAATTTTTTTAAAACATTAATTTCCATGAAAGAGTGTTTTAATTGAAACAATATATATATATATATATATATATATATATATATATTTCAAACAAAATATTTTGTTTATACTCTTATAAATATATAAATTTATAAAAATCATTATATAATCATGAAAATATATATTATTGAAATGAAAAAAGAAAAATATACTAATTATCTTATTATAAATAAAATATTAAAAAATTTAACTTTTGTATTGATACACAAACCCAGATTACACCTTCTTATTCTCCATGGGTAAGGTGCATGATGGTGAACCTTTCATGGGGTGGCTCAATAAACATGGTTTGGTAAGTTATTTTAATAAGATTATAATTATCCAACAATTATTTTCACTAGAGTTTCAGTTATGGAAACTGAGGTTGGTCTTGGCCATGGTAAATCACCAATGATTCCATCTCAATTAGATGCTCTGATAACTGGGATTGATTTTGTACAATCCTACTAGTCGAGGCCATTACATCCTCATTAAATATAAATTAGACTTTATCATAAATTTTAATACATTTCAAACATAATACTTCATATAAAATGGTTGTATAAGCAATAGTTATTATTCATAACGGTCATTCAATCCAATAAGAATAACAATAGAAATATTTTAAAATGTCCCAAAAAATGCATGTGTTTTATATAACTAAATAATATGAAATTTATTCATTCAGACGTATATTTAATTTATAAAAGGATTCAACATTAAATTCCTCCTACTTCAAAAATTTCACTCTTGAAATTTTATTTTGTGCACAAAAAGATATGTGGGTTCTTCTATTTCATTGCCTCTTCCAGTTCAGATGTTTTCTCCACCCACTGGAGGATTAACCACAATACTTATATAGGGTGAGTTTATTTTTTCCATATAACTTTGTCTCCATGTTATAATCTCTCCATTATTTTCTCCATGTATTAAAGATATTTTTCAAAGGTATCACCCAATGATTTACTACAAGTGATGGGTTGGTATGTACTTCTTTATAGGGGTACATGGAACAAAACATGTATACAAGATAGTTTTAGTGGTAGTTCTAGTCAATAACCAACACTTAAATTTAATCAAGGACCCTAAATAGGCAGATGAATATAGGACAATGTTTCTCCTTCTTCCAAAACCTCATTAATTTCATCCATAGTGATATACAAAGGAACAGCCTATCTCTAAACTCTAACACTAGGTTTTATCTATGACTTTATTTATAGATTTTTTATTTTTTCATGGAATTAATATCAGGATAATTTGTTTAAAGATTATCTTCCATTTCAAGGACAACATCACATACAATCATATTCGTCTCTCTAAATTGATCTCAACTTGTTTAAGTATGACACAGCTACCTATATAGAGATTTATAAGGCTCTATTTTGATGATATACCATAAATTTTTTTATATTAGAACTCCACTATGATAAGGTGGTGATCCTAAAATCCTTGGAAATCCTTCAAAAATGTAATCAGTATATCCAAAAGATTTTTAAAAGGATCCCTTATACTGAAAATATATCTAATGGAGATAAAAGTTACTAAAACTCAACTCTTTATACATTATTTCTGAAGGCTTCTCTAGAACATTCAAGAAAATATAAAATATAGATCATAAAAATTAAAAATTTTACACCATTTAGTTTTACCACTCCTCGGATTTACATCATGATGAATTGGTCAACTGATAAATCCTCATTCATAGAAATAAAATGTGCATACTTTGTAAAATGATTGATAACCCCACAATTATGTTCTTACTTTTAGATATCATTGGGAGTCCTATGAAAAAATCTAGGTTTCTGTTTTTCTATTTATACACTCGTATGAGTAATGCATTAATCATACACATAGATTTTTTACAAAATCCTTGAATTATTAGCATACTATGTAGAATAATACAAATTCATTATTATCTCTCTTGACGTTATCCAACCATTTTTTTCTCTATTTCCATATACATATTCATGCTTCATGGATGAATAGTTATAGATGATCTATGTATATCATCAATAATTTTCTATTTAAAATCTAGTTTTTTTGGGAAAAATATATAGGTTTCAAACATATAACTCCATCATTTGAAAAGTTATCCTCTAGAATATTTTCTATATTTCTTTGTGTCTCCATATCATCTTTTTGGGCCTCAGAGATCCTATCAAAAATGGATGGTGGAGAAGCTATTTTGGAAAGGTAAAATTATGTCACTTTTATGATTCCGATTTATATCTGTTTCATTTCAAATAATATTGGACCACTTTCTATTAAGATCAAGGATTGATTAATGTAATCTTTTCTACTAAGTTCATATACCACTTTATTCCCCTTCATAGTATGGTGATGGATTAAATAGTCATAATCATAGATCATCTCTAAGGACCATTGTTGGAACATATTGAGACCCTTTTGTGTTAATATATAAATGAGGATTTCATGATCTGTATATATGTCACACCCTTCCCATAGATTTAATATCACAAAATATTTAATTTTATGATCATGAATCCAATTCCAGATCATGTGATAGCTAATTATTCTCTTGGATAATTTATTTTTGAGAGGTATATTTAATTTACCATGTGTATGTAATGTAATCTTTTTTTCCTAGATCTATATTTTAATAATAATACATACCCAATTTCCTATAATATATCCAAAATTTAGTCATTGTTCTCCTATTTAACTATTTAAATCATTCCCCACATTCATCATTCTAGAAAAACTACACCCCTTTCAAGTTAGCTTGGTAAGGTGGTATGAAAATCAAGGGATGTTTATCATAAATCATTGATAATTACTTGATAATCTATATAAATTATTGATATATAACATATATGTTGGGATTATCTATCTAAAAAATTTCTAGAATCTCCAAAATATCTATAGATATCATTTTTTATAACATAACCTGGGACTGTTACTTGATCTATCTAATACTCACATTTATTATACTTCTCAAATATATTTTACTTTTTCATGGTTTTAAGTATAATATTAATATTATTTCATGTTCCCTCTTCTTCTGGAGTAAATAATAATTTCATCTATAAATACTACTAGGAATTTCTCAGGGTAATCAACAAGAACTCTATTCATTAAATCAATGAAGATAGTTAGTGAAATAGTGAGTCCAAATGAAATAACTATGAACTCATAGTGACTGTAACATGTATGAGAAAAGGTATTGAGGATATACTCATTATTTGTATTTAATAAATAATATCCCATAAAAATATTCTCTATAGATAAGTATCGGGATCCCTATATCTTATGGAATATGTAATCAACTAGTGTATGATAATACTTATTCATTATCATTAGATTGTTGTGATTGTGATATTCAATGAAAATGTGCATTAATAAGTCATACTAGTTGATAAAATGAACAAAAAGACCCCATGTTGAGTCACATGTTGATATAAACACTTTATCCATATTCTCATGTATTTGATTCATTAGTTATTTAAGTATAAAAGTGTCCATTTTATATATATTATGGAATATTTGAAAACCTGTTGGTATATGATTGAATGTGAATTCAACCTCTATGTTATGAGGTAGGCCAAAAAAATAATTTGGGAAAAAAATCATATTCTTTTATAATGGGAATGTTATCAAATATGATCATTTATAAAGTTCCCATAATTTGAGAAATATATGATCAAACATTAGGAAATGAAATCAATGTCTGAGAAGACATTCCAAATGAGTTAAATCATCCAACATACACTTTTTTATAATTAGAGGGTGATTAAAGATAAAAAGGGTTATTTAATTCCCCCATCAATTTATATTTTCTCCATTTAAGTATTTCCAATCCATACATAGAATATTAAGAAATTATTCTATAGGTGGTAACACAATGATTGCTGGGATAATTATTGAATAAAATTATTGCGGAAATGTTATATAATTGGGGTGAAACAATTTTTCCATTTGTCATTTTCATCAATAACATGATGTCCATGATCAGAGGTGGTGCTTGAATAGCTATAATAATCTTGTTTGATATAAAATAATTTATAAAAACATAATAAAATTCTAAATTAATTATTATTGAATGAATAATAATAATACATGTCACCACTTCATTGTTAGAGTCGACTAAAATAGATGTGATAGAATATACTCCCCCATTATCTCTTGGTTGTTAATGTTGAAATTTATGGTTATATTTGAAAACCCTTGGATTAGTGGACATGTTATAATAGTATCCTTATTCAATTTAGTTGAAGCATTATACAATATGTTGAGTAATGAATGAAACATTATTATTTTTTGATCAAATTTATGAGATTCTACTATTTCAATTCATTATCTTGGTTCCCATCCCTAGAACACCAATAAAATTTTATTTTCCCCTTTATAAAATTTTGAGGATTCATCTTTCCCCACTATTGAACAATTTTTAATTGTACCTTTGTACCAACATATAATTTCTCCAAAATTACCTAAAAATTAAACTCCATTATTTTTTTCCTATATGCAATCCTATGAGATCATTGAGTTTTTAACCTCTATTTCAAAATTTGAGGGAACATAAAAATATACTTCATAAAAGAAAAATTATCAAATTCACAAACCTTTCCATGGATTCTTATTTTCACCACAACATAATTGATCAAAATTACTTTTGAGGAAAATAATAAATTGTAATACATATCATGAAAGTCTTATAAAGTTTTTATCGTGTTCGCTAATGAATTTTTTCTACTTTTGATCAATTCTATTGAACTCCCTCCCCATTATATGTTTCAAATTTGAAGTAATGTATTTATCAATGTCATTTCTCTCAATTCTATACACGCAATAGATTGGATCTCTTACTTATGCTTTATGTTCTTTATCAATATCAAACATTGATCATCTTGTCCATCTAATATATAAACAACTAGAAAAACTTTCCCTACCTCAGAGCATTGAAGTACATAAAATTTATTTTTGATGTTATTGATAAATTTTACTAAAAATAGGGGATCCTAATATTAAGAAAAATGAAGATGTTTCATTCATATAAAGTCCCCAATTGTTAAATTCCCTTTCTTAGGGGGATTTTTCTGTTCTTTATGATATAATTATCTACATAGAACATGGGTTAATTGAGTGAGTATTAACATGATGTTCTAAAATCCATCAACCATTAGGTTTTAACTATCATTTGTTTAGTCATCAGATTGATCCTTACACTCGTTATTGACATAGTTCCTCCGAATAAAAACAATTAACTAAAACAATGTAAAATTAGTTATTTTTTATTTGAACCATTCAACACATAATAGATAAACTATAACCATATAAGGGATAAATAATAAATGATGTATATTCTTATCCATTGAATTTCTAGGTTTCAATATATGTTATTTATTATTTATTTATAAAGATTATATTTTCAAGGATTTTTGTTCCATTCAATATAGTTCATAAAATCCATGTGAATTTTCTAGTCAAATCCATTGAATTCCCCAAATTTGTTCACAACAATGACTCTATGTCGTGCACCTAGTAATGGTTGAGTTAATAAACGATGATCCCTTTTTGGTTATTAACCCTTGGTACATCTATTACTGAGTAACATATCCATATAGTATCTAGAGAATGATTTTTTTTCTTTGAAACCGGTTTCTCTATACATTAATTTTTTTTGAGAATTTCTATAAATGTATGTTTATTACATCCACAAGTGAAGCACATAATGATATAAGAAATTTTTTAAATAAACCTAGAATTGGAATTACCATGAGATTGCACCCTAAACCCCCTCCCACCCATGCAACCCCAACATAACAAGGGTGAAAATGTATGTTTTCGAACAATTAGTATTATTCCTATGGTTTTAAATAAGGTTTTCTATCCATAGTTCCCCAAAAATTACTAGCCCTTATTCTTATACAATCTATGACAACACATTTATTTTATACACATTATTTCATGATTTATTTAAAAAAAATACCCATAATATAGTACCAATGTATTTATAGGACTGGTATCATTATGAGATTATATTTATAATACCAAATAAAAATTGGGATATAATGAAATTGTTTAAAAACACTATTTAATTCTGTTAAATCCCATTGGTCATCCAAATAAACTAATAATATCAATTTTATAATGTGAATAAGAAAGGGGTAATATATAATGAAGAGTAAAGGAATTACTAAAGTATATCATGATGTAAAATAGAACATGTGATTGAAGTGGAAAAAATAGTTACATGAAGTGGTCAGAATCATGAACATTGAATTGTAATAAATGATTATAACATCAAGGAATCATAAAAATGTGGTAGAAACATATAACATGACATCATATGGGTAGTAATAATGTTATAAATTGCACAAAGCCACTGTCTAATTTATTATATTGGAATAAGATATAATGAATCTCAACAAAAAGTACTGAATATATTTGTAGTATTCGTAAAATAGATACACACTATATTCTCATATCACAATTGAAAAAAAAATATAATATTAATTTTTTTCATTAATAATAATTTTCCATTGAAAATATAATTCCATATAACTAATAGTACACTTTATGGATTCCTAGGAAATGATAAAAAAATTAAAGGTGATATAGAATGAGCAGTAAGGTTAAGTATAGTAGAAGCTATCAAGAATCAATAATGATAATAAACATGAAAATGTAAATAAATAAATAAAAAGATTTATATAAAATTACTATCATTTTAAGATATGAAATAATCAATATGGAAAGATAAATAAACAAAAAACACAATCCATTTAATAAAAAAATAAAAATGAACTAAATATTGAGATAATATCATTATGAAAACCACATGGATAATAAGATAAGGCACAATCAATATGGAATGTTAAATAAATATAAACACATTACATTTAGTCAATATTCCAATAATAAAATGCATCTGGGGATAATATCATTGTGAAAATATCATGGATACTAATTACTAAATTATTGAAGAAGGAAATGAATAATTATTGGATTTAATGATCATAGTAATAATGATACAATTCCCACAAATATCGTTTACAGTAAATTTTAAAAATACAATTAGAAACATGCTTTATACATGTTTACAGATTTTTTTCATTACACTATTCGTGTATTTAGGGGATATCGACATGTAATGATAGGTAAAATGGGTCCCATTCCATGAATCCCAAATTGTGCCTCCAATAGGCTAGGGGATATAAACTCACACTGAGTTTGAATATCACTATCAAGGGAAACATCAGCATAAATTATTTTTTCACATGCACACATCTCCAAGACCATACAATGATGAAATGTAATACTATTGATAACCCATGTATTTATACAACAGAACCCCACAAATAGAGTATAATAAGGCAATTTAATATAATCAAGGCCTAATAGTATCCCAACACAAAGAGTTTGAAAATAAGTCCAACATAAATGTAAATATGGATACAACTATCATGATAACAATGGGAACACTACTCGGTCTATTTGGATCACTAAAAGCATCTATGTCATAGTCCCTCTATGAAACTTTCTAGGGGTCATTTTTCAACATTATACATTTCATGTGCCGTTAAATACCAAGTAGGGGTGATTATAACAATGCATGGTAGGAAAACCTGGAATTCAAGTGCATATAACAATAATAATATGTGTTATATATACACATTTATATGTCTAAACCACAGTTAACAAGAATATCCAAATATAATTAGCAAATACATGTAGTCTCAAGGTAATGAATCAATTTTAAGTCTATCCTTGGACTCTTTATCAACGGTTCCACATAGTTATTATCTTGGAAAACACAATCCATGAATCAGATAAAACTAATGAAGTTAGTCTGGGAGGTCATTCTCATCAAGTATCATCATAGAATGTATATAATATAAGATTAATGAGATCTGATACAATGATGAGTATAACACCAAAATCCATGGTGAATAACATCAACTCAACCTGGATTAACCTGTTAAGTAGAGTATCAACACCTGGGTAGTGTTGGTCATGATGATTTTAAACGTAGCCTATCAGTTGATATTAAGAAGGTGATGTCAATCATGTCATGGGAAGAACCACATAATGTCTTTCAGAAATGAAGATTGATAGGTCTAGCTAGATGGTAAGAACTCAACCTTGGGAAAGAAGATCGTGAAGGATATAACTATAGGTCTCATAGAAGGATTCCAAAAACCCTATGCAAAAGTTCCTACTGAAAGTATCGCAATCCTTTTTTTGGACATGATTCCATAATAACATTTAGAGAACATATATTGGTATTGCACCCTAATAAAACATGTCCTGGCTAAAGAGGAGAAGGGATCTAATCCCTGTTTGAAAAAGTACACAACATGTACAAGAATTTCATGGATTTTCAATTTCACATAGGGTTCTACTCATGTAAGTGTCACATGATCATTCTTGTGTAAAAGTCCATGGTGTTCTAATTCCCTTGTATTTCTACCCATGTCCTAGTACAAGTATCTTCCCATGTACAACTGGACTGGTTGTTTCTCTATTAGATTACATGGTGATCCCATGCCTGTGTACTCTTAAATATGTATGTGTACCAATATAGATGCTCAATGATCCATTGAATATGGTTCACATTCCATGGGATAGGGTTTCATTTCGTGTGATGATTAACTTATTTTAGAAACTGTAATTTCCACAGTTGTGGTCCTACAAGGTGTGTTTCAATAGAAAACACATCGTGTAACAATTAATTCTCCAGATATCCTTATCTAGTTCATGTGTTTATATTTTATCCTCTGACCACCTATTTAACCATGAACATTCAGGAAACTAATGAATACCATCATTCGATCCCAACTATTGGAGAATAACATATACAAATGATCAAAATCATTCCGATAAAATACTCGCACATCCTCCCACAAACATCACCAAAGAACAAAAATTAGGTATCCCAAATCTAGATGATCATGTACCAAATCTATTTCCACATGATCCTCACATCATACCAATCTTGGATCTATGATATCAAACTATTGTTCCAAGAAACTAGTTCACAACGTTCAATTTTTCAGTGTGTGTAGAAATGAGGGCCAAAGGAATTTCACATAATGAATAATGAAGTGGGATGGAATGAAAAATATCAAACACGAGGAAAAATCATTGGACAATGTTCGTGTTGGCCATGATTTGATTCCATTATAATAATGAACTAAGAGATAAATAAATATCACATTGAAAATTCACCAATTCCCAAATAAATCATACCATTACAAAAAATTATGCATGATCGACGTATCAATTCACTAGATGATTGATTCATGTTCACCGTAGGAATCATAATATAGGGAAAATCCAAAAACAACAACCAACCTTGATTTAGATCAATCATTGATGATTAATAGAATACATCATTTTGAATGAAGAGGTCCATGGATTCTGTTTCTCACTTATCATGGAACCTCGATCCAGTTTTTATCAACCAACAAAGATCCTCCATCACTCTATAATAGTATTAGATGATTATCATGGTTTTGTGGATAACCCTAAAAATTTTCCATAAAAATGTAGTTAATGAATAACATTAAGTCACTATGTTATTAAAGATAAAATAACATTATTTTATTAATTTATTTATCATCCACACCCATAATGACTTTCCCACAAACAACCCACATTGATAAAAGTAATATTTCACCCAAGGTAAAACAAATACTCTAAATTCAATGGTTCCTAGAGATTTTAAATATGATCGATATTTTTTATTTATACGACTTTGTCTTGAACAATGTGTGTTTTTCCATTTTATTATATGTAATTAATTTTTAAAATATATTCTGGGTACACCGGGTCACATAATCACATTCCATATTAGTTACTAGTCAATAAAAATAATCCATATTATATCCAAATTTAATTCATAGAATCATATGAGTTTCTACATTAACCCAAACATGGTGATTTACATCCCAAAATTCAAAAAACAAGTGGATACATAAAGTGATGTGGGAACTAAGCATGCATTTAGGCATTCCACAACCACCAGACACGCACTAAAGGAATTTCTCACCCATGAAGGATACCCTCGTATAGATCCTATATCTCTTCTAGGTACTAATAAAAGGTAGCTAAATCCTTGATGTCTAGTTCACCCCAGTCGATAATGTGTGATTTTTTGTTCATGTGCCTCCTCAGCTGTGACACATGAAAGATGTAGAATATTTTATCTAACTGATTAGGTTGGTCATAGTAGTACACCACCTCTCCCAATATTTATAGTACTTAGATAAGGTCAATGGATCTCAGTGATAGTTTTCCTCCTCGAACAAATATCATCAATCCATGTCAAGGTCAAAACCATAAGAACACATGGTCACCCTCCTTAAACTCTAATGGCCTGCCTCCTTTTTTAGCAGAACACTGCTGATGACTATGATCATTCATCATCCATTACTAGATGATCTTCACCATTTCAGAAGTGACTCACACCAACATTATTTCCATGAGTGAAAACTCTCTTTGGTTATTCTTGAAAATTTGTGACATATAGGGTCACCTATACAAGGCCTCAAATATAACCATATATATGGTGAAATTTTATCGATTGATGTATGAAAAATACACAAGTGGCTGGAGATCATTAAATCTATAGCCAATGCTGAACAAGAAAGATCACAATATGTCTTACACAACATGAATTTTCCGCTCAATCGGGTTTTTTTTCTAGGTGTAAAAATATGCTCAGACATAACTAAGTCCCAAAATCAGCCATCAATACCTTCCACAACTAATATTTTTTGCAAGAAACATGATCATAAATAATATTTTAGGGAACTCCGTGGTGTCAAACTGTCTCATGTATGTTGAGGTCCTTCATTCCCTCTAATGAACTCTTCCATGATAAATAAAGGATGTGTGATGACATGGCGAGTCTATTTATAATCATCTAGATGGAACCACTTCCTCGAGACATGTGGTAACCAATCATGATGTCCTTGGAAATCCCATCCCATTTCCACTATGGAACATGATGAGGCAGAGCTAAACCCGCATGAACATGGAACTAAATTTTCACTTAATATAATGTAAAGCATCAATAGAAAAACTTGGGTAGTCCTATCTACATCCTTGGATACGAAAAAAATGTTGCGCATCTTTGTATATCTTTTACCAAACTGGATGTAAATCCAAAGGAGATGTATTGATCTACCTCATAACCTAATCTCACAAAATCAATGGTAGCATCGTGCATCCATGGATGAAAGAAACATCCTCCCCACCTTTATAAAATTCTATTGGAGCATATCAAGTGGATATATATATGTTTATAGGGTCTCATAATAAAATCTCCCAGACATTCCTACCTGACCCATTATAAAAGTGGAAGGGTAAAACCCCATGAATGGAGATAATCTTCTCCATCCCCATACATAATATATAGCTACAATGGGGCCAACTTCTCTGATGCCTCATTCAATAAATACAAACCAGATCTCCTAATGAGAGAATATTCTACCACATTACCCATTTAAGAGTTTAAAAAATCTCAATGTTATAATCCAAAATTAACCTTATCCATTTCCTATGTCACATGTTAATATCCTTGTGAGGAAATATTTACTTGAGACTCTAGTGCTCAGAATGGATGTTATACCGCACCTCATCAGTTAGTGTCACGACATCATAAGTCCAAAGACTACTACTACCAACTCATGATCATGGGACACATAGTTTTGTCTATGTGGTCTAAACTAACATGAACCATATGAAATAATATCCTTCCTATACATTTGAACACAAAAATTCCTAATTCATACTATATTTTAGATCACTAGGTACTTAAAGACATCCTTTGGTAATCAAATGATGTGAACGCTCATCAATATCTACCCCAACTCCTGAAAACCATGTTGGCACCACTACGTCCACATGAATTGATGAACATTTCAGCTATGAGATATCATGGTGGATGATATCTAGTAGAAATGAATTATAAATAGATTAAAATAGCATTACAAAACTAGGATTATCCACACCTCCATAATTTTCTTATGTGCCTCACATGCTATCACCCCCTAGACCTTTACTAAGCCCACTACCACACCATCTGATGGGATAACATGTTCTACTAAGTGTACCTGAGGAATTTAGAAAGTGAACTTCAAGAGATTCCAATATAACTAGTTCTCTCGGAGTGCATCTACTACCATCCTCAAATTTCCCGCATGCTCCTCCACAAATGCAGAGTACACTAGTATATCATCGATGAATAGTACCATGAACTAGTTTAAAAAATATAGAATGATATGGTCTATGAGTGCCATGAACACTACTAGTGTGTTCATCATTCCATAGAGAATTACAGTGTAATCATACTTACAATAGAGACATCTTAATGTTTTCTTTATTATATTCTCAATCCGTACTCACTACTAGTAAATGAAAAATATGAAGTATACCTTTGAGGACTATTATACCCCCTCTGAACTAATCAATGAAGTCATCAATTCTCAGTAGTGGATAAATTTTATTCATGGTCACCTAGTTCAACAGCTAGTAGTCATTACATACCTTTAGGATGTAGTTTCCTTCTTAGTGAACAACACTAGGTATGTCAAGGGTGAAACACATGGTCTAAAATATTATTTTTTAATATAGGTCATCTAATTGTACACATAGATCAATAATATCTTATGGGATACATATGATATGCATACATAGATATTGGGTTCGTCTTGTGGTGTAGATTAATACAGAACTACATCACTTGGTAGGGAGGTAAGCCTAGAATGTCCTCTAAAAATACATCCTAATATTCCTCCATCAATCTAGGGAACTAAAAAATCATAACTCTCATTGCACCAAGGTTCATGCTAGATAATTTATGAGTAATGAGTTTCACCATTTTGTTTTAGTTTCCATACTACATAGACTAGGATTCCTTTTCACCCATGAAGGAAATCATAGATCTATTTTTGCTGACACACCACATATCCTCACTAAAATTTTCTATTAATGAATGAACTATAGATAACATGTCCATAAATAATATGGAATAATAAGGCCTCATAGTTTCTTATAATATATCCCAATAAAAACTCTTTCCCCTAAAAATTAGAACACAATATTAGAACAATTGTGTGATCACTGTGTCATCTATAATAAGAGTATCCAAATTCAATAGTCGAGTTAGAGGCTCAACCATAATCTCTATATATAAAAATAGATATGTGTAAATAATGAAATGTCTATAATATTTTTCTATAAATACTCAATATAGGGTATAAATGGAATAGTTCAAACCATGAATCATCACTGGAGCTTCTAGTTCATATGCCTCAACCACATATAGGTTCTTGTTCCCTAGTCATCCAGCTCACTGAACATGGCATGGACCACCTAGAAGTGGTGGTGGTAACATGTAAAATATTATTCCACCTCTAGCTACACTTCAATCTCTTTTTCCACATCCTCCATAATACAGATGTATACTCTCATGACACTTATTCTACCTTGGTGGCCCATCCATTGTCTCCCTATCAGCCACACTATGTGTAGGAAAATTTCATTCAAGACATACCCAACCATAAAATGAGTAGTAGTACATTCACATGATTTTACTAGAACCATTATGTGATCCATGAACTGAAAAACCTCTATCCTGGGACATCCCCCTAAAAACCTCTTGGATCCAGGCCCATCATACTGACATTGTCTCCCTAATACTGAAGTCTCTTCTCATTGTTTGATCACTGTCGTCGACCACTATATTTGTCTTCTCAGTCAGGAAACTCTCAACCACAAATATCTCTTTATAACCTCATCATAGGATGGAATTCATAGAGTTATAATGCTATATCAAATGTATCTATTCATTATCACTCAATTTTATGATCCTTGATGAAATTTTATTAATTGATCTCAAACCATACCCATTGGGTACATAGATAGGTTGTAAAACCATGATGAATACTCATATACATTCAAAGTTCCCTACTGTAGTTATAGAATCTCCTAGATGTGTATAACCCACAACATAACTGGGGAGAACTCATACCTGAATAGGTTCTAAAGCTATTACAATTATATAATCTCCTAATCACAATAAAAGGCCACCAAACCTCACTGCCATCTTACAGATCCCTAGAGAAGGGTTGCTGCTAGAACCACCATCTCATCTATTGTTGTTCTTACATAATTGAATACCCACTTCACCACCTCAAGACAATCCTCAACATCTGGTGGGTTGGGATCACCTAGAAACTTGAGGGGCATATACCCGTGCTCAAATTTACCCACGGGATGAAGGTATAATGGTCTTTGTAGTCTAGCATGGGTTGTCGAATCAACTGTGACCTAAGAAGATACCAAAGATACACAACATATGAGATGGATTTTTAGCAATAAAGTGGCCAACATGGTTTTGATTTTATATGGTTTAAAGAACACTAATAAACCTAAGTTAATTCAATACAATTAAAATGGGTTGATATTAAGATTATGATCAGGGTGGATTGGATGAATTTTACTACTTTAGACAATTTTGGTTTTATTAATTCTTGATGAATCCATTCTTCAAAATAACACTACCTTCATAATTTTCTAGTTTGATGGTGACTAAACTAAATTACTAATCCCCTAAACACATAGAGAACCAAATTCATAATCTCTCCAATGTATAAGGTAATTTTAGTACTTGGATTTATCTTCCTTAAACACAGTGAAGATGAAGAGTGCAAATAACTGAAGAATGGAAGTCTTAAATTAGATAGCCAATTAACAATAATTTGTTCATAAAAAAATTTCAATCCCATCTTTTCATACACCTATTATCAACCCATTAATGGTGTATCCCTGCATTAATGGTATACACTCAATGGTGGGTGAAATATGGATAACAATAATTGGATTGATGAAATTAAACCCGCAGAAATAAATAGCACTCCTCCATGTGTGTGTGTGTTTGAACGAAATTCACACCTATGTGTGAAAAAATTCACCACAACACAAAGATATCACTATGATTTGTTATTATACAGTTTTAATGAATGAAATGAGAAGCATTTAAGAGAAATATGTTGATTAAGAAAATAGAATACCAAAAAGAGAAACTTATATGGAAATTGAAAACATTTCAAATGATATTTGGCACAATAACATTACATCAAAAACAAGAGATATCTTCTCCGAAACCACCACTGCATTAAATTGGAAATCGGAGAGACTTAGGCAAAGCCTCAATAAATTTATTCCCAATTTTAAAATTAATTTAGTCCTTTGGTTTGTGGAATGTAGTGGAGAAATTGATTCCCTCCTTTACATTATATCCTCCTTATCTCCCCTAGAAATATCATCATGTATCGGCAAGAATATCACCAAATCATAGTAGTTTGTAGTAGAGTCTTTTGTGTCCCCGGATATCTTCTAGATGTCTGTAAAATTTGGGCCCATGTGATGTTCTGGATCAGGAGTTATGGCCAATTTAGTGGGATGTCATTCTAGGACATAGATTCTGGATCAAATTTTGATATTCTATTTTTGCCTCCTTAATAACCACCATGGAGGCCAAATTTGCACTGCCGCCTAAAAAATGATTTATTCCTCTATATGTCTTCTAGTATATAACGAAATTTGGGCTTCATTGGACCTGTATTGTGGGCCCCACATTTTCATCAGTGGGCTGGTGTCCAACATACCTTCTCTAGTAGTGTTTCCTTTCATCTCCAAATATCCCCATCATCCTTTATGAATCCTCAATTGATCCATGAATGAAAAATGTTCATATAAAAGTGTAGATAAATTTACAAAAAAAATAAAATTTAAATATTTATAATTACATTCGTTAAAATCGGATGAATCATTGGGCCTAAATTGGTGTACATTAGGCATGGAGTTCACAAATGATGAGAATATATGTTCAAAATTAAAATCCACTAACTCAGGGTCATACGATCAAAAATAAACATTTAATACCATTAAAACATAATTAAGATATGTGTTTTTATTGGCTAATCACATCCTCCCAACATGAGATTTTCTAGTCCAGAGAATAAAATTCGAAGATTGTATTTGAATTATTTTTTTCAAAACACATTATAAAAAATGGTTATCACATTGTAAACTACACAAAAATATATATTTCTAACATATAAAAATATTTTGAAACAAGATAAATTTACATATAAATCTGAATCCCAATCTCGTTCCTTTGATCAAATCTATCATCATAATTCAACCAACTCAATTAGGTGAAATGATGTGTTGTGAATCATAATAGATATGAGGGTTCATTTTCCTTCACAGGGGAAATCATGGATTCCCTAGGTGGAATCACATTTAATACTAAAATGAGTATTCATTTTTTTAATTTTTTTAATTTTGTTTAATGTTTCTGTAGTAATTGAGATTGTAATAAATCATATTAACCTATGTAGAAATACATTGTCGATGAATCCCTGGATCAATGGCCTTAGGGCACCAAGTGAATCCCAAATACTCAAAAATCATATCGAGATAAATTGATCAAGAACAAAGTCATATTTCCAAAAATAGAGATATAGTGAAAACCCCAGGGCTAGAAAACTCTGGAGTCATGATCACCATGTGCCGAAAGCCTCACATTTTATCAATCCATTTCTCTACATGAAAATTTTTAATTTATATTATTTTTATTTTATTTATTTTTTTGAATTCTCATATTATTCATAAAAATCAAACAAACCTATTCTATTTTTTATGTTACAACAAGAATTCAAATTAGTACCCCACAGTCTAGAGGATGTGCATTGTGCCAATTTGATTTAATAGATGAAAAAAATTGTTGAAGATTTTAATTGGAAAAATAATCATCCAAAATCAATTCTTGTAAATATAATCATGAATTAAATTAAGATTCAACGAAATAAATATTTTTTACAATGTAGTTTTAATGTGAGATAAGATGTTATTATATTAATTATAAATGTTTTTTTAAAACATTTTGTTTCTAAAGCCCCACAACATAGAATGAAACTATCCTTAGTTTCATAAAAAGAAAAGAGAGGATAAAGTGGGGGGTGAGTTGGAATGGGCATGGAACAAGTTCACCTAGTGGCTTCATAATGATGATTGTGGTGCTCCGAAATCACTCTTTGTTCACATGGGAGATGTAGGAAGCTCCTTGATTGAATATGTATCACCTTAAATAGTACCTGAACCATAAAAATAATAAAATACTATAAAAAACACAAAACTTTATTTAATACCATGTCTCCTCAGTTTTATGATTTTCATTTTTTTGATTTTTTAATCAAACTGATGATACATTGTCTTCTTTTTAATTTCTGGGTAAGTTATTACTCTGGGATCACACTGTGTGACACAAATTGATAAGGTTATCCCCTTTAATACCCATATATATTCATAAGATAAGAATAGGTAAATAGTATGAGGTATAATAAAATAATATCAAAATGTCCTACTCATCCTATTTGAAATAAAAAGTTGATTAAAAAAATAAAATCATTGTATACATGAAAACCACAGGTTTCCTCCCATGAAGTGATTTTTTTAGCATTATTATCTCGACATAGACCCCTAATTGATTAATTATTTTCATCATCTAAGGTAGGTTCACACAATTATTCATAAACATTATGTTTTTGGAAGGGTTCTATGAATGGTTTGACTCTATGACCATTAACATCAATTTTTTTTACCATTGGTGGGATCTTGAATTTCATCAGCCCCATGGTGGTACACCTTATTCACAATTTATGGACCTGAAAATCTAGAGAGCAATTTTCCTGGGTGTAAGTTAAGTTTAGAATTAAACAAAAGAACAAGTTTTCCCGATTCAATGTGTTTGGTTTTAAGGTTTCAATACGGGTAGGCTTGTAATTTTTATTTATGGTGCCTTGAATTTTCATATACCACCTTCCTAAGTTCTTCAAGTTCATTTAGATCTAATTTCCTTTCGTCTTCAACCAATGAGAGGTTGTAATTCATTTACATAATTTCCCAAAAGTCATTATGTTCAATCTCCACTAGAAAATAGCATGCTTTACCATAAACCAACCTATATGGGGACATTCCTAAAATCGTTTCAAATGTAGTTTGATAGGCCCAATGGGAATCTAAGAGTTTGTTTGACCAATAATTCAAAGATGTATTAACTGATTTCTCAAGAATTTATTTAATTTCTCGACTGGATAGCTCATCTTGACCATTTATTTGTGGGTAGAAAGTGGAGTACACTTTCTGAGAAATTCCAAACATTTCCATGACTGATGAGAATGGATGATTGCAAAAATGAGTTCCACTATCAATAATGATAGCCTTTGGAATTCAAAATCTAGAGAAGATATTTTCTTTTAGGAATCCCATCACAATTTTATGATAATTTGATTTTTTGGGAATGGCCTCAACCCATTTTGATACATAATCAATAGATAAAATAATGTAAATATATCCCCAAGAGTTTGGGAAGGGACCCATGAAATCATTTCCCCAATAGTCAAAGATTTTAACAACTAAGATAAGAGTGAGTGTCATTTGATATCTTTTTATGATGGACCCTACTTGTTGACACAGATGAAAACATTGAAATTTTTTTGTAATAGTCCCTTGAGAGGGTGAACTAGAAGAGACCACACTGAAGAATATTAACATATGTTTTCTTAAAGGAAACGTGATCCCCAAATGCCACGCTATGACAGACTTTAAGGATTGAATCTTGTTTTGATTCTGGGACACACCTCCTAATGAATTAGTCTGGACAGAACATATAGAGTTATGGATCATCCAACCCATTGTGCATGATATCATAAAGTAATTTCTTTCAAGCATAAGTCCCTATGAATTTTGGAATGACCCTATCAACTAAAAAGATGGTTATATCGGCATACCATGGGAAATCACTCATGGAGTATATGTAATCATCATGGAATTACATAGACAACGTGAGGTGGGAAAATTTTTCATTGAATTATATCCTTGAGAGGTGATCGGCTACCAAAAATTCAACATCCTTTTTATCCTTGATTGTGAGGTAAAAATATAGTAAGTGACTGACCCACCTAATCAGTCGATCCATAGCTTCTTGTTTTTGGAAGAGTTATTTCAATACAGAATGGTCAGTGAACACAGTGATGGGGGATCCTAAGAGGTAGGACCAAATATTCTGTAAGGAAAAACCAATAGCATGTATGTCCTTTTTAGTGGTGGAGTAGTTGACTTGAGTATCATTTAAGGATTTCCTTGCATAAGAAATGACATAAAGAGTTTTATCACAATGTTTTCCTAACACAAATCCTACATAAAAGTCACTGGCATCACACAGATGTTCTAAAAGAATGTATCAATTTGGAGATTTCCTAATGGGAGGAGAGGAGAGAGAGGAATTAAGGGTTGAGAATGAACCCTCACATCTTTCTGTCCAAACAAATGCAGAATCCTTTACTAGGAGAGATAAAAGGGGATGGGGGATTTAACTAAATACCTTGATGAATCTTCTATAGAAACTATCAGGTCCTAAGAAAGACCTCACTTCGTTAACATTTTTTGGGATGGAAGGTTTTTAATTATTTTAATTTTTTCTTTATCAACTTCAATCCCCCTTCCCAAGAATATATGCCCAATGACTAACCCCTATTTAACAATGAAATGGAATATTTCTTAGTTTAGGACCATATTTGTTTATTCACATCTGGACAAAACTCTCTCCATATTCTTAATACATCCATCAAATGTATCCCGAGAGATAAATAGTCATCCATTAATTCCTCATTAAAATCCCCAACCATGTCTGAGAAGATTCCCATCATTCTCCACAGGAAGGTTCCAGGGGCATTTCATAACGCGAACGACATGCATTTAAAAGCCAAGGTGCCGAATGGACAAGTGAATGTAGTCCTCCCATGATCCTCTAGGGAGACCTCAATCTAATTGGGAACCACATAGATTCGGATCACCCACTCAATCTCAGATAGGAGATATATGATACCAACTTTTAATAATTTCATGTGTTCCTCCCTTACTACCAACATGAGATTAGGATTGAGTCTCCATTGAGGATGACGACATGGCTATGCATTAGAATCTAGATCTGATTAGTGGGCTAAACCCAATAATAATCGACAGGGCCCAACCAATGTTTTTCTTATGTTTTCTAAATTCATCTAGAAGCATCCTCTCATGATTGGATTCATGAGAGGAAAAAATGACAATAGCATGTGTTGTATTATCCCCTAATAAGGTGCACTTGAGGGCACCGAGAAGTTCCTTCAATTCAAGATTAGGTTGGTTCATAATTTCACCAGAAGAATGGGACATTGGATGAAGATCGATTTAGTTTCCTAGAGTTCTAGATAGAATCAAATCCCCATGTGTATGTGTTTCAGCTACAATATTGTTTTGATCATATTTAGGGAAGGAAGTTTGATTCGTCTCCATGAAAGTGCTTTCTTGAAATGTTTCATGGATTTTTGTACCTCAGACTCCATCATAAGATCAATTTGAAAGTGATTTAAGACAAATATATACACTTCCTTCATGTGAAAAAAGGAAATCAATCTCATCCTGACTTAAACATCTATCAAATATTCCTTTTTTTTCTATGGATTCATTATCAATTCTTCTTGTCATGTTCACTTCATGAGTGTCCTAATCATCCCTAATTTGTGAGCTTGAATTATAGATGTTCAAGTCTAGACTCATGTTTCCAATGGTGATGGTCATGTTCTCATTTCAAACTCGGATAATAGAGTTGATTGTAGATAGGGAAGGACAACCAATGATGATTGGGGTTTGTTCCTTATTTCATCTGTTTTCATGGTTTTCAGGGACATGGAAGTCAGTAGGGTAGATGAAGTTTTCAATATTTACCAAAACATCCCTTAAAATTTCCTTTAGAACCCTAATTCTACAATCAGAAAGTTGAAGTGTGACAAATGTGGGTTGGAGCTCCTCCAGGCCTAACTGGAATTACACAACATAGGGGTGGAGATTCACACTAGCACCTAGGTCACACAAGGCCTTGACAACATTGCTCTCTCCTTGTTCAACATTGATATAAGGGCAACCCAGGTCTTTCAACATATGAGGAATGGTCCCTTGAATGGTGTTACTCACATTAGAAGCTACAAGGAATTGTTTATTATGTGAAAATTTTCTTTTAAAAGTGCACATGTCCTTAAGGTACTTTCTGTAGGTTGGTATGGTTTCTATTGCATTGATATGAGGAATGTTCAACTTGACATGTGAGAAGATTTACCTCAATGTTTTACTCAATTCAGGCTTGATTTTCCCCCTCATGCATTGAGGAAATGGTGCATGTTGGGGGGTTTTTTGTTGAAGAGTTGTTTCTTTGACAATGTTATCATGTTTTTCAGTTTTATCATTTGGTTTATTTGAATTTTCAACTAATTTTGAATCTTCATATGGGTTATGAATTAGTTTTTCAGGTTTCTCAATTGATTTACCACTTCATAAAATAGTCACATCCTTTAGTTGTTCATGAGTTTTGTGAGTGAAACATGACTCTCCCCTTACTTTTTATTGTGGGATGGATTGTGTAGAAATGGTTACCTTTCCAGTTTTGATGGTTTGAAGTACATGTTTTTGGGAAGAGACATCTGAGTTCATCCTTTCCATTTATTTGCATAGCTGTTCTAGTAGGCTTTGTGGAATAGTTTGGGTTGGTGCTGGAGAATATTTGTTTGTCCCATGGGTATATTTTGGAGGTGTGATGGTTTGTTGAAAATGGACCTATGGCTATTAGTATTGGATTGGTTGGGTTTGGAACTGGTTATGGGTTTGGTAGTTCTGATGGGGGTAAAGAATTTTTCACTATGGTTGGCTAGGTTGTTGGTTATCTTTCCAGTGAAATCCTGGTTGGTCATTATACCATGGGTTGTAGGTGTTTTGGTATTGAGACTTTTGAATGTTCAAAGCATTTACATCCGCTAAGTGTCCTCCTAACAGAGCATACTTGATGGATGGAATGGTTGGGATGTTATCTTTACTATGGTCATTTTTGTCACTTATTGTGCAAATAGGGTCTGCAGTTTGGATTTCATGAACATACCTAAGGTCAATCTCTTCAACCTTCTTAGAGAGTTCTGAGAGTTTAGCCCTAAGGCTTTCCTCTTCTCTATGTGTATGAATTACCATAGTTCTTTATTTCATTTCAAAATAAGGTAATGTTCCCGATGTTTGGTTTTGTTCAGCAAGGCTTTGCAGATACTCTTAAGAATCATTCAGGGCATGTTTTTAAAGGTTCCTTTACCCATCATGTCAATGAACTATTTGTTCCCTGGGACCAACCCTTTATTATAAAATATCATATGTTCAAGTATAGAAATTCATGATGTGGAACCATGTTTAGGGTTTCATTGAACCTCTCCCATGTTTCATAAAATAACTCCCACTCTTTTTCAAAAAAGTTTGGAATGCACTTTTTAAGTGAAATTGTTTTGTGATGAGGGAAGTATTTTTTGTTAAATTGTCTTTGAAATTGGTCCCATCGGTGTATTGATGTAGGTATCAAGTTTTATTTCCAATTTTTAGATTGTTCCTTCAATGAAAAAGGAAATATCATAATCTTAGCTGATTCTAGTTGGTGTGGGGGATACATGGTTTCTACTATGTCAATGAACTCTTTAACATGAAGGTAGGGCATCACAAAATCCATCCAGTGAATGGTTGTAAGGTGGTTTAGGACAAAGGGGTTTAAAGATATACTTTCTATCTCATAGGGAATTTTGTTTAATTCATGACAGGATATTGATCCAATATAGAGTGAGGAGTCATTCATGGTTATATCAACAACATTCCCTAGGTTTGGAGTTTCTTAATTTTGGTTTCCCATTTGATTTCCCCTAGGATTTAAATTTTGATATCATGGAAGACCCTCTATTGGAATTCATTAAATTTTTGATTATGGATTATTAAGATGATTTGGATCTAATGGAAACAATCCCTTAGGGTCACTTTACACCCCTATCCTAGGACTTTCCACCATAACTTGTCTGTTTGAATTATTGCGGGTGTACGCAGAGATGCGCCAAAAATAAAAAAATCAACAAAGGGACAAGATAAGAGATCTTGGGTTCGAATAGAAGAACAGGGTTCAAGAAATAAGGTTTCGGTCTATGGAACTTACTTATTCCCTGACAACAGTGCCAAAATTTGATTCACACTAAAATTTTCCAAAGAGATTAATGTAGAATTGTCCATGTAGTTTATCTTAGGTTATTGAATCCACTGAGACCTAAGAAGATACCTAAGATACACAACGTATAAGATGGATTTTTGTCTATGAAGTGGCCAACATGGTTTTGATTTTAGATGGTTTTAAAGAACACTAGGAAACCTAAGTTAATTCAATTCAATGAAAATGGGTTGATCTTTGTATTATGCTAGGGGTGGATTGAATTAATTTTACTTCTTTTGGAAATTTTGGATAAATTATTCTTGATGAATCCATTCTTTAAAATAACACTACATTCATCATTTTCTGGTTTGATGTTATCTAAAATCAATTACTAATCCCCTAAAAACATAGATAACCGAATTCATGATTTCTCTATGGTGTATGGTCATTTTAGTACTTGGATTTAGCTTTCTCGAACATAGTGAAGATGAAGAGTGGAAATAACTGAAGAATGGAAGTCATCTACTAGATAGCCAAATAAAAATAATTTGTTCATAAATAACATTTAATCAAGGATTTTCATATTAATACAATCAACCCATTAAAGGGTTATCCCTCTATTGATGGTATACTCTCCATGGTGGGTTGAATATGGCTTACAGGAATTGGATTGACGAAATTAAAACCACAGAAATAATGAGCACTCCTCCGTGTATGTGAACAAAATTCAAACCTATTTGTGAAGTAGTTCACCAGACACAGATATATAACTATTCTATGTGATTATATAGTTTTAATGAATGAAATGGGAAGAATTTAAGAGAAATATGTTAATTAAGAACATTGAAATACAAAAAAAGAAACCTGCATGGCTATTGAAAACATTATAATGGAATTTTGGCATAATAACATTACATCAAAAAACAAGAGATATCATACCCCTCACCACCACTACATTAAATAGAAAATTGGTAAGACTTAGGCCGAGCCTCAATAAATGTATTCCCAATTATTAAATTAATTTAGGTCTTAGTGTGGTGGAATGCAGTGGAGAAATTGATTCCTTCCTTTACTTTTTATCCGCTTTGTCTCCACTAGAAAAATCGTCTTGTATGGGCTAGCATATCACCAAATCTCAGTGGGACATAAGAGAGGATTATGTGTCCCCTGATTTCTTCAAGACGTCTGAAACATTTGGGCTCATGAGGAGTTGTGGATCATGGGTTATGGCCGATTCAGTGGGCTAGCTTTCTAGGTCATAGATTCTAAACCAGATTTCGATATTATATTTGGGACGCCTTAATAACCACCATGGAAGCCGAATTATCATAGGATCAAAAATGATGATTTGATTCTATATATATATTCTAGAATGTCACAAAATTTGTCCTTTAGTGGGCCTATATTGTGGGCCCTACAATTTCATCAGTGGGCTGGTGTCCAATCTGCCTTCTACAGAATTGTTTCCTTTCATCACCAAATATCCCCTTCATCGTTTATGAATACTCTAATGATTATTGAATGAAAAATGTTCTCATCTAAGTGTAGATAAATTTCCCAAAATATAAATTTAAGACATGGATAATTAAATACATTAAAATCATATTAATCATTGGATCTAAATTGGTGTACATTAGGCTTGAAGGGCACAAATGTTGAGAATGGAGGATCTAAATTAAAATCCACTAACTCTGGACTATATGATCAAAAATGAACATTTAATATCATTAAAATGTAATTAAAATATTTGTTTTTTGGGATAATCAGTCACTGTCAATGAAACTTATGATGTGCACTCAGCCGATGAACCTCATCTTCGTGTACTTCAGGTACCATTTTCTACTCAGTAGTTACTAGTATAGATGGTTCACCACATGTAGGTAACATTTCTTGAATAGTCCACTTTATCAATTCCTCATCAAAGAGGGAATTATCATCAAGATCATGATGATGAATCCTTTTTTTCATACATTTTGGAGGGATCTTAAAATATACAATCTGTACAACAATAAATGAGTTTATCTGGGGAGTTTTATCAAAGAGGACTTAGAAACCACAACACATTCTTATATAATTCATATAACATTTTTTTTCCTTATAACAAGTTTCATAATGCAATGAAATAATAAGAAGGTGAACATAGTCTTTTTGTATGGAAATGTTAGTCGCCACACCAAAATTGGAGTTCCTGGACTGAAATGATGACTTGAAACGCTTCACACTATTTCCCCTTACCATCCTCAAAAAATGTGGTACTATGGTAGATCCAGCTGCTCTAATATCACTATATCACAACCTATCCTAATGGGTCACAATCCCTGACTCCCCAAGACTGCCCCATTAGGTGAGGGGATAGAGAGTAGATCCAATAAGGAATATCACTAACAAGGGAGGACAAAGACTAATTTACCAATATGCACACACAAAAATACACACACATCTCCCTGAACAAAGAATGATGAAATTTTTAAAAACTGATAAACCATGAATGCATATATATAAATACTATAACTAGAGTAAAATAATTAGTAATAGAATGTAAACTGTGAAAAAAAATCCCATAATAAAAAGTTTTAAATAACGTCTGGATTGAATTAAATATGGGGAATGTTCTCAAAATAACAATAGGAACATACCTTGGTCTTCCCAACTCACAAAGAAACACCTAGACCTAATCCCTCTAGTACTCCATCAAATGGTTGATCATGTCCATAAGACATGTCACGTGTAGGTAAATATCATGCATTGGTGAGTATAACAATACCAAATAGGACACCATGAAACCACAATGAATATATCAAAAAGAATAATCATCACCCCTATATTAGAATTTCTCTCAAACACATATAGAATGAATATCCAAATATTCTAAAAAAAAGACACACAGTCTCATGTTAAATTTAGAATCATAAATCTTCCCTATGATTCCAACTTAAAGGTTCCATATATCATTCATCTAAGAGGAAAACACAATGAGTTAGATAATATTGATGAGATCCATCTAAGATGTCATGATCATCAGGTGTCATCATAGGATGGTAACATTTGATGTCTAAATAGATACAATAAATAGATTATGATAACACCAAAGTCCATGGGTATATAAAAGACTAAACCTAGAATAATGCAATAATTAGAGGATTGGAACACATGTAGTGGTGGCCACAGTAATAAAAAAACACCACCTAAGAAAAGAAAATGGTAGAGGATCTCACTTCAGGCCTCATAAAAGTAATCCAAAAACTCAAACAAAGAAGTCCTATTTATTGGATCACCAACCTATGCATAGGATGTGATTCCATAACAAACCATAGGCACACTAATGAATCTTATCCAAATGGAACTGGAAAATGAATCTAATCCTTTTATAAAAGAGTAAACCACATGTAATGAATGTACATAGTGTGTCCCATTGGCACTGGATTATTACTATGTAAATAGAATGTGACCATGTATGAGTAAAATTATATTCCATTACCATGCTTTTGTAATTATACTAGGGTTCATGTTGTGGGATCTAGCCATGTATACCTAGAGTTGTAGTGTTTGTGTCATTGTACATGGTGTGTTACTTCCAGTGTACTCCTAGTCATGTATGTGTACCACCCCAGGTACAAGTTGAGCCATCAAGGAGGGTTCACATTCCGCATGACATGGTCGCATTCCATAAGACAGTAAACATCATAAGAAATCCCTTAAATTCCATTATGAGGTCCCATATGACCTGTTCCTCCAGAACACATGTTGTGTATCAATGAATTTTTAGGATTTATATATTTGTTTTGGATGGGTTTTCCACTAATACATTCATCAATATGACCATACCCATTAATTAAACCTAATAATAAAATCTGATGATCCATTCCACCATTAAGAAATTGATTACAACCTTTAAACCCATTCAGATAACATCCTCACACATCATCCTTAGTGGTGCACCAAATTATATGAACCAGGTATCCCAAATATATTTAATCATCCCCCATTTCTATATTTACATGATCCTAATATCTTTAAAATCCAATATCTACAATATCAAAATATTTCACCATGAAATCTGTGCACAACATTCGATTATATGGTATATATTGAACAGCCGGTCATGGTATTTTCCTATGATGAACGAAGACATAGGGAAGAAAATAACAATGATAAACATGAGGAATAAAACTCGGTAACTGTTTCTACAGTCATCAATTTTATGATATTATAATAATGAAAGAATATAAAAATAAACAATTAGAATGAAAATTTCCCAATTCCATGATTAATCTAACTGATACCCATAATTACACATGATCCATGAATAAATTCGTCGATTTATTGATTCATATTCATAATAGGAATTATAAAATGGGGATAAATAAAAATAATTCCCATGTTGATATAGATCGATTACTTATGAAGAACTATTTTTTCATTATCATAGTCATGATCCACTATTTTTTTTCACACTGATTTTGGATCCTTAATTAGGTTTTGGTCTCCCAAAAGAGTTCCTTATATTCTCTGTAATGGATCTCATCAATTAGTGGGGTTATATGATTAACCTAAAAAATATCACATAAGATTATATTTAACGAATATGATAAAGTTTCAATGTCACTTCAATTTAAACAATACAATTTTATTGATTTTTTTGTATCCATGATCATGATTAATTTTCCACAAACAACCCATGTTAACAAAGGATATGTCACACCTAGGGAAAACCCAACGATTGGAACTCAATGGTTCCCTCATATTTTTGATTTTATCCACTTTTTATAATATCTTCTTATTTTTCAAGAAAACTTCACATGCATTCTATATAATATATTTATTATAATTTAGTCATTATTTTCGTCCATATCGGGCCTCAGAATCACACTGTCTTAGCTCATGGTCTCAAAATTATTACACACAATATACCAATATAATACATGATTAAATACAAATATATTCTATATATATCTTTTCACCACCTATATATTCATTTCTACAACATTCCACATATATTCAAAATTTTAATTAATTCGAAAACATTGTTTCTTATCTTCATATTTATGTGTTAATAAAATATTACCAATTTATAAATATTTCCCTAAATAAACAATTAAAATTCATTGTAGAACATTATGGTTTGAAATGATATGTGTTTTAACATTTAAAAATATCCATGACAAATAATATATATATTTAGACGAAATGTAATGTCCAATGATCAAATATATGTGAATATTTCGATGGAATGTAATGATTACCAAAATGAAACACAAAATTGACTGTAAATTAATTAGTTGGTAAAAATTTTCATAAATCATCCATAGAAATAATCTGGATATTATCAATATAAAATATACACAATTTAGTAAGAATAATGGGTTCTTGTCAAATATTTATAGAAATTTTATAAAAATATATTTAACAACATTCTTTAGGAAAATATATTTTTCATTTTGAAAATAATATTTTAAAACTAAAAGTCCACAAAAAATTGATAATTTATTTTCATTGAATTTTTGAAACTTATAGGGAAATATTTAAGGAAATTTTTTAGGACAATAATATATTCCTAACATTTCGAGTATGGTAAAACAAAAATTCCTTTCACATTTCTAGTTACATTCAAATATGCCTTATTTTTAAAATGGCGTGGAGATTCCTATAAATTATTTTATATGTTTTAATTTTACTAAATTTATTTAATAAACTATTAGTATAATGGTAAAAAAAAATTGATAAATTTTTTTGAAAACATGTTTTTGGAAGAACAAATATTTCTGAAAATGAGATAAATGAAGTCAAACTTTATTAAAAACATTTTATAAATTAATTTAAGTTCCAAAGGGATGGAAAAAAGTACTATTGAATGAAAATTTCATCGATATCCAGAGGATTATAAGATGAATTCTTTTATTAGGAAATGGTAAAATAGATTCCTTTAAATGATATTAAATAATAATCAATCTCAATTAGAATGATATTGAAAAATAAACCCTTACACTGGTCATAACGTTAATGTGAAAATTAATCAATTAATTGATTAGGAGTATAAAATTTAAATTCACATAAAAATTTAAATAAAAATTGTTAAGTTAAAAATTATTTATCAAACAATATTGGAGTATCAATGATATCAAATATGTAATATAACCCAATAAAAAATATATTTAGATATTAAATTATTTACCACATAGTAACACTTATGTAATATCCCATTAGATGAAATAATTCCAACTAAAAATTAAAATCCAATGATTTTTTTATGAATCCTGAAATTATATTTCATATGGGTACTATAAATAGAATATAAATGAAATTAGGTGTGTAACATTATAATATTCCCAATAAAGGTAAATTGAGATGAGGTCTCTTACATTAACCTTCTTTTTGGTTGAACATGCTTAATAATTCCATAGAGTGGTCCTAAAGATGTAATTATTTAGTACTTGAACCATATAATTTCAATAATATCATATATGATCTCTTTTTTACCTTAAATCATACATTTATTAATAATATTTCCATATATTCATTGTTTTGGGTGTTAATTACATCATTTTCCCATTCATGTATTTTCAAGAAAGATCTAGTTCATGTAAATATTATACATATACATAGTATAAATATTAATAATCACAAAATATTTTCATATTTATAATTTTAATATCACTAATTATATATGGTTTTGAAAAATTAAGCACATTATGATCATGGAGACGGTAGGCCATACGAACACATGAGTAACGTTTGTATTTGTCAACAATAGCCATCTAAAGGTGGTAAGTAATCTTTTCAATTTACCTAATGATGGTAAAATAATAAATACAATATAATTTATTTAAATATAAGTATAAATATAATTAAAGAGTTATTTTTATGAAAAGAGTGTCACATAGTTTTGTGAAGGTGACAGTCCTCAAGTACACGAACAATGTTATCATCTTTATTTAAGTGAAAACATTAGAAATAAAATGCTAAATTATATTCTAAGATTAAAACATTCTCCATTAATATTCTAATAATTTTATCTCTTTTACATATATTCATAAAATTTAACTTATTTTCCTTGCACATAGAGCGTTAGTAAATGAAATCACACCACTTCTCCATGCGGTAGTCTATCGTACACTTGAGCGACATTAACATATCCACTATAGAATTGAAAGATAGAAATTTATATATGATATAATTATTATAAAGGAAAAATATTAAAAAAATAGCATATATATATATATATTATGCATCCATTATTGTAATGAAATGTGAGAGGTGTTGATGGTAATCATTTCATATCAGTTCATGAGGCGGTAGTCCTTCGTATACACAAGTGGCATTGTTATTTCCCATTTGAGAAATTATGAGATATATATTGGTCTCATAAATTACATAATAACATATTATTATGTGTTATATACTAATCTTATAATATATTTTTAAATTAATAATATTTTAATGATGTGGAAGTTGAAATTAAACTAAAATGCATTGTCAGGCCTTTTACCTCATTTCATAAAACCTCCTTAGAATTATACCTAATGTATTACAAGATTGGATTCATGGCCAAAAAAATGCTTCTTAGAAGAGGGTATTAAATGATTTATGTGATTTTTATCTGATTTTATAAACCAAAATGTTCTTATAGTGTGAATAAGAGTAGAGAGAAGTGGACTTTTATAGGTGAGGTTAGTTCAACACATGTAATTTTAGAAAAAGGAAAGGTTTACCCATGTATTTCACATTCAAATTTTTTCCAAATAATATTATTTTTGATTTGTAGACATTTATAATTTTAAAATATATTCATAAAATATATTTCATTCCAGTTTTTCAGTCAATTTATCCCTTATCATATTTGTTTAACTACCAGAAAACCCATTTCTATCTTGATCATGATAAATATTTTTTTTATTTATGTAATTAATTACAATATATAATGAAGTTTAACATATTAGATAATATTAAATTTTATAATTTAAAAAATATAATCATATTTTACAAATTCAATTATCATTAGTTTAAAATTTTAAATAATAAATAGTCCAAAAATGTAATGAGGTAGCTTGTTTGCAAAGAGAAAATGTTCAAAATTTTATAATGTTTATATGTAAAATTTATTTATTAATGTGATTAAAAATACCTAGATTTTTAAAAAATTAAAATAATTAAACGTTATTTACCATAAATCAATATAATCTATAATCTATCTTAATAAATAATTTAAATTAAAATGGTATTCTCAATTAAAAATATTTACCTTTCACTATTCATCAAGAAACGAACCATTTTATAAAAAACTCAATACATTCCCTTAGTTAATATTAATATTTTGATTTCATAAAATATAATTATTTTATAAATCAAATTTATATAAAATTGGTTAGAAATAATTTTTTATTTTGATGGTAAAATGTTGTTAAACCGTCGTTTTGAAATAATATTGTTTTTCTAGAAACGTTTCATTTTGTTGAATAAATATTATTTTATTTATAGTCATTATATTTCGATAATATTCATTTTTTTTTGTTTCTATTAATACCTACCATCCTAATTCCTATGATATAATCTAAATGTTTTAATAAAAATATTTTAATACAGTATCACATTTCATTCAAACCCAGTGTTGCATTTATTACAGTCTATCTGAGAAATTGAATTTAATTAAAATATAAATACATGATAGTGTGTCAAGATGTTGTATTCTCTTATAATAATTGTTTTTGTGTCAAACATTATATCAATAATGGTGTTACTATTTTGAAAATTTCAAGGTGTAATTTTCTACCCCCTAAATAATTTTTTTCCTTGAAATTTAATCTTGAACTCGATAATAATGGGGTTTCCAATTTAAAAATTAATTTGTTTAAAACCCACATAATTATTATTGTTAATAATAAATTTTATTAATAATATTTAAAGTTAAGTACATAGGTCATATAGAATAACCCAGAAATTTTTTTTTCTCTTGGAGAAAATTCAAGGAAATTAAATATATGCACAAAGAAGAAAAGCATAAATCAATAGAGAGTGTTATAGTTCATTGATCCTAATAAAGTGAATTATTAATTGAATTTTAAGGAACCAAATACCATAAATATATTTTTATTTAATAGTTATATTGATTAATAAAAAAAGGTAATATGATAAATTTTTGTTTTAAGATACTTTTCGTGAGTTTGAAGAATTCTTTTACAATCATTGAATTTAATAAAATATAATTTATTAATGCATTTAAATTTTATTACCACAACATCATTATTTAGTTGTGCTTAAATTAATTTCCAATTCATTTCTTACTCCATTAAATTAATACCCGAAAATAACTTTTTATGAAAAAAGAACTAAAATTTATATTTAATGGATCATAAGATCCCTAAATGACTGACAATTCTTAAGATCTATCTTTCTCTATTTTTCGAAACAAATATGGGTCGAATAAGTTTTACAATATGATACATTAATATCTAATCCTAAACAGTAACACCACTAGTTCATCATTAATATTTATTTTTCAAATCCTTTAACAAAAAAGTTTAAATTTTAATCGGGACATCACATATGACAGTGGAAGGAATTAATATCTTATCGTCCATTGGGTATGGGATCATGACCTGCATCCTTCGCTGAATTTACCTGGATGTTGTTTTTAGAAAACTATATTAATATATTTTGTATAATTTTTGAAAATTTTGATGAACCATAATTACATAAAAACCAATAAATGATAGTCCCTCTGGTTAATAATTACTTTGAACTTACTCCCACATATTGTTAGGGCATTCATCCATAAATAATATTTTCAGTAAACAATTATTCTAAACTAATGGGTATTATTGACCTAAATGACTCACAAAATCTTATTAATCATATTATATTCCAACAAAATTAATTTCATAAGTGGTTTCAAAGACATTAAACTCATGATAATCCATAAACATATGATCCCATGAAGGTATCCATGAAAATTATCTTAATAAAGACTAATATTTTTATAAAATTTAACCCAATAATTACACATTTCATGATCCCTATAACAAAATTTCAATTGGTAAAATTATTCTAAAATTAAATTCTAGATTCACAATATATAGATACTTTATTTTTTATGCCAATTAAAGTCCTTCACTAGTCTAATGATTAACCATTAGAAGAGGTAATTGACTCTGATAATTCTTAGGATATCCACATTTAAGAGAATGAACTATAAATGGGTCCCTAGGATGAGGATTATTTCCATTTAACATACTCTTCATTTTCCCCACCATTTCATTTCATTACATCCTGCTCTTCCACATATAAAACATTTTTATATCCCATTAAGAGACAATCGTAGTTTCCCCTTTCTAGATTTTTTCACATGATTGGAATCGATCCTTCATTGTTCTGTTATATCCACCACTCTTGCTCATAGAAAACATAATCCTTCTATTCCATGGTGAGACAAATTATTGATTAAATTTTAGTTCATTAATCATATTTTGATATAACTAATTAGGAATAATCAAGATATCTTGCAATCTACTCATTTACCATTTTTTTCTCATAGTCACCACATTGTAATTCATAATCTATGTTAACACAATTGTATTGAGTTCCAAACATTTTCTACATCCAAAAACCATAGTTTGAGAAACAATCATCACATTATGAAAGCCATAAAATCATTTATAGGGTTTTAAGTCATCATAGGTTATTTTCAATATAAGGAACCTTATTTTTAACATAAGTCATTAATTATCATTATCTATTCAAATCATACATAATGGTTTGTCATGAAATCGTGAATTATACTACTCATACCCAAGAGAGTTTCAAACTAGGTTTTTAGTATGACCCATTGTCATGAACTATGGGAAGATCCGACCCAGACCAATGTGGTGTTCACAGAGTTAGTACCCATAGGAATATCAGTTATAGAACGAATTCCACTTGTTGTATTCAGACATGGAGGTATTTCAAGGAAAAACCACATAATCTCTACCATACCAAACCATTTTTATTTTCTTCTATACTTATCCACATTGTATATCATAGGGTTTTGATACATAATCGATGTTTTCCTAAATCATTTTCCAAATTTTTCTCATGGACATTCTTTTATACCAATAATAGCAACACCTAACCCTGAAACTTGAAGTTGGTTTCTAATGAATTAAATTAGAATAATATTCAAAACATCCCAAACCTATGGATTTAATATTTTAGATTTCGTGGTAAACTAGAAAAATACATTATTCTAGAATTAAATTTTAAAATATAAATTAAAACATAATATTTTTCAATAATAATGATATTCCCTTCAACAGATCCTAGCACATAATTCATATTGAACTTCATGGATTCCTTGGAAAGGGAAAAAATAAGGTTGCTGTGAAATTTTCATTAAGTATTATGTACATAAAAATCTATCAAGAATAAATAAGCATAATTGTCACGACTCGTACCATGGGGCCTATTCCGTGACTAACTAAATCCTGCTATCCAGAGGTCAGGGGTTGGTGACTAGCACCGGAAGGGAGTATCCCTATAATATGAAGGAATTTCCATTAAACCTGCACAAACACACAATCCAAGAACACATCAAAAAAGTAACCACAAAGTTAACTATTGTAATAAAAAGTGAACTGAATGTAATGGGGTGAGAGTACAAGACTAATTGAATATTACAAGTACAACTGAAAGGAGAAAACAACTCTTGGATCATCCACTGAGGATCCTACCGGAAGCTTAGGTACAACTCAAGATCAATAGTCATTGCAAAATCTCAAGTCAAATGGTCCATGTCTAAGCACCGTCCAGTCCTGGCTCCCCCAGCCTCGTTCAACACTGTCTTTCATCTTCACAAGACACAACAAGGTGTGGGCATAGCCCGTACAGGGGTGAGTATAACAGTACTCAATAGGGACCCCGAGACCCCTGAATGTCACCTAGAGTTCCACAAAGGATAAACCACAATGAAAGACCTCAAACAAAAACCACAAAGTAGTCATCAACTCAACATAGTTATATTCTTATACATATACCTATGTTATCAAGAAATACTCATCTCAAACATTAGTACAAATTTGGCTCCAAATTTTAATCTTTTAGCACAACTGATCCACAAGGGAAGAAATACCACAATGGTAACACCACAAAGGTAACAACATTAAGGTAAAAGTACCAAAAAGGTAAAGAATCATCTCACAACATGTATATAACTATAGTAAAAAAATATAGATGATTAGTCATAAATCTAGATCACCTAGTTTGGTCGAGAGGATCTACTAATGACCCACACAGGATCGATAGATGTCGACCCACATAGGATCGGTAGGTGCTGACTGATAAAAGATTGATAGATACTGACCCACATAGGATCTCCAAGAGATAACTCACACAAGATCGATAGATTATCACCCACATATGATCAATGTTCTTTCTTCATGTTACAACCATCCATGAGATTATCACACTATGCACGATTGATTCAAGGAGGATCCACTTCTCAAGACATCGTCCATTCCTCAATAGCTAAAAAGTTCTAAAAATATGTATCCTAGAGGACTGACATGTCGTAAGGGTTCTTACATGATAGATGTCACTTCAATCGGATGCAGGGTCTATGACTTATAAGTGTATTAGTAATGAGGGCCTCATTAGATTCGGGTTCGATCCAACCATGCCACACTCTAACATTATCCAAAAACTCAAGTGGAGAATACCATATAGACCGCCTCTCTACAAGGATCCTCGTCCCATAGATGGTTCATCAAAAAGATGTCTAGTTCACATGTAAAGGCTCTTTTTGAAAAACTAGGCCTGAAAGGGTCCGAGTGCTGTCTGACCATGTATGACCAACCCGGTCCCCCTAGTCTGGGCTGACCTGACCCAGTTTGGGATGACCCGTCCTGGCCTAGGATGGCTTGGTAGGTCTGGTCCATAGCGGTCTCAAACCACTGGGTTCTGGACTAGTCCGGCCCGCCTGGGCGGTGCAGCCCGTTGGGCAGGAACGACCTAGACCACAGAGGGGCACCGCCTACAGGGCCTGCGTGGCCCAAACCGTAGTGGGAGTGGACCGTTGGGATCATGTGTCCCAACCTGTAGAGGGTAGTAGCCCACCGGAGAGGTTCCACCCTTGATGGCACAAGGGGGTTCGTTTAGAGTCTGAGTGGCGACGTCACGGGGCACCACCAAGTCGCCCGCAGACCCGAAGGGAGCAAGTCCCGGCCCTCCACCATGATTGTCTTCAGTGGAACACCGCTTGCCTCCACCCAAGGACTCCCAGTTCCACCCACCACTATCCTTTGTGGCTATATGTTGTAGCCCTTTCTCTAGTGGGGCACCATTGCATGGCCCTCCGCCTTCCGCGGCCGGCCTGTGCCAGTCGCCGTCTTCACCAACTGTCGCTACGACCGCGACCTTCTTCACCGGTGGCATGCGACGTTGTGCTGCCATCTCTTTCATGTCCAGCTAGTGTCGGCCTCCATCATCACCTCCTCCACTAGCACCGGTTGTCGGTGGTCCTCCTCAGGTCGCCGAGTGAGCTCTGGTGGCCTATTTCTCTATCCTATAGTGCCAAAAAACTCCCTGGGATGCTTTTCTAATCGCTAAACCCATTGTTCCTAATTCTATCCTACCCAAATAAATCATTCATGAAGAAGACGTCAAATTTTAAAAAAAAGGTAGAGGGTTCGTGCCTTGTACGTTCAGCCCGCTCCCTCCGTGTTATCATGATAGGAAGAGGATAGTATAATGAATCAACAACTCTTGAAATTAGACAAGAAATAAACCTGAACTCAAGACTCATTGAAGAACGTCTATGATTGAGGAGGATTTGGTGTTCATTGGTTCATGATTAGGTGGAACTCATCACTTCTTACTGGAACCAGTTTCCTCCTCTATTTTGTTGAAGTCGTAGTGCTTTACCAAAGCTTCTTCCCTTGGTGAAGTCATGCCAACACTCCTCAATAAGCTCCACATAAATGGGGTAGCGGATGGAGAGTAACGCCTTTGGGAATTTATGTGGTTCATTTAATGAATGACATCCCAAATCCCAATGGTTCTATTCTAATGATTGAGGAGTCAGGCCAATTAATGGATTGACATGTCGTTGGTTTCACCACCGTTGCTTGTCCGTTGGAGGAAAAAAAGATATATAAAATAACGTTGTTATTTTATTATTCTTTTAAATGTCTAAAATATATCATTTTCTTCCGACCTACTGCGGACTACGTGAATCCTTACTTAACAGAATCCTGGAACTGTGGATTCAATGGTTCTCTCGAATTTTTAATCATAGAACTGGTTCAAATGATAGAATAAAATTCTCACATATTTACTAAAAAACCAAAAAAACATTTTTGAAATTCACTATGGGAACACCGGGCCTCAGAATCATGTTCTATCAATTTTTTAGACATGTAATAATTCTATATAAATAAAAAAAATTAAAAAAATTACTTGGAAAAATGGGGTCTTTACATTCTCCTCCCCATAGTGTTTTTCATTCCCGAAAACCACAACATAGACTAAGGAAACAAATGGGGGTACTTAGAACGAATCTAAGCCTCACGCTCCCATGTTCTCCCTTGGATGTTCTTGTGCAGCCTGTGAATGTGCACCCGAGGTATCGATCATCAATAGAGGACCTAGTCCCATCGATCACCAATATCCATTGGAATCTTCATAAACATCACCCCATCATCAATGTCTAGTTCTCCATGGTCGATGATGGTAGATAGGTCATTAACGTATCTTCTCAACTGAGACATATGGAAGACATCAGGAAAACGCCCCCACAACGGTGGTAGTTCCAAGTAGTATGCCACAATGTTATTCCTCCGAGGTCTCAGAAATGGTCTGATAAACCTTGGTGAGAGATTGTTGCGTCATCCAAATATCGGAAAACCTCATCGAGGTGAGACCCATAGGAAGACATGGTCTCCCTACTCGATCTCCAGAGGACTACATCTACTATCAACATAAGAATTTTGTCTACTCTATCCAGTATTCATTCACACCTAGATGATATGTACCTTCTCAGTGGTTTCTCGTACTAACTCAGGTTCCATGAGTGCTGACTCCCCTACGTCTATCAGCAAAGAGGTTACCAACATGTTCAACTGTAAAAGGCCTTAAATGGTTCTAAATCAATGGTGGAGTGATTTATGTTGTTGTCTATGAACTCCACCATGGGCAAGTGATCCTCCCTAATATTGAAAAAATCTAGGACGCAAGTAGGAAGAAAGTCCTTGAGTGTCTGTAGGGTCCAGTCCATCTGACCATTCATCAGAGGATGAAATTATGTGCTCAAACGTAGCTCATTCACGAAATCCTCCTATAATACCTTCCACAAACAAGATGTAAAAAGTGTTCCATGGTTAGATATGATCGTCGATGGAACCCCATTATGTCGTATAATATCCTGTATGTAGAGGTGTCTCGCACCCACCACTAATCATTTCTCTCAGATGGGTAAGAAGTGGCCCGACATGGGGAGTCGGTCAACAATCACCCAGATGGAATCTTGTCCCCGGGATGTATGTGGAAGCCCTGTCATAAAGGCCAGGGAGATACCATACCACTTCCACACCAGCACCTCGAGTGGCTCTGCTAATTCAGCTGGAACCTGCTACTGGCCTTCACTTTCTGACAAGTGAGGCATCATGAAAAAATCTATGTCACTGTTTTCTTCATCTCGGGCCACCAATGCTTATGTCGGAGGTCCTGGTACATCTTTTCCACACCAAGATGTATTTCAAAAGGGGATGTATGGAAATCCCCCAACACATCCTCATGTAGCACCACTGGTTCCATGGTGCGTCCATTGAAGAGAATGATGTGCTCTCCACCTTGATATAATCTATCAGGTGCCTGTCCTGAGGATATCTGAGCACATTGAGCCTCATAGTCAATTTCCCCAAGATGTGCATCCATAACTCACTAAAGAAGTGGGGGAGTGATAGCCATATACTGGAGGTAAGATGCTTTATCTATATCCACAAAGGATATCTATAATGTGGAAGAATGCTCTATTTCCTCACTTAGAAACTGTAGAATATACCTCCTAATAAGTGTGTCTACTACAATGTTACCCTTCCTATGAGTGTAGGCTATCTCAAAGTCATAGTCCTGGAGAAACTCTAGCCAACACCGATACCTCATGTCCAAGTCCTTCTATGAGAATATATACCTGAGACTCTTGTGATCAGAGTAGTCTATAAAATGTTCCTCGTCATGTAGTGTCGCCAAATTTTCATGGAAAAGAACACTACTGCTAACTCTAGGTCATAGGTGGTGTAGTTATGTTCATGTTGTCTCGGCTATCATTAAAAATAAGTAATCGATGCTCTCTCCTGCCTCAGGACACATCCATGTATGGTCCGTAATGTGTCTCAATAGACTACATACCAAATGACTTCTTCTGGTAGCCTCAAGATGGGGGCACTCATCAGTCTCTATCTCAACTATTGAAAACTATGTTGGAATCTCTCCATCCATATGATGGGTTTCCCCTTCTTCGTTAAAGCCGAAAATGGTTCTAAATCTTTGGAAAAGTCAGGTACGGATCTCTGGTAGTACCTAGCCAACCCTAGGAAACTCTGAACATCATTCACACTCCATTATGGCTCCCAAGCTAGCCCAACCTCTATATTTTCCAGATCCACTGCAACTCTAGCCAATGAGATAATTTGTCCCAGAATGTGGACCTCCTTTATCCAGAACTGGCACCTCGAGAGCTTACCATAAATCTGGTTCTCTCGGAGTGTATCCATCACTATATGCATATGATAGGAATGATCCTCCTCTAACGCCATGTATATCAAGATTTTATTAATGAATACCACCACAAAGCAATATTGGTTTGGTTGAAAGAAATTGTTTATGAGTCCCATGAACACTGTAGGGGTGTTGGTCATGCCGAAGGAATAACCAAGAACACATTGTGGCCATACCGACATCTGAAGATCATCTTCTGCACATCCTCATCTCATACCCTGAACTGATGATATCCTGATCTGAGGCCTATCTTCGTAAACCATCTAGCTCCCTTCAGCTGATCGAAGAGATCATCATTCTTCGGATGTGGAGACTTCTTATTCATGGTCACCTGGTTTAGGCACTGATAGTCCATACAGAGTCTCAAACTCCCATCTTCTTTTTTGGAGAACAAAATTGGGGCTTCCCATGGAGAAACATTGGGCCTTATGAATTCCTTTTTCTGCATGTCCTCTAGCTATATCTGTAACTCACTAAGCTCCATGACAGCCATCCGATATGCTGGTGTAGATATCAGTGTCATACCGGGGTACAGGTCAATGTGAAATACCACCTCTCTATGAGGTGGTAGTCTTAGAATATCATTAGAAAAGACATCCGCAAACTGGTCCACCACTACAGGATTTATCAGACTCTCACCATCAACTCCTTCAAGTGTAAGACTAACCAACTGATGTGTGGTTGGCTGCAACCTCCTCTGAGAAAGTTCATCCTGTGTTTCAAAGGTTCCCTTCTCTTCGGTGAACAAAATACTAGTCCCATCCTCCCAGACAGACCACAACCTGCACCGAATATATTCAGTCTTAGGATGGAATGTGGATAACTAATCCATTCCTCGGATGACATCGTAAGGCCTCGACGTCACTACTAGAAAATCTCAGCAGAATATCTCACCTCCTAGAGTAAGCTCACACCACACGAACTAGTGTGTAATCATCAAATCCCCTCCCGTAGGAGACTCTACCAATAAGGATAAATCCAACAGATCCATCAGAATCTTCGAGCTCCAAATGAGGGTCATGGTAATAAAATAGTTACTGGAACCTGGATCTATAAGTACTGCAGGTAGGGTGGAATAGAAATAGATCATAATTCTAATAATCTCTGGAGTGTCATGGTCATAGGCCTCAGCTACCTGGATTTGAGCTCATCCCTGTCCTCCTGCTCCATGTGGTCGGGGTGGACTACCTGGAGGTGGTGGCGGTAGAACATTGAATCGCCGCCCACCACCTGCAGCACGACCAGATCCTCTACAACATTTTTCACCTTGAATACCTCCTCATTAAAAACTCTTCCCTTTCCTCGGTAGTCCCTTGACCATCTAATGTTCATCTGTATGGTGGGTTAGGCAGTCCTGATCCATGTGACCCTACCCGCCGCACGAGTAAAACTGCCTACTCCTCATCTGTCCCCCATAGTCATGTGAGACCGTCACCACTGGCCCAATATCCAATGGTCATCCACTAGATGGTTTGTTCCTCCTGGGACCTTGCATCCTCTATCTACTCCCTACTATGCATGACTCTTCTACCTGATGTTTGGTGGTGGCTCTCGTTGTCAGTAATTTCTTAGCTTGAATACTCTCCACTAAATGTTCTCGCTCTAGAACCCCAGCCTGAGTCGGAATACTGAGCGATATCATCAATGCTATGATCTCCTGTAAAAGACCCTACTCAATGGTCTGGGCCCTGAAAAAAGGGTCGTGTACCTTGTCGGTGGAGTAGTGGGAGAGATCAGTGAACCTCGTCGAGTAATGGGCCATGGTCATGCTGCCCTGATGTTAGTGCAGCAGCTCCTGTATATGTACAGATCATAGGGTCACTAGGATGAACTCTACCCTAAAAAGGCCCTCGAATTCCACCTAGGTGAGGGTCACCATGTTGTGTATCTAAAGTGTGAGACTCCACCATCTCCAAACGGCTCCCTGGATGAGACTGGAATCTAGGATCACCATCAGATCATCTAGTGTCCCAACTAAGGGAAAAAACTCTAGTCATAGCCCCCATCCAGTCCTCAAACACATTCGGATCTACCTTCCCTTGGAACCTTAGAGGCCTCTGCCACTGGAAATCGTGAATCATTCTCAGTCGGCGTGAACCCTCTACTGGTGGAGATAATGGAAAAAGTTTCCATATAGGTAGTGGTGTTGCTGGTACACAACCCAAAGGTGTAACACCGCAAGAGGTCCCAACACTTGATCCTCATTTCTCAGTGGGCCATCGTCTTCTACTCTATTGGGAATCCTGGATGGCTATCAATGCGGTGGATTACTAAAAATAAATAGGTGCACCATAGTAAATAAATTATACCTGGTGGGATGGCTCAAAGAGATCATAAGAAAAAATTTAAAAAACAAACGCAATAAATGTTTTCTTTCACTGAGTTGGAAATCAAAATTCAGGGTCCTGGTGTATGAATACGCCAGTCGTCGCACCACCACTGGATTCCCCAAATTGAAAACCACACTCATAGCACTTAACACAATTTTTAGCTATAATTTATCAGAGTCCTAGTTCTTTGATAGAACAGACTCGTCTGATACCACTTTGTCATAAACCGTCCTCAGGGCCCATGCCATGAGTACCCATAGCCTGCCTTCCATATGCCAAGCGCTGGCGACTAGCACTAGAAAAGAGTATCCATATAATGGGAAGGAATTTCCTTTAAACCTATACAATCACATAATACATGAAAAGAACAAAAAGAAACAACGAAGTAAACTCCTATAGTAAAAAGTATATTTAAAGTAAAGGGTCTGGAATACAAGCCCAACTGAATTGTAAAAGTACAAATGATAAGTGAACATAGCACCTGAATCATCCATCAAGGATCCTACCTGAAGGGGAGGTACATATCACGATCAGTAGTGACCGTAACACGTCATGTCAAATGTTCCACCACTGAGCACCGTCCAGTCCCGGATCCCTCATCCTTGTTCAATGCTTCCTATCATATCACAAGACACTAAAAGGTACAGGCATAGCCTAGAAAATGGTGAGTATAAAGATACTCAGTAGAGGCCACAAGACCCTTGAAGGTCTCCCAGTGTTCCACCAATTAAAAACCCAAAATAAAGACCTCAAACACAAATCACGAAGTGGTCATAAAATCTACATAGGTATATTCCCATAAATATACCTATGCTATCAAGATATACTTGTCTCATTCATGAGGAAACCTAAGGCACCCAATTTTCTGACATTAGTACAACTGATCCACGAGGGAAGAATACCAAAAAGGTAACCCCTTGATAGAAAAAACATTAAATTAAAAGTACCACAATGGTAAAGACTCAGATCGCACTAGTTATATAACTCTAGTACAAAAGTATAGATTATTAGTCATAAATATAGATCATCTTATTCTGTCTAGAGGCTCTGCTACTGACCCACATAGGATCGATAAATTCTAACACACATTGGATTTCTAGGAGCTGACACACACAGGATCAATAGATGCTGACCCACATAGGATTGATATTATTTCATCATGTTACAACAAGCCACGATATTCTCGCACTAAGCATGATTGATTCTGGGAGGAAACTCTGATCAAGACATCGTTCATATGTAAACCTCTACATAGTTTCACAAAGATGTATCCAAAAGGTCCACTATGTCGTAAGGGTTCCAAGGCGACAGATGACGCATCAATCGTACTCCTGGTATGCGACTTATAAGAATTTGAGTACTGAGGGCCCAGTTGGATTCGGGTTCGATCCAACTAGGTCGTGCTCCCACAGTCTCCAAAACAACAGTGAAGTACACCAAAAGGACAATCTTTCTACATGGATCCAAGTGCCATAGACAGTTTGTCAAACAGATGCACAGTTCAAAAGTTATGGCCCTTTTAGTGAAACTGGGCCTTAAAGGGTCCGAGTCCGGTCCGACTCAGTCTGGGACTGACCCGGCCTGATTGGGGTAGGCCACGTCAGGCTCTCCCCAGAGGGCCGCAGACTGGCATGACACACGGAGGGGTGTGGACCGGCTCACTGGGCTCATGCAGCCTTGTCCACGGAGGGGTGCAACTAGCTGGTGGCGCAACCCTCCCAAGATGGCATGGGGAGGGGGGGGGGGTTCCCCATTTGGAGTCAGAGCGGTGGAACCATAGGGCACCTCCAGGTCACCTATGGGACTCGTAAAGAGTGGGTCCCGGTCCTCCACCACAGCTATATGTCATGGTCTTCTCTCAGGTGGTGCACCATTCCATGTAGCATCACATTTCACAGCTGGGCCGAGGCGGCCACCGTCTTCACCCACCATGGCTACGGCCACAGGCTTCGTCGCTAGTGGCATGCGACGGTGGGACACCATCTCTTCCGCAGCCAGCAAGTGTTAGCCACCACCATCCCCTCCTCCACAGGCGCTGGTGGCCGACAGTCTTACGTGGGTCACCGGGTGAGCCTTGGTTGCTTGTTTCTCCATTCGAAGGTTCCAACAGACTCCTTGGGATGACCTTTTCATCACTGAACCCACTTTTCTAGGTTCTATCCCACACGAATAAATAGCTCGTTATGAACACATCAAATTTCAACAAAATTCACAGGGTCTGAGACTTTTTCTTTTATCTCCCCCTCTACGCCAGCTTGATAGCAAGAGGGTAGTATAATAAATCAACAACTCTTGAAATTAGAAAAGAAATATACCCTACCTCAAGATTTGTTGAAGAAAGTCTGTGCTTGAGGAGGAGTTGGTGTTCGTCAGTTCGTGATTCGATGGCACTCATCAATATTTTCTAGAACTGGTTTCGTCCTCCATGTGGTTGGTGTTGCGGTACTTTTCCCGAGCTTCGTCTCTTGGTGAAGCTATACCAACACTCCTCATTGAGGTCCATATAAATAGGGGAGGGGGAGGGTGAGTAACGCCATTAAGAATTTATGAGATTTATTTATGAATGATCCTTAAATATTTCAACGAGGCTATTATAAATATTGAGGAGTCCAGCATATTAATGGCATAACATGTCGTTGGACCCGCCACCACCGCTTGTCCATTGGAGGAAAAGAAAAAGAGAATTAAAATAACATTGTTATTTTATAATTCATTTAATTGTCTAAAATATATATTTTTCTCCTGGCCTACTATGGTCGAAGTGAATCCTTTATTAAGTGAATCCTGACGTAGTAGATTCAACGGTGCTCTCAGTTTTTTAGTCCGAGCACCGGTTCATAATTTAGAGAACATCGCTAACATTTTTACTGAACATACCTCAAAAAAGTTCAGAAATTCATTTTGGGGACACCAGGTCTTAGAATCACGCACCGTTAATTTTCACCTACTCGTAAAAATTTCATATAATTTATAAAATATAAACATTACATGGAAAATCCGGGTCTTTATAATAATCAACATGAAAAGGAAATTAAATTAACACACATTACTTATAAATAACATGATAATCTTTAAAAGATAAGGCATAATTTATATAGAAAGCTAAATAACATAAATAACATTCCAATTAAACAAAAAAAATATTGAAATGCAACTATATATATTATCATTATGAAAATATCTTGTATAATATAAAAATCCATAATCAATGGGTAATGTTAATTAAATTAAAACACATGCCTCTAAATGAATTAACTAATATTGAAATGAATATAGATATAAAATCATTGTGAAAATATCAGGGATAATAATAACTGAATTATTAATTAACGAAATAATTAATTATTAAAAATTATGATATCATGCATCATGATTCCAATATATTTAAGACCTTTCCCATGATGATTTAAAATTACTTGTGATCCCCATTTAATGTTAGCTGACTATCTTACCTCATTAGACTACTAATTCATTGAGTTTTTACCTATAATTTGGTCCCTCCCATTTCTACTAGTCCAAATCATTCATCCTATATTTAATAATCTTATTAATCCAGGAACAATTTTCTTTATCATCAAATATCCATATTTATTATTGAATATGGGTTTATGAATATTTCAATGGATAATAAATTACATTCAATCTAGAAATAAATAATAATCAATTATATATTTTGTATGAATTAAACACCTCAATGATAAATAATATAGATATTTAGGGGAAATTTATGTCCAATGATCACATGTAAGTGAATATTTCCAAAGAAAGATAATTATTAGAAATACTTTTTAGGAAAGTGAATATCAAAAAATTACTTGGTCAAAAGGACCATGAAAAATCCATTGAAAGAATAATTATGTTACCAATTCTATATATTCCCATTAGAGAATGAAGAAGTCATTTTTCACTAATGAATATAAATACCATAAAAATATCATTAACAATATTATTTAGGAAAACTAACCTATCATATTGAAAATAATATTTCCAAAATAAGAAGTGCACAAAAAATTTGGAATAAAATTTTATTTGAATATAATAGTTTAAAAATATAATGTAATATTTAAAACATTGCGTGTTTATGAAGATATTAAATTCTATACATATTGTGTGTCATAAAACAACTATTCCATTCAAATTAAGTGCTACTTATTTTGAAAATTACAACAAGATCCCTTTTAATATTTTCTTTGTAAAAAGTAAAAATTGGTATAATTTTTTAATAAATTATTTGGAAAATGGTAAAATAAATCTTTAAAATTATTTTATAAAAATATGTTTCTGAAGAAAGTATACTTCTGAGGGAAGAGTGAAATGAAGTCGTATTTTCTTAAAAACAAAATTGTTGGTCGGAGTGGATACTCAATAGGGTGTGAATAGAGTTCCAATTAAAATTTCTGTTAAAAACATTTAGGATTAAAATCCCCCAAATTAAAACGGCCCAGTCAATTAATGCAGTAGAGATATAAGTGACTTATTGTTAAAGAGGTTTCTCAAAGGTTGATTACTCCTTAGTAGAATCAGTATGAGAATTAATTCCACTTTTGGAACAATTTTACTAAATGAATCACATATACTCACTAACCAGAACAAACTATCAGAGTGAATGTAAAAACATATTTCTATCTTTGAAAATATAAGCAGCGGATAAATGTAAAACAGTGTAATGGAAAGATGAACACAATAATTTAAACAAGACGTTCAATATTAAGTCAAGACTTAGTCCTCTCCACACGGTGATCCCCTTCCACCATGAAATTATATTAAAAAGTGATACATATCCTGTATTGGGCTTTAGAATAGTTTTTCACAAACTGTCTAGGTTTTGTAACCTCTACCACAGTTATACGTGGGAAAAATAAACTACCAAGCCACACTGGGATTCTTCCACAGTTATACATGAGTAACAAACATAAAGAGAGTTTGATTTGGGGATTTTCAGTATCCCTCATATCAAGCACAAGAGTCAGTGTGTGTAACATATACACACTACTCACAAATGTAAAGTATTTAAACACAGTAGAGCTAAAGATAGTAGGGATGAGTTTAGAATGATATGTTGTGTTGGAAGATCAGCTGTGGACTCGTCGGAATGAAGGAAATAATGTTTTGGTCTTTCTTTGCAAGTTTCCTCCAAAACAGAGTGTCGAAACTTCCAGGTTCTGACTTCCAGATGTAGAGATGATCAACTTCTTGGGTCTAAAGCTCTTTGTAGTACACCACCACATCTTGGGAAGGTTCTTTCAACAGATCTTCAGGAATATCTGTGTTCTTCAGAATGAGTTCTTGAGTGTTCTTCTCCTTTCTTGTATATTTGGTTCTATATGTGTCACTCTTATGTATATTCATTATATTATATGTTTTCTGTATATATATTGACGTCTTTCTCGACTCATATATATATACACTTTTCCAGCTCAGCTTCTTCTCATTTGGTTCAGTAGGGGCCGACAAGAGAAATGTTTCAACCACGTGTAGTCTTTCTCATACCTCGTACTGTCTCCTGATATGCCTGCAAATAACATTAAATAATGTCAAGTGCATTAATTTGTCTAGACATGACCGTTATCATAGTATAAATAAAATTGGTTAAAGAAAATAATATAATATCATTAGATTTGTATTAGATTCATGTCACACGGTAGACTTCAATGGTAGTCTTTCCAACAGTGGACTTCATTGGTAGGCTCCTTGTCTGTACGCTTATAACGGTGGACTTTTTGTTAGTGGATATCTTGTAATGGTAGTTGTTACTCTATGTAACAGTAGCTCCTTATCAGTGGACTTCATTGGTAGTCAATTCAACTGTGAGCTTCATCGGTAGGCTATTCAACTGTGGGCTTCATCAGTAGGCTTGATCAGCGGTAGACTTCAATAGTAAGCTTCTAACGGAAGCTTTGTAACATCAGAATACTTCAACAGTGACCTTTCCAATGATTGAATTCTCTCAATAGGTAATTTCATTAACAATGGAATATGTCCATCAGTTGACTTTGAACAACAGTCTACTATCTCGATAGTAGGAGTTTTCTAGCAGTAGTCTTCTACTATCGGTAGACATGTCAAACTATAGACATGAATAGTGATGCTCCCAACAGAAGACATGAGAAAGAGTCTGACAGTGAACTTCTAATAGAAGCCTTGTCACAACAGTAACCTTATGAAGGTGACTCTTTATGTGAGCTTTGATAAGCAGATCAACGGTAGACTTATGACAGTAACCTTGTACTGGTATATCAGTAGATCTTCAACAGTATCCTTCTAGGATTAGTGACCTAGAGTAACAGTGAGCTATAATGGTGACCTTGAACAGAAGGCTCTTACCAGTATCCTTTAATAGTGAAATTATTTTTAGATAAATGTAAACTATAAGATGATGAAACTAAATTACGAGACTAAGAATATAAATTGTTCACGATAAACAATATAAATACAGATTAAAAAGGGTTAGCAAGTGGCTTAATATATCATGGTCAATATTTAAACATGATTTGGGATTATCAAAACAGGCGAGTCCAACGATCTCCCCCTTTTTTATAATCACCTATTATGCCACTATGTATTAAATATAGATATCATATATAATATAGTTACTAAACATGGATCAAGAATGACTCAAGTAATCAGAGATTAAGAAGAGTGTAAAACTAGAAAATATTGGTACATGCTATCAGAGATAAAGGCAGAAATGATTCAATATAGGATCATATTAGTATATTAGTATAGTTATCTCCAATCACATGATGCATCTAGAATTAGCACAGTATTGCTGTATTTTTCTCCCCCTTTGTGATTAGAAAAAAAAAACAAAGAGAGAGAATAGAGAAATATTGTATTAATGAAAGTACATTACATGACCCAAAATGAATACATAGTCCCTATCAAAAGGAATAAACAGACTCAATCCCCATCAGCTATAGGCATGTGATCTTTCCCTTAGGAATAAGAAGATGGAGGATGAACCGGTGGATCAACAGGTTTAGGAATTGCTGCATGAATGACTGGAGGGGCAGCAACAGAAGATCTTGTGGGTCTGTAGTGGGTAACTCGTCGGGGGATCAGTGGAGTAAGGTTTCTGATAGCTTCAGCATGAGACAACGTAGAAGAACCACTGAGTTGATATGCAGGTAAGGCAGGAGGGATGATGACAGGGGTGTAGTCCACATGGAGAAAGGGTAGAATATGGTTTCTGAAATCCATAATAATTATTTCTTTTCTTTCCATAACAGATAAAAAATCATCTTTATTCTCCAAATATTTATCCAAATCAGGGGTCAATTCTCTCAGTTTGATGACATTCTCCCTGAATGCCTGAGACACTGGAGGCAGCATCATATTCTCTATCAAAAGCGTGAAGTGGTTGGTCATTTGGTGCTTGGTATAGATCTTCTCAAAGTAAGAATCTACCTTATTCTTAATGGCTTCCTAAGTAACAGTAGCTACTTGAAAGTGTCCACGAACGTAACTGTTGACTTCCCTGGTAGTAGCAAGTACCTGATAATCAGAGCTTCCACTGGTACTAGCCTTATCATGCTCTTCCTAGATCACATTTTTGATATGGTCAATGTTCACATAGGAGCTACATGAGGGAAGTGGTTTGACTGAGAAAGATACTGTCTCTTTGAAATACTGAGTCAAATTACCAATCACCTTCTAAACAAGTTCATCCTGACTATTCATATGTTATTTGACTGATGTCTTAAAAGTGTCAAAAACATCCACAAACCACTTTACTACCTCTTTGATATATCTAATCTCAACATTAACTTGGTTTTGAGAACTACTCATGGTGGTTAATGCAGCAACAGATTGTATCAGAGAAACCATAGCTCTAGTCCAGCTTTCATTTTGATTATGGAACACGTTAACCTCATCTAGTATTTCTTTCACTAGACTAGACACAACACATCCTAGAGATATCTCCAGAGATTTCTCTACACTCCTCAGCTCTTAAACAAGGCTATTCTTCAAATCTACCACTGATTCTATCAGGGACTCTTTTATTTAAACTTTTAAGGACTCAAGGTCCTCCTTGGTTGCCAAATTGTCAGCCACAACTACTGCAATACTTTTAGGTAGGATCATAGAAATGCTTTGAGGCTGGTCTTCCTCATCAGAGTCTCCATAATTGAGTCCAAATACCATGTATCCTGGATCTGATGACCAACCCTCTATGTCATACAACACAAAAACTGAACCAAGACACTCCCCCTCACTTAGAGCTCTCTCCTTGGTATTCTCCCCTACTTGTTCTGCTCTAGGTAACTCCACAGCCTCCTCTGCAACTCCAGTAGATTCAACAATAGTTAGTACTATTGGTTCACCAGTGGGATGAGTCACAGCCTCCACTGAGTCATCATTGACTTCCATATCAATGGCAGTAGATGCCACTCCTTCTTTTTTGATCAGACACGGTCTTTTCTGTATTATCTATCAAAGGGCTCAAACTAAGCTCTTCATCTTAATTTTCCTCATCATCAGCATCAGCAACAACCTCCTTTCCTTTATCCTTATCACAAGATTCCTCTGCCTCATCCTCTTCCGAGGTGTCCTTGACAATATTTTGATATGCTTCTTCTTCTTCAGTGGTCTCAGTATCATTGTCCTTCAGAACAGTCCCTCTTCTTGGCAGTTCTTTTGGAGGTCTAGCTACTCCGAAAGCTACTTTCTTTATAGGACTATTAGGAAAATCAGGATCACTCCCATCATCAATGGGGGTGTTCTCTCTTTCAGGTTCCACACCACCTTCAACCTCCTCATCATCATCTGAATATTCCGGTTCTGGCTCATCAAGATTCAAGCATGGATCTCTCTTGTCTTTTGGCATAGTTGGATGTGTAGTAGGGTCAAACTTTTCATATACCTTTCCTTCTTCGTTTACCCATGCCTTCTTCCAGGGATTCCACCTAAAGTTCATGAATTTTAAAATCACCTTGGAAATACAAACACTTTTCTTGTCCACTATCATCTCTTCTTGATTTCTAGCCACACCCTTTACCTTTAGCATTACTGAAATTATCTTGGCATGGAATAGGGAATTGGATTTCGAGCTTGTCTTATTCATATACTCCAATTGTGCCATCAGTAACCTACATATGTTAATATTCTTTCCATGCTTCAGTAAGTACATCAGAAATATGTCTTGGTACATCAGCCCTACAAAATCTCCTCTCCTGGGACTAAGTACATGCTAAATGAATTTGAATAAAATCCTATCTTCTCCATTAATCTCAACTGCAATGATCTTACTTGATTTTACATTTACATTCAGTTATTCCAGTGATTTTTCATACTTAAAAACATCACTGTCTGGAGGATACACTCTAGAGTAGTAATCATATACTCTTTCATGAGGAACTCTCAAATAGGTAGCCCACTCAGCAGACGAGAAGCTGACTTCATTGACATTGACTCTGGATATTAGCTTATGTGCATCGTCTTCCTCTCCGAACTTCAGATATTCATAGAATTCGTTCACAAGCTTCGAGTTGTATGGTCCATTGTTTTTGGAAAATAATTTGGTCCATACTTGGGTATCTAGTGCTTCCATCACTAATGACTTGCTCGACAAAAGACATTATTCACTTAACTCCTTCTCAGCAAAGAATTCTCTCTTGGTCAGATGCGGGTTGATAGGTCCCGTCGGGGTATTACTGGTGCCATTGGATTCATCTTGGCTTCCCTTTGGCCTTGGTGCATCCTCGTTGATAGTTGGGGGTCGCTTGGTTCTATCCATGGTGATTGATAAAGGATTGAGGGCTCGAATGAAAAGTTAGGATTTAGGAATTTTGATAGCAAGGTTCGAGATTGAGCGAGGAAGGTGGATTGAGATATGTCAGTTGCCTTTGGTTTTATCATTTTGGGATTAAAACAAAATAAAATAGAAATAATAAATAGGAATAAAAACGGTTCGAATTCCCGCAAAAATAAGGACAAATAGTGAGGTACCCAATAGTGAGATGTACCAGTGAGGTACACAAGTGAGGTGAAAAAGTGAGGTGTAACAGTGAGGTAAAACTGTGAGGTCTAACTGTGAGGTCTAACTGTGAGGTCTAACAGTGAGGTCCAACGGTGAGTTTTAACAGTGAGGTCCGACTGTGAGGTCTAACTGTGAGGTCTAACTGTGAGATCTAACTGTGAGGTCTGACTATGAGGTATAATTGTGAGGTCTAACTGTGAGGTCTAACTGTGAGGTCTGACTGTGAGGTATGACTGTGAGGTATTACTGTGAGGTCTGACTGTGAGGTATGACTGTGAGGTATAACTCTGAGGTCTCCTATGCTAAATTTAATCATAACTATCTCATGTTTGATTTAATTTAACCTCTCATAATTCAAATTCTTTGTGAATATATCATCCATTTGATGTTCAGTGCCAATGAATTCAAGAGTGGTTTCACCCTTTTGATAATGATCCCTCAAAAAGTGATGTCTCACATCAATATGCTTTTTCCTAGAATGAGATAATGGATTTTTTGAAATGTTAATATCACATGTATTGTCACACTTTATAGAGACATGTTTGAATTGATATCCATAGTCCAGTAAAGTGTGTTTCATCCACAAAATTTTAGCACAACAACTACCAGCAGCTATGTACTTAGCTTCGGGAGTGGATAATGCAATAGAATTCTGCTTCATACTACACCAAGATACTAGTGACTTGCCTAAAATGTCACATGTCCTAGAGGTTCTTTTTCTCTCTAACTCGCAACTATAAAAATCAGCATCAAAATAACTCAACAGATCAAATGATTGTGCTTTTGGATAAAATAATCCTAAGTTTGGAGTATGTTTGAGATATTTAAAAATATTTTTTATAGCAGTTAAATGAGACTCTTTTGGATTGTCTTGAAAGAGATCACACATGCATACACTAAACATGATGTCAGGTCTACTAGTTGTAAGATAGAGTTGACTCCCTATCATACCTCTATAGTTGGTTTGATCCACTAGTTCTCCAACTTCATTAGTATCCAACTTACAAGTGGTACTCATAGGTGTGTCACTACCTTTACTACCATCCAATGAAAAACTTTTTAAAAGATCCTTAATATATTTACTTTGATTCAAAACAATTCTATTTTTATTTTGAAAGATCTGAAATATAAGGAAAAATTTTAGTTCTCCCATTAAACTCATTTCAAACTCATTTTTCATTATTCTTGAAAAATAAATACATAATGAAATTTTAGAATATCCAAAAATAATATCATCCACACAAATTTTTACTATCAAATAATCTTTATAAATCCATTTAATGAAAATAGTAGGATCATCTATCCCTTTGGTAAAACCTTTTGAAATAAGAAAAGAGCTGAGCCTATCATACCATGCTCTTGGAGATTGTTTTAAGCCATATAAAGCTTTAGATAGTTTAAAAATCTGATTGGAAAAATTGGGATTTTGAAAACCAGGAGGTTGTTCAAGAAATACATACTCAACTATATACCCATTTAGAAAAGCACTTTTAACATCCATTTGATAAAGTTTGAAATTCAGATGAGCTGCATATGCAAGTAATATCCTAATAGCTTCTAGTCTAGCTACAGGTGTAAAGGTTTCTTCATAGTCTATTCCTTCTTTTTGACTATATCCTTATGCAATTAACCTATCTTTATTTCTAACTATATCCCCAGACTCATCTACTTTGTTCCTAAACCCCCATTTAGTGCCTATGGTCAAAGTGTCCTTAGGTCTTTCCACTAATTCCCAGACTTTTCTTCCTTCAAATTGATTTAACGCTTCTTGCATAGCCATTACCCAAAATTCATCATTGATAGAATCATTAATATTTTTGGGTTCACGCTGTGAAATAAAAGTTTGATGTTCAACCTGTTTTCTTAGATAAGCTCTAGTTTTCCTTCCTCTATTTAAATCGCATTCAACAGCATCTAGAGGATGATTCTTGAGACTCCTAATACATCTTGGAAGGTTTGAACTAGATTCCTCATTGTTTTCTGTTGGTTCAGAATCAGCATGTGTAGATTATGGAAAATTTCCAAAACTGGATACTTTTACAGGGGATTCACTATCCTTATCATTAAAGATCAGATTTGAAAAATCTTCCTCAAGATGTTCAAAAGAGGTTTCAGGCTCATGTGGATCAGTCTCATCGAATTTGACATGAACTGATTCTTGCACACATTTTTTTTCTTATTGAACAATCTATAGGCTTTACTATAGATTGAATAACCCAGGAATATTCCTTCATCACTTTTGGAAGAAATTTTTTCAAGATTATCTTTAGTATTAAGAATAAATACTTTTCAACCAAAAACTCTAAATTAATTAACCTTAGGCTTCCTATTATTCCAAAGTTCATAAGGGGTATTTTTTAGAATGGGTCTAATTAAAACTCTATTGATAACTTAACAAGATGTATTTAAAGATTTAGCCCAAAAATAAACAGGTAAGTCATACACATTAAGCATAGTACTTGCAACTTCTTGAAGGGTCCTATTTATTCTTTCTATAACTCCATTTTGTTGAGATGTCCTAGGGGCCGAGAAATTGTGACTATAGCCATTGTGTGAGTAGATAGATTCAAACTCTTGATTGTCAAACTCACGGCCATGATCACTTCTCAGGGACTTAATCTTAAGTCCACTATGATTTTCTACAGACTTGGAATATTTATTAAAGTAAGAACAAGCTTCAATTTTGTGATCTAGAAAGTATACCCAAGTATATCTAGAGAAGTCATCTACAAGAACATAAACATAGTGCTTACCATTTAAACTTGAAAATCATGATGGTCCAAACAAATCCATGTGAACCAACTGAAGTGTTTGAGAAGTTGAAAGTTCATTCTTTGGTTTGAAAGAAACTTTGTGTTGTTTTCTCTTTTGATAGGGATTACACAGTTTATCAATTGAGAATTCTAATTTATGTATGTCTCTAACTAAAAATTTATTAGATAGCTTCCAAAGTGAGTTCACATTACAATTTCCTAACCTTCTATTCCACAACCAAGACTCTTTATGAAACGAATTTAAGTAGGAAACATTTTGTTCTGCTAAGGAATTCAAATCAACAGAAGATACATTCTAATTTCTACATGCAGTGAAAACTAAATCATTCTTTGAATTCAAAACATGGCTTGATTCATTTCAAAATTTTACATTAAATCCATCATCACATAATTGGGATATTCTAAGTAAATTATACTTAAATCCATCAACAAAAAGTACTTTAGAAATTAATATTGTATCAGGGTTACCAATCTGGCCTAAGCCGACGATTTTTCCTTTTGCAGTGTCACCAAAGGTGACATTCCCAAAATCAACATTAATTAGACTCTTGAAGAAATAATAGTATCATGTCATATGTCTTGAACATCCACTATCCAAGTACCATAGGGTCTTATAATAACTCTTTAAGAAATTTCCCAGTAAAACAGATTAAACATGGGGTAATTTTGGTACCCATATCGTCTTGGGTCTAGAGAGGTTAGCCAATAAAACTTTGGGAACCCATATTTTCTTTATAGGTTTTCTAAAATTAAAAAACATATTTTAATACATAAATACATTGTTAGGTCCTTTCGAAAATTGTTTCTCAAAAGATGGTCCAGAACTAGTAGTGAACTGTCCAGATTTTGGGACAAATTTGGTTTTACTAATTTGTCTCTGTCTAGGCTTATATCCTAGACCAATTTTATATTTTGGAGCAACATGTTTTCCTAGAAACTATGTCAAGGTATCCCTACCATTAGTGAAATTCTCAATATCCTTTCTTAATTGTTCATTAGATAATTTGAGTTGAGTGTTCTCTTTCAACAGTTGATCATACTTTTCTTTTTCTACACTTAGATCTGTTTTAACATTACTAGTCAAGGCATGTTGTTTCTTCAAAGATTTATATTTATATTTTAGTTCATTGCTGGTATCTTCCATCATCTTGATATATTCAAACATTTCATCCTTAGATATATTTTCATCATTATCTGAATCAATGTTATTTACAGAATAATAATCATTTAGAACATGGGAAACAGGTACCTCAGATATGTTAGTCATGAAGCACATGCTGGCATGATTCTTTTCAGAATCAGTAGATTCTGATTCACTTGTGCTATCTTCCGAAGCACTCCTGGTTTCTTTCATGGATTTCTTGTACTTCTTGTCCTTATAATCATATTTCTTTTTGAATTTTAGCTTTGGACAGTCATCCTTGATATGTCCTTTCCCCTTTCGTTCATAGAAGACTATATCAACTTTCTTATCTTATTTCTTCCAATCCCTATTCCACTTACCATGTTGATCATACTTACCCTTGTAGTTTTATTTTCTAAAAAACATCTCCTTCCTATAAAAATTCTTAAATATCCTGGAAATTTGAGCCATTTCTTCATCACTTTCTGAATCAGAATATTCACTAGTTGAACTTTCAGTAGGTACATGTATTTTATCCTTGTCTTTTATTTTTGAAGTTGTAGACTTGAATTCCATGGATTTTGTCTTAGGTTCATCATATTCTTCTTTGTTCACCTTCAGTTCTTCTTCATACATCATTAGGTTACCAATAAACTCCTTAACATGTAGCTTGCTGATGTCACATGACTCTCAAATAGACATAGAAGTGCCTTTCCATCTGTCTGGAAAACATCTCAATATTCTCATGATCTTCTCCTTCTCTAGAACAACTTTTCCCAGTGAACTCATGGTGTTGAAAATCTCATTAAACCTGAGGTACATGTCAGAAATGGGTTCATCAGGTCTCATCTTAAAATTATCATATTTAATAATATATGTATATAATCTCATTTCCTTCATGTTGTTTGTTCCTTCATGAGAAGCATCCAAGGTATCCCAGATTTCATGAGTTGTTTTACATCCGGAAATTCGGTTAAATTCCTCATATCCTAAAGAAAATTAAAGGTCATTCATAGCATTACAGTAATTGTTATAGTTAGACTTTGTAGCATCATCCCAGGTAGATCTAACAGTTTTGGGGATCTCATATTCTGATTCTATAACAGACCAAATATCAAAACCAATACATTCCAAATAAATTTTCATTTTAATTTTCCATTGAGCATAATTTACATGATTAAAGAAAGGTGGGATGTTAGTAGCAGCACCTTCTAGTCTATTTTCCATAACTAGATTTTAGAAAATTTATTAAAGAGATAACATTTAGAACTAGTTGAAATTTAAGATCTGTAGGATAAAACAAAAATCATATTTTAAAAAAAAAAGAGGGTTTGAAACCTCTTTATAAATAACAATGTTACCTATGATACCAAATTTTGGTCGGAGTGGATACTCAAGAGGGGGGGGGGGTGAATTGAGTTCCAATTAAAATTTCTGTTAAAAACTTTTATGATTAAAATCCCCCCAATTAAAATGTCCTAGTCAATTATGGCAGTAGAGATATAAGTGAATTATTGTTCAACAGGTTTATCGAAGGTTGATAACCCCTCAGTAGAATCAGTATGAGATCTAATTACACTTTTGAAACAGGTTTACTAAATGAATCACATATATTCACTAACTAGAACTAACTATCAGAGTGAATGTAAAAATAGATTTCTGTCTTTGAAAATATAAGCATCGGATAAATGTAAAACAGTGTAATGGAAATATGAACAAAATAATTTAAACAAGAGGTTCAGTCTTAAGTAAATACTTAGTCCTCTCCACTTGGTGATCACCTGTCACCAAGAAATTATATTAAAAAGTGATACACAGCCTGTATCGAGATTTACAACAAATTTTGACAAACTATCCCAGTTTTGTAACCTCTACCACAATTATACGTGGGAAAAATAAAATACCAAGCCACACTAGGATTCTTCCACAGTTATATGTGGGTAACAGACATAAAGAGAGTTTGATATGGGGATTTTTAGTATCCCTCAGATCAAGCACAAGAGTCAGTGTGTGTAACATATACACACTGCTCACAAATGTAATGTATTTAAACACAGTAGAGATAAAGATAGTAGGGATGAGTTTAGAATGCTCTGTTGTGTTGGCAGATTAGCTCTGGACTCGTTGGAAGGAAGGAAATGATGTTTTGGTCTTTATGTGCAAGTTCCCTCCAAAACAGAGTGTCACAACTTCCTAGTTCTGACTTCCAGATGTAGAGATGATCAGATTCTTGGGTCTAAATCTCTTTGTAGTACACCACCATAGCTTGAGAAGGTTCTTTCAACAGATCTTTGTGAATCTCGGTGTTCTTCATAATGAGTGCTTGAGTGTTCTTCTCCTTTCTTGTATATTTGGTGTTATATGTGTCTCTCTTATGTATATTCAAAATATTCTGTTTCTTATGTATATATATTGATGTCTATATCTACTCATATATATATATACACTTTTCCATCTCAGCTTCTTCTCATTTGGTTCAGTAGGGGCCGACAAGAGAAATGTTTAAACCACATGTGGTCTTTCTCATACCTCGTACTATATCCTGATATGCTTGCACATAACATTAAATAATGTCAGGTGCATTAATATGTCCATACATGACTGTTATGATAGTATAAATAAAATTGGTTAAAGAAAATAAAAGAATATCATTAGATTGGTAGCTGATACATGTCACATGGTAGACTTCAACGATATTCTTTCCAACTGTGGACTTTATCAGTAGGCTCTTTGTCTGTAGGGTTGTAACGGTGGACTTTGTGCCAGTGGGTGTCTTGTAATGGTAGTTGTTACTCTATGTAATAGTAGCTCCTCATCAGTGGACTTCATCGGTAGTCTATTAAACTATGAGCTTCATCGGTAGGCTATTTAACTGTGGGTTTCATCATTAGGCTTGATCAGCGGTAGACATCAACAGTAAGCTTCTAATGGAAGCTTTGTAAGATCAGACTACTTTAACAGTGACCTTTCCAACGGTAGAATTATCTCAACAGTTAATTTTGTTAATAGTGGAATATGTCCATCAGTAGACTTTGAACGACAGTCGACTATCTTGACTGTAGGAGTTTTCTAGCGGTAGTCTTCTACTAATGGTAGACATGTCCAACTGTAGACTTGAATAGTGATGCTCTCAAAGGAAGACTTGAGAAAGAGTGTGAAAATAAACTTCTAACAGAAGCCTTGTCATAGAAGTAACCTTGTGATGGTGACCCTATCTATGAGCTTTGATAAGCAGATCAACGGTAGACTTGTGACAGTAACCTTGTACCGGTATATCAGTAGATCTTCAACAGTAACCTTCTAGGATCAGAGACCTAGATTAATAGTGAGCTATAACGGTGATCTTGAACAGAAGGCTCTTACCAGAAGCCTTTAATAGTGAACATATATTTAGATAAATGTAAATTGTAAGCTTATAAAACTAAATTATGAGACTAAGAATAAAGATTGTTCGGGATAAATAATATAAATAAAGATTAAAAAGGGTTAGCAAGTGGCTTAATATGTCATGGTCAATATTAAAACATGATTCGGGATTATCAAAACAGGTGAGTCCAACAAAAATTATAATTTTATGTAACACATATTGTAAAAAATGTTATAATTAAAATAAAATTTAATAAATAACTTGATTATAAGCAAATTAAATTTGATTATGATGAAATTTTCAAATAATTTCATTCAACTGATATTCAATAATAATCAATCTCTATTAAAATGTGTTTAGGAAATAAACCCTTATAATTATAAAAAAAATTATTTAAGATTAATAAATGAATATATTATCTTTATACACTGTAAATAAACAAAATAAAAGAAGGAATAAACATAATATGATCATAATTAATTTCACAAATAATAACAGAATATCAAATAAAATGAAGAAGTCTTATAACCCAATGAAAATAAATTCAAATCTGAAAATCATTTCCACTTGGTTACTTTTAATTCAAACAAAATTTGATAAAATAATTCAAATTGAAACTTAAAATACCATTGATTATTAATTCATCATTATATAACATGTCTTAGGTGAAATAAATACACAACATAAAATAAATTTTTTATAACATTACAACACGCCCAAATGAAGGGAAATTTATATGAAGCACCTTTCTTCATGTTTCCCTTTCTTTAAACATATTGTATACATTATTATAGTGCTCCTAAACATGTTATTAACTTCTAATATAACCATATTATAATTTAAAATTTCATATATTATCCTTTTATAACATATTATCCACAATTTGTAACATATCGAACTCGGATTCCGCATAGAAGATCCCAAAGGCTGATGGCAACGTGGCCTTAAGCACATATCCAAAAATTATGGAGGATGTAGACTAGAAGTCTAAACTTATGAATGTGTGTGAGATAAACATCAGTTGGCCCCCACCAAAAACATATATAACTTCCAGTCTATATGATATAAACTAAAATAGTGTGCAAGAAAGAATATGTAAAAGTAGATCATTATAGTTACATAACAAAAAATGTACCAACTTCATACATAATTTGGTGTCTTAACATGTTACCAGTTCATTAATTAATTATGTTTTAGTTATTTATGTAATGTGAGGAAAAACTAGTACTGACATCACATCATTATAGCAATGTTTATGGTTTCATGATGTAACAAGGTAAACTATTTGATAACAATAATGAAGGGATTCCAAGGTTATAACCAAGGAAATATAAAACACAATGGTCGCCTAATCATTTTTAACTACATCAAATCGTCCAATGTATTACACAATAATTTCATCTAGCTGATTCCAAATAATACATCCAAGGTAAAATAGGAAAATCAATTGATAGACCAAAGGATGTAACCAAGGAAGCTCATGACTATAGAAGACTAAGTGGATTCAAGTACTATCTCCCAAAAATCATATAATAGTAATGGAGTAATCCTATGGTGTTATAACTGTAATACACTAATAGATGAGGATCATGTTCCAAGGTGGGTCCCAATCGCGGAAACCAACATTATTGAATTGGAAAGACATTCATGAGTCCTCATGGAATTCCCTCGAGAATAAAGAAACCAACTTATGTATCACAACCCATATAATAGTTTCATGGTATATATACATATAGGAACATTAGAAAGGAATCATTTCATTAATTACGACATGTTTTAGTCGAATCATTTATTATGTTCTCTTTGATCAAGCCTTTCCATTCATTGGTGAGACATGTCCAAGGGGAATGAAGCCATTTATAATTCATAGAATACATAATCATTTGACATTGGCCATTTTAGGACATTCCTTTAAATGAAGAAAGGATTTCCATGACATGAAACAAAATAATCATTTTAATTCATTTAGGAAAAGTCATATACATAGAGTACACTCACAAATGCCATTGAATATTTATCTAATTGAATTACCTAACATAGTTGGGTCATTTAGAAGTCATACATGTCACTATCCATTTAACAAATCACAATTATATTTTAATTTAATGAGGGAAGGATTACCATTAACAAGGTGATGTTGAGACACACCCCAAAAAAGTCACAAACAAACACAGTGATCCGCTAAATGTATAATAAACTGTTAAAGGTTTAAAATATGGAAACTACCTACATGGGGTGGTCAGTGTTGTGTATGTAACCACCAATGATTAATAACATATTTATAATGAGAATTAGAATAAGGTCCCAATGACTATAATAAATATACATTATATAAACTTGCGACACTTGATGAAATCAACACAACCAGATAAAATTTTACAAAATGGGGATACAGGTTGGGTGAGTTATAGACCACCTAAAAGGTACTCATATGACTATATAAATCCATTATAGGACTATTATTCATATTATATTGAATTAAATTTTATGAATGAATCTATGCCTTAAAAATTGGGCATATACACAAGTATATAAAAGCGTCATTGTTAGGAAGAAGAACAATGAATGATGAAAAAGGAATCAAGAACACAGCGATGGGGATCCAATTAGACTAATGATGAATTAATTACACTTAATAAGGTTTCTTTATCTTAAATATTAAATTAACCCATCCAAAGTCTCCCAAGTAAATAAAGATGAGGCTGTTTCTGCTAGAAAACCCATTGGGAAGAAGTTTTTTTTTAAATAATTTATGGGAAATTTGGTCAATTCACCTAAACTTTTCCTTCACAGAGTTTGGATGAATGGTTTTACAAACCATGAATATACCATTCAAAGAAAATTGTATAGTGGGGCATAACAAAGGGTTTGTATGCATAGTCAGGGAAACTAAGTGAAAACCATGCGAGACACCTCTACTAAAAATTGCATACTTTTTCATGTATGTGAGGCCCAAATCCCACCATTGGTGAAAACTATCTGATCTATATCACCCCACTATCTATCCTTTAATGGTTAAATCTTGTAGTATATCTTTCCTCACAAGGTTTCTTCAAACTATGTGGCCTACCTTTTCTCCCAAAAATCCATGGTCTGGGGTCCAGGCTTCAAACCAGCCCTGGTCATCCCCGAGATCTTCATTAATTCATTATGCATTAATTTTAGGACCTTATAAGCATATTATACCAAACAATAAAAGATTAATACATGAGTGAAAAAATATTTTCTTATAGTATCTACCTTTATAAAAGGAACTCATTTTCTAGTTCACCTTCCAAGGGTAGAAATTCACTATCTGGGAACAAATATATCCACTGAGAATGTACATCATCCTCTCGTTACCAAGCCTCATCTTATACATGACCATGCTATCATAGCACTTGTACCATTGTGGAAAACTATCCTCCTAGATCCATTGTGATATGGTCAATGATTCCAATAGGATACCCGTAAAAGGATTCATCAACATCTAGCTCAACTTCCCCAAGATCCAAATTATGAGATGATTCAACATGATACCGATGAAGCTCTAAAGCATGGAAGACGTCATGCATGGTATGGTACCTATGAGGTAATATGAACTGATTGGATACCATACCAATTATCTATATAAACACAAATGATCCTTAATAACAATTTATCATATTCCCTTTCCTATATATCCATCTATTCCCTAGCCAGAGATATACCCTTAGGGAAACATGATTGGTGACCCCAATCATCAGTGGTAACCAATGATTATCAGAATACAATTTTTGTTTAGATTGATAAGTAAATATACAATTCCAAATCATTTGAACCTACTCTGAAGTCTCCTAAAATATATAAGGAACTTGAGGGTCTTTCTCTCTTAAATTTAGCCAATATATGGGTGAACAAAACTTCCAATCATATAATTCCTCAAAAGGATCCATATGAATTTTATCCTGGTATCTATTATTATTGGAAAAATCAACAAGAGGGATATGATTCTCCAAAGAACAATCAAAATAAAATACGCACACATAGAGAATTTTATTAAGAACTTGTATTTTACATTACAATTGTCCATCATTTTGAGGGTCAAAAACTTTCCTCAAAAGAACCTTTACAACAATAGATTTTTGCAACCCCTTAAAAAACTGTGATTTGAAACTAGTGTCCCTATTTCCAAAGATATTAAGATGGGATTCCATGGTGTCAAATGATCCCATAGACATATAATCTTTCCATCACATCATATTTGGTATTAAACTATATAGGAATGAAATGGTAAATGACGATTACTCTATAATTGACAACTTGTATAATGTCTCTACATCTAGATGACTGTGGTAAACCTACTATAAAAAACTAAGGAAACCACTTCCTATTACAATTTATAGAGTTAAAGTGGGTATAACAAGACATCATTATACTAGTGTTATACCTTCACTATCTTTCAGTAGGAAAACCTCATGATAATGTATTCTATCTGATGTTTTATCTCAAGCAACCAATACTGGCATCATATATCTCGATACAACTGGGAGTTTCTTGGATTAATTTCCCATTTTGAATATTTAGATAAATTCTTAAAATCCAATATCATATATATTTGAAGCCATTTAAATCAATGTATATGATGGATTTTTTCTCTATCAACCAACCAATCTAGAGGCGGGCCATCCGCTAGAATAATCTCATGGAGAACCAATCATTCTGGATCTGAAAAATGCATACTCTTCATCTTCTCAAGGGGGTAAGTGGAAAATCTAATTTATGAATGATAGTATTGTTCATTCCAACTATTAATATTTAGATACAAATAATAACATAGGTGAATCGATTTCTATTTATCACTATATTCCCAAACAACTTATGCCTTAGTTGTTTGACTCAATAGATCTACTACTGCATTGCCTTTACCAAACGTATAAAAAACTAAAAATTGAAGTAGTAAAGATACTAAACCACTATTAATTTTTTGATATTCAAACCACACTGTATTAATATATATTTTAGGATGTTTTCCTATGTATACACCAAAAATCAATCACTAATTATATAGTGTATCCAATAATTAAATGCATGGAAAATTATTTCCATATCGAGGTTTTGAATCAAATAATTTCCCTCACGAGGCTTAAAATCTTATGATTCATTCACAATAACTCTGGTATCCTATATCAACACTTCTCCTAAGATGATTCTTAATGTATCTATGAGCACTATATATCTCTTTCTAGGATATGCTGAATGAAAATAGGTTCCATGAAAATCCGCCATTTTAGCTCATGAAAACCATTAATTCCTTCTTCTGATATCAAGAACATAACACCCTTCTCCATAGTACTATTAAGAGGTGAAACAATGTTTCATAAGTCCTTTATGAAATACCTGTAATATCCATCCATCCCAATGAAAATATATATATCTTACATGATAGTAGGATGATCCCATAAAACCACATCAGTAACCCTCTTTAGGTCAACATAGACTCTTTATTCTGAGATAATATTCCCCAAGAAGTGAATTTTGTTTATCTAGAATTATAACATAGAATTATTTCAATAAAGCATATTTTATCTCACTTCAGTCAGGATGATCTCAAGGTTCATATCGTGGTCACTATGAGTGTGAGAATACATGATTATGTGACCCACAAAGACCATGAAAAAAGAATCTTGATAGGGGATGAACACCCTATTCATCAGATCCATAAATATTATGGGTGTGTTCCTAGGACTGTACATCACAATGAGGTACTCATATAGGCCACACCATCTATAGAAAGATGTAAGAGGTATAGCTTAAGGAAGGAATCATGAGTGATGATATCCTGATCTCAAGTCGATCTTATAAAACACACTAGATCCTTGAAGCCGGTCTAATTGATCTTTATCTGAGAAAGTGGATACTGGTTCATGACCATATAACGTTTTTACCATCTATAATTCATGTATAGAAGAAGGGTCACACACCCCTTGTTAGCAAAAAAACATAGGCGAACACCATGAGGAAGTACTAAGCCATATAAAACCACTAGCATCCAATACCTTTAATTCCCACGTGTTCTCTGGGAGATCAATAGGATCCATCATATATAGAAGAATGAACACTGCTTCATCACATGGAATGATAACAATCATAAAATCTAAGTGTCTCTCAATGGGAATGATTAAAAATTAATTAATAATAAATTCCCTAAAATAATCTACTACAAGAGGGAATTCAGCTGAATGTAAACTGTGATCCTCCATGAAGAGATTATAAATATGTGTGGTCACTCCCCCAAGCCTGTGATGCTCTGGTTAAAATTTAATATCCCAGAAATCCTAATAACCCTTTTTTATATAACTGATTCCCAATGATGATAAGAATGATAAACTGTAGTGATAACAGTCTAAAAATTCATGATATGAAGGAAAACAATCCCTCAGGAGAATGATATTGAACCCGCTGTTTGGATAAAAAAGACGACCCACAAGAAAGTGTAACTTCTTACCTAAAGGGAACAATTACTACATAGGTGTATTCCCCCTGACTATACTCCCAATGGGGTACATAGGGTTATTACACCAAAAATAATAATTTATTTAATTTCTGAGACTTTTCATGACAGATAATGAGTGAAAATTGTGTGATGGACCTGTATAAAACATTAAAGATACTATACTAGAGGCTAATAGAATAGTACCACATAATATTGAAGGTCATGAAGCATTATCCTTAGATATTAGTTGTAATTCATGTACCTATCTTGATCCATGACCCTATAAAATAGCTAGACTTCCAGGATCAAAATCGCTCTCCTCACACTATTGGTGACCAGGAGACTAGAAACCACTACCATGAAGACCTCCTCAGCCATTTCTATTTATACTACTCTATCTCATCACCTAAAATGGCATAAAAAAACTTTCCATGAAGGTGAATGTATTAAGAAATATCTTCCACTAATATCTGATGTGACGGTTTGAAAATTCTATGAATATGCCCCATACAGTCCCAAGACTATCACTATAGAGGGTCTCAATCTCATATAAGCTTCAGGAGGCGCAATCATCCACTACAATGAAAAACCTTAAATATAATAGATTGGGTCATCAGGGTACCACTACCTTAATGGAAAAAATTGATCGATCACTTTCTGCTATAGGAACTACTATTATCCTTCAATGACACGTGTCCTCTGTTCCCGTTACTATCACCATCCCACAGGTTTTATTCTTTGATATGTTCATAATTTACTATTTTAATGAATTTTAGTAGGATAAAGACATTCACTAGAGTAAGTATGAAATACATGTTCCTATCAGTGAAGTGTATAGCAAACAAAGTCACATCCCTGGATCGAAGTGGTGTGAAGAATATTAACAATGTGAAGCATGATGAATATTACGTAACTGACATAGAACCCTTCTCGATATGCATGAAATATATCACTCTAATAGATCTATTCATCTGAGGAATGATGTAACCATAGAATATAATATAAAATTTAGCTCTTTCTATTCCCTGATGGTGGCCATCTAGGGTAATCACATCCCGCCAATGCTTGGATGAAACATGAAACTTGTATGTAGAAAGCTTGACCCTTAGTGCTAGAAGAATCATTAGATTCTCATACATGGAAGATGTATCCCCAGTAAAGACTCAACATCATATGACCCACTATCCCATGAGAATGTGGGAGGATGATGTTGTTAGAACTCATGAGCCTGATCATCCATCATAGGTGCAAGTTGGGGATCCCCATTCTTGGATTGAATTAGACATAAAATAAAAATATGAGACTGGGTGTCAGTTCCCATATCAGGTACAACATGATATGCCTCATATGGAACTCTTGGTGGTAATACTGATATCTTAGGGCCCACTACATCTAGAGAATTGTCGTTTCCACCCTCCACTCACATGACAGAAGGATGTCAAGGAGATATTGGTCATTAATGTTCATGCATATTACGCCTAACAACCTTTAAGAAGATAGATAGAAACAATAGAAGATATTGAACATAAGAAGAGACCACTACACAAGGTATACTACCCTATCCACCCACCTAAAAGTCCAGGTATTGGTATGTTCTCATGTATTAGTTTCAAGGGTTCCAATAGATTAAGGTAAAACTATACCTTGCCTCATCATTTATAGGAAATCACTTCTCTTTATATTTTATTTTTCACTTTTATATTTTTCTTTTTTTTATTTCCATACATTAATGTTCGCCTAAAATGTATCTCCGTTCATAATAGATTAAGGACCATACACCATATCACTGAAAATGATCACCATTTGATTTTAATCTAATTGATCAACTCAATAAATTACTAATTATAGCCATTGAGGTCCTATAAAACCGCATGATATAAAATATAAAAATAAATCAATCGTAGAAAATATAAGATGTAGTATATCTATACAAATAAGGCTCACTGAAAAATTAGAGGCATATCAAGAAATAAAAGCAGTGAAATTCAGCTATATGGCTTGGAAATATGCATTTCCTGAGATTGCTTAGTGCCTATGATGATTCATGTAACAATGATCTTAACCCTCATGTCATTGGTCCAAGGGAGAAATAAATCCCTCAATAATACTAATAATCAACAACAGAACCTACACTTTTTTCACCCTAAAGTGAAATGATGTCAATATTAATAAGAATAAACAAAACCATAATTTCATTTCAAGAAACTAAACATTTTCCCCGAAAATAATTTCATGATTTCAAACAATGAATTATGACCAATTTCCAAGAGTTTATAATCATTAATCTATTTTATCAAAATAGTAAATAAAAATTTATCTCTTTGATAACACTTTTTTATGTTATAGACCAGTATGCCACATAGAGGTTCCCGAAGCACAGTTGTCCAGAAAGCCTCAAGTAATTCTCCCCTAATTATAGGGGCTACTAACTAGAAGCAAGGGCCTAGGTTGTTTCCATCGAGAGACTATGATGTCATTATTAAAGGGTATCATAATAGATCAATATCTTACATTGGTAAATTGTGGATGTAGATCAATAAAAAAATGGTATAGAAGATGCTTATTGAGGAATAACAACTGATACAAATGATAAAAATATAACAAAGATAATGATACATTTCATGTCCCGAGAAAGAAGAAAATCATAGACAAATGCATAAGAATATACATGCTATAAAAAAGTAGAAAAAGTGAATCAAAAAATTATCCCAAGCATCCCAAGCTCCATATGAATTATCTTCTGCAAAGTCCATCTTAAGAAAGAAAACTAGAAAATAATTGTTCAATGTGATATACTTCACTTTTTAAACACCTTTATACATATTGTCTTCATTTGATCCCTTAGTGGTTAGGATTGGGTGTGAGATAATTATTAATAGGACACCACTAATGACATTTATAACATCCAACCTATTGAATTGAAAAAAAAAATAGTTTACAAGAATGAATATATAAAAGTAAGGTAGTAATGTAACATTAATAACCAAGTACCTACATTATCTCTTGACAGGGGTCAGAACACGTAACTAGTTCATTAATTAATTGTGTTCTATTTTTTAAATTTATGTCATGTGTGAAAAAAGAAGCACAAAAATCACCTCATGATATTAATGGTGATGGTAAAAATAGGTAACCTATTTGTTAATAATAATGAATGGGTTCCAAGGTAATAACCAAGGAAACCTATAACTAAAGGGTCACCAAATTAGCAGTAAGTGCAACCTAGATAAGGTGTAACAATGTAATTTAGGGTGAACCATCCATGACATTCCATAATAGTGTGATCTAAGTGAGCATAATGAAAGCATCCAAGGTAAAATGGGATAAGCAACAGTCATACCTGAGGGTGTAACCAAGACATCTCATGTCTGTAAAAGGCACACTAAATATAAGGAGTGACTCTATGGAATCATGTAATTATAAAGGATGAATCATATAGTTTCATAATGGTAATCCAGTGATATATGATGATTAGGTTTCAAGGTGGGTCTCAACTTAGCCAACTGACATCATTGAATCAAACACAATAGTCTTTTAAGGGCATAAGAAACCATTAATGGCATCTAATATAGAAACACCCTACTTGGGATGCCCAAAATTATAGACGTAACAAACAATGATGAATAAAATATATAGAATGAGTCTTTTAATTTGGTAAAAATGACCAAATCCATGACACATTATTGAAACGTGTGATGCCTGATGAAATTTGTCGGACCATGCTAAAATTTATAAATTTAAGAAACAAGAAAGATGAGTTATAGACTACCTACCTCATACTCATATAAATATCTTTATCTAGTCTCAGCCACTAATTTTCTTGGTATTTCAAGTGATCTGATGAAAAGACCTATGATCTGAAAATTGAGCATATGAGCCTGTATATAAGTAGCATGGTTGGTTACAATAATAATAAGGGAAGATTAAGAAGGAATCAAGAACATAATGATGTAGATAAAATTAGAAAAATGGGGAAAATATTGGACTCATGATAGGTGCTTGATATCAAAATCTATATTTGTCCCTCAAAAATATAAAAAGAGAGAAAAAAGAGGTTCTGTCTATTGACAAATAATATGGAAATCGGGTTTTTTCAAATCATAATTTATGTGAAATTTTGTAAACTCGCCCAAAATTAGTCATGAAATAGTTCTTCCACCTAGTTTTTGATTCTATATGAAAACCATGCTCAAGGTACTATAGATAAGTGAATATTGAATGGTTTAGATGCATGGTTCGGGAAACCCTGTAAAAACCGTGTGAAACACCTCTGCCAAAAACTGTTGACTTTTCACATGACCATGCAATTAAAATTGAAAGTTTAAAGAAATCTGTTTGCCTCATAATAGCCCCTATCCAAACATTAATGGTTAAATATAATCATACGGCCTTACTCATGTTGTTTCATCAAACCATGCGACAAGCCTTTGTCTCCCAAAAGGCCATGTTCCAGGCTCTGAACCTTCCTCGGACACCCCTGAGACCTTCAAGAACTCATTAAGAATATATTATAGGTATATATAATATAATTAGGTCAAAATTTAAGGGAACCATACATGATTGAAAAAATGGGTTCTGACACCAATAATTAATAACCTTTCATTATTTTCATTATTTCGGGAGTTAATTTCCGTATTTTACCATGCATTATTTGTCATGAAAGGTATGACTTTGGCACCTATTATATAGTTTCATCATATTCATTATAATAATTATGAAATAAATTTCATATTTATACATGAATTATATTTTTAATACCAATCATGCAATATGGGTTTGAAAAATGAATTAGGTCATGATCATGGAGACGGTAGGTCGTAGGACACATGGGAAACATTTACATTTATCAAGGATCATTATCAAAAAAAGGTAAGTAATATAATATATTTCTAGAAGTATAATAATATCATATGTTCCATATTATTTCTATAAATATTCATTTATATATAATCCATGTGGTGTGCTGTCTAAAAGAAAGTCACATGACATCATGATATCATCATTATGTGAGTGAAATGACAAGAAATAAAATGATATATTATGTTTTCATAATGATAAATATTTCAATAATATTATTATTATATCATTTATATCAAAAATATTAATTAATATTATCCATATTACCTTCAATGTAATGAGTTGGTGAAAAATGAATTACATCGCTTCATGAGGCGCTAGTCTGACATACTAACGAGAGGAGTTATTGTTTCTCATATGGAATGGAAGGTAAAAACATTATATATGAAATAAGGAAAAAATAAGTATAATTAAGTTATAAATAATATATATATATATATAATTTATATTCATAATTATAACCAACTTGGAGAGTGGTTAATTGAAAACACATTGCATTAGTTCGCAAGGTAGTAATCTGTCGTACATGTGAGAAACATTACCATTTCTCATTTGAGGGAGGAGAAGATGGATATAGGACATGATCATAAAATAATAAAATATAATTATATGGAATATAATTTTTTTAACATAATCAATAATTTATAATATTTTAAGGATGTGGAAGAATAAATAAACCATAACCACATTGATAGGAATTTAACATGTTATTAGTCGACCTCATTAAGATTATAAAAAATGGTGTCATAGAATAGATTTATTACTAGAAAAATAATCTGGTATTAATGGATTTATTTTTTTAATGTATTAGGGCTGGTATTTTCAGAAAAAAATAATTTTATGTCATTTAAAGAGAGGAGAGTGGGTTCCCTTTATAGGTCATGTGGGTGACACACATGTAATTTTTTAAAATAAAAATTTGTACCCACGTTTTTCATATTCCAAAAGGCTAAAAAATTGGTCCTCATATATTATAATGCATTATGAGGTCTAAATATACCCATAAAATATATTTTATACATGTTTTACGTAATTTAAACCCATATCTTTGTACTTTAACCCCCAATAAATCCATTTTTACCTAAACTATAGTAATTGTTTTTACTATTTAGCATGATAAAAAATTATATTTATTTTATTTGATAATATAAAATATTATCAATAAATTTATGGAATTCAATTTTTAAACTCAATTCATATAATTTAAATGACTAATATAATATTAATATCATGGAAATGATTAGAAAACTTGTTTTGAAAGAGAAAATGTTCAAACATTCTGAAGGGTTTTATATAAAATTTCATCATACAAATTATTATAGTGTCCTATAATTGTAAAATACTAATATATTTAATATAATTTTTCTTTAAAAATATTTAAAATATATTTTTTCTTCAAAAAAAATTTATACAAAAAGGAACTTTTCAATTAAATTTTAGTATTTTAACTTTTCTAAATAAAATAAAGCATTTCAAAAATATTTCAAAGTATCAGCAAAATTTTGCTTTGATATTATGATTTAAAAAAGGAATTTTATTTAATCTTATTAATTTGAAAATATTTTTGAATATTTTTTTAATTTATGTGTGAAATGTGTGGCTAAACCATCTTTTAGAAAAATTACAGGTTTTTAGAAAACAAATATTTTTAGTATAAAATATTATGATATTGTTTCGAATTAATAGATAACCATAATATTTATAATTTAGTTATTAAAAGTCACACTCTCCAACTTAATGGCTAGGTTTTAATTGTAAATTTTAAATAACAATGTTTTAATAGAGTATCACCTTTCTTTTTATCATGGTGTTGTGTGAATTTCAGCTATCAAAGATATTCAATTTATATTAGAACAATATATACCAAAATGTATTATGATTTTATATTATCTTATAAGACTGGTTTTTTGGGCCATACACACTGTCGAGAATGATGTTCCTATTTAAAAATCTTACGGTGTTATAGTATGAATAAGTCAATGGTGACCATAGAGACATCATAATATTATGTTCTTTGGATAACCACCCATGCATAATACAAGGTATCAAATAATATTAATATGTATCCCTATTCATTAGGGGAGATAACATTTTGGCCCCACTTGTCACACTCATACTATTTACATTCATTTGGGTGCCACATAGATCATACAACATAATAACATTTTTAATCACATATAATCTAATGATTAAGGAGTTTGGGTAACATACATGGAAGTTAAAAACCAATGAAGGATAGTTAAAACTATGTGAATACCCTTGAATAGAAATGACGATGAGTATTCATGAAAAACAAATAATGGAAAAATAAAATCAATGGATAAAATTTCAAGCACAATGGGTATACATATTATTTCATTGAAATGATTAATGATATTTAATTTTGTTATCTTATTAATTGGTAATCATAAGTATAGTAATTTCATGTGTGATAAAATAAGTTAGATAGAAAAATTGGAATTTAAATGGCTTAATAAAAATAAATTATTCTTAAACAAAGAGGACAAAGAAGAAAATCCATTAATTGAGAGGGTGATTTTAAAATATTGGGAGGATCTTCTTAAGTGCATATGAGTACAGTAATAGGGGTTTACAGTGGGATGAAGACAGAAAATTAGTGTTCAATGGGTTTTAGTGGAGATGAAGTAGTCGTTCGGTCAATATTTATTGAAAAAAATATTGGATATCTATATTAAATTCAAAACATTTTTATTGGAAAATATGTAAAAATAATAATCAAATCCAAAGATGTTACCTTGTTTTTCCCCTAGTTTCTTCTATATGGTTTTGTATTCAAAAGATTTATTTATTAAATAGAATTAAATAATGTCATTTGTGATGTGGAATTGAGTCATGTTCACAAGGAATTATTTTCAATACCTCAAAAAATAATATTGGATTTGGAGGATTCATTATAGGATTTTAAATTTAATCATATAATATCCAAAACACATTATTAAAATGTGAAAAGGTATTTTGGTATTTTATTTAATTAATATAATACATCACATTTTTACTATTATGTTGTCAAAATACAGAGCGTATATTTATCTTGTATTTAATATTTACCCAAAAATTTCACTGTGTCAGAAAATTATGATAAAATCAACATTATTAATTTATATTTACTTATTTAAACAATTATATCCATATTACAAAATTTCTATTAAAAAATCTGTAAATTCCAACTTTATGTAAAAATATTTATTTAATGAAAAATACAATTTTTCACGACATAAAAATATTTATAACCCTTATGAAAATTACATGGGACTTTATAAAATTAAATAATAATTTATATTTCATTGATTATTATATAATAAAACTATTTATTTAATGTAAAATTTATTACAAAACACATTGTTTTATTAGAATACATATTTTAAATGAAACTACATATATAAATAGTTTACAGAAAAACTACTATTTTGTTACATTCATAATAGAATATAACTTTATGAAACTCATTAAATAATCATCTATAAATATAAATTATTAATGAAATAGGATAAATTTAACTATTATTATTTAAAATAAATATATAAATTTATACTAGTTGGGTCTCGAAACATAACCCATTTTACACCATTGTACACGCTAGGGTTATGGTGTGAGTAGGTTGTACTTTTTTGGGGGTGGTTCAACAAACATGGGTTCAGATGTGATTTATATAAGGCTTAGTGTGTCCCACATAAGGTTTTTTCTCATGTATCAATTGTCGAATCATAGATTATGATTTATCAATGGAAAATCCTTATGATTCCATATCACTCAGAAGCTCTGAAAAAGGGATTTATAGGGTATGATCATACTCGTCAAGATCCTTACTTATTCCATATATGTATGTTAGGATTTTTTATTTTCCATAATATATAATTATATTAATTTTCAGTAAATAATAAATAAAATAACTAACATTATGATTCAAAATATTCTATTAAAGCTGACATAAAAATTATGGCTACAATTTACAATGATCCCAATGAACACATGAAATATAGGGGATTTGTTTTCTATAATTAAATTATATAAAAAGAAAATTATTAATTCAATAGGTAATAACATTTATAAAAGTCTGGATCATTCAATTACATGAATCCATGTAGTGAATGTAATGTCCAATCTGAATGAAAGGGTCCATGAACTAAAAACTATGTAAATATTATTATTTAGACTAAACTAGCTGCCCTATTGCCTAAAACATCTACTTACAAGAAAACTGAGTCCCTCAAAAAATATATCTACTAAAAGGGAGCCCTAAAAAATCCCCAAATATGATGGTCTATTGTGAGATATAATCCTCTTCATAACCGACACATTTTCTAGCACCTCAATAAACATTAATAATGATAATTGGGTGACATGGCTTGGATCTCTAGAAACATGTAATGACCCTTATTTTAAAAAATGGTATTTATTTTTAGTTTTGGATTTTTAACTATATAAATTTAAAAAATAAGATATATAATCATCTAACGAGGGTTCTAGGAGTGTCCCTGGATCATTTCTAGGACGAATTTCCAAAATGGAAATAACATATATGGCCACATTGTTTGTCTGAAATCGTGTGACCTAAGGCGCATGGCTGTGCGGCCAGTAAAGGACACATGAAAAATAAAATTTTCATGGGTTTTACATGGTTATTCAACAATGAACATAAAAATGTGTGCTTCCCTTCACTAGAAACAAAAATGTAGGGTTGGCACACAGTTTGACTAACAATTTTCATAATCACATGCTTTGGAATTTTTGGGTGAATTTACTTCCCCCCCCCCACATAAACAATTAAACATATTTTTTATTTTCCCTTTCTCCCCGAGTTGAGATCCAAGGTTATTACTCTTAGATTGATCTCAAAAGCTCCTAATCCACGAATTGACCATGATTTTTTATTTAGAGTCCATTCCATAATTGGTCACATGGTACATATCTGTCCTAGTTAGCTCACACAATCTCTCAATTACTATTCAAGCTTATCATTCCAGAAATTGTTCTATTTAGTTGTGGGATCATTTGTCCCATTATCAGGTTATTGGAATTTTTATTATATCTCTTCAAACCTCCTTCAAATAAAATTCTAATATAGAGAAAGGCATCATCTACAACCCTGATATAGGTGGACATGTCGTTTTCCCATTGATTTTTGATCATTTCCTAATTATACCATCATTCCATATGAGAGACTTCGTCAATCATCCCTATTATATTGATTTCATCATTTCTATGTGACCCTTATACCATGATACATGTTATATGATCATTATTTGGTGACTTAGTGGTTTCAAAAAACAAATATGGACAACCTACTGGTGTTCTATTGAAAGTGACAATTTTTGACCAATTGTATGAACTGGTTGAATTGGATCATACGTGTTTGGATAAGATTTGATGTTCAATTTACCCTAAAATTTGAATGTTTGATTGTATTATGGGTACCTTTAATTTTTTTGGCCACCCTAGACATGGAATTTCCAAGTAGGAAATTCCCTTGTTGAGCATGTAACCTCTTATGTAACCCCTTGGGACTTAATATATAAATTCGTATGCCTGTGTGTTTTGAATGGTGAATGTTATTTTATAGAATGGATTATGGAATTTGGTGTAATCATTTAAAATAATTTATCCTTAAGACTATTTTTACGAGTTTTGGGGAACTAAACGGTTTAAAAGGGAACCGATCAAGTGAATTGTTAAATGCATGACGAATTTCATTTCCTAAAATGAATAAATAGGTATTAAATCTATTGACCCAAGGGATGGTAAGCCCATGCCCCAGGATTATGATTTATTAAATTATTCATATGAAATAGAATGATTTATGTGGAATTCAACATGGGTAATGATAAGAATAAGAGGTTATTCCTTATCTATTACACTATCGATGAATATTATTTATCTGTATATATTTATGGCCTGACATATTTGAGCTACCTAAGATATTTTTCAACAAGAATCATACTATAAATTATTAGGAATTTATAGAGGTTTTATATGATGGTAATGGGTGTTGAGGATGGTGGATAATCACACTCCATACATTGGGTTTTGATTATGATATCTCACACCAGTGATACTATATAGATGATGGGATGAGGTGCCATGTTCCACGACTAGATTGTTTCATTGCAATTCACTCTTTTTCCCCGAGTGTTATAGTATGATACATCTCACTGTATTGGGATATAGGGAATATAACCTTTGACATGAGATTTTATGCTCTTTAGACTAGTCTTGGATATGTGTGTTACACACCGGTCAAACCAACACTAGTATTCTGGGTTTATGACCAGTAGGCATCCTCACACACTTGGTTCATTTAGATGGATGAAATATAGAACTAAATGATATATATTCTTAATATTATGTATAAATAGTGGCATCATCATATACATTATAGCCATTATATGATGTATGTAGACTCACCAGGAATCTATTAGGAACAAAATTGGGATAATTATTTATTTCATATTTGTTTTCTATTGTTACTATAACTATAAACTGTTTAGTTATGAGCACTACACAGATTACATATTGACATAGTTAGTGGAGGAAAAATAACATTTGTATACCGCACACAACCCAGGTTTTTCTTGGCACCCTAGGATACTATCTTCCTACATGTATGGATGATGGAAATAACCCTTCTATAGGTTTCTGATATGTATTTCGTTAGATGGAGATTTTGAGTAGAAGACTATGCATGAACTTGAGATGCTAGTGGTGTAGTATTTGTTCTATACTCTATTTATATAACATCAATGTATGAAGTTTATAATGTTCTCCATTTTTTATCATCATTCTATTCACCATTTATTGACACTACCTTAGAGGTTTCTCTATATTTATTCAATTTTTTAATTGGTTAATATCTAATATTATATATTTATCTGTTTGTTGATTTATGCTTGTGTATTTTAATGATAATGATTATTTATACAATGCTTTCTCTGTTGATTGATATCTATTGAACCCTTTGTGGTACACTAAAATGACAATATGGTCACCCACTATACAACCTTTACACACTAGATTCTAGTTGATAGCCTTTGGCGTACAGGAAGGAACACTTGACAGAATGTGACCCACTAGATCAAAGTATTGGTTAAGTGGAACCCAATTCAAGATGTTAAAAATTGGTATATGATAAGTTATATTCTTTCTTTACTATATGATGAAAATATATTAGAGATGAGGAACACTTTGGACATGGTCATAAACCAGGTTTGGGCGTCTAAAACCCATGTTCACGATAAAGACCAAGCTTCCTAAATAATAATTATCATTCTATTTTTTTTTATTTTGTAATAATTTCACCATTTAGTGAAAGACATGATTTATGATTTTATCTATATTGGAATGATGGTTATTATGATTTATTTATTAGGAATGAAGAAATGAGGGATTTTCATTAGATCATTCATTATCCTAGGCACAATATGGTTAATTGGCCATTAATTTTTTCATGACACATTTACCTTAATTGTGAACTTTCCTATTAGATATTGACTACGCCATATGATTTATTGAATTATGATGACATTTTTTGTTGGTATTGGAATGCATAATTGATACATAAAGTTATTTCATTAACCTAGAAGTGTTTACCTTAATAAGATAAAGAAGACACCTTAAGAAGACAATTATGGCATGTTGAGCTATGGATGATTGGTCACATGAGTTAGAACGTGTAATGGTGTGAGTAGAATAGATTCAATGTTTTAGTTCATTATGATTATGGGCCCTTGTGGATTGGAAAATTGGAAACCCATATAATTAAAGAATTTTAAATAGTATTTTGTTTTTTAACATGATCTCTTAAAATGAAAATGACTTTTAAATTGAAAACTACATCTTATATATACTGAACACAGTGAATTAGACATGAACCTAGCATTAGTAGTGGGTAGTGGTTCTTTCTCATCTGTTAATATGGATTCTTGTGGTCTCTTTCTATTGTCTATACATGTATTGTGAAGTATGCAGAGAGGTGTGGTTGATTCTATAAGAAGTCATTACTCTTTTTCTAGTATCATAATTTCAATCATATCAATTTCTTGAATCTCTTCGGAGGTGTGTGTTTGATATTTTATCACCATATCTCCATGATTTCCTCCAATCCGATGCCATGAATGTATTTATGTCCATGTTTCCAAGGTCTAATTTTGTGAGCTTCCAGTGATTACTATAGTAGATAAGCCTATGGTTCCTCTTACAATTCCAGATATGGGAGCTGTTAACTATTTTTGAGATAGTTTTCTACGTCTGTTTTAGTTAATGAATGGTGTTTTTCGACCTACATTGATCTGGGTAGAGTTGACATGGTATTTTCAGTAGCATCATACTACCACCTTTTCAGGGGATGGAGGAACTCAGGTAGTAGAGTCTCAAATCAAAGATATCATATCAATATTTGATCATCTCAAGATTCCTTCAGATGGGAGGGTCAATCTAACATCCTATATGATTCATGATTTGGCCAAGCAGTGGTGGGATATTATCACCCTAGAAGACATGAATCATGAAATGGTATAGGAATATTTTTAGACCATCATCTATGACTACATATTTTACCAGAACTAGAGTGTTGATAGAGTTGTAGAATTCCAGAATTTGCAGCTGGGGAGTATGCTATTTTTTAATAAACTCCTTTTTTCATAGAACTGCAGTGATCATATATTACTATAGCTTTTGATGAACATATAACTATTAGGTGAAATGAGTATGTGGTGGTTTATTCCATCCTTTTTCAATTCAATGTATTCTGGTCTACTACCATTTCTAAGATCATAAACTTGGACCTTTTCACATAGTAGAAGTGGAGAGATTGTAAGGGTGTGATTCATGGAGAATTAGAACCTAGAGTATCCATTGGTTGTTCTTATAGTAAATAGGGGCACATTGAGACTACTTAGAGGTGAATCAACATTAAATATCCTCACTTATATTTTTTTCATGTCTATCACTAATTCGTGATTTGGGGACACGTTAGGTCTTAATGTTTTTTGGATCCATTTGAGTGAATAGGCTACTGTAGCGTGGTCCAACTCCAACATTTTGTAGGACATTACTAATATTTCCTAGAAATAAGATATCTACACCTTCTCGATGGTTAGAAGGGGGGACAATAGGATAATGAAAGGCTGGAAGATGGAATACCAATAATTGATCTGGCTAAGGTTTCCATTCTGGTAGAGGCAATATGACTTATAATTCTCAGTGCTATTAGAGAGATCTTGCGTAGGAAATTCAAAAAATGAATTAGGGCCATGGAACATTCTACATACATTCATTCCAGCATATTTCATAGTAGTAGAGCACTAGACATTCTATAGTTCAAGGTAATATTCTAGTTTCTTTCACATTAGTGTAAAATTAATTTTCCATAGGCACATCTCATTCAATTATATCTGAGGAAATTATTAAGAGTATAACCCTCGTCATTGAGTAATTTTATGGTGTATAGATGATAGACACACCATTTGGTATCTCATTAGAGTATGTTTTCTAATATCATAATTTTTTCTTTTAAGATAGTTTGTTTCCATTTCATATGGAATCTGTACATCCTTGACACCATGGGATTTGAGGTAATCATCGAGATATAGTGGTTAGTTATAAATAGGGCCCATATTGACTCCTATTATAATAGAGTGAAATATAAATCACCATAGTAATTTAATAACATGAATAAGGTAGAATGGGACGTGAAAGGTTTGCAATCATGACTTGATCAGTAGAGGTCGGGTAGGGTCACATCAAAGATCACTAGTCTTTTCCTTGGTTTCTTGGGGTTAAAACATGTTATATTTCCTCCTATAGTGTATTGTCTTATAGATGTTTTTCATGATGATTTATATGGTCTAACTCTAGTTAGATAGGTATAGTTTAGCACTGATTTTTTACTAGGAGAAGAGTTAGTGACCATTGTTACTTATAAGAATACACCTAAGGATCACCTGGAGAGAAAAAGGATGTCTGGGGATCTGGTGGGTAATGGTTTCATATGATCCCAACACTTCTCTTTGGGATTTTCTATCCCCTTCCCCCCCCTGAATATGGATTATACCCTCAGTATTTGTGTTGATTACTATCGTTTTAAACAACTCAAAGTAAATTTTTAGTACACACTTCCTAGAGTAGTTGACCTATTTTATTAGATTTAGGGAGTGTATGTGTTCTCAAAGATTGATCTATGGATGGTCTTTCATCAAGATCCTTTCAAGACATCCAAAATACCTCACACATATTTCAAATATAGGTAGGATATATATGTGTACCTGGTTATGCTGTTCGGACCCAAGAATTCACCTATAGTGTTTATGGATCTCATGAATCTGGTTTTCTACAAATAATTGGATTCATTTGGGGTAGTAATTTTTGATGAAATCCAGGTGTATTCACACTCTTGACATTCATATTCAACCCTACATGAGATTTTACAAAATTAACTAATAGATAATCGACACTATGCTAAGATCAATAAAATCCCCTTATGGATCGACAATGTCCACATACTGGGTCATATATTCTCAGAGTCATGAGTTTCAGTAGACCCAAGTAAAGTGAGAGATGTTGTTTCCTGGGATAATCCTAAAAAAATCTTATACATCAAGATTTTATTTGGGATTTCTGTTTAATATATATGATTCATCTAGTAACTGTCATGCCTCCAGTACCACTTATGTGCTTGAAAAAGATGGGTGTGTAATTCCTATAGCCAGAATCTTGTGGGGAATCATTTTATGCATCGAAGGGAAGAATAATTTCACCACTAATACTAATTATCTAAGATCCATGAAAGAGATATAATGTATACTAAAACACATATGGTATGAATATTTGATCTATTCTTATTCATGATGAGTAAGTTATTGTGTAAGAGTCCTTATAGTTAAGGCCTCACGAGCTTAATTACCTAATGCATGATATCTAGCTCACTACTGTTGTTCTCAACTCACACAGTTAGAGACACTATCAACATTGATATTATTTTTTGGTATTCATAGATCACAAAATCATCGTGTTCGTCTTTACACAGTTGAATCTAATTCTCTAGAAACATAGGTGGGTCAAGTTCCATTGATTTTGGGATTGACAACACTCATAGAAAGGGAAATCCACTAGCTAATAATTTTACCTGAAAGACTTAGACACGATAAGTTCGAGAATATAGTATTGAATGGAATGATATGTTCTTTTTCTCAGATATGCATGTTGAGTTTCAGGAAGACCATGGCCAAACCATCCTCTCATCCTATGCGATGACATCTACTCTTCTGGAACGTGTGAGAATGATGCAACTATATGATCCTAAGGGTCCTCTACTATAATAAAGTGTCTCATATGATTATATATGATTAGGTAGGATCATGTATAGGTATGATAAATTATTTTTAGATGGGATTTTATGGTTTCTAGAATACATAATAGAGGATATGATATAGGAATTTCACACATCATCATTGACGGTTCACCCTGATGTCATAAAAATATATCGAGATCTACGATGCCAATGTTGGTGTCCTGGTATGAAACATGAAAATTTTTTATTCATCACCTAGGGTTCCACCATTTTTTTAGTGAAATAATAACATCAAAATCCCGAAATAATTCTATTGTCTTTGTGTATTCTCAATTTGTAATTCGACTATATTTTTATGGAAATGTTGACTGATCTACCCCGATCACCTCATGGAAACAACATTGTATGGGTTTTCATGGATCATTTGATGAAGGTTAAACACTACATACTTATGAAAGAGAACTTATATGTAGAAAATCTATGAAGGATGTTCATCCGAGTGGTTCTACATCTTCATGAACTCCTTCTTCTATCTTTTCTAACAGAGACACATGTTTCACATCATAGTTCAAAAAGGGGTTACAAAAGGCCTTATGTATAAAGGTTCTTCTGAGCATGTCCAATCTCGAGAAGACTGATGGATATACAAAGAGTGCTATTAAGGTTCTGGAGGACATGTTCAATGCAAGTGTCCTTAAATTGGAGTATATTGGTGGAAAGACATTCCTCTTCTTGTGTTTTCTTATAATAAAATATTTTTTCATAACACTGAGATGGCCCCCAATGAATCCTTATTTAGTAGGCCTTCCTTCTCCCTTATGTGATGGCAGGAGGTAGGGTATGTGGCTATGATTAGACCACATCTCATTAAGGGGACTAACGAACTCGTCCAAGTTATTAGAAAGTGCATGATGACAACTTAAACAAGATAGAATTCGTATTCAAATTGATGCTAGAGACCTCTTGAGATTGACGTTGGAGACTGAGTTTTCTTACAAGTCTCTCCCAGATTATGATAAAGACGTATTCAATAGTAGGGTAAGCTCTTGCCATGATTTGTTGGACCCATTTTAGGTAGTCTAACAGATTAGAAAAATATCATACGATTTGACTCTTCTTAGGAGATATTGGTTCATGCATGATGTCATTTATGAATCTATGATTTTCCTATAATATCATGATTTTCCACACAAATTTCATCTTTTAGAGCTTGAATTGGATATGAATGCTTTATTAAAGGAGTATTCCATAAATATTGTTGATCATAGTGTGAAGACACTCAATGGTAGGTCATTCCCTTTAGTACAAGTGCAACCGAATAATGAACGAAAATAGAATGAGACCAGGGAGTGGGAAGCTACTATATGATCTCCAGGGATGTAACTCCTTGCTTCTAATACCTCTTTACCCTTATAAGTCCAACACAGTAATGTTTTTCTTTAATAATTGGATGTTGTAATGAAACATAATTTCAAAAATAGTATGTATCACTAATTTTTCAAATTGAACTCTTCAAATGGCCCTAATAATGATGTTTAATCTTGTCTCTTGGTTTACAAGAGAGTGTAGTGCTCAATATTATTCTGATGTATCAAAATGGGAAAAAAATTCTTGGCTACATGGTTTTTCTGAAATCATGAATTCAAGGAAACACATCTATGCGGCCAATTGTATACATGGGATTGATCCCATTTCTATGGTCTTCAAATGTTTATTCAAATAGTGTACCTAACTGTACAGAGTGCCCAACCCTACAGAAAATCATACATATATGGCACAAAATTTGATAAATAATGCTCCTAAACTATTGGATTTTTAATTTTGTGGTGAATTTACAATTTTTCACCACTAATCTTATTAATATTATTTTAAATTTTACCTTGATCCTTTAATGGAAATCCATTGTTTTTCCACCTCATTTGTGTTCAAAAGCATCAAATCTATGTGTTGAGCTAAATTCTTTTTCTACTATCCATTCCTTGATCTGTCAGTAGTCACAAGTCTATATTGGTATGAACCCGTCATCATAAAATCTATATTCATGTTTCACTTTTACATATATTTAGCAATTTACATGTGACTCATTTGACCCACTTTTTTGGAATTTTAATTTTTCTCTAATCTCTTCCAACATACTTCATATATATGAACAAAATTTAGAGAGGCATAATCTGCAACATTGAGTTTGTTTTTCATGTCATTTTACCTTTGTGTTTCGGTCATTTTATAATTATTTCATCAGTCTATTTGCTGGCAAGCACCAAGAATTTATTTTATAATGATTACATCATGTCCATGTAACCCATTTTCATACCATGACCATGGATACTACATTATTTTATTCTTTCCATGAATTTGGATCTATTTGGTATATATTTGGATTTGTCCTTGATTGTTATATTCGATTTTCATGGAGTCTAGATGATTTTTTTCCTATGCACGGGTAGCGCACGGTTAGTGGAAAATATGTGGACCAGCCTATAAAACCAACTATAAGGTTATGGGGTTTTACATAAGAAACCTCAAAATTTATGAATGGTTGGTAAAACTATATATATTATCCATGCAGTCGGTTCCTCCTTGACCAGTGGCTACAAAAAAGTTATCACATTGTTTGGTAAGACATGTGGATAAACTGTGCGATTGATCTAGATCGTTAAAACATAATGACTCATTATCTACCTAACCAATTTTTACCATAAATCAGACCCCTTTCCCATGGATAATTTTTTGGTTCATAAAGGGATCCCCCTAGCACATTCTTCTTGGATACTCTCCGTCCTTGGTGCATCTCCATTGATTCCAAGGTATGATTTTAGGGGTTTTACTCATTATTCTATCATTTCACTATTCCCATCTTTATTTCATAGTTATTCATTAAAAGACCATTCCTTTTATAACCCTAAATGTTAGGGTCAGTTTGTAGATTAATTTTCTTGGGTGTTAAGGTGTATGGATCTTGTTTCAGGCTTGGGTCTTCCTTCTCGTGGAGTTTTGTTGCATTTTAATACCGTTGAGTAGGTGTTTCCATACCTTTCCATTATGATGAATTCCATTTATTAGATGGTGTGTTCAATTAATTTGTAAACTTGATTTATATCTCTATAATTCACATGGATAGGTTTTTATAGTGCTTTCTTTTTGGATGTAACTGATAAAAATGGGGTTTTATGTGATTCTCCATATATTCATAAGTTTATATGCAATAAATAACTTTGATAAATATTTAGTTGATCTTTACGGGTAAAATTGTTTAGTTTTGTGGTGTTCCCCCATTGAAACATTTTATTAAATTAGTTGAATTGTGATTTCGGAATTATTTTTGTAACATGGTGTCATTAATATAAAGATTTAGATGTTGTTTTGGGAAGGTTTATTGGATTATAAAATGATTGTTTAAACCATTTTAATTTTTTGGAGCATTTGGTTTAGTTTTAAAGTATGTGGTGTTTATTAAAAAATGGTTTTGGGTGTTTTCAGGGATATTAGAGTATTTCATTATACGTTGGAACATCCATGGGTGCCCAAGATGCACACATGGATGTGAATTCAGATGAAAACGGTACTCTGAAACACTTTTCCCTTGAATGTTTCTAATCTCTCCTTTATCCTTTTTTCAATTAAATGGATCCATGATTTCAAAATGGGGGAAGTGTTTCTTCAATTGATTTAAATTTTTCATTAAATATGTTCCTCAATATTTGGCTTGTTTTTCATTAAAACACGTTTGGTGAGAGAATAAAAAGCTCAAAGGCCTTCTTGGAAATTGAGACAGGTTTGGGAGAATGTTTGGTTTAAAAGAAAGTTTTGAAAGTGGTTGGTGGAAGTGAAATTTCATATTGTTCGGAATTTTTTTTTCTTATTCTTTATAAAATTCATTTGTGTGTGTAAATTTAATGGTTGTTTTGTAAAATTATAATTTTTAAAATGAAAGGAATGAATTTTTATATGATGTGATGACTCAGTTTTCACCTTTAACGATGTGATAAACATATATAGTGGGCACTCATATTATGTATTTTCCGACATGAGTTATCATATAGGTGGTTTCTGTGACTGGCGTAGGAATGTGTGGTGACGACATGTATGTCGAGTCACACATGTGACTCCAACTACTTTAAGAATATATTATTACCATCAGTTTCCTAGTAATATTTTAGACTGTCGAGTGACAATTTATAATCATCCCCAATTAGACAATTTTCTACCCACTGGATTAGATGATAGGCTATGTGGGATGTGCCATTGGATTGGTCAGTTTAGGGCACGTAGTTGTTTATTGACTAGGGAGATTCACAATACATCAATATGTGATTATGAAATGAGGTTGTCTAGAGCCCTCTAAAGTGATGTTTAGAAATTTTCAATGGTTAGTAATTTTATTCTATTTAAATTTCATATTTATTTGGCTCTAATCTGTCACTATTTATTTATTTCATCACATTATAGTATTGTTTTCATTGGTTTTGGATTGTTTTTTGGTTTCTAAAGTGATAGACTCTTTGAAAATAAAGGGTTTTGAGTTCTGTTTTTGAAAGATAAAAAGATGTTTTCTTTTATTAAAATATGAAAACCCTATTTTCATATATATATATATATATATATATATATATTTCAAACTAATTTCTAAGGACTAGTTTTTGGGAAATGAAATGTATGGATTCATTTGGTAGTTTCCAACAGGATTTTTTAGCTCACACTACTTGTACAATTCCATGTTAGTAGAACCGAGAGGTTTTTCAAGTTTAGGCTTCAGGTTCAACCTAGCTCTTCAATTAGATTAGTCTTAGGGACGTTGTTGACTAAGAGGCCACAATGATATCTTGTTGGTGAAGTCAATATTTAGATTTGTTTTCATTCTATTGTGTTTTAAAATTCAGTTTTATTTTGTATTTGGACATGTTTTGTATTTGTTATATTTCTCAAATTATTGTTTCTTCAGCTTTCCAAGTATGTTATTGACCATGGTTTATGGGTCTAAAATCAAACCCATTTGGATTGTTTTTTATTCCTAAATCTAATTTTCAACCTTTGGGGATCAGAAAAGACCATCGAGCCATGTTTTGGACTGGGTTAGATTATGGGTTGGATGGAATCAAAGGCGAGTTCATGAACGAATTGTATTAGAGGAGGTTATTTGTTATTTGGGGTGTCTAGTTGTTGGAGATTAGGATTATCGAGACAAAGTAGGTATGTTATGGGTTGGTTTCTAACCACCACCACTCATGATGAGACCTGAGTTTGCAAGGGTAGTCTGAAAATTGAGTTTGTATCTTGTCTTGTATTGTTTGGGATTGAGGAATGAAATTGAGGTGATTCAATGTCATTTTCTGACCTCACATGGAGTAGTGACCCAGTTTAATTCAAAGTGAAAGGTTCATGGTTATCTTAGAAGTTTTTACATACTTGGGGTGTGGGTCACTTCCTTGTCACCGGGTTAGACAAGACTACTAGTTCCTACATCTGATGATTTGGCTTGAGTCACATTTTGTCCTAATTTCGGATGATGTGTGTAATCTTTTCATATGAAACTGGTCTATAAAACCGATAAATGTTTTCATTCAAATGGTTATGAAATTAGTAAAATATTTTATAAGATGATGGTGTTTTGGATTGATAATTTGGTGAATTATTGGAATTTTAAGATGAAATAGTAATCACAACCATTGATTCTCTTTAGAGCAGTCTGCATGTGTGTGGGTATGTGTGAATAGTTTATGTTTTCACATATGGATGATAAAGGATGATAATATAGGTTTTGGTTCATAGGTTTTCATGCATTTGTATATAATAGGAAAGGATTGGAATTGTTTTTTGAAATTTATTTTGAAATAGGAAAATGATTCTAGAAAGTAGTTCTAGTTTTATAATGTGGGTTTTGTTTTGTGAAATGTGCATATTGATTTTTAAAATGGCCTCGGAAGAAGGTGATTTTGGAAAATTGAAATTGAAATGGGGTTTTTGAATAGAGGAATTTTGGCTTTGTTTTTATTCTTTCAGTAAACGAGTCTATTTTTTTAGATCAAGATGTTTATTTTGATTGTTTTTTGGCTAGATAATTGTATTGGATTTGTGTGTTTTGTGTCATTAAAAAAATACCTCCTTATAAGATCACCAATGTCGCTAATGAGTCATGCCTAGTTTTCAGTCCTTCTTTTGTATTGCGTTTTATAGTGGTTATCAAGGCCCACTAGAGGTAGTTGAGTGTATTGAAGAGGTCAATAGTTTCTTAATATTGTTGGGAACTCCTAAAACTATTTGATTTTGTGATGTTTTTGGTTTGTTTGAGGGTCCATCATTTGATAAATGGGAGATTTTCTCCCTGCAATTTATTTAAGTTGGGATTTCATGGGAGATTGTTAAGTACATCTTTATCCAATAGTTTATACATTAGGAAGTGAAGATGAAGAGAATAGATGATATCATGAGTTTACAAAAAGGAAGATAAATTGTGAAGTCCTATTTTAAACAAATCTAGAAACTGGTTTCTTATTATCTGGAGGTGGCTTTCTAGGATCATTTTAAGGCTTCTTGTTTTATTGGGGCACTTTATCTAGATATAATGGACTGAGTAATCACCTACAAGGATCTTCATTTATAGAAGATGGTGGAAAATAATTTCAAGCTAGGATGGGTCCTCGATCATGGATTGTTGGAAGTATGGTGTCTCTTATTTTTTGTTATGTTTCCCCATCTGGAGAGGAGTGCATTCCTAGTTTTAGTTTCCAGTTCATTATACCATTCACTTGTGTTCCATCAGTGTGGCCGATTCAGACATTTGAAGACTCCTTATCAAAATCCTTTGAAGGAATGTCATATTTTCACTTTCTTGGTTCAACTAGAGAAGTATTGTAGGGTGAGTCTCTCAATAAAGACGTTGTGATAAGAGGATTTATTGACACTACTCTGATGTGGAAGATGATTTAGTCATCACAGATCAATATGTAGAACTCATAGTGAAGCTCGTACACATTCTGGAGTTTTTTTGTGGTGGTTGAAACCATCACCATGTTTTTTCCCTGTGTTTGGGTTGAATTATTTAATTCTTCCATTTTATAGTTTATTTCTTCTATGAGTTCATAATTCTATTGAAAATTTGTGATGAAAATGTTCTTTCATGATCAAAGTGATTTTGTTCCTCTGAATGTGTATTCTAGAATCATTTTCTTGTCTAAACATGGTTGGAACTTATGATTGTTGGTTTCGGTTTTAGTATTTCTTTCTTGGAGATGTATGTTTTCATAGAAATCAGTGTTTGTGGTTTGAGTCTGAGTTCATTGTTGTTCGTTTCATGTTTTTACCCCTCTATTTAGGGGCTTTGATTTGTATGGGAAATTATATATACTGGTGGTCTGTTTTAGCTACTATGGTGAAGTTATGGTGTTTTAGTATTTGATGGGTGTTCTGGGTCCCGGTGGTGTTAGGGAGTTTTAAAGTCCATGTGTAGGTACCATTATGATGGGTGATTAAATGTTGTTTGTACTAGTTGAGTTCTTATAGTGGGGATAACCTTATCGTGTTCTCCTAGTAACATTTATGCCTTAGTTTTCTCTGTAATAAGTCAAGTGAGACTTGTGGAGAGAATCGTCACCCTTATGGTCATAGTTTCTTTATTTTTTGATTGGGCATGGATTCATTTTTTTATTATCTTTTTTATGGGTGAAATTATAGGGGCAAAAGTGTCTATTTTTGGGATAATTTCCACACAAGGACTTTAGATACTAGTTTAAATTATTCATTTCATGATTTGGGATATTTTTTGCCGAGGTTTATGTTGTGACCAGATTGAAATTTTATAATTTTTGAGAGTTTGGGTGAATTTTTTCTTGTGCCCGGGAGTCACACGGTTAGTGGAAACCATGCGGCTTATCCCAGTTAACTTTATATATGTTCATGGAGTTGGATAATAGCTACTTCACTATTTTATCATGGTTAGTCAAACCATGTAGGTTGGTCATGTAGTCTGTTACTCCATGTGATGTGGCATCCACACTAATGGTGCATAGTTTGCTAAATCGTGTGGTCAAACCATGTTATCTAGTAAAATCATTAAAACATAATGTTCACAATCTACCCTATCGTCATATTAATCCTAAATGGGACCACTTTCTCATGCTTCATTATTGGAGTACTAAGCTATCCCGTTATAACCATCTCCTTTGTAGTTATCCCTCCTTGGTGCTTCTCCTAAGATTCTATGTTAAGATTTTATGGGGGTTTGTCCATTTTATTTCCATTCTCTATTACTCTATATATTTATTTTACCTTCTTTGGTTTTACCATTTATGATCAATCCCTATATGTTAGGGATGATGTGTATCTCAATTTTCTACTAGGTAAGTGTGTACAGATCTTATTTCAGGGTCAGTTCATCATTATCTTAGAGGGTTTTCACATTTTCATGCCATTGTGGTATGTGTCCCCATATAGTTCCTTCGCAATGAATTCCTTTTATTCTTGGGTGTTTTCAAATTAATTTTTAAATGTGATTAAAATATTTATTATGCACATGGTATGGTTTTTATAGTGTGTTCATTTTGGAATAAATTTCAAAAAATGGGTTTTGAAGTGATGCGCCATATATACCAAAGTATTTATGAACTAAATATGTTTGGTAAATTGTTAGTTTAGATATAGGGGTAAAATTTAGTTGTTCTATGGTGTTACCCCAATGAAAAAATTAATTAAATTAGTTTTATTGCGATATGGGTTTCACATGTGGAACATGGTGATTTTATAGTATGATTTGATTGTTTTTTGGGAGGCTCTATTGGTTTCTAAATTTCTTGATTACACAATTGTAAATATTTTGGAGTGTTGGTTTTGATTTTAACATATGTGTATTTTATAAAAAATTGTTTTTGTGTTTTTTTGGATATTAGAGTTTGTACTTAAATGTTGGTGCATCCATGGGTGCACAAGGTGCTAAAATGGATGTGCATTCAAATGATGATGGAAAAATGAAACACTTTTTAATTAAAGGATTAATTTATCTCCATACTCAAATTTTTCCATAAAATGGATCCATGATTTCTGAATGGGGTAGTTGTTTCTTAATGATATTTTAAAATATAACATTAAATATGTTCCTCAAGGATTGGCCATCAGGTCTTTGAAAAATGTTTCTATGAGAGATTAAAAAGGGTAAAGGCAGGTTTTGTAATTTAGTCATGTATTTGTGAAGGTTTGGTGTAAAATCATATTTGGAATGTCCATGGGGGATCTGACATTTCATATATATTTTTGAAATGGGTTTTTAAATGTTTTGGAAAATTCATTTGGGTTTGTAATACTAAAGTTCTGTTTGAAAAACTAGTAGGTTTTTAAAGAAATTGGGGAATATTTATAGGATGTGATAGTCTGGTTAGAACCTTTGATGATGGGACATATATATAGTAGAAAATATTTTTAGGGATTTCACTACATGGGTTATCATATAGGTGGTTTCTGTGTTTGAGGTAGGCAATTGAGGTGACTCCAGGTAAGGTGATTTATGCATGTGAGGGCCACCTAATTACACAATATCTTATTACCATTGGTTTCTTCGGAATCTATTATATAGTCGGTGAATATTTTGGTCAACCCTAAATAGAGGGATTTGTTCCCCTTGTTTTATCTAAGAGGACAAGTGGGATGAGCCACTCGATTGGTCAGTTTAGGGAAGCCAGTTAGTTATCGACTAGGGGGATTCACGATACGCAAATAGGTGGTTCCAAAATGAGTACATCCAGGGATCACTCTAGGGATGGTTAGAAAATTCCAATGGATACTAATTTTTTTTATTGTGGGATATTTTTTTCTCATCTTTCACTGTTTATTTATGTTCGGCACACCTGGTATTGTTCTCTTAGGTTTTTTTGTGTGGGTTTTTCTTTCTAATGTGATAGCATCTTTGAATATAGAGGGTTTGGTATTATATTTTATAAAGGGAAAATATTTATTAATTTATTAAAATATTAAATCCTTGTTTTTATATATGTATTTAAAACTATTTTTATGGACAATATTTTGGAATGTAAAAGTATGGATTATTTGGAGGTTTCATACAAATCTATTTTTCTCACACCCTACTTGTTAAATTTGGTGTCGGTAAACCAAATATTTTTTACAGGTTCATGTATCTGTTTTGTGTTGGATCTTGGATAGGTTCAATATTATGGATGGTTTTGAGCAAGAGGTTACATAGAGATTTTATTGAAGTATTCATGTTTTAGATTTGTATTTAGTTTCTATTTTTTATTATTGTCCAGTTGTATTTTGTTTGTCAACGAGTTTGGTATTAATTATATTTCACTTATTATTGTTTTTCCCTTGTCAATTCTATTATTTAACCAAGTTTATAGGGCAGAAATATTTCCCATTTGGATTATTGTTTATGCTCAACACTGGTTTTCGGCCCGTGGGTATTTGGAATGCCATTTTGGCCATTTATTAGAATGGATCAGATGAATGGTTGGATGTCATCCTGACCAGGTTCATGATATCCATGCACCAAGATTAATGTTATTTGATCCTTATTTTGTTTTTTATAGGTTTCACATGCAATATATGGACTCCCCATGGGTGTTCCGTTAAATGTGACCATTTTAGTCAATAGGCTCAAATGACCGATTTGGCTCAGAAGTGATCAGCTTAGATTGTATGTTGAAGTGACCATGTAATAAAAATGATTTATGGATCTGAGGATACCTCTAATGTGATTGGAAAACCATGACATGAGATTGACATGTAGTGAACAACCTTGTTGAGCATGTTACCTCTTAAGTGACCTCTTTATCCTTATGAATTAAATGTTCAATCCTTGTTGTTTTGAATGGTGAATGGTTTTTATAGAATGTATTATGAAATATGGTGGTACACTTTAAATGAATTCAACATGAATCTTCAAATAAAAAATTTTACCATTAGACTTGTTTCATGTTTTAATGAATTAAAGGTTTTAAAATAGAATTGATCACGTGAATTGGTAAATTTGTGATTGATTCCCCTTCATAAAATGAATCAATTGGTTTTAATTGGAATGACCAAAGGGATAATAATTCCATGCCCATTTCTTATTCATTATTAAAAACTTCATATGAAATAGAAGGATTCATATAGAATTGAACATTGGTAATGATATGAATAAGAGTTTATTCTTTATGATTACATTATAAATGAATATTCCCTAACTATATATATTTAGGTTCTTATAATATAAGAGTATCATGATAGGTTTTATATCATGCATCATAATATAAATGAATACAACTTTATAGAGGATGTGTATGATGATAAGGGTTTTTGATCATGGTGGATAATCACACAATTTATATTAGGTGTTGTGTATGAAATCTGATAACAGTGAAACTATATTGATGTTGTGCTGAGGCACCATGTTCCATGACTAGATTGTTTCACGGTGGCTAAATCACCATCCCAAGTGTTGTAGTACGACATCTATCACACTATTGGTATGTATGGAATGTAACCTTTGGCATGAGCTTTTTGGACTCTTAAAATGATCCTGGATATGTGAGTTATGACATCGTACAACAAGAACTAGTATTAAATTATATGACCATTGTGCATCCTGAAACTCTTAGATCGTATTAGAGGATTCATTATAGGACTAAACTATATATATACATTATTACTGTTATATATATACAGTGTCAAGATCAGATGCATTCTAGCCATGAGCAGAAGTTGGTATACATTATATGTGTCCTTCACGTACCTATGTAGGCTAGTTATTTATTTCTATATTATTTATCTATACTATATATACCCTCAAAATTTCTTGTTTGAGAACTACTTATATTACACATAGGCATTATTGGTGGTGGCCTACTGATATATTTATCTCACACCCAACCCAGGCCTCCCATGGCTCCTGAGAAGATTTTCTGCCAATAGGTATTGAAAAGTGAGAGAACCCTTCTACATTTTTTTTTGATATATATATTTTTAAAAGGATATAAGGGTAAGAGGAATGATCATGCACTCCAAATACTATTAGAGATGTTTTTTTTCATTATTTAATTTTTTATAGCATGACAGTATGCTGGTTCCCCTATTCACCATTTTGTATTATCATTTCATGCATCATGTATTGACACTATCATAGAGGATTTTTTATTTTTATTGATTATTTCATTTTATTTATATCCTCCTCTATATATTTTTCATATTGTTGATTTATGATTCCATAATTTACTAATTATTAGGGATTATACAATAATTCTATTGTTGATTGTTATTTGTTGAACCGGTTGTGATACTCGAATATGAGGGTACAGTCTCCCCACCATTCCACCATTACACCATCAATAATAGTATAAAAACTATAATGTATGGGGAGATTAACTTTAGTCCATGGGACCCAATGGCTTCAAGCATGAGCTAAGTGGACCCCAATCATGACATTACAAAAAAATGAAATTAAATTCTATTTCCTCTTTAGTAGTTAGATGGTATAGATCATAGAACATATATATCTTGAATAGAGTAAAAATATAACACATAGTGATAATCCCTTGGTGGAGGGAAATAATCTCATTATGGTATGTTTTCAACATGGTCCAAGAGAGAAACATAACATTGAACTGATCACAAAACATCCCCAATGATACTTCAAATTCTTAATGATCTCTAATATTTTGGAACCAACAATGATGGTATTCAACACATAGTATACTAATGGCCAAATAACTCTTGTGATCCTCTTATCACATATCATATATAAGTAAATATCCACCACCTCTAACCAATTCTCAGTCTTTGGATTAGAAATAGATAAATCAATGTTTAAAATCATTGTAATGAATCTCTTGAATTATCTTCCATCAAGTTTCATCTTCATTAACAATAGTTGTCTAATGATATTATATTTTAAAATTCGAAGAATCATTGATATGAACATGTTGAGGATGTTTACTAGAAGAATATTTATAATATAGAAAAAAAATAGGGACATCAAAACATTGATTATGGAATAAATAAAATAAATTATTTATGAATTAACATAATTCCAATTAACTACCCAATTAAATCACTCACACAATCAATCATGATGCATGATACTCTACTAGGTATCTGCATTGCAAGAAAAATCACTTCAATTAGTGTATATATTTTAAACTAAGGGTATATTATTTACATTTCAATGGGTCCTAATAGCCCATTTCCTTGATGGTATCCATTTTTGTACCACATATTAAGTCTGACTGGTAAAATTTCCCTATCAGGTCTTAGAAATATCATTATCCCATGATCTATCTTATCACTCATCCAAATGGTCTTATTCAAATTTGACATATCCTACCCAATATATCACCCCACATAGCCTAGCAGTGAAGGTGAGTGTGACTCTTGAATATCACCTCTAGTAAGAAACAGCTGAAGACTAACACAAAATTTGTAGAATACAAAAAGTAAATGAAACACACTAAATATTATTAGGAAAGATAAATGCACCCCAACAAAACTTCATAATATAAACAAATCATAAAAATATAAATACATGAAATTCCATTCATGGAAAAAGAATAATAAAAAATAAACCACAATCCATTATTATTACTGAAAACATAAACATTAGAAAATAACTATCTACCATAATGATCATTTAATGTCGAGTTTGATTACCAACTCACAGCTAGGGTTCTAAAAAATTAGACACACACTCAAAGAGATATTTATATATATGAATGAACGTATATATGGGTGAGAATACATGTATAATAAATAGGATCCACCTCCTAACCTATCCTTAAAATTTGATAGAAACGGAATAAATTCACATTGAAAAAATAATGAAATTAATTAATCACTTAAATATGTTTACTCTATTTCCAGCCCCACCAATGCTTTCACACTAAGTAACAAAAAAATGAAAGTAAGATAATAATGAAATATATATATATATAAATGGTAGCCTTATACCAAATTCACACCAAAATATTACCCTTATATTATAATTACATATATCCTGGTTCTACCATCGCCTATATATGAAACAATTCACATCCATGAAATTAAGTAAAATAGTAAACACATAATATCAACCAGATCACCAATACATCCCAATAAAAAACAATAAAGATCCAATAAATCCCTATGTAAATAATAACTACACCATATGCGATTATAGACAATGAAAAGGCACATATGTCATAAAAGTATAGGTTAGTACATTGAGTTTTCACTACCGAAATATATATGTACAAAATAACTATGATTTATTATAGACTATATGGGTAAACATCATATAATCGCAAGCTACCATTTCTGATACATGACAACATAATTGTTCTACATATGGAAGATAGAGTATGATACGACAGTTAGTTATGTTTTTATGACCGCAAAACCCAATATGATCCGAAATAAACTAAATAAAATTAAAAATATTGTCATTAGCTACCCCAACTAAATCGGGTTGTGGAGTGGAAGAAATAATAGAAAATAATTTCATTTATAACACACTTTCATACTTAAGGAAACTAACAAACCCAAATTCCTTTCCAAAGACAGCAGCCCGTATGATGACACAACACTCACAATTGAGGACTTCATAGTGAATAATCAAAATTGAATCGAAGTTGAAATTTTCAATGATCTAATCAATTACCATTAATTGAAAAATATATCATTGAATTTATGAATACATATTCATATTAATAATGGACTAGATTATGTAAGGACCCAAAAATTCCATGGAAATACTTTTTCATAAATACATGGGAATTTTATGAGTCCGTGAAAATTGACGACGTGTGATTCTGAGGCCCGGTGTGCTCGGAATCAATTTCTGATGTTTTGTTCGTGTACGTTCAGTAAATGTACGAGTGGGTTTTTATAACTTTTGAACCGGTGCTCGGAATTAAAATATGAGGACATTGTTGAACTTGTAGTGCCTGTATTCTCTTCAGGAGACTTTCACTTTGACGATAGTGGGTCAATAATAAAAGATAGTTTTTGGGTTTTCGTGGAAAATAATAAATAAAGTGAGCATCACTTTATTTTTATTTAAGCCGCCATGTGGGTGTTTGTTGGTTAAAACCTCTTAAGGAAAGTTAGAGGTGGTACCACCACACCTTAATCACCCATGAGAGGTTATGGTGGTGGGGCCCACCATAACATAACTTCCCACAAGAGGTTATGACGTGGGGACCACACGAGACTAAACTCCCCTATTAATGGGAGGAGAGGAAAACCTCTCAACTCTCCCTCATTAATGAGGGAGAGCCTCTTGAGTCCTCTAAATTTAATGTTGCCAACTCTCCATCTTTATTACGCAAACCTACGTAATTAATTTCCACGATTTGAATATTTTGCCAACAATTAAATTGGGGAAATCATATCACTTTTGGCATGGCATTTTCAATATGGTGGAATCTTTGGGAGGAGGAGAGCTTGGGAAAAAGCTTCCAATGAAGAATGAAGAACACCCGAAATGATCCTCTTCAAAATTCTTCCTCGGACACCTACTAACATTTTATGTCTTCTACCGACCTACCCTTCGCATCATCATCAACGAGTCGGCATAGCTCAGAATTGGAAGTGTGTGGCAGACGCAACGAATGAAAATCACCTTTGTCTTCTTCCCACGATTTCTTCGGCGATCAACAAACAAAGGTAGGGGTTTAATTTTTATTTAATTATGATTGGATCCCATGTTCTTCCTTTCTCTTAAAACGATGAATGATGGTTGTTGAGTTTCATACTTGTGAGCCACTTGTTTTCACAAAAACTGCGGATGGTGTGGGCCAAACTAACATGGCCCAACCCCCTTTGTCGATCTTGTTTTTGATAATATACAGCATGGCGACGAAGCAATGAGGCGACAGAACGACGTAGGCAACAACCGCACTCCCTACAGCCTCCTCGAACCGCACCGCCCTCGCAGCGCTCCGATTAGAACGGCTCTGCCACCTTGGCCGAACCGCGCCGCTCGCCGGCCCATTCCGCGCCGGCTCCCATCCACCACCGGCCTTTCATGTTCCCTGACTGAAACCCCTCCGGCCCGCGCTGGCCCAAACCGTGCAGAGCCTGCCGGCCCAGCCGCCACCTGGCCACGCCCCCTAGCCTGTTGCCCCCCCACCTGGTGCCCTACCCGGCCGCCAACCCGACGGGCCACACCCTTGCCCGGCTGCACCTTGCCAGCCACCCCCCGACCTGCCTGTCGGCTTGCTTGGCTGCTTGTAGACCTAGTCGTGCCCCGCCGGCCTACCCAGCTGCCTCCTGTGCACCCAGCCGAACTACACCGTCTCACGCACCCCGCGCACCCCTTACCGCCCAAGAGGCGCCCCGCATGTCGCCGGCCGAACTGGTCTCAGCCATAGAGGTCGAGACGCCGAGCCGCACCCTCGCGGCGCTCCAGGATGAACCGGCCCCGAGCCTGGTCTGACTCACCCACATGGCCCGCTGGGCTGGGCCCAAGGGGCAGGGCTGAACCTAATAGGCTGAACCCCCCCCCCCCCCCCCAATGGGCCAAGCTAGACCCAACAGGTCTGACCGGGTTGACCCTAACCGGTTTGGCCCAGATTGGGTCAGACTGGACACGGGTCCACTACTGAACCTTTACTTTCTTTGGCCATATCATTTTCATCGGACCAACGTTTAACGATCCTTCAGTGGCGCTGTTAATCTTGGAATATGGAGGTCTCTTTGACTATACCCTACTAGATTTTGGGGTATCTTTGAGATACGGTCAGGTTGGATCGTGCACGAATTCACCCGGGGCCCCAAGACAAAAAGTCTAATAACTCAGAGACTGGGCGTCCTATTAACATGTCGTCTGTTGCGTTGAGACCCATATGACGTGGTGGAACTTTGAGATACTTATTTGTGGGACTTAGTGACAATTGGAGTATCCGGAAGTAGCTCATGGAGTGGATCATTCTGGTGACGAGCGAGCAGAGTGCGGAGACCTAGTAGCTTGCTAAGACCTGACGACTGCTGAGCGTTTCAACTCAAAGTGACTCGACTAGCCTAGTGGAAATCGCTTTGGTGTCGCAGTAGGCCCACAGTGGGGAGCGACTTTGTGTCACGGCAAACCCATGGTACTCGAAAAGAGGATTACCTCAGAAATCTATGAGGGGGAGTGCCCCGGTGACGCAGTAGACCCACAGTGGGGAGCACCTTGGTGACACAACAGACCCACGATACTCGACAGTAGGTGTACCTTAGTAGTCCAAGGTTAGTGGGAAGCACCTTGCTGTCATGGTAGGCCCACTGTACTTGATTGAGTAGCAGTTCTCCAGCAGTTGAGGCTTTGATAATGTGAATAAAATCCTGGTTGAACTGAGTCAGTAACTTTTGTGTTTACCTCATGATTGAGATCAATTACTTGATATCTTAGGTATATGTATGGGAATATACCTAAGTGGGGTTATCTATTGATTTTATAATTTTTGGTTTACCTTGTTGGATTTTATGAGAACTTGAGTGTCTCGAGGTCCCTACTGAGTATCATTATACTCACCCTTGCTCGTGCTATGCCCGCACCACATTTTGTCGGTTGCAGATGACAAACAATGCTAACAGAGGCTGAGAGTGCCAGGACTGGACGGTACCCAGAGGTGGACCATAAGACCAGTCGATAGACAGAGAAGACCGATTTATGTGGAGTGTTGAGGAGGCTATATGTAGCTACCATTCTGGTATTATTCGTGGTGGTCGATCCAGGAGTTTCTTTTCACCTTACAATTGTTTTTTTCTTTTTAGTTGTACTTATACTATAGAGTTGGGCTTGTATTTCCGACCCTTTTAATTTTTAGCACTCTCTTGTTATACAGTTTTACTTAGTGTTTTGTATCCAGCTATGTGGTTTATTGTGGGTGTTTTTTGTTTTACAGTCAATGCCTTACCATATTTATAGAATTATGCATTTTGTGCTAGTCTCCAGTCCCTGGCCAATGGAAGGCAGGCTTGGGGTAGTCACGACACGAGCCCCCGGAGACGGGTCGTGACAAATTAGTATTAGAGGATTAGGTTCTACCATAGAAATTAGGACTATGATCTTTTCTGTGAAGAAATAGTGTTAAGGGTAATGATTGAGGTTTTTAGTTAAAGGAGTCTAGTGTTGGTGTGGCGGAAGACGTATCCATACACCAAGACCCTGACTTCTGATTTCCGACTCAGTGCATGAAAACACTGATTGCGTGTGTGTTTTCAAATGTTTTCTTTATGTCAAATCAACTAGGTCATCTCACCAGGTATAATATTTGACCGTGTCGCATCTGTTTCTTTCAAGATGCCTCCTCGTGGATTCCCAGGTAGAGCCCCAAGAGTTTTATGTGTAGATAGACCACTGATCGACGATGCCTCAATGCATGGCCTATCACAGAATAGGAACCTGCAGTACCACTCTCCATTGGGCCACCAATGCCACCAGCCCCTACACTAGACGATGCACGCCGCTTCAGTGCGTTGTACGAGTTCCAGCACTATAGGTCACATAGGTTCAGGGGAGAGATGGACCCACAAGTGGCTGGGGATTTGCAAGAGGATGTGGTGAGAGTTTTCCGACTGGTAGGGACTCCAGCAGACCTCATGTTGATACTTTCTACCAGCCTTATATAGGGAGTAGTTGGCAGATGCTGGAGCCTGATACTCCAGGTTCATGATGAGATGACGCTACTCTGGGCAGACTTCGAGAGCTTGTTTCTGGCGGAGCTTGTCCCAGCCACCCTATGTGTAGTGTAGATACAGGAGCTACTGCATCTACAGTAGGGTAGCATGACGATGGAATAGTACTCAGCGAGGTACACCGACCTCTCGCGCTACTCCACAGATATGGTGTGAGACCCATTCTTTAGGGCTCGTACCTTCGAGCAGGGACTCAGGCGAGAGAACAGAGATTTAATGATCTCCCTCAGCTTCCCGACGCAGGAAGGGGTGTTAGAGAAAGCCCTCTTAGTGGAGTGTTTCCTTGCTGAGTAGTCTCCAGCAGTGAGACTCACCACTAGTCGATATGCAATGGAGTCTTCTGCAGTTGGCAGTAGACAGATGTCGTAGTGGTCCAAGAGGACCAGACCTACAAGTGGACAACTGCATGACTCAGGATTGGTTGTTCGGGGAACCCGGAGTAGATACATACATTCCAGGAGTGGGAAGTGTTTCTCATGTGGCAGGTAGGGTCACATGGCTCGTGACTGTCTGACACGTCATTCAGATGATCAGCAGACAGTCGAAGGACAACCCATCCTGAGGCAGAGATTCGATCGAGGCGGTCCACATGGAGCAGGAGGACATGGCAGATGAGCTGGCTATGTAGCTGGCGGTGGACAATGTTTCGTGGTGTTACATCCACCACCACCAAGAGGACCACCTCGACCGCAGGGAGAACGTGGACATGGGAGAACTCTACTCTAGGCAGCTGAGGATAGGATCACGACACTCCGATGATGATTCAAGGTACGATCTGTGTCTACTCCACCATAATTATTGTTCTTATCGATACAGGTGCAAGTCGCTCTTTAATTGCCACGGCCCTTGTTCGGGGCATGAGGATTCTGACGGAGCCGTTTGCTCGATCATTACGGTTAGAGAATCCTATGGGAGCAGACCTAATGATTGCTCACTGGTTCTGGCAGTGTGAGTATAGTGACCTGAGATATTTACATAAATCATTTCATGATTTTAAGCATAATTAATCATCAGATTTCAAGACAAGGATCGTTATGTCTAGTGTCTTGGAAGACTAGGTACATATAACATAAAACATGGGGCTAAAAACCACTTCTTTATTTAATCTCCGTAATGAGCTCCTAACTTCCTTTGAGCCCTTACATCTGCATAGGGTACCCTAGGAAACACATGACCAAAGGGATGACCTAAAAATCCTAGCAAGGGAATGAACATAAGGATACCTCTCAAGCGCATGAGTTAGGAGACATGACATAATGATATCAAAAGAATGAAACTTATAAAATCATTTAGTATAAGCACAACATCATATAAACATGGAATCATATAAATGTGTCATAATCATAAAACATTTCATTAGTACGGGTCAAGGATATCCGCCAATCCTGTTTCCCATTGTAGTATGGGTCAAGGCTAACTGCCAATCCTGTTTCCCATTTCAGTACAGGTTAAGGCTAATAGCCAATCCCGTTTCACATCGCATCTCATGCGACTTAACCTCACCCAATGCATTGGAGCGCTATCTAGGAACACCCATCTCAACATATTCATGAATATTCATGCCACATAAATATTCTTACCACATATACAATCATATATAATCAACCATACATAAACATAAGGGTACACATGGAAAGAATTGGGTACCACAATCATGACTTGAATCATAACCAATGGGCGTAAAATGAAAGTGTCCATGTAAGCAAAGAATTAGAAAATACATGGACATTCATATGGTAAAATAGTCATATAACATGGTAAGTGGTGTCAAACATAAGTGAAAACATATGATAAATGTATTTTTGAAACATTAGCATTTAAACATTTTTGGGCGGTTTTAAGGAAAATACTATAGAGATTTTAAAATAGTAAAGAGGGAATTATTTTATATAAAACCAGATTTGAACCAAGAAGTTTTTCTTAATAAAAATAATGATTTTATAAAGACAATGATTTCTTAAAACAAATGATAGAGTGAACATGAAATTCGGGGAAAAATTTGGGAAGTCCCCTTAAAACAGGTTGGCTTATCAGAAAGATCTAAGGATGGAATCTTTCAAAAACATGTATATACTAGAAAGAAAGTGATGAAAGAATATTGATATTATAATCTTTCACAAATATCCATAATTCATAAGATTCACATAAATATATATAATAACACCATTTTGAAAGAAGGATAAGGCAACCTGAAATAACGAAGAAGGTTTTGGTAGAATCCGTTATGATTTTGCTGGCATGGTGTCGAGTGTACCTAAGAGGGCTTGATGAGAGAGAGAAAATGGTTATGATCACATAGAAAACATTATGGTAGTATGGGGAAGGTGTATAAACATACCCCATCACTTGGTATTACACAAAAGAGTCATACCATAGAGAAAAATCTTGATTAAGAGTTAAAAGGGGAGAATCCCTTACCTTAAATCCGGTGGTGTTCTCCACTTGTTATTAATGACCTCTTGAGACTTCCTCCTTTGAGAACCTCTTAAGGGGAGATATTTGGGTATTTTGAGGAGGTTGAGAGCTTTTTGACGTGGTGGAGGACCTTGGGGAGAGATTTGGGCAGAATTTAGAGAAGTCTTGGAACTTGAGAGGAGTGGAGAGAAGAGGGAGTGAAGGGGGGTTTTTATAGTGGAGGAGAGGTGGGATTTAATGATATTATAATCCTTAATGTATTATTTATTCACAAGGAAAAGAATAGTAAGTATTACATGACCAAGAATAGTAAATGGGTCATGTGGTTTCGAACCATGGGTGGTGTCATCATCCATGATGCTAGGAATAGTTTATTTAGCTTATAATGTATATATACGGTAAATTACCATATTTTACTATTCATCAGAAATTCATGTATTTCAGAAAATATCAAATATTCACCCTAACCATTTTTCGACGTGTAGAATCAAAAAATGAAGTACATTTTTTAAAAATGATTTTCTAAATATTATTATTTTAATATTTAATTAAATTCATAATTTATTATCAAAAACCAGATTTAAAAACATGCATTAACACATTATAAAACATAGGTATATTGTACTTCCAAATTGAAGATTATTTTTATACCACCATAGGTGAGGTTATGATTCATTAGGTTATATCACTATTCATAAGGGAATGTTATTATTCATTAGTGTGGGTTACTATTCATAAAAAATTATGTTTTTCTTATCGGGCTCCAAAAATCATCTTGAACACAACCGTGTATGTCAGAGTTTCAAAATTCCAAACACTGAAGTGACAAACTTATGTTTAAAGGTCACCTATCACTTAGTAGTTCATTATTATGTTACTGCAAGGAATATTTATAAGAATGCAATTTCTATTAAAAACATTAGGTTGTTACATTCTTCCCCCGTTAATAAATTTCTCCCTTGAAATTTCATTTAACCTTCTATGCCAAAAACAGATGTGGGTACCTTTCCTTAATTGCTTTTTCCAGTTCCCATGTTGCTTCCTCAAACTTATGGTTCCTCCCCAACACGTTGAAATGATTGGTTTTCTTGTTGCGTAGAACCTTATCTCTCCTATCCAGCATCTTTACTGGCTGCTCCTCATAGGAGAGATCATCTTCCAGCTGCACCACCTTTGAGTTTAGTACATGTGAAGGATCAGGTATGTACTTCCTCAAAAGTGATACGTGGAAAAAATCATGTACTCGAGCCATATTTTGTGGAAGTTCAAGCTGATAGTCCACGGATCCTATGCGTTCAAGGATCTCAAAGTGGCCAATATACCTTGTGCTTTGCTTCCCTTTCATCTCAAATCGCATGACTCTCTTTCATGGAGATATTTGAAGGAAGACTTTATCTCCAACGACGAACTCCAAGTCCCATTAACAGTTTTCAGCATAGCTCTTTTTCTGACTTTGAGCAGCTTTGATGTGTTTCTGGATGACTTGAACCTTCTCTGTCATCTCTTGAATAATATCGGGTCCAAGTAGCTATATTTCTCCAAGTTCATCCCAACAGGTTGAAGTTCTACATCGCTTTCCATACAGAGCTTCATATGGAGCCATCTGAATTCTCGAGTGGAAGCTATTTTTGTATGAGAACTCAACCAATGGGGCATGCTGATCCTAATCACTTTGGAATTCTAGAGAGCAGTCTCTAAGAATATTATCAAGTGTATGAATAGTTCTATCAGACTGGCCATCAGTTTGGGGGTTATAGGCCGTGCTGAAATTGAATTTAGTACTCAAAGAATGTTGAAGGCTCCTCTAGAATTTAGATGTCAACCATGGATCCCAGTTAGAGACAATTGAGAGTGGAACACCATGCAGCCTCACCACTTCCTTCACATATAACATTGCAAGTTGTTCAAGTGATAGATATTCCCGAATAGTGATGAAATGGGATGTCTTGGTGAGTCGGTCAACCACAACCCATATCGCATTATTTCCCTTAGACGTCTTCGGGAGACCCATGACAAAGTCCATAGTAACATTTTCCCATTTCCACATTGGTATAGGCAATGGCTACATCATACCTTTGGTCTTTTGTCACCCAACTTTAACTTTCTGACATACCAAGAACCATGATATATATTCCACAATCTTTTTCTTCATGTTATCCCACCAGAAGTTTTCTCGGAGATCACGGTACATTTTGGTACTCCCATGATGCATAGAGAAGGTTGAGCTATGCGCATCATTCAATAGATCATTCTTTATCTCTGGGTCATAAGGTACACATAATCATGTCCCAAATCTTAAAACTCCTTCCTCATCAATTTTGAAATTGGAGGATTTCCCATTTTTAACAGCTTCCACCCTTTTCTGAATTTCCACATTCTTTCTTTGAGCAACCTTTATTTTCTCCATGAGGGATGGTTAAGAAATCATTTGAGAGAAGATTGATGATGTTCCCCCCTTAATGGTTCCCATGTCCATCCTTTGAAAATCTAAGAAGATCGGATCCTTTTCAATTCTCATAATTGATAAAGATGCAGGATCCTTTCTACTTAGAGCATCCGCTACCTTGTTTGCCTTACCAGGATGGTAGTCGATTGAGCTGTCATAATCCTGGATGAGCTCTATCCATCTTTGCTGGTAGATATTAACATATTTTTGTGTGAATATATATTTGAGACTCTTGTGGTCAGTATATATCTCACATTTTTTCCCATAGAGACAATGCCGCCAGATTTTCAACGTAAAGATCACAACTGCGAACTCCAGATCATGTGTGGGATAGTTTTTCTCATGGATTTTCAGCTACCTTGAGGCATAGGCTATCACTTTATCATTTTTCACTAGTAAATAGCCTAAGAATTTCTTTGAAGTTATTTATGTTGGCTCTATCTGGATAAAGTCAATCCTTGCCCACAATTGCATCAAATTCCAATAAAATGATACTTATATTATTTAAAAGATGAACAGTTTCACAAATATCAACATGTGATACATAATCATATACATTTTCCCCAAATTATATAAAATCATTTTAAGTAGCGACTCGATTTTCCTAGAAAACATTTAAGACATGCACATAGGGAATGAACTGAAATATAGCATGCCATACACAATTTTTTCAAAGAGGTTACATGTATTTCAGTCATCATGATCTATCTCAACATTGGAATTGTATTGTCCCCTTGTCCTTAGATATTGTTGATGCTCATCACGCTTCTCATCCCTTCCAATGGAGAATTGTCCTGGATAATTTCCAACTTCTCCACATTTATAAAAATGAATAGTATAAGGTACATTAGTTATAACCTTATCTCCATTCATCACATTATCCAATTTTTTATAAAAATTGGCTATTTTATGCCCCACCTTAACACAATTAAAACATCTCTTGGTACCTTTGTGACATTCTCCTTGATTCCTCTTACCACACTTTTTGCTCAAAGGAAATTTGGTCTTCATTCCTTTATCACCTTTATCAGATGAACATCCTTGTGATGTAATCTTCCTCCTCCTTGATGAATTTGGGCATTCAACTATGTACCAATTGTTGATTGTGATTTTCAATAGCTGGGTTGGAAAGTTCACAATATATTCAACATGGGCTCCCATCATCTCAGGCATATCATTAGGGTAGTTATCACATTTCCTATCACATTTATTGTTGGCACACGTTATTCTATTTAAAACCATTAACTAAGAAAGAAGAACGTACAATTAGGGGGTTTGAATACTTATTCATTGACCATAAAAGAAAACCTTCAATATAGATGGATAAACTTGTAAGGACTAAGTACATCCTAACTTGTGATTTGTTAGGTTATAAACTAGGTTATCCACAATCTATTTCTTAACTTATATTCGTATGGACTTTTTTTGTCCCTTAATAATGGTTTGTACTAAGCTCGTGAATCAACCAAAGCATATCCCCTGGGAGTGTTGTAACCATGAGTGCAGCAAGGCCCGTTTTCGGGCACCAGTTCCCGTTCGAGTCTCAATCAAAGTGGTGTTTTTGGGTTTTACCACTAAATACATTTGTGCCAGAGCCACCTCTACCTACTCGTATCAAGACATGGATGTATTTTCTTGGTAAAACACATACTCTATACTCACCAAAATTTAGGACTGTTTCCTTATACTTAGTCTCATATTTAAGGTTCTCACTAAGGTGCTATATTCCAAATCTCCAAAAATAACTAGACCATCCTCTGATACCATCTATAGCGACCTAAGCCTTTTACATAAAACAATTCAAGATTTGAAGCATAATTATTCATTAGAGTACAATCCAAGGATCGTTAATCCTAGTTTCTTGGAAGACAAGGTACATATAGCATAAAACATGGGGCTAAAAAAACACATATTTATTTACTCTCCATAATGAGCTCCTAACTTCCTTTGATCCCTTACATATGCATAGGGTACCCTGGGGAACACATGAACAAAGGGATGAGCTAAAAATTCCACCAAGTTAATGAACATAAGGATATATCTCAAGCACATGAGTTAGGAGACATGGCATAATGATATAAAAAGCATGTAACTTATAAAATCATTTTGTATAAGCATGGGATCATATAAACATTAAATAATATAAATGTTTTAGAATCATAAAACATTTCTTTAGTATGGGTCATGGCTAACCTCCAATCCCGTTTCACATTTCAGTATGGGTCATGGATAACCACCAATCATGTTTCCCATTTCAGTACAAGTCAAGTCTAACCGCCAATCCCGTTTCACATCGCATCTCGTGAGACTTAACCTTATCCAATGCATTGGAGCGCTATCTGGGTGCACCAATCACAACATATTCATGAATATTATTTCCACATAAATATTCTTACCATATATAAAATCATACATAATCAACCATACATAAACATAAGGGTACCCATGGAAAGAATTGGGTACCACAATCCTGACATGAATTATAACCAATGGGTGTAACATGAAAGAGTCCATGTATGGAAAGAATTAGAAAATACGTGTATATTCATAGGGTAAAATAGTCATATAATATGGTAATTGGTCTAAAACATAATTTACAACATATGAAAAATTTATTTTAGAAACATTAGATTTAAAAAAAATTAGGGCGGTTTTAAGTAAAATACCATAGAGATTTTAAAATAGTAAAGAGGACATTCTTTTATATAAAACCAGAATTGAACCAAGAAGGTTTTCTTAATAAAAATACTGATTTTATAAAGAATATTGTGTCTCAAAACAGAGGATATAATTAACTTGAAATTTGGGTAAAAATTTGGGAAGTCCCCTTAAAACAGGTTGGCTTATAGGAAAGTTCTAAGGAGGGAATCATTCAAAAAACATGTATATCCCCGAAAAAAAGTGATGAAAGGGTCTTAATATTAGAATATTTTAAAACTATCCATAATTCATAATATTCACATAAATATATATGGTAAAATCATTTTGAAATAATGATAAGGCAACCCGAAAGAACGAAGAATATTTGGGAAGAATTCGTTACGATTTTACCGGCATGGTGTCGGGTGTACCTAAGAGGGATTGATGAGAGAGATAAGGGGTTTATCATCACTAGAAAACATTAGGTCAATATGGGGAAGGTTTATAGACATACTCCATCACTTTTTATTACACAAAAGAGTCATAACATATAGAAAATTCATGATTAAGAGTGAAAATGGGAGAATCCCTTACCTTAAACCCGATGGTGTTCTCCAGTTGTTATTAATGACCTCTTGAGACTTACTCCTATGAGAACCTCTTAAGGGGAGAGGTTTTGTTATTTTGAGGAGGATGAGAGATTTTGGACGTGGGGGAGGACCTTGGGGAGATATTTGTTCATAATTTAGAGAAGGCTTGGAGCTTGAGAGGAGTGAAGAGAAGAGGGAGTGAAGGGGGGTTTTATAGTGGAGGAGAGTAGGGATTTAATGATATTATAATCCTTAATTTATTATTTCTTCACACGAAAAAGAATAGTAAGTATTACATGACAAAGAATAGTAAATGGGTCAAGTAAATTCAAACCATGGGTGGTAAAATCATCCTTGATTCTAGGAATAGTTTATTTAGCTTACAATGTATGTATACGATAAATTACCGTATTTTACTTTTCATAAAAAATTATAGTATTTCAGAAATCTCAAAAATTGACACTAATAATTTTTTGATGTTTAGAATCCGAAAAGGAAGTCCATTTTTCAAAAATAATTTTCTAAATACGATTATTTTAATATTTAATTAAAATAATAATTTATCATCAAAAACCAGATTTATAAACATGCATTCACTCATTCTAAAACATAGGTATATTGTACTTCCAACTTGAATATTATTTTTATACAACCACAGGTGAGGTTACTATTCATTAGGGTATATAAAAATTCATAAGGGTATGTTACTACTCATTAGGGTAGGTTACTATTCACAAAAATTCTGTTTTTCTTGTCAGACTACAGAAAACATATTGAACACAACCGTGTATGTCAGATTTTCAAAATTCCAAACACAGAACTGACAAACATATGTTTAAAGGTCAATTATCACTTAGTAGTTCCTTATTTTGTTATTTCATGGCATATTGATAAAAAGGTAATTTCTATTACATCATTGGGTCGTTACAGTGAGCTTACTCTAGGAGGTGAGAGCTTCAGCTGGGATCCCCTAGTAGCAGCGTCGAGGCCTTATGACGTCATCTTGGGTTTGGACTGGTTATCAACAGTCCATGCTCATATAGAGTCTATTAGGTGCAATGTGCGGTGTGTCCACACTGATGGGACCAGGTTCACCTTCACTAGTGAGAAGGGAGCCTTGCAGCATACGATGGACTTGCCCGGAGGAGAGTACAACCTATCATTCATCAGTTGTCTTGTTATAACCTCAGAGTAGTTGATGTGGAAAGTCTGACATATCCTGTAGTGGTGGTCCAGTATGCATATTTTTTCTCTGATGATGTTCTAGGTCTACCACCTCATATAGAGGTGGACTTTTATACTGACCTATACCCCATGATGGCATCTATATCTACAAAAGAGTAGCGGATGGCTCCCACGGAGCTCCATGAGTAGCGGGTATAGCTCGAGGACTTGTAGGAGAAGGTATTCATCCGGACCAGTGTTTTTCCCTAGGCAACCCTGATTCAATTCACCAAGAAGGTGGATGGGAGCTTGAGGCTTTATGTCTACTACAATCGCCTAAACCTGTTTACTGTGAAGAACAAGTACCCACTACCGAGGATTGACGATCACTTTCTTCAGTTCAAGGGAGAATGATGGTTCTCAAAGATAGACCTCTGATCAGGCTATCACCAACTCAGAGTTCAAGACAAGGATGTGAAGAAGACTACATTCATATGTGGGTATGTCCACTATGAGTTTGTTGTTATGCCATTCATCATAACCAATGCTCCAGAAATTTTCATGGTACTCATGAACAGGATCTTCCAGCCATAACTCGATCGCTTTGTCATAGTCTTCATCGATGAAATTCTGATCTATTTGACTACTGAGGAGACACATGACTACAATTTGTAGGTATTACTGGACACAATCAGAGAGCACCGGCTTTACGGTAAGCTCTCGAAGTTCTAGTTTCAGATCCTAGAGGTTCACTTATTGGGACAAGTCATATCTGAGGCTGGAGTTTCATTGGATCCAATGAATATTGAGGAAATAGTTGCTTTAGAGCCACCCAGGAGTGTGACAGAGGTGTGGAGTTTCCTGGGTTTGGCTAGTTACTACCGGAGGTTTGTTCCAAACATCTCCAGAGTTTCAGTACCATTATCATCCTTGATGAAGAAGGGGCTACCCTTCGTGTGGTTGGAGAGATGCCAAAAGAGCTATCAAGAGGTGAGGCAGAGGCTGACTAGTCCCCCATCTTGAGGCTTCTAGAGGAAGGCGTAGGGTACGTAGTCTTCGGTGACGCATCAAGGACTGGACTCAGGTATTTCCAGATGTAGGAGCGAGCATGGATCGCGTATGGTTCTTGGAATCTATGATAGCATGAGAATAACTAAACTACCAATGACCTGGAGGTAGTAGCAGTGGTCTTATCCTTTAAGATGTGGCGACACTATCTGATGGGCGAACATTTTTCTGTGTACTCTGATCACAAGAGTATCAGGTATATCTTCTCTCAGAAGGACTTGAACCCAAGATAGCGGCGATGGACTGAGTACTTATAGGATTATGAGTACGAGATAGTCTATAAACCTGGAAAGGGGAATGTTATATTAGATGCACCTAGCAAGAGATCTAGTATACAGCTACTTGGTGAGGCGATGGAGCAGCTGGACACTTTGCAGATATCCTTTGCAGATAGAGATGGAGCTTCTTTCCTTCAGTCACTTACAGTCACTCCACCTCTTCTTCAGCGAGTCAGGGAGGCACAGCATGGGGACACTGACGACGAGACATGACATGCTCAGATATCTACAAGGCAGGCACCTGATAAATTTTATGAAGGTGGGGAGCATTTCATCCTCCCTAGAGGACATACTTTGGTACAGTGTCACTTCTTGAAGATGTTTTGAGTGAGTTCCACACATCCTCTTTTGTGGTACATACAGTAGTGGCAAAGATATACCACGACCTTTGACGACAGCATTGGTGGCCAGGTATAAAGAAGGTAGTAGTGGAGTTTGTCTCTTGATGCCTCACCTGTCAGCAAGTGATGGTAGAGAACCAGGTACCAGAAGGCTTGGTCCAACCTTTAGTGGTCAAATAGTGGAAGTGGGATGGGATATCCATGGACTTTGTGATAGGACATCCACATACATCCAGGGGTCACGACTCGATTTGGGTGATCGTTTACCAACTCACCATGTTGGCCCAATTCCTACTAATCAGAGAGAAGGGTTCTATAGAGAGCATTGGACGCCTCGGTATGCAAGAGATTATGCAGCTACATGGAGTACCTTCTTCTATTGTCTTTGATCGTGAATCACGGTTTACTTTCAGGTTATGGAAGGGGTTGCATGAGGCTTTTGGGAGACATGTTCATTTGAGCACCACCTTCCATCCTCATATGGATGGAATGACTGAGTGGACCATTCAGTCCCTCGAGGAAATGATGTGCGCTTAGGTCCTTGACTTAGACCGCAACTGGTAGGATCACATACCATTGGTAGAGTTTTCATACAACAATAGCTATAACTACAACATAGGGATGAAACCTTTTGAGGCGTTATACGGGCGAACATGAAGATCACCCTTGTGATGGACTGACCCTGGGGAGTCAACACTAGTTGGACCAAAGATGGTACGGGCTACCACAGAGAAGGTGCAGATCATACAAAAGAAGATGAAGACTGCACAGAGCAGATGGAAGTTGTATGATGACAGGAGATGGAGACCACTAGAGTTCGAGGATGGTGACCATATCTTTCTATGAGTCTCACCTCGATGAGGGTTAGGGAGATTTGGCAAAGGCAGAATTTTATCTCTAAGATTCATTGGGAATTTTATGGTCCTTAGTAGAGTTAGAGATGTGGCTTACCGCTTAGCTCTTCCACCTCAGTTGCACCGGGTGAACAATGTCTTCCATTTATCCCTGCTGACTAGGTACGTGCACGACCCTTCTCACATCATCGACCATGGAGAGCTGGACATCGACGATGGAGAGAATTTAACAGAGGTTCCAGTGGATATTGTGTATTGAAAGGATCGGGTCCTACATGGATGGTCTATACCTCTATTGCGCATTCTCTGGTATCCCAGGAACCTCCAAGAGAGCACATGTGAGCGGGAGACTTAGATGCGTGCTCAGTGCCCCCACTTGTTCCCTTAGATCGAGTTGTAGCTTACGGGGACGTAAATCCCTGAGGTGGGGAGAATTTAAAGACCCAATAATTCCATGTATTTTTTTCATAAATACATGGTAATTTTTCGAGTACATGAAAATTGACGGCGCATGATTCTGAGACCCGGTGTGCCCAAAATCAATTTCTGAAGTTTCGTTCAGGTACGTTTAGTAAATGTATGAGTGGGTTTTTATAACATTTAAACCGGTGCTCGGAATTGAAATCTAAGGACACCGTTGAACTCGGAGCACCAGTATTCACTTATGGAGACTTTCACTTCGACGGTAGTGGGTCGAGAATAAAAGTTATTTTTTGGGTTTTTGTGGAAAATAATAAATAAAGTGAGATTCAATTTATTTTTATTTGAGCCGCCATGTGGGAGTTTTTGGTTAAAACCTCCTCAGGGAAGTTGTAGGTAGGACCACCACACCTTAACCTCCCATGAGAGGTTATGGTGGTGGGGGCCACCTGAACATAACCTCCTGCGAGAGGATACGACGTGGGGACCACACGTGACTAATCCCGATATTAATGGGAGGATATGAAATCCTCTCAACTCTCCCTCATTAATGAGGGAGGGCCTATTGACTCCACTATCTTTAATGTTGCCAACGATCCATCCTTATTACGCCAACCTACATAATTAATTTCCCCAATTTGAATATTATTCCAACAATTAAATTGGGGGAATCATATCAATTTTGGCTTGGAATTTGCAATTTGGTGGAAGCTTTAGGGAGAGGAGAGCCTGGGAGAAAGCTTCCAACGAAGAATGAAGAACTCCGACAACGATATTATTCGAACTTCTTCCCATGACATCTACCGACATGGGATGTCTTCAACCGACCTACCCTCCACATCATCATCAACGAGCCGATGCAACTCCGAATTTGAAGTGTGCGGTGGACGCAACGAATGACGGTCACCTTCGTCTTCTTCCCGCGACTTCTTCGGCATTCAATGAACAAAGGTGGGGGTTTAATTTTTATATAAGTATGATTTGATCCCAAGTTCTTCCTTTCTCTCAAAATGATTAATGAGGGTTGTTGTGATTCTTTCTTTTGAGCCACTTGTTATCACCCTAACCGCGGAGGGTGCGAGCCAAACTAACATGGCCTGACCTCAGACGTCGATATTGTTTATGATAATCTACGGCATGGTGATGAAGCAATGAGGTGACAGAATGAAGAAGGAAACGACCGCACTACCTGCGACATCCGCGAATCGTGTCACCCTCGCGGTACTCCGACCGGATCGGCTCCGCCACCCCAGGCCGAACCGCGCCACCCGCAGTCTCGAGCCGCACCAGCTACCGGCCGCTGTTGGTCTTTGGTGGGCCCCGGCCGAAGCCCCGTCGGCCCGCGCAGGCCCGAACCGCGTAGGCCCGGCATGCCCGGACGCCACCCAGCCACGCCACCAGGCCTGCTCGGCCGCCTGCTTGGCCGCCTAGCGCCCTGGCCGGCCGCCTCCCGTGCGCCCGACTGAACCTTGCTGACCCACATGCCTCGTGCGCCCCACGTGCCCCATTATGCCTATGACACATCCCTCACAGTGCTGGTCGAATAGGTCTCAGCCGTCCAGGTGGAGACACCGAGTTGTACCCTCGTGGCGCTCTGGGCAGAACCGGCCTCGAGCCCGGGTTGAATCGCCCACACGGATGGCTGGGCTGGGCCCAGTGGGCCGAGCCGAACCTAACAGGCAGGCCCATCCAATTGGTCGGGCCTAACCTAATAGTTCTGACCGGGTCAACCCAGACCTGGTCGGCCCAGACGGGGTCGGTTCGATCAAGACGGACCGGACTCGGGTCCATGACCGACCCTTTAATTTCATTGGCCATATCATTGGCACCAAACGAATGTTTGACGAATCATCAGCGGCACTGGTAGACTTGGAGTATGAAAGTCACTTTGAGTATACCTTACTAGAGTTTGGGATATAGTTGAGATACTGTTAGGTTGGATTGTGCACGAACCCAACCGACCCCCCGAGGATAAAAGGCTAATGACTCACAAAGAGGGAATCCGATTATCACACCGTCTGTTGCGTTGAGACCTCTATGACGTGTCATACATTTGAGATACTTCTTCATGGGACTTTTTGATAGTTGGAGTATCGACCAGTAGCTCATGGAGCGGATCCTTCTGCTGACGAGCGAGTAGAGTGCGGAGAACTAGTAGCTGGCTGAGACCTGGAGAATGGTGACCATTTCGACTCTGAGTGACTCGACTAGCCCAGTGGGAAGCACCTTGGTGTTGAGGAAGGCCCACAGTGGGGAGAGACTTGGTCTCATGGAAGACCCACGGTACTCGACAGGAGGAGTACCTCAGCAGGCTTCAAGGGGGATTTCCTTGGTGATGTGGCAGACCCATGGTGGGGAGTTCCTTGGTGACACAGCAGACCCACGATACTCGACAAGAGGAGTACCTCATCATTCCAAGGATAGTGGGAAGCGCCTTGGTGTCACGGAAGGCCCACTGTAGTTGATTGAGAAGGAGTTCTCCAGCAGCTGAGGTTTTGATAATGTGAATAAAATCCAGGTTGAGTTGAGTCTGTATCTTTTATGTTTACATCATGATTTAGATGGATTACTTGATAACTTAGGTATATGTAAGGGCATATACCTATGTGGGGTTATCTGTTGATTTTATACTTTTTGGTTTATCCTTGTTGGATTTTGTGAGACCTTGAGGGTCTCAGGGTCCCTACTATATATCATTATACTCACCCTGCATGGGTTATGCCCGCACCTCATTGTGTTGGTTGTAGATGACAGACAACGCTGAATGAGGTTAAGAGTACCAGGACTGGACTGTACCTGGAGGTGGACCATACAATGTGTTGGTACATGGAGGAGACCGACGGACATGGTGTGCTGATGAGGCTATCTGTACCTACCCTTTTGGTAGGATCCGTGGTGGACGATCATTGAGCTATTTTTCACCTTACAGTTGTTTTGTTCTTTTAATTTATACATATACTTTATAGTTGGGCTTGTATTTCTGTCCCCTTTACATTTAAGCACTCTCTTGTGATAAAGTTCTTTATAGTTTTTTGTATCCAGCTGTGTGCTCTATTGTGTGTGTTTTTGGTTATAAAGGCAATGCATTCCCAGATTTAGGGAATTACGCCTTTGGTGCTAGTTTCCAGCCACTGGCCTATGGAAGGCGGGCTTGGGATAGTCACGGAACTGCCTCAGGGGACGGGTCATGACATATTAGATGAAATACATTATTATACACATACACATGAACCATTCATATTATACAAAATCTATAATTTTAATTTTATTTCATGTATATTTAATCAGTATGATCCATTGAACTTAAAATAATTTATCATTTAATAATCATTCCATAATTACATGTGTGAAGAGACACCATTTCAATATCTAATTTTTTTTATTCATACATGGAATAGATTAAAAATTATCTTATATCAGTGATTCAAAGCATAAGGAAATAAAATAAGGCACGAAAAAAATCCAATATTCTCATAATCAATCTAATCATTTTCCCAAATCATTCTCATCAATAAATCATTACAATATTTATTTTCCCACAAAATAATATCACATAGTTCCTAATCACTCAAAACATACTAGTTTTATGATCACAAACCAAAAAGGGGAAATAAATCAGGGGAATCAAAAAATAACAATTTTAGGGTAAATAAATATCCATAAATAATTAATTTCCAAAAAATTAAACAAAAAATAACATGGTAAAAACACCTCCGACATGTAGTTTTAATTTCAAAAAAATAATTTTATATTTTCATGTTATTAAATACTGTTATTTATGAGCAAATTTTAGCATATAAAAAATATAATATATCAACTACTAATACAATGGAAAATTTATAAATTTATATGTTCCAAGAAACACATAATCATAATAAAATTTACTATGTTATATTTTTTATTTTCAATGATCTTCTGATTCATTATTGTCCTTATATACCATGAATAACTATTATTGCAAGTTTTAGAAAGAATACCTAATATACAGAAACACTATTGCAATAATCATGATTGTGAAGAAATGAATGAACCACATAAATATACATATTACTGTAATAAAAAGTGATATAACATAGATTTAACCCTCATTCTTCTCATTTAAACATTATTATCTTGTTAGGTTTATCCTTTATATATATTTTGTAGAAAACCCAATCATGATACCCCCATGATTTGACATAAATTAAAAATTGTTTCAAGATCCTCTACATTAATTCACATACAAAACAAATAAGGATCATGCTATTCACATGGCATGGATAAAAAGATGTAATGGTCCATAACATAAGAACAGGGTTGTGTAGGTACTTATAGAAGAAGATATTTCCTTGATGTGAAGAACACATTGAAGAAAACACTGTTTTCAAGGGTCTAGTATGATCTAGGTTGAAAAATATACACTATACTGATCCCAGACTAAAGGAATGAGAAATATTAATTATTGGATATGAATCTAATATAATGTAATAGTTTAACCCCATGAAATGAAAAAGGAAGTGGTTGGGGAAATTTAGAACCTTATAGATTTGATTGTTAGAATGGTAACATAATATGAAGAACATAGTATTTCATGCCCAAAAATGATTCTATAATTGATATTACACTTTTTATAGAGTTAATAATAGTTGTTTTATTGATATTATAATCCGTTTGTGGGACCAATAATCATATATACATTTGGATGAAGATGAAGGGGGTTGAGAAGTTGTGGCACTCCTATTCCTCTATAGGACTCCACATATGACTATAAGATGAGATGTAAAATATGTAAGGTAAATTTAATAGAATTTATGTTAAATAAGTTGGTATTTTAATAAATTTCATTTGGATAATGAATATTTCAATTTAACCATCTAGAATTTCATAAATAATCAGATTCAAATGGACTATTTGAAGTGGAATCACCCATCAGAGAGTATAGAAGTGAAGGATCTAGGATTAAGTAAATTTTCTAAATCAAGCACCATGGATTGAGGATAAATTTATAGGGCAGTATCATTCAGGTATATTGTTATATTTATATAGATAAATCTATCAAATGATGTTACACCGATTACTAATGGCCCGTATCATACACCATCATTCAAATCCTAACTCATCAATGTGTAGCATTCACAATATAACAACAAACACCTCTCTATAAATAAAATAGTATATATAATATAGCCTATTCCATCAAGAATATATAATGGAACCATAACAACCAACAGAAACCACCTAATACTCTGTAGGTGTAATGACTGATTATTTAAAACTATCCTTATCATTGGAATTTACCAGGAAGTGGGGGTGAAGGTGGGAAAACAAGTAAGATAACTATCTTGTTTCCATTTCTAACTAGATTTTGGGTAACTCCAAATGAAATAACTCTTATTTTATTTGTTTCATAGTGAATAATAATCCAGTTACATGAAAATATATCATTGGTCAAATCACTAATTATCTCATATAATCTTATAAATGTATTGATCCAAAACAAGATGAATCCTCATACAAAATAATTTATAACCATATATTAATCTTTTCTACCTACACTTCAGACTCATATGTTAATGGTACTCACCCCAAGAATATCTTAAATAAATATTATTTTCTAATTAATTAATATGAAAATATGAACAGCCCACGAAAACATTATAACCCACATAGGAAGGCACTAGAAAAAGATTCATTCAAATATCACTATCACAAATTCTCTTCATTTAGAGGATTGAACCCTCCATGAAAATATCCATTAGAAAAAAATGATGGGAAATGACAAATTGAAGAAGCATCGATCAAATTTTGATCATTATTTAAGGGATTTCCAAAAAACCATTAGAAAATATGACACTTGTTATAGAACTATACATTTTTTTAAAACAATTCACATGTAAAAAATGTCAATAAAAAAATATATCATAATTTATGTCATCACATAATTACAGAATAATTAAAACTAATGTCAACATTATCTATATCATATTACACCTATAAATAATCAGTACATCAAGGATAGAATAATCACAATGTGGGACTGAATTATATTCTACAGAAAGTTGATATAGTTAACAAATTAAGAATAAAAGTATCAAACCACTAAAATCAACACCAGATAACATTAACCATATGAAATATTTCATAATCATTTATCATCCCAATACCTACAAAATATTTATTGCATATCACCATCAAGAATAACATTTACATCACTATATATTATGATAAATCTTTGATCGATATGATTTCATATATTAATAACCATGACATATAATCCCATAGTGAGATTATAATTTATAATAATTTTTTTATGTTTATAAACCACTCACAAGCACAAAGTTGTGTCTAAAAATTATTTAATTAACTTTTTTCCTTTGAGTTTAATTATTTGGATAAATTGGTAGTCAAAATTTTACAAGAATGGTTCTCTATTTATCATGGATTATGATAAATTCAAAATTCACAAAATATATATTAAATTGGCTTCTCTAACTTAAAAAAACCATCATCACGAACAATGAAAAAAAAATTAGTGACTTTTAAAACACATTTTTTGGCATTGGACATCCCAATTAAATGTTGATTCTTTACTTTTTAAATTTTTAGGAGAATATATATATATATATTAATAGTAATAAAATATTTATATTTATATTTTATTATTAATTTAATTTAAAATAATTATCTTCCATCAGATTTGAGGCTCCACAAATCATTAATAGCCCACATGGGTTGGCCCTACCAATCCCTCATTCTGCGAACTCAGGAATGAAGAAGGCATATGACCATGACTTGGATAATATAAAAATCCATCCTTCTCGCACCATATTTAATATCCATGTTCTAGATTTATTTCCTATGTTTTTATTCTTAATCAAGAAACATCTTCTAGCCCATGATGCGACTAAAAAAATTGTACAACATATTGGGAAGAATAACACCATTAACTTTCATGAAGCTGAAATAGTTCACTATACATCCCCATACATATATCTACCACTATTTATTACAAAATACATTTCAATAATTCTTTAAAATTGAATCCCCAACACACTATTTCTTGTAACTAGTGCACCACCCTATCTTATTTATATATACACTACTACGAAGCAATTATATCTCCGTCATTCCCTTCAATTAAATGAACATACAATATCTATTATGTGTGATCATCAATTATCCAAAAAAATTATTAAATAAAGAACTATGTATGGACCCTTATCTATCATTAACCATCCAATATAATAGTAAGTGCCTATAACAAAACAATAATTCACTCTTATCATCACTACAAATGAGATGACATTGTACGTTCCTTTAAAAATATCAATTTATTAGTGAAAAAACTAATAAAATTTTATTTTATCAGTTCTAAAAATGGTTGATTAGAGGTGGACTTAAACTATTCTACTTTTAGCATTGATAATAGTTTTAAAATTTCTTTTTAAAAAGTTTAATTTTTATAATGAGTATATGGAAATTATGTATCGATGTGTGTGACCCCAACAACCATTCGAAGAACACCAATCCCAAACAACCCCACCACTAGGTGCACCACTATCACACTACCTACCCCCTCACATAATTAATTAATTATCTCTGGATGAGATTTGAACTCATAGCACCTGATTCTCAGTAAAAACACTTACCACGTGGCCATCAAATTTTACATGGCACATATTGCAAAAAAATATCTATTCATATGTAAATATGTTTTACAATAAATAATTACTTTATTATTAATATTTATATCTATTATTATATATATTTATTTATTTATTAACACAAAGATACAAATATATATTTATATAAAAACATTATATGTACATTTTTATAGGTAGACACAGTTCCATACATAATTATATTTTAAATAACATGGATAGTTATTTTTTCTATATGGTTTATATATTATAAAAATATTTTATATCAAAATGTGATTAAATATTTATTTATACAATTAAATTTTTATATGTAAATGTATGAATATATATATATATATGTAATAAATTATAAATAACACAATAATATGAAATATTTTTAAATTTTAAAATTATAGTAAGCATATAAAATTATTACCTGAGAATGTATTTTTTATCCATCAAAATAGGATGATAATACCCTCTTACCTAATTAATAATTTTAATTAAATATTAAAAAAATTAGGGTATATTAACTAAAAAATCAGTTTTAGAGGGATTCCTAACCATTTTTATCCAATACAAAAAATTGCGTCTAACCAAATATTTCTGGAGTATATTTCTTCGAAGGCTTAAACTAAACATCTTGTAGAGCCTAATTAGAAACCCAAATAGAATGTAAAATTCATTTTTTGTTCATGTATTGTTTTTAAATTTTTTCATATATTTATTTTTTTATTCATCTTTTATATTCCCCCAAATATTATAAAATTTATAATAATAAATACTAATTAGTAAATTTTTAATTCGTATTAATTTTAGGTTATTTCATAAAATTTTCACTAAATAGATATCATATTAATTGTAGGAACTTATTTAGTTTTATATTATTTTTTATGAAAATATATTATATTTAGATAAGTATAAATATATTTATATATTAAAATATTATTTATATAACTATTTAATTTTTTTTATGATGTTCTCCTTTAAACAATCCTAAGAATAAGTGATTTAGTGTTGATAAAGGGGTACCTTTATTAGTCCAAAAAAATAACTAACAATGGGTACCCTTATATCTATGATTTTCTAGGGATGATAAATGTCACATTTGTTTGTTGTTATTTCAAAAAATGATAATTCATACTTCTTTATCACTGTTTTTTACAGATGTTTAATTATAGTAGATTATAAATACAAATATATTTATTGTGTTTTATCATATTATTCTATTCACCGCCATCATTGATGTCGACATTGAATTTATTAAAATATGGTTGCTCCTAAAACAACAACACTAAATGATATTGGCCAAGAAAACCAACCATGAAAGTGGATTTGGATCTATGACTAAATGAAAATTAAAGTTCATTAATGATGAATATATAAAATTAATTAATATAATTTATAATTAAATATTAATTAACCATTTTAAATTTTATTCTATAAAATATAATAGAACTGTGATGATTAAAATCATGAGAAAGGATAACCAAATTTTTTGATGTCCAACCTTATGTTAACAATCACAAAATCATTTTTCCTCTAAAATTACTCACCTCATTATTTATACTGAAATGATTATTATTGCTGGAATATTAATTATTTTATATAAAATTTATCGCAAAATGTGCCTACACCCCGACATCATTTTTGTATGGATTAAATTAAACACAATGTATCATATAATACTTTAATGAAAATATCTTGATTCCAGATCAATTCTATAAGATATACCTATATTTCTCCCAAACTAAATTATTCACATATACTATTTAATTAATTTTTTAATTTAATTTAATTAATATTCTACAAAACAAAACATATATAATTTACAAAAAACATCAATCCACATGTTAACAACATACTTTCAGATCATCAAGAGAATAATTATTTTATTTGGAACCACTAACTAGTATAAAAATATCATTTTACCCATTAGTTTTGAACTGAAAAGATATAAGTTGAAATTTAAAAACTCAAAAATAGGAAATTTGTTTCTTGTATAATAAATACTACATCGAAAAAATTCTACCAAACAAAGTATCAATTCATCATTACATCAAAATAACCTCATGCATGTGAACAATAGAAAGCATCATTGTGTGAACTTATATGTAATATTTAAATTCAAAAGGTTGTATTCTTTATTTAAAAATGGAAAAAACTTGAATGAAATGATGTTACCTATAATCTATTTAATTATCTATAAACACTATGTTTAATATTAATTTAATTATGATGAAATGGAAAAGATGGTATTGTTCCTTCCTCTTGGATTAATTCCCCAGTGCCCAACCCTCCACCTCAATGCCCCTTTGACACTTGATCATTAAAAATATTTTATCCTTGTAGTATCTATGTCTTATGGGTTAACCATTATTATATTGTAGCTTATTTTTGGACATTCTAAATCTCTATAGATTATTCCATGAATATCATAACCTCTACTAAATGTTACTCATTCCATTTAATTAAATAAGATGAATTAGGTGGACACATCCTTGAATGAAAAACTAAATACACCACACACTCACACCAATTGGGATGGTAGTGCTGAGATATGTTACATTCAAAATAATCCATGATCAAATAGGTTATTACATATCTTAATGGAAAATTATTATACATTCCAAACCCCCATCATCTCTTGAGTAAAATGGACATCATGATCTCACATTTTAGTTTGTCTAATATTTTTTAGTATCACTAACTTTTACATAAAAATACCTTTCTCGGATCCACCTAATAGTTAAAAAACAAATGATAAATCCCACTATGTTTCTAATGGAAAATTGAATGGGGAGCCTTTAGAACTCACTCCTATAGTTTTTTAAATGGGAAAAAATTTACATTCCAATAGATCATAGTAATGGGTCAATGTGTATCAACTATCCTATATTAGAATCCCTCATATGTTTCTAGTGTAGAAAATTATGACTCATGATACCCACCTCCAAATATCTAAGGTTTTGGGATAGTATTAAGGATATAGAAAAACCTAAATGGGAGGTGTTTCCCCCAGATATTCTTGTAATATTAATAAATATTTATTAATGGCATAATATATTAAGTAAAAACAATTCCACAATACATGTAATTTCATATATAAAAAAAATCTAAAAAAATATGGTGAGGAATATATTACTTTAATAACATCACATACACCATATAACAACTACTAGAATATAATAATGTATAGAAGATTCACCAAAACTATCCTATAGATCTGAAAATCATTTGTATATATGGGATCTGAAAAGAAGTATATATAATAAGATACTCCCCAAAACATCTTGTGTAAATGTGAAATATGTATACTACTTTATTAGTAAATAAAAAGTAAAACCAAATTGCTACCCATCAAGTTTAACCAAATTTCTCATCTTCAAAAAGTATCAGTCCCCTAACATAACACATAGGTATTGTAATAATATTATGAAAAATATATAATAAAGTACAGTATATTAACTTCCCTAATAAACTAGTTTCCTTTAAACCCTAATGGAAGATGTCATGTTCTACCATCCCTTTAATTCCCTTAAAAGAATTTAACCACATGACCAAAAACCTATATACCCATATACATAATCACATGACCACATGCAATAAAAGGATAATGAACCACATTATAAAATAAATCAACCTCATGACATAATACTTTAGTGTATTCCCCACCTAACACACATGAAAAAAATAAAATAACCATTGAACCATTTCAATGTATATATATACACCATATCCTTATGTTTTTATAACCCAAATATATAGATATTTTAATAACCAAAGCCATTAGAGTTCATGTTATGTTTAGATGATAGAAGGTGTGGAGTGTATTCATCCATTTCTGTCCACAACAACAAAGATATTGGAGAAAACTCTCAAAACCCAAAAACACATGTGAGTATTGGTGATGTAACCTAATTCTGGTTCAGGTATGTAAAAAATAACAAGAAATATAATGTATATGTAAATATTTGAAATTAAAGGATTAAAAAAACTCTAGTCAAAGAACCATAAGGCCATTGGCTTTCCATCCCATATTCTAGGTGTTGTCGAATAGTGAAGCGAGTCTAAGAGAAGTGAGAGGAGACTACATTCTCCATACCATCATATGAAATAAGTGGTAAATAACATCAATATCATATAACATTAGATAAAAATCAATGAATTGGTACGAAATTCATACCAACATTAACAGATAAGAACAACACATTATAAATTAAATAATAATGACGATTTACATGAATAAATAAAACAACATTCACCTACTAGGAAAAATGGTAGAAAATAAATAATAAACAGAAATATAGAAGAGAATCTATCTAATTTAGGTCCCTCCCCTGAATAGTATCCCAAAAACCATCTAGGAACTCTTTCCAGATCTCCCACACTACAAGTAACTCGTATGTGAAACATAATAACTACATATTCATCAAAATAGTTTTGCATGGTGAGACTATATAATATAGTAGTGTCTAAAAATTAATTCCCTAAATACACTATTACATATTTTATATGTAATTTTTACAAAATAAATCAAGAAATAATATAGAGAAGTAAGAAATATTATTATACTGTCATGTTCTAACCAATCCATCTAGATATATGAACACACATTCTCCATCTAATTTTAGGGGAGACTTTATATCAAGATGAATCCATGGATAAATACATGTTCATAAAGGGTGAACTCCTACCACTGTGTCTTGAAAAGTTTTTTTTCACTGAGGGTAGTGTCCCATAAAATGTCTTTATCCTATAGAAAATTCATACAAATATAATCTCTCACAAGGTAGGGTCTATGTCCCCATATCATACCATATCTCATAACAAACCCATCTAATTTAGGGTTGGGTCTCCTAAAATGACATGATTTATACCTTCTTACTATGAGAAAGGTCTCATACTGCATCTTGAATAATATGCACTCTATTAGGTTTAGTTCCATATAACATCCTAACTACTACCCCATCACTAAAGGTATGATCCTATATCAAATCATTATCAATACTCTCTCAGTGAGGGAAACACCCAATTCCACATCTTGACTCCTACCTTCTCACATGGGGTAAGGTCCTATATAATATAATGAAAAATATTATCTACCATTGGGTAAGGTATCATATCACATCATGTTCATGGAAGTATAACTCAAGTTATGGTCTGATATCATATATTTACCATTATCCTCTCACTTAGGGAACGTTCTCATCTATGGAACATAACATGGTTAGAGTATAAAAAATTACAAACAATTATGAGGTCCAAAATCCCACTATTCACCCCTCAACTATCCAGAAATGCATTCCCACATAATGAACTACAAGAGGGTGGAACATTATACTCAATATAGTCACTACGACCAACCTCTTTATCCCAATCAATCAACATGATATATATCTAAACAAAAAATCCAAATGATCTGAGGCCCCTAGGCTACACCTAACTCACAATTCTAACCCATATGACTCCCCTAGGAATACTGACACTCTAGGGCTCTCACTCAAGCCATTCATAGCCTCATACGACCTCATGAGACAACCATTAAATACATACACCAATACTTGCACAATATTAGTTCCCAAAAACACCATGAGGCAAGTCAATACACACTCATTCCTCATACCCACCTCTTTTTTCCAATAAATCGACATGTGGAGAACCATTGTTTCCACTTACTTCACATATGAAATACCCTTCTTAATAATATTCAATCCTCACACAGATTGTTTCTTATTAACTACACTAATCAATAATTTTCAAATCACCCCATCAAGAGAATCTTATTGTAGAGATCCAATTCCCCCATTTTACAATCAATTCGGTCCATCAGTATTTCTTATACAATGGATTACACTGTTCGTTAAGACAAAAACATAAATATTCCAAGGTCAATAGATTATCCCAACTATTATATTCATACCCATCATCTCACTCAAGGATTTACATGTTTACATGGATATTCTCATCACCATCCATATATATTTCGCATGGATGACATTATCCATTTCTTTAATAATAATCTAACCACCTAGAATCCCATCACCCTCCCCTATGGACTCTCTCATTACATCACAATTCATCTCATGAGCCAACATCAATTTAGTGTCCTTGAAGTTGATAAAGACATTGTTCCACCTTGTATGAATATCCAATCAAGTCTTTACAACACAAAACGTTGTGATGAATACTCAGATAAATAATTAAAGGATTATACTAAGCCCACCCCACTATTGAAAATTGACCCAACCTTTTTCATTGTTTCAAAAACCAATTTATAATCTATAAGAATTCAATTCCAAAAAAGAAATGCTTATGTTTTAGTATTATAAGGACCACCTACCTCGAAATAGAGTTTCCATCCATTTTACATGCACTAACATCCCTAAACCACCCTGTAACTAAGCTCCTCTATTATTCTTATCCCTTATCTTACACCATTTCGCATAACCCCTTATGTTTAATAAATCATAAAAATCTAAACAATTTATTTCAGATATGAATGACCCCTCAAATATCACCATGTTGCATACCATTACTGAAACATCAATCAATAACATGTTATGATGCTTGGTAGGATTCCACCACACCAATGAGAAAAACCCCATTATATGATACAAAATCCATTACCATGGATAATCTAATTCAGTAGAGACCCCATGAAAATCCATTAAGAAATGTTCCTATAAGGAAATTGAGTTAAGAATACATCATATCCTATTTTCATACACTCAAAAGACAACAAAACATAATTAATCAACATATCAGGATAATTCCACAATTAATTGGAGGTATCAACATCAAAACATTACCTGGACAACAAAAAACTAGAGTTATTTATAGGAGAGAAAAATAATTAAAAGAGGAAGGAACAACCTTGTTTGGGAATAAATAAAAAAGATCAATCTATCCCATGGGAGAAATGGGTGATGATAGGGAAAGCATGTAGATCTCCAAGCTAGTTTTCTATTTATAGTGTAGAAGACCCCCAAGTGGGTGGCGTGAAAATTAATGTTTCCAAAATATAATCAAATAACCATCACTAAAAAGGCCACCTAGGTTTACAAGGTATCTATTCAACTATCACCATGTACCTAGTGCATTACTGGCCTTTTGTGTACCCCTATTAGCTATAATATTGGGATAGAAAGCCTAAAATGCCACTGCCTAGTCCCATTACTACCCAGTGTCCTTATACCAAGTAACTAGTGGGAACTATAGGAATATTGTAGTTCACCAACATACCCTTTCTTTCTATAAAAAATGAAATACTAAATGGAATTGAAAAAAAAACATATAAAACACCTGTTAGGATGATAAAACTCTAATAATTTCAATATTAGTCCCTGCTATTAAAAATACCCTTATATAGAGTTCGGATTTAAAATTTTCTCTTAAAAAAACTGTAGTTAATAATTTGGGTCATTTTGAAATATATAGAATCGTACATGACCACATACTCCTGAGGACAAAATTAAAATTTCCTATAAAAAATAACCAAATTGTAGCAATGTAAGTTCTTATAAAATATATAGAGTAGTACATGTTTCATGCATAAGATTCAAATACCTAACACATGACATTAAATCCACAACTAAATTTTCCTAAAAATAATTGCACTTCCATCTTTATCAACATCAAGAAACAATTCCACCAAAACACCACATCAAAGAATATTCATCCCACAACATGTCATATAATTAATTTTATTTTTATTAATTATCATCTGGCTAAAATTTCATCATTGATGTATGTCGATAATACCTTCAATTTCTACTTGATTATTAATCACATTAATAATTTCTATTAAGTTTTCATTCCTTATTAATTCATTTTCCACAAAAATGTTATATCATATAAATTTGAAAACCATTTACTCATCACACCATTCCAATTTCAATCAACCAAATCACTTTATTATTTATATATTCTAAATTTAACTCTTTATTTTGTATTCAACAATTTACTAGTTACGTCTACCATGTAATTTATTATTAAAAAAATCATCCAAATTAACAATTTCATTAATCCATTGCCATTAAAAATTGTTGTATTCTTTGAAAATACAACATAAAACACTGAAAATTATCCCATAAAATACTAATCCAACTCCCACACATCATCACTTTAATAACACATCATAAATAATGTTGCTATATCAAGATAACTAGTTAATAATTAATTCAACCATCAAACCATGTCATCACACATCACCAATCTATGTTCTCATTAACCACATCAAACCACTACTAAAAACGAAAAATCATTGCCATACAACAACACAACATCCCCTAATTAAAAAATGAAATAGTTAATAATTTTAAAATTATTTAATTCATATAAAGGAATATCAACTATCAAAATTATAAAAATAAAATAAACTATAATATAATAAATGTTAATCATAATAGCTAATTACTATATTTTCAATATTAAACAAACTCTATATACTATAACAAACCATGCATCCCCATATATCAAATAATTTAGGTTTGAAAATTACAATATCAATTTTTAAACTTCACATCCTTTCATATATTATCTTATCGAAGTTATTTTCCAAATCTAAAAATGGATAATTAATTATAAATTGGAAAATATCACAGAATAATCTAATTGAAATATATAATAAATAATATTTGACAATACCATGGAAAACATGTGAAGAACATGTGAATCACATTTCCTTTTTCAAATTCCTTAATTTTATTTTATAATCATAATTATGTTAATTCCAACACTATTCATAGTGAAAATACGGTCATGATAAATCCACATTATCCCATATTAAAATGATATAGAATATAAATCATTTATCTTGAATGAGGATATGATTATTTCCATGTATTAGTGATAATAAGAATGATGACTACACTCTCATGGATTCTTAAAAAGAGATCTTAACTAACTACAAACATCACACCACCATCAATCCTTGACCAAGAACAAATGAAAATCCTTATATATGGTTTAATTTAAGAAATTAATAGGATAATGGTGAATAAAATAGGGAGATAATTGAAGGAAATAGTGGATATGGTACCCGGGATGTAATTGGATAAAACATGATAAGTGAAAACGTTCTATACATAAGTGGAAGAGAAAGTGAAATCAAATGAGTGTTTAACATTGTTTAGTTTCCCTGGGAAAATAGAGATATCAATATAATACAATACACCAGACCATACTTATTAGAAATTATTGTTTCATCTCAGAATAATATGGTGGAGACACCACCATGAAATAATGGTGTCTATAAAATGATATCAAAATTCTATGGTAAATAAAATAACAAAAACCCTTTAAGTATCATGGCCATTTCAGATATTTTTAAAAACTATATTCACATCCATAACAAAATATTGACCCAAAAAGTATCTGTTTTTCAAAAAATCCTTACTCTAGCTACAAACTACAACATAATATTTCCCCCACAAAACTCATTTCAATTTTTACTATAAAATTAATTGGAAATATATAATCCATCTGAAAATGTTTTTTCTAACCACAATGAATGAATCAAGCATTTTAGGCCTCTTTTTTTCTATGTATCATCCACCAAATAATATTTACACACCATGTATTCGAAATTTCCTAGATCCATAACATAGATGGTCACCAAAACATAAAATTATCCTAGAATGCGTCTCTAAAAAACAAACCCATCATGTTCACCAAAATTGGATGGTCACTCTACCCATAGCTTGACTATGCCACTTACCAAGATTATGTTATCAAAATGTGTGTTTTCCTTAAAAATGAAAAAATTCATCCTTTCATTCCCAAAAATCATTAATAAACCATCTTACCACCTCAATCAGCCTCTAAATATAAATTATAATACGAAAGAATGTTTGGGTATATGTATGATATTACTATAGATTTAAAATAAAACCAAAAAAAATTAAGTAAATGTAACCAAAGATCTTGTAAGATAGTTATAAATGAAATATATTGTCATCATCAAAATAACTTCCAAAAAATAAATAAGATAAATAATTTCTATCAAAATTGTAGTAAATAATCTCAATACATTCATAATATAAGAAGAAGGATAAACACATCATCATTACAATAATAAACACAAACCAACTAAGGGTATTGATCACAAAAATAGAATCCAAATGAACAAATAAGTTCTTATAAGTCACTGTGTCAATAAAGTTCGTGAATCAGAGTAATGAAACACCGATAAAACTAATTATAATGATGATTATAAATCCTAAAATACCTCTACATAAACAAAACATCATTTTCAATATCTACACACCATAATAAATTCCATGAGATTATTCATGATGATATCAATGAAGATATTTTAGATGAAGAAATGGATGGACACAACCCATATATGGGGGATGAAATTAACAATACATGACCTACCTAGTATTCCCCTATACCTGAATAGTACCTAAAAAGGATAAATCATACTCCCATGACTAAAAAAATCCTACCCATGATGAGTATAAATCAAACTCATGATTCATCATATCAAACTCAAGAGGTATACTCCTCTAAATTGTATAATATTTATAATATTTATTTTCTCCCTTTATCCTCTAATTAATTACTCACAGCAAATCTATCATATTCAACATAGTATGTGAACTACGAATCACTAAATCTCCAACTGTGGTTCATCATAATAGAGATCTATATGGTTTCCTATAATGATCTTTAATAGAACCCCTATTGTTTGATGAGTAATAACTATTATCATTGGAACACTCAACTAAGGGTAAGTTGTTTGTCCAAAAATATCCAAAATAAAAACACATGTTCTCAAATTCTCCACCAAAAAATTTATAATATGTTCCATTTAAAAATTTTCACAAGGAAGGAAAATAGTTCTATTCATGCCTATGATTGAAAATCATTCAAAATACCCTTTCACCATTGTAATATATAGGTTGAATCATGATAAAATATGATCATTCTTTGAACCATTTGAATCCACAAGTCCTCCACTAAAAAGGCTCAAAAAATATCTACAAACCACAACTACTTTATCATTAATAAATGAGATTACTTTATAAACTAATTCAAAACCAAATAGATTGAATCACATCCTCTCTCATATTAGAGAATAATATTAACTAAATATATTAAATTTCACACCAACTAACCTTCATGGAAATACAATAGATATAGTATAACAATTGTGATATTGTGTTTTTCCTTCACCTTATAGAAGGCCAAGCACTGAGGAATGATAATTATAACTTACCAAATTAGCCCTTGAAATCCAAAATAACGCATCAAATAATTATTCAAGTTGGTAATACTGGGACTCAATACTGTTGGTGAGACATAAATACTATAATGAAAAACTCATATAACCTCAAAAAAACAATTATTTTTCTTGAAAACAAAATTAAAAATTGAACATCCTACAAACATCTCTTACGAGAATCTCCATGGATGAAACAATCACATAAAATATCCAAATCAATATCTTCAAACTATTACTCATGTACCTTATACACTATTTATAATTATACTATCATTTGATACATGTGACCTCAATTACCAACTTCTACATTATGGATATACATATCTCTATTCTCCTCTAATCTCCTTCACACTTCTCCAAATTATCAAGTGACATCACCATGATATATCTTACACCGCACATCCAAATCCACATTCCCATTCCCCACTATATATGATACATGAAATACAAATTACTCAAAATTATATTTAAATCATGATGAGGGGAAATAAACCAGAGACTCTTCTGATCCATAAAGATCGAAAATATTCTCTGATAATATATTTTCACCAAAGTATTTATAAAAACACAAATACTACAATCATGAGATTACGGATAGTGTATTCTAATTTGATAGATTTAGCATTTATATATTATATTAGATCAACAACCAATTATATATCAAAAGAAAAAATAAAATATAAGATTTTATGAACACTATAAAACAAAAACATGATTCCGCCCATAGAAATAAAGTAGAAATGAACTCAAAAATTACTCATATTAGTGACAAAATATAGCATGAAATTTGATTAGTCAGTATGAAGGCTTCATCCTACCTATTCAAAGATATTAATTTAGTCAAAATCCATGATAAAATATCAACAATAACATATATGTATTAGAATAACGTGATCTTTTACAGCATTCTTGGAAGCCGTCCATGAAATAATATCCTAAATATTCGATGGATCTATATATAATCTCTATTGAGAAATAATAATAGTAATAAAATTCACTTATCACATTCTAAAAACTCACTAGGAAATCTTCATATTGTGATAATTTCATCGAACAATATCCAAAATAGATCTCAAATACTAAACATAACTATCCTCTATTTTCAAAAACATGAGGACATCATTTATGAATGTAACCATAAACTAATCTTTGAACCCATGAAATACACATATTATCAGTCCCATGAAAACAACATTGAATTTTATGTATAAAAAAGGTATTACCCTAAAATCAATGTTTAATAATGACATTTGATGGAAAGAATTTATATATTTTCCTCCATCATCATTTGATGACACACAAACCACTAATAAATATTTGGAAACAAGTTAATTATAATAAATTTATTTAATAAATATTTTTTCCTTGGGATGGGATTAATGTTATTCTCCATCAAAGGATTCAAAGGATATAAATGAATTCTCACCGAAATAATTTCTATCTACCATCTATTTGAATATATGTATAGAACCCCAAGGAACCATAATATACTTGATGAAATTCATCCATAAAAAATCATCAATTTGAATGGATTAATATTGAACATTAGTAGGATCCATCATACAAGGATAAATAGAAATTCACGATGCACTAGGATTTAAATAAATCCAAAAATAGATATAATTTCGAGGGAGTAAGTATTATGACAGTATATATTTCTCCGATGAAAGATGATTCAAAACAAATAGTGTAAAAGTGAGGAAAAGAACCAAAAACGAAGAAGTATAAAAACAGGGAAACAATGATTTTGGTGGTTCCAGAATAATCCCTAAATCCATAGAGTGGTGGATATTTCACTTTTTCTAGGAGAAAATTATAGTGTAAAAATTCAGAGTAATATAAAAATGATAATAAATTGACCATGTTACGAATCTCAGCTCTATATTAACTCATGTTATTGTAGTTATAAATCTTGATAGTTTTTATGATTTTCTATAATTATGGTGTTAGTATGTATGAGAATCTATAATAACCTATTGGTTTCTCTAATTTACCATATTATAATCACCATATCTAATTGAACACTATTGAAGTACACTCGTTAGGGTCTTAAGTCATCTCCATTAAATTGGTCAACATTACTATAGTACCAAAAAATTTATCCTTAGGCTTGGTTAATAGTATTTTATGCAAGAAGATGGCCCCAATTTATCCCGAAGATCAGGATCTACTCTCCCAACAATCTCCCATGTGGATATTGATATAGAAAATTGACCATCTTCAATGGTTATAGCTTTAGAAAAGGTATTTATTGTACATTACCTCACTTCAATTCTCACTAATGGGAACATTACCATTATTGAAACAATCCCAAAAAAAAATTCATGAAGTACCAACAAAATTTTATCAATGATTCAATTTCAAGAGAATTTTTTTGTTATAAACGTTTCTTACCCTTCCATGCATTCATATTTTTCACCAATACTATTCATATCATTCCAAATTAATTAATGAAGTCCAAAAGAGAAAAAATAGTTCCTAAACATCTCAATAACCCATGAATTCATCAACATGTATTTAGTGTTATTGGTTAAACATTTCTTTTTCCAGGTCAAAAATCTTGGATATATTAACCAGTAGATAAAATAGTACTTTAACATGATATGATTTGTTTCGCTTTAAAAAATTATGTTCTTTGCAAGAGGTATAACACTCTTACCATTGTAGCGAAATACATTTTCCAATCTCAATATATTTCTTCTCCAAAAATATTATTATCCAATCCTCATTCTTTATGGATTCTCTTACATTAATTCTCTATAACTCTATGGTAGATTATTCTAAAACATTTTTTGATTATGATATCTCAATTACAATAGATCCTACGTAAGTAAATACATAACACGTGGTACTCCTATTATTATTAAAATCAACTCCATATTTAAAATCCACATTCATATGAAATGGTTTTCAATTCCCAAGGAACATAGATTATTCCATTTTTACGATTCAAAAACAATGTCATCCACTTCATAACTTCAATGAATTTATCTCTTAGGTTTCCACATAAAAACTCACAACCCAATCTTCATGATAAATATTAGGATGTTGAAAACCATGAAATATATAAATATTCTAGTAGTTGAAATATAAAGAAACAATACCATGTACTCAACCACTTTTTTTCATTGGTTTCTTATGAATTAATAATTTGTAATGTATTTCCATGGGAATAAAAACCTTTTTAATATTATATTAAATATTCAATAAATATATACTAATGTTGTTAGTATAATATATCATAATGTTTCTAACTAAATGATGTTTCTTTATCTGAATCCACAATATATTAATAGCATCTCTTGGATCTTTCATCTAAAAGTACTTAGAAAACATCCCTTTTACCTCATCAATATTTTACATATATTATCATACTATGATCATGAAATTATTATATAAAATATTTATAATGTATCAATTTTAGAAATACATTGAAAAATATCTTTGATCCATGCCAAACAATTTATATTTATTTTATACTCAAAGATACATCAAATTTATAATTCCACTAACATGATTATTACTTTAACCAATAAAATAATTTTCACAATTTCCACATAATGTATTCCTTTCCTAAATCAATATATACTTATAGTTTCTCTATACAAACTTCATCCTCTAAATTTCCATGAATGAAAAATTCTATTAAATCATATATCTGAATATGTAAATCCTCCAACTAGAAAATACTATGGCCCCCCTAATGGTGGAAGGATTTACCACATGTGGGGAAATTTCAATAAAATCCTCAAATTCATTATTATTTAAACCCTTAAAAACAATCCTTGACATTAATATCATACTAAACTAATATTTTTCCCTTACCTCATATTTCCTTTTTTTAATTATTTAATACCATATGATATTATAGTTAAATCCCAATGATGTTTTTCCTTTAATGAAGAAATTTCATTCTTCATAGCCAGCTACAACTATTTTTACTCCTTCTATTTCATAGCCTCATAAAATAATTCAAAATTAAATCTATTATCCAAATAAAAATAGTGTTGAGAAGAATAATAATTCTTCATAAGGATTATTATCTCTTTATATCTCCCCAAATCCATTTTGGATGCAAATTCTACTGATTCTAGTGTCACATGATAAGGATCACATTCATTCAACACATTCATTTGGAATCCTGGTTCTTTAATCCCATTAGTAGCTTAAATTTAATTACTATCCTTGTACATGAATATTTCATTAACTTTCAAATTTTATCTTATGATGTTTCTCTTATTCTCATCATCATAAAGGTGATATCAAAACTCCTCAGTACCATATACTATAAAGAAACTTGATCAGGACCTATCATAAAAAATTTCCCTTGCATCTACTTTAGTATGTACATATGTCCAAATCAATTTCTCATAATGAGAGTGACTTAAACAAATTTAATCTAGAGATCCCTATCTATAAATTGTATCACAAGTATATATGGAATTATATTGATGAGATGTGCTACTATATTCACTTCTCTTTCTGGATGTTATTTGGTAACCACAAGTGCAACCCCAAACTCTTTCCATTTTCATTTAATTTCATATTCACCTTTTTATGCACACCATTATACTGTGGAAAACATAGAAGAGTAATATCCCATTTAATTATATTATTATACTATAATTTTATGAAATCATTAGTATTATTTTCTCATCCATTTTCCAATAGGGGCAGTTCAACCTTTAACATGACACAATATAGACTAATGAATTCAAATTCGGAAAAAATTTAAAAACACAATATTTTTATTTAAAATTATTCCATTCATTTTTTGTTTATTCATTGATAATTTTCACACAATACAGTGTCATTCCAAGGGAATGTACATGTGAATGAACCCAAACATCAATGTAAAACAGGTCTAGATTCATCCACATTCATATTATACATTCATTACATAGATAAACACACACCAACATCAGATCTAGTATAATGTCTCTATTTATATAACCTTTATCCCTTTCTCATTAATTTCTCCAAAAATCTAATTCATTAATTTTGAAAAATTTGAGAAATATTTTTTTATAGGCATGTCCATGAAATTTAAAATTATATTGTATAATGTTTCAATTGTACTCTATGATTTATTACCACAGCTCCTATAGTAATTTTGAATGCACCTCTTGTGATCTTGATTCTAAATCCTATATTAATAATAAAAAAAATTAAAATATGATTCCCTCTATATCCATGGATATATAAAACATTCTTTTAAATAATAGATCTCACATTATTGTTTTGATCCATGCATAATCCTTTGTCCTAATATATAATAGTTCCTCACAATCAAGATATACCATGCCAAAATATCTAAAAACATAATTTTTCTAGAATCCATTCTCTGATGTGGAATGAACTGATTCAATTAAGTCTAAAATTGAAAACTCCATAGGGATATCCATAAACAATATAAATACATCATTAGTAACTTTATCTATTTTGTTTCCTGTATTGGATTCTGGTTCTTTTAATTTTTCACCACAGTCAGTCGTATAATATTATTTCTTTGCAACTACTGAATTAGGTATGTTTGAACATTTTTACATTGTTCTGGATCATTCTTTTTTATTTTTATCATCCTATATGATTATATTACTATATTTATTTATAGATTCCTCATATATGATGTTTGTAATTAGAGAATATTCTCAAATTCATTCTCTTAATATGCTCACTGAGGATTAGATCTCTCACATCATTCAACTTCAACTTTGTATAACCCAAATAACATTTGAACACTTTCATATTATTTTTATTTTTATTTGGAAATTAAGATAATAAAATACTGTGCATACCACATTATCATTCATAATTCCAACCTCGGTTAACTAGCTTTGGATGGTGTTGAATTGATTAATATAATTACAAAAATATTCACCTCACTAATATTTTCCTGGAATAACCCTCACATTATGTATTCTGTAATAATTATTAATGGATTACCATACATATTCATGAGAGATTTAACCAACCTATCAATAATTGTCCCCACTCTAATGATTAATTCCTTTTTTGGGACAATATTAGCTGAATTACTATGATAACCTATCAATCAATTAATTACAATATGATATTCACCATATCCATTTGTTTAATTTCTAGTAGTTGAGAGTGAATATTTTAATAATGGAGATAATCATTTATTTTCATATAATAGTAACATATTTCATAAATTTCAACATTATGTATCAAACCCTTTATTCCTTCCTTAGCTATTATTAAATTTGAGAAATTTTACATTGATATTCCAATATTTGACTCTAGTGAAAGTTATTATGGAAATTTATGTAGGTCTAACTATATATGTTTCTAAAAATAAGGGTAAAGGGGGATGAAAATAAAGCCAATGTATAATAATATATATAGAAAGAATGATATTTACATGGTTTAAGAATAATTGTTAACTATAAATAGAGGTAGAATATGTCACTATGTATTAGGTGAAATTATATATTAAGAACTAAGAGTTATAGAATCCCATTACTGAAAAAAGATCATTAAAAAACATTTTTATATAGTAACCCCATGTTTCTATAGAGTCAAATATTAATTTTCTATCCCCTTTATTATACAAACTATGGTGTAAGTCTATAGAGCAACACTACCCTACTATTTTCATAGGTCAAATCTCCAATTGTAAACATGTCAGAGTCACAACTACTACAATAACTCTATTCATGCTCATAGTCATTATTTCCATTGTGGTCTACATTAATATATTGTATCCAAACATTATCTAGAGGTTCAGTGTATAATATGGGCCACAAATAGTTGGCCCGACATTAACTAGAGGATTAGAGTCCATTATTTCTACTATGTCCCACTAGGATCATGTTCTAGAAAACCAAAATCGTTTCATGCTTCTATATTTATGTTTCTTAATCTATGATAATATTCTTTTACACTAATTAGTCGGAAGTATCCTTTAATGGAATCAATTTACAACTGATTATTAATGAAAAACTATCTTCATAACCAAAAAATCAATTACTAATTAAATTATGATACAAGAATACCAAATTTTTCCCTTCCATCCTAAAATATTGTTCACCCATATTCCACATGTCATCTTCTATTCATCAATGATGGAGAATAGAAGAAAAATACTGCCTAAACATTTCAATCACCATTTTATTTATCAATATACCTATAGGTTTCAAGGATCCACATGTATTATTCAATGTTAAGGTCTCATCCTATATAAAAAATCTGATAAAATGGTACAAATAAATGAAATATCATAGATAATCCATGAAACACTGGGGGTTTTCACAAGATGTATCAAACTGGAACTATCGTAGTTAAATACACGTTCCTCTTTGTTTCTCACTAGATAATTCAATAAGTTACTCCACAAAACTATCTTCTTCCCAACATTAATTAATAAAATACTATCCACCAATATGAATGATAGTTCCATATCTGTCTATATTTTTTATATCCAAATTTATACAATTCCTCATTATATCAACATAGATCCCATGGTACATCCCTTGATATCAACATCACCTCTATGGTTAGCATCCTCACGAATCTCTACATACATTCCTTTTCCAATTCTTGAAGATATATCATTGATTCCCTTAAAAATCCACACTATACACTTTAATGATCCCAATGATGATTTGTTTGGTTATCCACATACCCACTCTCAAATATCAGCATATTACCAATGAAAACTGTTCATAAATCTTTAAGATCTAATTACTAGAAAAAGGATTACTATATGATAATATAACCTTAATTCTTAAAGAAAATGATGATATCCATTATAAGCTGTTTATTTGGGATGGTATGTCATGAAAACTATAATCAAAAGGTGGCCTATTTTTATGAAGGGTAGTGAATTAGTTGATATGATGAAAAATGATAATATTTGGTGATCACATGAGACACATTCTTATCTACTGTAGGACTGTGGTCAAGTCATGGAATGCTATATAAGAAAAACAATATTTATATTTTATGGTGGGGCCACCGTGAATATTGGATGATAGATGAAAATGTTTACTAGTTTCAACCCTCAATTTCACTAGGTCAAACCATCTTGGAAAAGAAAGAATTTAATTACAATTTTTGTTTATTTTACATTTAAACCTCTTATTATATCGGAATTTCAAACACTACTCTCTTATAGATATAGGGTGCATGTTTGAACTTTGTGAAATCAAATTATTATTATTTAATTCTTTTTTATTTCAATTAGTCATTAATTTTGAGTGACTTGAGATTCCTATTGAGTGTGTGTGAGGAGAAAATGAATCTATCATTCAAGAGAATGTTTTTTCATTCAATCATTCAAAATACCATTTCTGGGGTCCATGTAGTAGTTATTATTGTATTTTTAAAATCATATGGTGGGTACCATCAAGGGATCATATAATTTAATCAATTCCAAATAATATGTGTTAAATCGTAGTTTTATCATCACTCATTAACAAACATTATGATAGAACATGTAACTCTCACACAATTGCATTGATATTTGTCTAGATTTAGATGGAGTTCACCATCATAAAACAAATTCATCAGATAAAGTTCAGGTCCATGTCGATATGCATTCGGAATTATATTTTTTACATTATATGATAAATATGGAGGATCACCTCATTAAAAAGGACATATTTATTCCACTAGATGGAATCACTCTAGAGAAGATGAATAATAATAAATGGGAATGACTAGTAAAGAAAGTGTTTTGTTTGAATAGTATTCTAGTTGAATGGAACACATACATTAATAACTAGGTATTTAAAACTAATTTTGAGTTCATTAAGGCCATTATAAATAGATATGAGAAGTGAAAAAAAGTTGACAAAGTATTCCTGAGGTAATGGTTATTCTGAATGAGGATCTCAGAAAGAAGAGAAAAAATAGATCATGTGAATGATTTCAAAATGATTTGAGGTTATATAAAATTATTGAAGGTGAAACTAAATGATGATTTATGGTAATATTAACTAATTTCACCACTATTAGATTAGAGGTATGTGATAGTAATGAAAGATATCAATTACTATTGAAAAAACCAATTTTTGGTCTGGCGATATCAGAAAGATGGTCCTAAATGATGAATTCAACTGGATGGAATTACATGAACTATATGAAAGTCCATTAAGTAGTAATATATTAGGAATATCACCCATTTGAGTAAATTGAGAAAATTATTCATATGATAAGCCATAAGAGAGGATATGTGAAAAACCTATTTTTTTGGGTCCTATATGCTAGAATTATTTAAACAACAATACTCATATAAAGTATTTTTTCATATAAAAAATAGAAATTACATAGGTAAATAACATAAAAAATGTATAATTCCATGACTAATGGTGAGGAAATAAAAAAATGTTTCCATGTATCAAAATTCAGCGATAAAATGGTTATTCACTTAGGATAATGGATTAAATAATGAATGTAAAATTATGCTTGGTGGAATATGTGTTCGGAATGATTGTCATTGTGTTTTTAGAGGATAAAGAATATTTTGAAATATTGGTTAAAGGATGTGTTAATTTAATGATGAATAATGTAATATTATTTCTAAAAAATAAATATTACATATCATAAGGCTACGAAAGATCATAATTTTGATAGAATGCTTGATGAATTAGGTTATGGAACTAGCTTCACCAATAGTGTTTGATGGTAAAATAAAGAATATTTTTCATGAGTTTTATATTATATAAAATATATCTAACAATAATTTCTAATGTTGTAGAATTTTTAGGAGAAAAATTGTTTGATTGTTTAGAACTACGGAATTGCTATATTTGATATATCAGTGATAGTAATTTGATATTATTACATTGAATTCATTATAAATCATGATAATAATAGATTACTTTTTTTGAGATTTTTTCATTGGGAATTAAAATATGGATTCATTCAATATAAAAATAAAAAATTCTTGAATACTGAAGATAGAACATGTTATGTTAAATGTTTGGGTACATTCCCTAGGCTAATATTCTGATAGGAAAATTTACATTTTAAAGCTCACTAATGATGTAATGTAGAGTGTATGAATTTAATTCCTAATATAGAAATAATATTTTTATAGATTTATCTCAATTTAGTTCCAAAGAAGATAGGGAATATAGTAAATGTATAAAATTATTATGTATTTAAAATGGTGGTGAGTAGAACCATATGACCTTCAAGAACATATAACAAAATAATTGGATAGTCCTTGAGAGAGTAGTTCTAGGAATGATGAAACATGGTTCAATGAAATAAAGTATATAAAAATATGAAATAAAAGGTTTAGAGAATGTCCGTACACTTAGTAATTCCCATGAAAATATATACAGTATCAGTGAAAATGATAATGTACATGGTTAACTAAAGTCCATAAACTTTTATGGGATATGATATTCTGGAAGAGTTATTCTCTGGTAAACAACTAAAATACATCCAACAAAAAATTTTAATGACACTATCTTGGTTATTTAATTATATATATGGATAAAACATAAGGTGAAGTCAAATATATGATTCCTTATATGGTATGGAACTGAAAATTTACGATTCTAGTGATTTAATTTTGATGAATGAAGTGTAATTAGATGTTGAGATGGAATCTTTAATGAGATGGTTCTTTAGAACGGATGGAACATATCATAGAAGGAGTTAAAATATATCCAATCAATTAATCAATTCATGATGATATGAACTAGGATACCAAAATTAAATATATTATAGTGGGATTATGTTTCCAACGCTTTCACCAGGGCATGCATGTATGTCTTCTTGAGTACGAAAGGTGCAGTTTCGTTTCCACGCATTACTACTTTCCAATGGTGGGTGACATCCATTCCTGGTTCAGGGATGTTTTCTCCATGATCGAAACGAGATGATGAGATTCCAGTTCTTCCGTCTGTGGATTCCTCCTCGGAACTCATCACCTAGTCCAGGTCACCCTTATAGATTAATTCATGGTTAGTGAATCTCAATCTCAGTGCCATATCTATGTGGACACCAGTTAATTCCACTCCTTCTGTCAGGAAATTCTATGGGGTATTTCCATGGTAGGAACCTCTGATCGGAGTAGATGACAACATAAGGCATGTCGGGTCATCTCTGGATGCATGGACATTGGGGAACCTGTATTCTTCTCCCAGAAGAGGACATATCAAGGGTGAAAACCCCAATGAATCTGACGTTGAATGCGGGGAATCATATTCCATAGGCATTTATATGTGGTTTTCCTCAGCTTCCCATGTTTAACATAGGGTGTGCCGTAATTTTAACATCTAGAAGAGACAGTTATGCAAAAGGCATGTCTTCTGAGGTTTTCCTCAGGCATCTCAAGTTTATCACGAGGTAGGTCGTGAGTTTAACGTCTTGCGGAGATGGAATGAGGGTGATTAGAACGTCCCATATAGATGGATCGGATTGGTACATCCATAGGAGGGAAAAATTGGAAGGTTTACCAGGTGGATGGATCAGAACACTCGATAAGAGCATATCCCATATGGTGTGTCCCATAAAGGGTACATTTCACCCCATGAAGGATGATCTGGACACCACTGATGGTGGATCATGGTGTGTGCACCCCGAAATGGGGGAACACCAAGGTTTACCGTTGACTAGTATTGAACCTCATAGATGATTCCTACGTACCATGTATAGATTAATGGGATCAAAACCCTTGTAGTTCGAAGGGGTGCTGAATCAGGGTGTACACAAAGGACAACGACCCGGAGACATGATGGGGCTTACGTGTGAATTGAGGCCCAAGTATTGCTAGGAGTAGCAAGGAGGTGGATGACATGATCCCACCAGGATGTGGCGGCCTGGGTGTTAATCAAGATGAATGGTGGAGAGTTGAATGAAGTGGAGGTGTAATTAGATGAGACCGTCATGAAGGTGATGTCAGGGTTGATCTTGAGCCTTGAAGAGACTTCCTACATATCCTCATGGCAGGGAATCAAAGTCTGTAGAGTTAGGTGGGATGATTTGACACCTGAGGAGGTGGCTCATAAGAATGGACACATTAATGGGACCTGGAAGATGTAGAACCTCCTAGTTGGGGCATGATCTTCCCGGAACACATGGGATCGAGGGATAGATCAAGATGAGACATGGGTGCTGGGCTTGAACATCATGGAGGCTTCCTACGTATCCCCATGGCAGGGAATCAAAGTCCACATAGTTCATATGACTATGGATTACCATCGGTTGGGGACTTCATTAGAATACATCTGAATGAGTCTGACAACAGCTTACCGCTGAATGGGGGAACAACGACTTACCTCTGATTTAGGTCCACATTTTAACATCATGCAGGATGAGGGTGAACTGATATGAAAGAGGACTTGCGGTCCAGATAGATGGTGGGCTTGAACCTCATAGAGGCTTCTTACGTACCTCACCTTGGAAAGGATAAAAGACCATGTAGTTCAAGTGGTGGGAACTGACCTGCTGGTGGTTGGAACCAATGGGGCGTTGGGCTTGATCCTCAGGGAGGCTTCCTACGTACCTCAACTTGGCAAGGATCAATGACCACATAGTTCTGGAGGAGTGGGAGAATCGACATGGAGGGGGTCGTAGTAACCAGGTCTTGGGCATGATCCTAAGGGAGTCTTCCTACGTACCTTGCCTTGGAATGGATCAATGTCCACGTTGTTCAGAAGGGGTGCATGTTGAACCGATGTGCAGATGGTCGGGACCAATAGATGGTGGGCTAGAACCTCAGTGAGGCTTCCTATGTTCCTCACATTGGAAAGGATTATAGACCACGTAGTTCAGGTGGTGGGAACTGACATAAAGGTGGTTGGAACCAATGGGGTGTTAGGCTTGAACCTCAGGGAGGCTTCCAACGTACCTCTCATTGGAATGGATCAATGACCAGATAGTTCATATGTTGGGAACCGATGTGATGGTGGTCGGAACCAATGGGGTGTTGGGATCGAACCTCAGGGAGGATTCCTACATACCTCACCTTTGCATGTATCAAAAACAACATAGTTCATATGGTGTGGGAACTGTCGTGAAGGTGGTCAGAACCAATTGATGGTGGGATTGAACCTTAGGGAGGCTTCCTATGTACATTGCCATGGCAAGGATCAAAGACCACAAAGTTTAGGTGGTGTGGGAACTGACGTGATGGGGGTCATAACCAATGGGTTGTGGGATTGATCCTCAGGGTGGATTCCTATGTACCTTGCCATGAAAATGATCAAATACCACATTGTTCATGTGGTGTGGGAACCAATGTGAAGGGGGTTAGAACCAATGGGTGGTGGGATTGAACCTCAGGGAGGCTTCCTATGTAACTTTCCTTGGCAGGGATCAAAAAAGATGTAGTTAAGGTGGTGTGGGAACCGACGTGAATGGGGTCAGAACCAATGGGTTGTGGGCTTGAATCTACGGGAGGATTCCTAAATACCATGACTTGGCAAGGATCAAAGACCATGTAGTTCGGGTTGTGTGGGAACTGACGTGAAGGGGGTCAGAACCAATGAGTGGTGGGATTTATCCTCAGGGATTCTTCCAACATATCGTTCCTTGGAAAAGATCAAAGACCATGTAGTTCAGGTATGGGTGTGGTGATTACACTCTAGGTTGCCCGAGGTATTGGTGAACCAACGTGAAGATGGTTTGGATGACCGGTGGATGGTGGGCTTGGACCTTAGGGAGTCTTCCTACTTACCTTACCTTGGCAAGGATCAAAGACCATGTAGTTCAGGTTGGGTGTTCGGCATACACTCTCTGCTTCCCATAGAAGATGACATGATTGATACTTTCTCTAAGCCCATGCAAGTCATGCTCAGTTTGAGAAACAAGAGACAACAAAGACCTAACGATCACGTCGCGCATGTTTCATCCATGGGAAATGGAGTGGGGCTTACACATAGTTAGCATCCCAAAGTGGAAATAGGGGCTTACGTGTGTTTAGAAGACCAAAGAGATGGAGATTGGGCTTACTCCAGGATGGAGGCCTGAGTGGTGGCAAAGCCCAGCGGGAGGGGGATTTGGCACCCCGGAATAGAGGAGCAGTATGGGTGTTTCCTCTTGCAAGGAGGGCGTGGGGCCTACACAAGGGTGGTTTCCCTTTCCTAGTGTATGGATGCTGATATGATAAAAAAGATATCATTAAATGTGAGGAATAATCTCTCTTCCGTGGAGACCAGTGGGCATAGAGAATGTCTAAGACGGGACACCCCATGTGCACATCACAGGGAGAGGTCACTGTTTAACGTCATGTGTTGAGGATGATGGTGCTTTCCAGTTTAATGTCTTACAGCTTGGACGAGGTGGGTGTGCTCCACACCCCAAGGACTTACATAACCATCACCTTCTAAACTTTTTGGAGGATAAGGGATAGGTAATACTATAGTTGGGTGAGTTATGGAGAGAACCATTTGCGGGTCCACATTAGTGTGGCTATGCAAAGAAGAAAAAAACATTACAGTTCCTAGGAGCCACTATGGAGTGGCGATGATGGATGGGGATTACTCAAGGAAGCAGCTCGGGTGCCACTATGGAGCGGTAATGATGAATTGGGCTTGCAAAAATGAGTTGCATGGGTTCCGCTATGGAACAGAAATGGTGGATGGGGCTTACATAAAAAAACATCCTGGGTGCCGCTATGGTGCGATAATGGTGCATGGGGCTTATGCAAGGAAGCTTCCTGGGTGCCACTACGGAGCGGAAATGGTGGATGGGGCTTACGCAAGGAAGATTCCCTGGTGCCGCTATGGAGCAACAATGGTGCATGGGGCTTATGCAAGGAAGATGCCCAGGTGCTGCTATAGAGCAGCACTGGTGGATTGGTCATATGCAAGGAAGCTTCACAAGTGCCGCTATGGAGTGGCAATATTAAATGGGGATTACGCAAGGAAGATGCTCGGGTGCTGTAATGGGCAGACAATGGTGCATGGGGCTTACACAAGGAAGCTTCCCATGTGCCACAATTGAATGAAAATGGTGGATGGGGCTTACGCAAGAAAGTTTCCCAGGTTCCACTGTGGAGCAGCAATGGTGAATGGGGCTTACGCAAGGAAGCTGCTCGGGTGCCGCTATGGAGCAAAAATGGTGGAAGGGGATTAGGCAAGGAAGCGGCATGTGTGCCACTACGGAGCGGAAATTGTAAATGGGGCTTACGCAAAGAAGCATCCCGGGTGCCGCTATGGGGTGACAACGGTGCATGGGGCTTATGCAAGAAAGCTGCCTGGGTGCTGCTATGGAGCGGTAATGGTGGATGGGGATTACCCAAGGAAGCTACCTGGGTGCCGCTATGAGGCGACAACAGTGCTTGGGGCTTCTGCAAGGAATATTCCTGTAATGTCTTCCTCATGTCTAGCCAGAAGGGCATCCCAACTCCCTGGTGGGTTGAGGTATATAATTGGGGACAACTCTTATGTGTAAGGGAACATGTGGGATAACACCAAGGGGAACTGGAATCAGTCTGAAGAAAGGGAGATGAAAAGTGTGAATCACATTCCAGACATTCGGAACGCAGCGAGGGTGGTGTGGTGATGGGGGATAACTGTTGACTGTGTTCGAAACACTGTATCTATATCATATTATCTTGAAATGGGGACAATAAAATGAGGGTCGATGGTTGACCATATTCGAAACACCGGACATGAATCAAAGTGTTGTCCAAAGTCTTTTGAGGTGTTGGCCCAGGATGGTAGGTGAGCCGATGCGGCATGAGACCAGGTCGTTAGGGGATCCTTTCAGACATCGAATTGGATAAAGATCCGAATGAAGGACATGCAAAGAATGAGGTGGAGTGATGGAATGTTTGAACAAATTCAAATGCTCTTCAAATTACACCGCTGTAATTATGGAATTAGGCTTTTTATGCGAGGTGCATAAGGAATCTCTAGCTTGGAGCAAGAGGCGCCCTATGTTTGTCACATAGGGTGTACCACAATTTATCATCATTTAGATTAGACTATTGGCATCTTATGACTGGTGCATAAGGAATCTCTCGTTTAGAGCGAGAGACATATTATGTTTGGAAAATATGGTTTACCACAGTTTATAGTCATGTAGATAGGAAATTTTGGTGTAAGGCACCTAGAAATGGTTCGTGTTGGTACTAACACAAAGGATGCCCTCTCTCGTTCAACCTGGCATAGGAGTTAGGTGATGGCCTTCAAATGAGTTTTTTGAGGAATGTTTCAACTCAAAGTACTGAGTGGGATTGATGACGAGAATCTCAACTAACGATATAGTAAATAGACAAAGAGAAATATGCTGACTCGAGGTGTTTCATGGTGTGTAGAGGATTATCTCAAACCAATGGTATCCCATGGGTGGAATGCGGCTGTGCATAAGGGAACAGTGGAAATTGATGATGTCCCGGCCAGAAAAGTTCGTTGTGGGAGTCTCTATTTTTCATGGGGGTCTGTGATAGTAGTGAAGTGACAGGCCTAGAGGGGAGGGACTGTAGCCCGACACTAACCTCGAGCGGGGGTGCGGGAGGGGGGGCATCCCCCGCGGTATGGACCGGAGGGCACAAGCCTGGGCACTGATCTGCGTAAGATGGCTTACGCACAGGGTGGGATGCGCGTAAGATCGGACTGTGCGGCATAGGTGTGCGTAAGATTCAGTAACTTGGAACTGTTTCACACAGGATTGATGTCTTGCGCACAAGATGGAATTCCTACATGCAAGAATGAAGACTTGGGCACAAGATTGGTTGTATTGCGTGCAATATTAGATGTTTTTCGTGCAAGATTGGACGTTTTTTCATGAATGAATGGAATCTTTCGTGAACATGACTTGGGCAGAAAATTTCTCAGGCGAGGATCAAACCACTGTAGGCCCACACTAAAGCAGACCCATATGGGAACTTTCATTAAATATCTCACATGTAGGGTTCCATTATTTTACTCGGGCGTGAAAGAGGCGGTCTTACGCACAGAATAGAGACAGGTGACCTCCGAAGTGCCTCCCCGAGGGGTAGGGGCTGCAATAGTATTTTTTGGAAAACTCAGCAGTGGTTTCACGGAAGATTCCATGGGCGAAATCTATTTTCCGTGTGGGGAGTGCACATAAAATTCCGTGCAACCAAGTTGTTTTCCTCACGGCGGGTGCACGTAATCTTCTGCGTGCGCAAGTGTCTTCCACATATCCTACAACGGGAACACATGAAAAGGGGAATTTGACGCCACCTTTGGTGTTGGAGAATCTTGCGCACATATTCTCCTTCTGTGTGCACCTCTCAAAACATGTGCACCCCCTTCCTTGGATGTTTTTCGAGTAGCCTGGGTGGAAGATTCCCTCTCATTGGTGGCGTAAAATGCTTGCGCAACATGTTGCACATGAGATTTTACCGTTGCGTGCAAGATTCCATACTTGTACACAAAACATCCATTCTTGCGTGAAAGATTTCATTTTTTCACGAGAATTTTTCACTCTTTCACGTAAGATTTCACTTCTTGCATGGAAAATCATACTTTTCCCCGAAATCATCCCGAACGGCCTTTTCTGGCAGCCTAACTTCGAACGGCCATAAATTTTGACCTGTAATTCCATTTGGATCTCACGACCTGTCAAATCGAAGCTTGCGGAATGAGCTACGATCCAAAATCATATATGGATGAATTAGGTGAATTACATGGGCAAATTTTTTGGTGCCAACAAATTATAATAATTCAGTGTCTAAAAATATGTAAAAAAGAAGATCCAATATTCTATAGAATTTTAGAGGGTCATATCATCCCTCAAAATCTCTATATTTGGAAATTAGAATATATTAACTTGTTTTTTTATAGAAAATATCTGAAAAGAATATTTAGAAGATCCTTTGTAGTCCGGAAACCAACTCAAAGTTTAGACAATGACATAAACATCCCACTTATAATTGATAATGGATAACTATAAAACTCATATTTTTTTGTTACACTAACTGAATTAATACATTGGATTTCAATTAATCAGGAAGAAAATTTTTCATTTAAATTCAATGGAACATTAGATATGACTACTCCAATATAGTGGAAATGATTTCCTGATAACATGGTGGTGTTCTATTTGAATGAAGTAATTGATAGAAAAATGAGTAAAAATTCATGACTTGTGGTGAAAAGACGTCAAATGAAGGTAATTTTGATATTAAATATCATATCAATATTAGTTAACCATGATACTATTTATATGGTTCTTAGCATGGTTTCATTTGATAATATGTGCATGGATTTTATAGATGTAAATATGTTATTACATTATATTAACTTGGATGCAGAGATTTTCCTGAAGAAATTGATGGGTTTTGAGGGAGATTATAACTACATAATAGTTTAAAAAAGAATAAAATCATTTATTTTTATTTATTTTTGAAAGAAGATTGTGGAATCTAGAATTTGACTCATTCAATGTGGGTGATGGACTGACTCAATGTAATATATTCCATTTATTCTTCCATGATGGTGTGGAATTATGTTTTATTATAATTATCTTCTATATGGATGAAATTTTGATATCTCATACATATATAAATAAGATTTATAAGATGAAATATGATTTTTCTAGTAGATTCATGATGAAATATATTAGAAAAAGCATGAAGATATTGGGAATGAAGATCAAGTTAGAAAAAATGTTGGGATGTTAGTTCTATTGTTCAGAGACTGCATAAGAAAAGTCACCAAAATATTTTGGATGAAAATATGCATGTATTTATCAACTCAATTGTATGGACACTTAAATTTATTTGAAAAGATGTTTCTTAAAATTGAAGATAAGGTTCTGTACACATAAAATGGTTTTTATCAATAGTGTTAGAAAGTATAATGTACAACACGATATGTACTCAACCAACCACTTCCTTTAGAGTTGGATTTATGAGATTATTTATGTAAAATCTTGGAAGGGGAATTTGGGTGGCTATGCAATAAATTAGTCATTACATAAAATAATTTTAACATATAGATATGTACATTGTGAAGGGTGGTCCATTGTAATGTTACAATGTTACTGACATTATTAGAGATTCAAATGCCCATAAGAGAGTCATTGGTGGTTTATTCACCTATGTGGGAGTTATTGTTTCTTGGATTTCATTATTTTAAAAGATTATTACATTTTCAAAAATTAAATGTGAGTATATAGCAAAAATAAAATAAGAGAATGAATTGGTATGGATAATACACATGTTAATAGATATCAAAAAGAGTCAAAAGGGAGGAGTGTTATTCAATGATGATCAAAGTGTGAACAATTTTGATTGAAATATAGTAATTATAGAAATATGGGTGTGTAATGGATATGTATTATAATTTTGGATGGTAGTAAATAGAGATCTATATAGCATGTTATATTGTCTCTCTAGATATGAGTAGATTCGCTCCCACAAAAATGGTTGTAATATGAGTTGATGGAGAATCCACATTAAGATATAATAGTGTCTCGATACTCGGTAAAATTTTATTATGGAGAATATTCCTAGAAGAGGATTTTTAACGAAGTGAAATTTTTAAATATATTTTTTATTTCACAAGAAACATGTTTTTCTGATTCTTGTTGAAATCTTGTGAGGAATGTCAATAATGATAGAAATTATAGGAATAGAATAATTACATTTATGTGAGTTTTTCTATATACTACGGGCTCTATTTTAATTATATGGAGGCACCTATTTTGAAAAGTCATCCTACCCATTCGTATGAGTTTAATACATTTTCTATAAATGTATTTTATTTCCAGATTTAATATTTTCCATTCAATCACACCTAAACCGCTAAGTAGAAAATATCAATATTTCTAGAGGACTAATAGGTATGTTAGATCTCACCCAATATAATCAATGATACAATAATACCTATTCACCAAACATGGATGATCCTCTAGAATAAATACTTGTGGGATGTGCCTAAAATGGTATTTCCTATTGATCCATCAGAAAAATTATGTATCCTCTATGTACCTCACACTGATGCAACATGAATTATTATTGTTTTGTTGTCCAAGTGTCAAACTGTACCTTTTTCGCACATAAACATGTCCATGGATGGAATGATTCCAAATTAAGCATAATAAAAAATCCATTTTATTTTATTAATTATAAATAAAAATAAAAAAATCTATTAATAAGGAATAGCCCACTCTTCCCTCTTTCCATGTTGGGATTCATAATAATAATTATCCTTTAGGAAAATATTTAAATTTTTTAAAAACAATAAAATACATAAATCCCCTATGATTTGAAATAATACTGACATTATATAAAAAATTATCATTATAATTTATAGAAAATAACATTCATAAATATTGGGATCACTCCATTAGAACATTTATATAGTAGAGATAAATCATATTTTATTGCAGAAATAGGTGGACACTTCCTTTAATATGTAACTATGTTTATAAAATACATTCATCCTACATATATATGTTTGAATTCATTAATTTTACATCTACCACTTGAAATAACTATGTCCATGATTCACATATCCTTTTAGAAATGTTTTATAGAAAATTTAATAACCTATTTTGAGAGGCACCACTCCTATATTATCCTATGTGAACTGGAATGAATTTCCATGGTTCAATACTTTTTTGAAATAATTCGTTCATTAAAATTTTTAATCTCACCCACACTTTCCCATGGGAGTGGAACACGATTTCCAAGGGATGTAATATAAATATTTTCTTTGCATTATAAATATTATGGAATTTATTACATTATTCTTTACAAGAGAAGTGAGAAATTGTTAATTTAAGGTACCATCGTTGGTGAATTTTTTATAAGGAATTTAAACCCATCCACAATGATTTCTTTTATATTAAAACCATTAAAATTGAATTTTCTTAGTGGTTCCAATAGAATATTATTTGACCTAAAAATTATATTGGTATGACAACATCTGTTATTAACTACCTGACATTGCTATGTACGAGACCATTGTGTCTCAATTTTCCATTATTTTTATTTTTTATGACCTAGAAAAAATTAGTTGACTATCAATGTGGATAAAATATAATGATATTGATATAGAACCCAATGTATGATTTTAAAAAATGAGATATAATACAAATTTCATTCATTCATGCAGCTTCTAAAGATTCACAATTAGTATTCACTATGATTTCTAACATACAAGTTTGTTCCTATGAACCCCATGATATCACTCAACCTCTGAGTTTACAATCCCAATCAATCGGAGAAGGCTAACAGTCCAAACTATTTTCCCAAATCCTTATGGAAAAATAATCCATTACAATTTGGATTCCACTATAAAATATATTATATCCCAGAGTGTCTTTTTGATTCTTCAATACTATTTTAAATAGATCCCACTGTATATTACCTGGATCACACATATACCTCCACAACTTTCCAATGTCATAATCATTTATAGGTCATGTACATGGCATGGAATTCATGATACATCTAATAACCATGTATATTTCTTTTGAGAATATTTCATACAATAATTTGGTAGAATCAAACTCCCATTAGAATATGGGGTAAAAACTGGTGAAAAGTCCATGTGTTTAATCATTTTAAATAAATTTTAAATATAGTAAAATTGAGAATGTATAATGAGATTCTTATTTTTATCATTTTTTATTTAAAAAACAATAATATCCAAACCTATGTCCTTAATATCAATTACTCAATATAAAATAGAATTAGGTTCATTTAATTGATTCAATTATTTAAGAATATAATCATGTTATCATGGCATAAAAAAATAACAACACCAATATTATTATAGATCATACTATAAACTAATTTATCGGCCTAGTTAAGAACAAATCCATTTGTCTGTTCATTTAATTAAATTTTCCATTCCATTGTTTTTAAATTATTTTAAATCATATAGGGACTATATAAATTTGAAAAATATTTCTTCTTTACCAGACATTATGAATCCTTTAGGTTTTTCAATATTTATGTCTTCATCCAAGTCACCATTTATAAATTTTTTGTCAACAAATATTTTCAAAATTTATTTATTATATATGAAATATTTATATATAAGAATTATAATCACTAAAATTAAAACCATATGGGTATTGGTATAAAAATGATCAATTCCTTCTTTTTATGAAAACCATATGGTGACCAATTTTACTTTATATTCAAAAATTATAACCTAAACATTAAATTTTAATATAAATTTCCACTTAAAGCATATAGGCTACAAACCTCGAGGATGATCAGCTAATATAAATGTTTTGATCCTAGTTATAGAGGTTATTCTCTCATTTATAGCTTCATTCAAATGAAATTAATTGGGAATTGGTGTAACCACATTGAATTATTTTGGGTCAGAATATATATTATAGAAAAACATGAGTTTGGGTAACAATACTGTTATTATTTCCTTCTAACAATTACATATAAGAATAATATCAAAATAGATTCTTTATCCAAGGATGTTTACTTTTGAAAATTCTGAAAAAAAAAATCAATTCCCTTTTGTATATTTTGAACCATATGAATACGAAAGTGTGATGTTCAAATAGATATTAATATCCACAAAAATTTAAGGATATTATTCATAAAATAAATTTATGGGAAATATATATTCCACATAAATTAAATTTGTGGAGAATATGGAATGTGCCTCATAGAAGAAAAAAGTGACACACAAATCCCTTACCTTAAGTGTCTATGAATTTCATACATTTTTAAGATAACATCTAAAAAATATAAGTTTATTTTACAAATATTACATTAAAATAATTATATATATCATATATATATATATAAAATTTAATTATCTCATTGAATTCCCACTTATAATCAATTTCTTGTTAAAGAAACTTTTTCGAAAATAATTTTTTTTTCTTGTATGTTTTGATTTCTAATTTTTAGTACTCTTTCACATAATATAATGAATTTTTACCATGATTTAAAGATAATATATATTCTGTATATATTTATATTGATTAATCTATAATATTTAATGATTGAATTTAAAATACATTGTTCATAGAGATGATAGGTGGTATGTATGCATGATTGTTCTTTCCATTTTCATGAAAGAAGAAATGAAATAATATTAAAAAATATATTACGACTATTGATTTTTTATACCATATATATGTAATATTTTTTAAAAACATATCCTTATTATCTTCCATGTAATGTATATGCGTTGAACGAATCACATCTCTTCGTGATGGGATATTTCGTCGTTTACACAAATGACGTTATCAAATTCAAAATAAACGAAATGTAAGACGGAATATGTGATATGATGATTCTATAAGCATAATAATATCATAAATAGTATACATAAACAGAAAATATATCATTATATATATATATCCTTTAGTGGTGGTTATTAAATATCAATAACATCAGATCGCAAGGTAGTATTCCTCTATACACAAAAATGATGATTTCATGGCCCATTTGACGGAAAGGGAAATAGATTTATATTAATAAATTAACATAATACAATAATAGTTTGGGGAATAAACATAATTTATCATACCATCATGGTTAAATAAGAATTTAAGGAGGTTGATGAAGAAAAAATAAATGTTGTTCGATTAGGGAATTTACCACATCTTTGGAAACCATCTTTTAGTTTAAAAAAACGTTTTATTATGTTGTATTGTTCACAAAATTAAGGATTATAGGATGGAAGTTATTATGGAAGTTATTTGGGTAGTCAAGGGCATATACACTGGGTTTTGGGAGAGGGAAGTAGATAAGATAGTGGGGGGCCATTTATAAGTGAGGTGAGTGGAACACTGATGTGTTTGGAAAATAAAATGGTTTATTAAAATATTTCACCAAGAAAAAGACTTTAAAATATAAAATTCTTGGGAATATAAGAGATAATGTTGCAATATGTTTATAAAATGGGAGGTGGAATTTTTTTTGGGTATTTGTAACAATTAGCCATCTAGTTTAACACCTATAAAACATATAGTTACCTAAACTATCATAATTCAATTATACTTATTTTACTATTTATTATGGTAATAAATTTTTTGACCCTATTATATTATATAAATTATTCGAATTCAAAATATGTAATACATTTTTAAAAATTCCTTCCATATATGTGGAATCTTTTAATTTACAATTAATAACATTGATTTGATGAAAATTCAATTTTCTTGAAGAGAAAAGGTTTAATGGTTTAAAAAGAGATTATAAAATATTAAAAATGAAATATATTAAAATAAAATTAATTGATTTGTTGATATATAATTGATCTAATAATTTTAATAGAAAATATAATTTTTATATATTTAATATAAATGATAATTCCTTATAAAACATGTATTATTCAATATTAATTGAAAAAATTACCTCAAAAAAAATCTCAAAAATTTTCTCAAAGATATTTTTTATTCAAATATTTCAAAAATTAATCAAATTTTAAAAAATATATTTTCTAAAAAATATGTAATTTAATTTTTACAAATATTTCAAAAAATGTGACAAAACGGGTTTTCATAAAAATACAATTTTATAGCATAAAATTGGATCTATTCAATCTATTAACTAGAAAACACATAATATGCTGGTAAAATTTTTCATTGAAAATATATTATAAAACATCACTTAAATTCATTCAAACAAAATTATTTGGTTAAATATATAAAGAAAACACTTATTAGTTCATAAAAATAGTTTTCAAAAAAATATTTCCATTACTTTCATGTAGTTTTTTTGTTATTTTATATATTATATTTTCTAAATAATTAACATTATATAAATGTGTGAACAATATATTTTAATAATTTATTAAACATATTTATAAATTCTATTCCTTTTCCTTGTGAAAAAATATTGTATCAAATAATAATATTTTAATAATAAGACATATTTCATTTAAAATCGGTGTTGTGTATAGTTGAAGCATACCAATAGGTTCTGTGAAATAAACAATATTTAATGTTTAAATTTATTTGAGAAAAATAATTTCGCAAAATCACACAGTGTTACATTCTACCCAATTAAAATTAATTTCTCCCTTGAAATTCATAACTTTTGTACAAAAAACATAGGATAACTCTTCCTCATTACATCCTCAGGTCCAACATAGCTTCCTCAAACATATGGATTCCATCATTGTGAATGTGGTTATTGATATTGAATGTGATTATTCAATTAGTAGAATATCCATGTGAATATGTAAATGGAATTATTTCAATTTATTTCTGCTATATTATAGTAAGGTTATAGTTTAAAAGGCTTTTGTTTTAGTTATACATTCCCTTAAATGTTTATGCTTATTTATGAATGTTTCCACAATATTGTTATCCTTACTAGGCATATGAGCTCACCCCTTTTTTAGTTTTATTTTTCCCAGGATGTGAAGAAGTATTTTATGAATAACCTATTGGAATAGTATGAGAGGATATGAGTGTGGTCTATGGAGTTAAGATGTTGTTGTTGTTTTCACATTATGGTGTAATGTAAACATTATGAATGTATCTAGTGAATCCAAGGATATTAAACTAATCTGTGCATCAAGACCTGATCTTTTGTGATGATGCCAATGTTATATAATAATGCACTGACTCTGGGTAACTGGGGTCAGGGAGTTACAGTTGGTATCAGAGAGAGTTTAGTACAAACCATGGAATTCAGATTTAGATAAACTCTTATTAGAGAACATAGACCTATGGTGGACCTTAAGGATTAGTATTGAAGAACTTCCTAAAATTTGGTATTTTAGAGATTTTGTGAGTTTTCCAAGAAATGCAACCCTATCTAGATATGAGCAGGTAGAGGAAACTCTGGCACAGATGTACCTAGGGGTAAAACCTGAAAACACCGCTTTGAGCTAGACTCGAATGGGAACTAATGCACGACAACGGGTCTTGCTGCACTCTTGGTTACGACACTCCTGGGCTATATTCTTAGGATAATTATCATTTTCCATACAAACCATTATGAAGGGTTTTTTAGTATATACTTCCTCAAAGAAAACATTTTTTTATGATTATAGATTATATCTATAAACTGTTCAATTCATGTTAAGTGTTTTACATGTTTAGATTTATGTATTGCGATTCATAAACTAATCTAGTGTATTCCATTGTTTAGAAATGGAACCTAGTGGAAGAAATGGAAACTATGTCAATGAACGCACACCATGTAGGGATTTCCCTCCGGATAAAAATAATTATAGTGGAGATGGTGATGCAACTGGTGCGGATCAGTTAATCACCATACTGGGACAACTCACTTAGGTTATGAATAATAACCTTACCTATATGGAGAACCTTGATCTATAGCGTAGAGGAACAATGTTAGATCGCTTCATAAGGCAACAACCACCAACATTCAATGGGGGTACAAATCCACTAGTATCTGAGCAATGGATAAATTCCATAGAGAAAATATTCCATTCCTTGTGGAGTAGCGAAAGAGAAAAAGTTTCCATGGATGTTTACCGCCTCACTGGAGATACGGATCAATGGTGGACATTGATTCAAAACACGAAAGAAGATGATGAAGTATCAAATATATAATGGAGCGAGTTTAAAGAGATTTTCATAGATAAATTCTTTCCTCATGACCATCGAGTGGATATGGGAAGACAATTTCTGAGTCAAAGGCAAAAGGAGGACGAGAATGTTGCAATGTATGAGTATAACATTACAAGGTTAGCAAGGCATGCTGCAGATTATATACATAACCCAAGAAGTAAGATTGATCATTTCTTTGATGGGTTAGAACCATTTATCTATCAAGTATTATTCTGACAATCTGTATCATTGTACGAAGTTATTGTCTCATGTGCTATCAAGACAGAAAAGGAATTCTCTAAGTCTCATGACTTTGAAGCAAAGAAAGAGAAGAAGAGATCTTCTGATCACTCTGGGAATGAAAAAAAGGGGAAGAAGGGAAAATTTGAATATCCATCCTACAGTAAATGTGGGTTGAAACTCCCTATTGCTTGCTTGAAGGGAATGGGAGTCTGTTACAAGTGTGGTGAAAAAGGCCACCAAGCTCTCGATTACAAGGGGAAGAAAGAAGCTACCAATGTTCTGTTCTAAAATTGTAGGGAGATGGGACATTATACAAATGAATTTCATAAGCTTCAGGGGAACTTACCTCCGAAAAGGCCAAGGGATCAAGTCCAAGCTTATTCTATCACTACTGGTGAGGTAGAAGCTCTGAAAGACGTGGTGGCAGATAATTTAATGGTTTCCTCAAGTTCGTCAAATGCTTTATTTGATTCTAGATCATCGCATTGTTTCATATCTTCCCAGTTTGCTAAGAAAATTAGATATTTCCAATTTGATTTAACAAGGGAGTTGTCAGTCAAAACACCTAAGGGAAGTATCATTGCTATAATGTTCTATGAATCAATTCCCATTACAGCATATAAATGTTCTTTATCTGTTGATCTGATCATCATACCTATGATTGAGTTTGATATAATCCTCGGTATGGATTGGATTTTGGAATATGATGTAAAGATTTATTATAAGAAGAAAGAGGTTATGATTTTTTATGATGTTTTTACGGAACACCTTATATTTAGAGCAGAATCGTCACCACCTAATTATTATCTAGTTCCACCCCCAATAGCTCAACTAAATTCAATTATTGGGGAGGAAGAGAATGAAATAACTATTGGTGAGGAAAGGAATGTTCAAATAGAATATGTTCCTATTGTGAAAGAATATGTAGATGTTTTTCAAGAGGATTTACCTGGACATCCTCCAGAACAAGAAATTGAGTTTTCCATTGATTTCATTCTTGGATCAAGGCTCATATCAAATACCCCTTATAGAATGGACACTATGGAATTATTTGAACTAAAGAAAAAACTAGATGAATTGAGTAATAAGGGATTTATTCTCCCTAGTTTTTCTCCATGGGTATCCCCTATTCTTTTTGTTAATAAGAAAGATGGATCTATGATGTTATGTATCGACTACAGGGAAATCAATGCTATAACAATAAAGAACAAGTATCCCCTACCTTGCATTGATGATTTATTTGACAAACTACATGGATCTCAGTACTTTTCAAAGATTGACCTTCTATCTGGATACCATCAGTTGTGTGTGAAGATGGAAGACATTATGAAGACATCATTTCGAACCAGGTGTGGACATTACTAATTTACAGTAATGCCTTTTGGATTGACTAATGCACCCTCTGTATTCAGGGATCTAATGAACATTGTGTTCATGTAATATCTCGATGATTTTGTAGTGGTATTTATTGATGATATCATGGTATACTCCAAAATCTATGAAGATCATGAAAATCACATGCGCATTATCCCGAAGACTCTTATAAGACATGAATTATATGGGAAGCTTAGCAAGATTGAATTCTAGCTTTAGGAGATTTATTATCTTCACCATATTTTCTCCAAAGATGTAATTTTTGTTGATCCTTCTAAGACCAAGGCAATCCAAGAATGGCCAGCACAGACAATTATAACATAGGTACATAGTTTTACTGGTTTAATAGGTTATTATCGGTGTTCCGTCCGGAATTTTTCCTGAGTGGATAACCCATTAATGAAGCTCAAATGTAAAGGGGTTAAATTTTTTTTGACAAAAGAGTGTGAAGAATGTTTTGAAGAACTAAAGAGAAGATTAGTCAATGCTCCTATATTGACTCTACCATCAGGGAATGATGGGTTTTTTATTTATAGAGATGCTTCAATGAAAGGACTTGGATGTGTCCTTATGCAGAATGATAGGGTTATTTCCTATGCATCACAACAGCTGAATATTCATGAGAAAAACCATCCTAATCATGATCTTGAGTTAGCTGCTGTAATCTTTTCTTTGAAGATTTGGAGACACTATCTCTATGGTGAAAAATTTGAGATTTATACTGATCACAAGAGTTTGAAGTATATTTTCTCACTGAAAGAACTCAACATGAGGCAAAGGAGATGGATTGAACTACTCAAAGATTATGATTTCATGATACACTACCACCCGTGGAGGGAAAATAAGGTGGATGATGCTTTGAGCAGAAAGGTTCATGGAGCATTGAACAAGATGAGAGTTGAAAGGGATCCTATTTTCATTGATCTAGTGAATATGGATATGAGAATTACATTGGAAGGTAAAACATCGATACTTTTTCAAATGGTTGCCAAAACATCTTTACTAGAGTGGAAAAATAGTTCTCAGACCTATGATGAAGTGTTTAAAAACAGGATTAAATATGTGAATGATGGGACATTGATTGACTTCGTATATGAAGATGGGATTTTGAAATTCAGGAAGAGACTTTTTGTTCCCGATATACCTGATCTAAAAATGGAATTGTTGGATGATGCTCATAGTTCCAATTTCTCTATACACCCTGGGAGCAGCAAAATGTATAGAGATTTTAAGGAACATTTGTTATGGGACAACATGAAGAGGGAGTTTGCTGATTTTTTGTCAAGATGTATGGTTTGTCAACAATTGAAATCTAGAAGGCAATAGCCTGGAGGAGTCAAGCAACTCTTCCCATACCTTGGTGGAAATGGGATAATATTACGATGGACTTTATCGTGGGAATACCAAAGAATACCAAAAAGAATGATGCAATATGGGTCATTGTTGATTTTCATACCAAGTCAGCACATTTCCTTGTTATAAGAGAAGATTTTCCACTCGAACGATTAGAAAGACTATATATTAATGAATTTTTAAGACTTCATGGAGTACCACTATCTATTGTTTCTGATCGCGGTCCCCATTTTACTTCAAGATTCTACAAATGTCTTTAGAAAGCCCTCGATAATGAACTTCGTTTGAGCACTGCATACCACCCCCAAACTGATGGAAATTCAGAACAGACTATTTAAACCTTAGAAGACATGTTGAGATCGTACTCACTTGACTTTCAGAGTATGTGAGATCAATATGTACCTCTGGTGGATTTTTCCTATAACAATATCTTCCATTCAAGTATTCGGATGGCACCATATGAAGCGTTATATAGAAAGAGATGTCGCACACCAACCTGTTGGGATGACGTTGGTGAAAGAAAACTCATAGGCCCAGAATTGGTGGATGAAACGATGGAAAAGGTGAAGGTAATCCAAAAAAACATCAAAGCATCTCAACGTAGGTAGAAGAGCTATACCGATAACCGAAGGAAGGATTTGGAATTTTAGGTAGGAGATCATATTTTCTTGAAGGTATCTCCGTGGAAGGGATTTATATTATAAGACCCCGACCGTAAACATAAAATAATATTGAATTAAATGAATAACTCACATTGAGGATCTTTTCAGGTTTAGAGTTTTAGAGAATTAGGACAAAACTGTTACATCTCAAATGATTACAAAGTAGACTAAGGTTCCATAAAATAAAAACTCTTAAAAAGAAACATGTCTAGTTCCATGTTCTTGATGTCATGACTTTCCCTTGATCCCATCCTTGACCCTATTCCACATTTAGTCCTGTGAAAAACATTTCAAAAAAACTTGGGGTGAGCATAAAAATATTAGTAAGGGATACACAAAGAATGAAAACTATTAGTTTTTCAAACATCAAGTAAACCATGTATACTTTATCAAAGTAATACCTTCACCTTCATGAAGTAGCAACAACTCTTCACTGAATAAAATATCATTACTTACCCTTTTGTAACCAAATAATTACCATAAAACCCATAAAAAGAACACATAACATATAAAGGTAACTTGGGACATAAACATACTTAAGTGGAATAACCATACAGTCGACTTCCACACATATCACTTAATGGAATAGCCATTCGGCCAACTTCCATACATACTTAATAGAATATCCATACGACCAACTTCCATACCCAATGCATTGGAGGTTATAACGTAACCACCCGTCCTGGTATTCATGGCACCACCCATCATATGGTTTATCACGTAACCACCCATCAAATGTCTAAATACAATTATAAAATCATAAGACATTAAACAAATATAAAGGAAAGAAAACATTTCCACACTTTGGTCACAATATATCACTCAAATATATTGGCATAAAAAATCCATTATAAAAATCATTTTCAATACCAAGTTACATAAAATATTATATGGTATTTATTTAATTTTAAAAACATCACGGCTTGTTGAGGAAGCCAAAGACCAAATAATACTAGCGGCGGCGGAAAAGGTCGTTGTCACCGCGTACGTTAAAAGAAACATTCCTTTTTGTCGTTTAGTAAAACGCTTCATAGAATAAGATTCCTTTTGTATAAAAGTAAAAGGAAAAGGGGTTTATACATTGTATAAAAGATAGTTGCGTATAAAACGAAATATGCCTCAATGAAAGGAGATTGAGACGATGTCCATTACCTCGGGTCCGACATGACTCGATCGTTCTTTAACATCCGGAATAACAAACTTGAGTTAATTTATACTTGCTTAATAACCATTTTCAAGTTCATTATTACTTTTATATCAATTATTGCCAGGTTATAAACATTATGTAATCATTTAAGTTAATAATGTTTGTTTTTTCGATATTTGGTTCTTAAGTCGAAAGTGGACTTCTTACAATTACATGTTGTACGTGTGGTCAAGGGTTCATTATATCCAGAATGATATTCATGATTTGGATATCATATATATCATATATATCCAGAATATACATGTATTTATAATATTACATAATCATTTAGAGGTAAGAAATGAAATGCACCGTTCATGGAGACGGTAAGCCGTACATACGCTTGAACGCTACTTTCATTTCTATGTAATATTAATGGAATTTAATCTATATGAGAGATATGTATATTTTAATTCCAGAATTATATTAATAATTTATATGTAACATACATCATATATATCCATTATATATATGTACTTATAATAGTACATTACATTTGGGGATAAAAATGAAATGCACCGTTCATGGAGACGGTAAGCCGTACGTACGCATGAACGCTACTTTCTTTTCTATCTCATAATTTAATGGAATGAAAATAATAATGATATTAAGGTATATTATAATTCCAGTATAACATCATATATAATAACTTTAAATCCATCCTTTATACGTCCCACATATGGCATTAACGAATCAAAATCACTTTGAGGGGGCGGTAGTCCGCACTTCCTAAAATGAAGATATCGCGTTTACCCATAATGGAAACCATAAAGGTATGACATAAATGAAAAATACAGAAGATTAAGTAAAACATAAACATATTATATATCATATATAAATATAGTTACATCTTAATGGCCACCTTTGAAGGTGTTATATGAGTGTTGAACAATCATCGTTTCGTGAGGCAGAAATTCCCCATCCATAGAAACAGTATGTTATTTTACCATTAGATGAAGGTGTGTGTATGTGTAGAACTAATAATTATTATAACCAAATACTAGTATATTGAAGATTCTGTAGTTGTTACATTAGAAAGGAATAAAAATAGTTTATGGGGTTGGAGAAGCAAAATAAAACAAAAGAACACAAGTGAAGCAATTACCTTAAAATCGGGTAACTCTCTTAGATTTGAGCACAATGGATTCCATGGGAAGACTTCTGCCCAAATTGAGGCTTCAAGGAGTAAGATAGGGATTTGGAGAGACAAAATGGGTAGGGTTTGTCTGAGCCAAATTCTTTGGAAGTGTGGGTAAGGAGGTAGAGGTGGGGGCCTTTTATAAGAGGTGAGGAGGGGCACTCTTGGAACGTAAGGAAATGTAACTTTATTTTAAAATGATTTTCGGATTTAAAAGGTACCAAATTGATATAATTTGAGGCTAAGGTGATATGGGTTCTAAATACACCCATACAATAGGTTTTGGACATGTTTAGGTCTTTTATTTTACATTATCTTTCCATTTTATTTAAAACGTTAAATAATGAGGTAATCGCTGAATCATCATGGTGTCATAAATAATTTAATTTAGTTAGTGTATAAAAATTATAAAAAAATACAAGGATGTATGAAATCTTATTATCTTTCCGATGACTATTTATAGTAAAAAATCTGACTTGTATAACCCAATTTAAAAATTGTTTTAGTAAAACAACTCATGTTTGTGTCATTTTAATTTTAACATTAAATAAAAAGATATTAATGTCATCTTCCAACCAAAGTGGCTCCATGGGGTCCCCAAGTTGACCCATAGATTTTCTTGGTCGGCCATGACACATCCAATAAGTTTAGGAGATGTTTCAAGTTCATTTCATATTATTAAAACATTATTTTTACCTTAAACTACACTAATTACCTCTAATCGCAATTAATAAACATAAAAGTTACTATTCAGAAAAAAATTATTTTAATCCAATTGAACAACATTTTACTTCTTAATTAAAACCATGTATGTCAGATTTTTTAAATTAAAAACACGTTGGTGGTAAAATTTCATTTAAACGAAAAATCAGTTTTTTTAAGTACCACTTAGTGGTTTCACTATTCATCAAAAATTGAAGTTTTTCAGAAAATTACCAAAAATTCACCCTAAGATATATTTGATATTCCAAATTCAAAAATGATGCCTATTTTACAAAATTCAAAAGATATATGTTGAATTAATTAATTTAATAATTAATTCCCACTGTCAGAGCAAATAGCGTGTTTTTATGAAACAATAAGTATCAAAAGATTGACACTAGTTTAAGTCCGATTTCAAAGTGAAATTAATTGCAACGACCAGTATTGGATTAAATGGTAAAAATATATTCTAATTTCACTTTAAAACCACTTAAAAAGATAATCTAATCATATTAAAAAATTATATTAAAAAGAGGTTTTGAATTAAAATACAACAATTTTCACTAATCATAAAAAAAGGATCTTTATCGGAAAAATACAGAAAATTTACACAAAGTAAATTTTGATGTCCCGATTCTAAAGAAGAATTTTATTTGGTCCAATAGAATGTATAACAGTGACCAGAACTATATTTAATGACGGTTCACCATTACAAGTTGATAAGTGGACCTTAAGTGAAAATTAGAGTATATATGCCTAAAATTGAATTCTTTTCATATTTTAACCCTTTATCCTTTATTAGATAAATGTAAAAATATTTAACAAACATATATAATCATATTTTAGTTATTTCTATTCATTCCCACTAGTACAACGGCTACGTGTTAACTGACATTTAAAATAATATTATTTTATTACTAGTGTGCAACGTAAGATTTCAAAGAAACTCTTTGTTGCGTATCGGGTACGCTATCGAACATAACAAACCCTTTAAAGTAAAATTAATATTTAATTCACAAATATTAATAAATATGAAAATGTATTATTCTTTATTTACCTGGGATGTTACATCCTTCCCCCCTTTTGGGAATTGCGTCCTCGCAATTTTATTCACTTATCAAAATAAGTGGGGTATTTATCCCTCATTGCATTTTCAGATTCCCACATTGCCTCTTCAACCATATGGTTTTTCCAGAAAACCTTTACCTGGTGAATTACCTTATTTCGCAACACTTGCTCTCTTCGGTCAAGAATTTGGACTGGTTGTTCTTCATAAGATAGATTCTCTTCCAATTGAACTACCTCTGGGCTCAAAACATGAGATGGATCTGGCATATAGTTTATCAATATCGAAACATGAAAAAAATTGTATACCTGAGATAAACTCGGAGGTAAAGCCACTCGGTAAGCAACTGATCCAACTCTCTCCAGAATTTCATATGGTCCAATGAACCTTGGACTCAGCTTTCCTTTCTTACCAAATCGCATCACACTTTTCCATGGTGAAACCTTGGAAAAAACATCATCACCTACCTCGAAAGATAGATCTTTCCTCCGATTATCGGCATAACTCTTCTGCTTGCTCTGAGCTGTTTTCATGTGTTTTTGAATCAACTGAACTTTATCTGCCATCTCTTCTACCAATTCTAGTCCCATCAGCTTCCTTTCACCCACTTCATCCCAAAAAGCTGGAGTTCAACACCGTTTACCATATAACGCCTCAAATGGTGCCATCTTTATACTGGAATGAAAACTGTTATTATATGAAAACTCATCCAAAGAAAGATGTTGGTCCCAAATTCCCTGATAATCCATCGAAAAAGCTCGTAGAATATCCTCCAAGGTCTGAATTGTTCGTTCTGACTGCCCATCTGACTGAGGATGAAAAGCTGTACTAAAATTTAATTCAGTACCCAATGACTTTTGAAGGCCCTTCCAAAAGTTAGAAGTAAACCTGGGATCACGATCGGATACAATGGATAGAAGAACTCCATGCAACCTAACTATCTCTTTAAGGTACAATCGAGAAAGTTGATCTAGAGATAAAGTATCTCGAATAGGAAGGAAATGAGTAGATTTAGTCAATCGATCAACAATAACCCAGATTGCGTTATTACCTCTAGATGTCTTCGGTAATCCCACAACGAAGTCCATGGATATATTTTCTCATTTCCACTCTGGCACTGGTAAAGGCTAAATCATCCATTTCAGTAACCACCGCTCTGCTATAACCTGCTGACAAGTCAAACACTTCACAGTAAAATTAGCAATATCCCTTTTCATTCCATCCCACCAGTAATACTCCCGCAGATCTCTGTACATCTTAGTACTTCTAGGATGAATTGAAAACGGGGAACTATGAGCCTCACATAACAACTCATTCTTCAACTGTGAATCAAAAGGCACACACAATCTCTTCCAAAATCTCAAAACATAATCATTATCAATGTTGAATTCAGGAAACTTACCCTTATGAACCAGCTCTACCTTTTTTTGCAACTCACTGTCTTGCTTCTGTGCTTGCTTAATTCTATCTGATAGGGATGATCTCACTGATACCTGAAACAAAACAGAAGAACTTCTTGCACAAACAATTTCCATGCCCAAGTTCACCAAATCAAAAACCAAAGGATCTCGTTCCAAACATAGCATGGTTAATGAAGCATTACTTTTTCGACTCAAAGCATCGGCCACTTTATTTGCTTTTCCCGGATGGTAATAAATTGTACAATCATAATCCTTGATTAATTCTAGCCATCTCCTCTGTCCCATGTTCAATTCTTTCTAAGTGAATATATACTTTAAACTTTTGTGATCAGTATATATTTCACACTTTACTCCAAACAAATGATGCCTCCAAATTTTTAGAGCAAAAGAAACAGCAGCTAATTCCAAACCATGTGTAGGGTAATTTACCTCATGAGTTTTCAACTGACGTGAAGCATATGAAATTACCTGATCATTCTTCTTGAGGACACAACCAAGTCCCTTCAATGAAGCATCACTCTATAAAAAAACTCATCATTCCTAGAAGGAAGTGCCAAAACTGGAGCATTCACCAATCTTCTTTTCAACTCTGGAAAACAATCATCACATTCTTTTGTCCAGATAAACTTAACACCCTTCCGAGTTAGGTTAGTCATTGGACTAGATAACCGTGAAATTTTTTCAATAAACCTTCGGTAGAATCCTTCCAAACCAAGGAAACTACGGACCTAGGTTACATTTGTGGGTCTTGGCCATTCTTCAACAACTTTTGTTTTAGCAGGATCAATAGTTATTCCCTTTTTTGAAACAATGTGAGCAAGGAAGGAAATTTTTTGTAACCAAAACTCACACTTTCTGAATTTTCCATATAGTTTCTTTTCTTTTATGGTTTTCAAGATAACCCTTAAATGACCTTCATGCTCATCTTTACTTTTAGAAAACACCAAAATATCATCAATGAAAACAACCACAAACTTATCCAAGAACACATGGAAAATTCTATTCATAAGGTCCACGAATATAGCAGGTGAATTGGTTAAACCAAAAGGAATAACTACAAATTCATAATGGCCATATCTAGTATGGAACACAGTCTTCAGAACATCTTCTTCTTTTACTTTCAACTGACGGTACCCCGACCTCAAGTCAATCTTCGAAAAATACTGAGCTCCCTGGAGCTGATCAAACAAATCATCGATATGAGGCAAAGGATACTTGTTCTTAACAGTAATGTTATTTAAGACTCTATAATCAATGCAATGTCTCATTGAACCATATTTCTTTTTAACAAAAAAGATAGGAGCACCCTATGGTGATGTGCTAGGTCGAATGAAACCTTTATCTAATAACTCATGCATTTGCTTCTTTAACTCTAAAAGTTCAACTTGAGCCATTCGATAAGGGGGTTTCGAAATTGGATTAGAATCAAGAACTAAGTCAAAAGTAAATTCAACTTCCCGATCATGAATAATACTAGGCAACTCATCAGGAAAAACATCAAGATACTCATTTACCACGGGCACATCAATAATCTGAATAGTTCCCTTGTTTTCAATGATATTTGAAAGATAACATTCATTTCCATCTTTTACTAGTTTCTCAACTTCCTGATATGTTATCAAAATCAAGCATTCATTCTTGTACACAAACTAAAAATCTTTCTAAAAAGAAACCATTTTAGCTTTGTAGTCAATATTAGCATGATAAATAGAAAGCCAATCCATGCCCAAAATAACATCAAACTCTACTAGAGGCAAAACAATATGGTTTGCAGGTAGATTCTTTCTGCACACAAGGATAAAAAGGTTCTTATAATTTCTTTTGGTCTCAATGATTCCTCCGGGTGTTTTTACTATAATTTCAAGATTCATGTCTTGTTATGGAATTCCCAATTTACTAGAAAACATCTCAGAAATGAAATAATTTGTAGACCCTGAATCAAACAACACATTGGCATAATTTGAACAAACAAATAGTGTACCTGATACTACTTCATTCAACGGCCCAACATCTGCTGATGTAGTTGCAAAGGATTTCACCACCCCTTTCTGCTTTTAGTCTGGCTGCTTTCCCCCAGTTGAGTTCTTCATTAGACACTAATTTGTATAATGACCCATTTCATTACACTTAAAACATCTGACCGCTGGCTTTTCATTGCCTGCCTGATCATCCTCCTTAAAGTTACGAGCAATATGACCAGACTTACCACACCGAAAGCACTTTCCAGACTTGGATAAACATTCTCTAGGATTCATTTTACCACACTTCTCATAGGATGGATATTTGGTTTTCTTACCTCCTTGATTCTTTGATGAATTCTTCCCCTTTTCATTCCCACTGGACCTCTTATTCTGTCGTTTTTCAAAGAACACCTGATCATCGGCAAACTCCATTTACACCTTTTCCGCACATCGTACAAGTTTTTCATAACTTTTGAACTCACGAGAAGCTAAAGCCCTTCGATACTTCGGCTTTAATCCCATGTAAAAATGGTTGATTTTACTATCAAGATCTCGTATGATGTTTGGAGAATACCTTGCTAGTCGAGTGAACTTTGCTTCATAAGCAGCCACTGAGTCATCCTCCTACCTCAATTCTAGAAATTGTTTTTCCATCCTAAGACAAACCACCTTAGGAAAATATTTCTCAAGAAACATACCGTTTAATTCTTCCCAGTGAAGATCATCAATCTCATCACTATACCTGATATTTTTCATCATCGACCACCACTGATCTGGTTCTCCTTCAAAACGGTAAACAACAATACTAACCTTTTGATGTTCTGAACACCCCATGACATCAAAAATCTTCTCCAGTTCTTTAATCCGCCCTTCAGCTAGCACAGGGTCAGATGATCCTCTGAATGATGGGGGATGTTGCCTCATGAAATGGTCCACCACTGACATGTTCCTCTGCGGTTGATCTGGCTGATCTCATTCATGGATACCACAACCATTTATAGCCTGAGTCAACTGTGCCATCACTGCAAAAAACTGTTCAGTTCTGATTCCGACCATCTCAGGTTGCTGATTTGGAAGGTTGTCTTCCTCCTCATGTCATCCCAACATAGATGCCTTGTTTCTTCTACGGAAAGACATTCTGAACACAGAAATATCTTAGACAATGCATCATGGTAATCCGTAAATTCTATATAATTTTAATCATACCATAAATTAATTTATAATTTAAAAATTTTCTAACTCCTAAAGTTGTCTAAACCGACCTTTGATACCAACTATAAGGCCACGACCGTAAACATTACTTAATATTGAATTAAATGAATAAATCACATTGGGGATCTTTTCAGGTTTAGAGTTTTAGAGAATTAGGACATAACTGTTACATCTCAAAAGATTACAATGTAGACTAAGTTTCCATAAAATAAAAATCTTAAAAGGAAACATGTCTAGTTCCATGTTCTAGATAGAATGACTTTCCCTTGATCCCATCCTTGAACCTATTCTACATTAAGTCCTGTGAAAAACATTTCAAAAAAACTTGGGGTGGGCATAAAAATCTCAGTAAGGGATACACAAAGAATGAAAACTATTAGTTTTTCAAACATCAAGTAAACCATGTATACTTTATCAAAGTAATACCTTCACCTTCATGAAGTAGTAACAACTCTTCATTGAATAAAATATCATTACATACCCTTTTGTAACCAAAGGATTACCATAAAACCCATATAAAGAACACATAACATATAAAGGTTACTTGGGATATAAACATACTTAAGTGGAATAACCATACGGTTTACTTCCACACATATCACTTAATGGAATAGCCATTCGACCAACTTTCATACATACTTAATGGAATAGCCATACGGCCGACTTCCATAACCAATGAATTGGAGGTTATAATGTAACCACCTATCCTGGTATTCACGACACCACCCGCCATATGGTTTATTACGTAACCACCCGTCAAATGTCCATGTACCATTATAAAATCATAACACATAAAACAAATATAATGGAAAGAAAACATTTCCACACTTTGATCACAATATATCACTAAAATATATTGACATAACAAATCCATTATAAAAATAATTTTCAATACCAAAATACATAAAAGAGTATATGGTATTTATTTTATTTTAAAAACATCACGGCGTGTTTAAGAAGCCAAAGACCAAATAATACTCGCAGCGGAGGAAAAGGTCGTTGTCACCGCGTACGTTAAAAGAAACATTCCTTTTTGTCGTATAGTAAAACGCTTCGTAGAAAAAGATTCCTTTTGTATAAAAGTAAAAGTCAAAGGGGTTTATATACCATATAAAAGATAGTTGTGTATAAAACAAAATATGCCTCAATGAAAGGAGATTGAGACGAAGTCCCTTACCTCGGGTCCGACTTGACTTGATCGTTCTTTAACGTCCTGAATAATAATCTTGAGTTAATTTATACTTGATTAATAACATTTTTCAAGTTCATTATTACTTTAATATCACTTATTACCATGTTATAAACATTATTTAATCATTTATGTTAATAATGTTTGTTTTTTCAATATTTGTTTCTTTAGTCGAAAGTGGACTTCTTACAATTACATGTTGTACGTGTGGTCAAAGGTTCATTATATCCAGAATGATATTCATGATTTGGATATCATATATATCATATATATCCAACATGTACCTATATTTATAATATTACATAATCATTTAGAGGTAATAAATGAAATGTACCATTCATGGAGACGGTAAGTCGTATGTACGCATGAACACTAGTTTCATTTCTATGTCGTATTAATGGAATTAAAACTAAATGATAGATATGTATATTTTAATTCCAGAATTATATTAATCATTTAGATGTAACATACATCATATATATCCATTATATATATGTGCTTATAATAGTACATTACATTTAGGGATAAGAAATGAAATGCACCGTTCATGGAGACAGTAAGCCGTACGTACGCATGAACGCTACTTTCATTAATATCTCTTACTTTAATGGAAAGAAAATAATAATGATATGAAGGTATATTATAATTACAGCATAACATCATATATAATAACTTTAAATCCATCCTTTGTACATACCACATATGTCATTAATGAATCAAATCACTTTGAGGGGGCGGTAGTCCGTACTTCCTAAAATGAAGATATCGCGTTTACCCATAATGGAAACCATAAAGGTATGCCATAAATGAAAAATACAGAAGCTTAAGTAAAACATAAACATATTAAATATCATATATAAATATAGTGACATCTTAATGTCCACCTTTGAAGGTGTTATATGAGTGTTGAACAATCATCTTTTCGTGAGGCAGAAATTCGCCATCCACAGAAACAGTATGTTCTTTTACCATTAGATGAAGGTGTGTGTATATGTAGCTCGAATAATTATTATAAAAACATCGTAGTATATTGGAGACACTGTATTTGTTACAAAATAAAGGAATAAAAAGAGTTTATGGGGTTGGAGAAGCAAAATAAAACAAAAGAACACAAGTGAAGCAATTACCTTAAAAACGGGTAACTCTCTTAGATTTGAGCTGAAAGGCTTCCTTGGGAAGACTTCTGCCCAAAGTGAGGCATCAAGGATTAATAAAGGGATGTGGAGAGACAAAATGGTCATGGTTTTGACGAGCCAAAGGCTTTGGACGTGTGGGTAAGGAGGTAGAGGTGGGGGCCTTTTATAAGAGGAGAGAAGGGGCACTCTTGGAAAGTAAGGAAATGTTACTTTATTTTAAAATGCGTTTCGGATTTAAAAGGTCCCGCATTGATATAATTCGAGGATAAGGTTATAAGGGTTCTAAATACACCCATACCATAGGTTTTGGACATGTGTAGGTCTTAGATTTTACATTATCATTCCATTTTATTTAAATCGTTAAATAATGAGGTAATCACTACATCATCATGTTGTCATAAATAATTTAATTTACTTAATCTATAAAAATTATAAAAAAATACTATGATGTAGGAAATCTCTTTAGCTCTCCAATTACTATTTATAGTAAAAACTCTGACTTGTATAACCCCATTTAAAAATTGTTTTAGTAAAATAACTCATGTTTGTGTCATCTTAATTTTAACATTAAATAAAAAGATATTAATGTCATTTTCCAACCAATGTGGCTCCATGGGGTCCCCAAGTTGACCCATGGATTTTCTTGGTCGGCCATGACACATACAATAAGGGTAGTACATGTGTCAAGTTCATTTAATATTATTAAAACATTATATTAACCTTAAACTACACTAATTACCTCTAATCACGATTAATAAACATAAAAGTTACTATTCACAAAAAATTATTTTAATCCCATTGAACCACATTTTACTTCTTAATGACAACAATGTATGTCTGATTTTTTTAATTCAAAACATAGAGGTGGTAAAATTTCATTTAAACGAAAAATCAGTTTATTTTAAATACCACTTAGTGGTTTCACTATTCCTCAAAAATTGAAGTTTTTCAGAAAAATACCAAAAATTCACCCTAAGATATATTTGATATTTCGAATTCAAAAATGATGTCTATTTTACAAAATTAAAAACATATAAGTTGAATTAATTAATTTAATAATTAATTCCCGCTATCAGTGAAAATAGCGTGTTTTTATGAAACAATAAGTATCAAAAGATTGACACTAGTTTAAGTCTGATTTCAAAGTGAAATTAATTCCAACAACCACTGTTGGATTAAATGGTAAAAATATATTCTAATTTCATTTTAAAAACACTTTAAAATATAATCTAATCATATTAAAAAATTATATTAAAAAGTGGTTTTGAATTAAAATACAACATTTTTCACTATTCATAAAAAAAAGATCTTTATCCGAAGAATAAAGAAAATTTACACAAAGTAAATTTTGATATCCCGTTTCTAAAGAAGAATTTTATTTGGTCCAATATGATTTATAAGAGTGACCAAAACTATATTTAATGACGGTTCGCCATTAAAAGTTGATAAGTGGACCTTTAGTGAAAATTAGTGTATATATGCCTAAAATTGAATTCTTTTCGTATTTTAAGCCTTTATCATTTATTAGATAAATATAAACATATTTAACAAACAAATATAATCATATTTTAGTTATTTATATTCATTCCCGCCAGTACAACGGCTACGTGTTAACTAACATTTAAAATAATATTAATTTATTACTACTGTTCAACGTAAGATTTCAAAGAAACTCTTTGTTGCGTATCAGGTACGCTATCGAACATAGAAACCCCTTTAAAGTAAAATTAATTTTTAATTCACAAATATTATTAAATATAAAAATATATTATTCTTTATTTACCTGGGATGTTACATATACGTTTTAGTTAGAAAAGTAAATTGAGTCCCAGGTACATCAGACCTTTCGAAATTCTAGAACGAATTGGGGATGTAGCATACCATTTGGCAATGCCGCCAAATCTCTCCAAAGTTCACAATGTGTTCCCCTTATCAATGTTGAGAAAATAAATTCCTGACCCAACGCATGTAGCCACCCATGATGAAATAGAATTGGAACCTAATCTATCTTATTGCGAAGAGCTTGTCAAGGTTCTTGACACAAGAGAACAAATACTGAGAAATTGGACAACTCGTCTTAAAAATTTTATGGAGAAACCAAAAGATGGAAGAGGCAACATGGGAACCCGAGGAACATAGGATGAAGAACCACCTGAGTGTTTTTATGCAGTAATATTCTAGAAATTTCAAGGATGAAATTATTTGAAGGAAGGAAGAATGTAACACCCCAAGATTCCGCGGTACACTTTTCTTTGAATAATACATTAGCATGTATTGTATGCAACTTCGAGTTCAAACACACAACACAACAAAGCAAACTAGTCATTATGAATAGTAATACCATCTTTTTAAAATTTATAAATTTTATTTTTCAAAATGGACTTAATTTTTGGATTTGAAATATCAAAATTATCTTAGGGTGAATTTTTTGTATTTTTCTGAACAAATTCAATTTTTGATGAATAGTGAAAACACTGAGTTATAGTTTAAACCCAAATTTTTATTTTATTAGTTATTTATTTTATTTAAACTTATTTTAGGTCAAAATAGATACATAATACCTATATAAGTTCAATGTAATTCATTTGAGTCAGTTCAAAATAATTTTAGATATATAAAAATTTTATAGAATTTTTCACCGTCTTTTACCCACCTCCTAGGAGAATTTGCAAATTCACATAAAACATAATTTTACCACTTCTGTGAGTTTAATTTCGAAATTATGAGAGACATGGTTAATATCAAAGAGTAAATGTGGTTCAATAAGATAAAAATAATTTTTGGTGAATAGTAACTTTTTACTTTTATTTACCACGGTTAAAAGTAAATAGTGTAATTAATGGTAAAAATGATATAATTATTACCCTAAAACATGTCCTAATTCAATTGGATATGTATAGTTCGACCTAAAAAAACCTTAGGAATAAAATATGAAACTATTTGGCCCACATGTATTAGATTAGGACATTTATTATTATTTAATTCAAAAAAGAGTTAAAAGAGTTAAAATCAATGTTTAATATCTAAAGCATTTTTAATATAGAGTTATACATAAGATAAATTTGATTATAAATATTAATTATAAATATAAATATATTTCATACATAATTGTATTTTATTTATAATTTTTAGACATTATATAATCTAATTTATTTATGACACATTGATGATGCAGTAATTAGCTAATTAATGAAATATTAAAATAATTGATATTATAAATATCCAAATAAATGTAATTTGATACTTTTTATGAATTCCACTAATTTTCAAGGTTAAAATGACATGTTAATATTTATTAAATAAATTTATTTCGAATTAATAAAGTTGTTAAGACTTTAAAAAAATCAATTATTAAATAGTGCTAAAATTGACATAAAAGAGTATTTAAAACAAATATTTATTATTAATTGATATTCTATTCCTAAAAATCTAATGTTTTGCCAAATGATTTAGATAAGTCTATATATATTAATAATTAACCACTTGGGTTTATCTTGGCTTGTTATAGTATGTTTATTAACCATATAATATAAAAATACAAAGAGACATGGTAAATGATAACTATTTAACTAAGAGTTATATATAAATGATAAGGTTAATATAGTGACCCAAACCTGTCTAAAATCTTTTGGTTGAAATTATTTCGACCCATCCCCTCCTTAGCCTCAAAATAAGTCACTTTGGTGCAATTATAAAGTGAATATAAATTTATTATAAAATAATATGTTAAGTATTTCCTAAGGTTCCCCTCACCCCTCTTATAAAAGGGGACTCTCCCTTCACTAAAATTCATACCCTCAAAGCCTTTTGGATCGGCAAAAACCTACCCAAATATACTATCAACTTTACTCACTTCATCTTGGAGGCCTTCCTTTAGTTAGAAATCCAACATAAGGAGCCCTTTTGATCAAATCAAAAGGAAGAACCCGAAGAAGAGGTAAAAATATCACCACCGCTTTCAAGTTCCTTTCTTCTTCCACTTACTTTTTCTTCATTGTTTCCATTATAAGATAATAAATCCAGTATCTTCTGTGTAATTTTATTTTATTATAAATATAAAACCAAATTCATTATTCTATCCATCCCTTGAATGACATGTCACCATATGTGTGTACGTACGGCTTACCGTCTCTACGTCGTGGTGTAATTGTTATTCAAAACATTATTATTTTGATGGGTATAATATTGATGTTTAATTCATTTAATAATAAATATAACATGATAATTATTCTTTATATATGATACAACATCCAATTATATATTATTTTAATATCAAAAGAATGATATTGTCGCTCGTGCGTACGTACAGACTACCGTCTCCACAAATGCGATAAAATTCATTCCCCATCGTATCCATTAAAGATTAATTTTCATTTGATGATTAAAAATAATGTTTGAGGACTTGATATCATTCTGGATATGAATAAGGTACAACTTATGGATAAAAAAGACAGCCTATGTAACAAAAAATATAAAAGAAAATGAGTAAGTGAACACCCGAAACGACGGTAATACTAAAATATTATTAACAAAGTAATATTAAAAGATCATATATGATATCATATTTATGTATATTATTCTTGTATAATTTCATAAAAATTATTTATCTATTACACAGGAGGTTAACCTACCCTCGACCAAGGAAAAGTACAAGGTATGGGTTAGTTTCACAATCTCTTTATTTTCTGAGGTTGTTTTTAGGTAAGTATCTACTGGGACCTCTTTATCATCCACATCCATGTTTCTTAAAAATGTATTTCAAAACATTCTTAATATTTTATAGACTATGGTTTAAAGTCATTTATACCCTTGTTTTACTTTTTATAAGATGTTTATAAAGGAATCTTTCCGTTGTTTTCCAGACAAGGCCTTCTTTAACATTTTCAACAGAATTAAGGTAAGAATGTTTTTAACTTATACGGTGGGTGCGGCTGTTTTCTATAGTTATAAAATCATCAAAGCTTCCCTTACAATCTTATAAGAATATTTTCAAAGTAAATGTTTTCTTTTATAATTATGTGACTTTTAAATGATTTCAAAAAAGAGATATTTCCCTCAAATAGTTTTGATTTCATCTATTTCAACATCCTTTGATGGATTTTAGGATTATTTGAAGTTGATTTATTATGATACAAAACTACCATATCGTATTGAAGGTTTTATGATATGTTTGAATTTGGATGTGTTATTTTTATACCATTCATGGTTTATGAAGAAAGTATTGACAATTCGTATGCTAGTTTTAATACGAATGTTTATGTTATGTTTAAACCTGTTCATGTGAAGAAATGCATTGGACTTAGTATGTGATGGGTGGAGCCCGCTATAGCTCCCCGATACATCGGTAGGTATCATGAGACAAAATAGTGTCTTGGAACAAGGTCTTGAAAAAATCTTATTTATAGTCTTGGCAGAAGGCTTTGACAATGTGGTTATGATAGTCTGGCATTATGCATTCCATCATTATAAAAGTGGTTATTGATATTGCTTGTGATTATTCGATTAGTATAATATCCATGTGAATAAGTAAATGGAAATATTTCATTTTATTTCTGCCATATTATGCTAATGTTTAAGTTTAAAAGTCTTTTGTTTTAGTTATACATTGCCTAAAATGTTTATGCTTATTTAAGAAAGTTTCCCCTATATTGTTATCCTTACTGGGCATCTAAGCTCACCCCTCTCTATGTTTTATTTTTTCCATGATGTGAAGATGTATTATATGAATGACCTATAGGGATAGTATGAGGGGATATGAGTGTGGTCTATAGAGACAAGATGTTGTTGATGTTTTTCACTTTATGATGTAATGTATAATTTATGAATGTGTCTTGTGATTCCAAGGATATTAAACTAATCAGCCTTTCGAGACCTGATCTTTTGTGATCATGCCAATGTTATGTAATAATGCACTGACTCTGGTTAACTGGTTCGGGGCATTATTGTTGGTATCAGAGGAAGTTTAGTACAAACCTTGGAAGCTAGATTTGGATAAAATCCGATTAGAGCACATAAATATAAGGTGGACGTTGAGGATTAGTATTGAAGAACATCCTAGATTTTTGGTATTTTAGATATTTTGTGAGTTTTCTGAGAAATACATTCCTTTCTGGATACGAGCAGGTAGAGGTGAATCTGGCACAGATGTACCTAGGGTTAAAACCCAAAAACACCGCTTTGAGCTAGACTCATACGGGAACTGGTGCACGTCAACAGGCCTTGATTCACTCTTGGTTGTGACACTCCTGGGGGACATGCTTAGGATAATTATCATTTTATTTACAAACCATTATGAAGGGTTTATGAGTATATACTTCCTCAAAGAAAACATTTTTTTTATTATGGATTATATCCATAAACTATTCAATTTATGTTCAGTGTTTTACAATTTTGGATTTATGTATTGCGATTTATAAACTAATCTAGTGTATGTCGTTGTTTAGAAATGGTTCCTAGTGGAAGAAATGGAAAATGTATCAATGCACGCACTCCATGTAGGGATTTCTTTCCTGATCAATATAATTATAGTGGAGCTGGGGATTCAACTGGTGTTGATCAGCTAATCACCATACTGGGACAACTCACTCGGGTTATGAATAATAACCTCACCTGTATGGAGTACCCTGATCCGCAGCGTGGAGGATCAATGTTAGATCGCTTCATGAGAAAAAAACCACCAACTTCCAATAAGGGTACAAATCCACTAGTAGCTGAGCAATTGATAAATTCATTAAAGAAAATATTGCACACCTTGGGGAGTAGCGAAAGTGGAAAAGTTGTCATGGTATTTTACCGACTCAATGGAGATGCTGATCAATGGTGGTCATTGATTCAAAACACAAAAGAAGATTATGAAGTATCAAATATGGAATTTATGGATTTTAAAATTATTTTATTAGATAAATACTTTCTTCAGGACCATCCAGAGGATATAGAAATACAATTTCTGAGTCTGAGGCAAAAGGAGGACAACAATATTGCAATGTATGAGTCTAACTTTACAAGGATAGCAAGGCGTGCTACAGATTATATACATAACCCAAGAAGTAAGATTGATCATTTATTTGATGGTTTAAAACCATTTCTCTATCAATCATTAGTCTCACAATCCTTCTTTTCATACGAAGATATTGTCTCATGTGTTATCGATACAAATAAGGAATTCTCTAAGTATTATGAATTTAATGAAAAGAAAGAGAAGAAGAGATCTCCTGATCACTCAGGGAATAGAAATAAGGGGAAGAACGGAAAATTTGAATATCCATCCTGCAGTAAATGTGGGAAGAAACACCTTGGTAGTTTCTTGAAGGGAATGGGAGTCTGTTACAAGTGTTGTGAAGAAGTCCATCAAGCTTGTGATTGCAAGGGGAAAAAAGAAGCAACTGATGTTCAATGCTACAATTTTAGGGAGATGGGACATTATTCAAATGAATGTACTAAGAGTTAGGGGAACTTTCATCAGAAAAGGCCAAGGGATCAAGGCCAAGCTTATGTTATCACTAATTCTGAGGTAGAAGCTCCAAAAGACGTAGTGGCAGGTAATTTAATGGCTTCCTCAAGTTTAAAGAATACTTTATTTGATTCTGGATCATCACATTATTTCAGATCTTCCCATTTTCCTAAGAAAATTTGATATTTCCAATTTTATTTATCAAGGGAGTTTCCATTCAAAAGTCCTAAGAGAAGTATCATTGCTACAAAGTTCTGTGAATCAGTTCCCATTAGAGCATATAAATGTTCTTTATCTGTTGATCTCGTCTTCAAACCTATGATTTAGTTTGATATAATCCTTAGTATGGATTGTATTTCGGACTATGATGTGATGATTTATTGTAAGAAGAAGGAGGATATGATTTTATATTATGATTTTAAGGAACACCTTATCTTTAGAGCAGAATCATCACAACCTAATTCTTATCTAGATCCACCCCTAGTAGCTCAACTAAATTCAATTATTTGTGACGAAGAGAATAAAATAACTATGGGTGAGAAAAGGAATGTTCAAATAGAGGATGTACATATTGTGAAAGAATATGTCAATGTTTTTACAGAGGATTTACCGGGACATCATCCAGAACAATAAATTGAGTTTTCCATTGATTTAATTCCTGGATCAAGGCCCATATCAAAGACCCCTTATAGAATGGCCACTATGGAATTAGTTGAACTAAATAAAAATCTAGAGGAATTGAGTAATAAGGTATTTATTCTCCCTAGTGTTTTTCCATGGGGATCCCCTATTCTTTTTTATATGAATAAAGATAGATCTATTTGGTTATGTTTCGACTACAGGGAGATCATTGCTATAACAGTAAAGAACAAGTATCTCTTACCTTGCATTGGTGATTTAATTTACCAACTGCATGGAGCTCAATACTTTTCAAAGATTGACCTTCGCTCTGGATACCAACAGTTTTGTAAGAAGAAGGAAGATATTCTGAAGACAACATTTCGAACCAGGTATGGGCATTACGAGTTTACAGTAATGCCTTTTGGATTGACTAATGCACCCTCTGTATTCATGGATCTAATGAACAGAGTTTTCAAAGAATATATCGATGATTGTTAGTGGTATTTATTGATGATATCTTGTTATACTCCAAAATCTACTAAGATCATGAAAATCATTTGCGCATTATCCTGAAGACTCTTTGAAGACATGAATTATATGGAAAGTTTAGAAAGTGTGACTTTTGGATTTAGGATATTTAATTTCCTGGCCATATTATCTCTAAGGATGCAATTTCTGTTGATCCTTCTATGACCAAGGTAATCCAAGAATGGCCAACACCAATGAGTATAATTTAGGTACATAGTTTTATTGGTTTAGCAGGTTGTTATCGGTGTTTCATCCATAATTTTTCCCAATTGGCTAACCCATTAACGAAACGTACATGTAAAGTGGTTGATTTTATTTGGACAAAATAGTGTGAAGAATTTTTTGAAGAACTAAAGAGAATACTATTCAAGATACTATATTGAATCTACCATCAGGGAATGATGGGTTTTTTATTTATAGTGATGTTTCAAAGAAATGACTTTGTTATGTCCTTTTGCAGAATGATAGGGTTATTGCCTATGCATCACGACAGCTGAAAATTCATGAGAAAAACTATCCTAATCATGATCTTGAGTTATCTGCGGAAAAATTTTCTTTGACGATTTAGAGACATTATCTCTATGGTGAAAAATGTGAGGTTTATACTGATCACAATAGTTTGAAGTATATTTTCTCACAGAAAGAACTCAACATGAGTCAAAGGAAATGACTTGAACTACTCCAGGATTATGATTTCACGATACACTACCACCCTGGGAAGAAAAATAAAGTGGCAGATGCTTTGAGCAGAAAGTATCATGGATCTTTGAACAAGATGAGAGTTGAAAGGGATCATATTTTCATTGATCTAGTGAATATGGATATGGGAATTACCATGTAAGGTGAAACATCGATACATTTTCAAATGGTTTCCAAAACATATTTTCTAGAATGGATAAAGAGTTCTCAGACTGATGATGAAGAGTTTCAAATGAAAATTAAATATGTGAATGATGGGAGATTGATTGACTTTGTATATGAAGATGGGATTTTTAAATTCGGTAAGAGACTTTTTGTTCCCGATATACATGATCTAAAAAGGGAATTGTTGGACAATGCTCATAGTTCCAATTTCTCTTGACACCCTGGGAGCACCAAAATGTATAGTGGTTTGAAGGAAAATTTTTTTTGTGGGACAACATGAAGAGGGATAATTCTGATTTTGTGTAAAGATATATGGTTTTTCAACAAGTGAAATCTAGAAGGTAACAACATGGAGGAGTAATGAAACTCTTCCCATACCAGAGTGGAAATTGGATAATACTATGATGGATATTGTCATGGGACTACCAAGGAATCATAGAAAGAGCGATGCAATATGGGTCATTATTGATCGTCTTACCAATTCAGCACATTTTCTTGCTGTAAGAGATGATTTACCACTTGAACTATTATCAAGACTATATATTAATGATGTTTTAAGACTTCATGGAGTACCACTATCGATTGTTTCTGATCGTGATCCCAGTTTTTCTTCAAGATTCTAGAAAAGTCTTCAGAAATCCCTGGATACTGAACTTCGTTTGAGAACTTCTTACCACCCCAAAACTGATGGACAATCAGAATAGACTATTCAAACCAAATAAGAAAAGTTGAGATCTTGCTCACTTGATGTTCAAGGTATGTGTGATCAATATTTATCTCTGGTGGAATTTTCCTATAACAATAGCGTCCATTCAAGTATTCGGATGGCACCATATAAAGTGTTATACAAAAAGAGATGTCGCACACCAACCTGTTGGGATGACATTGGTGAATGAAAACTAATAGGCTCAAAACTGGTGGATGAAATGATGGAAAAGGGGAAGGTAATCCAAAACCACATCAAAGCATCCCAACGTAGGTAGAAGAGCTATGCCGATAACCGAAGGAAGGATTTGTAATTTTAGGTAGAAGATCATATTTTCTTGAAGGCATATCCATGTAAGGGAGTTATATGTTTCGGTAAGAATGGTAAATTGAGTCCCAGGTACATTAGACCTTTCGAAATTCTAGAATGAATTGGGGTTGTAGCTTACCATTTGGAAATGCCGCCAAATCTCTCCAAAGTTCATGATGTGTTCCATGTATCACTATTGAGAAAATAAATGCTCGGACCAACACATTTAGTCACACATGAGGATTTAGAATTGGAACCTGATCTATCTTATTTGGAAGATCCTTTCAAGTTTCTTGATACAAGAGAACAAGTACTGAGAAACCGAATGACACGTCTGGTAAAAGTTTTATGGAGAAACCATAAGATGGAAGAGGCAACGTGGGAACCCAAGGAACTTGTGATGAAGAAACACCAGAGTCTTTTTATGCAGTAATATTCTCGAAATTTTAAGGATGAAATTATTTGAATTAGGGGAGAATGTATCACCCCAAGCTTCCACGGTACACATTTCTTTGAATAATACAGTAGTGTGTGTTGTACACAACTTCAAGTTCTAACACACACCACAACCAATCAAACTAGCTGTTATGAATAGTAATACCCACTTTTTGATATTTTATAAATTTTATCCTTCAAAATGGACTTCATTTTTGGATTCAGAATATCAAAATGAGCTTAGGGTTATTTTTTGGTATTTTTCTGAAAACTATCATTTCTTGATGAATAGTTAAATCAATGAGTTATAGTTGAAAACCGATTTTTTTTTAATAATTATTTATCTTATTTATATTTATTTTAGGTCAAAATAGATACATAATACCTATATAAGTTCAATTCAATTCATCGGAGTCAGTCTATAATAATTTGAGAGATATAAAAATTTTATAGAACCTTTCACCGTCTTTTACCCACCTCCTAGGAGAATTTACAAATTCACATAAACCTTAATTTTACCGCTTCTGTGAGTTGAATTTCAAAAATCCCAGACACATGGTTAATATCAAGGAGTAAAATTTGGTTCAATAAGATAAAAATAATTTTTGGTGAATAGTAACTTTTTACTTTTATTTACCACGGTTAAAAGTAAATAGTGTAATTAAGGGTAAAAATGATATTATTATTACCCTAAAACATGTCCTAATTTTTCTGGATAAGTATAGTTCGACCCAAAAAAACCTTAGAAATAATATATGAACCTATTTGATCCACATGGATTGGATTAGGACATTTATTATTATTTAATTCAAAGAAGAGTTAAAAGAGTTAAAATCAAAGCTTAATAACTAATTTTTTTTTAATATATGGTTATACATAAGATAAATTCGATTATAAATATTCACTAAAAATATAAAAATATTTTCTACGAAATGGTATTTTATTTACAATTTTTAGAAATTAAATATATTTATTTATTTATGACACAATGGTGATGCAGTAATTACCTAATTAATGAAATATTAAAATAATTTATAATATAAATATCTAAATAAATGTAATTTGAGAATATTATTGAATTCCACTAATTTTGTCATATAATATGACATGTTACAATTGATTAAATTAATTTAGTTCGAATTAATAAATATTTTAAGACTTTAAAAAAAATCAATTATTAAATAGTGTCAAAATTGACATAAGGGAGTCTTTAAAACAAATATTATATTATTAATTGATATTATATTCCTAAAAATCAAAGGATCGACCAAATGATTAATATATGTTTATATATATTAATAATGAACCATTTGGGGATCTCTTGTCTTGTTATAGTATGTTTATTAACCATATAATATTAAATTACAAAGAAACATGGTAAATGTTAAACTATTTAACCAAGAGTTAAATATAAATGATAAGGTTAATATAGTGAACCAAACTATCTAAAATATATTTGTTGAAAGGATTTTGACCCATCACCACCATGGCATCGAAATAAGTCACTTTTGAGACATTATAAAACGATTATTAATTTATTATAAAATAAATTTTCAAGTTTTTTCTGAGGTGCCCCTCACCCCTCTTATAAAAGGGAACTCCCCCTTCTCTCAAATTCATACACTCAAAACCATTTGGATCGGCCAACCCCTGCCCATATATCCTCTCAACTTCCCTCAAATAATCCTAGTGGTGTTCCTTTAGTCAGAATGCCAACTTAATGAGCCCTTTTGATCAAATCAAAAGGAAGGACCCGTAGAAGAGGTAAAAATCTCACCACCTCTTTCAAGTTCCTTTATTCTTCTACTTCCTTTTTCTTTGTTGTTTCCATTCTAAGATAATAACATCAGTATCTTATATATACTATGATGTTATTTTAAATATGGTACAACCAAATTTATTATTCTATTCATCCCTTGAATGACATGTCGCCATACGTGCGTAGGTACGGCTTACCGTCTCCATGTCGTGGTGTAATTGTTATTCAATACATTATTATTTGGATGGGTATAAAATTAATGTGTAATTCATTTATTAATAAATATAACATGATAACTATTCTATATATATGATACAACATCCAATTATATATTATTTTAATATCCAAATAATGATATTGTCGCTCGTGCGTACATACGGACTACCATCTCCACGAATGCGATAAGATTCATTCCCCATCGTATCCATTCAAGACTAATTTTCATTTTATAATTAAAAATAATTTTTAAGGACATGATATAATTCTGGATATGTATATGATACAGATTATGTATAACAAACACGACTTATGTAACAAAACATATAAAAGAAAACGAGTAAGTGAACACCAAAAACGACGATAATACTAAAATATTATTAACAAAGCAATATTAAAAGATAATATATGATATATTATTATGGAATATGATTATTTTATAATTTAATAACAATAATATAACTATTATATATGAGGTTAACCTACCCTCAACCAAGGAAAAGTACAAGGTATGGGTTAATATCACAATCTCTTTATTTTCTGAGGTTGTTTTTACGTAAGTATCTACTGGGACCTCATTATCATCCAAATCCATGTTTCTTAAAAATGTATTTCAAAACATTCTTACTATTTTATAGAAAATGGTTTAAAGTAATTTATACCCTTGCTTGACTTTTTATAAGATGTTTATAAAGGAATCTTTCCATCGTTTTCCAAACTAGGTCCTTTTTAACCTTTTCGACAGAATTAAGGTAAGAATGTTTTTTTAACATATACGGCGGGTGCTGCTATTTTCTGCCATTATAAAATCATTGAAGCTTCTCTTAAAATATTATAATAATATTTTCAAATTAAATTTTTTCTTTTATACTTATGTTACTTTTAAATGATTTAAAAAAAGCGATATCTCTCTCAAATCGTTTTGATTTCATCTATGTCAACATCCTTTAATGGATTTTATGTTTATTTGAAGTTGATTTATAATGATACAAAACATCCATATTGTATTTAAGGTTTTTTTATATGTTTGACTGTGGATGTGTTATTTTTATACCATTAATGGTTTATGGAGAAAGTATTGACATTTTGTATGCTAGTATTAATACGAATGTTTATGTTATGTTGAAACATGTTCTTATGAAAAAATGCATTAGACTTAGTATGTGACAGATGGAGCCCGCTATATCTCCTCGATACATAGGTAGGTATCATGAGACAAAATAGTGTCTTGGCATAAGGCTTTGACAAAATCTTATTTATAGTCTTGGCACAAGGCCTTGACTATTTGGTTATGATAGTCTGGCATTATGCATTCCATCATTATGAAAGTGGTTATTGATATTGCTTGTGATTATTATATTAGTAGAATATCCATGTGAATAAGAAAATGGAATTATTTCATTCTATTTCTGCCATATTATGCTAAATTTCAAGTTTAAAAGGATTTTGTTTTAGTTATACATTGCCTTAAATGTTTATGCTTATTTTTGAAAGTTTCCTCTATATTGTTATCCTTATTGGGCATCTTTGGTCACCCCTTTCTATGTTTTATTTTTCCTAGGATGTGAAGAAATATTTTATGAATGACATGTGGGGATAGTATGAGGGGATATGAGTTTGTTATATGGAGACAAGATGTTGTTGTAGTTTTTCACTCTATGATGTAATGTAATCTTTATGAAAGTATCTAGTGATTCCAAGGCTACTAAACTAATTGGTCCTTCGAGACATGATCTTTTGTGATCATGCCAACGTTATGTAACAACGCACCGACTCTGGGTAACTGTTGTAAGGGTGTTACATTGTCCCATAAGGGCTTCATATGGTTCCATTTAGATGCTCGAGTGGAAATTATTGATGTAGGAGAATTCGTCTAGTGGAAGATGTTGGTCCCATCCACATTAGAAGTCTATAGAACATGATCTCCTCATATCTTTCAGTGTATTAATTGTTCGCTCATATTGGCCATTTGTTGGAGGATGATAGGCCATAATGAAGTTCAGTACAGTGCTTAGAGCATGTTGGATACTCTTCCAAAACATTGAGGTGAATATCAAATCACGATCGGATAAAATAGACTGTGTTACTCCATGTAGCCTTACCAATTCATTGATGAAAATCCTTGAGAGTTTTCCTAATAGTAGTTCTCTTGAATTATGATAAAGTGAGTTGTCTTCTTAAGATGATCCACAATGAACAATATAGTATTTTTTCACATAGTTGTCCTTGGATTTCTAGTGAAAAAGTCCATGTTAATGATATCCCACTTCCATGTTGGTATTCGTAGTGGTTTAATCACCCCCTTATAATTCTTTTTTTTTAGCATTTTCTTATTGAAAAACCAAAAACATTGATGTATATACACATCAATATTCTTCTTCATATTGTCCCAACAAAAGTTCTCTTGGAGACCTCGATACATATTTGTGCTCCCTGGTTGAATAGAGAAGGACAAGCTATGTGCTTCATTATAAATCACATTATTTATCTCTAGATTGAATGGTCCACATAATTTTGATCCAAATCCTAAAACATCATCCTTTTTGAATTTTGAAATCCGATTATTTTCCATTTCTGATAGCTTCCACCATTTTTTGACTTTCTACATCTTTTTTTAGGATCATTTATTTTCTCTATGTGAAGTGGTTGAGAAATCATTTGAGAAAGGATTCATGATGTTACTCCCTTAATTAATCCCATGTCCATCCTCTACAAATCTATGAAGATCAGATCCTTTTCAAATCTCATCATTGATAAAGATGTAGGATCCTCTCTACTTAGAGCATTCGCCACCTTATTTTCCTTACCAGGATGGTAGTGGATTTATCTCTCACAATCTGTGATGAGCTTTATCCATCTTACCTGGTTTATATTAATCAATTTCAATGTGAATATATATTTTACATGCTTGTGATCAAAATATATCTAACACATCTCCGCATAGGGAAATTTTTTCCATATTTTCAATGCAAAGATCACAACCGAAAAATCCTGATCATGTGTCGAATATTTTTTCTCTTATATTTTCAGATTATTTGAAGCTTAGGCTATCACTTTATCATTTTTCATCATTACAGATCCTAATCCATTCTTTTAAGAATCACTACTTGCCAAAAATAGTTCTACAATTTTTAGGAGTGTGAGTGCTTGAATAGTAATTATCTTCCTTTTCAATGCATTGAAATAGTCTTTACATTCTAGTTTCTAGAAAAATATTGCAACCTTCCATGTTATCTTGGAAATTGGGTTTGAAAATCATGAACATTTATTCAAAAGTTATTGATAATACATAGCTAGACCCAAAAATCTATGGATCTCCATTATAGTTGTTGGCACGGGCCACTCTTCAATAACCTTTGTCATGGAAGGGCCCATATATATCCCTTTTTTGATGATAACATTCCCCAAGAATGATACATCCTCCTTCTAGAACTCACATTTAATATACTTTTCATAAAACTTCTCTCGTCACAATTTCAATATCACAATATTCAAATGCTCTTCATGCTCCTCCTTTATCTTGGAGTATATCGGAATTTCATCAATAAATACAACAAATAAATTTTCAAGGTAATCTCAATAGACTCTATTCATTAAATACATTAAAATTTCTATAGAATTAGTGAGTTGGAAGGGAAAAATTATGAACTCATAGTGTACATACCATGTTCTAAAGGAAATTTTGGGAATATATTCCTTCTTCACCTTTAATTGGTGATATCCCAAATGAAGGTCAACCTTAGAGAAATAACTGGCCCTAAAAAGATAATAAAACAAGCCACTTATCCAGGGAATGGGATAATTTTTTATCATGATTTTATTATGCTCAAAATTTTCAAGGTAGAGGAGAAATGATATATCCTTATTCTTGACAAAGAGGATGGGAATACCGCATGGTGAAGCACAATGGTATATAAAAACCTTCTCCAAATGCTCCTATAACTATTTATTCATCTCCTCTAGGTCATTGGTGGCCATTCTATATGGTGTCTTTGATATTTAGAAAATATCCAAGAATAAGTTCAATTGTGAACTAAACCTCTCTATCCGAAGGAAGGATAGAAAAATATTTAGGGAATAAATTGTGTAATCCCTCACGATTGGAAAATCTTCAAGAGAGACTTTGTCCACTGTCGCAATCATTTGAGCGTGAACTTCTTGATCATAAAAAATTAATATCATCACTTCAGAAAATGATTCTAAAAGAGACTCATCTTCCTCCTTTAACTTGTAGATAATTGGAGGATTCTTCGGGATGGGAAGAGTGATCTCCCTTTCCCGACAGTTTATACTGGCTTTTATAAATATAGACAATCGATTCCCAATATAGCATCAAACTCCACTAATGGAAGAATAAAAAGATTTTCTAGGAGGATTAGTACACAAAAAATAAGTGTGGAGGACTTATAAACCGTGGATGCTATAATTTACCCATTCAATATTCTCATAGACAACATATCCTCAAAATTATGAGGTGGAATTTGAATATTTATACTAAAATTGAAAGATATAAAAGAATACATGAAACCTAAATAGAATAGTGAATTTTGAAATCTTGAATGAATAACTAGCCTACATGTCACCACACTATTTTTGGGCACCATCTCAGCAGTAGTGATAGCATAAGCCCTTCCTTGTTTCCTTTTAGGTTGTTGTTTATTTCCTCAGACAACCATTGGATTAGGGAATTTGTTTGCATAATACTCATGCTCCTTGCAGTTGTAACACTACACCACTGGCTAAGTGTTGATTTGGACCTCTCATTATTCTTACACATTAGAGGGATTTTTTATATACCTTTGGAAGTTCTTGGCTAGTTGTCCCATCTTTCCTCATTTTAAGAAATTCCTAGTTCCCTTTATATAGTTCCTAGAATGCTTCTTCATACAAATTTTACAAGTGGGATATTCTGTCTTCATTCCATCATGGGATTTTTTTGGTTGAACCGCCCATGTTTTTCTCCATATAATCCATTAAGAAAAAATAGACAATATTCTCATAAATGGTGAAGTCTCGATCCCCAACACTTTTCATAGACATGAAATTATCCCATTAATGAAGAGGTCCACCAAGATTTCGGTGTTCATGACAATGCCAGAGGTGTAGCATGAAAGCCTTGTAATGTTTGCATCATTTACCCTGATGGACTCAATTTCTATCATTAGATGTTTTATGAACCATTTTATATCTTGAGATGGAGGGTTCAAGGAAATTATTTATTGAAAAACATCATATTTAATTCCTTCCAATCCATGGAATCAATTTCTTATTGGGACTTGTATTTTTTATCAGTTTCCAACACTGCTCAGCTTTCCTATCAAAATAATAAACCGCCAATTCAAATTCCTCTTTTTCTGAGCAATATAGGATAGATAATATCTTTTAAAAGAAGTTAATCCACTGTTATTTGATGAGGGGATTCGAATATCAGCTAAACATGAGGGGGGGGGGGGCTTTCCGAATGAAGGATTCAACAACAACGTACTATTTCCTTTGATTATGAGGGTCTTAAACATGATTAAATTTAATATTTATAATATTTTCTTGCTGAGAAAGTACTATCATGATTTTTTGAGCCCTCATTCCCATCATATAAAGCATATAATTAGGGAAATCATCTCATTCCCTATCACAAGGATTGTTGGCATGTGTTCTCAAATTTCCCAACATTAACTATGAAGACTAATGTAAAATTAGTGGTCTAGAATACTTAGCTTTTGAGCATAAAAAGGAAACATTGGTTAGTAATAGATAAACACATAAAAGAGAATTATTTCCTAACTTGTTATTCCTCAGGTTCAAATCCTATTTATCCTTGATATATTTCATGAATTAAATTCTTATGGTATTTTGTATTCATATAATAATGGTTTGTATTAAGCTCATGTATTTTACAAAGAATATTCCCCATGAGTGTCAAACCAAGAGTGCATTAAGTCCAATTGTCATGTACCCGGATACCCTCAGTCAGGCCCGAAATACCTTGTTGGTGTTTTTACTCCTGGGTAAATTTGTGCCAGAGCCACCCTCACCTATTTGTAACCAGAAAGAGATTTATTTTCTTGATAAAACACTTACTCTATACTTATAAAAATTTATGGATGTTTTCTTATACATCATCTCATCCTTAAGTTTCTTACTAATGTAATTTATTCCTAATCTCTAATAACAACTAGTCCACCCTGTGGTACCAAAAATTGTAACCCTAGCCTTTTACATGTAACATTACATGATTTTAAGCATAATTGTACATCCGAGTATTATTCAATGATCACAAAGTATAATGTCTTGGAAGAATATGTACATAAAACAGAAAACATGGAATTTAATATAACATTTCGTTAAGTAGTATTCATAAATAGCCCCTAACTTCCATTGTGCTCATACATCCTGATAGGATAACCTTGGGATAACATGAACAAATGAATGAGCTAAATAGAAAAGTAAGGGAATATCCATAAGAACAATGAATTATCTAAAGGAATAGAATGCATGAAATGACGATATAAAAATGAATATAACATATTTAACATTAACATATAAACATATAATCTTATACAAATGTAGTCATAGAGATGTGGAAGCAAAATAAAACATGACTTTAGTACGAGTCAAGGCTAACCACCAAGATTCTTTCACATATTAGCACTAGGCAAGACTAACTGCCAAGACCATCACACATAAAATCACATTAGACTTAACATTACCCACTACATTGGAGATAAATATAGGGGAACCCATATCATATTTTCATGAAAATTATTTACACATAAACAATCATACATAGTCATTCTTACATAAACATAAGGGTTACCCCGGGTAACAATTTGGTACCACAATCAAGTCATAATGTATAATAAATGGGTGTAACAAAAATGTATCCATGAAAGAAGGAAACTAAATTATACATAGTAATTCATAAGAATATATATATATATGTATAATGGTTAGTGATGTCATGATGAAGTTACATCATGTAAGAAAATTATTCATTAATATTTGGCATAAATTTTTTTGAGCGGTTTAAGAAAAATACTAGAAAGGCTTTTAAATAGAAAAGGTAACAATATATTATTAAAATATATAAGTGAATGAAGAAGTTTTTAAAAATAAAAAAAAATATTTTACAAAGAAAATGGTGGCTTAAAACAGAACAAATTCTACACTTGAAATTGGGTATGAATTCAGGAAGATCCCTCAAACCATGTTTTCTTACCAGGAATTATTGAGGAGGGAATCACATAAAAACATGTGTAATAATAAAAGAGAATGATGAATGGGACCTATTAAATTAGTTTTTAACATTCAAATATTATTTATAAGATTTACATAAGAATAATATAAAACCTCATGTAGGTATAACGAATGAGAAAGAAACCTAAAGGAATAAATGAGGTTTTGGTTGACTCCCTCCTGGAATATCGGCATGGTATCATGTGTAATTAAGAGTGATTAATGAGAAAAAATGGGTTTATCATCATTTAAAAATCATAAGGACTGTATGGGTTAGGAGATTAATCATACCCCATCACTAAGAATTACACATAAAGTCCATATCATAGATGACAATCTTGAATGAATGTGAAATAGAGAGGATCCCTTACCTTAAGTCTATTTGTATTATCCACATGATATTAATGACATGAATTGTCAAATTAGGTTAATTAATTTATAATTATAGAACCAACTATATATTTAGAATATTTGGTATAATATTTTTAAGTTCATTTATAACCATTTTGATTGGTTATGAAGTTCAATTTCATAGTTCGGGTCTGTTTGCTTACATGATTTTAATGATCGCTTCACTTATGTTCATGTTCAGATAAACCTGTAAGATCAAGGTGGTTTTATAGAATTGAAGTTATATTTTATTATTGATGATCCTAAAGGATAAATGGTTGAAAAATTATTTTGTTTACGTGTATTGAAGTAGAATCATTATATAAAATATTAATGATAAATGCTTGAATTAATTTGGCGATTTTAATCATAATTTACTTGTGTTTCATTATTAAATTACATCAAGTGTGAAAAAAAATTAAAAAGAAACATATAAGCAAAAAATAAATAATTAACAGTCTGTTTTAATAATAAAATTATTTCCATTACTAGAATAGGATATGGTAATAGAAATTGATAAATCATCATCCATGATTGTGATAAATTAACACATCTCTGATAGTGTTTTTGTTTCTTCTGTATAAAATAATGGGAGACGGGAGATGATAATGAATTATCCCATTTGCAAAAAACAAATTCCAGTTGTGTATGTTATAGGAGTTATTATATCATTTGGGTGAAGTGAGTTGAGGAATGAAAAAATAATTGATATGAACTTTAAAGGAAATAAACGAATTTAAAAAGGGAATTTTCCACTTGAGTTTATCTTTTTTTTAATCCTCTTAAGGGGTGTGGTTTTCATCTTATGAGGAGATCAAGGGATTTTGGACATGGGTAAGGATGTTGAGATGATATTTGGGAATAATTTATGTAAGTAAAAAGTCTTGAGAGGGGTGAAGAGTAGAGGTAAGGATGGGTGGTATTTATAGTGGGGGAGAAGAGGGTTTTCATAATATTATATTCATTAGTTTTTTATTTTTCTATAAGACCAGAAATAGTGATGATTCCATGACGAAGAATAGTAATAAATGCGTGTGAGTTTTATATTTGAGTGCTTATATTACTTATGATTTTAGGAATAGTTGATTTAACTTATAAATTATTTATACAGTAAATTAATGTATATTAGTATTAACAAAAATTTAGGTATTTTAGAAAAATCAAAAAAAAATCACCCTAACCATATATCGACGGGTAGAATCATAAAACAAAATCTATTTTTCAGTAATAATTATCTAAATAATATTAATTAAATATTTAATTGTAATTATAATTTATTATAAAAAAATTTTTAAAACATTTATTTACTTATTCCAAAATATAGGTACACCATAGATTCAAATGAATCTTATTTATATACAATCATAGGTAAGATTAATATTCATTAGGGTACATCACTATTCATAAGGGAAACATTACAATTTATAATGATATGTTACTATTCACCAATAATTATGTTTTCATTATTAGACTCCAAACATCTTACTGATCCCAACTGTGAATGTTAGATTTTTTAAATTATGAACATAGAAGTATCAAAATTATGATTAATGGTTATATAAGTTCACATTTCTTGCGATTTCTTGTGATTATTTTACATAATCATAAAAAGGAAGTTTCCATTGAAAAACATTGGTCCATTACATAATTCACCACTAATAAAATTTCTCCCTTGAAATTTAATTTTACAATCTAAGCCATAACTGGTGCGGGTACATTTCATTCATTGCCTCCTCTAATTCCCTTATTGCCTCTTTATACATAAGATTCTTCCAGAGTACATTGACAAGGTGAGTAGTCTAGTTATGAAGAAATATATCTCTATGATCCACGATCTTCACTAGATACTCCTCTTATGAAAGATCTTTCTCCAACCATACCACCTCTGTAGAGAGTAAATGTGAACGGTCTGGTATTTACATCATTATTAGAGATACATGGAAGACATCATGTACTTTGGCCATAGTAGTTTGAATTTCTAGTTGACATTTCATAGCCCGAACATGATGAAGTATATTGATGATGTAACACCCCAAGCTTCCACAGTACACTTCTCTTTGAATAATGCAATAGCTTGCATTGTACGCAACTTCAAGATTCTAACGCACCACGACCAATCAAAGTAGTCGTTATAAATATTAATTCCCACTTTTGGAAATTTTATAAATTTTATCTTTCATAATGGACTTCATTTTTTGATTTGGAATATCCAAATTATCTTAGGGTGAATTTTTGGTATTTTTTGGAAAAATTTAAATTTTTTATTAATAGTGAAAAACACTGAGTTGTAGTTTAAAACTGAATTTTTATTTCAATAATTATTTATTTTATTTAAATTTATTTTAGGTCAATATAGATACGTAATACCTATATAAGTTCAATGTAATTCATTGGAGTCAGTTTCTAATAAGTTTAGATATATAAAAATTTTATTGAACTTTTCATCGTCTTTTAGCCATCTCCTAAGAGAATTTGAAAATTCACATAAAACATAAATTTACCGCTTCTGTGAGTGTAATTTCAAAAATCTATGAGACACAGTTAATATCATGGAGAAAAATTTGATTCAATAAGATAAAAATAATTTTTGGTGAATAGTAAATTTTTACTTTAATTTACCACTGTTAAATGTAAATAGGGTAATTAAGGGTAAAAATAATATTATTATTACCCTAAAACATGTCGTAATTCAATTGGATAAGTATAATTAGACCAAAAAACCTTAGGAATAAAATATGAACCTCTTTGGTCCACTTGGATTAGATTAGGACATTTATTAATTTTTAATTCAAAGAAAAGTTAAAAGAGTTAAAATCAAATTTTAATAACTAAAACATTTTTACTATGGGGTTATACATAATATAAATTCAATTATAAATATTCATTAGAAAACTAAAAAGATTTCCTACATAATGGTATTTTATTTATAATTTTTATACATAATATAATTTAATTTATATATGACACAATTGTGATGTAGTAATTACCTAATTAATGAAATACTAAAATAATTGATATTATAAATATCCAAATAAATATAATTTCATACTTTTTATGAATTCCATTAATTTTTATAGGTTAATATGACATTTTAGGATTGATTAATATAAATTATTTCTAATTAATTTAGTTTTTTGATCATTAACAAAAATCAATTATTAAATAGTGTCAAAATTGACATTAATGATTATTTAAAACAAATATTATATTATTAATTGATATTCTATTTCTAAAAATCTAAGGATCGGAAAAATGAATTAGATAAGGTTATATATATTAAAAATTTACCACTTTGGGTTATCTTTTCTTGGTATAGTATGTTTATTAACCATATAATATAAAAATACAAAGAGACATGGTAAATGTTAAACTATTTAACTAAGAGTTAAATATAAATTATGAGGTTAATATGGTGACCCAAACCTTTCTAAAATCTATTTGTTGAAATAATTTTGACTCATCCCCACCATATCCTCAAAATAAGTCACCTTGGAGCCATTATAAACCAAATATGAATTTATTATAAAATAATATTTTATGTTTTCCTACGGTTCCCCTCACCCCTCTTATAAAAGAGCACTCCCCCTTCTCTCAAATAAATACCTTCAGAGCCATTTGGTTCTTCCAACCCCTTATCAAATTTCCTATAAACTTCCCTCACTTCATCTTAGAGGCCATCCTTTGTTCATAAATCCAACTTAAGGAGCCCTTTTGATCAAATCAATTGGAAGAACCTGAAGAAGAAGTAATAATTTCACCACCCTCATTCAAGTTCCTTTCTTCATCCACTTATTCATTCGTTGTTATTTACATTATAAAATAATAAATCCAATATATTATATATACTTTTATGTTATTATAAATATGGTACAACCATATTCAGTATTCTATCCATCCTTTGTATGACATGTCACCATACGTGTGTACGTACGACCTACCGTCTCCATGTCATGGTGTAATTGTTATTCAATATATTATTATTTGGATGGGTATAAAAATTATTTTTAATTATTTTAAATAATAAATATAACATGATAAGGATTCTTTATATATGATATACCATCCAACTCTATATTATTTTAATATAAAAAATTATATTGTTGCTCGTGCGTACGTACGGATTACCGTCTCCACGAACGCGATGAGATTCATTCCCCATCATATCCATTCATAACGAAATTTCATTTGATGAATAAAAATAATTTTTAGAGACATGATATAATTCTGGATATTAATAAGATACATCCCATCCATAACAAATATGGCTCACATAACAAATAATATAAAGGAAATCGAATCTGTTAACAACCGAAACGACGATAATACTACGATACTATCAACAAATCAATGTTAAAAGATCATACATGATATCATATTAATGTATATGATTCTTTTATAATTCAATAAAAATTATTTCACCATTATATAGTAGTTTAACCTACCCTCGACCAAGTAAAAAGTACAAAGTAAGGGGTTTCTTATCTCACTTTTAATTCTGTGAGATTTCCATTGTTCACCACTTATTTATTTCATGTGGTGTGTGTATTGCCCATGATGGTATTAATTGTGTAATATAATTTAGTTTTTGGATATTTACATCATAATTCTATGATCCTATTTTCATGGGTGTATGTTTTTAAGTTACCCAATCGAGGAGGGAATTTGAAATTTCAATTTACACTCATTCAGCTTTACGCATACTTCATTGATTATTTTACTTCAAGATTATGTGTGGAATCACTATTCATTTTCATATGTCATAATTTCCACTCCCCTTTATATGGATATACTTTTGATACACATAATCACTCCATTTTTAAATTCTCAAGTCATCGATATGAACTTGATAAGAGTAATTTTTACTCAATCTCCATTTATTGAGTTAAACATCTAATTCCTTGGTGTTGTTTCTACAAGAATATGTGTGAATGTCCTTTGATTGTTTTACACTGAATATCCAATCATATTTAGTGTATTTATATTTTTCACACATAAATATTTCATTGATTTATACTTAACCTAAGGATATGGTCTTTATGAGAGATTTCATCTCAATTTACATTCCATTGAGACTCCATTGTTGTTATACACCAAATCACTTTTTATGTTGTATATAATGTACTTTGACATAGTATATCATGAATCCCATTAATTTCATTACATTGCAAATTTTTTATTTCCTCAATTATTTTTATTTAAGTGTCTCTCTTTTTGTTAGGAACTCTAACTAAAATATCATTTTAAAATGTTTAAAAGATTTATTATTCTAAATATTTCTCCTCAATGTCCATGTTTTAAAAATGGTTTTAAGGATTTATTCATATGAACATTAAATTTTTAAAATTAAAATTACTTTTAAAATATTCAAAGTTGTATGGAACACTTTGATTCAAAAATACATTTTGAACAGATTCTTGATAAATAGTGAGACTTTTAAATGTTTTCAAGAAAAAGGGGCATATTTCTTTCAAATAGTTTTGATGATTATTTTCATCTATGTAAATATCATTCATTATTATCTATTTAGGTTGATATATTATAACAAAATCTTCCATATTGTATTGAATATGTTATGTTTGACTATGGATGTGCTATTTTTATACCATTCATGATTTATAGAGAAAGTATTGACATTTCGTCTTCTAGTTTTAATAAGAATGTTTATGTTATGCTTAAACCTATTCATACAGGGAATGAATTGGACTTAGTAAGTGATGGGTGGAGCCCACTATAGCTCTTCGATGCATCAATAGTTCTAATGAGACAAACTAGTGTCTTGGCACAATTCCTTGACAAAATTTTATTTCTAGTCTTGGCAAAAGGCCTTGACTATGTGGTAATGATAGTATGGAATTATGAATTCCATTATTATGAAAATGGTTAACGATATTACATGTGATTATTCGACTAGTATAATAACCTTGTGAATAAGTAAATGGCATTATTTCATTTTATGTTTTCCATATTTTGCTACATTTCATGTTTAAAAGGCTTTTATTTCAGATATAAATGGCCTTAAATGTTTATTCTTATTTATGAATGTTTCTTCTATATTGTTATCCTTAATAAGCATCTGATCTCACCCCATTCTGTGTTTTATATTACCCAGGATGTGAAGAAGTATTTTGTGAATGACCTGCACAGAATGTATAAGGATATGAGTGTGGTCTATGGAGACAATATTTTGATTGTAGTTTTTCACTTTATGATGTAATGTAAAATTTATGAATGTATATAGTGATTCCAAGGTGACTAAACTAATCAGTCCTTGGATACATGATCTTTTTTTATCTTTCCAATGATACGTAATAATGCACCGACTCTATGTAACTGGGGTCGGGGCGTTACATTTGGTATCAGAGGAAGTTTAGTACAATCCCTGGACACTAAATTTAGACAAACTCAGATTAGAGCACATAGCCCTATGATAGACTTCGAGGATTAGTATAGAAGAACTTCCTAGAATTTTGGTATTGTATAGATTTTGTGAGTTTTCCATGAATACATCCCTGTCTGGATTAGAGTAGGTAGAGGTGGCTCTGGAATAGATGTACCTAGGGGTAAAACTCAAAAACACTGCTTTGATCTAGACTCGAACGAGAACTGGTGCATGACAACAGACCTTACTGTACTCTTTGTTAAGATACTCTCGTGGGATATGATTAGGATAACATACATTTACTTCACAAATAAATTTGATGTATTTTAATATAAGATAACAATAAATGACCTTGGTTAATTTTAATGTGTTTCAAATTGAAAATATGGTGTCATGATATTATCTAAATGATTTTATGACTACTGTTACTCACACAATGCTTTCTAGTTTTAGTCAATGGTTGGATTCCATGGAAGTCATACTAACTTTGAGAATGATGTACAAGGTGGGAACAATGGTGTAAATGAGAAACAAAATGGAATGTGGATAGGTGTAAAGGATATTGTATTCATGCCGAATCAGTTTTCCAAAAATATGATCAAAAAAATATATATTAACCAACTCCCGGACTCAACAAATAAAAGAAAGGCAGTGAATGATAAGAGCTCCAGCTGTGGTGACCATGGAGAGAAGAAAGCTCAATTTCCATCATTCCATAAATATGGATGGAGACACCTAGGAAAGTTTCTCAATGGAATAAAGATATTCTTTATGTATGGTAAATAATGGAATAAGGTAAATAATTACTGAGGAAAAATGAAGAGTACTATGGAAGAAAATAAAAATGATACTAATATTCCAATTACAGTCATTTATCATAAATGTAAGGGACCTTGGAATCACCCAAGTCAATTCCCTATTCTATTGGATAACCTCTTGGTCAAGGAAGAAACTATGTGGAAATAAATGCATGGAAAATTTTTTGAAGGTATTAGTGATCTTTATTGTTGTGATTACATTGGGGTAATTTTCTCTTATATGTGTAACACTGAAATTTATCATTTGAAAAAACTATTTCAGGAAGAATTATATTTTTTCTTGTGGATATAGTTATAACTAATAATTTGGTTTTATATGATCCTTGAATTCGTGGCAATTACATGTTATTATATTTTGTGATAAAAATGCAAGGTATGAGATAACATTTGGGCTTAATTTATGTTATGGTTTATTTGAGGAATTTATCTCATTTTTAAATGTTATAAAATATAGTTTTTGAAAAAGGACAACACGTAGACCATGTGATAACACTTCATGTCGGAAAAAGATGTGGGAATAGAACCCACAACCAATGTGAGATTGGGATTTATCACCTACCACTGGACTATTTGAAGTCCATGGTTAGTGTGACTAATTATTTTTAGTTAAATGGTTTTATTTATCAATAATATGTTGGTTTGGAATCTTATGTATTCTCAAATGAATACCCTTATTATAAGAAAATGATTTGGAGATTAAGTTATAAATGTTATTTTGGAAGATGTTCGCTTTGTTGGGACAACTATATGCCGATGGAAAATAGAATAATATGGGATTTTATTTGAGGAGTAAAGGTGGATTTTCATCTATGTTCTTATTCTGGATTTATAGTTATTTGGGTTATTTATGGAAATGATTAACCTATAACAGAGAATATCTGATTAGGTTAATTACTTTTATGTATGTGACTTTAAGAGTAGTTGATGTCATTTGAAGATACAATTTAACCTGGAAGACTACATAACCAAAATCTTCTATGTTTTGGGTTTCAATTTTATTTTGGATTATATTGAAGGATTTTAAGGACAATTGTTTATTGAATGCTATTTATTTAACTTTGGGGTATTTTTGGTTTAATTTTAGAAATTAATATTAGTGTTTCTTTCTCTAATGGAATATCTTTTTGGGGGATCATCAAATCTTATACTAACTATTTTGGTTTTGATTAATCTTTAATGACAAGGTAAATATATTTTTTATCCTTCGTGGATCGTGTGATTCTATAAGAAGTTTATTCTAGCTCTTCTAGTGTGACCAAGTCTTCTTGAATACTCATCATTTAAAAATGAGTTAGTAGTAGAAATTTATTAAAGAATGAAACTTTACATAAAAAGTAATTATATCTCTTTATGTTCTTAGTCAATCTCCGAAATGAATTCCTCATATTTATGTAATTTAAAATAAAAAAATAAAATAAAAATGTTTTCCGTTTACTTTTCCTACTGGGAAACTAATGACTATTTTCCCCATCACAAGATTGTGTTTTCTTATTGTTAAATTTCTCCTGATCATGTTTTTTATCCCTCTCCATCAGAACATGACACTTAGTTTATCATCTATATCCATGTTTTTCTACATGGAATCCTAGTATAGGTTATCTCAGGTGACCTTTGTACTTCTCTTTCTTTATTTTAATGTGATAGTTTTATTGACTCTTTTTCTGATGTGGGACTTTCCATTATATTCCCAAGACCACTTTTGAAAATTGCAAGGATGTAATTTATTGAAGGAGGTGATAATGTAACACCCCAAGCTTCCATAGTACGCTTCACTTTGAATAATGCAACAACTTTCATTGTACGCAACTTCGAGATTCTAACACACCACGACCAATCAAAGTAGCCGTTATGAATAGTAATACCCACTTTTTAAAATTTTATAAATTTTATCTTTCAAAATGGACTTCGTTTTTTGATTCGTAATATCAAAATTAGCTGAGGGTGAATTTTTGGTATTTTTCTGAAAACATTCAATTTTTGATGAATAGTGAAAACACCGAGTTATAGTTTAAAACTGAATTTTTATTTAAATAATTATTTATTTTAGGCCAAAATAGATACATAAAAAATTTATTAGTTCAATTTAATTCATTGGATTCGGTTTATAATATTTTTACATATATAAAAATTTTATTGAACTTTTAACCGTTTTTACCCATCTCCCAGGAGAATTTTCAAATTCACATGAAACATAAATTTAACGCTTCTGTGAGTGGAATTTCAAAAATCTGAGGGACATGGTTAATATCAAGGATTAAAATGTGATTCAATAAGATAAAAATAATTTTTTATGAATAGTAACATTTTACTTTTATTTACCACGGTTAAATGTAAATAGGGTAATTAAGGGTAAAAATGATATTATTATTAACCTAAAACATGTAATAATTCTATTGGATAAGTATAATTCGACCAAAAAAACCTTAGGAATAAAATATGAACCTTTTTGGTCAACTTAGATTAGATTAGGACATTTATTATTATTTAATTCAAAGAAGAATTAAAAGAGATAAAATCAATGTTTAATAAATAAAACAATTTTAATATAGTTTTATACATAAGATAAATTATATTATAAATATTCATTAGAAAACTAAAATTATTTCCTCCATAATGGTATTTTATTTATTATTTTTAGAAAAAAATTATTTTAATTTATTTATGACACAATGGTGACGCAGTAATTACCTAATTAATGAAATATATAAATAATTTATATTATAAATATCCAAATAAATGTAATTTGTGACATTATATGAATTCCACTAATTTTATAGGTTAATATGACATGTTAGTATTGATTAAATGAATTTATTTTGATTTAATAGAGTTTTTAGGACTTTAACAAAAATAAATTATTAAATAGTGTCAAAATTGACATAAAGGAGTATTTATAACAAATATTATATGTATATACTTTTGATACACATAATCACTCCATTGATAAATTCTAAAGTCATCGATATGAACTTGATAAGAGTAATTTTAACTCAATCTCCATTTATTGAGTTAAACATCTAATTCATTGGTGTTATTTTTACAAGAATATGTGTGAATGTCCTTTGATTGTTTTAAACTTAATATCCAATCATTTTGAGTGTATTTATATTTTTCACACATAATTATATTTCTGAATTATCATTAACCTAAGGATACAGTCTTTATGAGATATTTTAATTCAATTTACATTCCATTGAGACTCCTTTGTTGTTATACACCAAATCACTTTTTTATGGTGTATACAATGTACATTGACATAGTATATCATGAAAACCTTTATTCTCATGATATTAAAATTTTTTGATTACCTCAATTATTTGTATTCAAGTGTCTCTCTTTTGGTTAGGAACTCTAATTAAAATATATTTTTAAAATGTTTTAAAGATTTATTATTCTAAATCATTCTCATCAATGTCCATGTTTTAAAAATGGTTTTAAGGATTAATTCATATGGACATTATAGTTTTAAAATTAAAATTCCATTTAAAAGTTTCAAACTGGTATGGGATGCTTTGATTCAAAAAACTTTTTTAAATGGATTCGTGATAAATAGTGATACTTTTAAATGTTTTCAAGAAAAAGGGGGATATTTGTCTCAAATAGTTTTGATGACTATTTTCATCCATGTGAATATCATTCATTATTCTCTATTGAGGTTGATATATTATAATACAATGTTCCATATTGTACTGAATGAGTTGTGTTCGACTGTGGATGTGCTATTTTTACACCATTCATGGTTTATGGAGAATGTATTGACATTTCGTATGCTAGTTTTAATAGGAATGTTTATATTATGTTTAAACCTATTCATATGGGGAATACATTGGACATTGTAAGAGGCAGGTGGAGCCCTCTACAACTCCTCGATGCATCTGTAGGTCTCATGAGACAAACTAGTGTCTTGGCACAAGGCCTTGACAAAATTTTATTTGTAGTTTTGGCACAAGGCCTTGACTATGTGGTTATGATAGACTGGCATTATGCATTCCATTATTATGAAAGTGGTTATTGATATTGCATGTGATTATTCGACTAGTAGAATATCCATGTTAATAAGTAAATGGAATTATTTCATTTTATCATTGCCATATTATGTGGAAGTTCAAGTTTAAAAGGCTTTTGTTTTTGTTATATATTGCCTTAAATGTTTATGCTTATTTATGAAAGTTTCTGCTATATTTTTAACCTAACTGAGCATCTGAGCTCACACATTTCTACGTTTTATTTTTCCCAGGATGTGAAGATGAATTTTATGAATGACCTGCAGGGATACTATGAGGATATGAGTGTGGTCTATGGAGATAAGATGATGATTGTAGTTCTTCACTTTATGATGCAATGTAAACATTATGAATGTATCTTGTGATTCCAAGGATACTAAACTAATTGGTCTTCGAGACATGATCTTTTGTGATCATTCCAATGATACGTAATAATGCACTGACTCTAGGTAATTGGGGTTGGGGTGTTATAGAAGGAGACGATGTTCTTGGGACTTAACATCCCATTCATTACAAACCTCAACACCTTCTTCCACAGAGATATGCGTAGAAATACCATGTCTCCAACATTGGACACAAGGTCTCATCAATGATTTTCTGTATAACTCTTCTCTTGACATTGGGCTACTTAGATATACTACTAAATGGTTTTTATGTTATCCAACACCTCTTTGACCATTTCAGGTCCTAGAATCTTACGCTCACAAAAATCAACCTAACAAACTAGTATTCTAATTATTTTCCCATAATGTTCTTCTTATGGTTCCATTCAGATTCTTGAGTGGAAACTATATTTGTATGAGAATTAAACCAATGGTAGATGTTGTTACCATCCTCCTATGATGTCTATATAACATTATATCATCATATATTTTAGTTTCTGAATAGTTCACTCATTTTGGCCATCGGTTTGAGGATGGTAGGCAGTACTGAAGTTATGTTTAGTACTTAGAACATGTTGGAGGATTTTTTAGAATTTCTAGGTGAATCTCAAAACATGATCGGATATAATAGATAGTTGTACCCCATGCATCCTTACCACTTATTTGATGTTGTGCATTTGGATCCAATGATAAGTCCTCTCGAATTGAGATTATGTGACATGTCTTTTTATGATGATCCACAATGACCCATATAGCATTGCTTCCTCTAGATTTCCTTGGATGTATACTGAAAATGTCCATGGTAATGTTCCCCCACTTACATGTTTTTATGGGTTTTGATTGAATCATACCCTTATAATTCTATCTTTCAACCTTCACTTATTTAAAAACAATGCACTTTGATGTATACTCAACAATCTCATTCTTCAAATTGTCCCTTGAAAAGTTATCTTCATGATCTCAATACATCATTGTGGTCCCTGAGTGAACAAATAAGGTCGAGCTATGTGTGTCATTAAAAATGACCTTCTTTATATCTAGATCATATGGTACACATAATTATGAACCAAACATACAACTCCATCCTTGTCAATTTTGATATCAGGGTATTTCCCATTTCTGGTAACTTCCACCATTTTTTGAATTTCAACATATTTGTTTGACCATCCACTATTTTCTCCGTGAGATAAGGTTGGGTAATCATTTGAGAAAGGATTTATGATGTTCCTCCCTTAATTATTACCATTTCCATCCACTGTAAATCAATGAAGATTAGATCCTTTTCAATTTTCATCATTGATAATGATGCAGGATCCTCTCTACATAGAGCATCTTCCAACTTATTTTCCTTACCATGAAGGTAGTGTATTGAGAAGTCATAAAAATTGATGAGATATATCCATCTTCATTGGTGCATATAAATCTATTTTAGTGGGATTATATATTTTAGTCTCTTGTGATCAGTATATATCTCAAACTTCTCCCCATAGGGATACTGCTGCTAGATATTCAATGTAAAGATCACAGCCGCCAACTCTTGATCAGGTGTGGGATTGTTTTTATCAAACAATTTTAGATTCTTTGAGGAATAGGCTATAAAATTATCATTTTTCATCATCACACTGCCTAATCCCTTTCTTTGAAGCCTCATTTCACACCACAATGAGTTCTCCACTTATTAGGAGTGTTAGTATCGGCTTAGTGATAAGCCTCTTATTCAACTAATTAAAATAGTCTTCACATTCCTGGGTCCAGAAAAACATTACTCCATTCTATGCTTTCTTGGTCAATGGGTTTGAACACTGTGAAACGTTCTTCAAAAATCATCAATAATAACCGGATAAACCCAATGATCTTTCGATCTCCGTAACAGATGTTAGCCTGGGCAACACTTCAGTATCCTTTGTCTTGAAAGGGTCTAAAAATATCTCTTTACTAGTGATAAAGTTCTCCAATAATGATAATTTCTCCATAAAAAACTCAAATTTATTATACATTTCATTAAAATTTATCCTTTTCAATGTCATTATCATAGTATTCAAATGCTCCTCATGTTCCACCTTGATCTTGGTGTATGTCATAATATCATCAATAAAGACTACCAAACATTTTCTAAGATAATATCTAAAGACTCTATTCATTAAATCAATAAAAATTTCTGGAGCATTTGTGATTCTGATGGGAATCACTATGAACCCATATTTTTCACACCTCATTCAAAGGGACGTTGGGGGAATATCATCCTTCCTCACCTTTAATTGGTGATATACTGATCAAAATTACACCTCAGAGAAATAACTGGCCCCATGATTCTGATCGAAAAAGTAATCTATCCATGATAGGGGAAACTTGTTTTCTATCGTGATTTTATTCAGCTCACTATAATAAATGCAGAGTCATATTAATACATTATTCTTCATGATGAAGAGGACTGACAAACCCCAGGGTGAAGCACTCAGGCATATAAAACCCTTCTCCAAATTCTCCTATAATAGCTTCTTCAGCTCCTCCAACTCTACAATGGACATTCTATAAGGTGTCTTTAATATTGGAAGAGATACGAGAATAAGATCAATTGAGAACTCATCCTCTCAATTAAGAGGGATTATAGACAACTCTTCAGGGAATATATTAGTTTAATCCCTCGCAATGGGAAAATATTCCAACAAGATTTTCTCTTTTGTCTGAATAATTTGAGCTTGAAATGATTTCTCTTAAGGGAATAATATCCACACTTGAAAAACTAATTCTAAAGATGATTAATCTTCTTCTTTAAACATGTAATTAATTGGGGGATGCTTCAGGATGTGTTGTTTTATTTTCCTTTCCTAATAGATGATTTTTTCTTTTTATAAATATATTCAATCTATGCCAATGATAGAATCGAACTCCACTAAAAGAAGTATGAGGAGATTTTTTTTGGGATTTTCAGTCCAAAAATGTTATGCGGGGAGGAGTTATAAACCTTGTATGAAATAATTTCCCAATTCACTATTATCATAGATAACATGTCCTCTAAATTTTGCAGTGGTGTTTGAATAGTTCTACTAGAAATGAAAGATATGAAAGAATGTGTAAAACTAGAATCAAATAGTGTTGTTCGATATTTATGAATAAATAACTAGTGTACATGTCACCACATCGGCATTAGAATCTACCTCAGAAATAGTGATAGCATAATACCTTCCTTGTTTCCTTGGAGGTTGTTGTTGATTTCCTCCGACAACCCTTTGATTAAGGAAATTGTATACATAATGCCCATGCTCCTTGCAGTTCTGACACTGCACCACTGGTTGAGTGTTGATCTGAACCTTCTATCATTCCTCCACATTAGTTGTATTTTTCATATCCCTTCAGGATTTCTTGGACAGATGTCCCAAAATTAAACATTTGAATCAATTATCGGTTCCCATTAGAAAGGTCACATGATTCTTATTCCCACAACCTCTACAAGTGGAATATTTAGGCTTCATTCCATCATAAGATTTGTTTATTGAACCACCCATGTGGTTCAACATTTATCACTTCATGTAATTGGGGCCACAATACAACTAAGAGTCTCCGATATCCATTTCATCCTGAGGAAAAAATATACAATCTCCTCAAAACATTCGAAGTCTATATTTTACAATGATTTTCATAGACTCAGCTTTATCCTGCTAAAGAAGCAATCCACCTTTCTTTTAGTTTTCATGACCAAATGGGAGGGGTAACCTGAAGGCCTTGTAATGTTTTATTCATACGCCATGGTGGACTAATCTTCCTTCTTATTGAGTCCAAGGAACTCTCTTTTTGTCTTGATATGGAGGTTTATTGGAAAATATTTATTGGAAAACATCCTCTTGAATTACTCTAAACCGATGAAATCAATTTCCTATTGGGACATTGTATTTTTGATCTGTGTCAAACACTAATAAACTTCCCCATCAAAATGATAGATAGCCAGCACAACATTCTCTTCTTCTGAGCAATGGAGGATGGAGAATATATTTTCAATGGAGTTAATCGAATATTTAGTGAGTAGGGGATCATAAGATCTTCTAAACATGGGAGGCCTTTTCCATATTTAGAATTCAACAGAAAATTGCACTTTACATAGAGGAGGATTGTACTCCATATGATTCATGTTATTATTCATAATGTGGGCTAGCTGATCAAGTAATTTCATGATTTTTTTATCACCCATTCCCATCATATCAGGCATATCATTAGGGAAATCATCTCCTTCCCTATCACATTGATTTCTGGAACGTGTCCTTCTATTTCTTTCCATTAACTAAGAAAAAGAACATACAATTAGAGGGCTTTAATACATAGCTATTTTTCATAAAAAGGAAACACTCATCATTAAATGATAAACATATAATAGAGAATTATTTCCCAACTTTGGATTCTTTAGGTTCAAATCTAGTTTATCACTCATTTATTTCATGACATATATTTATATGGGATTTTCTATTCCCTTTTAATGGTTTATACTAAGCTTATGAATTTACCAGGGCATATCCCCCAGGAGTGTCAAACCGAGAATGTAGTAAGTATCATTGTCATGTACCTAGATACCCCAGGTCCAGCCCGAAACACTTTTTCTGAGTATTCACTCCAAGTAAAAACTTTTCCAGAGCCTCCATCCATCCAACAGCTCGAAGGCCTTCAAATGTTTTATTTTAATAAGACCCCCTTTTATGGGTAGAAGGGGGGAACCCAACAAGACTTCATGACATAGGAAAATTTGTATCTAGACAAGGATGTATTTACTTGATAAACCACATACACTATACATAACAAAACATAGGGATGTTTTATTATACTTGTTCTAAAGCATAAGGTTATTATAAAAGTTCTCCATTCATAGTATTTAAAAATAACTAGACCATCCTCTGATACAAACTATAGAGACCCTATCCTTTTATATATAGAATTAAATGATTTTAAGCATAATTATGCATTAGATTACAAGCCAAGGATTGTAAAGTCTACTGTTTTTGAAGACATGGTACATAAAACTAAAAAAATGAAATTAAATATAGAATTTTGTTATTCAGTCTTCTTAAAGATCCCTCAACTTCCATTGTTCTCAAACATCCTCATATGACAACCTGGGGATCACATGAACAAAGGGATGGGCTAAAAATCTTGGTAAGGGAATAACAATAAGAACAAAACATTAGCACATGGAATAGAAACCATGGAATGATGATATAAAAAGGAATTTAATATATGGAACCTTAACATATAAAAAAAGAATCATATAAACAAGGAGTCATAGATATGTGTAAGAATCATAAAACAATAATGTTGTGCCATTAAAGGCTAACTACTGAGATTGTTTCACATAGTAGCACAAGCCAAGGATAACCACCAAGAACGTCACATATAACATCTCAAGAGACTTATCATTACCCAATTAATTAAAGGGATATCTGGGATCAGACATCATAAATTTTCATGAATATGTTTTCCACATAAATAATCATACAGAATCAATCTTACAAAAATATATGGGTTACCCATGGTAAGAATTGGGTACCACAATCAGGTCATAATGCATAAAAAATGGGCATAAAAAAAATGTTTCCAAGAAATAATGGAACTAAATAATACATAATAATTAATAAAGAAAAATATAAATGTATCATGGTGAGTCATTTCATGTTTAGGTGACTAAATTTAGGAAAAGTATTCATGAAATTTTGGTATAAAAACATTTTTGAGTAGTTTTAAGGAAAATACTATAGGTCCTTTAAAATAGAAGAGGGAAAAATCCTTCATAAAAAATCAGAAGGAAAATAATAAGGTTTTCATAATAAAAGACTTATTTTATAATGAAAATTATGTCCTAAAAAATAATATTGATTGCACTTGAAATCATGTAAGTATTCGGGATGATCCCTCAAATTATGTTTTCTTATGGGGAAGTATTGAGGAGGGAATCACTTAAAAACATGTATATCATCAAAAGAAAATTATGAATGGAACATGTTAAATGAGTTTTTAATATTAAAAAAATTATTATATCAACTTAAGAAGAATAAATATCATCATTTAGGAAAAAAGTGAAATAAATAAACCTGAAGGAATAAAGGTCGTTCGGTTTGAATCACAAACAAAAAATCAAAATTTTATCATGTGTACATAAGAGGGATTAATGAGAGAGAAAGGGGTTAATAATAATTTAAACATCATGATGAATGTAAGGGGGAGGTATGTAATCATACCATGTCACTAGGAATTACACATAAAGGTAATAACATAGAGGACAATCATGAGTAAAAGTGAAATAATGAGGATCCCTTACCTTATGTATGTTGGTGTTCTCAACTTAATATCAATGATCTGAATAGTAAAATTAGGTTAATTAATTAATAATTTTTGAACCTATTCTATATGTAAAATTTTTATTATAATCTTTTTATGTTCATTAATAACCATTTTGATTGGTTATGAGGTTTAATTTCATTGTTCAGGTACGTTTTCTTAGATGGTTTTAAGGACCAGTTCATTTATAATCATGTTCGGATAAACATTTAAGATGAAGGTGGTTGTCCAGAATTAAAGTTATATTTTATTATTAAAAATACTAATGGTTATATATTTAATATATTTTTTTGGATACTTTGACTGAAGTTTAATAATTATATAAAACAGTAATGATAAACGCTTGAATTGATTTGGTGATATTTCTCATAATTAACTTGTTTTGCATTATTATTTTACATAAACAATGAAAATGGATTCTAGAACCACATATAAAATAAAAAACATATTTAATTTTTTGATTCAAAAAAAATTATTTCATGACTAGAATAGAATATAGTAATAGAAATTGATAAACTCTCATCCTTGAATGAGATAAAATAACACATATCAGAAGATGTTTTCATTTCATTCGTATAAAATATGAGGAATGGGGAGACAATAATGAATTATCCAATTAGCATAACAAAATTCCAATACATTTATGTTACTGGAGTTATCATACCATTTTGGTGAAGGATGGTGAGGTAAGAAAAAAATAAAAGAACTTGAAAGGAAATAAAATAATTGGAAAGTGGAATTTACCTATTGAGTTTATCTTCTTTGAGATCCTCTTAAATGAAAAGTTCTGGTCATCTGAGTATATCAATGAATTTTGGACATGGGGAAGGATGTTGGGAAGATATTTGGGCAGAAATTAATAAAGTAACAAGGTAGGAGAGGGTGTAGAGAAGAGGTAAGGATGAGAGGTATTTATAGTGTTGGAGAGGAGGGTTTTCATAATATTATTACAATTAGTTTATTATTTTTCCATAATAAAATCAACAGTGATGATTACATGACCAATAATAATAATACATGCATGTGATTTCTAGATTTGATTTCTTACACCACTTATGATGTCAGGAATAGTGGATTTAAATTATAAATTATTTATACAGTAAACTAATGTATATTAATATTCACAAAAAATTCAAATATTTCAGAAAAAATATCAAAACATAACCTTACCATTTTTTGGTGTTAGAATCCAAAAATGAAATCCATTTTTTAAAAATAATTTTCTAAATATGATTTATTAAATATTTAATAAAAATCATAATTTATTCTAAAAAACCATTGTAAAACAATTATTTACTTATTCCAAAATATTGGTACCCCTTACATTCACATAAATATTATTTATATACTATCATATGTAAGGTAACTATTCATTAGGGTATATAACTATTTATAATGGTAACATTACTATTCATAAGGTTATGTTACCATTCACCAAAAATTTTGTTTGTCTTATTGGAATGCAAACATCTTACTAATCACAATAGTGAATGTAAGATTTTTGAAATTCCAAACACAAATGTGTCAAAATTATGTTTAAAGGTCACATAGAAATTATTAATTCATTGTTTTGTGATTTCATGTGATTATATTACACAAAAACAAGAAGTAAATTTCCATTTAAAAACATTAGGTCCTTACATTATGTCTCCTAATAAAATTTCTTCCTCAATATTTCAATTTACAATCTAATCCATAAAAAGGTGTGGGTACTTTTCATTCATTTCCTCCTCCAGTTCTCATGTTTCCTCTTCGTATATATATTTCCTCCATAGTACAATGACTAGGTGAGAAGTCTTGTTACAGACAAATTTATCTTCATGATCGAAGATCTTCACTAGCTACTCCACATAAGAATGATCATTCTCCAACTATACCACCTATGAAGAGAGTATATTTGAGGGGTCTGGTATTTACATCCTTATAATTGATACATGGAAGGCTTCATGTAATTTTCCACGGTAGGTGGAAGTGCTTTTCGATATTCCAAAACCCTGACATGATCAAGAATATTGAATAGACCTAGGTTCCTGGGACATAACATTCTATTCTTTCCAAACCACATGATATTCTTCCATGGAGATATGTATAGAAATACCATGTATCCAACTTTTAACACAAGGTCTTGCTGAAAATTATGAGCATAAATCTTATGTCACATTTGGGCTACCTTGACAGGTTGTTCATTGGTTTTCACCTACTCCACCATTTCATCGACCATTTGAGGTCCTACCTGCTTACACTCACCGACTTCTTCCCAACATGTCGGTGCTCTGCACCTTTTCCCATAATGGTCTTCACATGGTGGAATTTAGATGTTTGAGTGGAAACTATTGTTACAGGAGAGTTCAACCAGTGGATAATGTTTTCCCCATCTTCCTTTTAAGTCCAATTAACATGCTCTCAACATATCTTTTAGTTTCTGAATATTTCTCAAAGATTGGCCATTAATTTGAGGATGAATGGTTGTATTGAAGTTCAGTTCACTGCATAGAGTATGTTGGATATTTTTCCAGAACATCCAATTGAATATCGTATCAAAAACTAATATAATATATAGTTGTACACCATGCTAATATACCACTTATTTGATGTAAATCCATGCATGTTGATCCAATGAGAAGTCATCTATAATTGCGATAAAGTGATATGTCATTGTAAGACAATCCACAACGACCCATATATCATTGTTTCATCTAGGTGTCCTCAAATATCCAGTGACAATGTCAATGGTAATATTCTCCCAATTACATGTTGGTATGGGTAGTGGTTGCATCAACCCCTTAGACTTATATCTTTTAGACTTCACATATTGAAAAACTACGCACATTGATGTATACTCAGCAACATCCTTCTTTGTATTTCCCCACAAAAAGTACTCTCAGAGATCTTGATGCATCTTTGTGATCCCTAGGTGAAAGAGAATGTCGATTTATTTGTGTCATTCAAAATATCTTTATTTATCTCAAAATCAGATGCTACACATAATTGTTACCCAAACTATACAACTTTTTCCTTGCAAATTTTGAAATCTGAGGATTTCCCAATTCAGATAGCTTCCACCCTTTTCTGAATTTCCATATTTTTTCGTTGAGCATCGATTATTTTCTCCATGAGAGATGGTTGAGAAATAATTTGAGAAATTACTGATTTTTTTCCTCCCTTAATGATTTTTATGTCCATCCTATGAAAATATTTGAAGATCGTATCCCTTTCAATTACCATCATTGATAAAGATGAAGGATCATTTCTACTTAGAAAATACTCAAACATACATGCCTTTCAGGGATGGTAGAGGATTGGGAATTCATAATCTTAATGAGATCTCTACACCTTTATTGGTTCATATTATTCTCTTTATGTGTGAATATATATTTGAGACTCTTTTGATTGGTATATATTTCACGCTTTTCCCCATATAGATAATGCCACCAGATTTTTAATGCAAATATCATGGACGAAAAGTTCTGATCATGTGTGGGGTAATTTTTCTCATAGATATTCAGCTTCCTTGAGTCATAGGCTATCAAACAATCATTTTTCATTACCACAGAACCTAATCACATGTTTGAATCATCATTGTACAACAAAAATAGTTCTCCACTTGTTGGGAGTGTGAGCATTGGTGCAATGATAAGCCTCTATTTTCCACTCCATAAAACAAAATTCAAATTCCTAGGTCTAGACAAGCTTTACACCTTTCCCTATCAACTTGGTCATTGTGTTTGAAAATCAAGCAATGTGCTTCACATATCATCAATAATACACCTCTAGAAGAAAAAATCTACGGATCTCCCTTACATATGTTCGCCTGAGACACTCTTCAATTTCCTTTATCTTGGAAGGGTTCACTGAAATCCCTTTTTTGGTGATAAAATTCCCTAAGAATGATACTTCATCCATCAAATAGTAACATTTACTATATATTTCATACAAATTCTCCCTTTACAAAGTTATTATCACAACATTCAAATGATCCTCATGTTCCTCCTTATTCTTGAAGTATATCAGAATATCATCAATAAATACTACTGGAAACTTATTGAGGTATTCTTTAAATACTATATTCATTAAATCCATGGAAATTTCTAATGAATTAGTGAGTCATAATGGAATCACTATGAAAACATATAGTCTATTCCTCGTGTGAATGGTAGTCTAGGGAATATCATCCTTTATAAACATTAATTGATGATATCCCGAACGAAGTTCAACCATATAGAAATAACTGGCCTTGGGAAGATGATCCAACAAGTCATAAACATGTGGCAGGGGATACATGTTCTTTATCTTGATTTTATTGAGCTCTCAATAATCAATATAGAGGTGCATTGATCTATTCTTCTTCTTAATGGAGAGGACAGGTACACCCCACAGTGAAGCACTCGGGCCTATAAAACCCTTCCCAAAAATATTCCGAAACTACTTCTTCAGCTCCTCCAACTCTACAAAATTATCGCAGTTACTATTCATCAATGTAGAGGTGCATTGATCAATGTAGAGGTGCATTCATCTATTCTTCTTCTTAATTACCTGATATACTTTTAACTTTAGTAAATAAAAATTTTCGTAGTTATTATTCATAATGTCAAAAAGAATTAAAAGTAACCTATTAAAATAATTAGGACCCACTGAATTCAAATATGTAATCCATTTTTCAAAATTCAAAACTCATAAATTTTAGTAATTAATTTAAAATTATTCTCATTGTTAAGAAAACAAGTTTTAAAAGTTAAAACATTATCAAATATTGAAATGTTTTTACATATGAATTCAATGTAAAATTAATAGTAATGACATACATTTTATTAAATGGTAAAAATATATTCTATTTATACTTTAAATCCATTAAATTTTATCATCTATCCATATAAATTACATTGATGAAAATGTTGTTTTTAAGAAAAATTTACCGTATTATTACTATTCATCAAAATATGAAAGTTATCAGAAATATTTCAAAAATGTATCCAATTTAAATTTTTATATCCTGATTCAAAAGAAGAAGATTATTTTTTAAAAATTAACTTATAATCTTTTCAAAAATTATATTTAAAATGGGTGCGCCATCAAAAGGCGGTAAAACTGTATTTTTTTATAAATAGTTCTTTTATATTAAAATTTTATTTTGTTTTCCTATCTCATTATAGAAAATGTGTAAGATGAATTATAATGTTATAAAATTTATGATTCGGTTAATAATATTCATAACAACTAGTTCATTATATTATAATAATATATCATTGTTTACTGAAACTCGCAATTGCATACAATGCAAGCTATCAAGGAAGGTTGCTTTTGTGTGTAACGCATTACAAGAGAGTTATATGTGTAGGTAAAGATTCATTTTGTGTTTAGTATAACATAAGACATAAAAAAATATATATTTCTTATAAAATTTATGGGTGTTACATTCTACTCCTCTTAAAATGAATTTCACCCTCGAAATTCGTCACTTCGTAACAAATAGATGAGGATACCTCTCCATCATTATATCTTTATGTTCCCATGTAGCTTCTTCTAATTGGTGGTTCCTCCATAAAACATTAACCAAGTGAGTGGTCTTGTTTTGTAAAACTTTTTTTCTTTGATGCAGAATCTCTATAGGCTATTCTTCATAAAAAAGATCTTTCTCCATCGATACAACTTCTGAGCATAGTACATGTGAAGGATCGGGTATGTACTTTCTCAAGAGAGATACATGGAACACATCATTAACTTGAGATATATTGGTGGAATTTCTAATTAGTATGCTACCTTCTAAACACGATCGAATATTTCGAAAGGACCTATATACATGGGGCTCAGCTTTCCCTTCTTTCCATATCTCATTACTCTCTTCCTGGGAGATATTTGTAAGAACACATTATCACCCACTTCAAACTTTAGGTATTTTCTTAGGTTGTCAGCATAGATTTTTGTCGACTATGAGTTTCTCTTATGATTTCTTGAATGTATCTGACCTTTTCTGCCATCTCCTCAACAAGATGAGGTCTAAATAGCTTTTTTCCCCAACTTCATCACAACAAGTTGGAGTTCTATATTTCTTTGAAAATAATTTTATAACATATAAATACATCCAAAAAAGAATCATTTTTAATATAAATTTTCACGAATAATTATCTTCAATTTTCATTTGAAAAAAAATAAATCACTTTTTTTTAAATGGTTTTTGAAATAAAATAGATACCCAACCGAAGAGAAAAATACCATCATATTTTCATTAAAACATTTTATTAATTATCTTATGTACCAAAGAATGTAAAATTTGTACTAATACATGGATTTATCTAGAATATATAGAGTATAATGAATATCAAGAGTTTCAATGGAATATAGATCATAAGATTCTATTAATGAATCATAATCATCAAAAATCTCAAAAAATTGTGGGATTTTTTCAATAAACACTAATCTGTTAGTAACGTGGGACCATACTATCCATGTGTGTAAATGAAATTACATGATAATGAAGTTATCTTAAAAATAAGGGGACTTATGATATAGCATATAGAAATTTATTTTATACTACTCGAAAAAAATGAGGTGCATAACCAAACATTTGCCTCAAAGACGGAATATGAGACGAAACCATTTTTCTGATTTGGTATCATCTAAAAATTAAATCCCATGAACTAAATGTATTCATATAGATATTTAAATATCCATAAAATTAACCACAATTGAAATATAATTCATTAATTATCAGTAAATACACCACCCAAAAGAAGTGAGTGGCGAAAAAGGCTTGTATCACACTGAAATTAAAGTGAGATAAAATTTTGTAACAATATGTCTTAACTCTTGTTATACTCATTCAAAACACATGTATAATAAATATAATTTTATTATAAAACTTATAAAGGACTATATTATTATATATAATACCATATATGGTTTTATTATGATGCTATATTAGCCTCTTTTTAACAATCCTATATTAAGGTTTCATTTCGGGTAAAATATTATTTGTTCTTCCAATGTGTCTTAATTTATTATATCACAGGTCCTAATATTTATATCATGAATAAAGAATATAAACCATGATTTAAATATCACCTATATTTACTATATTTTTATTATAATAATCTATATAATATATAATTAAAAAATTGAATTTATCTTTCATTGAGATGGTAATTTGTACGTATGGATGAACATTGTTTCTGTTTATATTGTCGCATTTAATGAAATAAAGAAAAATTAATAATTTTATAAATGTATATAATATAACTAAATTATAATTATAATGATATATATATCATATAATTTCACTAAAAGTATGTTTAATACATTCCATGTTGTGTGTGAATGAATCACCTCGCTTTGAGGGGGTAGTATGCCTGACTTCCTCAAATGGAATTATCATATTTACAACAAATATAGTGTAAATATATTTTGGTTGAAAAATAAATAAAAAATAATAAAGAGATATTATTTTTAAAACTGAAATATATAAATATTGTGTCCTGTATAATTTCCACCACGAGAGGTGGGAATGGAGAAATAAACAATCATCGTTTAGTGAGGCGGTAGTTTGTCAAACATATAAACAGTATGTTACTTACCCATTAGATGGTGGTGTGTGTACATTTAGTAATATACAATAGCATATAAATTCCATAATATATTGAGGATACATTTTTTATTATACAATTAGGGAAAAAAGAGAGTGGAGTGGGTGGGATAGAAAAATAAAATAATTGAGTTTAAGAGAAGATGTTGCCTCTTAATCAGTAAAGAGCTTTTGGATTATAGAAAAAGGAATCCTAGGATGGATTTATTTCCATTTGGTTATTATAGGAGGAATTTAGGGATGTTGGGATCATATTTGGAAATATTTTAGCTATATAAAGGGCTTGATAGGTCTGAGGATTTTGAAGGAAAGGAGGCCCTTTTATAGTGGAGGCGGAGTGACACTTGTTTAAATGTTTGGAGAGAGAACTACACAAGAATTTTTCAGGTTTCATGTGGATCCAATCATGTACCGAATTCATGAAAATGGAGGATATGGTTGACATATGGAAAACCAATGTCTCTTAAAGAACTGTCTAGGTTATTTTCTATCAAACATTTAAGGTTTTGTCTTTTATGAGAATAATTTCACCTTCACTGATGTAATTAATATTAATTACATTCACTAATATGTTGGGACAAATAATAATATTCACTTATTCTAAATTATAAATTATGATAATTAATAATATGGAATAAAATTTTACCAATTCTAATAAAAAAGTTGAATAAATTAATTTAAAATTATTTCCACTAACGAGATGACATTGTAGGTTATTAAAGTAACAATAATCAAAAGTTAACTATGTTTTTATATCAAATATCAAAGTGATATTATTTATAATGAATCTAATTAGACTAATTTATAATAATATTATCTAATTATAATTTTAAAATAATAAAAATACAATTTATCTTTATAAATAAATTGGATGAAAATGTATTTTTGAATTAAAAAATAATATTTTTCACTATTAATTAAAAATAAAACAACATCAAAAAATACCCATAATTTATAATAACTTAATTTTTTTGTTTATATTACAAATATAAGGTTTATTTGGAAAAATTATATAATTAAAAGTCCCATAAATTGTATTTAAATTGCGTTCACCATTAAAATGCAGCAAAAATAAAAATATAGGTTTTAAGAAAAACATTGTGTTTGTTCTTATATTATGTCTATAAAATATATTGAAATAATATAAAAAGTAATTGAATTAATATATAACATAAATGTTACATTAATATCTCTCAATAAATTTATTTCACTTAATTTATTTGGGTAAAACAACATTACAACTATAAAAATAAAAATATTTCCTTTTATATTCCATCGATTTTCATATTAATTTCTAATTAATTGGTAACCTATGATTTTATCATATTTTAGTTAAAACCATATATTTTCATAAATATTTTAATACTACTAATAAACACTAATTTATCATCTGGATTATATATTTTAATTTTATACAATATAATTTTAATTATATAATATTTTTTGGAAAAAAATTCAAACATGTTATGTAATCCATCAAGGAATGTCACTATTACGTGTAAGGAAAGATGAAATCAGAGTTTTTTGTAGATTAATATAATTGTTTTCTAAATTAGTGAATTATTATGTAGGTGTTGTGTACATCACAAGTAGAGCATAGTTCATTAATATAAAATAAACTATTTTCATGTTCTCTAAAATGAAAAATATAAAAAATATTTAATTAATTTGGAAACAAAATTCAAAAACTCTTGAGGTGTTACATATTATATTATAATGTTTAATTAATAAATTATGGAGTTGGAAGAATAAATTAAATAAAACAATAAATTAGGTATGTTACCTCTTGTTCGACAACATCTTTTGTTTTACATAAAGAGCTTAATAGGATATATTTACAAAAACATTAGGCTTCTAGGATGAGAGGGGGGTTTCAAGGATAAGAAATGGTAAGGTATTGTATGTATCAATTGGCTATGTATTTTTAAAGAAAATTGGATATGGTGTAGTCTTTTATAATTGAGGTGAGTGTCACACTTGTAATTTTTTAAAAGAAATATGTGTTCCCATATTTTTTAAATTAAGTAAGGATTAAAAAATAGTCTGTAATAAATCCTAGAAGACAAAATGTCTAATAATATCCCTTGAAAGGGGTTCATAATTTTTTTGTGTTAATTTTAACTATAATTTTGTTATTTGACACATCACAATACATATTTTTTCCTTATCCATGGTATCAAATTTTTAATGTTTTTACTACTCAATATGGTCAAAAATTATGTTAACCTTATTATATCCGATATATTATTATAATTCTAAATATGTTATCATTTTGGTAAATTGAATTCACAAAAGTGAGAAATTTTCAATTAAAATTTATTCCACTAACGTGATGAAAAAGATAGTTTCCAAATATAATATGTACAAAAAATAGAAAAAATATAAAATTAAATAAGAAATTGATTAAAATGATAAAATTATATTAATTGATATATAATATAACAAGTTTTACTTTAAAAAAATTTATATTATTTTAAATTATTTAAATGAAATTAAAATTCTTAATAAAACTAGAATTTTTCAATATTCATCAAAAAAATATCTTCTCAAGAAATTATCACAAAATTCACCAAAATATAATTTAGAAATTATGATAGAAAAAATAAATTGAATTATTTCAAATAATGTTTTTCAAAAAATTTAGAAATAAATTATAAAAATAAGTCCACCAATGGAAACAAATCTATTTTTTTGAGAAATATTATTTTTATGTTTAAAATTAGATTTTTTCTTTTCTCATTGATATAAAACACATATGTTGGTAGTAAATTCTTTTAATATATATAATACATAAATTTCATTAAAATAATTCAAAAAAGTCATTTGATTATTTTATTTAGGTAAACGCATTTTTTTGTATAATAATGATTTTTTGTAATATGATTTCCTTTATTTTCAATTTGAAATTAAATTCAACTAAATTTTATTTGTCATCAAAGAATAAATTTTGTATTCATTTTTAACAGTATATTTTCATAATTTATTTAATATTATTCATAAGATCTATTCTTATGTCTAGCTGATAAATAACATATAAAATATAAATTATAATAGTATGTCGTGTTTTTTTACACTTGATTTTTCATGTAACATAAGACAAACATATAATTTCTTGTAAAACAAGAAAAAAATCTTTGTTCTGTCTAAAAAATGAAAAAATAATAAATTTATTGCAATAAAATATTTTTCAAAAACATAGGGTGTTCTAATTAGAATCAATCAATTGATTTTATTTGGGTATCAAATACTGGAATGGATTCCCAACTAGTGGTTTCAATCCATGGTTAAATGTTTACCAATAAACATACTTTTAGGATACATATGTATCTCATACTCTATTTCTAGAACATTTTTTAATTTTAATTAGATTTACTATAATTATAATGCTAGATTTCAAATTATGTTGTTGTCCAAAAATATATGACCAGAAAATTGATTTTTGATACTAGAGGTTTCATATGGGGGATAATATCATTATAAACTTACAAAATAATATTTTTAATGGAAAAAAATAAGCAAAGTCAAATAATAGGGAATGGAAAAATAATGATATAATGGTTTTGGGTCTGATCAGCATGTCATTAGAATATAATTTTTTCCATTAATATCATGATTTTAAAGATTATTATTGAGGTCATGAAGGCCATGGATACCTTTTGTTGAATTAAATTATGCTTACCGAAGTGTTTATGATACATAGTTTATTTAACACAAGCTCAACAGAAGGGAGATGTTTTGTATATCACTTGGAGGAAATTTTCATGATTTAAGAGAATATCAAATTAGTGAAGGTGAAATTCATGATCAATTTATAATAACATTTAACACTTTCATCCCTAATATATTCATCATATGTTATGATGAGGATAGTAAACAATTATTATAGAAAAAAATTGTGTTTGGGGATTTTTGGAACTTGATCCTAAATTAAGAACTTAAATGGAGTGATTTATAAGCACCATCATGATGTAAAAAAATACTAACTGATTATGATGATCACTCAAGTAATGAAATAAAGATAAATAGTTATAAAAAATTCATGAGTAGGAATCATATGAAAATAATCTAGTCTTGTTCCGAAATAATGGACATATAGAAAAGGGGGAATCTCTAAAAGTACTATTAAAATAACACAGAAGACTATAGATGTTTATTAACATATGGATTCTCAAGTTCTATGATTATAAATGAGGTAGAAAAAAAAATTTTCTTTATATCAACATACTAGTAGCTTCATAACAGATTGAAAAGTTATATCAGTCCAATCAATGATATGTAAATTATATATATAAAATTTTATTTCAAGAAAGTTAATCATGGTTCATTCTCCAAATGATAAAGATATATAAATCATTTAGAAAAGTGATTTTAATGTTTGGGTTTATAATGGAATCATGATCTAATGTAAATAAATTATGAATATCATAGGCCTATTAAAGCTCTTAGTTTCTATCAAATAGATTTATGAGGTAGTATCTATAACTATCATTTATAATGATTTTTTATGGTGACTATATTATCCATGTTTGTTGCAAGAGGAGTAAATTATGAGAAAAAATATTTAACATGAATATATAATAGAGTGGTATTATTCATAGAATATGATTCTTATCTTCCTATGTTACAAAATTACCTACCTAAACATCATATTAAGAAGAATATAAATGTTCTTGTATAAAAAGGAATGATGAAGCTCGATCAAACAAATTAAAATGTTATGAGTATTTTGTTGATGATAAGTAGAAGTGGGTTTATTTGAACAAAAATATATGAAACTTAAAATCTTTTTTGTAATATCTAGTTGACTATGATGTCTTGGTACCTTCTTTAATAAGATTATATAATGGGCCACTTAACATCGTAACTATTATAAATGATATAAAATAAGAAAATTTGGTTAATTACTAAAACATAAATAAATTTATTAGAGAATTAACTCCAGGGAAGGCCATGTCGGTGACTCAATTTTATCAGAAAATAAAATCATTAAGGTCCAATAATGGAGACCCATACCATATACTTATCTAATGAAATGTTTTTCCATGTAAATTGATCGGGATGAAGAGATATTTTCAAAATATTATATAGAATTGTTTTTAAAATAATTAATAAACATAATGAAAATATAAATTGCATTGAGTATTAGAGTGAACAAAGGAAAACCTAATGATATTTTTTAAGAATCAATAAATATAACAATGTTTCTAGTTAAAATATGTGCATCTACTCTCATTGTACATTATGTTTTGAAATAAATATTATCTAGTAAAAAGCTAGAAGATAGCCACCATAAAAAATTGTATGCATTGTATAACTCTATATTCATTCAATGGATAGATAATAACATGACGTGAAGTCCAAAAAATATTTCATTATAATATAAGAAAATAATTATTTTATCTTCTAGCCATGGGTTGATGAAAAATGAAATGTCATCAAGGGGAGGTATGTTATTTTTTATGAAACTATTTATTGACAATATCAAAATTTTGATCAAAATGAATATAATGGTATCAGATCAACTGATCTTGTTCAAGTTGATCTAAATGGGGATAGAATATGGAAAAGGTTATGATGTATATAGATAATAGTAATGTATTTCTAGAAATAAGACTAGTGAAAGAAGAACCAATATAATGAAGAACTTTTAAGTCTTTGTGTAGTAAAAAAAAAATTTAAATATCTTCTAGGTAGGACAAAAAAAAATTAATTCCAAATAGAGTAGATAAAAAATCTTGGAAGGATGTTATTAAATTTTCAAAAAATGGTCCAATGTTAGGTTTGGACATGACCTCGATACATAAAATAGAAAATAGAGAAGCTGAAATACAAGAAGAGGTGGCTAGTCTTAGTGAATTTTGATTACAGAAGTTAGCAATGTATGATGGAATTTATTCATTTTAATATAATGGATCCTGGGATTTGATTGATCAACCATAGTTTAATAAAGCACTAGATAACTAATGGGAGTTTTATTTAAAGCAATAATCTGATGGGAAAATTAGATTTATGGCTGGGCTAGTTGGGGTATATTTACAATATAAGTAGGAAATTAACATGTCATAGATCATGTCACTGATATTTCTAGATGTTACCATTTTAATGATGTTTAATATAGTGATGTCTGAAAATTAATACATGAATTATATAGATATAATGATTATTATTCTTCATAGTGAAAAAAATAAAGAGATATACATGAGGTAACTATTTGGTTTTGTGGAATATTAGAATCGGAACATGGTTTGTAAGATAGAGGAATGTTTTTACGACATAAAATATGAAACATAATATTTTAATTATATATTCAGTGCCATCATATAAAATGATGGATTCACTCAGTGTAACAATTTCCATTATTATTACTATAATTCATTCCTTAATTAATGTTTCACTATACAACTCCAGTATGTAGATGAAATTTTTCTATCTAGACTAAAATTTCAATGGGATAAGTAGATAAATAATTAATTATATAGAACATTCTAGAAGACTGAATCTATACTGGAAAATAAGTTATTGAGAATGAATACCAAGAGGGATAGAAATGAATATAAAGTGGTTCAATATTATAGGGACTATATTAGAAAGGATATCGAATTATTTGCGATGAATAGATTTAAGTGGGTCTCATATTTTTTGTCTAGGAACTTCAATTTATTTATGGATTAGAATTCTAAAATTAAATATGATTTCTTATACATAAATAATGTTTTTTCACTTATGGTTGTAATCATGGTGTTCTCTATGGTATTTACTCTACCATACAATTCATTTATAAGGGTAATTGTGAGATAATTAATGAAAAATCATGGAAAGGAACATTAAGAGTATATAAAAAGGATTATCTATTATTTTACGAGATGATAAAATAGATCTATATTCTTTATGATAGATGGTCTATTGGGAAGTTATATTAATGAAGACGTTTCTAGTGATTCAGATACCTAGAAGTGTGTGATTGGTTTTATATTATCCTATAAAAGTATAAATTTTAGAATGATTTCATGTTTTTAATGGATTATTTATTTTTCATAAATGGAATATTTTTATATTTATAAAATATATATTTGTAAGTAAATTTTAATATTGATTTACTTTTTGGGGAGCTAAAAAGGTGTTAGGAGGGTTGGGGTTATTCTGTGATGTTAAAAGTGTGTTCAATTTTATATAGAATCAAATAAATCAATTTTTGAATGAGTCATAATTAAATTGAATACGAAATCATATTAAGTAGAGTATATGGGAATGTCATGGATTAGTGGAATATTGTAGGATGCCAAAATCTAGAAAAAATATTCCCCAATAATTTAGTCCCATAAATTATGAGAAAAAACTTTATCTATAGTAACACATGATTCACATACATGGATATTGCATCTCTTAAGTTAAATATTTATTACATTACACAAACAAATTTGAGGAATATAATAGTTTTGTTCTTTATAAACATGGATAAAAATGTTTTAATCTACTGAAAGACCATAAATGTTTTCCAGAAATAAAATTTTAATTAATACTCTTTATAGAAATATCCTATATGATACAAATCTTCATAACCAAGAGAAATAAACAAACGAATCTATGATCTCAGATTCCTAGTAATTGTAATTGAAACAGATATCAAAATATTATCATATGAAATCATATGATAAGAATAATGGTGTATGATAATGAACATAACATACACTGTTCATATCCAACCTATAATAGACCATAAACATGAGACATTTCATAAACATTAAAATTTAATAAGACATGTACCATATGATAATCAAAGATCATGAGCCACGAGAGTATGACATTGGAATAATATGTGGATTTGTATCCTTCACAAAAGCATAGAAATTCTATTCCATATTAGTCAAGGGACATTTCCAAGGATAAAATATAGGAATGGTTTCACTCCCCAAAACGACATAGTATTCATGGTTCACTACCATGAAAATCAGAGTGAAAAAATTCTCGTACTGAATTTTGTTCATTCCCCATTTCAGCCCTATATTACTGAATTGGGTTCACTCTCCATTCTTGCACTATCATAATGAACCAAGCTAACTTTCTACTCCAACTATGTCCCACTAAAATAGTTTTCACTCCCCATTCCAGTCCCATACCACTAAACTGGGTTAACTCCCCAATCAAGAAATGTTTTTTCTATATTTTTTATACTATCTATTCTAGTCCAATTTATATCATGTAATTTAAACCATTCTAAAATTAATTAGACAAATCCATAGGTACCACCTATCGTTGGTTATAACGTTACCAACGACCTTGTTTATAATGTAACCTATGTCCTTTTATATAATCTAGCCACTGTTACATAATAAAAATAATAAAAATTTGTGCCAAGTGATCATAAAACAATCATTATATCAGAAACTATTAAATGAAATAGGTTTCAAAACCATTTTATCATAAATTCGCCTGTGAAAAAATATGATTCATCATTATTTCATCATTTCATAAAATTATAGCCTATGAGTGAATAAGTGGTGTTCATAATACTATTTTCATTATAAACATATAAAAAATAGATAAATTATATGCTAGTTTCTGTGGATCATATCCCTAGTAAATCATATGTAATGTCAATGAATTATAACATATACGGAAACAATTTCGAAAGGCTACATTAGACAATACCTAAGAAAAATATATATTCATTGAAATTTATTTTTTATATAATAAAACATTATAAATATCATTTTATTTGAAAATAACCATTAAAATTGTGGGGAAAAAATATCTCAAGGTATCGTTGAATCATTTTTCAGGTGATTGTGTTTGTTGACCAAGCGGGCCTCCATGATGTGTTTATTGAAAAAGGGGAGCAAGATGTTCAATTTTTTGACAAAGGAGGGTTTTTTGGTGATTTTTCATGTTCAAGATATGTTTATGAGAATCCATTATTGACAGAAGAATCTAGATAAAATTATGGATGATCTAGAGGTTGTAAAAAAAGAGCAGAACATCAAAATTTGTCAAAGGAAAGTGGGGTGCACAAGTATTGGTTTGAGATATAAATCAGATAAGGGAGATAAAGGGTAAGGCAGGTGGACCTGCAAACTAAGAGAAGACATGTATACAGTTATTAAGGTTCCCAAAATTCTTATTAATAGATGGATAACACTCCTCATATGGTGATTAATCTCAACACTTAAAGAAAATTTGAGCTCCAATAACATGGGTGGTTTGGGAACGTGAGTTTTAGTTTTGTCGCGCAAGTATAAAGATATTCAGAAGTTGTGCGCAAGATGATATTTGCACGCCAATATTGGTTTGGTCATAAAAAGGTTTGATTCACCACAGTTCTGAGTATGAAATGGGAGTGGCATACAAGTAGTTAGGTGACACTTGCACACCGGGGATAGAAAAGTGTACCATGAAAATAGAAGCATGCATGCCATTTTAGGGCTACACGAAAGATGGAAGATTACACTGTATACCTATGGTAAATTTGTATTCATTAGTTGATTAATGTGGAACTTCAAAATAGATTCTACATATAGAAGAAGATGAATTCATTTGTGATAATGAAGGGACCTACTAGTCATTAAACTATTAGTGGATCTTATGAAGAAGCAGTGAGCTCATATTAGTTGAGAGAGCCATAAGCTTTCATATTATGAGTGGTTTTAAAAAAAGAGGGATAGTGAGTCGGCTCCAAACATTGTAAACAACAGTGCATTTTTAGCAGATTTTGTACATTGGAATATAACAGGTGTATTCTCCTTAGACATAGCCTACTAAGGGTGAACATGTAAAATCATTGTGTCATGTTCTTGATTTATGATTTTTTCATACTCTTCGATGAGAATGAGAGTGAAGAGGGTCTTTTCTAACAACGAAACAAGATCAATAAGGGATATTTGTTGTTATCTTTTGTACCTTGATCCACACCTCTCAAGGTATCTATCCTAGTAGACCTAAAATAAATATATAAATTAAAATTTTAAAATACCATTTAAATATCATTTGAGTAAAATATCATTTATTATTTGAGAAATTATTTTAAAAAAATACAAATATTCAAAATCCTTCTCTCTTTGAAATCATTCATTTAAAATGTACAAATTTACAAAATATTTATAGAAGAACTTTATTTCAAAATAACCTCATAAAGTGTATAGGAATATTGAAATAATTATTTGTTCATTATAGTTGTATATATTGTTCATTCCTTGTATATTAAAAAAAATTATATTCTCATTTTTAGTAAAATACATGTAGGAATTGGTTGGAAAATTCCATGAAGATTCCTTTCAAACACATTTTTTTTAAAATAATAACATGGGTAATTTTTTATTAAAAAAAGTACAATATTGTATTAATTTTTTTAGAAAATATGGTTTCGGGAGGAAAACTAATTTCTAATTGAAGAAGGAAATATAGTTATATTTTCTTTAAAACATGTTAATAATTATATAAAGCATCTAATAGTTTAAAAATGTTAATATTACTTGAAAATATGTTGAATAACCCGAATATAAGAAAATTAAATATTATTTGAGGAATATAAAGTAATATTTGTTCATCATAAACGTATTTCTAAATAATCTCGATAAATAATGAAATTGTAATATAAAATTATTACAACATTGGTAACTTCAAATCAGATGCCCCATTAAGAAGTATTATAAAATGGAGATTTTAGGTTGTACTTATGCATGATCATCATTTCCATTTTCCATTAATCAATGTGGAAAGGAGCTATATTATATGTTATCTTTATATAATGATCATTATATCGTTAAAGACATATAATTTCATTAATTATATTTTTATATATCATACATGCGGTTTGGTGATGAATTGGATGTAACATCTCTTTGTAAAGGCAGTAATCCACACATACATCAGCGACACTATTATAATTCTTTGAGTAAAATTTTAAGAAAGAAAATTATATATAAATTTTTATTAATGGTAAATATGTCATTATTATCATAATTATGTCATGTATATCACATATAATCAATAAATGTTTTCTTATCACCTTCCATGTAAAGTGTGAACGAATCAAATCGGTTTGTGATGAGGTTTTTTATGTACAAATGAGAAATATTATATTATTCCCCCAAAATTGAATGTAGAAGGGTATATGTGATTAAAGAATCCTAGAATCAATAAAATATCATAAATAACATATAAAAACCATAGATACATCATTATTTACATTATCAAGATTTGGTAATAGAAAAAAGAATGACATAAGTTCATGGGGTGGTAGTCCTCCAAACACATGAACAATGACTTTGAAAATCCATTGATGGAAGTGGATATGGTTTTAGGTCAATAAATTAGAATAAATACATCTTTGTAAATTATATATTCTAATAATATTATATTAACATAAAAAAACAATTTATGATTATGGATAAGAAAATAAATCATTGATTCTCATTGAATAACATTACCTCTTCTTCGGGCATTCTCTTTGGATTTCACTAAAGCATTCCTATGTTGTATTTTTCCCCAATATAATGATTATATGATGAGGGGATGGAATTTGGTTACTGATTTTGGTAGGACATAGTGTTATGTAAAATTTCTCTTTTTGACTTTTGAATTCCTTTTGTTTTCAAAATCAAAAACTCTAACTTAAACACCTAATTAATAAATTCATTATGTCCAAAGTATTTTAAGAATATTTTTATAAGAAATAAAATATAATTTTATCATTCATTCATCATTTCCATTATTTAATGAAAATTAAAAGATATTTGATCATTACAATTTTAATTATAGAATACAATAAAAATCGTACTCATAATAATTATTGTAACTGTTCATTCAATGATTTTCATAATGATCCTGAATACAAATTATATCATAAAACCCAAATACGATTAATATCATAAAAATTATCCAGTATTTAATTCTGACAAAATTTTCTTAATGATATAAATGATAGTAACTCTCTTAATAGAAATAATCAGACTCACTATTATTGTAACAATAAAATTGAATCTTAATGAAAAGAATTTATTCTATATAAAAATTATTCCATGTGTTATATGCTAATAAAATGATGTTGTGATTTTGGTATGAATATGAAATTTACAGTGACATGTATTCATATACCTCAAATATTTTAATAGAATATCCAAATGTTGGAGACCAGGATGACCACTAGGACAGATTCATATGAATACCAAGTCATTTAAATGTTCTCAATATTTGAATTCAAAACACTGTGTGATAGATTTTACCAAATTATCTACATGTGAAAACTCTGATGTTTAAAAGTATTGAACTGCTTGTTTTATATACTTGTAACATTTAAGACATTTTTGTTGTTGTGGGACTCCAATCAGTGTGATTTCATGGATTGAAAAACAGAGGTGCTCATATTTTTCAGATCAAGGTCCTATGTGGCGAGGAAGACGTAGTTTTTGATCAATTTCAGGATTGAGGACATTAACAGATAGGTAGACAGACCAAAACAGATAGTCGTATCTAGGGTTTATCCTTCTGTGGGTAAGATATAATTTTGTGAAATTATAAATCGAGGTACCATTGTGATAGGTTATTAGATACTCATACAATTGGGTTATAATAGTCTCATTCCTTTACTTTTATTACATTTACTCATATATTTTAATAGAATGTGAATTGTTTTATATATTCATTTTTCTGCGTTGTATTATTTTTATCATAATTGATCTGATTATGATAATATTTTATTAAATATCAAAAACTTTTTTAGTGATTAAAATCATTCTAATTATTTAGTTTTATTCTATAGTCTTTATGATAGAATCATTATTTTCTTTAATATGATTATCGTTCCCACTATGACTACGATACATAGCACACTTACTACGAATATGACTACTGTCCAAATTTTACATGTGGAATACATATCAGAATCAACCTGATGACATTATATTTATAATCGGTCCGAAGGGCCATTCCATTTTTCTTTATATGAGTATTTTTTCATTCCTTTAGTTTAATTCCATTTAAACTCAATTCCTTTAAGGTTCAAAATGATTGTTTTTAAACTTAAAATTCACCCCCACTTCAGTTTTTTTTTCATATTCATAAACATTTTTATCCAACCATTAGTTTCAGAGATAGTTATATTTAATACTAATACATACACATGGCAGATATAAAGTGGTTTTAGGATGAGAAAAAGGGAGGAGAAATGGTGTACTTTTAATAAGTGGGGGAGAGGACACCCATGGTATTTTTGAAAATAAATAAGTGATCCCATGTTTTTCGTATGTAACAAGGGTAAAAAAATTGACCATTTAAAAACCATAGAGGTGTAATGGTAAAAATATATTCATAAAATATTTTTTAGAATTGTTTATAGGATATTTTTAACCTTATCATTTTAGTTAAAACACCCCTAGTAAACCAATTTTCCCTTAACCTCCGTAATTAATTTTTAATGCATTCACTATTTGTTTTTTAAAAATAAAGTTAACCAAATTAGATAATAAAAATTAATAGGATTTAAAATATTTTAAAAAATTAATTACATCCATATAATATGAAAATTTTAATTTAATATTAATCCTCCCGAAGCATTGTGAATGTGGGTTTTTAACGTGAAACTATTCCAAAGCATACCATGTTTTTTTATCCAAATTAAAAAAAAATATAAAAATGACATAAATTTGATTAATTGATATATAGGATATCTAATGTGACACTAAATAAGAATAAAGTTTAGATTCAACAAAAATAATAATTTATTCCAAAAAATAGTTCTCAATTAAAATTCAGTATTTTAAGTATTCATCAAAAAATGAAATTTTTTAGAAAATTATGATAATTTAACCCCAAAATACTTTTGATATTATTATTTAATGATTATTATAATTCTATAAAATTCAATTTCTAATAGTGTAATGTTTTATTTTTAAAATATTTTAATCATTAAATGGTAAAAGAACTGATTTTTAGAAAAATAAGGCATTAGGTAGTAAAATTTTATGTATTCTTATCACTTATCCAGAAAACACATAATATGAATTATAAATATTTTATTGGTTATATATTATAAATATTTTTTATTTAAATAATTCAGTAAGAGTGGTTTTTTTTATTTTACTAGGGTACAACACATTTTTTTTCATAAAAATAGTGTATTTCAAAAAATATTTCCTATATTTTGAAATAGTTTTTATTTTCATTTATAATTAATTAGTCACCAATGAATTCATTATATATATATATTTACACAATTTTTTATAATTTAGTTAATCATCTTTATAAACACCATTCCAATAGATATGTGATAACTATATCATTAAATAATAATATATTATTTATTTGACACATTCTTTTTATAATGGATATTGTTTTTATCATAAAAGAAACTGAATGTTGTGTGTAACAAAAGCCAAACCATGTGTTTCATATAAAACTGGATAAAATCATTATTACCTGTAATTTAATCCAAAATATGGGTTTCATGTCACAAAATATATGGATATGTTGAAATCAATTTAAAGATAAAGAATATCTTAAAATTTATTGGCCTTACATTCTATCCCCTTAATTTGAATTTTTCCGTCAAAACATGTCACGGACATAAATGCATTAAAATTTGAAAATTACACGATTAAAAACCACATAACAAATTAATAATAAAACAACCTTTAAAAATATAAAGTTTGAAACAAAAAGTTACCTAAAGTACATCATAATTTGATTTCTACATAAAAATATATATGTTGGATTTGAGGATTTTTTCATGGATGAAAAGAATAGATTATTTTATAGTGTGATAATGACCACTAATGATAAGTAAGTGGAAGATCTAAGGAACAGTATTGACCATTAATCCATAGAAAAAAGAGTCCTATAAACATTAATTAACACCATAAAATATAGTGACCAAAATAAAATATATATTTTCAAGATCCTTTTTCTAATTTTGAGATATTTTTATGAGATGATACACATACACGATTTCATTTAATTAAATAATCAAAATATCACCCTTTGGTTAATCCCTAGTCAATTTAAATATTATATCTTACCTCACGAGATGATTTTTAATTTATTATGTCAAATGAACTATGTAATAATAAGATCCACAGATAGAATGAAATTTCATTCCATCTATATTTAGTTATTACCACCACCAAAATGGTAAGTTACGGTGATAAAATATGCATAAATCATCATATGAAAACAATATTGTAATATCTACTAACACATTCAACATTCAACAAAAATCATTTCATAAATGATTATAATTATGAACCTTCTAAATGATAAAAATTGATGACAAAAAAAGTAACTCAATGTCTCAAAATTAGCTTTACAATGATCTCCATATATCATAATGTATTTCATGATGGTTACATACCAAACATGGGAATTCCATTATCATGTATGATCTAGAAATTTTTTAATAACCTGAATTTCCATGAAACCATATTGTAAAAATACATGCTTCTTCATTCCTAACATATAACACATATTATTAGATTTATTCATTAAATCAAAAAAAATTGTAAACTCCATCCATGATTGTATAAAACACTTTTTCCTCAATTCATTAATATTTTCTATGTTAATCAATATAATAAAAATTACATTATTATTATCCAACATCTATTTATCCAATTTAAATAATATTTTCCCAAAATCAAGAACATATGAAGGGTTACCTTCCCTTAATCATGTGTTTTCCATAAAATAATACCCCTCAATTAAATAAATAGTATAGATCATTATCTTCTTTCAATATACGCATTCAAATACTTAACAAAAAACTTTTATTGAACATTGCACATATATTTTAAAATTATTCACTACTAAAAAGAAAAAATACTTCATTCATATTGCTTCATTTTCAAACCATTCACTAGACTTAATCATATTAGTCCATAATACATTTTTCCATTTATATTCCATTCACTTTCTATTCACTATCAACTGAAAAACTATTACTCATATAACTATTACAATTATCTTCATGAGCTTCCTCCATTGGGCATCAATTTTCATAATTCCCAAACTCATTTCACATTGAAAACTTGAGTGTAGGTGGCACCATAGATGGATCATCTTCAACGTCACTTCATTAACTCATCCATTAATCACATTTAGATATTCTTTGGATATATGGTATGATATTTTTCATTTGTGGAACCTCCTAATTCCATTCAAGCAATCCCAGTGATACTTCTTCAAAAATTTATTCCATATAGAAAACTAACTCTTATTTGCTATATGGTCTCTTATACCCATACAGTCGTTAAACTCTATAATTATATTGATTGGTGATTTAACGAGTTTGTTAAGTTGAATTATATAAATAATGTTATATGATAACTTATTGGGTATAAACAAAAAAATTACATTATTTACCATCCTGTTTGGAAGCTCATCATCAAACATTCAACCACATTCAATGTTAAACCCGTTCCATTCGGTTCCCCCATTCCTAAAAATATCTTATTGTGAGAAACACCATTCATAGGGGATAAAATATTAACATGAAAAATCATCTATAGGATGTATAAATCATGTAACGTCTTTTAGTTGATGACCCCTTAGTTTTATCCTAGGCCATTCATGTCATCTTCAATTTAAATTGTTCATGATGGTTCTTAAATAGTTTTTTGAATCTCCAAATCTTATCACATCGGAATGTCTGCCTAGGTATGCATCAATTCTTATTTTAATTCAATAGTGCTCAATATATTTGATCTTAAAAATGTATTTTTAGGGTTTTTACCCTTAATAACATCTATTATAGAGACAAATCCACTTGTAGTATCCAGACAGGGATGTCATTTCATGGAAACAATTAGATTTATCCTTTACAAAATTCCATTACATTTTCTTATATTGTGACTCATATTTATAAAAATCCTTAGAGACATCATTAAAAATATCCTTATGAGTATTTCTATAGTTCTCACCGATTTTTTCTCATCCTATTTATCAATGGATAACAAATCAGTTTTTATACCTACTATATTGACCTACTGTTCAAATACATCTATGTACCATATTTTTATATTAATATTAATTGAATTACACAAAACAATTTCCAATGATAATAATAGTTTAATGCCTATGGAAACATGTAAAATAATCTCCTGATCTGGTGAAATATCATCAATCATTCCTGCAATGATCTTACCATTTAGTACTCATCATATTCATATCACACATAAAATCATTATTCATAAATTATGGAAATGAAACATAAGTAATAGTAAGATAATATTTTTAGTAAGGTTAAAAACATGAGATATAACTCTATAATCATATGATTTTATAACATAAGAACAATGGTATATGATAATGAAAATAAATGACTATGATCATACTCGAATATTCATAGATCATAAACATGCGTCATGGAATAATGATTGGAAGTTTATATGAAATTAATTATAAGATAATCATGTAACATGAACCATGAGAGCATTTCATTGGCACAACACTTGTATTTTTCTTGTATAAATAAACAATGAAAATCATCTCTATATTAATCAATTATTATTGATTTGTCTATTATATTAGAATGATATCACTCCCTAGACCATTATGGTAGTAATGGTTTACTTTTAATAAAATCATATTGAAAAAAGTACCATGTTGGTCAAGGTTCACTCCCTATTGAAATCATGTCTCACTAAATCAGGTTCACTCCCTATTCTTGACTTATCTTACTAAACTAGGTACAATCCCTATTCCTTCCATGTCTTACTGAACCCACTTTACTCCCCATTCTAGAAATGTATTTCTAATCTAGGGTAACTTCTTATTCCAGCACTATATTACTGAACCAGGTTCAATCCCCATTTTAGTTATATATATCAAATGAGATATAAATCATTTACCAACACATTTTTGGGAGATATAGGTCCCACTAATAATTGGTTATAACATTACCACCAACCTTGGTTATATTGTAACCACCATCCGGGTCTATAATGTAACTACCTTCACAGAATGAAAATAATACATACGAGTTCCAAAATTTAATATAACATTCATCATGTCATAACTCTTGAAATGAAATGTGTTTCATATAAATTTTATCATAACTTAACATATATAAAATAAAAATGTTTCATAATTATTTCATAATTTCATCAAATCATAACATGTGTAAAAGGAAGAATGTTTTATAATAATGGTTCTATCATGAAAAACCATTTATTGAAATAATAATAATGTTATTGTTAGATTATATCCATAATAAATCATAATAATACTCGAATAATTTCATCTTCAATGGAAAACAAATTTCAAAGGCTATATAGGAAATTTATTAAGGAAATTATGTTTTCATTGAAATTAAATTTATCATATTGAATAAATTATTAAAATCCATTATCTTGAAAAGAACCATGATAACATATAATTTAATCTTTTAAATATTAATTTAATATATTTTTGGAGGAAAATATCATTTCATCTTTGAAATTATCTTTTTAAAATAGTAAACACATTCAATATCATTTTCTCCTAGATTTTTTTTACAATTTAATGTTTTTACCTATATCAAGGAAATAATAGTCATTGAAAATAATTTTAAACTTTGTAAGGAAATATTGTAATCATTCTGTGGTAGTGATAGTGGGAAATACTATTTATGTCATCAATGTTAAAAACAAATGTTCATTTAACATTTTTATAAAAAAAATTTCTTTTTGGAAAACCAGAGTAATATTACATTCAATAAAATATCATAAAGTAAAATTGGGTAAAAAAAATTTGCAATCATACTATTATAGAAACAAATTCTTGAATACATTTTTAGGAAACATGTTTTGTAAATGAAAACAAATTTCCGAGTAAAGAGTTAAATAAGGCTGGTTTTTCATAATTGTTTTACTAATAATAATTACACCAGACTAGAAAATGGTAATATTATATGAATATATAATTAATAAAGATAGAATAATAAAATTAATGGCTTTATTGAGATATGGATCTAAATATATTATTATAAAAACTTTGTTTTAACCAATCTTGCTAAATGAAGATATTGAAATATAAAATCATTAGAACTTTGGTAACATTGAAATGTAAGCCCCATGATTGAATAATAGAAAATAGAGCATAAAATATAATTAGATCAAGAAATCATGATATTAAATGCCAATGGGTATGTATATAAACATTTTCAATAAATATAGGTTCATAATATAATATACTTCTCAAAATAGGCTCACAAAGATAAAAATACCTTATCAATTTTCTAAATTTGAAACAATAATCCTCATGAAAGAGAGATCCAAAATTGGATATGTAAACACCAAAAACGTTTAGGATAATAATAATAAAATAATTCTATGGGTAGTAAATACACCATAGAAAAGAAATATATGGTGGATATGACATTTTCCTCAAAGAAAATAAAAGCTAGACTTAAATATCCAACCTTATGTCTTGACTTCGACCGTAATTAATAAAAAAACTAATATTATAAATGTAATTTTATAAAACACCAATTTCAAATAAAAATTAATATATATCAAACCATATTTTATTTTATTATGACATTTTATTTCCCATTTTGTATCTTTTCAAATATAAATTTTCCTTTATGGTAATATCTTATTTGTTTTTCATATATGTTTTGATTTGTTATATTTTTTGTCTTATTACATTTCCATGGATACATAACATAAATAATAAAAAAACTACATTTCTTTCATAATTATATGTAATTTATAGTTTTAAAACCAATCATTAAATATTATTTTAGAAAATTATTTATGTTACAATCATGGTGATGGTAGGTCATACGTACACCTAAGCAGCATTTGAATTTTTCATGTACCATTATAGAAATGAGGTAAGTAATATATTATAATTTCAAAATTATAATAATATCATAAAAAATATTATTACATAAAATATAAAAATATATATAATTTGTGTTTTGTATAGATGAAAAGAGTCCCACATCACTTCAAGAAGGTAGTAGTACATGTGTACAAGAGTGGCACTACCATCATTCATTGAGTGAAAAGGTATGAAATTTAAATAAATATATATATATATATCATCCTTTAAGTGTGATAAATATGTAAATAATATCATAATTATGTTATTTATAACACATATAATCATTATCTTTACTCTTTTCACTTTCTATGCAAAGTGTAATTGAATAACATCACTCTAGGAGGTGGTTGTCCGCCGTACACACAGGCGATGTTGTCGTACTCCCATGAAATATGAATCCAAAAGGTATGTGTGATATAATAAATAATAAATCTTTATAAAATCATAAATATCAAAAATATAATATATAAACAATAGATCCATTATTATGTCCTTTCTTGATATTCTGTAATGGAAAAACAATCATCATCGATTGAATAGGTCACGGTCCACCATATAGATGAATGTTAATTTTGTACACAATTTTCTTATAGTATAGATGGGTTTAGGTAATGGAATTAACAAATAAAATCAATATTTTTCTCAATATATTGAGGTTTTTATATAATTTATGTATATTGAATTTTGAATAAGGTGGGGGTGGGAATTAAATAATCACTTCCGTTGTAGAACATTACCTCTTCTTTGAGTATCCACCTTATGATTTAACTAAATACATCATAGGTTGGATTTGAATAAAAAATTAACATTTATTGGATGATGAGAGGGATTTTTGGAAGATATCTAGGTATTTATTTGGGTTTTAGGACGTTATCTGTGTATTTATTTTTCTGATCCAAAGAGGTGTGAAGGTGTGAACAATTTGAGAGAGGGGGTGGTATTTTTTAAGAGGGGGAGAGGACACAATTTGTATTTTTTGAAAAGAAGTTAGTGCTTTTATATTTTTTATATGGCACAAGCATTATAAATGGAACATTATTAAACCATATAGTATTAATGGTTGAATTATTACAAGAAAATAGTTTTTTAGAAGTGAATATTTAATTTTTATATTTATCATTTTAGTATTACCCTCTAGTAATCATCTTTTTACCTTAACCATGTTAATTAAATTTTTTGAGTTCACTATTCATTATTGGAAAAAATAATGTTTAAAATATTATATTATTTATATTATTTTGATTCCAAATATGGAATATATTTTTCCAAATTATATATATATAATTGGAAAATTTTAATTTAATATTAATCATACAGACGCGATGAGAATGAAGTGTTTTAATGAGAAAATGGTCAAATGTTTATAATGTTTTTATTTCAAAATTCAACATGATATTGATTAAAAATAAACTAATTGGATTAATTGTTATAATATTTATCTAATTATAATTTATAATAAATTTAATATATATATATAATCATTAAAATTTACTATTTTTCACTATTCCTCAAAAAAATTAAACCCTTCCTAAAAATAAAAAAATATCACTGTAAGATAATTTTGAAAATAAAATTTTAAAAAATGAATTTAATTTCATCCAATTAATTTTCTAAATTTATTAAAATTTTTCTTTTGATTATTTTCATAATATAAAGGTGACTAGACTTCTTTTTTGAAAATACATTTTCCTAGTGTAATATTAAATTTATTCTCATATAGTTTCTAGAAAACACATAATATTTATGTATATATTTTTTTTATTTGTAAAATATATATATTTTATTAGAATCACTCACTATGAAGTATTTTTATTTTATGTTTTTGAGGAAAAATATTTGTTTAACATAATGGTTTCCTTAGAAAACTATTTACTTTATTTTGAAATTGTTTTTATTTTCATTTATAATTATTTAGTCACCAAATAATTAATTATATATATATACATGTGTAAAAAATATTTTCAAAATTTATTTAATGATATTTATACAAACCATTCAAATATTTAGGTGACAAATATCATATAGAATTATAATAGTTTAATTATATGACACATTTTATTTAAAATCAGTGATGAATGTAACACATGATAACATCAGTATTGTGTGTACCACAATAAAAACATAGTGTATCATGTAATATAGGTTGAACATTATGTTAATTTTATCATAATACAAATATTTTTTTCATGTCACAAAAATATTGAAATATCAATTTTTTAATGAAAAATTTCAATAAATCTTTTGTGTCACAATGCCTCAATATTACTCTTATGAATTGATGTAGAATGAATTATAACACTCCATATTATATTGAAGGGTTTTTTTGTTAATGTTTTTACTTATGTGTTGGAGATATTCCTAGATGTATCTAAATCATTATTCAATTGTTATATTATTGGGATTGTGAATCCTACATTATGTTCCATGTAAATATATTTGAAAGTGTATGCATAGATGATAACATAGTCTTAATGATCAGTTCTAGTGATGTTCTTCAATAAAATGCGGTTCATTTAGATGGTATATCCTAGATAGTATGATTAGAAGTTTATATATTTAGATGATGAATTTTTTCCTAGTCTATTAAAATATAGAAATAAAAAAATGATATAGAATGAGAAACATTATCATCTAATAGTGGTTACTGGTGAAGTGAAGACAATGTACTAGTGATCTATAATACATGGATTGGTTGTCGAGACCACTATGAATCTTGGATGGTAATAAAAAAAATAACAGGACATGACCCTCAATTTAAATATGCTGTAAAATCTTACACATTTGTGGCTTGAATTTTCTGGTACAAGGATTTTAAATTATAATATATTATTATGATTAATTCTAGATTAGTGTTATCCCATGGATTCAGGGATCATTCTTGAACAACATAAAACCATTGATTTATTCATTTTGAATATGTCTTATTATTTTCCCTAATTTTGTTTGTGTTTAGATTTTTACTGAGTGTGTGTGTGTTAGTGACTTGTCATAGCATGTTGGGTGAATATTTATTTCTTCTTATATTTTCATACACATAGACAATGGAGGTAATCCAAAGGAATTTATTATAATAACTGATTCATAAGAGGGATATCTTTTAGGGATCATATAATTGACCAAGATCCCAACATGAAAATGTATTTAGTCTTTTACATAACCATGCAATGCACTATGCTTGAAACAATAGTTTTTTTGGTAACCATTTTCATATACACAAACTATCCTAATACCTTTGTTTCATACGGAATTTAAAATTTAAAATGGATTCTTATATGAAACGAGACTACTGTTGTCTCAAGTATACTAAATATTCTTAAAACCATTATAATATAGTTATTATATGATAACATCAATGTTACAACATTATAGTATCCCTTGATCACCATCCCAAAAATATTAATAACCTAACTAAGATTATTCATCTCTATCACCATAGTTATATTCCCATTCATCTCATCAATCCTCCTAATTAATGGTCTTATAATGAGAATAGCATCCACATGTATATGTAATCAAATAAATATATCACCAAAAGAATTTAAAAAACAATACTATTCCATGCCACATTTTTTTACATTTGTAGTCATTAATCCAACAAAATTCTTATTCCACTACTTTGGTGCATGCTTTAACACATAAAATAATTTCAATGGTTTTGATGTTGGTATTCCATTATTAAATAATAAAAACCCTTTCTATTTAACTATATAATTTTCATATAAATTTCCAAGAATAAAAAACTATTTACATCAGTATTCTAGATAGTAAATCCACCCGTGAAGAAATACTAATAAACATTCAAATGAATGTAAACAAAAAACTGGTGAGAAAATGTGAATAAAATACACAATATCCTTATATTAATTATCATTCACTAAAAAAATTTCTTTATTTATTCACTTAACATCATGTTTGTTCTTGGCCCATTCTTCCATTTTTTAAATAATTTCAATACTTATGAAAGAGGATTAAAATCCCATGTGTTGTTATCAAGAATGTATGAAAACTCCTTGTTTATATAAAGATTCAACATTCTAAATCATTTTAAATACCCACCACGTAAAAAAAATCTAGATCCCCATTAGAAATTAGTAATAAATATTGTATAAAGGATTCATATATTTACACATGACTTCTTTTTTATGTTGATCTCCTAAAACCCAATTTTGGAGTAGGCTCCACTTGTTTGAATACGACGTTATTAGTTAAAAATTAAAGCTCCACGTGATCATGGATCCCTAATTCATTATTCTATACTACAGCTTCATCTACATGATGGTATTTGCATATAATTCCTACCATAAATATAACAGTATGGATTTTTATGATCTTATAATTCTCATCATCCTAGAAATGATACCTAAACTTCTCAACACCACATCGAAAAAAGAAATATGCTTGGTCATATCTACTATCCAAATTAGATATCATATGGTATAAAGTATACCATTTATATAGATGTACTAATTCTGATGATATTGACATCCATATTCACTAATTCAACCCATAAGGTCCTAGGTAACCACGATTGAATCCTTATACTCTTGACAGAATCATTAAATTACATATTCATCATTTTTTCAAATCTATTATATTATTGTGTACTTGCAAGATTATTCTCACAATAAATAGTATAATAACAAAAAAAATATTGAAGATATTAAATTCCATACTAAACTATATTGTTTGACCTCAACTATTTCATCCTTTATCTTGATTTATTCTCTAATTATTTTTTTTAACTTCTTAAAAAATTTAAAGGCATCATTATTTATTATTATAAAAAACTATACATACATTGTAGATTATTATATAAATATCACATAATATAGAGATACTATAAGTGAATTTAGAGTTTTAGTACCAAAAATATCAATGTTACCTAGGTTTAGATACATTGAGTTTGGTGTACTTCCTCATTAAGAAAATAAACCTACATTTTTTTCCAAATATAAAATATCTTCAAAGAAAAATTCTGTAAACTTCATCTTATGTAGAATTCATTTTTATTCCAGAACTATCATCACCCTATAACGTTTATGGAATTACCAATAGTAGAACATATGAAAATCTCTAATTTTATTTGTTTTTATAAGAATGTCCATGAAATTTACAAAAATATTATATAATGTTTCATTATTTACCCTATGACCTATGACCATATCTCTCTTGGTAAATTTCCATATACCATTATGAAATGTTTTATATAATCCTATATAATCATGTATCTTAATATAAATATGATTTATTATTAAGCTGATCATATATCACAAATTGTCCAAAATGAGTAAAATAACACTTTGGAATTAAATAGGGGTAACAATTTTACAAAAAACTATAAGGTTTCATTGTTATTATGATTTACCGATGAAAAATATCAAAAAAACATAAAAAGAATTTATTGTATTATAATCCATGTTTCAACAATTTTAATTCACTATATTTATTACAATATGAAATAGGTGTAGTGGTACAATGTCTACAATACTATAGTACTCTATCAGTGTCGTTGATCATCTCTATAATAATAATTTTTTAACGTCCACATTGTTACTATCCCATTGCTAGTGTCACTTCTCTACTCTGCTAAAATTTTCAACATTTATATCATGTCTCTAAACACTATCAACATTATTTATGTATAGTATAGTCCACTTTAATTTGATCCAAATTAATTGAAAGGATCATGATCCACCATTTCAAAAACATATACTTGGGGCCAAACCTTCAATAGATTACACCCTTCCATAGTTCCACCACGATAAATCACAATTAATCCAATCTCTAATTCTTCACTGGATAATTGGAAGTCTTCTATCAATGATTCAGTTTCAATATAATGATTCATAGAATATTTTCTACATAACTATAAAATTTATAATTTCATATTGATGATTAATCAAATATTAGTAGTTTTACCTCATATTATCCAACAGGTTTCTCTCATATTTTGTTTCTCATCTACTATCCATCAATGAGGACTAATAGAGGCACCATAATTTTTTAACTTTTCAATCCCCATCACATTTTATAATAATTATATAAGACATTTTGTTATATATTTTTTTTCCATTCCAAATTTCTATCCGATATTAATCCCATTATAAAAAAATTTATGTCTAAAGTGTTTTCTTCATTTGGGAATGAAACACAAGGTTCCTTATAATATGTTTAAAACATCAATAGCCATAATGATATATATTTTCTTCTCTCTATATATGAATCCCTCCAAGAAGATATTCTGTCAAACTATATGCTTCGTGACTTTTGTTTTTGAAATGTACTCATATTTTATGGAAGATAGTGTTACCACCTTCATTAATAGAGATATCCAATATAATATAGATCCACCATAGGAAAACATGTAACCAATGATACCCCTCTTATTAAGGAAATCACCTCCATATCAATCATGAAAAAACAAATAAAATTAATTTCATTTCCCAAAGAACCATGATTCATCATTTATTCCATTCAATTCAGACAATATAAACTTATTAGGTTCCTAATGTTTCTTTTCATGGTAATAAATCAGGCTAATCCCAACTACCATTGTGTGGAAATATCAGTTATGGTTATACCAGGACAAAAATTATTACTCAATCAACAAATTCATAAGTATCCTTTTTCTTGTACTCTACTTTATCTACAATCTTTTGTTTTTGTTCAATTGTAAATTATAAATTTCATAATAGTGGAATAGAAAATATATTTCCTTAATATAAAATAAATAAAATTGAAACCATTAAAATATTTTCATCCTATAATAACATCATGGTTCTAAATACATAGTCTATCTTGTTCTTTATCCCTAAAATACAAATATATTCTCTAATATTATTTTTCTCAAACTCCTCATCTAGTTTCATTTTCAACTCATCAATCCTCTGTATACATGATCCCAAGTGGATCCTGTCATCGACATATAGAAGAAATATAATACATCTATAATTATTAAATATTAAATAATATAATAGATCCATCCCCAAAAAAGTTATATTAATTTTTACATAAAAATTTATAAATAAAGATATTCTTTTTACATTTTTTCTACTTTAACACATATAAATATATGTATAGATCACCTAAGGTCATTCTTTACTAACTAAATAAATCATTCTGTATTCTCTATATAAATTTCATCTTCCAAATTCCCATAAAATAAATAATTCATTCATAAGGATTCTAAAATTGAAAACCCATTGGATAAAATATTCTATGAACAACCTTGATGGTATTAAGCTTTAATATATGTAACAGCCCGAGATTTTATGAAAAATATTCTTTTTAATTTCACTAATGTCTTGTGTTGTACGCTACACCAAAAGGATCTTGCACAACACGCATCCTTGACTTTCCTTGCATTACACGCAATCGCAACCTTCCTCGATAGCGTGTGTAGTACGCAATACTGAGTTTCACTAAACAACGATATTCTATTAAAATATTATTAAAACTAGCCCTTATGAATATTAATAACCACTTTTTAAATTTTAGAAATTTTAGTTCTCAAAATGGACTTCATTTTTGGATTCGGAATACCGAAATTAGCCTAGGGTGAAATTTTGGTATTTTTCTGAAAACTTTCAATTTTTGATGAATAGTGAAACCACTAAGTGGTAGGTTAAAAACTGAATTTTGCATAAAAATTAATTTTACCGCTTCTGTGAATGGAATTTTGAAAATCCGACAGACACGGTTGATATCAGTAAGTAAAATGTTGTTCAATGAGATAAAAATAATTTTTTGGTGAATAGTAACTTTTTACTTTTTTTACCACGGTTAATAGTAAATAGGGTAACTAAGGGTAAAAATGATATTACTATTACCCTAACACATGTCCTAATTCTATTGGATATGTTTAATTCGACCAAAAACATACTTAGGAAGAAAATATGACCATTTAGGCCCACTTGGGCTAGATTAGGACATTTATTATTAATTTATTTAAAGAAGGGTTAAAATAGTTAAAATCAATGTATAATAAGTAAATCATTTTTAATATGGGGTTATACATAAGATAAATTCGTCTATAAATATTCATTAGAAAGCTAAAATTATTTACTACATAATAGTATTTTATTTATAATTTTTAGAAATTAAATAATGTAATTTATTTATGACACAATGATGATGCATTAATTATATTATTAATGAAATATTGACATAATTGATGTTATAAACACCAAAATAAATGTAATTTGAGACTTTTTATGAATTCCACTAATTTTCTAGGTTAATATGATATATTAGTGTTGATTTAATCAACTTGGTTCGAACATATAATTCTGTTATGGCTTTCACAAAAATCATATATCAAATAGTGTCAAAATTGACACAAAATAGTTTTTAAATCAAATATTATATTATTAATTGTTATTTTATTCCTAAAAATATACGGTTCGGCCAAATGACTTAGATATGTATATATGTATTAATAATAATCAATTTGGGGTTCGTTTGGCATGTTATAGTAAGTGTATTAACCATATAGTAAAAGAAAACAAAAAGACACGGTAAAAGTTAAATTATTTAACTTAGAGTCAAATCTAATTGATAAGGTTAATATAATACCCTAAAATTGTCTAAATCTTATTGGTTGATAGTATTTCGACCCATCCCCACATTAGATCCGAAATAAGACCCTTTGGAACCATTATAAACCGATTTTGACTTTAATATAAAATAATATTTTGAGATATTCCTAAGGTGCCCCTCTCCTCCCTTATAAAAGGATACCTCCTCCCCCTCCTCCTCACAACAATTTGAGCACTCAAGCTCGGCCAACCCCTGCAATTTTCTCCTCTACACTTCCCTAGAATAATCCTAGAGGTCCTGGTCTTCTTCAAAGACCAATCTTAGTTACCTAAGTGGAGGACTCAAAGAGGCGTTCCAAAGAAGAGGTAATATCCATTACCGATCTTTTCAATTTCTTTCTTCTTCAACTTATTCTTCTTTATTTGTTTCATGATAAAGTAATAACATCAGTATTACTTACATACTGATATGTTATTATAAATATGAAACAACCCTAATTTACCTTCTATCCATCCTACGAAAAAAAACTGAAATCACCGCGCGTGCGTACGTACGGAATATCGTCTCCACGCCGTGGTGTAATCTATTTTTCCAACATCACTTTACAAGGATGGGTATAATGGTGTAAACATTAACTATAAATAGTTATTAAAACATCATAATGATTCTGATATATTGTATAATCCACTCCAATTCAATTCAATATTTATGGAAATGATATCATCGCTCGTGCGTACGTACAGACTACCATCTCCACGACGCGATGAGATTCATTCTCCATGTTAACCATTTAAGAATGATTATAAAGTCTATATAAGAAATAATAATGAAATATATGAAATTATAAAGCTACTGTATTTATGTATATATATATATATGTATGTCATCTACTTACTTCCATTCAAGACAATAAGGAAAGGAAAACAGCGTTCATGCGTACGTACGGACTACCGTCTCTATGAACGGTGTTTTTCATTTCATTTATCTATCTATTATATATATATATATACTGAATATATATGCTATATAAATCATATTTTATATTCTGGAAGTATGTAAATCATGATATAAGTAATAATAATGTCAATAACAACAAGTCAAAACACCTACGATAAATGAAATGATTTTACCCAATACGCTTCTTTAACATGGAATTTACAAAAGAACGGGTAATATAATATCATAAGTGAACTATATATGATATCATAACAATGAATATGATTCTGTAATAAGTCAATGACATTATTTAAATCATTATACAGGAGGTTCGGACACATACGAAGCAAATCAGACCTAAGGTAGGGGAAATATCACAATCTCATTTTTATCCGAGATTGCTTATACGTTGGTATTTACTGGGGTGTATTTTATCATCCACATCCATGTTTCCTTAATATGTAATATTATTTACATCCACCTAAAATTGTTTAAAACCTATTTTACCCTTTGGTGAGTTTTTATTAAAAGATATGAAGGGAATCTTTTGTCGTTTTTCGTACAAGGTACTTTTTGAATTTTTCCGACAAAAGTACGAAGAATGTTTTTTTAACTTATACGACATGAATGGATTTTTAAAACATTATTTCCAAGAAGCCTCCTTTACAAGTTTTCAAGTTTGTTTTTAATCAACTTCTTTTAGTTTATAATTGTATGACATGTTAAGAAAGGAAAAGTGTTTTTGAAGTAGAAAGGATATTTTCCTCAAGAATGGATTTCAAGTGTTTTATCAAAATTATTTTCCATCTAAGATAATAAAAGGGTTCTGTTTTTATCCCTATTATTACATGGATTTGATTATGTTGTGATGGAAATATTTTCATGAATTCCTTTATCTTATATGAATTATTTTATGATGTCATGATGTTTAAGATTCCCATTTTTATTACATGGGTTATGCAATGATGTATGGTTTATGATTTTGTGGCACACATAAGAAAGGATTCATTATAAGATGGGTGGGACCTATATCTCCCTCCAATGCATTGGGTAAAGATTTTATATCTCATGAGATAGACAGGGCTGGAACAGTAGGTTATACCGGTTCAGTGAAACAGGACTAAAACGAGGGTTACTCGATTCAGAAAGGGACTTTGTCCAATAAGATAGTCTTGGCAATGAGTCTTGACTAACAAGAAATGATTCTCTATGATTATGTGTGAATGCCACAATGTTTCATGTTTTAAGTTATGATTATTGTGATTACATTTCACTGCCATGATTTATCCCATGTTATGAAATTATGCTCTCTTTTGCAGGTTAAGATTTCCAAAATGTTATGTTCTTATGAATACGATGTGATTGATATTTCTTTTGTTTACCCTTACTGAGAATTTGAGCTCACCCTTTTATGTTTTCTTTTCCCCAGGATATAAAGAAATGTTTTAGGTAAAAAAAGGAAGATCTTTATAGGAGATGTTGAAGATCTTTCACCACGATTAGAAGATTACGTTCCGAGTTTCCAAAGACACTAAACTATTACGATCCTTGTGTTTGTGTTTTTGTTATGTACTAAGTATTCCGCAAATATAATGTAATGTCCATGTACGTTAAGCTACGGGTCTTTACAGTTGGTATCAGAGGAAAGGTTTAGTCAATCTTTGGAAACTAGGATGCGAGAACTTTAGTGAGATCCCTAGAGATATTTCTAAGGTGTGTCTAGGGATGTCCCTAAGGATAAGTATACGTATAGGATATAGTCCTAGAACTACTCTAACGATCATAGAATTAAACCTAAGATGTTAGATATTAAAGGTACTTCCCCTTTATTATGTTGTTTTCCCTAGCATGATTTTTGCCTCTCACACTATTCTTTTTGGGTTTTAGACGATGGATGGAACCCGAAGGAACCGTGTTGATCAATGCAATGGACAATGAAATGATTGTCCTCCTGAACAAACAAATGTTATGGGAGATGGAGTGCAAAATCTTATTGCTATACTTACACAAGCTATGAATCATTCTGGACTTCCAAATGAGCAGAGAAGGGAACAATATTCTATTGAGTCCTTCATGAGGCAACGTCCACCTTCTTTCAGTGGGTCTTCTGATCCACTTGTTGCTGAACAATGGATCAGTACCACTGAAAATATATTTTCAGTTCTTCAATGTTCTGAACATGATAAAGTCATCTTAGCAGTATATCGTTTGGAAGGTGAAGCTGATCAATGGTGGAATCTTATCAAGAATACAAGGCAAAGAGATGAAATTGAGTCCATGGAATGGGACGAGTTCAAGAACTTATTTTTCAATAAGTACTTCCCTTGTATTCTTCGAACAAAGATGGAGAAGGAGTTTCTTGAACTAAAGCAGAAGGATGATGAATCTGTTGGTATATACGAAGCGAATTTTACAAGACTTCCAAGGTATGCATCTGGCATTATCATCCAACCTGAAAGTAAAGTTGATCGATTTTCAGTGGCTTAAAACCAAGTCTTCGAAGGGCATTAGCTATAAGAGACTTCAGTAGCTATGAAGAAATTGTGCATTGTGGTATCAAGGTAGAAATGGAAGTTGGTGTTACATATCCATCTCATGGTTTTGACAAGAAACGAAAGATGGAGTTCAAGGAGAAATCTCAGAATAATGGTGAAAAGAAGATGAATGTTTCCTTATGCACAAAGTGTGGAAAGAAGCATGGTGGAGATTGTCTTAAAGGGACTAGAAAATGTTTTAAGTGTGGAAAAGAAGGTCATTGAGCAGCTGAGTGTCGAAGTAATGGAAAAAGGGTTTCTAATGATGTGAATAAAGCAAACACTGCAGAGAACGCACCACCAACACTTCAATGCTTCAAGTGAAAGGAAATGGGGCATTATGCTAATAAATGCCCTAATCCAAGGTTTAGTGATGATCAACATGAGCAACCACTGAAGGCAAAGGACAAAGGGAAGTCACATGCGATCACTATTGGCAATGTTGAATATGACAACGATGTGGTGGAATGATTAAGTGTTTATGTAATGGGATTCCAAAATAATGTTGTATCATTGAGTATTGCAATATTTATTGATGTGGTATTCAAATTAATTGAGATATTTTTTGGAAATAAGATGATATGCGCATAATGATGGGAAAACGAGAAAATGAAATGTTTAATAGTATTCATGAGCTCATGATTGATATAAGGACTAAGTGATATCATGGTTTGAGTATATAGAATTTTGAGGATTTTGGTATGTGGAAAGTGTTAACTTTAAACTGCATTCATGTTTTCACTAAGGTATTCAAGAGAATACATGATTAAGGACATTGAATGTTTAGAATGTGACCAACAAAACATATCTTATGATATATGGGGATCAACGATGGTATTAAATCTCTGGTAATCATTTTCATTATATTATGAGAGTGGACTGAAGTATTCTGGATAAGCCTAAAGATTAGAATGGATTATGTTGGACATAAGTTAGTATTGTTTAAGGATAGAAGATTTTCGATATTATTGATGGGATGTTATAGTAATGAAGTTTTAGAAAAAGGACTACCTGTAGGACGGGCGACAACCCATCGCGTCGGACAAAGCTGTGGGAATCGAACCCTCAACCGAAGTGCGACTGGCCTTTATCGCCTACCACTAGCCTACAAGAAGTCCATGTTTAGTAGAAACTAGTTTTATTATATTAAGCAGTATGATATATGAAGTATAAGTCCACTTTAGGAACCATATGTGATTAATCTCACTATAGATCGACTTATGTATATAATTTTTGCTAACCTTTTGTTTGAGACAGATGGAATGACCCGTCATTCTATCACATGATCTGCTAACACTTCACGGATAACAAATTCAACTTCATTTATTTAAGAGATGAAGTGGAAATTGTTCAAGGGATGAACAACAGTGAGATTGTACCAAAATAAAGAAAGTATTTATTCTAATTCAAATTTTCAACTTTAGGGAAATGATATTGAAAACCAAAAATGTTGTCCTAGTGATCTTATACCTGATGAATCAGATGGTACCTTAGATCGTCACAAATTTATGGATTTGTGATTACTGGATTTTCCATAGCCATGTTCTCTACCACTCTCCATTAGAACATGATGGTTAGATATTTCTTCCATATCCATATTTTCACCTATGTGGAAACCCAGTGATTAGTTTATTTGGGTAATCGTTACATTTCATACTTTAGTTTTTAAAGTAAAGTTTTGGTATTCTTTTTTACGATGTGGGTTTCTATTAAAGAAACTTTCGAATAGTAAACCATATATAACCCCGACGAATTTCGAGGGCGAAATTCATTTAAAGGGGGGTAGAATGTAACAGCCCGAGATTTTATGAAATATATTCTTTTTAATTTCACTAATGTCTTGTGTTGTACGCTACACCAAAAGGAGCTTGCACAACACGCATCCTTGACTTGCCTTTCATTACACGCAATCACAACCTTCCTCGATAGCGTGTGTAGTACGCAATACTGAGTTTCACTAAACAACGATATTCTATTAAAATATTATTAAAACTAGCCGTTATGAATAGTAATAACCACTTTTTAAATTTTAGAAATTTTAGCTCTCAAAATGGACTTCATTTTTGGATTCGGAATACCGAAATTAGCCTAGGGTGAAATTTTGGTATTTTTCTGAAAACTTTCAATTTTTGATGAATAGTGAAACCACTAAGTGGTAGGTTAAAAACTGAATTTTGCATAAAACTTAATTTTACCGCTTCTGTGAATGGAATTTTGAAAATCTGACAGACACGGTTGATATCAATAAGTAAAATGTGGTTCAATAAGATAAAAATAATTTTTCGGTGAATAGTAACTTTTTACTTTTTTTACCGCGGTTAATAGTAAATAGGGTAACTAAGGGTAAAAATGATATTACTATTACCCTAACACATGTACTAATTCTATTGGATATGTTTAATTCGACCAAAAACAAACTTAGGAATAAAATATGACCATTTAGGCCCACTTGGGTTAGATTTGGACATTTATTATTAATTTATTTAAAGAAGGGTTAAAATAGTTAAAATCAATGTTTAATAAGTAAATCATTTTTAAAATGGGGTTATACATACGATAAATTCGACTATAAATATTCATTAGAAAGCTAAAATGATTTCCTACATAATGGTATTTTATTTATAATTTTTAGAAATTAAATAATGTAATTTATTTATGACACAATGATGATGCAGAAATTATATTATTAATGAAATATTGACATAATTGATGTTATAAACACCAAAATAAATATAATTTGAGACTTTTTATGAATTACACTAATTTTATAGGTTACTATGCTATATTATTGTTGATTTAATCAACTTGGTTCGAACATATAATTCTGTTATGACTTTCACAAAAATCATATATCAAATAGTGTCAAAATTGACACAAAATAGTTATTAAATCAAATATTATATTATTAATTTTTATTTTATTCCTAAAAATCTAAGGTTCGTCCAAATGACTTAGATACGGATATATGTATTAATAATAATCAATTTGGGGTTCGTTTGGCATGTTATAGTAAGTGTATTAACCATATAGTAAATGAAAACAAAAGGACACGGTAAAAGTTAAATTATTTAACTTAGAGACAAATCTAATTGATAAGGTTAAAATAATACCCTAAACTTGTCTAAATCTTATTGGTTGATAGTATTTAGACCCATACCCACTTTAGATCCGAAATAAGACCCTTTGGAACCATTATAAACCGATTTTGACTTTAATATAAAATAATATTTTGAGATATTCCTAAGGTGCCCCTCTCCTCCCTTATAAAAGGATACCTCCTCCCCCTCCTCCTCACACCAATTTGAGCACTCAAGCTCGGCAAACCCCTGCCATTTTCTCCTCTCCACTTCCCTAGAATAATCCTAGAGGTCCTGGTCTTCTTCAAAGACCAATCTTAGTTCCCTAAGTGGAGGATTCAAAGAGGCGTTCCAAAGAAGAGGTAATATCCATTACCGATCTTTTCAATTTCTTTCTTCTTCAACTTCTTCTTCTTTAGTTGTTTCATGATAAAGTAATAACATCAGTATTTCATACATACTGATATGTTATTATAAATATGAAACAACCCTAATTTACCTTCTATCCATCCTACGGAAAAAAAATGAAATCACCGCGCGTGCGTACGTACGGAATACCGTCTCCACGCCGTGGTGTAATCTATTTTTCCACCATCACTCTACAAGGATGGGTATAATGGTGTAAAGAATAACTATACATAGTTATTACAACATCATATTGATTCTGATATATTTTATAATCCACTCCAATTCAATTCAATATTTATGGAAATGATATCATCGCTCGTGCGTACGTACGGACTACCGTCTCCACGACGCGATGAGATTCATTCTCCATGTTAACCATTTAAGAATGATTATAAAGTATATATAAGAAATAATAATGAAATATATAAAATTATAAAGCTACTGGATTTATGTATATATATATATATATATTTATGTCATCTACTTACTTCCATTCAAGACAATAAGGAAAGGAAAACAGCGTTCATGCGTACGTACGTACTACCGTCTCCATGAACAGTGTTTTTCATTTCATTTATCTATCTATTATATATATATACTGAATATATATGATATATAAATCATATTTTATATTCTGGAAGTAATTAAATCATGATATAAGTAATAATAATGTCAAGAACAACAAGTCAAAACACCTACGATAAATCAACCGATTTTACCCAAAACTCTTCTTTAACATGGAATTTACAAAAGAACGGGTAATATAATGTCATAAGTGAACCATATATGATATCATAACAATGAATATGATTCTGTAATAAGTCAATGACATTATTTAAATCATTATACAGGAGGTTCGGACACATACGAAGCAAATTGGACCTAAGGTAAGGGAAATATCACAATCTCATTTTTATCCGAGATTGCTTATACGTTGGTATTTACTGGGGTGTATTTTATCATCCACATCCATGTTTCCTTAATATGTAATATTATTTACATCCACCTAAAATTGTTTAAAACCTATTTTACCCTTTGGTGAGTTTTTATTAAAAGATATGAAAGGAATCTTTTGTCGTTTTTCGTACAAGGTACTTTTTGAATTTTTCCGACAAAAGTACGAAGAATGTTTTTTTAACTTATACGGCATGAATGGATTTTCAAAACATTATTTCCAAGAAGCCTCCTTTACAAGTTTTCAAGTTTGTTTTTAATCAACTTCTTTTAGTTTATAATTTTATGACATGTTAAGAAAGGAAAAGTGTTTTTGAAGTAGAAAGGATATTTTCCTCAAGAATGGATTTCAAGTATTTTATCAAAATTATTTTCCATCTAAGATAATAAAAGGGTTCTGTTTTTATCCCTATTATTACATGGATTTGATTATGTTGTGATGGAAATATTTTTATGAATTCCTTTATCTTATATGAATTGTTTTATGATGTCATGATGTTTAAGATTCCCATTTTTATTACATGGGTTATGCAATGATGTATGGTTTATGATTTTGTGCCACACATAAGAAAGGATTCATTATAAGATGGGTGGGACCTATATCTCCCTCCAATGCATTGGGTAAAGATTTTATATCTCATGAGATAGACAGGGCTGGAACGGTAGGTTATACCGGTTCAGTGAAACAGGACTGAAACGAGGGTTACACGATTCAGAAAGGGACTTTGTCCACTAAGATAGTCTTGGCAATGAGTCTTGACTAACAACAAATGATTCTCTATGATTATGTGTGAATGCCACAATGTTTCATGTTTTAAGTTATGATTATTGTGATTACATTTCACTGCCATGATTTATCCCATGTTATGAAATTATGCTCTCTTTTGCAGGTTAAGATTTCCAAAATGTTATGTTCTTATGAATACGATGAAATTGATATTTATTTTGTTTACCCTTACTGAGCATTTGAGCTCACCCTTTTATGTTTTCTTTTCCCCAGGATATAAAGAAAGGTTTTAGGTAAAAAAAGGAAGATCTTTATAGTAGATGTTGAAGATCTTTCACCACGATTAGAAGATTACGTTCCGAGTTTCCAAAGACACTAAACTATTACGATCCTTGTGTGTGTGTTTTTGTTATGTACTAAGTATTCCGCAAATGTAATGTAATGTCCATGTACGTTAAGCTATGGGTCTTTACAATATAAGTGATAATAATTTAAATATATATATATAAATTTTTTTGAATAACCATCAACACTATCTATTCAATGAAAATCCTCGTACAATAATGATCTTAATTCACTACATATTCCAATTTGTCTTATAATTATTTATTTACATGTGTAAAATAAGTCCACATCCATTTATTCTTATAAAAAAAAGATGAAATATAATCCTTCATAATCAGCTCCCACTTATCCAAACAATCCATCTACACTGCATTTTCATAGTACTTGTCCTTTCCAATAGAATTTACTGAAAAATATTATTTGAATGGTGAATAATTCTACACATATATTATTAATCTTGTAATTATATTTAATTTCACATGAGGTGTAGGTTCCAATGTTTTTGGGTTCATAATATAAGTTATACCTTCAACCTTTATATTTTTTTGATGTATAAATTATTATATTTATAACTTTTAAATTCAACTATATGATGGAATTTTTTTATGAAATCTTAATTAAATAAAAAATTATATTTTCTAATAATATTATTATTAACATCCAATAAATTATATTTAGACTCCTCAATAATGTAGAAAACAATTATTTGTGTTTTGAAATTCTTACAGTATAGATTACTAGGAATTAGACCATTTTCATATATTGAAACAAGATCCACCTTTACAATTGGAATGTAACACTCTCCTCAAGAATGAAATATTGGATCTATTAATCCTATAACAGAAATAAAATTGAATAAAATTCTACAAGCCCAAAAAATTTATCCACTATTTGAGAATAATGTGGTTCCATGTACTTGTGACCCATGTGATGATCCTACACGGAATCAAATACAACACAATCACCTTCTATATCAAATAAATAAATTATCCTATAGAAAAAAAATTCAATTATTCCATAAACTAAATAGAACAATTTTATAAATAAAAATACTTCACACACACACACACATATATATATATATATATATTCAATCATTTTAAATCATCCAATGACTAGAGTTTCCCCATAATAAGCTAATGAAGTCGACACATGTCATGTAAGATGAACTTGCCTCTAATTATAGTGCCTAGCTCAATGGTCACTAAATGAACCTCCAACTAGTGTCTTAGAGAAAAAAATATATGTTCAATAAAGGGGATCTATTCTCCTAAAAAATTATTAATATAACATAGTATAGGTTAACTAAATTGTACATTCAATAATTATTGGCCTTTATAGCATTGGTAATCCATACTCATGCATCTTCTGACATACATATTCTCTTACATATATGACCAAATAATAGACACTACTATGACCATAATTAGTTCATGTTACTAATGATATATGAAATCATTGTTATTTCCACAAACTTAGCTCTACCTTCTATACATTCCAAAAGCTTAAAGATGATTCATACAGGTAAGGAATCGATAGAAATGACTATAATGGAATCACCAGATATGGTTTTCCATCAATATATTATGAGTATAAATTCATGGACACTAAAATAGATGATGAAAATGAACTTTTTTAGAAGATAACACCATATTAAAATTCCTTATATAGGTCTGAGAACATCTTGATCTAGATAAATTAGTAGAATAGATGCATATTCTCTTTCTCACTAAATTAAACATAAAATATTTGGATTATAGAGAACCTATAGCCAAATATACATCCTTAAATAATACATTATGAAATATATATTGAGATAAAATTTTCCATGAAAGAATATTTTTTACGAAATTTAACTTTTCCAAAACCAAGAGTTTCATCAATGACAAAAATGATGTGACTTGGCACTCGATATATAGATGGAGTGCCTCTTCAAAATGTCACGCACGAGTATCAACATGGGAAATATGATCTTAATAATAATTTAATAGGTTAATGTATTAAATTAAAAACTCTAGAACATTTGTGCTCTACTTCTGGGGGATAATAACACTTACCACTATGGTTCCTATAAGATAAAATAATGTAAACCCACTAAAAACTAGTTTCATAACATCTCATTTCATAATCTAAACTCTTAATTATATCCAATGTATGTGATGAAACATTAATGATATGATACATTGAAAAAGATTACGAAAAATTAAAAACAATGATTTTTTATGAAAAAAATATACTAAAAAAGATATCTATCTCCTATAGAGTGATATGTTAATTCGAAATAGGCCAATCATACTAAATCAATGTATAATTTTTGTAATTCTCATTTTTTATTCTTATAAGAATCGTCCTCAAAAACATTATCCATCAAACAATATTCTCGAAAGTCTTACTGCATATTATCAGTATGAACCTCACAAAGACATAAACCATGGGCTATTTGTATAGGAATAATATGGGATATTAAAACTTATAATTGATAATGTATTATAAATTAATCTAGTTGGTAGAATAAAAGTGTCCTAAAAATTATCAATAAGAACAAAAAAATACACATGTTTAAGTCAAAGGTCATAATCAATAAGGATTAATGTACCACACTTTGGACCCTAACACACAATCAAAACCATCTCACATTATACATTGAATATTCTTAATTTAATTATGTATTATCACTAGGAAACCTGATTAAATATTCCATATATTTTCTCCCATTTATATGTCAATTTATATGGTTAACTGACACTATTTCAATATAAACCAATTGTGATCATCACAAGTTTTTATCTAAAGAAATATATCATAATCATTTATGAATGTTTCTGAGGACACTATATCAGTACCCTCCACCACTAGATTTCCATTTATGATCTATATGAAAGAATATGTGACCCCAAAATCTCCCCTCCAATTTTCCACACATTGTAGACTATCATTGAGGGAATAGAATCACAAAAATTTTAATTATAAGCCTTATAAATCCCCAAAATAGAATGATCCACCAATAAAATGCATAATATAATAATTAAACTAATTCTATAAGGAAATATTTTCAAATATAATATAAGATATGTTAATATTATAAAAATAGTATTATAATATGGTAGCAAATATATATACACTAGCTATTAGTAACAACCACTATGATCTAGTAATGTCCAACTTGTTTACTAACATAATTTGAAAGAGTACAAAATGGGAACACACAAACAAAAACATATATATAAATATATAAATATATTTTGGTATTAAAAAAGCATATTCATGAGTATCTTCCCCAAAAAAATCATCAGATAAAAAATAATATGCCTAATGTCATGGGGAATAAACAATGAAATAAACTTATTTCCTGACATGGTAAATTAGTTTCTCCATCCTCACTACAAACCACTCACTCAATATCAAATACATGAATGATTACAATATGAAATAAAATATAAAATAATGTAATCAGATAACATATCCAAACAAAAAATGACCTCACATAAACAAAAATTTTGTCGAGTGTGCCACCCCAATCTAGCTTCTAAAATGTTGGGAATTGGTGACTATTATTGAGTACAAATATCATTCCTAATGGGGGGACTTAGTCTAATATTCAATTAAACAACAAAATGTGTACAAAAAATATTTAAAAAATATTTATTAATAATAAAACACATTAAGAATAACTTTAATAATCCATTGAGAGTCCCTAAAACTCACACTCCAAAATTCGGTGCTAGAACGCGATCTCTACATTCAGGGATTTGATACCAATAAATATAACACACTTTTTCATCGAAACCTAACAACCTTAAAAGATATTTTTTTATCATATATACCAAAGTACCATTTAGGATTATTGTTGTATATAATTAAGAAATCCTATTAGATAAACAACAGTCACGACATCAATAAAGTATTTTTCCACTATACCCAACATTTATATTTCTTATTAAGTCTTAAAAATATCTGAAAAATTTCATCACATATGAAACATATATAAAATAAAATAATTTATTCACAATATTTATAACCAATGGAAATGTAAACATTAGAATGCTTATATCAACTGATCACTAAGGGTAAACATAAGTATTAACAATTGAATGTTATTAGTGAGAGTTAGATGAGGATAAGGGTTTGATGATATAATCATACTACAAGAGAATAATATAACGGAATTCATATTCATTTATACCATGATCATCAAGTATAAAACATAGAATAAATCATTAACAATTGAAATTTTCATTAAAATCCATAATCAGAAGCCACACGATGTTAATCTTGATAAAAGGAATCATTAAAACCCTTTATATTTCACCCATACAAGGTATAATACACCTTTAATTAAACATAAAATCACTAAATTACATTGAGAAATCATATGATTTCTGAAAAACAACATATCATGAATAGATAAATCAATTATCTATCTTATTATATAAATTTTCAAATCACTCTTCCTAGGGTATAACCATATAATCAACATCCATAAAAAATAAATAGTAGGTATTTCACTGACCCACCCACCTTTTTTTAAAACATAACCACCCATCCATGAAATATAATGGATCCACCGGTATTTGGGTTTCAATGGAAATACACACAAATATTCTATATTGTAACAAATTGTTATCATAAACCATGTTCAAGAACCATATAGTTAATAAATTATATTTTCATCTCATCATAAAACTCAAATATGTACTCATTGTTCATTTCAAATCCAAATTAAGTGGTCTGAAAAAAATAGTTTTGATGAAAATATCTTTTATAAGAGTAATAATCTATTCAAAGAAACAATGATGATCGTATATTTAGGTAATATCCCAAGTAAAAAATATATTAAACCATGGTTCGTTGGCATTAATGAATAGAAATAATATTAAATTATCATAACAAACATTCTAGGGGAATAATAAACATTAACATTGAAATCATATTTTAAAAAATAGTAATTACAAGATTATTTTCAAAATTATTTTATTTGAAAAAGAAATTGGGAACTTATAAAGTATGCATCAACAAATATAATGATCAGGAAGAAGGGAAAACCCATTCATGTTTGAAATATTTAAATGATAAATATTCAATCATTTTTTTATAGGAGTTTTAATTTTTACCATTTGAAAAATGATAAGAAATATCATTTTAAATAAATCTAAAAGAATAAAAAATATCATCTAAAATATCATTAAGAAAAAATAATTTTTATAACAGAACAATTTTTAAATCAATTTAGGAAAATTTATATGGAAGAGAAACATTCTTGATCCAAAAAAGGATAAAAGGTTTGTTGCACATATAAAAGAAATTATTGGGGTTTTGTAAAAAAAGAAGGTATGTTATAGAAATTAAATTTGAAAAACAAATTTATCAAAATAAGAAAATAAAAAATACAGGGTTTATGAAAATAAGAGCACATCATTTCCTTTAAAATAATATTCAACATAAACAATTAAAAAATAATGGAAGTTTTAACATAAACCCTTTTCCACTTTGTTAACATTTCAATAATAATCCCCATTAAATTATAACATTGGACTCAAAGTTATATATCATAACCATGAATCTATTCAGCATATAAAATTTTAATGGGTAGTGTATGTATTACATAATATAAACAAAGAGCAAATGTAACACCCCAGGTAAATAAAGAATATGACATTTTCATATTTATCCATATTTTTGAATAAAATATTAATATGTCTTTAAAGGGGACGCTATGCTCGATGGCGTATCCAAAACGCAACAACGAGTTTCTTGGAAATCTTACGTTACACTCTAATAATAAAATAATATTATTTTAAATGGTAGTTAACATTTAGCCGTTGTATTGGTGTGAACGGATAGAAATAACTAAAATATGATTATATATGTTTTTAAATATTTTTACATTTTTCCAATAAAAGATAAAGGCATAAAATACAGAAATAATTCAATTTTAGGCCTATATGCCCTAGTTCTCACTAAAGGTTCACTTATCGCCTTTTGATGGAGAACCATCATTAAATATAGTTTTGTTCACTCTTATACATTATATTGGACCAAATAAAACTCTTCTTAAGAATTGGGACATCAAAATTTACATTGTGTAAATTTTTGGTATCTTTATGATAAAGTTCATTTTTTTAATGAATAATGTAAAATGTTGTATTTTAAATTCAAAACCCCTTTTTAATCTAATTTATTTATATGATTAGATTATCTTTTGAATTGGTCTTAATGTGTAATATTAATATATTTTTACCATTTAATCCAATGGTGGTCATTGGAATCAATTTCACTTTGAAATTAGACTTAAACTGGTGTCAATCTTTTGATATATATTGTTTCTTAAAAACACGCTATATGTTTTGACAGTGGGAGTTAATTATTAAATTAGTTAATTCTACTTATATTCTTTGATTTAGGTAATATAAACATCATTTTTTAATTCGGAATATCAAATATAGCTTAGAGTGAATTTTTGGTAATTTTCTGAAAAACTCCAATTTTTAATGAATAGTGAAACCACTAAGTGGTAATCAAGCAAACTGATTTTTCAGTTAAATGAATGTTTACCACTAATGTGTATTGAATTTTTAAAATACGACATACATGGTTGTCATTAGTATGTAAAATGTGGTTCAATGGGATGAAAATAATTTTTTTGGTGAATAGTAACTTTTTTTCATTAATCGCGATTAGAGGTAATTAGTGTAATTTAAGGTAAAAATGATATTATGAAAATGTGAAAACACTATGAAACTTGTCCTACCCCTATTGGATATGTCATGGCCGACCAAGAAAACCCATGGGTCTATTTAGGGGACCCTATGGAGCCTCTTGGGTGAGATAATGACATTAATGCCTTTTTTTAAAATAAAGGTGAAAATGACACTAACATAAATTGTTTTACTAAAACAATTTTTAGAAGGGGATATAATAATAATAATTTTGTCTATAAATACTCTTTGGAAATATAAAAAGATTTCCTACATAAGGATATTTGTTTTATAATTTTTAGACATTAAATAAATTAATTTAATTTTGACATCATGATGATGGAACGATGACCTCATTAATAAACAGTTTAAATAAAATGAAACGACAATATAAACTCCAAGACCTACATTTGTCCAAAAACTATTGGATGGGAATATTTCAAGGCCTTACCATCTTATCTTAGAAATATATCAATTTGGGACCTTAGAAATTCGAAACACTTTTGAAAATAAAATAATGGTTTCATGATTTCCAAAAGTGCCCCTCCTCTCCTCTTATAAAAGGCCCCCACCTCTACCTCATTTCACACACTCCTCAAGCCTTTGGCTCGGCAATACTCTGCCCATTTACTCTCTCCACATCCCTCTCCTCATCCTAGAGGATTCCCTTTGGGAAGAATCCTTTCAAAGGAAGCCTTTAGGCTCAAATCAAAAGGAGTTACACTTTTAAAGGTAATTCATTCTCTCATGTTCATTTGTTTTATTTTGCTTCTCCAACCCCCTAAAATCTTTTTATTTAATTCTTTTGTAACAACAACAGTATCTTCAATATACTAGGATGTTGTTATAAGATTTATTCGATCTACACTCTCACACAACTACATCAAATGGTAAAAGAACATACGGTTTCCGTGGATGGCGAAATTCTGCCTCCCGAAACGATGATTGTTCAATACTCATTTAACACCTTCAAAGGTGGCCATTGTGATGTCACTATTTTTATATATGATATATAATATTTTTATTCTTTCCTTAAGCTTTTGTATTTTTCATTTATGGCATACCATTATTGTTTCCATTATGGGTAAACACGATATCTTCATTTTAGGAAGTACGGACTACCGCCCCCAGAAAGTGATTTGATTCGTTAATACCATATGTGGGATGTGTAAAGGATAAGGTTAATGATATTATATATGTTATTATACTGGAATTATAATATACTCTTATATTATTATGATTCCATTCCAGAAAATACGAAATAGAAATGGAAGTAGCGTTTATGCGTACGTATGGCTTACCGTCTCCATGAACGGTGCATTTCATTTCTTACCTCTAAATGTGATGTAATATTATAAATACATGTTTATGATGAATATATATGATATATATGTTATCCAAATCATTAATATCATTCTGGATATAACGAACCTTTGACCAAATTAACAACATGTAAGTTTAAGAAGCCTATTTTTGACTTAAGAACTAAATACCGACAAAATGAACATTATTAACTTAAATGATTACATGATGTTTATAAAATGGTATAAAAGGAATAATGAAATATAAAAGAATGTTCTTAATAAATTTGAAATTAACTCATGTTTATTATTCAGGACGTTAAAGAACGATCGAGTCAATTTGGACTTGAGGTAAGGGATCTTACTCCTCTCTTTCTTTTTAAGTACACTCTTTTATGTCATTCCCTCTAAATCTCGTCTTTCTTGTTATTGAGATGTTATTTTATATTAAAATTACTGTAATTTTTATGTCCATGTAATGAGAGACCCTATTCTCTCTCATCAATCCATTTTTGTACGTTTTATGTGGCGCCGTTAGGCTGCTGAGTTTTCGTAAGGGATTTTTCATCTCACTTTTATTCCCGTGAGATTTATGCTACATTTGACACAATTTCCTTTGATTGGTGTATGTACTGCACATTATTCTACTCTTTGTGTAATTTAATTTAGTTTATGAGTATTTACATCAATGATTTATTGTCCTTCTTTCATGGGGTGTATGTTTTGAAAGATACCCAAGTCGGAAAGGAAACCTTTCACCCTCCTCTTTTTTAAAAGACTTATTTTGTTGGGTCTTTTAATTTACATATTGTTATGTTGGGATATGTTCTCATATATCCTTATTGATGTAAATTTTATGTCTAGGTGATGAGATACACTTTTTATCTCTCATCAACTCATTTTGATGTGACGTCGTTATGCTGTCAAGGGAACTTCTTAACCCAATTTTGATTTCTTTGGGTTCAACATGTAGTTATTGAATATGTCATCATTTGAATATGTGGGAATTACCTTTGATTATTTTACACTTAATATCCACTTATATTTGGTGTATTCATTTTTCACACATAATTATGTAATTTATTTATCCTTAAACCAAGGATACCGTCTTTGTATGGGACTTCTTCTCAATCTCCTTTCATTGAGGCATTTTTTGTTTTATACACAACCTTCTTTTATACGGTGTATAAACCCCTTTGACTTTTAGGTTTACTTCAAAGGAATCTTTTTTTGTACGAACCGTTTACTAAACGACAAAAGGGAATGTTTTTGTCGTACGTATGAGGCGACAACGACTTCTCCGCCGCCGTGACCATTATTTGAGTTTCGGCTTCCTCTACAAGCCATACTATTTTTAAAAGAAAAATAAATACCATGTTTTAATTTTCTTTTATTTTGGTATTGAAAATGGTTTTCATAATGTTTTTATATCAATGTGTTGTATTGATTTCTTGTGATTGAAAGGTGGAAATGTTATGTTTCCTTTATGCATGTTTTATGTGATACGATTATGTTGAGGTTCTTGGGCATTATTATGAAGACGGGTGGTTCCGTGATAAACTAAGGGCGGGTGAGCCCGATATAGCTCTCCAATGCATTGGGTAACGCGAAGGAGTGAAACGTTAAGGTTTCTCTGAAGAGATTTAGGGAATATACTGTGATGGGTATTCCAAACGTAACCAAGAGGGTTACTCCCTACGTAAGAATGTTATGAATGCCCCAAGTTACCTTTATGTCTGATGATTTCTATGATTTATTCATGATTTTATGAGGTATGTTAAAGTGTTTATGTTTTATGGGTAAAGTATGATATCATCCTTATGTATATATGTACCCATGTTTCCTTTCTATATTTTTATATCCTTTACTGAGCTTTTTATGCTCATACCATGTTTTTTTTTGAAATGTTTTTCACAGGTCAAGGGAAAGGTACATGATATGATGATAGTGTCAAGGAAGTGTCAAGAAAGAACCCATGTTTTATTTTAAATATGTTTCCATTGATGGGAAAGAATAATACTATCATTATGTAACCACTTTGTTTGTATTTGGAATGTAATGCAAGTTTTATGATCTAATTCTCTAAAACTCGAAACCTGAAGAGATCCTCAACGTGTAATCTTGTAATAACTCAAGATTAAGTAAGGTTTAAGGCTAGGGCCTTATAGTTGGTATCAAAGGTCGGTTTAGACAACTTTAGGGATTAAGAGTTTTTGTGAGACACATGATTAGTCCCTATATCTATTATTTAAGTTAAATCCTTGTTTTATAACTTTTTTTTTCAGGTCAAGAAAAGTCGGTTATGAATGGAAGGAGAAGGATCTCAAACGACATTCCTATCTCTTCCTGATGACATGCTTGCAATAATTATTGCAAAGTCATCTTCGAATAATTGTGAAACTTTTTCTAGCATACAACTCACTTGCAAGCAGTTGTTTGAGATATCAAACACCTCCACTATACCTCGTTATCATCATGGATCATGGGTTGTTTTTTAGACAAATACTATTTTCACAATATTCTAATATTTTCAATAAAGATTAATATTATCAAGGTATTTTCAAATATTTTACCTTATCACAAGAATTTGAAGCATATTATGATTTTAGAAATGGTGCTGAGGAAGGATACCCTTGTGCAACCTATTTATATTTGCTTTTAAAATATAGTCTCACATCACATACTTATGGTATTCTAAAAGGACCAATAATAGAAAGTTTCAACTGAATTTCGGTCCGACAATTTTATAGAAATCAGGTTTTATCAGATGTTTTGGAATTATATGTCATACATGATTATTTTCCAAAACTGTTTTTCTGTGAACACCCATATGACCCATGTTGTACGAGGTGTATTTGGATGGAGGAAGCAAATGATTTTGAGGGATCTCTAAATCATTGATGTAATGCATGGGACTTCTACCTACGTGAGCAAGATGATGATGAAACCGAGTGGACGCCATGATGAAGGTATGATGATATTCATTTTGGGAATCGTTTTATTTTATCATATGGTGATGAAATAAGACTTCAAGAATTAAGATGTTGAGATCATAACGAATTCGATTGAAAATTAAAGGTATAAGGAAATGATTGAGGTGAAAACATGTTAGGGTTATTTTTGGAGTTCTATAAAAAGTACAACACACAGACCGTGTGACAACCCATCGCGTCGGACAAAGCTACGGGAATCGAACCCACAACCAAAGTGCGACTGGTATTTATCTCCTACCACTGGACTACGTGAAGTCCCTGGTTAGTTTGACTGATTCTTTTTAGTTATATGATTTTATGAATTAATAGTAAGTTGATTTTGGGATATTTATGAAAATTATTAACCTATCATGGAGGATATGTGATTGGGTTAATTACTTTTCAATACGAGACTTTAGGAGCAACTAATGTTGTTTGGAGATAAATGTTACGATTTAACTTGGAAGACTATGTGACTAAATCCTTCAAATATTTGGGTTTAAATCTTATATTGGTTTACTTTGAAGAATTTTATGGACAAATTGTTTATCGGATGGTCCTCGTTGAAGTTTGGGTTTTGTTGGACAAATTTTGGAGATTAAGCATAGATTTTCTTTTTAAAGGGTTATCCTTTTCTGGATTATCTGACCTTGTACTAACATTTTTTGTTTTTGTTAATTTCTAAAGATATGGGATGTATATAGTTCTCTTTGGTGGATTAGGTGATTCTTTAGAAGTTGATTATAGTACTCTTAATGTGAACAAGTCTTCCTAAATACTCGTCTTTTGGAGAAAATATGAGTTTGTGTAAAAGTTGAAGGTCAACATGATAAGTGATTATGTTTCCCTATGAATGAATTACTCAATAAAAAGTAACTTAAAACAAAAGTGTTGTCTATTAACTTTTCCTACTGGGGAATCGAATACCGTTTAACCCATCACAAGTTTGTGATTTTCTTGTGGTTAACTTTCTCCTAAATATGTTTTATATCACTCTCTATCAGAACATGACCCTATGTTTTCTCCTCCATGTCCATATTTTTCTACATGGAATCCTAGTATGGGTTAACTCGGGTGACCTTTGTACTTATCTTTCCTTATTTTAAAGTGGTTGTCTTACCGACTCTTGTTCTGATGTGGGACTTTCAAGGATGTTTCCAAGATCAATTTTAAAAATTGCGAGGACGCAATTCCCAAAAAGGGGGGAAGGATGAAACACCCCAGGTAAATAAAGAATATGACATTTTCATATTTATCCGTATTTGTGAATAAAATATTAATATGTCTTTAAAGGGGACGCTATGCTTGATGGCGTACCCAACACGCAACAACGAGTTTCTTGGAAATCTTACGTTGCACTCTAATAATAAAATAATATTATTTTAAATGGTAGTTAACATGTAGCCATTGTATTGGAGGGAATGGATAGAAATAACTAAAATATGATTATATATGTTTTAAAATATTTTTACAGTTGTCCAATAAAAGATAAAGGCATAAAATACAAAAAAAAAATTCAATTTTAGGCGTATATGCCCTAGTTCTCACTAAAGGTTCACTTATCGCCTTTTGATGGCGAACCGTCATTAAATATAGTTTTGTTCACTCTTATACATTCTATTGGACCAAATAAAACTCTTCTTAAGAATTGGGACATCAAAATTTACTTTGTGTAAATTTTTGGTATCTTTCTGATAAAGTTCATTTTTTAAATGAATAGTGTAAAATGTTGTATTTTAAATTCAAAACCTCTTTTTAATCTAATTTATCTATATGATTAGATTATCTTTTGAATTTTTCTTAATGTGTAATCTGAATATATTTTTACCGTTTAATCCAATGGTGGTCATTGTAATTAATTTCACTTTGAAATTAGACTTAAACTGGTGTCAATCTTTTGATATATATTGTTCCTTAAAAACACGCTATTTTTTTGACAGTGGGAGTTAATTATTAAATTAATTAATTCTACTTATATTCTATTAATTAGGTAATATAAACATCATTTTTTAATTCAGAATATCGGATATAGCTTAGAGTGAATTTTTGGTAATTTTATGAAAAACTCCAATTTTTAATGAATAGTGAAACCACTAAGTGGTAATCAAGAAAACTGATTTTTCAGTTAAATGAAAGTTTAAAACTAATGTGTATTGAATTTTGAAAATACTACATACATGTTTTTCATTAGTATGTAAAATTTGGTTCAATGGGATGAAAATAATTTTTTGGTGAATAGTAACTTTTTTTCATTAATCGCGATTAGAGGTAATTAGTGTAATTTATGGTAAAAATAATATTATAAAAATGTGAAAACACCATGAAACTTGTCCTAACCATATTGGATGAGTCATGGCCGACCAAGACAACCCGTGGGTCGATTTAGGGGACCCTATGGAGCCTCTTGGGTGAGATAATGACTTTAATGCCTTTTTTTTAAAATAAAGGTGAAAATGACACTAACATAAATTGTTTTACTAAAACAATTTTCAGAAGTGGCTATACTAATCATACTTTTGTCTATAAATACTCTTTGGAAAGATAAAAAGAATTCCTACATCAGGATATTTGTTTTATAATTTTTAGACATTAAATTTATTAATTTAATTATGACATCATGATGATGCAACGATGACCTCATTAATGAACAGTTTAAATAAAATGAAACGATAATACAAAATCTAAGACCTACACTTGTCCAAAAACTATTGGATGGGAATATTTCGAAGCCTTATCATCTTATCTTCGAAATATATCAATGTGGGACCTTATAAATACGAAACACTTTTGAAAATAAAATAATAGTTTCATGATTTCCAAAAGTGCCCCTCCTCTCCTCTTATAAAAGGCCCCCACCTCTACCTCATTTCACACACCCCTCAAGACTTTGGCTCGGCCATACCCTGCCAATTTACTCTCTCCACATCCCTCTACTAATCCTAGAGGATTACCTTTGGGCATAATCCTTTCAACGGAAGCCTTTAGGCTCAAATCAAAAGGAGTTACACTTTTAAAGGCAATTCATTCTCTCATGTTCATTTGTTTTATTTTGCTTCTCCAACCCCCTAAACTCTTTTTATTTACTTCTTTTGTAACAACACCAGTATCTTCAATATACTAGGATGTTGTTATAAGATTTATTAGAGCTACACTCTCACAAAACTACATCAAATGGTTAAAGAACATACGGTTTCCATGGATGGCGAAATTCTGCCTCCCAAAACAATGATTGTTCAATACTCATTTAACACCTTCAAAGGTGGACATTGTGATGTCACTATTTTTATATATGATATATAATATGTTTATTCTTTCCTTAAGATTCTATATTTTTCATTTATGGCATACCATTATTGGTTCCATTATGGGTAAACATGATATCTTCATTTTAGGAAGTGCGGACTACCGCCCCCTGAAAGTGATTTGATTAGTTAATAACATATGTGGGATGTGTAAAGGATAAAGTTAATGATATTATATATGTTATTATACTGTAATTATAATATACTCTTATATCATTATGATTCCATTCCAGAAAATACGAAATAGAAATGGAAGTAGCGTTCATGCGTACGTACGGCTTACCGTCTCCATGAACGGTGCATTTAATTTCTTACCTCTAAATGTGATCTAATATTATAAATACATGTTTATGATGAATATATATGATATATATGTTATCCAAATCATTAATATCATTCTGTATATAACTAACCTTTTACCAAATTAACAACATGTAAGTGTAAGAAGTCTATTTTTGACTTAAGAACCAAATACCGACAAAATGAACATTATTAACTTAAATGATTACATGATGTTTATAACATGGTATAAAAGGAATAATGAACTATAAAAGAAGGTTCTTAATAAAGTGGAAATTAACTCAAGTTTATTATTCAGGATGTTAAAGAACGATCGAGTCAATTTGGACTTGAGGTAAGGGATCTTACTCCTCTCTTTCTTTTTAAGTACACTCTTTTATGTCATTCCCTCTAAAGCTCATCTTTCTTATTATAAGGATGTTATTTTATATTAAACAAACTGTAATTTTTATGTTCATGTAATGAGAGACCCTATTCTTTCTCATCAATCCATTTTTGTAAGTTTTATGTGGCGCCGTTAGGCTGCCGAGTTTTCGTAAGGGATTTTTCAACTCACTTTTATTCCCGTGAGATTTATGCTACATTTTACACAATTTCCTTTGATTGGTGTATGTACTGCCCATTATTCTACTATTTGTGTAATATAATTTCGTTTATGAGTATTTACATCAATTATTTATTGTCCTTCTTTCATGGGGTGTATGTTTTGAAAGATACCCAAGTCGGTAAGGGAACCTTTCACCCTACTCTTTTTTAAAAGACTTATTTTGTTGGGTCTTTTAATTTACATATTGTTATGTTGGGATATGTTCTCATATATCCTTATTGATGTAAATTTTATGTCCAAGTGATGAGATACACTTTTTATCTCTCATCAACTCATTTTGATGTGACGTCGTTAGGCTGTCAAGGGAACTTCTTAACCCAATTTCGATTTCTTTGGGTTCAACATGTAGTTATTGAATATGTCATCCTTTGAATATGTGTGAATGACCTTTGATTATTTTACACTTAATATCCACTTATATTTGGTGTATTCGTTTTTCACACATAATTATGTAATTGATTTATCCTTAAACCAAGGATACCGTCTTTGTATGGGACTTCGTCTCAGTCTCCTTTCCTTGAGGCATATTTTACTTTATACACAACCTTCTTTTATACGGTGTATAAACCCCATTGACTTTTAGGTTTATTTCAAAGGAATCTTTTTTTATACGAAGTGTTTACTAAACGACAAAAGGGAATGTTTTTGTCGTACGTATGCGGCGACAACAACTTCACTGCCGTCGTGACCATTATTTGAGTTTCGACTTCCTCTACAAGCCATACTTTTTTTAAAATAAAAATAAATACCATGTTTTAATTTTCTTTTATTTTGGTATTGAAAATGGTTTTCATAATGTTTTTATATCAATGTGTTGTACTGATATCTTGTGATTGGAAGGTGGAAATGTTATGTTTCCTTTATGCATGCTTTATGTGATACGATTATGTTGAGGTTCTTGGGAATTATTATGAAGACGGGTGGTTCTGTGATAAACTAAGGGCGGGTGAGCCCGATATAGCTCTCCAATGCATTGGGTAACGCGAAGGAGTGAAACGTTAAGGTTTCTCTAAAGAGATTTAGGGAATATACTGTGATGGGTATTCCAAACGTAACCAAGAGGGTTACTCCCTACGTAAGAATGTTATGAATGCCCCAAGTTACCTCTATGTCTTATGATTTCTATGATTTATTCATGATTTGATGAGGTATGTTAAAGTGCTTATGTTTTATGGGTAAATTATGATCTCATACTTATGTATATATGTACCCATGTTTCATTTCCATATTTTTATATCCCTTACTGAGCTTTTTATGCTCGTCCCAAGTTTTTTTTAAATGTTTTTCAGAGGTCAAGGGAAAGGTACATGATATAATGATAGTGTCAAGGAAGTGTCAAGAAAGAATCCATGTTTTATTTTAAATATGTTTCCATTGATGGGAAAGAAGAATACTATCTTTATGTAACCACATTGTTTATATTTGGAATGTAATGAAAGTTTTATGATCTAATTCTCTAAAACTCTAAACCTGAAAAGATCATCAACGTGTAATCTTGTAATAACTCAAGATTAAGTAAGGTTTAAGGCGGGGGGCTTATAGCATATTAAGGACATATTTTCCAAGGATAGTGAATTTGATATGAATAACTTTTACAAAGATCGTATCATTGAATTTATAATTAATCCATGAAGATATTGTGTGTAAAAAATATAAATCCACTATATGGGAAAACATATAATATAAAAATTGATATATCTAATCATACAAAATCATGAAATATATTGGAGAGTTATAACTAAATGTCTTGAAATTGAGTTAAGAAATCCATTACCACTTTATAACTTTAATGTCAAATATATTATAAAAACCAAAATATACTTGTAACATAATATATCATGATGTATATAACATTCCTGATATAACATGTAAATGGTGAATTATTTATAGCATATAAAAGAAATTATGTTCATAACATTAAAAAAACCTAAATGAATGTAAATTCATATGAAATACTATACCTTGAGTTTTGAAATTTAATGAAAATATTTTAACACCTATATAGTAAAAATATGTCATTTATTTAGTAACTTTAATATTATTTTCATGGTAGTTCAATTAATCATTAAAATATTTTTTTTCATTAATTATAATGTCATATTTGAAAACATAATCAATTAAATTAACATTTTTTATTTTCAACACGATCGGTTTATAATTTCTAAACCTCTTTGGTTTGTTGATCATGGTAAAAGGGGTTATCATTCAGTCATATCTAGAATAAAAAATATCAAAAATTAATCGATTCTATATATAAATTATACATTTAAAAAAACCATGAAATATGGTTATGAAATATGAACTATGTTATAATCATGAAGATGATAGGATCTATATATGCATGTGAAATGTTTCCATTTTTCAATGATCATTATTGTAATATGTAGGTATTATTTTAACTTTAAATAATTAACATAATATTATTAATAAAATATTATTTATTTAAAGAAACTTATATAAAAAATCATTATGATATGGTGATAGAAAATATATTACATTTCATCATGAGGATAACTACCCACAAGCACACATGAACGACGTTAACATTTATTAGTGAATTGAATTATATAAAAATAAATAATGTATTATATTTTAAGAATTAAAAATATTTAATTAAAATAATATATATAAATTAAATTTGACATTATAACCAGCTGTGATAGGAGGTAATTGAAATTGGATTTCATCGATCTGTGAGGCGGTAGTATGTCGTACATAGTAATGATGGATTCCTTTCCCATTTGATGGATTATATAGATGTTTTGGGTCATTAAATTAGAATAAAAAAAATATTATTATATGAAATATAATATTGTTATTAATTTACGATGATTGTACAATATTTTAATGAGGTGTAAGAAAAGAAAACTAAAAATGCTTGTATAAGAATGAGACATCTTCTTCGAAAAACCACTTATGGTTTACAGCAAAATATTTACCATGTTCATTTTATAATCAAAATAAAGACTCTTGTATATATTAAGGGATTTAAGGAAGGTAATTATTTTGTTATTGGATGATCTATAATGTTTTTTATGCATGAGAAAATGTTAAAAAGATGTGACATTTTATAAAAGAAGGTATTTACAGTATTGGACATTCCTATAATATTTAATTAATATTAATAAAAATTGTGGTCCACACGGATCCAAATTGATAAAATTATAATAAAACAATATTATTCAAAATAAAACCATAAAATATAATTAAAAAAAATTTCACTACATTTTTACAATTGTCATTTTTCTTTCACCATTCATCAACCCTTTTCACAATAATGAGGATATCAGTATTTTTTACTTTTAATAAGATATATATTTAATATAAAAAGAAACAAGGCTAGTAAATTGACAATGGAAGACTAAAAAAACAAGATTATATTATCATATCGAAATGTAATATTTTAATGAATTTTAAATTTTTTTGTAAAACATTATTTGTAATAAAATAACAATATTTCTAATTTTGGAATTATTCTCTTAATTGGTCATTAAAAATAATAACGAATCAATTGAATTTTGATCCTACTTCTAAAAACATCGAGATAATTATATTTTTCTCTACAAAACACATCGAACCTGAAAAATAACTCCAATATTTATTTTAGATTTCTAAACAACATTGTGAGGAGCTTTTTATTAATTGTATAATACCATGTACCAATTTAATAGGCATTGAATTTTCTCTTACTAAAATAAAATTATAATGATTAAAAAATTTATATTTCATAATAATTTTTATAAGAAATATCCTCTATTTATCTCTATGTGAAAATTTTAATCCTTATAAAATAAAGAGAATGACATTTTTTTCTTTCCATTAAATAAAATAATATAAAGGTCCAAAATCAAGGGAAAATAGAAAATGGGAAAATATTTAATGATTATATGATCATAGACGATATAAATATATCTAATAAAATTAATAATTTTCATAGTGTTATTATTTAGTATTTATCATTTTGTTTTTAACATTAATTAGCATATTTACTCTTCACCATGATAGATAAAATTAAGAAGGGTTATATTTAAAATGTGAAAAAATAAAAGGGGAATCTGTAAACAATTAGAACAACATTATGTCAAATAAAAAATCTATTTTTCAATATACAAAACAAATAATCTGTAGAATAAAATTTAATTCAACTAGAATACATGGTGAAAGTTAGTTTTTTTATGAAAATACATTTTTAGTATAAAAATGATTGTATACCAAATTTATGTAGAAAAATCATTTTAAAAATAATAACATTTTTGTTTTAAAATAATTTTTTTTTATTTTGAAATTATTACAATATAGAATTTTAATATTTAAATACATTTAATAAAAATATTGTTTTCAATAAAAATACATATTTATCATTGTTCAATGAAAAATAAATCTTTTTTGAAAATTCTGAAAATATAACCATAATCTAATTTTTATATGATGAATAATAAATGATAGTATTCTTATCAATTAATATTTCTAAAATTTTCATAAACTAATTATAAAATTTTTTCAATTAAAGAGTAAATCTAATTTTTGAATAAAATTAGTTTTTAATGAACGAAACGTAATTTCATAATTTTTTCTATTATATATGCATTAATCTATACATTTGTATTGATTATGACAGATATATATATATATATCCTAATGTGTTTATTCATATTCATTTCCTCTAATTTAATGTAATTAATATAATGTTCATATGAAAATAATAATATTTTGGGGTACGTTTAGGCATGGTTTTGTTTGTCATATATAAAATTCAACATAGTATTTCTTTTAAAATAATATGATACTTCATTATACACTATTAATAAATCACGTCTTTTAAATTAGAAATTTTGTTTGGTAATTAATATTTTTAAATTTAAAAATTTATTTCTAGAAACACATATTGTTAACATCATTATCAAAAACATACCATAAAAGGAGGGAATGATAAATACGAAGTTAATTTAGAAATACCACCGTGTATGTTTTGAAACATGATTTCATTAGGGGAAGTTTAAGATATGGATAGTGATGAAAATTATAATTTCTAAATAATTATAAAGAGTTTCTGAGATACTAGATCATAAGAAAGACAATGATCAATTGAAATTTAATGGTCCCAAAACTATAAACCAAAGTGGATCTAAAAAGACCATAGATTCATCATTAATTAAGGGAGCATGATAATTTTTTTCCAAATTCCTTTTATATGAGTTGAGGAATTACATTTAAATTTATATTAAAGAAATAATGAAATATATTTATATTATGTATAATATTTATTTGTTTAATCAATTTCCACAAAAGATTAATTTTTTCTCCAAATGTTTAGTATTAAAGATGATTTTTTCTTACATAATGCACTAAAATATACTTATTATGTATTGTATAACCCAAAAAATGATAAAAAGAAAGACCTCAAATATTAATACATTAATAAAAATTTAAATTTTTAGAATAAGATCCGGTAATTTCCAAAATGAACTATTATGGTTATGATAAACACAACATTATTGTCCAAAATTCAATATTAATACCCAATGTTTAAACTATATTACTCTATAAATAACTAAAAATATAATTAATTAAAATATTCCAAACCAATTTTGGAACCCAAAAATAAGAAGGACAGTGTCAGATATTTTTACATGATAAATTAACCAAATTATCTCCTGATTCCATTATTCACACATGAAGTCATATATAATATATATATATATAATCTGAAATCATATAATCTCAAAATACGCCAATCATTTCAATAAATAACTAATATCACCTTGAATCCACATTTTTATCATATATTATTTTAAAAGATAACTCAATCTTAACTACTCAAATTATACATTATATTAAGCTTAAATTTTTCAAATACCTCAATTAAATAAAAAACATCCAAAATATCACTACGAATTTTAAAATTACATCACATAATTCCTCAAAAAGGGTTGTCTAAGACTTTTAACATATGGTCAAACATAGACTCATAAAACAAGGATGGTATACATAACCCTTAACAAATCCTCACATGAAAAAATCCTAATCTCTAATGTTATCTAAACCTTTTTCTTTTCCCAACTATAAAGGCATCGAGACCTGCACCCCCCATATCTGGTGCGAAAATATAAATCATAAATTTATTGATTTGATCTTGATAAATGTGAGGTTATTTTTTCAACATAAAGATAATGAAATCAAAAGGAAATATTCGATCACAAACATTCTTATTGTCCATTTATCTGTAGAGTTATATTGAATTAGTAAAGTATTTGTATAAAGAACACTCATGACATAAATTAATTTTTCCCACTCTACCCATATTTTCATATTCTATATTGACTCTTAAACAACTTGTATAATTTTTTCACACATGGAACCATTCTAGGATCAACTCATTTAATGCCATTATTCACAACATGATGAAAAGGAATCATAATAAGGGTGGGATTAAATGCTCCATACGGGTGAACATAATCACAAAATATTAAATTTCATCAATAAGAGTTAAATGATCAAAAGTGTATGATGACATAATCAAAGTGTACAATCAAAACATAAGTGAATTCATACACAACAATACATATATCATCAATAATTAAACATTCTAGAAATCATTAACAATCTCCAGATTCATTGAAATCAACAATCATTATCTACGTGATTTTAAACGTTATAAATGAAATCATTAAAAATACATATCTTTTCTCACCATAAGAAGTAGAAAATATTTTTATGTAAACATAAAATCATTATCTTAGCTTGATAAATCATAATAATTCTATAAAACCCCATAAAAATCATTGATAAATCTAATTATTTACATTGTACATCATTTTCCATATCAATTTTTGAAATTGAATAATAATATGAACCATTTTCAAACCCATTACATGGATTATAAATCACAGAACCAACCATATTTGGTTTATAACATAACCACCTATATTTTTTATAACAGAACCGCAAATCATTGCTTTGTAAAATATTCACTCGTACAAGGACTTTAATGAACCACCCATCAACATAAATACAATTTATTCTCCTTAACATGAATATAATACACAAAGTAATAAATTATTAATAAAACATATATTAACATCCTTTATTCCTTTCATAACGTGATTAACATGTGGAAAATAAGTGGATTCCTTTATAATGTATTTGAAAAAATCATGATCCATCCAAAGAAAGAATGAGTATTTTATCTTTACAAAATATCCTCAGTGATGTATATGTAAAATAAAGGGTTTTTTGGATGACAAATGTAAATACTATTAAACGAAAATTAAAAAACACTATTGAGGAAAAATATACATTTTAATTTGAATAGCATCATTAAAAAATAAAAAAATCCATTTTTTTTGCAAATATATTTTTTGAATATATCCTTGGAAATATATAAAGTAATATTCTATGAAAATAATTATTATAATTTTGGGAAAATACATTCTTGTTTTGTAACATAAAAATATAAATTCTATTTTGTCATTTTATAAATGGATTATAAAGTGGACCATTTAGAAAATGATTAGTAATTTACTTTTAAAACAATTTAAAAAATGCCCAAATATAATGTGAAATAGTTGAAAACAAATATTTGGGTTTTTAAAATAATTTTTTTAATCATTTTATGAAACATGGATATGGATAAGAAACATATCCTATGAAAAAAATGATACAAGACCTACATAGCTTATAAATGAAATTCATGATGTTTCTTAAATGAATAATGGAAAAAATGGAAGTTAAACATGTTATCATAATAAATAATGAATATAATAGAAATTATATGTGGTTAATGAATGTAAGAGCATGCGATTTTCATAAAAGTGACTTTGAATATAAATAATCATGAAAAGAAATAAAATTCTAGCATAAATAATTTTCCAATTTGGTAACTTTTCAATTGGAAGTCCCATGAATGAATAACTTCAATGAAAATATTATATATCAATAATAGAAGGATATTCAAGATATAAAATGAATAAGAGGTTATATGAACAAATAAAAATAGAAAATAAGTGTATATCATAAACATATGTCCTATTGAAAGGTAATTTGAGATTAAAGAACATTACAATGACTGTATCATTGAAATGAGAATTAATCCATGAAGAGATTATGTTCATGAAATATAAATCCACTCCAAACATTTGTCTATATAGAATAAAATAATTTACTGACTGAATCAAATGTAATCAAAGAATAAAAATTTCAATGAAGATGATTTAAAACCCATTAAAAAGAAATTGAGTTATGATACACTATACCACTTGGTAAATTTCAACTCAAATTCTTTCACATAGAATTAATAAAAATGATATATTATATATCATTAATTTTTTATCATACTTGTTATGTAATTTTAAATGGTGTGTATATACACAATATAAAATAAATTAGGTTCATAACAAAGAAATGTGCCTCAATAAATGGAATCTGATATTTAATCCATTAGCATGAGTATAAAAATTCCATGTATGTAATTTAACCTAATTATAATTAACATATATAAACTATTTACTTGTTTACGAAAAATTTATATGTTTGATAATTTATAATTAATCCATCTGTATTATTTATTACAACAAAATATTTAATTACTCTACAAATAATTCAATGTTGAGTTTTATGAGGATGGTCATTTAATAATTTCAAAATAGCATTGGTGTGTCATTATTTGCCAATGTGTTCATTAATCTATCATATAATGAATAATAATCATGATATAAAAAAATTCATAAATTATTATTTTAAAACCAACCATGAATCATGGGTATAAAAAATTAAGTACGTTACAATCATGAAGACGATATGTTTTACGCACACATGAGTAAGATTTCAATTTTCCAATGAAAATTATAGATCGAAGGTAACAATTATTTTTTCTTTATATAATGGTAAATATTTCATAAATACATTTTATATTTTTAATATACTAATATATATAATCCACATGACCTGGGGATGAATAATGAATCCCATCACTTTGTTGAGGTGGTGGTCCACACATATGCACAAATGACACTATAATTTTTATTAAATTCAAAGGAATGAAATTAGATAATATTATAACATTTAATAATTATAAATATGTGATTAATTTGATATATATAAATTATATCCAACATTTTAAATATGATTTATAAGTGGTGATTTAAAACAAATTACATTGGTTTGTGAGGCGGTACTCTTCTATACACAGGAATGATGGTTTCTTTTCTAATTTGATGGAGGTTTGAGATGGTTGTTTGTTATTCCATTAAAATAATAACATATAATTACATTTATGATATTGGTGTTATTATTTCATCATATTTTAACAATATTTCAAGGAGGTGGATGAAATAAAAAAACATTCAGCTAAGAACATTACATCTTCTTCTAGAAACCTCTTAAGTTTTACATAAAATGGTTTTCTATTATAGTTTTAGGATCCAAAATTCCTATAGGATGTATTTGTGGATTTATGTAAGGTATTTTGTTAAATATTGGCATATAAAAATATTTTTTACGAGTGAATAAATTGAATAAGAGGGTTATTTTATAAGAGAGTGGAGGTATAGTTAGAGAATTTCTGAAAATATTTAATTAATATAAATTAAATTTGATGTCAAAATAGATCCAAATAGATTTTAATATAATATAAAATGAAAATGAATCGAAATAATCTCATCCAATAAAATTTTAAAATTTTTGGTTCACATTTGATACTATTTTTTATTTGATTAACTATTCGTTAACCATTTTTACTATAACAATTATATATATTTTTTAGTCTTATGGGGTTAACAGATTTACTATAAAATGATTAAATTTAATGAACCGATCATTTAGGAATAAAATTTGATTTCTTTTAATGTCTTGTGGATATAGAAACCAGAGTCACTCATTTTTTATTATTTGTTTTAAATGATTGTTAATTATCATTAAAGTTGATAATTTGGCTGTGAACTGTGATAACACAATTGAAATAAATATATGGTTTTTGAACAAAAAATTATTTAGCCATAGAAAAAGAAGAGAATGGCCTCATCCAGTAGACTCGGGATTTACGAATCTCATTTATTGGAGCTCGGAAAGGAGGTATCACCACTAGGCTTCTCTCTTGACAAAGATGAAGCTAAGATTTAACATGTTATGTATAAACATAGTTGCTTACGAGATAAGAACAATTTAATAGAGATAACCACCCATGCGATATTATCAGAGCAACCCCAAGAGTTTATCACCACTGCACACCTTACCCTTATGTTTTATGTTGGTTTTATAAGTGGGTATGAAACAATGTATTAGTTACTTATTGTGTAATACATTTTTATAAATAAAATACTTATTTGTTAAATTCATTTCTGAGATTAGCCATTCTTAAAAAAAATAATGAATTTGATAAATTGAATTTTTTGGTAAAAATGGTACTTTTGAGAAATATATATATTATTATATTAAACTATGATTTTTTATTAAAAATATTATAATAAAATACTAATAAATTATTATTATGTCAATTCCTTATCTATTAATTATTAGGTAATCATTTTGATAAGAGTTATATTTTTTATATGACAATACTGAGAGTGTATTTTTAAAGAAATTATTTTAGGGAAATAATGAATTTTTGAAATAATTAATATTTTAATAAAATATTATTATAAAATTACATTTATGAATAATAAATGAGTATATAATTTTTATGGAGTCCAATGTACTTTTTAGTAAGATTTGATATTTTTTCAATACCTATGAATTTTGAATAAATGTACATTTATATTTTAAAAGTGCAAATTAACATATTTAGAAAATTATTTAGATAAAATTAATATTATTTTTCGAATCATGATGTCAAATATACACAATGGTGAATTTTTCATAATTTTTTAAGAGAGTTTATTTTTTGGGTAAAAATTAAATACTATATATTCAAAACATCTATTTTATGACATCATAATGAAACCAATATGATATAATAAATACAATAATTTGTATTCTCAGCCCAAAATATGTATTCCCATAATAATTATGTGTTTTTAATTTTTTTACTTATCTTATAATTCCTTAGTGAATCCTCCAGGATATATAATACATTTTGTGATTTTTAATTCATTTCATTAATAATGTGACTCACCTCCACATAAGTATGGAATATATTTTAATATGTTCTTCCATTGGCCTTATAAAATAGTTTTTTAATCTCCCTTTAAAAAATGATGTGAATGAACCATGGGACGGTTTTTTGTTTGAATATTTAATTATGTAGATTCCAAATCCAAATTTTCTGAAATATTATAAAATTCCCCACTCATTTACAATATAAACCCACTCTAGCCTCTACTTATCCTGTTTAAAAATAATTGTTTAAAAACCCAAATTCATAAACTCATCTACATAGAACTTCTAAGGCCCCCAATTTCTAAAAAATCCCCTCATCAATCATTTGATGTCACACACCAAAGTAAGGGTTTCCCTCCTTTCTCATTATTATCCAAGTTTCCTAATATTGTTACACCCTTTTATTTTCAAATAAAAATTATTTTTTATGATTTAGAACCACCACCATAATTCCAATGATATTTTTTATGATGGTATACCTCTCTATCTCTCATTAATCCCTCCCATGTACAACTCTTACCATTCTGAAATTTCATAAGAGTTTTTCAATTTCTCCTCTTTCTTCAAGTTTATTTATTATGTTATGCCTTGAATTTCCCAATTGCGTATGTTGGTACATGTATCTATATAAACCCCTTACTACACAGTTAATTTATATATTAAAAGAGACCCAATTATCTATCATCAACCATTATTATTAATTTTTATGTCACATCCTTAGGCTTCCAAAATTTTACAACAATTTTTAATGTCAATATTATCATGTAGGGAGTACCATGCCCATTTATCAATCACAAGAATTCACTATTATGAACATACAGATATTTAATTTTTCAACAATGTATTTATTCAACATTATTTGATCATTTAATAAATAATTCTGTTTAATTAATTCATGTTATATGATATTTTGATCACACATAATCATGCGATTGAAATGATTATGAAGGGTGTGCCCAGATAGTGGTTGAATGCATTCATTAATGTTTAGTATCATGATATTTCATGTTTGGAAAGGGGATTACCTGATTCCCTTTAGAAAATTTTTCCCCCATTTTGGGACATGAGATTACATGAGTCCATTATGTTAATGGTTCAATGTTTTAAGTTATTATAGCATTTCCCTGTTATGATAATCAAGTTATATCATGCCATTATGTTCATGTCACTCTTATGCTCCTTGATATGTCTATTTCCTTAAATGTATTTTATTCTTGTTATGGAATTTTTACTCTACTAATCATCTATATAGACCACCATTATCTAATTAATGTCATTATATTATCCAATGCAATGCTAAGTAAAAATAAATGTTGTGGTCATGTAAAAGACATTTTTAAAAAAAGATGTTGTATTTTATGTCTTATGTTGTCAAGTAATTTTATTAACCCACAAAGAAACAAGACCTCTCAATCTTCTAGGTTTTATTAAGTACAATTTTATGTAATAAATCATGTTTACGTCTTTAATAATGACCAGGGTTGTTATATGTGGTATCAATGGATAAGTTTTGTTATTTTTGGGATTAAGAATAGAAAACCATAGTGAAATCATTAAGGAAAGGAGTATGTATAAAAAAAGAATAACTATTTTTTGGGGATTAATTTGTAAATGGTTTATCAATAAAATACATCCATGTCTAGATATAAACTTATAGATGGGGATCTAGCAAATATTTATCTAGGGGTAATACCTGAAAACACAGCTTTGTGCTAGACTCGAATGAGAACTAGTGTATGACAACGGGTCATGCATCACTCTTGGTTCGACACTCCTGAGGGGTATTATTTGGTAAATACAGAAGCTTACAATTAACAATTATAAATGGAGCAAAAAAATCCAAAAAGAATATATGATAAGAGATTGATTGTCAATAACATAGATTGAAGCCTGGAAATTTATATGTAACGACCTCAAAATTTTAATAATATTTGTTTCCTAATTTTTAGGGTTATTTTATTTTGTACTCAACCAAACTATATCATTTATTTAATGACGTGAGTGAAATTAAAATGATACCATTCGGTTTCGACTATTATATGAATATTTGTCAATATGACCATTGGAAACTATATGCTTAATGTTATGACTATTGTTTATAAATAAAATAAATCATGGATATGTAAGATAGAAAGAATATTGGATGGACTCATCCAGTATACTCGTGCCATACGCAGAACATCATTCGGTGCATGGGAAGGAGGTTGTGTCTCTAGTCTATGCTCTGGACCAAGCCCAAGTTGAGCTTCAATGTGAGATGCTTGAATGGAATCGCCTAAGAGGGAATTTCAAGCTGATAGAAATCACCACACGAGAAATGTTGTCTGAGCCACCCCAAGATTGTCTCACCATGGAAAACCTCACTCTTAGATCCTATACATGGGTTATAAGGGCCTATGTAATGAATCCTTAGTTACTTTGGGTAATATTTTATTATAAATAAAATTTCTTATTTCTTATTATGGTAATATTTTTGAATTTCAAATGTCTGGATAAATATATGATGAATTTAGAGAAGTCCCATATTATTTATTAATTTTGGAAAAAATGGTATTTTAAAATATTTTTGTATACTTTGAATAATTAATAATGTGAAATTATTTTCAAAAAATAGTCTTCTACTATTGTGATAAATATGAAATTTAGAGTCTAATATGATCAAAATAATTTTTAGTGAATGGTAGAGTATGAATTGTAATATTAACATATTGAATAGTATTTTGTATAATCTAATAGTAACCTCACTTAAAAATTTATAAATATGATTTAGGCATCTTCAATGGTGATGTAATCTAATAGAATAAGTAAATAACTATTTCAGGAATTATTAGTTAAGCACTAGAATGTTTTTTCCAGTAAACATTATTTTTAAATAAAAATTAAATATATCTTAATTATAAAATTATTTTTATAAAATGGAGTTCATTTTATAAATCAAATCATTGATATTAGTCTAAGGTGAATTTATGAGATATTTATAAAATGTTTCTTTCAGTGAATAGTAAAAATACAATTTTGAGTTTCAGTGTGATTAATGACATCATTAAATATGTAATAATGATTTCATAATTCTGGTTAAATTTTTAAAAGTATGATATATTATGATGTGTCCCATGTGGCCAATACCATGGGAAAATACTATTGGAAGCCCATGGTTTTCCAAATACCACTGATGAGATGTCCCGTGGAAATTAATTAAATATTACCTCCCTTTAGAAATAAATTCCATTCCATTCATTCATTAATATCATTCCAGCTTCATGCTCATCGATGATATTTTTTTTAACCTCCCTAGGAGTCCCTTAAAGTCTCCCTCAATCCCCCTAATGGTCCCAACCTATGAGCTTTCTAAGATACTCTTCAAGGTATGTGAACGATTCACCATCCTATTTTATGTCATGACTTCCATTATGTTATGTCATACTTTTTATATATTATTGTATTAGGATATGTTCCTATAGGTACTTATTTCAGTCCATTTTATTTTCAAATGATGACAGACCCTTTCCACTCGAATAAAATTATTTCTCTAAATTTTAAGCGATGCTATTATGATGTGGACATTTTCGTAAAAGAAATCACATCATCTATTTACTTTCTTGTTTCCTTTTCTTGTGGTATGTCATTAAAATATCCATAACATAGTTCTATTTCTATTTTATTCTATACCTATACAATATTATTATTTATTTCAGAATGTTTAATCCTTCTCCTCTCTCTATTCAGTGTTTTCTAAAACCATGCTGTATAGCTGTTATGCTGTAGAATTTTCATCTCAAAATCTCTCACTTTTTCTCAAGAAATTATATTATTTTAATTATGTGAATACCCAAACATATTTCATTTCTAGGGGTATTCATCAAGACATAAAATTGATATATTTTATTCTTTAATTAACATACATATAACCCTCACTCCTATTCCATGGGTTTTAAATGACTTATGGATATTTTTTTGCACTTTTTTTAGAATGTCATTTTTTATATGAAACCCATTCCTTTTATTCTGTATGGGTTATTTATGAAATTTTTGATTATGATATATGTGGCTCACATGAAAATATAGGCATATTAAGGGTGCTCCCAAATATCTTTCCAATACATTGGGTAAATAATTTAATCTCTAGAGATGAAAAGTTCCACGATACCTTGGTGAATAAATTTGGTAATTTTTATGACACCTTGGAGAAAAACATTGGTGATATGTTCATTAATATCTAAATTAAATGTTTTATCCTCATTTTCAAGCTATTTTTAAATTTATTATTTCACTTATATGCCTCTTTATCATTCCTTTATGATATCCCTCATGTTATAATTGGTATCATTCAAGTTCGCAAGTAAACAGTTTCACTTGTTTTCCATGTTGGGCCTTCTACTCACCCTATATTTTGAAGTATGACCTTAGGTTATGAGATGAAGTAATTGAACATAGGATTAACTATTGGTGAATCCTTACATTTTTTTTAATTTTTTTTTATGATTTCCTATATTACATCCTTGATTTCGAAGACAACAGAATTTAATGATCTTATGTTTGTAAAATGTAATGTAAATTTATGTAATAAAAATGCGGGGTTCCACAGTTTCTATCCAAGGATAGTTTAGTTATTTCTAGAAATTAGGCTATCAAACCATTAGGAATAACCCCAAATAAATGTTTAAATATAGAAAAACTTCATGATATTTTGGTGAAATATTATGTAAGTGGTTTCTGAACAAATAAATCCAAGTATGAATATGAACAAGTGGATGTAGATCTGACACAAATGTACCTAGGAGTGAAAACTCCAAAAACGAGTTTTAGGCTGGACCCGGGGTATCCGAGTACATGAAAATGGTCCTTTTGTAACTCATAGTTTGACACCTCTAGGGGATATGTTTGGTTAATTATATGCTGTTTATGAATAATTATGAAGGATTTATAGAGAAAAGTAATTGTTTTAGCATGAATTTTTAAGACCCAAAATTCATTTATAGATAAAATATTCTTAATTAATTAATATTCTAACTATGGTTTTAATTTAGTTAGACAATGTATGGAAATATGGGGAACAGTGAAAATGGTGACCACAATGGACCATGCGCTGACATCCCTACGATGGAATCGAGAATGGAAACATTAATGAGGATGGTTAACCCACTGACTCATGTTATAAGAAATAACATGAATCAAGCTATGATACCGATTTCACTAATAATTGATGAACCTTCTGTTGAGACATTTAGGTGTCAAAAAACACCAAACATAAGTGGATATACCGTCCCATTAATTTCTAAATAGTGGATCGACTCAATTAAAATAATCTTTTTTGTGCTCTGTTGTTCAGAGCAATAGAAGATCACCTTGGTTGTTCACCATTTAAGGGAAAAGCTGATCAGTGGTGGGAACTGTTTGAAAACACTTGGATAAGAGTGGAGGTTGATGCTATGGAGTGGGAAGAGTTCAGGGGGATCTTCTTCAGTATGCATTTCCCTTGTTCTATGAGAAGAGGAATGGAGAAGGATTTTCTCGAGATGAAGTAGAAGGAGAATGAATCTGTTGGAAGCTATGAGATGAACATCCCAATCTATTTCCATTACACCTCAATATTTGTAATGGATCCTAATAGGAAGTTTTATAGATTCTTTGTGTGTCTAAGACCTCATTTACAGAATAATCTAGCTGACCAACACTATGAAACTATATGGAGATTGTGAAGAGTGCGATGAAAGTCAAACTAGAGTTTGGTGAGACGTAGTGGTCTCATATATCCAATGACATGAAGAGATCAATAGATCCATGATTATGGGGGATCATAGATCAAGGAAGAAGAGGAAATAATGTGAAACATATCATGTGTAATAAAGGTAGGAAAAAGAATTCGGGGAACTTCCTGCTCAAGAGTGGAACGTACTACCAGTGTTAATGATATGGCCATATCACACAGAATTTTCATAGTGAGGTGAAGCCTTAACTTCCTAACACTAATGAAAAAGGTAAGATGGTGTAGTCCCTACATGATCTCCAATCCTGTAAGTGTGTAAAACTTTTTCACTTTTCAAGTCACCATCCAAATCCAAGGTAGTGGAGGAGAATCACCATTAGCCTCAACATGACCAAGGGAACAAGGTCGTACTTTTGCAATCGCTATGGATGAAGCTGATGTGAAAAATAATGTGGTGGAAGTTACACTTGTTGTTATATCAAATCTTGAAAGTACTTTTTTTATTCTGGTTCTATTCATTCTTTTATTTCCTCCATGTTTTGAAAGAATTTAAAATAAACACCCGATTTTATAAAAGTAGAGTTATCTGTGAGGACTCCTGGGGAGATTATCTAAGCATCGTCATTATATAGAAACTCTAGTATTTACATGGGTGAGCACAATATTATCACAACTATAGTAGTCATTCCCATTATGGAATTCGAAATTATACTAGGGATGGACTGGCTCTCAATGTATAATGCTAATATCAAATTTAGAAGCAAGGAAATCATAGAAGTCCTGAATGGGAAACTAAAAGTCATCTTTCAAGGAGAGATATCTCTACACGATCTTTGTCTTGAAGAACCTCCTATATCCATCTTTATAGAGTCAATTGATATTGAAAAAGAAATAAATCATAGTTTAATGATAGAAAGTGTCTCCATCATCCCAGAATACATTGACGTATTTCTTGAGGAGATACCTGGACCTCCCCCAAAAATAGAACTAGATTTCTCTATTGAACTTGTACCTAGATCTCATCTGATATCAAATACCTTGTTTAGGATGTAAATTGTGGAATTAGAGGAATTAAATAAACAACTCCAAGTTCTTATGGCGAAGGGGATTATATTATCGAGTGTATCTCTTGGGGGAGGACAAGTTCCTTTTGTGAATATGAAGCATGGATCAATGCGGCTATGCATTGATTTTATAGAACTGGACAAGATCACAGTAAAGAAAAAATACCCTCTTCCAAGAATTGATGAATTATTTAACCAACTTCGTGGGGCTAAAATCTTCTCTAACATTGATCTTTAATATGGTTATAATCAATTGAGGGCGAGGAAAGAATATATTCCAAAAACTACCTTTTGATCATGGTATGGTCATTATGAGTTGGTTGTTATTCCCTTCAAACTAATTAATGCACCTACTATTTTTAGGGATTTGAGGAACATTATCTTTAAGGACTACCTTGATAACCTTACAGTAGTTTTTATAGGTGATATTATGATATATTATAAATGACTTGAGGAGAATAAGGATCATATGACTGTTATTTTGAAATCTCTACGAATGGAGAAGATTTTTGGAACGATTAGAAACTGTGATTTCTATTTACAATAAGTTTTTTTATGGGAACATTGTTACCAATGAAGGGATCACAATCGACCCTGCAAAGAAAAAATCTGTATAAGAGTTTCCTTAGACTACAATAATATATATGATTCATAGTTTCCTTTGATTATGAGGATATTATAAGAGGCTTTTGATACCCTTTTCACGACATTCTAATCCATTAACGAAATTAACTCAAAAAAGGGTTCAAGTTCATCTTGAAAAAGGATTATGTGGAATGTTTTCATGATCTAATGAAGTGATTGGTTACTGCACCAATATTAACTATGCCCTAAAGTGTATAAATATTCATTATTTTTAGATATGCATCTCTGAAATTTCTTGGGTGCACCACATGCAAAATGATAAATTCATTGATTATGCAACTACGTAGTTGAAGACTCGTGATCTGAACTGTCCTTCAAATGATCTGGATCAAGCTGCGGTAGTATTTGCACTAATGATATGGTGGAACTATTTTTTGGGGAGAATTGTGATATATACACATACCATAAATGTTTGAAGTTTATTTTCACACAAAAGGAATTGAACATGAGATAAAGGAGATTGTTGGAACATCTTAATGACATTGATTGTTTAATTCATTATCATCTCGAAAGAGAAAAAAATTCTATGATGCATTAAAAAAGAAAGACCCAATTATTCTATCCATGATGAGGATTCAAAGAGATTTTATCATCAATGACCTAGTAAATCAAGACATGAGAATTATAAGGGAAGCGACATCATCAACCCTAACCCAAATGATTTCCCAACCATAATTACTAGAGAAGATCATGAAATCTCAAAAAGAATATCCTTTGCAACAAAATATGATTGAGTATGTGAAGGATGGGAAGTGTCCTAAGTTAAATATTGATCAAAAATGTGTAATGAAATTTTACACAAGACAACATTTTCCTTATATTTCGGAAATAATGAAGGCGCTGATGGATGAATTTAAAAGCTCTACATTCTCTATACATCATGGAAGCACATAAATGTATATGGACTTTTGTGATCATCATTTGTGGGATAATATAAAAAGGGAGATTGATGACTACACTTCAAGGTTCCTAGTATGTTTACAAGTGAAGCCAGAGAAACAACATCCAAAATAGGTATTGAAACCACTACCCATACTAGCTTGAATGTGGGACAATATCCCTATGGACTTCGTCACTATTCTACTAAAAATGTCCGAGGGAAACAATGCGATATGGGTTATTATGGACTATCTCACCAAGAATGTCCATTTTATCTCCAATCTAGAAGATTTCTATCTTAATCCACTTGCCATGATTTACATAAAGGATGTGGTAAGGTTGCATGGAGTTCCAATATCTATTGTATCTGATCATGATCCAAGGATCAAATCAAAATTCTAGAGAATTCTTCAACATTTTCTATGCACTGAATTGAATTTCAGTACGACTTATCACCCCCAAAATGATTTCCAATCTGAAAAGACTATTCAAACACTCGAGGACATGCTGAGAACGTTATCAATTGAATTTAAAGGTGGATGGGATCAACATCTCCCTTTATTTTAGTTTTCTTACAACAAAAGTTTCCACTCTAGCATTCAAATGGAACCCTATGAAATTATATAGGGGAAGAGATGTAGAGCTCCTACTTATTGAGATGATGTTGGTGATAGAATGATTCTTGGACCTGATCTTGTGAAAGAGATGACAAAAAATGTCCATGATATCTAGAAACACATTAATGATGCCCAAAGTCTATAAACTACATATGCTAAAAACCATCAATGGGACTTGTAGTATGATGTTGGTGAAAAGGTCGTTCTTCGAATTTCACTTTGTAAGATAGTAATGGGGATTGGGAAGAATGGAAAGCTCAGCCCTTGGTACATTGGCCACTATGAAATCCTTGATCCCGTGGGAACAGTGGCCTATCGACTTGAACTTCCTCCAAATATAGCACAAGTTCATGATGTCTTCAATGTATCTCTCTTGAGGAAGTACATAACTAATCCTTCACATGTAATAGATATAGAGGAGGTAAAAATGGAACATGACATCTCTTCTAAGGAGCATCTAGTGGAGATCTTGGATTGTATAGACAAGGTTTTACACAACAGGACTGCCAACCTTGTTAAGGTGTTGCGGATATACCAAAAATGTTAAGAAACCACGTGGGAACCATATGAGTCTAGGAGGAAAAAGTACCCAAACCATTTATCTTCTGAGGGTATGAGTTAAAATTTCATGGATGCAATTTCTTATCGGGGGAATAATGTAACGACCTAATCTATTGAATAATACTTGTTTCCTAATTTTGTGTTGTATTTTATTTTCTACTCAACAAATCTGTAGCCTTAAATAAATAAAGTGAGTTTATTTAAAATGATACCATTGGGTTTTGACTAATATATGACCATTGGTCAATTATGAACATTGGAAAATATACTCATAACATTATTATTATGGTTTATAAATATAAATAATCATGGTTACTTAAAATAGAAGGAAGATTCGATGGGCTTATCTAGTAGACTCAGCCCAAATGAATCCCATCTGTTGGAGCTTGGGATGAAGGTTGCGCCTCTAGGGTTTTCTCTGGACCAATAAAATGATGAGCTTCAACATGGGAAGCTTGAACAGAATTGCCTAAGGGAGATGTTGAAGATGATTGAAATCACAACTTAGGCAATGTTGTTCAATCCACCCCAAAATTTTGTCACCATTTCACACCCCACTCTTTGGTTATATGAAGGTGTTATAAGTGGTTATGTAATGAGGCATTAGTTACATTGTTTAATATTTTTTTATAATTAATATTTTCATTTTTATGGTAAAATTTGTGAATTTAAAATGTCCAGATAAATATAGGATGAATTTATTGATGATCCATATTATTGACAAATTTTGGAAAAAGGGTATTTTAAATATTTTTTATACTTTAAATAATTAATAAGGTGAAATGATTTTCAAAAAATGGTCTTCTATAGTTGTGATCAGTATGAATTTTCGAGACTAATAAGATCAACATATTTTTTAGTGATTAATTATGTATGAATGGTATTATTACCCTTATGAATAGTAATGTGACCAATTTAATAGTAACATCACTTCTGAAAGTATAAATATTATTTAGGAATATTGAATGGTGAAGTGTTATAATAGCGTAAGAAAATATTTGTTTCAGAAATTATTATTTTATCATTATTATTATTTTAGGTTAATAGTGTTTTTACTTCAAAATTTAATATCTCATAATTAGAAAATTATTTTCATAAAATGTAGTGAATTTTTTAATATTGAGAATTGATATTAGTATAGGGTGAATTTAGGAGATTTTTATAAACTTTTTTGTTTTTTGGGGAATTGTAAAAAAAAAATTGAGTTTTATTATGATTAATGACATCATTAATGATGTAATAATGATGTAATAATTCTGGTCGACTTGTGAATAGTAATATATGTTATGACCTGTCCTATGTGGCCAATACTATGGGAAAATACCATGGTCAAGACCAAGGTTTTTTCAAATACCACTGATGAGGTATCCTTTGGAAATTAATTAAATATTCCATCACTTTTAATATAAATTCCAACCCATTCCATCATTAATTTCATTAAAAATTCATCTTCAATGAAGTTATGGTTTCTTTACCTCCCATGGAGTCCTCCCAAGGTTCCCTTATGTCCTCCATGGTCTCATCCTTTGTTCTTTCGCAGTTACTCTTCTAGGTAAGGGAAACTTTCATCCTCCTCTTTTAAGTCTTGACTTCCAATACGATATGTCTTCTAGTTTCAATCATATTATTTTGGTGTATGTTATTGTATGTTCTTATTTTTTTCCATTTTTTCAAAATTATGAGAGAACCTTTCCACTCTCATGAACTTATTATTCACAGTTTTATGTGACGCTGTTAGGAAGCTGAATGGTTTGTAAAATAAATCACATCTTCTCTTTTCTTTCATGTTTCCTTTTCATGTGGTGTGTCATTCAAATATCCATACCATGGTCATATTAATATTTTATCATATTCCTATTATATAGTATTTTTTATTTCTGAGTGGTTGATTCTTGTCCTCTCAATTTTTAATTTTTTCAAAAATTATGTTTTATAGTCGTTATGCAACAGCATTTTCATCTAAAAATATCTCTCTTTTTCTCAAAAAATTCTCATATATTATATATTTGAATACCCAAAACAATTTCATTTATAGGAGTATTAATCAATACATAAAATTGATATATTTTATTCTGGAATTTAAATACATATAAAATTCACTCCATTTAAATGGGTTATAAATTACATAATGATCTTGTTTTTAATAATTTTATTTTAAAATGTCACAATTTTGATATGAAACCCATTTCATTTATTATATTTGTGTGATTTATGATATGTTTTCTTATGATCTACATGGATCAAATTGAATTAAATATATATTAAGGGTTCTCTCTGATAGCACTCACATTCATTGGGTAAGGAATTTAATCTCTATATATGATAAGTTTCATGATACCTTAGTGAATAGAATTGGTAATTTTTATGAAACATTGGGGACGGACCATGGTGATATGTTCATGAATGTATAAATTAAATGTTGTAGACACATTTTAAAATTATGATTAATGTTATTATTTCTATGATAAGCCTCATTATCAATATTTTATGATATCCCTCATGTTCTTATTGATATCATTCAAGTTCACATGTAAACATGTTCACTTGTTTTCCTTATTGGTATTTTTGAACACCATTTCCATTGATGTATGTATCCAGGTTATGAGATAGAGTAATGGTACTTATTATGAACCTTTGTTGAAGCCTTAAAGGTTTATTTGAAAATTTTTTATTTTTTCATGTATTATGTTCTTGATTTCTATGACACTAGACATTAAAGATCATCTGTTTGTAAAATGTAAAGGAATGAAATATAATAAAAAGGTGGGATTCCTTATTAAATGTTAAAGAGATAAATGTAATGTATAAAACAGTAATATAAGCAATCGAGCTTAGAACTGATGTGAAGGGAAATGTAATGAATGCCCCAACAAGATTCCCAATCAAATGGGAGTTAAATTTGTACATATTTTGATTACGAAAAAAAATCTATCAAAAATAACAATTAACAATTTTTTATTGTTTGAATTCCCAAGGATATCAAAAAAAAAAGAAGATTCCATTTCATGAATGTCTATCTGATAATGGTGATAAGAGAATGAAGACCTATTTTCCTTCATACAACAAGTGTGGAATGAGCCACCAAGGGAAATTTCACAAAGGTACTGAGAGATATTTTATGTGTGTAAAGAAATAGAAAAATATATCAAATTTATATGAAAGAGTGGATAATGAGATGGATTGAAATAATGTTCCATATAAGGAATCTTACATAGTTAAATGTAATAAATTTGGAGAATATGGGACTTATCCAAGGCAATGTTCTATTATAAGGGGTGAGAAGCCTGATGATCATCAACAATCTCCATGATTAAGGGTGAAAAAAATTCTTATGCTAAGATGAATAAACATAGTTGAAATACATGTAATAACTACTTTAAAGTAGTGTATTTCATATTTTTTTTCAATTTATGTCCAATTTGTATGTCTTTTATGTTTTCTATGAACATTGCGTCCCCCCAAGAAATGATAATAAATACTTATGTAAAACAATTATAAGTGTTGTATCAGATGTTGATGTTTGGAGGAGGGTTGTTATTTAAAATAATATAATTATCCATTTGATGAATTTTTAGGAAAAATGATACAATTATTGCCTACATCCCATGAAAGTTGAAATTTCATGTGCAGAACTACCCCACATATGATATAGATTTTGCAGTTGTGATATTTTGATTGAAATCTGGATGCATTAACCCTTTAGGGAGAAGTGTGAAAAATATACGGATCACAAGAGTCTCAAATATATATTCACGCTGAATGTGATAAATATGAACTAATGAATATGGTTATATCTCATCATGGATTAAGATGACTCAATCCATTACCACCCTAAGAAAGTGAACAAGTTCAAATATTCCCTATGTATAATGGACACACCGATTCTATCATTGATGTGAATTGAGAAGGATTCGATCATATTAGACATGACGAGTATAGACATGGGAATCATAGTGGAGGTAACATCATCAATCCTTTATTCAATTATTTCTCAACCATCTCTTCTAGAGATGTAAAAAGATTCTAAAACAGAAGCTGTGGTAATTCAGAAGAATGTGGAATCTATCAAAAATGGGAAATCCAAGGAGTTCAATGTTAATGAAGAAAGAATTGTATGATTTGGTTGAAAACTATGTTCCCCATGAAATCCATAGATAAAGAAATAACTTTTGTAAGATTCACATAACTCAAATTTCTCCATTCACCATTGAAGCATTATGATGTATCGAGATCCTTAAGAGCACTAGTAGTGGGATAATTTGATGTAAAAGATCATTGCATATACATAAATGTGCCTGGTTTGTTAGAAGGTATAGGAAGAGAGTCTAAAGTATATGGGGATGATGCAACCGTTACCCATACCAACATGTAAATAGGAAAATATTTCTCTAGAATTTGTCTCCATACATCTGAAGACATCCATAGGAATCCTTGCAAGATGGTTTTTTGTCGATCATCTTACAAAGACTACATACTTTATTGCAATTTGAGAGGATTTATCACTAGATCAACTTTCTTGGATATACATCAGAGATGTTATAATGTTTCATGGTGTACTACTATCGAATGTATCTGATCATGATCCATGATTCCCTTTGTAAATAATATGGTAACATCCATATGATTTGTCATCCTAAAACTGATGGCCACTATGAGAAGACTATCCAAAAAAATGAGTACATGTTGAGAGAAAGAATTATGGACTTCAATGGAGGATGAGATCAAAATATTCCTCTAGTTGAGTTCTCTTACAACAATAGTTTCCACTCATGCATCCAAATGGATCCATGTGAATCCCATTATGGGAAGAGGTGAAGAACAGAAGCATGTTGGGATGAAGTTAGGGAGAAAAAACACCTAGGTCCAGAAATAGTCGATGAGATTGTGGAGAATGATAAGATCATATAGCAACACATTAAAGATGCCCAGAGTCAAAATAGGGATATGTTGATGATCAACAATGAGACATGGAGATTGATGTTGGAGATATGGTTTTCCACTACATATCTCTATAGTAGAGAGTGGTGATATTTGGTAAGAAGGGAATGCATATTCGACATTACATTGTCACTTTTGATATCCTTGATCGCATTCGAGTAGTGACCTATTGACTAGAACTCCCACCAAACATGATTCAAGTACAAAATGTATTCCATATATCACTCTTCATGATATACAAACCTGAACCATCGCATGTACTCAATCTAGAGGGGGTACCATCAGAGAATGACCTCTCGTTGAAGAGATGTCGATCAAGAGATTAGATTGTAGAGAAAAATATATACAAAATAATATGATACCCCTAATCAAGGTATTGTTGTGAAACCAAATGTTTGAAGAAGAAAATTGGGAACTGGAGGAAGTGATGAGGCATAGGTACCCTCATATGATTTAGTGTGGGAAAAGGAAATTTCGAGGGATAAATTTCTTAAGGGGGAATGTTGTAACGTCGTGATAATTTATGAATAAAATTACATTTCTATTAATATCTTATGGATATAGAAAAAAAATAAACATTTTTTGATTCAGTCTAAATTCCCATTAAGTATGATTAATATTGATTTTTAGCCATTAAATAGTGATCACATGACTGATATAAATATACAATTTTAAAAAAACCTTACTTCACTGAAAAAGTGATGATGGATTCTTCCAATAGATTCTGGCTATAAAAAGAGCTTTTATTAGACCATGGAAGGGATGTATATTCAATGGGTTACACTCTTGACCATGAAAAATTATAGATTTTACACATTAAGCTTGAAAGGAATCTCCTAAGGTAGATGTTCAAGATAATAGATATTTCCACTCGGTCGATGTTATCCAAGATGCCCAAAGAGTCTATCACCATTGCACACCATACCCTTAAGTCTTATAAGGTTGTTATAAGGTGTTATGAAACAAGTTATTAGTTACATATTGTGTAATGCCTTTTTACAAATAAAATTATTATTCTATGAATTCCTAAATGAGAATATTCATTATTAAATAAATGATGAATTATATAAATTGATTTTTTGAGTAAAATTGGTAATTTTGATAAATATATAAATTATTATATTAAAATAAGGTTTTTATTAAAAATATTATAAATTAAATTCATATAAATGATTATTATATCTGTTCCTTGTCTTGAAATTATTTGTTAATCAGTTTGATAATAGTTATATTTTTGGAACGATAAAATAGAAAGTGTATTTTTTTATGAATTCGTTCTAAGGAATTTATCACTTTTTTATTTATTCAATATTTTGATAAAATATTATTATCAAGATAATTTTACGAATAATAAATGATTAAATAATTTTTATGAAGTCAAATGTAATTTTTATTATGGTTTGGAAACTATTTTTATCAAAACTCCTGAATATTTAATAAATGTTAGTTTTCATTTTAAAAGTGAAAATTCATATATTTATAATGTTATTTAGATGAAATTAATTTTATTTTTAAAATTAGGGTGTCAAAATTAACAAAAAGTTATTTTTTCATAATTTTCAGAGACGATCTAATTTTATCGAAAAATTTAATATAGTATAAACAAAATATTTGTTTTATGAAATCATAATGACCATAAAATGATGTAATAAATACTTCAATTGGTATTCCAAACCCAATTTATATATAACCATTAATATAACGTAATTTTATATTTTTTTAATTATTTTATAAGCCATAGATAATCCACCAAAATGTATAATATACTTTTTGATTTTAAATTCAATTCATTAATAATGTAAATCACCTCAATATAAGAAGAAATGATATTTTAATATTCTCGGTCATTGGTATTATAAAATAATTTTTTAAATTTCTATTTGGATAAATTTGGAAAAAACCAAGGTGTATTTTTCTGTTTTGAATATTTAATTTTATATATTCCAAAACATAATTTTTGGGAAATATTAAAGAATTCACCACTCATTTCCTAAATAATACCTCTGAATGTCTCAGTTTGCTTCACTAGAAAACATAGAGAACCTCCTTACTCTATCCTAACATCTATATAATCTCCCCAAGGTTCCACAGGCTCTCATGAATCCCCTCATCCTAATTTTTAAATCACACACTCAAGTAAGGGTTTTCTGCCTTTCTCTTGATTATCCAAGTATCCTTATATTCTAACACCCTTTTATTTTTAATTTCAAATAATGGGGTACTTTTTTAATCCTCCCCCATACCACCATAATTTGTTTTCTATTATGGGAGACCTATTTCACCCTCATTAATCCCTTCCATTTACACCCATTATCATGTCGAAATTTTGTAAGAGTTATTCTATTTACCTTTTTTATTCATGTTTCTTTATTAGGTTATGTCTTTTATTTCTGAATTACTTATATCAGTACATGTATATATATATGATACCATTACTATCAATTTCATGTATATATTATGGGATACCACTATAAATTTCATCAAATATTTTTATTATTTTTATGTCACACCATTAGGTTGCTGAAATTGCACTGCGATTTTCCATTACAAAATCATCATGTAGTGAATGCCATGCCCATTTCTCTGTCAAGTGTATTCAAATTTAATAACATACACTTATTTAATGGAACATAAATGGATTAATTTTACATTATTTGACTATTTAATAAATGATTATGTTTAATGAATCCTTGTTATATTATCTATGTTGCACACCTAAGCTTGAGATTGAAATGATTATGAGGGGTACGCCATGATAGTGATCTAATGAATTGGTAATGTTTAATATCATGATATATCATGTTGGGATTGGTGTTTTCCAAATTTATTTTAGGAAAAGTTTCAACCATGTAGTACAAGGATTTATCGGATTCCATTATGTTAATAACCAAATGTTTTAATTTGTTTCTAAATTTCCATGTTATGATAATTTTTGTTATATCATACCTTTACGTTCAAGTATTGATTTTGATCCATTGAAAAGTATATTTCCTAACATGTATTTTATTTTTCATGTTATGCCTTTTTTACTCCCATAATAGGTTTTATATATCACCCTTTTCTTATGTAGGTACTTAGGTAGTCCCAAATAATGCTATGTACGAAGGAATGTTATGGTCTTGTAAAAGAAGTTTTAAATAAAGTTATTGTATTTTATATATTAAGTTTTCATTTAATGTTTTTAATCCCCAAAGACACGAGACATATATATATCTTCTGGGCTGTTTTAAATACAATTTCATGTAATAAATCAAGTTTACGTCTGTAATAAAGAGTAGAGTTGTTATATAAAACTAAATAAATGGATAATGATTTTTTTCATCATCAATAACAAATTCACTTGTATAATGATTTTATTTTTTTGAATTTTAATAATGTTCATAAAATATTATTTATTTTAATATAAAATTATTCACATTTTTTAAATATTCATATTTTCATTTAAAACTATAAGAAAACAATGGAATTAAAGAAATTAATTAAATCCACTATAACACGCCATATATTACTAATAAATTCATGCAACATAAAAAATCACACAAATAAAATTATATATTTAGTTTTTAATATCATTTTATTGATTTATTTTATTAAATTAACATGCACTATATGAGTGTTTCATAAGAATTTGAGGAATTTACTATTCAAAAAAATTAAAAATAAATTCAAATTGAAAAATAATCTATATTAAAAATGAATATTTATGAAAATAAATATCCACTGTTTATCATCATGTAAAACATTTAAATATATTAAAATTTAGAGACTAACATTTTTGACATTTCTTGATACAAAATAATATAAAGAGTAATAATTATGAAAAATATAAAAAATAGGGAATTTATTTGAATTATAGAGGATTATGTATGATATATAATTTTCTAATAAAATAAAATAAATTTTGTAGGTTCATTCATTAGTCCTTATCATTTTAATTTTTACATTAATTACCGAATTTACCATTCATAATGATGTCAAAAATTACTAAGTTTAATATTCATAATGTCAAAAAAATGAAATGTAAATTTTTACAAAATATAGACCTCATGATTCCAAATTTGAAATAAATTTTTCACTATTCAAAAAATTTAATTTGAATAATTCATATTAAATTTAAACCAATGAAATACAATGGAAAAATGTTTTCAGAAAATTTCAATTGTAGCATAAAAATGTTTTTACACAAAATTCAAGTATGAAAATCATTTCAAAAGTCATTTTTGTATTATTTTAAATCAAATGAAACTAAATAAATTTCAAAACAAACCAAAAATATTATTTTATTTTTTAAATTTCTTAAAATGAAAAACTGTTTGAAGAAAAAATTAGTAATTTTCACATTTTACAAAAAAGCAATCCTTTCATAAATTATCAAAATTACACATTAATATAAATTTGATACACTAATATGGAAAATGATATAATTTATATGAAATAAAAATTTATATTTTTTGTAAAATTAATTAATATATTTTCTCAGAAGAAGCAACAAATATCATATTTAAAGAAAATATATTTTTGATGAAAAATTATCTTTTATAAAAATTGAGTTCTTATTTAATCACAATTAATCAATTTTTTTTTTAATTCCATGAAATAAGTTTTATAATGATATAAATATTATATATATCCTTTAATTTAAAAACAAGATTATGAAGTTAATATTAAAAGATTATTATTTCATGGATCTTTTTGTCTCGATGTTGCGTGTCATATACTCATTTTAATGAATTTGTTCTTGTAAAATGATAGTATATTTCAATAAATAGAGTAAAATTGAAAAATAAGCATAAATAAAGCGGGAAAACATGAGAACAATTTAAGGGGGATAGTTTTTGTGGAACATGACATGTAAAAAATAAATGCATTAATGACATGAGTTATATTTTAAGAATAATTATGGTGAAAAATCATCTATAATTCACTTAATAGAGGTAGATAATTTTTTTCATTTTTCTTATCATGTTTAGAATTTAATAACGATGGAGGCAGAGCCTTATGATAGAGTCATATTGGAAGAACTTGTGTTTTTTTACCTCTATTATTATTGTAATATTGGAATCAGATGCATTGTTAAAACATAAACCATTTTCCATAAAAATAAATTGGTAACATGCCTATGGTGCATTGGAATCTATACATATTGTTAAAAGCGTGAATGTTATGTGGTTTCCAAACACCATGGACCCTATGTATGAGAAATACAAAGACTAAAAGTCCAACATGTGTGTTTAATAATGTGATTTATTTCTATGTTGTGTTGGGTGTGCATATGATTTTTAGGTTTGGGGATGATTCTATTATTATCATAAATGAAGGTTACTAAGATATCTATTTTTAGGAATAACCTAATATTTTTTTATGAATATTAAAATAAAAGATAAATATACCGTTATCAATTTGAAATCTCTGAAAATGTGATATGAAGAATATTTTCCCTCTATGTTCATATCTTAACATTATCCTCTAGCTAACTAATCTATGTTTCGATTTAATAAACTTTTTCATAAGATATTTCAATTTTATACATTTGTTTTAATGAAACCAAAGTTATAATAATTTTTTTACCTGACATATCTTTACTTCTCATCTATTTATCAATCTCTCAATTCTATTTAAAAACCCATATAAAAATTTTCTGCTACATCATTTTTTCAAGATTATTTCTCCTAAATATCCAAGTCATCCTTATATAAATTCATTTTTTATTATGAGAGTTTTGGAAGAATTTGATCTAATGGAAAATAAATTATTGAAAATATGTTTATTTCATAATTTTGTTCTTCTTTTTCAAATTATAAAACAATACATAGATCATGTTTTTCTATATCTAATCCCTAAACATATTAATCACTATATTTATAACAAGATAACATTAATAAATCAATATATTCTTGATAAATCAACTTATGAATAAAAAGAATAAATTTCACCTGCGAATGAAACATTAACTATGTGATGTTATTGAGTTTTAAGAGATTATTCCTATAATTTGTTTTTGAGAAACTTCATTCCTAAAATGAAATCTAAAATATGAAAGTTAATGTTTTTCCCTAAATTTGGAAAAAAACTAAACATATCCAAAAACATAAGAATTCAACTTATGGTAAAATTACATAAGGTTATGAAATTCTAAGTAATAACCTGATGATAAAAAGTAAAATGGATATTATGTTATTTTTTGAAAAAAATTGAAATATTAGAATCAATCATAAAAAATGTCATTATAAAACCATGAAAATATTGAATACCTCTTAATATATCTATACTCTCAACCTAAAAAAATGGATCATATTCTATAGATAATTTTGTATCTTGAATAACAATCATATCAATACCCGAACTAATGAATGAATACAAATAGATTATTGAATAAATTTATTCACAATATTTGAGAGATAAATTTATTTATATGGTGATGTCAATCATTTGTGACTTAGAATACTTGATTTTTTTCATAATCTATCTCAATCAAAATAAGGGGAATCTAATGAACGATATAAATAAAATAAAAGTATTTATTCTCATATTTTTCTATAGAAAAGAATTATTTTTATCCACAATAATATGATATTTCTATTCTAGTTGTGGATTTATTTAATTATAGACCTACATTAGCAATAATGAAATAAAAAATTATCTATTTAAATATCTCATAGTCATGCAATAAGTAATTTGGAGCCACAAATGTCTACATTTTTTCAATATTAATTTTAGTAATCCCATTCAAATTATGTTTATCTTGATAAGTTATAAAGTAATTTTTTTATGGATCTCATGATATAATTGGTATAATTATTTTGTACTAGGACATGTGAATATTATATGTATAAATGAATGTATTTCATTACTAATTAGACTTTTGGTAAACTATTATTTCAATAGGATGGAACATAGATATATATCTTTCCATTGGATTATAATATATAATGTACCATTTAATAATGATGGTAGTGATGCCTTATTTTAAAGATATATTTGATAAGGAATGTGGAACCCTCATTATTGGAGAATCATGTAAATGCTGGATAGCCAAACAATGCTGGAAATTTTATTTGTTGATTTTTTATGGTAAAGTGTTATGTTGAGGAATTTTTTAACATAGTTCATAATGTAAATTTTGTTAAATAATCCCTATTAAAATTTTGTTCATTATTTTCTTCCACTTATTATGTTAAATTTGTAATCTCCATATGTTGAGATGACATTTTACACATGAAATTTGTCCATAATTCCATTATGATTTCATTTTCATGAAGATTCAATCATATAAAGCAATATGTAATGAAACATGGAGAGAGTATCTGGAAACCTTTAAAAGATTAATTGTTATTTAATTAATGACAATATCATTATTCATTTAAATATTTTATAGGAGGTATTTTATTTTTTATTTCATTTTTATTACATCTCACATTTCTCTATTCATATAACCTCATATGCTTTCGTTTTATCTATGTATCTGTCCCCTTATTGTGGTTGTACCTCCTTCAATATGTATGATTGCACCTCTTATGCATATAGGCCTAGTGAATATAAAAAAAAGAAAATATGAATGACTAAGAGAAAATTGAAATAAATAATATATATGGGAATTATTTTAAAAATTTCTCTATAGAATATGGAACTCTTATAGAATATATAAGTTACATAACAAAATTAGAATAAAGATGAAAAATCATACATAGAGAATATGTAAATTGGGAAAATTATTATCACAAAATATAAAAGGAAAATGACAGAAGACAAGAAATTTAGAATATTGAATAGTCAAATAATATAGAAATAGAAAATAAGAAAGACATAGGGAATATGGAAGGATATAAATAAAAAACAGAAAGTCAAATTAACATAAATTTAAAAAAGAATATTATAACACAAGGTAAAATGAAATTACATGCATGTATGAGTTACAACCACAATGTAGGTATAACCACACAATTAATATTATAAAAAATTACTAAAAAATGGAAATAAAAGAAAAATGATAATTACATTGGAGGTCATAGGCACAAATGGAATGACAACATAACATAAATGGAATATTGAACATAAATAACTCATTGGGAATATGGATATAAAGAATATTTTATTGAATAATGAAGAAAGTATACTCTCCCAATAGATGAGTCTTTTTATTTCTATGTGACATTATTTATGACACTTTTGGATAATGAATTTCTAAACGACCACTAGTCATGGAAAATGTTTTAATCCCTATCACATCAAATGAACCTGACCACTTCATCATTAACAAAAAACTACCAATAACCCAAACATTTTTCTAGTTTTTTAAAAAATACATTATTAATGTTTCTATGAAATGACACAGCAAGAAAAACAATGAACATGATGATAATAAATGATATTTCATTCATGGTTATGTTAATAAAACTGAAATTATGCCCAAAAACATGATACTAAAAATTAGCAATTAATGAAAACTTTAACTCAAATATCCACATCTATCATTATTAATGTTGAGCATGCCATTATGCTCCACCGACAAGGACTCCACCATTGGTCCATACTTGAATATCCATAGGGTGGCACAAGTCATCTTATCATAGTCACCATATCGTTGATACATATAATATTTACATGTCATCATCAAAACCACATCTCCTGCAAATAAAAAATTAATTTCACAAAAATATGATACTCCCAATTATAAAAGAGGTTTTATCTAGAAAAATATAACATTCCTATGGTGAAGAACTATTTCCATAGTTATAATGGTGTCAATCATTATTAGGTGGTTTTTTTATACTTCTAGTAATTTTATAGATTCATGATTGAATATCAAAGATATAATTCAGATGATATATATCTAGATTATGTCATTATACTCTATCATGGTTAATGAGTTAGTGTGGTATACTAGTTGGATCAAGAATAATAAAAGCCTAAATTTACAATCATTACATTATAAACCCATATGTTTCTTTATCATCATATATGAAAATATATTACATAGTTGAATGATATCTTGTTAATATAAAAATACTTTTATCATTAAAAAATTTATATTGAATATCATTCATGAATGTAATCATGAAAAATGATTTTTGTTCTATTAAAATAATCAATTATCTTTGAACAATTCATTCTATAATTATATTATAGTATTAAAAATGTAGAAATATTTTGGCAACTATTTCTAATTTTTGATGAATTAGGTTGGGAAGGATATGAGAAAGATAAGGATGTATCAAACCTCTATAAAAATTGATTCCAATTGTATATAGTTATGGAAAATGTAATGGAACAATTAATTAATCCATTGAGAAATTGAATAATTATATTTAATGATGTCTTATAATAGATATAAAAAGACAAAAAAAACTAAATTATGGACCTTGAAGTAGTATATCCTCTTGATAGTACCAACTATTATATATATTCTGAAATTACAAATGTTTTTGGTGTTAATGAAGGATATAAACTATATTTATGATGATTTCTTAAAAACAAATTGGCTAATAATAAATATTCAAGGGTGTAAAAAACCATAATATCTACTATGACTGTCCCATGAGTGGTAAATCGAATTTTTTGTAGGATATTAATATTCCCATTGTTATAATAATCCACAAATTTTCAATATGATAACCATTTTATCCAATAAGTGAGTTGTTTGGGGGTAACAACTGTTAATTAAATTAAAGCGTTCATGGGAAAGAATAAATATCTATTTGAACCAATAATTATAAATTAATGATAAGATTATGGATCATATTTATTCCTATTTTTACTAGAAACATTTATTTGTATGTTGAATGATATAAAATTTATCTAACATTAAATGCCCCACTTTTATAGACCCAGATATTTCTGTTTATATATTCGTGTTAATCTAAAAATACAACTCCCAAATGCAAATCACTTTCATTTTATTAAACGATTTTCTTACCTGAAAAGAGAATCACTAACGGTGGGGAGGAAATTGAATTCATTTTTATAACCTCTGCAACATTATAAATCTTTTTACTCTAGATAAGGGAATATTTTTGTTTCTGAATATATAGAACGATGTGAATCTTTTATTGATCATGGGAAAATAAATCCATGTAATTAATAATCGACAAAAATTAATAATATTCTTTTTAATAATAAATCATTATATTGGAAATTATCAATCTATCTTGTAATATGAGGTTACAATTGGTATTGAAATTGTGAGACATGCATACCAATATAATCGATCTATATCTACCAATAAAAATTATCATCCTTGAGAGAATAACGTCATATTATTGGTCCATTTTATTGAAACTTTTTAACATAATAGAGTATTATTTTATATCCATATATCAAATAAGGTTATAATCGATGTAGACTATATCATTTATCATTATTAGATGATTGATTACTGATATAGATTTCAGAATAAATGATGTGGTAGTTTTCAGAACATATGAAAATACATTAATTTGAAAATCATTTCATGGATTACATAATTTTTTTATTCCATATTCCATAATAATACACAGTTATGAAAAATATTCCTTGACACCATATTTCGAGTGTAATGGCCCGGACCTCCCTGGTCCATTACTTTGTGAAAATGTGGTGTTGGAGGTGTTCCGGGAGGACAAGGTGACTTATCCCCCAGCTGCTGCCTACCAGTAGCTCGGTCTACCGGTAGCTGCTGATTACCGGTAGCTCGGTCTACCGGTAGCTGCTGATTACCGGTAGCTCGGTCTACCGGTAGCTGCTGATTACCGGTAGCTCGGTCTACCGGTAGCTGCTGCCTACCGGTAGCACGGTCTACCGGTAGCTGCTGATTACCGGTAGCTCAGTCTACCGGTAGCTGTTGATTACCGGTAGCTCGGCCTACAGGTAGCTGCTGATTACCGGTAGCTCGGTCTACCGGTAGCCGCATCCTACCGGTAGCTGGGTTTACCGGTAGCCACGGCATACTGATAGCTCGGTATACTTGTAGCCTCAGTCCAACAGTAGCTCGGCTAACACTTTGCCAAATTTCTAGTTCTGTGAATAGTGTTTCTATCGGTGAGGTTCTATCAGCGGACTTCTATCGGTGAAGTTCTGTGAACAGTGTTTCTATCGGTGAGGTCCTATCGGTGGACTTCTATCGGTGAGGTTCAGTGAACAGTGTTTCTATCAGTGACGTCCTATCGGTGAGCTTTTCTTTCCTTTGCCAATTTTTTTAGTTCTGTAAACAGTGTTTCCAGACTTCATAAGAGCTACCGATTCCATACTTTGCCAATTTTAAGGAATGAACAGTGTTTCCAGACTTCATAAGAGCTACCGATTCCATACTTTGCCAATTTTCACGAATGAACAGTGTTTCCAGACTTCATAAGAGCTACCGATTCCATACTTTGCCAAATTTTGAGTATGTGAACAGTGTTTCCAGCTTCGCAAATTTGACGTTTTCTTTGACGTAAAATACTTTTAAAACCTTATTTTAAGGACTTTTAAGGCCGATTCAAAGGCCATAAATCCTATATTAATTATTCCTAAGGCCGGGATGTTTTTACTTGGTCAAACCGCGTGGGTTAATGCGATCCGTTTTTAATGGAGAATAAATCGGATCTTAAACCGTCGCCTCTCTAATTTATTTTTTTAAAGGGAACGAGATATCATTCTTCGTTGTTCTTCCTCCTGGTTCTCATCTACGAGACTCTAGAACCTTGCAATCATTCTTGTAGGAGTTTCACAATCAAACATTACTCAGATCAGTTCTGCTCTGTTGATGCAACCAAGTTGTGTCGATCGTTCTTCCATATAAGGTATGTTTTATCATCGTTCCCTTGGGGATCACCTTATCTTATTCTTCCTTCCATATTAGCATGTAATCTCCATGGTTCTAATGGGTTTTCTTGGGGTTGGTTGGTACTGTCGTACCGTGGCATCCTCCGGTGGATGCAGTTGTCGTGAGGAGAAGAGGACTGTGACCCGTTGTGTGGATAAAGGACGTCAAGAACTCTTCGAGGTAGGGGATTCATGGCTTCTCCAATTGTGTATGTGCAATCGTAGAATTAGCGTGATTTAGTCCTTTGGATCACAATGAAATTGACCTAATTAAATACTTGAACCGGATTAAAAGAATTGGTTGATCGTATGTTGTTACTTTGTACCGTGATAACGGTTTGCCTCATATTTTTCCTAGATAGAGTGATATCTATGATTTTCTTTAATTTGTTGCTCGTTCATGATAGAAATTGATAAAGAACGTAAAGCCAGAATTATTTGTTAAATAATTGGCTAATGATAAAGAGGCATGTTAATGAATCTGTTAATTCAAGATGGATTAAAGAACTATTAGTTCGATAATTTCAAAAGGGTTCTGAGTTACCCGCTTGCTTGTAAGGATGAATGCCTTGTGGTTTGGAGCTCTGAGTTCTCATCTTGTATGAAGGCTGAATGCCTTGTTAAAGGGCCGAGATCCCATTTTGTGATCTTTGATTTCCTGCTGCTTGTGAATTGATGTAAGCCTGGATGGCTGTTGTGATATGTGGAGGCATGGGGACTTGTGGTTGTGGCAGCGGATGACGCCTAGTGTGGCGAGATACATCGGTTTATGCATGTGGGTGTCGGGGAGGACAGCAAGGATGATGGTATGAGATGAATGTGATGGTTTGATGTTGGTGGTTTGATTTTTTATCTGCTTTACTTTTCCCCACTGCTCAAGGCAGCTGGTTTTGCTTACCCTCTTTCCGAAGGAGGCGAAGACACGCGGGGTATGCCACGTGCTTTCCGTGTTTAGCCTCTCGATGGAGGATGGGTCTATGCTCTTGCTATAGGCGGCAAAGACTCGATGGGTAGTATATCTACTCACCGTGTTGAGCACTTTGTGTTTAGTAGCATAGAATTCTTTTCTAGAATGCCTGGGAATATGGGGAAGGTAATTCCATAATGAAAGTTTGTTTAAATGGTGATAATCCACGGGGATGGAGAAACTAAAATTTAATAGTGATGTGAATCCTAAAAAGGAGCAGTTTTTGAATGTGATGCCAATTTAGTTTAATGTGGTAAATTGTTCATGGTTAATTAATGTTTAAAGAATTAATTAATGTACAGTGGAACTGATAAAATGAAAATGGAGTAATCTAATAAAGATCTTTAAATGGTTGTGTGCTTATAGGATGCCTAGTCTTAGAAGTAGCAGCCTGGAGTCTGAGAGACGTTAGCTGTTGTTGTGCCTATGACTAGGTAATGCCCATAGTGTGGTTGTGAGTTATATATATTCTGTACTTTTTGTGTTTCTATACGCTACTACACCCTGTTGGTAAGGGCAACTGACACCCCTGGGATTCTGAGCCCTAGGGGGGTGTTTTCCCCAACATTCTGATGGGAGGTTGAATGGCTGACTACCCCCTTTGGCCCTGCTCTCTTCTCTTGGTAGATACTTGTGCCATGAGGCAAGCGGTTAGTTACCCCATATATGTGTGTAGAGGGCAGTAATGGCTTGTGGTTATTCACACACATATATTCTGAATATAGTATCCTATGGACTACTATAGGTGTAACGTGTATAGGCTGTGATGGCTTGAGGATCCTTACTCGGAGTATGGGTTGTAATGGCTTGAGGTATTATACCCGACGTATGATACACGTTATGCGAGCTGTGGTGGCTCCTAGAAACTACCTGGTTACCTTTGGTTGTGAGGACGGTGTGGTGCTTCGCCCAGGTGTCTGCGGGCAAGCCTTTGGAGAGAGATGCACAGGAGGTATGTCGTTGGGGCAAAGCGACAAACCAGTGGAGAAGTAGTAGCGGGGTACCCTTGATATTCTATGCTATATGCTATATTCTTGTATGTGTTACTTGGTGAGAGTAGCCATGGTGAGGTTGGGAACTTAGTATACCTGTTTAGGTAACGAGTTAGTTTCACTTGTTGTTCACTAGGCTTTAGCATGCTTTCTTTACTTTTTCACGAGAGGCTTGGGGAGGATCCTACTGAGTATACTGTTATACTCACCCTATGTATATATAAACTGTTTTTCAGGTCACTTAGAGCAGGTTGGAGATCAAGCTGGTTACTACTAGCTTGGGGTTGGAGGAGGAGCTGTTCGGGCTTGTGGTCGCTGCCGTTTTACTTTCTTTTGGGTACTTTTAGTTTTCCCTTTCAGTTGTAGTACTTTTGCATGACATTTCATATATGTACTTGGGTTTCTTTTATATTTTCAGTTATGAGTTGGAGTTGGTTGGAGTCTATTCTATCTCTCTCTTTTGCATGTGTTCTCTTAGAGGGTAATGCCTCCCATTTTTATGTTATTATACCCTCGGTGCTAGTCGCCAACCCGGGGCCTACTGGAGGCGGGACTCGGGGGTCATTATCTCCCTTTTCACATTGCCGGCCCAGGAGGGGTACACTTTGTGGGGAGGGGGTCGTGACAGAGTGGTATCAGAGGTCTGGTTGAGGGATAGGATGGAGTTTGGAGTTAGGCACAGGTGAGGATGCATGGGATGGTAGGGCAACGTTGTCATTCATGTTTAGAAAGTAGGGTAAACACTGGAGACCGGCAGAGACATAGGCGTTTAGGCCCCCCTATGATCTGTTGCATGGACCATTAAGCTTACGATGGCTACTAAACAAAGTGATACCAGTTACAGGGTAGAGACCTAGGAAAGGATCATGCATCATTATTCTTTGCGCTTGTGTTTGAATGGGTAGACCTTGGGATAGGTAACCTAAAATTAATAAAACAAAACCATTAATTAATTAATGTTGAGTCTTCCATATTCCAGGATTAGGAGCTCTAACAGTTGTTATTTTGCAGGTATGGCTCCAGGTCGACGTCCTCGTCAGGTTTGCGCAGAAGATGCCCATCAGGCTGTTCCAGCAGATCGCCGCCGAGTAGAGGTTGACGAAGATGACACTTGAAGGAAGACACTTCGAGAGTTTCAGCGCCAGAGTCTACAGAAGTACGAGGGCTCCATTTCAGATGCAGTCACAGAAGACTGGTTGGAGGAGATCGAGATAGGCTTCAGTTCGATTCGTGCTCGGAAGGAACACTGGGTGTCCTTGTTTGTGATGATGCTGCATGGAGCAGCGAGGCAGTGGTGGTTCTTGTTCCTCGGTGATCGTGAGGAGTCATCAATCTCATGGGAGGAGTTTCGAGACAGGTTTAGAGTCGAGTTTCTTTCGTCGACTGCGAAGGTGTCCAGTCGCCAGGAGCTTCTTACCCTTCGACAGGGGAGCTCCAGTGTTCGAGAGTTTGGAATCCATTTCAGGAACCTTCTACGATATGCTTCCGACCTATTACCAGATGACGAGGCCAGGGCGAGGCATTTTGAGGAGGCTTTGCGTCCAGAGATCCAGCGCCAGGTCACCCCATTTATGCTGAAGACATATCTAGAGGTGATGGCGAGGGCAGAGGTTGTTGAGAGGACTTTGGCCAGGACTGGATCGTCACCAGAGGGGAATCGTCATGATTCCTCACGAAGCAGAGCTGTGGTCCGGGGTTCCCGGTTTTCAGGACAGAAGAATTTCCGTTCACCTGGGGGTAGGTCCCAGCCCTTCCCATCTCGTTTCTCCGGAGGCAGAAACTCTCAGACCTATGCCAAGGGATCATGCGCTTGTTTTTCTTTTGGTGGTCGTGGTCATCAGCAGCGGGAGTGCCCGACTTTTCAGAGCAGTCATCGCGCACCGGGCGCTCCACTCCAGGTTCCTCCGTTGAGGCAGTTCCAGCCGAGGCAGAAGCAGCAGGTTACACCAGCTTTAGATCACCAGAGGGTAGATGGAGCAGGCAGAAGACAGCCCCATGATGCTCCCCGTCCTCAGAGAGCAGAGCGCGGCCATGGTGGTGGTCGTCATCAGGGTCAGAGAGGTCGTGGAGGAGGTCGTGGTCAGCTTCATGCTCTAGCGTTACCAGCCCCAGGTGAGCCAGATGTCGTTCGAGGTACCCTTTGCTTGTTTTCTACCTTGGTGTATGCCTTGTTTGATTCAGGAGCAACACACTCCTTCATATCACCTACCCTTGTCCATGCTTTGGGACTTGAGATAGAGAGACTTCCAGTGCCCTTTGCGTTGACTACACCAGTTGGAGGTCGAGCTGACTTGTTTGAAGTATGTAGAGACTGTGAGCTAGTGTTGGGGCAACACCGCTCTTGGGGAGACTTCCTATGTTTGCGAATACAACCATATGATGTCATACTTGGCATGGATTGGTTGTATTAGGTGCAGGCTGTTGTGGATTTCTACATGAAGAAGGTCGTTTTCTTTGATGAAGATGGAGAGAAAGTGGTGTTTGTTGGTGAGAGAGATCCTCGGATGGGTCATAGACGAGTTCCATCCTTATCATCCATGATGGCTGGGATGACGCTGAGTTCTTTAGAGGTTCAACAGTTGGCGTTTCCTAGGGTCGTAGAGGAGTACCCTGACGTCTTTCCAGAAGAGGTTGTATCCTTACCCCCTCGACGAGAGATCAAGTTTGGGATCGAGCTACAGCCAAGAGCGTCTCCTATCTCTATGTATCCGTATAGGATGGCCCCTTCTGAGTTACGAGAGCTACGTATTCAGCTCAACGGTCTGTTGCAGTGTGGTTTTGTTCGGCCAAGTGTGTCACCGTGGGCTACACCAGTTTTGTTTGTGAAAAAGGCTGATGGCAGTTTGCGGTTGTGCGTCGATTATCTTCGGTTAAACAAAGTGACAATAAAGAACCGCTTTCCTCTCCCGCGGATTGATGACCTATTAAATCAACTGAAGGGTGCAAGTTGGTTCTCAAAGATAGACTTGCGGTAAGGATATCATCAGATGCGTGTAAAGGATGAGGATATCCCGAAGACTGCTTTCCACTGTCGTCATGGGCATTATGAGTTTGTTGTAATGCCATTCGGCGTGACGAATGCTCCAACTGTTTTCATGGGGTTGATGAATGCTCTGTTCCGTGAATTCCTGGACAAGTTTTTTGTGGTTTTCATCGACGACATCCTTGTGTACTCCACATCTGAAGAGGAGCATGAAAAGCATCTATGAGCCGTTTTGGGAGTTCTTCGCCAACATCAGTTGTTTGGGAAGTTGTCCAAGTGTGAGTTCTTGGCTCGAGAAGTTCGTTTCTTGGGACATGTTTTGTCCCAACAGGGAGTAGCTGTGGATCCTTCGAAGATAGAAGCAGTGGTGTCTTGGCCAGCCCCCAAGACCGTGTCAGAGGTGCGAAGTTTCCTTGGTCTCGCAGGCTATTATAGGAGGTTTGTAGCTAATTTCTCCCGAGTTGCGACTCCTCTGACAGCTTTGACTAGGAAGGATCAAGCATTCATATGGACTGATCAGTGTCAGACAGCTTTCGAGTATCTAAAGGAGAAGTTGGTAAGTGCTCCAGTCCTTTGTCTTCCAGCGGAGGGAGTCCAGTTTGATGTTTTCTGTGATGCTTCACATCTGGGGCTAGGCTGTGTTCTCATGCAGCAGAGGTCAGTTGTTTCTTATGGGTCTCGGCAGTTGCGTCCCCATGAATGCAACTATGCCACCCATGATCTTGAGTTGGCAGTCGTGGTGTTTGCTCTAAAGTTGTGGAGACATTACCTCATTGGTGATCACTTTGTGGTTTTCACCGATCATAAGAGTTTGAGGTATGTTTTCTCCCAACGTGACTTGAACTTGAGGCAGCGTCGGTGGATGGAGTTCTTGCAGGAATATGACTTTGAAATAACGTATACACCTGGAAAAGGGAACGTTGTAGCTGATGCACTAAGCCGAAAGTCATGTAATGATGTTGTGCGTGAATCTGGTGATTCCTGGAGAGTGATGGAAGAGCTAGAAGCTTTGCATCTTGATATGGGAGAAGTTGGGGATAGAGGTTGTCTTTTCCAGATGACGGTGCAGTCATCTCTGATGCAGAAGGTGGAAGAGTCTCAGTTGGGTGATCTAGAGGTGGAAGTCTGGAGAGACAGAGTTGTTTGTGGAGAGGCCCCTGATGGTTGGTCGGAGGATGAACAACACCGAGTGTTGTATCATGGCAGGCCTTTTGTTCCCTTAGCGATGTGCGAGACGGTTCTCCGAGAGTTCCATTGTTCACCTTTGGCGGTACATCCTGGTGTGACAAAGATGTACCGATCCTTGAGGAGTCAGTTTTGGTGGCCTAGGCTAAAGCTTACAGTTGCAGAATGTGTGTCTCGATGTTTAGTCTGCCAGAAGGTGAAGGCCAAACACCGTGTTCCTGGTGGTCTTCTCCAGCACTTAGAGATTACTCAGTGGAAGTGGGAGGACATCTCAATGGACTTTGTTACAGGTTTACCTCGAGCTCCAGGAGGACACGATGTTATATGGGTGGTAGTGGCTCGTTTAACAAAATCATCCCACTTCATAGCGATCAAGGAGTCGAGCTCAATGGAAGTTTTGTCGAGGCAGTATCTGGAGGAGGTGGTGAGGCTTCACGGAGTACCTAGGACGATCATTTCTGATCGAGATCCTCGTTTTACCTCTAGGGTGTGGAGAGGTCTCCAACATGCTTTTGGATCTCAACTATGCCTTAGCACTTCTTTTCATCCTAAACCGAATGCTCAGACAGAGCAAACCATCCAAACTCTTGAAGACATGTTGCGCTCTTGTGTTCTTGATTTTGGAGGTCCATGGGTGAAGCACTTACCCTTGGTAGAGTTCTCTTACAATAATAGTTTTCACTCTACCATCGGTATGGCGCCGTTTGAAGCCTTGTATGGCCGGCCATTCCGTTCTCCGTTGTGCTGGACTGGGGTCGGAGAGTCAGCAATTCTCGGACCAGAACTAGTGCAGAATACAACAGAGATGGTTCAGGTGATTCGTGAGAGGATGAAGACAGCACATGATCGTCAAAAATCATATGCTGATCAAAAAAGGAGACCGTTAGAGTTTAATGTTGGGGATCATGTGTTTCTAAAGGTGACTCCCCGTCGTGGGAAGCGAAGGTTTGGTCGTGGAAGTAAGCTTTCTCCCCGGTATGTTGGGCCTTTCGAGGTGTTAGCTCTTGTTGGATCTGTGGCATATCGAGTAGCACTTCCCCCTCAGATGAGTCGGATACATGATGTTTTCCATGTATCACAGCTCTGTCGTTATCTTCATGATGAATCTCATGTTATCGATTGGGGAGAGATCGATATTGACGATGATGCAACCTTCGAGGATCGACCTGTGGAGATCCAAGACCACAAGGAGAAGGTGTTGCGTGGGCGTTCTATCCCCTTAGTTCGTGTGTTGTGGCGACACGGTGGCATGGAGGAGAGTACCTGGGAGCGTGAGTCACAGATACGTGCTCAGTACCCAGAGTTGTTTAATGTTTAACTCCTTTCTTGTAATGATGTTTTCTTTGTGGTTGGACCTTTCGTGTTTTATTTATGTACCTTTGATGTGATGTTATGTTTGAATTGTTTGGTTATGGATTATTTGTTTCCATACTCTCGAATGTCGTAGTTTTGTTCCAGCTTTTGAACAACTCATGGTGGTTTTCCCCTGAGAGGTATCTTATGGGGTGGTTGTTCGGACCCCTCTTTTCTTCTGGGTTGGTTTTTAATTCTCGAGGACGAGAATGTTTTGAGAGGTATCTAATGTAATGGACCGGACCTCCCTGGTCCATTACTTTGTGAAAATGTGGTGTTGGAGGTGTTCTGGGAGGACAAGGTGACTTATCCCCCAGCTGCTGCCTACCGGTAGCTCGGTCTACCGGTAGCTGCTGATTACCGGTAGCTCGGTCTACCGATAGCTGCAGATTACCGGTAGCTCGGTCTACCGGTAGCTGCTGATTACCAGTAGCTCGGTCTACCGGTAGCTGCTGCCTACCGGTAGCTCGGTCTACAGGTAGCTGCTGATTACCGGTAGCTCGGTCTACCGGTAGCTGTTGATTACCGGTAGCTCGGCCTACTGGTAGCTGCTGATTACCGGTAGCTCGGTCTACCGGTAGCCGCATCCTACCAGTAGCTGGGTTTACCGGTAGCCACGGCATACTGATAGCTCAGTATACTTTTAGCCGCAGTCCAGCAGTAGCTCGGCTAACACTTTGCCAAATTTCTAGTTCTATGAATAGTGTTTCTATCGGTGAGGTTCTATCGGTGGACTTCTATCGGGGAAGTTCTATGAAGAGTGTTTCTATCGGTGAGGTCCTATCGGTGGACTTCTATCGGTGAGGTTCAGTGAACAGTGTTTCTATCGGTGAGGTCCTATCGGTGAGCTTTTCTTTCCTTTGCCAATTTTTTTAGTTCTGTGAACAGTGTTTCAAGACTTCATAAGAGCTACCGATTCCATACTTTGCCAATTTTAACGAATGAACAGTGTTTCCAGACTTCATAAGTGCTAATGATTCCATACTTTTCCAATTTTCACGAATGAACAGTGTTTCCAGATTTCATAAGAGCTACCGATTCCATACTTTTCCAAATTTTGAGTATGTGAACAGTGTTTCCAGCTTCGCAAATTTGACGTTTTCTTTGACGTAAAATACTTTTAAAACCTTATTTTAAGGACTTTTAAGGCCGATTCAAATTCCATAAATCCTATATTAATTATTCCTAAGGCCGGGATGTTTTTACTTGGTCAAACCGCGTGGGTTAATGCGATCCGTTTTTAATGGAGAATAAATCGGATCTTAAACCGTCGCCTCTCTAATTTATTTTTTTAAAGGGAACGAGATATCATTATTCATTGTTCTTCCTCCTGGTTCTCATCTATGATATGCTAGAACCTTGCAATCATTCTTGTAGGAGTTTCGCAATCAATCATTACTCAGATCAGTTCCGCTCTGTTGATGCAACCAAGTTGTGTCGATCGTTCTTCCATATAAGGTATGTTTTATCATCGTTCCTTCGGGGATCACCTTCTCTTGTTCTTCCTTCCATATTAGCATGTAATCTCCATGGTTCTAATGGGTTTTCTTGGGGTTGGTTGGTACTGTCGTACCGTGGCATCCTCTGGTGGATGTAGTTGTCGTGAGGAGAAGAGGACTGTGACCCGTTGTGTGGATAAAGGACGTCAAGAACTCTTCAAGGTAGGGGATTCACGGATTCTCTAATTGTGTATGTGCAATCGTAGAATTAGAGTGATTTAGTCCTTCGGATCACAATGAAATTGACCTAATTAAATACTTGAACCGGATTAAAAGAATTGGTTGATCGTATGTTGTTACTTTATACCGTGATAACGGTTTGCCTCATATTTTTCCTAGATAGAGTGATATCTATGATTTTCTTTAATTTGTTGCTCGTTCATGATGGAAATTGATAAAGAACGTAAAGTCGGAATTATTTGTTAAATAATTGGATAAAGATAAAGAGGCATGTTAATGAATCTGTTAATTCAAGATGGATTAAAGAACTATTAGTTCGATAATTTCAAAAGGGTTCTGAGTTACCCGCTTGCTTGTAAGGATGAATGCCTTGTGGTTTGGAGCTTTGAGTGCTCATCTTGTATTAAGGATGAATGCCTTGTTAAAGGGCCGAGAGCCCATTTTGTGATCTTTGATTTCCTGCTGCTTGTGATTTGATGTAAGCCTAGATGGCTGTTGTGATATGTGGAGGCATGGGGACTTGTGGTTGTGGCAGCGGATGAAGCCTAGTGTGGTGAGATACATCGGTTTATGCATGTGGGTGTCGGGGAGGACACCAAGGATGATGGAATGAGATGAATGTGATGGTTTGATGTTGGTGGTTTGATTGTTTATCTGTTTTAATTTTTCCCACTGCTCAAGGTAGCTAGTTTTTCTTACCCTCTTTCCGAAGGAGGCAAAGACATGCGGGGTATGCCACGTGCTTTCCGTGTTTAGCCTCTCGATGTAGGATGGGTCTATGCTCTTGCTATAGGCGGCAAAGACTCGATGGGTAGTATATCTACTCACAGTTTTGAGCCCTTTGTGTTTAGTAGCATAGAATTCTTTTCTAGAATTCCTGGGAATATGGGGAAGGTAATTCCATAATGAAAGTTTGTTTAAATGGTGATAATCCACGGGGATGGAGAAACTGGAATTTAATAGTGATGTGAATCCTAAAAAGGAGCAGTTTTTGAATGTGATGCCAATTTAGTTTAATGTGGTAAATTGTTCATGGTTAATTAATGTTTAAAGAATTAATTAATGTACAGTGGAACTGATAAAATGAAAATGGAGTAATCTAATAAAGCTCTTTAAATGGTTGTGTGCTTATAGGATGCCTAGTCTTAGAAGTAGCAGCCTGGAGTCTGAGAGACGTTAGCTGAAGTTGTGCCTATGACTAGGTAATGCCCATAGTGTGGTTGTGAGTTATATATATTCTGTACTTTTTGTGTTTCTATACGCTACTCCACCCTGTTGGTAAGGGTAACTGACACCCCTGGGATTCTGAGCCCTGGGGGGGGTGTTTTCCCCAACATTCTGATGGGAGGTTGAATGGCTGACTACCCCCTTTGGCCCCGCTCTCTTCTCTTGGTAGATACTTGTGCCATGAGGCAAGCGGTTAGTTACCCCATATATGTGTGTAGAGGGCTGTAATGGCTTGTGGTTATTCACACACATATATTCTGGATATAGTATCCTATGGACTACTATAGGTGTAACGTGTATAGGCTGTGATGGCTTGAGGATCCTTACTCGGAGTATGGGCTGTAATGGCTTGAGGTATTATACCCGACGTATGATACACGTTATGCGAGCTGTGGTGGCTCCCAGAAACTACCTGGTTACCTTTGGTTGTGAGGACGGTGTGGTGCTTCGCCCAGGTGTCTGCGGGCAAGCCTTTGGAGAGAGATGCACAGGACGTATGTCGTTGAGGCAAAGCGGGAAACCAGTGGGGAAGTAGTAGCGGGGTACCCTTGATATTCTATGCTATATGCTATATTCTTGTGTGTGTTACTTGGTGAGAGTAGCCATGGTGAGGTTGGGAACTTAGTATACCTGTTTAGGTAACGAGTTAGTTTCACTTGTTGTTCACTGGGCTTTAGCATGCTTTCTTTACTTTTGCACGAGAGGCTTGGGGAGGATCCTACTGAGTATACTGTTATACTCACCCTATGTATATATAAACTGTTTTTCAGGTCACATGGAGCAGGTTGAAGATCAAGCTGGTTACTAATAGCTTGGGGTTGGAGGAGGAGCTGTCCGGGCTTATGGTCGCTGCCGTTTTACTTTCTTTTGGGTACGTTTAGTTTTTCCTTTCAGTTGTAGTACTTTTGCATGACATTTCATATATGTACTTGGGTTTCTTTTATATTTTCAGTTATGAGTTGGAGTTGGTTGGATTCTATTCTATCTCTCTCTTTTCTATGTGTTCTCTTAGAGGGTAATGCCTCCCATTTGTATGTTATTATACCCTCGGTGCTAGTCACCAACCCGGGGCCTACTGGAGGCAGGAATCGGGGGTCATTATCTCCCTTTTCACATTGTCGGCCTAGGAGGGGTACACTTTGTGGGGAGGGGGTCGTGACATCGAGAGTAATTTACCTTGGTGTAACATTTGGAAAATTCATTCCCTCTTTGGAAGAGGAAACTAGTCATCCTTAACTAATTTCTTAGTTGGATTGTAATTGATCACAAGTATCAATTTCCTGCTCTCTTTCTATAACAGATTGTAAAAATATAATTTTTTATATATCCAATGGATTTTCTAACCTCATTATATCCTTATTCTTAAAGCTAATAATCCACATTTAGGGAATGATGAAGGATTCCATGATTCATACATTTTTACTGGCCATATGTGTATTTACAAATTTATTCCATTTACTTGATGTGTGATTAAAAAATATTGATTTTCTTATAATGGATGTTCTTAAATTTTATGAATATATATATGATTAAATAACGATTTTATGATTATGATTTTATTGATTGATCATAATGCGTCGCCAAAATATAAGATTGAAACTATATTCCATGTAAAGATATTATTTCAATTCATGAGACAAATTATTATTTTATTAAACTATATTTAAAGTTTTAATGACTTAAATATCAATAATAAGTTACTTATATGTAATGGTTTATCCATAATTTTTTTTTATTATAACATATACTAGAAAAGTTTGTATATAAATTGGTTTTTACCACATTATTATTGAAAAAATATTAAAAAATATAATATTTTAATAGATTATAATATAATTATATATATTTAAAGGGAATATATTTGGTATCAGGATTAATTATGTAGATCTTTTATCAATGATATCAATTATTTGAACATTATTATCCAATTTATAAGGAAAAGTATTAATCATTTTTATGGAAAATTAATATGATTCTATTCTTATATTTTTTATAAAATAGGCTCTTGCATCTCCATAAATTGAATCATTAGAATATTTTGACAGCGTTGAAAATTTGGGAGTGTTTTATGATTTATTTACCTATTTCATTCCATAATTTATGAGTAAATTAAATATTACAATTTAGTATTCATCTTGGAGAGTTTTATCTATGTTCCTTTTTCCCAGTTTGTTTTCAATTTTTTTGCCAAACCAATACTATTTCAATAAAATATGAATTCTTATGTGTAATTTTATCATTTTTGTTTTCCCTAGGTGGGAAAAAATAGGGACTACTATTTTTAGATTACTTTAATAAGAAATAAATTTATTATTCTAAATAATTGCTTGTTATCATAATTACCCAGACTAATGTAACTCACATTTTTTATGTTTCAGTAGCAATTTTTTTGTATAAGTTTTATTTCCTTGACATTTCATCAACGAATATCAAAACAATTTCATGTTATCATTATACAGAAATAATTAGTGTAATATATAAAATAGATGATATTTTGATTTAGTATACGAATATAATATGTTATAATTTGAATAAGAATAATAGGGAGTTGATTTTGAATAATTTTTTCTCCCTACTTTTCCCTAAAAACAATTTTATCCATTGCTCTCATAAAAAAGAGAAGATATCTATATATATAATATTTTGTTACTCATGGGAAATTTAATATGAAAATTTATCATGGGAGAAACATAATTGTTTTATTTTTAAGGTGAAAAGAGAGATTGATAATCAGAGGATATATAACTATCTCATATGAATGAAAATTATTCTCACCTTATTAGAAGTGCAGAATCTTGTTTCTTATAAAATCTCTATTGGAAAAATGAATGAATGATGTATTAAAAATATTACCTATATATTAATAATTGCAGATGAACTAGGGGAGGATGATTATTTAGAAGTATTCTAGTGATTTTTTACATACTATAAAATCATTGACTTTTAACGATAATGTGAAGCTTTATGCAGTGTCACACACACACCTACCACAACTTCACCATCATTAACATTGTCAACAATAAGAAGTAGAAATAAACATCAGACATGTCATATTTTCATGAAACATTATTGTTTAGCTTAAAATATGGATATAACTGAATTCAACTTTTACTTTCACCCTTGACACAGCAAAAAAACTCATAAACAAACCACTATAGAAATCAAACATGTAAAACTTCTAGTGTTGACATTTTGGATATAGATGATCCTTGGAGTGAAAAAAACATAGAGAATATTATACGTTAAAAAAGTATAGAGATATCAATGATCGTTATTTTATGGATAAGGAATTGGTTTTACGTTATAACCATTTATTTGATACTATGATTATATACTTGAAGGAGGAACAACTATATAAATAGCTATATTAAAAAACTAAATGATCGGGTGATGTAAGTGGAATAAAGAACATGTGGAACACTCTATGAATATGGATATAGAGTAAATTATTATCAAAATGTTTTGAATTGTTTCTATACTATAGAGAAATTGATCTTATATCTAATCTATATTATTTATATTCACTCAGTGGAAATTATTCATTGTAAAGAAATATTAATGGACCAATGGCCAAATTATAATTGTCCAACCATATCCCAACAGATGGATCAGAATACTTTAACTTTACAATAGGAAAACCCCATAACCTCAAATTTTAAAAAGGAACATTAAGAAAATTTACTTTAGTAAGTCTTTAAAAAAACATGAAATAAAATGTAACACCACAACCATAACATTATTAAAATATATTTTACACATATTGTAATCAGTGATGGTGAAATGAAGCTACATCAAATTATGGTCCAAATGATTTTTTAAAGGCATATATGAACTAAGGATTCATAAACTTCACTACTAAATATGACACTCAACATGATTCATATGAAAAATGAATCTACATATAGTCCAACATCTAGAAATTATGTTTGGTCACAAGTCTTCTTAGTATTACACTTGTATATTTGATATATTTACATGCCTTTGACAAAGAAATTATCACATAACCAAGAAGGAATTTCATATAATTTTGAGACTCCGAATCAATGACTAAAACTCTTCAGAACCATGTTATTATTTCATTGTATTATTGGTTGGATCAAAGAACAATACATTTGTTCCATTACCCTAAACTTATCATAATATTTGATGTTCATTGTAAATAAATAATATTATTTTATTTCAAGAATTCAACCATGAAGGAGGTATAACAAAAAATGTAGATTATGTGTATAAAAAAGGATAAGGTAATGGAAATTTGGATGAAAACATGATGAATAGTCATAAAATATACAAAAAATTAAATATTATTATCATAATGGGTAGAATTATTCTCAAAATAAAGTCTGATTAACATATTATTCAAGATTTGTTATTTAAATCATTGTAGACTTGACATCTAAAGAAAAGGAAATCATAAAGGACCAATGAAATAAATCCATTTATTAATAATAATAACAAAAACACCCTAATAAATTTTCTTAGAAAAGGAAACAAAAAAATACAATCACATTAACATATAAACATTAAATAATTAAAATTATTAAATCCTACCAGACCGGGCATGAACAAACCACATCTCTAAAAAGAAGATACATTGTATAATTTAATCATCAAGTATATCATGTTTATCCACTTATAGTTGGTAAACATTCTTTATTGTTGACTAATTTTACAAAAGACTCTATTGACTTCATTATTAAAGAAGACACCATACATGATTCTCTCTAACAAGTACATTGAATCTATTACATCCTCTAATAATGATGGTGTGACAAAAGTATTCTAAGCATAAAACTCTTATATTTGATATATGTATTATTTAAAAATATTGGAATAAAAACAAAAAATTTACAGTTCATTATCCAAAATATTTATATCATTTCTAATCTGACACATGCTATGAATCTCAACCAATAGTGAATCAATCCCTTTTCCATTCTCATGTAGTTATAGTTCTCGATAATTCTTCTTTTGTAACACAATGATATTTTAAAAGGGTAACATCATATCCTAGTGTGTATATCACATGTAAGAAAAAAATGGATGTGAATTTAAAACCCTAAGACTATATTTATTTTAATATAAATCTAGTCTCTTCGAAAGTTTTCAATACACACAACATCAGTATTGAACGAAACATGGCACTCTATTAAAATATTATTATTTAAACATGCCCATTATAATCTTTCTATTATGTTGGTGGGTAGGAATAATAATAATTATGTTGGTAAAATTAAATTGTTTACAAATCTATAAATTAAATTCAATGGATATCGATTGATAATAAATAAAATATGAATCAATTGAAAGATAAATTTATTTTTGAAGAAAATGTATTTAAAAAAGGTGTATTTGTCATAATTTACACACCTAAATTAAAAATAATGTTTAAAAATTTAGAAAATATATTTTAAAAAATAAAATTTACTTTTTATCTGTAAATTTAAAAATTATATTGGGGATTATTTTATAATTTATATATAAGAATAATTTTTTGATTAATTGTAAAAAATAATGAGTTTTATCAAAATCATTCATTTTATTTAATAGTTTTAAATTGTGAAATTATTTCATAAATAGAATTTAAATTGAAATTATTAATACTATATTTAAAATAAAGTATAATATTTCATTTAAATTAATTTCGTATTGAATTTAAAATTAACTCATTTTAATCTATTGAATGTTTTTCTTTGGAAAACCCATTTTTTCTACGCTCATATAGGTTTAAATTGAATTTGAATTCAGCCACTTATAGGAATTGAATTTGAAAAAAAAAATTAATTTTTTAAAACATTATAATTTATATTATCAAATAATTTTAGAATAATTTTTCACTATAATTAATTGTGATGGTAGAAAAGATGGATTATCGCAGTGAAGGTAAAAATGGGGTTAAAAGGGGTCAAAATATAAAAAAATGAATAAAGTTTTCTGAAATCATTTTCAAAACACATTTTCAATGTACATTTGATAATTATAAATTATAATGATTGATAATTAACCATTTGGGAGTCCATTGTAATGATATAAACATGAGTATCGGTTTATATTTTTAAAACATCCATTTGTGTCCTCACCCCCGCTTATAAACTCACACCCTCTATGATCCCTTATTCATAGACTAAACCCTAATTATTTTCTACTATATTCTATAATACCTTAATTACTTCCCTACCCACATCCAATATTCCATATTTGGGATATTAAACACTTTTATGATTTCTTTAAGTAAAATCCCAATGCAACTCTCAAAACATGGTGTAAAATGCTTGAATATTCATATTTGTTTTATTTCTTTTGCCACCTACTCATATAATATTCATGTATTCTATTATAGTAACAAAAATATATCTTATATACTATGATTATATTATTTTAATGGAATAACCCTGATCCATCTCTACATCCAATAAATGGGATGTGTAACTGTCGATCATGTGTGTGGCAGACTGTCTCCTCACGAATTGATGTAATTTTCTTTCCATAATGACCTTTATATGTTAATTACAATGATGTATTTAACATATTTAAATTATATTTATAAAATTATTAATATTATTGAAATTTTATCTCACATATACCTTCTAAATTTCTATTCCATGATTGACATGATAATTTCACTCATGTGTACGACACACTACAGCCTCGCGAAGCGAAGCAATTCAATTTTCACATTAAAGTTACATGAAATGCAGTAAGAATAAATATAATGAATATAAATGATAATTATGATATAAAAATACTTTTATAAATATTATATTACCTGTAACTAGTTACCTTCAAATCTATTGGGAAACACCAACATCTGTCCTGCACAAGTGTGGATTACTGCCTCTATATAGTGATGTGAAATGTTTCAAATTTCATTTTAACATGAATGGAAAAGAACCTGTATTTTATTAAATATATATATACATATTAAATAATAATGATTCTATAAGTAAAAATTAATAATTATTTTCCATTCTTTATATCATTCAACAAGATGAAAACAATGTTCATGTGTATATATGACCTACCGTCTCCATGAAATGTGTACTCCATTTTCAATCTATAACATTAAAAAATTACAAAAAATTAATATATTTTGAATATATATTATATTTATATCATGTTTATTATTCATGATATTATGTAACCATGATCAAATTTAGAAGTCAAAAAAACTAAAACATACATGAAAAAAGCAATTATCACCAGAAACAGTTATTTAAATAGATAATTGTTAATAAAAAGGCACTAAAAGACTATAAGTAAATAATATATTACATGTAAAATGTTAATATGTCTTAGTAATAGATTTATAGTAAACCTATATTTATTATACAGAATGTTTAGACAAATATGAATGAATTAAATCCTAAGGTAAGGGTTTCTCATCTCACTTTTACTTCTGAGAGATATACACTATATTAACCTCATTTTCTATTATCTCTTGTATATAATGACCCTTTTAAAATGTTATATGATGAATATAATTCTATTCGTTGTATATAATTTTTAATTTTATGATATTAATTTAATGGGTCTTATGATACAAAATTTACCAAAGTGGTATGGGTTTCTTTTCTCAATATTACTTTTGTGATACATAAAAAAATTCACTATATATTAGTTTATGTGCTATATATTCAACCCACATTGATGTGTTATATTATAAATACATTTATATTCATTTAATTTAATTTTTAGTTTTACGTAATATATTTAATGGGATTATGATTCAAAATTTTCTTAATTGTAAATTGTGTATGTATCAATATCATCATTATTTTTGATTGTTTCTATTTTAAGTCTACCATAGGGAAATTAATTTTGTATCCCTATAAAAAACGAATATATTTATTAATCCTATATTAATTCAGGAAATTATTAACTAATTTATTACATTTTTCACACATTGGTACTTAAAATGTCTGATAATATGGTTTTTTAAATATGATTTTATATTCACATTCCACACAAATATAATTTTTCATCAAAATCCTTATTTTTGAAAAAAAAAATTCAATTCCTTTTAATCCTTTTTAAATGAATTGTTAAATAAAATTTTACTATTTTTGACTTTTTAAAAATATTAATGGAATCCTCTTTTCGTTTTCAAAGCATGGAGCGTTTGTATTTTAAGTAAAATGTTAAAAGAATCATTATTTTAACTTGTAACGAATGAATGAAATTTTCATCTGTTATAACCACTAAATGTTTTATTTTTTGAAATAAATATTTAATAATTTATTTTCCAATAAAATTACATCTAATGTATTTATATATATTTCTAAAAATATATTTCCTATGTTAAATCGTTATTTTCCCAATATAATTTTTTAATTAAAGTCTAATGGTATGAATATTCACCGATTCTATAGTCCCTTTATTTCGATTATGATACACTAGGGATATGTTGTACTGACATCATTATTACTCATTCATCGGATGATTTTAGATCATTTCTACTAAGGATGTACAATTTTATTACCTTTAACTGTATTACACTATATTTTTTATGATTATGTTTATTTTAGTATGGTATGTATTAACATTTCATATGATAGTTTAGGAATGTAAATTTTTTGGTTGATCATTTTAAGCTCTTTTATTTAAGGAATTCATTGGACCAAATATGTGATGGGTAGGGACCGATTATTGATATCCCATTGATACATCAATACGTATCATGATAAAATTCTTATTTCCAAATTTTTTGGGTTTATACCCAATGATTTGAAATGTCTTGTAATAGGTGAAGAGAGAATTTTATAATTTCCAACATTATTTTTACCACTGTAATGAGATAAGATATTTATGTCTATGATATTATAGAAATAGTTATAATATACAAGTATGTAATTCAAAAAAAATGTGATAATTTTATTTATTTTTTAGTTCATCATTTATTTCTACCAAATTATGCTCAGTTCAATATCTAAATGTCATCTATTTCAGTTTATTACCTTTCAATATTGATTATATTTATTTATTTCTATTATTTTTTGTTTAATACTTACCATTACTAGAAATATGAGGTCACCCATTTGTCATTGTTCATTTCCTAGGATACCAGAAAGTTTTTTATGATAGACTTATAGGTACACACTATTAATAATAATTGGGTTTTCAAAGAAAACAATTTGTGTATTTTATGTTATAAACAGTTATATAAATTTAACTTATTTACTTAGTTTACCAATAGAAATAAACTATTTTATCTATTGGGATGTAACTATTTGTATATAGTGTCAATGTAATAAAGTACGTTCCACCTATTAGTTACTAGGGTCAGGGAATTTATTTTTGGTATTATATAATGTTCAGTAGAAACAATTTGAACATGATATAAGAAAACATATATTATAGAGTATAGATATATGCCTCAATGTAATGATAAATATAATTATAGTGTAACATATTATTGTTTTATTAAGTTATATATTATATGGATTTTATAGAAATCAACCCCATTCTAGATACTAAAAGTTGATGTGGTTCTGGAATATATTTATCTACGGGTAGTAACTCTGAAAAGGGATTGTGAGGATTGACTCAAGAGATACATTTTACACGACAACCGGCCTCAATGAGCACATGGGTTGGAACTCCTAGATGATATTTTTAGGATAATACCCATTTATTTACAAAAAATTAGATGTATTTGAAAATATTTGTATTATTTGAATAATTTCACAGTGAAACCATGTTTATGATTATCAGATAACTTGTGCATAAATATTTCTATTTATGTTAAATGTTTCAATATTTTTGGTATTATACATTATGTTTCATAATTTTATGATCAAATCTATTTTATTCTATTGTTTATATAATTTTCCTAAGGGAGGGAATGATATCCTTTTCGAGGAACACAGTCTATATAGTAAGAATGATTGTTTCAATGATGGGAATATGGATATCTCTTTAATGGAATTAATGTCCCAAAAATTCTCATAATTTGAGGACATATTATGATATTATATAATGATATAGAATGAAAAATTTATGTATTATGGATTTTAATGGAAAAAATTAGATGATTAGGACAGTAGAGAAAATAATGGATAACGTGAAGAAGGAAAATCTTGATTTTTTATGATGTGATTATTGTCGGAAGAAACAACCTCGTACATTCTTGATGGAAATGGGAATTTACAATATGTGTGTAGAAAATAAAACACCAAGATCATAGTTGAAAATGTAATTAAGAAGTTGTAAATGTTAAATTATTCTTCTCTAAGGAGATGGAAAATTACTAAAATTAATTTCCAAAGCATTATGGGACTATACCCCATAAGAACTTATGGGATCATGGTCAAGATTATGATATTACTATTGCTGAAGTTGAATATTGTACTTCCATATTTTGATTCAATAATTGATTTGATGAAAGTATTTTTTAAATTATGTTCTCATAATAAGAATCATAAAATGTATAACGATTAAAATATAGATTATTATATTAAATAATTCTAGAGAAAATGTTTAATGGTACTAATGACCAGGATAAGTGATTCAATGTAATGTTGAACTACTTGGAAGTCATGTGATTAAGGATAACCATTATTACATTAACAATTGTATGATAATAATGGTCTATTTAATTTATTTTTTTATTAAGCATGAAATTATATATTGATTAAATGGTATATTTAATCATTTTGAGAGTTCAAAAAACATATTTGGATTTATGGAATATATTTGAAAACATGAGATTTTAATTTTTGGCATAATTCATGCATTTATTTAGGTTTTAATGGGATCAAGGTATTCACTTATTTGTTATGTGACATTAGAGCGACATAATGTTATTTTAGGAATCTAATGTTATGTTTATCATGGAAATTTGGTGACCCTCCTTCAAAATTATTGGACTCTTAAGGTGGAAATATATATTTTTGATGTGTGTTATAGTAAACTATTTTTGAAATGGATAATGTTTAAATTTAGTTATCTTTGATTAACTCATTCTAACCATTCTGATTTTATAATATATAATAGGATAGACATTTCGTTATTTTATTTTTCTTACTATCAATTAAATGTTAATTTTATTGATTTAGGTGTAAAAAATAAATTTTTGGATATCCATTTCTTATAGTAAGAGATGAATTGGAAATTTATTAAGGTAAAACAAAAGGATAATATTATGAGTATTTTTCCAGTGTTCTATAACCTTTTAATAATATAATTCATCTACTCTAGAAAAATGATCTTAAAAGAAAAATATTATCCCAATACCTTAGTTTCCGATGATTAAATGGGTACCATAATTAATATTCTATTTATATATTTGTGGTCATTAAATTTTATTAATCATTCACATTATGTTGATAAATGACCATTATCTATCACCATGTTTATTTAAACTTTTTCTTTACATCCATATCTTTATTTCCCACAAACTTTCTACGATTTGGAAACCTAGTAATATTATATTCTAGATAAACTTCATACTTACAATTCTATCTTATCAAAAGGATGATTTATTATCCATTTTACAATATGTGTTTCCAAAAAAGTTATTTTTTAATGTTAAACCCTTTATTATTGTGATCAATATTAAATTGTGAGGATTAAATTTATTTAAGGATGTAGAATGTCACACTATGAGACTTTAAAATAGGTAAAATATAATTAATAGTGTATATGGCACAAAAAAAATAATAGAAGATAATTGAACAATTGAATACTTTAAGATATTTTTATTTTATATAAATTCAATCTTTTCAATATCTTGTAATGATGGAAACCCCAGGTTTGAAAGAAGAATTATACTCTATTAAAATATTATTATTTAAGAAAGACCATTAAAATGTAGAAATTAAGTAGAATTGTATAGATATTAATTAAAAAATTATATAAATTATATATCTTAAACAGGTATAACTTAAAATATATATATATATACTAATTAGTAATAAAATAATATTCATATGAAATTAAATATATGTTCTTTGAAAAACAATATTTGTCGAAAAATAGATTTAGTCAAGAATTGACCACATAAATTTAAATTAATTTCTTCCAACATTAAATATATATTGGAAAAATTAAAATTTATTTTTTAGATTTTTATTTCAGAATTCTCTTACGTAGATGTTTTCATAATTTTTTGGAATGTTCAATTTTGTAATGAATAGTATGTAGTACTAATATTACTAGAAAACTGTGTCTTCAATTAAATTATTTAAAAAGTAAAAAAATATTAAAAATTTAAACAAATGATAAATTAGTAAAATTTTATTCAGAAATAAATAATTTTTTATGTTATGACAACAATTTATATTGAATTATAATTTTAAGTCATTTTAATCTTTTGAATGCATTTCTTCGGAAAACCTGTTTTTTCGATATATTTGTAGGTTTAATATTAAATTGAGTTATATCGTTGCTAAGAATTGAATTGGAAAAATATTAATCCATATTATTAATCATAATAATTTAATTTATCTAATATTTTGAATATAATTTTGGACCATAATGAATAGTGAAATCAATAAAAATTAATCATTTGTTTCAAGGTAAATATAGGGTTCTATGTGGTTATTCTAAGATTATATGCATTAAAAATGACTTAATACATCTCCAAACCAAATTTATGGCCATATTTAGACCTTTTATCCTCTACGGTACAATAATGACATATTCTTAATACTTTTTAATGAAAAAAACATAGTTATCACTTTATCATTTCAAAAATTCCATTTGTGCCATCCTCCACAAATTATAAGAAGGCACCTCCTCTCCTATCCTTGTAACACTTCCAAAACCATTTGGATTGTAAAATAAATGATCAAATAGATTCAATAATATGGTAACCAAATACTAGAATCCATAGTTTTATTATGATCCCTTATAAGTTGGATTGATAAATAATCCTAAAAGGATCTCTGAAGAAGAGGTAAAAGTAATAAACATGCATATATTTTTTATTTTTTCATCCACCTACTTAAAACATGTTCAATTGTGATAATATAATAATATATATATAAATTATATTATAATATGTTATTATGTTAATTTAGAAACATAGATCCATCAACACTTACATCCATTGGGAAAACAAACAATCAAACATGTGCAAGATCGACTACCACCTCACGAACTGATATAATTCTTTTCCATCACCACCTTTCATGGATATATATAATGATTTAACTAAAACAATAATATTATATATATGAAATTATTTTAATTATTTATTTATTAAATTAAATATACCTTTTATCTTTAATTACATGGGGGATACAATTATATTGCTCCAATATATGGGGCACTACCACCAAGCGAAGCAATGTGATTAGTTTTTCTCATTCTCTTTATAAGAAATGTAATAAGTTTAATATGAATATATATATATATATTAATATATTTTATATTAATTATCTAAAAATAATTATGGAAATATAGTATAACATCTAAATTCCAAATATCAAATCCTATCGAAAATAATATAGTTCCTCATGCTTACGTGTGGACTACCTTCTTTGTGTAGCTATATGATAAAAATTTCATTTTGTTTTTACATGGATGTTAATAAAGAAGTATTTAATTAATATAAATTAAATATTTAAAATAATATTTATTATTTATATATTAATTAATATTTATTTTCCATTTTTCCATCCAACGAGAAAATGAAAACAACATTTATGTATAGATATTGTCTATGGTCTCTATGAATAGTGTAATCCTTTTTCAATCTCCAAATTTAATAGATTAATATATATAAATATATAATGAAATTATATGACATTTATATCATTTATTAAAATACTTAGATTTTTTAACCATGATCAGGGTAAAAGTACCAAAATTTTCTAACTAACATATACATGAAAACAATGAAATCATCACCACAAAAAGTGATTTTAACAATGAATTATTAATTAAATGGTGATAAAAGAAATAATTAAATCATATATTGTATGAGATATATGATTATGGTTCATAATTATATATATAATAATGTTATATTTATTATATATTATCTTCATAAATATACGATGGATGTAAAATCGGACGTAATGGTTTCTCAACTCACTTTTACTTCTAAGAGACATACAACACATTTGCCACATATTCCACTGTTTGGTGTATATAATACACCTATTGATATTTTATATAATGAATTTATTTTACATAATGGTATTTTATGATTGATTTTTGGTATTTATATATTGGGGATTATGATTCAAAAGTTTCCAAAGTATTACGGGTTTCTCGTCTCACATTTACTTCCATGAGATATACTACTTATTCACCACATATTCATTTGTGTAGTGTGTATACTATGATTTTTGAAAATATATATTATGAATATATTGAACGTAAAATTATTTAATGTTCCATTTTATCATATTTCTTTCACAGATTTTATGTGTCAGAAGTTACTAAAGGTACACAGGTTTGTTTAAAAATCATATCATTATTCAGGCATGTTATTAAGTCTCCCATAGTGGAATTATTTTATATTTTAATAATAAAAACAATATATTTTTTTATAAAAGGTATATTCTTGAATTTTTAATGCAATAAAACAAATTCTAAATTCTCTAGGACTTGAAATTATTGGTAATTTGTTTGAAAATATAATTCATTATTCCACTCATCGGTCAAAAATAATTTTTCATAAAAATCAATATTTCATTAAATAATTTATTTTTTTTTAACATTTTAACACTTATTTAATGGACACAATTTTACTCATTTTTTACATTTTAATTTTTTTGAAAGAAATACATTTTTTCAAAATACTAAAGTTTGGATTTTTATGAAAATGTGAAATAAATCGTTGTTTTAACAAGTGTGAAAAGAATGAATTATTTTTAACATATGAACAATAAATGATTTAAATATTAAATTATAATTTTAAATTTTTATTTTAAAGTAAAATAATTGTAAAATGTATTATGATCTTTTAGTTTTTTTAAATACATATTAATATTGGGAAGATTATATTCATAAATTTTTTTGAAATGATATTATTATCATATGTTTATTCATCAAATTAATAAAACCTTAGTTATAAATATTATATAATAGGATTATATATTATTATTATCATTATTATTATTATTTATAAATCTTAGGATACTTTTGACTGGGGGTGGCCAATTTTATGAAAATTCATCATATTACCCTAGATGGTTTATGATTATTCTTATTTATGTGGGGTAAGAATTAACATTCTGTAAATTATTTTATCAACATGATTTTTTATATAGGTTTTGATTTACCCCATTAATATGAGAAATTCATCAGTATTAATAATTGATAGTTCGGTCCCAATTATATATAAACCCTTGATGCGCAAAAATCTGTTTTGAGAAAAATATTTTGGAAAAATTAGATGGGTTTTAACATAAATATTTAAGCTATCTTCTGAAAGGTGTTGATAGTATGTTTTATAGGTATGTAAAAATTAATTCCCTAATTAAGAGATATATTATTGATTTCCATGTGATTATTCTATTAGTTGAAATATCTATTTATAGGTTACATGTTTATGTTATTTTTTATATGGATTTATTTGATCATTATTTATTTATACCTTATTATGCTGAGTTTATTTATTTAATGTATTGTGCATAATTTATTTGTCATTCCATATTGAGTATTATTATTTATTCAACATATCATAAACTGTATTCTTACCCTTTCTGAGCATCCATGATCACCCATTTCATTTGTTTTAATTTTTCCAAGACACCAGGATGTGAATTGTGATGTATAAGAAGGGATAATCTATCGGGAATAATAGAATTATCAAAGAACATGCACTATGATTTTGATATTAAAAAAAATTAATGTGAATATCATGTCTGTATCTAGTCCAAAAATACAAATAAATAATTCTATTATTTTAGATGTGATTTCTCCTATCTAGTTTTAATGTTATAAAGTAGACACTGGCTCTGAGTTACTAAAGTTAAGTTCATTAAATATTTTCATAGAACTCATATATTTGATACATATAATATTTAATTATCATTATCTACAAAAAAATCTATATTATTACCATTCATCACATCATATAGATTTTATTATAATGATAAAGGATGTCTTATTATAATTATATATATATATATTATTAAAAAATTTATATTGATTTGTGTCCCAAATTTCTTTCTAAATCCAATGATATATTATATCAATTCTTGACATATCATATTTAAAATTCCTAATAAAATATGTTTTTCAAGTGTATTAGGACACATAACATCCAGAGTTCTATGTGGTTTGAATTAACTCCAATAATAATAGATATAATCTTCCTCTAAATTGCTTATTTGATTCACTAGTCATAATGAATTTATGAAATTATGATAACCAATGTTATTTTCCATTTTAGTATAATTTATAGATGCGTTATTTAGTATAAAAGATCAAATCCTTAGTATAAAAAAATCGATCATGTCTTATTACTCGATCAATAACTAGGATTTGGTGTGGTAGGTTTTTTGGGTTATGATAATAAACCCAAATATTCCTTAATTATATATCAAACTCAATTGATACATACTGATCACGTATACAGAACATATGAAATAGAGGAATGATATATTATTTTGAAATAAATATATTTATCATCCTAAAAATTTTATTGACGATCATCAAATAATTTAATCATAATAAAAGAATTTTTTTTCAATAAAATGATCCAGAATATTGGTGTAAATCCTAATACCTGGAATCAATATTTTTTAAAATCCTTATAATTTCCACATCTCGTGAGTTTTTGACATACTCAGTTGAGTTGGTAGTATGAAAGATAGATTATAAGTATGAGTCAATTATAAATTATTCCAATTATATAGAGGTTTTATTAATACAATTGAACAGGAAATATATCAATTTTAAGGTTGAATAAATATTTGGAATTAAATTTATAACTATTTTAAAAGGTTAAATTAGATGAAATGAAATCCCAAGAAGCGGCCCATATTTAAGACAATACGTGTGGATGTATATGTATTTATTTAAAAAAAATATTTTGGTTTTTTTGAATTAAATTAACATCATATAGGATATTGATCAATTGTTTAATAGCATAGAAAATAGGGATAGAAATTGTTTTTTTCCATTGAGTTCATGATTGGAATTTTTTAAAAAAAACTATTCATCCCCTTGATATATCTAGAAAAAAATACCACTGAAAAAAATTATAACTCTAGGAGTTATGATTTGGGAAACACTATTGGTTTAAATTATAGATTTAATGGGAAATTATTTATATATAAATTTTAATCCTGAATTATTATCCATTTAGATAATCCTCGAAATAATAAATACCCATTTTAATACAAAAAACTTTTTTTTATGTAGAATGATTATGAAGAGGCCAATCATTGAAAGACCCAATTTTAGATCCACATATATGAATCTTACCCTTTTCATCTTCCACCAAAAGAAAATCTCTCCTATATAGGTCAATTTTTTCCATTTGATGGATTTTTCATCATGATTATGATATATATTCTTATGAAAGAGATAATAAAATCTTTTTAAATAATATCACATAGTTTGAACCCTTTTTAGTGAAATTAGGATACATTTTATATAGTGAAGATAAAATTATCTAATTGATTTTATCATAATTAATAACTTTAGTTACGTAATTTTTGAATTCATAAAAATGTGGGATTTATTTGGTTAATAAATCATTATATGGGAAATTTTTTATTTTGATTTCAATTTTGGGTTATAATTGGGACATACCTTGTGAGCCACACTTACCATGAAAATTGATATATGTTTTTAGAATCAATATATTATTATTAGAGTGAATGTTCCATTATTAATGGATAATTTTGTAGATCCTTGATAAAATAATGGAGTGTGATTTTATATTTATATAAAAAAATACATTATCATTAGTATAAACTAAATAATAATCCATGATTTGATTAATGATTACATGAATAACATTATGTCAAAATGGTTTTATAGTTTTATGAAAATTTAAAATTAATTGTAGTGAAAATGATTTCCTATTATAGAGAACTATCTTTTGGCTCTATATTCATTTTAAATATAATTTATATAAAACCAATATCGAAATCTAATTTAAATAATATTTTATCATTGCTTTAGAATTTATTTATTTTTAAATATTTAGTAGATAATGTAGACCATATTTAAGAATGTGGTTATATAAAATTTAATAGATAAAATCACTCTATTTTCCTTTGAATATAACTAATTTATTGTTAACATAAAATTCCGAACAATCCACTTGATACATTTTTCTTCTTAGTAAGTCCATTATTTAAAATATTAAAACTATCTTTGAGAGAACATTAATGGAGATTATGATTAATATAATTTTTACTAGGAATTATATAATTCACTTATTTGTTCCTTTAAAAATGGTGTGCGAAAATTAAATAAGGGTTTTCAAATAATGTATTTCCATGCCCTTTAAGATAACTTCATTTACAAGAAGATGTTTGGATTATTTCTTCCTTGATTAATCCCAATTCCCCAATAAGATATAAGTTTCAAATCCTTCTCCATAGAGAGAACTTATTTCCATGTTGGGGTACATTACTACATTATAAAATCCATTTTAATAAATGAAGTGTGTCTAATATGATTTGAAAAGCATTAATTAAATATTTATATCCTTAAATATTTTTCATTAAAACATAGATTGAAAAAAAATACGAATGGGTTTTCTATACATTATTATGGAAAATATTTCCTCCTTTTAATCTCTAAATGTACTATAAAATAATTACATAATACTCTTATATAATAGTTTTATAATCATGATTTATGATGAATCTATTGTATTAATGAAATCCAAAACAAGAACATGATTATCCCATTTAATGTGATAAATATTTGTTTTTTATGGGTTAATTAAAACATTATATCCCTAATTTTTCATTGAAATAGTCTTTATTATATCGATTATTTGATTGTCTAGGATTATAAATAAGTAATTTTGATACCAAATGATATATAAATAAAAATAGATATCATTTTTATCCCTTTAATATGGTAAAACTATATATTTATGTCCTATTGATACTACATTAATTCAATCTGTTCTTGATAAGTTTAATATTTGGTTAGCATCACTAGAAATTGAATTTCCATTATTTGTGAAAGATAAACATGTAGAAAATTTATGATGGTTTTAATATTTCCTCAGCTATCTCAATCCATAATTTAAGATTGCATCCAATTTTTCATATTTATATTATATTGATACTATCGTATATGTGTTATTGTTTTCATATAACGTTTCAAATTATTTTTTGATAATGTTCTAGTATTTACCATATGAAGAATTAGTATGTGATATGATACCTTTGTGGTTTAATCATGTTAGAAAAAACATGACAATTTTACTTTTCTATTTATTTTTTGGAAATTAGGATACTCTTAAAAATAATTAATTACAACTATTGTCTCATATAATCGATCAAAATCACATGGTCAATGTTTCAATATCAAAAATAATTTTTCTGTAATAATTTATAATATGATTCATTAAATGTTTTAATACATATTCGTGAGATATTGAAAAAAAATGTTCAATACCATTAATTAACAAGAATATACTCATGAAGAAGAGATAAATATTTAAATATAGAATTAAAATATGAATAATGGGGTGATGAATTGATAAAATTTTAACCAGCTTATTTTCTTTCAGATCGTCATTTTATACATCTCTCAAAGAAAGTGATTGAATTCATTTGAGAACTATTTGGGTATTCATTGGAAATAAGATATGAAAATCAGTGTGTGCGGAAATTTTATGATGGTTATTTTCAAGTAAAATATAGATATTGAAAAAAATATATGTAATGAACTTCCATAAAATAAAACGCATATCCCCATTATAAGAGGGGACCATTTTCAGAAAAATGGAATATCATGTGGGAAAAACAACAGAATGAGATAAAAAAGATGATACTAAAATACTAATAATAGGATACAAAAAAGGTTATAATAAACTATTTTTATAATTTTTCATGATTTTTTTGAATTTCTAGTACAATAATAATTTTTAACAATAATACTTAGCATCATGAAATGTTTTACACAAATAACTAGATAGGAATTTAAAATGATAATTTTATTTATTATCGTTATTATACATGATCAAGGGTTAAGAAATAAATTATCATAGATCACTTAGATAACATTAAATATGGATATAATGGAATAAACCCCTTACATACACTACATATAATCACCAAACACTACTCACAAATATAAAACCAATGAAATGTCACCTGTGGGACATCGAGTGTCACGATTTTAGATTTTGAGAAACCCCTGGGTGAGGAAACCATAAATCATACTCTTATTCAAATGATTTAAAAGATATAAGTGGTCTATATAGAGTCTAAAACATTAGTGAAAGGGAATGAGTTTTATATATTTATCATGTTTCTAGTAACAAAATTACACCCATTATGTTTGTATAACCACACAAGATGTTATGTAAAAAAGAAGGACATAATAACAAAAAATGAATAAATAATCTGAAGAACTCTCATAGAATATTAAAACCATGAATATTAATATAATATAGGGAATATAATAAGTTATACAAATATTTAGTCATATGTCATATAAGTTACATTATTTATATCCTTATAGAGGTGACTCTTCAATATAAGATGATATAAAAGGACCCATATGTTAATTCTCTCTGTCTAAACATATCCCAAGAGAGGCCATTGACCCATTTAACATTAGGGAAAATAACCACCCATTATCACAACATTGAAAGATAATATTTATAAAATATTAATTTTATAATTCTTACAAGAAAATATAGAATATGAAAAACTAAAAAAACTAAATTAATTAAAAATATTCAACTCATGATTTAGTCATCAATGATGTTAGGATAATCCACCGCTAGTAGGCCTATATTCTATAGCATTCATGACACATGCACAATTTTCGAACACATTAATTATTAAAAATGACACTTGATTAGACACCCCTTTAACAAAGACTTTTACTCCCATTTATTTTATAGAGATTATAGTGTTCCAAAATTCATATTTTCATTACACTCCCATATTTGATACATATAATATTTACATTCCCTAGTACATACATCTTTTCTCGTTAATAATAAATGAGTTATACATAATTATTCTCATCCACTACCCATACTGGTTTTAGTTTTCTAACAAGAAAATCCATTTGAAAACCTAAAATCATAACATTACTAGGTGTATGGATATTTGAATTTTTTGAGGTGATGATTTGGTGATTAAGTTGATCATGGTCCTGCTAGTATTGATAAAGGAAATGATTATGATATTTTTTTTATAGGGTTTTAATATGGTGTTAGAATATATTCATTTGGAACCCATATTTTCTAGATGATATAATATTGCATAAAAATAAATAATGGAATGGAATGAGGGTATTATTTGTATATTAAACAATGTTTGAAGACATTGTGGATTAAATGCATATCTTGATCTAGATCAGTACTAATACCCATGAAAATTTTTAAATAATTTTAGACAAGGGAAAACTCAAATCTGGAGTAAATGAATTATATTTGAATTTTAAACTAGATAAAGACTTCATCATTTTATAGGTAGTATTATTCTATTACCATTTAATTCATGAGGGTATTAGAAAAAAATCTTTATTCAAAAATATAAATATCTAATAGACAATGTTTGACTAATCCCCGAGATGATATAAATTATATAACTAATGAAAAAGAAGAAAAATTTCAATGTTTAAAATAATAAAATTTCTTAATAATAGAATAGTGATAATATTAAATGAACCTTATAGAAAATATTTTTAAAATCTACAAGTGATATATAAAATGTAGATATCAGGATACACAAGGTTAATTGGAATTCCCTGCATTGTTCCTCAATTAAAAAGATATGTAATGATGTAATTTGTCATTGTATTTTGAAATATATTTATTAAAATTATCTTCATATGTTTATCTTGAATTAATTTATACTTTCTTATTGATAGATCCTTTATCATATCTGTTAAATCCATTTTATTTGATAAAATTATAATCAATTTTTTATTTATATGGATCTACCATAATAATAACATCCTCATTTGGATCATTGTTTGTGATTTATAACACCATTTTACAAATTTTCTTAACATCAAGAGAGATTATTCCCTCAACATCATCATACACAAGGTCCTACATTTTTTAAAATAGAAAGATGTGTTTTACACATAAATTATATTTTATAAAATGTCCCAAAAAATATACATTTTCACTATAATTATAAAATATAGTTGTATACTTTTGATCATTTTAAAATAATATTGAGAAATTTTTTCATTATCAGATTTTTCTAATAAAATAAAAATATGGTTCATTTTTAAAAGATGTAGTATTTTATTTGGATGAACTAATACATTCAAGTTATTTTTCATATTTGGTTTTCAAATACGGTCAATTAGAAGCATGATTAATATGTTTTTTCCTTAAATCAGTCTATGTAATTTTTATCAGTAAAAAATATCATCAAAAAATATGATAAAGTGAATCAACAATTCAATATGTTTTACATGTCCAAAAATATATATACTTATACATAATAAGTTCCAATATTTTTACACAAATGTTCTAGAATGGGGTTTCTATATTCATGAATAAGATTTACATCATCAATGAACTTGAGGAATAGTAACTCTTGAGAATTTTATCAATATTTATTTGAATTTATTTTCATAAAATTGAGTAAAATTTTATTTGTAGAAAAAAATCCATTAATTTAAAAGGAATAATGAAATCAATCTGCATTTTTTTTGAATAAACATTATCAAAGTATGAATTACAGAAATTTAATCTATATGAATTTTTTGGTAGTCACCAATGGAGATCCACCATACTATAAATAGAACATGGATCTTTATAAAAAATAGCGAAAATTTAGTGGATCATTTCCTCATATTTGGATAATTCAAAAAATACACCAAGGATGTGTTTCAATTAATAAAAAACATTATTATAATTTTGGGATGTTGTATATATAAAATATAATGTATGAATCTACTATTTAATTATTGGGAACTAATTTCCTTAAAAAGAATTTTATTTATCTCATTATCTTCAAGGATATTGGTTTAATTAACACTAAAAAATGCATCATATTTATTTTCATCCTATTTTTTCATGATTCCAGGAATGCAAATAAAATCCTATTATAAATCACAAACATTATACCATACATATGTAATATTATTAAAAGGTGGAATATTATTTTTTAGTCTTTAGGGGGATTATTGAGTAAATAACTTTCAAATAAATTTCATAGCCATATATTTTATAGAAAATATATCATTCTTAGTGGCAAAGGAGTTGATAGTGAAATAGTTTAATCCCTATAGGTAGGTGAAAGAGGTATTTGAAACCTAGAAATCCCAAATTTTAGGTGATATGTGTGTTTTAATGAGTACTATTATAGTTACGGTAAATAATATGGAACTATTGATTGGGTACAATTCATTTGAGGAGATAGTGGATAATGAAAGTGAGTAGCTGGAAAAATTATCAAGTATGGTGGTAGGAGTTTTGGGTATGGGTTTTTCTATTATTGATTCTTGATATAATTAAAATTATTTTGGTCTTCTACTTTTTTAAGGAAATAATTTTTTAAATACATTGAATTTTAGAGTTATATGAGCTTGTAATGAAATGAATCGCATTTTTTACTTTATCCCGCCTCTCATAGGATGAAATCTGCCAAAAATGATTTTATACCTATGAGATTTATATTTTCACATTCAATATATTCCTATAATATTTTATTTTGATTCATATAATTCTCAAAAATCTAATTTAATGTTTCTTCTTATTGTGTTAGAAAAATAATGATCACATTCGATCAGAATTTAATTTCTGTCTATATCATCAATGAATGAATATAATTATCAATAGGAACTTTTTTCTTCATATAGATACTCAGATGTAATATGTTTCTTTTTTTGAAATATATTTTATCTTCCAACTAACATCCTCTTATTAAATAATATAATACACTTTGTTCTATACCACGAGTTCTCTTGTAAGACTAACTGCATGATCCCAAAAAATTTATCTTTTTTCAAGAACAAAATGTTATGAATTCCTTATGATTATCTTCCTCTATTTAGGTTGTTTTTCATATCTATATGATATTGTGAAATACTCACATGAAAAATAAAAAAACACAATCCCCATCCAAAAAAACATATACTACATTTCCATTTTCATGAAGGTGAATAATTAGGAAAAAAATAAGTGGAATGGTATAGAAGTGTAAGACATCCATAAATAATATTGATATTAGATATGGATATGGGTACCTCATATAGTGTCTGTAAAAGGATATTTCAGTACTTCTATATTAATTTTATAAAAATAAGGTTTATGTTTAATAAATAAATTGGCATTAATCTTGAAAAATATTCAGTATGTTGATACAAGCTTCAGGTATAATATTTTTTACTTTATATTGAGGTTACAAATTTTAAATATTCATCTTTGAAATAGAGATATAGTGACTCATATTTTTTTGGATACTTTCTGTACTATAAGATATTTTTGGTCTCTAAATTTCATTTTATTATGTGTTAAAATATATATGTATTCCCTATGAGGATGTCCAATGATATGAAATTTAACTACAAGATTTTATTTGATGTGTGGATCCTCTAATAGAATGTTATAGTGGATGTAATATGAAGAACACCATTTATGATGTGAAAGTAATTTGAATTTATTTTATAAATGTATTTTATAATAGATTAATGAGATTTTCCTATAAAAATTATATTGCAATAACTTTAAGTCTCTTTCACTGATGAAGAGTAAGGAAAATCATAATAGATCAATGGTGATGATGGGTAAAACTCATTTATCGATTACTTTAGGATATAGGATGGATCATGAATATGTGGAATATTTTTTTAATTATTTTTTATAGTAAATTTTTTAAAATATATATCCCTAATTTTTTCTTTTAGATACATAGAAAAATTAAGGGTTTTTTATTTTTTATCTTATTGTTTGACCACATGGCTATAGAAATTACACCCGAGATTTAGAAGGGGTAATATTGTCATATGTGTTATATTTTTTAGAGATATTATACCTTATATAGATTTGATATCTATGATGATAAAGTTTTAAAAGATGATTTCCTAGATGTTTTACTAGTTTGAGGTATTTAAATTCCATATTTAAAAGTACCTTCCACACATGATAGAAACACAACATCTAGGTACCAGTGAAATCAATTTGTGGGAAAAATGAATGAATGGTATCATAAATAGGTTACCTAGAGAGTAATTTTGTGAGTTGAATCATGATTTTAAAGGATACATTGTGGAATTTTCGACGTATTTTTGAATTACAGTGTTATATTTTATATGGGGAATTTTTCTATAGCTTCTTGTAATGTCTTACACATACACGTACAAAAGCATCAACAAAAAAATATTTTCCTACCACTAGATAAATACAATGAAACCAACACTCAAAAACACTAATCACCTAATTACATATAAGTATCACTCCAAACTGAGCTAGACAATAAACCACCATTTAAATTATAGTCATAAAAATATAAAGCTAAAAAATAATGATGTAGAGGATCCTCATTGTAGGAAACCACAATGGATTCTACATTAATCAATTATAATGATTTAAATGGGATGTAGGAAAGTTTCAACATTTGTGAGATGAAAAGAGGTATATGTAGTAGCTTTGATCCAATTTAAATTATACAACCACAAAACATGTTAAACCAGATATGTGGTTATGTAAATAACTGTAAGAAAAAATTAGCCAAAGAAGGAATGAAATACATGAATAATATTGATAAAATATATAAATATAGAATATTTGTATTTCATAGAGAAGACGGATTCCAGTCCCAAAGGTAGATACATATTATATTTGAATTATATTATTTATAGTCTTTAAATTATTACGATTCAAGAAAAAAAATCCTTAAAGACCAATAGCTTAATTCAATGTGTAAAACTATATGACAACACATAGAAACATCCACTCTAATATTAAAAAGAAAACCACTCATGATAACCATATTAATATATACACTTTCAAAAATTATTCTTTATTAAATATTATAAGATATGACACAACAAGATAGACCAAAACCGTAACATTTATAAAGGATATTGTATGTATTGTTTAGTAATAAATAATAACATTATTTCCCATCAATAGATAGATATCATAAATTATTAATGATTAAATTGAACCAAGTCCTCACCAAACTTATTTGTAAACCCATCATAATCATGATTCTCCACCAAAAAGTATTCTATATATGTTTTATAATATACTAGTGATGGTGGTCCCCAAGACTTCTTTGAATAACACTCTTTTATTTCACACATAAAATATTTAGATGTACTAGTCTAGACAATAACTCCCCTGATCTCAAATCCAATGAGTAACAAATAAATGTAAAATAAATTTACTATCTTGGTTAATATTTTTGAATACAATGAAATATATTATTATATGTATTATACATATAAGTATTATACTATGACTTTTTATGTCATATTATTATTTCTAGTGGATAAAAAAGACAAATAAACATTATTAGTAGAGAGTCATGGTTTATTTTAGATTTAATAATTAAGGGAATAATACCTTGTGTAAGAGTCATCTTTAAAAAATGATGCTGATTAGATATTATTGGAGCCTTATGTTATCAATAATGATTCAATAATTTGTGAATCATTTTATGTTCTCCAATAATGTGTGGAGACACTTCTACGATACATATACTAAAACCTAATTTATGTGATGTAGTTGTAAAAGCACATTCTACCACAAAATATTATATTTATTTAACATGTAATGATCTATATTTAAATTTTTATTTAAAATTAAAACTTTTATAAAAATAATACAATGGATAAACAACATATATGACCAGGCGTTCTTGTATTAATTTGTGACCAACCATTGTTGAATATCTTATGGATCCTTAGTGCTTGATTTGTTTATTAATATCAATAATAGCCTTTCTGGTCATAATACTGATAAAGGATATGTAAAAACGTCTTTAAATATAAATAAAATCTTATTTGGTTTCACTTCTATATATATCGAACCTATTTTATTCAGTATCAACAACACGTGAATTTTTCCATCAACTTCCACTCATATCATATTGTGTGGTTGTGCCTCTTTCATGTTTTTAATATTCAAATAACATAGGCTATTTTCTAAAAAAACATAATAATATATAATTTCAGTCATCATGATTATTTCATTCCCAATAAATTTTAGGTGTAATCTCTCAAGATAAAGGCAATGTGCTTGCATAATTAATAGTTCTATTCTATAATATATTTTATTTTTAACAATGGCATGTCACAAGCATGATGATGCAGTACATTTTCATTCCTAATCAGTTTAATGAATTTTATAAAGTTACAAAATTCATTCAAAAACATTATAGAGAGAATTAATATTTAACTATGCAATTCATCTCTAAACTGTATCATTATAGCCTAATGAACAAAGTCTATATCTTCACCAAATAAATCTAGAAAGGAGTTATTAAGTTATAGTTTAATATTTAAATCATCAAGCCCACTATAGAATATTAACTCTTGGAAATTATTTTCCTAATTCCTTTAAATATATTTTCCTTTCAATGAATTACATTAAATTTCATGTTAATATCCTCTAATTTTATATGAGTAATCATCCGAATCACTATGTAACATTTTATGAATCATCATTTTCATTACATCAATCAACGAAATATATTTTATCTAAAATTTACAATACTCACTGTTGGAGATTACACATCATTTACGTTGATCATGTCGTCTCATAAGAAATGTTTTTATGACCAAGGTAATCATTTCCTTAGGTCATGGTAATTCAACATCACACCATAGATTTATTTTAAATATCATATCACTACAATGTGATCTAGGGATATAGTTAAATGAATTTGTATTATGGGAGTCAGGTAATAATATTTTGGAAATAAATTGTTTGGGTAGAATTTCATCCATTTCATACATCTTAGTACCATCATTGGAATCATCTATAACCCATAATTTAGCATTAATTTCATTATATTCTTTCATTAGTCAAAGAATGGATATATATTTATCCTCTAGGTTAAAAACGTAGACCCATAATGACATGTTAGTTTTTAAAGGTAGTAATTTATTTTTGTATATCTTGGTGTTTTTTATGAACGAACATACAAACAAGGATTATCACTATATGTTATTATTGACAAGTAGTCATTCCTTGGGTTAGAGGTGATAGAAATCATGTATAATCCAATGGTCGAGGTAACGGTGGTCTTTGTTACATGGGAATAATTACTTTAAAGTGATATATATATATATCTACAGTTATGATGCAGGTATTTGTTAATGAGATGAAATATTGAAGGATTTTTTTCATTTTAGGAGAAGTATGGAAATAGTTATGAATAGTTGGGATATTTTTAGGAAATTATGGAATGGGTTTTGGATATGTTTTCATTAGGGTTGATTATAAAGTGAATTAAATTTATATTTTATATTATATTGAGGTTTTGAATTTCCCATAATTAATTGATTGAAGAAATAAAATGTATTTGGGATGTAGATGTGATCTAGATATAAGGAATGTATATTTAATTATTGTCAATCTCTCTAGAGTTTTGAATCTGCTAAGTAGTATTTTATAAGTCTATGTATTGTTTCATAAATTTATTAAATCTTATATAATATTTTATTTTGTGCAATAACATTACCATATTTCCAATTTAGGGTTTATTTAATTAGTTTATGAAAACATTTCATTCTATTTAAATGGCATGAATCAATGTATTTATTGTCCATGAAAGACTATCATTTTACTTTTACAATTAAAAAATTAGAAAATTACTTTAATGGAACATGTTAATTCTATAATATATCTAATAAACCAACCAACAAGATAAATGTAAGGAATATAAAACTAAAAATTATCACCAATGGGATCCTGAAGGAGACAAATTATTTGATACAAAACACTGAATCATTTATCACGATCCTTTTTGTGTGAACATTTATTGAACCTCGTAATATTAAGGCCCATATTCAAAACATTAAGATCTAGTGGAGTCCTTATATGAATATGTATCAAGGAAAACATGATACCCATCCCTTAAGGTAATAAATTGGTTTCAGTTTTATTTAATGTGATGAATAATTAAAATATGAGTTGAAATTATTTGATGCAGATGAGTTTCATTAGTTACAATGATACACGATAAAAATGTAGGGACCTCATGCATATCTTTCTGAAAAAGATATTTAACTGATTCAATCATTTTTGAATAATAATTATGGTCTCTTTCAATGGATCATGAGAGTCAACCATACCGATTCATCATATCTGGTGAACTATTCATTATGAAGTTTGTTTAACAGTTATTGTTGAGGGATCTCTATTATAATAACCATATAGGTCTAGTTGTGTTCTTCATTGACATGGAGGTATAACGATTCCTTTATTATTTTTTTAATAATGATGTAAGAACACAAATCCTCATTTCAGGTATGTATCATTATTTTGGGTTGTTTTCTTAATAAAAAGTAAGAAAATGAAATTTTCAAAATACATTCCATATACATTTTAGTACATTCCATGTACCTAGGTACTGGACATGTAACAGCTTAGTACTTGGCCTCCTAAGTGGCCCGGCAGACCGCCTAAAGTAGGGGTATGTTTCGGATAGTACACACTGTGTACAATTCCTTTTAATTGATGAATCAGAGTGGGGTTGCATCTCATCTTCAGAACACACTTCTTCTTCATTCAGTTCATATAGGAGAGTGACAAATGGCTGAAGAACATCAAGCTCCTCCTGGTTCTTCATCCAAACTCCGATTGAGATGCCAATAGTTGCATTGGATTCCATCCGGTTAGTTCTATCTTTACCTATATTATGTCTTCCTATGTTCTCCTATATATTGGTTATTTCATTGTTGAATTTTATTACACATTTAGAAGATCTACTTCGTTCTAGTCCAATTCTATGGTGGATATTGAAAATTGTTGATCATACTACATCGTGGTAGGTGGTTTGTTCCTTTCTTTTGTTATCTTTCAAATATATATTCTTAAAATTCCTATTACCCATGTTTGGGGTATTTAGGGTTTTCTGTAATTTAACCTTGTTATTAAACTACTACAGTTATTTGATTAAAAAGGGGTTGTTGTATATGTGTATGGTAAGATTCCTTGTTTATGGGGCACCCCTTGGGTTTGTTTCCCTAGTTATAATGTTTGTGGTTGTTTATTCTAGGTTTCCTATGAGGTTTACCATGTTTCCATTCCTCGAGGTGTTAAGGATGATTTTTTATTGATTATATTAATTTCATGTGTTATTCTTTTGAATGTTAGCCATATAGTCATTATATATTACATATGCTTCTTTATGATGATATTCACATTGATCTTCCAATGGACCGTGAGAGCCTTGGACTAGGAAAACTGTGAGGGTGTTCAATGATTTTTTATAAGGACTGTGAGGGCCTTGGTGTAGGCATTGGCCCAGTGTTATTGATTATGAGTTCTATGTAGGAGGATATTTATGAATATTTATGATACGTAGACCCAGGGGGTATTGATTTTGAGAGCTACCCAAAGGTCATTTATAAGTTATTCATGCCATACGGACCCAGGGGTATTAAACTTGAGAGCTTCCCAAGTGGTCGTTTTTTTTCATAATGATACGTTGAACCAAAGGGGTTAGACCATGAGAGATTTACTATAGGGTTGTTGAACAGTTGAATGATTATGACAAGACATCCAGGACAACGCAGAATCTTAGACTATTCATACCAATATGTTTAGATGGTTTTATAAGATGTCTATTTTTGTACTATTACCCGAGGGTATATGAAGCATAAGCTAGATACTAAGTTTACCTACCACAATGTTTGGATATAAAATATAAATGAATGTAATTGAAACTATAGGATTGTTTACTTTAGTGTAATTCAAAGTTTGTTGAATCATTTCTGCACATTACCTGATATATTTATTCACTGAGAGATAGACATAGATCTTGTGGTAGTTGCCTACTAAGATTTTTTTCACACCCTATTTGGGTTATGATTTTTCACCCAAACTGATTATATTGTTTCATGTATAGATTAGTGGAAGTACGATTCTTCACCACGTACAAGATTTTTTTTGGAACTCGAGAGCACGTGACCAAGTGAAGGTTTGTGATGTTGTTGGATTTTAATGCCTTTTATACTTTGGATTCAGTACTGTGCTTCTGGTATTATGACTTGTTTGGATTTTTCCCATGACATATGAGACATGTATCATTTATATATGTTGTAATTGTTATATTCCTACCATTATTCTACTGTTTACTTTGTTTTATGGTATTACTGCATCCACTTTTGTTTATTATTTTTTATTTTGTTGTGTATTTCTTTAAATGGGGACATAGTTCCCCTAATGTCTTACCATTGTCCTCAATTATAGTCGGAGTCCTGCGGCGTTTAGGAAAATGTTCTTGAGGTTATATGACCAGCCACGTCTAGGGAACCATTGTGTGGCACCCTGAACATGTACGTTACAATGTGGAATCAAAGCCAAGTTTTAGAGGACATTAATTGAGCATACGCCCTGTATTTTGTGGTTTCTTGGGATATGCACATAAAACTAGTGGATTTTTCCTATAATAAATGTTTTCATGAAGCAATTAAGATAGAAACTTATGAGTCTTTTTACAGAATCCCATTCTGATCACCTCTATGTTGGACAAGGAAGGAGTGGATACTATGTTGGGACCTAGTAATGTCCAAGAGACAACTGAGGATGTGGATTTGATTCCGATGATGTTTTCTACTTCACAACCTTTCCAGAAATATTATGTTGATCGATGAAGATGACCTATAGAGATCAACATCGGAGATCATGTTTTCTTACGTGTCACATCGAGGTTGGGACACAAAAAAATTGGGAGACATGTGAAGCTTTCCCTATGATACTTCAGGTAGTTGGAGGTTTTTGAGAGAGTCATGCCAGTTTCCTATCAGTTACATTTATCTCAGAGGTATCAGTTTATGCAAGATATCTTTCAGGTTTCTCAGCTATGGCAATAATTTTAAGACTCGTCTCATGTTTTTCCACCTAAGGAGGTTGAGTTGATGTGGATGCATAATTCTAGGACAACCATATATGGATTGTGTATCTCAACATGAATGTTCTTCATATCTATTTTGATCCTATAGTAGGAGTTCTATGGAAGGACATGTGAGTATTGGATGAGACATAGGAGAGGGAGGATGACATACGATCATAGTGGACAGAGTTGTTTTAAGTTTCTTCTTCACCACCCTTAGAAGGGTAATTTAGGGACGAATTTCAATAAGGTCATGTTTTTAAGAACCCAGATATCTATTTCATGTAAGCATATTTATTTTGGGTTTTTTTAAGAATATGGAAGAAATGAAAATTTTCAAGGTACACACTAGGTACTATTTAGAATATACAGTGTACCTAGAAGCGGCATGTAGCTATGTACTAGCCATGAAATAGTTGAGTCCATGCCTGTGTATATGACCTGGAAGACTACCCAAATCGGGGAACGTTTGAGGCTTGTACATGGCATGTAAATTAAATAAACACAGCATGTACTATTGATTTTAATTGATTAATCTGAGTGAGGTCGCATCTCATATCCAGAACAAACTTCTTTTTCCCTCGTTTTTTATTGGAGAGTGATGAATGAATGAAGAACTTTGTGCTCCTCCCAGTTCTTTTCCAAACCCCTTATTGAGACGTCTCTAGTTGCGTTTGATTCCCACCGGTGAGTTCTCTCTTTCCCTTGAGTCTTTCTTCCGGATTCCTCTTCTCTCATGGGCATTTCAAGGAAGAGTGTTTTTATCCTTTTTATTAATCTACATCATTCTAGGCCGATTCAAGCGATGACGTTCAAAATTTTTAATCGTATGATGTTGATTTAGGTTTTTTGTTCCATTCATTGATATTATTTGAAATATTTATTCTTAATGTGCCAATTACCCACGTTTTGGGTAATGATGGTTTGGGAAATTAATTCTAATATTTACCTTCTATGGTATTGATTAAAAGGGGGTTATTGTAGATGTGTAAGGTTAGATGACTTGTTTATGGGACACCCCATGGGTGTGTTTCCCTAGTTTAAATATTTATGGATATTTGGTCATGTTTTCCTATGAGGCATACCTTGTTTCTATTTCATGAGTTGTTTAGGATGAATTTTTTTTTATTATATTAATTTCATTTGTAATGATTGTGAATGTTAGTCATGTAGTAGTTATAGATTACATGTGATACTATGTTATGATATGAACGATGATCATACAATGGACCATGGGAGCCTTGGACTAGTAAAACTGTGGGGGTTTTAATGTTTATTTACAACGGGTCGTGAGATCCGTGGTGTAGACTTTGACATTGGGTTATTGACTATGATATCTGCCCAGGAGGTTGTTTATGATTATTTATGCTATGTTGACCCAGGGGTATTTACCTTTAGAGCTACTAGGAGTTCGTTTATAAGTTATTGATGCCCTGTGGACCCATGGGTTTTGATCGTGAGAGATGCGTCGATGGCTATTTTTATTTTCATAATGGTATGTTGAACCCAAGGGGCTAGACCTTGAGAGCTTTCCCAGATGATTTTTGAATTATTGAATGATTTTGACAAGTCTGAAAAGCCAATGAACAAGCTTCGATTCCGTCATACTTATTTTTTAGATGGTTTTCTGATACGTCTATTTTTTTACTATTTCTTGGAGGGGATATATAGATTAGTCTAGATCCCAAGTTTACCTATTGCAAAGGATGGATAATGAATATAAATGAATGTAATTGAAACGGTTGGATTGTTTAATTCTGAGTAATTCACTGTGTATTGCTTTATTTTTTCATATTTCATACTATATATAGCAACCCTACCATTTTACCTATAACATTACATGATTTTAAGCATAAACATACATCAGAGTACAAGTCAAGGATCATGATGTCTAGTGTATTTGAAAACTAGTTACGTAAAACATAAAACATGGTGCTAAAAAAATTTATTTATTTAATCTCTATAATGATATCCTAACATCCAGTATGATCATACATCGTCATAGGATATCCTGAGGAAACACACGAACAAATGGATTAGCTAAAAAGACCAGTAAGGGAATGAACATAAGAATAAATCTTAAGAACATGTGTTAGGAGGAATAACATAATGATATCAAAAGCATGGAAAAATGGAATCATAACATTTAAACATGGGATCGTATAAACATAGAATCATATAGATATTTTAGAAATGAAAAACATTCCTTTATTAAGAGTCAAGGATAACCACCAAGATCGTTTCACATAGTAGCACAAGACAAGGCTACCCGTCAAGACCATTGCGCATAACATTTCATTTGAATTAATATTTCCCAATACATTGGAGCTCTATCTGTGGACACCCATATTAACATTTTCAGGAATATGATTTCCTCCTAAATAATTTTACATAATCAACCACACATAAACATAACGGTACCCATGGAAAGAAGTGGGTATCACAATCATGTCATAAAACATAATAAATGGGCATATCATAATAGTGTACGTGAAATAATGTAAATAAAATATACATGGACATTAATAAGGAAAGTTAGGAATGTATCATGTTGAGTTATGTCATGTAAAAGTGACAACATCTATGAAATGTATTTATAAAACGTTACCATTAAATAATTTTTGAGAATCTTTAATGGAAAATACTATTGATCCATTAAAAAAGAAAAGGTAGAAATTATTTATACGAAAATAGAAGTGAACCATGATGTTTTTGAAAATAAATTGAATTATTTTATTAATAAAATTGTGTATTAAAATAGAAGATGGAGTGCACATGAAATCGGGTAAGAATTCCGGATGTTCCCTTCAAATAGGTTTTCTTATCGAGATGAATTAAATAGGGAATCACTAAAAACATTTATATCCCCAAAATAGAATGAGTGATGGATCATGAAACATGATTTTGGGACATAAAAAAAGAATTTAAAATTTTTTCATAAAAATTAAAAGATAACTTCTTTTGGGTTAAAGGATAGACAGAGCAACATGAAAGAATAAAGGTGGTTTGGGTAGAATCTCTTACATTTTATCTGATGGTGTTCTAAACATAATATTAATGACATGAATGATAAAATTAGGTTCATTAACTAATAATTCTAGAAAATAGTTAATATGAAAATTATTTAGTTAACACTTTTTGAGTATATTCATAACCATTTGGTTGGTAACGAGGTTCAATTCCTATGATCGGGTACGTTTGTTTCCTTGGTTTTAATGATCGGTTCACATATATTCATGTTTGAAAAAACATGTAAAAGGTGATGGTTTTCCATAATTGAAGTTATATGTTATTAGTAAAATTTCATGAGGTTAAATGGTTGTAAATTCCATTTGGTTTCTTGGCATGATGATGAATAGTTATATAAATTATTTAATGATAACAGTTTGTGTTAATTGCCGGGTTTTTTTACCACATGGAACATGTTCTATTTTATAATTCAAAACCATTTGTATTAAAATGATAATTAAACAAAATATGAGATATAATACAGATATTATATTCCGGTTCAATAATGAATATGGTTTCATGACTATAATTGATGAAGGTAATGGAAATTGAAAACCCATTGTCCTTGAATGTGGTAAATTAGAACATCTCAGATGGTGTTTTCATTTTTTTTATAAAAGAAAGTAAAAAAAGAGATATGATGAATAAATATTCCATTAAAATTAAAACATTATAGTACATGTATGGTAATGGATTCCTAACAACATTCTGATGAAAGGAGGTTAGGAAAGAAAAAGAAAAGGGATGAACTTGAAAATGAAAGAAATGTTGATAGATCCCTTATGAAAATTCGTCAGCCTAACGACGTCACTTAAAATTTAATAAAATGAATTGATGAGAGAAAAAAGTGTATCTCATCATATGGAAATAAATATTATAGTCGTGTGGATACATTATAACACACCCCATCATATGATAATCCAAATTCAAAGAGATAACATAAAAGAAGTGTTGACTAAAAGAGAAGGGTGAATGGTTCCCTTACCTTGGGGAGTAACACATTAAACATGATGGTTGGGACCATGGGGTGATGAGAACACTTTGGATGGGCTCCTAGGGAGGTAAACCATAAGATATTTTAGGATGAGGGATTTGGAATGAATTAAAATGAATGGAAGAGTGGATATTTATAGTAAAAGAGTGAGAGTTTTTTTATTAATTTCAAAAGACACCACATTAGTGGTTTTGTGCTAAACCATGGGCTGGCCCATGGTATTTTTCCATGGTATTGTCCAAAATGGGACCCCTCATATTTTATTTTATTTTACACTTCTAGAACAGAATTTTTTATTAATTATTACTATATTATGATGTCATCAGACATACCATAACACAAACCTATATTTTTACTATTCACAGAAAATTCAAGTATTTCAGAAAAATCAAAAAAATTAACCCTAACCATTTTTCAACATTTAGATTTAAAAAAATGAATTCCATATTTTTATAATAATTTTATTAAGAATTGTATTTTAATTTTTAAATAAAGTTACAGTTTATTCAACAAAACAAACATTAAAACTATAACATGTTTTATAACAACATGACAAAATTAGTCAAGGTCCCAAAATATTATGTGATAACCATAAGACAATAAAGGTACAATTTATGATTAAATTGTTTTAAAAAACTTTTCCATTTTAAATTATTAAATTAAACATAAAATTATAAATAAAATATTTTTGACATACACAAGTACCAATTGTCATTCTATGATTCTCTTTTCACTTTTAAGTTTTGAAATTTGTATTTTTACATTCATGGGGGATGTTTCAAAATTTTTGGCTGATTTTTTCATTAATTAATATAAATTTATGATACTATTAATAAGGGTATATTACTATTTATCAAAAAATGTGTTTTTCTTATCAGACCCAAAATCACTTACTGATCACAATTGTAGATGACCGTTTTTCCAAATTAAAAACACACAAGTGAAAAACTTATGTTTAAAGGTAAGGTAGTACATATTAGTTAATTGTGTAGTGACTCCATGTTATTATATGACATAATAATAATAAGGGACTCCATTGGTAACATTGGGTGATTAAATTCATCCACCTTAAGAAATTTTTCCCTTTAAATTTTTGTTTACATTCTAGGCCAAAAATAAGTGTGGGTACTTTTCTATCATTGCATAGTCCAGTTCCCATCATTCCTCTACATACATTTGGTTCCACCACATTACTTTGACAATGTGAGTAGTATTGTTACATAAAACATTATCTCTATGATCCGATATCTTCATTGTCTGCTCATCGTAAGAAATATCATCCTCCAACTGTGCCACCTCTAAAGAGAGGACATGTGAATAGTCTGGTATGTACATACATAAGAGGGATATATGAATTACATCATGTACATTGGACATGGTAGGTTGAAGTGCTAGTAAATAGGCCACAACTCTAACTTGATCAGGGATATTGAAGGGGCCGATGTACCTATGACTCAACTTTCCTTTTTTCCAAACATCATCACCTTTTTTCCATGGAGATATGCGTAGAAATATCATGTCTCTCACTTTGAACTCAAGGTATCGTCTATGATTGTCTGCATAACTCTTACATCATCTTTGGGATGCCTTGATATGCTACTGAATGGATTTCAACTTCTCCACCATTTCATCAACCATTTCTATTCCAAGCTTCTTATTCTCACCAACTTCATCCCAACACACCAGTGTTCTACACCTTTTCCCATAAATGGATTTGTATGGTTCTATTTGGATGCTCAAGTGGAAAATATTATTGTAAGAGAATTCAACTAGTGGAAGATGTTGGTCCTATCCTCATTTTAAGTCCGTAAAACATATTCTCAACATATCTTCCTATTTAAGAATAGTTTGCTTTGATTATCCATTAGTTTGAGGATGATAGGACGAAATGATTTTTAGATCAGTGCTCAGAGCATGTTGAAGACATTTCCAGAACATCGAGATGAATCTTGGATCATGATCGGATAAAATAGATAGTTATACTCCATGCACCCTTACAACTTTTTTTATGTAAATCCATGAAATCTGATCAAATGATAAGTCCTCTTGAATTTCGATAAAGTGAACTATCTTTGTAAGACAGCTCAGAATGACCCATGTATCATTTTTTCATATTTATGTCCTTGGATGTCCAGTGAAAAAGTATTTGGTAATGTTATACCACTTCCAAGTTTGTATGGGTAGTGGTTGAATCATCCCCTTAGTCTTTAGCCTTTCAGACTTTGTTTTTTGACATTCAAGCACTTTTATGTATATTCAGTAATCGTCCATTTCATATTGTTCGAACAAAAGTATTCTTAGAGATGTTGATACCTCTTTTTTCTCCTTGGGTGGATTGTGAAGGTTGAGCTATTTGTGTCATTCAAAAGCTCCTTCTTTATCTATGGATCATATTGTACACTTAATCATGACCGAAATCATAAAACTCTTTCCTCATCAATAATGAACTCTTAGTATTTTTTACTTCTGATAGCTTTTGCGCTTTTATAAACTTCTATATATTTTTGTTGAGCATCCTTTATTTTCTCCATGAGGTTGGTTGAGAAATATTTTTAGAAAGGATTGATGATGTTCCTCTGTTAAGGATTCCCATTTCCATCCTCTACAAATCTAAGAAGATAAGATCCGTTCCAAATATCATCATTGATAAAGATGCATGATGCTTTCTACATATAGCATCTGCCACCTTATTTTCCTCGCCAAGAAGGTAGTGTATTGAGTAGTCATAATCCTTGATGAGCTCTATCCATTTTCATTGGTCCATAATATTCTACATTTTCATGAATATATATTTGAGACACACTTTTCCTATAAATATCTCACACATCTCCCCATAGAGATAAGGTTTCTATATTTTCAATGTTTAGATCATATCGGCCAACTCCTGATCATGCATGGGATAGTTTTTCTCATGGATTTGAAGATGAATTGAAGAGTGGGATATTACATTATCATTTTTCATCAGTACACAGTCCAATACCTTCTTATAAAATCACTATACAACACAAAAAGTTATCCACTTTCTTGGAGTGTGAGTACTAGCGAAGTGAGAATCCTTTGTTTTCAACTCGTTAAAACAGTCTTCACATTCGTGAGTCCATAAAAACTTTACACCCTTCCATGTTAGCATGGTCATTGTGTTGGAAAATCATGAAATGTTCTTCCCAAATCCTTGATAATAGCCACCTAGGCACAGAATGCTATAGATCTCCATTATAAAAGTTGGAATGGGCTTCTCTTCAATTGACTTTATATTGGAAGGGTCCACAAATATCCCTTTGCTGGTGATAACATGACCCAAGAATGATACTTCATCCATCCAGAACTCACATTTATTGTACTTTACATACAAATTTTCTCATTGAAATGTTTTTAACATAGATTTCAAATTCTTCTGATGTTCCTCCTTGCTCTTGGTGTGTATTAGAATATCATCAATAAATACTACCAAAAATGGTCAAGTTAATATCTAAAGACACTATTAATTAAATCCATGACTTTTTTTGGAGAATTTTTGAGTCTGAAGGGAATCACTATGAACCCATAGTGTCCATACCTCATTCAAAATACAGTCTTAGGAATATCATCCTTCATCACCATTAAGTGGTTATATCCCCATCAGAGGTCCACCTTAGAGAAGTAATAGGGCTCGCAAAGCTAATCCAACAAGGTATCTATCTATGGAAGGGAATACTTGTTATTTATAGTGATTTTATTAAGCTTGTGAAAATCAATACAGAGGTGCATTGATCCATCCTACCTCTCAATGAAGAGGACTGGAGCACCCTATGGTGAAGCAAAAGGGAGTATAAAACCCTTCTATAGATTCTCCACTAACCGCTTCTTTAGTTATTCCAGCACTATTGTGGATATTCTATAAGGTTTCTTCGTGATAGGAAGAGATCCATGGATAAGTTCAATTAAAAAATCAAACTCTCATCAGGAGGAAGACCAGACAACTCTTTAGGGAATAAATCAGTGTAATCCCTCGTGATGGGAATCTCTTCAAGCATGATTATATCCCTTTTTTCAATCATTTGAGCTTGATATAATTTCTCATAAGGCAAAAATATCCACACATGATATGAATATTCTAAAGGATAATCATCTTCCTCCTTACACATGTAAAGTATTGGAGGATGCTTCCAGATGTGAAGAGTGATCTCACTTTCTCGACAGATGATGTTTTACTTATATAAAGATAGACAATCTACACCCAATATTTCATAGAACTCTACTAAAGGATGTTTGATGAGATTTTTTAGGAGGTTCAATCCACCAATGTTTTCTAGGGTGGAGTTATAAACTACGGATGCAAAAATTTCCCTCTTTCATGTTGTCACAGATAACTTTGCCTCCAAATTTTGAGGTGGTGGTGGAATAGTTCTACTAAAATTGAAAGATATGAAAGAATGTGTAGAACTAGAACCAAATAGTACATTCACTATTCATGAATAAATAAATAGCATACCTGTCACCACATTTTTTTCTAGATCCAACTCAGTAGTACTGATAGGATAAGACCTTCCTTGTTTCCTTGGATGTTGTGGTTGATTTCCTCTGAAAGCCCGTGTAATAGATAAATTGTTTTCATAATTCTCACGCTCCTTAAAGTTGTAACAATGATCCATTGGCTCAGAGTTTATCTGAACCTTCCTTTATTCTTCCACATTAGTGGTATTTTTCATAACCCTTTTACAGTTTTAGCTAGATGGACAAACATTCCACATTTGAAGTAATTTGTGGTTACCTTTAGATAGTTCCCAGGATGATTCTTCCAACAACTTTTACAAGTGGGATATTCAGTATTAATTCCATCATGGGATTTTTTTGTAGAACCACCCATGTTGTTCTCCATTTTCCTCTTTTTTTCATCTAGCCCACGATACCACTGAGAGTCTCCAAACTCCCTTTCATCCATGAGGTCACATTAGACAATCTCTTCATAACATTCAATGACTCGAATCACCAACACCTTTTCTAGACTCAGATTTATCTTTATAAAGAAGCGATTCACCTTAGTTTTGGTGTTCATGACAATTCCAAAGGCATACCTTGTAAGCCTTTTAATGTTTTCTTCATATTCCTCGATGCACTCGTCTTCCTTATGCTTGAGTCCAACGAACTCTCTTTCAATCTTGAGATGGATAGTTTGAGGAAAATATTTATTGAAAAACATCCTATTTAATTCCTCCCAATCCATGGAATCAAATTCATATTGGGACATTGTATGTTTGATCAGTGTCCACCAATGATCGGCTTCCCCATCAAAATTATAGACCGCAAGTACAACTTTCACTGCTTTCGATCAGTAGAGTATGGAGAATATATTTTCAATGGAGTTAATCCACTATTCCACGTGGAGGGGATCAGAAGATCCACTAAACATGGGAGGCCTTTTCCACATGAAGGATTATACTGCAAAATTCTATTTCCATGGAGGATAAGGGAATCCCACATGATTCATGATATTATTCATTACATGAGCCAGCTGGGCAGGTACTATCACGATGTTTTGAGCACCTGTTCCCATCATATTAGGAATATCATTTCGGAATTCTTCACATTCGCTTTCACTTAGATTCTTGGAACATGTTCTTCTATTTCCTGCCATTATATAAGAAGAAACTTTACATCTTTACGGCTTCAATACTTATCCATTATACATAAAAAAATTGAACATAAGGGGATAAACATTTTAAGGAGAAGTATATCCAAACTTGTGATTCCATGTGTTTCAATCTAGGATATCCTTGATTTATTTCATATATTATATTATTATTGGGGTTTTGCAATAATAATAGTTTGTACCATGCTCATGAATTACCAAGGCATATCCCATGGGATGGTAAATACGATGAGTACAAAAAGTCCCATTATTGTGTATCAAGATACCCTAGGTCATGTCTGAAACTCCTTGTCGGAATTTTCACTCTAATGTACATCTCTTCCAAAGCTGCCTCTACCTGTTTATATCTAGATATGGTCATATTTTCTTGATAAACCACAAACTCTATACAAACCAAAATCTAGGGATGTGTCTTTATAATATGTCTCATCCTTAAGGTTACTACTAAAGTGTTGTATTCTTAATCTCCTAAAATAATTACACGATCCTCTAATACAAACTGTAGTGACCCTAACATTTTACGTATAACATTACATGATTTTAAGAAGAAATATATATCAGAGTATGATCCCAGAATCCTGAATTCAAGTGTCTTTGAAAACTAGGTACCTAAAACATAAAACATGGGGCTATAAAACACTTCATTATTTAATCTCTATAATGATCTCCTAACATCTGTTTTGTTCAAACATCTGCTTTGGATATCTGGGGAAAACAAATGAACAAAGGGATGAGATAAATAACCCAGAAAGGGAATGAACATAAGAATAAATCTTAAAAAATGAGTTAGGAGGAATTACACAATTATATAAAAATCATGGAATATATAGAATCATAACATATAAATATGAGATCAAATAAATATGGAATCATATAGATTTGGAAGAAACATAAAACATGACATTAGTACGAGTCAAGGCTAACTTCCATGATCATTTCACAAAGAAGAAAATGCCAAGGATAACCTCCACGACTGTTGAACATAACATCTCATTAGACTTAACTATACTCAATGTGTTGGAGTGCTATCTAGGTTCACCAATTTTAACATTTTCATGAATATTCTTTCATCATAATTAATCATACATAATTTACCACATATAAACATAAGGTTAGCCAAGGATGGAAGTGGGTATCACAATCATATCATAAAAAATAATAAATTGGTGTATCATAAAAATGTCAATGAAAAAAGAAACTAAAATACACATCTACATTTATAATGGAAATTAGACATGTATCATGGAAAGTGATGTCAAGTAATATTGACAACATTTAAGAAATGTTTTTATGAAACTTTAGAATTAAAACATATTTGAGCAGTTTTAAAGGAAAACACTATTGAAAAATTAAAATAGAAATGGGAACAATAATTTATAGAAAACAAAAAGTGAACTAAGAAGGTATTAACAATAAAAAGACTCATTTTATATATACAATGGTGGCTTTAAAAAAAAGATATAGTGCAATTGAAATTAGGTAAGAATTTGGGATGTTACATTAAAATAGGTTTTCTTAATGGGAGGAATTAAGGAGTGAATCACTTAAAAATATGTATATACACTGCTGGAAATCCCATTTTTACCAACGCTTATATCCCAACGGTTTATCAAACCGTTGGGAATGGTTATGTATACCAACGGTTTTAAGAAAACTGCTGGCATAAAGGCTTTTATGAAGAGTTTTACCAACGGTTGTATAAACCGTTGGTATAGGGCTCCATTAAGAAGAGTTTTACCAACGGTTTCTACAACCGTTGGTATAGGGCTCCATTAAGAGACTTTTACCAACGGTTATACACTAACCGTTGGTATATGTTGGAATCTATACCTAAACATACATTCCCAAAGGTTTTTAAAAACCGTTGGGAATGTTTTCCCCTAAATCCAGTAGCCCCTTCGCTCGATTTCAGTCGCCCCTTAGCTCGATTTCAGTCCCCCTCCGCTCGACTACAGCCCTAAATTGAAGGTCTCCCGACGCACTCTCGTTACCCAGTCTCTGAAACTCCATCCATCCTCTTCAATCAAACAATTTTTATGTTCTACACTTCAAATCTGTAAGTTCTAATGTTCTTCATCTATTTTTTTATTTCCTATTTTGATTTTACCTAAACGTCTCGGATCTCTCTATACAAGTACTCAGAAACTCGTTCCACTCATAGATCCATATTAAATCAAACAATTTTGTAGTTCTACACTCTAAATATGTAAGTACTACCTTAGTTTTAATGTTTTCCATCTATTATTTTTGTTTTCTGTTTTAATTTGGTATAAACTAGGTTGTGTTGTTTATGGCATGGGAAGGTTCGTGATATTGAGGATGAATTGGATGTTGTTTGGGTGATGGATTGGAATTGTGATGTTTTTTGGATTAAGTTTACTTAATTTTCAATGAATTATTTAGGGATTTCCTCCCTTTAACAGAGCCCCCACTCCTCATGGACCCTAGACACCCCCCCTCTTGGACCCTGGACAGTCCCCCCTCCTGGAACTTGGACAGCCTGGCCCCCCTCTTTCCTGAAACTTGGACATCCCCCCTCCTGGACCCTGGACAACCCCCCTCCACCCTCCTCCCAGGACCTTGTATAGTCCCCCTCCTTCCTGGACCCTAGGAAGCCCCCCACCCTCCACCCCGGACCCTGGATAGCCCCCCTCCTCGATGGACCCTGGACAACCCCCCCTCCTTCCTGGACCATGGACAGCCCCTTCTCCCCTTCTCCTTGACCCTGGACAGCCCCCCGCCCCCCTTCCTGGACCCTTGACAGCCCCCCACCCCTCCTCCTAGACCTTGGACATCCCCCTCACCCCCTCCTCAACCACCAAATACCCCCCCACTTCAAAACATTGACCACCAAAATTGGACATGCTGGATTTTCTCTAAAAAGATAGATTTATCCTCAAACCACCTCAATAATATCCTAAACAATGCTTATAATGTGGTTTTCACCACATAACATCCAATTGTATTCCAAGTCACTAGTCTATCCTCCCTTGGCTAGATTTTACTAAAAGCGTTCAACCTTAAAGATCCAAATAAAAATAAATTGATATAAGACATTTGATAATGGATTAAAATTTCAAATTGGGATCCAATGAGGTATATTTTAGATATTATGCATCATGTCCATGAGTAAATCCATTTTTATATATCTGATAAGTTATTTTTCACACTTTTCACACATTAATTGTTTGTAAAAATGGGACAAACATTTATAAAGGTTATAATATATAAAAATAAATCTATTTGTGGATGCAGCTTAACCAACAATGTCTAGCTTGTCTGCCTCTTCCATGATCATCGATGTGCACGTCCCGTCTCCATCTGACCTCACACGACGGGTGACTCAGCGTCTGACTGATGACGAGCGCCAGATTCTCTTACTTCCACACCAGATTCATTCCCGCTACGCTCCTTAAGTGATCAATCCCACTCAGCATCTGGCTGATGAAGAGTGCCATATTTTCTTACTTCCACACCAGATTCACGCCCGCTGCGCTCCTGAAGTGATCAATCCCACTAAGCGTCCATGTGAGCTTGATGACACGGCCACCAGTTCTTGTAAGAGGCAGAGGAGTTCTGAGTTGATGGACCAAGACGATTGACCAGTGTCCATCCATCTGGCTGAAGACGTAAAACATAGCGCTTCCTGGTAGGCAACCCATATTCTATAGTTTTATCATTTTGATTTTTTTACTCTGTTTTAGGAAATAAACATGGCATCTATGCAACAATTTTTTAGTTGCTTCTGATCTGTATGTGCACTTGTCATTACTCTGCATGACTGCTTCTATTTTGTCTGATCCTTGGTGTTATTTTTTATGACATGATGCGCCTATGTGATGTCTATGTGTAGATTTTACAGGTACATAAGTATGTGCACTTTTCATTATTCCATTCTTTCAGTTCTTCGACCGATGGTACGAGGGAGGCTCGTACCAGAGGTAGACGAGCATCTCCGCGTACCTGACTAGACCCTTCCCCTCCGACCAAACGAATTCGGATTCTGTTGAAACATAAGGTAAACAATCCATGGTTCAAATTTGACGTGTATAAGTCAGCCTCGCCTCAATAAAAGGCACGGTGTGGTCAGGATCACTCAAACTGTCTCTCTTTTGTTCAAAATTGACTTATTTTTAAGTGAAATCAACAACTGACATATGGGAAACCGACCAAACGCCTCAATACAAGGTTCGGTGTGGCCGACACCACTCAAAATGCCTCTATTTTGTTAAAAATGGACTTAATTTTAAGTGAAATTAACAACTGACATACGGTAAACCGACCAAACGCATTCGGATTCTATTGATACTATAGGAAAACGAACTATAGGTCATATGTGACATGTAAGAGTCAACCCCACCTCAATCCAAGGTGCGGTGTGGACGGTACCATTCAAAATGTATCTTTTTTGATCAAAATGACTTTAATTTTAAGTGAAAATAACAACTGACATACGGAAAACCGACCAAATGAATTCCAAATCTATTTAAACTTTATTAAAATGATACATGGGTCATATGTGACGTGTACGAGTCAACCCCGCCTCAATCCAAGGCACGGTGTGGCCGGAACCACCCAAACTGTCCCTCTTTTGTTTAAAATGGACAATATTTTACGTACATACGGCAAACAGATCAAATGGATTCTAATTGTGTTGATACTTTTTCACAATGATCCATGACTCATATGTGATGTGTACGAGTCAACCCCGCCTCAATTCGAGGCCTGGTGTGGCCGACACCACTCAAAGTGACTCTGTTTTGTTAAAAATGGACTTAATTTTAAGTGAAATCAACAACTGACATACAACAAACCGACCAAACGTATTTGGATTATATTGAAACTTAAGGAAAAAAATACATGAGTCAAATGTGATGTGTACGAGTTAACCCCGCCTCAATACGAGGCCCGGTGTGGCCGACACCACTCAAAGTGCCTCCTTTTTTTAAATGTACTTAATTTTAAGTGAAAATAACAACTGTCATACGGAAAACTGACCAATCGCCTACAGATTCTATTGAAACTTTAGGAAAACGATCCATGGGTCATATGTGATGTGTACGAGTCAATCCCACCTCAATCCGAGGCACTGTGGGGCCGGGACCACCCAAATTGCCAGTCTTTTGTTGAAAATGGACTAAATTGTAAGTGAAAACAACAACTGTCATACGGGAAACTGGCCAAATGCGTTCTAAATCTATTGAAACTTTAGCACAAAAATCCATGGGTCATATGTCATGTGTAAGAGTCAATCCCTCCTCAATCCGAGGCGCGGTGTGGCCGACACCACCCAAACTGTCTCTCTTATGTTTAAAATGGACAATATTTTACGTACATACGTCAAACCGATCAAACGGATTCTGATTGTGTTGATACTTTTGAACAACAATCCATGACTCATATGTGATGTGTAAGAGTCAACACCTCCTCAATCTGAGGCCCGGTGTGGCCGACACCACTCAAAGTGACTCTGTTTTGTTAAAAATGGACTTAATTTTAAGTGAAAACAACAACTGACATACGACAAACCGACCAAACACATTCGAATTATATTGAAACTTAAGGAAAACGATCCATGAGTCAAATGTGACCTGTATGAGTCAATCCTGCCTCAATCTGAGCCGCAGTGTGGCCGGGACCACTCAAACTGTCTCTCTTTTGTTCAAAATGGACTAAATTGTAAGTGAAATCAAAAACTAACATAAGAGAAACTTACCAAACGCCTTCGGATTCTGTTGAAACATTAGTACAATGATTCATTGGTCATATGTTATGTTTACGAGTCAACCCCGCCTCAATCCGAGGCTCCGTGTGGACGGGACCACCCAAAATTCCTCTCTTTTGTTCAAAATGGACAATATTTTACGTACATACGCCAAACCGATCAAACAGATTCTGATTGTGTTGAAACATTAGGAAAATGATCCATTTTTCATATGTGACGTTTACGAGTAAGCCCCGCCTCAATCCGAGGCCCGGTGTGGCCGACACCACTCAAAGTGGCTCTCTTTTGTTTAAAATGGACTTAATTTTAAGTGAAAACAACAACTGACATACGTCAAACCAACCAAACGCCTTCATATTCTGTTGAAACATTAGGAAAACGATCCATGGGTCAGATGTGACGTGTTAGAGTCAACTTCGCCTCAATCCGAGCCGCGGTGTGGCCGGGACTACTAAAATTGTCTCTCTTTTGTTGAAAATAGACTAAATTGTAAATGAAAACAACTGACATACGCCAAACCAACCAAATGACTTCTGATTCTATTGAAACTTTAGCAAAACGATCCATGGGTCATATGTGATGTGTACGAGTCAACCCCGCCTCAATCCGAGTTCTGGTGTGACCGGGACCACTCAAACTGTCTCTCTTTTGTTCAAAATGGACTAAATTGTAAGTGAAATCAACAACTGACATACAGGAAACCGACCAAACGCTTCGGATTCTGTTGAAACTTTAGAAAAATAATCCATGGGTCATATGTGACGTTTACAAGTCAACCGCGCCTCAATATGAGGCATCGTGGGGCCGGGACCACCCAAACTTCCTCTCTTTTGTTCCAAATGGACAATATTTTACGTACATAGGCCAAATCGATCAAACGGATTCGGATTGTGTTGAAACTCTAGGACAATGATCCTTGGCTCATATGTGACGTTTACGAGTTAACCCCACCTCAATACGAGGCCCGGTGTGGCCGACACCACTCAAAGTGCCTCTTTTTTTTAAATGTACTTAATTTTAAGTGAAAACAACAACTGACATACGGAAAACTGACCAAACGCCTACGGATTCTATTGAAACATTAGGAAAACGATCCATGGGTCATATGTGATTTGTACGAGTCAACCCCACCTCAATCGGAGGCCCGGTGTGGCCGACACCACTCAATGTGCCTCTGTTTTGTTTAAAATGGACTTCATTTTAAGTGAAAACAACAACTGACATACGCCAAACTAACCAAAAGCCTTCGGATTCTGTTGAAACATTCGTAAAATGATCCATGGGTCATATTTGATGTGTAAGAGTCAACCCCGCCTCAATCTGAGCCACGGTGTGGCCGGGACCACTCAAACTATATCTCTTTTGTTCAAAATGGACTAAATTGTAAGTGATATCAACAAATGACATACGAGAAACCTACCAAACACCTTCAGATTCTGTTGACACTTTAAGAAAACGATTCATGGGTCATATGTGATGTGTAAGAGTCAACTTCGCCTCAATCCAAGGTGCCGTGTAGCCGGGACCACCCAAACTACCTCTCTTTTGTTCAAAATGGACAATATTTTACGTACATACGCCAAACCGATCAAACGGATTCTGATTATGTTGAAACTTTAGGAAAATGATCCATGGATTATATGTGACGTGTACGAGTCAACCCCACCTCAATCCGAAGCACGGTGTGGCCGACACCACTCAAAGTGTCTCTCTTTTGTTTAAAATGACTTAATTTTTAGTGAAAACAACAACTGACATAAGCCAAACCGACCAAAAACCTTCGGATTCTGTTGAAACTTTAGGAAAACGATCCATGGGTCATATGTGACATGTACGAGTCAACTCCGCCTCAATCTGAGCCGCGGTGTGGCTGGGACCACTCAAACAGTCTCTCTTTTGTTGAAAATGGACTAAATTGTAAATGAAATCAACAACTGTCATACGGGAAATCAACCAAACGCCTTCAGATTCTATTGACACTTTAGTAAAACTATTAATGGGTCATATGTGATGTGTAAGAGTCAATCCCGCCTCAATCTGAGGCGCGGTGTGGCCGACACCACTCAAATTATCTCTCTTTTGTTAAAAATGGACAATATTTTATGTACATATGCCAAACTGATCAAACAGATTCTGATTGTGTTGAAACAATAGAAAAACGATCCATGGCTAATATGTGACGTGTACGAGTCATCCCTGCCTCAATACGAGGCTTGGTGTGGCCTTCACCACTCAAAGTGTCTCTCTTTTGTTTAAAATGGACTTAATTTTAAGTGAAAACAACAACCGACATACGCCAAACCAACCAAACGCCTTCGGATTCTATTGAAACCTTAGAAAAACGATCCATGGGTCATATTTGACGTGTAAGAGTCAACTCCGCCTCAATCCGAGCCGCGGTGTGGCCGGGACCACTCAAATTGTCTCTCTTTTGTTAAAATGGACTAAATTGTAAGTGATATCAACAATTGACATACGGGAAACGGACCAAACGCCTTTGGATTCTGTTGAAACTTTAGGAAAACGATCCATGGGTCATATGTGATGTGTACGAGTCAACCCCGCCTCAATTGGAGTCACCGTGGGGTCAGGACCACCCAAACTGCCTCTCTTTTGTTCAAAATGGACAATATTTTACGTACATACGCCAAACCGATCAAACGGATTCTGATTGTGTTGAAACTTTAGGAAAATGATTCATGGATCATATGTGACGTGTACCAGTCAACCCCGACTCAATCCGAGGCCTGGTATGGAACTTATGGAGTCACAAGTGATGAGACTCCTAAGAAAATACCTTTTCACCATATATTAGAAAAGTGGTTGTCATATGAAGATTGAAATGGGTGTAAATAATATTTGAGTTATTGAAACTCTTATTCAACTATACCGGATGATTGTTTTCATATGAAGATTTAAATGGGGAATTATTCACCATGTCTCTAATCAAAGAGGTGGTCTTTTTTTTTTTTTAAGTTTTCAGTGTTTTAAGTGCTGTTTTGTATGCAGGTGTATGCACAGGAGGGGCTGTTGTGCAACAATTCTGGAAATACACAATACCAACGGTTTACAACCGTTGGTATACTTTGAGAAGAATTATACCAACGGTTTGTAACCGTTGGTATAGTATTTGTTATTGAACATATGCCAACGGTTTCATTGAAACCGTTTGGAAAAAAACTACACCAACGGTTGTAAACCGTTGGTATAATATCAAAATCATAGAATTCCCAACGGTTTAAAACCGTTGGGTAAACCTATACAAACGGTTCAACAAGAACCGTTGGCAAATCAAGACATAGGGTGGGCTATACCAACGGTTTAGTTCAAACCGTTGGTATAGATCTTTCCCCACGCCTTACTTCCCTACGGTTTGGACAACCGTTGGTATAGAGTATCCAACGGTTTTCCAGCCTATACCAACGGTTTAGAACCGTTGGTATATCCTCCATTTCCAGTAGTGATACTCAATATAAAATGAGTGATGGATCTTGAAACATGGGTTTGGAGCATATAAATAGAATTTAGATGTTGTTCATAGATATTAATCACCTTAGTTAGGAGGCATGAAATAATTAAATCAAAAGCATGGAATATATGGAGTCATGACATATAAACATGGGATCATATAAACATTAAATCATATAGATGTGGAAGAAACATAAAACAATATCTTAATACGAGTCAAGGCTAACTGCCAAGATCGTTCCACATCGTATCACTAGTCAAGGCTTACCACCAAGACCGTTGCACATAACATCTAATGAGACTTAACTTTTCCAAATTAATTGGATCACTATCTCGGTATAACCATATTAAATTTTTCATGAATATACTTGCCACATAAATAATAATACATAATCGACCATGCATAAACATTATTGTACCCATGGAAAAAAGTGGGTATCACAATCATGTCATAAAACATAATAAATAGACATATCATAAACATAAGGGTAGCCAAGGAAGGAAGTGGGTATCATAATCATATCATAAAACATAATAAATTGGTGTATCAAAAAAATTTCAATGAAATAAAGGAACTAAAATACACATCTATATTTATAATGGAAATTAGACATGTATCATGGCGAGTGATGTCAAGTAATATAGAAAAAATTTAAGAAATGTATTTATGAAACATTAGAATTAAAACATATTTGAGCAGTTTTAAAGGAAAATAATATTGATAAATTAAAATAGAAATGGGAAGAATCATTTATACAAAACCAAAAGTGAACCAACAAGGTTTTAAGAATAAAAGGACTTATTTTATAAATACAATGTTGGCTTTAAAAATATGATATAGTGAAATTGAAATTAAGTAAGAATTTGGGATGTTTCATTAAAATATGTTTTCTTATTCGGAGGAATTAAGGAGTGATTCACTTAAAAATATGTATATACCCAATAGAAAATGAGGGATGGATCTTGAAACAAGGGTTTGGAGCATATAAATAAAATAATGATGTTGTTCATAGATATTAATCACCTTAGTTAAGAGGCATGACATAATAAAATCAAAAGCATGGAATATATGGAATAATAACATATAAACATGGGATCATATAAACATTAAATCATATAGATGTGGAAGAAACATAAAACAAGATCTTAATACGAGTCAATGCTAACTGCCATGATCGTTTCACATAGTAGCACTAGTCAAGGCTTACCACCAAGACCATTGCACATAACATCTAATGAGACATAACTTTTCCAAATTAATTGAAGCACTATCTAGGTATAACCATATTAAAATTATCATGAATATACTTGCCACATAAATAATCATACATAATCAACCACACATAAACATAATTGTACCCATGGAAAGAAGTGGGTATCACAATCATGTCATAAAACATAATAAATTGACATATCATAAATGTGTCCATGAAAGAAAGGAACTAAAATATACATAGAGATTTATAAGGTAATTTAGGAATGTATCATGTTTACTGATTCAATGTAAATTTAACAACATGTAAGAAATGTATTTTTGAAACATTAGCATTAAAATATTTTATTTGCAGTTTTAAAGGAAAATATTGTTGCTCCTTTAACATAGAAAAAGGAAAAAACATTTATACGAAACAAAAAGTGAACCTTAAATGTTTTCAAAATAAAATGAATGATTTTATAAATACAATAGTTTATTAAAACTGATGATAAGGTGCACTTGAAATCAGGTAATAAATCAGGATTTTCCCTTAAAATAGGTCTTCTTATCGGAAATGTTTTTGGAGGGAATCACGTAAAGACAAGTATATCCCCAAAATAGAATGAGGGATGTATCTTGAAACATGGGTTTGGAGAATATAAAAATATTTTATAAGTTTTTCATAAAAATGAAATTAAAACATTTTTGGGTAAAATGATAGAAAGAGCAATCCGATGGAATAAAGGTGGTTCAGGTTGAATCCCTTACCATAAGTATGATGGTGTTCTCCACATGATATTAATGACCAGAATGGTAAAATTCGTTTCATTAGTTAATAATTAAAAAAACCCATTATATATGAAAACATTTTAGTAAATCCTTTTTGTGTTCATTAATAACCTTTTTATTGGTTACAAGTTTCAGTTTCTTAGCTCGGGTATGTTTGATTCCTTGGTTCTAATGATCAGTTAACTTATATTCATGATCGAAGAATCATGTAAAATTGGGATGGTTGTACATAATATGAGTAATATTTTATTAATGAAAATCCATGAGGTTATCTGATTTTATATATTATTTGGTAATTTATCATAAAGATGAATCATTATATAAATTATTTAATGATAACTCTTTGGGTTAATTGGTGTATTGTTTTTACTACAGGGAACACACTTTGTTTTATAAATCAAAACCTTTTGTAAAAATGTTTCCTGAACTATATATGAGACATAATACATATATTATTATCTATTTCATCCGTGAAAGTGGTTTCATGACCATAATTGAAGACGGTAACGGAAAATGAAAACCCATCATCCTTGAATGTGAAAAATTAGAACATCCCAGATGGTGTTTTCGTTTTTTTATAAAAGAAAGGGAAAGGAGGGATGATGAATAAATTTGACTTTGTCATGAAAAAAAATAGTAAATGTATGTTACCTGATAAATCACAACATTTGGATTAAAGGAGGATAGGAATGAAAAACAAAATAGATGAACTTGAAAATGAATGAAAAGTTGAGAGATCCCTTATATAAATTCTGCAGGCTAACGACGTCGATTAAAATTTCATAAAATGAATTGATGAGAGAAAAAAGGGTATATCAGCATACTGAAGTTAATATTATAGTATGGGGGGAGGAATAATATCAATCCACAACATATGATAATTGAAATTCCATGTGATAACATAAAAGATGAGTTGACTAAAAGAGGAGGGTGAAATGTTCCCTTACTTTGTAGAGTAACTCCTAAAACATGATGGTTGGGACCATGGGGTCATGAGGACACCTTGGGAGGAATCCTAGAGAGGTAAAACCACCATATATTCTAGGATCAATTGTTTTTTATGAAGTAAAACGAATGTAAGAGTGGGTATTTATAGTAAAACAGAGAGTTTTTTTTATTAATTTCAAAGGACACCTCATTAGAGGTATTTTGCAAAACCATGGGCTTGCCCATGTTTTGTCCCATGGTATTAAGAAATTTTAAAAACTCATATGTTATTCTACTATACACATGTGGAACAAAATTTTTTATTAATTATTATAATATTATGATGTCATCCGACATATAAAAACTCAAAATTGTATTTTTACTATTCACAAAAAAATCATGTATTTTAGGAAAATCCCAAAAATTCACCCTAACTATTTTTTAAAGGGTACAATTCAAAAATGAACTCTATTGTTTGAAAATAATTTTCTAGAAATTTTTAATTTAATTTTTAAATAAAATCATAGTTTATTCCACAAAATCAACAATAAAACTATAACTCATTTTATAAAACCTTGAAAATTTAATAAATGTCACATAAAACTATTTATAACCATGAGAAAATAATGTAACAATTTATGATTAAGTTTTATGAGAATACATTTCCATTTTACATTATGAAATTAAACATAAAACTGTAAATAAAATATTTTTGACATACAAAAATATCAATTCCTATACTATGATCGTTTTTTTACTTTTATGATGTCAAAAATGTATTTGTACATTCATGGATGAAGTTTCTATTTTTTGGCTAATTTTATATTCATTACTATAAAGGAATGACACTATTCATAAGGGTGTGATTCTATTCATAAAAAATTATGTTTTTATTATCTGACTCCAAATAACTTAATGATCACAATTTTTGATGTCCATTTTCCAAAATTAAAAACACACAAGTGAAAAAATTATATTTAATGGTCATAGATTACTTAATAGTTCAATTTGTTGTTACTCCATGTTATTATATGACATAATCATAAAAATGGATTCCATTGAAAACATTGGTTCGTTACGTTCTTCCCCCTTTAAGATATTTTTCCCTTGAAAATTATGTTTACATTCTAGGACAAACACAAGTGAGGGTACTTTTCCTTCATTGCATCCTCCAGTTACCATGTTCCCTCTTCTTACATATCGTTCTGCCATAGTACTTTGACCGGGTGAGTAGTCTTGTTACATTGACCTTTATCACTATGGTCAAATATCTCCACCGCATACTCCTCATAAGAAAGATTATCCTCCAATTGTACAACCTCTTAAGAGAGTACATGTGAAGAGTTTGGTATGTACGTCTTTAAGAGGGATAAATGAAAGACATCATGTACTTTGTACATGGTGGGTATAAGTGCTAGTCAATAAGACACAGCTCCGACTCGATCAAGCATCTCGAAGGGGTTGATGTACTTGGGACGTAGCTTCCCTTTCTTTCCAAACTACATAACCTATTTTCCATAGAGATATGAAAATAAATACCATGTATCCCACATTGACCACAATGAGTTGTCGATGATTGTCTTCATAACTTTTCTATCAACATTGGTCTACCTTGATATGATGCTAAATCGTTTTCACCTTCTTCACTATTTCTACAACCATTATAGGTCTTGTATGCTTATGCCCACTAACATCATCCCAACAAGTCAATGTTATGCACCTTTTCCGATAAAAGTAATTATATGGTTCCATTTGGGTACTCGAGTTGAAATTGTTCTAATAGGAGTATTAAACTAGTAGAATATGATGGTCCCATCCTCCGTTGAAGTCCATAAAACCATCCCTCGACATATCTTCCAGTGTATGAATAGTTCACTCATATTGGCCATCAGTTTGAGGATGACATGCAATAATGAAGTTTAGTTTAATGCTTAGAGCATATTGAATGAATTTTCTAGAACTTCAAGGTGAATCTCGAATCACAATCAGATACAATTTAAAGTGGTAATCTATACAGTCTTACCACATATTTGATGTAAATCTGTGAAAGTTGATCCAATGATATGTCCTCTCGAATTATGATAAAGTGAGTTATCTTTGTAAGATAGTCCACAATGACCCACATATCATTGTTTTATATGGATGTCCTTGAACGTCCAGCGACAATGTCGATGGTAATGTTCTCCCACTTCCATGTTTGTATGCATAGTGGTTGAATCATCCCCTTAGAACTCTGTATTTCAGCCATAACTTGTTTACATTTGAGGAACTTTGATGTATATTCACCAGTCACCCATTTCTTATTACCCACCGAAATCTCTCTTGGAGATCTCAATAAAAAAAAATTCTCCCAGGGTGGATAGAGATTGTTGAGCAATGTGTGTCATTCAGAAGTTTCTTCTTTATATCTAGATCATATGGTTCAAATAATCAGGACCCATATCTTACAAATGCTTCCTCATCAATCTAGAACTCAGAGGATTTTCTGCTTCTGATATCATCCACCCTTTTTATACCTTTCACATCTTTTCATTGAACATCCATTATTTTCTCTTTGAGGGTTGGTTGAAAAAGAATTTGAGAAATGACTAATGATTTTCCTCCCTTAATGATTCCCATTACCAAACTCTACAAATATATGATGATTGAATACTTTTAAATTCTCATCATCGATAATGACGCATGATCCTTTCTACTTAGAACATTTGCCACCTGATTTTCTGTACCAGGATGGTAGTGGATTGAGCAGTCATATTCCTTGAGGATCGCTATCCATATTTGATGGCACATATTAATCACATTTTGTGTGAATATATTTGTGAGACTCTTGTGGTTATTATATATCTCACAATTTTCCCCATAGAGATAATGTCTCCATATTTTCAATGTAAAGATCACATCAGCCAACTCCAGATAATGCGTGGGAAACATTCAGTCTTGGATTTTTAGCTTCCTTGAGGCGTAGGATATTACTTTATCATTTTTTCAACACACATCCCAATCCCTTTTTAGAGGCATCACAATAATCCACAAAATGTTCTCCAATTTCTGGGACTGTGAGTAATGGCATAGTGATAAGCCTCTTTTTTAACTCCTTGAAACAGAATTCACATTAATGAGTCCAAAAAAACATTATGCCCTTCCATGTTAGCTTGGTTATTTAGTTTGACCATCATGGAATGTTCTTCACAAATCATCGATAATACCCAGCGAGACCCATAAAGATGCGGATCTCCGATACAGAAGTTGGAATGGGCTACTCTATAACTGCCATTATCTTGGAAGGGTATATATATTCATTTGTTGGAGATAACGTGCCCCAAGAATGATACTTCCTCCACTCCAAACTCACATTTAGTATAATTTACATACAACTTCTCCCTTTATAGTGTTTTTACTTATTATTCAAATGATCCTCATGTTCCTCCATTCTCTTGGAGTAAATTAGAATATCGTCAATAAAGACTATCACAAATTGGACAAGGTAATATCTAAAGACACTATTCATTAAATCCATGAAAAATGATGTAGAATTAGTGACATTAAATGTAATCACTATGAACTCATATGGTCCATCCCTCGTTCAAATGGTAGTCTTGAGAATATCTTCCTTCTTTACCTTTAATTGGTGATATCCTGACCGATGGTCCACCTTAAAGGAATAACAGGCCCCACAAAGCTGATCTAACAATTCATCTATCTGTGGTACGGGATTATAGTTCTTTGTAGTGATTTTATTGAGCTCCTGGTGATAAATTAATAGGCACATTGATCTTTCCTTCCTTTCAACTAAGAGGACTGGCGCACCCCATGCTAAAGCACTAGGTAGTATAAAACCCTTCTCCAGATTCTCCTATAACTTCTTGTTAAGCTCTTCCAGCTCTATGGTGGCCATTCTTTAAGGGGTTCTTGAGATAGGCAGAGATCTAAGGATATGTTCAACTGAGATCTCAACCTCTCAGTCTATAGGAAGTCCAAGAAACTCGTTAGGGAATACATCAGTGTAATCACTCCAGATGGAAATGTCTTCAATCATGATTATATCCTTTCTCTCAATCATTTGAGAAAGATGTGATTTTTCATAAGTCTACAATACCCACACATAATATTAAGATTCTAAAAGGGATTAATCTTCCTCCTTACACTTGTAATGAATTGGAGGATGCTTCAGGATGTGAAGTGTGATCTCCCTTTCCCAACAGTTGATGTTGTACTTGATTAAAGATAGTTGATCCATATCCAATATTGCATCTAACTACACAAAAGGATGTATGAAGGGATTTCTTTGGAGGTTCAGTCTACAAATTTTAACCAGAGAGGAGTTATACACCATTGACATGATAATTTCCCCCTTCTCTATTTTCATAGATAACTTTTCCTCCAAAATTTGAGGTGGTGGTTGAATTGTTATACTAAACATTCAAGATATGAAAGAATGAATAGAACTAGAATCAAATAGTGCATTCACTATTATTCAATGACTAACTAGTATACCTATCACCACATCGTTATTTGGATCCACCTCAGTAGTAGTGATAACATAAGACCTTCTGTGTTTCCTTGGAGGTTGTTGTTGATTTAATCTGAAAACCCTTACTATAGGGAAATTGTTTGCATAATGATCATACTCCTTGCAGTTGTAACACTACTGCATTGGTTGATAGCTGATCTGAACCTTCCTTTATTCTTCCATGTTAGTAGTATTTATTATTTTTATTCAGCAGCTTTTAGCTAGATGGCCAATCATTCTACATTTGAAACAATTATTAGTTTCCTTTATACAGTTCCTTGGATAGTTATTCCCTCAACTTTTACAAGTGGTATATTCATGATTCATTCCATCGTGGGATTTGTTTGTTGAACCACCCATGTTTTTCTATATTTTCCTCTTTTTCACTGGGACAATGATACCACAGAGAGTCTCCAAACTCCATTTCGACCTTTATGGAACAATGGACAATCTCCTCATAACTTTCAAATTCATGGAATGAGAACACCTTTCGTAGACTCAGCTTTATCCCTCTAAATAATTGATTCGACTTTAATTCAATGTTCATGACAAAGCCAGAGGTGTACCTTGCAAGCCTTGTAATGTTTGCTTTATATTGCCTGATGGACTCATATTCCTTCTTCATGTGTCCAATGAACTCACTTTTCATCATGAGATGGATGGTTTGAGGATAATGTTTATTGAATAACATTCTCATGAATTCCGGCCAATCGATGGATTGAATTTCCTCTTGGGAGATTTTATTATTGACCAGTGTCCACCACTGATTAGATTCCCCATCAAAACGATAGACCTCCAATACAACTTTTCCCTCTTCTGATCACTAGAGGAAGAAGAATATCTTTTCAATAGAGTTAATCCAATCTTTTGCGACGAGGGGATCAGAGGATCCACTAAACATGGGAGGCCTTTCCCGCATTAGGATTCTACCGCAAGATTTTCATTCCTTGGAGGTGGAGGGAGTTCAACATGATTCAAGTTATTATTCATAAATTTAGATAGCTTGACCGGTACTGTCATGATGTTTTAAGCACCCATTCCAATCATATCAGGAATATCAGTTGGGCATTCTTCGCATTACATTTCACATTTATTGTTAGAACATTTTATTATATTTCATTCAATTTTCTATGAAAAATAATATACAATTTGAGGGCTTTAATACTTATCTATTTATCATAAAAAAGAATATTTGAACATAAGAGGATAACCATTTAGAGGAGAAGTATATCTTAATTTTTGATTCCCTATGATTCAATCTATGTTATCCTTGATTTAATTATTATCTTATATACATATTGTTTTTTTCCTTAATAACAGTTTGTACCCAGATCATGAATTAGCAAGGAATATCCCCTGGGAGTGTCAATACCAAAAGTACAACAAGGCTCGTTGTAATTTACCAGGATACCCCGAGTCAAGCGCAAAACTCCTTGTCGGAATCTTCACTTCTAGGTACATCTCTTCCAGAGCCGCCCCTACCTATTTTTACCCAAACATAGATGTATTATCATGATAAACCGCATACTCTATACTTACCAAACATTAGGGATGTTTTCTTATACTTTTTCTCATCCGTAAGGTTCCTAAAAATGTTTTCTATTCCTAATCTCCAAAAATAACTAGACGATCCTCTAACCCCAACAATAGAGACCCTAACCTTTTACATATATCATTTCATTATTTTAAGCATAAATATATATTTGAGTACATGACAAGAATCATGAAGTCTTGTGTCTTTGAATACTTGGTACCTAAAACATAAAACATGGGGGTAAAAACACTTCTTTATTTAATCTACATAATGAGATCCTGAATTCCATTGTGCTCATACATCTGCATAGGATATCTTTGGGAAACACACGAACAAAGGGATGAGATAAAAATACACGAAAGGTAACGAACATAAGAATAAAGAATAACAACATGAGTTAGGAGGAATGAAATAATGATATAAAAAGCATCGAACATATGGTATCATAACATATAAAAATGGAATCATATAAAAATGGAATCATATAAAAATGGAATCATATAGATGAGGAAGAAACATAAAACATGACATTAGTATGAGTTAAGGTTAACCACCAAGATCATTTCACATAGTACCACAAGTCATCGCTAACTTCCATGACCGTTTCACATAACATCTCATGAAATTTAACTTTACCCAATGCTTTGGAGAGATATCTAGGTGCTCCCATTTTAACATTTTCATGAATATTATTTCAACATAATTAATCTTACATAATAAACCACACATAAACATAGTGGGGCCCAAGGAATGATGTGGGTATCACAATCATATAATAAAACATAATAAATGGGTGTATCATTAATGTGTCAATGAAGGAAAAAAACTAAAAGATACATGGAAATTTATAAGGGAAAGTAGTCAATGTATTATAGTGAGTTATGTCATGTAATATTGACAACATTTACAAAATATATTTATGAAACTTTAGAATTTAAAATTTATTGAACAATTTTAAAGTAAAATTTGATTGAAACATTTAAATAGAAATGGAAATAATCATTTACATGAAATTTGATGCGAACCAATAAGTTTTTAATAATAAATGGACTGATTTTATAAATACAATGGTGGATTAAAACAGAAGATATAGTTCACCTGAAATTAGGTAAGAATGTGGGATGTTCCCTTAAAATAATATTTCTTATCTTCAAGAATTATGGTGGGAATCACTAAAAACATCTATATCCTCAAAATAGAATGAGAGATTGATCTTGCAACATGGGTTTACAGCATATAAATAGAATTTAGATGATGTTCATAGAGTTGAAACACTTGAGTTAGGAGGCATGACATAATGATATAAAAAAATGAACATATGGAATCATAACATATAAACATGGGATCATATAAACATGGAATCATATTAATGTGGACGAAACATGAAACATTATTTATTACAAGTTGAGGCTAACTGCCAAGATCGTATCACATGGAAGCACAAGCCAAGGCTAACAGCCAAGACCACTGCACATAACATCTTAGGAAACTTGACTTAACCCAATGCATTGGACTGCTATATGGGCGCACCCATCTCAAAATTTTCATGATTATACTTTCCATATAAATAATCATACATAATCAACCACACATAAATATAAGGGTACCCATGGAATGAGTGGGTATCACAATCATGTCATAATACATAATAAACGGGCATATCAAAAAAGTTTCCATGAATGAAATGAACTAAATTATAGATGTACACTATTAAGGGAAATTAGGCATGTATCATGTTTAGTGATGTTATGTAAAAGTGACAACATGTAATAAATGTATTTATGAAACATTAGCATTAAAACATTTTTGAGTAGTTTTAAAGGAAAATATTATTGATCCTTTAAAATAGAAAAGGGAACTATCATTTATACAAAACCTGAAGTAAACAAGGATTGTTTCATAATAAAGGGACATAGTTTATAAATAAGATGATGGATTAAAAAATAATAGGAAGTGCAATTGAAATTGATTAATAATTTTGTATGTACCCTTTAAATAGGATTTCTTATTCGGAATAATTTTGAGGGAATAAAATAAAAACAGGTATATCACCAAAAGAGAATGAGGGATGGATCATGAAATATTGTTTTCTAGCATATAAACATAATTTATAAGTTGTTTATAAAAAGAAAATGAAAACTTTTTTTGGTAAAAATAAAGATAGTGCAACCCGAAGGAATAAATGTGGTTCGGGTAGAATCCATTACCTTAAGTAATATGGTATTATCCACTTGATATTAATGACCCAAATATTAAAATTTAGTTCATTAATTAATAATTAGAGAACCTATTCTATATGAAAATGACTTATTAAATCCTTTTTGAGTTCATTCATAACATTTTAATTGGTTATGAGGTTCAATTTCATTTCTCAGGTTCGTTTGTTTCATTGGTTCTAATAGTCGGTTGACATATATTCATGTTCGAAGAATCATATAAAATGGGGATGGTTTACCATAATTGGAGTTATAAGTTATTAGTAAAATTAATGGTGGTTACATTGTTTTAAATTCCACATTTGGTTACTTGGTGTAATGATGAATCATTATATAAATTATTTAATGATAACTGATTGGGTTAATTTCCATGGGGTTTTACCACAACGTACATGTTTTGTTTAATAAATCAATACCTTGTGAAAAAATGGAATATAGAACCATAGATGATACATAATACATAAATTATGATTTGGTTCAACTATTAAAATGGTTTTAATTCCAGAATTGAATATGGTAATGTAAATTGAAAACCAATCATCCTTTAATGTGGTAAATTAGAACATCTCAGATGATATTTTCTTTTTTGTATAAAATAAAGAGAAAGCATATATAATGACTAAATATTAATTAATAATTTACAAGATATAGTACATGTATGTTACTAGAGTCATCACAACATTTAGATGAAAGGAGTCAAGGAAGGAAAAAGAAATGATATGAACATGAAAATGAAAGAAAAGATGAGAGATCCCTTATGAAAATTTGGAAGCCTAAAAATGTTGTATAAAATTTCATAAAATGAATTTATGAGAGAGAAAGGGTATATAATCATATGGAAAACAATATAATAGTAATAGGGATATATATTATCAAACCACACTATATGAGAATCTAAATTCAAAGAGATGTCATAAAAGTAGTGTTGACTTAAAGAGGAGGGTGAAAGGTTCCCTTACCTTGTAATGTAACTCCTAAAACATGAATATTGGGACCTTGGGGGTTTTAAGAAACATTTGTAGGGATATTAGAGAGGTTAAAAGGCCATATAATTGGTTTTTAGGGATTTGGAATGAAATAAAATGATGTGAAGTGTGGGTATTTATATTAAAAGAGAGAGAGTTCTTTATTACTTTCAAAGGACACCCCATTAGTGGTTTTTAACAAAACCATGGCCTTGCCCATAATATTTTCCCATGTTATTATCCACATGGGATACCTAATATATTATTTTATTTTAATCATGTCAAACTGAATTTTTTATTAATTATTACATCATTGTGATGTCTTCAAACACACCAAAAATTGAAAATTGGGTTACTACTATTCACAAAAAAATCAAGTATTTTAGAAAAATCCATAAAATTAACCCTAGATATTGTAAAATGTGTATAAAAAAATGAAATCCATTTTTTGAAAATAATTTTCCAAAATAATTTAATTTAATTTTTAAATAATATCTTAATTTATTCACCAAAATATATATTAAAACCACAACTCAATTTATAACACCTTGAAAAATTAGTCAAGGTCCCATAAAATTATATGATAACCGTAAGACAATAATGTAAAAATTTATGGTTAAATTTTATGAAAATAAATTTTCAAATTTACGTCATTAAATTAAACATAAGATTGTAAATAAAATATATTTGACATAAAATTTAGAAATTCTTATACTATGATTATTATTTAACATTTAAGATGTTTAACTTGTATTTGTACATTCATGGGTGATGTTTCTATTTTTTTGGTTGATTTTATGTTCATTAATATTCATTACTATAAAGGTGTGGTAATATTCATAAGTTTATCTTACTATTCATCAATAATTATGTTTTTCTTATCAGACTCTGAATCACTAACTGATCACAGTTGTTGATTACCGTGTTTTGAAATAAAATACAAACAAGTGAAATACTTATGTTTAAAGGTGACATAGTAAATAGTTGTTCAATTTTTTTATGACTTCATGTTATTATATGACATAATCCTAAAAAGGGATTCCATTAGAATATTTGGGTCATTACACTAATGTATTCACTAAATGATAGGCATAGATCTTGTTTTGGTTGCCTACTGGGATTCATCTCACACCCTATTTGGGTCATGATTTTCAAACCAAATAGATTATATGGTTAGGGGTATATATAAGAGAAATCACCCTTCTTCATGAGGTTCTTTATTTTTGTTGGAGCTGGAGAGCGTGGGACCAATCTGAGGCTTTTGATGCTATTGGATTTTACTGATGTTTGTACTTCAGTTTCAGTATTCTAATTCCTGCACTATAACTTGTTTGGCTTATTTCCTAGATATATGTCACATGCATCATTTATATATGATAAATTTTATATATTACTATTATCCTTCTGCATTTTAATTTTTTATGGTATTACTACTTTCTCATTTGTTTATTATTTCTAATTATGCTATGCATACTCTACCAATGATAGAATTGTTTCCCAAATATCTTACCTAGGCCTTCACTGCAAGTTGGTAGCCTCTATAATTTGGGGATATGTGCTTGAAGTTATGTGGAGAACTGGGTCTAGGGTAGCTTTGTGCGGCACGCAGAATTGGGACGTTACAATGTGGTATCAAAGGTAGGTTTTGGAGGAATTGTTTTGAACATCCATCCAAGATTTTTGGAGTACTTTGGAGAGGCACGTAACCATAGTAAAGTTTTCCAAAATTAAATTTTTTAGTCAACTATTCAGATGGACCCTTGGAGGGCTTTATATGGTAGGCCATTCTGATGACCCCTATGTGGGTTGGAGGTAGGGGGAAGCTATGTTGGGACCTCATCTTGTCTAGGAGACCACTAAGCAGTTGGAGTTGATTCATAAGAGCATGGATACTGCATAAACTCACCAGAAATATTATGCTGATCTACAGAGAAGACCTCTGATGTTTGAGGTAGGAGATCGGTTTTTCTTACGTGTCACACAATGTTTGGGACATTGGAGGATTAAGAGATAGGGGAATATTTCGCCGAGATACGTTAGGCCGTTAGAGGTTCTTCAGAGTGTTTGTCCAGATTCCTATCAGTTACTATTATCTCAGAGGTACCAAACTCTACATGATGTCTTTCATGTTTCTCATCTATGATAATACAATTTAGACTCGTCTCATGTTTTTTTATCCCATGTAGGTTGAGTTGGAGGTGGATACTTCCTCCGAGGAGCACCCAATTCGGATTGTGGATCATTGCATAAAGGTTCACTATGACCGTTCTGTTTCTCTAGTATGGGTGTAATGGCAGCACATGTGAGTCTAAGACGAGACTCATGAGAGGGAGGCTGACATACGATCATAATTTCCAGGGTTGTTTGATGTTTATTCTTGACCACACATGGATGTAAAATTCAAGGATGAATTGTTTTAAGGGGGGAAGTTTGTAAGAACGTGTATCTTTATTTTAGGTATGGATCTTTACATCGTGTTTTTATTGATGAAAAATGAAGAAATAGAAATTTTTTGAGTACATTCCATGTACATTTTAATAAATTTCATGTATTCTGTTTCTATGTGTATCCGTGTACTGGCTATGTAACGGACGAGTACATGGTCTTATAGGTGACCAGGAAGAAATCCAAAAGCATGGGCCATTTGAGGCTAGTACATGGCATGTACATTAATTGAACATGCAATGTTCATTGATAATTAATTTATGAATCAGTGTGGGGTCATGTCTCATCTCTAGAACAAAAAAATTCTTCCCTAGGTTTTGACAGAAGAGCGACGAATGACTGGAGAATTTCGAGATCCTCCCGGTTATTTTTCGGACCTCAGATTAAGGGGATGCAAGCTGCATTGGATTCCCATTAGTGATTTATCTCTTTCCCAAGATTCTTTCTTCTTTATTCCTCCTATCTCACGAGTAGTTGAAGGTTTAATGTTATTTTACCCTTAATTTAGATCTATGTTAGCCTAGGATGATTCATGTGTCGAAGATCAAGATTTTTTATCGTATGACGTTGAGGTCGATTGTTTGAACATTTCATTGATATTCATTGAAATATATATTCATAATGTTTTGATTACCCATGTTTTTAGTATTATGGAATTTAAATTTAACCCAAATATTTGCCTAATATGGTTAATTTATTAAAAAGGGTTTTATTTCATATGCATAATGGTAGATGTCTTATTTATAGGAAACCACATGGTTGTGTTTCCCCAGTTTTACTGTTTATGGTTGTTTGGTCTAGGTTGCCTATGAGGTGTACCTTGTTTCGATGCCTTGATTTATTTTAGATGGAGTTTGATTGGATATATGAAAATCATGTGATATATATGTGAATGTTATCCATGCAGTAGTTTTAGATTACATGTTCTTTTTTGTTTTGATATGTTTGATAATATTCTAATGGACCGTGAGAACATTGGACTAGGAAAACTATAGGGGTGTCCATGTTTATTTACATAGGACCATGAGATCCTTGGGGTAGAATTTGACCCATGGTTATTGACCGTGAGAGCTACCCATGAGGTATTTTATGATTATTTATACTATGTTGACCAAGGGGGTGTTGACCGTGAGAGCTACCTGGGGGTCATTTATATGTTATTTATTCCATGTGGACCCAGGAGTATTGACCGTGAGAGCTGCCCAAATCCTCATTTATATTTCAATAATGTTATGAATAACCAAATGTTTTAGACCGTAAGATCTTTACTAATGGTTCGTTGAATGATTGAATGATTGTGACAACTCTGTGAAGCCAACGGACAATCTTAGACTTGGTCTTACCTATTTTTTTGATGGTATTCTGAGATGTATGTTTTCTTACTATTACTCTGGGGGATATTGAGCTATGGTTAGATCCTAAGTTTAACTATTGAAAAGTATGGATAATAAATATAAATGAATTTAATTGAAACTGTATGATTGTTTACCAATGGGTACTTCTTAGTTTAATGCTACATTTTTACATATTGCCTACTATATGTTTTCACTAACAGATATGAAAAAATAATGTGTTGTTTGTCTACTGGGATTCTCCTCACACCCTATTTTGGTTATTATTTTTGACTCCAAAAAATTATATGGATGCGGGTATAGATATTGGTACGATCAGTTCTTCAACATGTACTTGATTTTTGTTGTAGTGGGAGAACATGAGACCATGTTGATGCTTACAATGCTATTGGAGATTACTGTTTTCTATACTTTAGTTTAATTATTGTATTTCCAACATTTTCACTTGTTGTTTTTCTTTCCAAGACATTTGTTATATGCATCATTTATATATGATATGGTTGTAATATTACTATCAGTCTTCTATAGTTTACATTTTTTAATGTTATTACTAATTCTGTTGTTGTATATTATTGGTTATTACATTGTGTATACATTTCCAATTATGGCATAGTTTCCCTAATGTCTTTCCTTGGCCCTCATTTATAGTCAGCACCCTCTGACATTTGGGAAAATGTGCTTGAGGTTATGTGACCAACCAGTTCGGTGGCACCTTTGGGCAGCACCCAGAACATGGACGTTACAAAGTGGTGTCAGAGGAAGGTTTTGGGGGACATGTTTCAAGCATCCATCCTAGTTATTAGGGGTTATTGAGGGAGACACAGAACCTTAGTGGAGTTTGAATACAATAACAGTTTTCAGCGAATGTTTTATATGGAACCATATGTGTCATTGTACGGTAGGTTATGTCATTCACCCCCTATGTTAGCTAGAGGAAGGAGATGATTCTTGGTGGGACCTCATCTCATCTAAGAGACCACTGTGTAGGTGGAGTTGATTTATAAGAGTATGGATACTCTAAAAACTCTCCAGAAATCATACATTGATCGATGAAGATGGCCATGTAGTTCGAGTTTGGAGATTATATTTTCTTACGTGTCACATCATGGTTAGGACACAAGAGGATTAAGAGATAGGGGATACCTTCACCGAGTTACGTCAATCCTTTTGAGGTTTGTAGAGAGTTGTTCCAGTTGCCTATCGGTTATAGTTACCTCATAAGTACCGGGTTTTTCAAAATTTCATTCATGTTTCTTAGCTATGAAGGTACATTATAGACCTTTCTCATGTGTTGCAACCCGAGGAGGTTGAGTTGGAGGTGGATTCCTCCTCTGAGGAGCACCCTATTCCGATTTTGGATCACAGTATGAAGGTTATCAATGGCCAGTCTCTTTCTCTGGAATTGGTTATATGGAAGAATGGTCGAGTAAAGGAAGAGACATGGTAGTGGGATACTAATTTATTATCATAATGGCAGGATTTTTTTGGAGTTTCTACTTTGGCACCCTTGGAATAGAAATTCAAGGACAAATTGCTTTAAGGGGTAATGTTTATAAGAACCATGATCTTCATTTATAGTATGAATTTTTATTTCCGGTTGTTTTTAGGGAAAAAGGATGGAATAAAAATTTTCTAAGTACACGCCATGTACTTTTGAGTACAAAGAGTGCACCCTGATTGATGCGTGTAGACGTGTACTGGCCAGGTAATGTCCAAGTACATGTCCATGTAGGTGACCTAGAAGACTGCATAAAGTAGGACGGGTTGTGGCTAGTACATGGCATGTAAATTAAATTAACATGAAATGTACTTTTTTTAATTTATTAATTAGAGTGTGGTCACGTCTCATCTCCAAAACACACTTATTCTTCTCTCAATTTATACAGGTGAGAGACGGACAACTGAAGATCCTCAAGCTCATCCTAGTTCATCATCTGACCTTCGATTGAGATGTCACCAGTTGCATTGGATTTCAACTACTGAATTATCTATTTACCTAGATCCTTTCTTCTTGAATCCTCCTCTTTCAAAAGAATTCTATGTTTGAATTTTTTTTACCCATTTTGTAGATCAATATCTTTCTAGGCTGATTCTAGGGACTATGTTCAAGAGTGATTATCGTACGACATCAAGGTAGGTGGTTTGTGCCTTTCTATGACTGTATTAGAAATATGTGTGTGTGTGTGTGTGTGTGTGTGTGTGTGTGTGTGTGTGTGTGTGTGTGTGTGTGTGTGTGTGTGTGTGTGTGTGTGTGTGTGTGTGTGTGTGTATAAAGTCTTGATTAACCTTCTCTAGGGTATTGTGGGTTTTGGAATTTAACCCTATTATTTACCTACTATGGTAAATTGAATACAAAGGGGTTGTTGCAGATGTGAACGGTTTGAATACTTGTTTACGGGACACCCCATGGAATTTTTTCCCATGTTTGACTGTTTATGGAAATTTGTTCTAAGTTGAAAATGAAGCATACCTTGTTTCCATGACTTGAGTTGTTTAGGATTGTGTTTTATTGATTATATGAATTGTGTGTGTTAATCTTGTGACTATTATCCTTGTAATAGATATAGAATACATGTGATTCATTTTCATGATATGTGTAGTGATCTTCCAATGGATTGTGAGATCCTTAGACTAGGAAAACCACGAGGGTTTTCTTTTTTATTTAAACAGGACCATGAAAGCCTTGGGGTAGAATTGGACAGAATGGTATTGACCATGAGAGCTATCATGAGGTCATTTATTATTATTTATGCTATGTTGACCCTAGTTTTATTAACAGCAAGAGCTTCCCAGAGGTCATTTATCTGTTATTGATACCATGTGGACCAAGGGGTATTGACCATGAGAGTTGTCCAGGTGGTCATTTGTATTTTCATAATACTATGTTGAACCAAAGGGATTAGACTATGAGAGCTTTCCCAAGGGTTTTTAAATGATTGAATGATTGTGATAAGGCTTCCAAGCCAATGATCAAGCTTAGAATGGGTCTTACCTATTTGATTAGATGGTATTCTGAGACGTATGTTTTGGTACTATTACCCATGAGGATATAGAGATTAGGCTAGATCCTGATATTACCAATTTTAGAGGTTGTATAATAAATATAAATGAATGTAATTGAAACTATAAGATTGTTTTCTTTTATGTACTTCAGAGTTTATTGATTCATTTCATCATATTGCCTATTATATTCATTCATTTATGGATAGGCATAGATAATGTATTGGTTTCCTACTGGGATTCATCACACCCCATGCTTAGTTCATGCTTTTGGACTCAAATAGATTATACGGTTGCAAGTATAGGGAAGGGAAAGCACTATTCTTTAACAGGTACTTGATTGTTGTTGGATCTGTAAATCATGGGACCAAGCTGAGGCTTGCGATGATTTTGGAGTTTACTAATTTTTGTACATTGGTTTCAGTATTGTGTTTCCAGCATTGTGTCTTATTTAGATACTTTCTGTGACATATGTGACATGAATCGTTTATATATGCTCTTGTTGTTATATTACAATCAGCCTTCCACTGCTTACTATATTGTATGGTATTACTTCTTCTTATTTGGTTTATTATTGGTTATTCCACAAAGTATATAATTCCAATGAGGGCATAGTTTCCCCAATTTCTAACCTTGTCTCTCGCAACTAGTCAGCAACCTCTGGTGTTTGGGGTAATGTGAATGAGGTTATGTGACCAAATGGGTGCGGGACACCATTGGGCGGCAACCAAAACTGGGATGCTAGAAATGATATCTAGTTTATGATTATATATTTTCAATTTAATCACATGATTCGTTTTGGTAATTTAATTTTCAAAACTATGTTGATCTCCAATCATATTAATTTTAACATAGATATATTCCATGGTGTGTCAATTCAATAATGTAAGATTATATTTCCGATGAAACATGAAAATACCTTTTGACATTGAGGGTAATTTGAATTGTTTCTATAGATTCTTGTTCATAAATATTATATAGAGGATTACGAAAAGTTAGCATTGAATCAACTATATGTCCCTTATATTCATGCTGAGTACCTGTAATCCAAATATCTCTATAACAAATTTTTGTAAAACCCTTAAATATCTACTTATGAAAATATGATACCTCATGAATAAGAGTATAATTTTTTCTATCTTGGTTATTGGGAAAAGAATGTATTTTAATGTAATAAAACTGATTTTATCCTTTATATATTTATTTTAATAGAGTTTTATTGAGTATTTGTAATGTAGGAAGACAAAATGGTCTAGCTATGATATCGAATGGGGTTTAAAAGGGATAGGTTTTTTGTGGGGACATTAGTTTCTTATAGATTTTATATGATATAATATTATGATGGAATAAATGTTGAAGGACTATAAAATGAATCCCTAAATAATAGATGGGTTTGATGGAATTTTTTTTAATGGAAAATCCATTCTCACCTTGAACAAAACACACCATCTCAACACTAATGAAACCATGTTTTGAATAACTGAATGAATGAGACCTTTAAGATGTTCTATAAGTGTAATGTTGGGAAATTAATTAAGTGGGAGACGGAACATTTATGGACTTTTACTATGTTTTTGACATATAATGATACCAATGGATTAGAAAAATTATATAACAATTCTCATAAATTATCAAAAATATAAAATCATAGAATCAAGAATGATAAAATTATCAATGCAATGAGCCAACCAGTGTTTCCCTCCAACCTATCACCCAAACTGATTCATCACGTACGTAATGTGCATTCCTGATCCCCACAGGCTAGAGACAAGCATCTGAGCATAATTAAACAAAGAGGGAATAGTTTATCCCAACCTAAAAAAACACACAGATAATATATATACATGAATCAATAAGGAATAGTATAAATCCATAAAATATATTCCATAACTATAAGAGAGATAGTAGAAAAAAAATGAGTGTTGAAGTTTCCAAAAACTCCAAGAGATATGTCCAGCTAAAAAGGAACAAAACCAAACAGATACTCCATGAGATGTCATGGAGAACTACCATCATCTCCCAACTAGCTTCCCAACTCAGCTAACAGGAAACCTCATCACCTCACTATGGTGCCATGCATTTCCCTGTATTGGAACACATACATAGTGTAACGACCTAAACATTTATGAATGAAATTGTGTTTATATTGATTTAATTAAAAGTATTATGAATAAGAAAACACATTTTCTTCATTTATTTTATCCAATTGGATTTAAATGGATTTTATGTATCATCACCATTGATAATATAGTATTTGAATAGTTATCCTATGACTAGTATAAATATGGGGTTTAACATATCATTTAGGGACAAATAAATGAAGTGTTGTCTTCATCTAGTATGATCACACCCTATGAAATCCATTTGTTGAAGCTTCAAAGGGTGATATATTTTCTTGGAATTTTCCTAGACCAATCCCAAGCCAATATCCAACTAATTAAGCTAGAGTCAAACCGTTTACTGGAGAAGTTCATGCTTTTCAAGATGATGGCCTAAACAAGTTTCACCGAATGGCCTCATGAAAGCCCCATAATCATGAACCTTCATCTTAAGGTGTATACTGGTTTAATAAAGAAATATCTATGAAGACATTTTTATTTTTATTATTATTATATTTATATATAATTGAGAAAAAATATCCTACTGTTTTTACTTTGAAAAAAAATTGAGAATTTTTTTTATTTTTCATTAATATTCAAATTCATTTAAGAGATGTATTTTGATGAATATTTGATTTTTTTAAAACTAATAATATTTTAATGAAATGTGATTATTTAATTATTTTTATGAAATATAAATTATCATATTTTTTTGAAGTGAAAATTAATTTTTTTTAGGGTTCAAAAGATATCATAGTCAAAAGCCCATCATTTTCAATAAATGTTGGTTTTTATTTTAATAGTGAAAATTAAAATATATAAAAAAATTATATAAAAGGAATATTATTTTCGGAATCAAGACATTGAAATTTTCCAATGGTAAATTTTTCAAAATTTTACAAGACATACAGGTTTTTGGGTAAAAATTAAAAACCATATAAATATACAGTGTGTTTTATGACATTATAATTACACAATAAGGATCTAATAAATTATATTAGAGGTATCTTTAGATAAAATAATCCATTACATTTAATATAATGTGATTTTAATTTTATTTGATTTATTTTATAAATTCATAGTGTATCCCCCCTGACTTATAATAGATTTTAAGATTTTAGAATCATTTATTTGAAACTATGACTCATCTCTACATAAGAAAGGGAAATATTTTATTATCATGATCCCATGGATACATAAAATAATTTATACCAATCTCTATTTCTATAAGTCTGAGGAGGAAACCATGGTATGGTTTGTGGTTTTGAATATTTTATTATGTAGTGCTTTTCAAAACAAAAATAATAATGAAATATACCTCCTTTCCTATATAAACCCACCCAATCTCCTATTTATCTTCATTCAAACTCCATGATGCTCGTCCACCATCTTCTTTATACACCCTATATTTCTCCCATTGTGACCCAAATCTCCTAATGAGTAACTCCTAATACTTTGGAGTCACACATCCAAGCAACAGATTCCTCTCCTCGCATTTGATTTCAATAACCTTCTTGGATATTAGTTAAATTAATTTCAATTTCCTATATTTCCATTCTTATTTAATCATAAAATTAATGTCCAATTAATGGTATGTGTATTATGTACCATTTATACCCCTTCATTTGGACACATACCTAATCAATTAATATGCCAAAATTTTGTAAGAGATTCTCTCTCTCCTATTTTAACCAATCACTTAATTAATGATATTCCTTTTTAATCTATATTCTCATATATTGGGATATATTCTTAAAAATCAAAAAACTATCCACATGTTATATATTATATTAAATTTTTTTTAACCCTCATTTTACCCACATAATAACCTTTACACACAGCTGTTACCATGTCAAAATTTTATAACATCTATTTTTTACTTTCCCATCATTATTCATGATTATTTATTATGTTACACTAGGTATTTCTAATTACATATGTTGGGTAATATCCTTACATTTACTTATTACTATCCATTTCATGTATAAATGATGAGAACACCATTTCTCTCCCATTTTCCCATTTGATGAATTTCTATATAATGTCGTTATACTGTCGAAATTGAATCACAATTATCCATTCCAAAATAATTGAATAGTGAATTCCATACACATTTCCTTATCAAGGGTATTCACAACTACGCACATACTCCTATTTATTGGGGACATACTTGTACTTATTCCAAATTTAGATATTGTGGAAGAATATTGTGATGTTGAATGAATGCATGTTATGTGAACTACGTTGCACACATAAGAATGAGGTCGAAATGTTTGTGATAGGTGTGCCATGACAACACTCCAATGCAATGGGTAATGTTAATTATCATGATAAGTCATTTTGGGATAGAGGATGGCATGATTTCTTTGAGAGGGTTTTTTCCACCATGATTTCTTGTTCGTTTTTCTTTGCCATATGTTTATAATGTAGTGTTTTATATTATGTCCACATTTCCACATTATGATAATCATTCGATATCATTCCACATTATTCATGTTCAATTATGCCTCATTTATATATCAAGTCTAACATGTGTTATTATCCTCATGTTATTCAATTTATATTCCATTACTGGGCTTTATAGGTCACCCATTTCTTATGTATGTCAATAGGTTATCCCATGTAGTGTTATGTATGATGGAACATTTTGGTCATGTCAAAAAAAATTAAAAGATTGTTGTATTTTATGTTTTATGTAGTCATGTAATGTCAATAAAGCCAAAATACACTAGACCTATCTATATTTTGAGTTTAATTAATGAAAATTTTATGTAATAAATCATTTCTAAATTTGAAATAAAGTATAGGGTTGTTATAATTCGTATCAGATGATAGGTTTTGTTATTTATGGTATTAGCATTACAAAATCCTAGTGAAAACCCTTATGAATAAGACTATGTGTAAGAAAACATCCTTAAATTTTTCTAAGAATAGAGTATGAGTTTTATCCATAAAATACATCCATGTTTGGATACTATAAGTGGAAATGGATCTAGAACGAATATATAAAGGAGTAACAACTATGAAAAATTGTTACGGGCTTGACTCGGGGTAACCTAGGACACGACAGTGAGCCTCACTAGGCACCTAGTTTGAACCCCCTGGGGAATATGATTTGGTAAATTCCTAAACATATTACAAACAAACATTATTGTAACCAAGAAATTTCTATAATAAGATATTTTATGATGAAAATCATGTATAACATATATTGAATCCTAGAAACGCAAAAGTTATTGAAATATAAGTAATTTATAAGTTTTCCTTTTAATGTCATTGGATTCCCACTTATGTGTTTGATAATTTTCATCCCTAAGTCACATTTGGATAAACTGAATGAGTAGAACCGAAATCAAAAAGTGAAATATGTTGTTATCCTACAATGTTATACGCATTATTTTATATCATTAACGTCTAGTAGAAAAATTCAATCACTACCATAAATCATGGATGTAGAGATGTTGATGAAAACGTTAAATGGGTAAATTATAACATCACTTGTATATAACTCCTACAATGTCATAATATATGTATTGGAATTTCTGGTGATCCTTTTTATTCTTTCCATGGTGAAATTTGATGCAATTATGGGAATTAATTGGCTTTCCTAATATAAAGAAGACATAAATTTAAGTGAGGGGGAAATAACTCTCTATTTGGAGAATCAAACCCGAATTCTATAAAAGTTACATAAGGAGAATGATTCTTCATTAGAACCATAATCTCAAGAATGGATATTTTTTCCTTATGGAAAATGTATCTAGCTTAAAGGATTGTGTCTAAGGAATGACCCATTCTTTACGAGATTCTTATTGTGAGGTAATTCATTGGTGTGTTTCCCAAGGATTTTCTTAATCTTCTTTCTAGTAGATAGGTTGTGTTATAGATAGATCATATATCTAGGGAATTTCCAATATACAAGACTCTGTATATAATTAATGTTACTGAACTTGGGGAATTAAACAAACAATTACATGAGAATCTGGATAAATGGTTTATATTCCCAAGTTCATCACCATGGGGTACAACAGTCCTCTTCGTCTTGAATTAGGATAGGTCAATGCTATATTTTATTTATTATCGTGAACTAAAAAATCATGATAATGAAAAAGTATCATTTTCCATGAATTTATGACTCATTTGATAAACTATGGGATGCACAATACTTCTCCAAGGTGGATGTACGGACAGGATATTACCATGTAAGGGTGAAGAAGGAGGATATCCCCCTAACTCCATTCCATACAATGTACATTCATTATGAGTTCATAGTGATGCCATTCAGACTCAATAATGATCTAGAAAAATTCAAGGAAATAATTAAAAATATCATTATAGATTACGATGAAAAATTTTTGGTAGTCTTTATAGATGACATTCTAATATATGTCGAAATCAAGGAGGAGCATGAGGAGAATCTGAGCACTCTACTAAAGACATTTAAAATGGGAATTCTCTATGTGATGTAAAACAAGTGTGAGTTCTAGTGGAAGTACGGGTCATTCATGGGTCATGTCATCACAAGCAATGGGATATCTATGTATAATTCCAAGGAAAAAGAAATTGAGGGATGGATGAGGCCAACATTTAGGATATATATCCATGAAACCCTTGGTTTTTCTTGATATTATCATAGATTTATGATTAATTTATCACTATTTTCAAACCCTCTTACCTACTATCTCTGAAGGTATAAACATTTATATAGAATTATAAATTTTATGAAAGACTCGTGGTTTTGAAAATGGGTCTTATCACTGCCCCTGTGCTCACAGTAACCAAAATTGTGGAGATTTTAATAATTTTTAGTGATGAATTATTAAAGGGATTGGTATGTGTGTTAATGAAAATTATAAAGACATTGTCTACACCACCATTAATATGAATATTAATGAGAAAAAATATACCACACATGATTTCAAGTTAGAATTTGTGACCCTTGAATTTAAAAAATAGTGGCATTATCTCATTGGGGATATGTGTAAAATATATATGGATCAAAAAACACTAAAATATATATTCACAAATAAATAGATGAATATGTGCTACTGAACATAGTTTGAGATTATCAGGGAATACTACTGCTCAATCCACTATATTCCTAGTAATCTGAATAAGGTGGTTGATTCTATAAGTAGAAAAGACCCAAAAATTATACCATTAATGATAATTGAGATGGATTATATCATCTTGGACTTGAAAAAGATGAACATTGGAATATTAACAAAAGAAAAAAATTAATCCATTCAAAAATTATGTCCCAACCATCACTTTTGGAAAGGGCGATGGATTCTCAAAAAGAATATGTTTGAATTTAGATGAAAGTGGAAACTATCATAAAAGGTAAATCCTTAGAGTAAAGTGTTAATGAAGATATAATTTTTAGATTTTAGTCAAGACTATGTGTTAACTCAAATATTGATTTAATGAATGAAATTTTTTATGATAAGCATATTTTGTGTTTCTCCATTATCCAAGGAAATATAATGATGTTTTGTGATCTTTAAGAAAAATATTGGTTATATTATATGAAGGAGATCACAAAATATACATAAAATTTTCTACTGTATTTGTATGTGAAGTCTAAAAGGAATAACTTTAATGAATGATGTAACCATTAACCATACTAACAAGTAAATGGGAAAAATCGGCATGGCCATTGTCACCGGACTTCCCAATACATACAAAGGAAATAATACTATCTGGGTTTTTTTGTATTGTCTTATAATTAATACACAATTCACTGAGATTCTAGATGATTTCTCACTAAATCGGCTAGAACAGATATACATTATAGAAGTGTTAAGGTTTCATGTATTACCACTATCAATTGTATTTGATTGAGATCCATGATTCACCTCTTTGTTTTGGGAAAGAATCCATCATGATCTAAACACAAAGCTTAATTTTAGTATAGGTTATCTCCCTCAAAATGATTTCTAATCTAATAGAATAATCCAAACACATGAGGACATGTTGAGATCATTTCCAATGGAATTCAAATAAGGATGGTACAAACATATTTCTTTGGTGGAATTCTATTAAAAACGGTTTATAATCAAGCATCCAAATGGACCCTTATGAAACAATTAACAAGAAGAGGTGTAGATCACCAAAATTTTGGTATGATGTTAGGAAATAAAAACTTATATGTCATAAAATGGTCAGTGAAATGTTGTAGAAGTTTTAGACCATACAACAGCTCATCAAAGCTACTCAGAGTCGAAAAAAGAGTTATACTAACAATCCTTGACTACACCAAGAGTTTCATATTGGAGATGTGGTATTCATCCACATATCAATATGAATGATATTTAAGAGATTTTTGAGGAAGGTAATTCATATTAAAAGGTACATAATACCTTTTGAGATCCTTAATCGAATAGAGGTTGTGGTATATCGATTAGAACTCCAAAAAACATGTCTCATGTAAAGGACGTATTCCATGAGTCCTTCTTATGAAATTACATATCAGACCCATTATATGTACCCAATCTATAGGTGGTACCATTGAATAATGACCTATCATATGAGGAGTAGCTAATGATGATCTTAGATTGTAGAGAAAAGTTTATACAAAATGAGGCAATTCCCGTCATCAATGTTTTTTGGTGAAACCAAATATTTGAGGAAGAAACATGGGCACAAGACACAGTGATGTGGTAGAGTTATCGTTATCTGGTTTAGTTTGGGAATTAAAAATTTTGAGGAAAAAATTTCTTTAGGTGGGGGGATGGTTTTAACGACCCGAACATTTATGAATAAAATTCACATTCATTTGATTTAATTTAAATTCTTATGGATATAGAAAAAATATGCTTTTTTTTATTTTATCCAATTGGATTAAAATGATCGTTAAGTATATTTAACATTTATTATATATATTTCGAATAGTGATTACATGACTAGTATAAATAATGGGTTTTAGCAAATCCTTTTGGCACAAACAAAGTAAGTGATGATCTTAACTAGTTCGATCATACCGTGTGAAGCCCATTAATCTGATCTTATTAAAAAGATATAATTAATGGGATTTTTCATAGTCCAATCCCAAACCAATATCCAACAACTTATGGATGAGAAAAACTATTTCCACGAGGAGTTCAAGCCCATCAGAATCATGCCCAAATAATGTTCACCGAACAATGCCATGAAATCCCCACTATCGAGCAACTTACTGATATGACGTATACTTGTGTAATATAGGGAAACACATCAATACCAAATGTAATTGGATTATGTACATTATATTTTATATGATAATGACTAAATTTTATTTCTATTATTGTTACATTTTAAAAAAAAAATCAAAGAAGAAATTGTATTTTTGGTCAATATTCTAATTCATTTAAGAAATCTATATTGATGAATTAATGGATTTTTTAAATAAATAATATTTTAATAAAATATTATTATTAAATTACTTTTATCAAGTATTAATGCTCATATAAATTTTATGATGTCAAATGTAATTTTTACTAGTGTATAAAAATGGTTATTGTTAAAAGCCCATAATTTTAAATAAATTTTTTTATTTAATATGTGGAAATTAACATATTTATAAAATTATTCATATATAATAATTATTATTTTTATTTAAATCATTAAATTAATATTATCTAATAGTGATTTTTTCATAAATTTATGAGTCCATCGAATTTTTGGGAAAAAATTAAATGTCGTATAAATATATAGTGTGTTTTATAACATCATAATGGTATAATAATGATTTAATAAATAAAATAAAGGTATATTTAGGAAAATTTAGCTTTTCATTTTGAAATTATTTGATTTCATGTTTATTTGAATTATTTTATAAATCCTTAGTGAATCCTCCATGAATTATAATATATTTTATGATGTCAAAATAATATTTTTGAAAGTGTGACTCACCTCCACATAAGAAAGGAAATATTTTATTATAATTGTGCCTTTGAATCATAAAATAATGTATACTACTCCAATTTTACAAAAAAAAAATGGGTATAAACAATGGAATGGTTTCTGGTTTTGAATATTTGATTATGTAGTTTCCAAAACCAAAATAATAATGAAATCCCCCACATTTCCTATATAAACTAACCCATGATTGAATTTATCTTCAGTCAAACTCTTCAAAGCCCATCCACCCTATGACCACTACTCCCTATAGTCTTCACAAGGTGCCCCAAGATCCCATGATTCTTCTCATAAGGCTTTGGTGTTAGACATTATTGTAAGGGATTCCCCTCCTCACTACTGAATTCAAGATCCTTTTTTGAGATTAGTTATATTAATTTATATTTATCATATTTAAATAAATTTTTATTAATTACTATACTATCCAATTTATTTTTTTTGTATTAAGTCTCTTTTACCCCCCCCCCCCTCATTTGAACCCTTAACTACACTATTTCTATGCTAGAACTCCTTATGGGATTCTCTCTCCTCTTTCAATCAAGCACTTAATTTATGACATGCCTTACTAATTTTCATTCTAGTAGGTTGGGACAATTTAATACCTCTAAATATTATTCCCCACTTATTATTATATATTATTATATCCACTTTCACAATCATTTAACCCTCTTAATAACCTTTAAATACAATCCTTATAATGCCAAAATGTTTTAAGGGTTTTTTTGCATTCTCTTCTTTCTTCATAATTATTTATTAAGTTATGCCTTTTATTTCAAATTACATATATTGGGGAATGTATTTACATGTCTCTATTAATTTTAATTTCATTTAAAAAATATTAGATAATCCATTCACTCTCATTACCCGATTTTATGGATTTCAATATGAAGTCTTTATGCTACCAAATGTTCTGTATGATTTTCCTTAGAAAAATAATTGTTTAGTGAATACCTTAACCAATTGTCTATCATTGTTATTCACCATAATGTACATAATACTATTTATTGTGTAATTACATATATGCCTTTCAAATTTCAATATTATGGAATAATGTTATGATTTTTAATGAATCCATGTTATATGATATATATGGAAAACTTAAGCATGAGATTGAAATGTTTATAAAGGGTGTGCCCTAATAACGCTCAAATACATTGTGTAACTTTTAGTGTCATGATATTTCATGTAGGGAAAGGGTATTACCTAATTAATTTATGGGACTTGTTTCCACGATGAAGTATTTTTTGTTTATCTTTGACTTATGTTTATGATTCAATGTTATATGTTGTTTCCACATTTTCATGTAATGATTATAATGCTATATCGTGCCTTATTATTAATGTACATTTATGCCTCATTGACATTATGGGTATAAAATGCATTATTTTCCTCATGTTATTCAAATTTTTCCCTTAATGGGATTTCCATCTCACCCCCTTTTTATGTATGTCCTCGTGTCATCCCATGTAGTGTTAAGTATGATGGAATGTTTTGCTCATGTTATAGATGTTTTCTATAATGATTTAGTATTTAATGTTTTAAGTTGTTATATAATGATCTTAAACCCCAAATAAACTAGTACTATTGATTTTATGAGTTTCATTATGTTAATGTTTATGTAATAAATCATGTTTAATTTTCAAATAAAGAGAAGGGTTTTCATACATAGGCTAAAAACTACTAAATAGTGTGTGGCTAATAGGCTCAATAGGATCCCACCCAAGTCTTCCAAAAAAACTATATGTATACAAATAATTTTATGTTCATTTAAAATAAAACATAAAATTTTAAGTACAAAAGAAGTCTTAAAAATAATATAGAAAACATTTCCTTTTTAACATAGTTCTAAAATAAGAAGGTATATTAATTTCAAAGAAAATTATACCTACCATATTTGGTAACAAAAAAAATCATTTCAATGATAAAATAATACAAAGAAAACAATAAAATGAAATGAAAATATCATAGTAATCGCAACACCATGGAATCAAACAGGTTAGATAGTATACTACTTATACAAAGAAATCTATGAATAGTGAATTGTGTTACCTGAATCCAATTATATACACTACATGACCAAGTATACATATGTGAAAGTGAAACACCAACATCATATACTAACCTATTTCCAATAATATACAATATAGGGCAAGAGGAACACCCAAAAAGTAAACCCCCATACTGGACAATGACCTTATGCTAAACCTCCCACAAGTACCCAAAGAAATCCATTTGCCAATTTTCATAATTAATTTCATTATTTTGAGAAACCACTTCCAAAAATATTATTCAAATTCAAAATCTAATCATATTACAATACCTACTTCTTTTTCACAATCATTCAATTTTATGAAAATTCATCCTTTTCATTCTATTTATCCAAAACCATGGAAAACCCAATTTAATTGAAAATATCATTCCAAAACCCACAAATAATCATGACAATTTAATACTAACTTATTTATAAATCCGTTTATAAAAATGGTACAATACAGTTTATTAAACACTATCTAGAGACAAAAAAACCTACCTCAAAACTCGGGTTAAACATGCAAGAAAACAAGATCTACCAACGATGAAACCAAAAAATATAAACGGAGAACCTAGAATCGAATCTACCCATCTATTGATTGATGAAATTAATAATGATGGTTGGTGGAGAAGATAAAATATCACATAACTCAACAATAAACACCTTCCACACCATAACATAAAATGGAATGACATCCATAATGAGATTTCACAATGTATCTTGGGAGATGAACTGATGAATAACCAATTTATATAAACAGATCTGATGAATCACCCCATGGGAACTACAACCATCAATAAAAAGAAGAAGTGTAATGTTTTCTTATATAGAGATACGCAACACAACTATTATGAAGATTGAACACTGAACAGATCGAGCTAGAAGGTGCGGAGTCTCTCAAAATTTCCAATGAGATTCCCTTGGTAAATGGAAATTAATTCTAGAAATGAAGCAAAGGATAAATATCCAAAAACTTATTTTAAATATTTAATCAACGGAATTACATGACGTGTAACCCTTTTACACGATGTGTAACTGCTGAAACCTCAAATATGCTAAAACACATCTCCCCTTATATTTAAATTTGACAATTTATTAACTCAGAATGTGTAAGAGGTCATTACATCATGTAACCATTAGTATCATGAGACCATTAACAACCTGAATCCAACAAATCATACACATATTTTATCTTACATAAACAGCGTGAAATCCCCATATAGCCTATAGAAAAAGTCGGTTAAAAATGAGAGCCAAAAAAATAAATGACATCAAAATTATAGGTACCCTCCCAATGTTTTTCCAATAAGGATTTCCTTATAACATTTCCATTCCTTCATGTTTGGGGGAGATTGTTGAGTTAATAATGTCTCTTTATGACATTTCCATTCCTTCTTGTTTTGAAAATCACAAACACCCTATCTCATGGAAAATATCATTTTACCCTATGTTTTACTTCTCTAAGGAATGTTTTCCTTCCCCAAGGAAATTTATCCTTACCATGTTATTTATTGTTTATTATTGTGTCTAAGTATAAAATTTGGTTTCATATCTAAAACCTTGGAATTATATAATACATAGATAAAGAAGAATTCTGTTTTCCGACTCCGAATTCTGACTCCGAATTCTATGAATTCAGACTCCGAACTCTTCTGAGTTCGGACTCTGAGTTCTCTAAATTCAGACTCTGAATTCTTCTGAGTTCTGACTCTGAGTTCTCGGAATTCAGACTCAAAACTCTTCTGAGTTCTGACTCCTAATTCTTCTGAGTTATAACTCTGAACTTTGTGAGTTCTGACTCTGAATTCTAATGAATTCTGATTCCGAACTTTGTGAGTTTTGACTCCAAATTATAATGAATTAGGACTCCAAACATTGTAGGTTCAGGTTCCGAATTATAGTGAATCTGTATTCCAAATTTCCTTAAAATTTATACTCCAGAATTCTATAGAGTTCAGGATCCAAATTCCTTAGAAACAGAATCCCAATATCCTTGTATTATAGAGACCGAATGTATTTTTGGTTAGACTCTGAACAATTTTTCCTTACACTTAGAATAATTGATTTCAGTTAAGTAACTATATTTTTGCTTCCTCATGTTTTGGTTATAAAACGATGTCGTGCTTTCAGTTACTAATTAACTATTGTTTGAGTGACATGTGTATAGGTCCCTCCAAAATTCAAAGAAAATTATGACCGTTGTAAGGGGTAGCTGACCGTTGAAGTTGTGCCTATTAATAGGAGCTCATTTTTACGAGCTCACAAATTTTGAAGAACTTTTGGAACGTTGACAACTTTTAATACATGTTGTTGAAGTGATTTATTGAGAGAGAGGCTCTTATAAACTCCCAGGCATCATGTAGAATGTTTTAACGGGTTGTTCAAACATTGCTTCGTACAGATTTTGTTTGTGTCAAGGTGTGATTTCCTTGAAATCAGAGACTTCGGGTTGTGAAGTCAGAGGTGCCAATTTCCTTACAAATCGAGGGCTTGCGGGGATTGCAAGACGGATACTGATCTTCAAATTGATGGCATACCTTGGATTGGGTAAGACAGACTTTCATGAAAGAATAAATCAAGGGACCTTCATCCAGGGTTGTTGGATACCCTTCTTTTTGGGTTAAAACTGTTACTACTTGTTTCTTGTAGTGTTGTATGTTTGTTTTATGTTGTAATTTTGGTTATTGAGGAAATTATAATTTTCTTATATTTCCTTAGACTTGTACTCTGATTATATAATATTCTATACTCATTAACATAGAATCTTGGTTAGTGTAAACTTTTATTAAGTTTCATTTTCGGATTCACTTTTTTCTAATCAGGAAAGTTATTAGAACATAGAGGTGTTGTGAATTTTGTTTATGCAAAATTTCCTTAAGAATTTTTAAAGTATACAATTCACACCCCCCCTCTTGTATTTTGAGTATCTACACCATAGTTTGATACTATAATATGTATCATATCTATCATACTATCAATCCCTCCAATTGGTGTCAGAGCTGGTGACCTTGTACCCTAAACCAATCTAACAATTGGCTTCAGAGTTTTGGTTAAATCTGAATTAATATCATGATTAGATTCAGAATAGAAGTTTTTCTTCTTCACTTTTTCGGAATCATATTTCCGGATCCACAAAGTTCTGATTCATTTTTTCTTAGTGATACTCTAGTTCTATTTTCCTTGCTTAGGATATTTTCTCTAGTTTACAAACTCTTATTACTAACAAGTTTGTGTGGAAATAATTTCCTTAATATGAAAGGTTTAAATGTTGGTTCTATCAACAATCTAAATCCTACCAGTCCTCATATTTTTTATGGAAATGACTATGAGTACTAGAGAGATAGGATGAACACTTTTTTTATTAACACTAGAGTTGATAACTATCTAATGATGACAGGAGACTATACGATTCCTGATAAAAAATTGATAACTTTTACTAATCAGGAGAAATCATAATATCAAGAAAATTTCAGAGTCAGAAATGCTTTTCTATATTCCATGACTAGGAACATCTATAGTCAAATATATTCATGTGAATCTAGAAACACTATCTATAAGAAACATGAAGTTACACATTTTGGTACTTCTAAATTCATAGAGACAAGAAGAGCTATATTGAGAGCTGAATACCATGGCTTTAATTTTCTTTATGGAGAACCTATAAGCAAAGTTCAGGAAAGGTTTATGACTATCGTGAATAGCTTATAGTTTATGGGAGAAATAGTTTTGGATGATGAGGCCATTTTAGATAAAATCATAGACATCATGCCAAATGAGTGGGAGTCCAAGAGGACATAAATTGATGAGAACCGAAAAGTTACCTAGATTTCCATAGATGAGCTATTTGGAACTCTTCTTCAGCATTAGACCAGAATGAAGAGAAATGTTGATATTGTTAAAAAGAAGAATGGGTGTGGAGGTTTTTCTTTTACAACTACTTCTAAACATATTAAAGATATGACTCCAGAAAGAGTAACTAGATTAAAGTCAAATAACATTATTATTCAGTTAGAATTTGGTGATACAAAAAAGTCTGAGAATGAATTAGCTAATCTTTCTCGGAGAATGAACAAGATAGTAGAACAAAATAACTATCAGAAAAAGTACAATAAGAGAGACTACAAATATAAGAAATATGGGGAAGTTACTTGTTATGAATGTAGAAGAACAGGTCATATCAGAACTGATTTCCCTCTATTAAAAAAGAAGTAAAATAAGAAAATGAATTCAGAAAAAAACAAGAAGAAGTTCTATCTTTCGGAGAACAAGATAAGTCTTAATGAAAATGATACATGGAGTGTTAGCTGTGTAGATTCTTCAGGAAGATAATCTTATAAATATGAATCATCAGCATAGAAAGATATTGGATTCATTACTACTACTTCTTTCCCTAATACATGTCATATGGCCAATGTACGCTCTATCGAGGCTTTAACAAATTTATATCTTGATAATAATTACAAATCTTGAGATATTACTTCTAATGATGATACTTCATCTTTAGATAATGAAGAAATACCTTCATATGAAGAAGTATTTATATTTTCCAAGTTGTTAGAAACAAAAAATTGTAAATTTTATAAGAAATTAGACAAGGAAAATACTAGGGAATAAATTATTACAAAGAGATTTCAGACCTCTATAGAGATTTTAAAGATAAGGATGAGCTTCTAGGAAAATTTTCTAAGGACCTTAAGGAAGTAAATTCTGAGAAGGGAAAACATTCTAAAGATCTTAAGAATGCTATTTAAAAAATAAATTCTTTTTTTGGAAAAATCTAACTCTAATGAAATAATTCCTGAGGATAGGAATGTAGTCATCAGGCTAAAATCCGATATATATTCCCTTAAGAAACTTCTTTCAAACTATACTTCTGGTAAGAAAATTTTTGAAAAGATGTATTCTCAAATCAAACCTTAAGGAAATACTACTGGTGTAATTTATACTAACTGAAAACCTGTTTTCAAACACAACTATTTTATTCCATCTAGTGCCCCTTTTTAGTAAATGTCATAGTGGTGGGAATTGGAAGAAAAATTGTTCTTTGAATAATGTTAAATCTCTTGGTCTTCAGAAAGATTATTTTTCTAAACAAATGAGGATACCCAAAATTTTGTTGTCTAAAAATTCCGAATCCAAGAATTTTTGGATTTCGAAAGTCTAACTTTTTTATTTTCAGGAAAATAAAGAAGGTACCAAAGAAATACTTGGTACATGGAGAGTGGATGTTTCCGGTATATGACTGGTAGCAAAAACTACTTTAATAATATTAACTATCCAAAAGGATGAAAAGTAACTTTTGGAGATAGTGATAAGGGAGAGATTATTGGTATAGATAACATTGTTTTTCTAGGAAAAACATTGATTTCAAATGTTCTATTTGTTAAAGGTCTTCAGCATAACCTCATTATCATAAGTCAATTATATGATGAAGGATACCTTGTGAATTTTTGGATTGACAAGTGCTTAGTACACAATCCCAAGGAAGAGTTTATTTTTTCTGCCAATAGGAAAGAGAATTTTTATACACTAGATAGGAACCAAGATTTACCTTGCCTTAGTGCAATAGAAGAACATTCTTGGTTGTTTCATAGAAGGATAGAACATTGTAACCTTAGGAACCTAAATAAACTCCTTAAGAAAGGACTAGTTAGGGTTCTTCCGGAGCTTACATTTGATTCTTTTAAAGTTTGTGATCCTTGTCAAAATGGAAAGTAATATAAATCATGTTTTAAATCAATCAGTGAAGTCTCAACTACTGATGCATTACACTTAGTGAATTTGGATATCTTTGTTCCTATACAAACTGGAAGCATTGAAGGAAAATATTATGTATTTTTCCTAGTTGATGATTAAACTAAATTTACATGGGTCTATTTTCTAGCAAAAAAATATGAAGATTTCTCGTATTTTAAAAGTTTTAGAGCCCAAGTTAAAAATGAGAAAAACCTTCCTTTAAAAACTATTCATAGTGATCATGGTGGATAATTTCAAAATTCTGATTTTGAATATTTTTGTAGTATAAAAGGCTTTACTAACAATTTCTCCACACTGAGAACTCCTCAACAGAATGTTATTGTGGACAGAAGAAATGGGATTCTTCAAGAGATAACTAGAGCCATATTGAGTGAATATTCTATAGTAAGACATTTTTGGTCTGAAGTTGTAAGTATTTCTTGTTATATTATAAATCATGTTTTGATTATACCTTTTCTAAATAAAACACCTTATGAGTTATGGAATGGTTAAAAACCTAGAGATTCCTACTTCATGGTTTTTGGCTACGAGGAATTCATTCTGAATACTGAATATAATCTACACAAATTCGCACCAAAATCTGATGAAGGAATTTATTTAGGCTACTCCATAACCTCTATGGCTTATAGAGTTTTCAATATAAACACATGTACTATTGAAGAGACAGTACATGTGAAATTAGACGAAACTGATCCCTTTTTTTAAACAACCCCAACCTACATCGTCATATGTGTTTTCAAAAACTGATTATCAACCTTTGTTAGAAGATCTTTGTGATTAGGAAAATTCCCAAGAAGATGTTTCTGAAGCATTTACCCTAGAAGATTTCCAACCCTAAGTTTATGAGCAGGTATTACAAAACCCAAATCAGTTGTTTCTAAAGAATCATTCCAGTGAAAGTATCATTGGTGATGTAAATCAACCTGTAAGGAATAAAAGTTCCTTAAGACATGAAGTCGAACATCTAGCAGTCCATTCTCAATTAAAACAAAAAAGAACTGATGAATCTTTATGTGATAAATATTGGATAAAATCTATGCAAGATAAACAAAATTAATTCGAAAGGAATAAAGTCTGAACCTTGGTTGAAAGACCTATGGAATCTTCGGTTATTGTTGTAAAATGGGTCTTCAGAAATAAGTGTAATGAAAATGGAATCATTGTAAGAAATAAAACTAGATTGGTTGCTAAAGGCTATAATCAACAAGAAGGAATAGACTATGAGTAAACCTATTCTCCAGTAGCTATACTTGAATCTATTCATATTTTATTTTCCTTTTCATCATTCTTCAACTTTACACTTTTTCAAATGGATGTGAAATGTGCTTTCCATAATGGTTTTGTACAAGAGGAAGTTTTTGTTGAATAAACTCCTGGTTTTGAAGATACAAAACATCCAGAATATGTTTATAAACTTACTAATGCTTTGTATGGACTTAAGCAAGCTCCTAGAGCTTGGTATGATATACTTACATGATTTTATCATCAAAATAATTACGTTAAGAGAAATGAAGATCCAACCCTTTTTATAAAGAAAGATAAGAAAAATGTTTTGATTGTTCAAATTTATGTTGATGACATTATATTCAGTTCAACTAAGCTATCTTTAACTGATTCCTTTGAAAATCTAATGAAATCTGAGTTTGAAATGAGTATGATGGGTCAGTTGACATTTTTACTTGGTTTTCAAATTTCTCAAAAACTAGAAGGAATGTACATATCCCAACATAATTATATAAAATATCTTCTTAAAAATTATGCATATGACAACACTAAGAGTATTAGTACTCCCATTGGTACCACAAACACACTTGATCTTGATAAATATGGGAAACCAGTAGATCAAACATATTTTAGAGGTATGATAGGAAGCTTACTTTACATGACAGCTAGTCGTCCAGACTTAATGTTTTCAGTATGCTTATGTGCAAGATATCAATCTAATCCTAAGGAATCTCATTTAAAGGTAGTGAAAAGAATTTTTTTCTACTTAAAGGGAACCATGGGTTTAGGACTCTATTATACTGATGTAAATGATTTTATTATGAAAAGTCTTTCAGATTCTAACTTTGGTGGATGTATAATGGATAGAAAAAGTACATCAAGAACATGTCATTTATTAGGAGATTCATTAGTTTCTTGGTCATGCAAGAAGAAAAACTCAGTAGCACTTTCCACTACTGAAGCTAAAAATGTAGCAGTTGGAAGTTGTTGTGCTCAAGTGTTGGGGATTCAACACACACTCACAGACTATGGTATGAGTTTTAGCAAAACAAAAATCTTGTGTGATAATACTAGTGATATTGATTTAAGAAAAAACACCGCACATCACTCTCGTGCAAAACACATAGACATTAGGCATCACTTTCTTAGGGATCACACACAAAAAGGATATATCATTCTTCAATTTATCAGAATGCAGTATCAACTTTCTGATATTTTCACAAAATCGTTACCCTTTGAAATATTTGAATACATTTAATAGAAGTTAGAAATGATAACCGTAAGGAAATCTTCCTTGTTAAATTTTTGTTGAAACCAATCTCCTTACAATAATAAAATCAATTTCATAGTGGGAGTACATTTTCTTGAAGTTTTTCAAATTTTTCGTATTGATGTTTTTCAAATTTTTCGTAATGAAGTTTTTCAAATTTTTCATAATGATGTTTTTCAAATTTTTCATAATGAAGAATTTTAAATTTTTCATAATGAAGTTTTTCAAATATTTCGTAATGAATATTTTCAAGTTTTTCCTAATGATGTTTTTAAAAAAATCATAGTTAGGTTTTTCAAATCTTTCGTAATGAAAATTTTCATAGTCTAAAATTTTCATACTCCAAATTTTTTTAATGACAGTTTTCATACTCAAAATTATCGTAATGAAGATTTTGCTAATGGATTTTATTTTTGTAATAAAAATTTTAGAAATCTAAATTTCTTCAAGAAGAAATTATATTCAATTCGATTAATCTTCCTAGTATTCTGAAAGGTATTATTATTTATTGAGTTTTCATAATCACCTTTTACTTGCTGGTAGTTTCTTTTTTTTCTTTTCAAATTTCCCACATTCTAGTTTTCTTTAATCTGATTTTTTTTAAAAAAATCTCAAAAGATCAGATCCTACAAAATTTTCCTTGCGGCTATCTTTACAACTATCAGATCTGATCAGAAGATTTTGCAACTATTGGATTGAGATAGGAAGATGAACCATCGCATCAATGCCTATATAAACGAACCCCTAAGGGTTGTCCCAAATCAATTTCAGGCCTTTGTGTGCCGAACTCTGCCCCCATACAAACACATGTTCTGATCTTCTTAGAGTTTTCCCAAGTCCAAATGTCTGCAGAAGTGTCCTCTCAAAAAGATATGTCTACTATCAAGACGATTCGGGAGTGGAAAGTATATAGAGAAGGTTAGTGTATCCAAATTTCTTCAATAAATATGATTCTATAATCTCCAAGAATATCAAGCTTAATGGATGGGAAAGTGCTTTCATATCAAAGCTAGGAGCTCAAGATGTAGTATATCCGGATTTTCTTGTAGAATTTTTTTAATCTGTGAGCTTTTTTAAAGAAGTGTAGAGGAGTAAATTTTCTTTCAAAATCTATGGAAAAACGTTTTCCCTTTCATACACCAAGGTTTCTAGCTTGGTGGAGTTGTCTTATGAAGAGGACTCTAAATTCGGTTCCCATAAATTATCGTATGTACAAGGAAGTTGTTTCAAGTTGAAGGCTATGGAGTGTCCTGGACATATAGATGTCAAGACTCCAAATATTTCTCATTTTTCAGAAAATAATTGTTTCCTTGAGTTATGGGTACAAGGTTTCATCATTCCGAGAAGAGGTGACAAGGACACCTCAAAGAAGAGCGACATGTACATCTTAGATTTTCTAGTGAATCTGAGGAAGATAAACTTGATGAAGCATATTATCATTAAGATTGAGAATATCAAGAATGGAAATTTTAATGCCAAAATAATCATGTATCCAGCCATCCTACCTAAGATAATTATTCAGTTTCTGGAGTCTTTCAAAATCACATGAAGTTTAAAGTCAAGGAATTGAAAAGTCATGTTAGTAAGTGATGATTCTTTGATGAAAATGAATATTGGTTTCTCTAAAGAATCAGGAAAATTATATGATCTACTCGAAGAGGAAGTTGAAGTAATTTCCAATGAAAAATAAGTGGTTGAACCATCGAAAAATTTTGGAAAGAAGAGGAAATTGAAATAGGTATAAGAAGTAGAAAAAACCCCTAAAACTAAAAAAACTCAATCTGCACCTCCAAAGACCATGAAGTAGAATGATTATCTAGATGAGTTTGTAGCTAAATGGAGGGAAGATATGAAAAATCGGAAGGAAGGAGAGCCCCATTTTTTCTTGGATCATACAGAGGCCAAATCTTTGAAAGAGAACGCAGCTGATGAGCTTTAAAAGCAAGACAAAGAAAAGAAGTAGAAGAAGAAAACGTCTGAGGAAGAAAATGTCTAATCCCTTTTGAAGGCCACTGAAATAGAATTTGAGAACATCCATGTACTAAAATATTTATTGGTTGTGGCTTTACCTGAGACTCTGGGTAAGAAATTTTTCACTCTGTAAAAACCCCAAGAAAGTATTGTTGAAGAAAATGAAATTTTCGAAGAATATTAAAAAGAAAAAAAGTAATGGTTGAACCGAAGACTTTATAAATCAAGTTGAAGATTATCTTGAAAAGGAAACCTCTTCCATGAAGCTATCAATTTGAACTTTTGAAGCAGAGTCTTTAAAGCTCCCAACTCCTATGAAGGATGAGGAAGGTGAAGATGAGAAGGGTGAAGAAGAAGTTAATAAATTGCTTGTGGAAGAATGTTCAAACCATTATTTCATACATCCTAAAGATGCTGAGGCTAGAGCTGAGAAGAAGAAGATAGATGATGATAGAATTATTTAGATGTTTGACAATGAGCATGAATCTCTGGATGAAGAAGCTATTCAGAGAACCAATAAGGGAAAACAGGTGGTTGTTGATACGCCAACTAAAGTTGGTTTATGGAATAAGAAAGGTGGTGGATCTTCTAATAGGAAGCTTGTCTAACTAGAGGAAGAACAATCACCAAGAAAAGTCTCAGATTCGGATTCATCAACTCTAGGACATGATTTCATCTTTAAATCACTGAAGATTCTTGTTGACACCATTACAATCTTTCCAAGCATTGAATCTAGATGTCAAATCCTCCAACACAGCTTAAATCAAAAATCGGATTTTGTATCCATGGTAATGGAGAAGTGTGTAAATATTGAGGCAGATTACAAGAACTTCCTAATTAACTATGTTGCCCACAAAAAAACTTGTAATAAAGTGGTTAGTTGGTCAAATGATATAGTTGAAGATTTGAGAGAGCTTGATAAGTTTTAATATGATGTTAAGGGAGATTTTGATACTGAAGATGGTAAAATAAAGGATCTCACAAATACCTTTGAGAAAAAGCTAACTCTTAAGCAGAATACTCAGATTCAGGAGGTCAAGGATCTGAATGGGGAGTTGTATTCTGTTTCCCAAAGTTGGAATATGGAAAGGGATCTTTGGATCGAGATAGAAGAGAAGATAGTTAAGAAAGATGTGTTGCTGAAGGCTCAGGTAGAGGCTCTGACATCTCAGGATGATAGAATCAAATCTTTATAGAAAAAAGCCTAGGATCATGATCAACTCCTTAAGAAAGAAGATGAAGACCACAAGGAACTCAAAACGCTTAAAGCCATTGTGAAGAAATTTATATCCAAGGAGAAGGAAGAAAAATAGCTCCAATATAATCTTTTATTGTATTTTCTTCCTTGTACAAATTCTTCTTATCTTAATGAAATTATTTTTGTTCGTCTTTCTTTGTGTTCTTTGTACTAATATTTCAGGTACTATAATTTCTATTCAATTCCCTCAAATTCTTTTTGAAAATCACAAAGGGGGATAAAGGAAAAATAATACTAAGAAAAGAAGAAATATCCCTAAGTAAGGGGGAGTTTATCTAAGTGGGAGTTTTCATTACAGAGATTTATGTTCTCAAGATAATGAAAAATATCATTCTAGAAATCTATTATAAGATCCATAGAGTTTCAAATCCTAAGGGGGAGTTAGTCGTATTCATCATTGTCCATGTGTATTTGGAGATAAGTTTTATTTTCAAAGCCTCGAAAATTATTCACTAAGTCCTCTTATTCTTTATCATAAGGATGTTTTGGATTTCCAAAAATAGGGATATTGTTGAGTCAATACGGTTTTCCTTATGACTTTTCCATTCCATCATGTTTGGGGGAGATTTTTGGGTCAATAAGTTCTCCTTATGACTTTACCATTCCTTCTTGTTTTGAAAATCACAAACACCTTATATCATGGAAAATATCATTTTAACCTCGGTTTTACTTCTCTAAGGGAAGTTTTCCTTCCCCAGGGATATTTATCCTTACAAAGTATTTTTTTGTTCATTATCTTGTATAAGTATAAAATTCGGTTTCATATCTAAAATCTCGTAATCATATAATACATAGATAAAGTAGAATTTTGTTTTCAGACTCCGAATTCTAACTCTGAATTCTCTGAATTTAGACTCTGAAATCTTCTATGTTATGACTCTGAGTTCTCTGAATTCAGACCCCTAATTCTTCTAAGTTCTGAGTCCAAGTTCTCTAAATTCAGACTCTGAAATCATCTGAGTTCTAACTCCAAATTCTAATGAATTTTGACTTCGAACTTTGTGAGTTCTGACTCCGAATTCTAATGAATTCAGACTCTGAACATTGTGAGTTCTAACTCTGAATTGTAAAGAATTCAGACATTGAACATTGTAGGCTCAGGTTCCAAATTCTTGTGAATCTAGATTCTGAATTTCCTTGAAATTATGGCTCCAGAATTCTATAGAGTTTAGGATCCAAATTCCTTTGAAAACAGAATCTGAATATATTTGTATTATAGAGACCGGATGTATTTTTTGTTAGACTCCAAATTATTTTTCCTTACACTCCAAATAATTGATTTGGGTTATGTAACTATATTTTTACTTACTCATGTTTTGGTTATAAAACGATGTCATGCATTCAGTTAATAACTAACTGTTGATTGAGCGACACGTGTATAGGTCCCTCCGAAATTCAAGGAAAATATGGATGTTGGAAGTAGAAGCCAACCATTGAAGTCGTGGCTATAAATAACAGCTCCTTTGAATAAGATCACAACTTTTGAAGAACTCTTGGAACATTGAAAACTTGTCTTACATGATGTTGAAGTGATTTCTAGAGAGATAGGGTCTTATAAACTATCAGTCTTTGTGTGGAAAGTATGAACGACTTTTTCAAACTATGCTTCATGAATATTTGCATTGTGTAGAGGTGTGATTTCCTTGAAATCATAGACTTCGAGTTGTGAATTCAGAGGCTCCGATTTCCTTACAAATCGAGGGCTTGCGGGGATAACAAGACAGAGACCGATCTTTGGATTTAGGGCTTTCATGGGTTTGGGTAAGACAGACTTTCTTGAAAGTATAAATCACGGGACCTTTATCCGTGGTTGTTGGATACCCTTCCCTTTTGGATAAAAGAGTTACTACTTGTTTCTCATAGTGGTGCATGTTTGTTTTCCACTGTAATTTTTGGTTCTTGAGGAACGTATAATTTTCATATACTTACATAGACATTTACTCTGATTATATAGGATTCTATACGCCTTAAGGTAGAATCTTAGTTAGTGTAAACTTTTATTATGTTTCATTTCCAGATTCACTTTTCCAGAATCAGGAAAGTTATTAGAACTTATAAGTGTTGTGAATTTTGATTATCCAAAATTTCATTATGGATTTTTAAAGTATACAATTCACCCCCCACCCACCCCTCTTGTATTTTGAGTATCTACACCATAGTTTGATACTATAATCAGTATCATATCTATCATACTATCGATCCCCACCCCAATTCATTCTCATTCCTAAGTAGATGATGATCACAGTACACCTACAAGTCGTTAAATAAATACCTAATTGATGGGGGTAATAAGATGTTACAAAATCCTCACCATAACGAATTTTCATCCCTATGAAGACTCGGGGAAGATGTAATCATTGGAAAATTTTGAATTCAATACCCGCTCATCAATGAATCGTGTTCCCATGTATCCTGAGAATTAGATCAATCATTCGATATTAATTTGACCAATAGAATCAACTTTCCATGAATGAAATTCTATTTAGAGTTGATAATCTCAATTGGTTCCTCAAAAACAAAATCATATGGCTCCAATTCCATTTCTTCCCATATCATAACACATGTGGGATCATGATAATACATCATTGGATGTGACATGTAGAAATCATCAGTAATAATGGACAAATTAACTCCAAATTCTAACCGATAAGAAACATGACTGAGGTTATCAATGACCTCAAATGTTCCAACATATCTGGAAGCTAACTTTTCCTTCTTTCCAAGCTGAAAGTTACCCAACTAGGGATAAACCATCATGAAAACCCGTTCACTGACCAAAAAAATCTAAAGGATGAGTTTTCTGATTCATATATGATCTTTTCAACTCTATGATGTATCTAGATATCAACATACACCTTAAATATTCACATATTTCTCCTAAAACAATATTTGTCCAACCAAAGATTCTTCAACCACCTCTTCCCAACAAAGAGGTGATTTAAATGGGTGACCATACAATGCCGAATAGGGATAGATTATTATTAATTAATGATATATGTTGTTTTGAACACACTCAACCAGTCCTAGTTGGCTATCCCATAACCCACCAAAATTGAAGACATAGGAACAATGCATATCCTTCAGTGTCTGAATTACTCGTTCTATTTGAATATTTATATATTGATGGTAAGATGTTCTAAAAATGACGTGAGTTCCCATAGCCTCTTGGAGACTTCTACAGAACCTCAAGTTAATCAAAAGATCAGTATCTAAAACAATTATAGAAGGACTTTTATATAACCTCACAATCTTCTACAAAAACAACATACCAAGATCATAAACCATGGTGGTATCCTTGATTGGAATTAACTGAGATGAGTTCGTCAACTGATCGACAACTAACTCAATACTATTCCTCCCTTAGGGTGTCTACGGTAATCCAACAAAAAATTCCATGGATACCTCATCCCATTTATATTCTCGAATAGAAATATAATGAAGAAAACGGAAGGGCTTCAAGTGCTCCAGCTTTATCCATTGGCAGGTGAAACAACATGACACATAACTCATAATGTCACACTTCATAACCAGTCACCAGAATTATCATCCCATGTCATAATACATATTTATAGTTCCTAGATTAATGTACCCTTATAATATATGTCAATTAAAAAATACTACACTCCTCGAAGATTCTAGGACGAAAACTAACTTCCCAATGTAGAGCATACAATCTAAATAAATATACAAATTAGAAATGGTCTCCCCATCCTAATTTATTTCTCTATGTTTACTCAAATAATCATCCTATTTCTAAATCATAAAAATTATCTCCATGAGATAAGATTATAAATAAACTTCAATCAGGACCATACCTGAATCGTCCTCCTGAGAATCCAAGTGAAAATGAGTTAAATTCCCCATATGGTTCCACTCCTCAATCAATTATAGAATAGCATGTGATTGTACTTTCATACTAAGATAATCTATACCTACATTTCACTACCCCAAGGTATATAGAAAAAATCAAAGTCAAATTTCTGAAGGTATTCTAACCATCAGCAATATCTAATATTGAAGTATTCCAAAGAAAAAATATATCTCAGACTTTTATGATTAGAAAAGACAATGAACCTCTATAAAAAAATATGGTGCCACCAACATGTAAGAACATGAATAACTGTAGAAAACACTAAATCATTAGTTGGATAATTCATCTCATGAGGTTGAAGTTGAAGAGATTCATATGCTACCACATGGTCATCTGGCTTACGAACACATTCCAAAAAATATATATGCATCACAAAACACCACATACCCCTTACTGGGATAATGTAAGATCAGAATAAGTGATGATGTCAGAATTTATTTCAATTCATTGCATGAGGTTGAAACTTCTAATCCCATGTCAATTTCTCCACATTCCTACTATGCATAATTAAATGTGGAACCAATTTATAGAAAAACATAAAAACCATCAGTAATATCCAGCAAGACCATGTAAAATCCATATCTCAAATTCTATAAGTGGTTCTATCCAAGACTAGATATCCTATGACTTCTCAAGATCTATAGATAAGAAATGTTCATAAATATTTTTCCTTAATGACATCACTTCTTGAATCCAAAAACAACATTTGGATAGCCTTCCACAATAATGGACACATCACACAATTTCATGTAAAAAATTAGATGGTTCTTATTCTAACTCTAGGAATTCAGTTAAACCCAAATACCTTCCATGAAAAAAACCACATAGTTTCCCCATGATGATGGAATATACAATTTATCAAAGAAATTAAATCTTTTTTAGTGTTATTAATACCCAAAGGAATCACAAGATATTAATAATGGGCATACATACTCTGAAAATTTATCATTAGTATATTAGACTCCCGAACTCAGAGACGAAGATAACCTAAATTAAGATCAATAATTAAAAACCACCTTTTCCATTTAGGTTAACAAATAAATCATCCACACGAGGCACATGATATTTGTTATTAATTTTTACCCTGTTTAACTTCCCATAGTCCACACAAAAATTAAGTAAAACATTTGCATTCATAGAAATGGGACTATGGGGTGACCCTAGAGAAACTTTATGGAGACCTAACCCCTTTTTGAGCAGGCCAATAACTAAATCTTGAACTCTTAAACCTTTTTGGAGTTAGACGATAAGAACGTATCTATATAGACTACGTACCTGGAACCAGGTCCATTGTAAAATCTTCTACTCTCTCTCTTGAGTATGACTAGAGATGTTTATTGGGAAACCATTCGAAAATTAACAAACAATAAAGGTGTTATCATCAAAATTATATATGTCATCTAGATCGCTCACAATAAAATAATACAAAATCCTATGCTCTGGGTGGGAAGGTCCTACATGACCAAACTATAGTTCCCACTCCCCCTAAAGAACATGAGATCCCCTATCAACTTCATGAAAAAAACATGAAAATGATTACAATCAACCACACCTTAATGAGTGATAATCCAATCTATAATGATGATGACATCAAACTAATCTAGATCAAGAACAATAAAATATTAGACTATATCTTTATCAGTTATCCTTACCAAACTATAAACCTAAAACAATAATATTTTTCTCTGAAATAGTTGTTTTAAAATCAATTACTAAGAAAATGTGCTCTATTGGATGTTTAATATCATCAATGGAAAGGGTAGATACAAATAAGTGGGAGGAACTAGATTTTAATAAATCAATTTTTACATAACATGAAAAATGATAGTGTCTCTCACTATTTCTATACCTGCATCGACATCCACTAGAAACTCATTTTTTGTGTGATAGTGAATAACTATTGAGGCCTATGGTTGGATCCATATAGTCTTTGAAGAATTAAACTACACCTCAGTATCCTTTAGAGCTGGAGAACCCAACCCATAAGGAGGTGTGGTCTAAAACTGAATGAAGAACTATAAATAAACAATAGGTACATTGTTGTTTCACATATTCACAAGAATAGGAAAGAACATGTTTGGTGTATCTGACCTCATCACAGCAATTTTATATTAGATACACACTTCTAGCTATAATAGACAGTGTAGAGATGACTTAGTACTGAGTCCCACCACTACTACTTTTGTGATGATCATACCACTTATTCTTCTTCCCATGAACGCCATTCAAAATTCCACTAGATTGAAGATAAGGGTTGAGAAGAGCTACCATTCCCGCCATATCCATAACATCCAATATAGAAATGTCTACTATATTTGCATTTGTATAATGTTTCAACAAAAATACCTATGATCTGATATACAATAATAATCCCTTTAGGTACTATTTAGCCTTTAATAGTTAATTCTTTACCACGTCTGATGCAGAATGAACAATCTCAACATATCAGTTGGTGTATGCTGAAAATTAATGATCTCCATGTTGAAAATATTGGAACTCCCGATAATTTTATAGGATCAGTGAAACTATAAAAATCCTATTTAATTATAGGATTTTGACACCCTTCTAATATGAGTTCACATGTCTATTTTCCTAGACACTAGAATTCTAAAATCGCTTGTCGAAACCCTCAAGCTAGAATGCAGCAGACATTAACCTGATATTCTCAGGTGTTTCAAGAAATTATATGATTTTATCTATCCAATCCTACCAATCCTTAAACCCATGAGGTTCATTCATTGATTTAAAGGCTGGTGGATTCTTGAAGAATTATTCCTATTATCGATCTATATATCCTCTAGCAACTGGTTATTTCTCAATAATCGTGTTTTGAACTCATAGTACATCCTGATCTATAGCATCAATTTCCTACAAGATATTCTCAATGAGACTAGGATCTATTAGATGATTCTCATGATAAACATCAGATTGAACTTCCTGCGGATGTCATGGAAGATGTATCAGAGGCATACTATGGCACACCGAAGCATAATAATAATATGATAACATAACAAATCTCAATTCAAACCAAAAAACCGATAAGCAGAAACATATAGTTTAAACATAACCTAACACTATAGACACATATTCAAATATCTCAAGGAAACAACTGTCTCAATAGGATAATGAATGGTCATGCCCTTATCACAATATACATATCATGTCCTGAAAACCCATTCCCCAGTCTAACAAACATCCCAAGAAATGGACTCTAAGGGAGAGGCCCACTCTGATACAAAATTTTAATGAACTGACCTGAGTTTCCTTCAAAACTAGAACTCAAAATGACCCATCACATACCTAAAGGGAGTTCTCGATCCCCACATAATGAAGACAAGCACCCGAGCATCAAAACAAAGACTATAGGGAATAATTTCACCCAACCTGTAAAATACATGTAATATATATACACACAAGGAGAAATATGAACATCGAAAATCTAGAAAATATATGCCATAATGGTATGAGAGAAAGTGAAAACTAATTAATTTAAGAGATTACAAAAAGTCCCAGAGGCATGTAAAAATTAAAAGGACAAAAAATAAGAAACTACTCCATGTAAAACATTGTAAGAACTCTCACTATATCACCAAAATCTACCCAAATAAACTAACATAAAACCTCACCACCTCACTATGGTTCCTTGTTATTCTCTAAATTGGAATACATTCATTGGTATGCACACCATAGAAGATTTGTGCATGGTGTCAGATAACTAGATCAATATGATCCCACCAAGGTGTCAATAACATGTCAATGTATAACAATTCAATTATTCTCATTACAAACAAATCATGGAATGATAATATGTAATTATTTTTTTCAAAAATCATTGTAAACATTTAAATTATATCACTGTTCTAAAAAAAGATGGTATATCAATTTAAAATTACATTTTCCTTACCATATTTAACAATATTCCATATTCAAATCAATGATAAATCATTACAGAGCTAGGAAATATAGAGCATTAGATGCACCATAGGCATCATGATTACAAGGAATAAAACTATTCATGCAGTAGACTCCTTGTACCAAAACATCTATGAATAGTAAAGTGTGGTACCTGAAGCCAATGATATACACTCAGACACTTTAGAGACACCCCAAAATGTGAAACCTAAAACATTATATACATTCCTAGAGAGAATAAACAATAATTTATGTCAAATGGAACACCTTCAAAGTGAACCCCCATAAGGGATGATGGCTACCAGATAAACCATCCACCTAGAATTCAAGGTAACCCGTATGATCATTTTCATAATCAATCTCAATAGTTTGAATACAATTTCAAAAAATTTATTAAAATTCATCATTTGATAGGGTAAGAATACCCATTTATTTTTCACAGTCATTTAATTCATTTAATATACCCCATCTTCATTCAATTTATAGAAAATAATAGAAAAAACATTTTTATTCAAAATATCATTCCATCACATAGAAACTATCATTCCAATTTCATGTCAACTTTTTTATAAATCAATTCATAATAAAATATTAGTATGTTTTATCAAACATATGTTATATATAGAACTGCCTACCCCAAAACTCAGGAAGAACACGCTGGCAATGGGTTCCACCAATGAAGAAACCTAACATCGCAAATAAAGACCCACAAATCCAATACAAACATCATAGGATTGATCCAATTGAGAAAGTGTGTAAAAATGGTTGAGTAAATACCACATAACTCAACAAATAACACTCATCACAACACAACTGATAAAGGAATGACCTCTAAAACACGATCACACAACAGATCTTGGGTCATTAATTGAGGAACTGAAATTTGGATCAATGGATCTAATTACACAATCCATGGGTTCTAGCACGATCAATGGAAATGAAGAAGTGGAAGGGTCACTTACCTAGAGAGATACACTAGAACTGAAATGAAGATTGAACGCTAAATGAATTGGTCTATAAGAAGCTAAGTCTCCCAAAATCTTTTTGGAATTCCGTGGGTCTAGGGAAATGAAGTCTTGAAAGGAACAAAATGAAAAATAGTAACACTGGTGTTTTAAAAACTTTACATGGGGAGTTATATGATTTCTTACCTAGTTGCATGATTTATAATGACTGAAGCCAAAGATATGAAAAAACATACATCACCATATATTAAATTTAGAAAAAGAAAATCTAACTCATGACGTGAAATTTTTCTCCAAATTGTGTAACCTTTCCCAACATGAATCTTTTCTCAACATGCATCTAGAAACTCATGAACATTGTGTAACCTACTTATATTGCGTGAAATCCCCCTGTATCCTATAGAAAAATCAGTTAAATATGAGTGAAAAATAAATATGTTACATGAACATTATAGGTTTCTTCTAATTTATTTCTTGGCCCTAAACATGAAAACAAGAAAATGAATAATTGAATAAGGTTAAAGGTATACCTGATAAATCGATAATGGGATGTTACATTCAACCAAATTAATTAGAAAAGAATAATTTATTAATCTTCAACAAATGTATATCTTGTGGTCAAAAATATTAATGATAATAATGAATATAACCCCCAATCCAAAAATAATATTCAATCAAAACATAGCTCACAATTAAACCACTTTGTTAATTACTATAGTAGGAATTATAGTCTCAATATATATAGTGTAGAGGATCGATGGAGTGTGGTATCTATACATAAAATTTAACAAACTGACAAAGTATGACATAAAAAACCACCCTATCTTGCACATAAAATGAGAATAATTGTGTTCCTGGTCACTAATGTTTGGCGATAACCACCAGGCATAGCCAACCACCAATATGGAATAGTTTCACCCACGGTAAACCAAAATGACTTGTCCCTAAAATAGTAAATCCATACAATTATCATCAAAGTAAACATTATAAAAATAATATATCAGTATTATGAAATGAATACAAATTATATACCATAAGATGAAATATATATTAGAACAAAACATTCCATAAAGGGACATATTTACACGATATCACAAGTTAAAACCTAGAACTCGAATGAATGTGAAAAAGATCAAACAATGCCTATACATACATCCCTATGGGTATATAATCACAATAATTACACCACAATATCTAGTCCATATGAGACCACATGTCTCCATAGAACACTGAACAACTGTAATAAAGAAGAGGTACAGATGTACTTGGCACAATGCCTTTACTTGTGTTCTAAAAACGAAGTCTGCATAAACCAGAATTTATGTGTGGGGTGTGAATCATAAGTCTTGGTATGATACAACCATGAATATATTAAATTATTTTTTCAATTAAAACCAATAAAATATCTTTAAACCACTTTCCAAATCTAATCCACTTAGAACATAATATTCATTAAAATAGAGATTCAAAATCCCATTGGGTTTCATTTAAATTTTATTTACAGAAAATTACAAAATATATCAAATATAGAAATAATTCCAAAGGAAAATAATTCTAAACATTTCCAATAATTAATAATATATATTAAAATTTTATGAACATAATTGTACTTTTAATAAGATATAATATACATAAAATATCTCATATCATAAATCTTTCAAATTATAAAATGCATAAATCATTTAAATAAACCTAGTATGAGTTAGTGAACCTAGGGATCTGGCCATATTTTTCTAATGTCGGTGAGTCTAAACAAATTATTCCATCCAACTATGAAAAATAAAATCTTTCATGGTCTTCCTCGGGCCGAACTCCAAGAGACATATAGGTCTCTCAATAACAAATATGAATGTTATAATGGTATTCCCACCAAAAGGATCTCTCAATCCCTTATAAATAAAAATGGAATGTCTCAAGGTCCTCCTCTTAAAAGGAACTCATATTCCCAGGAAAACCCATTTCTCACACCCTAGTTAACCTGTGAGATACTCCATACCAACATAAAAAACAATTAATTAAATTCTATGAAAATCAATTTCACAAGCCTATTTCGTAAAAAAATATGCCCAATTTAATTAAATGAACATTCAAAAAGTAAAACCACTTAAAAAATAATTTTTAAAATCCTTATAGTTTTATAAAAACACTTTTTTCCATTATTTCAACCACATTGGGTTCCCAAATGAACCTACCCATAAATTTTAGAAACCCAATTTAATTGTGAATTTTCCAAATTAAGTCATAGAACACATCAAAAAAGGGATATAAATAAACTATAAAAAATTAATTGAGAAATTATACAAAAACCCAATGATGGTTTAAAATTTAAAGGTATTCCATGGAAAATGAACATAGATAGAGAAAAAAACATTATATTCACGTCTAACCTCATCATATTTTAAGATGACCACCTAGAAAAAATATATAATGACTTCACATACCCAAATAACATGAAAAATAACCAAATCCCTCATTAAAGCATTAAGCTTAGAAAACCAAACACTCTAGGGTCCATAAATCCATGGAAATGAAATAATAAACATGAATAAGGGTTTGTCCAAAATAAAAATAAAATAAAATGAATTAACTAAATATAAATCACCAATAATCCAGGAGAAAACCACCACATAAAGAAAATTGGAGCTTTCACACTAATGAGTATGGGTATCCCATGATGTGATTGAATTTTAAGGCTAATGGTCATAAAAATTTATATGGGAAAATGGTTAAATACCAATTATTTTATGAACCATCCATGTTAAAATATTTTGATTCACTGTTATAAAAAAGTAACTTATCATATGTGGATAACATATCTGCAAAATCCATGATGTATGGTTACTACTTGGGAGAACACAGATTGAAAAAATGTTCTAAAACCATTAAATGCCCAAATATCACCCTCTACAGCCCGCATTATTGGTTAGCTACCTGGTTTTTTCAATAGTGTGCTAACTATAGATGACACTATGTCTTCCAAAAAAGTATGATTTCCATCCCATAAAACTAGATAACTCCTATGTTTATCCAAAAGATAAATAAAACTCAAAATTAAACATTCTAATGACATGAACGGTTTCTAAAACACCCCACTATACCATTTTCTTCCCCCAGAATTCCCACATGAATCCTTAGGAGAAAAAAAGTGAGGCCATTGATCCCTCACCGAATCATCCCACTCCCATTTTGTCATGGCTATCGGCTTTATGCAATTAGTGTACACTAACAATCAGTATTGAAATACCAGGGATTACCTTTTTTGATAATCCAAAATATGAACTAGCTTCACCTCAATGGTGACTTTATGATCAAGAAAAATATCACCCCACTCTAACATGTGATATTGATATGGATGATATCTCGTAAAAAACAGACATGAAAGATATCCTGGATTGTGGTTAGATGCATTGGAAACTCTAACTAATAGGATACCTTCCCAAAACACTCGACAACACAGAATGACATGAAATAGTTTGACATCGTATTTCCATACATCACTAGGAAATGATTTCCCAATTTAATGGATAACCGAAGAATGACCATATCACAAACATAAAAATGAACAGGCCAATTAAGATGGTTTGTATAATACATCAGGTTTATATGAGTAATTTCCAAACATTTCTGATTCAGCCACTCTTTCAACCATCTTTTAGGTGAGACATTATCCTACCAAGGAACACTCACCCACCACAACCCACACAATATATATTAGAACAACCACCTATAAAACTCCAAAAATGGTTTATACTAATCATGTACTAATAACTATTATTATAATTAAAATCAATGAATTGAAATTCCTTTAACCCAAAACCACCAAATTTGAGCACACTTTCTAAACATACATCCTTAATTGTCAGTATTGTCTAATTAGACTATACATCTATTTAAAAGTGATATATAGTGGTTAATTACATACCAGTTTCCAATTCCTCCAAGATTCTATTCTAATGTTGATATGTAAAACATTAATCTCGATTTTAAACACTTTCTATGGAAATCCATGAAGCAATAAAAACCTCTCTATCGTATAGTAATATGAGGTCTTCTATCATCATTAACTCCCTAATGAGATGAAAATGGTGTTATTTTTTCAAATGATCAATAATAACCCATATATAATTTTTTTTAATTAGATTGTGAGGTATCCTAATGAGACATTCCACTGAGATATCATCCCAATTCGATGTAATAATGGAATATGGATGCAATAACCTAGATGGTCACAGAATCTTTACATTGATCATCTATTAGGCTATGCATTTTGATACAATTCCAGCCACTATATGAATCATCCCAGTCCACTAATACTATCCCCTGACGGAATAAAACATCTTGGTTGCCCTCAGGTGAATGGTCCAATCGGAATGATCAACCAATATCATCACCTACACCCTCATCCATAAATGAAATAAAACAATCCTTTGTAAAATTTGATATTCTTCAGTATACCATTTCTGTAATGAACCTCATTTTCAACTGGACTAAAACCTGAAGGAATTTGAACTTTTTCAATTACTGAACCGGTCATTTTGAAGACTGGGCATCGGAACAAGGTTTCGAAGGTTGGTACCCATCCTTTTAATGTTTTTGGATGTGGAAAAAGGCCCTTTATGTTTCTCGGGTGGCCCAAGAGTTTTTGGAAGCACCAGAACCAAGTTTTTAAAGTGTTGTAGAGGGTTCACGGTTAGCGCACGGTTTCTAGACCATGCAGCCCAAACCGTGCGGCCTTATTTAAATAAGAAGTGTCTTTCACACAGGTTTCACACGGTTTCCCAAACCATATGCCTAGCCCGTGTGAGGGTTTCACTTTGGGAAGAGGGGTACAGCATGGTCGGCGCATGGTTTGGCGAACCATTCATCCCAAACCGTGTTGTTCTTGGTTTTTAAATCATTTAATTAATTTTAAAATAAAATTAGATAAAAGAAAAACCTAAAAATAAAATACTCACTCCCTCACTCCTCATGGACAGAACCCACACGATGCACCCCCCTACCCCCCCCCCCCTATTCCCCCCTATGAGCCCTACGACACCCTCCATCCGGCCTCCTCTCGTTTTCCAATTTTCACCAGATTTCTACCGGTTTTTGCTTCAAATAATCATGGTAAGATTCTCTCTCGATTATCCCCCTTTATTCCAGCCATAATTCGGCCTATCCATCGACTGGAGAGATTCGGCCAAACCCTAGGTATTGGGTGTTTCTTGATTCTTGTTTTTCCTTCATTCTAGGGTTGTGCCAAGGTTATCTCGGGACTCCTAGGTTCATGTTTGGGCATCCACCGCTGAAGTAAAGGCGGATACGGGCGGTTTTGGTTGCTCGCTTTGGTTCATGGTAAGGGTTTTACTCATGGAATGTTTTCGCAACTTCTAAACTAATGACTTAGTTGTTATAAAGGGTCCTGGTATGTTTTTCTTAGTGCGTTAGTGGGTTCAGATTGGTTTCTCTATGCCGGAGCTTATGTGGCATGCATGTGTAAGCATAGGTACGTAGTTACATATATGTGGGTTCCCCCAGTATGTGTATACTCATGCATGGTAGCTACTCTACATTTTTGGGGCTAGGTGGACCATGTACATATATAAAGGTGCATGTGCAGGTGAGTAGATACATCCTTATGTGTATAAGCATATGTGTAAGGATTATCTTGTGCAATCTCATGGCCATGAGGGCATGTGCATAGAGGCTAGGTGTCCTTAATGAATGTGAAATCACATATGCCCCATGGGGGAGTAGCACTGGCTCTTAGTTAGAAAGTTCCAAGAGCCGGAGTGGACGGATAGATCCACCTAGAGGTAGGATCCCTCTCCTTGCCCTTTAAATTAAAGTATTAATTAGTTTAACACTGCAATGCCTTAGTATTTTAATTCTGCAATCTGGTTTTTATTAAACGCTACCTGGAAAAGAGTGTGAAATGCAGGATAAGATAAAATGGTTTCTTAATAACTAAACTATCAATTTAATAATAAAACCCCTCAATCAAAGGTGCGATGTCTTCAAGATAAAATTTAGGAAGTGGACATTTATGCTTTCCAGCTTTTCCTTTCCCTTGTGATAATTATTGAATGGAATGTTTGGCTTATTGTTTCTTCTTTGTTGAATTTTCCCAATATGGGCAGATGCTATGTTGCCATAACACCTCACTTTGCACTTGAACCCCTGGAATGTAATTTCCATGCCTTAATAAGTTGAGTGGTTTGGTTATGTGAAACAGAATATTTAGAACGACTTAAATGAGATGGTGAAAAATATGTGAAATGAAGATGAAGATTGGGCCATAAAGGGACCTTCCAGGTTTATTCAATTAAATGGAATGACCTTCATACTGGAAACCTTCGACCAATTTTCCATGTTTAGGAAAATTGGATCAGGTGACCTTGAATAGGGTTTGTGCACTAAATGCTGGGTCGTGGTGTAGTGGGTTGGGTTGTGAATTTGATATGTTTACTTGAAATGCATAAGAGGTAATGCCTTATGCATTGTGATATAAAACTAATGGTGAATGTATTTGTTTGTGGATGGGAGGAATTCATACCCCATGCCATCTTCTATATATGTTTGTGGATGGGAGGCATGCATACCCCATGCCATCATATTCTGAGTATGGGTGGGATTTATGTTACCCCACACCAAATGCGATCTCTATAAGTGTATGGAAGGGAGGTATTATTACCCCTTTCCAGTTGATTTAGGTATGAGAGGCATTCTTACCTCGTGCCCTCTAATCTCGATTAATGGAAGGGAGTCATTCTTATCCATTTCCAGTTGACCTATAGCGATGAGAGGCATTCCTACCACGTGCTGATTTTTCTTATTAATTGGTGGGAGGCATTTTTACCCCTCACCATCTATGATCTAAATTAATTTATATATGTATATGGTGACATGATCAAGTTACATTACTAGCAACGAGCTGAAGATGGTATAACCATCAGGTGTCCCTTGGAAACTTGGATAGGTTTTATTTACATACGTAATTCTTCTTACTAATTTCTCCATACCCGCTCACTATTTTAATATTATACACTATCTAGACTGGGTTTGACACCGGTGGTGCCAGCCTACTGAGATTGATATCTCACACCCTACTCAGGCCGCCATTGCACTGGGGTACCCATGTAGACCCTCTTGTTTGCAGGACCTAGGTTGTACGTTGTGTTGGTTGTACCTGAGGAGTAAGGAGAAAAGGACCAAGAGGGTGCTTAGGATGCTCGGGAGATTCACTATCAGGTTTTGTTGTCTTTTATTTTTGTATTGTTTATAAAGCATTCTGTAATGTCTCCTGCTTCCATAACTATACTGTCATCTGTACGTGCATGCATTGTAAAGTAGCATTTTTTCCGCCTTTTTTAAAATGGATATTACCTATCTTGTTCTTCTTCCTTTCAATTGTTTACTGCTTCCTCTATTAAATATTATTTACTCTGATAATACCACTATGTTACTCTAATATGGGGGTATAGTATCCCCAATATCACCTCCTGAGTCCCTCGCTGCTAGTTGGTAGCCTCTGGCGTACGGGGAGACGTGCTTGAGGCTATGTGACCTACCAGTCCGGCCACCAGATCGATGGTAAGATGGTGCGGGGCATTACAAAGTGGTATCATAGGGTTTCTTTTCTTTTCCCTTTTTTCTTTGGGTTGGTAGACAGGAGATTAGGAAAGTGTCGGCACATGGTTAATAATCATGCTTGGGAGTGATCACCCCACGTACGGGAAATTGACCAAGTGGCCAGGGCTGGAAATTGTAGTTCATGTTGTTTGCTATTAAAGTTGATATGATTTCACCTTGAGTGATTGTTGTATTTTCTAATGCTTATGGTTTATGAAATTCCTTGAATTTTACCCTTGGTCTGATATGGAAAGAAACCTACATTTCATGCATCATATTAGTCACATAGGAATTAACATGTCATGCATGTGCCATGCCATGTAGTTGCATCTTATCTGGACTGTATAATATGCTTAATGGATTATATTCCATGATTATGTGTTATAACATGATCTTGTGATATAACATGTTCTGTGTTTATGGCTTATGATGACAGGTCATTCTTTGGTTGTGAATGAACGGGAACCAATTTTCGATTGTAAGGTGTTTGGGCCCCTTACAACAGGGAAGGGGTAACCCGTATATTAATAGCATTTTGAGCATGATATAAATACGTTGGTAGGGATATTAATAAAAATGTAAAGCTGTGGAAATTAAAATGCTAAAGTAAATTGGTTTTGATTAAAAGGGGATCCAAATGATAATTTATAAAGTGTATGGGTGCTTTATAGTTTGGTAGATGGCCACCCATATACTTGGGCCATTGTACGTAAGCATGTTAAATTCTGGGTTGGAATCTGGTGTTGATAAAAGGGGGAGTCAATTTTTAATCCAAGATGTGTATGGGCACTTCATTAATTGGGAATTGGCAACCTGTATTAAATGTAAAGGCTTGTTGTATTGTGAAATGATTAAAAGGAAAATTTTTCCTAATTTCAAAATTGAAAGGTTTTGGCTTACTGTTAAATGTGCAACTGGACCCAAGTAGGTCAATTGGAAAGTGTTGTATGAGATAACCCGATTGGGGTGTCTGAATTTTAAAAGGAATTTAGTAACTGCTTTGGGGTTACTTTTTGAAGAAACCGGAATGGATAAAATGGGACCCTCGTAGGTCACCCTTTTGTTTAAATGGGGTTGTTTTTCTCAATTCATTGATATGGATGGGATAGCTGTGAATCTTTGATGTTCTTAAAAGGAAGTTTTTGTGAAATTTGCATGTTTTCTTGATGTGTAGTTGATGTTTTTAAATGGTTAGAGTTTAAATGGGGTAAAATATTAAGGTTTTGGTAATGGAAACCATAGTGGTGAGGTGAAACCCTAGTGTAAGGGGTAGTTTTGAGTTTCTCTTTGATTTTCCTTGGGATGGGACCATAGGTGTTTCCATAGGAGTTATTTTCTTTAGTGGTGACTTGATGATTGGATTTTGAGCCTAGAGAATTTGATTCATGTGACCTGACATTAGGGTCGATGTTTGATCTTCGTAAGGGGCTAGCCCGCGGTTGGTAGCACCCTTAGCATGTTAATTCCTTGCATGTTCCATGATTTTTCTAATGTGAGGTGTCATTTGAGTGTCGTTGTCCCTTGTAGGACTTTCAGTTTCAATGACACCATTATTCAGATGGGTGGTCGTCGGGTTTTTAACTCTCATTGTGGTGGTTTTGTACTAGCGCGTTTGTGCTCGGCTAGGTTATTACCTTTCCCTTTGATGACTAGGACACTCCTAAGGTTGGGATCGTGTTGCGTTGAATCTGGTAAATGTGTCCTTCTAGGTAGAAGTGACACTATTCAAAAATTATTTCTAGAAATGGGATGATCATGTTTGGATGCCTATGAGTCATGAGATTTTAAAATGTGTGGATGTGTCGGCAGGTGAAGCCGAGTTCCTTCCTTAAAGTCGACCAATTGAGGTTCCACTGTTCTTCCTTCCAGTAGTTTGGTATGATTAACTGGATTCTGTTCAAACCTCTTAGTGTTTTCTTTTTAGAGAGGAGCAGGTCCCATATCTTGTCCTCATTCTAGATGCACTAAGAGAGTGTCAGTATTATCCGCGCTAATTCTTTTAAGCCGTTGGGCTTGATTGGATGGTTCTCTTTTGGCGATGCATGCGGGATGCATGGATTCTTGTATGGTTTGATCGTGGAAACGTCATCAGAAGTTGGGTGTAGGATTTGGTGAATGTGTTTGTGCTAAATGTAAGGTGCCTTGGATAAAGGTGTTGTGGTTCTATTTGAAATATGTCGGCCGTTTAGGCCGAGCCTTCTTGTAAATAGTCATCCGGAGATGGCTTGACTTAGGGTTCTTGTTTAATGTCTGCAATCGGTGACATACCATTCTCTGGCACATCGTCAGGTAGAGGCAAGTGCGGTTTGTGTCGGCGGATGCCTAATATGAACAACTGGATCGACATGGGTCTTGTGGTCGATGGGGAATCGACTGTTTGATCTATTTCAAATCACGCTAGGGGAGTCGTGGGAATGCTCGGGGTGGTCTTTGAAATTTAATTCCAACGGTGGTCTGAACCGTAGTTTGGATTTGGTTGCTTAACATTAAAAATCTAAGGTGGGAAGTACCTATGGCTGGATTCTTGGCGATACGAATATGGGATCGTGTCTTTTGGTAAATGGGATCAGGAAGAGCCATCTTGGTGTTTCGTTTGGGAAATGAGCGTTTGCTCCAGTTTTGGTGGCTTAAGCACCGCAGGGTTTAATGGATGCTTAAGGGTGTTTTGGAAATTTGTGAACACAACGTGATCATTTTAACGAAGATTCATGACCCTTGTAGGTTGAGTGATGTGTTCATTGTTCCCGAAGGCTTCTCGGGGATGAGAATTTCTAAGGTGGGAAGGTTGTAATGACCCTCATTTTGAACTAGACTAAAACCTGAAGGAATTTGATATTTTTTTATTACTAAATCGGTCGGTTTGAAGATCGGGCTTTGGAACAAGTTTCTGAAGCTCAGAACCCTTCGTTTTAATGTTTCTGGACGTGGGTGAAGGCCCGTTAAGTTTTTCGGGTGGCCTGAGAGATTTCAGAAGCTCTAGACCCATGTTTTTAAAGAGATGTAGAGGGCGCACGTTTGGCACACGGTTTCCAAACCATGCTGTCTAAACTGTGCGGCCTTATTTAAAGAGGAAGTGGCTTGCGCACGTTCTGCGCACAGTTTCCCAAACCGTGCGCCTAGCCCGTGTGAGGGTTACCCTTTAGGAAGAGGGGTACCGCAATGTCGGCGCACGGTTTGGCTAACCATGCAGCCCAAACCGTGCAGTGATTTGTTTTTTAAAAATTTAATTAATTTTAAAATAAAAATGAAATAAAAGAAAAACCTAAAAATAAAATACTCACTCCATCACTCCTCTCGGCCAGAACCCACGCGACGCACCCCCCCCCCTCTTCTCCCCTGTGAGCCACGTGACACCCTCTATCCGGCCTCCTCTCATTTGCCGATTTTCACTGTATTTCTACTGGTTTTTGGTTCAAATAATCATGGTAAGCTTCTCTCTTGTTTCTCCTCCTTTCTTCCAGCCATATTTCGTCATATTCGTCGTCCCACAGGATTTGGCCGAACCCTATGTATTGGGGGTTTCTTGATTCTTGTTTTTCATTCATTCTAGGGTTGTGCTAAGGTTTTATCTAGACCCTTGGGTTCTTGTTTGGGAATTTTCCGCCGAAGGAGAGGAAAATACATGCAGTTTTGGTTTCCGGCTTTGGTTCAAGATAAGGGTTTTACCCGTGGATTGTTTTCACAACTTCTAAACTAATTCCTTAGTTGTTCTAAAGGGTCCTGGTATGTTTTTCTTAGTGAGTTGGTGGGTTTGGGTTGGTTTCTCTTTGTCGGAGCTTAGGCGGCTCGCATGTGTAGGCATATGTACGTAGTTATATATATGTGGGTTCCCCAAGTATGTGTATACTTGTGCATGGCAGCGATTGTACATGTTTGGGGCTAGGTGTGCCCATGTACATATATAAAGGTTCCTGTGCAGGTGAGCGGAGACAGGATTATGTGTATAAGCATTTTTGTAAGGATCCTCTTGTGCATGCTCATGACTATGCTGGCATGTGCATAGAATCTAGGTGTCCTTATGCGCATGTGAAATCACAAATGCCCCGTGGGGGAGCAGCATCGGCTCTTAGTTAGAAAGCGCCAAAAGCCAGAGTGGATAGATGGATCCACCTGGAGGTAGGGTCCCTCTCCTTGCCCTTTAAATTAAATTAAAGTATTAATTAGTTTAATACTACAATGCCTTAGTATTTTAATTCTTCAATCTGGTTTTGATTAAACCCTACCTGGAAAAGAGTAAGAAATTCGAGATAAGATAAAAGGGTTTCTTGATCACTATACTAACGATTTAATAGTAAAACCCCTCGATCAAAGGTGCGCTATCTTCAAGATAAAAAGTAGGAAGTATACATTTATGCTTTCTTGATTTTCCTTGACTTTGTAATAATTAGTGAATGGCATGTTCGGCTGCTTGATTCTTCTTTGTTGAATTTTCCCAAGTGGGAAAATTCTATGTTTCCATTACACCTCACTTTATACTTGAACCCTTGGAATATATTTTGCATGCCTTAATAATTTGAGTGGTTTGGTTAAGCTAAACGGAATATTTAAAACAACTTAAATGAGATGGTGACAACTATGTGAAATGACGATGATGCTTGTTCCATAAAGGGACCTTCCAGGTTTGGGCAATTTTATGGAATAACCATCGTACTGGAACCCTTCTACTAATTTTCCATGTTTAGGAAAATTGGATCGGGTGACCTTGAATAGGGTTTGTGCACTAAATGAAAGGTCTTGTTGTAGGGGGTTGGGTTGTCAATTTTAAATGTTTACCTGAAATGCATAGGAGGTTTTGCCTTATGCATTGTGATATAAAACCGATGAAGAAAGTATATGTTTATGAATGGGAGACATTCATAACCCATGTCGTATTTTGCGTATGTTTCTGGATGGGAGGCATGCATACCCCATGCCAACTTATTCTGAGTATGGGTGGAAGGCATGTTAACCCACGCTAGATGCGATCTCTATATGTGTATGGAAGAGAGGCATTCTTACCCCTTTCCAGTTGATTTAGGGATGAGAGGCATTTTTACCTCGTTCCCGCTAATCTCGATTGATGGAAGGGAGGTATTCTTACCCCTTTCTAGTTGAACTATAGGGACGAGAGGCATTCCTACCTCGTGCGGATTTTTCATGTTACTGGGTAGGAGTCATTCTTACACCTCACCATCTATGATCTAAATTCATTTATATTTGTATATGGTGACATGATCAGGTTACTTTACCAGCAACTAGCCGATGTTGGTATAACCTTCAGGTGTCCCTTAGGAACCTAGATGGCTATTATTTACTTATGTAATTATGGTTACTTATTTCTCCATACCTGCCTATTGTTTAATTATTATACACTATCTGGATTGGGTATGACACTGGTGGTGCCGAACTACTGAGATTAATATCTCACACCCCACTCGGGCTGCCATTGCACGAGGGTACCTGAGTAGACCCTCTTGTTTGCAGGACCTAGGTTGTACGCTGTGGTGTTCGTACATGAGGAGTTAGAAGAAAAGGACCAAGTGGGAGATAGGGATGCTCAGTAGATTCACCGTCAGGATTTACTGTCTTTTCTTTTTGTATTTTTTGTAAAGCATGCTGTAATGTTTCCTGCTTCCATAATTGTACTGTCATATGTACATGCATGAATTGTAAACTGGCGTATGCCACCATTTATAAAATGGTTATTACCTGTCTTTTGCTTCTCCCTTTCAATTGTTTACTTCTTCTGCTAATGAATATTATTGACTTTGATAATACCATTGTGTTACTCTAATATGAGGGTATAGTCTCCCCACTATCGCCTCCCGAGACCCTCACTACTAGTCTACAATGTATGGTGTACAGGGCGACGTGCTTGAGGCCATGTGACCTACCGGTCCAGCCACCGGATCTATGGTAAGCTAGGCCGGGATGTTACAATTTCTAATCACCATAGTTATCCCTACCAATTAAGGGACTATTAATCTTCTACCACTCATAGTTGGTTACATTCATTCCCCACCCCTTCGATGGGAGGGGTTATAAACTGAACATTGTCTAATTAAACCAACCCTTTATCCATATCCATATATAATCTTGAAAAACATTGACCCATAGAAATACACACATGCACTAATTCTAGAATAAACCATACTAGAAGCTTCTTACTTAGCAGGTTAAAGACCAAATTCACCTTTTGGAAATTGTAAGTGGTATCAAAATAAAATGTCCAATGTTACTCTACATATCATCTCTATTGGAGATTCATGTCACTCTTACTTCAGGCTCTTATGATATGATTAAACTATAAAATGCTCCTGGAAGAGATAACACTACCACATCTTCATTACATATATCACATTTACTAATTCTAGGACTTGGGTGGGACAATATAACTAATTTTTTAAACATTCCATGAGATATATATGCCGCAACATGGTCATCCTAAATTAACTCCCCATAATACATATTGGAATCATGCATTACACTTCATATGAAATCCCATGTTCTGAGAGAATCAATATATTTGAAGATGAAAAATAGGTATGCAACTTCTAAAAAGATCATTTACCCTTCTAATCCAAATCAAACATTTCCCGATTACATTTCAATTTTTAAAGGGTGAGTGTTTTACGGGGGGTCCTGAATGAGGCTCCGACGATTCCCAGACATGCCCAAAAAGATATTGATTAGGAAAACAATATTTATATGCTCACATGATGTGACCACAAAACATTAATTTGTATCCTATAAAATGAATGCATCATAAATACCATATCTAAAGAACCTATCAATCTAAATCCAAAACTCGCAATTAGAACTATTCTCAAAAAGAATATTCTCCCTCAGAACACCAAAAAAATATAAATGTCCAGTAAGTTTCATTTTAATCAGGGAATAAACCATTATTTCATCAATAAAAATGAACCTAATTGAGTCCAACACATGATGGGAAATTTATTTCGTAAATTATACAATGAAATCAAGTGAATTGGTAATATAAAATAGAATAACCAAGTACTCAAATAACATACCTTCATTTAAAAGTTGTATTTTAAACATAATATTCGTAGACCCCTAGTAGGAGGTACCTGAATCATATATCAATTATAAAAATCCATTAGACTCATATGAGTTGATCAAAGAAATAATAATTTCTAAGAAATATTTATTTATTGTTCACAATTTCATGATTAAGCATACTATATTCTATGCAATGTTGGATCCCTCAATCTCCCTTCATCCAAATTTACCATAGAGAAGACCATCGTGAAACAATTGGATGTAATAAAATTCCCTCATCTTAATATAACATAAAATTCATTTTTTCATCTTATCCAAATCCATTTTAGGATGAAAATTTTAATTTATGTTTATATTGAGGATAATATCAATAGTCAACTCACCCTCTAAATTGGGAAGAATACCTATGAAATACATTTGATATACATTAGGGTCTATATCCATGACAACTTGAATTTCTACCCATTGAACTCTTATCATCATTATTAAATACAAAACAATATAACTAGTATAAGATCAACCACAACACTAAAGAAAATAGTCCCACCATCCCTAATCACAGCTCCCACTCACTCTAAAATATGGAAGTACTCCCATCTGTATTAACTATCTAGACCCAACACCAATAATATTTGACTATAAATGTGATGTTGATAAACCAATAAATTCTAATAATAGAGTAAAAAAGATTTTTTTTAAAAAAAATGTAAGTCGTATATGATTTTCATTTTAGCTATCAAAACATGACACTCATAGAACAAAAGACCGTCCCCATTATCATACATAAAAGTGACTAAACTTACATAACATATGAAATCAATATATATTTCAAAAAAAATAAGTGTAAAACAACAAATAAAGAGATTCTTCAGTTTCAAATAAGACTAATATAATGGAATAAGTAGTAAAAAATGTACATCTCAAGGTGTCCATCCAACAACATGAGTCATCTACAATAACCTATTATACGTGGAGATTACCTGAATCTAACCCACCCCATTCATTCCGCACTTAGGGATAATCTCCTTTCCCACAATGTTGATAACATACACCATTTGAATCCTCTAGATACACCAAACGTCCTTTTAAAAGTTTGGATCCCTCATCAATCCCCAGGGACGCCAACTAACAGAATCACACTAGTTTCTGTAACATCACAAACTGGTGGACCATTCTTACAGTCTCTCATCAATGAGGCCATGTGATTCCCAAATTCATTCACTATTTAAAAAAATGGATTAATTACTGATAAATAAATTAGATCTAAACATGAAAACTACTACACACTATTTATACTACCTTGTGGATCATTATCCAACTTTTTCTTCTTCCCTAAAGAATTACTCTATCCTATTACTGCAAAAATAATTCCACCAATTCCTATATTAAAATTCAAAAATATCACTTTCATGTCCACCTTATCATTCCCCTCTTAATAGGATAGTATGAAAAAAAGAGTGAAAAAATATAAAATTCATGGCCTCTATCCCATCCCAAAATACTGATAATTAAGATACTCAGTTAGGAAGAGATATAGAGATTCTGGAACCAATTTGGTAGAATAGGTGGAATAATCCATCATCAAATGATCCCCATCATCTAATATAGATAATTCACAACTATAAACCACCCTAATTGTATCATGGTAGAACTATATATTAAAATTTATCGTGAAAGCAGTCTATGTTAGTTCATTATGGCTCTTCAAAACTGCCATTGACTCCCACCACATAGTACATGGTACCTTTAGTATATATTTGGAAAAACCCAAATTATATGAGTTAGGGTTTTTTTTGAAAATAAAAAATAATATGCAAAAAATCCAACCACTCATTTTGATAATTAGTTCCCTTGAAACCATGAAACACATGTTGGTTTTTATTCATAAACTCTTGAGCATGTTCCACCATCCATTTGTTCTCGCTACCATCCACTCAACCCAATCATTGAATTGAATGAATCACCAACTACACAAAGGGAAAATTTAGAGGTGGGTTTTAAAAAATGTTATTCTACATAACATCCTCTTTATGCCTAGATGAGGACCTTCTATAATGAATTGTTTACAATATTTAAAACACATGCATCATAGATCAAAATTCAATATAATATCACATCAAAATTGTCAAATGGAGCCCTCATCATGGGTTTCAAAAAGGAAAACTATCAATAAAATAATCTCATGATGATGAAGGGGAAAAATAATAATTTTATAACATGTCTCGCTTTTCATGGTTTGAATATATTAATACAATGATCCTGCACCAACCATGTAGTTGTCATTAGAGATGTATGGTAAGGTAACATGGGTTGTGAAATGTTTTTACCAATCGTGCACACTAACTGTGAACCTCCTCCAAAAATCCCAGTTTCACTAAAAAAACACAAAATTATATAAATATCACCCTAGGCATAGGTTCCAATAATAACATTCATTTTTAATATTATTAAATGAACCCATTTCTAGTCTCAAAACATCTCCATATTCATAGAACATCCATGGAAACTCTAAGTTAAACAAGGAGAATAGATTTTCAGGAGCTCCCATGTTTCTACATCACAAGTCCCAAAGGTCCTAGAAATATACTATCACTAATTCCCAACTAATAACAACCTTTGATACCACATTTTATCAAACTGAATTGATTTGAACCATCCCCCCACCCGAGATTGCACATCACATGACCCGAGGTGCATTCTCGATTGTCATGGGTTGGCGAAAAGCACCAATCATAACAAAGAATCTCTTGGGAATGGATTCATACATGTTTAAAAAGCATGTATCATCCATTAAATAAGAAATAAATTCATATATCATCATGAAGAAAATTAAGAAAATACTAAATTAAAATTATGAAATGTATACTTGGAAGATATGATATCAAATAATATACATCATATAATAAACATTTCACAATGGGACATATGTACATTGTCTTTCAATCAAAACTGAAAACTAAAAATATTGAGAACAATAAAAAAAATATAAATACATCCCCAAGGGTGAAAAATCACAAAATCGACTCCACATGAGCCAACATTTATGAGACTACATATCCTTCACAAAAAAACCAAATGGCGATAATTAAGATGAGCCACCAAGGTATATGGTTTCACTATGGTTACATGTGTCCTGGGAAATGAGTTCTACAAAAAACAAATTAATATGTATGTAATGGAGGAAAATTCATAGTAGGATTAAACCATGAATATATTTATGTTTTTTACCCATTTGAACTTTTAAACTACTTTGAAAAAGTATTTCAAAACATAACCACATAGAAAATTATTTGCATAAAAATATTCATTAAAAATCCATTTTTTAATTTAAAAAAATGATTTCTTTCTAATAATTACTCCACAAGGCTCAAATATAAAATCCCTGAAAAAATTATTACTTTATCAACATATATTGGAAGGAATAAAAAGGGTTCACACATGAATCAACATAATTTTTTGACCAATAGGAGAAAGGGCATAACATATATTTTCACATGAATCATGGAACTAATAAAATATATAATTATTTTAAATCATCTTGGAATGAGTATGTAAACCTATGAATATAAACATAAGGGCCTAATGTGAGTGATTCTAAACAAGGAATTTCATCCCACTAGGAATATATGGTCACTCTCATAATCTTCCTCGGGACCAACACCCTGAGCTCTCATAGTCTCTCAATAACCAGTATATAATATCTAATGGTCTTCCTACAAAAAGGATATCATGTTTACTTGTAAATAATAATTTAATCCCTCATAGTGTTCCTCCCAAAATGCATAAAAATCCCTTCGACAACCCCTCACTAACACCATGGTTATCCCCATGTTCTTCATCATTCTAACATAATCACAAAAAAGTGACAATCCGTGAAAATCCATTTAAAAATAAAAATTCATAAAAAATTAAAACTTTAATTAAAAACCAATCATATATTTAATCCATTTATTTAAAAAATTTATAAATCCATTTAAATATTTAAAATAACATTGTTCAATTTTATCAAAATCTTGGGGTGGACATATGACACCCCCCATTTGAAAGACCCTCTTTAAATCCCCAACTTCCAAACAACATCATATATTACATCATTCATGGGATATAAATTAATTTTAAGTTATTTATTTGGAAATTAAACAAACAAAACCCAATGGAGAATCATAAAATAAATTTAATCCCTATAAAACACTAGTAAATAGATTCACATACCTTAGATTCACTTCAAACCTCATCACCATTGATGATAATAACCTATTAACGGGATATCAAGGCCTAACAATCCTTATCCACATGAAAAATAAAAAACCACCATCATAACCTCAATGATTTGGAAACCCCAATCTATGGGGTTCTATACATCAATGAAAATGGAATAAAAAATAAAATTGAGGGGGAAATAAGTAGAAACATAAAGAAAATTACATAACTAAATATAAAAAACCATAAATCCAAGAGACAAACAATACAATATGATATGAGAATCATCTACCCTAAACATGAGGGGATATTCTTGGTGGGGAGGAAAAATGAGTGCCAAATTCCTTAAAAATTCACTAGAGAACATGATAAAATATTAATTTTTGAGTTACATGGACATGCTGCATGATTTGGAAATAGAATTAAAAAACAATGTGCTTACCATTTCTGGGTTTCTATTTTACCCAAACCCAATCCACACATCTAGTATTGGGTGTTGCGGGATTTTAAAACCCATTATCAATGTAAACAAAATCCAACTATCACCCATTGTATCCCCATTGCATGATTTTTTTTCATGGTTTGACAAACCATCAGATAACCATGTTCATTGGTATTTATTCCCCAAAAAGCCTATATTCATTCCCATGGCACCCAAAATCTCCAAGGTTTAGACCAAATATAAATTAATGATAAAATTAGATACACAAGTGAGTTGACGACAATCACCACATACTCTCCTTTAACAAAGTGTTGAGATGTCAATTGTCTATATGATGACTTTTTATTTACTGGGAGGTATAGAGGTTTAGTATTTATACCTTGATCTAAAACTAATACAAAAAACTTGATGTAGTTGCAACCAAATATAAGGTTTTATTAAAAAATTATTGGATAATGTAACACAAATGGAATTATGATCATATTGAACACTTAGAGAATATGGAAATATATAATATTATTATCACATACGGTAGAATGGTTAGTCTCCCAATGTATTTATCATAGTCAATATACATTATTTCATTCATAAACATTTAGTTAAAATACCTCCTAATAAATATATTGTAGTGGACTAATGGCCAAATTCAATATGTAAATCCTTATCCTTATACATGTACCCAACAAAATTTTCCTTACAAATGGAAACTTTTAATTACAAAACATTAATAAAAACATTAATGAAATTTATATTTTGAAATATCTTTTTAAAATAAAGAACATGACACAATAAAACCAAAAAATTAATAAAATTAATTATCTACATGCTTCATACATTGATGTTGGGGTCATTCTCTACTACTAGATGGTTTGCTTGTATTATTAATGATGATTGTTACATAACATACATCGAACCAAAAATTTCCTACAAAAATAATACATATTTTTAGATGAATATTAATTACATATCAACGCAATCCACACCAAAATCATGATGTCTTAGGGTCTTTTAAAAATTGAACATGTAAATAACTAGTATATAAAAGGATATAAATTATATCCCAATTAGTTCTTTACCACATTTAATATTTACTAACATACCTAACATAAAAAATATTATTCACAAACATGGGAAAGTAAACATAATAAAGTGTGATCTCAAATGCCCATTTAGGGTAAACATAAGAGATATCAATTGATGATCACAGATTGGAATAAGATAACCATAAGAATGTGATGTGATGGTAATATTATGAAAAATTCATACTTAAATAAGACACATACATTTTATCATGATTCATGGAATAATAATTTATCATAATAAAATACATAAATAGATAATGTGTGGAATCACTAATAATCAATCATGTATGGTGAAAGAATAATAATAGAACAAGTAATACATCACTAGAATACACATAGGAGTATAAAATAATTTCCACAGTCAGGGTTCCCTTCCATGACTATCAAAGATGATGTAGTTCAGTCTAAATTCCATCATTTCGTTATTAACGGTTCACTATGAAGACTATGTTTTTGGAAGAAACCCTTGCTAAACAAGGTTCACTCCAAATTCCAATCCATATTATTCCATCTAATATACTACATTTTCCAATTCATTAGAGAGATATAATATTTGTCCCACCTATAAAATATTGAAAATCATACATATGTGTGCACCAAGAATATAAAATATTCATCATATCATTATATTATAACATATAAAAAGCATATCATTATCCAAATAATTTTAATTATCATATTAATAAACCATTCAAAGTAATAATAAAGTTGTTAAAATTTGATTGAATGGAAGCTAAATTGTGAGAAACATTATATAATTTTATTATAGATGAAAATACATTCAAACTATCACAAGAACGCATATTGAAACAAACAACCTTTTCATTTTAAAAAAAGTAATTTAAAATATATAACTTTTCAAAATAATAGAGCAATAATTTTACTAAAATAAAAATTACAAAAAATATTTTATTTTTTCAAAGAAAATATTATTATTTATACAATAAATAATCATTGATGTAGTGAATAATGTAACTACATTTCCTTTCATATTTTCAGTAAAATGTATAAAGTAACTCTTCTTAAAATATTATGAGAAGATTCATATAATTTTTTTATAAATTAAAACCCTGTCATAAATAAATTTAATGAATCATTTGAGAATAGTGAAAATTCATGAAAATATTTAAAATAAAATATAGACATAGAAGAAAAGATTCTGGACCAAAGGAAGAAATAATGTAGAATTTCCCAAAAATATTATTTTATTTTATTTAGTAATAATAAATCTAAAAATTATATATAATCATGATATCTCATGATAAAATAATTAATAATAAAATAAATTTCATTTGGTATATATTTATCATTCAATTTCATCATCAAAAGTTTTTCATAATCAATCTCATTGAAAAATTACATTTTAACATAAAACCCTTACCTTAAGTCCTTATTGATTTATAATCACAATAAGAACTGAGTAATAAATTTAAATTAATTATAAATAAATAAAATAAATATTTTAATAAATATAATAAAATTCATGGTCTAATTATAAAATCTTATTACCTTTCATTGACAATCATTTATATCTTAATAATTTCTAATGTTAATGACTTAATTTTACAAATACATTTTAGTCCTCTATTTATATTCCTTGAATTTAAATCATGGTTTATTTGTCTCCAAAATGGAATTAATATTTTAAATTTTTTTAGTCAATATATATATATATATATACTAATTCATATAATGGGGTGTTGAATATTTTTTATATCATTGTGTGAAGATATTTTTTTGTACTTACCCAAGAGTGGAGTTTTAATTTTATGAAGGATGGAATAAATTAAAGGTAAATATTAATAAATATTCCCATAATCACTATTGTATTATAAATATAATATATATCATATAAAACTATAATAATAAACAACTATGAATGATGGTTTTGTAAATTGTATTGTATAGTAACGTGGAGATTGTAGTCCATATATATGCACCAGTAATAAATTCATCTCAAATTTGAAGGATAAAAATGGGAAATTAGTTTTAAATAATCATCATATCAATATTTTATATTTATTATAATATTTTAATTATTCTTTTTTGGATTTAAAAGTGTCAGTTTCTCTAAAAGAAGAAATATAATTTATAGAGCTGGGTAATGATTTATACAACATCTTTTAGAGAACTCTTTTGTATTTCCCATTATGAAATGAAGGATATTTACTCAGAAAATAAAATAATCCCTAAAATTATTATCAAGAATATAATATAGTTTTTTATTCGTTCATGGATGATATGGGAGGCCCAAATAGATTTAATAAAGGATGAGAAGAGGTTAACATTTGTATGTGAGGTGAGGGAAACACAAAAAAATTCACAAAAGAATTCAACGATACATGTTATCTTATAATTAAAATAAATTTTATAATGATGTATAAAATTATTTGATAATATATTTAATATATATTAATTATACATGTGTGGGTAAAAATATTAAACATATATCTTGGATTATTCCATTGTAAACCCAGTTTATCCTTCACAGTGCTAATAAAATTTTATAGTTTTTAATTTTCATGATGAACAAAAATTATTTTGACTATTTAACATTATAATAAATATTATCACCACAATTTTGAATCAATTTTAGTAAATTAAATTTCAATCATTGGTTGAATTTAATTTTAGACAAGCGTACAAACAATAATGAAATCTTGTATTAGAAAATTTTATTCCAAAACATAAAACAAGATTCACATTAATTCCTTGCCTTTAAAAAACCATACAATGATTGATTAAATATAATAATAAATATATAATTCATAAAAATATATTAAAAATAAAATATATAGTTTTAATTAATTTATAATATAAAAACACATTTCACACGTAAAAATTGGTTTTAGAAAAAAAATGTTTAAGCTCATTAATGAACTTATATGAAAATAAACCATGATGATTAATAATATGAAATTTATGTTATAATTTATAATTAAAGGATTATAAAGTTAATTTAATATAAAATTTAAAACAAAATATTTTTTAGATGAAATAAACCTATATTTGTTTACAAAAACTAATATTCTTCACTATTAATTAAAAATAAGCTTTTTTGAAAAATCCTACAAATTCATCCTAAAATGATATTGGAATGATGTTTTAAATTTTTTTATTAATTATATCTAATAATATATATTTAATTTTTATAATATAATTATAATTTTCATACACAAAATATAATAATAACAATATTTGATGAATTATTTTTAAAGCATAAAATAAATACTGAAAATTGAATACTTATTTATTTGTCAAAAAAGATTTAGTATTCAAGGTTTTTATAAATATATTTCAGTGTATGGTCATTAATACTCAAAACTACTAATTCAATATATTTTTTACAGAGGTCTAATTTATTCCATTTCATTAAGATATTAGGTTGTGTTTTTTTAAATCCATTAAATTCATCAATTTTATTTAATGGGACTTACATATAAAATATTGTGGTATAACATTATATTTACAATAAAATAATTTAATACATAAAATTTTCATCATTAAAATGAATAAAATGATGATATATCTAAATAATGGAATCATTTATTCCCCATTTATCTTCCTCAAATTTTTTATTCCTCCAGAGAACATTAACCATGTGAGATCATCTATTCGCTAGCCCTTTATCTCTTAGATCAAATATTTATATCATTTTATCATCATAAGAGAGATCATGGTCTAGTGGTATAAAAATGAGTTCAATAAATGTTATGGATTAGGTACAAACTTTCTTAGAATAGTTACATGTAACACATAGTGATGTTAATAGAGTTTTAGTGGGAGTGAAAATAATAATAAAACATAACAATATGATCAATAATCTAAATGTCAATAATAGACCATGTTATTAACTCCACCTTATTTAAAATTTCATAAAACCATTTCATGATGATATTAAATGGAATATATTCCACAAAACCATGAGTGATAAATCTCTCAAATGATTTTCAATATAACTCTCCTATTAACATTGAGATTCCTTATTGTGTTTCTCAATTACTCTAATCATTTCTACAATTTCTTCATTTATATCCAATCCAAATAGCATTATTTAATCATATTTTTTATTTTTTTTGGATATATACACTTCTTTATAAAGGAAGAATTGTAATAAGCCATCTAAATACATTAGTTAAATCTATAGTTATAACATTTTTAGACTACATGAATGTGGTGATTCCAACAATATTTATGATATAGAAATCACGTTTTAAATATGTACTCCATGTTTTGATTTTTCGTGTGAATCTTAACATCTATATTAGGATGACAAGTAGTATTGAAACAATACATTCTATTGGAATCATGCTAAGGTATCCACACAATATCAAGGTAAATCTATGATCTGAATATGATACAACAGAATATGGTATTCCCGGTATATTTGATACTTTCTTAATGTATATCCTAGAAATATAATCAATATTGAAATTATTTTGTAGTAAAGATGTGTTATGAATTCATTAGGAAATAAAAAATAATCGAAATAGTATTATTAAATTTTGAAACTGTGGGGATTCATATAAAAAAATCAATAGAATTCTTATCATATTTACATTCTAGTATAGGTAACGGTGTTAGAATTCCCATAGACTTTTATCTCTCATTATAAAATTATTAACATGAACATAATATAGATATATTTTATTTAACACCTATATTAATTTTTCCCATTAGAAATAATCTTTTACACCTCAATAGATCTTCATATATCTAGTATCAATTGAGAATTATGAGCTATGAGATTATTCTAATAAATTATTATTCAATTATATTATTAACTGGATGAATTCAACATTCTTCAATATTACCATTCCATTATAATAAAGGTTTATCATTGGAACATTCACCACCTTTATTTTTAGTTGTAAATCCTCCTTTATGCCTCTTAAATCATGGCATATAAAGATCTTTGAACAATAATTTGAGTAAGACAAGATATTCCTAAATAGTTCAATTTTTAAATGTCCATCCTTTGAAAGTATATAAATATTTTATCATTTATGATTATAAAAATAAATAATATTGAATGATCTCTTTGAATCGAAACCTAATAAAACACTTTCTCTTTCGTATGGGTGTAATTTATTGAGCTTTCGCAACACATAATCAACTTGAACTATCTTCTCAAGAGAATATTCAACTCTTTTTTGGTCAATATTTACTATAAACGTTTTTTAGTAGTATATATGACAAAATATTATCTTAAAATATAATTCTTCTATATCATTAATAAAATGATTACCAATACTTACTTGAAATCAGGATTCAGGTATTTTTTTCTCATGAACCATTCATTTGTATAAGATATAGTATCCCACCATGTCATTTGGCAAAATAAAACATTCAAAACCCTTATTTGATGCATCAAATTAAACAAAACCGTTCTCCACTATAGGGTAGTTTTAAAAAAATTCCCAATGACTAACCTTATATTAATTTCAATGAAATTTTATTCACATCATCATTCCAGAGAAACCTAACTCCATTACTAGTTAACATTCTTATTTGATTAGATAGCCTTGAGAAATAGTATTAAAGGTGATGATAATATCCATCCAATCCATGAAAATAGAAGATCTCAAAAATAATGGTATGTTTGGTGTGATGATTAATACATTTCTACATGGATGGATCAATCGATATATTGTATTATAATATTATGACCCCAAGAAAAGAAACATTCTATTTCCAAATTTCACAATTGGAAAAATTTTCATACCATTTATCCCTCTATAGAAATTGTTTTCAAGTCCTCATGTAATATTTATTATTTGTCTTAATCTAGGATAATATAATAATATAATTTATGAAGACTACCACAATCTGATCAAGGTTATATCTAAATAACATATTCATTAAATACATTAAAATAGTGAGGTAATTAGAAAAATGAAATGACATAACTATAATTTCATATTATCCACACCTTAAATTGAATGATTCCATGGGTATGTCTATACATTAACCCCTAAAATGATATTATACAGATCGATGATCCATCCAGAAATGATATTTGGAACATAATAATTATTAAAATTAATCATCAATATATGGAAGAAAATGATTTTCCATTATTTTGATCTTGTTTATATTACAAATAATAAATGTATAGTTTTATTGATCCATAGTAATTCTTAATAAAAATAATAATTTGACCCCATGGTGAAACACAATGAGGAATTAATATCATATCAGGATACTCCTCATGTTACTTTTTCAATTCCTAAAACTCTATTGAGGCCCTTATATATTGAGAAAATGAGATTGTTGTAGAAATGAGAATGAGTTGTACTAAAAACTCAATGTCACAATTTTGAGAAAGAATGAGAAACTCTTCATTAAACACACAAAAAACACCCTTAAAATAAATATATAATTAATATATATTTTCTCCCATTATATCTAATAAAAATGTTTTTTAATATGAATAAAGACACATGAAATGGATACAATTTCAAATCAAAAATCACATTGATACTCGCACAAATAGACAATCATAAGTTGATTTAGAATTTCAAATGGTATATTCTTTCAAAAAAATTTGATTAGTTATTTATATAATCAAATATAATACATTCCTAAAATCTCATCAAATTCAACTAAATGGTGAATAACATTATTTTTTGGGAGCACATTGATACAGACCTCAGTCAAAAAGATATCATAGACATTAGATGTGATCATCTTACCATTATAGGTTTTTATATCTAATTCAAAATTTAATTAAAAAAGTTTGTAATGTGGATAAATAATAAAATTAAAGATATATATAATATTGCATATAACTATAATTAAATAATACATTTATGGTATTAGTGTGGAATATATGTTTACCTTTCACTTCTTTTTTATTGTAAACCACATCGATAACAGTGATCAATTGAGATTTCCATTTGATTATAGGCATAATCAGATAATAATATCGATCATCACCATTAACACGCATTTTTGAGCACTAGTTGGCATAATTTCCATAATTCATTAGTTTTTTCATTAGATTTTTTGTAGTGTATTCTATAGAGCTTTGTCTCTATTGGCATCATTTTCTATGTTCTTCTAAGTAATTCACAATTAGATTTCATGATAAACTTATGTTGCACACTTGTAACATTTACCAGTCTACATAAGACAATTCTCCAAAAACCCTTTCTATATATTTCAGAGGAAAGAAAAATAATCTTCTTCTATTTATGGGGTTGTATTAGAATTTTAATTAAATTACATATTTAATTTATTATCAAAATAATTAAATTTAGTGCTGACTCCAATGTCCATTTCCACATTGATAAAACATTGAATGATTTAATCATAGTTATTAATATCTATTATGTTTAAAACCCATAACAGGCTAGGATTTACACTAATGAATGATCAATCAATCTAACTATTCGGTTTAGTGATACTTCCAGAATTGTTACAAATATGTCTTATACAATTCTCCTCATATGACTAATGGGTTCAAAATCCTTTTCTTAAGATAATGTAATTAATTATTCATATTTTTAGAAATAATAATGGGACATTTATTTTTGAAAATTAATATTCTAAAAAAATCCAACCCCATGGTGTCAATTTCCTTTCATTTTTTCATATTTCGTATAAGATTAAACCAATGACCCGATTGTCCTTCAAAATGAAAAAAAAATTGACAATATTTTCATGTTCTGAGAACTAGAGAATGTAAAATATATTTATAATGGTAATAATCCCTTTCATAGAAGTTAGTGGATCAATGTACCAACCATTAGATGGTTAATGTTGGATCACGAAGAACTTAACAATAGGTTTTCACTCCATTTATATTGTGGAATTAAAGAAGTAGTTATTCTTATAAAATTTTGTATAAACATATATATAATATTTTTTCCTCTATATCTAATAAAATATGCTATCTTCTGAGGAAAATCATTTCATTTTTTGTCACATTTTTAATTAAAATAATTTTTTTTGGTATTATCCATATACTGAAACAAAATTTAAAATAGTAAGAGAACCAATAAAATTATTGGGAATTATTATAATCATGAAATTCATTTATAGGATGTCAAAATGTTGAAACATTATTTTCAATATATGAAAATTTTGTTTTAACCTCGGTAATACATGATCAATATCTAACCAAATACATCATATTGGAATATAGTGAAAATTTGAATTAATAGTAGAATATCCCTTGAAGGGTATAACCAACTTCATAGTATGAGCCCATTTATTGTGCATTATGTTGATGGAAAAGATAAACATGACCAAAATTTTTTATGGTTATTATATATAGATAAATCGATTCCAAAACCATGTCCAATTTTAGTATTTGGACTTGGATATATTTACATGAAAGAAACATAATATATACCTTACGGACAATTTAGGATGTTATCCTGTGATTATAAATATATTTTGTTCTATATTTAATATTTCCACATCCTAGTTTCCAATAATAATTAATCCATTATCTAATAAAAACTATGGCGACCCAAAATTTGTATACGCAAATATTATATCTCACTGGATGAATACACATTACCTATAAAAATGATTGAGGCCTCACCCAAAAATGATTAATGTTTTTGGAAACAATTATATATAAATAAATGGTACATAAAAGTATATACATATTCTCTAACATACTTATTCACAACTAGAACCCCTCTTGGAAAATTTATACTTTAAACCATTCATTATAATTGAATGAATCAAACATAAGAAATAGTGAGATAAAATTAATAATAAGGGTAAAACTAATAGATATCGATCAATGATCATAAATGATAATAATTCAAGAACAAGTGTAATATTATATGATAATAATATACAAAATTGATTCCCAAACAATCAATGATCTTTAATCCTGAATTGTTGCATTAGGAGTTTTCATAATATAGAAACAAAGTCAGAGTTTTGGTAAATAAAAAAAAAGAAAATAATTTATCATTATAACATAACATAAGATTAAGGAATATTTTTTTTTGAATACACATAAGTATATAAAATCGGTTCCTTAGTCCAGGCTCACTACTAATACTTTCATAAATTTTTTGGGTCCATCACCCATTCCATTATTTCCTTAATCATGGTTCACTCCAAAGACTATATTATTTGAAAATATATGTTAATGAACTAGGTTCAATATCCATTAAAGGACATATTAAATCATTATATTTAACTATTTATCCCATTAATTGGATTGATATATAATTTTATTTTCAGATTTCACATAATAAAAACCAAACATATTTTTGCAACATGATCATAAAAATTTCACCATATCATTACACCATATTTGATCTCAATGTTATAAGTTTCATAAACATTTCATAATAATGTTGATAAACATTCTAGAGAAGGAACGATGATGGTAAAATTAGATAATTTCCTTGGAAATTGATAAAAACACAAGTGAATGTGGTTACAAATAAAAATACATTTAAAATATCACTAGAACATCTATTTTATGAAATAGCCTTTCATTTTGAAATAAATTATTTAAAATCGAAAACTTTCTAAAATAGTATGAATAATTTTTTTATAAAATAAATAAGATTATAAATTATACATAAAAAAATTATCATGATTTTGGGGAATTTAATTCATGTGGTTTATGTTGAAATATAAATTCCTTTCACATATTTGGTAAAAATGGGAAGTTCCACATTTTGAAAATGATATGATGTTTACTTAATGTTTTTTAATAGAATTTAAAATATGGGTAATGATATATTTAAGGAATCGTCGAATAATAGTACAAATATTCTTGAAAACATTTACCATAAAATATGGACACAGAAGAATGATTTTTGACCGATGAGAGAAATAATACCCATTTTCCTTAAAAAGGATTATTTCATTCTCATGAGTAATTACGGAGAATAAATTGAATGAAAATAATTTAATATAAAAATATATCCCATGGAATATAAAATAAATAATTTTTGGGAGATATAGATTATAAAATTTCATTATTATACATTTGAAAATTATCAATCCAAGTAAAAAAATGATTTTGTAAAGAAAAACATGTTATTAATGTTTATCTAGCATCATAAGATCTCTAAATTCCTTTATAAATAATTTAAATTTGTTATACTTTTATATTATTTTTTAAAAAAATATAATACAATACATGGTTTACATATAACATTTTTTTTCAACAGTTCATTAATAATCATTCATTATCATCATCATTTCATGTGTCAACTACTGCATTTGACATCTATGTTTTGGTTTAGAATTTATGGTACATTCACTTTGATCATTAGTATCTTCACATATAGAATTTAAATAATGGCTTAAATATCTTATATACTTTTTGTATACCGATTTATATATATTCTTTAAGAAGTGATGATGAACAATTTATTAAATCAATACCTGGAGATGTTTTCCAGTACATACGACCGAGTGACATTTACATTTATTTATGCATGAAATGAAATAAAGATAAATAATTTTCCATTCCAGAATTATTATTTTATATAATATATCATATATATTCACGCAATCTCTCATAATAACCCATGCTATATACTAGTATTGGTAAATGAGTGGTATATTCTTCTCCCACTTTATGTATAATAGATGGGAAATGGTAGTCAAATCATTATAAAAACATATTTTTGTCATTAATATTATGTACTGATCATATTTTTTTTGATATAACAATATCAAAGGATCTATATGACGTAATAATGTTCAAGAACTCAGTTGAGATATATACATCTTTTTTTTAACTCCATGGGCTTAATACCTAAGATTTTATTGATTTGTATTATGAGGATAATAAATGGTATAAGAATAGTGGAAGGAATATAGGAATGTTTTTAATCAGTTACTATTTGATATAGAAGGCCAAAACTATGTGAATAATAGAGGGCAACAAGATCCATTTTATAGGTTTGTGGAGGGACACACATTGAATTTCATAAAATATTTCAATGATATATGGTCACATTCATGGTAAAGATTATGAAAATGTCAGTGTATTCAATTTTAGGATAAAAGAAGTTTTATATTCCTTCATCGAATAGACAATATACATTTTTTAGTGGTGATCCAACCCTTATATCATGGTTTAATCCCTTGACAATCCCCTTTTGACCATTACCACGGTATGAAAATTTTAATATTTTAATATTCATTATGATGATAAATTATGGAAAACGTATTAAATTATATAATTTTTTCTCCCAAAAATTTCAGAATACATTTTAGTAGATTCAATTTCTATAAGTAATGAATTTAATTTAAAATAAGATCATAAACTATAATGAGAACACATTTTACATAATTGAATGATCAACTGAAAAAATGAATTTACATTTATTACCTTACTTCAAAAAATTAAAATATGTGATTAAATATATAATGAATAAATTTCATTAAAATAATTAATAAAATTATACTATTTTGGTATTTTTTGATAAAAACACATTTTTCACTTAAAAATAGGTTTTATAAAAAAACATTAAGCTAAAAAGTGAAGTTCCACCAAAATAAACTGTAATAATGAATACAATATACTTAATTGGATTATTTCAAATTAATGGATAACTATGTTACGTTAATACAAAATTCATATCATAAAGATAATTTTAAATTAAAATAAATTTTAATTTTTGGAAAAAATTGTTTTTTCAATATTAATAAAAAATAACTATTTTTATAAAATTAAACAATTTACTAAAATATACTATTTTATATGTATTTTTAAAAATGATATTTGTTTCCCCAAAAAATTTACCAAAATATTCATTATTGATTGAATTTTCAGTAGAAAAGAAATGGAATAGAAAATATTTCTGAAGAAAATGTAATTTTAAAACATAAAAATGATTACAGAAAATTATGTACTAATTTTTTTAAAAAGACTAATTATTTAAAAAAATTATATATTTTCAGCATGATTTTATTAATATTTATAAATTTTAATTTTAGTTATAGGTTATAAATTATTATTTTATTAAGGTTCATCTATACTTGATGTTGCGTGTAAGTTACGCTATCGAATATTTCATGTTTATTTCATACTAAATGCTTATAAAATATTATAGTGTGATAGAAGGATACTTGAAAATTATAATTATTTTTAAAATGGCTCATGATTATCTAATAATAGTTTCTATATGTCTAGTTTCTCTATTAGTATGGATTATAACACCTGATCACTAATTATCGAAATCGTTTCTTTCACTAAACACAATTGAATATACACATAATTTTATTCATGAATGTGAGTAAAATATAAACTATAAAATTTTATAAGAATACTTTTCAGATATTAATATCAATATTTAATTCTCCATTTCAAAATTATCTCAAGGTTATGTTTTGATATGTTTTGGTAATTTTAGATTTTTTGGAAAATAGTAAAAAACACTGATTCTCCAAAACCTATCAGTTTTAAGTGATTATAATTATATAAGAATAACATGAAAGGAAATGAATCATTTCAATAGAATATATATAAATATATATAATAATATATATAATTCATATATTAATATAATTTTTTAATTATTATTATATTTTAAATGCTTTTGAAATATTTGTAGTTTTTTTTGTCTGAATATGAACAGTTTTTTGTTGTTTCATCTTAATAAATTATTTACATAGAAATTATAGGGGTTTATATATTTAAAAGAAAAATATGACAATTCTTTTAATCCCAATTAAATAATTTTGGACCAAAATTATATTTTATTTTTCATTTAAATCATATTAATTTTTAAAATAAAAATTTTTCTAAAAATGGGATTTATTACATTTTTAACCCATTTGTTAAAATTATTTTCTACCACATATATGAATTGAATCTTATAAAATATATTTTATATTTATAATAATAATAATATATATTATTTATTAATATAATATTAATTTTAATCCATACTCATATTGAAAATATAAATAATTTGTATTTAAGATTATAGTTAAACAAGTTTATTTGGGGGAGGGATTTAAACTAATATATGTGTGTAGAATAAGCACCTATACATGAATAAACCACATTTTTTGGTTTTATATAAGCATTAACCGTATCAAATTATAATATATTTAAATTGGATCCACTTTCACAACAAAAAATTTCTATTATCAAAATATTTTTATAAATTCTATGTGCCTCTATTCCATGAATTATAATAAGAACAGCATATCCTCTATTATTCACAAATATTTTATCACTTATCTAGAATAATACCATTCAAAATCCTTTAAAAATCATCATAATAATAACCTATATGGTTTTTTTCATCATATCACCAACCTATAAAGAATAAGATGTATACCAGCAGTTGTTTTACAAATAATTAGTATGACTTTTAGCTATTTGTTTTAATTTTATTTCAAGTGATAACTACTTAAAATTGTATATAGGAGTCCCTATATAATAAATTTAATATATGAAATATAATATAATAATTTTTATATGCTAGAAAATCACATTTTCCATTATATCCAATCCTGTGGAAAATGAAAAACATTGATCATGTGTATGTGTGGGTTACCTTCTCCAAATTTCAATGTAATTATTTTCTCATAACTACTTTAATTGGATGGTTATAAATATAGAAATAATTAATATATAAAATATTTATGAAAACATATATTTTTTAAAAATTATAGCACATTAAATATATTCTTACCCTTCTACTAATTAAAGTTTGATTAAATTGCTCTCGCATGAGTGTGGACTACTACCTCCACAAAGAGAATAGATTCATTTCTCAAGTAAAAATATCAAAGATAATTTTAGTTATTTATATAAAAATATAATTTATATTTATATCATTAATAAAATTATATATATGATTTAGCCATGATAAATATATAAGGCTTGAATCTACAAAACTAAAACATAGAATCATAATGAAACAATAAGCACATTAAAATATTGATTTCATTAAAGAATAACTAGTAAATGGGTTTTGAAATGTTTTAATTAGATAATACATTATATTATAAGTATATTTAATGATTTTTTATAGTAATATAATAAATATAGATTAATTATATAGGGTTTTGAAATCACATACAAATCATGTCAGCCCAAGGTAACTATTTATTTAATAATATCAAAAAAAATTCTGAATGTTCACATTTAATTTTTTATTAGATGAATTATAAGATATTTAAAAACTAAACCCGATAAATATTCTTATAAATTGGTTATTTATAATTTTTTCATGTAATATTTCTTGTTTAACTAGTTTTTCACTCAAATTGAGAAAAATTATTTTATAATGGAAAACCTATATTGTTTTTAATTCAATACAGATTTTTTTTCATCGATGAAAATATTTTCATAAAAATGTTTTTTAGTGTGATTTTATATACTATATTGATTTTTTGAAGCCATTTTTACCATTTTTTTACTATATATTCAAATTTTTAAAAGGAATATTCTTATAATTTTCCAGGATAGGAAATTTTTACCAAAGGTATGAATAGAAACATTATTTTCACTATTACCAAATGAATAGAATTTATTACAACCATGAATACTTCCTTCTGTGAAACTTATTTAAAAAAATCAATGGTTATATCAAATAATATTTTTTTCATATTATTTTGGAAATTTTTTAGTTTTAAATAATTGATTTCCAAATGAGAGGGGTATTTTCCTCAAGAAATTATCCCATGATATTTAAAATTTATTATCATATATGAAAAAAAAATATTATTATGAATCAGATACATTATTAAATATAAACTCTAATTGTACCATCCAACATATTTATATGAATGAATTATGATCATTTTTAATTGTAAATGTATTAAAATTTTTTATTCTAGTTATATAAAAAGGGAACGATAATTATTATTTTTGAATGTTCATTATGTTTATTTGTTTGGTCATCTAATGAATGCATTGGGATAATTATGTGACTAATGGGGATCAAAATAACATAACACCTGAGTGTATTAGTTGTTTTTATTAGGAAAACTTGTAAGTTACTTGGAATATTCCATACCAATTTATACATGATTAATTGGAAATATGGCTCGATGGTATGTTTAAGATATCTGAAATTATACATTTAATCAATATAAAATTAGGAATTTTTATCCATTTCTTTATTTAAATTGTAACATTATACATGGATATGTTTCAAGATCATGGAATTATTTATCTTGAATTATATAATTATTATTTATTTAAACAATATTAATAATTGTTTCTTTATTCTATGATATATTTTTTGTAAGCATTCCCCTTCTATGAATCTATGATCCTTCTTATTTTTATTCCTCTTTCCCGGATTCTATATTGATAACTATGATTGATATGAAGGAGTTTTCTATATTGAATTTTTTTTTTTGAAAAAATATATTTTATTTTATGTTTTCAAATTTTATATTACATTCATGTATGTTTTAGTTTTCTATGTTTACTAGACTATCTGATCACCTTAGATGTGATCTCTTGTATAAAATTTGAATATAATATTGTAAATACCATCTCTAGGCTACTATGGTCACAATTTTTATAGTTGGTATCAAATAATATTCAATAGGAACTATGAGAACAATATTTAGGAAATGTTAGATTAGATAATATATATCATTAATATGTTTTGGGGAAAATTCTATGTATAGTTTAATATAATGATTTTTTAAAATTATTTATTATGTGGATTCCCTATAAACTATGTCGTGTATTTATTCTTCATTGTGAATATCACAAGGGAACATATTCACCATTAGAAAAAAACTCTAAAATGGGTAGATTGAGTATTTAGTCTTCCATAACTAGTCAATAATGAGTGGGTGTGAGACTAGATACTTGGATAAACACTCCCATAGTGGTATTCACTAGTATGACTCTTAATTTTGTTATCTAATCTACAGTATTAAATTATTTAGAAATAGTGAATAGTGTATGTAATGGAAACCATATCGATGAACATAATCTATGTAGGTATATCAATATGAGGAATGGAAATTAAGAAAGAGATACAGACTGAGATGAAACTGCAACTAAAATAATTATAACTAATATAGGGATTTTGACTGACTATATGACTAATAACCATACATTTATGGATCAACCTACTAACCCAAAAACCAGTATGAAGATGTTAGATGAGTTAAAGTGATATCAACATCCATAATTCAGTGGAATATTAAATTTATTATTTTGATATATATATATAATTTCCCTGGAGAAGTTAATTCTCACTTTGGGAAGTAATAAAATAGATATGTTTTTCATGATATTTTACTGTATTAAGGGGATGAAGATTGATGGTGGTCATTTTTTCATAACACTGATGATGTGGTAGAAATATCGAGCATGGAGAAGAAGGATTTTAAGGGAATTTTTTTGGGAAATAGTATTCTCTTATAATACAACAAGTAGATATAGAGAGATACAATTTAGGTCTCTATCAAATTGAATATGAAAATGATACTATGTATGAAAAAACATTATGATTATTGTAAGTAATTCTATTGACTATTTACATAATCCATTGAGTAATATTGACCATTTATTTGTTTTGATAAATCCAATTCTATATTTGGATCTAGTCTCCCAAACATTCTAATCCTATGGGGATATAATATCATGTGATATAAATATAGATAAAGAATTTTCCATTTCTATTTACTTAAATGGAATGAAATATAATTAGGGGAAATGGAGTAACTCATAAATTCAAACCTGGATAATGGGAAGAATAGAAGGGGGAATTTCCAACATCTGATACTTGTGGATGGAAACACCCTGGAACAAGATTAAGGGGAACTTTTGTTTTCACGAAGTGTGAGGTGAAAGGTATTCATTATCAAGAAGAAAAGGGTAATTTTTAATGCATTAATTTGTAGTTCTATAACTTTTACGATATCGGTATACATTTCAGACAATACCCTAAATATCAAGACAACTTACCACAAAAAGGGAAAATGGGAGAAATCAGTATTTTAAAATTACTAATCCTAATTTGATGTTCTTAGGGATGTTATTTCTTTTAAAATGAACATAAATTCCAATATAGATAATTATTTATTCAATTTTGGATCCATGAACAATTTTAAATTACACAAGTTTGTTAAAAAATTATAAATTTTTCTATCACACTAATATGAAAGTTATAAATAAATTAACCAAGATGATAAATTATTTGAATAATAAATTTCTATTAAATCCCCATTATGATGCATATACAAACCATTTTCAGATATTTGGATTATTTTACCTTTGGAAGACATTTATATAGTCCATTCGATGGATTAGATTTAAATTTATAATGAAAATATTTATCTCCAAGAGATGTGGATCATTATTGGTGAGGAAGATGTTGAATTACTTATCTCAAAAATAATTTGATCATCTTCTAAATCGTGCTGGATACACCCATACTATCCATCATTAATAAAATTCTAGGGGAAGAAGATTATAAACAACCAATGAATAGAAATGATAACTCTTGGATAGAATATGTTCTAATAAAGAAAGAATAGTTTCATTTCATTACTAATGAACTTGATGGATATCAACTTATTAGTAAAGATGAGTTTTCTATTGAACTCATTCCTGATATGAAACCTAAATCTATTACTTCCATTAAAATTTCCACAATATACCAAGATGGGATAATGAAATAATAATTGGAGTTTTGTGAAAATGGATTCATAATCCATTGTTTCCCAATGGGTATCTCTTTTTTTGTTTTTGAATAATAATAATGGGACATTGGAGAAGTTCATTGGATAAAAATAAATCAATACCATTATCAAGAAGAATATGTGTCCTGTTTATTTTATGGATGACTTAATTTTCCAAATTAAATGACTTAAATAGTTTTCAATGATTTATATTCATTTTGAAAATCATTAATTTCAAATATGGATGATATTTCACATGAAACATTCTGTATAAGGTAAAAACATTATGAGTTTATTGAAATACCATTTGTATTGATGAATGAATCCTTAATTTTTATGGATATGGTAGATAAAGTGCTTAAGTAATATAATGATAGTGTCATTGTTGTATTTATTAGTGACATAATTCTATACACAAAAATTTACAAAGAGAATAATAGTCATTAATGAATCATTCATAATTTTGTTAGTGAAAATGAATGACATGGAAAAAATTTCATATTGAATTCTATCTTCAGGATGTTCCATTTCTTCATCAAATTTTCCCTATGGATGTATTATTATTTGATCCTTTAAAAAAGGTATTAAAATACTATTTAATGTCAACAATCATAACCAAATTATTAATCTTCATTTAGTGATTAGGTTAATAATTGTGATTTTACTTCTACATGTTAATGTTTTAATGTGCTATAAATTACTATTGAATGTAGTAAAAAAAGAATTATAAATGTTAGGTATGTTAAAATACCTCTATTATCAGTACTAAATAAGAACTGATAATTAAGGCCTTAATAATTTCTTTTTCAAGTGTGGATAAATGGTTGCCTTAAAAGTTATTTTTTTAGTTCTCTTAAAGGAACCCTTTATCAGTGCTAAAATCCACTAATATGGTCCCCTTTATTATCACATAAAAAACTATAGCTAAATGTCCCCTTTATGATAACATAAAAATGTTGAAAAGTCTTAACAAATTGTATTTCTTCACCCGTACCATTTTTAATTCTCCCCATTTGTATTCAATTTTCTCCAACCCTCCTCCACACCCCATGTAGATCATATTCATGCTCTACTACATCACTTTTTTAGCACTCATAAAGCACCGTTATTACCACTCTTAGACTGTTAATCCTCTAGATCACCCCTACACAGGCCTGGAAATGATCTTTGGACCTCTTATTGATATATGGAAGCCGTTAACACTGCATGTGATTTTTTATTTTTTATTTTAAGATATTTATATTGAATTATATAAATATATTCATTTAAAATTTTTTATTCAAAAATATATATAATTATTTTTAAATACATTTATAAATTACTGGTTTGTGTGTGTTTGTGAGAAATTTTCGTACATGTATTAATTTATATATATTATATACTAATATCAAAATAGATAAATTAGAATGCAAAAATATATATATATCCATTTTATAATAACCACACATATGTCAACAAAATGAAAAGTAATCATTTATTTCCATTTGGTTTATATATTTTAAAATAAATTTTTATGAAAATATGTTTGAATATATATATATATATATATATATATATATATTTGATTTATTATAAGTAATTATTAGAAAATGTGCATATATTTAATTATGATTAAATTAGAAATATGAAAACAATAAAATTTCAAAAATTATAATGTATATATAAATATAAGAAATGAGAATAAATATTTTCTCCACTGATAATTGACAATAAGACCCTCTTAAAAGATGATGAAATAATATCAAATTTTAAAAATTTAGGGTATCTAAAATAAAAAATCTGTTTTGTATGCAATATTATGCTTTTTTTATCCTTGAATAAATACTTGCGAGTTCCCCCTGGTATATTTGGTGTAGAACTCTTTGTAGGATTTGATTTAATGCCTCATAGAGCTAAAACAAACACCCAGATTAGAGTTATGACCATTTGAAATTGAAGTCACGTTTTAAACATTTTATATATCATTATTTTATAGTATTTTTATATCATCAAAATCAATTTAAATTAATATTTATAAATAATAAATAGTAAAATATTAATTAGTTTATTTTTTTAAAGAATTATTAATTCACCATTAATAAATATATTATATATTAGTAATAAATGTATCTTTAGCATTATCAATATCACATTAATTTAAAAATATTATATTTATCACAATAAAAATATATTTATATATTAATATATTATTCTGAATGACATGTTATATTATTATTAAATACACTCTTTATCAGAGCTAAGAAAAAATACTAAAAAAGGGAATCCTTTTTCAGTTCATTTTTAGTTATGATGAAGAACCCCTTTATTAGCACATTTTTTATAAGTAATGAAATCCATTTTTATCATTGATTTATATAGAGATAATAAATAAAAAATTTATCTTTTTTAGACAGATTTGATAAGTTTTAGAGAAATATATTCCCTAATTTTATGTAATATTTGTTCATAAAAAAATTATTATTAAAAAGATGTTAGCCAAGATGACATGTAAATGGTTTATGTTCATATAGATATATAACCATAATGAATGTTTTGAATAATTTATTAAGAGGATGATCAATGTTTCAATGCTGAAATTAGAATCATGAGTGGATGGATTTGTAATATATAGTGACATTACAACTAAATGACTTGGATGTGTCCTCATGAAAAATGAGAATTTATTTCATATGCATAAAATATTGTAATTATCCATTAATAGAACTTTTCATCCCATGATATAGCGTTGGATGCCCTAATTTATGGATTTATTATATATAAAAAATTACCTATGTGGTAATAATTTGAGATATTTACAAATGATAAGAGTCTAAAATACATCTTTTTCACTGAAATGGGTTATCATTATGCCAAGGAGATGGCTAGAGCTACTGAAATATTTTTTCATCTCAATACACTACCATCATATGAAGGATAATAAGGTAGTTGATTCACTAAGAAGGACAAAACATATATTTCTAACTCATATGGGGATTGAAAAGGATCCATTATTCTTTGGCTTCGTATCTTTTGATATTGTAATTATTTTGAAAGGGAACACATGTCCCCCTATGAAAATGACAATGAAACCATCCTTGTTAGAAGAAATAAAAAATTTCTCTTACTGCTGATAATATTTTGAAAATTATTTTTACTATTTTTAATGCTAGGAAACTAATATAATTTATTTATGATGACAATGAGAGGAAATACGGTAAGAGGTGATGTGTTACATCAATATCAAAGTTAAAGATAGAATTATTAGCTGATTTTCATAGCTGAAATTTGTAAATACAACAAGGAAGTGTAAATATATATTTATATATATATATATGAATGAACATTTTTCACTAGGATAATATGAAATAGAAAACGACATTCCATGTATCATTATGACGGGTTTTTCAGAGGTAAATTCTATGAGACAACATCCCAAATGATCCGTGAGAAATATACATATTCCTATAAAGAAATTGGATGAGTTTTTTATAGAAATGTTAACTAGATTTATAAATACTCTTATAATGAATGATTATATATATTATTTTTGATCACCTTTCCATGTCCACATATTTCATTTATAGAAGATTAACCAAGCATAATTTTAAGGGGACAATAAAATAAATTCTATTACCCAGGTTAATAAGGTGAACATTCATTTTGGGATCCTAAATGATTAGAATGTAAACATTAAAGATGTTTAGCCTTGAGTAATGATCATTATGGGTGACATGTTGGGAAGTTTCCCAAGGTTTGTGGTAGTTAATAGAAAATACACTATAATGAACATGTATGGTCTTGTGGGGACATTCATCAGACTGATGGACCATTCTAGCACATGGGTTGGTCCCAAGGAGGGTACGACACCTATTTTCCAGGATACAAGTGTGACAATAGGGCATGATTGTTACATTGAAATTAGAGTATGTGAGATAAATGTGTATTGGAATAGCCTAGGATATGATATAGGCTCACTAATAGGGATTTTGTTTAACAATGGATTATGGGGGTGGTGAATTTAACACCATAAAATGTTTAAGGTTAAATAAGACAAATATTACTACCCATGTAAAGAATGTGAACCTTTCTTTTTTAGAATCCTATCATATTAGAACATTGCAATTACTAATGATTATCTCAGATTAGTGATTAGTATGAATGAACTCCTAGGATGTTTCCTAGGGTGTATGTGACTGGGGAAAAATAACACTAGACTGTAACATGTGTTGTCCTATTAGAAGATTCCTTAGTTTGATGACCCATTCAAGAATGTGGGTGGTCCCACACAATCTATGCTTCCTTCGACATCAATGACCTAACCGAGGAGTCACTATAAAGAAAACATGATCACCCATAGAAAAATACAATATTCTCCTACAATGATCAACATATTATCTCTCCCTACATTGATCAATTATGAAACTCTTTTGAATTATTTTATCTCTCAGTGTTCTCTTTAATGAAACTTCATTGCCATATTTTCCATATTCCAAAAAAGAGTTGAATAATAGGGACACAAATAAAAATCCTCAAGAAATTTATTCTAAATCGAATCCCTATAACTGTTGTTGAATGTGAAATCAACCAATTCTAGATAACCATTAATGCTCAAAAAAATTCTAGAACATTAGCTTGAAGAATAAACTATTGTATGCATATTTTCTGCTAATATTTTGCATTTTTCTAAGGATGATATAATATATATAATATTAGTTGAGTCACTATAGATTTCTAAATTCATTATAAAAATAATTAAATTAAATATGATTCTATATTTGATATAATTCTAAAGGTAAATCCATGAAAGTGAATGATATCATGGATGTGAAGCATTCTAAGCATTCCATTTTACTGAGTCTCTTTGATCTATACGATGTGAAAAAACTATTTGCTGCCAATAATAAATCACACAGAATGCATGCTGAATTTTTGGGGGTATTGGGTAACCCTATTATAATGTATATAATGATGTCATGCCACCTCGTGGTATGAAAGTCCCTCATTAGTTTCTAATTAATGTAATTTGGAAATATTATAATCACATATAAAACAATAACATCTCTATCACAAAATGACATATCATGGTAAAGTATGTTAGTGAAAAACGTGACTTGTAGGAAAATTATAGACATACATCAAACACATATAAAAAGGGAAACATCAGTAATAAAGGTAAAAATATTATGTCGTTATATTCAAAAATGTACCTTATATAGAAAAAAGTTTCAAATCATTATGAGTTGTTCTTTTGTAAACTTCATAGCAATGGACTGTCTCATATCCCTAAATCGGTTTGAGACCCGCCTAAGTCTCCCTCAACTAGGCCTACTACTAAGAACCCCATAAAGTTCCATGATTATATTATTGAGTCTATCTTGAAACCCTACTAGACATCAAATGTGATTCCTTTGAGTAGATTTACTATAGCAGTGTTGTTATACCATATTAATTAAATTTGATATCAGGATTTGGGAATGATGTATGATAATACCCCAAAATCCACAATTTGTATCCATGATGACCATTCCCCCTATACATGGTGCAAAATACCATATGATGAACTCTGAACATCTTTGACTTCATTGATGGGAAGGATCTTACCTCCTCATTTGAAAACCCAAAAAAAATAACCATACCAGTGAAAGAAATCTTGATCACTATCCAATTATGGGATTGAACTATGAAATCTTTCCATTTTTCAACTAGACCATTTAGATAGGTTTGGGAATTGCGATGTACCTATGTGTTCTTCGTCAACTAAAATCCATTGAACTAACATCCTTGCTCCTGTAGAAGGACTATCATGAAATTCCAATCCTTCTGTGTCACATTACTATAAAATAATGGATTATAGATAAGAGGATATCTATTATTAGAATAATATTCATACACAATAATATAAAATTATTTAATGTCCATAAACACTTAGCCACTATCAATTAGAATATTTTCATGAATTTACTACTTGGGATGAAAATTATTAAAGGTCGCTCAATTAAGGCTATACCAAATTCCATGTTGACTAATGGCAGCACACCATCTCTTGGTGGGTCTGATAAAAAGGCACCAAAATGTCCTTCCCCTTTTCTTGAGTTTATATTAACTCAAAAAGATCTTGAAAAAGTTTATCCAACCCTATAAATCAACCATGCCATTAGATTCAAAGAATACTAGATGATATTGTAGATTTTAATCCAATGAATGGTCAATCATTGTCATATAAGTGGACCTACCTTTGATGGACATAATTTGAAAGAGACCCAGTTGAATAGACTCTACATATTATATCGTTGATGTTGATACATGAGCGTTCTATGGTATATCCCGCTAGAAAATGGGTGGTGGAACAAGGGATGTATAAGATTCTATAACTGTAAGTACCATCAAGAATATTTTATGTGGCTTATATAAAAAATTTATATAATTATAAAAATTAATATATCCCAACTAGTCTATAAGAACACATAAGGTTCTACACAAAGTCTACACATTACCCATTGTTTACCAGTCTAAGAACTGACCCTAATCTTTATCTCTTTACATTAGTCACATTAATCATATATATATATATATCATAATATAATGATTAGTTCAAATAATTATTAATATTAAATATATATCACAAGATCATGAAAAAAGATATAGCACATAATAGCTAAACTGTCCCAAATAGATCATAAAAATCATCGTAATTAATTAATGAAATAAAATAGATTACAAATGGTACATACATGAAATTTGAACCTATGAGAAAAATTATGATGCATGAATGAAGCTAAAATATCATATAGAACATTTTAACACAGTTTTCATCAGCTAATGTTAATATATTAAATTCTAAAAACAAAAACTATTTTTCCTCACTTTATGGAATCTCGGTGGTCCACTATATAGTGATGGACATGCTCTATCATGGTTTCATTTCCAGAGTCCAAGCCATATTATATCCTACCTACCCCATCACAAATGATGGAAATGATAAGAACATATTAGTTACTACTAATCATATAATTCAATTTTATACCATCCTGACCCAAACCATCAGGTCTGATAAGGATTGTCAAATTACCATATGTGTACCTCCTTATATACAAGAGGATGCTGAGTAGTAATAAGTTTATAAGACCATTAGTGGGGATAATATACCCATAGTATCATGTCCTAGAATTAAAAATAATAATTAATAACAATAAAATAATTCAATCCATTAAATACATGTATAACTCGTTCATACGGGAATAAGGAAGTAGATGATGCACCTGGTTTGGGAAAAATAAATCTGAATCCATCAACTAAGACCCCACCGATCACATATAAGGGTAATCATAGGATATTAAGACTCGATAGAAAGAAACAAAATGATGAAAATTGATTTAGATATTTTGGAGTCAATTTAACATACATACAACATTTCAAAGATAGAAAATTGAAACAAACCACTCGATTTTTAATTCAATGAAAAATTGATTGTTGAGTGTACAAATCAACGCCACATAGGATTTGAAAATATAAATGGTTCAAAAAAAGATTATTTGGAGGATTATAAACTAAATACCGTGTTAAAATGAATGTTGTATGAATACATTTTATGAGGAGGAGATATGAAAAAAAAAAGAAAAAGGAAAATATGAAATGAAATAAGAAGAAAAAAGATATGAAAAATTTCCATTATGTGCAATTTATCCAAACACCCAATGTGTACAAATGTTATGTTTCACTAAGGGTTAAACCAAACTTCTAGATTTAATAGTGACAAAATATTTCCCATATGATACTTATTTCAATATATTTTCCATTATTTTATAGAAATTATATGGACATGATATAATATATTTAGTATTTTAAATATTTCAATGTATGGGTTCAACGGGTTTCGATGTATAATGATATCAATATTACTAATTGTAAAAATATTTCATAAAATATTATAATGTGTTTTAGGGGAAAATATTTTAGATATTACCATGTATTTACCTTTACATAATTACATATGAATTAATTAAATCTTTAAATTTTTTAATAATCACATAACCACAATTATTTTTCATTAAAAAATAAGTTTTTATTATATTTTAAATATTAAGGATATTAAAAAATGGAATATCAACCAATTTTGTACCTTTAATGTATCTTAATTAATTAGTTTGAGAGACTTAATGGTATACCTTATTCAATTGTTTATAATCATGATCCATGGTTTACATTTAAATTATATAAGAGTATTTATAAGTATCTTGACATTGATTTATATTTGAGAACCAACTATAATAATGAAATAGATAGATTGTATGAAAGGAATACACATACATTAGAAGTCATGTTGAGATCATGCACACTTTAATTTAAAGCTATGTGAAAATTACATATATATATATATATATTGTGGAATTTAAATATAATAATAACATCCATTTGAGAATTGAAATGGAACCATATGAACTGTTGTATTATATGATTATTTGTAATTCAACTTATTGGAAAAAAAAATTAAATTGAAGAATTTAAGTCTACATAATATGGAGGAGAAAATAATTAATATGGAGAATATTTTAAATCATATTAATTAATCTCAGATAAATATAATGATCTTTTTGTATAATGAAAAAATGATATTGAATTTCATTTTGGGGATCATTTTTTATATAGAGTATATCTATTAGAGTTTCTAAATTGGTTGAAAATAATGGGAAATAATATTATAAGTATGTCAGTTCATTATAAATTCTATAAAGAATTGGTGTTTTACATTACCATTTGACAATAATACCTTGCCTATATAATTTCCATGATATGTTTTATATATATTTAATGAGTATGTTTTCAAGATATCAAAAAAAAGTTATCACCCATGAATAAGTATAATTTTAATCTTATTTATCTTACTTTGAATACCCTATCTATATTCTGGACACTAGTGATTATATATTTTGGAATCTACCAACTTGGATGGAATGGAATCTTTTTAGAAATAGAAACAAAAAATAGATGACATGCTGACTTGAATAATTTGTGATGAAAAACTACCAAAACTGATTCATGGGGATACATTTTTTTAATTTTCATAATGGAAATGTTAAAATGTGGAATAATGTAACACCTGAGATTCAATTATGGTACTCTTTTATTCCTAGAGAAGTAGTAGCACAATAAACATAGTATTATTCAAGAACATAATGAAAAATGAAATATAAAATTTTATAAATATAATTTTATGATATATATTTCAATTTTTGAATTCATCGTTTCAATATAATATTACAGAGATATTTGGAATATTTTCGAAATAGTTAATTTTTTGGTGAAAAATAAAAAATATAGATTTTTGAAATCAAATAAAATTTTTATTTTAATAACGATAAAATAATAAATTGATTAAATATTATACAATTTTTATAGAACAAATATATATTTAAAAGGTATAATAATTCATATATATATTATTAATTTAATGTTATAAATTTATTTTGAACATTTTAAAATTCATAAGTAATGACTTATTCTGAATAAATTTTTTATTATTAGTTTATCATATATTGATTTGGTTGGGTTATTTTTTGGATAATTATTAATGAATAAAAAAAATAAATTTATTGAAAATATTCTAATTTATTATTTTGGGACAAATAATTTACATAAATATTCATTAATGATAATTTGTTTTACTTAAAAAATTAATTTTATAAAAAATGTTATCAATGGATTTTTCAAATATTATATTAAAATTTGTTTCTTAGACATCTAAAAATTTAAAATTGGTAAATTTATTCTTAATTTTGAATTAAAAAATTGAATATTTTTTAATAATTTATGTGTAATTATTGGTGATAATGTTTTGTAAATATAATAAAACATGTTTACCTAAGTTGGGGTTAAACCTGGAAAACTAGGGAGAGGTAAACTAAGATACAAGGTTAAAAATGAAACATAATATTTTCTAAAATATATTGGTTGGTTTTCATTCATCATTAACCTTATCACATTCAATGCATTGAGAATAGTATCCACTGTTGTAGTTAAAAACATCGTATTATTAAAATCAGTTAAATAATCTCAATTGTGTTTATTCACTCAGTTATAAAAGACCTCATTTATCCTATCTTATTCATGGATATTTAGATACTTATGACAAATAATGCATAAATATTTTCCATTTTAACTTCCATATACACGTCCTAGAGTCTATATTCTCATAAAAGGGCTAATATAGATAGATTAAGGTGTGTTTCAAATGTGGTTCTCTAGATATAATATATATTTTTTAAAAACAAGTGTTTTCATTTTATTACCTATTAAAAATCCATAATATAATTTATAAATATGGTTACAAAAATTATTTTCTTTCCATTTATTGAAATTTTAGTATATGGATGGGACAGTAAATATTCAACTCCTTTAAATTCTTAGGAAATGGAAGTTATCCTTTGTATGTATATGTGATTTTGTGTCTCCACATCGCGATGTATTTGGTTTTTCAAAACATTACATGAATAATTATAAAATTCAAAATAGTGAATATATATTATATTTATGAAATTATTATTATTCAATATATTATATGATGGTTTTTGTTTCTTACCATTCTACTCGCCATCAAATTTCAATTTCACATGTGCATAGTTGTGGACTTCCAGATCCACAAATTGATGTGATTCAAATATAATATAACTATTTCAAGGATAATTATAAAGTGGTATAAAATAAATATATATGATATTTATATATTTATTATAGTTTTTTATATTTTATAATAATGATAAACATGCAATTAATGAAACAACTAATTTTAAACATATAATAAAATTGAAACATTGAACACACATAAACAATTTTTTAATAATGAATTATTATGAACCATGTATTGAAATTTTAATACTAGATCATATATTATAGGGAAGTTATGAATATGGTTTTTGTAAATATGTATAATATATTTCATCATTTTATATAGGCGGAAGAAATCACATAATAAAATAGTTTTGGCCTCAGGAAAATGTTTTATTGTAGATAACATATTTATTCGTGATAATTTGTATTTATGTTTTTATTGGGGGAATTATATAATATTTCTATCTCACAAACATTTATTATTTATATTTATTATATTTTAGGTTTTCAAGTATTATTTAAATATTTTAACTTCTCTCGAACTCAAAATATTAAAAGAATAGTTTAAAGGAAAACCATTTTTGCAATTTGGTCATGATTTTTTTCTTCCATGTCCATATTATATGAAAAATGTTTTCAAAAATTATATTTATACCATCTAATTATTAATAAAATATATTCATACCATTTTTTGAATTACTATGTAATGTTATAAAAGGAATCATCTTTAGATTTTCTGAACGAGACACGTTTTACAAAAGGTGTGAACAAAATATTTGTTATGATGATTACTGAATGAATGTGTTATCCACCATCGGGAAAATGATTTTCCTTGAAACTAACATTAATGTTTTACATGGTTACTTCCACATAAAATTTATTTATTTTTAATTTTCTAAATTTTTAAATATTATGTTTGTTATTTAAAAATTAAAGGGATTTTTTGCTTAAAAATGTTCCACTAAATATTTAAAAGTATTTTCATCTATGTAAAAATCCATTGAGGGATAATAAGATTTATGGAGGATATAATCAAATGATAAAATCTAAAACAATTATATGGGTGGTATATGATTTTATCGATAAGGGAATATGTTGGAATCTTATATTCAATTTCTCTCAATATGTCTAGTTATTTATTATTAAGGCTTGATGATTATGTTTTATTTAATATTCATTTGATAGATGAATTGGAAATACTAATTTATGGTTATGGTCTACAATTAAATATCCTTATGATAATTTTGTAGGTCTAAAGAGAGAAAACATGGTGGGTTTATGGTTTATCAATCTACATTTACATATTTGGTCATGGAGAAATGGCTTCTTCATGTTTAAGATGTTTGACATTATTCAATCCATCATTTTGAAATCATTTTTTGGGTTTAATATGATTATTAAATAGTTATTTTATTTATGGATATGTTTAAACATTATGTGATTATTTCAATGAAATTATTTAATCATCATTTATTCTTATCATATTATTCATGCCTTATTTATTCTCTGATATTTTTAGTTATAAACATTCCCTTACTATGATTTTAAGTTAACTATTTTTTCTTTTTTCTTTTCTCTATGATTTCATATAGTGTAATATGATTGATATACATAGTGATTTTGTATTTAATGATAATGTTATCAATGAAAATAATCTAATGTATTTTTCTCCAAATGTAATTTGTGATTCAATAAGTTTTCTATTTATCTAAGACTATAAAACTATTTAAACCCTTAGGATGTGAATACTTTTATATAGTTCCAATTAAAAAAATTAATCACTAGATCTATGCTAGTATGGTAGGTGTTTTTTCAGTGATGGTTCATATTAAATATCCATAAAATATATGTTTTATCTTTCAAACATATTTTAATAATTTATCTATGTCCTAATTATATCTCCCCGTATTTAAATGGAATTTCACTTAGGTTTTCTTCTACCAATTATCAAAATGGATTGTCATACTCACTGTCAGAACCAATATATAACCCATGATCATAAGAGGTAAATGTTTATAGAGATCCATGAGGGGTGTGATGATGATTTGGGAGATTTGGATGATCATGGTCTCACTAGTACTAATTATGGAAATAATGAAGGTATTATCAGAGTTATTTAGACTAGGATGTTGTAAAACATTTAGTACCATAGATTCAAAATGTGATTATTCACATTTAAAATCCACGAACCAATTAATGGGTTTTCATTATGGTTATTTCAAAAAATAGAATGAAATCTTGGATGAAACCTATATCTGGATATGGATCCAAAATGATTCCCCTAACCTCTTCTATATATTTGTGGAAAAATGTCTTTTTTTATCTATATGTAGTGACAAGAATGAAAATTTTAAATATGGTATAAATATAAAAGTTTATATAGGTTTCATTCTATTACCATATCACTATAGTAGGTATTAAGAAAAAATTATTCATTCTCATTTATGGTCAACCAATTGAAAATGTTTGACAAATATTTATGATGAAATATTGTATATAACTACAGATAATGATTAGAGAAGTCAAAAATTATCGCAATAAAACATCATGTAAAACTAATAATTATGAAATTAAATGAATATTCTAGAATAAATAGATGAAATAAATTATTTATTAATATTAAAATTTATATTGGGATATTAAGGGTTAATTTGTAAGAGCAATAAATTCCCCCAATTAACACAAAACCTCATAATGTAATAATGTTTCTGAATTAGAAAATTGTTTAGGAAATGGATAACCATAGGCCTTTTAAGAATAAGTTTGTTCATTTCTAATGAGAGATAATTTAACCTATCAATTATATTCTTTAGCTAGTATGGAATAGTAATCATATGGATTTATCCTAAAAAACGATCTAATCTAGAAATATCTTCTTTGTTTAGATCATCCTTTTCTAGTTATAACACCCATTCTTCAGTTGTCTTGTCAGAAAGAAAAAATAGGTTCTTAAAATCAACATTCTCAATGTCAATAATATATTATAAGTTATGGATGAGCACTATAATGGAAAAAATATTTAGTGAATATTTTAAATAATTAAGATTCATATGATATTTATAACATATGGATGACTTTTTTATTTGAGGATATGATTTTTTAGGATGAAATTATACATTCACTAATTATTTATTCCCAAAGTTTTTGCATCCTAGAAAATTGGAAATGATGAAGAAACCGTGATGGAAATATCTAGAACATGAACTTTATATGCATCTATCACCTATGGGTACCATTAAAACTATTTTCCACTGAATCAACAGAAAATTTGATAAAAATCACACTTCCTTTAAACATCATATGATTTGAAACTTGTTGGTGAGTTTATACAAACTGAGTAAGAAAATAAAAAATGGAAAAACATAAAAAAATCCATATTTTATAAAAATATATTGGAATTTATAACCCATGTATGATTTAAAAATATATAATAGAGTCGTTATCTTCCAAAACTAGCTATAAAAGTGTTTAATCACTATTAAATACATCAGGGACTACTCTTCCAATTCATTCTTAGATCACCACATAGATACTATAGTGGGGACCCATGACATTTTAGATAATTATTTCTAATTGATATATTATCGAACTCTAATAAAGGACCCATGTATCATTGATATGAGAATGTTAGATAATGGACTACCTAAATAATATGATAGAGGTCCCTCACCTCATCAGTGGGGTTGTTCCTAACCCTATCAATTGTGTGTGGTCGTTGTACCTTGTCCTAGACAAGGGACTACTAACCCCATTCTTGAACTTGAGGATATAGATTCTAATTTTGTGGGGGAGCGTCAATAGTTTGGAATAATTAATGGGACCCCTTTCTTATCATGAACTCACCCCCATGGGAGTTTTTAACACCATTAACACTCTGATCATGTTTCTTTAGGATTATTATTTATTCTAAATAACTAAAAAACCAAATTCCACTAAAATGGATATATATATCTTGAATCTTATTATAAATTGAATTAAATCATCATATTCTAGGAAGAAAAAATATTTTTAGGTATTATTCTTGTGAATAAATATATATACCATGAAAGAATATATAAAATTTAAAAAAATAAAAAATGTAAATGACATGTAATTTTAGGGACCCAGTGTGTATTCACATGTATTAGTCTGGTCATGTTCCATCATTGAATATCCATACTAGGGTATACCTACAATGTGTGTCCACGAGTGGTACATTGAGTCAGTGTCTAGGAGCCTCCGTGAGCTTGTACTCAAACTTTATTTAGATCTAGGCACTAACCAATATACATGGTGTGTTATTTGTAAGTACATAAGTTATGAGACACATGTTTATAGATTGAATTTACCCATATAATTCATATTTCATGTTCCTAAAATAAGAGATATCACATAAAATGACATAAACAGAATCTGTGTCCAGGAGGGGAACCTAATGTACATTTCATTACTCAATGATTCATGTAAATTATATCTAAATTTTGTTTATAAATAGAGTACAACATGTTTTAAATTTAATATATCTTGAAAACATATCCACACCAAATGGAATGTTATAAAATGTGTGGATGTGAATCACACATCATGTGATCATTTATTATACAAGTTCATCTTCCAATTTCATAAAAATATGATTCATCCACTATTTGAAATTCTAATCTCACTCATATCATCACCATAAGCCTCCTATTTTATCATCACACCTCTAGGGGATTATTTCACCCAATTTCATATCCGATAAACCCATAATTTCCTAGTAATCCACTCCAAATTCAATATTTATGACCCAACAACCCACTTTACAATAGAATAGAAAGACACCACATCTACGGAGACCCATCATCTCCCATTAATCCTCCCATGATTCCTCCATATCCATTACCAAGTAAAAATTGAATACAAAAAAATAAGGATACAGCCATCTCATCATTCATAGAAATGTTTTTTAACCACTATTAATGGTAATTAAAATAATTTAAAGTATAAATATAAGGGGAAATATGAGAGGCAGAACATGATTATTTTATATAGATTGATCATCTGACCACTGTTACTTTCACATGATTCTAAAAAAGATAATAAATGCAAGATAAATTATAATTTTTTGAAACGCTATAAATAAATAAACTTAAAAGTGAATGAAATTGAAATAAAAACACATAATTATTATTATTTGATGCTCATAAATTAAAATGAATTATTCATAGAATTAAAATAATTAGTTTTATCATGATTTGTTTAAATCACAATTTATGTAATCTGAATTAACACTCAGATTTATTGATTATCTCCTTGATGAAAGTGTTCTATATGATCTAATACATGATACTACCCTATATGGTATCATTCCTTAATCATTGACATAATCATGAGATAATTCAATAATTTTAATTTAATTAACATTAATGATTTAATTATGTTTAGAGTTTTATATAATTAGTCCATAACTATTGCATAACATCTCAAAATTTACGATGTTGACTCTTTTACTCACTATCATTTTTTCACAAAATGAAACTCTACAAAAAACATGATTTCTTTTACTGATAAAAATATAAAATAATTATTTATTTATATTACCCATCCTTATACCACATGAAAAACATTTAAAAAAGTTGGGATGCGAATAAAAATACATGTAAGGTATATAAAATAAGTAATTAATATGTTAGTCTATGAATACATACAAACCAATGAAATCATAATCTGAACTCAAAAATAGAGGCTGCTTAACATAAGACATGATATCATAATATTTATAAAAAACTCATAAAAATAATAAATCATAAAGTTATCTTGTGGAAGCCATATCATACTTACTTTGTATCTTTCACAGCCACATTGGTAGTAAACATCATGGTTACGTTTGGTATACCTAAAAAATTATATTTCCTCGCCCTTTTACGGGAATCCTTTTTGTTTACATCCATCACATTACCCAATGCATTAAAGAGAAATCATGGGCTTTCCCAATATCATATTATCATGAAACAACAAGTATATATAAAAAATTCCCAAGAACCATTACATAATCATAATACACAAACTATGCATAATGGGAAAATTAACATTTCTACATTTCAATCTTAATATATAATTTAAAGATATTAATATAATAATTAAATTCTAAAAAGCATTTTCTATACTGAAAAACCTAAAAATTAATAAGGTGTTTACTTTGATTTTAAAAACAATACGGCTTGTAGAGGAATCCAAATATTATATAATGGTTATTGCGGCAGAGAAATCATTGTCACTACATATGTTACAAACATTACATTTGTCATTTTATAAAGTAAAAAAATTTGTATATAATGATTCCTTTTCAAAGACATTTTATAATTTTAAAAGTCAAAGGGGTTGATTATAAAATTTATAAAATAAGGTCATGTATAAATCAAATTATGCCTTAAAGAAAGGAGATTGAGACAAAGTATCTTACAAAGACGGTATCCCTTAATTAAGGACATATCAAAGAAATAATTATGTGTGAAAATATAAATACAATAAATATAATTAGATATTCAGTGTAAAATATTCATAGTTCATTCAATCATATTCATGGGAAAAAACAATGACATGGATATTTAACTCAATGAAATGATATTGTGTTACGATTTCCCTTACATCGAGTCTGACTTAACTCATTCAATGAATAGTAAGAATAGATTTATTTATAAGTAATTTAGAATGTTTTAAATGTTTATTATTAATTATATATTACTTAGTACCATGTTGTAGAAATTAGATAATTATTTGAGTTCATTTCAGACGTTTTGTCGTTGTTTGGTACATGACTGAAAAATGAACTTGTTTTGATGAAAATTTTCCAAGTGGTTATAATTCCATTATCTACATAATGATATTCATGATTTAATATCATATATATCTCGTATATAGTTATTTTAAATAGTAAAAAATTTAGGAAGATATGAAATGGAATATACCATTCATGGGGATGGTAGGTTGTGCGTACGCATGAACACTACATTCATATCTTTTCCATATAAAAATAATGAAAGATAAATGATTCATATGTATTTTATAATTTAGTATAATATATATATCTTATATATGTTACATTGGTTCATTAACACCATCCTTTATACATTACTTGTTTGGTATGAATGAGTCATATCACTTTTAGTGGGTGGTAGTCCACACTTTCTCAAATGAAAATATCGTATTTACAGATTATGGAACCCATAAATGTATGTTGTCAATAAAAATTATTGATGAATTTAGATAATATAAAAATTATATATATCATATATTAAAACAATTTCATCATAATGGAAACTATTAGATGTGGTATGATAAAATTTAACAATCATCATTTCGTGAGGTTGTAGTTCGTCGTACACAGAAACAATATGTTTTATATCCATTAGATGGTGGTGTGTGTATGTGTATATCTAAAAGGTATCATAAATACATCTTAATATATTTAGGATGCTGTTTTTTTATAAAATAATGGAATAAAAATATATTAGGGGGTTGTGGAATGAAAATAAATGAAATGAGCTAGAGAGGAGACGTTACATCTAAATCAGGTAACTTTTTTTTATTCGAATCAAAAGGCATTCTTGAATTCCCTTAGTCCCACGATAAGGAATCTAGGTGAAATTGAGGAATAATGGGATCTTATTTGATCAGATTTTATTTGATCCATGGGGATTTTATGTTGTAAGTATGTGGGTAGAGGTGGTGTCCATTTATTAGACGGATCATTGGATATTTAGGAAAGTCTTGAAATATTATTATATTATAAATTGTTTTTCGAATTATAATGTCTCCCAGGTGATATATTTAGAGTATAAGATGAGTATGAGTAGAAATAATATCAACCAATTGGTTTTAGAAAATTTTTTGTCACAAATATATCCATATCATTTGTCTTTAACCCTTAAATAAATAATTTAACTCTATTGACGAATTCTCCTATTTTTACATTATATGGTGATTTTATTTACAATAAAATTAAAAGAGAACATAAATTGGATCATTTATGAAATTTATATCATTATCTGAGTTAGTTTTTAGAGTCTTGGATTCCTTATGCCTATTATATCATTTAATAAAATAGTATTTTTTAACTCATTTTTTCAATTTTGACACTATTTAGAAATTGATTTTTTTAAAGTCATTAAAACTTGATTCATTCAAAAAAACAAAATTTACTCAAATATAACATGTCATAATCATATATAAAATTCTATTATGAATCAAAATTTACAAATTACGTTAATCTTGATATTTATAGTATCATTTATTTATATCATTCATTAATAAGTTAATAACTGCATCATAATTGTGTCATATATAAATATATTTATTTAATTTATAAAAATTACCTAAAAAATACATGATATAGGGAATATTTTTAGATTTCTAATGACTATTTATAGTGAAAGATATAAATTATATAACCCCATTTTAAAATTGGTTAATTAAAAAGTTATATGTTTATGTTTCATTTCTCTTTTCTTTAAATTACTTATTATAACATGCCTTTATCACACCCAAGTGGTTCCCAAATACTAGAAGTTAGGCCAAAGGATTTTTGTGGTCTCCCATGACTCGTTAAATATGATTAGTACATGTATTTGGGTAGTTTTATATTATAACAACCTTATTTTACCCTTGTTTACCTAATATACCCTTTAAAAGTTGTAAATACAAAAAATTATTGTTTTTATAATTCATAATGTTCAAAAATAAAAAGTACCTATTTATAAAATTTGGACCTTCTAATTAAAAATATAGAATCCATTTTTTCCAACTTCAAAATTATGAATTTTCATTAATTTATTTAAAATTTAATCTCATGGTTAAAATGAGAAAAGAGGTTTAAAAAAATCATGAATAGATTGAATAATGTTTATATAATTTTTCAATATGAATTTACATCTGATGACCATAATTTTATTAAATGATAAAAATAATCCAATTACTCATTAAAATCAATTAGAATGATAATATAACTTTATAAATAAATAAAAAATAGTATTGAATTAAAATGAAGTATTTTTCAGTATTCCTTAAAAATGAATTTTACTATGAAAATAAAAAAACTTCAGCCAATATAAATTTTGATAACCCGATTGTAAAAAATAATTTTATTTTGAAAAAATTAATATAAATTGTAAAAAAAATATATTTAAAAATGGTTCTCCATAAAAAAATATTAAATCTACATTTGAAAAATATTAGAGTGTTTTATGCTTAAAATTCGATTTATTCTTATTTTAAGCCTCTAAGATTTATTGTATAAATGTTAAAACATTTATCAAACATATGTACACATAATATAAGAAGTTATATTAATTCCTAGTAATAAAACATCACGGTGTTAACTAATATTTAATATAATAATATTATTATTTTTCTATAAAACTCATTTGTGGGTGCAGCGTAAGATTTTAGAGAAACTCATTATTGCGTATTGAGTACGATATTGGTGATAGTATCCCCATTAAAGAAAAACCAATATCTAATTTATAAATATTAATAAATATGATAGTTATTATTCTATAATTACCTAGGATGTTACATAAAACCCCCATTTATGAAATTATGTCCTCACAATTTCAAATTTAGGGCTCGATAACTATAGTTTCACTTTTCAAAATTACTACATTGAAATCTCACATCAGAAAATAGTAAATAAATCTACCACTTTAAAAAAACTGTAAGAGAATTGAAATGGTAAACATAGATAACACATACTAGTATTTCATGTAGGAAAACAAGTATATGGATGAAAAACTAACCATCACGTTCGGATGGATAGTGATAGAAAACATGATAAAGAAAATTTAAATAATCAGAAAACCGAAAACATGTGATAGGTTAAAAAATATTTTATTTCACCGAAGGAAAATTAAATGGAAAATGTTTTCTGTTTTAATATCCTTTTCAAAGAATTGAGGAATTCATATAGTTTATAGACTAAGTACATGTAGTATCATTCTTACTTGAGAACTAGAGTATCATCCTTTTTTAAATTTCCACCCTAAACTCATCTTTACCTCAACTCGATGAGTATTTAAGATAAATTTTTCAATCCTAAAGCACTATAATAAAAATCTAGATAATAACATAATAAAAAAATGGTTAACTATCTACTTCTCATATCATTAGATAATAATTGAAACCAAAATTGTTAGTACGAGGTAAGATAATTCACCAAAATGAATGAACTGTTATAAGATAAAAACTTCATTAATCCCCAAAATTCATAATTAATACCCAAATTTAACATAGAACATTCAATGAATGAAAATCCACAAAATTCCTCTAAATAATCCAAAAAATATTTGTGTTCCAAAATTTAGAAGGATTTGAAAACATAGACTCCCAAAATAAATATTAACATTTATTTAAAAATAACATGAACAACTATTAAAGACTCATTATAAAAAGTTATTTCCAAAATCACATATTCTCTAAGATAGGTTAATCATTTCGATAAATAATACAAATCTCTATAATTATACAATTAAAAAATTGATTCTTACAAAATATAGTTCAACCATTACTCTAATTAAAAACCCATAATATTATATTTACATTAATCGTATGAAGATCCCAAAATTGTGAATGCCTACTAAAATAATATTAATCACTTAATACTAAAATCAATTTCCAATCCCAAAGATATTATTTTGATAAAAAAAAGTTTCAAAAATAAACTTCTTCTTATTCCAAAATCATTTTTAATCTAAAATAAAAATTATTAACAATTAAAGAAATCACATTGGCTAGTGGTAGGTGATGGGTCGTTGTCTCCCTTCGGTTGTGGTTTCGATTCCCAATGCCTTGCCAGATGCGATGGGTTTTCACACATCCTACTCAAGAAAGTCAAATATTGAAATCCATTCAAATAATATGCATGTACCAATGTTTTTCCTACAACTAGCTCCTACTTTTACCAAGACAAAATGAATGTTATTTTATTTCTAGTGAATTGATACACTAACCTATATAAAAATCTAGATTCCCACACCTAAAATCCAACCATGAAATAATTTTTCAAATTTTCCATAAATCCCAAAGCAACCTCACTACTATAAAATCCCCAATCTACAACCATAAGGATGAACCACACTCTGATACCACTCTTTCATGACCCTGATAACTAGAGACATCCTTTCTAGAGATAATATCATTGTGACAACACCATTCAAGCCTCTAATAGGATAGGGTATAATGATTTTTGTCATGAATACATACACCATATAAGGGAGGCATTATTCTATTATACATGTACACATGCTCACATATCCAATCTAAAAAAATGAGGAACATAAATTTCAACTAATACCAATTCAACCATACATCTATGACCCACAATCAGATTAGTATAAAATTATTGAAAGTGTTAGGGGTCTAAATTTATGTCCACTTAAAAATAAAAAAATGTCTAAATTTCTCAGAATGAGGGGACTATTGGAAAATGAACCACCAGTTTGATCCTCTGTCTTTCTAGCATAGAATTAAGTTCTTTCTTCCCCTGGTTCTCTGAGGATTTGGTAAAAAGTAATTTCATTTTCATATCTCATGAATGTGAGTAAATAGCCCATGTAGTGGTGAGTATAGAAATACCCCTTAAGATACCCCAAATTAACAAAATCATAATGAATCAAGAACAATCATACCATAAATAAATAGGTATATAAATCAATATAAAATACATAACAATGGTATAAAATAAATTGAACATAATCATAATAGACTCCGTGTCTTTATAAAGTATCATCAATATGATTATTCACATGATTATTCTTGAGAATTGAAGTTAACAACTCTCAAGGAGGACTCACTCCACAAGACATGATGTCACAAATGACACTCATCTGAGAGGTCATGATCATTTATCCTCACCAAGATGTACTCACTAGATACTCAAAGATCACACTACTAATATAGGGGATCACACCCATAACCATTTGGGTATGCCACCAACTATACTAGGAAATCATAAAGATAGCATATCAACACCATATTCATGGTGGTCATGTCAATACCATGAACTTAATTAGGAATGATATGATATCCAACCCTGGACCTCATATAGTGATGATTCAAGTACTATCCAAAAAAGAACTTATAGAGCAGTTCATAATCATAAATCATTTTTGAAATTCCACATTTTAATATTATAGGGATGTGACACGGGATCTACCTCAGCTGAACATGGTCTATACATAATAAATGGAGGTCCTCAAACTATCATGTAGAATTTACACATTTTAACTCAAGGGTACACAACATGTCTCATCTACCCTAGGTATTCTTGTTCCTCTCTGACTCACACAACGTGTTATCCCCAATTTACCTTCTTTTTTTAGGGGTAAACAACTTGTAGAGGTAGGTATGGAATGTACCATGTCTTCCTTACACGCCAATGTAAATCTGTTCATTACTGTGTACATATAGTATTCCCTCTCAACTAAGTTCATTCTCATGTTCTTTGTCATTTTTGAGTATTGTTCCACATTTTTTTACCCTATGTAACACCACAAGCTTCCATAGTATGTTTCTTTTTAAATAATTCAATAGCTTGTGATGCATGCAACACTGAGTTTGAGCACACCGTGACTTGCTGTTTAAAAAGAGACTATGAATAGTATTAAAAAAATTGAATTTTATATATTCCATATTATTTTTATATTCATCTCATTTTTTTCTTAGACATGATATAAGAACAAATTAAATTTTACAAATAAAGGGAATTTTTTTAAAAAAAATACAATTTCTATAGCATTTTAAGGGATAACACTTTTTAAATCCAACATTTGACACAATTATAAATTCAATTTGAAAGAAAAATAAACTTCTTATTTATAAGAGTTACATAAAAAATTGTATGGTTGATTTTTTTTTTCTGATAACCTTCATATTTTAATGAATAGTGAAAAATAATGTATTTTAATTGAAAACAACTTTTTCATCCAATTTATTTTTATTTTTATATTATCATTTTAATTATTTTTAATGTGTTTTTAGATTAATTTTTTTCCGCTAATATTATTTTGGTCATCTTAATTATTTTAACACTAAAATTTTAAATAAAAACATGCCAATCATTTGATGGTTTTTACATTTAAAAACCCCATTTTTTATTTTTTTCAATAGGGATTATTTTTAAATTAATTAATGAAACTTATGTGTTTGAATTTTAAAAAAAGGATTTCATATTTTGAATTAGTGGGTCTAAATTATGTTAATAGGTTCATTGAGTTATTTTGATATTATGAATAGTTTGTTTTGTAATTTTTTTATTAACATTGTTTAGCGTAATTCTTCTAATTAAATGTAAAATTTGTAATGCCCCGACCCCTGTTACCCAGAGTCGGTGCATTATTACATAACATTATAATGATCAAAAAAGATCAATTCTTGAAAGACTGATTAGTTTAGTTTCCTTGGAATCACTAGATACATTCACAACGTTTAAATTAAATCATAAAGTGAATAAATAAAGCAACATCTTGTCTCCATAGAACACACTCATATCCCCTCGTACTATCCATACAGGTCATTTATAAAATACTTCTTCACATCCCGGGAAAAAGAAAACATAGAAAGGGGTGAGCTCAGATGCCCAGTAAGGATAACAATATAGTAGAAACATTCATAAATAAGAATAAACATTTAAGTCAATGTATAACTAAAACAAAATCCTTTTAAACTTGAACTTTAGCATAATATGGAAAAAATAAAATGAAATAATGCCATTTAATTATTCACATCGATATTCTACTAATCGAATAATCACATGAAATATCAATAACCACTTTCATAATAAAGGAATGCATAATGCCAGACTATCATAACCACATAGTCTAGGCCTTGTGCCAAGACTATAGAAAATATTTTTTCAAGGCCTTATACCAAGAAACTAGTTTGTCTCATTAGACCTACTGATGCATCTAGGAGCTATAGCAGGCTCCACCCATCACTTACTAAGTCCAATGCATTCCTTATATGAATAGGTTTAAACATAACATAAACATTCGTATTAAAAATATTATATGAAATGTCAATACTTTCTATATAAACAATGAATGGTATAAAAATTACACATTCATAGTAAAACATATAACAAAACAATCCATACTATATTGATGTTTTTTATCCTAATAAATCAACTTCAAATAATCTTAAAATCAATCAAAGGATGTTGACATAGATGAAATAAAAACTATTTGAAAGAAATATATCTTTTTTTAATCATTTAAAAGTCACATAATTATAAAATAAAAATTTTACATTGAAAATATCCTTATAAGAATGTAAAGGAAGCTTCAAATATTTTATAAGGGTGGAAAATAGATGCACCTTCCGTATAAGTTAAAAAAAGACATTCTTACCTTAATTCTGTCAAAAAGGTTAAAAAGGACCTAATTTGGAAAACGATAGAAAGATTCCTTTATAAACATCTTATAAAAAGTAAAACAAGGGTATAAATGAGTTTAAAACATTGTCTGTAAAATAGTAAGAATGATTTGAAACACATTTTTAAGAAACATGGATGTGGATGATAAAAAGGTCTCAGTAGATAATTACGTATAAACAACCTCGGATAATGAAGAGATTTTGAAATAAACCGTTACCTTGTACTTTTCCTTGGTCGAGGGTAGTATATATTCTTGTATAATAGTTAAATCATTGTTACTAAATTATAAAAGAATAATATACAAAAATATGATATCATATATTATCTTTTAATATTGCTTTGTTAATAATATTTTAGTATTATCGTCGTTTTGGGTGTTCACTTACTCATTTTATTTTATATGTTTCGTTATATAAGATGTGTTTGTTATCCATAGGTTGTATATTATTCATATCCAGAATTATATCAAGTTCTTAAACATTATTTTTAATCGTCAAATGAAAATTACTCTTGAATGGATACGATGGGGAATGAATCTCATCACGTTCATGGAGATGGTAGTCCGTACGTACGCACAAGCGACAATGTCATTATTTTGATATTAACATAATATAGAATTGGATGTTATATCATATATAAATAATCATTATAATTTTATATTTATTATTTAATTCAATTACCCATCATGGTCATACCCATCCAAATAATAATGTTTTGAATAACAATTACACCACGACGTGGAGACGGTAAGTCGTATGTACGCACGTATAGTGACATGTCATTCAGAGGATGGATAGAATACTGAATATGGTTGTACCATATTTATAATAATGTCAAAGTATATAGAAGATACTTGAGTTATTATTATAGAATGGAAATATCATAGAAATATGAAGTGGAAGAAGAAAGGAACTTAAAAGAGGGTGGTGAAATCATTACCTCTTCTTTGGGTTCTTCTATTTGATTTGATCAAAAGGGATCCATAGGTTGGCTTTCTGATCAAAATAAGGCCTCTAGTTTGAATTTAGGGAAGTTGAGAAAATATTTTGGTTGGGTTTGGCTGAGACAAAAGGCTTTGAAGGTGTGAATTAGAGAGAAGGGGGTTCCCTTTTATAATAGGGGTGAGGGGAACCTTTGGAAAAACATAAAATATTATTTTATAATAAATTCGTATTCGGTTTATAATGGCTCCAAAGTGACTTATTTCGAAGATCAGGTGGGGATGGGTCGAAATCCTTTCAACCAATAGATTTTAGAGAGGTTGGGTCACTATATTAACCTTATCATTTATATTTAACTCTTAGATAAATAGTTTAACATTTACCCTGTCTCTTTGAATTTTTATATTATATGGTTAATAAACATACTATAACAATCCAATAGAAGCCCAAGTGGTTCATTATTAATATATAAAACCTTATCTAAAACATTCGGCTGAACATTAGATTTTTAAGAGTAGAATATCAATTAATAATATAATATTTGTTTTAAATACTCCTTTATGTCAATTGTGACAATATTAAATAATTTATTTTTTATAAAGTCTTAAAAACTGTATTAATTCAAAATAAATTCATTTAATCAATCCTAAAATGTCATATTAACATATAAAATTATTTTAATTCAATAAAATTCTCAAATTACATTTATTTGGATATTTATAATATCAATTATTTTAATATTTCATTAATTAGGTAATGACTGCATCACCATTGATTCATAAATAAATTAAATTATTTAATATATAAATATTATAAATAAAATACGATTATATAGGAAATATTTTTATATTTCTAATGAATATCTGTAATAGAATTTATCTTGGGTACAACCCTATATTAAAAATGTTTTAGTTATTAAACTTCGATTTTAACTCTTTTAACTCTTCTATGAATTAAATAATAATAAATTTCATAATCTAATTCATGTGGACCAAAGAGGTTCATATTTTATTCCTAAAGTTGTTTTTGGTCAAACTATAATTATCCAATAGAATTAGAACATGTGTCAGGGTAATTATAATTTTGTACCCTTAATTACCCTATTTACTTTTAACCGTGGTAAATAAAAGTAAAAATTCAATATTCACCAAAAATTATTTTTATCTTAATGAACCAAATTTTACTACTAGATATTAACTGTGTGTCTTGGATTTTCGAAATTCAACTCACTGAAGCAGTAAATTATGTTTTATGTGAATTTTCAAATTCTCCTAGGAGGTGTGTAAAAGACGGTTAAAAGTTCTATAAAATTTTTTTATAAAATTATTATAAACTAACTCCAATGAATTACATTGAACTTATATAGGTATTATGTATCTGTTTTGAACGAAAATAAATTTAAATAAAATAAATAATTATTTAAATAAAAATTCGGTTTAAAACAATAACTCATTGTTTTTCACTATTCATCAAAAATTGAAAGTTTTCAGAAAAATACCAAAAATTCACCCTAAGCTATTTTCGATATTCCGAATCCAAAAATGAAGTTCATTTTGAAAGATAATATTTATAAAATTTCAAAAAGTGGGTATTACTATTCATAACAGCTAGTTTTATTGGTTGTGGTGTGTGATAGAACTCAAAGTTGCATAATACACACACTACTGTATTATTCAAAGAAGAGCATACCGTGGAAGATTGGGGTGTTACATTATCCCCTCCATAAAATAATTTAGTCCTAGAAATTTCTAGAATGTTACTGCATAAAAAGACTCGGGTGGTTCTTCATCATAAGTTCCTCAGGTTCCCTTGTTTCCTCTTCCATCTTATGGTTTCTCCATAAAACTTTTACCAGATGAGTCGTCCGGTTTCTCAGCACTTGATCTCTTGTATCAAGAACCTCGACAGGCTCTTCACAATAAGATATATTAGGTTCCAATTCTAATTCCTCGTAGGCGAGTACATGCGTTGGGTCAGGCATTTATTTTCTAAATAGTGATACATGGAACACATCGTGAACTTTGGAGAGATTTAGCGACATTTCCAAACGGTAAGCTACAACTCCAATTCGTTCTAGAATTTAAAAAGGTCCGATGTTCCTAGGACTCAATTTACCTTTCCTACCGAAACGTATTACTCCCTTCCATGGAGATACCTTCAAGAAAACATGATCTCCTACCTAAAATTCCACATCCTTCAGCATAGCTTTTCTTCCTACTTTGAACAACATTGATGTGGTTTTGGATTACCTTCGCCTTTTCCATCATTTCCTCCCCCAGTTCTAGCCCTACAAGTTTTCTTTCACCAATGTCATCCCAACAGGTTGGTGTTCGACATCTCTTTCTGTATAATGCTTCATATGGTGTCATCCGAATACTTGAATGGAAGCTATTGTTATAGGAAAATTCCACCAGAGGTAAATATTGATCCCACATTCATTGAAAGTCATGTGACCAAGATCTCAACATCTCTTCTAAGGTTTGAATACTCTGTTCTGATTGTCCATCAGTTTGGGGGTGGTAAGCAGTGCTCAAACGAAGTTCAGTATCGAGGGTTTTCTGATGACATTTCCAGAATCTTGATTTAAAACAGGGATCGCGATCAGAAAAAATCGATAGGGGTACTCCATGAATCCTCAAAACTTCATTAATATATAGTTTTTCTAGACTTGCAAGTGGTAGATCTTCCCTTATAGCAATAAAGTCTTCTTACTTGGTAAGATGGTCTACAATGACCCATATTGCATCGTTTCTTCTAGGAGTCTTTGGCAGCCCCATGACAAAGCCCATCGTAATATTATCCCATTTCCACTCAGTTATGGGAAGAGGTTGCATGACTTCTCCAGGTCGTCGCCTTCCAGCTTTCACTTGTTGACAAACCATATATCTTGACACTAAATCACCAATCTCCCTCTTCATGTTGTCCCACCAAAAATTTTCCTTCAAATATATATACATTTTGATTCTCCCAGGGTGTATAGAGAAATTAGAACTATGACAATCATCCAAAAATTCCATTTTTAGATCAGGTATATCGGGAACACAAAGTCTCTTCCCAAATTTCAAAATTCCTTCTTTATACCCAAAGTCACTCAATCTCCCATCATTCACATATTTAATCTTCTTTTGAAATTATTCATCATCGATCTAAGAACTCTTAATCCTTTATAGTAATTATGGTTTGGAAACCATTTGAAAAAGTATCGATGTTTTACCTTCCATGGTTATTCCCATATCAAACTTTTCTAGATCCACAAAAATTGGATCCCTTTCAACTCTCATTTTGTTCAAAACTCTATGATCCTTTCTGCTCAAATCATCTGCCACCATATTTTCCTTCCCCAGGTGGTAGTGTATCATGAAATCATAATCCTTTAGTAGTTCAAGCCATCGTTATTGCCTCATGTTGAGTTATTTCTATGATAAAATATACTTCAAACTCTTGTGATTGGTATATATCTCACATTTTTCACCATAGAGATAATGTCTCCATATCTTCAAAGCAAATATTACAATAGCTAACTCAAGATCATGAGTAAGATAGTTTTCCTCATGAATTTTCAGATATCGTGATGCATATGCAATAACCCTATCATTGTGCATAAGGACATAACCAAGTCCTTTTTTTGAAGAATCACTATAAATAACAAACCCATCATTCCTCGATGGTAGAGACAATATAAGGGAATTGATTAATATTCTCTTCAGTTCTTCAAAACATTCTTCACACTCTTTTTTCCAAATAAATTTAACCCCTTTAGGTGTGAGATTTGTTAATGGGTTAGCCAATCGGGAAAAATTCAGGATGAAACGTCGATAATAACCTACTAAACCAATAAAACTACATACCTCAGTTATACTCGTCGGTGCTGGCCATTCTTGGAATGCCTTGGTATTATAAGGATCAATGGAAATTCCATCCTTAGAGACAATATGGCCAAGAAAAGAAATCTTCTGAAGCCAGAATTCACACTTGCTAAAGTTCCAATATAATTCATGTCTTCTAAGAGTCTTTAGGATAATGTGCAAGTGATTTTCATGATCTTTGTAGCTTTTGGAGCATACCAATATATCATCAATAAATACCACTACAAAATCATCGAGATTCTTCCTTGAAAACTCTGTTCATTAGATCCATGAATACAGAGGGTGGATTAGTAAATCCAAAAGGCATTACTGTAAACTCGTAATGCTCGTACCTGGTTCAAAATGTTGTCTTTGGAATGTCTTCCTTCTTCACACACAATTGATGGTATCCAGATCGAAGTTCAGTCTTTGAAAAGTATTGAGCTCCATGTAGTTGGTAAAATAAATCTACAATGCGAGGTAGGGGATACTTGTTATTTATTGTTATAGCATTTATTTCCATGTAGTAGATACATAACCTCATAGATTCATCTTTCTTCTTAACAAAAAGAACAGGGGCTCCCCACAGAGAAACACTAGGGTGAATAAATCCCTTATTACTCCATTCCTCTAGTTGTTTCTTTAGTTCAACTAATTCCACAGTGTCCATTCTATAAGGGTCTTCGATATGGGCCTTGATCTAAGAATTAAATCAATGGAAAACTCAATTTCTCATTCTGGAGGATGTCCAGATAAATCCTCTGGAAAAACATCAACATATTCATTCAAAATAGATACATCCTCTATTTGAACATTCCTTTCCTCACCCACAGTTATTTCATTCTCTTCCTCCCCAATAATTGAATTTAGTTGAGCTACTAGGGGTGGATCTAGATAAGAATCAGGTGGTGATTATTCTTCTCTATAGATAAGGTGTTCATTGTCATCATCATCAAAAAATTTAACCTCCTTCTTCTTACAATAAATCTTAACATCATAGTCTAAAACCCAATCCATACCGAGGATTATATCAAACTCAATCATAGGTATGATGATGATTTCAGTAGATAAAGAACATTTATATTCTCTAATGGGAACTGATTCACATAACTTTATAGTAATGATACATCCCTTAAGAGTTTTGAATGATAACTCCATTGTTAAATAAAATTGGAAATATCTAATTTTCTTAGCAAACTGGGAAGATATGGAACAATGATATGATCCAGAATCAAATAAAGCATTTTTTTAAAGATGAGGAAACCATTATATTACCTGCCACTATGTCTTTCAGAGATTCTACCTTAGCAGTAGTGATAGAATAAACTTGGCCTTGATCCCTTGGCCTTTTCTGAGGTATGTTCCCCTGACACTTAGGACATTCATTTTCATAATGTCCCATCTCCCTAAAATTGTAGCATTGAACATCAGTAGCTTCTAGCTTCCCCTTGCAATCACGAGTTTGGTGGCCTTTTTCACCATACTTGTAACACACTCACATTCCCTTCAATCAAGTACCAGGGTGTTTCTTCCCATATTTACTGCAGGATGGATATTCAACTTTTCCCTTCTTCCCCTTATTTCCATTCCCATAGTGATCAGTATATCTCTTCTTCTCTTTCTTTGCTTTAAAGTCATAATACTTAGAGAATTCCTTTTCTGTATTGATATCACATGAGACAATATCTACGTATGACGAGAAGGATTGTGAGACTAATGCTCAACGGAGAAATACTTTTAACCCATCAAAGAAATGATCAATCTTACTTCTTAGGTCAAGTATATAAGCTTCAGCATGCCATGCTAACTTTATGAAGTTAGAGTCATACTTTGCAACATTCTCATCCTCCTTTTGCCTCAGACTCATAAATTGTCTTTCCATATCCGCTCGATGGTCATGGGGAAAGTATTTTTCTAAGAAAATCTCTTTAAACTCCCTCCATTCCATATTTGATAATTCATCATATTCTTTAGTGTTTTAAATCAATGACCACTATTGATCAGCATCTCCAGTGAGGCAGTAAACTGCCATGACAACTTTTTCCCTTTCTCTACTCCCCAATGTGTGGAATATATTCTCTAAGGAATTTATCCATTGCTGAGATAGTAGTGGATTTGTACCCCCCCCCCCATTTAATGTTGTTGGTTGTTTCCTAATGAAGCGATCTAACATTGATCATCCACACTACGGATCAGGGTGCTCCATATGGGTAAGGTTATTATTCATAACCAGAGTGAGTTGTCCCAGTATGGTGATTAGCTGATCCGCACCAGTTTCATCACCAGCTCCACTATAATTATCTTGAGCAGGAGGGAAATCCCTATATGGAGCGCATGCATTGATACAGTTTCCATTTCTTCCACTAGGCACCATTTCTAAACAATGTCATATAGTAGATTAGTTTATGAATCGAAATACATAAATCCAAACTTGTAAGACACTTAACATAAATTCAACAGTTTATAAAGATAATCCATAATCATAAAAAAAATGTTTTCATTGAGGAAGTATATACTCATAAACCCTTCATAATGGTTTTTAAAGAAATTGAGAATTATCCTATGCATATCCTCTGGGAGTGTCCTAACCAATAGTGCATCATGGCCCATTTTCATGCACCAATTCCCGTTCGATTCTAGCTTAAAGCGGTGTTTTCGGGTTTTTCACCTAGGTACATCTATGCCAGAGCTGCCTCTACCTGCTTTTATCCAGACTGGGATGTATTTCTCAGAAAACTCACAAAATCTCTACAATACCAAAATTCTAGGAAATTATTCAATACTAATCCTCAAAGTCTATCTTAGGGCTATGTGATCTAATCAGAGTTTATCTAAATCTAGCTTCCAAGGTTTGTACAAAACTTCCTCTGATACCAACTGTAATGCCCCGAACCCAGTTACCTAGAGTTGGCGCATTATTACATAACATTGGAAAGATCACAAAAGATCAAGTCTCAAAAGATCGATTAGTTTAGTAGCCTTGGAATCACTAGATACATTCATAAAGTTTACATTATATCATAATGTGAAAAACTACAACAACATCTTGTCTCCATAGACCACATTCATATCCCCTCATACTATTCCTGCAGTTCATTCATAAAATACTTCTTCACATCCAGGGAAAAATAAATCATAGAAAGGGGTGATCTCAGATTCCCAATAAGGATAACAATATAGCGGAATCTTTCATAAATAAGAATAATCATTTAAAGAAATGTATAACTAAAACAAAAGCCTTTTAAACTTGAACTTTAGAATAATATGGAAAAAATAAATTGAAATAATTCCATTTACTTATTCACGTGGATATTATACTAATCAAAAAATCACATTCAATATCAATAACCACTTTCATAATGATGGAATGCACAATGCAATACTATCATAACCACATAGTTAAGGCTTTGTGCCAAGACTAAAAATATGATTTTGTCAAGGCCTTATGCCAAGACACTAGTTTTTCTCATGAGAAATGCTGATGCATTGAGGATCTATAGTGGGCTCCACCCATCACTTACTGAGTCTAATGCATTCCTCATATGAATAGGTTTAAACATAACATAAACATTCGTATTAAAACTAGCCTACGAAATGTCATTACTTTCTTCATTAACCATGAATGGTATAAAAATAACACATGCATAGTCAAAAATATCACAAAACCTTCAATACTATATGGATGTTTAGTATCATAATAAATCAACTTCAAATAAGCTTAAAATCTATCAAAGGATGTTGACATAGATGAAATCAAAACTATTTGAGAGAAATATCTCCTTTTTTTAAATCATTTAAAAGTCACATAATTATAACATAAAACATTTAATTTGAAAATATACTTATAATATAGTAAGGGAAGATTCAAAGATTTTATTACAATGGAAAATAGCCGCACCAGCTATATAAGTTTAAAAAAGACATTCTTACCTTAATTATGCTGAAAAGGTTTAAAATGTCCTTGTTTGGAAAATGACAGAAAGATTCCTTGATAAAATTCTTATAAAAATTAAAACAAGTGTATAAACGACTTTAACCCAGACTCTGTAAAATATTAAGAATTATTTGAAATACATTTTTAAAAAAACATGGATGTGGATGATAAAGAGGTCCCAGTAGATAATTATGTATAAACAACCTCGGATAATGAAGAGATTGTGAAATAAACCCATACCTTATACATTTCCTTGGGCAAGGGTAGGTTAAAATCATGTATAATAGTTAAATAATTTTTATTAAATTATACAGGAATCGTAAACAAAAATATGATATCATATATGGTCTTTTAATATTTCTTTGTTAATAATATTTTAGTATTATAGTCATTTCGGGTGTTCGCTTACTCATTTTTTATATTTTTTGTTACATAAGTCGTGTCTGTGATCCATAAGTTGTATATTATTAATATGTAGAATTATATCAAGTTCTTAAACATTATTTTTAATCATCAAATGAAAATTATTCTTTAATGGATACGATGGGAAATGAATCTCATCGCGTTCGTGGAGACGGTAGTCCGTACATACGCACGATAGACAAAATCATTCTTTTGATATTAAAATAATATATAATTGGATGGTATATCATATATAAAGAATAATTATAATTTTATATTTATTATTTAATTCAATTACACATCATTATCATACCCATCCAAATAATAATGTTTTGAATAACAATTACACCACGACGTGGAGACGGTAAGCCGTAATTACACACGTATGGTGACATGTCATTCAAAGGATGGATAGAATACTGAATATGGTTGTAACATATTTATAATAATGTAAAATTATATAGAATATACTGTAGTTATTATTTTAGAATGGAAATATCAAGGAAAGAAGAAGTGGAAGAAGAAAAAAAACATGAAAGAGGGTGGTGAAATCATTACCTCCTTTTCGGGTTCTTCCTTTTGATTTGATAAAAAGGGCTCCTTAGGTTGGATTTCTAATCAAACTAAGGCCTCTAGGTTTAATTGAGGGAAGTTGAAAGAATATTTGGGCAGGGTTTGGCCGAGACAAAAGGCTTTGAAGGTGTGAATTATAGATAAGGGGGAGCTCCCTTTTATAAGAGGGGTGAGGGGCACCTTCGGAAAAACATAAAATATTATTTTATAATAAATTAATATTCGGTTTATAATGGATTGAAAGTGACTTATTTCTAGGATAAGGTGGGGATGTGTAGAAATCCTTTCAACCAATAGACTTTAGACCAGTTTGTGTCACTATATTAACCTTATAATTTATATTTAACTCTTAGTTAAATAGTTTAACATTTATCATATCTCTTTGTATTTTTATATTAGATGGTTAATAAACTTACAATAATAAGACACGAGAACCCAAAGTGGTTAATTATTAATATATATAACCTTATATAAATAATTTGGCAGAACATTATATTTTTTGGAATAGAATATCAATTAATAATATAATATGTGTTTAAAATAAACCTTTATGTCTATTTTGACACTATTTAATAATTTATTTTAGTTAATGTCTTTAAAACTTTATTAATTCGAAATAAATTTTTCTAATCAATCCTCATATGTTATATTAACCTATAAAATTAGTGTAATTTGTAAAAAGTCTCAAATTACATTTATTTCGATATTTATAATATCAATTATTTTAATATTTAATTAATTAGGTAATTACTTCATCACCATTGTGTCATAAATAAATTAAATTATTGAATGTCTAAAAATTATAAATAAAATACCATTATGTAGGAAATATTTTTATCTTTTTAATTAATATTTATAATCGAATTTATCTTATGTATAACCCTATATTAAAAATGTTTTATTTATTAAACATTGATTTTAATTCTTTTAACTCTTCTTTGAATTAAATAATAATAAATGTCCTAATCTATTCCAAGTGGACCAAAGAGGTTCATATTTTATTCCAAAGGTTTTTTAGGTCGAACTATACTTATCCAATTGAATTAGGATATGTTTCAGGGTAATAATAATATCATCCCCTTAATTACCCTATTTACTTTTAACTGTGGTAAATAAAAGTAAAAAGTTACTATTCACCAAAAATTATTTTTTTCTTAATGAACCACATTTTACTCCTTCATATTATCTTTGTCTCTAGGATTTTTTAAATTCAACTCACTAAAGTGGTAAAATTATGTTTTATGTGAATTTGTAAATTCTCCACGGAGGTGTGTAAAAGACGGTGAAAAGTTCTATAAAATTTTTATATATCTAAAATTATTATAAAATGACTCCAATGAATTACATTGAACTTATATAGGTATTATGTATCTATTTTTACCTAAAAAGTTTCAATAGAATAAATACTTATTTAAATAAAAATTCGGTTTTAAACTATAACTTAGGGTTTTTCACTATTCATCAAAAATTGAATGTTTTCAGAAAAATACCAAAAATTCACCCTAAGCTAATTTTGATATTCTAAATCCATAAATGAATTCCATTTTGAAATATAATATTTATAAAATTCTAAAAATTGGTTATTAATATTCATAACGGCTAGTTTGATTGGTTATGGTGTGTGTTAGAACTCAAAGTTGTGTACAACACACGCTACTATATTATTCAAAGAAAAGCGTCTCATGGAAGCTTGGGGTGTTACAAAATTAATATTATAAAATTACCTTAACACCTCTAAAAATCATATTGGATGACTTAATTAGACCCTGATAACCTATTCTTTCAAATGGAATAATTTAATGGACCCTTGTATATGAATATGACATTAATATTATTAAAATTAATGAATGTAACAAAATGTCACACTCATTTCTAATAAGTATGATAATTTTACTATTGATATATATAAGAGATAACATAGAATATTAACAGTATCTATAAAGATATATGAATTAACTACATCATAATAATTTATTTATAATTTTTATATATTATATAATTTCCATTAATAATGACATAATAGCAAAGAAAAAAATTATTATATTAATAGAAATATCAAATAAATGATTGTAAAAATATTAAAACAAATATAATTTTACTTAATTAATGAAATAAAATAAATTTATATATAACAAATACATTTTGTAGACAAATTTCAATTATTTTATTGAAGTTATCATGTTTTTTTGGAAATTTCTAAAAATAAAAATATTGAAAAGTATCAAAATTGACCTAAATGAAACTTTAAAATAAATAATATTTTATTAAATGTTATAAAATTAATAAAAATATATTTTTAGGCCATGTAACTACAATAGTGTTAACTGTGTCCTAAATGATCCAATTGGTGTTATTTTGGTATTTTATTGTAACTATATTAACCCTACAGTATTAAAAGGAATGTAGGAACAGTAAGAGTTAAAATGTTTAACTAAGGAATAAACCCAAAAGATAATGTTAATTTTGTGACATAAACGTGCCTAAAAAACATTTGTTGTGAGGATTTATACCCATAATCATATTATATTCTAAATAACTCACTTTGTACCTATTTGAAACCAAAAATAGTTTTATAATAAATTATAATTTTTGGAGTTTCCAAAACTACCCCTCCCCTCTATTATAAAAGGTCACTTATCTTACTATTTTATTCACACCTCTAATGATCTTTTCCTCATCCATCCCTGGAAAATTTCTCCTCTTTAATTTCCTAAACTCATTTTAGAGGCCATAAGTTTTGAATAAAGCCATCCCATTGAGTCCTTTTGTGAAAAATAAAAGAAGATGATCAAAGAGGAGGTAATTGTTTTACCAATTCCATTAAATTTCTTTTCTTCATCTACATAATACTCCTATATTTATTTAAAAATAAATTAATAAATCCTGTATAATTTACATTTTTAGATGTTATTATGAATTTGGGACAACCAAATTCTTCCTTTTATCCATCATGTGAATAACTATATCACCATGTGTGTGTACGTACAACTTACTATCTCTACGACACAGTGTAATTTTTTTCAACATTACTTTATTTAGTAGGGTATAATGATGAGTATTAAATAAATAAATAATATATATATCGTGATAATTATTTTCTATAATTAATGTACCATGTAATTATATACAATATAACCATCAAAGTAATGATATCTTCCCTCATATGTACATATGACCTACCATCTCCATAATGTTGTGAGATTCATTCTCCCCACTAACCATTAAATAATGATTATAAAATTTATTTTATGAATAGAAATAATTATTTTTTACTTTATTTAATTTTTCTATGAATAAAATGCATCAAATGGATAAAATAGGACTAACATAACAAAACATGTATATGATAATGAAGTGGTTAACACCCGAAACATCGGTAGTACAAAAATATTATTAATAAAATAATATAAAGAGATCATAAGTTATATATTAAATATGGATATGGTTATGGTATAATTTAATAACATGATTTAACCATTATATAGAAGGTTAACACACCCTCGACTAATGGAAAGTACATGGTAAGGGTTAATTTCACAATCACATTATTATTTGAGGTTGTGTATACATATGTATTTACTATGACAGGTTTATCATCCATGTACATGTTTCATAAAATTTATTTCATAATAATATCAAAATAAATTTCATGTCATTTTTACCCATGTTGGAATTTTTATTAAACATTTTGGAAGGAATCATTCTGTCATTTTCAAAACATGGTGCTCCATGAACTTTTTGACAAATTAAAGAAATAATGGTTTTTAACTCATACAGAACTGGCGGATATTTTATGCCATTATGAAGCCTTAAAATCTTGAAGATTCCCTTAAAATATTATAAAGTTATATTCATAAGAAATGTCTTATATTATAATTGTGCAGATTTTAAAATATTTCAATATAAGAAAATATATATTTCTCTCAAATAGGTTTAATGATTTAATTATATTTTTTTATCTATGTCAACATCCCATTGTTGGATTCTATTCTTAATTGAGGTTGATTTATAATGATACAATCTACCATATTGTATTTAATATTTTATGATATTTTTAACTATGGATGTTCTATTTTGATACCATTCATTATGTTGAATGTATTAACATTTTGTATTATAGTTTTAATTAAAATGTTTAAGTTATGGTTTACCCCTTTCATAAGAAGAATGCATTGGACTTAGTAAGTGATTGGTAGGGCCCTCAATATCCCCTTGATGCATTAGTATTTATCATGAGACAAACTAGTTTCTTGGCATAAGGCATTAACAGTATGGTTATTAGTGGACTTGGAATGAGGCATTGATGGTTTGGTTATTGTGTCTGGAATTATTCATTTCCTCATTATGAGATTAGTTATTGAGATTTTATGTTATTATTAGACTAATAGAAATATCCGTGTAAATGTTTAAATAAAATTATTTGATTTATTCTTTCTATATTATGCTAAATATTATGTTTAAAATTCTTGTGTTTCAATTTTATACCATGCCTTAAAAGATTAAGCATATTTATGATAGCTTCTGCTATATTATTTATCCTTACTGAGCATTTGTGCTCACCACTTTCATATTTTTCATTTTTTCCAGGAATAAAATAATTATATAACGACCGTCCTGGAGGGATATTCTATGTAATATGAGTTTTTTCAAAGGAAATAATAAGTTCTCTTCATTTCATGATGTAATGTGGAACTTATGTTTGTATCTTGTTTTCCAAGGCTACTAAACAGATCAGTCCTTCAGAACATGATTTCTTGTGATAATGACAATGTAATAAAATAATTCACTGAATTTTTAAGACTTGGTTCGTGGCATTACAAGTGGTATCATAGGAAGTTTAGTTAAAACCATGGAAACCAGATTTAGAAAAAAAACTTGATTAGGGAACATTACCCTAATATAGACATTGGGGATATATATAGAATAACATCTGAGAATATTGGTAATATAGAGATTATGTGGGTATTCCTAGAAAATGAATCCCTATATAGATACTATAAGTGTTCGTGATTTTGGATCATATAAACCTAGGAGTAACAAGTTGGACACGATGTTTCGAGCATGAATCAGAGTAACCTGGTACACGAAAATGGGCCTTACTATGAACCCGGTTTGACACTCCCAGGGGATATGCATAAGATAATTTAATTTTCCATTTTGAACCATAATAAAGTATTAAAAAGTAAATATTTCCCCAAAGAATCCATGTTTATTATTATGATATTACATGTGATTTTTTTTCAATTTATGTTATGTATTTTGAAATTACACATTATGATTCATAACTCGATCAAGTGAATGTTGTTATTTCGAAATGGAACCTAGTGGAAGTAATGGAAACCATATAATCACCTGTAAACCATATAGGTATTTCCCCCTATGAAAGATAATGATAGTGTATATGGTGGTACAACTGTTTTGGAAAAACTTATAACTATACTGAGACACCTAACTCAGTTAATGAATATTAACCTTTCCCATATGGAGCAGCCTGATCCAAAATGTGGGGGGTTAATGTAATACTGCTTCATGATGCAACACACCCCAACATTAAACGAGACTACAAATCATATTGTAGCTGAGTAGTGGAAAAAAAATTTAGAGAAAATATTTCTTACTTTGGGGTGTAATGAATGGGAAAAAGTTTTTATGGAAGTCTATCATCTATCATGGGATGCAGATTCATGGTGGTCATTAATTGAAAACATGTATGATGATAAAGAGATAGAAAATATGGATTGCATAAAATTTAAATATCTCTTCCTAGAAAAATACTTTTTCGATGATGTACTAGAAGATATGGAAAATAAATTTTTGAGTCTGATATAGAAGGAGGATGATAATGTTGTAAAGTATGATGTTAACATCAAAAGGTTAGGCAACATGTTTCATATTACATATGTAACCCAGTAAGTAATATTGATCAATTCTTTTATGGGTTGAAACCATTCCACCGATGAGTGTTGGTCTCACAATCTTTCTCATTGTATGACGATATAGTCTCATGTGCCCTAAATACAGAAAAGAAATTATCTAAGTCTTATGAAAGTAAAGTAACGAAATAAAATAATAGGGAATCTATAAATTTTGAAAAATTAAATAAGGAGAAGAAGGGAAAAGCTTACATTCCACCCTGTAGTAATTTTGGAAGAAACACCCCAGTACTTGCTTAAACTGGATGGGAGTTTTTTTTGAAACTATGGATAAAAAGACCACCAACCTCCTTATTGCAAGGGAAATAAAGAATTTAAAAATTTTCAATTATAAATTAATGAAGAGTTGGGACATTATAAAAATTATTATCCTAAAATTTAAGTAAACATTTCCCAAAACTGTCCAATCGTGTAAGTTTATGCTTTGGTGATCACAACTTTTGGGTTTGATGTTCCTAGAGATATTGTGGTAGGTACTTTAATCATTTCCTCACATTTAGAAAATGGATTATTTGATTCTAGATCCTCACACTCCTTTATATGTTTCTAATTTTTTTTAATTATTAGATATTTCGAATTCAAATTAACATGGGAGTATTCAGTGAAATCCTCGAAGGGAAGTCCTATTGAAATAAAGATGTGTCAGGTAGTTCCCATTATGCCATATAAATTTTCATTGTCTCCTAAAATTATCATCATACCTATCGTTGACTTTGATATTATCCTTCGTATGGATTGGATATCAAAATATTATTTGAATATTTATTTTATGAAAAAGGATGTTGTGATTTGTGAGGAAAATTTAGAATCCATTATCTCTAGAGAAAAAACTTCATCACCTAGTTCTTATCAAAACCCACCACCAATTGCTTTACTAAATTATACCCTTTGGGATAAGAGGAAAAACATTTTGGGATGAAGAAATAAATTTTAAAATTGAGAATTTACCTATTTTATGGGAATGTATTGATGTATTTCTAGAGTATTTACCTAGACATTCCTTAGAGAAGGACGTTGAGTTTACTATTGATTCAATCCCTAATGCAAGGCCAATAGTAAAAAATTCCTATTGAATGGACACTGTGGAATTAGTAGTGTTGAAGAAACAACTTGAGGAGTTTTGTAATAATGGATTTATTCAACCTAGTGTTTCTCTATGGGTATCTCATGTTATTTTTGTTAAGAAGATAGAGGTATCAATTAGGTTGGGAATTGACTATAGAGAAATGAATTCTATTATAAGAAAGACCAAGTATCCTTTACCTATCATTGATGATTTGTTTGATATAATTTTGGGAGCGCACTATTTTTTTTAATATTGACCATAGTTCAAGATATCATCAATTGTGTGTAAAAAGGATGATATTTTAAATACTAAATTTTGAATGATGTATGTTCAATATGAATTTATAGTAATTTTATTTTGATTGACTAATGCACCATCTAATTTCAGGGATCCAAAGAACAAAGTTTTCAAGGAATATATTGATGATTTCTTCATAGTATTTGTTGTTGATTTCATGATATACACTAAACCTACAATGATCATGATAACCACTTTTATATTATTCTAAAGACTCCTAGAAGAAATGAACTATATCGGAGTTTTATCAAGTGTGAAATATGGATTCCGGAAATTTCTTTTCGTGGGAATATTATCTAAAAGTATGTAATCTTTATTTATCCTATAAAGAGAAAGTCAATCCATGAATTACCAACACTGACAAGAATAACTGAGGTATGAAATTTTATTGGTTTAACATGTTACTATCGGCATATGTCCAGAATTATCTGGATTGGAAAACATGTTAACCAAGATCATATGTAGATGGATTAACATCATTTTAACATTAGAGTGTGAAGAATGTTCTAAATAATTGAATGGAATATTCATCAATTATCTTATCCTAACTTTATCATCTGGGAATGATGGGTTTTTTATTTATAATGATGAATCATGGAGAATACATGGTTCTAATTTTATGAAAATTGATAGGGTTATTGCATATGCATCAAGGAAGTTAAAAATTCATGAACAAAACATTCAAACTCATGATCATGATTTAGAAGTGGTAATATTTTCTCTAAAGATATAGAGAAAGTACCTCTATGGTAAAATATGAGAGAGATATATATACTGATCACAAGAGTTTTAAATATATTTCCTCATAGAATGAACTCAACATTAGACAAAGGATATGGATTGAGCTACTCAAGGATTATGATTTCACTATACACCTCTACACAGGAAAAGAAAACAATATGGTATATAATTTGAGTAGAAAGGACCATCAAGTTCTAAAAAAATGATAGTTGAAAGGGATCCTATGTTCAGGGATTTAGTAATGATGAATATGGGAATTATCATGTAAGGTGAAACATAACTACTTTTTCAAATGGTTTCCAAACCATATTTAATAGAAAAGATAAAAATTTCCCAGTCTGCTGAAGAGGAATTTCAAAAAAATATCTATGAATGATGGGAGACTAATTGACCTCATATTAGAATATGGTATTTTGAAATTTCATAAGATACTTTTGTTTCTGGCTATACCAGAGGTAAAAATAATAATTAATTTATGATGTTGATAGCTCCAATTTCACTATACACCCTGGTAGAACTAATATTTATGGATATTTGAAGGAACATTTTTTGTGGGAAAATATGATGAGGGAGATTGTTGATTAAGTGTTGAGATGATTGGTTTATCAATAGTGGAAGGCTATGAGACAACATCCTATAAGAGTCATGAAACATCTTTATATACAATGTGGAAATGGAAAAATAGTACTATGGACTTTTCTAGGGGGATACCAAAGACTCTCCAAAGAAATGATGCGATATGGATCATTGTTGATCGTCTTACAAAATCCGAAAATTTATTTCTATAAGATATGATTTAGCACTTCATCATTTAGAAAGACTATATATTAATGATGGTGAAGGGGTTAATGGTGTACCCATACTGATTTTTTCTAACCATGATCCCCATTTTACATACCAATTCTGGAAGAAAATTCAGAAGGCCCTACATACTAAGCTTCGTTTGAGCAATTCCTACCACCCTCAAACTGATGTACAATTTGAGCAGACTCTTCAAACATCATAAATCATGTCGAGGTCTTTCTCACTTGAAATTATAGGTATGTGGGGTCAGTATTTACCTTTAAGGGAATTTTCATATAATAGTAGCTTCCATTCAAGTCTTCATATGGCACCATATGAAGTGTTATATAGAAATAGATGTCATGACCCGTCCTCGGGGCCCGTGCCGTGACTACCCCAAGCCCGACTTCCATAGGCCAGGGGCTGGGGACTAGCACCAAAGGCATAAATCTCGATAAAAATGGAAGGCATTGCCTTTAGAAAGTAAATAAACACCTCAGAGCAAGCAAGATGAAGTAAACACTAAGTAAACTGGGTAAAACTGTAAGTGCTGGAAAGTAAATGGGCCAGAATAAAAACCCAACTGAAAGTAATCTACAACTAAAAATAAAGTACAACTACTGAAAATTAAAGAAGCAACGACGAGCCGTCCACTAGAAATCCCACCTGAAGGGTGTGTACAGATTGTCTCCTCAGCTCCTTGGGTCCATCTGTCCTCTCCGTGTACGTCCCGCCCAGCGGTCCACCTCCAGGTACCGACTTGCTCGACAAGCCTCAACCACGATTAGCGTTGTCCATCGTCTGCATCCAACACAACGTAGTGTGGACATAGCCCATGCAGGTGTGAGTATATGCTACTCAGTAGGGACCCCGAGACCCCCGAAGGTCTCCCTGAATCCACGAAGGATAAACCAAAATGAAAAGATACAACCACGAAGTGAAAACCATCACTACTTAGGTATATTCCCATACATATACCTAAGTCATCAACTATAGTTCGACTCCAACATCTGAGCCCAAGTTTGATACCGTCCATACATGATAGCACAACCAATCCACACAGTAAAGCAAGTCAATCATATCGAAGATAATGATTGAAAAGTCAAGAATCAGCTCACATAGGTATACTTCTTCGTATAATGACAGAGATGATCAGATGTAGCCATTGATTCATCTAAGCTGTCGGACCCACATAGGATACAAGACCAACTAAGCTGTCAGACCCGCAAAAGATACAAGACCAGCTACTCTACCGGACCCTCGTAGGATACAAGTACAGAGTCAAATACTGGCGGACCCATGTAGGATACAATAATAGTAGTCACGTACTTTCGGACCCACAAAGGATACAAGAATAGTATTCATTTCCATCGAACCCACGGAGGATTCCAGTATGGTCGTCGTCGCTGCCAAACCCATGGAGGATTTCAGTACATTCGTCATCATCGTCGTAGTCGCAGCCAGCTCTAGGGTTCCCACACACGACATGCTCGATTCCGGGAGGGTCTGTTCCAAGATCCAAGGGGGGTCGATACATTAAATTACACATATTCTGGAGTTGATGGATCCCAAAGTTCTGTCTCTTCAAAAGGAACTCAACGTGACCGACGACGCGTCAATCAGACGCCCGGTCTGAGAGTTATTGGTTTTTCCGTCCCAGGGGCCCGGTTGGTTTTTAAGTCAAAACCAACCTGACCATACTCCAACTACATCCAAACCTCGAGTTAATTAAGCCAAAAGTTTTGTCTCACTAAGAGGAAACCAACAAAGTTGACGGCACGTCAATCGGACGTCCGGAGCTCAAGTTATAAGTGTTTCCGCTCTGAGGGCCCGATTAGCTTCATGTTCGAACCAACCTGGCCGTACCCAAGGTTCCACAAAACCTTGAGTGTAATATATAAAAACACCATTCTCGGTCCAAGGATCGCATCTCAACTGACGGTGCGTCAATCGGAGGTCATTAGCCCATGTTACGGGCGTTTGAACGAACCTGTCCAATTTTTGGGGGGTTTGGGGCCCGAGACCGACCCGGCCCGAGACCCCCTGGGTCAGCCTGAACCGGGTCGACCCGGCCCAAGTCCGGGTCCAGCCCATTAGGGCGCGGCTCGGCCCGGCCGGCACGGCCCGGCCCGACGTGGGCGGTCCGGCTTGGGCGGCTCAGCGCTGGCCGAGCGGACGTGGAAAGGGGGGGGGGGGCGCTCTGCCCCCCATGTTTTATAACGGCGGCCCCCATGTGGGGGCCCGCTCCCTTTCCAGTCGGGGGTTACGACCCCCGGATCTTCCGAAAACGGTCGTCCGGTGTCCCACCATGGGACCCCCCACGAGTCCCACCTTCCATGCACCGGCGGCCGGCGGTTCTAGCCGCCCGTCCCTGCACCGCCGCGGCCTTAAGTCACGGCCTTGTCTGACTGGCACGGCGCGACGGCGTCGTGCACTTTCTCCGCGTTCACCCTCGTTTTCACGTGGGGCCGTTGCACTGTGCCACCTCCATTCCAAACCATGTTGATGATCAACAACAAGGGGAGGAGGGTCGGCCGTGTTTGTACGGTCCGACCCCATCCTATTAATTCAATAACAAGCGGCTAAAGAATTTAACGTTGGATGGAAAAAGAATATTCATGAACAGAAAACCAAACCCCTACCTCAAAGAAGTCATCTAAAGAAGATTGTCACGGAAAACGGCATTGCAAGGGTGATTTGTTGATGGTGTTGGCGAGCGTCCAAGAAGATGATGTTGTCTCACACCGGCTGCAGAGAAGGGAGAGATCGGCACATTGTCTCTCCTTGGTGCTCCGGCGTTCTTCGCATTCTTCAACGAGGAAGAAGATGTTCTTCAAGGCCTCAAGAGTTCTCTCCTCTTTTCCACACAATGAATCCACCAACAATAAAATAAGACCTTGTCTTATTTTATTCACACACACACACGTGCCAACATTAATGTGAAAATCAAAAGATCGCATTCAATTAATTGACTTAATTGAAGAGCGTTTAACAATAAAATTAATTGTGAGATTTGACATGTCATTAAATTGGGGGAGTGGGTGAGTTACAAATTAAATTTCGAGAGGGAGGTTAAATAGAAATGAATGGGTGGGGCTCGTGTGGGCCCCACTTCACTAATATCCTACCCAGTGGAGTTAGGATGTAGTGGGTCCCACTCCAACTTCCATGCATAGGTTATAACTACATAGAATAGAAATATAAATTGTAGCACAAATTTTTGTTTCACTCATCAGTTAACCCATTTATTTAATAACCTCACCCGAGAAAACGCAACTCCAGAAAAGGTTTTCCTAAGAAATTACTGGTGCTACGGTTTCATCGGTGCCCTTTGATTTCGGTTCTGAGCACTGGTTCAAATGTTAGGAAAACCCGCTCGTTCATTCACTGAACGTACCCGAGCTAAACTTCAGAATATGATTTCGGGCACACCGGGCCTCAGAATCAGGTGCTACCAGAAACAGCGTACCCATAAAATACCAAATAAATTAAGAAGAACAAAAAATTTCCTTGAAATTTACGGGTCTTTACATTACTCCCACCTCAGGGATTTTCATCCCCATAAAGATACATCACAAACTAGGGGAACAAATGAGGGTACTGAGCACGCGTCTGAGCCTCCCGCTCCCAAGTGCTCTCCTGGAGGTTCCCGTGCTACCACCTGATGCGCACAAGAGGAATCAACCACCCACATAGGACTCGCTTCTGTCAATCCTCGATATCCACTGGGACCTTCTCAAAAGTCGCTCCATCATCAATGTCCATCTCCCCAAGGTCAATGATATGTGTCGGGTCGTGCACGTATCTCCTCAGCTGAGATAAGTGGAAGACATCGTGCACCCGGTGCAACTAAGGTTGTAGAACAAGGTGATGAGCCACCTCGCCTATCCTTCTGAGAACCTGGAATGGTCCGATGAAGCGTGGAGATAACTTTCCGCCTCATACAAATCTATGTAATCCACGTCTAGGTGAGACCCGCAAGAAGAGGTGGTCGCCATCCTCGAACTCTAGTGGTCTCCGCCTCCTATAAGAATAAGACTTCTGTCAGCTCTGATATGTCCTCATCCGCTACTGGATGACCTGGACGTTCTCTGTCATGGCCTGGACCATCTCCGGTCCCACAAGTGATGACTCCCCAGGATCTGTCCATCACAGCGGTGATCTGCATGGTCGGCCGTAAAATGCATCGTATGGTGCCATCCCGATGGTGGAGTGGTAGCTATTGTTGTACGCAAACTCTACCAAGGTTAAGTGATCCTCCCAGCTGAGACCAAAGTCAAGGACACATGCACGGAACATGTCTTCAAGAGTTTGAATGGTCCTCTCTGTCTGACCATCCGTCTGAGGGTGAAAGGCGGTGCACAGACATAGCTATGTCCTGAATGCCTCTTGCAACCCCTTCCAAAGACGGGAAGTAAAGCAAGCATCTCGATCAGAGACGATAGATTATGGCACACCATGAAGACGTACAATCTCCTCAACGTAGAGACTTCCTAAGCTCTCTACTGAGCCCTGCTCTCTGATGGATAACAGGTGGGCCGACTTGGTGAGTTGGTCAACAATCACCCAAATGGAGTCGTGACCTCTGGAAGTATGTGGAAGTCTTGTAACGAAATCCATATATATCCCATCCCACTTCCACTCCGGGACCTCCAAGGGTTGTACCAAGCCTGCTGGTACCTGGTGCTCCGCCTTCACCTACTGGTAGGTGAGGCATCGAGAAACGAACTCTGCCACAACCTTCTTCATACTAGACCACCAGTGTTGCCGTCTGAGATCCCGGTACATCTTCACCACTCCTGGATGTACCACTAATGGGGAAGTGTGGAACTCTCTCATAACCTCCTCATGTAAAGCAGCTAGTACCATGGAACATCCTCTAAAAAGGACAACGTGCTCTCCTCGCACAGATAATCAATCAGGTGCATGTCCGGAGGATATCTATGCATGCCGCATCTCACAGTCAACGTCCCCATGTTGTGCCTCTATGACCTACTTAAGAAGTGGAGGAGTGACTATGAGTGACTGTAGAAAGGCTGCTCCATCTCTATCCACGAAGGATATCTGCAAATCGGCTAGCTTCTCTGTCACCTCCCCAAGTACCAGAATGCTCGTCCTCCTATAGAGAGAATCCTCAACTAAGTTCCACTTTCCAGGAGTATAGACTATCTCAAAGTCATAGTCATGGAAGAACTCGAGCCATCGCCATTATCTCAGGTTCAGGTCCTTTTGTGAGAAGATGTACCTGAGACTCTGGGTGTCATAATAGACTGTAAAGCGCTCTCCAATCAGATAGTGTCACCACATCTTTAGAGCGAAGACCACTGCTGCTAACTCCAGGTCATGGGTAGCGTAGTTCTTCTCATACTACCTCAACTATCGTGATCCATATGCGATCACTTCCCGCTCTAGCATCAGGACACATCTATGTCTCGTCCCTGATGCATCGCAGTAGACTACGTACCCTACTCCCTCCTCCGGTATCCTTAAGATAGGTTCACTGGTCAATCTCTACCTCAGCTCCTGGAAGCTCTGCTGACATCTGTCTGACCACACGAAGGGTTTCCCCTTCTTCTTCAAAGCTGAGAGTAGTGCCGCAACTCTGAAGAAGTTTGGCACGAACCTCTAGTAGTAACCAGCCAGTCCTAGGAAACTTCGCACCTCCGTCAGGCTCCTCGGTGGCTCCCAAGCTAGCACTTCCTCGATCTTCCCTGGATCCACCGAAACTCCTACCTCAGAGATTACGTGTCCAAAGAAGTGGACCTCACATATCTAGAACTGACACTTCGAGAGCTTACCACAAATCTGGTGCTCTCGGAGTGTGTCCAGCACAACCCGCAAGTGGTAGGCGTGCTCCTCCTCAGTGGTCGAGTAAATCAAAATGTCATCGATGAAGACTATGAAAAATCGATCGAGGTAAGGCTGAAATATCCTTTTAATGAGACTCATGAACACTGCTGGAGCATTGGTTATGCCAAAAGTCATAACCAAGAACTCATAGTGGCCATACCGACATCTGAAGTCCGTCTACTGCACATCCTTGTCCCGAACTCTGAGCTGATGTTAGCCTGACCTGAGGTCTATCTTCAAGAACCACCGTACTCCCTTGAGTTGATCAAAGATGTTGTCAATCCTTGGTAGTGGATACGTGTTCCTCACAGTCACCTGGTTTAGGTGACGGCAATCGACACACAGTCGCAAGCCCTCGTCCGCCTTCTTGGCGAACAAAATTGGGGAATTCTAGGGTGAAACACTGGGTCGGACAAATCCCTTTCCCTAAAAGTCCTCCAGTTGTACCTATAGCTCTCAAATTTCAGCAGGATCCGTCCGATATGCTGGAGTGGATATCGGGGCTTTCCCAGGGTACATGTCAATATAGAAGTCTACCTCTCTGTGAGGAGGTAGTCCTGGAACGTCATCAGGAAAAACGTCTGCATACTGATCCACCACTATAGGAAAAATCGGACTCCACACGTCAACTGCTCCTAGGATAAGGCTAGCCAACTGATGATTGATCGGCTATCCTCTCCTCTGCGTGAGTCCATCCTATGATGAAAATGATCCCTTCTCACCGGTGAAGGTGAACCTGCTCCCATCGGTGCGGACACACCACACCTTGCGCCTAATACAGTCGATCTGAGCAAGGACTGTAGATAACTAATACATGCCCAAGATAACGTCGTAAGGCCTCAACGCCGCTACAAGAATATCCCAGCTGAAGCTCTCGCCTCCTAGAGTAATCTCACACTGTCGACACTAGTTCGTAATCATTAAGCCTACTCCCGTAGAAGTCTCTAGCCATAAGGATAGAGGCAATGGCTCCGTCGGAATCTCTGAGCTACGAACAAGGGCAGTGGAAATGAAAGAATGACTCGCTCCTGTGTCTATAAGAACTGCAGAAAGGGTGTAGTAGACACAGATAATACCTCGAATAATCGCTGACGTGCCATGGTCGTAGGCCTCCGATGCCTGAAGCTGAGCTAGCCTCTGTCCGCCAGCTCCTTGTGGTTGGGGTGGACCTCCTGGTGGTGGTGGGGGAGCCTCAAAGTGTCGCCCACCACCTGCTGCTTGGCCAGCTCCTCTGCCTCATCTGCTTGCTCCCTGCGGATCGCCACGGTCGACCATCTGCCTCTGCCTGGGTGGTCCCTCAACCGTATTCTACTCCTCTGTACGGCGGGTCGGGCAGTCACGAGCCATGTGGCCCTGCCCGCTGCATGCGTAGCACTGTCTGCTCTTAAGAAGGTTGGATCTGTGCTGTGTTCCCCGCACCTCTGAGCCAGTGTCCTGAGGTCATCCGCCTGATGTTCTGGTCTGCCTGGACCCCTGTGACATCTGTCGACTGCCATCTACAGAAGACTCAGCTACATGCCGCCCTGCGGTAGGTCTCGTTGCTGGTCTAGGCTCAGCAAGAAAGCTCTCTATGAGAAAGGATCTCTCTAGTACTCCTACCTGCGTTGGAATGCTGAGGGAGATCATTGATGCCCTGATCTCATGCCTTAGTCCCTGCTCGAAGGTCCAGGCCCGGAAGAATGGGTCTCGTACCATATCCGTCGAATAGTGTGAGAGATCGGTAAATCTCGCAGAGTACTAGGCTTCCATCATGCTGCCATGCCGCAGCTGTTGTAGCTCCTGAATGTGCACCGCTCGTAAGTTGGCTGGGAAGAACTCTAAGCGGAAGAGGCTCTCATAGTCCGTCTAAAGGAGAGATGCCTTGTCGTGCACCTGGAGCATCAGGCTCCACCATCTGCCTACTGTCACGTGCAGGAGACTTGCTGCAAGGATCACCATGAGGTCAGCTGGTGTCCCCACTAACCTAAAAACTCGAACAAAAGCCTCCATCCAATCCTTGGCTGCCTGAGGGTCCGTATCCCCATGGAACCTGGGCGGTCTCTAATGCTGAAACTCTTGCAGTTCACTAAGGCGACGTTCACTCTCAGCAGTTAGGGCTGGTGGCATCGGTGGCTCGGTGGGTAGAGATATCGCTGGTGCCTCCTCTTTAAAAGGGCCCTGCATCGAGGCCTCGTCGCTCGGTGGGCTGTCGTCTCGCACCAAGCTCAGAACCCTAGTTGGATGCCATCGTGGGGCCATCTTGAAAATAAAGAGGTGTTCCTCGGTCAATACCGTATACCTGGTGAGCTGACACAAAGAAATCACAAAGAAAACTTTTGAAACACACATGCAATCATTGTTTTGGTGCACTGAGTCGTAAATCAGGAGTCAGGGTCCTGGTGTATGGATACGTCGGTCGCCGCACCAACACTGGACTCCCTGGACTGGTAACCACACTCAATACCCTTAACACTATTTCCTCACATATAAGAAAGATCAGAGTCATGAGCTCTGCGGTAGAACCGAACTCCTCTGATACCAATTTGTCACGACCCGTCCTCGGGGCCCATTTCGTGACTACCCCAAGCCCGCCTTCCATAGGCCAGGGGCAAGTGACTAGCACCAACGGCGTAAATCCCGATAAAAGGGAAGACATTGCCTTTATAAAGTAAACAAACACCACAGAGAAAGCAAGATGAAGTAAACACTATGTAAATTGGGTACAACTGTAAGTGCTAGAAAGTAAATGGGCCAGAATAAAAACCCAACTGAAAGTAAAGTACAACTGAAAAGAAAGTACAGCTATTGAAAAGGAAAGAAGAAACGCCAAGCCGTCCACTAGAAATCCCACCTGAAGGTTGGGTACATATAGTCTCCTCAGCTCCTCGTGTCTAGCCATCCGCTCCGTGTACGTCCCACCCTGCGGTCCACCTCCAGGTACCGACTTGCTCCACAAGCCTCATCCACGATCAGCGATGTATGTCGCCTGCATCCAACATGACGTAGTGCGGGCATAGCCCGTGTAGGGGTGAGTATAATCTACTTAGTAGGGACCCCGAGACCCCCTAAGGTCTTCCAGAATCCACGAAGGATAAACCACAAAGAAAAGATACAACCACGAAGTGACAACGAACACTACTTATGTATATGCCCATACATATACATAAGTCATCAATTCCAGTTCGGCTCCAACATCCGAGCCCAAGTTCGATACAGTCCACACAGGATAGAATAACCAATCCACATAGGAAAGAAAGTCAATCATATCGAATATAATGATTGAAATGTAAAGACTCAGCTCTCACAGGTATACTTCTTCGTATGATGATAGAGATGATCAGATGTAGCCACTGATTCATCTAAGATGTCGGACCCACGTAGGATACAAGACCAGCTATGCTGTCAGACCCACAAAGGATACAAGACCAGCTACTCTGCCGGACCCACGTAGGATACAAGTATAGAGTCAAATACTGTCGAACCATCGTAGGATACAAGAATAGTAGTCACATACTGTCAGACCCACAAAGGATACAAGAACAGTTGTTATTTTCATCGAACCCACGGAGGATTCCAGTATGGTCATTGCCACTGTCGAACCCACGGAGGATTTCAGTACAGTCGTCATCGCTGCCGAACCCACGGAGGATTTCAGTACAGTCGGCATCATCATCACAGTCGCAGCCAGCTCTAGGGTTCCCGCACACAGCATGCCCGATTCCGGGAGGGTCTGCTCCTCGATCCAAGGGGGGTCGATACATAAACTGACATGTAGTCCGGAGTTGATGTATCTCAATGTTCTGTCTCATCAAAAGGAACTCAACATGACCGACGACGCGTCAAACAGACGCCCAGTCTGAGAGTTATTGGCTTTTTAGTCCCAGGGGCCCGGTTGGTTTTTAAATCAAAACCAACCTGACCATACTCCAAATGCGTCCAAACCTCTAGTGGAGTAATCCAAAAGGTCCGTCTCACTAACAGGAAACCCAAAATGTCGACGGCACATCAATCGGACGTCCGGAGCTCAGGTTATAAGGGTTTCCGCTCCGAAGGCCCGGTTGGATTCGTGTTCGAACCAACCCGTACATAGCCAAGGTTCTCTGAAACCTTGAATGTAATATATATAAACGACCATCTTGATCCAAGGATATCATCGCAACTTATGGTGCGCTAATCGGAGGTCTTTATCCCATGTTACGGGCGTTTGATGGAACCTGTACCATTATAGGGGGGTTTTGGGCCCGGACCGACCCAGCCCGAGACCCCCTGGGTCGGCCCGAACCAGGTTGACCCGACTCGGGTCTGGATCCGGCCCATCAGGGCACGGACCGGCCCGGATGGTGTGGCGCGGCACGGCCCGGCCCGGCGCGGGTGGTCCGTCCTAGGCGGCTCGGTGCTGGCCGAGCGGGGCGGCTCGGCGCTGGATGAGCGAACGCGGAAAGGGGGGCGCACTGCCCCCCTTGTTTTGTAACGACGGCCTCCACGTGGGGGCCCGTTCCTTTTCCAACCGGGGGTTACGACCCCCGGATCTTCCGAAAATGGCCGACTGAGTTGGTCGGCCAGTGTTCCACCGCGGGAACCCCCGCGGGTCCCGTCTTTCATGCGCCAGTGGCCGGCGGTTCCGGCCGCCCCTCCCTTCACCTCTGAGGCCTTGTCCAACCGGCACGGCGCGCTGGCGGCGTGCCCCTCCGCCGCGGCCCACCCCTGCCATGGCACTTTTTGATGCTTCGGCGCGGCGTGATGGCACCACGCTCCTCTGCCGCAGCACGTCCTTGGGACGGCTTCCTAAGGCTTCGCCGGCGCGGCGCGACGGCGCCGCGCACTTTCGCCGCGTTCATCCTCATTTCCGCGCGGTGTCGTTGCACAACACCACCTCCGTTCCAAACCACGTCAATGATCAACAACAAGGGGTGGAGGTTCGGCCATGTTTGTGCGGTCCGTCCCCATCCCGTTAATTCGATAACAAGCAGCTAAAGAATTTAATGTTGGATGGAAAAAGAGTATTCATGAACACAAAACCAAACCCCTGCCTCGATGAAGTCATCGAAAAAAGTTTTTCGCGGAAAATGGAGTCGCGAGGGTGGTTCGTTGACGGCATTGGGAAGCGTACAAGAAGAGGATGTCATCTCACACCGGCTGCAGAGAAGGGAGAGATCGGCACATCATCTCTCCTTGGTGCTCCGGCGCTCTTCGCGTTCTTCAACGAGGAAGAAGATGTTCTTCAAGACCGCAAGAGTTCTCTCCTCTTTTCCACACAACGAATCCACCATGAATAAAATAATACCTTGTCTTATTTTATTCACACACACACATGGCCACATTAATTTGTAAATCAAAAGATCTCATTCAATTAATTGACTTAATTGAAGAGCTTTTAACAATCAAATTAATTGCGAGAGTTGACATGTAATTAAATTGGGGGAGTGGGTGAGTTAAAAATTAAATTGCGAGAGGGAGGTTAAATGGAAATGAAAGGGTGGGGCTCGTGTGGGCCCCACTTCACTAATATTTTACCTAGTGGAGTTAGGATTTAGTGGGTCCCACTCCAACTTCCTTGCATAGTTTATAACTACATAGAGTGGAAATAAAAATTTTAGCACAAATTTTTATATCACTCATCAGTTAACCCATTTATTTAATAACCACACCCGAAAAAACGGAACTCTAGAAAAGGTGTTCCTAAGAAATTACCGGCGTTGTGGTTTCATCGGTGCCCTCAGATTTCGATTCCGAGCACCGGTTCAAAAGTTAGAAAAACCCTCTCATTCGTTCACTGAACGTACCTGAGCTAAACATTGGAAAATGATTCCTGGCACACCGGGCCTCGGAATCAGGTGCTTTCAGAAACAGTGTACTTGTAAAATCCCAAAGAAATTAATAAGAAAAAATTTCCTTGAAATTTACGGGTCTTTACAATAGATGTCATACACTAACTTATTGGGATGATGTTTGGGAGAGAAAACTCATAGGCCCAGAACATGTTGAGGAAATAATAGAAAAGTTAAATACTATTCATTCCAATATCAAAATACCTTAGAGTATTCAAAAACCAATATTCCGATAACTGACAAAAATTATTTTTAATTTCATGTAAGAAAACATGTTTTCATGAAGTTGTCATCATGGAAGGATGTTATACGATTCGAAAAGTAGGGTAAACTAATTCATCAGTACATCAGAACATTTGAAATTATTGAATTAATTGGAGGTATAACATAACATTTGGAAATTTCTTCATGTCTCTCCAGAGTTAAAGTTTGGTTTCACATATCACTATTAAAGTTTTACATGCCAAACCCGATACATGTACTTACCTATGAATAAATAGATTTGGAACCCAATCTTTCTTACTGTGAAGTTCCTATCAATATTATTGACACTAGAGAATAAGTGTTGATAAATTAGATGACTCGTCCGGTAAAACTTTCTTTGGAGAAACCATTAAATAGAAGAAGTAATTTGGGAACTTGTAGAATATATTATCAAGAACAACCCAAATATTTTTATGAAGTGATATTCAAGATATTTTGAGGATGAAATTATTTTGAGTTGGGAATAATGTAACACCCCAAGCTACCACAATATTCTTCTTTTTAAATAATTCATTATCATTCTCTGCATGCAACACCGAGTTCGAGCACCCCACAAATAGCCATTTTAAGAGCATTTATGAATAGTAATAACCAAATTTCGAATTTTATATATTCCATATAAATTTTATATTAATATCATGTGTTTTTTAGACATGATACAAGAACAAATTCAATATTTTGATGAAATTAATTATTTTTCAAAAAAAATGATGTTTTACTGCCTTTTAATGGAGAACCCTATTTAAATCCAATATTTTACACTTTTATATATTGAATTTGAAAAAAAAGGAACTTCATATTTTGAATTAGGATATACAAATTTCGTCTTGAAAAATTTGTTTTGTTTTTATAATAACTTTATTATTTATATGAATAGTGAAAAATCCAATATTTTAATTCAAAATTTCTTTTTCATCTAATTTATTTATATTCTTTGATTATAATTTTAATTGGTTTTAATGTAAAATTAGATTAATTTATAATTATTTAATATAATTTATGTTATTGGAATTATTTTCATTTTAATATTAGATATCAACTCCTGTCAATTTTTTGATGGTTTTTTACTTTTAAAAACAATTGTTTTTTCATTTGGTTAATGGAGATTAATTTTAAATTAATTACTAAAACTTATGTATTCTAACTTTTGAAATATATATTCCATATTTGGAATCATTGGGTCTATATTATGTTTATAGGTTACTTTTATTTCTTGAATATTATGAATATTAACTTTAGTAATTCTTTATTGGTCCAGATAAGGGTAAATTGTGTATTTAAAGGAAAAAATATATTATAAAATTACCCTAACACATACAAAAAATCATATTGGATGACTATATTAGACCCTTATCACCAATTTTTAGAAACAGAATCACTCAATGGAACATATTCCATGAATATGACATGGATATTATTAAAATTATTGAATGTGACAACATGTCACACTCTCATTTCATATACGTATAATAATTCTAATATTGATATATCCAAGAGATAATATCAATTATGAATAATATAGGGAAATAAAATAAAATTAACAACTTCATAGAATTTTATTTATATTTTTTTAATATCAAATAATTATAATTAATAACTATACAATAGTGATGCAGAAAATAATATATTAATATTAATATCAAAGACGTTATATTAAAAATATTAAGAAAAAATATAATTTGACATAATTAATGAAATATATTTTTTTTAAAGATAACCTAAACAATTTATTGACATATATAAAGTATTAGTTCAATGTAATAATGATGGTTTTGATCTTTTTAAAATTTTGAATACTGAATAGTATCAAAATTGACATAAATTATATTTTAAAATAAATAATATTTTATTAAATGATATAAAATTTATTAAAATGTAAGGGCCAGTAAAATAACTACAAAAATTCTAAATATTTAATAAATTATCCAATTAAGATTCTTTTTGAAATTAATTGTAACTATATTAACTATAGAATATAAAAAGTCAAGTACACACGGTGAGAGTTAAACTGTTTAAGTAAGGGTCAAACCCAATGATAATGATATTTTTTTAACATAAACTTGTCTAAAAAACATTAGTTGTGTATATTTATACTCATCATCATCATATCATTCAAATAACCCACTTTGGACCTATTTAAAACCGAAAATCTAATCATAATAAATTTATTGTTTTGTAGTTTCTAAAAGTGCCGCTCCCCTCTATTATAAAAGGTCACTTGTCCACCCATTTTATTCACACCTCTAATTCCCATTGTATCTTCCAAACCCTAAAACATTGAATCCAATATTCTCTCACTTCATACTACAGTCCATCATTTGGGAATAAAATATCATTTGGACTCCTTTTGTGCAAATCAAAAGGAGACGCTCAAAGAAGTGGTAATTGTTTTACCAATTCCATTCAAGTTCTTTTCTTCTAATACTTCCTCCTCCAATGTTGAATACATAATAAGGAAATAAATCTTGTATATTATACATTCTCAAATGTTATTATTATTATGGGAAAATTGTATTCTTCCTTTTATCCATCCAATAAATAACAATATCACCATATGTGCATATTTACAGCTTACAGTCTCCACGCCACGGTGTAATTTGTTATACAACAATAATTTATTTGGATGGGTGAAATGATGAGTAAAATACATATAAATAATCAATATAACATTATAATTATTCTCTAAAATTAATATACCATCCAAATCTATTCTATTTAACCATTATAGGAATTATACTGTTGCTCGTGCGTACGTATTATCTACCGTCTCAACGACACAGTGAAATTTATTATACACATTAACAATTCAAGAATGATTTTAAAATGTATATGATGAGGTAAAATAAGTATTAGGAACATTATATCATTCTAGATATGATTAAATACATTCTATGCATAACAAACAAGACTTACATAACAAAACATGTATAAGAAAATGAAGCAGTTAACACCTGAAACAACAGTAATAATGAAGTATTATTAACAAAATGATATAGGAGGATCATATATGATATCATGAATATGGATATTTTTAGAATATAATTTAATAAATTTCATTAACCATTATACATGAGGTTACCGCACCATCGACTAAAGGAAAGTGCAAGGTAAGAGTTAATTTCACAATCTCATTATTATTTGAGGTTGTTTATACAAAAGTATCTACTGGGTCATCTTTATCAATATTTTCCATGTTTATTTAAATGTATTTCAAAATATTTTCAGAAATTGTTTAAATTAATTTCTCCCATTTTTTAATTTTTTAAATGTTTTGAAAGGAATCTTTCTATCATTTTCCAAATGAAGTACTTTATGAACCTTTTATCAAATTAAGGAAGTAATTTTTTTAACTTATAAGGTGTGAGTGTCTATTTTACAACACTATAAATCCGTACCATTTTAAGGATTCCCTTACAAGATTAAAAGGTTATTTTCAGAATAAATGTTTTCATTTATAATTTTATGGAATTTAAATGATTTCAATCTAAACAAATGGATATTTCTCTCAAAGTGTTCTTATAAATTAATTAGATTATTTACATCTATGTCTACATAATATTTTGGATCTTATTCTTATTTGAGGTTTATTTATTATGATACAATATTCCATATTGTATTAAATATTTTAGGATATATTTGACTATGGATGTTCTTTTTTATACTGTCCATTATGGTTAATGTAATAAAATTTTGTATGCTAGTTTTAATAAGAATGTTTTTGTTTTCTTATACCCCTTTCAGAAGAGGAATGTATTGGACAAATAATTTGATGGGTGGGACCTTCTACAGTCCCTCAATGAATCACTCGGTCTTATGAGACCAACATGTTTCATGGCATGTGGCCTTGACAATATGGTTTTTGTGGTCTTTCCACGGGGCCTTGAAGGTATGGTTTTGAGGTTGGATATTATGCATTTCGTTGATATGATATTAGTTATTGACATTAAAATTTATTATTCGAGTGTGAGAATTTACATGTGAATGTTTATATGAAATTATTTTACTTATTCCTACCATATTATGCTGAATATTATGTTTAAATGGATTGTGTTTTAGTTTTATTACATACCTTAAAGTTAATTCTTATTTATGAAAGCATATGCAATATTGTTTATCCCAACTGAGCATGTGAGCTCACCCCTTTCTTATGATTTATTTTCCCCATGTTGTGAAGATGTATTCATGACTAACCTGAAGGGACAGTCTTATGAATATGATTGTTTTCAACCGAGATACTACAATTTTTTTCATTTCATGATGTATTTTTAAATTTATGTTTGTATCTAGTTTCTCCTAGGATACTAAATTAATCGATCCATCGGGACATGTTTTCTTCTGATCACAAAATTGTAATAAAATAATTCCCTAACTCTGGGGAATTGGGGTCCGGGAATTACAACCTACATGTGTCCATGCCAATATATCCTTTGGGATTCATTCCGAGTTACCAATATTGGGTAACACAATATGTAAAAGGGACAACTTGGTATGTTATCTTTTCCTGCATATGTAAACCCTAACATCATAGCTAGGGACCCAACATAACATGTATTCTGTGGGTATACACCGTGTAATGTTGGATTTTCCAGAACCCATGGGTTCTTCATGTGTCTTTTGAATCCACTCTAGACACCATCGATTGTGCCATATAAACTCATATTGGGCCTAAACCAAGCCTAACTATATTCGATGGCTGAATTTGGACCATCAATTTTTTTAAAAAAATAACAACGTCCTATAACACATTCATCATGCGTTAAACCTAGGAAATAGGAATCATCAGTCTCATCTTGGCACACCTCTAATCACAATCCATCATTGTCACACCTCTATCACACCCTCAATAAAAATATAATGTGTGTTATTAGTTTTTCAAATTGAATAACGTTTATGAAACAATCTAGTACTATTTATTTTTCGAATCATTGGACAAGGAAATACCGATGATGAATCATTTGAAGACAGGGGGTAGAAATGATCAAACCACATATGAGGAATGAATCTCAGATTTTAATCAGGTGTTCCTTTATCCATTTCAATTAGTATTGTGAAAAAAATAGAAATAATAAATGACATATTTAATTTTCCCAATTCCCAGTTAATTAAACCTGTACCCACAATATGATAGACCAGAGAATAAATTTGTTCATTGATTTTAGTAAAATTCATCATTGGATAATCAACAATGAATTAATACATTGAAAAGCAACACCTTTCCTTGGGTTAATATTTATCACTTATGAAAAATTGTAAGGCATTATCCTTGTTCTAATTATCCACAATAACTACTTGGTAGTGTTGTCACTAGTCCTAAATCCCTCAGTCTTGTTCGATAATTCCTCAAGAACAATCTACTAATGGCTCCTCTAAAACCTCTAGGTTGTGGAAACCCCTTATATTAGGTTAAAAAATATTTATATAGGATGTAATTAGTTTAATATTTAATAAAAAATTAAATAAATATATTTATATATTTATTTCTTTTCTCCATGATGGAACAAAATCCAAGAACATGGTGGTCAAAAAGGAAATGTTGTCACATGGGAAATACAAATGTTCTAGACTCAATTCGGGATTATAATTTTCCATCCTTGTCCCCACCCAAATATTATTACATTATATTAAGAAAACTATTTTCATGTGATATTAATATATTTATTATTTTTATTAAACCATTTCAAGACTCACTAGGCCTCGAATTCCCATTTCATTTCGATTTATGTCTTCAAAAATATTTTCACATATATTCCAAAGAATTAGAGAGTTAAATTAGAGAAATTACAAGAATAATTTGATTTCCATGATGCAGATTCCTTAAAAATTCTATCATAGAATAATCATATACTTGATAATTGTTCATGTTAACATTATAATTTTTCCATACTAATTCACTATATAAATTTTGATTTGAAAATTTGATACCGATAGAAAATTATTCATATATAAAAGAGTTGGTATATCTAGAATACAATAAAACATTATCAGTTCTAGGGTGATTTCGAATTATACTTTTCACCACATCATTATTATACCCCACATCAAAAATAGTAATCTCTAGAAATATTACTTTATTACTAGTGATAATAGATTACTTATGTGGGTCATCATTATTGACCCTCATATTTGTGATCATGTTAGTATAAATCCAATAATACTTAGGTTTGAAACACTGGAATATGGGTGGAACATTTTATATAGAATTATCTTTATTACCATCCTTATATTACTTTTATCATTAACCTTAGAATCTTATTTTTAGGTGAACTTCCTTTCCACACATATACTTGTACCCTTGATATAATTTACTCTATGTTGCTTACAATAATCCTTGAATAAATAATGAATCATTTTATTACCTTCATTATTTTTGTTATTAGAATTTCAATAAAATTTAATCTTTTCTTTTTATCAAGACCATTATATTAGTGAATTACTCTCATCGATATTTCTACATTGAGATAATGAAAAATGATTTATTCAAAGCTGCCTAAGTACCTTAAGGATAACTACCTCTAAGGACATAGATTTAATCCATTGGATAATTTATCAGTCATTCATTTATTTCGGATTATATTCCATAGTGTTAACACACATGTCTCGTGAAATTTTTCTCATTTGTACAAATTAATTAATTAAAAATTTGATTTAGTTCCAAGAATTACTTTCTCGTTTTTATATATAGAATGAAATGAAATTACTTGTTGAAAATTAAACAACTAAACTCATGATACTCCTTAGATTCAAATTTTTGTGATCCCTCATGTTATTGATAATATTACACCTTTGATTTAAATCACCTTTCGAATGATTAATTGTCAAACTAACATTTTATTTCTATAATAATTTGAGAATGGAATATATACTTTTATTGGTATAGATCTATTTATGAGTTATTAGTGGATTAATGGACCCATTAAATTAAGGTGGATGTTTCCACATGAAGGAACCAACCGAGATTTGTTCCCACATTTTCTGATTTTTATGATCATAATTAATTATGACATGATTTTGTTTCATAAGAATAAAAATGTTATTTGGAATTATAACTCCCATAAAATTTGGTTTCTAAACACAAGAATCACTAACTTTTCTATCATATTAATCTATAACATAGTTCCTTTGGGTTTCATCGAGTGAATAATATGAAAAAACATTGTTTGTGAAATAATAATCATAGTGGTAAATCAAATAATCTAGAAAATTATATTTAATATCTCTATATCATAAAAAAAATTCAATTGATTACACATTTGATTTAAAATAGGCCATCCATGGTCATTGTATTTTAAAATTGTTTTTAAAGGATTATAAAAAATTTTAATTGTAATAATAAATCCATTAGAAGTATCTATCTAGATGTGAAATCATACACCCACTCATTGTGAACCAGATATGAGCAAGCCCATTCTAAATCTGCACCATTCAATACTGTTATCCATAGGTGAATCTATACCATAGTCACATCCATGATCCATTATCTATACATGGATATATTTTATATGGAAAAAACTAATTTATTTAACATGAAATAAGATTTTATCGTATTCATAGTATTATAAAATGGGTTATCCGTAGTGTTTCATCACCATAGTCTCTAAATATAGCTAAACCATTTCCGAAACCATCTATGGAAACTTATGAATTTAATATATAAATATTACATCTTATTAGTTTAATATATATTACACATAAATTAAATACATTATATAAAATTAAAGTTTAGTGTTTTTTGAAACATGCATATATAAAAAATTCGAAATTGATATATCTTCATATTCTCCAACTAAGTTCTTCAGGACTAGAATCCTTCTTATAAATATCATACATAAACCCTTCCAACATATCCTAGGAAAAGGTATTATAATTAATGGTGAAATTAGATTCTCAGTAAGGGTATGAAAGAGACATATTAATAAATCATAATTTTTAGTAATGACATGCGAATAAGACTCTTAGAAGATGAGCATTACATTTTAAAATCATACCTATAAATTCATAGATCATAATCATGAGCTATGGAATATTGCTCGATCATTGAAAAGGTATGAATAATAAGGTAAAATATAACATGATACATGAATGAATAATATTCACATATGATCATAACATAAAATTATAGATTAAAGTGTAGAATAATCAGAATAATTTAAATATTATTTCAAGGGTACCCGGTAATACATTCCTCACATGTTAGGCTTGGGATAATCAACTATTTACAAACTTTGGGAATTTGATAACCTATAACCTATACAATATGGAATCATAATTACATAATGTGCTCCATTTGATCTCATTAAACCATAATCATTACCCAATAAATTGGTGTTGTATAATTGACCCCCCAATAAAATTATTATAATCCATTCATATATATGTGATAAGATCTTGAAAACATTTATCGTTATAATATAGATTAACCTGTAGAAAATAAATTGGTTTTAATCCATATTAATTAACTATGGTCATAAAAAATATAGATATATATTTAGGATGTCATCATAAGATCATATCCCTAGTGAAGTGTAAATAATATCAAAGGACATTATCATTGATTAAAAGTGTCTTTAAATTTTCACTAGAATATTTCTTGAGGAAAATACAATTCTTTTTGAAATCCCTTAAATAATACCAAAAATTTGAAAAGTAATTCGTGAAAATATTTCCCTGAAAAGACCCATTAAACATTATAATTAAACCTTAAAATCATTGAGTTTTTAGAATGGTGGGAATATAAATTTGTATGATATATGTTAAAACTAAGATTATATTCCCACATTCAGAAAAATTCAAATGTACATAATTCACCAAATAATAATAATATTTCTTCTAAAATATTTATATAGAAAGAAAAAATGGTTAAAAATTAATTTAAATAATCATTAGGGAATAATAAAACAATCTTGAAACCATCATAATGAAAATAAATACACTGAAAAAAATATTTAATGCCAAATATAAAGTAAAGTATATTTTCCTTAAAAAATATTATTGTCTCCCTTTGAGTACATAGACACTATAAAATGAAATAAAAAGTGGGATTTTGTGAATTTTAATATATTATAAAATTATACATAACTGTTTTGACATGTATACCATATAATTTCATCATTAGAATATTTATGCATATAAAATTCCAATAAAAAGACAAATTTTAATATAAGACCCATACAATGTTTTCAAATTTGGAATCATAGGACCCGTGAATAAAATATAATAAAATAAAACATTAAATACCATGAAAATAATAATATATATGATAAAAAAAATAAAATATATAAAAGATATAACTCATAAAAATAAATGTGTGTATAAAATCTATCATGTCTCAACAAAATAATATTGAGACAAATAACCCCAACCCCATGTGTGACCTATTTCATATGAAATCAATCCTCCAATATAATAAATTAAACATTATTATTCTATTAAAACAGAACAATATCCATAGTTATAATATGATATATTATCCAAATATAACATTTAAACAATAATTTAATATTAATTTAATATTAAAATCATCATTTTTATGTGTTAATTGTTTCATATTTCATGTTTGTCTTTATTTAGAAAATCTTGTCCATATATACTGATCATCCATAATCTCAAAAAATTTATTAAATTAGTAAATATCATACATATTAATTATATATAAATTTATAATGTTATATACAATGTAGTGATATAAAAATCAATTACACCGTTTATAAAAATGGCAGTTCTTACTTACACAGGAATACTATTTTAATTTTCTAATGAAAGGAAGGAAATAAAAATAAATAATAAATTATCCTTATGGTATAATAATTATATCATAAGTATTATATATATAACTAAAATTTTTTATTTTATCTTTTGTTGTGTGGCAGTTATTGTGAATCAATCATATCGTTACATGGAGGTTGTAGTCTAAATTTATGTACGAGCGGTAATTACATTTCCCATTTGATATAAAGGAGGTGGGAAATGTTTTTTTGTTATTCATAATAACATACTAGTATATGTTTTTAATTTTTTCATCATTTTATGTTGTATTAAATGATTTAATAGAAGGCCAAAAAAATTTCCAGAGCTCTTTTATGACTTATACCTCTTCTTTGATAGATCTCCTTTATAGTACACCATAATACTTGAATGATTAGTCTTAGGAGAAGAAAAGAGGATCTAGGATGATGATAAGTAATAAATAAAGTTACTTTGTATGTATTTTATAGGATATAAGGCTCCAAATTTGTAAATAATGTAGGAAATAATGTACGCTTTTATAAATGGGGGAGAAGGAACAAAGGGAATTACTTAAAAAAATAAAATAATATTAATTTATTTCTTAAGATTAATTCTTTAAAAGAGATAATTAATCTACTATATGATTTTATATGGTTGAAATATCATTTAAATATAATAATGTATCATGTTTATGTAGCATTACTACCATTTTATATTAGTCCCCCCATGGTAAACACATTTTAACCATAACATTAGTATCAAATTTTTAATTCCTTTACGATTTATTATAAGGAGAAACAAAGTCTTACTAATTTATAATTTTAAAAATTCTTTTTTCAAATATGGAATTCATTTTATCAAATCTAGTTTCATTTATACCAAAAAAAATAAATTATAAAATAATAATGTAAAATGCACTAAAAACTCATTTTTAGAAAAAAACTATTCTTAAGAAAAAAATATAATTAATTTCATTTCATACCTAGAATAAAATATCAAAATAATGTTAATTTTATTAAATATAATCTATAAATTTTTTTAAAAAATTAATCAGTAATTATTTTTTTAATTTATTATGATAAAAAATATTGTGAATATAAATATAGTTTTTTGAAAAATTACTCTTTTTTCCTTAAAATGATTTTATTTTCAGTACAGACCATAAAATAACTAATGTGGGAATTATTATTAATTTATTATTATAAATAATCAATTTATTTAATTAAAATTGTTTTTTAATAGGGATCAACATATGTTTCGAAAAAATATATATAACAAGTAAAAAAATACATTTCTTTGAAAAATTGGCCTTTTAATTATTAAATCATTTTATTATTAGTCAGTACTTACTAAAACATTTTTATCATTGTAGTCTATTATACATATATTTTATAATGTGGTTAATACTATTCAAACATATAAATTCAACTACTTGGTTATAAAGGTATACTATATCATGGTTCTTATAGACTCGAGGTTTCATGTAAATCAATTTATCGAATACAAAATTTTTATTTCAAATGATTTACATTTCAAATCATATGATCTACATGAACACACTAACTCAACTTGAAGATAATGTTCTAGAACAAATAGGAATGTGTAAGAACATAGAACACTTATAAAATTATCTATATCATATTAATATAATCAATAGAATAACATATAATAACCTTAGGTAACTACATGTTTTGAATTAAAATCAGGTTTCATTCTTTAACTCCCCGAATATCATGGATTTCCTGGAGAAGATTCACATATAAACCTATATGATTTTAGTTATCCCTATTTCAATATTAACCATTTGGATGTGAATAGAGACCAAATGAAGCTTTCACCTTTTCCTATTTTCTTATATGTAATGTAAAATTATTTTTCCTACTACTAGCACTCTTAATTAATAAAGAATTACGATAAAGTGAAAAAATTATTCCTAAGATAGATTCCATTAGGAAATTTATCGATGGGATTAGAAAAATATATGTCGAAACCTTACATGTGTATTGTAAATGATTTAAGATATTAATTTTTATTAGTACTCAAAATTAGATCATTAAACAATTCTTGATCCAATACTTTTATTAAGGACATGTTCTTAACAATAGATGTATGATTGATGTTATCATAATGTGTACTTTAGTGGATAATCTCTAAGGTGTAGCATAAACACTCAATAGAATTGTAGCCCAAAATTTCCAATAGTTTATAACTCAAGGACCATTTTATATGAAAAGTACTTGAAATGTACATACTTATTGTTCTAAAACTGTATTATGATGATTAAACATAATGATCATACCACCATAAAAACGTTAATGAAGTTATGAAACACTCCACCATACCAACCCCAAGCTAAAACAAGTTTTTTCCTCTCAGTCATTATATATACGTTTTCACTTACCTAAAAAATTTAGTGACTATTACCTACAAATTCAAGAGTCTACTAATGTTAGAGATATTATATTTAATATATATATTCTCCAAAATAACTAGACAAGGCCATTCCACATAATGCAATCCTATAACCAAGGTTGAAATGACCAATCTATTGACAGATTTAGATACCCTAAATAGAAAGGAATGATTTTTGATGTCCAAAAATGTAACTCATAGCCTAGATACATAAAAAAGTAATCTAATGGATAGCTTGGAAATAATTTCTAGTCTATATAATCCACACATAAACCTAAAAACTGTTTAGAAATATATTAAATAAAAAAAACATGTTGAACAATTTATTAACTTACATTTGGAAAATATATACTGATATTGGTAGTATAAAAACTTGAATAAGTTTAGGAGTACCTTCATAGACTAAAGTAAACCCCATAGGAAAAGGGAGTCATATTTCCTAGAAACTTATAAATGGATCCATGTATAACAAATCCTAGGATAATTATTTTAATCATGAACCTATTATGGGAATTTATGCACATCTTCCATCTGATTATGATCATTTTAAAGTGAAGAAAATATAGGTTCAACTCGTAGAAAATTCATAACCATATATGAATAAAAAGAATTATCAAAATAGTTTTTTTATGACGGAACCCATAGATACAAGAAGAGAATGGCAGTGTCTTATGGTGTTAAAACAATTCTGGGATTTCAAAAATACATACCCATGACACAAATAACATAGCCTTATTTATTCCCTTAGTAAAAAACATCTGATATAAATTTGTTTAAGGATATTTTAAAAAATTTAGTGAATTTTTATATTAAAGTTAATTTATAGGATTGTGTTAAAAATATCTAAATATGTCTCATTTTTTAAGGGGATCTTCTCAAACAGAACTAAATAAATGGTAGAACTGAAACTGATCCCTGGGGAGATTTTTTCAACCATGATTCAACATTAACTTCCTACTAAAAAAGATAATTATACATTCTATGCAATAAAGGGGACTTTTATTTTATATATGTTATGCTAGACATATTAGATTCCATAAATGTGATATCTTTCTCTGTATGCTTTATTTTGTAGGTGGGATAACATAATCCCATTGGTATTGAGATCAAGTTATCCAATGTAAGTATAAAATTATAATGAATCCATTGTTTTATTTTTGTTAATAGTAATTGGTATTGTTTTATCTAATTGTTTTAGCATGGATAATGATATTTTCAACATATATTCCCCATTAATTCTAAGATGTTTTTCATAAATTAGCTAATGAATTCATAAAATTTCACATGGGAACATTGTCACAAGAATTTGGTAAACAAAATTTTACTATAAATCTTTTAAACTAGTGAAATATAAAATTTAGTATCAGATATCTCATCAATTTATTATGATAAATTAGGTAAACAAACAACTATTTGAAGATTTCAGAAACATTGAACCATCATTTCAAGCCTTGGAAAATATGGTTTTCCCTACTCTTATGATTTAAATGATTTTGAATACTATTATGCTACTATAAATTATTTATTTAAATCACGTTGTTATTTGATTATTAAATCTTAAATTTCTTGTTCATATTAATCTTTTACAAATCCTAGTGAGCAATTATTTGATTCTATTATAAATAAAAAATCATTTTATTTAATGATTTTTTTGGATTTGATGTATATTTTACCAAATCAAAAAAACCACTCCTTTATATGTGAATAATACCCAGATGATGTATTTCTAAATCACTATATGGAGAACCTCATATATGAATTATTATATTAGAATTAGGAGAATATTATTATCAATGAAAAATTTCTCCAACATACCCTGAAAATTATCTTTTTAGATTCCTAATAGAGAAAAAGATTTCCAAAGGATATAGACTGACTGAAAAATATCTTTTTTATTAAATTTAGAGGGTAAAACTAAAAGATTATAGGGGTGGGGGTAAATGGTGTAGACTGGTGGAATCAAAAATTAAAATTATTTTTCAATCATTTGTTTTGGACCGAGTAAAAAAAATATAAAATAGTACTCTCACTAGGGTCTACTTTATGGACAAAAGATATAACCTAGCTAACCCAATTTAAATTGGTCCTTTAGTATGAATTTTTATGATAATGTTAGATAATGAAATAAAACAGACTAGGAATTGACAATGGATGTTATATATATTACTATTTGAAGTATGTAAAAAATAAGTGAACAATTCGATGGTGGTTTGAATAAGTTATCCAATTTATGATAGTCAATGGATTAGTCTAGACTATAAATATTCTAAATTGAGTAGTTACACTTCTTAAAATAATAAATTTAGATTTAACATTCATTTTAAATATATATGGGAATGGGTATTGCATATTGACAATCGAAAACTAAACCTTGTGACAGGGACTCGTCAATCCCCTCTTCTATTTATTAAAAAAACTCATAAGATACTTGCAGGTCTGTCTCACTATTACTTATTTCATGGATTTTTAGGATACATGATGATTCACAATGCACCTGAGGATTTTTAAAATACCTCCTTAACCTATAATTTTATCATTTTCTCTCAAAGGATACTTCCAAATAGATTCAATAATTAAATCAGTACCTCTAAAAGGTGTATGATATATATTTTCATTGATATTTTAGAGAAATGTATAGAGGTGTTTATAGATGATTTCAACGTTTATGTAACATATTTTTCGATTTTTTTAAAGATTTATTTTGTTGTACACATAGCTTATATTGAGAACGACCATGACTCAACATTATGATATTCCATTTTATTATAGATGGATGGATTTTTTTAAAGGATGTAGTTTTTTGGGATGGAATCCAAGTGGATAGTTTCAAGGGGGAAGTTTTTACTCTCTAAAATAACCATAATAAATGAAGGATGTGAGATCCTTCATTGGCCATACTAGGAAAAATTTGATATTTATAGAGGATTTTGGAAATATAGCCTTACCTTTTTCTAGATTTCTATACAAAGATTCACATTTTTTATTTGTTAGAAGTTATAAATATGTATTTTGGGATCTGAAACCTATGTTAGTTTCTATACTCATTATCTAGCTAGCTAAATAGTGATAACATTTTAATTGATGACTAATGAATCTGATTTTTTTATAAGGTATATTTTGATTCAATGGGTGGAAATGGAGGTCTCATGTGAAAACATTTTCATCAAGAAAACTAGATTCATTAAAATATATTTACCCAACCATTCAGAAAGAGTTTTTATAAGTTTTATTTGGTTTGGATAGGTTTTAGTGTTACTTGTAAGGCTCCAAATTTAATATTTTCAATGAAAACCATTCCATTGTATTTATTTATAAGAAAAAAAATGAAAAAACGAGGGTTATTGAGATGGATTTTGTTACTATAAAAATATCATGTTGAAATAAAGTTTTGAAGGGTTGTTGAGAACTTGGTGGATGAAAATTTGATTATAATAAGAAATCAACAAATTGAAACCCCATAAATATATCTACTTTTCTAGGAAACACCTTCAAATGAATAAAATTATATTATTTGTAGTTTTTGTACATTATTTTTTAACATCACAATTTACATGGATTTCAATGAAATCCTCTACTAGTTATCAATGTAACATATTACTAGGTATCTATATATGGATGGTTTAATGGTCAATAGGGGTGATTTGAACCTTAAAAATAAATATTATTAGTTAAACATTAATGTATTAGAATTATGAATAATATCTACACATTCATTTTTATATTAGTTAGGATATGAATGAGCATGCATTTTCTTTTTATTCGTCCCTAATGAAGGGAGAAATGAAACCTACTATATTAAAACCTATAAATATTATATCGAGTAACAACCCATTATAACTACTTTTTTAAAAAATGGAGGAAAATGTAATAGTGACTATTTCTCAGCTAGAGTCACAACCCAGAAAGCCTCTATTTGTGCTGGTGGATAAAACCAAACTACCATTATCCATAGTAAGTAAAAACATAATCATCTTTCTTTTTATGGGTTTTTTACAACCCAAACATTGAATTTTTATGGGTGGTGTAATTTCATAGTACTAAAATTTATGGGTATTATAACATAGTTTAAATTTGAACATAGAAATTGAATAGAAATAATTACGATCCATAAAAAAAATTAACAAAAAGAGCACAATGTTTTGATGTGTATGTCTTTTTCTAGTGGAAAAAGATCATTATGAAAAAATTTAGTTGAGAGAGTTATAGTCGTAATTACAATATAGTATCATAAAATTTATCTTAAATATATACCAAACATCATTACATTGAACTAGATCTTTTGAAATATTTATATAGAGTTACAATATTAACACTTGATTCAAAAAAGAATGATTTTTTAATTTTTATTTTCTAAATAGGAATGGACATGTGACTTTATGGATGTAATTTTGATTTGGTCATTGTTTCTTTCTAATAAATTACTCACATGAGTAATTTAATAAATTTTATTGAAAAACATAGTCAAACTAGAGTTAATTTAATTTTTTAAAAGATAAAATAGATTTTACGTTGATAATTTAGTTTTAAATTAATAAAACATTAAAATAGATACATGATAACGAAAAATGAATTCATTAATATTCAATCATAAATCTTATAAGTCAAACATTTCATTTTAAAATAACACACATTTTGAAACACATGATTTTTCAAGTTAGTAATCTGGTTATTAAACCCTACGGATGGTTACTTAAACATATATAACATACTTTCTAATAGAACTCATTAGAATCAAAATTATTAATAAGTAATTAAAGAATAATTAAATCAATGAAAATTGTTAAAAAATACACTATATGAGAATATGAAATAATATAAAAATATAGCATAATTATCTCATCATAGTTCTGAACATGTGGTAGGTCCAACTTCCTGATATAATATTGTGGAAACCTAGTCATTAAATAAATAAATATTGAATTGTTTTGGTGATTATTCAGTACATTTTAGTATAATAAATTCTCTATAATCGTAAATTAGTATTGTATTTTGAGACTATACACATAATAAAAATATTTAATGAAATACCTTTACAATCGATAAAACATTATTATCTCATTTTACCCTTGTTAGGGATATCCTACTTAAATCCAGTGTTCATAACATGGGAAAATAGAATTATAAGAAAGGGTGAGTTCAAAAGCTCCCAAAGGGTAAACAGAAAAAATATCAATTCATTATAATATCAAAAAATAAGATGAAAATAATGGTATGATAGCATGATAATATCTTATTATGTTTATACCCAATCATTCATATATCATAAAAAAATAGTTATGGCATAAATCTATTGCACTTCAAAAGACATGAGTACAAAGAGTACGAAATCCCCCTTAATCCATCATGAGTTATGAGATTATATTACAAGAAATAGAACATGTCATGTGAATTAATCTAAAATAATAAGAATATAATATCATTTCATTATTCATGGTTCACTTACAAGACTATCATAGTGAAAAAATTCCAATAGTTTATTTGGATCACACTCCCTTCCATCATTCCCTTAGTCATGGTTCACTCCCAACACTACCATGATGGAAGTATTTCTATTATAAAATGGGTTCACTCCCCATTATATATCATATTACCTCTTGGTATATCAATAATTACATAATTAATTAGATATATTTAAAAAACCCACACCTCATATAATTTAAACTATTCATATGTGTACCACAAGATCATAAAACATTCATAAAATCATCACATCATAACCAATGGAAAACAAATGGGTTTTATAACGATTTCCTCACCACATAATCCAGGTCCATCAAAATAAATAACATGGATTGTATCATTTGATAATATCCCTATACATTCTTATAAAACATCAAAGTAGTTTTGCATAAATGAAAGAAACCTTTAAAATAACATTTTTAACTTTCCTTAAAACCAAGATAAAAATATTCTACTATTTTTATAATTTTTTAAATAAATGTTACTAGAATATTTAGAAAATTAATATATTAGAAAATAAACCTTCAAATTTTTTTAAAGGAATCATAAAATCATTAATTAATTATGTTCGTGAAAAAATAATATAAACGATAAATATTAAAACAAATATTCCTTTCATATTTTTGTAAAAAATTTAAAAATAAACCCAATTAGAAATATAAAAGAATATTTATTTTAAATTTTCAATAATAAAGTAAAATATGGTTGAAAATAACATTAAATAATCATTTTATCATAGAAATGAACATTTTATAATTAATTTTAAAGAACATGGGAATCGAAGAAAAATTTTGTCGACTAAAGTGGTTATAAGGTGACTTTTCTTCAAAATATTTTCCTGATTATATTAAGTACCAATTAGAGGATAATAAAATTATAACATTAAAACCCTATAAATAACAATAATATATGAAAGTGTATGGGTTTTAAGGGTTAAATATCATATAATTTCCCTAAATTAGATTCAAGAATAATCAATGACCATTAATAATGAAAATATAACATAAACCCTTACCTGAGGTCATGACATTATTTTTATGTAATATTAGGATTCTGTAAAAAAAATCAATATTTATTATACAAATATATTATAACTATATACATATTTATCATTCAATATATTTGTTGAACCAATGGTAGTCATTTTCTGTCAATGACATATCAATATGTGTTTGGTGATTTTGAATGAAGTGGTGATGCATGATGAATGGTCATTGATTCCCATTATGGCATTGGATTTCAGGCTTCGACAATTCTCCATTTTATTTTCATTACTATTGAACTATTATTTAATTATTTAAATAATTATAATAAATAATAAACATTTTTTACATGATGAGAATCCTTTTTTTGGTTAATAATTTAATGAAGACCATGCAATATCATTGTTGAATTAAGATGTACCAAAGTCCGTGATAAATGTTGTTACATTTTCTATGAAGAACATGATGAGTTTTGGCTTGGAATGTTATTTAAGGAAGGATTTATGAATTATTAAAGATTTCTTGGTATTCTATTTTATACTTGGCATATTTGTAAGTACATTAGTGAATGTATTAAAAATAAGGTCCACCCACACAATCCATCCATGGATATGATCAACTAAGGATATGTAGTACCATGAGGTCAACCACACCCAAGGGAGAAATCTTAGGCTAGGTTTCGTGGTTTCAGGGGGAGTAGTCTTCTGTTTAATTCAAAGTGGAGCACACACTATTAGGCACACATTATTATGTATTGGTTATAGTTGGCTAATGTTGGGGGGTCTATGAGACTGGAGTGTGTGAAATGAATTTGGGATACAACCCTGATGTCTTGAGTTACGATGGTAGTGGAATATGATTTTTATGAATAACCACACATCCAAAGTGAACATTGATGTGGGATATAAATTATCTACAGTACCTTTAATGAATATACAATGTTACACATATAAAAACATCCAAATGATTTGGATGATCTGATATGTCTATTCATCATATTTACCCTATGTCTATTGAGACATGTATGTGTGATATTGAGATAATTAGTGTCTCTATTCTAGTGTGAAACAGACATTATTCGACCATTTCTATTGATCAGATATAAGGGAATAATACATGCACAACATCCCAAATCCATTCATGCATCTGAATTTTTTCTGCATTCCTAACTCAAAGAATAATGATGATTATGAGTGATGATAACATGATATCACCATGTTTAATTCCTTATATCAAAAGAATTTATGGTGATAATCAACTAGGATCAATATATTACACATAATGGAATCGATACAATCTAGTGAATAAATCATGTAAAGAACATCATATGTCTCATCCCATAAATGTTTCATCCTTTATAGTTTCATCATATAAAGGAATTAATATCATTTGAATCACTAAGTCGCTGAATAATCATGGTAATCACTAATGTGATCTCATGATCACCTCAAAAGTTCTTACAGAAGTCAGGTGCCTCCTTATTCATTTATATACTGAGTTATTAAAGAGTTTGAAACCATCATTGGAGCAATTTTTTATATGAAAGAACACATTTTTCATAGATATGTTAGGTAAATATTCTTATATAAAGAGATGGAATGTGTGAGGGTGGATATTGTTTCTTATATCAAAATTGTTCTTATTACATATTGAAACAAATAATATTTGAAGAAGTTAAGAAAGTCAGGTAATTAATTCATGAAAAATAGAATATTTTTCAATATCCAATCATTAAATGTAGAACCTAATAGCCTCCTTGGTTATGTGAAGGATAACACAGAAAACCATTGTATCATGCAGAAGAAACATATGAAATATCTATGTCTCATGAAGTGTGTTAGATATAACCCATAGACAACCACATTCATGTGAGGGGGGGGGGAATTTTTATGATTTTATCATGTGGTGGAGTAACACATGAAGAAACGCATTCCTATGTTATGTCCACTGGTCACCACTGATAGATACATTTTTACATGAAGAAAATAAAAAGAGGAAATATATCATGGAAATGAGATAGATAAGGTTAACTTGATCATTCATGTGAATCCTATATGCGGTGGAGGAGAGATTTGGTAGAGATTGTTTCATCCAAACATAAAGTGAATTACTTGAAGAAAATATGAAGGAATTTTTGGACAAACATAAATTCATGAAAATGTATTTTGGGAGTACCCATCAAAATCATGTAATATCTTCACTTGAATGATGGAGGAGAACCAAAAAGACATATCTGGCTTACATGAAGGTAGAAGACAGATCATGTGAACCATAGTTGGTCACACAAATTTATATAACCCTAAAAACAAAGATATACCATAATTTTATAAATTAATATATATATATATATATATATTATGTGGTATAGTTTACAATATGAAACATGTAATAAATCATTCATTAATGAAGTTAATTTGTTGATATTGTGTTGAGATCAAGGATGGTGTGAATAAATATTTTGAAAGATTATTGTTTCCTAAATTATGGAAGATTTTTTGTGCCTTTCTTTCAAACATTGAAGTAAGGCCATGTATTAATCAAAAGGGAAAAATATTTTCTTGATCATAGTTTCATAGAGGAAACTAATGAGATATAAGTGATCCTAATTTATTGAGCACGAAAATAAGATTTCAAGGGTACATGAATTTGTACACGAGCAAGTCATATTTAGTGATATCACATATGAAGATCAAAATATCATCCTAAGTAAGATAAATCCTTGAATAAATGAGTAATTATCTCAGTTGGTTTATGTGTCATGAGAATTGATTTTTTTGATTCATGAACCAATGTCTTGTGTTATGATTTAAGAGAATCCCATTGTGGATTCTGGTAACACTGTGGGATATAGTATAAAACCCCACCTTTCATATTTAAGAGTATATAAGATGTGATTCTATATTGACCAGTGTAATTGATTATAATATTATATCGGATATTTGTTTTTGGTATAATAAACAATATGAAATTGAGTATGTATTTTGTGTCAAACCATATAAATATTGTTTTTTGTTCTCTCTTAGAGTATTTTTTTATATGATTTTCGAATATGTGATATCACTGAGTGGATCAATAAACCTAAAAAGATATTAAGGTAAAATTAAAAAGTTTGAATTTTTAAAAATTAAAAAAACTGATTCCCCCCCCCCCATGCAGTCAATCAATCTTAGGGCACTAAAATTCATATCAGATAAAAGGACTCCTCTAAATATCCACGATATGTTTCTTATGTAGAGATTATATGAAATTATTGATCTACCACATATGGGAAAAATGAAAAAATAAAGTCCCTATTAAGAAAAATAAACTATTAATTTCTCCCAAAACATTTGAGAAAAAGGGAGTTACTCTTAAGGATATAAATAAATAAATTAATTTAAAGAATCAAAAGAATAGGAATAAAATATTTCCAAGAAAGATGAAGAATAATATTTCACTACAAGAAGAGATATATCTAAGTGAAGGTAATCAAAATTTTATATTTTTAAATAAATTATTTGATTATTATTATTCTAATCAAGCCTAGTAGATCATTGAGGAAGATTTTTCAATTGTTGGTTTACATTTTGAATATTAATAACCTATGATGAAATATCAAAATTATGTTTAAAAAAATATTGATGATGATATTAAGGGTTTTCAGGATAAAAAACTATATCTCAAATAATAATTTAATGTTATGGAATTAGAATCAGATAAAAAGGTGGTAATATCCACAAATATCATAAAATAAATGAATTTAAAGGAGGAAACAATTTATATTTACAATGAGTGATATTATATTTTAGTTAAATAATTTTGAAAAAAAATTGTGAGAATTAATTCTTTGATATTGAATTTTTAGTATAATTCCATGCATTTAAAAAATTGAATAGAATTTATATGGTTTTTAATGCTTCTCAAGAAGATAATAAAGCTAATAGGTTAGATTGTCATGAAAACTCATCAAAGTATTAAGGAAACATGAATGAAATATAAATAAATATGATAAAGGTGTATTGGGAAGAAAATATTAGATCATTTAAAGATGAGAAGTAATCCCTCAGCATGAAATATTTGGAGTTATAGGTTATAGTGAAAATTCATGAATCACCATATGTTAAAACATCCATAATTAAAAAATAATAGATAGTTCCACCAAATTTGTATCATGGGTCATGATTATAAAATAATTATTAAATCATCCTCTAATATAATTGAATCTTCCTCCAAGAATAATGTATACCATAAATTAGAAACTATCTAGTGTACTAATTTTATTACATGTTCTTGTACTAAATTCAAGATAAAATTTTGGAACATATGGATGGTGAATAATTATTATAAACCTTCCTCATCAATAGATTATGTGAAATGAATCATCAATATCTATTATAAAATAAATATCTAAAATAGTGGTGGTTCCAATCAAAAAAAGAATGTTTCAAAATTTGACCGTTGTAGAGAGACTACGTGATGAATGAATAAGGGAAGATTAATGGACTATTTTTGATGTTTTTTTTGGATGTTTGGGAATGAATAATTTTAATGTTTATATATTATGAAAAATAATTAAAATAATTAATGAAATCATTTAGGGTGCGCAATATGAATATTAGTGAAGACTGGAACCCGAAAAAAAAACTCATAGAAAATAAATCTATCTACAAAGAGTATATTTCAATGATTTGAATAATTCTATTAGTACAAAAAAAGTTGTTCAACATTGTCATTGGTTTTTTTATTTAAAAATCGTACATGAATTATCTGATAATTAAAGTAGAATACCATTAAAAAGGGAAGTAATTTTGAAATTTGGGGGATAAGCAAGTGTTGAGATGTGAAAAAATAATAAGACTACTAAAAAACTATCCCCATGTGAAAAAATTAGAGATCCATTCATAAATAAAATGGATAGAAATATGAGTAAGAAAAAACATTTCCCCAAAGAAGAATAAGGCTTGGTTTGAAAAAGTATAATACAAATTGTTTTCTAGAAAAATTAGGTATCATAGAGAAAAATCATCATTCAATTGTTTTTTCTATGCAGTAAAAGATTTGGGCCCAAATCCTACTCTGGATGGAATAACATGTCATTTATATGAAATAAGCATCATTAATAATGGTGTAATGATGATCAAATTATAATTGATTATCAGAGAATGAATGTTGTAATAAAAAATATATCCAACCAACCAATTGGAAAAATATATATAGACATTGAAGAAGTTTGTGGAAGGTGTAATTAAGAGTTTCATGAATCTATTAAATGAATTGAAGAACTATCAAAAGAAATTTGATATGATCTGAAAGGGAATTATTTTCAATCAAAATATTTTGGTAAGTCATGTAAATATTCTAAAAATAGTGGTAATGTTAAGAAATATTATGTGCTTTCCTAGACATATCAATTGAAATTTTATAAACAATTAGAGTATTCTGAAAAACAAATGGAAGATAAAGGAAATTAAATGACTTTAGAAATTTGGGTAGAAACATATCTTCCAAAATAATGGTGAATTTTATGTAAGGTGTGATAAATATATTCATTCACTACACAACTATATGGACATTCTTCCAAATCATAGGGAACTATTTAATATGAAAATAAAATAACCTGAGTCATCATGCACTTGATTTAATACTATGGAAATGTAGATATCACACAAATGAAAGACTAAGATTGAGAGAAAATAATGGACCATGATATGAGGTATTTATCACCCATATTTTACTTCAGATGAACAAATATTTCCCGCCATATTCCCATATATTTATATTCCATTTTACACACAATAAATTAATTGAATGATATAGATGCATCCATTGAAGGGGTACAATAATGATATGAAGTTTTTTTAACACCACTAATATATGAATGTAGTTCGTATTGGAAAAATTATAAAATTAGAATATGGGTATACAAATCACACATACATCACTCATTATTACTTTTATTAATCATATCAATTAAGGGGGATTTATTGGTTGATGACAAGATGAGTCAAATGGGGGAGATATTTTCTTCATTTGAACATTATGGTTTTTTATTGATGTCTGGGAATTTTTTATAATTCCATTGATAAAACTGATAATTTCAAACCCCAAAAAGTACAATTGGGAATTTGATAGCCTAATTTAACTTTCATAGTTGTTTATGGACAACACATACAAATATAGTTATGTCTCTCTTGTTTTATACATTGGATTTTCCCATGTAGACATAGAGTTGATTAACTAATTCATCTTTCCTAAGAGAACTATGTGATTTTATCCATCACTCAGAAGATCACATGAAATAATAATCAAAGGGGAATATTATTTTGAGAATACATTTTATATGGGAAGACTCCAGATACCATTTTAATTTGGTTTCAAATAAGGGGGAGAAAATTTTCACTACATATTGACCATTTTAATGTGAATTTTTATTATTAAAAATAAAAATAAGGATATTATTGATGTGAGAACCTGGTTTTCCCTTGAGGTACAGATCTGTATGTTTTAGTTTATACATAAAAAATGAGGGGAAAGAGGTTTAGGGGCTGGCTTCAGGCCTACCACACTACGTGTTTGGGAACTATATGTCTTGTACTTATAGGTATACAGCCTACATAGAAGGATATGCACCATGAAATCCCGATACACCGCTATGTAACTGTCTGGATAGAATTTGTACAAATATGGCATGTAGTCTCAATTAAATAGTGTGTAATTTTTTTAATTGATTAAATTGTGCATTAGATTATTTTTTGTAAAAATGTATAGAAACAGACTCGCTTCGATGAGCAACGCTCCCTAGAAATCCAAACATGAAATAGCATCTCGTTTTTTCATCTAATATCTGATTTGAACACTATTGGATATGTTTTAATCCTATCAGTTTTCTCAATATTCTTCTTTTTCCTTTCTTCCTGATTTCTTATCTTGATCTAGTTATTATAAATCCTGAATTTATATACGTGTTTCAGATCTACTTCATTCTAGGTCAAATAAAATCTCGTTCCTAGGTGAAGAGAGTTGTATGAGTACGAGGTAGGTGGTCTTCTCCCTTCTAGTGAACGTGGAGTTATTTTAATGTGTCTTATTTTTTTTCTCCCATGATTAGATTGTAACCATGAATGGTAATTGAAACTTTTTGTTTCCGGTTCATGATTAGGTCATGAATTAAATTAATTTAATCATGTTTGAGCTTGTTGGTTGAATTAAGGGCCACCTCGTGGGTGTGTTCCCGTAGAAAGACCATTTATTATCATTTGGCCGAGGTTGCCTTTGAGGCCTATCTTGTTTTCTTTTATTGGTATGTTAAGTTGTAATTACATTTATAAAGGAATTTCAATTGTGGTAAATAGTGATTTATTTGATTAAAGGGATTGGGATTAGTGATTTCCCCTTTTCCCCATGATATGAACATTATCATCTAATCCTTTTGATAATTTAAATAACTTATTGGTTGATATGTATGATTCCCACAAGAGTTTTTATATGTTAACCATGTAATAGTGTAATTTACATGTGTTATTTATTATACTGAAATGTTGATATATCTGGCTAGACACTGATTGATTTGTTTTTCCTATGGGTGAGGATTTATTATGTCTGTGGGAGGGGATTTGTTATGCATGTGGGAGAGAATTCGTTAGGGCTGAGGGTGAGGATTTGGTTATGCCTATGGGTATGGGTTTTTCAATACCTACAAGATATATGTTGAATTGATTTTTGAAATTGAATGACTTATGATGCGTCTGCCAAGACAAAGCACATGATTGGATTCAGTCTTCACATTATTTTTTGAGATAGCCTTCTGAGGTATATGTTGAGTATCTTTCATATGGGATATTGACAGGCTTAGGATGAATTTTAAGAATTTTATAATTATATATAATTGGAATAATTAAAGAACACGAAGTGAATATAAATGGAATTCAGTACATGTAGGATTGTTTACATTTGAGTAATTCCAAGTTTATTGCTTTTCCTTTTTGTACACTACCTGTTGCATATTCTCACTGACATATAGGCACAAATCTTTTTTGGTTTCCTACTGGGATTTATTTCTCACACTCTTTTTGGGTCATGATTTGGTACCCAAATAGATTATGTTGTCATAGGTGTCGATAAGGGAAAGTGTCCTTTTAAAGGTACTTGAGATGTTGTTTAGGAGTAAGAGCATGGGTCTGAGCCGAGGCTTGTGATTATTATTGTCTTTCTTTGTTTATTTTTTCTTTTTGAACTTATATTGTAGATTTATGCAGTGTAAATGTTTTGTTAATATTAATAAAACATGATATGATGCAGCATCTTTTGTATTGAATGATTCTTGGCTATTTATCTTATTAGTATTCCGCTATTTATTTCAGTAGTATGTGGTTTACTTCTTCCACTATTGTATATTATTATTCCATAGTGTTACACACTTACAATGGGGGAATAGTTTCCCCAATATCACACCCTAGGCCCTTGATTCTAATACAATGAATCTGGCATTTGGAGTAATGTGCTTGAGGCCATTTGGCCAACCAGGTGCGAGGCACCAGTTGAGTGGCAAACAGATCTACAACATTATAAAGTGGTATCAGAGGATTTTTTTTCTGGTTTGTCTTACTATTTTGTGACATTGGAAAGGGATATGATGGAAATTGAATTTGGTACTTAGTTGTGAAAGGGATTAGTTACCCATGTTCTGACAGATACTATGGTAGATATGCCAGCTATTGTGATATGTGTGTCGGTATGTGTTATGGATGAATTGGATGGACGCCAAACTTTTGTCCCTGAGGAGTATGGGCCCTATTTGATCGGAATTTGGTGGATCATGTTTTTTCCATGGTATCTATATTGTGTTGTTATGTTCTATATGTGGATGCAAAGATTGGATTAGTGGGGAGGATGGCCCCCCACAAATCAGAATTTGGCACACCATTGCTTTATTTTGAAAAAATAGAGGTTCTGAGGAAGATTATGAGGATTACTATCTAGAAACCTAGAAAATACAGAATGTTGTCCTATTAACACGTGTCATGTGTTCTTCTATTTAGGAAGAAAATAACATTTTAATGTACACACCAATTACTCTGAGTACAATCATTTTATTAGATGACAGTGTCACCGACTATGTGAGAGAAAACATGTGTTGTTGATTTTTGATCAAAACACGTTGTGAACCTTATGTACACACCTTTTAGTTCTATATTGGAAGACGTGTGTAGCTCTGGCCATGTAAAATTACATGGCAATGAGAGAAAACTTTTTTACACATCTTGTACTCGACTAACACGCTGTATACCTTCGGTATCTACATGCCCATGCCAGCAAGAGTACAAGACCATGTAATAGATTATGTGTACACACCATGTATATTCCCTACACACTATGTACCTGGAGTGTTTACATTCCCATGTAGATAAGAGTGCATGACCATGTAAGGGATTAACTGTACATTCCATGTATGATTCCTACATGCCGTGTACACTACTTTTCTATACATTAGAGGCTTTACTTCCCCTGTTTAGTTCTTGGGATCTTGAAATTTGTACCTTGATAAATAATCTTATACTAAGGTATGTTTTATTGACATTACATAAAAATTCCACCATGATTCCCTCCAGTAGTACGGTAGGAGAGTTATAATGATCATACCATATATGTGGTTGGGTATGGGCTTCTAGTGGACCCTCCAAAATTACCATCTACATAACCAACAATTATAACAAACAAAAGTGTTGACGCACAGTTCGTTGAATGCTTTATGAGGTTTATACAGACCTTCCCAGGAGTACCTCATCCTACCATTCCTATTTCAGAACTAATACAAGTATTCTAGTAGAAACATCCGCCTATTCTTTCAAGGGATGGTGGACCATAGGATACAGATTCATGGAAGGAGTACATAATTATTATATTTGAGCATGTAGAGAATCCTCCATAGAGGAGGTTCAAGCTCATAACTTATATTATGTTTGTTACATCTAAGAGGTTGTGGGATGTTATCACTCAGATAGAGTGTCATCGGTATAGGGCATGGGAAAATCATCAGATGGCCTTCTATGAATTCTCTTTTCTCATGAATTTGAGGGATGATAGATCTTGAGAGATTATACATATAGATTAGGGATCTATGTTAGGGATGGACTACTCTTCCCATTTCACTGAGCTTCAGATTTTCCAACCTAATTTGATGGGTGATGAGACATCAAGGGTTGGGTGATTTGAGGATAGTCTCATGTATGACATATGATTTCAGGTGAACATTTTCAGGATGCCTTATGTATATGACATTTTGAATCAGGAGTTTATTACTGAGCATAATATGTGGGAAGATGGAGGTGGGAACTAGGGTGTTTCAGAACATAGATCTGGTACTATCTCTATGGGGAGCAGGAACCTTAGTATGGAAATTTTTCATAGGACTACAAGTAGTTAGAATGGTTATTCTAGTAGCAAGGTGACGTGATATCAGTGTGGTAGACCTGGGAATATGAGACCATAGTTCCGGATGAAAGCAGTCATGTTCCAAGATTGTGGTGTGATGGGATATATACAGCGTTATTGTATGGACTTTCCACTAGAAACTAGTGAGAGTGGTTCTGCATAGACTCAATGTTCAAGAGCAGGGTCAGCAGCTTCTCACCAGTTAGGGAATTAGAATATGTGAGGCTGTTCAAGACAATGTGTTGGCCATTTACATGGTAGTCAGACTCCAGGATCTCAGTGACAACATGGAGAGTTAGCTCAAGGTAACTAGGAAGTGTCTCAAAGTCGTGGTACAGGTAAGATTTATGCAGTGCAACATACCCGACATGAGTAGGATTCCAGACCTTCAACTGTCAGAGGTACTATTCTAATCACCTCTGTTTTTTCTTCTACAATCTATGATAAATGGGATTCACATAGTTTTATATATCTGTTAATTGTAGAGATCATTGGGATCTATGTTTTCTCTTGTGAGAATGTTAGGATACTAGACACTCTGTTAGGGATAAAGATGGAAGGTGTGTGTCAGTGTAAGGAGTTCCCCTTTGAGGTTGGTGGTTGTCACTTATTTTGGGATATCTATGCCATAGAGATGATAGGATTTGATTTAATATATAGAATGTATTTTCTACAGTCCTTTTAGGACATTATTGATTTCTATCATCATAGGGTGAGTTTTACATCACTAGAGGGAGGATCGTTTATACACAAGGGTGTATGGGATGTCCATAAAAGTTTAGTTGGACCTGATCATCATGGGTTAAGTGGGATGATAGAATAGATTACATGTTTATATCTGGATGACTAGGGAACACGTTAGATAGATTTTCCTCAAATAGTTGATCGTTTCAGTGATTTTCTCCTAGAAAAATTTTCAGGATTACCTCAGTTAAGAAAGGTGGAGTTCTCTATCAATATAATTTCAAGGGCTACACCAGTATTTATTAATCCTTAAATGATGACTATGGAGGATATGCAAAAGATCAAGAGGTATCTATGGGATTTAAAGTCCAAGTGGTTTATCCAACATAGTAGTTTAATATGGGGTTTACCAATACTTTTTTTGATGAAGGCGGATGGTACACTCAGGATATGCGTGGACTATATAAAATATAACTAGAAAACGATTAAAAACATATATCCCTTTACACATATAGATAATCCTTATGATCAGCATACACGATCCTATGTGTTCTAAAAATCATCTTAAGGTAAGGACCTCACCAGGTACGTGTCTGATCATTAGACATACCTCATACCTCATTTCTTAGTAGGTATGGTCTATATGAGTATCTAGTTATTCCATTCGGTCTCACGAATGCACTAGTAGTTTTCATGGAACTGATCAACTGAGTGTTATGTCCTTACATGGATTATTTTTTGGTGGTTTTCATGGATGAAATCTTGGTGTATTATTATAGGTGACATGAACATTCCACCCATCATAAAATTTATTTGAGTACACTCAGAGAGCATGTTATATATGCTAAGATCACAAAGTTTCTCTTCTGGAAGGATCAGAATCTCTTCAAGGGTCACGTCATCTTATAGACAGGAGTATTAGTGGACCCAAAGAAGGTATGAGTAGTAGTTACCTAGGATCATCCCAATAACATCATTGAGGTGTGGAGTTTTCTAGGGCTGGATAGTTACTATAGGCATTTCACACATGACTTCTCATTATTAGTAGTGCCGATGATGGGCTTTACAAATAAGTGTGTGAAGTATGTAAGGACAGATTCTTGTGAGATGAAATTTCAGAATCTAAAAGGGTGACTAACATCAAGAAGGTTACAAATTTTTTCAGATCTGGGAAGGAGTTAAACTATGTTCTACATCACATCAGGTATCTGTCTAGGAGAAGTACTTATGTAGGGGGATTGAGTCATTTCATATGGGTTTCGACAATTGAGGTTGCATGAGAGGAACTATCTGACACACGACCATAAAATTGAAGTGGTTTTTCATACCATATGCTATTAGAGACATTACTTATTTGGGGGGCATTTTCTTGTGTACATGGACTGCAAACGTATCATGTATATATTTACTTAGAATGATCTAAATCTGAGGTAGCGAAAATTTGTGGAGTACCTTCAGTCATTCAACTTCATGCATTCATACAAGCTTTGAAAAGGAAATGTAGTGGATGATCCCTTGGGTAGGATGACTCAGATGCAGGCAGTGCAAGAGGCCAGTAGTGAGTGGAAGCTTATGGTGTTTTTCACTAAGATGCATTTGTAGGTGTAAGACAGTTAGAGACAGACATTCCTTTCTTATTTAGTCGTTACTTCTACCATAATAGATAGACTGTGAATGAGACTACTATCAGATTCTAAGGGCCTAGTCATGTAGGAGAGTGTAGAAAGTAAGGATCCACCTCCTGGTTGGAGAATAGTTGATGATGATATCTTGTGGATCAGTGGACGTGTCTGGGTTCCATTGTACATACGTGGGGAGTTCATGTGTGAGATTCATGCTTCATCTTGGGTAGTGCATCCCATAGTCACCAAGATATATTTTGACTTTCACCATTAGTACCAGTGTCTAGGTATGAAGAGAGATATAGACAGTATTTTTATGGGGTGTTCCACCTATCAGTAGTTGAAGGTAGAACATTAGTGGACAAACAAGATTTTACAGTAGTTACATATTCCAGAGTTAAAATGGGTTGATGACATAATCGATTTCATAAAGAGTTTACCATGGTCTCCCATAGGTATTGATATAGTGTTGGTGGTAGTTTACTGACTTACAAAATTCACTAAATTATTATCGATCAAGGAGACCATCAGTGTTAATGATCTCGAGAAGCTGTATATTCGTGAGGTTGTACAAATTCATGGGTTCCCACATTATACTATTTTATATAGGGAATACCTCTTGTTATCTGGTTTCTAGTAGAGTTTTCATAGGGTGTTTGGTACACATGTGCTTTTGGGTAAAGTATACCACCCTCAGACTGATGGTCAGTCATACCGTACAATACAGGTGCTGGAGGATATGTTGTGAGCATGCGTCCAAGATTTTGGGGTGTCTTGGGAGAAGAAGATTCCCTTGTTTATATTTTCCTACAATAATAGTTTCTAGGAAACCATACTAATGAAAACTTAGGATAATTTTTACGATAGGCGATGTTGATCACCCCTATGGTGGCTGGAGGCAAGTAAGGTAGTTTTACTAGGACCATATCTTGTACTGTAGACTTTTGAGCATGTATAATTGATTCAGTAGCTGATGGATACTGCATAGTATTTTCAGAAATCTTATGGTGATCACCAGAGAAAACCTCATGATTTCGAAGTTAGGGATCGTGTTTCCTTGTGTGTTTCCCCAAGGTTGGGTCACAAATAATCATGAGATAGGGTAATCTTTCACTGAGATTAGTTGGTCTATTAGAGATTCTAGAGAGGGTCGGGCCAGTTTTTTATTGATTATAATTACCTCAAAGGTATGGGGCATTGCACGACATATTATATGAATATTAGTTACGATGTTACTTTTTTGTCTCGTCTCTCACATTTCAGCTCGATGAAGTGGAGTTGCCGGAAGTTGAATCCTTTTGGTAGCATTACTTTGGTATTTTGGATTGTAGCACAGATATTCTCTATGGCTAGTGAATTCTTTTGGTATGGGTTCTATGGAAGTATGTCCAAGTGTAGGATAAGACTTGTGAGAGGGAGTCTGACATATGATTACAATGGCTAGATTTGTTCTCATATATTTTTTCATCTCCTTGGAATGGAAATTTAGGGGATAATTCCTTAAAGGGGGGAAATTTGTAAGAACCTAGTTCTCCCATGGAGTATGGATATTTTCTTTTTGGAATATACATAATTAAATAGTGGAAAAGATTTTGAGGGGATTGTTTTAGTTTTGCTACACAATGTGACTATGAACTACATGTCGGGTATTTATAGGTACATGTTGTGTATGGAAGGTTACACACCATGTAATCTTGGTAAACAAACTTGTAATGGTCTGGCAAGAATTTGTATACACACGACATGTAGTCTTGTGTACATGATTTGTACTTTTTTTAAATTGATTAAATTAGCCAACAGAATCATTTTTTAAATGTATAGAAATGAAGTCCCTTCAATGAGAAATGCGCCCTAGAAATCTGAATGGAAAATTATAACTTGTTTCGTCGTCTGATCTTTGATTCAAACACCTTCATATCTTCTGGAGTAACCTCAGTGATCTCTCGATTACTTGTGAGCCTTCTTACTACTTTCTTCTCTCAATATCCTTATTCTATGATTGAGTTTTTATACTCATTTTGTAGATCTACTTGTTCTAGGTTCAATCAAAGGGTGATGCTAGATGAGGAGAGTTGTACGAGTATGAGGTAGGTGGTCTTGTGCCTTCCTCTCAGTGTTAAGTTTTTGTATGTGTCGTATTACCATTATCCCATGAATAGAGTGTAACCTTGAATGAAAACTGAACCTTTTTGTTTCCTAATGATGATTAGGTCAATAATTAAATTAATTTAAGCTTGTTTGAGTTTTTTGGTTTGATCAAGGGACACTCTGTGGATGTGTTACCTTAGAATGAACATTTAAGGCTATTTGTCTGAGGTTTCTTTTGAGGCATGCCTTGTTTTCCACTATTGGGATGTTAAGTACGAATTACATTTATAATGGAGTAGAAATTGTGGTAAATTTTGATTGATTTGATTTAAGGGTTTGGGATTACCGATTTCCCCTTTTCCCCATGATATTTCAATTATCGTTTAGGCCATGTTCTAGTTTGATTCACCTGTGGTTTGATTTTTATGATTCCCATGTGAGTTGTTATATGTTAACCATGTAATAGTGTAATTTACATATGTTTTGTATTATGATGAAATTCTGATATATCGGGCTTGACCCTGATTGATTTTATGTTATTATTGGCGAGGATTTATTATGCTTGTGGGTGAGAAATTCATTAGGCCTGAGGGTGAGGATTTGGTTATTCCTACAAGCAGGGTTTTTGATATGCCTATGGGAAAGAGGTTGAATTGATTATTGAAATGGATTGACTTCTGATGAATCTTACAAGAAAAATCACAATCTTGGAATCAGTCTTCACATTATTTGTTCAAATAGCATGTTGAGGTATCTGTTGAGTATCCTTTATACAAGGGATTGACAGGATTAGGCATAATATTGAGACATATATAATTCAATTTAACTGGATTAATTAAATAACATGAACTCAATATAAATGTAATTCAATACTGGTAGGATTGTTTAATTTTGAGTACTTTCTAGTTTACTACTTTTACTTTTTTTACACTACATGTTTTATATGCTCACTGACAGATATGCACAGATCTTTGTTGGTTTGCTAATCGGGTTTATTTTTCACACCCTATTTGGGTCATCCTTTTGGATCCATATAGATTATATTCTCCCAGGTGTCGATAAGTGTAAGATCCCTTTTACAGGTACTTGATATGCTGTTTTGGAGTAGAATAGCATGGGAGTGATCCAATTATTGCGATGATTATTAGTTTCCTTCATTTATTTTTTTTTATTTTGGAACATATAATATGAATTTCAGTAGTATACTTATTTTTTCTATTTTATTAGAACATGATATGATGCATCGTCTTTTGTATTGAATGATTCTTAGTTATTTATCTTTTTAGTATCCTCTGTTTATTTTAGTTGTATGTTTTTTAGTGCTTCTACAATTTTATATTATTATTCTATCGTGTAACACTCCACCAATGAGGGCATAATTTTCCCACTATCTCACCCTAGGCCCTTACTGCTAGTCAACATCCTTTGGTGTTTGGGAAAAAGATCTTGAGGCCATGTGGTCAACTGGGTATGGGGCCCCAGTTGAGTGACACCCAGATCTGAGACCCTATAGGTGAACCTAAGTGTTGAATGTTTTGTTAATGATGCTTTAATATGTGTTTGGTGAGGTTCTATAAACTATTTATTCTTTGATAATTAATATGGATTTACTCTATGGTAGTGTTTGTCACATTGGTATAATTTTTCTTTTAATTGTGATGATTTTTTAACTGATCATCAATGATTAAAGACATAATAAGGAATGCATAGTGATTGCAACAAGATGTTCAAACATTTTATTTGGGTAAATAATTTAAATAATACCCTGAAATATCTTTATGGTATAAAGATGTGAAGAGGTCCATGAAAATTGTATTTTCATTTATTGTGATGAAGATGAGTATTTCTGTAATGGAATATTTCTTGAGGGAGGAATTAGGAATGATTGACGAAGGCTTGGTATTTTATTTAATAAGTAGAATATTTCTATGTACATTGGTGCCCTTATTAAAAATAATGGCCAACCACCCATGACAGCCATGGCCATTCTCAACCAAGGATCTATAGGGCTAGGATGGTTACCACATCCTTAGAAGCCAGCCAGATCATCTTATATTGAGATAGGGGAGTGGTCTCTATAATAAAGACCATTGGAGTTTGTGATGTGAGGTGTTCATGGGTTTTGGGGATAGTAGGGGAACATATATAGTGATACTCAAGTGTGTTTATTGAATCTACGATCTGACATCAATGTCATTTCTGGAGTTATATCATCATGGTATTATTAATAAAGTGTTTCCCAACAAAATAGATTGTTGTTGTTGGATAGTGGTGATGTAAAGAACAATTCATGCATTCCAAAATGTTACACATATAATCACAAATGTTCCAACCAGATGATCCAATCCATCCATTCAAAAACATTAACCTATGGAAATTGAGAACTAATAAGTGAAATCTCGATACAATTAGCATCTCTATTCTATCATGCAGCAACTATTGTTCAGCCATGTCTGTTGATAAAATCAATGAGAACAATAAATTTATGACAACCTAAGTCCATTCACACACCGTTATTTTTCATGCATTCCATGATTCAATGAACCTTGAAAACCATGAGAGATGATACCATGATATCATATTGTGACATTCATTGAATCATGCGATAGTAGGGAGACAATCAATTGAGATCAGAAGATGTCATATGATGGCATGTAGACAGTCATGTAAACCCATAATGTGAAAAAAAACACAATTCTCATTGCATGAATATTTTTTATTGTATTGCTTTTATCATATGTGGGATGGTAGATCTAATGAGGCATCGATGTTCTGAATGATCAAGAGATGTGATCATGCGATCGCTCAGAATCATACTTAGATAATCTGGGATTTTATGCCTTCATAGATACCCATATATATTTGAGTATTTTAAACTATCCTATCCTTGTTTCATTTATAGGATGTGAATATATTATCAGATATAGGTCAGGAAAATATACCTATATAAAAAGTGGAAGGGTGTGAGGGTATATTATATTCATTACTTCCGAAGTTATCTCATTTCTCTTTAAAAGATAGAATACACGATGAACATAACGATCATGTGTGATTCATTCATGTATTGGATAAGATTTCACCTAATCCGATCACAGAAATGAGAACTTATAAGCATCCTTTATTACATGATGGATTCCATGGAAAATTAATATCTCGCAAATAAAAACCCATGACCTATCCAAGTCTCTCGAAGATTTTGGGATATAACTAATTGGAAAATGAATTCATGTAATGAAGAAGGATCCCATATGATTATATCACACAATGGTGTATCTCATAAAACATATCATTCATATGAAATGGTCGATGATACACCATAGATACTAATATTGTCAACCGATGGAACACACAAACAAACACCTGATCACATGATTGAGATAGTGAATTTTAATGTGATCATTTATGTGAATATCATATGTGAAGGATGAGATTTTTTACACTTTTTATCATCATAAAAAATGGTTCATTGCATATATAACATTTGAAGGAACCCATAAACCAAAATCGGATCTCACAATGGACTTTTGTGAAGACCCATATATGAATTTTTGATCTATTCACATTTAGGATAGAGGATAACTAGAAATATAAATTGGGATTATGTGATGGTAGAAGATAGATCACAGGAACCTTAGTTGGTCACATGAATTTAGATTACTCAAAATATTGATATAAAAGAAAAAATAATACATCAATATATATATTATTTACAATGGTTTATAATATTCACCATTTAATGCATCATGCATTCTTGAAGTGAAATTATTGATATTATATTAATATCATGGAACAAGTGAATCTATATTGTGGAATATTATTCTAGAAGAAAATATGGAATAATTTTTGTTGACTTATTTCGAAAAATTAACTAAGCCTAGGTCTTCATCAAAATAAAAAATTATAGTTTCGCAATCATAGTTTCACTTAATAAAATGATCCAATATAGGTGATAATAATTTTTTTGCAGGACAATAATATTGAAAAGGTACTTCAACATATATAAAAGAATTGTATATTTAGCATGCTCAAGGATGAATGTCAATAGATCATCTTAAAGTGAATCCTTCCTTAAATAAAAGAGGAACTATCATAGTTGAAGTTTGGTGGGGGATAAGTATCTTATGTGAATTAGAAGAATATTTTTCTACAATGGATTATAGAGTAGGTCATTATATGCATAGTGGTAAAACTATGTTGTATAGTATAAATAAAATCATATTAGCATTAAAAAGTAGACATTGTGTGATTCTATATAAAAAACTATAATTGATAATAATATTATATTAAAGAATCCATGTTGGGGAAAATAAAAAACATGAAAAGGAGTATTTAATTTTATAGATCATTGAAAATATCATTTAATGTGCTCTCTCTTATTATGTATATATAAAAAGTTAGAATATGAGATATCACTGAGTGTATCTAGAACCATACCATGTTCAAGAGGATGAATTGAAAAGGATGAATTTGTTAAAGTTAAACCACTAATACCCCCCCACATTATTTTTCAATTTGGATTGGGGTAATCAATATTATTCCCTTATAATTTTCAATTACATATTTACTAAAAATATACATTAGAATTATCATCTACGTAAAAATTAGTTAGTTATCGAGGTGTGTTTCTGTTTAATGGTTCTTACCCATGAACCATGGTGATGGTTTCACCATCTCCAAAATATTAATCTAATTCTATATATTATATTTATTAATTAAAAAAACGTTAAAAACTATTTATATAAGTTAGTGATGGAAAATTAATTACATTATTTCTTGAATATGGTATCCTATATGTAATCACGAGTAGTTTTTTCATTTTACATTGATTGGGAAGAATGAAAGGAAAATAATACTACTTCATTACAGAATCAAAATAAATAACAAATATATTCATGAAATCCATCAATATGATAATCTATGTATGGAATACCTGAAAAATGAACTACATCTCTTTATGGAGGTTGTAGGTCACACGTACTCATAAATGAAATTATCATTTCTCAGAGGATGGAAATTAGTTATAAATTAATATAATTTTCAAATAAAAACATAATTTTAATAAATATAGTGAATTAATCAGGTTAATAATTTTATATAATATATCTAGGAGTTTAAGGAATAGAAAACTCAAATTAGATTGGTAAAGAAAATTACCTCTTCATTGGGAACTAATTTTTTCTTAAACCATAAACCCTCAAATGTTGGTCTTTTAGAAATAATATAAGTTATAAGATTTTGGGAAGGAATTTATGAAGGTATTTGGTAATGTAAAAGAAACTCAAAATGGCTCAACATTTATGATGTTTATAGGGGGAGAGGATATCCTTCTATAAGTGAGTGGAGTCGCACTCTTGAAAATAATTAAAATATTAAAATATAATAAATTCTCATTCACATTCAAGTGGCTCAAATGAAAAATAAATTAAAGGATAATATTATTTTGGTTCATCACCCAATTATCCAATAGTAGTTAGACTATATTAAGTTAATTTTAACCCCAGATATTTAATTTAACCCCTATTAACCCTTATTAGCCATTTTCCTAGTGTTGAATTTTTAGCTCTGTTAATATACATTATGGCAAAAAATAAAATTCAAAAATTTACAAAATTTATAAATTCTAATCCAAATTATTAAAACCAGGTCATTAAATTAAATTATTATAATTGGAAGGAATTTATTTTAAAATAATCATGGAAAACCTAATGAAAACAGTTTTATAAATATGCATTTTTATCCATAACATTGAATTTATTTCCATTCCTTTCATATTATAAATATTTATATGAATTTTAATTTATTTTATATATTATATTATATTTAACTTTAATAAAAATAATTTATCAATATTAATTGATTTTATATAAAACTATTTCTCATGTAAAATTTTTATTTAATATTAAAATCAATTTTACCATAAAATGTTTTTATTGTTTTTTGTAACTAATTGAAAACTAATGAATTCATTTTCTTCATTTTTCAGAAATTATTTTTCATAATTTTAATAATATACATTAATTTTAAGTGAAACATATATTACATAAGCAATCCCCATCAAAAATACATCAAAATGTTTTTTAGTATCGATATTATTTTCAAAATGAATTAGAAATTATTTTCTACAATTATATACCATATAATATGAATAATTTTATAATATATAATAATTTTTAACATAGATTAATTTTTGTGTTCATAAATTGTAATTAAACAAACTTATTTATTAATGTTTAATATATTTTAATATCACTAGTTGTTTCATTTTACCCCTTATAATAATTTTCCCATAGAAATTATATCACTCTAAAACAAAAAACCGATGATACCTCTACCTCATCAAATCCTAGGGATCACGAATATCATCCTAAAATATTGAATTCTACTAGAAATCCTTAATGAGGTGATTGGTATACTTCCGTAATGAATTATCTATATGATCTAAATTTTTTAATTTTTTAGTCCTCATAAGAAAGATCAAACTCTAATGGTATGACCACTGAGGTTAGTACATGTGAAGGATATTGTATTTAACATTAGAAAATAGACACATTTAACACACTATGATCTTGGGATAGGATTGGAGGAAGAACCAACTAATAAACTACCATTATGCATGTTTAATAATCTCATTGAGACCAATATACATAAGGATTAATTTTCATTAATTCTAATTCCCCTAAACATCTTCTATGGAGATATTTAATGGAATAACTTATCACCAACATTAATCATTAGATCCCATTGATGATTTTCTACATAATTTTTTTTCACTTTGAGATATTTCTAATTTTTTCTAAATAGATCTAATATTATATTACATTACCTTAAATATCTCATGTCTAAATATATTTTTTCCCAATACCATCCTCAAATGTTGGATTCCTACGCTTCTTTCTATAGAGTGATTTATAATGAACTATATAAATGCTTGAGTGAAATATATTATGGTGAGAAAATTAAACTAGTGGATCTTATTATTCTAAAACTCGTTTAAAATCAATTTATAATTCTATTATAATATACACAATGATTCAATGATCCTCCCATACTAACCATTTAATAGAATATTATATATAGTAATAATTCTAAACTTCATATTCAAATCATTTTGATGGCTTCTTCGGAACATAGATATAAAAATTGGATCTCAATAAGATATGATTGATGTTGGTACTCTATTGAACCTTACCACTTCCTTAACATATCATATGGTGATATAATTGATATGAAACTCATAACCCATAGAAATGAAATTTGATTATTTCATAAGATGATCAACAACATCGCAAATAACATTGTGTCCTTTAGAGTTCTTAGGGAATCTCGTGATGAAATCCCTGGTTATTTTCCATTTAAACATAGGTATGAGTAATTTTTGTAACATCTAATTAATATTATATCTCTTACACTTATCCTTTTTCTATACCAAGAACAGAGATACATAATATGAAATACCACCCAACATGTTATCCCACCAAAAAAATCTCATTAAAATATCTACAAATCCCCAAACTTATATGATGAATATATTATGATTAACTATGAACTAAATAAAATAAATACATTTTAAAGTTAGTATTTACATAACAAAAATCCTTAACCTAAACCAAATCATTCCATAATAGTAATTTTTTGAAATCCAAAACAATCTTTACCTTCTTTTTGAGTTGCACATCTTCTTTTTGTACCTATTTTATCATCATATATATATATGGATGAATATTCATCAAGTAATGATAGTTTTTTTGTATTTTAATTATAATTTTAAAGTCTGCACTATTTAAATACTTATTTATTTGATATATATTGGTCCCCATAAAGGTATAACTATCATTGTTGTAACATTCCCAAATGATAAAGGGTTAAATGACTAAATGATAAGACTCATGTCAACAAGGTGCGCCTTTCTTTTCGGGAGTCTGACTGATTAGAACTCCACAGTTAAGCGTGCTTGTCCTGGAGTAGTGATCAGGATGGGTGACCTTCTGGGACGTTTCCGAGGGTCTGTGTGAGTGAGGACAAATCACACTGGAAAGGACATGTGTTGGCTTATGGGAAAAATCATTAGTCAGATGACCCGTTCGGGCACGTGGGTGGACCCTAGGGTGGACCCCACGTGTCTACGGGGCAACTGGTGGTACCTGGTGGGCCAAGACCCGACAGCCATGTTAAAGCGGGGTGTCTGTGCTGTCATCGGGGCCTGGTAGTCACATTTGGTATCAAAGGAGTAACCCAGCCTTAAGTGTAGTGCACTGCCTAGGTTGAGATGTAGGGCTCACAACGAGGGTGTTGTGCTCTAAAGGGGGGATGATTGTAACATCCCCAAATGATAAAGGGATAAATGACTAAATGATAAGACTCATGTCAACAAGGTGCACCTTCCTTTTCGTGAGCCTGACTGATTAGAACTCCACAGTTAAGTGTGTTTGGCCTGGAGTAGAGATCAGGATGGGTGAACTTCTGGAAAGTTTCCAGGTTGTGTGTGAGTGAGGACAAAGCACACTGGAAAGGACATGTGTTGGCCTGTGGGAAAAATTATTAGTCAGATGACGCGTTCGGGCACATGGGTGGTCCCTGGGGTGGGCCCCACGTGTCTGTGGGGCAACTGGTGGTACCTGGTGGGCCAAGACCCGACAACTATGTTAAAGCGGGGTGTCTGTGCTGTCACTGGGGCCCGGTAGTCACATTTGGTATCAAAGGAGGAACCCAGCCTTAAGTGTAGTGCACTGCCTGGGTTGAGATGTAGGTATCACAACGAGGGCATTGTGCTCTAAAGGGGGGATGATTGTAACATCCCCAAATGATAAAGGGATAAATGACTAAATGATAAGACTCATGTCAACAAGGTGCACCTTCCTTTTCGGGAGCCTCACTGATTAGAACTCCACAGTTATGTGTGTTTGGCCTGGAGTAGTGATCAGGATGGGTGACCTTCTGAAAAGTTCCCAGGGTGTGTGTGAGTGAGGAAAAAGCACACTGGAAAGGACATGTGTTGGCCTGTGGGGAAAATCATTAGTCAGATGACCCGTTCGGGCACATGGGTGGTCCCTGGGGTGGGCCCCACGTGTCTGTGGGGCAACGGGTGGTACTTGGTGGTACCTAGTGGGCCACTTCCCAATTGGCATACCTTGATATATTAAAATCACCATATCCCTTTGGACCACATAGAAATCCAAAATCATGATGGATTTGGGTTTTTGATTAAGGTAATGGGCCTGCCCGTAAGCTCATTTCCTGATTTAATTTATTTTATTAAAATTTCAATATCTCATTCGATTTTTACTGTTTTTTAGTGATTCGAACTCCCACTCGAAGCCCAATACCTCAGGCTCACCCCATTTCTCGAGTTTTCTTCTTTGGAGCACATATACCCCCACGGATTAGGGAGATCTTTCTCAAATTTCTCAAATCGAGCAGATTTGATGAGGTAAAATGATCCTTTCATAAATCCATAAATTTTCAGTATTTTTACCCAAATTCGGTCTCCACATGACCTAATATGAATCCTTCAATCCTACATACCAGTTTTGGGTACTTTAAGATTCAAATATTGGTGGATTGGGCCGATTTCCTCAAGATTTTTCAAGTAATAGAATTCTTTCTTGGTTCCTTCCATCCTCTTTTAGTTTAATTTCCTCTTTCTTGAAGTTCGAAATATCCAGAAGCTATGGTTCGATCCTAAGGTATTATTTGGTGTCTTTTAGGTCAATTATTGTGGTTTAGGTCTTGATTTATATTCCTTGTGGTGCAGCGGTGGTGCACTTAAGGTTTCACACCAAGTTTTGAGGGTTTTGACTCAAAAGGGTAGGTGATTCCATGTGTAACCATTGTATGATGAATTAGAATGCTTGGTTTATTAATTTAGTATGTTTATAATATGTTTTTTGTGGTGCGAAAAATGTATTTTGATGGATTTGGATAAACATTATTCTATAATTGTATTTTAGCTTGAAATTGGGTACTTTTCATGTGTGATCAGGATGGGTGACCTTCTGGGAAGTTCTCAGGGTGTGTGTGAGTGAGGAAAAAGCACACTGGAAAGGACCTGTGTTCGCATGTGGGGAAAATCATTAGTCAGATGACCCGTTCGGGCACGTGGGTGGTCCTTGGGGTGGGCCCCACGTGTCTGTGGGGCAACTGGTGGTACTTGGTGGTACCTGGTGGGCCACTTCCCAATTGGAATACCTTGATATATTAAAATCACTATATCCCTTTGGACCACATAGAAATCCAAAATCATGATGGATTCGGGTTTTTGATTAAGGTAATGGGCCTGCCCGTAAGCCCATTTCCTGCTTTAAATCATTTTGTTAAAATTTCTATATCTCATTCTATTTTTACTGTTTTTCAGTGATTCAAACTCCCACTTGAAGCCAAATACCTCAGGATCACCCAATGTCTCGCATTTTCTTCTTTGGAGCTCATATACCCCACGGAATAGGGCGATCTTTCTCAATATTTCTCAAATCGACCAGATTTGATGAGGTAAAATGATTCTTTCATAAATCTATAAATTTTCAGTAGTTTTACTCAAATTCGGTCTCCACATGACCTAATATAAATCCTTCAATCCTACATATCAGCTTTGGGTACTTTAAGATTCAAATATTGGTGGATTGGGGCCGATTTCCTCAAGATTTTTCAAGTAAGAGAATTCCTTCTTGGTTCCTTCCATCCTCTTTTAGTTTAATTTCCTCTTTCTTGAAGTTCCAAAAATCCAGAAGCTGGGGTTCGATCCTAAGGTATGATTTGGTGTATTTTGGGTCAATTATTGTGGTTTATGTCTGGATTTATATTCCTTGTGGTGCAGCAGTGGTGCGCTTAAGGTTTCGCACCAAGTTTTGAGGGTTTCGACTCAAAAGGGTAGGTGATTCCATGTGTAACCATTTTATGAGGAATTAGCTTTCTTGGTTTATTAATTTAGTATTTTTACAATATGTTTTTTGTGGTGTGAAAACTGTTTCCGATGGATTTGGTTAAACATTTAATTTATTGTTGTATTTTAGCTTGAAATTGGGTACTTTTCATTTGTGACTCTTGGGGTAATGTTTGGGTTTAGTTTATAACATTTTAACGTGATTTATTAGTCTTGAAATGGGCTGAAAATTTTGGTTTGTTAATTTCTTATTGTCATGTGGGCCTTGAAAATAGTTTTTTGAATGAGTTTAAGGTGTAAAACCGTGTTTTACTTCTTAAAGGTGATTTATGAAAACATGTGTTTTTCATGTGTATCTTTGTGGTATTATTTGATGTATTTTTATAACACTTGGGGATGGTTTAATAATTGTATTAGGGATGAAAATTCTGTTTTGGATTGGTATTGGTATGATTTTGGGTTTGAATGAGGGTTTTGAAATGGGTTTAGTGTGCAAACAATGGTTATACCTCTTCGGTTTGTTTTATAAAAATTGCAAATGTTTTATTTGGTTAAAAAAATTTGGGAAATGGTGTATATGGACTGTTTGGGTGAGTGTGTTCACCTAATGTGGGTTTTTGAATGGTAAATTGGTTATTTGAGATGTCAAACATTTTTAGAATGATTCATAAATTGCCAAAATGTTTTACTAAATTGTGTTTTGTGTGCAAAACACGGGTGTGGGATGTTTCATGTGAGTTTATTGATAAAATTAATTGTGATGGTGAGACGGTTATTATGTGAAATGTGTGAGGGCTGTTATGTGGGTTGAATATCTTGTAATGGTTTTATAGAATTATTTAAAGGATTTGTGGAAGTGTTAAAGAAATTTGAAAATTGTTGTAGGTAATTTTGGTGTGAGTTTGATTTCAAAATGCATTTGAATGAAAAGTGGAATTTGTGACTTGTGTGATGTACATGGGGTTGTTTGGTTAATGTGTAATGTGGAAGTGATATTTTCATGTGAAAACTATATTTCTTGGATTGTTGAACTTATTTGAGCACAAAGGGAAAACCCGGGTATCTAGGTGGGTGGACGTGTACTAGTATGCTAGTGAATCAATGGGGTTTGGCCTTAGTTTCACTTAGCAATATTGACGCATACAACTCTAACTAAACTATGATGATGATGATTGGGGACCACTAGGTTATGGGTATGATCCTTACTAGTTGCTCGTGCACGAGAATGGATATTGTTTGTGGTTACTCTCAGCGAGATACGAGGTACCTGGGACCCACAACTAGCTAGTGCCTAGGGGTTATTTCCTATTACTTGTACTCATTAGATCATTTGTACTTACCGCCGGTATACAGTATTTTTGGCTGGAAAAATTAGTATTTTGGTTATTTATTTTAAAATTGTTGGTCCTTTAAAATTATCCCACATGAAAACTGTTTTCATTTATTATTTCATCCTTTAGAAAATTGTAACAAGCATTTTTTTATTTACAAAACATGCAATGTTTTTTGTCATTAAATGTTTATCACATGGAATCTCATAGTGGTGGTATCCTACTGGACTTTCTCTCACACCCTACTTACACCTTTAGGTTTAAGTAGACTTGCTTATTTTATGTCACAGGTTTTGGTACAGGTTTTATGCCTTTGGTTTGGGGTTTCAACAGTCCATAGTGATTCAGTGTCACGGAGACGGATTGAGGGCGGTGCCTATTTCCATTTGTAGGTTCTTGGGATATCAATTCTTGGGTTTGAACCTTTGTAATGGATTTCAAACATTTTTTAAAATAGTGTAATTCAGTTCTGAATTTTAGTAAAAGATGTTTTGGGTTGAAAAATCCAGATTTGATTTCTTGGATTCATTTGTTGTTTTAAGTATAAAAACTCGGGTAAATTGTTCACAGTTTTCAGTTTTTGATACTTGGGAACTTGTTTCAGACCGTGGGGATCGGGAACACCCTTAGGGACTTGCCTCTGGTCAGGTTGGGTGCCCGTTTTGGCGGCAACCAAATTCGGTTCGTGAAAAATGGTATCAGAGGAGGTTTACTCTATTTGAGTCATGTTATTTGAGAAATTGTCGGGATAGTCTGGAGTTAAGATTGTTGGAACATGAATTTCCAGTTATGGGTAGTGTTCTTGATCACCACACCTCATGTCGGGACTCAAGTCACCAGGGGAATTTGGGATTTATCTAAGTCCTTTGGTTTTCTTGGTTTGATGATGATTCGGGGAAATGAAAAGAGAGTTGGGTTAATGGTCTCAGTGATCTCGCAGGGTCTGGAAAGCCATGTGGAGCCAGGGATATTCCCTAGAACACTCTCTATGATGGTGAAGTGAATGGAATATGGCTTCCAACCATATGTCCAAGTCACCCACTGAAACTAGTTTTCTCTCGCATTGTTTTGTGCTTTAGTTTTGAAATCATGGAACTTTGGTTTTAAAGTGACTTGGTTTTATGAAGTGTAAAGTTTTTTTGAAATGATTTTCAAATAAAGAGGGAATGGTTTGATTTATGAAATGTTGGAACTGAATTTTCAGAATTGTTTTGAAATGGAAAATAGTGTTCTTACACCTCTTTTGAAATCAGGAACCATATTGAAGTTGGTTTTCAAAAGTGTTTCCAATATAGTTTTCTAAACAATTAAAGGGTGTTTTAATGGGATGAGATGTTTTCAAATTGGTGTGAATAACTTGAAAGTGAGTTCTTTTCTAAATTTTTGTGTCCTTATGAATATTTTTGTAAGATGTGAATTGGGATTTTGATCTCATTTTTAGCAGTTTTGAGAAAAAGGATGGGTTGGTTGACCGTTTTGTTTTTGAAAAGTGAAAAAAAATTCATTTTAACCTTTGTTATTGCCATTAGAGACCACATGCATTGGGTTATATGGGATGATGGATGGTTGATGGCATGACTGGATGAGTTTCAGGATAAATATGAGGAGGGTGCCTGGTGTGGCACAGAAACATGCATGTGTGAGTCCCATGGGGTACCATTGGTGGATATGCTAACTGTTGAACCGTTGGTTTTCAAAGAAATGTTTTTAAAGAAAAACATGATGTCTTGATGAATTGTTTGGGATGGTGTATATTATGTGTTTTTGGAAAATGTTGATGTTGTGGGATGTTTTGAGTCCAAGAACTCCTCCTGTTCGAACTGTGTAGGGGGTTTGTGTTTGGTCGATAAGCTGGGTAGAAGGTCCGGTTAGTAGTCTCCTATGATATATGTTTTGATACACCTTTATAGTGGTTCCATTAATGTGTTTGGATCTGTTTTGTGGAATTTTTTTACCTATATACCAGCTTGGTTGGGTCCTTGGGTTCTCCCATTTGATAGGGTACGCCCCCATTAAGGGTTAGTGCACAACTGAAGTGCAACCCGGATTGTTTCGCCGTTGGAAAATCCTCCAGTTGATTAATGTAAGGAATCTTTTCTTGAGCTTTGTAGAATGAGTCTACACCATTTACATTCTTGTTTTCTTTTCCGGATCCTCTTGTTGCAGATGAGTGCTCATGGATGGTTGAAAGAGACCATATTTTCTTAAGCTACCTGATTCGTCAAAGGTGGAAGTTGTCTGGGGTTGTTAGTATGGATTGTGTATAAAGGGGCCTCTGAGTCCTTCGTAGTCTCTTCGAAGAATGGGTTTTTGTTAGACCACCCGTGTGGGAAATCTGGCCATGAGAGGCTATTATGGACACTTTCTGGAATGCTATGATATTTGGGGATGATTTATAAGGCCCCCTCCTTGTATTATTTCTATGAGTCACTTTGGTCATGTTTGGTGATGCATTGTGAAGTCGCGTGCTCATTTGATTTTAAAGTTGAAATTTTACAATATTTTGTGAGTTTTTTTTTCAGAAGTGTGTTTCCTTTTAGGAGATATATACATCCTCTGTTTTAGAGGAAGGTGTTTATATGTGTCCTTTATTTCTGTTGTTTCTCAACCGAAGAAAAAAGGTGTGATGTGAGTGCATCCTCTAAACTCTTATTTCAGTGCAATTCCATGTTAGGGTAAAGTGAGTTCTGGAGTTTGTTTTGTCTTGGTGAACCCATCTGGGATTTTATGTAGTTTTTTTAGCATCGAAAGAAGAAATTATATTTAGGGGTTTCCAAATCTTAACTGTGAGGCCGAAGATGCTTCAATCATTCCAACTCCAGCCATAGGTCCCAGAGAGAAGATGGCACGTAGTTAGAGGAAATACCAGTGTAGTTTTTAACCTTGTACAAAGAACTATTCTCAGTATAAGATATGGGAATAGTTTAACCATTTGGTGTTGTCATCTTTCTTCTTTTGTTCCCATTTAGTGGAAAGAGGTGGATGGCCTCATCCCCATGTTATCTCCCAATGACTTTCTTTTCCCCTTTGGTTTCCTTTGGGATCGGGGGAAAGGTTTTAGATTTTTCTAGACATGTTGAGTGAAGATTTAGTAGTAACCATTACCCAAAAAACCATGTAGGTATAAGGATCCACATGGTTAGCGCACAGTTTCCCAAACTGTGTGGGCTAACCGTGTGGTCATCCCAACTCTTTAAGTTTTGGGGTTTTTCTATGCCGACCCATATTGGTCAGTTAAGATAGTTGGTTCTTATGGTGGGGAGACCCACTATGAGTCTCATGTATATTATTTTTAAAATTCCTAATGTGATTCTACCCCTTGTACCGGGGAGTTTGTTCAAGTCTCCCCTGTTAGTGTCTTGATTCTGTCTCGTAAAAACATTTAAGTTGTCTCTTATGGTTGGGGAGCCCATTTGTGTATCCTTGTACCAGTAACTCACTTTTGTACATGGTCTTGGCTTGGAAGTGGGTAGTCTCATTCAGATCTATATAAACCCATACATCTTCCTTGGATAAGCGTTGGGATTAGAGAGTTCCCAATGCTTTAGTTATATTAAGGTAAGTGTAACCTTGTTCGATGTTCTTGTTTGATTGGGTAAATTACTTGAACCTTGTTCATATAGTGTTTGAGGAGTTTTCATTTAGGATAAATCCTTAATGTGATTGATCATTTCATTAAAGAGTTTTATTTTTTGGTTTTTAAGTATTCCTTCCTTAATTGATCACTGGAGGTGTTTTGGCCTTTGGGGGTGAAGCTTAGCAAAGGAGTCCATTTCTGCCTTTCGGTTGGGTTTGGTTTTTTCTTTGTCCTTGATGTGGCTTTCCGAGGGCCAAAAGTTTTATGGTGGGGAGAATTTTCACACCCATGAACTTTTTTTAAATTCATTATTCATTTAATTTCCATTCCTGATTTGTTTTAAGGGTTTACCACTCATTTTGGTGAAAATGGTGGGTTTTAAAAATTTGGGCAAACCGGGAGCCCAATTCCATATTTAAAAACAAATTTTGTTTCTTCTATAACTCCTTTAATTTTTACTATTTAATATCCATTCCACTTCCCAATTGGCATACCCAGATATGTTAATATCACCATATCCCTTTGGACCACATAGAAATCCAAAATCATGATGGATTTGGGTTTTTGATTAAGGTAATGCGCCTGCCCGTAAGCCCATTTCATGCTTTAAATGTTTTTTAAAATTTTAATATCTCATTCGTTTTTTACTGTTTTTTGGTGGTTCGAACTCCCACTAGAAGAAAAATACCTCAGGCTCACCCCCTTTATCCCTTTTTCCTCTTTCGATCTCATAAACCATGCGGATTAGGGCGATCTTTCTCAATATTTCTCAAATCGACAACATTTGATGAGGTAAAATGATTCATTCATAACTCCATAAATTTTCAGTATTTTTACCCAAATTTGGTCCCCAAATGACCTAATAAAAACCCTTCAACCCTAAATACCATTTTTTTGTACTTTAAGATTCAAATATTGGTGGATTGGGGCCGATTTCCGCAATATTTTTCAAGTAAGAGAATTCTTTCTTGGTTCCTTCCATCCTATTTTAGTTTTATTTCCTCTTTCTTGAAGTTCCACATATCCAGAAGCTATGGTTAGATCCTAAGGTCTTATTTGGTGTCTTTTGGGTCAATTATTGTGGTTTAGTTCGGGATTTATGTTCCTTGTGGTGGAGCGGTGGTGCGCTTAAGGTTTCACACCAAGTTTTTAGGGTTTCGACTCAAAAGGGTAGGTGATTCCATGTGTAACCATTTTATGATGAGTTATCTTGATTGGTTTATTAATTTAGTATTTTTATAATCTGTTTTTTGTGGTGTGGAAATTGTTTTTGATGGATTTGGTTAAACATTTAATTTTTAGTTGTATTTTAGCATGAAATTGGGTACTTTTCGTTTGTGACTCTTGGGGTAATGTTTGGGTTTAGATTATAACATATGAACATGATTTATTATTCATGAAATGGGCTGAAAATTTTTGTTTGTTAATTCATTATTGTCATGTGGGCCTTGAAAATAGGTTTTTGATTAAGTTTAAGGCGTAAAACCCTGTTGTACTTCTTGAAGGTGATTTATGAAAACGTGTGTTTTTCATGTGTATATTTGTGGTATTATTTGATGTATTTTTATAACACTTGGGGGTTGTTTAATAATTGTTTTAGGGCTGAAAATTCTGTTTTGGATTGTTATTGGTATGACTTTGGTTTTGAATGAGGGTTTTGAAATGGGTTTACTGTGCAAACAATGGTTATACCTCTTGGGTTTGTTTTATAAAAATTCCAAATGTTTTATTTGGTTAAAAAAAGTTGGGAAATATTGTATATGTACTGTTTGGGTGAGTTTGTTCACCTAATGTGGGTTTTAATGGTAAATTGGTGATTTGAGATGTCAAACTTTTTTAGAATGTCTTATAAATTGCCGAAATGTTTTACTAAATTGTGTTTTGTGTGCGAAACACGGGTGTGTGATGTTTCATGTTAGTTTATTGATAAAATGAATTGTGAAGTTGAGAAGGGTATTATGTGAAATTTGTGTGGGCTGTTATGTGAGTTTAATATCTTGTAATGGTTTTATAAAATTATTTAAAGGATTTGCGGAAGTGTTTAAGAAATATGAAAAGTGTTGTAGGCAATTTTTGTGTGAGTTTGATTTCAAAATGAATTTAAATGAAAAGTGGAATTTGTGAATTGTGTGTTGTACATGGGGCTGTTTGGTTAATGTGTGATGTGGAAGTGATATTTTCATGTGAAAACTGTATTTCTTGGATTGTTGAACTTTTATGAGCAAAGGGAAAACCCGGGTATCTAGGTGGGTGGACGTGTACTAGTGTGCTAGTGAATCCGTGGGGTTTGGCCTCAGTTTCACATAGCAAGATTAACTCTTACAACTCTAACTAAACTATGATTATGATGATTGGGTACCCCTAGGTTATGGGTATGATCCCGACTAGTGGCTCGTGCACGAGAATGGATATTTTTTGTGGTTACTCTCACCGAGATACGAGGTACCTGGGACCCACAACTAGCTAGTTCCTAGGGGTTATTTCCTATTACTTGTGCTCATTAGATCCTTTTTACTTACTGTCGGTATACAGTATTGTTGGCTGGAAAATTTAGTATCTTGGATATTTATTTTAAAATTGTTGGTCCTTTAAAATTATCCCACATGAAAACTGTTTTCATTTATTATTTCATCCTTTAAAAAATTATAACAAACATTTTTTTATTTAAAAAACATGAAATGCTTTTTGTCGTGAAATGTTTATCACATGGAATCACTTATTGGTGGTATCCTACTAGGCTTTCGCTCACACCCTACTTAAACCTTTGGGTGTAAGTAGACTTGCTTATTTTATGTCACAGGTTTGGGTACAGGTTTTATGCCTTTGGTTTTGGGTTGTAGCGGTCCATAGTGATACAGTGTCGTGGAGATGGCTTGAGGGCGGTACCTATTTCCATGAGGAAGTTCTTGGGATATCATTTAATGGGTTTGTACCTTTGTAATGGTCTTCAAAAATTGTTTAAAATTGTGTAATTCAGTTCTGAATTCTAGTAAAAGATGTTTTGGGTTGAAAAATCCAGATTTGATTTCTTGGATTCATTTGTTGTTTTAAGTATAAAAACTCAGGTAAATCATTCCCAATTTTCAGATTTTGATACTCGGGCACTTGTGCCAGCCCGTGGGGATCAGGAACGCCCTTCGAGACATTCCACGGGTCGGGTCGTGTGCCAGTTTTGGCGGCGACCATATTTAGTTCGTGACAATTTTTCTTCCAAATCAGATCAGCATCCACCATGTACTCCTTCCTAGGTTGGTAATATACTGATACGTTGTAATGATTAAAATTTTTCATCCATATAATATAGATAATATTAAAATCTTTATATGTGAATATATAATTTCATATTTTATTATTAATATATTTGTTATTCCATTACACATAAATTAAATTCCTCTCTATCTCCAAATAAAAAATTACCGCTTCCCATTCCAAATCATGGATCGGGAAATGTTACTCATGACCCTAAAATTAACATGATTCATAATAAACTTCCATGTAATTTTAAAAGAATAAAAATCATATTCCTTTAATTTATCCACCACCATATATCAAAAACCTTACTCCACTATAGGTTAGAGTGAGCATTAGTGCACTAAAAAACCACCTCTTAAGATCCTTGACATTCTCCTCACATGAACCCATCCAAAAGAACATGTCTCCCTTATGTATTATCATAGATATTGGATTTGATATCCATGATAAATTTATCTACTAGAAATAATATTATCAATCAAACCTAGAAAATCAAAGGATTTTAGTCACCATTGTTGGTATATGACAATTATCAAATAATTATGTCTTTGTGGGATCCATTAATATATCATATCTTATAATTATATGACCCAAAAATGATACTTTATATATCCATAATTCACATATACTGAATTTTTCATACAATTAATCCTTTTTGATAGACCCCAAAAAAATATGAAATAATCTTCATGATCTCCCTTTGTCATGAAATATATTATAATATTATCATTAAATAGTACCATAAATTGATCAATGTAATATCTTAATACTATATTTATTTGATCTATGAATATGGTTAGGGAATTGGTAAGCACAAATATAATCACTACAAATTCATAAAAACCACACCTCATATATTATTTATTTTTCTTTGATATTTTCTCCCTTTCACCATCAACTGAGGATATATATAGTATAGTCAAATCATTGAAATCTAGTGGTATCCTGGCAATTTATCATCAAAATCATCAACATAGGGTTGAGGGAACATTTTATTGATATTAATCTTGATTTGTTCTTGATAAAAAAACAAAGATTCATTTACCCATATTTCTTCTTAACAAAAATAATAGGTTCCCCCCATGGTGTTGAACATGGACGAACAAATACATTAACAAAAAAATTCATGAGTTTGTTATTTAATTCATATAACTAAATTTTGGTCATTCTATAAGGATTTTTTGAAGTAGTCATAACACTAGGTGTGAGTTAAATGGAAAACTCAACTTCATGAATTGGGGGAATACTTGGTTACTCATTAAGAAATACATCAGCATATTCTCACAAAATGGGGATATATTCAATATTTATTTCATCTATATTGATTTTTGACAGATACCCCTCATAAATAAGTAATAATAAATGTACAATGGATATAGTTTCTATTGGATGTTCACAGTAATCCTTGCACTAATTGACAATCATGGGTTCTATTTTAATATAAAACTTGACTTCCCATGCTCAAAAGGTGACATGGGATCTATATAGACAGTTCCAATCCATACCCTAATTCACATAAAATTATACTTGATGTATAATCATATAATTTTCTCAAATCATTTTCAAAAAAAATATCTATCATAGGGGATCTATAGACATGAGATGAGTTCATTGTACCATTAGGATTTTTCAATAATAATCCATTATCTATTCATTGAGGATGTTATATGATACCCTAATCATATTCATAAGATATTAAATATTGGGTAGAACAATAATTAAATATTAAATTTTCATTTATAGAGTATATAATAGTTGTACCCTTCGCCACTTCTCTACCTTGACCCCCTTCAGAAGTTATGACTGTAAGAGATTTTGTATTATCTCATATCTTAAGAGAAATTTGTAACTGATTATTATCCATAACCCTTGGATTGGACATTGGTTCATATAGTTCCCAAACTACTTATTGTTGTATAATTGTAGTGTGGGTGGCGAGTTCAGCCGATATCTCTCTATTTTGATTTCATTTTCCTTCCTCCTTACATCTCTTCAAAATTCACATACATGATGACCTTCCTTTCCTCACATGAAAATTTTACTAGTTCCCTTAAGATAATTCCCCCATTCTTCTTTTCAAACTTCTATCATAAAGTAAGATTCATTTTCTTTCCCTTATGTTTTTTATCATTCTAATTTCCTCAAAAATCAATATTTCCCTTCTTATTAGAACCATGAAAATAACTGTTATATTTATTCTCCATTTTTATAATGAGAGAACATCGAATAATTTCTTCATAGCTACTATAATACATTATGGTTTTTACCTTTTGAATACATGGTTCTAGGAAACTAAATAAATAGTAACTTTTCAATTCAATATTTATAATAAAAGTAAAATTGTACCAGACATTTATTGTAAATGTATCATCATAGGTAAAAATGGACTCATTATCTTGCTACTTATGCCCAATTAATTCCATTACCATTTTTCTAAGAAGTGTTTAGGTAATTTAATTACGAAAAAATTACCTATTAATCTCTTACCATTACATAGATTCAATTTCTTCATCTTATATCATATTCATAATAAGATCCCACCATAGTTTGGCTTCACCTTCTAAATGTTATGACACATACAAAACTTTTTGATGCTCCAAGAATTGGAGAATGAAAAGTATCATTTCTATGGTACTATTATATTAATTGAAGAAAAGTGTATCAAAGTACCCAATGAAATATAGTTTATGTTTCTTTATAAAATAATCAATGTTTTATTGGTCCCTCCTTGGATCATTCTTATGTTCAACCTGATTCATGGATTGAGAGAGTTATATCAACATAGAAAACAAAATTCATTTTAATTCCTGTTAAATTTGGTTTCTCAAGAAGAAAATCCTTCCATTATCCATGAACATAATTTTTAATACAATTACATCTAGTTATAACAATTCAATGAAATGAAAAATATTTTTTTTAGTATCCATATTCAATAATTATAGTGAACAAGCGCATAATTCTTGAAATCATTCATGAGATTCCTATATTATGTCACTTTCTTTTCAACCTATGAAACTTTTAGGTTTAAACTATATTAATTTAAGTTCATTATTATTCATAAAGAAATCTCCAAATATAACTATACTCTTCTATGATACTGGCTGGGGTGAACCAATCATATTATACAAAAATTATTTCATCATTTTAAATGAATACCCAATAAATTTATAAATAATACATTCTCAGAAACAATAATGGTTTACTAAATTATGACACAAGATATATAATAAAATTATTTTAAAAAATATTTTCAGTATATCCCATAAATTTCCACTCTCATAGTACCTTTTTTATACATAAAATATATGTAATCATTCCTCAAAACATGGGGAAAATGGATTCTAAAGAAAGGGTGATCTCAGATTCTCAATAGAGGTAAACATGGGAGATATCATTCAATGGTCATATGCTATAATTAGATAAGAATAATTTTATTTGATCATGATAATTTCATATAAATCTCATACCCATGAATTCATATATCATAAATCCGGATTCACCCCAAAAGATGTTAGTATTTAAAAATACATGAGTAATAAGAGTGTGGTGTTATCATTAATAAATCATTATCAATTAGATAATATCATTATAATGAAGATATTTCATGGGAATTTTGGAATAATAATAATCATAAAAGAGAATTTAATAGTCATGGTTTTTGTACAAGACTATCACAATCAAAATATTCCCATAATGGATTGGGTTTACTTATCATCCTTCATTTTCTTAGTCAAGGTTATCTCACAAAATTATCATGGTGGACATAATACCTTAATAAATTGATTTCACTGTTATTATATTCCATATTATGTAATGAGATACAAATTTCTACCCAATGAATTTGAGCAATTTAATAGATCAACTTTTTAAATAATGAAAACCATACATATTTGTTCATAAGAATATAAAAACAACCATCAATTCATTATAACATAACCCAAGGAAAATAAACATGTTTAACAGTTATATAAGAATCAAATAATCATAATACATAATTAGAAAAAAAATAATAATTCTTCCATTAGATCGTATCCTCAGTTAATCATAAGAATCATTGAAGTTTGATTACGATGATTGCAGTTACCTTTAAAAGAAAGTTCAAATATTTCTATCTGAACATGGGAAATATATTCTACTATTTCAAATGAATTTGAAATAAAAAATTCCTAGAAAGTTGAGAATGTTATTTTATTAAAAAATAAAAATTTAAACATTGAATGGAATATAAAAATAAAATAATAGGTATAATGGTTGTAAAACATATTCATTTGGTAAAAATTGAAATAACTGTTTATGTAATGCTTTTGGTAAAAAATCACAGAGTGCCACATTTTTGAAAAAAACCTAATATTCAAGTAAAATCCTTGTAAATAACTTCAAAAGTTTTTGATAATTAAATTCATTACGTTTTTTATCATAAGAAACATTATTGAAATTATTTTAATGAATATACACGTGGAAGGAAAAGTTCCTCAACCAAAGTGAAAATAAGATTGAATATTATTAAGGACATTATCTTAGTCATTTTAAGTGAAAAAGAGAGGAGTGTGAATGAAATTCATTAAAATCCCATAAATAAAAAAATAGAGTACAATATTTTTTTTTTAAATGATAAATATCAAATAATTGTTCTAATTTAAATTCAAGCAAGAAAATACTTATTAAAAATGATATTGTTACCTAAAATCATACCTCATGTCATGAATTTCTTCATACATACTCTTACGTTCATATATCAAAAATTTATGTTTATTATACATCTATAATAGAATCATATTCAAACTTATCTTAAAATACATAATTCCAATGAAATTTACAACTTCCCATTTACTAATAATTCTTCATTAAATATCAATATTTGTGTGAAAAATGATATATCTTACACGCATGTTTTGATTTGAAAATTTTGGTCCCCGAACCATGACCATAGTTTAAAACTTTCATGATTCCTATGATTTATTTATGTATCTTATTTATTAATTATATAATATTTTATAACCATTCATATAAGGTTGTGATAAAAAATGAATTACATTGCTTCGTGGAGATGGTAGTCTTTATGTTGGAATATGTAATGTTTGAATTTTTCAATGAATGAAAATAATGAAATTTGTATAATATTATATATTTCTATAATGATAATAAATATCATATATAATCACTGAATCTCTCCATATTAAAATCCATGTATGATTGTGAAGAAAAATTAATGGCATCACTTCATGGATGTGGTAGTCCAAACATATTAACAAATGAAGTTATCATCTCCTAGAGGATGAGTAATGGGTTTAAAATGGTAGAACCATTAACCAAAAAACATTTTAATATAGTATGGTTACTAATTTAATCATGTCAATATAGTTATATAATATTTTTATAGGTTAAGAAATAAAGTAATTCAAAACATATTAGTAAATAAAATTACCTCTTATTTGGGAATCCACCTTTGTATTACAACATAATCCATTAAAGGATGGTCTTTGGGGAAGACCAGAATATCTAGGAATTTTATAATGAAGATAAAAATGTATTTTTCTAGGTAAGAGGTGAACTAGAATGGTAAAAATGTGTAAAAGAGTGTGCATCGACCCCAACTCTAGTAGCCCAGAGTCAATGCATTACATTATTACATTTCAATAATATACAAAAAATCACATCCCAAAGAATGAAAATATTTAGTAGTCTTGGAAAACTAGATACATATTTGATATTATAATTATATTTTAAACATAAAATAAAATAAAAAAATTATTTTGTAAGACCATTATTCCCCTCACTATGACCTTGCATATTAGTTATAATATACTTCTTGGAATATAGGGGAAATTGAAAAATAATAAAGGGTTGAGCTTAAATTATAATTAATGGTATACATGCAGTGAAAGATATCATAAAAAAGCATAAAAAATTATATCAAAGTGATTAACTGAAACACGTTCCATTTAATCAAAAAAAATGGGCATAATATGTCATGAATAAAAGATGATATCATACTTTCATATAAATAATAACATTAGAATAAAACATCACCATGGATATTCCACAAGTCGAATAATCACCTTGAATATCAATAACTAATATCATAATAAGTGAATGGATACTGCGGGATATCAAAAACATACCTTCATGGCTTCGACCAAGACACCATATATAAATGGGTATGGACATGGACAATAACCAAACTAGTTTGTCTCATAGAACCTATCAATGCATCGAGGGTATATAATAGTACCCTACCCTAAAATACTAATTAAAATACATTTCTCATTTGAAAGGAATTAAACATAAACTATATAAACATTCATAATGAAAGACTAGCATATTAAATGTGAATACATTAACCATAAACCATAAAATGTATCAAAATAACACATGCACAGTCAAAATGATACTAAACCATTAAATAAAATATGGTGGTTGGAAATATAATAGATCAACCTCAATTAAGTCATCGGGATTGTGGTAAAATATTACCATTCTATATAAGTTGAAAAAACATTCCTTCTGAATTTTTTCAGAAAATGATTATGGAACGACATATATAAAATGAAAAAAAAGATTCATTTCAAATAATTTTTTAAAATATAAAACATGATTATATAAAATACTTTACAAATACATAATACAATATAAAAAATTTTGAAATTTTTTTATAAAACATCAGAATGGAATAAAAATATTCCCTAATGGATATATAAATAGAAACAATCGGGATTATTTATAATATTTTGAATCAAACCCTAATCACTTTGTAATTAGTTGAATCATATTCCACAGAACATAAAATGATACTTTAAATACCATAAATATTGGTAGATTAATTATATTATATTAATAGTGAAGTACATTCACTATAAAAAGTAAATAAATGGTGGATAAGGTATGTATCCCAAATAAATAAAAGTGAGATTAAAATCCCTTATCTTAGGTCTGATTACCTTTGTATATATCTAAACCTACTATATAATGGTTTAAATAATATTATTATTCTATAAAAAACCATATTCATATGTATGATTTTATATATTATCCTATCATATCATCTTACCATCCTTTCATTAATAATATTTCATTATTATGCTAGTTTCGAGTGTTAACTAATTCATTTTCCTATGCATGTTTGGTCTTGTAATTCTGGATTCATGTGAATATGATACAGTTTCATCATCTATAGAATTATATTAAGGTTATAGATATCATATTTATTCATTAAATAAATATTTTTATTATTTCATGGATGGTTAACATTGAAAGTTAATTACATCGTTTCATGGAGGCGGTATGTCGTACGTACACTTGAGTGATGGTATCATTCCTTTATTTTTGAAATAGAAAATAATTGGATTGTATATTATTTTTTATAGAATCAATATCATGTAATAATTATCATATATATATATATATATATTATTTCCATAATTATAACTATCTAAGTAAAGTGGTTAAATAAAATGGATTACACCACAGTGTGGAGACGGTAAGTCATACGTACGCACGCATGGTACTTTCATTTATTTTATGGTGGATAAATGATGGAATGTTATTGTTGCATAATCAAAATAAAATATAAGAATATATTTGATATTTGTGTTATTATTTTATCATGGAAACAAGAAAAAAAGAGTAATTATAAGATGGAATATACTTGAATGAGTTGTTAAAAATGATTACCTCTTCTTCGACAAACATCATTTAGATCTCTTCTTAAGGGATCTATGGTTAGTATTATTGGAGTACCAGGATGTACATTAAATTAATAATTATTTTGGTAAAAGAAGTGGGTACGGTTTGGTCAATATAGATTTCCAAATTTGGTGTAAAGAAGTGATGGAGGAAGATCCCATTTTTAATTGAGGTGAGGGGGTCTTTTGAAAACACTCAAAATATTATATTATTAAAAATTAATTTTCAAACTTTAATGGATACAATGTGATTTAATTATAATTTAATATAATTGTGGATATTAAAACTATCATACAGTAATTTTTAGATAATTTGAGGTCATATTCTTACACTTATCTTTTGGTTTAACCCTTCTTTAATTCTTTTAACACTTAATGTGACAATGATAATTTTTACCCGTTGAGGGTCAATATTATTATTATAAAATGACAAAATACCATAAATTAATCATTTATAATATTATAAAAATTATCTAAATCAGTTGGTCAAATTTCATATTTTCTAAAATTTTATACTTTTTAACAAAATAATATTTTTTTTAATGTATCATTAAGGTCAATTTTGACATTATTCATCACATTGATGATTACAAAAATAAAAACATAATTATATATTCGAAACATCTATTTTAAAACATCCCTAAAAATTAAAAGTTATCTATAAAATTAGTATATGAAATTTATTATCTCAAATTTTATTCATTGTAATACTTTTATAATCTTTTTTTATACTTCGAATAATTAAACAATTACAACATCATCATTATATAATACTTTTATGATTAATATTTATTTCCCAAAAATTAAAAATAAATAACTATGATGAAGAAAAAAATTAGATTTCAAATGACTGTTTATAGTCTACGATATATTCTAAATAACCATATATTGAAAATGAACAACTGATTAAAAACATGAGTATGACATATTTCACTTTTCTTAAAATTAAACAACAAAATGTAATAGATTCATCCAAGTTTCTCAAAGTGGCCTTAAAATAGTCCCATGGAAGATATTGGATGAAAATAATCCATCTAATAGTTTTTTCATGTGTTTTGGTACCTGTATAAAATTTATGATATTATTACTCTTAATTACCTGATTTACCATTAATCATGGTAATTAAATTTACTAAATTTAATATTCATACTATCCAAAAATAAAAGAGACATATTTAACAAATTTTAAATTTATTAATAAAATTATTTAATCCATTTTTCAAACATCACAACTCTTAATTGGATAAAATTAATTAAAATTAATCTTGTAGATCAGGTGAGAAACTGTGTTTTAAAAGTGACAATGTTAAAAACATTTAAATGTTTTTATATTAAAATTCAATATAAAATTGATTCCAATGACATATATTAGATTAAATTTTATATAATTTTTCTAATTAAACTTTAAACCAATAAAAAATATAATATAACACTGTAAATTATATGGATGAAAAAATTCAATTAAAATTATATATATTTTTCACCATTCACCATAATATGAAACATATTAGAAAAATACCAAAATTTGAAAAAATAAAAAATTTTGATATTATTCATTCAAATATGAATTTTGTTTTCCCAAATTAAATTTATAATTTTTTTCATAACATAGATTTAAATCAAGTGAACTTTAAAAATGTGGTAAAAATGTCTTTAAAAAAATACATATTTTAGGTATAGAATTTTATTTGTTCTTATATCATTCCTATAAAACACATATGATTAATTTTAAACATTAAATTTAAGATATTGTATAGATTTAATAAATATAATCCAAAAGTTATGATTTTATTTTATTTTATTGGTATTAATCACAGTTGTGTGTAATTAAAAAAATTAGAAAATGATTTTTTTTTATTTTATAATTGGTCATAATTTAATTTATAAATAATTTATTGAAATATTACTAATTATATTAAATTCCGTAAGCCAAGTTTTCATAATATAGTTAATTATGTTTTTTCCCACCATTATAATGGCTAGTTTAGAATGGTAATATTTAAATAATAATATTTAGTTATTCATTTAAGCTCGATGTGGAATATCATATTTTCTATCAAATATCATATTTATTTTTAAAAACATGGGATGTTACATTATCCCCAAATTAATAAATTTCATCCTAAAAAATTGAAATCCGAATATACAACTAGGTTTTTTACTTTTCAAAATACCAATTATTAATTCCCAAATTTGAAAAATGATCAATAGAACATCTACTTTAAAATAAAAAAACGGAAGTATGAATATCACCTGGGATAACACATACTAGGGTTCCATTTAGGAATAAATTTATATAGATGAGAATTATAAATATCAATTTTTTATTGCCAATGATAGAGAACATTGTCATGATAAATTTATCAATCACAAAACCATAAATCTATGATGTATTAAATGGCCATTGATTTATTTGTAATAAAATTTGAAGGATAAAATTTTTATTTCAAAATAATTTTTCACTATAGTTATGGAATTAATTAATTTATAGAATAATTACATAAGGAAAGATATTTGTGTTACATGTATAGTTTCATATTTTAATAAATTTCCACCAAAATCCAATCTTTTTTTCTAAACAATGAGTATTTAAGATTATCTTTTCATGCCAAAATAATTTGAATCAACTTATACAGATCAAAAAATCTACAAAACTATAACTATATATTCCTTATTTATTTATACATTAACCAAAACCAAAATGGGTAGGATAAGATAAAATAATTCACCAAAAATAATAAAGCTTTATATGAAGAAAAACAACTTTAATTTACAAAATTGAACAATATAACAAAAAGTTTCACATAGTACATTCATCAAATTACTATCATTCTTCAAAAATATTCTAGACTAATATTGAACTGAAAAAAATTAGAAGTATATGATCACATTTTGTTCCATTTTACATCAATCACTCTTAATGACGTATACAAAAAAATTAATTTATTAAATCACATAATCTTTATGATATGCTAACTATTTACATAAATTAACTCAATAACAATAATCCACAATAAATTCATATTTCACATGAAAATACATTTCTATATTTTTTCTCATTATATTCAATTTACCTTGATTTTAATGGATTCCAAAAATAGGGAAATTATCTTGAAATAACATTAATAACTTAATCAAAAAACCATTTTAAAATACCTATGATATCAATTTTATAAAAATTGTCCCTAATATCAAAATAGCCTTTATAAATTATATAATTTAACTAAAAAAATCATTATTACCTGGGTGTAATTTTATCATCTAGTTGGCGATGCACCCTTTTCTTCCTTCAGTTGTGGGTTCAAACCTCGCGGTCTTACTAGATAGGATGGGTTGTCACCCAGCCTGCCAATTGTCCTTTTATCTAAAAAACACAAATATTGTTAAAAAATGATATTATTATCTTAAAAAACAACCTGAATATATTCGATATTAAATAAATTTTTTAACCACAAAGGTTCACTCATAAGAATCATTTTTTATTCCAAATTATATAATAACACATAATTACCTTAAATTAAATGATCATGTAAAACCTATGGTTATCCTTACCAATAAATATATTTCCAGAAAATGTTATGGAATTATTCCTTACATAAATTTTTCACAAATACAAAACCAATGGGTTATATTCCCTAATCTATTTTTTTTCTAAAATCTAGCTCCTATGAATTCTAAAAAACCTTCTCAAATACCAACTATAAAGTCCCTAACTATAATAGCCCAGAACAGATACTTTAATTTAATACATTATCATAAGATTCAAGAAATTTCAACCCTAAAGATTGAAAAGTTTACTATTCTTGGTAAACTTCTTACATATTTGAAATTCAAATTAACTATGAAATATAATTTTTTCTTGAAAAATCATTTATTCACGTAATCATAACAAAGAATATCGTTCATAATATACTTCTTTCATTCCTGGTAAAAATGAAACATAATAATGGGGTGAGAATATATGATTTTTATGGATATATATAAATATATATGTTAAATATATCTTAAACAAGCATCAATGATTATGGAATGGTGATTAGCTGGAATACATGACATGTAATCAATAACCTGAGCATAATATGAAATTTTAATAGATGATCAAATAATTCCATATAAATAATCACAAGGGAGTTACACTTAACCATGAATATTAAACTAGTCAGATAATCAAATGGAATATCAATAACTAATCTCATAATGTATGACATCAAAAACATACCTTTAAGGATTTTACAAAGACAATATATGAAATCTAGTAAAGCTATCACCAATACCCAAACTAATTTTTCTCCTGAGACCTAATGATGTATTAATGGGTTATAAAGGTCCAATACCACAACATAAAAATTAAAATGCTTTACTCATATAAAAGTTGTGAAACATAAGAAATTTAAACATTCATATTGAAAAACTAGCATACGAAATGTGAATACATTAAACATAAATAATGAATGATATCCAAATAATACATACATAGTCAAATAGATCATAAACTATTCCATAAAATATTGAAGATGGTATCATAACAGATCAACCTCAAAAAAGGAATCATGATGGTGGGAAAATACCCTCACACTATATATGTTAAAAACATTCATTCAGTATTTTGTTGGAAAAAATCAGAAATCACATCATTTGGAAAAAGAAAAAAAATTCATTTGAAAAGACTTCTGAAAAAATCCATCATAGATAAATAAAAAACCTTAAAAATTATTATGATAATTTAAAAAACAAATTGGAAAACATTTTAGAAAGCACTGATATGGAATAGAAAAATACCTCAATGGAGACTTTAACAAAAAAAATCATGATTATTGATATGATCGTGAATAAAACCCTTACCACTTCATAATTAGTTGATTCATATGACACAAAACATCAAATGAAATTTTAAAGTCCATAATGATATGATATTCATGATATTATATTAAAGGGGATGTATATAGACCAAAAAAAATAAATAAATGATGAATAAGGCATGAAACCCAGAGAAATATAAGTGAGATGAAAATCCATTAGCATAGGTTTTATTTTCTTTTGACATATCTGAACCTATTTTATAATGGATTAAATTGTACTAATAATTTGTACCTGAACCATATTAATATTTATTATATCATACATCATCCTCTAATATCATATTATCAAACTTTTGTTAATAATATTTCTTTATTACCCATGTTTCAAATGGTAATAGCTTCATTTTCCTATGCATGTCTCATCATGTATGTCCAGATTCTAGTGCACAGGATATAGTTTAGTTTTCTCAAGAATACTACAAAGGTTATAAATATCATATTTATTCTTTATAATAAAACATTATTATAATTATGGGATGTCTAACAAGGAAAATGAATCACATCGTCTCATAGAGATGGTTGGCAAAACAAATGCACGAGAGATGGTATGATTCCCTTATTGGTGAAAGAGTAATGAATTTGATGGTATATTAATTTTTATAGAGTCAATATAATATAATTATTATCATATATAACTATTATTTATATCATTATTCACATCCATGTAAATTCGTGATGAAAAATACATTACACCATGGCATGGAGATGGTAAATCATACGTACTCACGCAGAGTGCTTTCATTTTTTTAAGATACCTAAAAGTTGTAATATTGTTGTTCCATAGTAACAATGATATATTTTTATATATATTATATTGTATTCATTATTTTATCATCTAAATAACACATAAATATGAATTATAATATTAAATGAACATGGATCAGTTGGTAAGAATGATTACCTCTTCTTCAGTGGACTTCCTTTAGATCTCGTCATAAGGGATCAATGGCCGGTATTTTTGGAATACCATGATAACAAAAACATGGATGCGAATTTTGGGAAGGTAAATGGATAGGTTTTGGTTGATCTTTCAGGTTAAATTTGGATTTAATAATTGGTGGAGGAGGTTCCCTGTTATAATTGATGTGGGGCACTTTTGGAAACCCTCAAAATAATAATTTGACATAATTATATTTTCAAGCTGAAATGGATCCAAAGAAATTTATTTATAATATAATATTTATATTGGTTTAAATCCACTAATCAAGTAATTTTTAGATATTTTTGTGTCACATTTTTACCTTTATCATTTTTTAAGCATCATTTAATCCCTTTAACACTTATAATGACCACATAGAATTTTACTCTTTGAGGGTCAAAATTACTTCTATAAAAGGAAAAAATAACCATAAATGAATCATTGAAAAATTTTAAATCCATATATAAAAATTTTCACATAATTTTACAATTTTATAAATTTTATATAATTTAAAAAATATTATTTATTTTAATATACCATTAATGTAAATTTTGACAATATTCATTATTATGACTTTTTAAAAAATAATTAAAAATATATAATAGAAAAAACTATTTTACCACACACTAAAATTTCAAATATATCTATAAAATTCATGGATAAAATTAATTATCTCGAATTTTAATTATTTATTTTTTTTTAATCAGTTTTTTATATTTCAGTTAATTAAACAATAACTACATCGCATTTTATATGACATTAAGATTATTATTTTTTTCTTAAAAATTAAAATTAAATCACGATGGTGATTATTAAAATTTTATATTTTATAAGAATATTTATACACTAATATATTTTTTAAATTACCAATTAATAAAAAATTAATACTTATAAAAAACATTAGCATGACATATTTGACTTTTCCTAAAATAGAATATAATATGAGACCTTAAGACATCCAAATGGATCCAAGAGGCCGTAAAATTAGGGAAAAGATGATTTTAATAGGCCCTAACTGATCTAATAAAATTAAGACATGATTTAGGGTAATATTATATTTTTTATAATATTATTTTTTGTTCTAATTACCATATTAACCCTAAACCATGTTAATTAAAATTACAAAATCAACTATTCAAGTTTTAAAAAAATAAAAGGAACATATATAACAAATTTGAATATTTTTATTCCACATTTTTAATCCATTTTCAATCTTTAGAAATAATAAAGAGAAAAAATTAACTAAAAATTAATCTCGTAGATGAGCTAAGAAAACAGCTTTTAAAAGTGAAAACATGTATAAATTTGAAATGTTTTTATATACAAATTCAATAAAAATTTTATTCTAATGACCTAAATTGAATTAAAATATATATAATGGATTTCATAACACTTTAAACCCAATAAAAAATATAATTTGACAACATAAATTTATACAAATTTTTTTTCAATTATAATTCATTATTTATTCACTATTCATAAAAACATAAAACTTATCAGAAAAATTATAATATATATATATATATATATTACTGTCAAATTAGATGTTCATTTTTTCAAATAGATTTTGTTTATGTGTTAAAAACTCGATTTAAAAAATGATCTATCAAAATATGGTGGAACCATCTTTTTATAAAAATAAATATTTTATGAATAAATTTGGATTTTCCCTTATATCATTTCTAGAAAAAACATAGAATAAATGTTAAAAATTATATTTAATAATATATATATTTAATTAATATAATCCAAAAAATGTGAATTGTTTATTTTATTGGTATAAAACACACTTATGCCCATTTAAATAGCTTTTTAGGAATATATTGCCTTCTATTTTAAAAAGGTTTTTATATTAATTTATAAATAATTGATAACCAAATAATTCCTTATATTTTAATTCTTAAACGATATTTTCATAATTTCGTTAAGCATATTCATTCCCACCATTCTAGCGGATATGTTATAATGGTAATATTTAAATAATTATATTTATTTATTCATTTAACCTCGAGGTGGCATATCATGTATGTTATTGAACATAGTGTTTCCTTCTAAAGTCTAAGGATGTTACAAACTCAGTGCGATTTAATTTGTTTCTCTCTGTGATGGGAGTGGTACTCTTGTAAGCACTTAAAATTTAAAAAATACATATTGTAATATTCATATGAAAGTATCACCAAAGAAATTCATATTCAAAATAAAGATATATTCGGGTGAAAATACACCAAAAATAGAATTTAGACAAGTTTTTTGTTATTTTAACTCATATATATTTAGTTTAACCCCCCATTTATTAAGACAAAAGGCTACTTCTAATATATTCAAACAAATAAATTTATCACAATCCACTTATATAAACATTTGTACATTTATAAATATTATATTTCTCACCTAATTATTACTTTTTTTTAAGAAAATTATATATTTTAGGAGATGGATTTAACTATATCCATTTGATGGAACATTCTTATGTATGCCTAATAGAACCATACTTTAAATATCTGACATACTAATACTAAAATAACCGGATAAAGGTTTATATATTTCTAGATATTTACTATACCAAATTCCAGAATAATAAGAACAAAATAAATCTATTGGACAAACCTTATGATATAGTGGAAGGAATGTATATCAGATGAAATATTATTCAACATGTCGGATGATGAAATTCATGCAATTCATGAGTTGAAGAATTTATATTCTACTAAAATGAACCTAAATACACTATAAAGGTTTAAATCCTCATGACTATCTAATTTAGATACAATTCCATGTATTTAAAGTAACCAAGGAGTGTGTTTTATGATGTTTCAACCACCTCCACAAAATGTGAAATATAACAGTTGAAACCCACTTATAAATAAATACACATTCAATGAGGGTTTTTATAGACCATGAATTTTTTACAATTGTAATGGTATAAATACGAATTGGTTTTTTTGTAACACCCAGTTACTTGAGTATGAATCATTGTAAACTATATACAGTTTTTTCCTTCAGTAATAATCATGTGAGAATTTTATTGTAAATACCTTATGTATTTTTCCTATTATAATTAATGTGTATTATCTATTTGATCGAGGTCTCTCAATGTTTAAAGAGATATAGGGTATTCTAGTCAATCTGATTGAGAATTCCCATGGATTGGTGAAAAAATATATATCCTATATTTATGATCTAGGTCTTTCATTGATATGTATGATAACCCATTCTTAAAGGTTATTACCATGGATACCTTGAATTTGGTTAAATACTTCCTTGATAATTAAGGATATGGCATATATATATTCTCATAAAGTCATTCTATGTTTTCCTAAATTAATTATAATGATTATTTTAATTTTTTATAGATCAATATTTTTTTCATCATGATATGAGAAGATTATATAGTTCATTATATACTTATTATTACTCTAAATATAATGTTTTTGTATGAAAAATGAATTTGATACAATTTCGTAAAGAGGCTAGTAAAAATTTGAATAATTATTTTCATAATTTATAAATCAATCCCCCCTTGTATTTTCTATACTATTTTATCCTACATTTGGTATCAGAATATTTTTCTATTTATTTATAAATTTTATATATTGTAACACTAACATATTCTACAGAATACAGTATTTTTTGTACGATGGCGTGGTTGAAGAATGTGACTTTATAAAATTTAAATCCATAGATTCCACTAGTATTTGACAAAAATAATTTTGAAAATTAGATATATCATATGAATAAATATTATCAACATTGGATTAGATAATTTTTATGATGGTATGAAGCTATTAGATTCCATATAATGATATTTCTACTATTAGTAAATAAGTGAAAACAAAATATCATCTGAACTATCATGTCAAAAATGTATTTCCTTATTATATGAGTATAAATATATATATATATATAATTTTTTCTTATGAATAATCTATAAATATATGGAATAAAAATCAAGTAACCCATGTTATAACTACTATAGTTGTAGAAAGCAGAAGAGAATTATTATGATAAAATTATTAAAAAATTTATTTTATACCAGTTGAATCAGAATCCAAAATGCATAAATTCTATATGAATATAATAAGAATTATATAATATATTTCATATAATGATATTATTGATGACATGTTGGTTAATAATATTGTTGATATAATTACAAGTGAGTGGGAATTAAGAAAAAAATCTTGATGATACTAAATACCTTTCAAAGTTGAGTTTATATGACTTCATCATAACTCTCATGAAATATAGGGGTATATTAAAAAGAGATAAATGAAAATATAAATGGAATAATGGTGTTTCTTTTTCTTATACTTCTATAGAAATATTAAAATCATATTCTTCTAAAAAGGATTCTAAATCTTCTAGCAAAGAGAAATTTTAAGAAGATACATAAATAATGTTTGTTTAAATACATTATTAGTAAACATTCCAAACATTCCAAAAGAAGGATAAAAAATGGTGCGAAGAATTATTTTACTCAAAAGTATAAGAAGAATAAAAATGAAAAAAGTGATAGGAAATAAACTTCTGAGATGATATATTATAAAACTAGTAAACCTGGTCATATTAGACGAGGTTTTCTAAAATTAAAAAAGATGTATAATAAGGATAAATGTTCATGAATGTTCTATAATAAAAAAAGTAATAAAATATTAAAATATTCAGAAACATTCAATTTAAGTGATAGAGATAATTATTTTGATTGTTCATCGGAGAATAGTGATGAATTTTGGAAAGTTATGGGTTTTTATGATAGAATTTTAGAGTACATGCGATGCTTCCTAGGAAATATACCTACTAAATCTATCACAAAAATAACTTCAAATGGAATCTATATTAATTTATATGATGAGTATTTTACTTCATATAAACAACTAATATTATTTTATCATATGATAAGATAACTATTACTAGTATTGAATAAGCCATGATATATACTGCTTTTCTAGGGAAGTAAAAAATAACATTATGAAAGATTATGAAATTTATATGGAAGAACATGCTAATTTAAATTCTATAATTTCAAAACAATCTAATAAAATTTATAATCTTATTACAGAGCTATTAAAATTATTTGATTCTAGTTCAACGAAATAATATCATAATTTTGTTATAAAATATAATTACTAAATACTTAGTCTGAAAAAACGTATATTGAGTCTTATTTAATTGAAGGGAAATATTAATAATATGCACAAATAGATTATACCACAAATAAATACTTACGGGGTAGGTTTTACTATTACACATCCATATTTTCAAATTAATTAATATTTTATAAAAAGTGTATGCTTCTATACTAAGTGTTATATAGGTAAAAGTTTGAAGAAAAAATGTTAATTAAAAATAATTCAATATTTTGGTTTCTTAATGATTATATATCAAAAAAATTAAAATAATGTCAACCTTAAATGTTTGGTAAAACATGGATTCCCAAATTTCGTTCTGTTAATCATTCGGAAGCCAATAATTTCAGGTTACAAAAATCAAAATTTTTCTATTTCAAGAAGATGAGTTGAATTCCATCAAATAGATTATTTGGAAAATTTTGGGTGGTTTTTCAAGGAATATAATAAAAAACAAGATCTCTTTCCAATATATTATTACAATTAAAGGTTTAAAAGTGACATTTTAATATATTTCTTAAGGACAAACATATGGTATTATTGATCTTATACATATTGGTAAAGCACTAATTTCAATTGTTTTTTATGTTTCCTAGTATTAAGAATAATATAATCATTATAAGTCAATTATGTTAAAATAGTTATCCAATAAAATTAGGGAATGATAAATGCATGGTTGAATCTTTAGAAGTTAAAGTTTTATTTGATAGGTAGGAGAATGTATACACTCTAAACACATATGACCTTAGAATCCATGATCTACATTTCCCATGTGAAATAGTGGATCAGTATTTGTTATTTAATAAAAATGTGAGGAATAATAATGTTACATCTTTCATGAAAAATTTTAATAAAGGAATCATTACATATCTATGAGATATTAGGATTATTTATTCTAAATAATTTGATCATTATAAATTTAATATGAAAAATTAGTCAAGATTTAATCTATTGGTAAATATTCCACAAGAAATGATTTATAGTTATTACCAATGGATTCATTTGGTTGATCACAAACTAGAATTATTGGTGAATAATAGATTGAATGTGTACTGTTTGATGGCTGCACTATATATAAATGGGTCTATTTTCAAGTTAAAATGTTAGAATCATTTTCATTCTTAAAACCTATGTTTCTATTCCTATTAATGCTAAAAATATTAATATTATTCATAGTTATAATGATGTCTAATTTTAAAATTAATATATTTTAAAAAAAATAGTAATAATTGAAGTGTACATAAATTTTCATATCCTTAAACCCCTAAGAAAAACGGTTTAGCTAAATAATAATTTGAACTCTTTAGAAGATTACTATGACCATATTGATTGAATATTTCATTGTTATGTTTATTGGAATTAAGTAGTTACTAACATATAATATACTATAAATCATATTTTAATTAGTGAATTTGTTAATAAAACTCCTTATGGGTTGTGTACAAGAAGAAAACAAATATTTATTACTTTATAATTTAAAGATTTAAATTATTCATATTCAATTCTGATAAAAATTCGAAAAAATATCTAAAAGAGTTTGAAATATGTTTTCCTTGCCTATTCAACAATAAGTCAGGCTTGTTGATTTCTTAATAAATGAAAAAATGTAACTAGTAAAATAATACATGTTAATTTTTATGAATATGATCATCTTTTATTAAATTTCATGAAACCACATCTTGGTATAATCATTATAATACAGATTTTCAACCCATGATAGAAAATTCATCGAATAGGAGAACCGATGATACATTTTTTCAATTTTCAACTCTATAATATTTTTAACATATTATTAATGAATAGATTTTTAATTCCCCACAAAATCATTAAAACATAAGGAATCAACTAACTTATGATATCATTGCTGATGTAGATCAACCGGTCAAAACTAGAAGTTAAAAAATAATTGAATGTCAAAATTGAGAATTATTTTAACAATCTGAACAAAAAAATTGATGAGGCTTTAGGTGAGGAATATTGTATAAGGGGAATATATGATAAACAAGGTCAAATTCTTATAATATTGTATAATTTCATAATTGTTTTCATGTGATGGTATTAAAATGCTTATTTCAGAATAAACATGATGAAAATTAAATATTAGTATGAAATAAGTAAGGAATTATTTCTAAGCATTATAATCAACAATAAATAATAGATTATGAATACATCTTTTATTTTGTATCTAGAATTGAATAAATTTGTATACTTTTAGCCTATGCAGCTTTCATTAATTTAACTCATTATCAAATGGATATAAAGTTTGTTTTTATTAATATATATATATATATATATATATGGATGTTTATATTGAAAAACCACCTAATCCTGAAAACAAAAAACCATAGATTTTTTTTTAAAAATACTAAGGAACATTATGGACTTAAATATGCTCCAAGATCTGGGTATGATAGACTTATCTAATTTTTTATTCAAAACAATTCTGTTAAGGTATATTTTGATATAATTATTTATTTTAGAAAATATTTTATGGAAATTGTCATTGTTAAAATTGGTCTCAATGAAATTAAAATTCATTAAAATAAAAAATATGTTTTTGATTCATTTTTCAGTTTAATGATATCATTATTTTAAATGAACATGTTGGGTAAATTTATTTTTTCCCACAGTTTTCAAATTTCTTAAAACCCATAAAGAACATTCATATCTCACCAATATTATATAAAAAAGTTAATTAAAAAAATTATATCATAATTATAAAAGTAATATTACTTCTATTAGAACGTTAAAAATATTACATCATGATTAAGCTAGGAAAACAATAGAGAAGAAATATTTTAGAGTAATGATTCATAGTTTACTATATATTACAAATAGTTAACTAGAATTAATTTTGTTTTATTCTTATGTATCTTATTTCATGATTATCCAAAAAAAAATATGTTAAATGAAATTTTCATTACCATAAGGGAACCATAGATTTGGGATTATTTTATTCTTCTATAAATGATTTAAACAAATGTTTTTTGGATACTGACTTTTTTAATTATAAAATTGATAAAAAAGTACATGTAGAACTTTTAATTTTTGATGAGAATATTTAGTTTCTTCTTGTTGTAAAATACAACACTTATTATCACATTCCACTATTAATGTGGAATATGTACAGGTTGAAATTTGTTTTCACAATTATTTTGGATGAAACAAACACACTAGTTTTGGATTCAGTTTTAAAAAGGCTCCAATTTTTTATCACAAAATTAGAGTATCATTAAGTAAAAATATAGAACAATACTCACGATCTAAGAAAATAGATATAATAAATATTTTCTATTGAGATCATTTACAAAAATTCGATATTGTATTATAATTTATCATAATGAAATATTATTTGGTGGATATTTTTAAAAATCCATCAATTCTGATATATTTGAATATATTATATAGTAGCAAAGAATTATTATCATGAAGCTATAATTTACTGACATCATGTTTAAATATCTCCTTAAAATTAAAAATTCCTTGAAATAAGGGGAGGTCATTTTTTTCTTAATTTGTTTTCTTATTTTTTGTATAAAAATCACTATGCATATCTTTTTTGGAAACTTCTTATGTTTCAATATGACTGTGTTTCATTTGAACTTCAATTAAACATACTATATCCTTTATCATCCTTTTATATACTTGAAGTTCATATTACATGGAAAAAATCTGTAAGAATTTTCATTATAATATAAATTAGGAGGTAAACTTCTCTATCATTTGTTAAAATGTTATATATATAACTTATAATATTTATTCCAAATTATCTAATTTTATTAGAAAAAATAAATTTTCTATAAAAATAAATTTTTTTACTAAATGTTATGAAACATCAAGTGTTTAAATGTATTACCAATATTAATAATGATTTATCATTATCATTTAAGATTCACAAAAATCAAATGATCATATTAAGAGTTTGATTCTTAACTCTTCAATATATTTGGAAATGGAATATTCATTCTTTTGGGTTTACATATAGGAGAATTGGGTCATTTTCGGTTCAACAGAATTATTTTGAAGTATATTTTCCAATATCTAAAATTTCAATCAACCAGATCATTTTCAATTCAACTATTGGATTTTCATCTTTTTCTAATATAAATTTATGGCATCCTCATGTGATTTAACATGTAGAAATGAATTGAAGGAATTAATCATCAAAAAATTATGAAAAGTATGATTCTCTATTAAAATATGTAATTTTTTTTCAAGAGTGAAAATCCTTATTTTTTAAAAGAGTATTTTATTTTCACATTATTGAAATCATTGTAAGATTTTTAATTACTTTTGAGTTCAATTTTTTTAAATAATTTTTAATTTAGAATTTTTGAAATAATTTATATTTTCAACATAAAAAAATTTGTCCAGATCAATGGAATTCCTTTAAAAGGAGAAAAAAAATATTTCTATACAAAAGTTACCCAAAAAGATAAGATATTTTGAGAGAAAATGATCTTGAATTTACTTATTTCCAACATATGGGAAATTGAATAATGTATCCCATATTTCACCTAATGCATGAATAATATCTCTATGGAGGAAAAAAATCTAATCCTTATGAATGGTGATTGAGATACTTTGATTGTCTAATATATCTATGTTTTATACATTATCATAAATATTTTAAAGTTTAACATAGTAAATTTCATTCACAACAGTATTTAGAAAGGGAATTTTGGAACATTGAGTTTAAGATTATTCTTTATTGGAGTTTTATCAACATTATTTTTGTAAACCTTCAGAAGGAAAAAACATTGAGAATATCATAGTTGTAACGATCCAAAGTTTTTCAATGCAAATACCCTTCTTATATTTATGTCATAAAATAACATAAAAACACAAAATAACGAACTAATAAGTGATAAGTGACCATTAAATATATGTTGGTCTCTTCTGTGTTAGGAATTTTGAAAATTCGACATACATGGTTCTGTTCAAGATGATTTTTGGAGTATAATGAAACAAAATATAATTTTTGGTGAATAGTAATGTACCCTTAGGAATAGTAACATACCCTTATGAATATTTATAGGACCATTATGAATATTAAATCATCCAACATAAGATTAACATTACCTATGAATAATAAAATAAAATTTAGACATCTTAGAAAGTTACAATTTGACCTTAGTAAACGTTTTGGTATTTAATAAGTCATAAATAATTAATTATAATTAATTAATTAATTTAAAAGAATAATTATTCCCTAAAATGTATTAATAAATTATTGAATCAATGTCTTATTGTTTTAGATAATTTTATAAGAACCTACGTACTTTTTGAAAGCACTATAAAATCATTTTTTACTTTTAAAAATTGTTTTTTAAAGAAAATTGTAATTTTAATTAAATATAAAATTAATAATATTTAGAAAATTATTTTTGAAAAATTGACATCATTTTTGGATTCTATATTTCTAAAAATGGTAGGGGTAAATTTTTCGGTTTATTCTGAAATACTTCAATTTTCGGATGAATAGTAAAAAATACAGTTTTCCGCATAATCGGTGTATACTAAATTGCATCATTAATGATGTAATGATGACATAAACATTCTGGAACATTAGTTTCGGGCAAAACATATTAAATTTCATAATGTTTTCCATAAAATACAACAAATCCAATTCTCAAACCTAAAAATAACTTTCCAAAGCCAAAAGTGAAAAAGGTAATTTCTTAAAGTGTCTTTTTCTCTTTCTTCCACTTTCCATTTACTAAATTAATGAATTCGAATTATAAAGAATAATTAAAGCCCAAAAAGAATTATATTATATTAATATATTATTTAGGATGTCAAAAAACTACTATTACAAGTCTAAATTTTGATATATTATTTTATTTAATATTTTATACTAAAAACACCTCCTTCCTCATGTATAAATAATCCCTCCCCCTCCTCTTGCCAAACTACACCTCAAAAGCTTCATGAATTGTCTAAGATCTGCCCAAAAACCTTACCTAGACCCTCCCCCACGTCCAAGAGCTTCTGGTCTCATCCAAAGACCAAGATTAGGCCCTTAAGGAGGTTCTCAAGAGGAGGATTCTAGAGGTAATTTCTCTCCCTCTTCTCCTTTTTTCCTTTCAAGTTCAAGTTCATTTCTTGATCTCTCCCCACCTATTTTAATCTAAATTGTATTTTAACTAAATTATTATACAACTACTGTAATTTTATTATGCTAATGGGATATTATATCACCCCACCCCCTTTCCCTCTTCCTTTTATTTTTTTAAAGAGAATGTTGTTCATGAGGTGTTAAATTTATCACCTTCAAAACGATATGCTCTCTTCTTCCATTTTTACCTTTATATCTGGTCCTGAAACCATTTTTATGGTTGAACCAGAATATTTTATATGTATTATGTCCTATTTAATGTTCCGTAACTGACTTATGATCATATTAAAAAGGGATAAATTAAAACAAGTTCTTTGTGATCGAAAAACCGCTCAAATTAACCCACACAATCTTCGTTTGATTCTTATCTAATGATTCATCCACATGGATATAATGTGATTCATTATAAGATAATTAAAACTCCTATAATCTCATTAATAACATGTAATATCATTTCTGTATGTTTACTCATGTTCTACCCAAACATCAATTTAAGAATACAAGTGAACCACCCAAGAAAACCATAAAAATGAACATCCCCAACCAATGTTTTTAAACTCTATAAGTCATCCAAAGGAACATAATATGACATAATGAAACTAAAATGAACCCTATTAATGTAAAAATGTTTTGTGGATTTCTAATTAATGAATATAATTTCATTATACCGGACATTAAAGAGAAGGAAACATTCGGGTACAAGGTAAGGGGAAATTCTCGAACCCAATTTTCTTCCATTGGGTTCTCCCTCTTTCACTCCATTTTTATATGGTTACTCCTCAAGATCATTTGTTAATAATTTCCTTTATTTTTAGAGGATATAAATGTTTTTCATTGTTTTTTATTTCCAACAAAATGTTTCCCAAAATAACTCTTCTTTTTAGAACACCCCTTTTACTTATCACTCAAAGTGAACGGTTCTTGTAACATGTGTGTTATTCCCTCTTACATTTGGGAACCCAAAGCTTTTGAATGTGTTATTATGAGATGAAACCCATTTCTTTTCATGGGTTAATTATTTTGATTTCTGTTATATGTTCATTGTTTCATGCATGATAAATGATAATTTTATGATGTGACGGGTGCGACCGGAATTATATAGCGCAATATGAATGTCTAAATGTGATGGGTGCGCCCAGAATTATATAGCACTACAATGAATTGGGTAAAGTGATGAGTATCATGAGTAAATTTGAAATGATGTTTGAACAAGATGCTAGCTTGGTTCACAAGTATGTGTGGTAGTTAACCACTAAGACATGATGTTTCATTTTATGCATTGCCACATTTCAAGTCTTTTGTTTATGCTCCTCTCATGTTCATGATCTTTTTCCTATGTTATGATTATGTTCACACCATGCTATATTGTTATTATCTATCCTCTTACTGGGCTTCTAGCTCACCCATTTTGATGTATATCCTCAGGTGGCTACATGTACTAAGGAGAAGATAAGTGCCACTAAGAAGCTAGTGAAGAAGAAATTACATAAATGTTTATGGTTGATGATGTATTTGTTATGTATGGTCCTAGTTTTCCCAAGACACTAAACCTTTTAACCCTCTATGTGTAATATTATTTTGTTGTTTATCTTTGAAATTATGTAATAGTAATGTAAGAAAAGGCCGTGTCGCTATAGTAGTTCTAGTAAAAGAAAAAAATAAATATCTCAGTGAAGAAACTATTTCTATGATGAAGCTTATGATTGTTCCTAATCTGTAATAGTTTATTGATATGTAAATTTTTTTAAATCTAATAAAGTTTATGACCTAATGAACAATGTTTTGGAGAAAACAATTATTTAAAAATTCACCTCACATGATGAGAAAGAAAGAAAAATCAATATGTGTAGGGGAATTCTCCAAGTTTATTAACAGAAAATGGTAAAAAGAATATTTAATTCTATATTTTGTTTTAGATTTGGTTGAATCCTTAGCATTAAAAAAATATTATTAAAAACTAATATAATAAGAAACAAATAAGAGACATGCTAATATTCCAATGAATGAAAGAGAAGAAAAGTACATCATAAATGAAATTTATAAATCTCATTCAAGATTTGTAATGACTCAATAATAATTTCTAAAAAAATTTATATACTCGGAAAAATATATTAGATCTACTTTCAAGACAACATCTATCTGTTTATCCTATAACAATTCAAAAGGTATATCCCTCTACATCATAAAAGAAAAATTTAAACAATTTTGAATTGATAAAGGAGATGCTTGTACTATTAAATTTACCCCATAATCTGTTGAATATAATATTATTCAACATAAAAAACGATTTTTAAAAAGGAAACCAAAATTCATAACCAAAATAACCCTCTCTCGAAATATAGGAGATCCATATAAGAAAGAAAATTTTGTTTCCAAATATTTGAGGAAATGTTCTTACATATTAGATATAACTACCCATACACAAAATTCTTTATACTCTCAATTAGATAGTGATACTTATTTTAGTTACCATAAAGATGATTTTTTAGAAATTAATGCAAATGATCCAAAATAGAAATCATTAAAAAAAATCTACATCCTATGAAGATGTTGATTCCATATAGATTTCACAATCTTACTTTATAGATATGCAAAAACATTAACCTTCAATACCTCTAGTTCCCTCTATGTAATTTTTTTCTACTGTGTCGGGAAATATTTCACTGAATTCTAGAATAAAAAAGTATATAAATGAATATAAAATACAAAAAAATCATTAATTAATAGAATCGAAGGAATTATGTTTATTTTTCTAATCATTCAGGCTCACAACACGTATATCTATGGAAAAGTAGATCTATTGGGAAAGACATGTTGCATAATGTAGCCTTTATAATTATTTATCCAAAATGTGAAGGATTATATAGTTTTCAAAATAAAATACAAGTTATAATCAATAAAAATAAAAAAAGTCATCAAGTTTATTTACAATAAAAAAAAGTGACATCATTTCCTTTGATGAAAAAATTTATGGAATCAAAAAAGGAAACAAAGTCAATATTAATGTTTCTTGAGAGTATCAATATGTATCTTCAAGAAAGTTCAAGAGAAATTGAAGTACTAAAATATCTCATGATGCATCATGATGATGAAATTTCCTTGAAAGGGAAAGTATTAATTTTTTTTTATAAGTATTAAAAATACTGAAGACCATATTCATTTCCTTTCTTAAGAATCTAGTGGGTGTAAAAAAGAATCAATATGTTCTTAGAAATATATGGGATATCATAAAAAAACATTAAAATGTAGATTTATCTTTTTCCATGAAATTGTGAAAATATTTTTATTAGTAAAACATAAATTATATGATTAATGTTTTTTAATTTTTTTACATTCTTATAATATTGGTTAAATTTTATAATTACTTACATTTATATCATTTTTTCATATAGTTTTCTATCCATATAATTTCTTAGAATAATTTTTACCTTCTAGAAGTCGTTTTTTATATTCATAAGAGGGGAGAAAGGGATAAAATTTAAAATTTTAAAAAATGGGTGGATAAAGGAATAAATTTAAAACACTTATGGGATAAATAATGAATTATAAGTTTCTTGATTTTTAAAAAAGTTAGTGGGTGTATGTTTTTTGAAACTTTATTCTCAAGTTTACATTCTGTTGTTTTGAATTATTCTTTTCAAAATGGATGAGATTTTTGAATCAAAATAACACATTCAACACATTATAAACTTACATTTTAAAATTGTAATCAACTTCCATAAAATTTTATAAATTTATATCCATTATATTTACTACGTACATATACTCTTTTATAGAAAAGTTCACTATTTTTATTGAAAAATATCACAAGTTACATCATATGGAACATTTTTATATAAAAAAATGGAAATGTACGTTCTACATTAGATTGATGAATAATAATTACGATGGATAGAGGATTATAAATTCTAGAATTTGTTGTATATAAATCCCACCAAAAAATAATCTAAAAAATCTACTACACACGCTTATATAAAAGAGGTAGACAATACTAACAGAAGAACATTTGTCAACCAACTATATGAAAAATTTTATACATTATACTAGATTAATAATATCCATTATAGTGTAATGAATCAAAACACATTGTATTAGTTTAATTCAGTAAAACCATCAAGTTTAGATATTATGCCTAACATAGGTAGTTAGAATGAGTGTGTGTAATGTATTTTCAACCACCTCTAAGAAATAAGGAATTTGACCATATGAAATCACATATATTTATTGACACATTCAAGGAGGATTATTTTGAATATAGTATGAATATTTTTTATTTTTGATGATCTAATATTACTTTGATGTTTTTGTAACACCTATATACTAAATTTTGATTCATTGTAATATATAGAGTGTTTTTCATTACAGAATATTCAAGTGATCATTTCATTATAAATTCCTTAAGTAATTTATCTTGTTTAATCATTATGTATGATCTTTTTCATTAAGGGATCTCAATGTTTATGGAGATAAAGTTTATTTTAATCATTCCCATCAATGGGAAACTAATCTAAGGGAGACCAAGTTGTTTTTAATCATTATAATTGAGGGCATCCATGGATATGGAAGACAAACCTTTTGGTAAGTTTAATATCTTGGATACCTGGAGTCTTGTTTAATGATTCAATGACAATTAAAAATAATGTGTAGATATAATCATATAAATATTTTTTATGTTTTATTATGTTTCTTATAATGTTTTATTACATTTTTTTATACATAAATATCCTCTGTTGTGCATGATAATAAAAGGTAATATTTTTTATAATAAAATACCTTATAATAACCCTACCCATTATTTCACAGTAATAAATGAATTATTACATAATATTACACTAAATAAAACCTATTAGATATAGAATTATAGTGTCTTTATCATTTAGGTTCATAGAATAATATCTTGAAAATGTGATACAACAACACTACTAAAAACTTCCTTACCATGATTCTAAAATTACAAGGGTCTTAAAACTGTAAGGGACAAACTAGGGACAAACATAAGGAAGAGGTGATCAATAAAACCCAATAAGAAAATAAAAACTGTATTATTTATATATGTTAGAAAATAGTAATATAGATGGGGAATAAAAAGAACCTGCATTATAAGGCCTGATATAGCATGATATAAAATCATGCGAAATTTTGTAACAAATTAAAACACAACATTATAAACATATTCCAAGGATAAACCAACTAAGAAATCATGGTTGACAATGTTTTATAAAGTAATTACATTCACTCCATGTCCCAACATGATTTATCATGATTCTAAACATTACCCAATGCATAGGATCTCTATATGGGTTCCCCCGTCATATTCATTTCATACTCATGCTTAAGTATAACACATAAATTATAAAACATTGATTCATTAATAATTATAATTTATTCCATGATAAAGGAATGTGGAACATAAATATATAAATTCGTGATCAAAAATTATATGTGCCAAATTTTTAATAGCCTTTATAGGAAATTTGAATGGCATCACTATACAATTGTTTTGTCCAGGAAAATTGTGGTGACATTTCTGTTGCATAACAACATCACATAAAAATCACAAATTAGGTTGATGAGTGAAAAATGGGTATTTAATCATTTATACATGAAATTGAAAGTAATAGGGACATGTAAATAAATGTCTCAACATTAGGAACTAGAAATATAAGGCATAAAATGTAGAACAAGCATTTATAAATAAGATAATGGAAAGAACCCTCATAAAATTTCAGTATAATAATGGGTGTACATAAGGGTTAATAGGAGTGAAAAATGAACGTGAAAGGGGACATCCTAATTCATAAAGAAAATTTTCAGTAAGGGGATATGTATTATCATTTCCTATCATTTGAAAATTGAAATTAAAATACATTACATAAATGGAGTTCCTATTTAATGGGGAGAGTTAAGGATCCCTTATTTGAGTGTGTGCCTCCAAAGGCTTGGGGGAATTGTAAGAGCTTGGGAGGCCTTAGGAGGACTCTAGGGATTCAAGGGAAGAGTCTGGTCTTGCTACATGGAAATTTAGAGAAGATAAATGGGAGTTTGGGTTGTTTTATATAGGAAATGAGATGGATTTCATTATTATTTTGGCTTCGGACTGTATATAATAAAATAAGTAAAACCACAAACTATCCCATGGTTTTTTCTGGTGGTTTCTACGAAATCTGATTCCCCCCCCCCCCCGATTTTATAAGTTCAAGGTCCAAAATTCATAAAATAATTCTTTTTCTTATATGGAGGTGAGTCATAATCTTAACAAAATTATTTTGAAACATTAAAATATATTAATTGTTTTGGAGGATTCATAGTGGGTTTATCAAATAAATTAAATAAACATAAAAAACATTATTTTAAAGTTAAAACATATATTTGGTCGTTTATCCCATTAATAGTAATCATTACATCACTTTTGAGTCATTATGAGGTCATAACACACCAATTAAATTTATACGGTATTTTAGTTTTACCTAAAAAATGGATTATCTCAAAAAAATATGGAATATCAACCCTTGAATATTTTCATCATTTTTATTCAAAAAATAATATTCATTTTATCTAAATAATTAACTATATATATATATATATATAATCACCTTTAAATTAATAACTGACATTTATTAAAAATTATGGGTTTTTTAAAATAAAAGTTTTCAAACCTTTATAAATATTACGTTTGACATCATAAAAATTATATGGTCATTTATATTTATTAATCCTTACAAAATAATAATATATTATTAAAATATTAGTTTTTTCAAAAATCCTTTATTTTATTAAAATAAATTCCCTAATTGAGTTTGAATATAACACAAAAACACTATGTGTTCTCTATTATATCAAAATAAAAAACATTTATAAATTGAAAATAATAAAACCATAATATTTTTAGTATCCCATAAAAAATAATGTACATACTCATAATTCTAGGTTCTCGGTACATATACCTCTAAAACACCATTACATACCCTCAGAGTATAGTGTGTGATGGTTGGACATTAAGGTGGATGTTCGGTGAACATGGTTTCTGTCATGATCTCGATGATCTTGAAGTTCTCCCATAAGCAATTTTGATCATTCCTAAGTTGTCGGATCTCATCTTGGGACAGGTAAACAGAAAGTCCCAAAAATGCTATCTCCCTCAGAATCTCTTATACACAGGATTCATAGGGAACAATACTATTCTTTGAGGCCACCACTTCATTAGATTATGTCAATTGGATTTGTTAAAACCCTAAATTTATACTAATAATGTGATCAATGTTCAATGGATATATTATCAGTGGTAATGATACATAATGGTATTATAATTACAAAAGGATATAATATAAAAATAGTGATTTTTTTTCTATAACCATATTTCATAATGATACATTTCATTAAAAAAAATGGGAATTTTATTTATAAGAATTTGGGTGTTACAATATTCCCCCTTGATAAATTTCACCCTCAAAAGTTTCAATTCGCACTCTAAAACAAATGAGGGTAACTCACCTTCCTCACTTCCTATGGTTCCCACAATACATCTTCAAACATGTGTTTTCTCCAAAACACTTTGACAAGGTTCATTGAATTATTTCATTTAATACATTCTCTATGATATAAGAACATCACTAATTTCTCTTCATATGAAAGGAAATTTTCCACTGGTACCACCATTGGATTGAGTACATGTGATGGGTATAGTAAATACTTCCTCAAGAATGATACATGGAACACATCATTTAATTGATATTGGTTCGGTGGGAGTTCAAGTCGATAGGACACTGTTATGAAGCAGTCAAGGATATAAATAGGTTTAATATACCTTGCACTAATTTTTCCCTTCTTCCATGTTTTAAGCACCCGCTTCCATGGTGATATATGGAGTAATAACATCTATCCAACACTAAAGACTAGGTATCATCAACAATTTTGAGCGTAACTCTTTACTCTGAGAATCCTTGATTTGATACTGAATGGTTTTAACCATTTCCACCATTTACTTGACCATTTCTGGCCCTAACTATTTGTGTTCCCAAAACATTATCCCAAAAATTTGGTGTTATCCACCTCCTCCAAAAAATATCTTCATAGGGATCCATTTTCATGTTAGAGGGAAACTATTTTTGTATGAGATCTTGACTTGAGGAAGATGTCGGTCCCATACTCTTTTAATGTCCATAGAACCTTCTTACAACATGTATTTTAGTGTGTGAATAGTCCGATAATATTGGTCTTCAGTTTAAAGATGATAGGACATATAGAAGTTCATCACAGTAATTAGAGCATGTTGTATACTTTTCCAAATAATGGATGTGAATTAAATATCTCAATTGGATACAATTGATAGTGGTAATCCATATAGCCTTACCAATTCTCTCATGTAAATCAGTTAAAGTTGATCCAATTAAAAGTCCACCTTATTTTAAAAAAAGTGAGATGTATTTTTAGGTCAACCCATAATAACCGATGCAGCATTGTTTCCCATGGATTTCATTGGAAATTTGGTGACAATGTCCCTGGTAATACTCTCTAATTTACATGTTGGAATGGGTAATAGTTTCATCATACCCTTAGACTTCTACCTTGTATCCTTCACATACTATCATACCAAGAACTTTTATGTATATTAAATGATCTATTTCTTCCTATTTTCCAAAACATTGTTCTCACAAAGTTCTTGATATATCTTTTTCTCTCTTAGGTTGGTAGTGAATGTTGGTCTATGTGCATCATCCAATAGTTCCTTCCACAACTCAGCATTTAATGGAACACATAGTTTTGAACCAAATAGAACAATTCATTATTCATCAGTTTTTAACATTGAGGAATTCCCCTTTCCCCTGGCTTCCACCTTCAATATAATTTCAACATCATTTAATTAAGAATACATTAACATTTCCAAAAGATATGTTTGAGCAAACATTTGTGAAAGATTGATTATGTTCCTTCTTCTATGATTCCCATGTTAATCCTTCAGTTCAAAGAATATTGGATCCTTCCTATTTATCATAACATTTAAAGATTCATGATCCTTTCTACTCAGAGCATGTTCCACTTTATTCACATTACCAAGATGGTAGATTATTTATCAGTCATAGTCATTGATCAGCTCTAACCATCTTTATTGGTGTATATTCAACTCATTCTATGTGAATATGTACTTGAAATTTTTTTAATCCATATATATCTCAAAATTCTACCCATAGTGATAATTATTCCATATTATCTATAAAAAATAACATCTCCCAAATTTAGATAATGTGTGGGATATTGTTTCTTATGAACTTTCAACTTCCTTGAACCATAGGCTATGACTATTTCATTCATCATTTTCAAAAAACCCAATCCCTTCTTCAAAACATTACTAAATAATACAAATATTTCTCTACTTGTGGGTAGTGTGAGCGTGGGTGCAATGATGAGGCTTCTTTTAAACTCTCTAAAGCTTTCTTCACATTGATCATTCCAAGAAACCATAACTCCCTTCTGAGTTATCTAGGTACGAGGGTTTGTCATTTGTGATAAAGTTTGCACAAATCATTAATAATACCCATCTAACCTAATAAAAACATGGATATCTATCATAGAAGATGTCTGGAAACTTCCTTCAAATGCTTCTTTCTTTGATGGGTCTAGAAATAACCCATTGCATGTGATTATATGGATCAAAAGAGTGACTTCCTTCAACCAAAGCTCACATTTTTTGTACTTTGCATAAATCTTCTCCTTTCATAGGGTCTTTAACATAGTGAAAATTTTATCATCATACTCATACTAGATTTCATTTTATATTATAATATAATCTTTAAATACTACTAAAAAAAATAAATGTAATATCTAAATACCATATACACCACGTACATAAAGATTAATGGAGCAATAGTCACTCCTAATTTCATCAGTACAAAAACATAGTGCTCGTACCTTATAAAAAAAGTAGTCTTTGGGATATCGTCCTTCTTCACACTGATATGGTTACCTCACAACCACATATCCACCTTGGAGAAGTATTGTTCTCCGGATATCTGATTTAACAGGTCATCAATCCATGGATAATGATACTTGATATTTATCAAGATCATGTTGAACTAATGATAGTCAATGAAAAGGCACATTGGCCCATCATTATTCCTTACGTGGATGACTAGTGCACCCCATGCTAACGATATAGGGTGTATAAACCCTTTATCTAGATAATCTTTTAGTTTTTTCTTAAGTTCCTCATGTTCCACAACAGCCGTCCTATATAGATTCATAGATATTTTCAATTTACAAGGTATAAGCTCAAATGAAAATTCAACCTCTCAGCTAGGATGAAGATTAAGAAATTCCCTAGGAAACAAATTTTTGTATTCTATCACAATGGGCATTCATTCAAGGATGATCCTTTAATTATAATCAACCATTTGAGCTAGATATTCTTTCTCATAGAGAAATAAAATCCATTCTTGTTATGATGTTTTTAAAAAAGATCCCATCCTCTTCCTTGAATATTTATAGAATCAAGGGTTGATTCACAATACGGTGTGTTATTTACTTCCCATAAAAATTTATAATGGATATTTGTAGGGAAATCCAATCCATTACTAGAATTGCATCAAATTTCCCCAAAGGTAGTATGAGAAAATTTTCTGTGAAGGTCATCCCAAAAATTGTGATAGGGGAATACTTATATACTTAGTATGCCATAATTGTCCCATTTTCTATTTTCACTGAAAGATCTACCTCCATGGTTTATGATTGAGTTTGAAGATATCAAAAAAAACATTTATGATATGATGGAATTCATATAACTAGAATCAAAAGGTAAACTACCTATTATTGAATGAATAACTTGTGTACTAATCACCACTTCATTATTAGGATCAACCTCGGTGATTTTGATGGAAAAAATCACACCCTTACAGAATTTGAGGTTTTTGGTTGTTTCCAAAAACCCTTGGCTTAGGGAATTGATTTGAAAAGTCCCATGGTTACCTGAAGTTGAAGTAATTAAAAAAGCACTAAGGTTTGAATAGATGTAGAGGCCCAAAGCTTGACGTACATAGACAATACATTACTTTTGCGGAATATTTAACACATGACAAAAAAGGAACCAAAGGACCGTAATAGTTTAGTGTCTCTGGAAACTCGGAACATAATCTTTTAATCTTGGTGAAAGATCTTCAACATCTCCCATAAAGAACTTCCCCATTTGTTTTCTTACCTAAAACCTTTCTTTATATCAAGGGGAAAAGAAAACATATAAAGGGTGAGCTCAAATTCTCAGTAAGGGTAAACATAGACAACATAAAACAATCCATAAACATTTGAATGTAAAAACATGAGCATGAAATCTAAACATCAAAATCTTGAGTAATGACATAAAACATTGCAGTACATAAGGCATAGATCATAAAAGAACATTAATCATGATAAAATATCATAGGAATAAAACTTTTAATTGTGTAAAAACATTAATCACATGACATGACACCCATAGTAGCCAAGGCATTGCTTCCAAGACCATCTTAGTGGACAAAGTCCCTTACTGAACCGGGTTTACTTGCCGTTCCAGCCCTATATTACTGAACCGGATTTAATTTCCCTTTCAACCATGTCTATATCAAGAGATATAAATAATTACCCAACTAATTGGAGGGATATATAGGTCCCACCCATCTCATATTGAAATCATTCTTACGTGTGACACAAAACAATCATAAATCATTCATCATAACCCAAAGAATAAATTGGGTTTCATAAACATCATTTCATCATAAAATAATAAATATAAAACAAATGGATATCATTTCATCCTAAGAAAATTGTAACCATATAAATCATAGAGACATTATACTTGAAACATACACAAATTAAATAATGTCATCTTAGAAGGAAAATGATTTTGATAAAGCACTTGAAATCAATTCTTGAGGAAAATATCATTTCTTCTTGAAAATAATTTTCTTTTCACAAAATGCCATTTAATTTTAAAAGAAAAGGATTTTGTTGAAAATAGTCATGAAATCTTGTAGAGTAAGCTTCATGAAAATAAGGCGTTATGAAACTGTAAAAATTCATTCATGCTGTATAAGTTAAAAAAACATTATTCTCGTACTTTTCCCAGAAAAGTCAAAAAGTATCTCGTATGGTAAACAAAAAAATATTCCTTACATACCATGTAGTAAATTTCAAAAATGGGTAAAAAGGACTTTAAACATACATGAAAACATTTTTATAAATCTTGGACATGAATGATTAATATAACCCCAGTAAATACTTACATATAAGCAATCTCGGATAGAAAACAATTGAGATTGTAACATTATCCCTTACCTTAGGTCTGATTTGCTTCGTACATATCTGAAACTCTTGTATAATGATTTAAATATTGTAATTGACTTATTACAGAATCATATTAATTTTTATGATATCATATATTGTCATATTTTTATCTTCTTATTAGTAATATTTCATTGCTACTTGTTATTAGGGTGTTTATTGCTTTATGTTCTTATGCATGTTTTGTCAAATAATTTATTATTCTTATTTTTAAGTTATAGATACCTCATTTACATAATGGTATTAGTGTAAAATATATATCATATTTATACATTAAATTCATTTATATAATCATTATTTAATGAAGATCATGTAGAATAAGGCGCATCACATCGTGGAGACGGCATGCCGTACGTACGTACGAGTAATGATATCATTCTAATGATCTTGGAATTTTATTTAAGTGTATGTATTCTATTTCAGAATCAATATCACATTACAATAATAATATATAGTTATTCTTTACACCATTATATCCATCCAAGTAAGGTGGTGGTGGAAAAAAGATTACACCACGACATGGAGACGGTAATCCGTACTTACGCACGCGCGGTGATTTCATTTTCCGTAGGATGGATAGAACGTGAAATAGGGTTGTTTCATATTTATAATAAAATATCATTATATTTGTGATACTGATGTTATTACTTCATAATTAAACAACTAAATAAGAGTATGTAGAAGAAGAAATAAATTTGAATGAATCGGAAACGGATATTACCTCTTCTTCTACATGCCTCTTTGAAACCTCCTCTTAGGGCACTAAAATTGGTCTTTTAAGAAGACCAAGAACTCTAGTATGTTACTAAGGAAGTTGATAAGGGAAATGGTCATGGTTTGGCCGAGCTTTAAGGATCAAAATGGTGTGATTAGGAGAGGGAGGACGTGCCCTTTTATAAGAGAGAAGAGGGTCACCTTTGGAATCCTCAAAAAATATTAGTTTAATATAAATTCAAACCCCACATAAAAACCTCAAAAAATGACTCAATTAAAATATTAGAAGAGGTATGGTTGTAATCTCATCAACCAATAAAACTTAGACCTGTTTTGATCTTATTTTAAACCTTATCATTTTGATTTATTTTTATTTAATATATTTAATTTTATTTGTGGTAATAAAATTCTAAATTTTAAATGGTTATAAATAATTACTTATGTGTTGTTCATTTTCCATAATTGGATACTTTAGGAAATTTTACACTATATAAATTTCAATTTATAATTTTTAAATATTTTTTTGATTTTTAAACAATTTGATAATATGTTATTTTTATAAAATAACAATAGTGTCAATTTTGAAACTATTCATTTATTTGAATTTAAATAAAATCCACACATAGGATATATTCAAAATAAGATATTTAATAGGTTCCTAACATGTCATATGAATCTATAAAATTAGTGGAGCACATTAAATAGTTCATATAATATTTATTTTACTATTTGTAAAACCATTTATTTGATACTTCTCTTAATAAAATAATTTCTACAACATTTTTGTATAATTATTTAATATAATTATTTGTTGCATAAAAGTTAAAAATAAAATACATGGATGCAGATAAATCTTATAGATTTTTTAAGAATACTTTTAGTTGGATTTATATTCTAAAACACTCTACTTTTAAAATGTTATATTTATTAAATTATGAAGGTGACAACTTTGACATCATTTAAAATAAAATAATATAAGTGTCATAATCACTTTTATAAGACCCCAAACGGTCATATATTCGGTAATTGTAATCTTATGGTGTATATATACACTAAAAATAAGTTTTGGTCAGGTTTGTGATCCTTTTAATGGGCATTATTATTTCAATAAAATCTATATTACTTATTTTTCACTAAATAAATAATTTCTGCTTCATTAATGTATAAGCTATTAAGGTAATTAAATATCTCTTAAAAATTAAAATTAAATTACCATGATAAAGAAAAACATTTTATCTTTCAAATGAGTATTTATAACTAAATTTATATTCTGTATAAACTAATATTAAAAATACTTTAATTATTAAAGTTGAGTGACACATATTTCACTTTCCATTAAATAAAATAAACTAAAGGTTTTAATCACCTCCAAGTGGGTTCCAATGGATTCCATTTCGACCCAAATATTCCTTACGACGAAATATAAGCATCCAGTTATATTAATTAAAGTGTTAGGGTAATTTTATATTATTATATTTACCCTTAATCACCCGATTTACCTTTTACTATGATAAATAAAATTTACTGTAGTTACTATTCGTAATGCCCAAAAATAAATGGTATCCTATTCACATAATTTGGACCCACTGATTCCAAATATGGAATCCATTTTTCTAAATTCAATGCATAAAAGTTTCAGAAATTAATTTAAAATTAATCCCGTTGTTAAGAAAATGAGTTTTAAAATTTAAAACATTGCAAAAGATTGAAATGATTTTACCTATGAATTCAATGTAAAATCAATGAAAATGACTTAAATTATATTAAATGGTAAAAATATATTCCATTTATACTTTAAAACCATTAAATATTATAATTTTACCATATAAATTATTACGATGAAAAAAGTTGTTTTTAATTAAAATATAGCGTGTTTTTACAATTCATTAATATATGAAAGTTATCAAAAAAATATCAAAACTTTGTCCAATGTAAATTCTTATATCCTGATTCAAAATAAGAAGTTTATTTTGTAAAATTTAACTTATAAACTTGTCAAAAATTATATTTAAAATGGGTGGGCCATCAAAAAGCGGAAAAACTGCATTTTTTGAAAAATACTTATTTTACCAAAAAAATTTATTTTGTTCTCATACAATGTTCTATAAAATGTGTAAGATGAATTATAATGTCATAAAATTCAAAATTTATTTAATAATATTCATAATGGCTAGTTTATAATAATATTATGACCATATATCGTTGTTTAGTGAAACCCTGTATTGCGTACAACACACGCTATCGAGGAAGGTTGTGATTGCATGTAATGCAAGACAAGTCAGGGTTTCATATAGTGCAAGACTCTTTTGTTGTTTCATATAATAAAATCCAACCATATTTCATTTATAAATTGAATATATATATATATACACTCAATATTTCGTAGAATAACTACTATCAAACAAACTTGAAATTGTTTGTAACACGATCCAAGATTAGTGTTGCGTATACTGCAAGCTAATACGGTGTTGCCTATAGCACAAGATAATATTTGTGTAGCGTAAAATAGAAGATATGAAAGAAATTAAAAAGAATATATCTTATAAAATCTCATGTTGTTACATTCTACCCCCCATAAAATGAATTTCGCCCTCGAAACTCGTCGGGGTTATAAATCATTTACTATTCATAGAAACCCACATCGTAAAAAGGAATACTAAAAAATAATTTTAAAAACTAAAGTATGAAACGTAACAATTATCAAATGTAACTCATCACTGGGTTTCCATATAGGAGAAAATAGGTGAAAATATGGATATGGAAGAAAAATATAACCATCAAGTTCTGATGGAGAGTGGTAGAGAACATGGCTATGAAAACGCCAACAATCACAAAGCCATAAATTTGTGATGTTCTAAGGTACCATCTGATTCATCAGATATGAGGGAACTAGGACAACATTTTTGGTTTTCAAGATCATTTCCCTAATGTTGAAGAATTTTCTAATCAAAATAAATACTTACTTGATTTTTGTACAATCTCACTGTTGTTCAGGCCTTGAAGAATTTCCACTTCATCTCTTAAAAAAATGAAGTTGAATTTGTCATTCATGAAGTGTTATAAGATCATGTGATAGAATGATGAGTCATTCCATCTATTTCAAACAAAAGGTTAGAAAAAGTTATCAAATATACATAAGTCCATCTATGGTGTGGTTAATCATATATGATTCCAAAAATGGACTTATACTTCATTTATCATACCGATTAATAAAATAAAACTAGTTTCTACTAACAAGGGACTTCCTGTAGGCCAGTGGTAGGCGATAAAGTCCTGTCGCACTTCGATTGTGGGTTCAATTCCCGCAATCTTGTCACGACAGGTTGTCGCCCATCTGGTAGGTTGTCCTTTTTCTAAAACTACATAATTATAACATTCCATCAATAATATCAAAAACAGTTCTAGCCTTAAACAATACTAACTTATGTCCAACATAATCCATTTCAAATCATTAGGTTTATCCAAAATACTTTTGTCCAAGCTTATAGTATAAAGAAATCAATTACTAGAAATTTCATCAAAAAATCATGTGAATACCATCATTTATCCCCCATATATCATAAAATATATCTTGTTCATCACATTATAGACATGTGAATACCTTAATTATGTGTTCTCTTGAAAAATGAATACCCATTGAACCTTAGTGAAAATATGAATGTTGTCAAAAGATAACTCTTTCCACATACTAACATCCTAAAATTTCTATATACTCAAACCATGATATCAGTCATGAGCTCATTTCATTTTCTCTTTATCACTTCATTATGTGGATATCATCTTATTTCAAAAAAAATTCAATCACTTTTCATGGTTACCGGTACAATATAATTATTGAAAACTAATACATAGATATTCCAAAATTACATGATACCAAAAATGAGATTCCATGATACTATTTTGAAATCCAATTACATAAACACTTAATCATTACACAAAATCATTGTCATACTCAACATCACAAATAGTGATCGCATGTGACTTCCCTTTATCCTTTGCCTTAAGTGGTTGCTCATGTTGATCATCATTAACCCTTGGATTAGGGCATTGATTAGCATAATTCCCCATTTCCTTGAACTTGAATCATTGAAGTGTTGGTGGTGCATTATCTGCAGTCTTTTTTTATTCACATCATTAGCAACCCTTTTTCCGTTACTTCGACACTCAGCTACTCGATGACCTTCTTTTCCACACTTAAAACATTTTCTAGTACCTTTAAGACAGTCTCTACCATGCTTCTTTCCACACTTTGAGTATAAATAAAAATTCACATTCTTTTATCCATTGTTCTGAGGTTTTTCCTTGAACTACATCTTTCGTTTCTTGTCAAAATCATGAGATGGATATATTACACCAACTTCCAGTTCTACCTTGATAGCAAAACACACAATTTCTTCATAGCTATTGAATTCTCTTATAGCTAACCTTCGAAGAATTGGTTTTAAGCCATTGAAGAATTTATCAACTTTACATTCAGGTTGGATGATAAATCCAGATGCATACCCTACAAGTCTTGTAAAATTCGCTTCGTATATACCAACAGATTCATCATCCTTTTTCCTAAGCTAAAGGAACTCCTTTTCTAACTTTGTTCTAAGAATACGAGGGAAGTACTTACTGAAAAACAAGATCTTGAACTCGTCCCATTACATTGATTCAATTTCATATTGGGGCCTTGTATTCTTAATTAGAGTCCACCACTGGTCTGCTTCACCTTCTAAATAGTAAACAGCCAAAATGACTTTTTCATGCACTGAACAGCGAAGTATGGAAAATATCTTTTCAGTGCTACTAATCCATTGTTCAGCAACAAGTGGATCAGAAGACCCACTGAAAGAAGGATGACATTTCCTCATGAAGGACTCAATAGAATATTGTTCCCTTGTCTATGCATTCGGAAGTTCAGAATGATTCATAGCTTGTGTAAGTATAGCAATAAGATTTTTCACTCCATCTCCCATAACATTGGATTGTTTAGAAGGACAATCATTGCATTCTCCATTACATTGATCAACACGGTTCCTTCGGGTTCCAGTCATCATCTAAAACCCAAAAAGAATATTGTGAGAGGGAAAATTCATGCTAGGGAAAGAAACATAATAAAGGGGGGTACCTTAAAAATATAAAATCTTAGGATTAATTCTATGATCGTTACCATAATTCTAGGACTATAACCGATACTTATACATAACCTTAGGGACATCCCTAAACATACCTTAGAAATATCTCTAGGGGTCTCACTAAAGTTTTTGCATCATAGTTTACAAAGGTTAACTAAACATTTCCTCTGATACCATTCTGTAGAGGCACAAATCGTGACATGCATAGACACTACATTACTTTTGCAGAATATCTAATACATAACAAAAACAGACACCAAAGGACCATAATAGTTTAGTGTATTTTGAAACTCAGAACATAATCTTTTAATCTTGGTGAAAGATCTTCAACATCTCCCATAAAGATCTTACCCTTTTGTTTTCTTACCTGAAACCTTTCTTTATATCCTAGGTAAAAGAAAGAATATAAAGTGTGAGCCCAAATTCTCAGTAAGGGTAAACATAGAGAACATAAAACAATCCATAAACATTTGAATGTAAAAAAATGAGCATAAAATCTAAACATCAAAATCTTGAGCAATGGAATAAAACATTGTAGTACATAAGGAATAGATCATAAAAGAACATTAATAATGATAAAATAACATAGGAATAAAACATTTAATTGTGGAAAAACATTAATCACATGATATGATTAACATAGTAGTCAATACATTGCTTCCAAGACCATCTTAGTGGACAAAGTCCCTTACTGAACTGGGTTTACTTGCTGTTCCAGCCCTGTATTACTGAACCAGATTTACTTGTCATTTCAGACTTGTCTATCTCCTGAGATATAAATATTTACCCAATGCATTGGAGGGAGATATAGGTCCCACCCATCTCATATTTAAATCATTATTATGTGTGCCACAAAACAATCACAAATCATTCATCATAACCCAAAAGAAAAAATTGGGTTTCATAAACATCATTCCATTATAACATAATCCAAATAAAACAAATGGGTATCATTTCATCATAATAAAAGTGAAACCATATAAATCATAGAGACATTATACTTGACACATACATATATTAAATAATGTCAGCTTAGATGGAAAATGGTTTTAATAAAGCACTTGAAATGAATTCTTGAGGAAAGTATCCTTTCTTCATGAAAATCATTTTCTATTCACAAAATTCCACTAAATTTTAAAAGAAAAGGATTTTTTTTGAAAATAGTCATGAAATCTTGTAGATTAATCTTCATGAAAATAAGGCGTTATGAAATCGTAAAAATCCATTCATGCTGTATAAGTTAAAAAAAGATTATTCTCATACTTTTGCCGGAAAAGTCAAAAAATTAACTCGTATGGTAATCCAAAAAATGATTCCTTACATACCATGTAGTAAAAGTAAAAAATGGGTAAAAAGTAATTTAAACATATATGAATACATTTTTATAAATCTTGGACATGGATGATAAATATAACCATAGTAAATACTTACGTATAAGCAATCTCGGATAGAAAACAATTGGGATTGCAACATTATCCCTTACCTTAGGTCCGATTTGCTTCGTACATATCTGAACCTCCTATATAATGATATAAATAATTTCATTGACTTATTACAGAATCATATTCATTGTTATGATATCATATATAGTCATATTCTTATCTTCTTATTAGTAACATTTCATTGGTACTTGTTATTCGGGTGTTTATTGCTTTATGTTCTTATGCATGTTTTGTTGAATAATTTCTTGTTCTTCTTTTTAGGTAATAGATACCTAATTTCCAGAATTTTATTAGTGTAATATATATATATATATCATATTTATACATTAAATTTATTTATATAATCATTATTCAATGAAGATCATGTAGAACGAGTCACATCACATCGTGGAGACGGTAGGTCGTACGTACGCACGAGCGATTATATCGTTCCCATGATCGTGAAATTGTATTTAAGTGTATTTATACTATTTCAGAATCAATGTAACTTTAAAATAATAATATATAGTTATTATTTACACCATTATTCCCATCCAAGTAAGGTGGTGGTGGAAAAAAGATTACACCACAGCGTGAAGACGGTATTCTGTACGTACGCACGCGCGGTGATTTCATTTTCCGTAGGACAGATATAAGGTGAAATAGGGTTGTTTCATTTTTATAATAACATATAATTATATGAGTTATACTAATGTTATTACTTCATAATGAAACAACTAAATAAGAGGAAGTAGAAGAAGAAATAAATTTGAAAGAATCGGTAACGGATATTACCTCTTCTTCGACACGCCTCTTTGAAACCTCCTCTTAGGCCACTAAAATTATTCTCTGAATAAGACCGGGAAATCTAGTATGTTGTTAAGGAAGTTTATAAGGGAAATGGGTAGTGTTCTTTTGAGATTGAATGCTAAAAATGGTGTGAGGAGGAGAGGGAGGAGGTTCCCTTTTATAGGGGAGGGGAGGGGCACCTTTGGAATCCTCAAAAATATTAGTTTAATATAAATTCAAACCCCTCATAAAAACCACCAAAAAATTACTCAATTCAAATATTATATTAGATAGGGTTGTAATATCATCAACCAATAAAATTTAGACATGTTTTGATCTTATTTTAAACCATATCATTTTGATTTATCGTTATTTAATCTATTTAATTTTATTTGTGGTAATAAAATTATAAATTTAAATGGTTTTAAATAATCACTTATGTGTTGTTAATTTCCCATAATTGGATACTTTTTGACCTTATAGACTATATAAATTTAAATTTATAATTTTTAAGTATTTTTGTGATTTTTAAACAATTTAATAATATGTTATTTTTATAAAATAACAATAGTGTCAATTTTGACAATATTCATTTATTTGAATTTAAATAAAATCCACATAGAGGATATATTCAAAATAAAATATTTAATTGGTTTCTAACATGTCCTATGCATCTATAAAATTATTTTAGCACATTAAATAGTTCATATAATATTTATTTAACTATTTTTAAAACAATTTATCTGATACTTCTCTTAATAAAATAATTTCTACAACATTTTTGTATAATTATTAAATATACTTATTTGTTGCATAAAAAATAAAAATAAAATAATAGGATAAAGATAAAACTTATATATTTCATAATAATACTTTTCGTCGGATTTATATTCTAAAACACCCAACTTTTATAATGTTATATTTATTAAATTATGAAGGTGACAACTTTGACATCATTTAAAATAATATAATATAAGTGTCATAATAACTTTTATAAGACTCTAAATGGTAATATATTCAGTAATTGTATTATTATGGTGTATATATAAACTAAAAATAAGTTTTTTTCAGGTTTGTGAGCCTTTAATGGGTATTATTGTTTCAATAAAAACTATATTACTTATTTTTCACTAAATAAACAATTTCTGCATCATTAATGTATAAGCTATTAAGGTAATTAAATATCTCTTAAAAATTATAAATAAATTACCGTGATAAAGAAAAAACATTTTATCTTAAAAATTAGTATTTATAACTGAATTTATATTCTGTATAAACTTATTTTAAAAATACTTTAATTATTAAAGTTGAGTGAGACATATTTCACTTTCCTTTAGATAAAATAAACTAAAGGTCTTAGTCACCTCCAAGTGGGTTCCAATGGATTCCATTTCGTCCCAAATATGCCTTAGGACGAAATATATGCATCCCATTATATTAATACATGTGTTAGGGTAATTTTGTAATATTATATTTACCCTTAATCACCTGATTTTCCTTTTACTATGTTAAATAAAATTTACTGTAGTTACTACTCATAATGCCCAAAAATAAAAAGTAGAATATTCACATAATTTTGACCAAATAATTCCGAATATGGGATCCATTTTTCTAAATTCAATACACAAAAGTTTCATAAATTCATTTAAAATTAACCCCGTTGTTAAGAAAATTAGTTTTAAAAGTTAAAACATTGCAAAAGATTGAAATGATTTTACCTATGAATTCAATGTAAAATCAATGCTAATGACATACATTATATAAAATGGTAAAAATATATTCTATTTATACTTTAAAACCATTAATTATTATAATTGAACCATATAAATTATTACGATGATAAAAGTTGTTTTTAATTAAAATATAGCGTGTTTTAACTATTCATTAAAATATGAAAGTTTTCAGAAAAATATCAAAAAATTATTCAATGTAAATTTTTATATCCTGATTCAAAATAAGAAGTTTATTTTGTAAAATTTAACTTATAATCTTGTCAAAAATTATATTTAAAATGTGTGCACCATCAAAAGGCGGCAAAACTGCATTTTTTGAAAAATACTTATTTTACCTGAAAAAATTATTTTGTTCTCATACAATGTTCTATAAAATGTGTAAGATGAATTATAATGTCATAAAATTCAAAATTTAATTACTAATATTCATAACGGATAGTTTATAGTAATATTATAACCATATATCGTTGTTTAGTGAAACCTGGTATTATGTACAACGCACTCTATCGAGGAAGGTTGCAATTGCGTGTAAAGCAAGCCAAGTCTGGGTTGCGTGTAGTGCAAGACTCCTTTGTTGTTGCATATAAAAAAATCCTACCATATTTCATTTATACATTGAATATATATATATATATATATATTTATGCACACTCAATGTTGCGTAGAATAACTACTATCAAACAAACTTGAAATTGTGTGTAACACGGTCCAAGATTAGTGTTGCGTATACTGCAAGATAATACGGTGTTGCGTATAGCACAAGATAATCTTGGTGTAGCGTACAACAGGAGATAAAAAAGAAATTAAAAAGAATATAACTTATAAAATCTCGTGTTGTTACAATTGACCATTATTTCCCTCTACCGCATTTGTGGGTTTCCCTATTAGAAAAACATTAGCCATGTGTCCTTCCTTCCTATAGCTAAATCTTTTCTTCATTTTTATTAACAAATTTCTATGGTGATTCTTTCCACACATTTGAAAAGTATTATTTTGAAATTTCACAGAACTATTACATTTATCCATTAGACCATAAGAATTAAACTCTAACTTACTATTCGTATCCCCACGATACCCATTTGATTCACTAATCTCCAATTTCACTTTAAGGGTACATTAGAGAATTTTCTCATAGCTATCAAAGTCACTAATCACCATGGATTTTCATAAAAAAGGTTGTATCCCACCAGTGAAGTTTTCATCCTTATATTTAGGGGTTACAGCAAAAATAGAAGCATATCATGCAGATTTGTAAAATTTTCCTATTACTCCCTAATAGATTAATAGAATTTTTTATTGAGAGAAAGGAAATCCCGTCCCAATTTAAGATGGAGAGTGTGAGGAACATATTTATAGAAAAAAATTCCAGAATTCATTCCACTCTATTGCTTCTATCTCTTCCTAAGGATTTATATTCTTGATCAATGTCCAACACAGATCATCTTGTCCCCCCATATGACAAATATCCTAAATAACCTTCTCTTGATAAGAACTTTTAAGGATACAGAATATCTTCTTAATGGGGTCAATTCATTTTTTTATGTTTAAGGGATCAGATGATCCACTGAAAGTAGTGTGCCTTTGTATTTTAAACATCTCGATTGTGACTTGTTCTCTCTTAGGTGGGTTTAGATGTTCTTACAGATGTAGGTATCTATTTTGAACCTATGTTTGTTGATAGTGTATCATCATGAAATTCTCAATTCATGGTCCCATCAGGTGTGGCATCTCATTGGGTAAGTCACCACATTGATCATCGGATTGACTGTTTACGTGATTACTAATATTTATAGACATTGGATAAAATAATAGGAAAACTAAAGGTGGTTATTTTTAAACTATTAAACTCATAATAGGCAATCAAATGACATTAAATGTATAACATATAAATTACATTTACTTCATTAACTTATAAATTTCTAGGATTAATTCTATTTTCTACATGATCTATTTCTAAAAATATATTGTTATCAAAATATTTTTAATACTTTAAAAATGATTCTTAATGAGATTGTGAATTTACCAACCTGTAACCCCATGGTAGTGTCAGAATAGGTGCGTAGTAAGGCCCATTATCATGTACCATGATACCCCATTTCAGGCCTGGAACACCGTGTCGGAGTTATTAATCCTTGGTACATCTATCCAAAAACCACACCCACTTTTAGAATCCAGAGAGGGATGTATTTTATTTATAAACCACATAATATATACTCACCAAAATTTATGGTTGCTTCCTTATACTTATTCTTATAACTATGACTTTTATCAATAGTTTTCCAATCCTGATCCCAAAAATAACTAAACCTTCCCTCTAAAACCAACTATGTCAACCCTACTATTAATTTCACATTAATACCTGAATTATTACATAATATCACACTTAATATAAACTATAAGATCTATAATTTTATTTTATTTTGGAATTAGGTACATAGAATAACATCTTGAACATGGGATACAACGACATTGTTGAAAACATCCTAAATATGGTTCTAAATATCCATACCCTTGGAAACTACAAGGCATAACCTGGGGACAAACATAAGAAATGTGTGATCTAAAAAATCTAATAATGGAATAAACATTGAATAAGTGATACATGTTGGAAAATTGGAATATCAATGATAAATGAATGTAAAATGAATAATAAGGAAACATATTCCATGATAATCATAGTTTGTGAAATGTGGATAGAACTTAAAGAACTACATGATAAACATATAAAAAGGGTAATCCTGCCAAGACATCATGGTGAAAAATGTTACATAAAATAATCAGTTACACTCCCTATCCCAACATGATGTATCATGATTCTAAATATTTCACAATTCATTAGATCTCTATATTGGTGAACCCATCATATTAATTTCACACTCATGATAAAATCTTCCACAAATATATTACAATAACGATTCATTCATCATCATAAATTATTCCATGATAATGGAATGTGGAAAACAAATATATAATTCCATAATAAAAAATTATTTGTTCATAAATGTGAATTCCCTTGATAGTAAATGGGTATGGTATTCACTACACAATGTTTTATCATGGAGAATTGTGGTGACATTTCAGTAGCATATCGGCGTCACAGATTTTTTTTTAAAATGGGTTGATGAGAGGTAATTAGTTATATCAAAATTTAGAAATAAAATTTGACATAATAGGGAAAATTAAATACATTTTCCAACTTGAGTAATTTGAAATATAATACATATTATATTTAAGAATCATTAATAAGGAATATAAAGGAATGAACCCTTAGAAATTTTTTCCAGGGTAACAGGTGTACATAGGGGTTCATGGGTTTGAAAAAAAAGGGTTAAAGGGGATATAATAGTTTTAAAATAAAATTTTATGTAAGGTTGATATGTTATAACATATCCCAATATAAATAAATTGAAATTAAAAGACATAACATAAATGGGGAGCTTGATAAAACTGGCACATGGAGGATCTCTTACTTGAGTGTGTTACTCTAAAATCTTGGTATAGGATTCTTGAGATATTGGGGGTGCATTTGGAAGACTATATGGAGTTGAGGGAAGATTGTTTTCAGGATCCAAGGAGTTTTAGTGAAGATAAATGGGAGCTTGTGTGGGTTTATATAAGAAAAATATTGTGATTTCTTTATTATTTTGGTTTTGAACACTACATAATAAAATAACCAAAACCACAAACCATATCATGGTTTTTTCTCATTGATTTCTCATAATGTTAGTGGTTTAAATTATTTTATAATGTAAACTTATGAGAAAAATAAAATAATGTTCTTTATTATGTGGATTTGATTTATACTCCAAAAGAAATGATTTTAAAACCTTAAAATATATTAAATGTTTTGGAGGATTCATAATAGATTTATAAAATAAATAAAATAATCTTAAAATAAAATCATTTTAATGGGAAATATAATATTTGGTATTATATCCCATTTATAGTAATAATGATGTCACTCTTTGGTCCTTATGGTGACATAATACAAAAAAATATTTACTTGGTTTTTAATATCTACCCAAAAATTCGACTATCATGAAAATTATGAAAAATTAACTGTTATAAAATTTTGATGTTATGATTCCAAAAAATATATTCATTATTTCAAAATAAATTTCTAAATCATTGAAATTTTACTTTTAATTTAACAAAATAGATTTATTTAAAATTATGGTTTTTTGAAAATAACAGTTTTCGAACCCATTTGAATATTACATTTGACATCATAAAAATTCTATAATCATGTATATTTATTAAAAACAAATTAATAATAATATTTTCTTAAAATATTTCTTATTTCAAAAAAATAATTCATTTAAATAAATTCTTTAATTAAATTTGAATATAACAAAAAAAAAGAATGTTTTATCTTTATTGTATCAAAATAAATATATTATATAAAGTAGTAATAATTGGATGAAAATATATTCCTCATATTATAAAAAATAATGTAAATTATAATAATTCTAGGGTCTTGATACATATCTCTATAATACACCAACAAATTCCATTAGAGTAAGGTGCGCAGTGGTTGGACTTCCATGGGGTGGTTTGGCAAACAAGGTTTGGGTCATGATCTCGATGAGCTTGAACTTCTCCCATAAACGGTTTCCCTCATGCTTAAGTTGTAGGATATAAACATTTGATTGGTGAAGGGAAAATCCTACAAATAATATCTCTCTCAGAATCTTTAATAATTGGGCTTCATAGGTTATGAAAATACTTGTTGAGACCATCACATCCTTTATATATTTTAATTGGATTTATTAAAACCATATATTTATAATAATCACAAGATCATTATTCAGTGTCTATATTATCAACGGTAATGATACTTAACAGTCTTTTAAATCTAAGTGGATATAATAATAAAATATAATTACATGTTTTCTACATAACCATATTTTATTATGATACTTTTAATTAAATCCACAAGGGGATTTTTATTTAAAACAGTTCGGATAACTACATTCTTCTTACATTGGTTATAAAATTTTAGATATGAAGCATTGTTAAAAGATACTTTTTTAAGAGGATGGTAAAAATTGAATGATTTATTTCTAGAATCTAAAATTGACCCCCCCCCCCCACTCTTGAATTATATTTTTACTCTTTCAATGCTACATCATTAACCCCTTATACCATTACAATAGAAATGGATTTTTACCATGGTAACTATTCATTATGGGAAAAAAATTAATTAAACTCTTTACCAAATATACAAATTTTTATTCAAAATTCAATTCCAAAAGTATTAGAATTTTAATTTAAAATAAACTTATTAGATTCAATAAATTAATTTTAATAGAAAATATTTTTTAATCATGACATTGAATTTATTCACATTTTGTTCCTAATAAAAATCATTTCAAGATTGATAATATATTTTATAGAATATATTGTCTTCATATTTCAATAAAATCATGCATTAAGAATGATTAATTATTTATAAAAATTCATTGTCTCTATAAAAACATTTTTTCAAAAAGAACTCCTTTTATTACCATCTAATTATAACATTTTTTAACTAATTGATAACAAATGAATCCATTTTATTATTATGTAGAAAGTAGTTTTTCATAAGGTTAAAACTCTAAATTATTATTTAATAAAACATATATTATTAAAATAATTCATATGAAAAATACTTCAAAACCACTATTTTGGATAAATATTATTTTCTAAATGAAATAGAACTTATTTTCAACAATTATATAACATATAGTGTTCTTCAATCCATAATAAATAAAAATTATTCAAATAATTTCATTGTTTCATGATTCAAAATATATCAAACACATTTTAATTATTAATGAGATATATATTATAAAATTACAAGGTGTCACAGTCAAAACTTATTGTATGACACACGTTACTATATAAATGTTTCATAAGGTGGTTTATAAGATTGATCATGAATTTGATAAAAATGTTCAATCGATTGACCCAAAACATTATAAAATTTTCAATCATGGTAGATCATATTTTAAATGTGGTCAATCCATTCATGTCCTCGGTTTTAATGAATGTATGGATTTTTTATTGCAATATGAAAATTTCAGTCATGGGAGATCAATCATTACCAGCATTTACATCATATTTTGAGGTAAGTTCAATAATTAAAAAATAATAATGACTAACACAGTTGACCTATTTGTTCTTATAGTCAATTAAATAATTAAAATGGATCCATTTACTCTTGTAGACAATATATTTCAGATGTGTTTTATCTATTTGTTCTTTTGGATGATTATATACTTAAAGTTGACCCATTTACTCATGTGCTTGGTCAATTGTAAATTTATTCATTGTACTTACAATATCATTATTGATAATGATACATTCTCCAAAGACACCTTACTTCCATGATAGACCTAATAATTAAAAACATTTTTTAAAATAGAGTAATTGTGGACTTCTTACATATGAGGTACCAATCACTATAGTGATTGGTTTTCCCCCAAATCATTTCCCAAAATTCATAAAAAAATATGAATATGAAAGATTTAAATACTGATTTGAATATCCACAGTAGAATAAGATATTAAATCAAAAAATTATTATCTTTGATTATATTAGAGGGAATAAATCAAAATATTTGTTAATATCAATAAATAATAAATACTTGGTTCAAGGAGACACTTAAATATTCTCCCCATTTTTGTTAATTATAAAAGAAAATAAAAAATTCAAAAAAAATCACCCTTTTTGGATTTGTTGAAAATGATTAAATTATTCCCCCTTAATTGTGCCAACAGTATAAGTGTAATCATGTTACCCAAATAAAGAAAATTATTAATGAGATTAAAACTAACTCTTTTGTGGTTTGTATCAAACATTTAAATCTCTCATTCATGATTACTAGGAACAAAACAGAACTTTCTGTTGATAAATTGGACCAGGGTTATAAAAATTTATAAATACCTCTAAAATTAAATATTTTAATCACAAATTCATCTGAAAATTATTAAAGATATTAAATATAGAATTATTAAGTACACCTTAATTATGTAAGCTTTGCATTATCTTAAAACATCTATACCATTGTAGTTTTAAAATTCTATATTTTTAAAATATCATCAAATATTAAAAAAAATCCTAAAAGATAAATGAATAAATTTTAGTATATTAAAATAGTCATATAAAATGATATCCAATTTATTATGTATTAGGAAATTGTTAAATAAAATTCTATAAAACCATATAAAATATGTAACATGCACACTAGTTAAGAATCAAAAACATATCTAAAAAATTATCATTGAAATATAATTATGCTCACAATAAATATATTATTAATACTAAATAATTTTACTTCGATTATTCTAATAAAATGCTAAATTTTCTCAAATTTAGATAAATACAAAGTCTTAAAAAAAATATGAGAAACTAAATTTGTATTCAAAATGATTCCAAACATATAATCCCGTTTTGAACTTGATCTCTAATGAATTGATATATAATATCAAATAGTTAATTCATGGAATTTTTATGTTATTTTTGGAAATAAAAATAACACATGAATTTTTAAAATAAATAGGTATCATTTTGAAATTAAATCCAAAATCAAAATTTTTTTGATTAATCAATAAAACTTTTTAGGAACAAGGTGTAGAAGAAATATAATCACTTTCAATAGTTGATAAAGATAAATAATTTTATTTCTTTCAATTTCATGAAAAAAACAATCACCATGAATGGGATACATACCTTCTAGGATATTACTATCAATATATTAACCTCTGAATTCATAATCTAAAAAACTAGTAAGCTCAAGTGATGTATTTGTAGGATAAAACAAAATGATATTAAAATAACCTTTAATATACATAAAAATATTTATAAAAAAATTAAATTAATTTCAATTTTATTAGTTTGAAAAATAGCACACAGTAAAAATAATTAACATTTAATCAGAACAATAATTAGATGAGTATAAAAATAAGACGGTCTTGCATCAAAAACATATCATATCAACTGATTCTCCAAATTTATCTTTCTCATGTTCATATGATGTATTAATTTTATTGCTGCAACATTTTCATAAATCTAATCCAAATATTTTTTAAATATCTTTGTCATAATTAGACTAATTAATTAAAAATCATCATTTCTATGGAAAATTTTAATATAGATGAACTATTTATGTTCACCTACTAAATAAATTTCAATTTAACATACCATCAAATATGATAATTAATTAGAAATGTTTTTAAATTATGATCTAAAATAAATATAATAATAATATATTTAAATTATATAAAAAATAATGAAAATACTTTTAATTAAAGTAGCCAGATCAAATTTCCCTTTATAAAAGAAATAATTAAAAAAAATATTGGAAACCTTTCATACCAGGCTCTAGGAGCTCATTTGAAACTATAAAATTATTTTAAAAGTTTTGTAACATGGTTTTATTTATATATTTTCTAAAAACAATTGGTTTTCTATAAAAATTCCTAAATATATAAATTTAAAAATTTACCTTTTACAACAATTTAAAAATGTTTGATTCTAAAATTAGAATAATTTTAAAAAAAAATTCTTATAGATTTTAATCTTCTTAAATGAGGAAAACTATTCTTAAAAAATAATCCATTTTTACTGATATTAATTTTAGACACCAATATTACCATGTTTCTAATTATTTTAAATAGCCATCTAAATTATTTCGAAATATTCATTTGGAACCAATAGTTTTTAAATCCTTAAGAGGATCAAAAAAGGATGATAATTTATTTTTATCATTTTGATTTAACAAATCGAAAATTTAAATAATATAATTTGAATCAGATATACCTTCATATATGTTTAAAAAAAGAAATAAAATCTTTATAATAACAATAATTTATTAGGAAATTTATTGTATTAACACCTAAATATATCACTAATATAATTTTCTATTAGATGATATTTAAGAAATATTAGATTTTCTTCATGAAATATACTCTCCCCATTAATTGATGTGTGAAAATATGAATTTTTATGTTCTAAAATTTTAACATCACTAAAATATTCATTAACCAAGCCCAAATCATATTTAATATCTTTTAAAATACTTTCATTTTATTTAACACAGATCATTTCTTTAATGATTAATTTTATCTTGGTGTCAACTGTAGCACCACAAGAATTTTAAAGAAGATAATTGAGTTTGATTGCGTATGTGATACAAAACAATAATGTTATATTATAAAATAACACCTCAATACATTATGATATATTTCCTTTTAAAATAATTTGATCTCGTTGATAGCTTGTGAAATACACAACACTGGTTCTATATGGACTATAAAATAGTATACTGATATACCAAATATGTGTATACTTATCATGCATTTTATTTAGCATATAATATTTTTTTCACCAAATATATTTTTTATGGGTCAAATTCTTTGTTTTCGTGATTTTGATAAATTTCAGGGTGTTTCTAGCCATAAGCACAAATCGAGGATGATCAAAAAAAATTTAAATATACACGTTGTGTACTTTTATATACACACCATGTACGACTGCCACAACATGGATTGGGACGACTGGATACACACACATTTTGTCAACCAAAGCATACACATCATGTACTTCCCATATACATGTCGTGTTTCCCTTATAGAAGTTGTTGGTTTCTTATGAATGTTCTTACATGATGTGTATGATGGTGCTACGTGTCAGGTAACTCCACCTAATAGGTAGCATCATGTACCTAGTCAAATATGGTGTGTTAGATCACGTACTGGTGAAGAAAAGATGGAAAAAATGTGCTAACTAGGGTACACACTATGTACTTTATGGTACACATCATGTAGTACTAAAACCAATAAATAGGTGGCGGGCCCTCTAAGTTTAAGAGTCATTCAGATACATTCATTCTGATTTAATCCAAGGGGGGCACTCTGGATACTTTCAAGAAGATAAGAAGACTGAGAAAGAAGTGGAGATATAAGAGGAGAGAATGTGCTTACGTACTACCTTACAAAAGTCCTATGCTCCAAAGCATTCAAGAGAATGAATTCAGGCATTTCCAGTTGTTTAGTTACTAGCTACTCCATGAGTATCTAAATTCTCTATGTATTTGGGTTGTGGACAATTATGTGTTGTAATTTTTCAATTATGATATTATAATCATGTTATATATTCTTCTTTCTCGTAATTCATTATTAACATTTTTTAAATATCACTAGAAATATTGAATTGGAAAAAGGATGATATTTATAGGGATATTTTAATGAATTACGGCTAAAACATCCATGACCATTGGGTGTTTTAATCATCTCAAAAAGGGATACAATTAAAAAAATTAAGAGAAATAAATTTCCAAACCAATGAATTGGTTTATATTGATTTAAACCAAACTCACCAGACCAAGGCAGTTTTGTTGTATTCTTAACCCATAGACGTAAATCATCATGAACAACACAACCTCATAAAAAAATTTATTTAATAAAAATATTTTAAATCCACATTCCTGAGACATTTCTCTCCAAATTTTCGTCAAAAACCAAATTTATATGTTTTTCCATATCATTCAAGTAATTTTTAAGAAATTAAAATCAAATCACATTTTTAACAAAACACTAAAAAATTAACTCTAAATTTTAGTAATCATCATTAAATCAATTAAAAACTATATAAAAACTAATATAACTCTCTATCCTTATGGATCAACCTCTTACTAATACTATACTTGTTAGGGTAATATAATTTGGATTGATGAAAATAACACTTCAGCATGAATGATATCAATATTTTTGCACCGTCACTGGGGAAGAAAAGTTAATCTTATTTTTGTTTCCATCCAGTTTGTATCAATTTTATTGAAAATAAAAAAAAATATATTCTTAAAATTCTATTCTTACTCTAATTTCTATTTTTATTAATTTTTGTCTTACTCTTTTACACATGGTGTGTTAAGTGTTGTGCAGTGTCATAGGTGTATGAGTGGTTGTATCACTCATTCAAAGAGTGATGAGTCATCAGAACTCTTTTCAATAGACTGAGAGACTTAAAGTACCCTCTTAAGGAGGTAACATGCACTTATGGATGAGTGCAACTAAATCTCCCCCATGGAAAATATTTAATAGGGAGACCTGGATACTATCCAAGGAGTTGGGAAATAAATTCTTCCAAAAGACAACTGCAACCAACTTCTCATTATTGCGGAGGACCCAAACCAACCAGAAAATGTCGTGGAATTCATGGAGAAGGATCAGCAACGCCAACTGACTCCTTTTGTTCCAGGATTTGTCCTGCAACAACCTCAGAAATATCAACCACTAGGGTAGTTTTCGTATATACATCTAGGCTTAGGGCCATACTATTCTCATGAGAAATAGTATATACCCCCTCGAGAACAACTTCCCTCATGACGTACACTAATTGAGTAAGGACTCCCCTTCGTCGAAGGGGATGGAACGATAATCTTCCAACCACTATTGAAGGCCCATCACATCAATATCAAACCGACCAGTATGCAACTGATCCACAGCATGGTGAAATTCGGTGGTTTACCATGTGAGGACCTGAATTCTCATCTCTCAAACTTCCTTAAGATCTGTGACACTTTCTGTTACCATAGAGTGTGAGAAGATGGAATATGTTTCTGACTCTAACCCATCCCATTAAGAGATAAGGCTAATGATGTGATCAAGTGACTACCTCAAAGGACTATCCTCACCTGGGAGGCATTATCCCATCCATTTTAGTCAAATTATATTCCACCATTGATGATGGTGACACTACAGAACATGATCTCCACCTTCAGGAAGCATGACTAAGAATCCTTATACGAGTCCTAGGAGTGCTACCAAGAGATGCTACACAAATTACCTCACCACAGACTTCCACTCTAGATGTAACTACAATTCTTCTATAGTGGCATGAACAAAAACACCTAATTCGTGATGGATGCCACTGCTAGAGGAACTGTAATGCGGAAATATCTGGAGGAACTCATTGACCTCCTGGAGGACATGTCGTCCAATAGCTTCCAGTAAATCATGGATTGGGGAACTCAAAAGTGAGTTATGAACAAAATTTACGCTACTATGATACTTTCTACCCAATTGGATACAGTGACCATGAATATTGATGTATTGAACCTGAGAAACACATCACATTTTCATGTATCAAACCATCGTGAAAGCAACTAATGTGGTGACCACCACATCATTGGTGAATTATCGGGGTTAACTGTGGGACCTTCAACAGGAAAGGTATGCTACATTTATCAAAACTGAGGTCTGAATATGTACCCTATTTAGCATAACCCTGCATGGTGAGAACATATGAACATCAGTTTCCAGCAAGAACAGCAAAATCCACCACCCTTGAGACCACCTGGCTATGGTCAACAATAGTATCAAAACCCATATCCAAGACATCAATAATAGGAGACTTAATAGTAGAAAGGTAACAAAAACATTTCCCACAACCACCAAGGCAGCTACCACCTCCACCAGCTCCCCAAAAAAACTCAGCAAGAACCCCTATCAAAACATGAAGAAATGATGAAAAAAATTATCTCCACTACTAAAACACAATTTCAAAATGAGAAATCTTACATTAAAATCCTATTGAATCAAATTGGGAAACTAGAAATCTATATCTACTCAAGGAAACCGTGTACACTATCAGGTAACACTAAGAAGAACCCGCAAGAAGGGACCCATGGAGTCACTTTATGAAGTAAGAATGAGATACCTCAGACACCAAATACAAAGGATGGTGAGGATAAAAATCTATCTCAACCTTCGTCCTCTTCCGCTAAAGAAACCATAATGAAGGAACCCTCCTCATCAGAAAAACCATCAAAAGTGAAGTTGGACTCACATAGTAAGGTAAAAGAGGTGGTCAAGCCTTTTGATCACATCTATCATTTTCAAGAGAGGATGAAGCAAAGGAAGCCAAATCACTAGATTTGAAAATTAATGAAAGTATTCTGCAAGATTCACATCAGCATCCCTTTCTCATAATAATTTACTCAAATGCTGATGTATACAAAGTTCTAGAATGAGATTATCTCAAAAAAGTATGATGGAGGATTTGGGAACCATTTCAAAAAATAATTAATGCTTGGAAATGGTAAAGTGCTTGCTTCCTCCAAAACTCCATGATCTAGGTACTTTCACAGTCCCATGTACCATTAGATTCTATGAGTTTGGAACAGCTCTTTGTGACTTGCGGGGCCAGCGTTAACTAGATTTACATTGGAGTATTCAATAATATTAGGCTCAATGGTCTCAAACCCACCCGAGTGTCCCTCCATCTAATAGATCTCTCTATAAAATATCTGAAGGGGATTCTCAAGGATATGTAGGTAAAGTTAGGAAGGTTAATTATCCATGTCAAATTCATCATTATTGACACAGAGGAAGACTATGAAGCATCTTTTATTCCAGGAAGGCCTTTCTTGGACACTTTTAAGGTATTGATCAATGTCCACCAAGGAGAACAGTCATTTAGTGTACATGATGAATGAGTCTCTGACAATGTCCACAAGGTTGTCAAGGAGGCATCACTACAAGAACATGAGGATTGTTATGCGGTAATAGAAATGGAATAGCACTTCATTTAGAAGGAAGATGGTATGGTAAGTTATTTTATAATTTATGACCCACTCTTCCCAGATATCCAAGATACACCCAAGGAGTTTCAATTTCTTGAAGGCTAGGGCAGTCATTACTGGCAATGCACAGTTGTTCCTGAAATTATGGAGTGATCATAGGTGCAAAAAATTGTTCCCTCAATCTTGAAGCCACCTCAACTTGAGATAAAACCTCTCCCTTCATCTCTAAAATATGGATATTTGGGTGATCAAAAATCAAAGTGAGTTATACATAATGAATCTATATCTCAATAGTAAGAAGATGCACTTTTGTTGGTTATGAACTGACAAAAGGAAGACATCAGATGGATAGTTTCAGATCTGACAGGAATCAGTCCCACCATTTGAACCCATAAGGTGCTACTGGAAGAAGGAGAAAAGCATGATCAACAATCATAGAAATGGATGAACTCTCCAATGAAGGAAGATATAAATAAAGAGGTAATAAAATTTATATATGTCTCGATCACATACCCCATTTCAGACAGCCCATGGGTGAGTCCTCTGTAAGTGGTACCCAAAAAGGGGGGTATCACTATGGTCTCCAATGATAAAAATTAACTAAACCATGCATGAAAAGTCATAGGTTGGAGACTCGGTGTATACTATTGGAAGATGAATGATGAAACATGGAAAGATCACTTCATGCTTCCCTTCATACCACAGATACTAGAATGACTGGCTGGGCACGAGTTTTACAACTTCCTTGATGTTTATTCTCGATATAGCCAAATTTTCATTTCCCCTGATGATCAAGAAAATGGGGACCTTCACATGACCCTATGATATGTTTTCTTTTCAAAAAATGTCTTTTGGGATGTTCAATGCTCCTACAACCTTCCAACGATATATGTTGGAAATATTCCACGACATGGCAGAACAAATCTTGGAGGTCTTTATGGATGATTTTTTTCATCTATTGAAAATCCTTCAAAAAAATTTTAAAGATTCTAGATCTGGTTTTGTAAAGGTATGAGCACACTAACATAGTTTTAAAATGGGAGAAATATCATTTTATGGTGCAGAGTGGTGTAATCTTAGACCATCAGATCTCAATAGAATGGATAGAAGTTGATCTTGTAATGATAGAAGTCATTACAAATCTACCCATTCCAACATCTATCAGAGACATTAATGTTTTCTATGGAATATTGGTTTCTCAAAATTGTTTGTCAGAGACTTTTCAAATATTTCCCAGCCACTCACCAATCTCCTCTCCAAGGATTCCATCTTTGAGTTTAAGGAGACATGTGTCGTAGATTTTCAGCATCTGAATCAACGACTGGTGTTTTCTCCGGTAATGATTTATTTATTTTGGGAGGATCAATTTGATGTCATGTGTGATGTTAGAAACTTTATTGTGGAAAGAGTACTAGGGAAATCATTGTATCACATGTTCCAGCCAATTTACTTTGTCATCAGAACACTGAATGAAGCACAAGTGAACTACACTACCACAAGGAAAGAAATTCTTATAGTGGTGTTTTCATTTGACAAGTTTCATTATTATTTGCTGTTGTGAAATGTTATTGTACATACTGACCATTGAGAACTCATGTATTTTCTCAACAAGAAATATTTGAAGCCACAACTCTTCTGATGGGTGCTTCCCCTCCAAGAGTTCAACTTGGAGATTCGTGACAAGAAGGGCAGTGAGAACATTATTGTTGACCACCTCCCATACTTGGAACGAACTCATTTAGAGGAGGATGATAGATACATTAGGGATGACTTCCCAAATGAGAAACATTTCTCAATATAAGGAACACCATGATATTGGTATACAGATATTTAAAATTATTTGGTTACAGGAGTAGTTCACCCTGATTTTACTTACCATCAGAATAAGTAGTTTTTATCTGATGTCAAGAGGTACTTATGGGAAGAAACTCTAATCCTTTGATCATGTGGCAATGGGATGATTTTTCGTTACATCTCAGAGAGTGGAATTCAAGGAGTTCTTGAGGTTTTGACACTTCTCACTAGTTGAAGTACATCATGGAGCAGACCGTACGATAGCGAAGATCCTGGAGTTTGGATTTTCTGGCCTACCATGCACAGGGATGCTCGTTACATTGTTTCAAGATGTGGTCGATGTCAGAGGATAGGTACTATGGGAAAAAACTGAGAAGCCTCAACACCCCATCCTAGAGGTTGAAATCTTCAACATCTGTGGAATTGAAAAAATGGGGCCATTTCCCCCATCACATGGGAACTATTACATGCTTGTTTATGTAGACTATGTCTCTAAGTGGGTGGAAGCCACTGCTCTAGCACATGACTCAGTCAAGGTAGTTGTGGACATTTTGAAGAATCACATATTTAGCAGATTTGGATTTCCTTAATTGTTGATCAGAGATAGGGGAACACATTTTGACAATTCCATAATGAAAAATGTGTTACTTAAGTATGGGTTGAAGCATTACATGGGAACTCATTATCATCACCAATCTAGTGGATTGGTGGAATTATAATATCGTGAATTGAAACAGATCCTAGAGATAATGGTGGGAGATTCATGGAAGGACTAGTCCAAAAATCTTGATGATTCCTTATGGTTATACCAGACTGACTTCAAGACAACTTTGGGGATGTCTCTCTTCCGCCTTGTCTATGGGAAGCCATGGAACCACCAGTGTAGCTAGAACATAAAGCCTACTAGGCCGTCAAGTCCATGAATTTAAATTTAAAGGCTACCAAAGAAAATAATATGTTCCAGCTGACGAAGCATGATGAGATCTGATGGGAGGAGTATAAGAACACCATACTATACAAAGAAAAGACATGACTGATCCATGACCTGATGATTTCCTACAAAACCTTCCAACCTAGAGATCTAGAATTTCTCTTCAACTCCCATCTGAGATTTTTTATAAGTAATTTTAATTCACGATGTTTGGTACCATTCTATGTGATCAATGTTTTACACTATGGTGCGGTGGAAATTTCTGGTGAGGACAAACAACCTTTCAAGGTGAATTGAAAATTCCTAAAGATTTACCGTCACATGGAGTATATGGGGGGTATGATCTCCACCTTTTATTTTAGGTAACAATAGGTATGTAGGTCGACCTAATGATATAAAACAACGGTGCTTCCTAGGTTCCAACCTAGAGGTTACATGTCGTGTACCACCTATACACATGGCGTGTACTAATATTTTTAGTTTATATTTTAAATATTATAAATAAATATATCAACTAATTTAATAAAGATAGATGGTGTCAGTGCTAATGGTAATGTAATTAGAGTTTATTAGAGCCTTCACCCACTCGAATCCCTCCATACCTACCTTCCTCATGGGCTTCATCCTTTTTATAACCATGTTTAACTAAACATCTTTTGTGGTGATTTTTCAAAATAATATATATGTTTTTTAAATAAAAGAAAACCAATGATGGGGATGTACTGGTTGGCCAGGGTCATAACCACGGTTCCAAAATACCCGAGTTCGAATCCTACCAACACACCCATTTCCATCCCTTTTCTTATTAATAAAACCATATGCCATGCATTTTGATATACATCATTTGTGCCATGTTTTCAATGAAAATTTAAATAGTTATTGAAATATGAACATACATGGGGGTGAAGTTGGAAGATTACTGAATCTCAGCCCTAGATCTAAAAGACCCAAGTTTGAACTAGAATAATCTCCCTACATCATCCATTTTCATCAAATTAAAAACCACACGTCATTCCTTTTATTCATCCCGTGAGGTATTATACCTATAAATTAAATATATATAATTAATAAACATGAGTAGTAGTACATCATTTTCTTCAATGGTTGAGGGCTTGCGTTTGGATTGGCTGATCGTCTATTCAAACCTCACCACAATCCCCAGACTGAATGTTGTACTTCTGTTTTTTTGATTCGTGAACACATAACATTTATTTCTCGATACATTATGGATACATCTTTATTTTTAGTATATAATATACATATATACATATATATATTAAAATTTTAATTGTTAATATTAATTATAATATAGTTTACTATAATAATTATAATATATATGTTATAAAAAAACAAAAACAAAACATATTGTTACACAACATGTGTGTCCTAGTACAAGTCGTGTACCTTGGAAGTAAAGGTCCTGACAAAACCCAGCCGGAGCTTGTTTCACCTACCTCCTCCCTCCCCATTTTCTTTCTCTAGATGTCGTTGCATGATATTCCTCTGAATCCTCCATTTTGGTATGATTTAGCTTCTAATTTATACTTCATTTTGATCCTCACACCAGGTAAGCCTTTTTATGCTCTTTATTCCGCCATTTCAATAGTGATTAGGGTGATTCTGAATCAGCCGACCATTCGACTTCCCATATAGCACACAGGTTGCATGAAAAACATAGGTCATGTACTTCTTGTACATGGCCACACATGACACTTTTTTTCATTTGGCTGATACATGGCATGCACATTCTGTACACACTATGTACCATGTTTCACCTGGCCTTCTAGACCAGACCGCATCTTCTATGACATGGTCCCTTCCCATGTCACTATACATGACATATCTGTTCGGGACACACCATGTCCTCTGACCCTTTGAAGGAATCCATGTTGATGGTCGACACGCCTCACAAACCATGTCACAACACATGGCTTTACCATTTTCCACAGGATGTGTAGTTCCTATTTCCCTAAACCTCATCGTGCCGTGTCCATCTCCTTACATGGGCATCACACCATGTTAGGGTACACGACATGTAAACTATGGTACACGTTGTGTCCTTATTTTTTCCTAACACATGATTTTGTGGCATGTCTATCCAAGTTACACAGGTTCATACAAATATCCTACTACACACTGTGTCTTATAGATCTATATGTCGTGTCCTATGGATCTACATGCCATGTTCTACTATATTTTCGGTTCTATTATTTTTATTTTTCTTATTTTTTCTTTTCTTTTTTTTTATTTTCTTTCAGGTATGGCCGATATAGATCATGTGAGTGGGAAGAGGCCTACTTCCACTACTGAGGGTGAGTGTCCACCTCACCATCGGATTCGCTTTTGACATTCTGAGCTCACAACATTGGATTTTCTAATTTTCCATCCCCCAGCGTTGGCCGCTCAACCTCCTCTTCTGATGCCACCTCCATCTACAACATCTAACAATCTGGTCATTCTTGTGGCCCCTTCTACTACTAGTCCTCTAAGGTTAGCCTCCTCCCCATCCACAGAGGGTGAGAGCTTTGGTATTGTAGCTTTTATCCAACTCCTTTCCATCAGAGTTACCATCCACACCAGTGGTGGACCAGACCGAGTTGGCACCTCCATCATCTATTGGTCAGTCCTCTACGCCCGATCCAGTGTCTATCACTCCCCCTTTTACCTCTGTGGTTAGACTATCTGATCTGGCACCAGTGGTTCCACCACCGCCTGCACCCGCTTCTGCCTAGCTTCCTCTGTTTTTGTACCTAATATTTCAGGAGGGCGATCCTACAACATAGATATTACGGCATTTTTTTCCACACTATCCAGCTAAGTAGCCACATCCTTGATATTTTTATGCCACATAACCTTGGACTATGGGACGAGATTCAGGAGCTTCTGGGCCATACCTATCTACTGGACACTTTTAAGTCAGTACCCTGACTTTTTTAGATTTATTTTTGTAGTTCATGGCTACGTTTGAGTTAAACAGGCCCACAAATCGCTAAACATCCATAAATACAGCTCACCCAGTTCGTTTCTGGCTAAGAGGATGACATATTTCCCTTACTAGGAACAATTTTGGCCAATGATGTTGCTTCTATACCTATCCTACCACTCCACCTCTTGTCTCCACCATGACCCACCTCGAGCGCTCTGATATTGTTTCAATGTGGCGGGAGCTTGACGGGCATGACCACAGGCACACCCCCATGTCGCATAAGACCACTCTTATCAGTTCTCCCCCACTTTTCTTCCTTCAAAAGTATATAAGCACCATTCTTTTTCCTCTCCATGAGGATATGGGTGTTTTTTCTAGATGGGACAGGGAGCTTATTACATGTGTCATCCGACACAAGTACCCAGACCTCACCTATCTAGCCGCTTTATATTTTCATTCTATAATACATGGTCATTAGAGAAACCGAAATGGTGGGTTCTATGCCACCCGATCAGCACACTATTTGGGAGTTTTTGAGACATCTATCCCACAAGACCACTTGGGTTCTCCACATTGTATATACTTCCTCATACTTATCCACATTAGGTTTGTCAAGTGTTGGGGAGACTGCTTGGTGCTTAGGAAGGATTCCCCTGCTCCTGTAGGGGTGAGAGATGACCTGCATGCTCCCGCTAGTGTTGCTTCTCAGGATCCACACCATCCACCCAGAGATTTTACCTCCCCACTCCACCCTACTTCCTCTTTCCTTCCATATTCTTCTTATATTCCTTCTTCTTCAGTTCCTTCTACCGCACCAACTCCCCATGCACCCTTGGATGAACCTTCTACTGGCCTCTTCCTAGCTGAATTCACTCACTATCTGGGCATCATCATGCTTTGCCAGGCTACCATAATTTAGACATAGATGCATATTGAGTAGATGTTGGGCCTCGTCCTTTGGTACCAGGGCCTTTAAGTAGTACCAGAGCCTGCTCCTGAGTCTACACCTCAGCCTCCAACACCACAGTTACCACTTACATCTCTTTCCACAGATTCAGTTCTCTTTTCCACCACTGGACCAGCTACTACCACTCCTATTGTCATCCTAGCATCCCCGCATAGCCTTCCACTTCGATTTTTTCTCCTCAGGCTCCAGCTTCTCTGACTCCTCTTCCGAGCATGGATCTCGAGCCTCTGACTTCCACTGCTTCTACCGTGACTTCACTGCCAGATCCTCCTGTTACAGGCAGTTCCTCTTCTGAGGAGACACTGTGACCATTTTTTTGTACATTTATTTTCATTGTATATATTTGTTTTGTGTTGTGCTTGGGATGTGCTATTATATATGCCTGTAGTTATTCTGTTTCACTCCAATGACCGTTACTGGTACACTGGGGTGACTTGGCAATCTCTTCTTAAAAGGGGAGTATTTTTTCATATTTCTTTTTTCCATTATAAATTCAATTTACTTCTTTCACTTCTTCGCCTATTCTTGAACCCGTTGTTTCCCCATATTCCCTTATCTACCTTTGTTTTGCACTTGGGGGGGACCGTGTGATGTATTAGGTGTGGGGGAGGGCCTATGATTACACTAGTCTTTTCCCAAAACTGGTTTAGGATACATCATTAATAGTTGACATAATTTACATTGTGAATAATTTTTGATTAATTATATTTATAAATAATAAATGAATAAAAGTTAATTTTTAAAAAGTTACACGCTCATTTTAAATCTCAAAGAATTTTAAAATGATCTTTGATATAGTTTGATTATGAATTTTAAGCCTTGGACACTTACATTTATTAGACAGGTCATTTTGTTCACATGTCATGAACTGATTGACCCATGTATTTTTTCCATTCTTGAGTGGTATTATAAACCTTTTGGATATATTCTTTCTTATATCCTATTTATTGAGAGATTACTGGGATAAGCATATCTACTTGAACATTCTATATTTTTCTCCTCAAATCATCTTGATATTTGAATCACATTAAAATTATTAAGGCATTTGATTGATTTTAGCCCCTTTGACTTTGAGACCTACTGTATATCTGATCTTCGTAAACCCTTAGAAACCATGAACTTCTTTAATAGGAAGCCACATTAAAATCATATTTACCTTTCCTACCCTAATAAATTTATAATTTTGCATGTTTTTTAATTTTATTTTTGAAAAGAGGTTATTTTATTTTTTATTGTACATTTTGGTGAGAAACCATGATCTTATGTCTGGGGGAGGTGGTCATTTGTTCATTCGGGAAAAGGGGTACTAAAACCTACTATTCAATGTTTTCTTAGTTGTCTCTTTAATAAAATGGAATATGAAAAAGAGGGACCAGATTATTTATTACATGTTATTGATGGTTTATGGGCTCGTATTGGAATGGGAATATCTTGGAGATGATACCTTTGAGATATATTGAATGGGGAAGCATTTTCTTTAAGATTTATTTTTAATATCATGCATTATTGTTTAAGATTTCATACTCCTTTTCAAGACTCTAAGATTAATTTTAAACAATTCTTACCAAACCTTATCCTCTGAAACATTTGAACCTTAGTGAGAGCCCTCATGATTTTTATGATTTGACTTCTGAAGTGGAGAATAAGAACATGTTCGAGCCTACTGATAGATTTCATATACTTATGATTTAGCATAACTCTGATTAAATAATTCTTGACTGATATGTGTGGTATCTCGTAGTGAGGTAAATAATCAAGTGACATGTTTATTTACGAAAAGATAAATAATGTGAATGAAAGAGGATGTAAATATTTCAATTAAATTGTATATGAGGCATGATTAGACTATATTTGGAATTTAAATATGTTTTGTTCCTTTTAAAAATATTCTACTATGGCTATATTATTTAGAAGTTATAATTAGTTAGAATTCTTCATTTTTTTGAGTATGGATTCTATTGATTTGATTTTTAGATATTGCATGAGGACAAGAAAACGAGTATGTGTGGGGGAATTTGATGTACCTGATATGTGTATACTTTTTCATGCATTTTATTTAGCATAAAAACTTATTTTCACCAAAAATATTTTGTATTATGGGTAAAATGATTTATTTTGGTGACTACGATAAATTTTAAGATGTTTCCAACCAAAAGCACAAATCAGGGCTGATTGAAACAATATTTTAAATATACACAGCATGTAGTTTTATATATATGTCATGTACGACTACCACAACATGGATTGGGAAGACTGGATACACGCCCATGGTTCCGACCAAAGCATACACTCCACGAACTTCCCATATACACATCGTGTGGACCTTCTAGAAGTGGTTGGTGGTCGAAGAATGTTCTTAAATGACATGTAGGACTGCGCTACATGTTTTGTAGCACCACTTACTAGGCGGCTCCATGTTACAAGTCAAAGACAGCGTGTTACCTCACCTACTGGTGAAGAAAATATGTCAAAATTGTGTTGACCTGGGTACACTCAGTTTACGTTCTTATACATGTCATGTACTACTAAAACCTATAAATATGTGGCATGTCCTCCATGTTCAAGAGTACTTAGGATTCATTCATTCTGAGATATTCCAAGGGGGAGCACTCGGGGACTGCCAAGAAGAGAAGAGGATAGAGAAAGAAGATGATAGAAGAGAGGAGAGAAGGTGCTTTTATGCTACCTTCCTGATAACCTTCACTTCGAAGCTTTCAAGATGATGAATTTAGGAATTGTGAGTTTTTTAGTTACTAGCTACTCCATGAGTAGATAACTTGCTTATGTGTTTGGGATGTGGACAATTATGTGTTTTAATTTTTCAATTAGGATATTGTAATCATTTTATTCATTCTTCTTTCTCATAATTCATTATTTAATCTTTTTAAATATCACTAGAAACCTTATATCAGACCAAGAATGAGATTTATGGGGATATTTTAAGGAATTACGACTTAAAACTTCCACTACCATGGAGTTTTTTAATCATCTCAAAAGGGCTGCAATTAATAAATTTAGGAGAAATCAATTTCCAAACAAAGGAATTGGTTTCTATTGATTTAAACAAAACTTACCAGACCTAGGGTGTTTTGTTATATTCTTAACATATAGATGTGAATTATCATGAACAACACAACCTCATATAAAATATATTTAATAGTGAGATTTAAAATCCACACCCTCGATGTATTTCCCTCCAAATGTCCATCAAAACCCAAATTTCTATGTTTTTCCTGATCTTTCAAGTAATTTGTTATGAAATTGAAATCGAAACACCTTTTTATCAAAACACTAAAAAATCACCTCTCAATTGTAGTAAAATTTACTAAATTAATTACAAACTAGATAAAAAAAAGAAAAAATAACTCTCTCTTTCTCTCTCTCTCTCTCTGTGGATCAACCCCTTACTATTATTATACTTGTTAGGGAAAAATAATTTGCATTGTTGAATATAACACTTCGACAGGAACGATACCATATAATTTTATAACCTAGAAGTTAAATTGGTGGGTATAAATAATAATAACTAAATAAAGAAAGTTATAAGGTTTAAAATTATTTAAAATAAATTCAAGGGATTTCTATGTATCATAAATAAAACAAGAAACATTTTAACTAAAAATAATATGTTTTCTTCAAAACATTATTTTTCAATGAAAATAGTTTTGTCATCTTTTGAACACTTAATTTAAAATTATTTAACTTTCATAAAATTTATTTTTTAAAATTGGATTACTTTTTAAATTAAGAGGTTAAATATTATCTTCTAGTGAATTTTTTATAATTTTCTGAAAAGATAATTTTTTTGATGAATATTGACACATACTGGTTTTTATAAAGAAGAGTCCTAGCTATTAAAATTTTTAAAAATAACCAAAATTTTTTAAGATAGTTTTACATGTAAAATTAGTTTCATTATAAATATTAATCCAATTTAATTCATCTTAGTATATTTAATATTGAATCATTATATCAAATTGTTTTAAATTTTTATCATTTTCTCTTTGAAAAACCTCTTTTTCATCGCATCTGCAAATTTAATTTAGAATTAAATTATTCCACTTATATTAGTTTATTTAGAAATATATGATTATATATTGTATATAATTACAATTATTATTATATAATAATATGAATTTTTTTTACAAAAATGAATATTAAAGTCAATAAAATTTATTTATAGTGGTTTATAAAAAATGGGTTTGGAGGGGGACAAACTAAAAAGATACGGGTTAAAAATGACACAAAAATTGTCCAAAAAGAATTTTATGGCCATATTTATACCTTATATTTTATTTGAGAGACAAATTATCATTTTCTAGAATCATATAAAGTTTAAAATGTGTGTGCATGTTTTTCTTTTAAAAAATTACATGTGTGCCACTGACCTAGCCAATAAAAGGCTACCCATATCCTCTATTCATCACACATTAAAAAACATTTGGTTCAAAAATGAAATAAAAATTAAATATTTATATATCTATAAAAATACTAGATACCTTGGTTTGATCCCAAAATAATAATAGTAATAATTTTTCTTCAAACATAAAGATGTTTTATGAAAATGCGTCGATATTCTTTTACAAGCATTTTTATTTTCTTTCTTATTCCATGTATTAAAATATTATTAAACAAATAGTATATAAAAAAATTATCATAAATATACTAATATGTTATTATTTCCCATTAATGAACTACATATGTCTCCATTTCCATCAAACAGAAAATGAAACTATCTATCATGTGTACGACAGACTACCGCCTCAAGAACCGATTTAATTCGTTTTCCCTCACCAACATTCATGGATAGATATAATAAAGGATTTAAAACATGTATATGATATTTATGATATTATTATACACATTTAATTTTAGTATAACATATACCATCTTACATTCTATTCCAATTAAATTATGATAATATATCTAAGATGTACGGTGGACTACCACCTCGTGAAGTGATGTCATTTATTTATCCCTTTTTCCTAACATGGAATATAATAAAGAAAAACATTTAATGAATATATATGAAATTTATAAAAACATATCAAATTATATTTATTCATTAATATTATTTTATCACCTATTTCCTTATAATTTCACTCATTAGGGAAATGTTAACTTTCTTTATACATAGGAATGGTTTACCATCTCCATGAATTGATGGGATCCATTCTCCATGATCAAAATAAATAATGATTCTGAAGATTTACATAATAAAAAAATTATATTTTAAAAATTAATATCACTATTTATATGGTGAAACTATATAATTCTATCATGAACTGAAACATTCCTGAAAAAACAAATGAGAAAACAAGTCGATTCAAACTTAAAATAATAAAAAATAATGAAATATTATTTATAATCATGGAGTAAAATGTTATAATATAACAATATTAGATATTATAAACATAAATAAGGTTCTAGTGTAACTTAATAAAATTATTAAATCCATTTAACAAGAGATTATGTCACTTTTGACCCAAAAAAAGTATGTGGTAAGTGACTTCATCTTAATTTCTCGTTATTAGGGCATATTGTAATGTTATGAACCTAATTTATTTTATATGGTTAATATAAAATCCATTTAAATGTGATATAATAAATCCTTAAAAAATCGTGGTATTTTATGTCTCATTTTTATTTATTTGACACTTGTATATTTTTATTTAATATTACCAAGTGGAAGATAGTTTCGAAAGTGAATTTATTTTCATTTGGTTATATTAGTTCATTTTTGTCTTTTGCATTTACACTTTTAATGTGGATTTAAATTTGATATACATAATCATTGTTTTGATTAATTCTCACTCAAATATTATGATTATTGTGAGGGTTTATTTTGTAATTTTATTTTAATCTAGATTGTTTATGGATAAGTTTCCATTAAATAATTTTTTTAAGAATTATCTAGCTAACCCATTTAATTTTATTATCCTTTAGTTATTAATGAATATTTTTATTAATAATTCATTTTTTCACTCTTTGGTACTTAAAATAATTAATATTTTTAAAAAATATATATATGACTTCATTTCTCTCCTCAGTCAAAAATAAGTTTTTTCTATATCCAAGTTTTTATAAAATGTTTTAAAAAGGGTTTTGAATTTAATATATTTATTTATTAATGGAATTTTTATTCATGAATGATATTTAATAAAATTTAAAGGAATCTTCATAGAGTTTCCCAAACAATGTATGTTTCTATTTTACTGAAAATATTAAAATAATCATTGTTTTAACATGTATGACATGTACAGAATATCCCATGATCATAACCAATCAATTTTTTTTAGGAATAATTTATTAGTATCAAATGATATGTTCAGATAATTTTATTTATAGATATTTTGTGAAATATTTTATTTAAATGGTGTTTTTTAAAATGAACAGATATTTTCTTCATTAATGTTTTTAAATAACTTTTTATCATATTTCAATTTTTTTTAAAAAATATATTTTATATATACTCCAACATGGATATTTTGAATTGATTCTGTCATTATTATTTCCCTTGACATTTTATAATTTTTTTTAATAAGGATATTATTGACACTCACTTCATTGATAAATTTTTGTATTCGTTAACTTTCCCTTAAATTATTCACGTTTGAATAATCATTTCACGTTAAATTTACCCTAGATATCAATATTATTTATTATAGATATTCTTATTTCTTAAAATCTATCTCATTTCTCCATAAATGATTCTAATTTTAAGGTTATTGGATTAACTAGGGAATTATTCATAATCAATATTTTTATTCAATATGGATATTTAATGGAAAGGAAAATTGTTCTTGATTAAATTTGATTATTTGATATATAAGGAATGATTTGGACATACATATTGGGTGAGGTCTGGTTATAAATATCCCTTCATGAATCAATAGTCTAAAGAGAAAAATAAGCTGTATAGACCTAATTAAATGGGTTTCTAGTGCATACATACCCTTCTGATTTAAACATTCTTATGAAAGGTCTTGACTGTAGAGTTATCATAATGATAAAGATCATGATATATAATAAATATGAATTTAAATAATTGATATTTTGGATGTTATTATCCCTGATATTCTAGGAATGATATTATCTTTGGATTAATCTTATTATCATTTTATTTGACAAATGACATGTGTTTTTAGTTATTTGTGTTTCCACATTGATTAGGTCTTATACAGTTACAATTGTCATGTTCTTGATTAATTCTCATGTTTTTTCTATTATTTACATTTCCATATTGGTTGTGTGTTATCTTTACATCATATTCATGTTGTTTAAATGGAACTTATGTTCATTTTTTATCTCTACATATAGATTTTGAATTATCATCTCATTATATTTATGTTATTTATATGGCATGACTGTTTAGTTATTTATGTATCAATGTTGAATATAGTGATTGAGTTATGATAGATTCCTATGTACTAATACCTTATTGATAATTTGAGATAATCCTTATTTTTTACTATTCCTATGAATCAATTATGTGTACTATTATTTTAATTCAAGGATATTCTATGGAGAATAATGTTATTCTCAAAAAAAATTAGGTTGTAATTTTTTTTTCAATTATACTATGGGAAACATGTATGTATATAGTTTATTAATACTTATAAACTATTCATCCCTTGAGGATGTGAGTTCGTGTATCTTATAAAAATGTAATAAAGTGGGCACAAGCTTTTGGATATCATTGTTAGGGTCGATATAGTTGGTATCAGAGGAATTGTTTCCTTAACATTAGGAAAATGATTTAGAAAAAGGTAGATTTTGTAACATACCCCTATGATATAATTTTAGGATAAGTATAGAATAACATACGAAGGATTAGTTAAGGTAAATATATTATGTGATTTTCTAGAAATACATCCATGCCTGGACACAATAATTAGGCTTGGTTCGAGAAAAGATGTACCTATAGGTTAAAAATATGAAAAAGGCATGTTGGGATTAACCTATTTGTTACATGGTATAAAACACTATGTCATGTTGTGAACAAAGTTTGACACTTATGATGGATATGATTGGAACAATTCAAATTTTCTTTACAAACCATTATCAAGGATTTGAATATATGATGAAAATGAATAAATGTTGTAATACATAAGGTATATTAGATTGAAAATATTGTGTCATTATTTAGATATCAAAAAATTGATTATATATTTTTCCCACTAAAATTATTGTATCTCTCACTATGATTTTTGGTTATATTAAATTAATATATCTTAAAGGAGCAGTATTAAAATTATATATGAAGAAAAATTTGGTTTCTATGATAAACCAAATGGCATGATGATAGGAATACAAGATATCATGATTATTCCTAATTAGTTATCCAAGAATATGATTAACAAGCTATACCTTTACCAACACTCAAATTCACCCAATAAAAGAGATGGATTGAGATCACTAAAAGCACAACTAGTGGAGACTATAGAGGAAAGATTTATTGATTTCCATCAGATAAAAAATGTTCAAAGGCATAGCTAGGAAAGTGTCTCAAATAATGGTAAAATATTTTACTTTTAAAAATAACAGAATAAAGTAATGAATTGTATAGAAAAAATAACGAATATGATGTAAGGAAATAATTTTCATCCTTGAGAACTATTCATAGTTCATTGTCTTAAATTTGGGGAACCAAACCTTTATAGAATTAAATGACATATTCTAAAGGATAACCCCATGAATAAGGAAGGTAATATATGAAAAAAATGTTTGAATAGTTTTTGTATTCAGATTAAAGAATGAAATTGTACACGAATTAGTTTACCAATGGTATTTTGGTTATCATATTAATGAAACAATTAAGGATTTTGTAAAATTTTAGAAGCATATATGTATTTATAAACAATACAGATATGGATACCATCATGGGTTGTGAGTTTATGGTTGATCATAAGTTCATATACTTAAACACCACATATTTGGTTTTATTTAATGATATTTTACAAATATTGAAAATTTTATGGAAGAAAATATGGGGAGTATAACCCCTTGGTTTAGTGTAATAAAAAGTGATTTGTGGTAGAATTGCCTTATATATTTTGGACTTATTATTAATGGTTTTGGTAACCTTAAAGTATTATACTATCTTCAATGTTTTAATAGTTACAGGTCATCCAAATTTGGGAAATTATAGAAATTATATTAATATAGTTTTAGAAAATGGAAAACCTACATACTGGAGCAAAACTCATCACATTTGGTAATGTTTTAGGGCTTGAACCCAATATTGAATAATGATACGGATTTAACACCTATAATTATGATATGTGTTCTTTTGTTCAATTGGTCATTGTTTTTTATTAAATTAGTTAACCAGAATATAATAATGTTGAACCAATAGTATTACTTTTGAGGTTTGGAAATTAATTTATTATATTAGATAACATCAATCAACCATATTGGTTTTGGAAAATATTTATATATATATACATAATGAATTTTCACTCTTCTATGGATCTTGTCATCCTTTAAAAGTAAATTTTAATGCTTCAGGCATAAAAACAACAAAATAATTTAATATAGTTTTAAAATTAAAATTATATTAATTTTATGTCTATTTATTCAAATTATTTCATTGGAATAAATTTAATATTTAATTTTGATGAAATGACATTTTATACATTTGAACATTTTCTTTTTGAATGCTCTCTTTCTCGTCACATTTGTGGGTTTAATTTTAAATTAATTTCTCAAAATTATGTAATTTGATTAAGTAAATCTGGATCATTTATTTCAAATCATAATAATTTATATTATCTAATATGGAATCCTTTAATTTTTACTACAATGAATAGTAAATAAATTAAAAATTATTCATTATGCTAAATGTCAAAAAAATGTTTTCAGATAGGTAAAATAAAAGATAATTGTTAAAATAATCTAATAATTGTAAAAACCAAATTTTTTTCCATATATTGACCATATATATTCTATTTTCTATAATGGGTAATTTTTTTATTATTTTTTAATGTTGAAAACATGGAAATAATATTTTATTTTAAAAAGTTATATGTGTTCCGCCCACGTCACTTATAAAAGGACACCCCCTCTCATCTCCACTTCACACTTCCCAAACCCATATATTCAAAAAATACCTACCCAAATAAAAAATTATTTCCAAAATAACATCCTAGAACCCTTTTTGATCATAAATCCTAATTTTTAAGGATCTTGGTTCAAACCTAAATAAGATTTCACAAATTTTGTAACGTTCTTAAACGATCATTTTTATTTTGTTTCTTCTTTCACATATTAAAATATAATTAATAAATACTTATATAATAACCCTAATATCTTATATATATTAATATTTATAAGGATAAATTTGTGAACTTTATCCATCATATCTTTCATCAAATGGGAAATGAAATTATCGATCATGTGTATGGTGGACTATCACCTTGAGAACTAATGTAATTTGTTTTACATCACCTCCATTCAAGGTTTGATATAATGATAGATTTAAAAAAATATCATATTAATGATATTATTTTACTATTTAATTTTAATATTTTATATTAGTTCGTATGTTCCATTCTATTAAAATTATTTCAACGTCACTCGTGTGTACCGCGAACTATGGTCTGGGGAAGAGATGTGATTATCTTTTTCAATTTATCTTTACATGGAATGTAATAAGGATAGATTTAATGAATATTTTTAATATAAATGAAATTATATTAATTCTTGAAAATTAATATATCATAAACATTATTAGGCTTTCACTCATTAAGGAAATGATAACGTCTCTCATGCATACATACGACTTACTGTCTCCACAAAGTAATGTAATCCATTCTCTATTTTCAATATAAACAATGATTCCAAAGATGTATCTAATGAAAATAATTATATTAGTAACCTTAATATAACTCAAGATATTATTGAACAATATATTATACTCATGAACTAGAACTCTTATGACAAAACATGTATTGATAAACTATCTAATTAAAACCCAAAAGAATAAAACTAATTGAATATTATTAAAAGATGTCATAAAATAATATATGATAACAATATAATATATTATAAATATTAATATGGTTCTGAAATGAATTAATAACATTCTTAATTTTAGTAAATAGGAGTTCAAATCATGTTCATCCCAAAAAAAGTGTGATGTACGGTACTTCATATCAATTTCCCTTCATTGAGGAATATTTTTATGTTATACACCTAATTTCATTTATAAGATTTATATAATTTCACATTGATACGTAAGATCATGATTCCTTCAGAATCCATGGTATTTAATTTTTTAATTTCAATTATTTCATCTATTTTTACTTGAATTGAAAATTACCAAGTGGTAAATAATTTCATCACTTAATTTATTTTCATTGTGTAATATTACTTCTTCATTGACTTTGATATTCTAAGATTAAGTGTGTAATAAATTTTGATTATTTATGTTTCATTTAAACATAATTTATGTGTATTTATATTTTATACAAAAAATAAATTCATTCATTATTTCTCACTACAACATTATTATTTTCTGATTGGTTACTTCACAGTCTCATTTTCATCAGGATTGTTTATGTATGAATTTATATTTAATGAAACTATTTGATCATTGGATAATAAACCCATTTATGTTTCTTATCCCATGTTTATTCAGGATTTTTTTGAGTATTAGTACCATTTTTACTCTTTGTTACATAACATTATTGAGAAAATGTTTTGAATAAAATCTTTATTTATTTCCATCTTCAGTCTGAAATATTATTTCTTACAAAACCATGTTTTCCAAAAATATTTTAAAAATATTTTTAAAACTACACACATGATTTATTAAATAAATTTTTATCCATGATTGACTTTAAAAAAATGTTTTCAAATAAATATTCTTTTCGTTTTTAAAAAATGGCACATTTGGAATTTACCAAAAAATTATAAAATAATATTTTTTAAAGTGTATGGAATGTATAGAATATATGATGTCATAACAACTAATTTTTTTAAATATTTATTTATTAGACTGAAATTTTTTTTTAAAGGAATTTATTTTCAAAATTCATTGTGAATATTAGTATTAAAAGATTATTTTTAATGTTAAAATGATATTTTCCCCAAGAATGTTTTTAAATATCAATTTATGGTATTTCTATTTTTTATGTCAATAACCATTTGTTTTAAATATAATATTACATGGTTTTATTGTATTGATACCATCATTATTCTTCTCCTAGATGATTTATGATCTTTTTACCATTGATAGTATTGAAACTCACATCCATGATACATTTTTATAGTCATTAACTTTCCCATTAATTATTCCCTTTCTTGTGATCTTTGAAAATTACATTTCCCTAAAATATTTATATTTTTTATCTTCAATGTGCTTATTGCATAAACCATATCATATTTACACAAATAGTGTTTTAATTTTAATGTTATTTGATTGATTTTGGAAATATATGTAATCCATATTTCCTATTGAATAAATAAATTTAATGTTAAGGAATATTATACATGATTCAAAATGATTATTTGATATATATGGAATTCATTGGAAATGAATATATGGGTGGGGCTAGTTTTAGATATCCACTTAATGAATATGTTGTCTCATGAGATGAATAATTTGGAAATTCATAGTTAAATTGATTTTTATTTATACCTACCCATCAGTTTTGAACTATCAACATACATGTTTTGACAATATAGATATCATGATGTCTGATATATGAGTTACAATAATTAAGAATTTCCTTCATAGAGAATTCTATTATTATTATCAAATCTAATTTCAAAATAATATTATCTCTCAATAAATTTCATTCTCAATTTATAGATTAAATGGCATGTAACTTTAGTTATTTTTCTTCTCCTATTGATTATGCCTTATCCAGCTATAATAGTCATCCTAGTGATGAAATGGAATGTGATTTTAGTTATTTATGATGTCTTATTGATTGTGAATTATCTCATCATGATAGAATGTTCTTTTATTTGGAATGTTTTTTTAGTTATTTACTAAGAAATAGTAATTATGAATTATCTTATTACTCGAGTAAATTAATTTGAATGTGTGTTCGTTAATTTTATTTTATTTTTGGATTATGTTAATTTATCCATGATTTAAACTATTGTACTTAACCCTTACTGAAAATTTGATCATGCCATGCTTTTTCATTTTCTAAGATTCCATTAATTTAATAATTATTATTATGAAATGAAATACTATATGGAATAATTTTATTCTCAAAAAAAATTATGTTGTATGTTTTTCAAATGTAATATCAGAATCATGTATATATCTAAATTAACAAGACTATTAACTATTCATTAATTCAGTATGTGATTCCTTCAGACTTATACCAAAATAAAAACTTTTACACCATCTCCAATTTAATGGGGTTAGGTTCATTACCTAAAATCTATATGACATTCCATGATTATAAAACCCTATAAAAATATCACCATCAGATTTTGAATAAAATAATTAAATTGGTTTTTGGTATTAAGAAAGTAAATATCCTTTTCTAGACTTCATTAACATATAGATATCATAAGGTGATTTCATTGTGAGAGGTTTATGAGGATTTTTTTAAACATGAAAATCAATATTATCTACTTTGAAAAAAAATATTTTAGGCAATTACACTCATTTAACATTGTCTATCACTTCTTTTAAGGTGTCATTTTTATTTTATACCACACAATTTTTTTTGGTTATATTGGTGGTGAAAAATTATGATAATATCTTTTAAATTTAAAAAAAGTATCAAATTTCATGTTCAATAAATCACCATATAAATCACATAATATTTATAAAATTAAATAAACATTTCCATTTTGAATCAATTGAAATTAAATAAATAACCTAGGAGAATTATTAGATATATTTATAAGACGTTTTTACCATGAAAACCATATTTTGGTAATCTATAATAACAAATACACAAAATTTTCCTCTAATACATATAGTTTTCATGGCAATGAAAAAAAATATAAAACATTGTGTTATATAGAAGTACTTATCGCATTAAATGATTAAAAAATCTCTTTTTGTTTCATTCCTTTCAATCATTAATCACATACATAGGTGTTCCCTATATTTGAGATGGTCAGATTTAAATCCTTTTTAATTTTGGAAATCATGTTTACTAACCATAAATTTTCAAGAAACAATCATATAATCCATAAAAATTATCAAATTGTACTAGATTTTAACATTTATCATTTTTTTCATCAGACTTAGTAAAATTAATTTAATAAATTTGATTTTTAAATTTAAATATAATATGAAATGTGAATCCTTGAAAATAATACACTTTCTATTTCTAAATTTTGTATTCAGATTATCCTCAAAAATTTATGATATGGTTATCAAAATATCTTTCAAAACATTGATGGCATCTTTTGAAATAATAACAAATTTTTATATACCAACTTCCCTAAAACTAATTTTTTCCCCTTTAGTTATCATGAAATTTAAAAAATCCACCATTAAATTTATTAAAAGGTACACATATGGATATATCTTTAGTCATAGATCATGAAAAGTTGATGTCTTCATACCACATTTTCTTTTTGACAATTCCAGAATGTAATTCCCATAAAATAGTTAATAGAATTTTGGTACCCATGGAAATATGGGTCCAATTGGGTTTAAACAATATTTATCTTTATCCCAAACTACATTAATGCATGTATTAAATGTAATTCTATAATACAATGTTTTGGAAATAAAAGCCGTAGTGTGTCCAATAGACTATGTAATCCATAATAAAAGAAAATTTTCATAATGGCCATTTATTTGACATGTAATGAATTTAATAGTTTATTTAATTCTATTTAAGTTATCGATAATTAATTCCATTTACACATTTGGTCAAATATTATCATATCCATGACAAATTCAATTATTGTTCATTTTTTTCATACTCGTAATTATATCATTACTTTATCTATTATGAATAAAAGTGGATATATCTTCATTAAAACATTCTATTACATCTCAATGATTATAAATTTCATCAAAAATATAATTAAATGTAAAATCTTGAGATTCAAAAAAAATACTAAAAGTCTTTAATCCAGATATTCTCATTTTTAAAAAATTACAAGTCAAAAAATATTTATTCATTAGAGATAAAAGAAATACTTTTAAATATTTTATTTTACAAAATGAATTCCATTGGTTTACTATTATGATTTTTAATTAATCATGTAATATTATTAATCTTTTTATTGATTCAATGTATATCTTAATATAGCTAATATTTATTGGGATAATAATTAGATTTTGAAGAGGAATAATTATAGGAAACCAAGTTTAACCTGCATGGATATTACATCATTTTAGATGAATTTTCCGCACATTAAAAAAGTATATGCTCAAGGACTGTAATAGTATAGTGTCTTTACAAATATGAAAACATTATCATCAATCATGGTGAATGATATTCCATATCACCATTAAATATTTTCCATATTATTATTCCTATAAAAATTATTTCTTCATAAACATGGGGAAGGAAGCATATGAAATGGGTGAGGTCATATTCTCATTTAGGGTAATTATGAGAGATTTGTAATCATGATATGATCATACGTATATGCCATCAGGATTTATGGGTTAAATATTGGAAGTTCCCAAAACATGAATCATAATGGAATCAATATCATAATCCACGAGATCATAATATAATAATAATACATGGAATTGTGTCATACACATAAGCATAGAAAATAATATTTCAAGGATACATACAAATACCTTCATAATATGATAGGATTGGGATAAATCTCATTTACCTATATTGGTTTTGGGATAATAACTCGAGTACCATCATGTTTTGTACATGGGATAAAACCCATGTACCCTCTTATTTTCGGGCTTGTACTACAACCCATGTACCCTCTTATTTCTAGGATTCAGCTACAACACGTATACCATCTTGTTTTCGGGAATGGGATATATCCCATGTACCCTATTGTTTTTTATCTCAATATTAAACCCATATACCCTATTTTTTAGGCATGGAATATATATCACATACCCTTTTTTCAGGATAGGGCTACAACCTTTATACCCTCTTGTTTTTTGTATTAGGAAACAACCTATTTTCCCTCTTGTTTTTATATTGGGCTAAAACTTGTATACCATCTCTTTTTTAGATTCATCACCAACACATGTACCCTCTAATCCCATACTACATTTATCATTATCAAATTCATTTATGTAATAAATATGTCCCACCCTCACATAATGAGAAAATACAAACAAGTTCTATAAGATAATGAATAATCTTTATATCATAACCCTAAAAGAAATGGGTTTTATAAAAATTTCATCATATCATAATCTATGAAGAATACAAAAGTTTTTTTAAATATTTCACTATATCATTTCCCCTTAAAAAAAGAAGGTTTAAAAAGAACCTATCTCATGGAAGAGAAACAGATTTCATAATGAACTTGTCAACGGAAACAAAAACAATTCAAAAAAAAGAATAAGAATGGTGACATTATATCATATCCTTAATAAAGTAAAATTTCTATCAAGGGATTAAATATTACATGGAGAAGGATTTTTAAATATCACAAAGATAATTATTATATAAAATATTACTTTATGAAAATTAATTTGAAAAATATGAATCATTTTCAATTTCATTTTCATGGAAAACCACTATAAAAAACTATAAATTGTGCTTTTAAAAATAATTTAAAATGCGTTTTAGACATTTAAAATTTAGAAATACATTTCTTTAATGATGAGATTAAACATTTTAAAACTTTCTAAGACCATTTTTATAAAACATTATTCTAAAAAAGCACCGATTTCTGCCTGAATAGAGAGATAAAGTTGGATTTTCTTTAAAACATTTTCTTAATTATCAGAAGTAATAAAGAGTTTAATAGTGGTACCATTAATGTAATATATCATAAATAACCATAGGAGAATAATAAACATAATAATTACTAAGATATGAATAATAATATTTCATCAATGGAAGAATAATAATAATCAATCCCAATAAACGATGTGATTGTAGTAATTAACTCTTACCACTTTGGTAACATTGAATCATAATTCCACAAAAAGAATAACATTATATGAATAAAATAATATTATGAAAATAAGTATAATCGGGATATAACAAGTAAAATTGGTATTATATAATCCATGTAAAATAATACATGTTCATAACATAACCAGTTCCTAAAGGAAGGAAAATGAAAGAAAAATACATTACTGATTTGGTACGTTTTAAACTGTAAACCCCATGAAAGAGATATCCTAAAATTTATACCTAAATACCCATAAATTTATATATTTTCCTAATAATATAAATTCATTGTCATTTTACACATGAAATTTATAAAATAGGTGGTGAATATGGTATATGTATCACAAAATTAAAAAGTTATATCGAAATCCCATACTACATGAGTAACTTTTAAATCATGGGGTCTGTGAAAGAATAAAAAGAATTAAACTTTTAATATAATTAAATAAAATCATATCATGATTTAAAATTCCATAGGGAAGTATATAAACCAAAAAAATAACAAAGTGGTGAATATGGCATAAGTCTAATAGAAATAAAAAGTGAAAATATAAATCCTTTAACTACTTGAGTAACTTTTTAGTCATGTGATCCATGAAGAAATAACATAAATTGAAACTTTTAAAATCATTAAATAAATTAAATTCATCATATAAAATTAAATAGGATATTATTTACACCACACAATAAGAATATTAGGTTAATATAACATATATCATTCGAAAATTATAGTGAGATGAGAAAACCTTTACCTTAATCTTGAGATTAATTATACCTTTTCAAACAACCGATATAATAAATATAATTTAATTATAAATACATCACCTAAAAATGAAACTTCATGGAAATTTAACCAAAATTAAACCAAATTCAATATTGATATTATCATTTAACACAAGAATCATATTTTTCAAATAAAAATATAATAAATTTAAATATTAGTTTTAACATAATTCTTCTATTTAGAGGCAGTAAAATTGTATTTTAGAATAATATAACTTTTTTATGCCTAAAACTTGATTTGATATTCTTTCATGACTATAAAACTTATTAAATAAAAGTAAAAAAAATGAATACAATATATAAATATCATTAATTTCTTTCAAAAATAGTGATTAATTTAATTTATTTAATAAAATTCTTTTTTAGGTATAAAAATAATTTTATCATAAAAACACTTCCTTCATATTCAATTGGTTTTTGTTTTCATTTGTAATTAATTGATATCCAATGAATTAATTTTTAAACATTGTGTAAACCATTGTTTTAGAATATAGGTAGTATTATTAATATCTAAAATTCAAATATTTAGGTTATAACTATAACAATATTTTAATATTTTTATTATTGTTGGGTGAAACTCGATCTTGCGTGTAATGAAAGCTATTAAAGGAAATTGAGATTGTGTGTAACATAAGCCAAACATAGTGTTGTGTATAGAAAAATATAACCATATCATTACATGTAGACCAGTATAATCTTTTTTTATGTAAAGTAATATTAACATGATGTATCATGTATTGTAGTTCATAAATTATTTTTAATTTTTTCAAGAAAAAATAATTCATAAAAACTCAGGGTGTTATATTCACCACCCCCCCCCCCCCCCCCCCCCCCCGTGAAATGATTTTCTCACATGATATTTTTATGGGTTATCAAAGGTTTAATTCTAGAATTATCCTTTCATATGAATACACATAACAATAATAATAAATAAAACTTCCTTTAAAAAGGTAATGTTTAAAACCGAACAGTTATAAGTAACTCATAACATGGATTCCACAAAGGAGTAGAAATATAGAAAGTGAAAACATAGACATAGAAGATAAATATAACTATCAAGTTCTCAGAGAGATTGATAGATTTAATAGTGATGAAAATGTTAATGTTCATAAATCCATAAAACAATGATTCCTGAAAAAGGATATTGATAACATAAAAAATGATGATAGTGGGATAATATTTTATTCTATGAACAATTTTTCAAATGTTGAATAATTTTCATAAGAAGATATACTTACATGATTTAATTCACTTAGATAATCACAATACCACCCTTCAGTTTTCCTTTATCAATTACCACTTCATCTCTTACTCTAAGAAGTTATAGTGAATTATTTATCCTCAATGAAATAACGGATCATAAGGCCCATTAATATACTATTAATTCAGTCCTTCAATATTAAGTTATCATCAAAACAAAATTATTTAGAACAATTTATTCAATATGCATAAATCTTCATATATTGATGTGATATGTTAATATCCAAAACCACTTCCAATGTTCAAATCAATCCAATCCATAATTTTTTATCCATATAAACCTTCTATAAGATGAAATTGTAATCCTTTGGATGTATGTCAATAAATGTTTTTGAAATCATTTTATCATTGATCCCACATCTATCATAAATTAGTTCTTGGTTTCTACATTGTAAATATTTTAATACCTTCATCATGTATTTGAGTGAATCATGTTAATTACCACAATTACCATAAAACCATATTGAAAACATACATTTTTCATCATTCCTTATAAAAAACACATATTATTGGTTATATTAATTAGATCCAAAAATGTTTCAAACTTTATTAATTACAACATAACATACATTTTTAACAAATTATTTAATATTTATAAAGTCATAAACACTATCCCATTTAAATTATTCATATCTATCATCTTTTTATCCAATCTAAAAACACTTTTCTCAACATTTGGAACACATTGAGGGTTACCTTACCTTGATCAAAACATATCCATTCCATTAAATCACCATTAAATTTCTTCATCAATATTCAATATATTTTTCAAAACCATTAAGGGTATATAAATCATGATTCGTATAAAAAATTTCTTGAATTCCAATACATGTCCACTTCAATAAACCAAAATTATTCTGAATCCATTAACTTAGCTTCGTCATATTATTCTGTAATACCCCTTTCCTATAATATGAAATATTAATCAGGACTTAACTTTCATCAAACTCAATTTAATCAAGATTATAAAAATAATATTAGAACAAGACATTCCTTTCATGGTTTTGTCATTGTCTTATCATAATAATCATAATAAATATATTATTTATACAACGATGACAATTTCATTCATGGTATTTCACTCTGAGACATTGATTTTCATTATTTTGATATATTCCACACTTAATACATTCTACTATTGATAATACCATAGGGAGTAAAATATTCATATAAACTAAACTCGTCATTTTTTCTCAGAAATTATTTGCTTTGTGGTATTTCTCAGCACACATAAAAAATATTCTCATTCCTTTATCGAAATTTATGGAAGTCTTTCTATAATTTAACTCATCCATAGAGTTATCCTTAGATACTTACATAGAAATGTCCTTAGAAATATCCCTAGAGATCTCACTAAAGTTTTCACCTCCTAGTTTCAAAACGTTGATTAATCCTTTACTATGATACCAACTATAGCGACTCAGGATTAATATACATGGATATTACATCATTTAGATGATTATTTAGCACATTTCAAATGTATATTCCTAAGGACCAAAATATTTTAGAGTCTTAGTATACTTGGAAACATGATATCCTATTTTAGTGAATGATTTTCAATATCACCCTAAAATATATTCTGATTTAGCACTCCAACATAAAACATTTCTTCATAACATGGTTAAAGGAAGCATAAGAAAGGGTTAAACTTGGGTTATTAGTAAGGGTGAAAAATAAAGATATGTAACCATTACATGAGAATAAATATATTAGAACATAATCATAACTTTATAAGATAATGTTGTGCAGTTCTAGGATCCTAATCAATAGTCATGGAATAACTATTTCAAGTTCATAATACCTGAATCATAATGGATTCTAGACCATAATCCCTGAAGTCATAAAATAGGAATAATACAAGGAATTGTATAATATACATTAGAATGGAAAATATTATTTCAATGGTAACTAATAAGTCCTTCATCGCATTTTGGGATTAAGATAATCACCCATGTACCTACATTCGGCTTGGGCTAACAACCCATGTACCCTCTTTCTTGGGGGCATGGGCTTCAACTCACGTACCCTCGTGTTTTTTCAGCATGGGATACTACTCATGTGACCTCTTTTTTGAGATAGGGATAAAACATTTATACCCCCTTGTTTCCAAGCTTGGGCTATAAACAATGCACCATCTTAGTTTTGGGGATGGGAAATAACCTGTATACCCCCATGTTTTCAGGCATGGGCTATAACCTATGAACCCTCTGGTATTTGGGATTGTTCTAAAATCTGTTATTGTCTCGTTTTTTGGCTTTGAAACCAACCAATGTTCCCTATTGTTTTAAGAATTAGGCTACAACCCACCTAACATCTTATTTTAAAGATTGGGCACCAATTCATATACCCTATATGCTCGTATGGAATTTATTTTTACCCAATTCATTGGATATAGATATAGGTCCTACCCATCACATTATTAAATCATACATATGTATGCCACAAGATTACCAAAAATCATCATATCATAACCCATGAAACGAAATTGGTATCACAAATATTTCACCATATCTTAACCTATAGAAAATAGATATGTTTCATAATCATTTCATCATAGAATTACCCATGAAACTAAGTCAGTTTCATAATCACACAACCCATGGAAGACACATGCATTTTATAAATAAGTTGTCATCATAAATTTATCCATTCAAAGAAATAATTATAATTGTGACATTGGATTATATCCTTTCTAAATTATATAATATATCAAATTATGGAATCTTAGATTGTATGGGATTTTTTAATATCACATGGAAAATTTCTTATGAAAAATAATCTTTAATTTAATATAACTTTTTAAAATATAAAACATTTCATTATTATTTCATTTGAGAATCGTTTGAAAATACATATAATGGAAGATTTTAAAATCATTTTAAAAACTCCTTAAACATAAAACATTTTATAAATAATTTTACTTGAAAATTATCATAACAGATCATTCAAAAAAAAATTAAGACATTTTTAGAAAACATTACTTTGAATGAAGACATACTTTCAACCTAAGTGAACGATAAAGTTGGATTTTCATAAAAACTAATTATTAATTATCATAATTATTAAATAGTTTAAGAATGGTTCCATTACCTAAAGATATCATGATCAACTAGATGATAATAAAATTCATGATAATTTATGATATATTTATCATAATATTTAATCATTGGATGAATAATCATAAATAATCCTGATAAAATATGGGAATGTAGAAATAAAATCATACCACATTGGTAACATTGAATAACAATCCTCATGCAAGAATAACATTACATAAAGTGTATAATATCAAGATAATAAGTAGACACATGAATTAACATGTAAAATTTATAGTATAGAAACCTAGTAAAATACAATATGTGTATAACATAACATGTGTCTCAAAGAATTAAAATTGAGACAAAAATAATTTACCGGTTTGTTAACTTTTGAACCGTAAACCCAAGAAAGTGAGATCATAAAATGGATGCATAAATACCAATAATTTTATTTATATGAATAATTAAATTCAATAAATTAATGTTTAAAATTTTCATATAATAAATACATCTTTATTATGACATGTGTCTCACTAAACTAGAAAAGGGACGTAGAAATGACTTACTATTTAAGTAACATCTGAATCATGAGATATATGAAATAATAGAATAAAATTAAACTTTTAATATAATGAAAAAAATTAAATCAATTATTTTAAATATTATATGGTATTATATACAATACACAAAAGAAAAAAGTGCTGAATGTGGTATAGGTCTCTTAGAAAAAAAGTGAGACTTAAAATCCCCTTACTACTTCAATATATTTTGAATGATGCGATATATGAAAGAATAAGATCAATTTAAAACTTTAATATAATTAAATAAACTAAATTAATTATATTACATGTAATAGTTATTTATATACGACACAAAATAATACTAATGGATAAATATAGCATATATTTCATAGAAATAAATGTGATACGAGAAAACCCTAACCTAAATCATGACTTTCATCGTACTTGTTCAAACCACTTATATAATAAAAATATGTTTATTACACATCTATCAAGAAATAATATTCAAATATATAATACAGATTATTAATTAATTATGACTTTATATTACCTGTTTATTAATAATTTCATGTTAACGTTATGTTTTGGGTAATAACCGCCTTGTTTTTCATTCATGTTTTTACTTGTTTTTATTGATCATTTTACATATATAATTATTTCCTTATTTATAGAATGTAAAAAATGGTATAAAGATCATATATATTCATTATATTTTTATTTTTATTAATATATCAGTGATATAAATTGGAAGTGAAGTACACCGTTCATAGAGACGGTAGGTCGTACATATGCATAAACATTGTTCCTATTTTTTTATGGTGTTTAAATAAAGAAATTAAATGAATTATATATATAATAATTATTTTAAAATTAATATTTCAAATATATAAAATATTTTTACTAAAATAATCTTTAATATATTCCTTGTAAAGACTGAATGAATCTCATCACTTTGAGGATGTGGTTGTCCACACATCCACAAAATATTTTATCGTATTCTCTCAAAATAGATAGCATGAAGGTATGTGATATATAATAATTTAATAATAATAAATACATAATAAATTTTATATATATCATGAAAAATAATTCAATAATTATTACCAACATTTAAATGTGGGAATGGAAGAATGAACGACATCAGTTCGCGAGGTGGTAGTCCGCAGTACATGGAAATAATGATTGTTTATCCCATTTGATGGAAGTGTGTAAGAGTGTAAGAGTATCCTTAACATAGAAAAAATCATTATATTTTTAATAATGAATTTATTATATAATAATATAATAATAAGAACTAAATCAGTGGTGAAATAATTAAAACAAAAATGCTTGTTGCAAAAAACGTTACCCTTTATTTAGGTAAGTCCTTTTGGTTATCACCAAAACTCTTCCATGGTTGAATTTGTGCCAAAAGAGAGGGTTATAGTTTGAGACTAATTATGTTTTACTCTTTTTTTTAAGATTTTTTAGAATAAAAATGGATTTATATGTGTGATTACATGTGGTGGGTGAGTTCTCTGTTATAGTGTAGGATTAGTTGCATACATGTTAATACAAAAAGTTAAACACTATTGAGATCTATAAATTAGATAATTTTTTTCAAATAATGTTCCATTATAAAAAACATATGATACATGATATAAATATATACATCCAATTTGTTTTTTATATGTTTTTAGTTCATTGTTTCCACTTATGTTAAATGTTTTTCCCTTCGTAAACACGTGTGTTTCTGAATCATTGTAATTAATTTTAAATGTTTCGAACACTAATATTCTTAAAAAAATTAATTTTACCCTATTTTAAATTATAATTTATTGTCATTAAAAATATGGAATCCATTTTTCCAAATTAAAATCACATAAGTGGAAGAATGTAATTTAAAAATAATCCCACAAATGGGACAAAACAATGTGTTTTAAAAATGAAAATGTTCAAAAAATTGAATTGTTTTTATATTTTATTTCAGTGTAAAATTAATTTTAATGGCCTATATTTTTTAATATATATATAATTTATCTCTATATTCATTAAAATATATTTTAAATATAATTTAACAATATAAATTAATTACAAAAAAATGCAATTTTCAATTTAAAATTGGGGTTTCTTCACTATTCATCAAAAATAAATATACTCGGAAAATGACCAAGAATTCACACAATGTATATTTATCTATTCAAATTTAAAAAATGGATATTTTAGAATAAAAAATATTACTACTTCAAATATTTTTATCAAAAATAAGTCTTCAATTAAAAGTTTTTAAAAAACTTTTCAGAATACTACATCTTTTTTCCTAAAACTAGGTTTTTACTTATTTTATACCTACGAAACATATTGTATAAATGTAAAAACATTTGTATAACTTTATAATATATAAAATTAATTAATATATTCCAATAATAATGATTAATTTTATTTCTTATGATAAAATTCCTTTGTAGGCATAAAAATAATTTTTTTCAAAAGAACACTTCCTTTATATTCAATTGGTTTTATTTTCATATATAATTTATTGATTAAAAATAATTAATTAGATAAACATTTTTAAACCATATTTTCATAATTTATTTAATCATATTCCTATGTTCCATTCAAATTCATTGTATATAACTATAAAAATATTTTAATAAAAATATTGTCATTTAGTAAAAAATGATCTTACATATAATTCCAGTTATAGAAGGAACAAATCATTTAATGTAACATTAGCCAAACATATGGTTGTGTGTATTAAAAGATAATATAAGTGTTGTGGGTAGAGTAATATTATTTTTTTGTTGTGTATAAATTAATTATAACATATTATATCATGTAATGCAATCCGTCAAAAGAATTTTAATTTATTCGATTTTTTTTGAAAATGTGGGGTGTGACAAGTATGATCTAATTTGCTTTCCGCTTTTTAAGAGGCCATTAAACATGAATAGGGGTAGAAAAGGAACATCCTCTATCATGAGATAATTATGGAGTTATCTACAAATAGGTTTAGTCAAACTTCTATGTGGAGGAATTTTTGAAAACACAAACAAAATAATTAGAACATCATGCCATAAGGTCTTAATTTGTCTGTGGAATCACACAAAGGTTTTTCATGGATGATACCTACAACACAAAGTTAAATAATCCTATATATGAACAATGTTCTCTATAATTACAAATTAGTCATAATCATATATATATATATATATATATATCATCATACGTATGTCTTCAAAATTAACACCATTATAGATATATCACAAAAGAATTTAAATAGATATATCACACAATATAGAGATATAGATCTATCCAAAATAAATAGCTCAATTCAAGGTATTAAAATAAATAATAAATATAATAATAATATATGTGTATATATATGCAATGTGATCATGAATTCATACTCAATATTCATGAATCCACTCGAAAAATCCAATAATACTCTAATAAAATCATATGAATGGTATATTGGAGAACTGTTATACATGAGTTGGCTAGGCTCATGGATACTCCCAAAATTGAGTCTCACACAACATATCTTTATTAAACCATCTCCAAAAAATTTCAAAATAAATTAAAGGAATCAAGCTCTAATACCATTTTATAAATCCCTGGCCTAAACCAAAGGGTCTAATATAGAGCTTCAGATGACATCATGTGTGACTACATGTATAAAAGAGGCTAACGAATTATACTAATGGTTTTTTAGATTCAAATTTCTCTTTTACACACTTAAAAAAATCCATATCCCTTTAAGAGAGTTTATGGGATGCTTCTTCCCAATATTATGACATGTGTAAAATTTAATTTTCAACCCACTATGATATTTTCTTATTGATCCTCCATAATTAAAATTTATTTTACACTTAATTCTCTCTAGTCCCATGACACCACTGAGAATCACCATTCCCCATATAAACATTAAGGGCACATTAGTAAATATTATCATAACTGTTGATCTCTCAAATCACAAAGGCATTGCATATACATGGATTTATTCCTCTAATGAAGTGTTAAATATTACATTCTGGTTCAATGAAAAAGAAAATAGTATACCATTAATTCATTGAAATGTTTTTTTAATAATATCTAATATATTTATTTTAATTTTGATTGACTATAATGAACTCTATGTCCATTTTTTATAGAGTGTGATGAAAATAATTTCCTGAATACTTCTCACTCCATTAATAATATTTTATCCTTTATCTGTGTATTCATGATTACATCCCCAAAATAATCAGTTTCTCTCACTAAGAGATAAACAACAAGATTTAATTTCTATTTCATAATGCGTCGAAGTTTAAAAAAGATCATGTCAATGGATTTCATCTATCATTATATAACTATATGAATACAAAATCCAAAAATAGATCTAGGTATTTTTCCCAAAAAGAAATCAACCTCAACTAGTTCTTTCTTGATAGAAGGAGGTAATTCCATGTGATTCTAGTTATTATTAATAACTAAAGTTAGTTGATAAAGTCATTAAATGAAGTTCTCAAATCCTAGTCACATCATCTTAGGCATCTCATTTGGGTCATCATCACATTTCCTGTAACATTTTTTTTGTAATGATTCCTCTTATTTCTATCAAATTACTAATGTAAAGGATATTAATGACTATAATACTCAAACTAATAATCATATAAAATTAAAGTTATGAAAATTTATGTAATAACATGTAAATGATGTTTATACCCTAAGTTATGAATTTATAGGTTTGAATTTTGGTAAGGTATAGTCATTTTCCTATAAATGTATATAATAAAACAAGTTTTATATTAAATAATAATTTTAATAATAATATATTCAATACTTTTTTGGTTCTTAAAGGGCATTTGAACTAAACAAATCATATCCCCCATGAGTTCAAAATATGTGTGTTGTTAGGCGTATTTGATTTTTACAATTTTAAGATCATGTCCGTACCCAACCAGCCTTATTTATTTTTATTACCCCTAGAATATTCTATGCCACAGCCTCTAGTTTGTATTTAGATAGGGATTCCATTTCATATAATCTAAGCAGCTCGTACTTTAAAAAAATGGTTGTTTTCCTATACATAAACATATTCATAGATCATTCAAAAATTTATTCCTATAATAATCCAAAAATGTAACTAGACCATTATCTAATACCAACTATAGTAACATGAGTCTATTATACCTTTTATATCATGATGTTTATATAATGTTAAATGAAATAAAACATGGAAATCTAGATGCCTAGTGTCTTTTGATGATTATAAAAATGATACAATATCCTAAAAATAAGTTACATCATACTTATTTAATTCCACATATAGTTCTACGAAAAACCATAGTTCTTATATATCTATAAAATCCCGACCCATATCACCACTAAGAAGGTGGTCAAACCGGTAACCACATGGCCTAAAGTGCGCCTCCCCATACGTCATAAGCTGGTGACAAGTATTGAGGGTCTATTGATGGTACAGTGGGGAGACTATACCCTCTATAATAGAGTATAACATCAGTTTGTTAGATAATAAATCACATAAAATTGATAAATTATTTATAGAAGGAGAATAAGCAATATAAGTATAATATAATATCTACGAAAATTTAACACCAATTTACAAGAATGCATGTATGAGAGATGACGATACAAGTGAATGAAGTATGATTAAAAATTGAAATACACTGTAATAAAAGAAATCATCCCAACAAATAGTTTCATATGAATCATAAGCTTTGGCTCGGTCTAATGATCCTAAATCCCTAGTAAATTCTAAACAACACAATCAATCAAACAAGGTCCAGCAAATATAAGGTCTACTCGGGTACCCTAGTGCAATTGTAGCCTGATCAGGGTGTGAGATTATATTCTCAATAGGATAGAACCCACATTTTCTAGACAAATCCAATTCTATTATTTAATGTAATGTATTGAGCGAGTATAATTAGAAAAATAAATAAGCAGTGCAGAATGAATGAACAACCCACACAGTTTCCTAAGTGACACCTGGTGACTAAACCTACTTCGACACCCTTCCACGTATCTATGTATGTGGGTAGATCATCATGTATCAGGATGTATCACACAAATCAATTTAATATCATCCTATAGAGGATTAATAACTCCAAATATACCACAAAAATTGGAAATCATCCCTCAGGATAACCAAAATAACTTCCAAAGGCATAACTAGAATCTTTCCCTCAATCATTATGTGACTATGCATCTATCCCTCATGCATCTGACATAATCTTATACTCTTCCCTCATGTATTCAGGACCAGTTATTCTATACCTCAATCATCTTACATAATCATATGTTATGCCCTTGGGAATTTAGTTACAGTGTGCATATCCCTTATGTGGTATGAAAACATTCTTTGATCTCTCAACCATTAACACTAGTCATGAGACGTATCCATACAAACTCAACATGCCATCAGAATAAAACCCTCATGTGCCAATGGAATCAATATTACATAAGATAAAAATATAAGAAAGAAAAATTACAATAATAGTATTAGACATACCAGATTTATCATCATAATACACAACAATAAATTAATAAAAATTACCATATGTCAAGCCAACTATTTTTACTAATCATGGTTCTTAATTATCATCATAATTATATAAAACATATTTAATTAATCATTCAATTCTAAGTTCATTAATATATCAATAACCCAAAATTATCCATGCCGATTCTTCCATAATAAATCACACAAATTTATTATTATTTAAATTCAAAATACTAATCTAGGAATCAATCGAATTATCCACTTTATTATAGGCCTCGAAATTCAAATAGATTACGATAAAATTAAATAAAATGCTAGAATACGTATTGTGTGGATACAGGTCCCAGTATCCTTACCTATGGACCCAAAGGTATTCGATGGTGGTTTAGAAAAACAAAAGATTTCATTTTAATAGGGATTATCCTATTTATTTAGTCATTACCACAACATATAGGTGTTATCACACATATTAAAATTACTATAAATAATTTAATCTAATTAAAAAGGATTTAGTTTAGGCTACCCAAATAAATTACTTTCAATGAATGAAAATTCCCTGAACTATTTCATTTTATATATTTCAGTTATATCCTTGAATCACATCACAATAATTATGCTTATTTAATAATAAAAAGAGGCATAGTCATACTACACTAATAAGTTCAATTTGAATTATTTCGTTAAAACATTTAAGGATGAAAATAATTCATTTCAATCAATTATATTTAATTCATTTCATTTAATTAAACAAGTAAATTAAATTCATTTGTCTAGGTTTTAGTGGTGCTTAAAAGTTACCATGGGATAACTATAAAAATTCCTAAAAGGGTATTCCCTTTTTATAAAGCATGAAAAGTCATTCAATTTATAATATGGTACAAGCACATAGATTCTTCCTTTGTTCATTAAACATTTTAAAAAGGGAACGCTATTTTCTAATTCCATTTGAATACATACCCAAAACATTTCATATATCAATAATAATATCATTGTATAAAGAAACACCAATGCAATAATCCAAAAAATTGTAATTTTAAAATCACTAATTTTTAGATTAGAATATAGTGATCCACTATTAGAGAATTTTTATTATAAAAACATTATTTTGTTTATCAAGGAAATCATTTATCATAACTAATCATTTAATTCATAGCCCTCGGTTTAATTTATCAAAGTAAAACATAATTCATCTTATCTAAAGAATCACTTAAATATTTCTTATATTTAAAGGGTCAAGGATAGGGATCCTACCTCAAAAGTAGACCAATCCGAACTACTTTGGAACTCGACACCTTTTATGAAGCTCATTCCACACATTCACACACATACCCTTCTATATATATAACCTTTAATCCAATATACACATTCCTCTTCCAATGAGGGAACATGTACAAAGAGGATACATATATATAAACATCTACCTATGTATGTGTGCCCAATACTTTGAGAAGACACCAAATGATCTAACTAGCATAAAAGAAACAAAAAATTAAAAAAGTCCCAAAAAATAGTAATTATAGACAAGGAATTTGAAATAAACATTACCTTGTATGGTGGTGAAAAACCAAAAATGACCAATCCAATTCACCTTTAGCAGCCGATGTTGGAATATTCTAGGAGGGGTCTCGAGATACCCTTTTCTTAACATAAAAATAGAAGAAAACTAAAATCTGAAATACCCACAAATCCTAGGGTTATGATGCACATCACCAGGTGATGGAGAGAAAAAAAATGACCTGGAAAAAAGGTAGAAGATGGAGCCACTATAATTACCTTCAATATTCAAACAGACATCGTAAAGGAAATCGATATGGTCGATGAATAGAGAAGAGGCTATGGAGAGGGGGTCACATGCTCCGAGGGATCTATGGAAGGGTTGTTCTACCTACTATATATATACCCCTTAATCCAAAGTACACTTTCCCCTCACTGTGAGGAAACATGTACAAGAAGGAAACACAAATATATGTATTTATGTATGAATGTATGTATATATACATACCTATGTATGTGTGTGAAAGACATAGAGAAGCCACCAAATGATTTAACTTACCTAGATGAAAAAAATCACCATAGTCCCCAAATCTAAATATTCTAGGAAAGGAAAGAAAAATTAACCTTACCTTAGACAGTCACAAAAAAATGACCACTCCACTTTACCTTTAGCAGTAGATTATGGAACTCACATGAAGGGTTCCAGAGAGACACTTTTCATACCATAACAACAGTTGAAACACAAAATCATGATTATCCCCAAACCCTAGGGTTAAGATACACATCACTGAGCGACACAGAGGGGGAAATATCAGAGGAAATTGGTAGAATAGGGAGACACTAGTCATACCTTGAATTTTTTCAGAGAAATCATGATGGAAATTGGGAGGATCGATAAATGTAGAGGAGTTCATGGATAGGGGTTCTCACATTCATAGGGATCCATAGAGAGGGGTGTCTGAAACATAGAGTAAGGTGTCCTCCCCTTTGGGATCTCTTAAAATGTAACATAAAATAATCATAATCATAATAACCCTCATCATAATCAATATCATCAACATAAAAATAATAATATTATTATTATTATCAAATCATATAATTTTTTTCATAATTTTAATTTTAAGATAATTAATTAATTAATTAAAAAATAAACATACCGCATTGTTTTATGCATAGGGTTGCAAATTTTTAGAAAAACCATGTGCCACTTCTATCTCCTACATACTTGATGTTTTAGATCTGGATTCTCCTAAAACATGATGGAACACTCGGGGCACCACCAGGACATGAACCACATCCAAAAACAATAGATTGATGTGCTAAAACTCTCAAAATTTCACTCAGAAGCTTGAATTATAAAACATCCCACCTATTATATTTAAAATATTAAATCCATTGGATTTTTTCCCCTTCAAAAACACTAGTCATTCAAATACCTACATATGATGCTATGGGGATGAGCTATAAATATTATCGAAGTAATAATCATATTAAATCCTAATGGAATGTAATACATATGCGATATAATAAATATCATTATAACATAAATTATATTGATCATACATGTTCACATTAAATAATGGAATGAATAAATAATATAGGATTATAAAATTAAAAGAATTTGGAAATAGTAAAAACATGACAAAAAATCTTCATTCAAATATTTTTACCAAGAAAATAAGAAATATTGTGCTAGCCTAACTGTTTCTGCACTATATGTGGTATCTCATGAGATGAAAACATTACTCAATTACATAGGGCTATAAAATTGTTTCTCTTAAATCACATTCATAATATGTATATTCATATCTCTTCACATAAGGATGTCATACATTATAAGTAACTGAAAGAAAATCCCATGAAAAGGAAATGTGTTATATAACATTGTCATATATAATAAATAAAATATCATAATTATTCCATTAAAAGAAGGTATTTAATAATTATTGGATGTTCATAAATTAATAAATAATCATAGGTCATGAAAATTAAATTCATGTGAAGTGGTAATATAAATTGTTTTATGGAAGAGTGTTTGTATATAAACCTCTAAAGAAGTTTTTTAAGAAAAATGTTTAAGAGAGTTTAAGGACGGTAAGACCATGTAAATTTCATTATTTCTATAAATAATGAAAATGGGTTTCCAAAAAAATTAGTGTTTTTATAAATTATAAAAAAATTAATATAATAATTTTGTTAAATTAAATGAGATAATAAATAAACAACTTCATTTTAAATAGTTTTTATTAAAACAATGAATTGAGAAGGGAACATGAAAAACATGTATTGTCCCTAAAAAATAAAGGAAAATTAAACATGTTATATATATAAGGAACATGTAAAAAACTATTGGAAAAGTAAATAGGAATAGGATATAGTTTGAGGGAGAAAATTCAATTGAATTTGGAACCAAAAAGTAATGTTGGTTGTTCTAAAGATCCCTTACCTTGGGTCCTTGACTCATTCAGTATTTTTTTTAACATATTTAATAATAAAATTGGGTTTAGTAATTACATGATTCAAAATATTTTCAATATTTATTTTATTTATTATTAAAATTTTATGTTTTTTTATTCTCATGTTATTATAATATTTTCATTATGTTTACCTTTATGTGGATGTTCACTACATCATTAAAAGGTTGTATTGTTTTACAAGTAACTATAAAAGTTATTTTCTAATCATATTATAAAATCATATGTCTAATGGAATGAACTTGATGTCATTAAAAAAATTATATGGTCTCAACTACTCATATATATTCTAACATAGGTTTGATTCATTTATTATAAATGTTATCATTATATGGTTTTTCCATTTTATCAATTTTTTTAACAGGATGATATTATTTGGTTTTAATTAACCTTATGGATATGTATCTACTCTAGAATATGAATAAATTATATATATATTTATTTATTTAATTTTGACCATAAAAGGTGAATATCACCCATCCATGAAGGTGGTGGTGAAAAATTAAATATATAATTTCTGGTGGCGGTGATCCAACCCTAATATGATCAATGTTTTTATTGTGAATTAGAATGTGGGGGGGTGATGATGGATATTACATCAGTATAATAACATTTAAGAATATTAATAAAAATTATTTTATCATACAATAATGGATATAATAGATATGAAGAGGTAGAATAAGAAAATAATTTAAGATGGTTAGGTTGGGAACACAACATCTTATTTTGGATGTTCCCTCTTAAGATACACGTTAAAGAATCTTTGATTGGTATTTTTATGATAAAAATTGTTTTATAATTTAGGGGGAGAGTTTGGGGGATATTATTGGAAGATTTTGGAATAGTAAATTCATAGAATGAGTAGGGGGATGGGAAGGTGAAGGGTATTATTTATAAGGGGTATAGTGGTGTTTTAATAATAATATTTATAAGTTTATTATTTTTTCTTAAGAAAACAAATAGTGATGATTCTTTTGACCATATATAGTAATTGGTGCATGCGAATATGAGATAAATGTTTCATACATCATCTCATATGTAATTAATCATTTATGTAACTTTTAATAAAAAATACATTATCTTCATTTATTTCATAATTCACCAATTACTCAAATTTTTCATAAAACTACAAAAAAATCACCGTAATATAATATTAATGTGTGAATTCCAAAATTGAAATTTGTTTTTTTAAAAAAATTTAAATATTGTAAATTTATTTTTTAAATAAAATTTTTATCTATTAGAAAAAAATTAACACACGATCAAATTTATAAGACTTAAAAACATTATATAGGGTTTCATAAAAGTATATTATAATATTTATGAAAATATACACATTTTCCTGAGACCATTTTTTGGAATAAAATATTATGTAAAAATATTGAATTTTTCATAAATTTTTTCAATGAAAAAAATCATATATACTTTTATGAAATTATAAATCTGATTTCATTATGTCAAAAATTTATTTTTTGATATACAAAAATTTTATTTCATTTAATTATGATATAAATTTATTTTATTTTATTTATTAAGACAACCAAATTTATTATTTTACAATTCCATAAGCGTCGTTACTATCTTAATGGTCATGTTACTATTCAAAATAGTATGGTTATTACTCCAAAATTTATATGTGTTTTATACTTCTAATAAATAAATAAAATTTTCATCTTTCATGATTCACTATAATTCCTCATGATGTTCAATATTATATATTTTGAAAAGTGTTGATTAGGTTTCTAATATTTTATACCTTTTTATAGTGTTGTTCGCAAGTGTGATTATTCTAGGAAAATAATATCTTTCAAATTTATTGTCGTTACTTATATTATTTTTCACTCCTAACTATACCATTATAATAATTTTCACTTCATGGATATATTTATTATCTTATATTTTTTTGGTTTTCATCATGTGGTGGTTTGATTTGTATTATCAAAAATTGCTTAAATTCCACACTTATATGAATTTTTAAACGGAATCTTATTCATTAAATTATGGGTCTTTAGAAAACATTATAAGGATTTTTTGTCTTTATGATCAAATATATTTGACCAAAGGGTGAGATGTTCTATCCATCAAGGTAATTTCAACAAGTCAATATGAATTTAAATCCTAATTATAAGATCGACCATCCTAGAGAGGGGGTTTCATACTTTTGGGTCTTGGTACTCAATCTATGAAGTGAAAAAGGGTGTGAAACCCCTATTGGGTGTCAATATTTATATGTTCCTTAAAATATTTTGATCTAGGAGTGATATGGAATGAATCCTGACTTCAGGCATATTTTTCATTAAATTGTGATATTGCAAAATTATTTCAAGGATGACTACTAACCAATATTCAAAAGATGGGTTACTTGTAAATGTTTCTAAGGGGACATGGAATTTAAGACATTCTATTTGGGATGAAATTTCCCTCTAACTAGTAGTGTTGAATACTAATGCACAAATATCATTACCAAGAAATAGTGTCCTTTTAGAGTCAAACAGGATCATTACCAATAGCTATGTAAGATTTATGGTGATTCCAAACACTTGACGTATTAAGTGTTTTATTGTGAGAGTATATATTCAATTGGTGATTGTAAAGTTAATGTCACAAAAATCCGATGGTTGCGTCATGTAGGGACATCAAGGGGCAGTGTAAATGGTGATCATTTGGGGATGGTTCTAAAATATAAATTCCAAGAATCACTAGATTCCCTAATAAATTAAGAATAAATCCAAAAATAGATCTTAATGATAATAAACCACCCCAATATAGATTATATTATTGAAATACATAATGTGAATGAGGGGATGATGCATTATGGGTATTGATATTGATGGTCTTATCAACTGGGACCATGATAGACAATATAGAAATAACTAAAAACCAAAATTAATAGGAATTAATCCACATATAGGTCTTAGTAAATATTATTTTCATAGATATAGTTCTTTTATGGGATAAAGGGTTTAATATTTCTATTCCTTATAAATGGGATCATTTCATCTTATTGTAGTTTTATTATAGAAATATAGTCTAAACAGAAATTAAGTAGTGCATTATTTTTATTATTTACAGAATAAATCTCAAAAACATCCACACAACCTTATGATTAATAACATTTTTAATTACATAAAATATATATAAATATCTTAATCTATAATTTTTTATCCATTATAAAACTCTTCTATAATTTCCAAAAGTTATCCTTATCCTCATAACCCAAGGAAAAGAAAACATAAAATATATGTTATATTAAATGTTCAGTAAGGGAAAACATATAAAAATTTCATTGAGGGTCAGATAATAATCATATTGGAAATAATGAGAAAGGTATAAATTTTTTATTAAAATGAATATAAAATAATAATAATTTTCCATAAGTCATTATATAGGGTTATATAATCTCAGATGATCAGAAAGATACCATGAAAGAAGTGTGTTGAGTTATGAGTAAATAAACATGAATTAATGAGAATAGTCATAGGATCAATATTACGAGTTAAGAATTTGGTATAAGAATAAGCATAGAAATCATATTTTAAGGCTAACCATGAATACATTCATTGCCAAGTAGGATTGGTATAATAAACCTATGTAACCTTAGGCTTGGGATAAAAACTTATGTGTACCCATATGTCTTGTAATAAATCTTCCATTATATGCATATGGAATGGGATAAATCCTCTAGTTTACCCTTTTATATTAGATAAATCCTCCTATGTACCATTTATATTTGAAAAAATATTCTTTTGTACCCTTTGGAGTGCATGATACATAAAAGTAATCCCATGTTTTGGAGGTTGATACTGGATGCCACCCATCCATATCTGTATGTATGAGAGTCAACAAAAACATTTCATTCATCATATAAAAAATAACCCATATAAATAAAATGGGTTTTATATCCTTTTAGAATTTATTCACATAAGGGTTCATTCATAAATCAATCAACAATAATAACATGGTAAAGCCATAGAAAATAATTGGGTATCCAATTACATCAAGTAAATTTCTCATTAAATACCATTCAATAAATATAAATCAAATAGTATTTACACAATGTATATATAGGGTATATATTTTAGTCAATAATTATCATAATCAATAAATATATATAATGAAGTTGAACATTCTTCAATCAAAAGATTTAAAAATATTTTATCTATATATGGATGGGTTTAGAAGGAAAAATTGGGTTTATAAACAATTAATGACTAGTAAAGTAAAGGGTAGTGATGAATCATTTTCATGATAGAAAAGAAAACTTCATAGACAGTCAAGATAAATAAGGTATATGGTATCATTATAAGAATATCCTTCATCAAGTGAAAAATGTATCAACAAACAATGACTTAAATGTAAAACACTTTTTATAAGTTTCAGACTAATATAATTTACATAATACAAAAAATCTTTATATTTTGAATTAATTTTAAAATAAATATTTCAATAAAACTTAGAGAAAAATTATTTCTTTTAAAAACCATGAAAATATAGAAATAATGATTCATATAAAATGATAAAGGTGGTGGAATGATGTAATCACACATAAATGTTAGAAATAGAATGTTTTATCACTCTGATGAAAATTACCAATACAAAAAACATTGAGAATTTATATAAAATTATTAAATTCTTTCATTTAAGAGAAAATGACCTTAATCAATTATTTATGAATAGATAATGAAACTTTCAAATCCATTTAATGTTTACAAGTATGGAAAGATGGAGGTTGTAAAGACCCGTAAAATTCAAAGGAAATTTTTTCTTAATTTTCTTTAGAATTTTACAAGAGCGCGGTTTCAGACGGCACCTGATTCCGAGGCCCGGAGTGCCCGGAATCAATTTCCGAAGTTTGGCTCGGGTACGTTCAGTGAACGAACGAGCGGGAATTTCTAACTTTTGATCCGGTGCTCGGAATTGAAATCTGAGGGAACCGATGGAACCGTAGCGCCGGTATACGCTTAGGAACTCCTGTTCTGGAGTTGCGTTCATGCGAATGTTGATAATAAAAATTGTGGATGTTTTCTTTGTAATTACACTACAATTTTTATTATTTTAATCTAAGTGTTATCTCTTGTTGGAAGTTGGGTAACCACCCAACCTCCCATGGGAGGTTATGAGGGTGGTGGGGCCCACACGAACCCCACCCCTTCATATCCTCTAAAACCCCCTCAACTCCCTCTTAAATTATGTTAACTTAAGTTATAAACCTATGACTTAATGTAATGAGTTAATGAGGTGAGTTGTGTGTGGTTATTGAATTTCAAACCTTTGAAATTCAAAGGGGTTGGGTTGTGTGAATAAAATATGATAGAGACTTATTTTATTTTGTTGGAATTTTATCTCCTTGAGAGAGTAGGGAAGTCTTCTTCATCTTCTTCAAACTCAACGAAGAACGCGAAGAGTGTCGTTCTTCAACGAAAAACTTCTCCGCCGAAGAACACGGTCCATCCGCGACGCCGTATCCGCGACGCGACGTACTTCTTCCGCGTCATCTCTTCCGCGACGGTTTTCCGCGACGAACGCCAACGACAACGACTCTTCCTCCGACGTCAAAGGAATTGACACCGATATTCCACGACTACGTCAACGTGCGACTATCGAGGTAGGGATTCTTGAGTTCGTTGTTTTCTTTTTATTTGACTTTCCTCAAGACTTGACGTGAACGCTCAAGTTCCGACGAAGAACGCCGCTCCGCTCTTCTTCGTCTTCCGTGTCAACGAGAGAGGACACCGCTTCCTCCTCGGACAACCTTCGTCGGCGTACGAGGTTTCTCCAACGACGTATCACTTCGGACGCACCTCTTCGTCATCGGATTTGACGAACGGCTACCGCGACGCCCGACCTCCGCGATGTCGTCTTCCGCGGAACGTTGACAATCTTCGAACCTTATACCAAGGTAGGGGTTGTTGAATATTGTTAATTTATTCCATTTCTTGCTCGTGGATCGCATGTCTACGTGAGGCTTTTGAATATTTTATATAAGTGTTATTGTTAACGCGAGGGGGGCCGGACCGCACGAACACGGCCGAAACCCCCCCCCCCCCTCCATCGTTCTTGTTTATTCTTGCGGATGGAAGCAAGTGGCGTGGTGTCGTCGCACCACGCGGATGATCGTACTTTTATTTTACGCGGCGCCGTCGCGCCACGCCGAGGTAGAATCTTCAAGAACGCGATGCCGTCGCGCCGCGTTGAAAGGAAATCAAGGTACGGCGAAAGGGGCGCGGTGCCGTCGCACCGCGCCGGACGACGAACACCGCGGCCGGTTCTGGGCCGCGGCGGAACGAGGAGACCGCGGCCGGTTCCGGGCCGCGGCGGAAGAGAAGACCGGCGGCCGGGCCGCCGGCGTCGGAAGCCGAAGGGGGGGACCGGAATTTCCGGTCCCGTTTGAGAAAACCGGCCGGCCAGCTGGCCGGCCGGATGTCTTAAAAACCGGGGGAATTAATCCCCCGGCCAACCCATAAAACCCCCCCCCCTCTTTAAGAGGGGGGCGGTTCTTTGAAGGAGGGGGGCAGCCGGCCCCCTCGGTTCCGCACCAGCAGGCCCCCTCATGTGAGGGGGCGGTTTGTATTAAAACCGGCGCGGCACGTGCCGCGCCGCCAAGGGGGTAAAACGGGGGAGGGCGGGGGTCTCACCCACGCGCCGCCTGCGTGCCCAGCGCGCCACCGCGCCACCCCAGCGCGCCGCCGCGCCGCCCCAGGGGGGGGGGTCGGGCCGGGTCGGCCCGGACCCGGACCCCCCCCCCCCCCCCCGTTTCGAACCAGTTCCGGTCTTTTGGCCATATCTTGAGCCTCGGACCTCCGAATGACGAACCGTCTGCGGCAACGAGATCCTTGGATCGAGACGGTCGTTTTGGTATATTGCACTCAAGGTTTCGGATTACTTTGAGTTCGGCCGGGTTGGTTCGTTCACGAAACCAACCGGGCCCTCGGAGCGGAAACGCTCATATCTTGAGCTACAGACGTCCGAACGGCGTGCCGTCAGTTCTGATAAGTTCCTCTTAGTGGGACGGATCTTTTGGTATACTCCGCCCGAGGTTTGGACGCAGGTGGAGTACGGCCGGGTTGGTTCGTTCACGAAACCAACCGGGCCCTCGGAGAGGAAACGCTCATATCTTGAGTTCCGGACGTCCGATTGACGTGCCGTCGACTTTGATGGAATCCTCTAAGTGGGACGAAACTTTTGACATACTCCGCCCGAGTTTTGGATACAGTTGAGATATGGCCGGGTTTGGTTCGCTCACGAAACCAACCGGGCCCTCGGGACGAAAAGGCTAATAACTCACAGACCGGGCGTCCGATTGACGCGCCGTCTGTTGCGTTGAGACTCCTTTGACGAAGCGGACGTATGTGGCACTTATTTGTTGGATTTTTAGATACTTGGAGTATCGACCAGTAGCTCATGGAGTGGACCCTCCCGGAGACGAGTGGGCGGGGGAGCGCTTGGGTGTAGCGGCGGACCCATGGTACTTGACAGTGGTGGTGCGCTTGGATGCAGTAGCAGACCTTTGGCGGTGGAGCGCTTGGTTGTAGCGGCGAACCCGCGATACTTTACGGAGTGTGTGTGCTTGGTTGTAGCGACAGACCCGCGACGGTGGAGACGTGCGTGCAGAGTACGGAGACCGTGCAGCCGGCTGGGACCTGACGACTGCTTGACCGACTCGACTTGGAGTGAGTCGACTAGCCCAGTGGACGGAGCGCCCGGTATTTGGCGGCAGACCCACGGCGGACGGAGCGCCTGGTAGTTGGCAGAAAACCCGCGGTACTCGACAGGAGGAGTACCTCAGTAGGCTATTTGGGTGAGCGCCTAGTAGTTGGCAGCAGACCCTCAGCGGACGGAGCGCCCAGTAGTTGGCAGCAGACCCGCAGTACTCGACAGGAGGAGTACCTCAGCAGTCATAGGTTAGTGAGCAGTACCTCGGAGTCGTGACAGGACTACTGCACACTTCAGAGACGGGGCTCTTCAGCAGCTACGGTTTCGATAATGAAAATCCTGGTTTGAGCTGAGTCAATGATCTATGTGTTTCCTCATGATTGAGATGGGTCGCTTGATAACTTAGGTATATGTATGGGCATATACCTGGGTAATAGTTATCCGTTGATTTCATAAACTTGTTATAAACTGTGTAAACTTGTACTGTTATCCTGTGTGGATTTACTGTTTACTCTTCTTGTGGATTGGGTTGTTCTTGGGCTCGGTGTTGGAGCCGAACGGAAATTGGTGACATAGGTATATGTATGGGCATATACCTAATCAATACTGGATGTTACTTTGTGATTGTATCTTCTTGTGGTTTATCCTTTGTGGATTTCAGGAGACCTTCGGGGGGTCTCGGGGTCCCTACTGAGTATCTTATACTCACCCCTGCACGGGCTATGCCCGCACTTCGTTGTGTTGGTTGCAGACGACGGACAGCGCTGACTGCGGTTGAGGCTTACGGAGTAGGTCGGTACCCGGAGGAGGACCACTGAGCGGGACGTGTTCGGAGCGGACAGTTAGACCCGAGGAGTTGTGGAGCTATCTGTACCTACCCTTCAGGTAGGAATCGAGGAGGACGTCCCAGGAGCCGCTTGTACTTTCAGTTGCTGTTTTCCCTTTCGAGTTGTACTTTACTTTACAGTTGGGCTTGTATTCCGGCCCCCTTTACTTTTCTGCACTTGTAGTTACTTTCCGCTTGCTGACTCTGTGGTGATTGTTACTTATAAAGGCAATGCCTTCCCTGTTTACCGGGATTATACGCCTTGGTGCTAGTCGCCAGCCCCTGGCCTATGAAAGGCGGGCTTGGGGTAGTCACGGCACGGGCCCCGAGGTCGGGTCGTGACAAATTGGTATCAGAGGAGTTCGGTTCTACCGCAGACTCTGATCTTTTTTTTCTATGTGAAGTAATAGTGTTTAGTATATTGAGTGTGATTATCAGTCCAGGGAGTCCAGTGTTGGTGCGGAGGCCGACGTATCCGTACACCAGGACCCTGACTTCTGATTTCCTACTTAATGCACGAAAACACTGATTGCGTGTGTGTTTCCCAAAAGGTTTAAAGTCAGCTCAAACCAGGTTAGCTCACCAGGTATAAATCGTTGACCATGACACAACTGTTAAGAATGTCACCATGCAGATAGTTAGCTGGAGTTCCGAGAGAGTTCTCGATGATGGCCCACCGAGCAGCGAGACTCCTGTGCAGGGCCCCTTTTTCAGTGTTGGCACCTTCGGGTGGTGTACCAGCAGCACCACCACCCGTTAGGCAGCAGATGCCACTAGCTGACGGTGCACGCTAGCAGAGCGCGATGCACGAGTTCCAGCAGTAGAGGCCTCTGAGGATACGAGGCGAGACAGATTTCCCAGGCAGCAGTGGACTGGATGGAGGTGGTTGCTAGAGTTCTACGCCTAGCTTGGATACTAGTAGAGCGGATGATGATCTTAGCTCCTGTTGTTTCCAGTGAGTGACCATTAGGTTGGTCCTTATAGTAATGAGGCTTCGGTACGCGAACCGATACCTGGGATAGTACCTACGGGTAGTGCGCCAGCTATGTCACTACCTGTTGGTCAGTAGACACTACCGGCGGTACCGGTAGCAGAGAATCACAAGCTTAGTGCCTTACATATGTTTTAGCACCAGATATCCCTCAAGTTTCGAGGTGAGCCTGACTCGTAGGCGGCTGAGGACTGTCTTGAGGAGGTGGTTGTGAGTTTTCTGGAGCTAATACATCTTCGACAGTACGACATGTCGGAAGCAGAGCACTCATCGTGGCTTACCAATCAATCTTGGTACTCGTTGGTTACGTTGTGATCAGTTCCTTAGACTCGAACTTCTGAGCGAAGTGTGTCTAAAGGAAATCCAAACCATTACTTTTCCTCTATGCATTTCTACCTATGCTAGGATGCTAGAGAGAACCTTTGTGGTTGTGAACGTTAGCAGTGAAAGGTAGGAAACTAGCGCCAGTCTCAGAGACTCGGGCATGTAAAATGTTTCAGGAGGAGGAAGTGCTAAGGACAGATGAATCTGCAGGGTAGCAGACGTGGAAGCGGAGCTTAGAGAGCAGCATGTGGTGGTGTACATTTCGACATGTTACGACCACCCGACTTAGTAGTCCCCACCAGGCTCAGGGAGCAGGAGGGCTGGGGAGGAGAGTAGCTGCATTGCGGTCAAGGAGTGTGACCCAGGAGCTCTAAGAATGATTCGGGGTACGAATTATGTCTACTACGAGCTGCCATATCTATAGACATAAGAACCAATCATTATACCCTTCCGCGAATCATGTCCCAGACCTAGAGGTTCCGGGTAAGCCGTAGACTTGACCCTCACGTCTGGAGATACCTTTGGGAGGAGACTCGATAATCACACTTACGCCGACGGTGTGATTTGACCTCGAGGCGAGAGTTTTGGTTGGAATCTCTTGGTGGCAGCGTAGAGGCCTTACGACGTTGATCTGGGTATGGTTTTGATTCACAAATCATACCCCGGTTGACTGTTTTAGGCAAACGTCGGAATGGGTTTTCCTTGGTCGGCGAAAAGGAAACCCTGGGCAGCACATGTTAAACTCAGGCATAAGAGGGTGTGACCGATCACTCTTGAGTTGGTCAACCCTACCCTTGTGGCAGCAGGAGTTTTGAGTTTCAGTTCTAACCTAAAAAGGGAAACCTCTTGAATTCGAGGGTGACGAACACGTTCTTATACGGTCTCAACCCGATGAGGTTTCGAAGATGTGGCCGAAGCGGCATGTTATCTCCGAAGTTCAATGGACCCTTTTGATCTTCAGCAGGGTAGGCGAAGAGGTTTACCGCTTGACCCTACCACCTCAGTTGCACTGGGTGCATAATGTCCACCACGTGTCTCAACTGTGGAGATACGTGTATGTTTCTTCACACGTCATCGACCTCGGGGAGTTGGACGTCGATGACAGGGCGACAAGCACAGAGGTTCTAGTAGAGAACGAGGATCGACAGGAGCAGGTTCTACATGAACGGTTGCTTCCTCTGGGGTGCTTCTCGGGTAGCACGAGATCTTCAGGTGAGCATATGGGAGCGTAAAGCTCAGTTGCGTGCTCAGTACTACTTTGTTTCCCTTAAGTGTGAGTTGAATCTTTACGGGGACGTAAAGCCCTGAGGTGGGAGTAATGTAAAGACCCGTAAAATTCAAGGGAATTTTTTTCTTAATTTTGTTTAGAATTTTACAAGAGCGCGGTTTCAGACGGCACCTGATTCCAAGGCCCGGAGTGCCCGGAATCAATTTCCGAAGTTTGGCTCGGGTACGTTCAGTGAACGAACGAGCGGGAATTTCTAACTTTTGATCCGGTGCTCGGAATTGAAATCCGAGGGAACCGATGGAACCGTAGCGCTGGTATACGCTTAGGAACTCCTGTTCTGGAGTTGCGTTCATGCGAATGTTGATAATAAAAATTGTGGATGTTTTCTTTGTAATTACACTACAATTTTTATTATTTTAATCTAAGTGTTATCTCTTGTTGGAAGTTGGGTAACCACCCAACCTCCCATGGGAGGTTATGAGGGTGGTGGGGCCCACATGAACCCCACCCCTTCATATCCTCTAAAACCCTCTCAACTCCCTCTTAAATTATGTTAACTTAAGTTATAAACCTATGACTTAATGTAATGAGTTAATGAGGTGAGTTGTGTGTGGTTATTGAATTTCAAACCTTTGAAATTCAAAGGGGTTGGGTTGTGTGAATAAAATATGATAGAGACTTATTTTTTTTGTTGGAATTTTATCTCCTTGAGAGAGTAGGGAAGTCTTCTTCATCTTCTTCAAACTCAACGAAGAACGCGAAGAACGTCGTTCTTCAACGAAAAACTTCTCCGCCGAAGAACACGGTCCATCCGCGACGCCGTATCCGCGACGCGACGTACTTCTTCCGCGTCATCTCTTCCGCGACGTTTTTCCGCGACGAACGCCAACGACAACGACTCTTCCTCCGACGTCAAAGGAATTGACACCGATATTCCACGACTACGTCAACGTGCGACTATCGAGGTAGGGATTCTTGAGTTCGTTGTTTTCTTTTTATTTGACTTTCCTCAAGACTTGACGTGAACGCTCAAGTTCCGACGAAGAACGCCGCTCCGCTCTTCTTCGTCTTCCGTGTCAACGAGAGAGGACACCGCTTCCTCCTCGGACAACCTTCGTCGGCGTACAAGGTTTCGCCAACGACGTATCACTTCGGACGCACCTCTTCGTCATCGGATTTGACGAACGGCTACCGCGACGCCCGACCTCCGCGACGTCGTCTTCCGCGGAACGTTGACAATCTTCGAACCTTATACCAAGGTAGGGGTTGTTGAATATTGTTAATTTATTCCATTTCTTGCTCGTGGATCGCATGTCTACGTGAGGCTTTTAAATATTTTATATAAGTGTTATTGTTAACGCGAGGGGGGCCGGACCGCACGAACACGGCCGAACCCCCCCCCCCCCCCTCCATCGTTCTTGTTTATTCTTGCGGATGGAAGCAAGTGGCGTGGTGCCGTCGCACCACGCGGATGATCGTACTTTTATTTTACGCGGTGCCGTCGCGCCACGCCGAGGTAGAATCTTCAAGAACGCGACGCCGTCGCGCCGCGTTGAAAGGAAATCAAGGTACGGTGAAAGGGGCGCGGTGCCGTCGCACCGCGCCGGACGACGAACACCGCGGCCGGTTCTGGGCCGCGGCGGAACGAGGAGACCGCGGCCGGTTCCGGGCCGCGGCGGAAGAGAAGACCGGCGGCCGGGCCGCCGGCGTCGGAAGCCGAAGGGGGGGACCGGAATTTCCGGTCCCGTTTGAGAAAACCGGCCGGCCAGCTGGCCGGCCGGATGTCTTAAAAACCGGGGGAATTAATCCCCCGGCCAACCCATAAACCCCCCCCCCCTCTTTAAGAGGGGGGGCGGTTCTTTGAAGGAGGGGGGGCAGCCGGCCCCCTCGGTTCCGCACCAGCAGGCCCCCTCATGTGAGGGGGCGGTTTGTATTAAAACCGGCGCGGCACGTGCCGCGCCGCCAAGGGGGTAAAACGGGGGAGGGCGGGGGTCTCACCCGCGCGCCGCCTGCGTGCCCCGCGCGCCGCCGCGCCGCCCCAGCGCGCCGCCGCGCCACCTTCCGCGCGCCGCCGCCGGCCACCGCGCCGCCCCAGGGGGGGTCGGGCCGGGTCGGCCCGGACCCGGACCCCCCCGTTTCGAACCAGTTCCGGTATTTTGGCCATATCTTGAGCCTCGGACCTCCGAATGACGAACCGTCTACGGCAACGCGATCCTTGGATCGATACGGTCGTTTTGGTATATCGCACTCAAGGTTTCGGATTACTTTGAGTTCGGCCGGGTTGGTTCGTTCACGAAACCAACCGGGCCCTCGGAGCGGAAACGCTCATATCTTGAGCTACGGACGTCCGAACGGCGTGCCGTCAGTTCTGATAAGTTCCTCTTAGTGAGACGGATCTTTTGGTATACTCCGCCCGAGGTTTGGACGCAGGTGGAGTACGGCCGGGTTGGTTCGTTCACGAAACCAACCGGGCCCTCGGAGCGGAAACCCTCATATCTTGAGTTCCGGACGTCCAATTGACGTGCCGTCGACTTTGATGGAATCCTCTAAGTGGGACGGAACTTTTGACATACTCCGCCCGAGTTTTGGATACAGTTGAGATATGGCCGGGTTTGGTTCGCTCACGAAACCAACCGGGCCCTCGGGACGAAAAGGCTAATAACTCACAGACCGGGCGTCCGATTGACGCGCCGTCTGTTGCGTTGAGACTCCTTTGACGAAGCGGACGTATGTGGCACTTCTTCGTTGGATTTTGAGATACTTGGAGTATCGACCAGTAGCTCGTGGAGTGGACCCTCCCGGAGACGAGTGGGCGGGGGAGCGCTTGGGTGTAGCGGCGGACCCGTGGTACTTGACAGTGGTGGTGCGCTTGGATGCAGTAGCAGACCTTTGGCGGTGGAGCGCTTGGTTGTAGCGGCGAACCCGCGATACTTTACGGAGTGTGTGTGCTTGGTTGTAGCGACAGACCCGCGACGGTGGAGACGTGCGTGCAGAGTACGGAGACCGTGCAGCCGGCTGAGACCTGACGACTGCTTGACCGACTCGACTTGGAGTGAGTCGACTAGCCCAGTGGACGGAGCGCCCGGTATTTGGCGGCAGACCCACGGCGGACGGAGCGCCTGGTAGTTGGTAGCAAACCCGCGGTACTCGACAGGAGGAGTACCTCAGTAGGCTATTTGGGTGAGCGCCTAGTAGTTGGTAGCAGACCCTCAGCGGACGGAGCGCCCAGTAGTTGGCAGCAGACCCGCAGTACTCGACAGGAGGAGTACCTCAGCAGTCATAGGTTAGTGAGCAGTACCTCGGAGTCGTGACAGGACTACTGCACACTTCAGAGACGGGGCTCTTCAGCAGCTACGGTTTCGATAATGAAAATCCTGGTTTGAGCTGAGTCAATGATCTATGTGTTTCCTCATGATTGAGATGGGTCGCTTGATAACTTAGGTATATGTATGGGCATATACCTGGGTGATAGTTATCTGTTGATTTCATAAACTTGTTATAAACTGTGTAAACTTGTACTGTTATCCTGTGTGGATTTACTGTTTACTCTTCTTGTGGATTGGGTTGTTCTTGGGCTCGGTGTTGGAGCCGAACGGAAATTGGTGACATAGGTATATGTATGGGCATATACCTAATCAATACTGGATGTTACTTTGTGATTGTATCTTCTTGTGGTTTATCCTTTGTGGATTTCAGGAGACCTTCGGGGGGTCTCGGGGTCCCTACTGAGTATCTTATACTCACCCCTGCACGGGCTATGCCCGCACTTCGTTGTGTTGGTTGCAGACGACGGACAGCGCTGACTGCGGTTGAGGCTTACGGAGTAGGTCGGTACTCGGAGGAGGACCACTGAGCGGGACGTGTTCGGAGCGGACAGTTGGACCCGAGGAGTTGTGGAGCTATCTGTACCTACCCTTCAGGTAGGAATCGAGGAGGACGTCCTAGGAGCCGCTTGTACTTTCAGTTGCTGTTTTCCCTTTCGAGTTGTACTTTACTTTACAGTTGGGCTTGTATTCCGGCCCCCTTTACTTTTCTGCACTTGTAGTTACTTTCCGCTTGCTGACTCTGTGGTGATTGTTACTTATAAAGGCAATGCCTTCCCTGTTTACTGGGATTATACGCCTTGGTGCTAGTCGCCAGCCCCTGGCCTATGGAAGGCGGGCTTGGGGTAGTCACGGCACGGGCCCCGAGGTCGGGTCCTGACAGAGGTTCCCGGATGAGAAGAAAAGACAATGTCAGTTTATATCCTAAGAAACACTTCATGTTAAATATGAAATTAAGGGGAATAAAATATTTATGATATATGTAAAAAACCAATGAATATATAATGAAAATGATCAGGTTGTTTCAAAAATATCACAAATTACCTAACTATATTATCTTATATAAACAATATTGATCTGAAAATAATATAGAAAAAGAAATACATATAGTTTGACTTTGATTTTAATAAAAAATCCATTTAACATTGGTATATTTTTAATTGAAATAAATTAAAAATCGAAAATTTTATATCACTTCTAGAACCCATGAATATTTTAAAATACATTCATTAGGCAGAATACACACCATATAAAATATATCAAGGTAAAAATAAAATATTCTACAAGAATGTAAATTTTAGATAAACAAACACTTATATTGAATTATCACTTAGTTATTGAATTACAACCTCATTTAAAAAAATATAACTATATTAATCGCATATATGTAGGACACTATAACACCCTAAGAGGGGAGGGGAAAATAAAAGAGTTAAATTTTTTCCATAAATGAGATGGATCTTGTCACCATGTTGGTAAGAACTTGTTATTCTTTTCTGATGGAATCATGAAAATATTAAACAACCATATAAAAAAATACAAGTAACACATAACAATTTTACTTGGATCACCATTAGGGGCTAGTCCAAGGAGTATACATCGATATTGTTTTTGTTATACCAGAATCCACTAAGATTCACTATATATTTTGGATTACAAAACATCAAAGATGGACACTCTATTCTTGGATCACTGAATTCATAAAACTTTTAGGCGTAACACAATGCCTCCCACAGATCACTTCCATTTACTCACCCATACTCACTAACTTGGGTGATTTTTTACATAAATAATCAACTTTAAGGAAAATTCAATGGATTTTTAACATAATTTTGTGTCCTTGATTATCATGAGACTCTAATTGAAATATAGAATTGAATTAATACATGTCACGACCCGTCCCAGTGGGGGCCGCGCTGTGACTCCCCAAGCCCACCTCCAATAGGCCAGTGGCTGGTGACTAGCACCGAGGAGGCATATCACTAACATGGGAGGCATTTCCTAAGTACATGTACACACACACACATCTCCAAGCCCACAATGCTGAAATGTAAAACACTAAGGAAAAAAATGCTTACATACAACTAAACCCCAACCATCAAAGTACGACGAAATGTAGAGTACTATAAAAGTAAACTAGGCCAGAATACAAGCCCACCAAAAACAAGAGTCTGAATACTGCAAAGACCAACCTATAAGCACAAAAGGTACTGGGACTACCACTCGTAGCCAAAGGAACGCCTCGTCCTTTAGGGAACTAAGAAATCTCGGTCCTATCCCGGTTCGTCCTGGACTCTGTCAAAAGGCTGCTCGTCTACACAAGACACCAGAGGTGCGGGAAAAGCCTGTGCAGGGGTGAGTATAAAAATACTTAGTAGAGGACCCCGAAAACCACAAATCAGTACAAAAAGTAAAGGTATAGTCAGCTATGCACTGAATATGTCTACAGAACATATAGAACAAACCAGATATACTCAAAACCCAGACCCGTGGTCTATAGACAGGTCACACAACCACATACCCCCGTTAGAGATTATGTTCGAAGATTCTGTGATGCACTCATTCCGGGAGAATACACTCCACGAGTCTTATATCTCTGATGAAGTCCGTCCGAGAAGTTTTGTTTGTCGGGAACTATCACGAGAGATATATACACTCATTACAGGAGACACACTGTTGAGTGTAAAGGTTACAGCAGATAGAAGCACTCATTACGGGAGACACACTCCTGAGTTGGAAAGATCATGATACATTGATGAGGATCACTACCAGGGCCATGGCGGATATCGTGACTCATCCAGATTCCCTAGTCAGGTGATACACCAGGTAGGTAGAGGATCAACGCCTGGTAAGGTTGGTCACGTCGATGCCTCACTCTACCTAGGGTCAGGAATGGATAGAGGATCTCGATTCGGGCCTCTTAGATGGATTCCTAACACTATCACAGAAATTCCTGCTGAAGGGATCATAATCTTGTGTGAGGTAATGATGCATGACCTTTAGTGTAACAAGAAGAAGGGGCACTAACCCAAACGAAATATTTGCATGGAATCGGGAACAAAAGGACGAAGCTGTTTTCCAAAAAGTACACGGCATGTAGAAATGATACACGCCATTTTGTCTGACCCTGGGTACTGCCCGTGTACAACAGCCGGTGTCGTGAGGCTGGTAGTGTAGGAAGAACTAAGTACACAACATGTAGTACGGTGTACACGCCGTGTCTGGGTAAATGGGGTTGGCTCCGTGTACTCTCGCCATGTGCCCGTACACGGTCATCAACCCATGTACACCAACCCGTGTAATCACCACACGAGGTGACCCACATTACTGTCCTTGCCTGGCCGTGTGATAGAGTATATGTTCGTGTACTCCATCTCATGTCTGCGTGTTCGCAAGATACATGCCAAGCTCTGTGTAGCCGCTACTATCGCGTTGTACATGTCGTGTCGCCTGAAGCCATGTAGCACATCCCGTGTCTGTGTACTACCCAAAGTACACATCGAGCTTTGGGGAAAGTCCAACACGCCGTGTGATAGGGTTCACACGCTGTGTTATTCTTATATGACACTGAAACCCTAGCCACCACTGCCAGTACTACACGGTGTGTTCTTCGGAAGTACATGTTGTGTATTCTGGAAATTTCTAGAAACGGCGCTCTTCGCTGGCACGCATCCTATGCTGCTCTAATCATTGATCCATCCATCTGATCGCCACGAAACCTTCAGGTTTTGGTCACCCTGACACCATGAAGTCACTTCCTATGTTTTCGGACCTCCGATCGGCTCTGAAAACGTGATTTGATCTTTCCGCATGAAGAACGCTCAAAGAATGCCCTTTCTCGATCCAGTCTGATTTGTCATCCACAATCGTCTCCACACCTCCACAGGGACGTTGTGGTGCAGAACCTTCGATTTGGTATTGTTGCGTCACAGAACAGATGAGAAATAATACGTTGTTCATCACCCCACCAAGAACGCAAAAAACGCGTGAGGAAAGATGGGGGAAGAAATCCAAATAAACAAATTGAGGAAGGAACCTCCGCTGTCGTTCATCATGGTGTTGATCCGCTACCATTAATAGGCTTAAATGGAGAAATAATCAACAACAACATAAAGCATGTATCAATTCCCCATAATCTTCCCAAGGAAAATCCCTCCCGCAAGAACGTACGAATCTGCGGATCAACTCGTTCGTGGTTGATCCGTTTTCGTCGTTTAAACTCAAATACGGGGAAAATAAATTGAAATAACAAACCCCTACCTTTCGAAAGGATCGATCGCTGACGAAGGCGTTGCGCTGCCATTGTCGTCGAGATCCTTCAACGTCGGCACAACGATTCTCGATTTTGATCCACCGTCGTTTGCCAACTCGTCCTCCTCCACCCAAGCTTCAAGAGAAATCTCTCTCTCTATCTCTCAACTCACAGGGTTATGAGGCTTACCCTGAAAATTTTCCATAAGGGTTCATTTATAGGGGAGGATTAGGTCATGCTCAAAAATAAAAGGACAGTTTTTAAAATAATAAAATAAATCATTAATTTATTTTTTTCCCTTCTAACGTGCTTCCATTTTTGAAACACCCAAAATTTAACTTTGCAGTCAACCTGTGCCGGTCAAGGTTATAGTCATTCTTTTGAAAAGTAATTGTCTCAGACACAATGGTGCACTCAGATTTTTAATCTGGGCATCCGTTTGGAAACTGCCACAACTGCGCACAAGCACCAACTCACTTAACTTAAAAAAAAAGTTCAAACCACCATTCCAGGATCACTGGACCTCAGAATGATGTACCTTCTTCACGCCTGGTCTCGAAATAAATCCATATAATATTTAAAAATAATAAACAGAAAACTTGAGACATTACATTCTCCCCACCTTGGGGCTTTACGTCCCTGAAAAGCCAAAACAAGGGCTACTCAAAAAGATGTGGGTACTGGGCACGAATCTGGGCCTCCCACTCCCACGTGCTCTCCTGAAGATTCTCGTGTTGCCACTGGACGTGCACCAAGGGAATCGATTGCCCATGAAGGATCCTCTCCTGACGATCCTCGATCTCCATTGGGTACTCAGCAATGGTCACTCCATCCTCGATGTCCAGCTCGCCCCAGTCGATGACGTGTGATGGGTCATGCATGTACCTCCTTAGATGTGACACGTGGAAGACATCATGTACCCGATGCAACTATGGAGATAGAGCTAGGTGGTACGCCACCTCTCCAACTCTACACAGAATCTGGAAAGTTCTGATGAACCTTGGATATATCTTCCACCTTGGCCAAATCTCTGCAATCCTCGTCGAGGTGAGACCCGAAGAAAGACATAGTCTCCCTCTTCGAACTCCAGAGGTCTCCGTCGTCTATCAGCATAAAATTCTGCCAGCTCTGTGCAGTCTTCATCCGCTCCCGGATGATCTGAACCATCTCTGTGGTGGATTGCACTAACACTGGACCCATGAGTGCTGACTCTCCGGGGTCGGTCCAGCAAAGTAGTGACCGGCAGGGTCTCCCATACAAGACCTCAAACGGTACCGTACCGATGGTGGAGTGGTAGCTATTGTTGTATGCAAACTCCACCAGTGGTAGGTGGTCCTCCCAACTACGAACAAAGTCCAAGACATAGGCTCGCAACATACCCTCCAGAAACTGAATGGTCCTCTCCATATGACCATCCGTCTGGGGATGAAATGCTATGCTCAAGCGTAGGAGAGTCCCAATATCCTCCTGCAATCCCTTCCACAACCGGGATGTGAAGCGGGCATCCTGGTCTGAGACTATAGTCGTGGGGACTCCATGAATCCGAACTATCTCCTGCACATAGAGGCTTCCCAAGCACTCTACAGAACTCTGCTCCCTGATAGCTAAGAAGTGGGCCGACTTGGTGAGTCGGTCAACGATCACCTAGATGGAATCATGCCCCTTGGACTTCCATGGTAATCCCGTCACGAAGTCCATCGATATTCCATCCCACTTCCACTCCGGGACTTCCAAGGGGTGAGCTAATCCCAGAGAAACCCGGTGCTCAGCCTTCACCTGCTGGCATGTGAGGCATCGAGAAACGAACTCTGCTACTAGCCTTTTCATGCCTAACCACCAGAACTGTCATCGGAGATCCTGGTACATCTCTGCCACTCCAGGATGTACCGCCAAAGGGTATGTATGAAACTCCCTCAGGACCTCCTCCTGGAATGCCCCTGATACAACAGTGCATCCTCTGAAAAGAAGTATGTGGTCCCCACCTTGCGAATATCCATCAGGTGCATGTCCTATGGATAACTGAGCACGTAAATCCACACAGTCGACACCCCCAAGATGTGACTCCCTGATTCACTGTAAGAGTGGAGGGGTGACAACCATCGACTGTAGATAAGATGTATCCTCTCCATCCATGAAGGATAACTGTAACGTGGCTAACTACTGTGTCGCCTCACTCAACAGATGTGAGCTCGACCTTCTGAAAAGGGAATCTGCCACCTTGTTCCCCTTCCTAGGAGTATAGATGATCTCAAAATCATAGTCCTGGAGGAACTCTAGCCAACGACTCTGCCTCAGATTCATATCCTTCAGTGAGAAGATGTACTTGAAGCTCTTGTGGTCAGAGTAGACAATAAACTGCTCGCCCATAAGGTAGTGTCACCCCATCTTCAATGTGAAGACTACCACTGCCAACTCGAGATCTTGGGTCACATAGTTCTGCTTATGTGGCCTAATCTTGCGTGAAGTATTAACAATCAATGCATGCCGCTGCATCAGGACACAGCCGAGCCCGGTCCCTAATGCGTCGTAGAAAACTGCATACTCGACACCCTCCTCTGGCAATATCAAGACTGGGGTGCTCGTCAAACTCTATCTCAACTTCTCGAAAGCCTGCTGGAAATTTTCGGTCCTCACGAAGGGTTGTCCCTTCAAGGTCAAGGTCGTCATCGGTGCTGATATTCGGGAGAAATCAGGATTGAATCATCGGTAATATCTTGCCAACCCAAGGAAGCTCTGCACCTTCGTCATGCTCTGAGGTGGCTCCCATGCTAACACAGCCTCCACTTTGGCTGGGTCCACAGCTACTCCATCTGCTGAGATGACATGTCCCAGAAAGTGGACCTCCTAAATCCAGAACTGGGACTTTGAGAGCTTCCCATAAAGATGGTGCTCCCGAAGTACGTCTAGAACCATCCGCAGGTGTCTCACGCGCTCCTCCTCTGACACCGAGTACATAAGGATGTCGTCGATGAAGACCACTACGAACTGGTCCAAGTACGGCTGCAAGATCCGGTTCATCAGCCCCATGAACACTACGGGGGCGTTCGTCACGCCAAAAGGCATCACCAAGTACTCATAGTGATCGTAGCGGCATCTGAAAGCTGTCTTCGGTATATCTTTATCCCGCACTCGTAGATGGTGATAGCCTAATCGAAGGTCATCTTTCGAGAACCATTGTGCCCCACTTAGCTGGTCGAAAAGATCATCGATCCTCGGCAGTGGATACTTGTTCATCATCGTCACCTGGTTCAGGCACCGGTAATCCATGCACAACCTCAGAATCATGTCTGCCTTCTTGGGAAACAAGACTGGGGTCGTCCAGGGTGAAACGCCGGGTCTCAGGAAACCCATGCTCTGTAAGTCCTCCAACTGCACCCTCAGCTCGCGAAACTCTGCGGGAGGCATTCGATTGCCGATGAGGAGATCGGTTCCATCCTGGTGTGTAAGTCGATGCAGAAGTCGATTTCCCGGCGGGGAGGTAGTCCTGGGACATCTTCAAGAAGTACGTCCTCGTACTCCGCCACTACCGCTGGGAACTGGGAACTCACAACATCCACTGCTCCATGGGTAAGGCTAGACAACCCCTGAGTGATCGGCTGCACCCTCTTATGCATGAGCCCATTTTGTGCTGCATGGGTTTCCTTCTCTCCGACAAAGGAAAACCTTGTACCATCATGGCGGACACAACGCACTCTTCGCCTAAAATAGTCAATCTGGGCATAGACTGAAAATAACCAATCCATACTGAGAATGACGTCGTAAGGCCTCAATGCTACCACCAAAAGGTTCCAACTGAAACTCTTGCCTCCAAGGGTTAGATCACACTCTCTACAAAGGTGTGTGATCGTCGAGTCTCCTCTCGTAGGTGTCTCCAAGCGTAAGGATCGAGTCAACGGTTCTACCGGAATCTCGAGGTTCTGTACAAAACATGTAGTTATAAAGGAATGACTAGAACCTGTGTTTATAAGTACAAAAGCTAAGGTAGAGAAGACATAGATCATACCTCGAATCATCCCTGGAGCCCCTGGGTCGTATGCCTTGACTGTATGAAGTTGTCCCCGCCCTTGTCCCCCAACTCCCTGAGCCTGGTGCGGACCTCCTTGGTGTGGTGGTGGAAGTAAGTCGATGCGTCTGCCACCAACGGCAGCTCTCCCTGCTCTCCTGCCACATCAGCCGTTTAGCGGGTCGGCCTGTTCTGTTCTCTACCTCTGCCTCGATGGTCCATCCACCGCATCCCTGTCAGTAGCTCGACGAGTCGGGCAATCTCTAGAGAGATGTACCTACTTTCACACGTGTAGCATCGCTTCTCCCTAGGCTGACCAGATCCATCCTGAGAGCCTTGGACTGTTTATCCCCTGTATTGGTCCCTCCTATGACGTTTCCTAAGTCCATATCCATGTTCCTAATGTCGGCTCCCTGCTGTCGGGGTCTATGCACCTATCTTCCTGCTGCTGAGTGACGGAGGCTATCTCTGCTCCGCCAAGAAACTCTCGATCACCAAGGCCTGCTCGAGCACTCCAGCATAAGTCGATATGCATAGAGGAACGACACTAGCTCAGATGTATCTTTATAGACCTCGCTCAAAGGTCCGAGCTCTGATGAACTGATCACTGACCATATCCATCGAGTACCTGGTGAGGTTGGTGAACCTCGATGAATAGTCAGCTACTGTCATACTGCCCTGCTGGAGCTGAAGAAGCTCCTAGATACGCACAGCATTCAGAGTAACCGGAGAGAACTCCTCCCTGAAGAGTTGCTCAAACTCCATCCACAAAAGAGTCTCCTCTTCGTGAGTCTGTGTGGTCAGACTCCACCATCGTCCCACCGAACCCTAAAGAAGGCTCGCTCCTAGGATCACCATCTGGTCTGCTGGTGTCATCACTAGATAGAAAACTCTGGTCACCGCCTCAAGCTAGTCCTCAGCCACCTGAGGGTCGGGCTCACCTTAGAACCTGAGGGGTCTCTGTCTTGAGAACTCATGGAGTGCGCTGAGCCTGCGCTCCTCGCCGGTCGGTACCGCGGGTACCACTGGCTGCTCCACTAGTGGTGGTATGGTAGGTGCACCACCTGGTGGCAACGCCTAGGGAGCTGCTCCCTGTATCAAAACCTCAACACTAAGGGGGTCAACCTCATGATCGTGCTGCTGAATCCAAGCCAGTATGCATCACGGAGTCATCCTGTAAAGAAACAAGATGTACCATGGTCAATGAGTATATATGGATAGCTGACACAAAGGATATGGAAAACACAACCCATTCCTATATGATGCATGTACCTTTTATTTCCCCGCAACCAGTGTTTTTGTGTACCAAGTTGAAAAGCAGGTTATCAAAGTCTTGGTGTATGGATACGTCGGTCGCCACACCAACACTAGGGTTTCTGGCCTGAAATCCGAACCTGAAACACTCAACACTGTTGCCCTAAACCAAACTCACAAACTCTTGGTCCTAAGGTAGAACTGACCATCTCTGATACCACTCTGTCACGACCCGTCCCAGTGGGGCCCACGTCATGACTCCCCATGCCCGCCTCCAATAGGCCAGGGGCTGGTGACTAGAAGAGAGTAGGCATATCAGTAACATGGGAGGCATTGCCTAAGTACATGTACACACGCCCACATCTCCAAGCCCACAATGCTGAAATGTAAAACACTAAGGAAAAAAATCCATGCATACAACTTAAACCCAACCAACAGAGTACGACAAAAGGTAGAGTGCTGTAAAAGTAAACTGGTCCAGAATACAAGCCCACCAAAAACAAGAGTCTGAAAACTGCAAAGACCAACCTGTAAGCCAAAAAGGTACTGGGACTGCCACTCGTAGCCATATGAGCACCTTGTCCTATAGGGAACTCAGAAAGATTAGTTCTATCCTGGTCTACCCTGGACTCTGTCAAAAGGTTGCTCGTCTGCACAAGACACCTGACATGCGGGCAAATCCCGTGTAGGGGTGAGTATAACAATACTCAGTAGAGGACTCCAAAAAGCACAAAGCAGTACAAAAAGTAAAGGTACATTCATCTATGCATAAAATATGTCTACAAAACATATAGAACAAACCAGATATACTCAAAACCCAGACATGTGGTCTAGAGATAGGTCACACAACCGTATACCCCTGTTAGGGATTCTGTTCGAAGATTCCGTGATGCACTCGTTCCGGGATAACACACTCCACGAGTCTTATAGCTCTGATGACGTCCATCCAAGAAGTGATGTTCATCGGGAACTATCACGAGAAATAGCTACACTCATTACCGTAGACACACTCCATAGTGTAAAGGTTATGGCAGATAGAAGCACTCATTATGAGAGACACACTCCTGAGTGGGAAAGATCGCGATACACAGATGAGGATCACTGCCAGGGCCATGGCAGATACCGCGACTCATCCGGATTCACCAGTAAGGTGATACACCATATAGTTATATGATCAAAGCCCGGTATGGTTGGTCATGTCGATGCCTGACTCTACCTAGGGTCAGGAATGGATAGAGGATCTCGATCCAGGCCTCTCGGTTGGATGCCTGACTCTATCATAGAAAGTCTTGCTGAAGGGATCATAATCCTGCCTGAGTGAATGATGCCTGACCTTCAGGGGAACAAGAATAAGGGGCACTAACCCAAATGAAAGATTTCCAAGGCATGGTGAACAAGAGGACCAAGCCATTTTCAGAAAAGTACACAGCGTGTAGAAATGATACATGTTGTGTTGTTTGACCCCGGGTACTGCCCGTGTACAATGGACCGTGTCATGAGGCTGGTCGTGTATGAAGAACTAAGTACACGGCATGTAGTATGGTGTACATGCCATGTCTGGGTAACTGGGGTTGGCTCCATGTACTCTAGTTATGTGCCCATACACGGTCACCAACCAGTGTACACCAACCCGTGTAATCGCCACACGGGGTGACCCACGTTACTGGCCTCGCCTGGCCGTGTGATGGAGTACACAATCATGTAATCCATCCTGTGTCCGTGTATCCATGAGATACACAATGATCTCCACGTACCTGCTTCTGTCGTGTTGTACACGCCATGTCGCCTAAAGCTGTGTAGCTCATCCCGTGTTCGTGTACTGCCCAAAGTACACGCCAAGATTCGGGGAAATTCCAACACATCGTGTGACCGGGGTCACATGCCGTGTTATTCTTCTCTGACCCCGAAACCCTATCCACCACCGCCAGTACTACACGAAATTTTATTTGGAAGTACACGCCATGTATTCTGGAAATTTCAAAAAATAACGCTCTTCACTGGCACGCCTCCCGTGCTGCTCTGAACATTGATCCAGCCATCAGATCGCCACGAAACATTCAGGTTTTGGTCGCCCTGATGCCACAAAGCCGCTTCTGGTTTTTTCGGACCTCCGATCGACTCTGAAAATGTGATTTGATCTTCCCGTATGAAGAACTCTCGAAGAACGCCCTTTCCTGATCTGGTCCGATTTTTCTTCCACCATCGTCGTTGCACCACCACAATGTCATTGCGGTGTTGAACCTTTGATTTGGGATTGTTGCGTCATAGAACGGATGAGCAACGATCTGTTGTTCATCACCCCGCGAAGAACGCGAAGAACGCGCGAGGAAAGAAGGGGGAAAATCCAAATAAACAAATTGAGGAACGAACTTCCGCCATTGTTCATCACGGCATTGATCCGCTCTTTTTAATAGGCTGAAACGGAGAAAGAATCAACAACAACATAAATCATGTATCAATTCCCCATATTCTTCCCAAAGAAAATCCCTCCCACAAGAACGTACGAATCCACGGATCAACTCGTTTGTGGTTGATCCGCGTTCGTCGTTTAAACTCAAATACGGGGAAAATAAATTGAAATAACAAACCCCTAACTTTCGAACGTGTTGATCACTGATGAAGGCATCACGATGCCATTGTCGTCGAGATCCTTCAATGTCGGCGCAGTGATTCTCGATTTCGATCCGCCATCGTTCGCCAACACGTCCTCCTTCACCCAAGCTCTAAGAGAAATCTCTCTCTCTCTCTCAACTTGCAGGGTTATGAGGCTAACCCTATGAATTTTCCATAAGGGTTCATTTATAGGGGAGGATTAGGTCATGCTAAAAAAAGGAAACGTTTTAAAATAATAAAATAAATCATTAATTTATTTTATTCCTTCTAACGTGCTTCCCTTTTTAAAACGCCCAAAATTAAACTTTTCAGTAGACCTGTGCCGGTCAAGGTTAGAGTCGTTCTTAGGCAAAGTCATCATCCCAGATGCAACGATGCACTCAGATTATTAATTCAGGCATCCGTTTGGAAACTTCCACAACCACGCATAATCACCGACTCACTTAACTTAAAAAAAGTTCAAACCACCATTCCGGCTCACTGGACCTCTGAATGATGTGCCGTCTTCGCGCCCGGTCTCGAAATAATTTCATATAATATTTAAAAATAATAAACAGAAAATCTGAGACATTACAATACAGTTGAATACATTGTTCACTAAAACAAGAATTTCAAAACATAATGTTCACGAAGCTCTCTATATTAAAAGAATCCCCTTTATATTTCAAAGAATTTTTATCTTTCTTAAACCCACATTCTTTCATGAATATCCCATCCTTCGTGATGTTTTCATCCTTTATGGAAATATATACCTTCTCGAATCTCCCAACATTTGTAGAACTCAATATTATTATAAACCCCAAAGTATTTTCAAAAAACCATTTTTTAATATGCCTATGTGTCAGTTAGTTCTTAACCATTATTTTTAGGATGCTTCTACTCATGAAGAGTTCCGGATTCAAAAATAATTACCATCTCATACGAACTTTATAAAATTGGAGTTATTAACCCTTCTTAAAAAATATCTATGGGTCTCAAATGATGAGTAGATGACTATTTATAGAAATTTAATCCTTCCCAAAGCTGCCAATATCACCACATCCTTCTTATGAACCTCTGCATTAGTGTATGTAAATATCATTTTCTTCGTAACACATCAGTGAAATTATTCCATTCATTTTGATTCTCAAATCATGTAATGTACCATTTTATGATTGTGTCTCATACATTATTTTTTAACCCTCTTTTGAAAACCTTAAACCCTTCTCCAAAATATCCATATTCATTCATGAAGCACTACAACTTTTAATATTTCATTCTTCAAAAAATCCATAAATTTTTTATATTTGTTAAAAATCATTCTTAGAAACCCTCAGTTCACAATCCTTATCACTACATCTAGCTTTTGATCCCAAAAAATTTGGAAATCACTAACAAATAGTGAAACCATCAACATTAAGACACTTTATCCATAAGATCAATTGCCTTGGAAACAGCCTGATCAACCTAGTGTGGATTGAAAATAAACAAAAAATAAAATCTGATTATTTATATAAATAACCTTGGGGTACAAATATCTCCCTTTGGTTTTTTTGGAAATATATAGATATATTAAATAAAGCATCATCCTTGATCAAAAACCTAAAAAGCATTAAATGAAACATTCATAAGTCTATGTATATTTGAGAAAATCTCGGTTTAGAAAAAAATAATGGAAAAGATATTATCATTCCTCAAGAGACCACTAAAAAATCATGAAAAGAAAAAATTCATTAAATTTCATTAATCCCTATAAATAATTGGCCTTAAAAACCTTTATTGGGACCTAGTAATGAAGGAAAAACATATTTCTTGAATGTATATCCCCCATAGACCTCTTTCACATCAAATATTGGATTAAAATAGTTAAAAAATGGGGAAAAGTGAAACTATAACATTTTTATGCAAGGGGAGGTGGATGAAAACACTGACGTTTTATTGATATTTTTCAAAAATTGGTGTTGCCAAAAAAAATTAAGATGTGAGCCACTTGATCTTTAGTTCCAACATGATATGTCTTAATAAAAAAATGTTCAACATTTTCTGTGATGAAGTGATATTAGATATCAAAATATTTGGTTCGAGGTTATAGATACAATTTTTTCATAAGATCAAATGTGGTTTAGTTTCAAAATCCATCATCTATTTAAAATCTTCACCAATATCAGCATGACATTTATTTATCCAAAATAGTAGCATAGATTCATTTTTCATAAATGTATACTCTTCTTCAGTTATACAAAGATAAGTTTTTTATTGTTTCTTTCTCAACCAGGACACCCATTTTTTTCAAATTAATAATTCACCCACACTTATAATATTTTGATCCACCACATCTTCCTCCCAATAATTATCAGAAAATGTCAATAAATCATTGTTTTTTCCTTCTACAAAGTATAATACGAATTCGAGATTAAGTTCAATATATATCATGATTAATTGTACTACTAAAAATTATCCAAATTGAAACTAATTTTGACATGAGATACTAAACATGTTGCAAGGATGATATCTGGTCGTGTTGTTGTTAAGTATATTAATCTTCTTGTAATCCTCTTATACAATGTGGGATCTAAATATTTACCATCCTTGAGCTTTAAATATTTTTTCCAAACTGCAATCAAAGTCTAAATTTTTTTTGATTCATGCATATTGAATTTCATCATAAGATCTCTTACATATATTTCCTAGGAAATGAAGGATTAGTTCTTCTTTTTAATCAACAGTAGCCCCAAAAATAACATGATTCCAAAAATCATGGATATTTAATATTCGAAAGTCATATGATTAAAAAATTATTCCACTGATCCAAACCTTTTTCAGCTCAATATAATATTTTCCACATACATACTCACCATAAATTGATCTCCTTTAGAATTATTTTCATAGATATTAGGATCAGCCCCTCCACTTTTAAATTATAGATTCATCAGATGAGAATCCATTAAATAATACCATACACATTATTTATGTTCTAGATTATAATGACTCATATTCAATCTAAAAACCTTTGTTTCATCATTTCTAATCATAAATACCATTAGTTTTTCAATGTGGACTTCTTCAATAACACCATTTAAGAATATTATTTTAAAATCCATTTAATAAACATTGTACCCCCATTTGATTAATATGGCTTGAAAGAGACTAACTAAATCTAGTTGAACTATTGGAGAAAACTTTTATTCAAAATCATGCCTTCAATATATTCATATAATTTATAGACTGAGTGTGCCCTATTTTTTATCACATTTCCTAGCTCATACAATTTATTTTTAAAGATGATTTGGTTACAATCACATTGTGATTTTTTGGTCTCTTTACAAAATTTCAAGTTTGGTTTTTTTCAATCTAATATAGTTCATTATTCATGGATGTAGCCCATGATTCTTCATTTTTTAATTCTTCAAATGAGGTTGTTTCAACAACATTTAGCAAAGAATAATATGATTCTTTCCTTATTCTCCTATTTTTTCTAGGTGTTGTCCAATCTGTAATAACATTTAATTGATCAACTTCTTCTCTTCTTTTTTACCTATCAGATTTTTGGTAGAGTTTATTTATAATTGGTTTCATATTCACATGATACTTATAAATCATAATCATTTTAATAAACAAAATTATTGGGAAATTATTCCACATTTTTTATATTTGAATCTATCCATTTTCCAATTCCTTCTTCGATTATATCGACATATGTGATCCTTCAATTATTCATATTTTTATCCTCAATTATCTTGACAACATTTCTCTAAAAAATCATACTACAATAAATATTGTATAATTTTTAGAATTTTCTCTTTATTGAGTATCCAAGGATCTTTCTCTCATCTACAACATCACTATACCTTCCACCATTTCCTTCATTTTTTTGGATGAAATATTTTCTTCCGAAAAGAAGAAAATACCTTACTGAGGGATTTATTCAATCCCATATCACATATGGTTTCCAATCCTCTCCTATAAATATCCCTAATTTATTTTGAGTGTACAACTTAACATGAACAGCCTCTTTCCAGTAATTATGAGAAACAAAACTCTCAAGCAGTATAGTTCTCCCCATATTACTCACATATCTATTTTGTCATTCAAAGACCCCATTTTTTGTGGTGTTCTTACTAAAGACACCTCATAAATGATCCGATGTTTTTTATCTAATTTTCAAATTAAATGGGTTTGAATTTTGTTTTATTTTCAAATGGTTATATCTTAATTGTGCATCGAGTTTCAATCACAACTCTTTTGATATAACATTTCATGAAATCGATCACATGTTGTTTTTTCTCAATAATCATCACACCTACAATTATACTATAAAATTTAATATAAATATAGAAGTAACTCCCTCTATATGTTATAACCACATTCATTAGACCACACACATATTTGTGGATGAGATCAAGAAAATTTGAAGCCCTTTTTTCCTTAGATGATAAGAATTCTAGACCATCATTCCTAGAATGAAAGCATCACATGTATATTCTATATCATTCATAATATTAAGAATTCTTAAAATATCATTTATATTATAAATTATTTCCATTATCTTCCCATTAATATGGCCTAACATATAGTGCCACAATTTTTTTTCTTCTTCTATTATTATGAAAAAAAATTCGATTTACTATCTGCATAGTATAAATTATTATTTGTTAACAAATTTTCATTTTATAATTAAATATATTCCATTTATAGGGCAACACATATAATTAAAATTCACTAGCAGTCTTGAGTTACATAGTTGAATAACACTTATGAGATTGTGACATTAAATTTCCATGTAGAGAACTTCTATTTTCACTATCTTAAAATTTGATAATTCTATATTTCAAATTCCTTTGATCTTTAAGGAATTATAATTCTTGAATATCATTATTCCATCAAACCCTTTCTTAACAGTTTACAATAAACATTCATTTTCTATCATTTGGGATGATGTTTCATTGTCAAGAATCTAGTTGCTACTATTATTTATAGCTTTGATAGAGACTTATTTCATGTTGGTTTTCTTCATATTCCTCGTTTCCATCCCTAATATACCTGACTGAGTAGAGGAAAATGATGGAATATTCAATCTCTTTTCAAAATCCATGGTTCAATAAACTTATATCCTTCTTCCATAGGATAATATCGATTTTCATGGGCAATTTTTCTTGGTAGAATGGTATGGACTTGTCTCGGAGTTCTATAGTTATTGTTCACAGCTTTCCTCTTCCTATAATGAATCACATTATAGAAAAAATAGCAATATTAAAAACAATATCCATAAAAATTAATTCTTCTATATCATTATGAATATTGTCTCATTCTCGTTTGTTAACTATTAGGTGATTCCATATCCAGATAACTCTGTTACTATCAATAGTAATACATGCTATTCCCAAAAACCAATAAAATTAACATTAAAAAAGTGTAAATATCTTCTTATTTACATTCCTCCACTTGTCTACTTTTTTATATAGGATTTTGACCAGTTATCCTCTATCGGTAATTGTGGATTATTATCACATATCTTCTCTGTTTGGTTCGAAGCTATTTTTGTTAGGAAACTAGGAAAATTCATGGTATGTCTAACTTTTTTCTTCCCTTTTAATTGTATAATCCTATATCTAGCCTTTTATGTTTCAATATCATAGAAAATTCAACTTTTCCCATAAATTTTGATCATTGGTCATTAAATTATTTCTCTACTAATTCATAACTATGTTTTAACCCTTCCAAAATATATGCATCTAAAAACCATTCAAACTATAATTTTTTTATCTATTCACATGATTGTTATTCAATTTATAGTTTAAATTTTAAAGAAAAAACTTATTCTATAATGAATTCCACTATCTCATCATTTTCCTCTAGTCTCTATGCAAGGTCATTGATGGATTTTCATTTTCTAAAATCCTATGTTTAAACTCTAAATCCACTTTCGATATTTCACAAGTTGTAATATTTTATTATTCCCCTCATTTTATTAAATTAATCTACGATTTATTATAATCCACATTCATTTATTAATATTTCAAAAAATCTCTCATATTTCTATTTTTTTCTGTTAATGTCATGCACATCAAGAGAAAACTAATGTTCCACCTTGAGGTCTACAATTCCATTCAACTGTTTATCTTAATCTTTTTTAGGTTTTACTTTTTAGACTATAGACCTCATGAACTTTTAAGTATATTATTTAATCACTGGTTCAATATCCTCCAATATGTCATTACTATCTAGTTACTCTTTAGAGATTAATCAATTTCTCCATAATTTCTTCTTTCGCTTGAAATATCCCTTTTGATGGAACCTCCTCTAAGGGCTCTAAATGGTTTCTACATAACATTCTACATCATAGACTATACTTGGGCATCGAGAAGCAATTAGCCTTATTTTACCACACCCAAAACTATCCAAAAAAATATTTTTTTCAAATATTTATTTTCTTATCTTGAATTTCTTGAAAAATAGAGAATTTTTTTCATCAACATCATCTCCATCATCACTGCCTTTGGAAATTTAATGTTTTTCAATCATTTGATTTCTATTTTGTTTATTATTCATGATTTTAATCTTCTAATTTGAGTGTAATTTCTAAATCCACTAGAGTGAATAGAATTTCATCAATAGAAAACTTAATTAGGTTTCCTTCCTCAAGAGTTGAAACATTTGGACTATATGGAGGTGGGATACATCCCATGATTTTCATCATAATTTTATTGTCCTTAAAATATTACCAAAGTCCTAAAATAAATCCAGAAACATAAAAAATGTTATTAAAGAAATAATTTATATATTTATATGGATTCATTTTTAGATCATAAAACTAGTTGTGCAAAAATTGAAGTTTGTCACCCTTTACGTTTTTATAGCATAACTATATAATTTTGATTTTCTCCTGCATGGACATGACTATTATTCAACTCATTACCATCGAATATATTTGATCATATATTGTTTCAATAATAGTATTTTTTTGGAATATTCATTATGAATTCTACTATCTGATTTAGAAATAGAAATACTCATTATATCACTGAACTGAATTCCCTATGTTGTGACAAAGATAACATCCTTCCCATAGGATCACATATGTGATATCATTATATTCTAATAAATATATAAGTTTAAACCATCAAATAGGGGAACTCCCATAACATTCATTGAATTCTACATGAAAACAATAGAGGATATATTTAACACCTTTATATTTTACACAATAATTCCACTTATAGGACTCTAGAGCACCCTAAAAGGGGAGGAGTGAATTATTATGTAAATATTTTCTTTAAATGATATTGATCTAGTCTACTTGATAGTGGGAACATAATAAACCTATCTAATGAAATCATTAAAAAATTAAACACCCATATACAGAAATTGAAAAAACAACATAATCGTTTTACTTTGTTCACCTCTAAGGGATATTCTAGCAATCATATACTGACAATGTGTCCATACTAACTGAATCCACTAAACATCAATGAATATTATGGATTAAAAAATATTATAGATTCTTAATCCTTTCCAATATCAATGTCATTACAATAAATTTTTGGATAGAACACTACATACTTCAAATAACATCAATTGACTCCCCCTTTCTCACTTCCTCAGCTGAATACTTACTTAATATATCGTCTCGAATGTAACTTCAGTAGATTTGTAACTTATCTCTTTGTCCGTAATTATTATGAGACTCTTCTTACACCGTAGTTCTAAATTGATGCACTTGAATACATTGTTCACTCAAACAAGATGATCAAAAAATATTTTTTATGAATCTTTATTCCTTTGTGAAACCCCTTTATTTTTCTAGGATATTTAATCTTTCATTAACACACATACTTTTTAGAATTTCACAACATATGAAAAGCTCATAGAATTTTCATAACTCTAATCCTTTGTGATTCTCCTAGTCTTTAGGGAACTCCAAGAAATCATGAAACTCTCATTCATTGTAAAACTCCCTTTTTAAAATTCTTAATGGTCAATTAGTTCAAAACCATTATTTTCACGATCCTTATTCTGAAGAGGAGTTCCAAATTCTTAAAGAATTTACTTATCCTGTGAACTTAATTAAATCATAGTGATTACCCATTTTTTCAAATTCACTCCATATCTCAAATAATGAATGAAAACTTATTGATATACATTTCATTCTTTGTGAGGATTTTGGCATCACTGCATCCTTTTTGTGAACCTCTGCATTCATGTTCATGATACCCCTCTTCTTCATGAAACTCCAGTAAAATTATTCCATCCTTGAAGCTTCTCATATCCATGTAGATTACCATCTTTATGTTGTGGATAAATAATAATTCATAAAAACTTTTCTCAAACCATGATAGATTTCTGAAAACTAATATTAGATTCTGTTGCAAATCTCTACATCTTCATGTAACATCAATCTTTTTTAAATCCATGAATTTTCCATATTTATAAAAATTCAAACATGGAAATCCTGATTTCATGAATCTTTTTCCTTAATCCATATTTTGAGCACCAAAAATTTGGAAAACACTAGGAAAATATTCCAACTTCAACACTAAATCCACATAAACCATAATATCTATTGGCTGGCAATCTCCCTCATCAATCCCACATGGATTGACAACAGAAAAAAATCCATTTCAATTTTTTAAAAACATTGGCTCTATCACAATATTAGAACATTATTCATTTATTTATCATTTATAATCATCATTTAAAATTATTCTGAATATGTATATTTGTTAGTTTTTATCTTTTCTTAATATCAGGTGTGTGTAATCTTGATCGTTTTAAATTAATTTTTTTATGGTGGTGTTGTTATTTATTATTCTCAAAATATTAATCATTCCCAAACAATACTAGTTACTGGAACTAATTTTTTATAAATATTTATAAATATTTATTTTCATTCTATTTTATTTTTCATTAGGATCCTTAAATATGAATATGACGATGAACATGTTTCAATGATTCTTATAATAGAAGGGTATTTTCTTAAATAATTAGTTAAATTTTTATATTACTATTAAAAAACAAAATAAACTCATTATTTATTTATTTATATTATATAATATAATAAATTTTATTATCATAGTAATCCATGATATAAATTTATACCATCATTTTTGTAGATGGTTAAACAAAACAAAACAAGAATATAGCATAATTAATGGATGATTTTAAAGTAATATAATTATAATATCATTATTAAAGAAGCATAATGTTATTATATGGTGTATTTTATTTTTAAATATAATAATTATAAATATGAATAAGTATAATTTAACATATTCGAATATATTAAATAATACAAATAAATTATTTCATCTCTTAGAAATATCTTTTGGAAAGTTAGATTTACCATTGTTGTTTGTTGATTATATTGTTAATAGTTTGAAAATTTTTCCTTATATAATCATAATAATTTCATTAATATCATATGTATCCATTAAAATCATTCTAATAACCATACATGTTGGGAGGTAGTGAAAATAATTATGGAAATTGAATGTTCCATGGAGGTGGTGATCTATATATACGTAGAAATGATGATATAATTTTCTATAAAATGGGTGAAAGGATAAATATTATTAATCATTTAAAAAAAATATTTTTATATTAATATAATAATTAAATATTAAATTCTATATTGGGTCAATCCTTACATGTCAGTTAAGGAAAACAAAACATGTTTCATCGTGGATGTGGTTGTCCGAACAATGCATGATTGAAAGTTTTATTTTTATTGATTGAAAATGGAAAGGATGTAAGTGCATGTGTTGTATTTATAATAACATAAAGATATAATAATGATACTAAGGTTCAAATTTTAAAATTTTTTAATTGAAATTTAGGATGAATAAATGTGCATAATGAAAAAGAAATGTGACCGAAGCGGTTAAAAATTTCTACATAACTTATTAGATTATCTCTTTTGAAAAGGGGGTTAGTCCTTTGATGGATGGTATTTTAAGAATATATTAACCTATTTATGGTGGATAGAAATTTTGAGTGGAATTTTCAGTGGATTATGATTCAGTTTTGGTGTGAGGTGTTGTGAGGAGTATAGTTCCCCTTATATTAGTGAAAAGGGGTGTTATTTTTGTAAATTCCCAAAATATTTCAACAATGTGATGACACTATAAAGGAATATGGCTCCAAAATTGGGAAATATTGAAGAGGTGGATGTATAATGTCACATAAGCCTTCAAACACCCTTTCCCACACATGTTTTAATTATGTTTTTTGTCTTTCCTTCTGGGGTAAACCAATTTTACTCCTTTTGATTTTGACCATTATAACTATTTTTTACTAGTGTAAGTTATCCATTAAGATTTGAAATAAATTTGTCCTTATTGAATTATTTGGACATAATTATTAAATATTTTATGTTTAATTTTATTATATTAATTTTATAGTAGTGTTAAAATTTAATTTCCAAATACTAATTATAGAATGTATTAAAAACATTTTTTCTGAAAAAAAAATAACTTATGTTAAAAAATTTAAAATATGGGTTAGTAAATTAAAACCAATATTTTATATATTATAATGTCACTTATAAAATACATCATTTTTTAGAAACTTTTTAATGAATTTATAATTCAAACTTATTTCCTAATAATGTCAACAAATCCAGATTATATGTAAAAATGTTATTTTTCACTATTCGCCAAAAAATCAATCTTTTTATAAAAATAAAAGAACTAAACTTAAACTAATATTATTATGTATAATTACAAAAAAAATTGTAAAACATAAATTCTAAAATTTGTGAATTTATCTTTTAGATAAAAATATAAATAAAAATACATTTTTTTAAATGACATTTTTTAGCATTAATTTTTCTGAGTAATATATAAAAACAATTTCTAACATAATGATGTTAATATACTGGTCAATGTATTGAAATGTTATTTATTATTTAAATAATCATTTAAAATTTATCTATTTTTATTTATTAATACATTAAATAGTTATTTGATAGTGGAAAATCATTTTATATATATAATCATATTAATTATATCTCATATAAATGTGACCATTTATAATTGGTTATTATCTTTTTATATAAAATATCTTTTGTTAATATAATTTTTTTTATAAATATATCACGTCTCATTTTATTCTAGTGTTTCATGTGGAGAATTATATTGAAAATATTATTTATTTAAACAAATACATTCCCAAAATAGGAGTTGTAACTTTATACCCCCATAAATAAATTGAGTCCTCACAATTTTAGTTATCACATTCTTGTCATGACCCCAACCCTCCAATGGTACCCCTCCTGAGATGGAAATAAATAGAGAGAGAAGATGATGTATGTGGCCCATCATTAATAGGCCACGGGTTGGTGACTAGAACCAAGGGTATATCATACGCATAGATGGGTGTCGTTAACCTCTAAGAAAAATTAAAAACTATAGATAAGATAAACCCATAAAATAAAATGTGTTCAGAAAATAATAAAAGATCCTAGAGAATGAAATATATTCCCACAACCAAACTACTATAAAATAATAAACAGTTACAAAAAATCCTCTACAGTGAATTTGAAGCCAAATAACTCTTCAGCAGCACTAGAAATAATTAATTTATATCTGGAACATAAACCATTTACTACATATCTGAAAAACTATTTGTATATATGTAGGGTGAGCATAACAAGTATACTTGGTTAGATCCTCCTTGTAACCACTCAAGTGAAAGAAAATTAAAAAATACTAAATCCCATTAAAATAGTTGTGAGACTAACTTGTCACAAAATCAGGTATACTAATTTCATTGCCTCACCATGGATCTCTTACCAAGTATCAAATAAAAATCATAATATAATATCCATATAATAGAAAATTCAAGGTACATTGCTTTCACATCCCCACTTTTTTCACTCTACCATAATGTCATACGTCGTGATCCATCTCTCCCCAAATAAGCCACATGTGTTAAAGACGACTGTATAATAAAATGAATCATGTGAATCTCATAACCTTCTCATCAACAACCTCATCTCCATCTTTTAATATATTTGTTTTTGAGGTCCACTATAGATTTTACATCATGTATTATACCTCAATCCATCACATCCCATAAGCAACATACCTATAATAATCCTAAGGATGCTATATTTGTAGATACAAGTGTGTAAAATAACTAAAAGTCATTACAAACCCCCAAGAAACATATATAAGAATGGTTACCACTATTCATAAAATTATATAATACTACTCGGATAATAGAGTGGCGAAATATGGGGTAGTGATCCAACCATGCCTCACCAACCAATATTTTAGATAAAACACCCTTAAGATTCCATTGTGTGTTAGCCACACATACTTCATGGGTGGGATAGAACATGAAATCACAAAATAAATGAATATATATAGTTCAAACCCAAACTAAAGGAAACTAACTAGACTTAATAACAATAATAACTATCATCCACCACACACCCATTTCCAACCAATAACAAATAGATATCCTATTAGAAAAAAAATTAAAGAGCCTTTTATTGTATTCTTTTTTGTTAAATATTTCATAATTACATTAATTACTGTAATATTTTCATGCCCTAAAGGAATAATCTAACCTCTTCTATTGTTACTAAATATTTATCATCATTTCATCACTCTTTCAATCATATAACCCTATAGGTTAAAATATTTTACATTTCAATTCCATAGTTCTGGATACTCTAGGAATCTTCCTAAGATACCATATTTGATCATTAGGCCAAGAACAACTATATTCATTAAGATGATGGGGAGACAGATAAAATAAATAAAACAATAAATTTGGGATTTAAATAATACTCATTAACAAGAAATAATATTACCTATCATGACATAAAAAAGTTTGGAATCCCATCTTTAACCCATTCCATTAGTCCTAGTTCCATCCCTCACACAAATATTAATATAACCATCCCTATTGCTTTAACAGATTCTAACTGCTACCATAAGCTTGGGCAAACCTACCAATTTTATCCCAAACCATAATCTATCTCTGGCTCACATCACATCTCATAACAAGGATCCTAATTTGGAGAAAACACACAATGAAAAAAACAATTAATAGGTAATCATGGCTTTAGAACCATGGAATCCAACAATCATTGGAAATCATGCTCACTCGACCTAAAAAAATTATCTTAAGAGACCATGTCACAACCCAACCAACCAGGGCCCTTCTTGCTATTGATAATAAAAGTGCGACTTAGCTAAGACCACCTTTAATAGGCCTTGGGATATAAGTAGATTCTGAGTCGTCATATCACACAACTAGGAGGCATTAGACTTATATATATTTAAGCACTCACATATCTCCAAGACCACAAAATGTTGAAATGTAGATAAAAAACTACTTCTAGTACACCAATACATATATAATCTCACAATCATAGTATGATAAGTACTAGAAAAAAAATACCAAATACAAGCCCCCAAAAAAATAGAATAAAATATATCTTTTTTAGAATAAACAAATTTATATCAAAAGAAACACCATTATTGACCACGATTTTCAAGACCAAACTATACTCCACCTACTATTACTCCTTCAAAGATTCCATATAAAATATTATCATCTATAAAAGAAATTATATGTGTGGGAAGATCCCATATAGAGGTTCTTATAACAATATATTGTTGGACATCATTAAATCAGCAAACAAAAAGCATAAATAGTAGTAATCTCATCAATACATATGTACTTCAATCAATATATGAGACATAACGATAAATAAGAATAACCTAGATATACACATTACATACATAGAGTCTAAAAAGATATGAGCCATTGCAAGCCACTGAAAACCACTTAAGGTTTCAAAATATTGCTCGTTTGGGGGAATCTACTCCAAGATTCATACAGCAACTGATGGTGGTCACCATATAGCTTATACTCATTAGGACACACCCAAGGGGATAAATGATGGAATCTAATGATATCAAAACCCATATAGGGGATCACATAGAGGACTATTTGGGGACACCACATGCCCTACTGGAATAACATGCTGGGTAGGGGATCTTATTTAGGATGATACTAAGTACCCTAAGGGGATAACCTTCTAGGTAGTCGAATCAATATTTTTCTATGCTAGTCACACTGATAGCATGAACCCTACATAATGTAAATGAAGGAGTAAATGAAGTAATGATATAGGATCAAACCCCATGTTATATAGAGGGATACATTGAACTCTATCTTAGAATCATCCTATAGTGGGGATCATAATCCCATACTGATAATGAAATATCACACTAGACCCTAGATTGTGTAGCCTAAGGGAACTCGCTCAACCAATACATTCATTGACTAAAATGTATGAGGGAAAACACTCCTGATCATACCGTATCTAAAAATAGAATAAATAGGGATCCATCTATTCCTAAAATGATTACACAACATATATATGATGATAAACAGTGTGTCGTGCTAAGCCTGGAACTACTCGTTTATCTCACTCACATGACAAGAATTTCTAATAAATACATGGAGTGTTCCATAGGGTAAATTGAATGTATATTTCCTTCTTGAACTCAATGAGAAACCTTCCCATGCCTTTTTTACATCTATTAGTGTGTGTGGACTGCAGGTCGTGCCTAAGAATATGGTCATACCCATGTACCTAGCTATGTTTGAGTATCTTGATGTTCGAACACCCTTTTATGTAATGTCCACTATTTAATTATTTATTACATAAAAGAACATTTATTACAACATAAAAGATCAAAAATCCTATTTTTTGGGAGATTAGGTATATATCACATCAACATGATACATAGATCCAAGAATATTATGAAAACATACTTAACATGCTTCTAAATTTTGATACCTTTGAAAACTAATTGGGATAACCTTGGGACATGATTAAGAATGAGGTGATATATAAATCCTTGTAAGGGAATAAATAAAGAATAAAATAATGATAGTATTACATGTTTTTCAATATAAATTTCAATGGGCATAAAAGGGGTGGGAATTAAAAACTTGAACGATGGGGAATAATACAACATGTTATCTTTAAGGTAATATGGGAATCTGAAAATGACATTAAACCTAACATCCTAAACATAGGCAAAGGATAACTTCCAATAAATTATTACATGTTGTAAAAATTACTATAATGGGTTATGTTTACTCCCAAATCCCATAAATTAGGTATCATGGGAAAAATTATTACCCAATTCATTAGAGTGGTATATAATTCTGGGAACACTCGTCACATTCATTTCATGTACATGAATAAGTTTTCCACATAGAATATAATATGTAGAATCATTTTCAATCTTATTTCATCACACAATTAATGATTGTGGGATAAATGGATGGTTTTACCCAATAAATTAAGGATATACAAGTATATGTACCCTTAAGTGGAAATGTTGATGGTATTCACAACATAATGGTTTGGCATCAAAAAATTGTGGGAAATTTTTGGCTACATAATGGGGGTACATAATGAATCATGGGAGGGGCTAATAGAAGTGAAAGGAGACACTTGTCACATGTAAATAATAATGGAACTATTAGAGATATGTAAAAAACTTATCCAACATGAAAATTTTTAATATAAAGGCATAATACAAAAAAAATTATTGAATAAATGTTTGGCATGGAAATAATTGCTGGATAATTTATACAGCATATCTAGAGTACATAATGAATCATTGGAGGGATTAATGTGAGTTCCATGTGACTATATAAACTTTTAAATCATAAGGCATGTAATAAGGATATTGAAATTAATATCCCACTAATTTGATTTGGAAGAAAATATATATTTTATAAAGAAGTTTCTTGAATATATAGGAGATCCAAAATAAAATGGTGGTTTATAATGTCATTAGAACATATAAAATTGAGATTCAAAAGGCTAATTATAATCACGGGACTTGAATGGAAATGAATTGAGGTAGATCTCTTACATTGAGATGGTGTTTACAAATGATTCTTGGGAGATTATTTAGAGCTTAGGGCACTTTGTGAGGTCTATATAGAAAAAATTGAATAGTATAGTCATGATATACAGATTTTTAGTGCAGATAAATGGGATATTTGGTAGGTTTATATAGGAAAATAGAGGGGAGTTCTTTATTATTTCCCAAATTTAGGTTTTGGACTCTATACAGTAAATTAATAAAAAAATACTCTTACCATGGTTTTTTCCCATGGTTTCTAAAATATTGGATTATTTATTATATAATTACATGTACTAATCCCTTTAAAATAATAACATTTTTTATGTTGAAGTGAGTCATGTTTATTATGAATTTATTTTAAAATCATAAAATATTATATTTGTTTCGGATGATTCATAAAGGGTTTATAAATGTAATAAAATAACCCCAAAACTATAAATAGGAAAATAGATTAGTTCGTTTATTACATTCATGGAATATATTACATCAATTTTTGGTTATTATGATCTCATAATACATACTGCACTTTTATACCATATTTAAATTTTACGAGAAAATTTGACTATCTCAAAAAATTATAAAAAATTCATCATTAACTAATTTAGAAATGCTAATTGAAAATATAATAATTTTTTAATCAGGATAATTTTATAAATATAAAAAATAAACTTTTAAATTAAAATCTGTATTAGTAAAAATAATTTGATTGTTTTATAATAATAGATTTCAAACCCATATAGAAGTTACATTTTATTATGTAAAATTATATTATCATGTATATTTATCATATAATATTTATTAATAATATATTATAAAAAAATAAATTATCTCAAAAGTTAATTAATTCATAAAAATTAATTTATATACTAAAATTTCATATTTCCCAAGAATAAAACTTGTGTTTTATCATATCAGAAGCTTATTTTTTTCAAAATCATTAATTTAATTATTTATAAAGTAAAAAAATAAGAAATTATTATTATTATTATTTTATTGAAACAAAAATTTAAAAATTCATATTGTTAGGTTTGAGATACATATACCTTTATTAATCTAGTAAACTCCCTAAGGGTAAGGTGTGTGATGGTAATATTTTCATGGGGTGGTTCGACAAACAAGGATTAGGTCATGATCTCGATGAGAATGAACTTCTCCAGTAAACAATATCACATGTGATTTAGTTGTTGGGTCTTAGCTTGGGAATGATCAATGGAAATTACCAATTATTCTCTCTCCCTAGGATTCTATGATAAATGGTATTCATAAGTTATTATCCTGCTATTTGAGGTCGTTGCTTCATTTTTCTAAGTAAATATGACTTTTTTAGACCCCTTAATATATACAAATCATATGATCACTATTAAATATATATATTACCAGTAGTTATTATAAAAAAAATAGTCTCTGGAATCTGAAATTACATAATTCATAATGGTCCAATAAAAGCAATGTAGTCCATATGTTTTCTATTTTTACATTGCATTAATAAGGTATATATTTATCTTGAAGGGTAATCTAATTTAGAAATTTTTAGGTTGTTAAATTATTCCCCCTTAAAAAAATTCTCTCTCAAAATTTTTATTTTATACATTAAAACTGAGGAGTGTACTTCTGTTTCATCACCACTTCTAGTTCCCAAGATGCTTCCTAAAACTTGTGTTTTCACCAAAACACTTTGACCAGGTGAGTTTACATGATTCTTTGAACATTGTCACTCTGATCTAATATCTTCACTGTTTTCTCCCCATGTGAAAGATAATTATCAAATGGTACTACCTATGGATTCAGTACATGTGAGGGCCCAGGAATGTACATTATCAAGAGGGATACAAGTAATTGATCTGTTACATGAGATAGGTTATGTGGGATTGTTGGTCAGTATGACAAAACTCTAATGTGATCAAGGATCCTAAAGTGGCCAATGCATTTTGTACTATGATTTCTCTTTTTCCTAATCCTGATTAATATTTTCTATATTTACATATGAATTAACACTTTATCTTCACCAAAAAACTATATATCTCAATGATGATTTTCATCATAACACTTTTGTCAACTTCTTGATAATTTCATATGATGTTGAATGGTTTAATCCTTTTATGTAGCATCGTGGATAACATTGGGTCCCATCACATTCTTCTCTCTAACTTCACCCCAATATGTTGGATCCCAACACCTCTTCCAATATAGTTACTCATAAGGTGTCATGTGACTACGAACCTAGAAACTATTTTTATATTAGTACACCACTAGGGGAATGTGTTTATCCCTACATCCTTGGAAATAAATTAAACTTGATCACAGTATATCTTATTCTATTTTAGTGTTCCATCCAGAAAACCATCTATATGAGGTTGATAAGTGGTGGTGATACTTAGTTGAGTATTCAACACTTGCTAAAGGATTCTCCAAAACATTAAGGTAAACCTTGGATTTTGATCATATATATTAGATAATGGAACTCCATGAATAATTATCTCTTCTCTTATGTTTGTCTTCATGAGTTGGTCAAGAGATAAATCTTCCTTGATAACAATGAAATTCACTAACTTGGTATGGAGATCGACTACCACCAGATAGAGTTACTACCTTTAGGTGGCCTTAGTAATACTACAAATATATCCTTGGTTATGTTTTCCCATTTTCATACTAGTGTGGAGAATTGTTTCATTATACCCTTATACTTATATTTTTTTTACCATGACATGATGGCATACCGAGAATCAAGATATAAACTCTTCAATGTCCCTATTCTTTTTATCCCACCATGAATTTTTCATCAAATATCTATACATCGTAGTGATTCATAGTTGAATAGAGAAGGATTATTTATTCAAACTATCCCCATATTACCTCATAAGTTTCAATGACAATGGGACACATATCTAGGTTCCAAAAACTATTAATCCATATTTAGAAGAGATAAAATCTAAAATATTTACTACCTTCTTCTATTGAAACACATAATATTTCAAGACCTCCTTGGTTCTATCAATAACATATAGTTGATTATTTATTTAAGAAAGTTAATATGTAGATCATTTAATTTTTCATATAACCATCCTTTATATTTCTGAGAATTTTAGACCATTGAAATACTCATTAAGGATAGAGTTGCAGGATACTTTCATCTCATAGTATCTACAAATTTTTTTAGTTTACCAGGATGGTAATGGATTGAAAAATTATAATCCCTAATAATATCAAACCACCCATATTAGTGCATATTAATCTCATTTTGTGTGAATATATACATGTGGATTTTATTATTTATATATTTATATCACACATCTCTCAAAAGTGATAATTTAACCAAATATTTAACAAAAATATCACTGCAACCAATTATAGATCATGATATGGTTTGTTCTGGTCATGTATATTTAGTTGTATGGTTTCATAGGCTAACACTTTTTCATTTTTCATGATTATATAGCCTAATAACTTTTTTGATGAATCACTGTAGATAAAAAATTCTTCCCCACTATTGTGTAATGTGTGAAAAGGTTTTGTGACTAGCCTCTTCATCAACTCTTTAAAATATTCCCCACATTCATCATTCCAAATAAACATGGATTCTTTTTGAGTTATGTTATTATGGGGGATTGAAATTATCGATATGTTTCTCACAATTTGATGATAATACCCATCTAATCTAAGTAAACTGCTGATTTATCTCACATTGGTTAGTTTAGGTCCCCATTCAATCATCACAATTTCTTGTTCAATCCGTCAATATCCGATTATATGTAATGACATTACCCATTAATGTCACTTACTCCTACTAGAACTATCATTTACTACACATTTCATAAATATTTTATTTCTAAATGTTCCTCAATATAGTATTCAAATTCTCATCATACTCCTACTTTTTTTGATTATATAAAAATATCATCAATAAATACTGTGAATTTTTTTTTTGAGTTAATACTGAATGACTTTATACCTCAAATCCATGAATATTTAAGAGAATTAGTAATTCCAAATGGAATCAATATGTGACTATAGCTCTCATAACATGTATAAAAAGAAACCTAGGGGATATCCACCTTCGCCTTTACAAGATTATAAATCGATGGAAGATATATCTTATAAAAATACTTGGATCCATGTAGCCGATTGAAAAAGTCATCAATCTATGGAAGAGGATACTTTTTCATTATTGTGACATTTATTGATCTCATGATAATAAATGGAAAGGTGAATTAAACTCTATTTTATTTTTGTGTGTAACTTCCTGACCCTAGTTACCCAGAGTCGGTGCATTATTAAATAACATTGACACGATCTCAAGAGATCGAATCTCGAAACACTGATTAGTTTAGTATCCTTGGATGTACTAGATTCATACATAAGTTTTACATTACGTCATGAAATGTAAAAACAACAACATTGTGTGCCCTTTGAACTCACTCATATCCCTTAGACTATTCCTTTAGGTTAATTTTAATATACATCATCACATCCTAGTAAAAATAAAACATAGAAATGGGTGATCTTAGATGCTTGGTAAGGATAACAATATACTGTAAAATATCATAAATAAGCATAAACATTTAAGGAAATGTATAAGACTAAAACACAAGCCTTTTAAAGATAAAAATCAGTATAATATTAAAATTAAAAATCAAATAATTCCATTTACTTATTCACATGGAAGTTCTACTATTCAAATAATCACATGTAATATCCATAGCTAATTTTATAATGATGGAATGCATAATGTCGGACATCATAACTACATAGTTAATGTATTTTTCCAAGACAATAATAATATTTCTTAAAAGCCTTGTGGCAAGACACTAGTTTGTCTCATGAGACATACTGATGCATCGAGGAGTTATAGCGGGATCCACCCATCATTTACTAAGCCCTATGAATTCCCCATGTGAAAAGAATGAAACATAAGATAAACATTCGTATTAAAAATAGCATACGAAACGTTAATACTTTAACCATAAACCATGAATGGTATAAAAATAACACATCCATAGTAAAACTTATCACAAAACCTTAAATAAAATATGGAAGATTTTATCATAATAAATCAACTTCAAACAACTGTAAAATCCATCAATGGATATTGACATATAAGAAATCAAAACTATTTGAAGGAAATATCTCTTTATATTTTGAAATAATTTAAAAGTAAAATAAGTATAAAATAAAACATTTATTTTGAAAATATTATTATAAGCTTGTAATGAAATCTTTGAATGTGTTATAATGGCAGAAAATTGCCACACCCGCCGTATAAGTTAAAAAAACATTCTTACCTTAATTTGTTGAAAATGTCATAAAGTACCTTGTTTGGAAAATGACGGAAAGATACCTTTAAAAAATATTATAAATATTTCAAAAAAGGTAATAAGTGAATTTAATTCAAATTCTAGGAAATTGTAAAAATGTTTTGAAAATTGTTTTTATGAAACACGGATGAGGATGATAAAAATTTCACAATATATGCTTACGTATAAACAACCTCGGATAATAAAGAGATTGTATAATTAACCATTACCTTTTAATTTCCCTTAGTCGAGGGTATTTTAACCTCCTGTATAACTTTTAAATCATTGTTATTAAATTATAAAATAACCACATTCATAAATATTATATCATATATGATCTTATAATATATCTTTGTTAATAATATTTCAGTAGTATCACTATTTCGGGTGTTAAATGATTCATTTTACTTTATATGTTTTGTTAATTAAGTCTTGTTTTTTGTGGATAGGACTTATATGATTAATATACATAATTATATTAAGTTCTTACATATTATTTTAAATCATAAAATGAAAATTATTCTTGAATGGTTACGATGGGGAATGAATCTCATCACGTTTGTGGAGATGGTAATATGTACGTACGCACAAGAAAAAATATCATTATATTGATGGTGAAGTCTTCTGTAATTGGATGGTATATTACATATAAAGAATCATTAGCAATTTATATTTATTATTTAAATCAATTATACTCATTATTATACCCATCTAAATAATGAAGTGTTGAATAACAAACTACACCACGACGTGGAGACGGTAAGCCGTACAAACGCACGTATGGTGACATTGTCATTCATAGGACGGATAGAATAATGAATATAGTTATATAATATTTATTATAAAATCATTGTTTGTAGAAGTTACTATAGTTATTATTGTTTAATTGAAACAAAAAAGAAATATGATGCCGAAGAAGAAAGGGTCTTTGAAAGAGGTGATGAAATTATTACCTCTTTTTCGGGTGCTTCCTTTTTATTTGATCAAAAGGGATCCATAAGTTGGATTTCTGATAATTGTAAGGCCTCTAGGTTGATTATTGTGTAGTTGGTAGGATATTTGAGCAGGGGTTGGCCGAGACAAATGGATTTGGATGTGTGAAATTAATAGAACGAGAAGTACCCTTTTATAAGAGTGGTGAGGGTCACTTTAGGAAGATGTTGAAATATTATATAATTAAAAAATAATTTTCGATTTTTAATGGCTCAAAATAAATTTATTTAGAGGTTAAGGTGGGTATGGGTCGATTTCCTTTCAACCAATTGGTTTTAGACAATTTTAAGTCACCATATTAACATTTTCTTTTAGATTTAACTCTTAGTTAAATAGTTTTACTTTTACCATGTCTTCTTGTATTTTTATATTACATGGTTAATAAACATACTATAAAATGCCAATTGAACCTTAAGTAGTTAATTAATGACATATATATCATTATATAAAGCCTTTGGATGAACCATATATTTTTAAAAATATTATATTATTTAATAATATAGAATTTTTTTTAAAAACTCATTTATGTCAATTTTGACACTATATAGTATTTGGTTTTTTTAGTTAACAAAACTTCATTACTTAAAAAAAATACATTAAATAACCCCTAAAATGTCATATTAACCTAGAAAATTATTTTTATGCATCTAAATTCTCAATTGAAATTTATTTGGATATTTCTAATATCAATTATTTTAATCTTTCATTAATAAGTTAATTACTTCATCATCAATGTGTCAAAAGAAAATTTAATTATTTAGTGTCTAAAAATTATAAATAAACTACCATGATGTAGGAAATACTTTTATATTTCTAATTAATATATATATTTCAATTTATCTTATGTATAAACCTATATTAAAAATGTTATAGTTTTTAAAATTAGAATTTAACACTTTTAACTCTTATTTAAATGAAATAAAATTAAATGTCTTAATCTAATCCAAGTAGATAAAAAAGGTTCATATTTTATTTATAAGGTTTATTTTTGTCGAAATAAACTTATCCAATAGAATTATTACTTGTGTTAGGGTATTTATAATATCATTTTTACCTTTAATTTTAGTATTTAATTTTATCCGTGGTAAATAAAATTCCAAAGTCACTATTCACAAAAAAAAATTATTTTTATCCTATTGAACAAAATTTTACTTACTGATGTCAACCAATTCCCTCAAAGTTTTAAAATTAAATTCATAGAAGCGATAATTTATGTTTTGTGCAAATATGAAAATGTGCCTATAAGGTGGGTAAAAGACGTTAAAAATTTAAATAAAATTTTATATATCTAACCTAATTATAAAATGAATCCAACGAATTACATTGAACTAATATAGGTATTATGTATCTATTTTGACTTTAAAATAAATTAAAATTAAAATAATTATTATCTAAATAAAAATTCTGTTTTTATGTACTATACGGTATTTTTCACTATTCATAAAAAATTGAATGTTTTAGGAAAAATACCAAAAATTAACCATAAGATAATTTTATATTCTGAATCAAAAAATGAATTCTATTTTACCAAATTCAATTTTTAGAGGTTTATAATATTAATTTTATTATTGTTCACAAAAGTACATAAAAATTAGTTCTTTTAAGAAAATAGTTTTTCTTAATATATTACTATTTTAACAAAACATATACATTTCATTATAAATATGTTTTATTTATGTGAAAACATTATAATAACAATAAAAATTTATTTGTACTATTCATATCACAATATTTAATTGATAAATAAATATATCGTTAAAATAATTATAATACTAATGTGTTGCTTTGTTGAAACTCAATCTTCTATATAAAGCAAGCCAAATCGGTGTGGTGTGAGGTATAAGCTATTGGCTTACATTAAATATATAACTTCGTATGAAATCTTGGGGTGTTAAATTTTACCCTCCTTCAATAAATTGCATCCTCTCAATTTGAAATTGTTCTTCGAAAATAAAAGCTTAAAAATAGAAAATATCTTCGTGAAAAAACCCACATCTAAAATAGGGTTAATAAAATTTAGTCTTAATAAGAGGGAATAGGAAATGAAAAATTCACCCCCATATTATGATTTTGAATAAGAGAACATTTTTGGTAATTTCAGACACATAATTGTAGGAAATCATAAATATTTAAAGGGAGTGATTGAGGTCATCAATCTCAAACAAGTGAACAATAAATAAAAAATTGAGGGCCTCAAACCATAAATCTATAATGACTTATAATATAATTGGTTCATTAATACATAAGGTATTAGGATAACACATTTTTGGTTATAATATCCTTTTCCTAATGTTTAAAATTAATTTCTTCATATAATAAGAAAAAAATACATGAAAAGTAGTGTTCCATCCTTTAACAAATTCGTACCACAAACTCATCTTTCACTCCAAAAAGATAATAAAAATAAAAAATATTCTATTTATCCTAATTACATAGGTTTTCAAAAAAATGAATTTATAATTCATCTATTAGATAATTTAAAAAACTACATTATAAAAACTAGGACATCACGTAAGTCAGTGGTAGGTAATTCACCCTTGTCACCCCTCGATTATGGGTTCAAGTATCATGACCTTTCCAGATGCGATGGATTGTTGCCCGACCTTTGGGTTGTCCTTTTTATAAAAAATCCAAAAATAATCATAAGAAATTTGTTAACTTTAAACCATAGTATCCAATGTCCAACTTAATTCATTCCAACCTTTACACTTATCAAAAATACTTTTTTCCAAATTAATAGTCAAAATATTATAAGGAAGGTCAACATAACATAATGAAGATCTATTTTTTCCACATAATAACATGTGAGTACATTCATCATGTATTATTTTAAAACATGGTAACACCCTAAATTACTTTAATGATTTATTGATTACATTATATTTTTCTTATTCCTTATATAATACTTGATATATTCCTTATATTTAAAATTTTTAAATACTCCAACAGTGATGGAATAAACAAACCATTAATCAGTTCCATAGTAGTCAAGAATATACAGTATAATTTATCCAAATCAACAATCTCTTATTCCTAAATCACTACCTCAGTATCAGGACCATATTAAGGTTTATCTTTCCTTCAACTATGAATTTTTTAAAAAATTTAACTTTCTTTTGAGTCACTTTTCTTAGTACCGTATAATCTCAAATCCTTAATGAAATAGTACTACATTAGAATCCTTATTTATTTCTATAATTAATATAACCATTACATTGTTGATAAAACTCTCAAATGACATAATTTATTAATAAACATATAAGAACACTAATTATTCCTCTTCATTTTTGGTAGTGTCATAACTTGATTATTATCCAATGGCATCATTTGGGGTATACTCTGATGATTAAAACATTGATTCACGTAGTGTCCGTACTCCTTGCAGATGAAGCATTGTACATTTGAAACCTTTTTTCTTACCCTTGCAATCATGAACTCGGTGTCCCTTGTCTCCACAATTATAAAAACTCCCATTCCTTTCAATCATTTAACAAGATGATTCTTTCCACGGTTATCATATATAGGAAAATCCTTATTTCCCTTATTCTCTTTATCCAACTTTCTCTCTGTGATCCTTTTCTTCTATAGCTTAACTTCAAATCCATATGACTCAGAGAATTATTTAATTATCTTATTAACACATGATATTATTTATTCATGTGATGAGAATAAATTCGATACTATTTCCCTTCGAAATATTGTCTTAATATCCTGAAATATACGATCCTTCTTACTCTTTGGTTCATGCATACTGTTATAGTTTTCATTCCTTCTACTTTGTACCCTTTTTAAACAATGTTATACACTAGGTTATTTTTATGAATAATAATGAATAATTACAAAATTGTAAAATACCTAACATAATTTCAATAGTTTATTCCTATAATCCATAATCATAAAAAAAATCTTTAATGATGTATATACTCATAAATCCTTTATAATGGTTTGTAAAGAAAATGTTAATTTTCCTAACCATATCCCATGGGAGTGTCGTAACCAAGAGTGTAGCAAGGCTCGTTGTCGCGTACCAATTCCCACTTGATTCTAACTTAAATTGGTGTTTTTGGGTTTTACCACTAGATACATTTGTGTCAGAGCTGCCTCTACCTGCTTGTATCCAGATAGGGATGTATTTCCTGGAAAATTCACAAAATCTCAACATTACCAAAATTCTAGGAAGTTCTTCTATACTAATCCTCAAGGTCATTCTTAGGGTAATGTTATCTAATCAAAGTTTTTCTAAATCTAGTTTTCAATGTTTGTACTAAACTTCCTCTGATTCTACCTGTAATGCCCCGACCCTAGTTACCCAGAGTTAGTGCATTATTACATAATGTTGGCATGATTACAAGATATCAAGTCTTTAAAGACAGATTAGTTTAGTAGCCTTAGATGTACTAGATACATACATAAGTTTTACATTACATCATGAAATGGAAAAACAACAACATTTTTTCCCCTTTCAACAGACCCATATCCCTTAGCCTATTCCAACAGGTTAATCGTAATATATTTCTTTGCTTCCTGGGAAAAATAAAACATAGAAAGGGGTGAGCTCATATGCTCAGTAACAATAACAATATAGAGAAAACTATCATAAATAAGTATAAACATGTAAGGAAAAGTATAAGACTAAAAAACAAGGCTTTTAATCATAAAATTAAGCATAATATAGAAAAAATAGATCAAATAATTCCATTTACTTATTCACATGGATATTCTACTAGTCGAATAATCACATATAATATCAATTCCTAATTTCATAATGATAGAATGCTTAATGTCGTACATCATAACCACATAGTCAAAGCCTCATGCCAAGACTAAAATAATATTTTTTCAAGGTCTTACTCCAAGACACTAGTTTGTATCATGAGACCTACCAATGCATCGAGGAGCTACAGAGAGCTCAACCCCTCACATACTAAGTCCAATACATTCTTCATATTAAAAGGTTGAAACATAACATTAAAATTCATATGAAAACTATAATTTGAAATGTTAATACTTTAACCATAAACCATGAATGGTATAAAAATAACACATCCACAATCAAAAATATCACAAAACCTTCAATAAAATATGGAATATTGTATCGTAGTAAATCAACTTCAAACAAGTGTAAAATCCATCAAAGGATTTTGACCTAGATGAAATCAAAACTATTTGAGGGAAATATCTCTTTCTATTTTGAAATAATTTAAAATCACATAATTATTAAATAAAACATTTATTTTGAAAATATTATTATAAGTTTATAAGGGAATCTTAAAAGGTGTTATAACAGCATAAAATAGCAATACCTACTATAAAAGTTAAAAAACATTCTTACCTTAATTTTTTGAAAAGGTCATAAAGTACCTTGTTTGGAAAGTGACAGAAATATTCCTTTCAAATAATTTTATAAAAATTGAAACAATGGTATAAGTGAATTTAACCCATATTCTAGGAAATAGTAAATTTGTTTTGAAATACGTTTTTACAAAACCATGATGTGGAGGATAAAGAATTCATAGTAGATGCTTACGTATAAACAACCTCAGATAATAAAGAGTTTGTAAAATTAACCCTTACCGTGTAATTTTCCTTAGATTATGGTAAGTTAACCACCTGTATAATTTTTAAATCATTTTTATTAAATTCCACAATAACAACATACATAAATATGATATTATATATGATCTTCTAATATTTCTTTGTTAATAATATTTCGGTAGTATCATTATTTCAGGTGTAAACTGGTTCATTTTCCTTTTATGTTTTAATATGTATGTCATGATTGTTATGGATAGGATGCATTGATTCATATAAATAATTATATTATGTTATTAAACATTATTTTAAATCATAAAAAAAATATTCTTGAATGGTTATGATGGGGAATGAATCTCATCGTGTTCGTGGAGACGGTAATCCATACATATGCACGACAAACAATATCATTCTATTGACAGTGAAATCGTATGTAATTGGATGGTATATTACTTATACATAATAATTATCATTATATATTTATTATTTACATCAATTATACTCATTATTATACTCATTCAAATAATGATGTGTTGAATAACAAACTACACCACAACGTGGAGACGGTAAGTCGTACGTACGCACGTATGGTGACTTTGTCATTCATAGGATGGATATAATAATGAATATGGTTGTACCATATTTATAATAATATCACAATATGTATAATTCACAGGATTTATTATTTTGGTATGGAAACAACAAATAAAGAGGATGTGGAAGAAGATAAGAACTTTTAAAGAGGTGATGAAATTATTACCTCTTCTTCTAGTGTTTCCTTTTAATTTGATCAAAAGGGCTCCTTAGGTTGTATTAATGATTAAAGTATGGAATCTATGTTGAAGGAAGGGTATTTTTTAGGATATTTGATCTGTGTTTGGCCGATCCAAATAGATTTTTCTATGTAAAATTAAGAGAAGGGGAAGTACCCTTTTATAATAGAGGTGAGGGTCACTTTAAGAAAAGCTTGAGAATATTATTTTATTATAAAAACATTTTTTTATAATGGATCCAAATGGATTTATTTCATTGATAAGGTGGGGATTGTTCTAAATCCGCTCAATATAAATTTTATAGAAAAATTTATCTCACCATATTAATTTTATCGTTTAGATTTAACTCTTAGTTAAATAGTTTAACTTCTATCTTGTCTTCTTGTATTTTTATATTAAATGGTTAATAAACATACTATAAAATTCCAAAAGAACCTAAAGTGGTTCATTAATGAAAAATAAATCATTATATAATTCCTTTTGTCGAATATTAGATTTTTTATGAATATTACATCATTTAATAATATAGTATCTCTTTTAAAAACTCATTTATGTCAATTTTGACACTATTTAGTATTTGGTTTTTTTGAAAGACAAAAAAACTTTATTACTTAGAAAAAATACATTAAATTAACCCTAAATTGTCATATTAACCTAAAAAATTAGTTTAATGAATCAAAAGTCTCAATTTATATTTATTTGGATATTTATAAATCAATTATTTTAATCATTCATTAATAAGTTAATTAACGCATCATCATTGTGTAATAAATAAATATACTTATTTAATTCCTAAAACTTATAAATAAATTAAAATAATGTAGTAAACATTTTTATCTCTATAATGAATATTTATAGTTGAATTTATCATATTTATAACCCTGTATTAAAAAAGGTTAAGTTATCAAAATTTGAATTTATCACTTTTAACTCTTCTTTAAATAAAATAATATTAAATGTCCAAATCTCAGCCAAGTGGATCAAAAAGAATAATACATTACTATTAATGTTGATTTTGGTCGAAATACACTTATCTAATAGAATTATGACATGTGTTATGGTAATTATAAAATTATTTTTACCTTTAATTACTCAATTTACTTTTATCTGTGGTAAATAAAATTTAAAAGTTATTATTCAACAAAAGTTTGTTTCATCCAATTGAACAAAATTTTACTTAATGATGTTAATATTTTCGCTCAAATTTTATAAATTGAATTCATAGAAGTGTAAATATTACATTTTATGCAAATTTATAAATATTCCTAGAAGGTGGGTAAAAGACGATACAAAATTCAATAAAATTTTACATGTCTAATATTATTATAAAATTACTCCAATAAATTAAATTGAAAAACTATATGTATTATGTATCTATTTTTAATTTAAAATAAATTAAATAATAAAAATTACTATTATTATTTAAATAAAAAGTTAGTTTTTATGTACTATGTAGTATTTTCACTATTCATCAAAAATTGATAATTTTCATAAAAAATACCAAAAATTTACCCTAAGATAATTTTGATATTAAAAATCCAAAAATGAAGTCTATTTTACCAAATTAATTTTTTATAAGTGTCAAATATTAATTTTGTTATTGTTTACAAAAGGACATAAAAAGTAGTTCTTTTATGAAATTAGTTTTTTTAAATATATATCTATTTTTACAAAACATATACATTTCATTATAAATATGTTTTATTTATGTGAAAAAAATATAAATAACAATAAAAAATTATTGTTATTATTCATATCACAATATTTAATTGATAAATAAATATATCGTTTAAATTATTATAATACTAATGTGTTGTTTCGATGTAACTCAATCGTGTGTATAACGCAAGACAAGTTAGAGGTGCGTGTAGTATAAGTGATTTACATAAATTATAGATATAACTTACACTGAAATATTGTGGTGTTACATGATAAATATGATTGGTGAGTGCCACAATGAAGCACTTGTTCATATAAACCATCTATCAAGATTCTCCTATATTTATTTCTTTAGCTCCATAGGTTCAATAAATCATTTTCTATACATACTCTTAGATATTATAAAATCCCCACAAATAATAATTATTGAAAAAATCAACCACTAGACTAGGAGTAAGGTATGGAAATTCTTTGGGAAACAAGTCAGTGTTTTCCCTCACAATTGGATTGTTTTCAAGCATTTAATTTTCTTTAATATCAAGCATTTAGAATGCATATTCTTACTCAAAATGAAATAATATCCATGTAAGAGATATTGGTACTAAATAATATTCATCCACCTCCTTACACTTTTATTGACTCAAAGGGTAATTCAAGATACATATGTTGATTTTGTTCTCTCAGAAATTTTTGTTAGCTCTATATAAGGAAATCCAATCCAGAACGTGAATTACATAAAATCACCATAATGGGTGTATCACAAGGTTCTCTAGTAATTTCATCCCCCAAATTTGGAAAAGAAAGGATTTATATGCTTGGTATGGATGTAACACCCAAATATTTCATTTTAAGTTATTTTCTTTAAAGTAATTCAATAACTTGCGCAACACACAACACCGAGTTCAAGCGCACCACGCCCTACCAAACTAGTCTTTCAAAAAGCGGTTATGAATAGTATTAACTAAATTTTGAATTTTATATACGCCATATAATTTTAACATCCATATTATGTTTTTTTGACATAATATAAGAACAAATTCCATTTTTCATATAAAAGATGTATTTTTTAAAAAATGCAATTTTACATCCTTTTAATGGTGAACCCTTTTTAAATACAATATTGGATAGTTTTTATATTCAATTTGAAAAAATAAACTTCTTATTTAGAATCGGGATATACAAATTTAGTTTGGATAAGACTTTTGGGTTTTTCTAATAACTTTCATATTTTGATGAATAGTGAAAAATATTGACTGAAAATTAACTTTTTATTAAAAAAACACATTTAAGGAAAAGTGACAAGCTGGTCCCAATAAATTCAGAGGTGAAGCCTCTTAAGAGAAGTCAAATCCATCAAAGCATAGCCTCAACCTATTGGGTACTTTCCTCTCTATAAAGTTTCCAGTTCATAAACCATACCTTAGAATTAGGGTCGTCGCCGATAACAACTTCGAAACAAGACGCAATTTTTTCCCAGGTTCGAATATACTCTTCTTTTCTGATTTTCCCATCATTGAAGCCTATCATTAGGATAATATCCTATTTTTCATTCCAATTAGCATACTCTATGTTTACCTCCACTTGAATTTTTCTTCCCATCATCTCAACCTCTTCCTGTGGGATGCTGACATAATGGAATTCTTCCACCATTTCCTCCTCAAAGTGGAGGATAGGTTCTTTAGGGTCCTTTTCCGTTTCAGTACAGTTTTTGGTAGATTTACCACTCTCAAGAAGCATGTTGTTATTGATTCCCTGAACCATAACTTGAGACTTCTCCTGCATAACAACCATGGAAGCAGAGGATATTAATTTCTCACATGGTTTAGATTTTTTACCTGATCGTGTTTCCATCAGTTCTGGTAAATTCAAGTAATCCTTGCGACCTCTCCCCTTATTCTTATTAGGGATCTTCCCCTCCTCATGAGCCTTAGATACTCTAGAATCATCCTCAGACTCCACACCTTCTGTTGTTCCTCCGTCCAGCTCACAGGGAGTATCCTGTATAGTTTCATCATTGTCCAAACACTCCAAAGAATTATTGGTTTGAAAAACATCATGGAACAATCCATTTCCTGCTGATTGTTTGATGACCCCGGAAGTGGTAGCACTCTAAATTGAATTTATTTGGGGTTCTATCTCCATCTCTTCTGTCCAAGCCACAACCTCCTTCCCAGAAAAACTCCCAACATCAGTTTGATATGGTCGCAAATATGGATAATTAGTCCAATGTTTCACTGATTTACCAGTATCTCGGTCCCTCAAATCCTCATTAATATGATCAAAACCCCCAACATAGAGGGTTCCTCAAACTATTTTTCCGCTGGTTTACTCTACACCGCCTTGCTCAGCAGATGATTCTCCTGATTAAATAATTTCTTCCACTTATGTGTTTTGAATTTGGGTTGGAGGTCCAAATTGTGTAAATATGTAAGTTTTATTTTTAGACATTATGAATATTTATTTCAGTAAATATTTTAATTACTATTGTTAAAGGTTAAATCTGGTAAATAAGGGTAAAAAAATATTATTATAATAATATTAAATTACCCTAACATGTGTCTTATTCCTATTGGTGGATACATGTTCGACCATTGTCATCCTTGGGTAGATTTTGGGACCACTTGGAGACACTTGATAGTGATAATGACACGTTATATTAATTAATTTAATGTCAAGACAAAAATTACATTAACATATATCTTTTAGAAAAACAATTTATACAAGGTGTTATATAAGTTATCATTTCAGATATAAATATTCATTAAAAATATAAAAATATTTCCTACATAATTTAATTTTATTTATAATTTTTATACATTAAATAATAAAATTTATTTAGGACACAAAGATGATGCAGTAATTACCTTATTAATGAAAGTATCAAATAAATGGTATTACAAATAATAAAATAAATATAATTTAAATGTTTTTATGAAATAAAAGAATTTTATAAGTGAATATGACATGTTTGGATTGATTCAATGTATCTTGTTCGAATTAATAATGTTTTGATTACTTTCACAAAAACCAAATACTAAATAGTGTCAAAATTGACATAAATGAGTTTTTAAAGTAAATATCATATGATTAAATTATATAATAGTCCTAAAAATATATGGTTCTACCAAAGAACTTATATAATGATAGGTATATAATTAATGAATCACTTGAGGTTCTATTGGCATTTTATAGTATGTTTATTAACCAATTATTATAACAATACGAGAATAAATGGAAAAGGTTAAACTATTTAACTAAGAGTTAAATCTTAAAGATAAGGTTAATATGGTGACACAAACCAATATAAAACCTATTGGTTGATATTTGTTTGACCCATACCCACCTTATCCTTTAAATAAATCATTTTTGAGTCATTAGAAACCGAAAATGATTTTATTACAAAATAATATTTCAATATTTTCCTAAGATGCCCCTCACCTCTCTTATAAAAGGGCACTTCCCCTTATCTCAAAATCCCAACACCAAAGCCATTTTGATCGGCCAAACACTACCCAAATATACTCCCAAATTTCCTCCCTTAATCCTAGATGCCTTAATTTGGTCATAAATCCTACCTAAGGATCCCTTTTGATCAAATCAAAAGGAAGAACCCAAAGAAGAGATAAATATTTCATCACATCATTCAAGTACTTTTCTTCTTTCACATTCTATTTATTTGTTTTTTCCATACCAAAATAATAAATACAGTACCTTATATATACTTTTATGTTATTATAAATATGTTAGAACCATATTCGTTATTCTATCCATACTTTATAAGACAAAGTCTCTATACGTTCGTACGTACGGCTTACCGTCTTCACGTCGTTATGTAGTTTGATATTCAAACACTTAATTATTTGGATGGGTGTAATAATGAGTATAAATAATGTAAATAATAAATATAACATGTTAAGGATTATTTATATATGATATACCGTCCAATTACACACGATTTAACCATCAATATAATGATATTTTTGCTCGTGCCTATGTACAGATTACAGTCTCTAGGAACATGATGAGATTCATTCACCATCATAATCATTCATGAATAATTTTCATTTTATGATTAAAAATAAATTTTAATGTAATGACCTGTAAAATTTAAGGGAAATTTTTTCTTAATTTTCTTTGGGATTTTACAAGAATGCAGTTTCTGACGGCACCTGATTCCGAGGCCCGGTGTGCCTGGAATCATTTTCCGAAGTTTAGCTCGGGTAAGTTCAGTGAACGAACGAGCGGGTTTTCCTAACTTTTGAACCGGTGCTCGGAATTGAATTCTGAGGGCCCTGATGGAATCGCAGCACTGGTAATTGCTTGGGAACACCTTTTTGGAGTTACGTTTTCTCGGGTGTGGTACTTAAAATTGTGGGTTAAGTAAAAGAATAAAATAAAATAGTGCAACCAATTTTATTTTATTTTAACCTAAGATAAGTGGTTGGAGTGGGACCCACTATATCCTACTCCACTAGGTAGGATATTTGTGGGGTGGGGGCCACACGAGCCCCACCTATTAAATTCCTCAAACCCCATCTTTTAATTGGTAACGCACCTGAACCCCCATTAAATGAAGTCAACTCTTGTGTTTAACTGAATGTTAAATGCCTATTTAATTGGGGGGTTTAAACTTCTCAATTAATTCAATTAAATGAGTGATTCAAATTTTTAATTTCAAAACATTTGGCGTGAGTAATAAAATAAGGCAACACTTATTTTCTTAAGTGTTGTTTTGGTTGTGTGAGAGGATTTGGGAGAGATTTTTCTCTAAAGCTTGAAGTTCTCCATCGGTCATTTCGGTATATTACACTCAAGGTTTTGGAGAACTTTGGGTTCGGCCGGGTTGGTTCGAACACGAAACCAACCGGGGCCTCGGAGCGGAAACGCTTATAAATTGAGCTCCGGACGTCTGATTGACGTGATGTCAACTTTGTTGGATTCCTCTTAGTGAGACGGACCTTTTGGATTACTCTGCTCGTGGTTTGGATGCAGATGAAGTGCGGTCGGGTTGGTTTTGACTAAAATACCAACCGAGCCCCTGGGACGAAAAAGCCAATAAATCTCAGACCAGGCGTCCGATTGACGCGTCGTTTATCACGTTGAGTTCCTTTTGAAGATACGGAACTTTGGGATACATCAACTCCAAACTTCGTGTCAGTTGATGTATCAGCCCCTCGGCTCGTGAAGCGGACCCTCCCAAAATGAGCTTACTATGTGCAGGAACCCTAGAGCTTGCTGCGACTACGACGACGATGACGACTGTACAGAAATCCTCCATGGGTTCGACATCGACGACTATAGCACTCAGTGATCCAGTGTGGATCAGTGCTTACCGATCCTGTGTGGGTCAGCGCTCAGCGGTCCTGTGTAGGCCAGTGCATACCAATCCTGTGTGGGTCAGATCCTGTGTGGTTCATTGTGGGGGTTAGTACCTATCGATCATGTGTGGGTCATTGCAGGGTTTAGTACATATCGATCATGTGTGGGTCTGACGGCTTAGATGAATCAGTGTCTACATCTGGTCATCTCTATCGTCTTACGAAGAAGTGTACCAGTGTGAGCTAAGTCTTGACTTCAATCAATATCTTGATATGATTGACTTGCTTCCTATGAGGATTGAGTTGTGTTATCCTGTGTGGATTGGGTTGTACTCCTATGTGGACGTGATCGAACTTGGCATGGATGCTGGAGCTGAATGGGAATTGATGACTTAGGTATATGTATGGGCATATACCTATGTAGTGTTGGATGTTACTTCTTGATTGTATCTTTCCTTTGAGGATTATCCATTGTGGATTTTGGGAGACCTTCGAGGGTCTCGGGATCCCTACTGAGTAGCGTATACTCACCCCTGCACGGGCTATGTCGGCACTACGTTGTGTTACTTGCAGATGAAGGACAGCGCTGATTGTGGTTGAGGCTTGCGGAGCAAGTCGGTACCTGGAGGTGGACCACTGGGCGGGACGTACTTGGAGCGGATGGCTGGACCTGAGGAGTTGAGGAGGCTATCTATACCCACCCTTCAGGTGGGACTTCCAGTGGACGAATCGACGTTGCGGCTTCACTTTTCAGTTGTTGTACCCCCTTTTCCATTTGTACATTACTTTCAGTTTGGGTTTTATTTTGGCCCACTTACTTCTCCGCACTTACTATTGTACCCTGTTTGACTTAGTGATTACTTCTGTTTGCTTACTCTGTGTGTTTGTTTACTTTATAAATGCAATGCCTTCCCTTTTTATCAGGAATTACTCCATCGTGCTAGTCGCCAGCCCATGGCCTACAGAAGGCGGTCTTGGGGTAGTCACGGCACAGGCCCCGAGGACGGGTCGTGACAAATTGGTATCAGAGGAGTTCGGTTCTACCTCATAACTTTGGACTCTGATCTTTCTTCTATGTGAAGCAATAGTGTTAAGGGTATTGGGTGTGGTTATCAGTCCAGGGAGTCCAGTGTTGGTGCGGTGGCAAACGTATCTATACACCAGGACCATGACTTCTGATTTCCAACTTAATTCACGAAAACATTGATTGCATGTTTGTTTCAAGTTTTCATTGTGATTACTTTGTGTCAGCTCACCATGTATACTGTTAAACCATGGCACACCTGTTTCTTTTCAGGATGGCCCCACGACGGCAGCCAGCTAGGGTTATGAGTTTTGTACGTGATGACATCCCACCGAGCGACGAGGCCTCGGTGTAGGGACCTATTACTACGGAGGCACCGGCGGTACCACTACCCGCCGAGCCACCGATGCTACCATCCCCAGCTGCTGAGAGTGCACGTCAACTTGGTGCACTGCACGCATTTCAGTGTCAGAGACCACCCAGGTTCCGCGGGGAGGTGGACCCTCAGGCAGCCGAGGATTGGATAGAGGAAGTTGTATGAGTTTTCTGATTGGTAGGGACACCAGCAGACCTCATGGTGATCCTGTAGAGAGTCACCTACACGCGGCAGCAGGCAGATGATGGAGCTTGATGCTCTAGGTGCATGACGAGGCTTCACTCCCCTGGACGGACTTTGAGAGCCTATTCCGCTCGGAGTTCATCCCAGCCACCCTCCGTGCGGTGCGCATCCAGAAGATTCTACAGCTGCGGCAGGGTAGCATGACGGTCACCCAGTACTCGGTGAGATTTATCGATCTCTCGCGCTATTCGACGGATATGGTACGGGACTCATTCTTCTGGGCCCGGACCTTCAAGCAGGGATTGAGGCATGAGATCAGGGAATCGCTAATCTCCCTCAGTATTCCAACACAGGCAAGAGTACTGGAGCGAGCCTTTCTCATCGAGAGATTTCTTGCTGATCCTACATCAGCAGAGAGACCTACCGCAGGGCGGCACGTAGCATAGTCTTCGGCAGCTGGCAGTCGATGGATGACACATGGGTCCAGGTGGACCAGACCCTCAAGTGGACGACCTCAGGACACTGGCTCAGTTGTGTGGGGCACACGGCGTAGAGCCAGTCTTTTGAGAGGCAGACAGTGCTACGCATGCGGCGGGCAGGGCCACATGGCTCGTGACTGCCTGACCTGCCATGCGGAGGAGCAGCAGACGGTTGAGTGACCACCCAGGAAGAGGCAGAGGGTCGACCGTGGCGGTCCTCAGGGAGTAGGCGGACGAGGCAGAGGAGATGGCCGAGCAGCAGGTGGTGGGAGACTCTTTGAGGCTCTACCACCACCACCACCAAGAGGTCCACCCCGACCGCAGGGAGCTGGCGGGCAGAGACAGGTACAACTTCAGGCAGCAGAGGCCTACGACCACGGTGCTCCCGAGATGATTCGAGGTACTATTTGTGTCTATTCCACCCTTGCTTTTGTTCTTATAGACACATGAGTGAGTCATTATTTCATAGTCGCTTCCCTTGTTCAGAGCTCGGAGATTCTGATGGAGCCGTTGGCTCGATCCTTACGGCTAGAGACTCCTACGGGAGCAGACTCGATAATTACGCACTGGTGAAGGCAGTGTGAGCTTACTCTAGGAGGTGAGATCTTTGACTGGGATCTTCTTGTTGTGGCGTCGAGGCCTTAAGATGTCATCTTGGGCATGGATTGGTTATCTACAGTCCATGCTCAGATTGACTGTATTAGGCGCAAGGTGCGGTGTGTACGCACTGACGGGAGAAGGTTCACCTTCACCGGGGAGAAGGGAGCCTTCGCAGCACAGGATGGACTCTCGTAGAGGAGAGGACAACCCATCATTCATCATTTGGCTAGCCTCATCCTAGGAGCAGTTGACGTGCGAAGTCCTTGTTTTCCTGCAGTGGTGGATCAGTATGCGGACGTTTCCCCCGAAGACGTTCTAGGGCTACCTCCTCGCATAGAGGTAGACTTCTATATTTATCTATACCCCGGGACAGCCCCGATATCCACCCCAGCATATCGGATGGCCCCCGCTGATCTACGAGAGCTATGGGTACAGTTGGAGGACTTGCAGGGAAAGGGATTCATCTGACCTAGTGTTTCACCATGTGCTTCCCCGATATTGTTCGCCAAGAACGTGGATAGGAGCTTGCGACTTTGTGTCAATACCATCGCCTGAACAAGGTGACTGTGATGAAAAAGTATCCACTATCGAGTATTGACGATCTCTTCGATCAGCTCAAAGGAGCATGGTGGTTCTCGAAGATAGACCTCAGGTCTGGCTATCATCAGCTCAGAGTTCAGGACGAGGACGTGCAGAAGACGGCCTTCAGATGTCGGTATGGCCACTATGAGTTCTTGGTTATACCTTTCATCATAAACAATGCTACAGTAGTGTTCATGGGCCTCATGAACGGGACATTTCAGCCTTACCTCGATCGATTTGTCGTGGTCTTCATCGACGACATATTGATATACTCGACGACTGAGGAGGAGCACACCTACCACTTGCGAGTTGTACTGGACACACTCTAAGAGCACCAGCTTTATGGAAAGCTCTCGAAGTGTCAGTTCTGGATATGTGAGGTCCACTTCTTGAGACACGTCATCTTTGAGGCAGGAGTTGCGGTGGATCCTGTGAAGATTGAGGCAGTGCTAGCTTGGGAGCCACCCAGGAGCGTGACGGAGGTGTGGAGTTTCTTGGGGCTAGCTGGGAACTACCGGAGATTCATGCCAGACTTTTCTAGAGTTTCGGATCCACTCTCAGCTTTGAAAAATAAGGAGAAAACCTCTGTGTGGTCAGACAGATGTCAGTAGAGTTTCCAGGAGCTGAGACAGAGATTGACCAGCGCGCCTATTTTGAGGCTACCGGAGGAAGGAGTAGGGTACATAGTTTTCTGTGATGCATCAGGGACTGGACTCGGATGTGTCCTAATGCAGGAGCGGGCCGTTATCTCCTATGGATCACATCAGTTGAGGCAGCATGAGCATAATTACGCTACCCATTACCTGGAGTTAGCAGCAGCGGTCTTCGCTCTGAAGATGTGGCGACACTATCTGATGTGCGAGCGCTTTACAGTCTATTCTGACCATCAGAGTCTCAGGTACATCTTCTCACAGAAGGACCTGAACCTGAGACAGCGGCGATGGCTCAAGTTCCTCCAGGACTTTGACTTTGAGATAGTCTATACTCCTGGAAAGGGTAACGTAGTATCTGATGCTATCAACAGGAGGATGGGAATTCAGCTACTTGGGGAGGGGACAGAGTAGCTAGCCACTTTGCCGATATCCTTCGTGGATAGTGATGGAGCAGCCTTTCTTCAGTCACTCACAGTCACTCCTCCACTTATACAGTGGGTCATAGAGGCACAGCGTGGGGACGATGACTGTGAGGCGCGGCGTACACAGATATCCTCAGGACAGGCACCTGATGGATTCTCTATGGGATGAGAGAACGTCATCCTTTTTAGAGGACGTACCATGGTACCAGATGCTTTACAGGAGGTGGTGCTGAGGGATTTTCACACTTCCCCTTTAGAGGTACATCCAGGAGTGGCAAAGATGTACCAGGACCTCAGACGACAGCACTGGTGGCTGGGTATGAAGAATGTTGTGGCAGAGTTCGTTTCTCGATGCCTCACCTGTCAGCAGGTGAAGGCAGAGCACCAGGTACCAGCAGGCCTGGTACAGCCTTTGGAGGTCCCGGAGTGGAAGTGGGATGAGATATCTATGGACTTCGTGACTGGACTTCCACGCACTTCCAGAGGTCATGACTCCATTTGGGTGATTGTTGACCGACTCACCATGACGTCTCACTTCTTACCCATCAGAGAGAAGGGATCTGTGGAGAGCTTGGGACGCCTCTACGTTCAAGAGCTTGTACGGATTCATGGTGTACCATCATCTATCGTCTCCGATCGAGATGCTCGCTTTACTTCCCAGCTTTGGAAGGGGTTACAGGAGGCGTTCGGGACGTAGCTACATCTGAGCACCGCCTTTCACCCTCAGACAGATGGTCAGACGGAGAGGACCATACAGAATCTTGAGGACATGCTCTGTGCATGTGTCCTCTACTTTGGTCGCATCTGGGAGGACCACCTACCCTTGGTGGAGTTCGCGTACAACAACAGCTACCACTCCACCATCGGGATGGAACCATACGAGGAGTTGTACGACCGACCTTGAAGATCACCTCTATGCTGGACAGACCCTGGGGAGTCATCACTTGTCAGACCGGAGATGGTCCAGGCCATGACAGAGAAGGTCCAGGTCATCCAGGAGTGGATGAGGATAGCTCAGAGCCGGCAGAAGTCTTATGCTGATAGGAGGCGGAGGCCACTGGAGTTCGAGGATGGCGACCATGCCTTCTTGCAGGTCTCACCTCGATGGGGATTATGGAGATTTGGCTGAGGCGGAAAGTTGTCTCCATTCTTAATCTGACCATTCCAGGTCCTCATCAGGATTGGTGAGCTGGCTTATCGCCGGGCTCTACCACCTCAGTTGCATCGGGTGCACGATGTCTTTCACGTATCTCAGCTGAGGAGATACGTGCATGACCCGATGCATATCATTGACCATGGAGAGATGTACATTGATGATGGTGAGACTTTTGTGGAAGTCCCGGTGGAGATTTAGGATCAACAGGAGCGAGTCCTATGTGTTTGGTCAATTACTCTAGTGCACATCAGATGGAAGCACGGGAACCTCAAGGAGAGCACTTGGGAGCGTGAGGTTCAGATGCGTGCCCAGTACCCAAATTTGTTTCCCTAGTTTATGATGTATCTTTACAGGGACATAAAGCTCTGAGGTGGGAGTAATGTAAAGACCCGTAAAATTAAAGGGAAATTTTTTCTTAATTTTATTTGGGATTTTACAAGAACGCAGTTTCTAACGGCACCAGATTTCGAGGCCCGGTGTGCCCGGAATCATTTTCCGAAGTTTAGCTCGTGTATGTTCAGTGAATGAATGAGCGGGTCTTCCTAACTTTTGAACCGGTGCTCGAAATCAAATTCTGGGTGCACCGATGGAATCACAGCACCGGTAATTGCTTAGGAACACCTTTTCTAGAGTTGCGTTTCCCTGGGTGTGGTACTTAAAATTTTGGGTTAGGTAAAAGAATAAAATAAAATGGTGCAACCAATTTTATTTTATTTTAACCTAAGCTAAGTGGTTGGAGTGGGACCCACTATATCCTACTTCACTAGGTAGGATATTTGTGGGGTGGGGACCACACGCACCCCTCCTATTCAATTCCTCAAACCCCCTCTTTTAATTGGTAACGCACCCACACCCCCATTAAATGAAGTAAACTCATGCGTTTAACTGAATGTTAAACGCCTCTTTAATTGGGAGGTTTAAACTTCTCAATTAATTCAATTAATTGAGTGATTCAAATTCTGAATTTCAAAACGTTTGGCATTAGTAATAAAATAAGGCAACGCTTATTTTATTAAGTGTTGTTTTGGTTGTGCGAGAGGATTTTGGAGAGATTTTTCTCTAAAGGTTGAAGTTCTCATTCCCCGATGAAGAACGCGAAGAACGCGAAGAACGTCAACCTCCGATGACGGAAGACGGTGAGAGACACCATCCTCGGAGATCGAAGACGCGACACCGATGAATCTTCCTTCGCGACGCCGATGATCCTCCTCCTGCGACGCCTTCTTCCGTGATGTTCAATTTCACGATGAACCTTCGTTCAACCTTTCCTTTGAGTTAGGGGTTTGGTTTCATGTCGTGAATAATTTGGGGCATTCTGTTATCACAATAACGAGAGGAGGTCGGACCGCACAAACACGGCCAACCCTCCTCCCCAGTTTTTTGTTTGATTTGTTTGCGGCACGAACAAGGCAGCGTAGTGCCATTGCACTGCGTGGAAAATAATAGAGAATGGGCGAGGAAGCACGGCACCGTCGCACGGCGTCGTTGGAATCGAACAAGCCGCGGGCGCCGTCGCGCGGCGTCGTTGGAATCGAACAAGCCGCGGCGCCGTCACACTGCACCGGAGAGCGTCGAAGAGGCTGCGACCGGAGCAGGGCCACGGCGGAGGGGTGCGGCGCCGCCACGCCATGCCGGTCAGACCAAGGCCGCGGCGGAGCAGGAAGCGGCGGCCGGCTTCCGGCCGCCGGCACCGGAGCAGGAGGGCGGGACCCCAGCAGTCCCACAGTAGCAGCAACCGGGCCGTCCGGCTTCCGAGAAGGGATGGGGGGTCGTAACCCCCGGCTGGCCGACAGGAGCCGCCCCCCACAAGGGGGCCGCGGTTACACACAGGGGGGCAGCGCCCCCCCCCCCCCTTCCGCTCGGCCATTACGACCGAGCCACCTGGCTACGCTGGCAAGGCCGAGCGAGCCAGGCTGGGCCGCGCCCTAATGTGCCGAACCCGGATGCGTGTCGGTTTCACCTGGTTCGGGCCAACCCAGGGGGTATCGGGCCGGGTCGGACCGGGCCCGAACCCCCTATTCGCAGACCTCTTTCATTCTTTTTCCCATAACCTGGGTTACGGACCTCCGATTGATGCACCTTCAGTTGCGATGCGGTCATTGGATTGAGACGGTCGTTTTGGTATATTACACTCAAGGTTTTAGAGAACTTTGGGTTCGGCCGGTTTGGTTCGAACACGAAACCAACCGGGCCCTCGGAGCGGAAATGCTTATAACTTGAGCTCCGGACGTCCGATTGACGTGCCGTCGACTTTGTTGGATTCCTCTTAGTGAAAAAGACCTTTTGGCTTACTCTGCTCAAGGTTTGGACGCAGATGGAGTGCGTTCAGGATGGTTTTGACTTAAAAACCAACCGGGCCCCTGGGACGAAAAAACCAATAACTCTCAGACCGGGCGTCCGATTGACGCGTCGTCTGTCACGTTGAGTTCCTTTTGACGATATGGAACTTTGGGATACATAAACTCCTAACTTAATGTCAGTTGATGTATCAGCCCCTCGGCTCGTGGATCGGACCCTCCCGAAATGATCTTGCTGTCTGCGGGAACCCTAGAGCTTGCTGCGACTACGTCGACGATGACGACTGTACAGAAATCCTCTGTGGGTTCGACAGCAACGACTACAACACTCACCGATCCTATGTCAATCAGTGCTTACCGATCCTGTGTGGGTCGGCGCTCAGCGGTCCTATGTGGGCCAGCGTATACCGATCATGTGTGGTTCATTGCGGGGGTTAGTACCTATCGATCCTATGTGGGTCCGACGGCTTAGACGAATCAGTGGCTACATCTGATCATCTCTATTGTCTTACGAAGAAGTATACCTGTGTGAGCTGAGTCTTGACTTCAATCAATATCTCGATATGATTGACTTACTTCCTATGTGGATTGAGTTGTGTTATCCTGTGTGGATTGGGTTGTACTCCTATGTGGATGTGATCGAACTTGGCATGGATGCTGGAGCCGAACGGGAATTGATGACTTAGGTATATGTATGGGAATATACCTAAGTCGTGTTGGATGTTACTTCGTGATTTTATCTTTCCTTTGTGGATTATCCTTTGTGGATTATGGGAGACCTTAGGGGGTCTCGGGATCCCTACTGAGTAGCGTATACTCACCCCTGCACGGGTTATGCCCGCACTACGTTGTGTTTGTTGCAGACGACGGACAGCACTGATCGTGGTTGAGGCTTGCGGAGCAAGTCGGTACTTGGAGGTGGACCACTGGGCAGGACGTACTCAGAGCGGATGGCTGGACCCGAGGAGCTGAGGAGGTTATCTGTACCCACCCTTCAGTTGGGACTTCCAGTGGACGACTCGACATTGTGGCTTTACTTTTCATTTGTTGTACTCCCTTTACAAATTTTACTTTACTTTCAGTTTGGGTTTGTATTCTAGCCCACTTACTTCTCCATACTTACTATTGTACCGAGTTTTACTTATTTTTTACTTCTGCTTGCTTACTCTGTGTGTTTTTTTACTTTATAAAGGCAATGCCTTCCCTTTTTATCGGAAATTATGCCTTAGTGCTAGTCACAAGCCCCTGGCCTATAGAAGGCGGGCTTGGGGTAGTCACGGCACGGGCCCCGAGGACGGGTCGTGACATTTAAGAACTTAATATAATTTTGTATATGAATAAAATACATCATATCCATACCAAACATGTCTTACATAACTGTGAATATAATGGAAAATAGATCAGTTAACACCCAAAACGATGATACTACTGAAATATTATTAACAAAGAAATATTAGAGGATCATATATGATATCATATTTATGTATATAGTTATTTTATAATTTAATAACAATGTTTTAACTATTATACAGGTGGTTAACATACCATCGACTAAGGAAAAGTACAAGTTAAGGGTTATTTTCACAACCTCTATATTATACGGGGTTGTTTTTACGTATGTATCTACTAGAAAATATTTATTATCCATGTCAATGTATCATAAAAGTGTTTTCAAAGGGATTATTTTTATGGGACTTTTTACTAAAACATCAATTTAATTGTTTTATATATTTATTCTTCTAAATTTTTATCATTAAGGTCCTTGTTTTCAAAATGGTTATAAGGATTTATTTATATGAACATTAATGTTTTAAAATGTTAATTCTTTTCAAAATTTTCAAAGTGGTATGGGACACTTTGATTCAAAACTATCTTTTAAATTAATTCCTTTATATGACTTATAAAAGATTTCATGAAAAAGGGTTATTTCTCTCAAAGATTATTACTGATCATTTTCAACTATGTCAACATCTTTTACGAAATATTATTCTTGATCGAGGATAATTTATTTTGATACAAATATACCATATTTTATTGAAGGTTTTGTGATATGTTTGACTATGGATGTGTTATTTTTATACCATTCATGGTTTATGGATAATGTATTGGCATTTCATATGCTTGTTTTAATACAAATGTTTATGTTATGTTTAAACCTTTTCATATTAGGAATTCACTGGACTTAGTAAATGATGGGTGGAGCCCGCTATAGGTCCTCGATGCATCACTGGGTCTCATGAGATAGACTAGCATCTTGGCACAAGACGTTGACAAAATCTTATTTGTAGTCTTATCACAAGGCCTTTGACTATGTGGTTAAGAAGTTTGGAAATATGAATTCCATCATTATGAAAGTGGTTATTGATATTTCATTTGATTATTCGTCTAGTAGAATATCCATGTGATTAAGTAAATGGAATAATTTGATTTTATCTTTTCTATATTAAGTTACAGTTTCAGTTTAAAAGGTTTTTTAGTCTTATACATTTCTTTAAATGATTCTGTTTATTTATGAAAGTATCCATTGTATTATTATCCTTACAAAACATATGAGCTCACCCCTTTATAAGTTTTATTTTTCCCAGGATGTGAAGAAATATTTTATGGTTGACCTGCAAGGATAGGGTAAGGATATAAGTGTGTTCAAAAGGGGACAAAATGTTGTTGGTGTTTTTATTTCATGATGTAATGTAAAACTTATGAATCTATATAGTACTTCCATGTTTACTAAGCTGATCAGTCTTTCATGATGTGATTCCTTATATCATGCCAATATTATGTAATAATGCACCGACTCTGGGTAACTGGGGTTAGGGCGTTACAGTTGGTATCAGAGAAAATTTAGTACAAACCTTGGAATCTAGATTTATAAAAAAACTATGATTAAAAAACACTACCCTAAGATAGAAATTGAGGATTAGTATTGAAGAACATCCATAAATTTTGGTAATGTAAATATTATGTGGGTTTTCCAAGAAATACATCCCTATCTGGATATGAGCAGGTAGATGTTGCTCTGGCATAGATGTACCTGGAGTGAAAACTCCGACAAGGAGTTTCAGGCTTGACCCGGTACTCTTGGTTATGACACTCCCGAGTGATATGATTAGGATGATTCACATTTTATTTACAAACCAATTTCAAGGATTTTAATATAAGATGAGAATAAATAGACTTGGTTAATCCTAAGGTGTTTTAGATTGAAAATAAGGTGTTATGAGTTTCTCTAAATGATTTTATGACTCACATTATGCTTTCTTGTGTTAGTCAATGGTTGGATTTTAATAAAGTCATAGTAACATTGAACATGATGTAAAAGGTGGGAACAGTGGTGGAAATGAGCCACGAAATGGAATGTTGATAGGTGTAAAAGATATCAGGTTCATTCCAAATCAGTTTTCCAAAAATTTGATCAACAACATATATATTAACCAACTCCCAGACTCAATAAAGAATATAAAGGTAGTGAATTATAAGACCTCCAGTAGTAGAGAGCATAGAAAAAAGAAAGCTTAATTTCCATCAAGTAGGAAGTGTTGAAGGAGGAACATTGGAATGTGTCTCAATGGAACAAAGAAATTCTTAATATGTGGGAAATAAGGACATAAAGTAATGAATTTTTGAGAAAAAATGAAGTGTACTATGGATGAAAATAAAAATGATCCCAAGAATCCATTTACAGTCATTTTTTGTAAATTTAGGGGACCTAGGCATAACTCGAGTGAATGCCCTATTCTATTGGATAACCTCTTGGTAAAGGAAGAACCTATGTTGAAATAAATGCATGGTGAAATGTTTAAAATTATTAGTGATCTTTGTTGATGGGATTACATTGGAATACTTTTCCCTTGTATGTGTAACCCAATTGTTTTTTATGTGAAAATTATATTTTAGGAGGAATTATATTTTCTATTGTTGATATAGTTATAAATAATCATTTGTATTTATATGATCATTGAATTTGAATCAATTACAAGTTATTAAATTTTAGGTTGAAAATGTGAGGTATGAGATAACATTTTTTGTGAGATTATGTTATGATTATTTTGAAGAATTTATCACATTTTGGGAATTTTATAAAATATAGTTTTTGAAAAAGGAAAACACGTAGACTATGTGACAACACGCCGCGTCAGACAAAGCTTTGGGAATCTAACCCACAAATAGAGTGTGATTGGAATTTATTTCCTACCACTGAACTATGTCAGGTCCCTGGTTAGTGTGACTAATTATTTTTAGTTAAATTATTTTATTGATTAATTATATGATAATTTAGGAAAATTATGTATTATCAAATGGATATCCTTAGTATAGTAAAAATATTTGGTGATTAAGTGATAAATGTTATTTTGTAAGACGTTCACTCTGTTGGAAACACTATATGCCTACGGAAAATAGAATACTATGGGATTTCATATTAAGAGTAATGGTATATTTTTATCTATTTTATTATTGTGGATTTATAGAGATTAGGGTTATTTAGGGAAATTATTAACCTATCATATAGAATATGTGATTAAGTCAATTACTTTTATGTATGTGAATTTAGGAGTAGTCGATGTTATTTGGAGAAACAATTTAACATGTAAGACTACGTAATCAAATTTTTCTATGTTTTGGGTTTAAATATTAGTTTTTATTATATTGAAGGATTTTAATGACAATTGTTTATTGAATGGTATTTGTTGAACTTTGGGTATTGTTGGTTTAATTTTAGAAATTAAGATTAGTATTTCTTTCTCTAAAAGATTATAATTTTTGGGGATCTTTTGATCTTGTACTAACAATTATGGTTTTGGTTAATCTCTAAATACAAAGTAAATATATATTTTATCCTTTGTGGATCATGTGATTCTCTATAAATTGATTCTAGTGCTTCAGGTGTGACCTAGTCATCTTGAATACACATTGTTTGAAAAAAAAGATGAGTTAGTGGTATAAATTTATTAAAGGATGAAACTATACTTAAAAAGTAAGTATATCTCTTTATGTTCTTATTCAATCTCATAAATAAATTCCTCAACTATATGAAATTAAAAATAGAACAAAAAAACATTTTCCATTTACTTTTCCTACTTGGAAACTAATGAGCGTTTATCCCATCACAAGTTTTTGGTTTTCTTATTGTAAACTTTCTCCTGATCATGTTTTCTATCACTCTTCATCAGAACATGACACTTATTTTATATTCTATATTCATGTTTTCCTATATGGAATCATAGTATGGGTTATCTCAGGTGACCATTGTACTTCTCTTTCTTTCTTTCAAAGTGATTGTTTTATTGACTCTTTTTTTTGATGTGGGACTTTCAATGAAGTTCCAAATCCAAATTTTAAAATTTCGAGGATGCAAATTCCAAAAGGGGGGGAATAATTTAACACCCTGATATTTCATAGTAAGTTATTTTCTTTGAAATAATTGAATAGCATGCGCTACACGCAACACCAAGTTCGAACGCACCACGACCTACCAAACTAGTCATTCAAAAATCAGATATGAATAGTATTAAATGAATTTTGAATTTTATATACTCCATATAATTTAAACATCCATATTATGTAATTTTAGACATAATATAAGAACAAATTCAATTTTTCATATAAAAGAATTATCTTTCAAAAAAATGCAATTTTACCGCCTTTTAGTGGTGAACTCTTTTTAAATACAATATTTGACACTATTTTATATCCAATTTTACTACATAAAATTATTTTTTAGAATAAAGATATAAAAATTTAGTTTGGATAACATTTTGGTGTTTTTCTGATAACTTTCATATTTTTATGACTAGTGAAAAATGCTAAATTTTAATTAAAAACAACTTTTTTAATTGAAATAATTTATTATGATAATTTATACATTTGAGTGGTTTTAAAGTATAATATGATTATATTTTTATCATTTAATATAATTTAGGCCATTTTATGTAATTTCACATTTAAACTGGACATAAAAAAATGTCAATCTTTTGATAGTTATTATTTCTTAAAAACACGCTTTTTGTTTTGACCACGAAAATTAATTTTAAATTAATTTCTACCACTTATGTGTTTTAAATTTAGAAAAATAGATTCCATATTTAGAATCCGTAGTTCCAAATTGTGTATATAATTAACTTTTTTTTTAGACATTATGAATATTTATTTTAGAAAATATTTTATTTACTATCGTTAAATGATTGATCTGGTAAATAAGGGAAAACAAATATTAATATAACAACATTAAATTACCCTAAAATGTGTCCTATTATTATTTTTTGATACATGTCCGACCATTATCATCCTTGGGTCGATTTTGGGACCACTTGGAGCCACTTTAGAGTTATAATGACACTTTATATTAATTAATTTAAAGTAAAGTCAAAAATAACATAAACATATATCTTTTAGAAAAATAATTTTAACAATGTGTTATATAAGTTATCATTTTAGATATATATATTCATTTATAAGATAAAAATATTTCCTACATAATGGTATTTTATTTATAATTTTTTATAAATTAAATAATTAAATTTATTTTTGACACAATGATGATACAGTTGTTACATTATTAATGAAATAATAAAATAAATGGTATTATAAATATTAAAATAAATATAATTTCAAGGATTTTATGACATGAAAGAATTTTTTCGGTGAATATGATATTCTAGGATTGATTCAATGTATCTTGATCTAAGTAATCAAGTTGTGATGACTTTCACAAAAACCAAATACTAAATAGTGTCAAAATTGACATAAATGAGTTTTTAAAACAAATATTATATAATTAAATTATATAATAGTTCCAAAAATATATGATTCTATAAAAGAACTTATATAATGATAGTTATATCATTAATGAACCACTTTAGGTTCTCTTGTCATTTAATAGTGTGTTTATTTACCAATTATTATAATAATACAAGAATACATGGTAAAAGATAAACTATTAAACTAAGAGTTAAAAACGATAAGGTTAATATAGTGACCCAAACCTGTCTAAAACCTATTGGTTAAAAATTTTTCGACCCATAACCACCTTATCCTCGAAATAAATTATTTTTGAGCCATTTGGAACTGAAAATGATTTTATTATAAAACAATATTTCAATCTTTTCCAAAGATTCCCCTCACCTCTCTTATAAAAGGGAACTTCCCCTTCTCTAAAAAGCACACATCCTGATCCATTTGGATCTGCCAACCTATACCCCAATATGCTTCCAAAATTTCCTCCCTTCAACCTAGAGGCTTTAATTTGGTCATAAAGCCATCCTTTGGAGCCCTTTTGATCAAATCAAAAGGAAGAACACAAAGAAGAGGTAAATATTGCATCACCTCTTTCTTGTTCTTTTCTTCTTCCACTTCCTATTTATTTGTTGTTTCCATACCAAAATAATAAATACAGTACCTTATACATACTTTGATGTTATTATAAATATGGTATAATCACATTCGTTATTCTATCCACCCATTAAATGAAAAAGCCACCATATGTGCGTACATACGGCTTATCTTCTCCACGTCGTGGTGTAGTTTGTTATTCAAACACTTCATTATTCGGATGGGTATAATAATGATTATAACTAATGTAAATAATAAATATAACATGTTAATTATTCTTTATATATGATATACCATCCAATAACATTTTATTTCACCATCAATATAATGTTATTTTCACTCGTTCATACGTACGGATTACCGTCTCCACGAACACGATAAGATTCATTATCCATCGTAATCATTCATGAATAATTTTCATTTTATGATTAAAAATAATGTTTAAGAACTTAATATAATTATGTATGTGAATAAAATACATCATATCCATAACAAACATGTCTTAATTAACCAATCATATAACGGAAAACAGATCATTTAACACCCGAAACGATGATACTACTGAAATATTATTAACAAAGTAACATTAGAGGATAATTTATGATATCATATTTATGTATGTTGTTATTGTATAAATAAATAACAATTATTTAACTATTATAAAAGAGGATAACATACCATCGATTAAGGAAAAGTACAAGGTAAGGGTTAGTTTCACAATTTCATTATTATCCGGGGTTATTTTTTCGTATGTATCTGCTAGGACATATTTATTATCCATGTCCATGTTTCATAAAAGTGTTTTAAAAGGGATTATTTTTAAGGTAAATTTTACTAAAACATCATTTTAAATGTTTAAAAGATTTATTCTTCTAAACCTTTCTCGTTAATGTCCATGTTTTTAAAATGGTTATAAGGATATATTTATATAGACATGAATGTTTTAAAATGTTCATTTCTTTCAAAATTTTAAATGTGGTATATGACACATTGATTCAAAACTATCCTTTAAATGAATTCCATTATATGACTTTTAAATGATTTCATGAAAAAGGTATATTTCTCTCAAAGGTGTTTACTGATCATTTTAAACTATGTCAACATCCTTTACAGGATATTATTCCTAATCGAGGTTGATTTATTATAATAAAAATATTCCATATTGTACTGAAGGTTTTGTGATATATTTTACTGTGGATGTGTTATTTTTATACCATTCATGGCTTATGGATAAATTATTGACATTTAGTATGCTAGTTTTAATATATATGTTTATGTTATGTTTAAACCTTTTCATATGAGTAATGAATTGGACTTAGTTAGTGATGGTTGGAGCCCGCTATAGCTTCTCGATGCATCAGTAGGTCTCATGAGACAAACTAGTGTCTTGGAAAAAGGCCTTGACAAAATATTTTTTGTAGTCTTGGAACGAGGTCTTGACTATGTGGTCATGAAGTCTTGCATTATGCATTCCATCATTATGAAAGTGGCAATTTATATTGCATTTGATTATTCAACTAGTAGAATAACCATGTGATTAAGTAAATGGCATTATTTTATTTTACCTTTTCCATATTAAGCTGAAGTTTATGTTTAAAAGGCTTTTGTTTTAGTCTTATACATTGCTTTAAATGTTTATGCTTATTTATGATGGTTTCTATGATATTGTTATCCTTACTGAGCATCTGATAACACCCATTTCTATGTTTTATTTTTTCCAAGATGTGAAGAAGTATTTTATGCTTGACCTGAAAGGATAGTCTAAGGATATATGCGTGTTCAAAAGGGGAAAAAATTTTGTTGATGTTTTAATTTCATGATGTAATGTAAAACTTATGAATGTATCTAACACTTCCAAGGCTACTAAACTGATCAGTCTTTCGGGACATGATACCTTATATTATACCAATGTTATGAAATAATGCACCAACTCTGGGTAACTGGGGTTAGGGCATTACAATTGAATACTTGACACATTTACTATTTTCAAAAATATATCTAATTCAATGAATTGTTATGGTATTTTAATAGTTATAAAAAACATGAAAGATAAGAAATAATTAATGGAACTAGAATAAAAAAATTATATTCATGAATGAATAACTAGTGTACCATTCATCACATCATTGTCAGGATCCACCTCTACAGTTGGGATGGTCTAATATTTCCCTTGATCTTTAGGGCTTGGTGGTTGTTTTAAGGGGTTTTAATCGAAAAACCTTATCTTAAAGAATTAAATAACATAGTTATCTTATTCATTTTAGTCAAAAAAATCGAAAATGAACTAAGGGTTGACTAGAAAACACATTTCTTGCATTATATTGGTGTATTTGCCTCATCAGTAATTTCTCTGTAGGTTTCCTTTCTTTCCACACCTAATGAACTTCTTCATCCCCTACTAGAAATTTCAGGGGTTCTTCTTCCCACACCGTTGACAACTAGGATGTTTAAATTTAATTCCCCAAATATATTTCTCCATATCAAATCAAGAATTAAACCCTAATTTTTTCTTCTTATTCTTATGATACCCATGAGATTCATTGATATCTATTTTTACTTTGAGGTCACATTGGAAATTATCTACATAATGTGAAATGTCTCAAATGGTTATGTATTTTCATAGACCGATCTTCATTCCACCAAATAAGTGGTGAACATTATATTCATGGGTAATGAAAAAGGTGGAGGATTATCAGGTAAGTATTGTGAAGTCTTCCTCATATTCCCTGATAGACTTGTCATCCATTTGCTAAAGGATATAAAAGTCTCTCTCCATATTCAATCAGAGTATGTGTGGGGTCGGAATTTAAATATAGATTCCTCCATTACAATATGGGTTTAATTTTAGTTTTAAAAACATTAATTTTTATACTTAAGAAAATATATGTTTTACAAAGTTAAATAATATGGATTCAAAAACCCTCTTTAGTTATTAATAGAGAAACTAACTTTCTTATGATATGATAAATAAACATAAAATGATATTACATAATTATTGATTATGCCATAAGGTTTATATAATCAAATATATTAGAATTTGTATAGTTATAAGAAATTATATGAAACATACAATTTTTAACATTAAAAAAATGCATCGGAATTAAAAACTTGTAAAAAAATTGGGAAAGTATAAGAAATATTTTATCCCAAAGAGAAGCGTATAAAAAACCATGGATAAAGGTCCCTTTATTTATACTTACAAGAAAATATATCTTACCCACACCAAGGTAATCCTTTAATTTTAATATCGATATATGACTTGTTATCCCCACAAGCCCTTGATTAAATAGGTAAATGGAACATCTGCCTTTATATCCCTGAAAACCCTTGATTGATAATAGAAACAATAAGATTCCCACTTGGTAGTTTAAATAATTTTTTCTCATCTTAAACAAGTTGTTCACAGTATACACATGAGGAATATTTGAGTATAGCCTCGCAAAGTATCACTTCATTGCGGAGTTCAAGTATACTTATCTCATTCAAATGGCTAGGTATTTATGAGAAAAATCTCCAAAGTTTTCCTCTCCTCCAATAGTCATATTTTATATTGAATTTTAGAGGGACCTATACATGGGTAATTCATACAACAGTTAATTTAAAACAAATTGGATGACAACGTTTTTAAATTGAAAACTATGAGAAACATTACCATGTATAAGAAACATTATCCCAATTAGGATATGATAAAATAAAATATTAACTTAGGGATATATTATGACAATAAGAAAATAATTTAATTATATTATTAATATAATTATATTTAGAGTCTAAAAATATTTACAATTGTATTCTAAAATAAGAGAGATTAAAATTCTAATTTATGAGGAAATCAGAGTCTAAATTCTAATGAATTTAAATCCATATTTTAAGAGAAATAAAAGTCATATTTTAGAAGAAATCTAAGTCTGATTTCAACACAAATCATAGTTTGATTTTCGGATAAATCATAGTTTTATTTTAGAATAAAACGGAGTCTGTTTCCAAGAGAAATCAGAGTCTAATTTTAAGAGAAATTGAAGTCACAATTCTAGGAAATCAGATTCTAAGGAACTCTGAGGTTCCTTGTTAGATAAGGATCTGATTTTTGGACTTAAGGAAATGTGGTTAGACTTAGTTTGAAAAAAAAATTAGATAAGGAAACGTAAATCATAGGTAAGGTCAAAACCATTTTCAGAGAAATTAAATTTTCCTTAAGAAATTTTTTTTAGATAATAAAAGAATTTTCTTTATGAAAACGTGTTTGTAATTTTCAAAATATAAAGGAATAGAAAATTCATAAGGAAGGTTATTGAATCAAAAATTTCCCCCTTTTTAGAAATCACAAATATCATTTCATAATAGAATATAAGGATCTTATATTTTTATTTATGTACTTAAAATAAATATTTTTCCTCCTTTTTTTTATTGCCCATGATGAATATGACTGACTCCCCTTAGATTATGTAATCCATGAGGATCGTATTCTTTTCTTTCAGAGAGAAATAACTCCCCCATAATAACATATTTATTCATTAAGTAATTATCCCATAAATAAGTCATTATCTTCCATTGACATAATATTGTATTTTAACATACTTTTCTCCCCCTTTGTGATTTTCAAAAAGTAATGGAGGGAAAGAAAAAAAATTACCTAAATGGTTAGGAAACAAACAAAAAAACAATTAAAAGGAAACAATTTTCCTTAATATAAATTTTTTTTCTAAAATTAAATTAAAAAAAATATAAAATCTTAATAGAATTATTAATTTCTCATTTTCTCATTCAGTATCAATTTTTTCATGGTGGCCTTTAGATTATTAAATTATTAGTGATCATCTTCCAACTTTTTGAGAAACTCTTATTGGTCGTGATTTCTTATTTCAAGAATTTTGATTCTCTCTTCCTGGGAACTAACTATTCCTCCAGGGTATTTGATCAATTATTTCTTTTCGTTGAGTTTTTCAGCCATCTCTTCTACTATTTCCTTTTCCCTTTTTAGATTAGGATCAAAAAAAATTAGTTTCATATTCAGATCATTGTCTTTTTTATAATGGATATCTTTCTCTTGCTTCATTTTCTCTGAAAAACTTGTTGAGATATTCATGATTATATCATTGGACTTATCAAAAGAATCATTGATTGAGTCAGTGATATCATCAAAGATTTTAAGATCATCTATGGTTGACTTTGACCGCATTGTTATTTCTTTTTGAGATCTTATATGAGCATCATAACCAATTGAAAAAGTCATGAACTCTGCTTCAAGTTTGATGAACTTCTCCATAAGAATATTTTTTGAATCTTTCTTCTGATTAATATTTCTTGTTGTAGTTGAAATCTGGAATCAATGCTCGGAAAGGAATAAATGTAATTCACAATCTTCTTTGGCGATTGAACCAAATAAATCATGTCCTAATGAAGATGATGATTCCAAAACAGATTCTTTTGTTATTGAAGGATCTTTATTTTTCTCACCTTATTTATTATTTTATATACCAAAAACATCCTTCTTAAATTTCCAAGAACATATTTATTTGGTGAATTGACAACAACTTTCTTACCTTTGTCAACATTAGATATTGCCTTCTCATTTTTCTATGTTTCATGGTCACTATCAGAAACATGAACAATTCTAACATCATTATTATCAGCTTCTTTTTCAGTGTCTTTATCTACAACATTATCCACTTTTTTCATTAAAAACATATTAAAAAATATCATCATTAGTACCATCATCATCTAAAAGAACTTTATTGACCTCATCTGTGGAGACATAAACTTTCTGAATAGGTTGTTCTTCTGATATTATCTTGGTGCATTCATCTTGGGAAGTTCTTATTGAAAACATTTCAAAATGGATATCCTATGCTTAATATTATTCTACCATTATTATCACATCATCACTATCTTCCTCTTATTATTCTTCTTGAGGAATTTATTCTTCTTCAATTATTAGTTCCGGAATTGAAATATCATTATTTCTCTTATACGGTATTGGAGTCTCGGTTGGCAGTAGATCTTGAAAAAATGATTCTAGTACTGGAACTTGTTCAGATGCCTTCTCTATGTATCTTAGAAAATATTGGATAATTTGAGCCTCGAAATTTTTCTTCTTCAACTTCTTTTCTTTAGATTTTGTCAAAGTAGCTTCAGATTCTTGAATTTTTAAGGACTTAGCCTCGGTAGGATCTAACCCAAAAATTGCTTCACCTTCCTTATTCAACTTTTTGAGAACTATCTATTTGGATAAAGCATCATCCAAAAACATATTTTTCTTCATGTGCTTGGGTTTAGAAGATAATGGTTCATGTGCTAGTTCTTGTTCCTTCGGTTCCATCTCTTTGGCTTTTTTTCATAAGGGTTGTCTTGAAGCTTTCTCCAACTTCTCCTTTATTACTATCATCTTGTTCATCCCATTCAAGAAGATAAATTAATTCTCCTGACCTAACACTAAAACGAGTCTACATCCTTCTCAAGTTATCATCAATTAACAACATGATCTTGAAGGTTTTGGGCATTGAATTGCACTTGATTTTGAATGAGTCTAAGGATAAGGCAATGATTTTAGAAACAATCGCAGGTTACATCATGATTTGAGATTTGATGGTAAAGATATTAATGTCTTTGATGGTTAGAATAATTTACTTTATGAGGTTTAACTTCATTACATTCACTAAGAAATCCATCATAATGATATCGTATATCTTTAGCAAATCCTTACCTCCGTTCCTCAGAAAAAAAATCCATGCATACAAAGGGATACCAATCTATGGTTGGTTGAAAGATGTGTCATATTTGGTTTATTCACTCCTTTAATCTAAAGGCATTCAATATCCTTAACTTTCTCAAAATAACCTTTTATATCAGGAAACATGTGTGAGAAAAATATTTCCTCTCTTTTGGAGGGTATATCCAAAATGCTTGCTGCCTTTTTATATGAGAAAGTGAAAAAAAATCAAAATTCTTAAACTAAAATATCTATTTTCCTCCTTATTCCTAAAAATGAATAGTATCATAAAATTATATAACAAAATCAGTATACACTGGATGTTGATTAATTTCCTTGTCTACGTAGTGTCTTTCCCATCCATTATTCTTTATGATTTTCGAAATGAAAGACTCATACTTGAAAATGAAATTAGACTCCACCAACTATTCCCTGAAGATTAGCCAATCTTTGAGATTCGTGTTTGATGGAATATGATTCTATGATGAGACCTCATGATACATTTATAGTAAAATCCAAAAAGAAATCTAAATATCTCACTTGAAGAGAGGAAGATATTTGACAAAAAAATACTGAGAAAATCGATGTGGGATGCAAGGGGAGGGTACCTTATTATAGGATTTGATGTGATGGTTCATCTTCCAAGGTCAATTTAACAGTTGATATTTACTTGATCAGATCTAACGGTTGAAATTAATGTTGGATAGGAATTTATAATTTCTGATCTTTTGTGTTTTTAATGAAAAATTAGTTTTAAAGAAAGTGAACCCACTAAGGTTTTCTTAAAACAATATTGAAGTACCCAAAAAATGAAATTATGATGATATAATTAAGGAAACATACCACTTGGATCACTCAGAAATATTTTTTTAGAATTGATAAGATTCTTCGTAGAAAACATATATTCCATAGTGGTTTATTTGGGAGAGAAAACCTTTTAGGTTCCAAATTTTTTTGGTTCCAACATTTTTTTGGAAAAGAAAATAAAAAATAATAAACATATGTACTCCCCATATGAAAAGGAATATCTTAATGTTAGGAGATGGTATCAATAAAAAATTTTATTTGGATTATTAACTTACAGTTATCATTCTTAACTTGTGTTTAATGAATTCAAATCTATCATATGGTAATGGTTTTGTAAATATGTTCACAAGTTGATCTTGCATTTCGATAAATTGAAGTATGATATCATCTTTATGTGCGTGATCCCTGAGAAAGTAATTCCTTATGTCTATGTGATTTTCATGAGAGTGATGTGCAAGGTATTTTATTATGGGAATGGAACTAGTATTATCACACATTATCTTTGTTTTGGTAAAATTCATGCCATAGTCTATGAGTGTGTGTTGCATCTACAACACTTGAGCACAACAACTTCTAGCTATTACATATTCAGCTTCAGTAGTGCAAAGTGCTACTGAGTGTTATTTTGTGTATGTACATGATACTATTGAATCTCTTTAGAAATTACATGTTCTAGATGTACATATTATATCCATTCTACATCCACCAATGTTAGAATCTGAGAAACATTTAAAAAAAACCATTTCTAGAAGAATAGAAAAGTCCTAAATCCATGGTTCCCTATAAACAGTGAACCATTATTTTCAATACTTTTAAATGGGATTATTTTGGATTAGATTCATATCTTGCACATAAGAATACTATAAACATTAATTCTAGATGACTTGTAGTAAAATAAAATTGACTTCATATCATACCGCTAAATTATGTTTGATTTACTAGTTTCCTAGTTTCATCTAGATCACGAGTGTTTGAGATATCAATTGGATTACTTATACATTTATTGTTTTCATATAAATACTTATTATCAATATTTTAATATAAATATTTTGAGATTCAAATGTTCTTTCGGGTTTTTTACAAATTTTAAAACCATGAAAAATGTTAACTCATCCATCTTACAAATTTGAAGCTCATATTTCATAATATTCCCAAATGAATCAGTTATGGATTGTTGAGTTGATCCAAATATAATGTCATCAACATGAATTTTATCAATAAAATAATTTTCATTATCTTTATTTATAAAAAGTTTTGGATCTATAGTTCCCTTAATATAATTATTTTATAACAAAAATCCAGAAAGTCTATCATACCAAGCTTTAGGGGCTTGTCTAAGTCCACATAAATCTTTATTACATTTTTAAAAATGTCCAGAATGTTTTGTGTCTTCAAAACCCGGAGGTTGATCAACATAAAATTCCTCTTGAACTTATTGGTTAAGGAAATCACACTTCATATCCATTTGAAAATGTTTGATATTTAAAAAAGTGGCAAAGGCTACTAGAATATGAATAGATTCAAGTTTAACTACTAGAGCATAGGATTATTCATAGTTTATTCATTATTGTTGATTATAGAATTTAGAAACTAATTTTTCTTTGTTTTCATGCAATGATTCCATTTTCATCACACATATTTTTGAAGACCCACTTTACTCTAATTATAGAAGATTCATTAGTTCTTTCAACCATGGTCTAGACTTTGTCCCTTTTAATTCATTTATTTCATCTTTCATATCTTTAATCCAATCATCATCACCTAAAGATTCCTCAGTACATTTAGGTTCTAATTGGGAAATAAATTATAAATTCCCTACTTCATTCCAAATATAAGTTCTAGTCGTTATAGGTTTATTTACATCCCCAATGATAATATCACTAGGATGATTCGTAAGAAACAACTCATTGGGGATTTGAAAAACCTGTTCATCAATATAAGGTAAAAAAATATTCTAGGTTAAATAATATATATATATTTTCTTGAGTATTTTCCAAATTAGAAAAATCTTCCATAAAAGTTTGATAATATTTTTTTAAAAACACAATAAAGAATGTATTTTGGGGTTTTTTAAAAACAAAAGGATAAGTTTCATCAAATTTAACATGTAATTTTTCTTCAACTATACAAGTTTTTTTTAACTCTATAAGCCTTAGAAGTAGTGGAATATGCTAGGAAAATTCCTTCATTGTATTTGGGATAGAATTTATGTAAGTTATATTTAGTATTCAAGATAATTATATTGCATCAAAATACTTTTAAGTGAGAAACGTTAGGTTTTAGACTAGTCAATAACACCTAATGTGTTTTATTAAAAAAAATCTCTGATTAAAACTCGATTTATAGTATAGAAAGTAGTATTAATAGATTCATCCCAAATTTTTTGGGAATAAAGAATTCACTCAAAATGGTTCAGGTTATCTCTTCAAGAATATATTTTCTTCGTCGAATAACTACATTTTTTTAGGAGTTAATGGATTTTAGAAGTTATAAGTAATAAATTTCTTACTAAAAAAAGGTTTATGAAATTTAATTTTCAAATTCTCCAACTTGATCAATATGAATATTTATCAATGTAATGTTTTTCTCATTTTTAACTTTGACTGAAAAATAATTAAAATAATAAAAGGCATTAGATTTCTTGGTTAGAAAATATTCCCATGTAAATCTAGTGTAATCATCAACTAAAACAAATAGTATTTTTCTAAAACACTTCCAGTTTATATTGGACCGAAAATATCTATATGAAATAGCTGTAGAGAATCATATTTTGAGACTTCACTAATTGATTTAAATCTTCAGTTATATTGTTTTTCATATTGACAAAAATCATAGACTTTTGAAGAATAAAATATAGTATCTAGTATATCCTTAACAAGTATTTTCTTTGAGAGTTTTCATAATTTTCTAAGGTTACAGTGTCCTAGTCTTCTATTTCATAACAAATATTGTTCTTCCATTACACTAAGGCAAGGTAGTTCTTGGATCCTAGGGTCTTTTATGTTAATTGTATAAACATTTTCATGGCTATGGGAAGAGATAATAAACACTTCCTTAGAATAGTGTACTAGACATTTATCATTAATAAAATTCACAAGGTAACCTTTATCCCATAATTATATTATGCTTATAAGGTTGTTCTTAATACCATTAACAAATAAAATAGTTCAAATTAAATCTTTTCGAAGAAGAACAATATTACTTATACAAACAATTTAACCTTGACAATTATCTCAAAAATTAACTTTTCCACCTTTAATATTAATAATATTTTCAATTGAGTTTTTTTACCATTCATGTTCTGGGAACATACATTATCCATGTACCATGTATTGTTGTTGGCACATCATTTTTTTCCCTAAAAATAGAATATTTACACTTTCGAAATCCAAACTATGATGGATTTTTAAATGTTATAAAATAAAATCTCAGTTATCTTTATTTTCTTAGAAAAATGAGCTTCATGAAAGTATAATAATTGGGTTTTGCTCAAAGAATAATTTTTCTCCCAATGTCCACCATATTGACACTTAGTGAAAAAATGATCACTTTGGGGTACAAAATAGTTGTGACTAAAAATAGGTTTTTAATAAGAATAATCAATTATATAACAATTCCGTATAGGAAGAATTTGTGAATAAATTTTAACAAAACCTTACATTCCTTGAGTAAAGTTTGAAAAAAAATTATTTAAAGAAAATATTTCAGATTTTATTTAGATGAAAAAAATTCTTATCCTCATAGTCATTAGTCTTAAATTTTGAGGTTGTCTCTAAAACATTTTTCTACGAAATAACTTTTTCAAGATCCTTAGAAAGTTTATCCTTTTACAAATTTAATTTTTCTAGATGTTTGGAATATTTTTCAAAATCAAGGGGTTTCCAATCAAGACCTTTTGAAATATCTGATACTTATTTTGTTAAAAAAATAGATTCTAAAATTTTCATTATCATGTTTCTTATTGATCATACTTTTTTCATTCTCAAGAACTGTTCAACAAAAATATACTTCTTCAAAATAATTTTAAATATTATCTTCTTATGAGGAAGATTCTTCTTACAAGGATTCATAATATTCTTCATTTGGATAATTAGTTCTTAAATAAATACTTGATTAAGATGTGTTTACCTTTGCCATGAGGCATTGCTTCTCAATAGGAATTCTTGCTATTAAACCAATATTATTTTTTCCAGAATATTCAATATCATAAGATACATTAGAAGAATCACCACCACTAGCACTTAATATTTCATTAGATTTTAGTAAATTTTTATACTTAAACTTGTATTACTTCATCTTATTTCTTTTAGAATTCATATCCTTTATTTCATTTCATATGAGAATACGATAGTCTTTTCTGATATAACCTTTCATCTTACATTAATAACAAGTCACTTTTTAATAATTATTATCCTTTATATCTTTCTTCTTGTATCTATGCTGTAAATATCTCTTTCCCCAAATCTTGTTCATTATTCGAGAAATATTGGCAAGTTCATTCTCAGAATGGTCACTATCACTTGATTCATATATAACAGTATCTTTCTTGGAATTTAATCTAGTAAATCCTTAATCAATCTTGGATTTCCTATGATTTTATGTAGTAGTGAAAGAAAAACAGAAATTTTGATTATTTTTTATTGATCTCTGCATCTATCTTCATTCTAGTTTCATACTGTATAAGACTCCCGAATAATTCATCTAGAGTATTGTTTGAATCTTTCTTATTCTCATCGATCGATGTTCGTTATGATTCCCACTCAGTAAGCATAATATCTATTATCTTATCCACAAGAATATCATAATCATTTCCTTTCTCACCCATAGACTAAAGAATTCTGAAAATACTCATAAAACTTTGTTGAAAATTGTATTTTGGTTCTCCATATGGAAACATAAAACCATTGCATTCATCTTTAAGCATATATCTTCTTGTTTCAACAACCTTAGATTTTCCATTGTATGTAACTGCTAATTTCTTCTTGATGATATTAGTAGCTTCACATGATGACATCAGGATATAGAAGTTCCTGGTCATTAAACATAATAAAATATTATGTACCTGAAATTTGATATGATAATATTATTTTTCTTGATTTGTGAATAATATGATTTCTTTATTTGGAATCTGGTAGTCTTGAGTGATCATAAAAAATTTATCTAGACTGGTATTGATAATAAAATTATTCATCATGTCTCTCTAGTATTCATAGTCATTTACATCAAAAATTTGGGTTCAGGTAGGATTTATGTTTTCTATTGTTCTAATATTCATTCTAATCATTCTTAAAAGAAAAACTTTTCCCCAAAAAGTATTATTAGAAAAGGTTTATAAAGAAAAACCTTAATTAAATTTTGAATAAGTAAAGTTTATAAAGAAAATATGAAAAAAAACATATATGTAAGTACAAGTATTTTAGAGACCTTCTCTCATACCTATTCTAATATTGAAATGTAAATGTATATTTCTCAATTAAAAGATGAGGTGGATTCAATGTTTAAAAACGTTCATTTTTTCCCTTAATAAAAAATATTTTTAACAATGTTAAACAATATAGATTCACAAACCCTCATTGGTTCATAACAAAGAAACTAACTTTCCAAGTATACGATAAATAAACATAATACAATATTACTTAAGGAAAGATTCTACCATATAGTGTATAGAATCAAATATATCAAAGTTTGTTAAAGTATAAGAAAGTGTATTAATGTTACACTTTCTTACATTAAAAAAATATATTGGATTTAAAAACAAGTAAAAAAATTGGACCATTATAAGAAATATTCTATCCAAGTAGTAGGGTATCCAACAACCTTGGATAAAGGTCCCTTGATTTCTACTTTCATGAATGTTTTCCTTACCCACACCAAGTTAATCCCTTGATACAAATATCAATATCTATCTTGTTATCCCTACAAACCCTCGATTAAGTAAGTAATCAGCACCTATGTCTTCTTATCCCCGGAATCCATCGAATGATAACAAAAACAATCATATTTTCACTAGGTGTGTTGAATAACTTATTCTCACCTTGAACAAGTTGTTCATAGCATTCAAATAAGGTAAATTAGAGTAGATCTCTCACATAGTATCACTTAATTCTAGAGTTTAACTCTACTAAACTAATTCAAATGGCTGAGTATTTATAGGGAAAATCCCCAACAGTTGACTTCTCTAACAATGATCATAATTTTACCTGAATTTCAAAGGGACCTATACATGTGTCATTCATATAATGGTTAATTTGAAACATATTGAATGAAATTGTTTTTCAATAAAAAAAATGAGAAACATTACCATGCTTAAAAACATTATCAGATTTAGGATCAGATAAAATGAAATGTTACAATAAAAAAATATGATAACTATAAGAAAATAATTTAATGGGATTCTTATGATAGTAAGATTCGAAGTCTAAAAATATTAACAATCAGATTCTGAAATAATAGAGAATCGGATTCTGATTTCTGAGGAAATTGGTATCTGAATTCTGATGAATTTGACGTTTGATTTCAAGAGAAATTGGAGTATTATTTAAAAAGAAATCAAAGTCTTATTTTAGGATAAATATGAGTCTTATTTTAGGAGAAATCAAAGTCTAATTTTAGAATAAATCACAGTCTAGTTTCAAGAGAAATCAGACTCTGATTTCAGAAAAACTTAAAGTCTGATTTTAGAAGAAATCAAAGTCTGTTTTTCAGACAAATTAGAGTATGATTTCAAAATAAATTAGAGTCACAATTCCAAGGAAATCATATTTTATAGAACTATAATGTTTTAAGTTAGATAAGGGTCTGATTTTAGGACATAAGGAATGATGGTTACACATAGCTTGTGAAATAATTAGATAAGTCAACGGAAACCACATGTAAGGTCAAAACTATTTTTTGGGAAAGTAAATTTTCCTTGAGAAAATTTTTCTTAGATAGATAGATTTTTTCTTAACAAAATGTGTTTGCGATTTTCAAAATATAAAGGAATGGAAAAGTCATACGAAATCTTATTGACTCAACAGTGTGGAGAAAATATTTATTGAAGAAGAAATTGGAATTCCTTCAACTCCAACATGTAAATCTCCTCCTTAGGCTTCATATTATTGACCAACATCATCCATTGATCATATTTTACTTCCATTTGATAAATAGCCATTGGGGCCTTCTCTTGTGCACAGAATTGTTCGATAGAGAATTTATTTTCACTGGAGGTGATCTACTATTACACAATTAATGGGTGAGAAGAACCACTAAATGTTGGTGTCCTTTATTGTATAAAGGTATCAATTGAAATGTTAAATTTATTAAGTTTATTTATAAATTCCACCTTATTCATGTTTCAGTTTAAAACATTATTTAATTGACAAATCACTATCAATAATTTCAGGATTCTTTCACCCATTATGTTGGTAATCACATTTTCAAACTCAACCCATTTCCCATCACACTGGTTATTGAATTAGTTATACTTATTTCCATCTTATTATATATAATAAATGGAAAACTAAGGATGATAATTTCAAAATTATTAAATACGTAAAAGGTAGAATATGAACATTAAGGGAAAACTCATAAATAATTTGTATTTCTTAACATATGAATTTATAATCTTTAAAATGTGTTATCCGTGGTCTATTTCCTAATATATAAAAATATGATAATTTCTTCACCCTTAATAATGGTTCATAATTAGTTTTTGAATTTAATAAATCATATTAAATTAGAAATTCCAGATAGGTTTTCCATAATTCAAATTTTTGTGTAATAATTCTTAATCGATTTTAGCTTAATATAGTGTTTTAAGTGTTGTTATCCTTTTGTATAACAGTGACAGAGCCACATACACCTATAGTATTTAAAGAGAGATGTATTTCCTTGGAAACCACTTACTATTTACATTACCAAATTTTGATATATCTTCATAAGTTAATTATTATCCCTAAGTATTTCTCTAATGTTCTCTAATCCTATCCAAAAAAATATCTATACATTTCTTTAATACTATCTATGACAACCCATCACATTAATACACTTTATTTAATGATTTATTACATAAAATCACACTTCGTACAAACAAGAAGATTAGTAATCGCAGTGTATTTGTGATATTTTGTATTTGACACATCAAAAATATATGTGGATACACAACATTTTTCAAAACAACTTTAATTGGCTTCTAAAATTCAATATCCTTTAAAACTTCATGGGATAACATTGGGATATATAAAAGAAATAGGTATGATATAAAGCCCAGTAAGGGAATGAACAAAAAATAAAATCATGAAAGTATTACTTGTTGAAAAATGGGCATTTAAATGAAAAATAAAATGGGTGATATTCCTAATATTGAACAATGAGTCATGAATCAATGAGATAGAATAAATGAAAAATTAATAATGTGGAAACCACAATAAAGAAGACATCAAAATCAAATGTCAAGGATAACTACCAATACATCATAAAATGGTTCACAAGTTCCTATAATGGATTTTTTTCACTCCCTAATACCATAATAATTATCTCATCAGACTAAAATAATACCCAATTCATTATATAACTATATAATTTTGGGTGTACTTTCCACTTTCATTTCATTCAAATGCATAAGGGTGCCGCATAGATCATTCAATATAGTATCATATTTCATACAATTTAATCTGATGTCTAAATATTATAGGATAAATAGATGAATATATTATATAAAATAATTATAGTAATGTCTAGGTGAATACCCTTGAGTATAAATGGCGTGGGTATTCACAATACAAAGGGTTGGCAAGGAAAAATTTCAGAATAATTTTTTCATCATAATAGGGGCGAATAATGAATAATGGGAGGGATTAATGAGATTCAAAGAGGAATATAATAACTTTTAAATCTGGATTTATGTAATAGTGAGATTTAATGACATATTACAACATGATAAATTGGTAATTAAAAGGAATAAGATGAAAGGGTGCATGATTAAACATTTCGAATGAAAAAATCATAGGATAATTTTGGCAGCATAATGGGGGAAAATAATGAATCATGGGATGAATTAATTAATAAAATGGGAATATAATAACACTAAAATCATATGGGGAGGTAATAATGGAATGTAAAATCATATTCCATAAATAGTAATTGGAAGAGAAAATACATTACATAATGAAGGAGCTTCAATAAAGAGGATAAGTAGAGGATCCCTTACTTTTGACATTGACCCGATTAGGTAAAGGTCATAACTAGAGGGGATAAATGATATATCACTATTGAAACATCCATTGGACAAAAAAATTCTATAAATTCTTTAAAATATACCCAATTGAAATCCCAAAGGATAATTACAAATATGGTGCTTGAATGGAAAATAAGAGAGGGAGATCAATTACCATGAGGGGGTGTTTCCAAAAGAATGGGAGGATATTCTCGAGAGCCTGGGGGAACCATTGGAGGTCCCTATAGGAAACATTATCGATTATAGTCATCCTCATTGAATTTTATGTGAAGTTAAATTGGATAAATGGTGGTTTTATATATGAAAAGTGAGGTGATCTCTTTATTATTTTTCAAAATTAAATTTTGGAAAATATACATTAAAGTAAAAAACCAAAAACCATACAAGTGGATTATATAATGTTTTATTCCAAATTGGAGTGTAATTAATTATTTTTTATGTCAATTATCCAAGAACATTAACATAATACAATTGGTTATGTATAAATGAGACATTTTTTATAAATAATTCATTTTAAAATCATAAAATATTATATAGGGTATGGAGGACTCAAAAAAGGTCTATAAAATTAATAAATTAACCTCAAAAACACATAATTTTAAATGGTATATATGTGTGTGTGTTTTCGTGGATACCTTTTACAGAATATATTACATCAGTTTTGGTTCATTATAATGTCATAATATGTACTGTATTTTCATACCATATTTAATTTTTTCATGAAAATTAAACTATCTCAAAAAGTTTAGAAAAATTAAATGTTAGTTAATTTAGACATTATGATTCCAAAACTAATATTTAATTTATCATAATAATTCCCCAATAAACAAAATTACACTTTTAAATGATAATCTTCCTTTTCTATAAAATAATTTTTTCCCATATTTTTTTTCGGACCAAAATAAAATCAATATTTTCATATCATTAAATAATATTTTCATCTATATTTAATATATAATATATAATAATAATATTTTATTAAAGAACTTATTATTTTAAAAACTCATGAATTCATTAGAAGGAATGAGTTAATTACAAATACATATTAACAAAAAATAAATTTTTTTATCATATCAATATATAATTTTTATCAACATAATTTATTTAATAATTTATATTATAAAAGTTATAAGAAATAAATATAATCACTCTTTTATTGAAAACAAAATATAAAGATATATTCTATTAGGATCTAGATATGTATCCCTTTATTACACCATCAAATGCTCTAAGGGTAAGTTGAGAGATATTTTCATTGTTTGTGCGTGGTTCGATGAACATGGTTTGGGTCATGATCTTGAAAATATTGAACTAGTATTGTATATAGTTTCTCTCATAACTTTTTATTGGATCATGGATTTTTCTTCAACAATGGAAAATCCTAGAGATTTTATATCCCATGGAAGCTATGATAAATGGGATTTATAGGGTATGATCATACAGGTTGAGGACATTGTTTCTTTAGTCTATGTAAATAGTACATTACCATAACCATTAATATATACTAATCCTAAGATCAATATTCAATATTTATATTATCAATGATTATGATTCTTACTGGGATTTGTAATCTGATAGGATATATCATTTAATGGTATAATATAACTAAAGTAATTCACTTGATTTCTGTATTTACATAACATTAATAAGAAAAATATTAATTTATAAGGAAAATTCATTTATAAATGTTTAGGTCATTTCATATTTTTCCCATGTTCCTAGAAATATCCATAGCTTTATACCATATAGGTACACACTAATTTTTCAACACTAGTCACATAGTGTATTGAACCAGAAACACAACTTGTGACCCTTAATTTAGAATGGAAACCTTAGAGTATAAGCCAGTGGTCCTGTATGGAAGGTATATGTTAATTACACACCATGTAATGTGTGATATCTAGAAACTCACAATTTCTTAATTAATATTCTTATACCGACAATAGATTCCCCACTATTTTAATCGATCATGATCAAGATCCTCATATCAGCTCTCAACCAAGATCAACTATCACTATCAATAGGAATCTGGCCTCCAAATCTCATCGAGATGTCATATGGTGTCACGCTGTCTCATCAGAACACAAGAAACCTCAACTGGGAATATAAAAATCTGAAACCATTCATCTTCTATCAACTTTCAACTTGATAAAATCCTAAATAGTGAACACAACCCATAATATTGATCTATTATGGAAAAGATTTTTTGTGCAATAATCTAAAATTGGGTACTCATTGAATAGAGGGATGACGAATTTTTTTGTGATGAGAATACAATGAAACTAGAGAGAAAATAAAAAACCAAAAAATGAGGAAATAATCTCTATAATTTTTTCTGTTTTCCTCAATTAATTTTTATTAGAATGATGAACAAATAACCAAATAAAAAATAATCAAATCAAATATAAAATAAATCATTTTTCGATGTATGACTATATTCTTATTAGTGAAATTGATCCATATAAAAAACTGAATATAAAATTTGGATGACTCTCCATAAATTAAATATATTAAATTGGGTTTGGATTGATCAATATTGAAGAATGATCTTGTGTCATCGTTGTTGGTGTGCTCCATGATCTTTGATGTAGATGGTGATCCTATCAGTACATCGATCATCGATCCATGATCGAGTCACCTGCCAATTCACCCTAAGATCTCTTCTAAAATCCTATAATTATGAGTCTAGCCCTATGGATTTGGAATAATATCACTTAAATAGAGTATTCTGGGTCTTTTCATGAAAAAATAATAAAGAAATAAGTTAATTAATTAATTTTATTATCTTTACTTGTGATAAATTTTTACCAAAATCCCAATATTCATAAGGATTATGGTGAATCTAGGGTAAATACAATATTCTGAACTCTATAATGGTATTAGAAATAAAATCTAATAATCTATTTGGGAGTTATTCCACTATTCCAAGAAAATTTTACATTTTTGATATTTATAAATTTCATAATTTTATAATACCAATATTGGGTTCACTGGGCCATAGAATCTCATGCCTTCTTAGAAAATGGTTCTAGAATTATTCTTTAATACATTCTAAAGTGTTACAAGGAAAAAATAAAAGCATTAAATCCTCCACACATTTAATAATTTTCTTCCCAAAAATAAAAAACCAAACTCACAAGTGAGTAGACCAAGATCTCAACTAGGCTTCCAACTCCCACGAGCTCTCCTAAAGGTTTTTGTACAATCAAAAAACATAAACCCAAGGGAAACACATTCCCATAAAGGGCCTTTTCTTGTTGGTACTCTAACACTCTTAGGCTCCTTATAATCATAAAAAGGTGATTCAACCATTAATTTTTATGATCATCTTGATTGAAATTGTGAAAGATGTCATGTAAATGTATCATCATCTGTAACATGTGGAAAAAAACAGAACTTGGTCTAACTATAGTAACATGTTCTAGCAGTATGCACCCCCAGTAACCCAATTGATTATCTAGAAATAGGTTAATGAACCATCGATATATCACAGTGTCTCATCCAAATCTATACAATCCTCAACAAGTGGTGAACTCTTGGAACATAGGATCTCCTCATTAAACCCATATGTTGTTATTGTCAGTCCACAAATAACTCTTTACATTACTGGAAAATCCTATTTTTATCCTAGATGGGATAAAACATTCAAAACCATCACTAACACTAACTCTAAGGTCACAATATCTATCTCCCACTGACTCTGACCATTATAAAAATGACCTACAGGGTCTTCTGAACATTACATCAATTGGTGTTACACCAATGGTAGAGCTATATCTATTATGATACGCAGACTCTAGTAATGGTTTATGGTCCTCTGAACTATGTCCTAAATATAACAAGAAATATAGAAGAATTTTCTCTTGAACCGCATTGGCCTATTTTACCTAGAAAAATTTTATGTCAATAGAAGTTGTTCTCAACAAAATTAGAGTCTCAATCCTCCACCATAATCTCCAAAATTGTGACATAATGCAATCATCATGGTAGGAAATGATCATTTAAAGAATTACATGAAGTAGTAATTACTCTCATACACACAATATTCCCTAACTCTCCACTATTCTCATTTAGTTTTCACCTTTTTATGGGTGAGACTTCAAGTGTTAAATTCAGTGATATGCTAATTCATCATTTTACAACAAAACCAGTGCCAAAGGATCTTGCTAAATCCTCTTATATACTGGATATGTTGTTAATGGAAATAATCCTCCCCAATACATCTCCTTATGGTATTATTTTTGTCATCATCCATCCTCAAAAGGATGACATACTCTCTGCCTTTTGAAAATCCATCAAGAATATTCAAAATGGATATCTAGTCACACAAGATCTCGAAATCAATAACCACAAGATATAACTCCCTAACATTATAAATAAGTATATGGGAAAAAATAATTGATTAGAGATACACTACACCATCCTTATCCTCAAGGTTCAATTGTAAAGAGTTGAACTACATCATCACCTATCTAAACAACAGTAAATAGAAAACCTCATTGTGAGAACCAGCTACTATAATCACACCCTTACGTATCTCTCAAGCTAGAACTTCTTCAGATGCAATTATATCACTACTATATATTAAGATATATATCTCACTAAAGTGGAAAACCTAAATATTTAACTGTTACTTCACATTCTCCCTATAAATATGGTACTCTTGGATCCTTTACAGAACAATCCTTAAGTTTATTTCTTGCTCCTCCTCAAGTATTGAGTACACTATGATGTCTCTAAATAAGACTTCAATCAACAAACCTAGGATGGGTTAAAGATTCGTTTCCAAATTCCCCTATCTCTAATAGGGTTTTCAACACACCAAAGGGTATCACTATGAACTCAAAGTAAATATATTGGATTTGGAAAGCCGCATATGGTATAGCCTCCCCATGAACCAAGAAATATTGATAACCTTTCCTATGGTGAAGACTCGAGAACCACTTCACCTCTAACTGTTGGCTGAGTAGGTCATCATTATTTCAGGGGTGAAAACTACACCATGATAGTAACCTGATTCAGGTGACATCAATTTAAAACTAGATTCAAGATCTCATCCATATCGTATGAAAACAACATTGGGATTCTCTATAGAGAACTCTGGGTCATATGAATCCCTATCTTTTCATATCAACTAACTACACTATTTTATCTTACAAATCTATTGGTATATGTTGGAAAAAAATATCAGGTTGTCTCTAATGCAATTATATTTTAGAAAAAATATTTTTATTGGTCACTATGCAGAGAACATCATTCGAGATGGTGTCTACATACTCCTCCAACTCGGTAATAAACTGAAATCTCATAGAATCATTTACTCCAGGGGTCATATTAGCCAACCGACAACAAACTGGTTGTATCATCCTTCACATTGCCTTATCCTAGTAGTCTAGGGAGTCCTTATGATAAATAATTAAAACTCTATAAAATTAAATCTGGAACAGTGTACACTGCTGGGAATAGTAATATGGGTATGGACAGTATGTAACTGATCCATACTGAGGAAAACATCATAGGGAATCCCCACTAAAATGAAAAAATTCTAGACAAGGCTCTCTCCTCTCATAGTCATATCACAAAATAGGAAAAATCTTCATAATACTAATCTTATATGAAGGATACTCCAACACAATGATCAATATAAAAGGATCCAATTGTATCTCTTGGCCACAAATATGGGAATTTTTTAGTGAAATGTGGAAAATAAATTTGTGATAAAACTACAGTTGGATCTGTTCTGACATATATCGTACATCAAACCACACTCTAATAATTTAGTAATAATATCATACCACTTGAAAACATCCTTTCCCTCGCTTCAGCACCTTAGCATGTCAAAATTATTTAAAATAAAAAGGAACTCATCCTCCACACCTTGGTACTATCTGATTTTGGTGACACTAACTCAACTACATTGTTTTGGATCACATCCCATGAAAGAGCCTTAGTTGGGGAATCATATCTCATCCTTTTATTCCAAAATTCATATCTAACATTACTAAACTAGGGCTCTACTAACTCCTCATAAGGCCCTAGAGATTCCTCATCGTAAGGACCTCCTTCAAGAGGGGTCCAAAATAATTGGGAAACTCACACCATAGGCTCAATACAAAACTCTAACATCTAATAAGGTGTTATATCCCACCATAAAACCTGGGAGATCCCAATCTCTATATATCACTAGACACACACTACATAGGTTTTTCATTTTCTAATACCCTTGTATCCAACTACTTCCCCGTGAAAAAGCCTCTTCACAAGAATAAAAAATAAATTGATCGAGTCCTGCACAAGAAAGAAAACATAGACCACTGTCTCAATCTAATCGATCACTACCAGAGTATCTCTCTTACCATGAAACCACAGTAGTCTATTTCACTAGAACTCACATAACATTATAAGTCTATTCACATCAACACACTTTCCTTCTGGATCCATCGGATCCCTAGAATGTTTTTAATCTTTTGTCAGATTCACTAAATTTTATAAGTACTTATCAAAATATTTTATCACCTCTATATGCCCTCTTGGAAGAAACAATCCATGGGGAAGTCCCCAAACTAAGGAATCACCACTCAATAATTCATTGTTCTGAAACAATCTTGGAAACCTAGATGGACTCCATGGTATAGAAATGTTGATAGTTATAAATGAACTCCATAGTAAAATTGTATATTTAGAGATATGACTCAAGAATATCATGGAAAACCCCATTCTTATATAATGTGTGTACAAATGTTTCCCTACAAATACTGCTTACAACTTCTGAGTCAATAAGTAGGTTTTCAAATTCGTAGTGAATGGGAATTTAAACCATAACACCAACACTGGGGTCCATATCCTAAAATATAAACTTTAAACACATTAAAAAATTCCCTATTTCCTAAACCAAAACTCACAGCAATATTATTTCTAAACTCTACTCCTAAGGTAGAACATTACTCTGATTCCCATCATGCACAAACACCCAATCGGGGCCCTCCTAGTTGATGATATGCAGAGTGTGAATACCCCATTCCTTCCTATAATGGTCTAGGGGATGGTTACTAGTGCCAAGTAGGCATATTACACACATGGGAGGCATTAGTCTAGTATACCTATACAGACACACACATATCCAAGCCCATAAAATGTTGAAATCAAAATAACATAACTAATACCATTTCATTCATAAATTTAGAATCATAAAATAGTTTTAATGAAAATTACTACAATTAATAAATGAAAATTAAAATATTAGTAAAAACTATAAATAAATTACAAAATTATATGAAGTAGGGTATTTCTATAAAATGAAACACCATTTTGAACCTCAATTTGTCTAACCCAAACTATGCTCCACCTACTTCTGGTACTCTATGGACTCTATATTAAGGTTTTTTATTTTCATCAGAAAAAAATTTGTAGGAAGATCATATTCAGGTGTGAGTATAACAATACCCAGTGGGATACTCCAAAATCACCAAACATAAAGCATCACGATTAGTTAGATCATTAATGAATAGGTATGACAATCAAGATATGAGTCACAATGATAAAAAATAATAACCAATATATACTCATCAAATCCTCATAGTAATAAAAGGACTCAACCACTTCCATCCACCAAATTTCTATAGATGTTTATAGATAACACTCACCTAGGAGAAACCACATCAAGAGCCATACTATAATTATGGGAACTCATCCAAGAGGTTTTCCTCATTGGGAATTTCTAAAAGATATACATGCTAGACACTAAATTTCTTGAATCCTAGATAGGGGATTACACCTAGGACATCTAATTGACACGAAGAACTCAACTAGATTAACAATCTAAGTATGATATCTTTTTTATGTTGATATTGTGTACCCTATAAGGTTACTCTAATTGATATAGTATTAGTATCATGTTCATGGTGTTCATTCTGATGAACCCTACCAAGGATGAATTAAGGAATGATATAGGATCACACCCCTGATCATATGGAGGGTCACCATGGACTCTGAGTCTTCTGATAAAGGGGATCATAATCCTTTGGTGAGTATGTGATTATTCATTATACCCTAATAGGGGAAAACTAACATAACTCACTCAATTGATACTAGTATACATAAAAATAGTTTGAGGGAAAACACACAATCTCATTATATAGTTTAAATGAGAAGAATTAGGGATCCAGTATTCCCTAAAAGGAGTACACAATATTTATTTGATGATACATAGTGTATCTCACTAACGAAATAATAATTCATGGCTTAAAATTAGATGGGAAGATTTTATACTAAGTACATGGAATGTACCATATGGGACATGTTGTGTAGAAGTTCATTGAGAACTATGCATGCTTCCTTCCAATGCCTATGTGCATTCGGCGGTTCCTATGTAATTTAGGTAGTTCACATATACCCATTTTTTCTTATGTACCTATTCATGACCTAGTACCATTCGATTCTTGTGTATTATAGTCATTCCCATATGAATGGTTGTTTCCATGACCATGTACCTTTTACATTATATGTTGAGATTCCAACATTGTTTTACCTAGCGTGTGCCAGTTTTAACAAGGATTATGATGCTACCCATTCCATAGAAACCCTAACACCACATTTAGGGATCCCACATAGAATATATCTTCAAATTACATACTAGTGAAAAAAAGATTTATGGAAACTGATAGTTCTATGACGCATGCACCCATGACCTCACCAAATCCACCAATCCTATCTCCAATCATTTCCATTATCCCCATATTGTCTCTCAACCAATCTCCATTATCACTGTCAACTGAAATTTAGACACCAAATTCATTCAGGAGTTTATCTGTAATCACGTTGACTCTCTGGAATGCCACGAAACGCAACTAGGAATCTTAAAATATGAACTTATTCATCTTCTATTGTCTTTCACCTTGATCACATCTTTAATCATGAAACAAAAACTTGGAATTTATTTATTTTTATTAATATCAATCCTTCAATGATCGAATACTAGGTATTCAGCGAACTCTATGTTTAATAAATTGCATGTGATGAAAATTCAAAGAAATGGAGGAGAAAATAAAAAACCACCTAGTGATGAACAAACCTCGTACATTGTACGATTTGGCATCAATTCATTGTTTTTATAATAATGAATGAATAATAAACAAAATAAAATTTAATAAACCATAAAATAAATCAATTGTTTATTTGTTAATCAATTCTTGATAGTGAAATTGATCTATGTTTGAAATAGGATATCAAAATTGTTGAATAAACATAAATCAAATATCCTATATCATGTATTGATTGATCTCTGAAGAAGAATATTCTTATGAATTCATTGTTTATGAGATCCATGAACTCTAATGTTGTTAGAAATTCTTCTGTTACTCTAATCAGCGATCCACAATCATGTCTCTTAGAAATGATCTTCAAGATATCCTCTTAAATAATTGGGATATGTGGATAACCTAAGGGATTTGGAATAAGGGTGTCTATATATAAGATTCTAGTTCACTATGTTAAAACATAATAAAATAAATAAATATATTTATTTATTTTATTATTTTTTCTTTTGATAACATTTTATAAAATGCATGATGCTGAAAAAAAATATCACACCAAGGATAAATACAATGTTCTTGACTCAATGGTGATATCATATTTTTTATTTGAGACTCCATTTGGGAGTTATTCCAGTATTTTAGGAAATATTTTCATGAAATATATTAATATTTTTAATATTTTAATAATACAAATATCGATCTCAACTGTCCTCTTAATATCGCACCGTCATAGCACCTAGTTCCATAAATATTCTGTAATATTTTCCTAAATCTTCTAAGAAAAAAATAGGGACACAAAAAAGAAATTTATTTTTTATCTTGAATTAACTAATTCATTTATCACAAGTTACAACAACATACTTTATAATCATATACTATCAAAAACAGATATTTATTAAAACATGTTACAATCATAACATCCTTTTCCATCAACTATAAGGAATAATGAATATAATTAAACATGAATATTTATTATTTATCCAACAATAAATAATAGATTTACATTATTTAACCAATTTAAAATCATATGAAACATGATTTAACAACGAAAAAACAAATGAAATAAAAATACCTAGAAAATAGAGTGGAAGACCCTTAACATGACATTACCACATGTGACCTCTACAATCAAGAAACCACCCCTTGAGTTATTTCCATTTTAATATTCATTATGGTTAATTTCAACATTACCCAATGAGATAAATCATTATAAATTCACAATTTCATATAAGAACAAGGATAATATATAATTTCCCCTCCACAAAACATTCAATGTTCTTCAAGAATGTACTAACTAGCACAAGTATATGATCACCTATCCTCAAGAAACTTAATGTCCCTATGTGAATCTCACCATGAGAACACCACAAAACATCAAAATAACTATGTTAGAGTGAATGAGATCAACATCCACAAGATGGGATGGTAGAATGAGAGAAACCAAAATAAAACCGAGAAAACCCAAAAGAAAAGTGGGGAAATATGCCTCTGATCACTACAAATCAACATCTAGAGGACATGTGTTGAATATGATAAAAGGGGATTTAATTTAATTCTAAGAATATCTCATGGGAGAATAACATTCAAGAGAAAAATCAAGGATAAAAATAAGTTTTAATGTGTTTTATAAATTTATAGGCAACCTAGAAGTTAGAAGACCACGGAACATCTCCCAGTAAAATGGTGCAATGATTTATTCATGGAAAAAAACAATTGTGTAAAGAGAGATTCCACACCTCAATACACCTAGAAAAATACTATTTTTAGAAAAAATTCTTGGTCCACGATATAAAACCTATAATTTAAGAGAAGGGCCACATCACAAAAGAACCTCTCTTCCAAATAATTTTAACTCTAATAGTAAAGACTATGTTGTAACTCGTATCCTTGACGTAGTGACCCCAATAATAGTAGAACCACTGAAAACTCCCATGTCAATCCACTACACCATACCTCTAAACCCAAATAATAGCCTCATAGACTCCATGTTTTATTAAAAGACTTTATACCATAGTCCTACTTTGTAGATTAAATTTTATATTTTCTACGCTCCTTCCGCTTTTGAGCCTCCTCTAGAAACCTCTAATACATAAAACACACTATGGAGAGAGATTCATTTATCTTTTAGCTTACATCATATCATAATAAAAAAATCACCATTGAGAATTAAATCAAAACCTGGGTATAATGGAGGAAGCAAGGGTCATCCAAACAACCACCCTTTGAGTTCCCCCTCAAGAATATTTTTATCATAGGAGCACAACCGCCTCACTTAGATGAAATACGTGAAAGCCATGAAATATTATCTTGGAGGCGATACCTCTCGACTAAGATCATGGAAATAATAATCCATCACAGAACAGATAACCATATCATAATCCAGATATAAGTTAAAATCTTCATCAAAACATCATTGAAAAATAAGAACTAAGCATAAAATAATGTGGGATATTGAGCCCATCGTTGTGACTCACATTCCATGGTTCTATCCTCTACACCATAGTACTAAAAAAATATATGAACTAAGGTAATATCAAACCTCCATAATACCTTCTCAGGGTGGTCCTGGATTTCCATGGGTAGATCTTCAAAGGCCATATAATCATCAACATTGATCTTTCCCCAATGGATGATGTGATAATTGTCATGAACATAAAAGTGATGTTGGGATATAAGAAATGAATAATGAATTTGGAACATCTAGGTGGGAATTTTTTATCTAGTATGCATTATATCTAACATTTTCTTAACATTTAAAGACCCAATAAATCCTAGATAAATCTTACTCCCACAAATAAACCTTCAAATTCCATAATGAGAAGATTCTTTCATAAACATATGACATCCAATGTAAAAATACATAGTTACAATAATATAGTCTTCATAAGAATTATGAAGATCTTAAAATTCCTTCCTTAACATGTGAATCAACTAAAACATTTCTATCATGCTCTACACTAGTTTCGGCCTGAAAATTAGTGACTCTCCAACCCTAGTCTATAAAAATAGAAAAAATGAAATTTCCACCATAAAAAGATACAAATGGTTTCATAACAATAGTGGAGTGAAAATGTATTTTGTATGAAAACAAGATCAATGTTTAGTTCCTTTCCCATGAACCTTCATATTCTAGGACAAAAGAATGTAACATTCCTCTAAGAGTTTTGATATTCCACTATGTTTTACCATCCATCTAGTGAAGAAAAGTAGTGCTGAGGCACAACTGTTCTACAAAAAATATTTTGAATTCCCCTCCACACCTTGGAAGTGAAACAAGAATCAGGAATAAAGACTATTGTAGTAAAGAATCCATCAATCCTCTCCACCACCTCAAGATATTTCCTTGATAGAACCTCTATTGAGGTAAAATCCAAGATCACTAATAAGTGATTTGACATTAACAAGTGAACCACTCTCACCCAGATAGCACCATATCCTCCATAATATTGGCGTAAACCATTGAAAAGGTATGTTGAAATTTCCTCCCACTTTCATTGAGTAACATATAATGGATGGAGAAACCCACCCAGAACATGGGGTTCATCATTCACCTCCCATTGGACAAAACATAAGGAAAGAAAATATGCAACTGAATGCTTCATCCCAGGCCACCAAAATTTAATTCTTAGAAAATGGTATATCTTTTTCAGGAAATTATATAATTCTAAGGGTTATATGTGGAACTAATGGGAAAGAACCCCAAGAATCACTAAAAAAATAAATTTCTCTCCATGAATAAACCCAATGCAGATATTCCTCAAACCATCATAATGGTTATTACCACATTAAAATTGATATGTCCAAACCTCCACCTCAGAATCTCCCATCTAGCACACCTCTAACATCTAAAAAATATATGAATTCATTATTCACTTATAAAGTAATAATCTACCACAAACCTCTCTCATATCATGATACATCATTGAGATCTCTTCCATCACTCTATAAGGATATCTTGATTCACACACCACATAACTATGTGAAATCCTACATAGATATTTGATAAAAACATTAACCCTTTGGGGGTATAATAAATCACAAATTTATAGTCCTAGATTAATTCCATCCACTATTATTGTCACATGTTATGTTCAAACTAGGAGAAGACATACCTCAGTCTCTTGTGATTGGTCAAATCCATATATCATTTTATAGTAAATTAGTTCCACCAATGCATTAAGGAAACCCATATTCTTCTTACTTGAGATCATGGGTGGAATAGGTACATTCCTTGGGTTGTAACTATTTTTTCCCTTAAAAATAACCACTCTTTTATTCATTAGGAAACCAAAAAACATGATGAAAAGCATCAAAAAGACATCAAACTAAACTTCCTTTTTTGGGAAATAAAGAACCGGGCCACTAAAAAACACCCCCATTATATACTTGACTTAAACCTAACAGTATTTAGTATAAAATAATTCCTAATACTATCTAGTCAAGGATATAAATTGAGTCATAGTCCACTAAAAGTTAAGAACAATCCTCTAGTAATAGCCAGAAATATTGAGAAATATTTTAACCTATGTAATATTCATAGGGATGGCCCATTATATTTTAAGGATCTATTTCTACTCCATGTGCATATTTGATATTAAATAAGAATAGAACTTCACAAAAAACAAATCATACTTTGATAGCTTCTCAGATAGCTCTTGACAATGAGTAACTCCCAAAATGTCTCAATGATGCTCTCAGTTCTCCTCCTTAGATGTAAATTACACAAGTATTTCATCGATGAGAACCTTAATACAATGATCAAGAAACTCTCAGAACACTACATTCATCAATCCCATGAATACATCTAAATATTTTCTCACACCATAAGGAATTAAAATGTACTAATAATTTCCATAACAACATTAGAAAATAATATTTTGTATATCCTCATACTTATCCTGTATCTGATGATATCTCAAACACACATCAATCTTCATAGATAAATTAGTTCCTTATAGATTGTAAAATTAGTCATAAATCCATGGACCAGGGTATTTATTCTTCACTTTCACTCAATTCAATTAATGATAATTGATAAACATATTTTACCTCCATAAGTCTTCGTTGTGAAAAAAACAAGATCACCCTAGGAATACATGCACACCTAAATAAATCCAAGATACAAGTGATCATTTACCTTTATCCATAGATTCTAAAACATATATGGAACTATCCCAAATGGATACATCAATATAGGATAAGTTCCCAATGATAACTCTACCACAAACTAGATATCTCACTCAGGGGGGTAATTATATGTCCACTTCAAATAAAAATTCAGATTACTCGTCACCAACACTAAGAAACAGGACTAAATGATCCTTTAATGAACTCTAAATTTACTCATCCATCATGGAATATAAGAATTTATTATTCCTTTAAGACATCTGAGTGCCTCTCTTTCTAATTAACATCGAAAATTCTCTTTCATCATCATAGAACATGATTTTAATTGAGAAAAAAATGACAATTTCTTTCACCAGATAAATCTTGACCATTCAAAGGATGATGCATGTGGATTTATTGAAAACCAAAAAACAATATCCCCCAAAGAGGTGATTTATAATCACTAACTCATAATCCATACACACGTTACACAAATGGTGTTAACATCCAACTAGAATAGTCATTTAAATCGACTTTGGGAACCTCTCTAACCAATATCCCAAGGAAATGAAAAGATTATGTGTCATGAAGGAGTGTGTGGCTCCCAAATCAAAGAATTCATACAGGTATATATATATCATGAAAATGGTATGTCAAAAAAATTATGTATAACCTTGAGTTTGAAAATATAGATCATGAATATATCCATAAACTTCCCCAATGACTCTCTAGACCAGTTGATGAAAACCTCCATTGAATGCCTCTTGATGATATGACTCTAGTGAATATCCACTAAAAAACATCCACTCTTATGATTAAATCAAGTTATATCAGTAGCCTAAAAAGATTGACCTAGCTGTGGATTTATAAATGTAAAGCCTCATTGAAATTTCCCTTTCTAGACTTGTCATCAAGAAACATGTCTAAATAATATTAGAGATGTTTATTGAAGTAGATCTTAAATATCCATATCTTCAATCTCCTTTGTAGAAGGGTTAAAATATCCTAACAATTAGGCACACGTGCATCCAAATAAATAAACTTGGCTCCAAAAAAATATTGGAACTTCACCTAAGAAAAACAAAACTCCTCATGACCTCTAAGGAATAAGAACCAATGCAACCTAAATACCACATGTGTCATTGTCAGAGTAAAACAAATAGAGTGTCCCTTCTATAAATGTATTCAACAAAAGGCTAACTCTTCCTCCTTATATCAGTCCCCTACCACTAAATCTGAAAATAATACCTCATAATTTTTTATACACCCTTACTGAAAATATCATATTCTCCTCCTCCAAGTGTTGGACTTATCAACCCTAACTCTATGATGATATTTTGGTATATACTATTGGAACTATTAGGACAAATCCTAATTTGAAAATTGACCTGGATCTATACCTAAAAAATAAAAAATTGTTAGGTATTGAAAAAAATAGAATATATAATATTTATAATTAATTAGATTAATGGTCAACCTAATCTTGAGGTCAACTGATTTTAATAATTGTGGAGTAAAATTTATTCAATGTCAATTTCTAGTGCTATAATCTATTAGCAGTATCACTTTTCTTATTAGTCTCAGTAAAAATAAATTTCCTTAGAGCAGATAACATGGGGTCCTAAATTCTTATGTCCATACTAATCATCCTTGTTTATATCTAATACTAGGACCATTTGGAACTATCTCTCTACTAACCCATGTATTTCACACCAGTTTCTACCTATAATATCTATTATATCCATAAATCATACATTTTATGACACTATTTTACAAATCCCTCCACTAAAAGGTACCCCTCCTAGGATGGGAATGAAGGTATATATATATAACGACTCTCACTATTAACCCTCAATATGACATGGGTTTGTGAATAACATTAAAGGTATGCACACATATATGAGTCATTTTTCTCTAGAAGAATGAGGATTGAGATATAAGATAAAAAAAATCAAAAAAATACTACTAAAGAAATAATAAAATAACATAATCTATGCATGTAATTTCAATCAACCAAACTACAATAAAAGAAGATACAAGTACCATAATAAAAATCCTTAGTAGTGACCTCAAATCCAAATTACCTCCTGAACAACCCCACAATCTAGTAATGTCTAACATACTCAAAAACTCACCCCTAAAGACTTGAAACATAGTTTATATAATTGTAGGGTGATCATAATGATTACACTCAATAATATCCTACTTAGATCCTCTCATTCAAAAGTTAAAGAAATCATAGTAATGTCCGATGAATAAGTAGTGAAACTAAATCATCACCTGATCATATATACTATGTTACTAGACTCACCATGGATCTCTCTCCAATTATAAAAAATGAATAATAATATAATATCCAAAATAATATAAAATTAAAGGTACCCTTTTACCACTTCCCCACTAGATTTACACTCTGCCCCAACATCGCACATCTTGAGGTGTATCTCTCTAATTAAGCCACATATGTCAAAGGTAACAATATAATAACCATATCTTATGGATATCATAATATCATCATCAACACCCAAATCCCCATCTAGTAACTAAGTATATTTTGAGATCCACAATAACCAGTACGTCGTTCATTATACCTCAAGCCACCACATCCTACACATATCATACCTATAATAATATTTTGGAAATTAGATTCAATTATTCATGTGTGTGAAATAACCACAAGACATTGAATCTCTCTCTAGACATACATGGGAAAGTTAACCACCATGAATAACAGTGAAAAATCTTACTAGAAGAAGAGAGTAAGGAAAGATTGGGTAGTCATCCATCTATCCCTTTCCAACATGGATGTTAGAAAAAACATCATCCGTAGTTCATTGGGTATCAGTCACCCTATGAACATGGGTGGGGAAGCGTATGATCATATAACATAATAATATATATCTCACAACCTCACTAAGGGAAACTACCTAGCCTTAACTACAACTACATCTATCACCTCTCATATTCCCATCAACAATAATTGAGGATTGTATATACTATAAGCATGTGAGAATTTCAAGAGACTATTAATTAATTCATTCTATTAAAAATTTCCTAAAAGCATTAACTACCAACTAATTTACATTACCTCTAGGAATAATCTGACTTCTTCTAATGTTCCTTAATATTTATCACTATTTCAGAATTATATTAATCCTCCAAAATGATTGATTAAATTATTTTACATTTCCATTCGATAATTTTAGGTACTCTATGACCCATATTAACATACCATAAACAATAGATAAACCACAAAAAAACAATATTTTTTAAGATGTGGTGAAAAGATATGTCGAAAAAAGGAACCCATCCAACCTACCATTAAATAAGATTAATTAATAAAAAAAATCTCAAATATCACCTAATAAACAATGTAAAAGACTAGATTGAGCCTATTACATTAGTTTAGGTTTAATCCTCAATACTTATGTGAAATCACCATCCACACCGACATCATAGGCGTCAACTACATCCCAAAACCAAGGCATCCTCAATCATGTCACACCAAACAATCAACCATCCCCATATCAAATCACCCCATATTTCAAGGATCCTCATCTAAAGAAAATACACAAGAAATTAAACAAACAAAAAAGGTAATATAGAATCAAGGACCTAGAACTAATTAATATATACTTCATTGGAAAACTTTATTGCTCGGCCCTAAAAAATTATATTTACTAGACAACTAATTTGTTCCCATCATGAATTAACAAATTAATTTCTCCAATGATACAACCACAGGAAACAATAGGTATCGAAAATCAATATCTAATATATTATTCGTACATGAAACAATAATAAATTCATTTGACATCAACTATAATGAAGAATGATTATAGTTAAACATTCCTATTTTTTATTTAGAAAATAATTTTTATTATATTTATGTTCTTTACATAGTTTCCAAGCATAATAAACATGTAAAAATATAGAATAAAAATACATAAAACTATCTATAAAATCAAGAGGAATACCATTAACATAACATAAATAAATATCATCCTTATAACCCAACAACCAACTCTATCTTTATTTGTTGTTTAATATTAATTAATGTTAATTTCATCGTTTCCCATTGAGATAAATCATTATAACTTCAAGATTATACATAAAGACAAGGATAAGAAATGATTCCTCTAACAAAAGGATTATAAAATTCTATGTGAATGAAAAAATAAGTATGTATCATAGATAACATCCCCTATAATGAAATAATATTCCCTATGGGTTTCTCACCGTGAATATTCCACCAAATATCAAAATAAATCCATGAGAATAATGGATAACAACCATCATATAATGGAAAGGTAGAATGCATGAAAAAAACTGAACAGAGAATAAAACACAAGAAAAATGTGAAATTTACCTTAGATTCCCATGGATCAAACTCTATACGATGATGGTTGAAGATGATCAATGGGACTTCAGATTCCCTAGAAAAAACACCCATGGGTTCCTATAGTTAGAGAGAAATAGTTCTGAGAAAGAAACATTGGAAAGGGGTTCAAGAATTTTTAAGCAACCTGGATATCATAAGACCATGAAACAAATCTCTAAATCACAAATCAAAGGTGATGAAACTGGAAAAACTATGATTTAATACAATATACTGAACTATAACACTAATATTCAAAGATTAATCTAAGAAACATTTCACAGTTCATGCCACAGATCCTATAATTTAGAAGAATACTAAAATGGAATGTTATATTGCAACTCAACTCTATGGAATAATAACCCCAAAAAATGAAGAACCAATAAAACATCCCCTCAAAATCCTCTATGTCACATTTCTTAACCAATATGTTAGCCTCATGGATTCAATGTTTAAGTAAAATTATTTATGTTTTAGTCCTTCTCTATAGCTGAAATTTCAACTTAACTCACCTCCTTTCTTCTATAAGGCTCCTCTCAACACCTCGAACTCCTAAAACACATGGAGGAATGCGCATTAAGGATCCAGGCCCTTGAACTATTAGTAAATCCAACAAAGTTTATCTAATAGATATATGAAACTCGCAACATAATTTCAAGAGTGTTATCAAAAAACATAAGAAATATATAATTTTCCTACAGAATTTATCAATCCTAATATTTATTTTTTATCCAATAACTTAATCTATAAATCCATAAATATTATTTATCATAACAACTATAATAGAATTAGTTTTCTAAGATAGATTATAGTCATCCATGAGGTGATGTATGATCATTGGTTGGTATAATTATTAGATGTAATTAAATAATTTTTGATTATTGTGGATTGTAAGTGGACATAATAGATAAAATTCCCTAATCACATTGAATTCAAATAAATGGGGGGATAATATGAATTTCATGCAACATATTTAATAAACATAATCTCAAAATTCTATAATAATATAAATTTTTACTTGATAATATTAAATAATTTTTGTAATGAGTTGATGTTTTAGAAAAACAAATCCAAGATATACTGGAGTTACTGAAATTAGAATTCCCCAATACATCCACTGATCTTGATTAGAGGATAAGTATTGATAAATTATAATGATCCACTATTTTATCACAATCAACTTCAATCATGGTGATTTCATAATTTTTTCCTTATTCTATTAACTTAACTGGATTTTGATTTTGATTATTACCATCCACCATTGGTTTAGTTCACTTGATGGAACAATTACCATACTCACAACAACTGTAGAATTAGACCATTTATTTTTCATTAAGCTGGTTATTTCCTCCATCCATTTCATTAGTTTTTATATTTATATAAATTTGTAAATTTTATTCTTTATGAAAATCTCTTCTATGATTGAAACATTTACTAGTTCATAGAAGATGCTCCCCCTTATGCTTATTCCCACATTTTCTACATTTAAAAATATTATTTTTCTTTTTTAAAAATTATTTATTGCTTTATTTTCTATGGAAATAAATTTTTATATTATGGACCATGAAACCTTGATAATAATGAGAGCCTCTGATTTCCATTACCACTATAAGTGAACATTGAACAATCTCATCATATATTTCAAAATATCTTACAGCCAATGGTTTTTAGAGACTACAATTTAAAATAATAATGAAACAACCAAACATTTCGGTTTAATGAAAAAACCTAATGCATATCATGAAAATGTTGTGAAGTTTTCATAATATGTAATATTGGATTCAAATTCCTTTTTCTTTGACTCATTAAATTATCTCTCTATTGGTGTATGAAATTTTGGGAAAAATATTTATTTAAAGAATGACTATTTAAGATATTCCCATTTCAAATAATTCATTAATTCTATTGGCATACTATTCTTGATTACGGGCTGCCATTGATCATCTTCACCTTATAAATGATATATACCTAAAAAGGAATTTTTATTTAGTGATCTCTGTAGAATAGATAATATATATTCTTTTGTATTGATTCGCCTCTCTAGAATTAGTGGATTAGGTGTCCTACTCAAGGTTGGTGGTCCTTAGAACATGAATAAATCAATATAAAGATGTTATTTCCTTAGTGTGTTTGGTAAATCCAGAGGGTATGTGTTCTTGTTCTTAAATTTTGATATCATTTTTATGAATAGTTTCACTTTATTTAATGTCCCATTAGGTTTCTTTTTGGGATAATATCTATATTGTCCATTACACCCATTATTGATTATATTCCTCTACTTTATAGGAAATAAATTTAAAAGTGGAGGTTATAGATTAGAAAATATTACATACAATGAAAAATACTATAATCCTAGAAAATATAAAACATAAATGAAATATTTACCCAAAATCAAAAATATATAGGTTTAATACATGTTATCTATGATCATCACCTCACATAGTTATCTAACTGAAGACATTAGGTATTTAAACTATCCATAACATATCACAAATAAAATATACATTAACTAAAGTATAACCTCTATGAGTGTCAAAATAGGTTTATAGTTAGGCATCATTTTCATGATGCAAGTCATGATTGAGTCACTACCCAACACAACCTTTTTAGGGTTATTATCCATAGGCACATTTGTTTTAGATCTTTAATCCACTTGTAGTATCTAGAAATGAATTCAATTTCTTAGAGAACCAAATAATCTCAATTTTATAAAAAACAACAGGATGTTATCCTAAACATATTTTTTTCTTTTAGACTTATCCATATGATTTTCACTAAATATATCTAATATAATCCCCAAAATGACTAAACTAAGTGGTAAAAATAACTAAACTAATCATAAAAATAAATGAATCCCCCTATGATATGAACTATGGAAACCCAAGATGAAAATAACATAATTAATACATTACACTCACAATTTAAATAATATTTATCACATATAGGCACATAACCTCAGGACCAAAAATTTTAGTGTATTATATATTATCTACAAAAACTTCTTATTCTATAGTCATTTATCCAAAATTGAACTCCTCTGTACTCCCTTATAGAGTTCAATAATTTATACTTATCATTATTACATGGGTAATGGAAAATATATGAACGGTTGGAACTCAAAATGCACACTAATAGAAAACATATCAATATGTTATCGAGGGTTAAATCATTATAATTTAAGAGACATTGTTCACAGAATTTTTTAATAAAAAGTAACATGGGTCATTGAGATTTATTCATAAGTTGTTATTAAAGGACATTTAATCTCAAATTTACTGAATATAACATGAAAAATGTGTTTTGAATCGGGATACATTAAACACGAGTGAAAGATAATAATTATAGGAAATAAATTATTATATAATAGAATGGTGTAAACATAGGCATATAAATCATCTATCAAGGATACCCACAAAGAAATTAATCTCATATTGGGCTGGGGATAACCACCTATGTACCTTCTTAGGCTTCGTATCATCCTCCCATGTCCCATTGGTGTTAGAATAAAACCACCCATGTACCCCTTTTCATGGGTTAAATCCTACCATGTTCACCTTTGGCTTGGGATAAATCCTCCCATGTACCCTTTTACTTAAGATAAATCCTCCAATGTACCATTTTTCTTAAGATAAATCCTCTCATGTACTCTTTTGATATCATGAAACATAATCGTAAAAAAATTCATTGAAGAGAGACATAGGACCCCACACATATCATCCATACATATGAGTGAAACTTAATAAACAAAAATCCATCATATCATAAAGAACAAAGAGAAATAAAATGGATTTGAAAACCTTTTAAAAATGGTTTCACATGAGGTTTTATTCATAAATATATTAGTAATCATAACATGATAAACCCATAGAAAATAAATGGGTATCCAATGACATTAATTAACTATCTAAGAAAATACTCTTCAATCAAGGTAAGAAGTATGGTATTTAGAACACTTATATAAAGTGTATATGGTAAAGTTAATAATTCCCCCAATCAATCGACATATGTAAATTAAGTGAACAAACTTAAATTATATTAAGATAAAAATAATTTATTCATTTAAGGAAGGTATTGTGGTAAAAAAAATTATAAAACTTCAATGACTAGGGAATAAATCAGGAATGATGGACCACTTACATGATAGAAATGGTCTTTTGGTAATTCATATTTATAAAGGAGATGGATTTTATCTTTTGAATAATATCCTTGATCAGGAATATTATGTATAAAGGGAAAATTACTTAGATTTAAAACACTTTTTATAAGTTTTAGAAAAAATACGTAACAAATAAAAAATATTTTTAATCAATTGAAATCATATTAAGTGGAAAATTTTATAAAATTAAGAGAAAATTAATTTTTTTACTCTGAAAAAATATTGATAAAACAATATATAAAAACTGTAAAGTTGGTGTAGTGATGTATTCATTCTTAAAAAATAAAATGAGAATTTATTTACATTTTAATGAAAATAAACCATAAAGTAAATGTGAAAATTTAATTAATATATTTTTTAATTAGTTAAAGTAATAGAAAATGACTTTTATCATTTATTAACTGTTATGTAAGAACACATTGAAAATAATATAATCAATATAGGTATGTAAAAAGCATGGTTTCTTTTTGAGAAGAACATACAAGGTTGATTTTATTTCAAGAAACTCTAAGGGTAAAATATAATTTTGGGGAAAATGAAATTTTGAGGGGACATGTAAAAACCTATTAATATAGAAATGAAATTATGAGTAGTTTTATAAGGAATTAAAATCCCCAATTGGTATAATCTTTAAAAAACAATAATTATTGGTAAATAATATTGGCAATGAACCCCTTATGGGTTGATTAGTATTTTAATAAAAAAACCCTTTCATATTTTCTATCATTTGAATCGAAATCCATTTAAAAGAGAACATGATAATTCTATTGAAACCCCCATTAATATGTAAAAATAAATTCATTAGGAAGTATACAAACCACATCAAAGTTATTATGGTGAACAAAATGATATATGACTCAAGGAATTGAATTTGTGACATAGAACCACTGGCCTTGAATTCATGCCTAGTTGACCACACATTAACCACAAGTAAAAAAAAGAAACATAATAATAACCTATTTTAAAACCTTATTAATTTAAATATCTTTTTATAAAAATCATTTAAAATTATTCTAGACATGTATATCTTGTAGTTATTATCTACTTTCAATATCAGGTGTGAGTGATCTTGATTATTTTGAACTATTTTTAAATAGTGGTGTTATTCATCATTATTCACCCAAATATTATCATTACTAGATATTAAATGGCACTTGAATTTATTTTTTATAATAATTTATAATTTTATAATTTCATTTTATGGGTGTTTTGGGTAGAATCCATCAAAATGAATTTACCGATGAGCATGTTTTTATGATACATAGTGATCAAAAGATGTTTTCTAAAATGATGATTAAAAGTTTTATATTACTATTAAAAAAATAAAAAATTATTATTTAATTATATATATAATATAATACTAGAAAATAAATTCTTATGATCGAGAATGATATATATTTACAGTATAGTTTATGAAGGTGGTTAAAACAACCTAAACAAGAACTTACCATAATTAATGGATTATTATGAGATGATTTAGTTCAAATATAATTATAACAAAATATTAATGATCTCATTTAGTGTTTATTTTTATAATATTTTATAATTCTAAATAATTATTATAATGATAAAATCAATATAATTTTAATACAATATATGAATAAATCATTTTTTCTTCTTTAAAATCTCATTTCAATTGTTGGGTTTTACACAGTTGATTATTCCTCATATTATTAATATTTTGTTAAATATTTTTTCCAAAAACATTATAATTTAAATAATATAATATATATATCCAATAAAAAATTATTATGGACATCCATGTTATGTTTTTATGAAATTAAAAATAGTAATTGATTGTTCTATGGTAGTGGCAGTCTAAACGTATGCTTGGAAGTTAATTTAATTTTCCATGTAATAAGGAAAATAAGTAATATGAATTATCATTTAAGAATATAAAATATGTAATAAATATAATAATTATATATAAAATTCCATATTCAAACAATTCTTATGATTTGGTGAATAAAACTTGTGCATGTTCCTTTATAGAGGCGGTAGTCTGCACAATGCATGAATGACAGTTTCTCTTTTCTTAATAGAAAATAGAAAGGGGTTTAATGCTTGTTACATCATTATAATTATATATTACTATAATAATTATAATTTTCTTATTATTTTTATATGTTTTAATCTAATTTTAAAAATATTAAATGAGCATAAAGAAATACTAATTATAAAGGAGGAGTTTTAAATTTATACATCACTTCTTGGATTAACTTGTTTAAAAGGGGTTTTAATCCTCTACGGGGTGGCCTTTTAATATGAACATAAACTTTATAAGGTGAATAATAATTTTTGGTATAGGGTTTTAAAGATTTTAAATTAAATAATGTGAGTTTTTTTGTGGATGTAAGTTAGCTGAGGTGTTCCCCTTTTATTAGTGAAAAAGGATGGTGTTTTTGTAAATTAAAAAAATAAATAAATAATGGGATGTCACAAATAAATAATATAGAACTGAAAAATGAAACTAATGGAGTGGGGAGAGTAAAAAATCTATAAATTCCTCAAACAGTTATTCCCACACATGTTTTAACTATGTTTTTTTACCTTTCCCTCATGGTCAAACGCATTTTACTCCTTTTTATTTTTCCGAGATAACTAGATTTTACTAAAAAAAATATCCTTCTTTATTGAAAATAAATTAGTCCCAATTAAATAATTTATAAATAATGATACAAATTTTTAAATCCATTTTATTTTATTTACTTTTTAGGAGTGATAAAAAAAATTTAAACATAAAAAATTTAAAATTTATTATAAACATTTTTTTGAAAAATATTACTTATGTTATCAAATGTCAAATAAGGGTTTTTAAATTAAAATAAACATTTTTATTATTAAAATGGGACTTATAAAATACTAATTTTTTTTAAGAAAAAGGTTTCATGAAGCACATGAGACTCCGCCCGGTTGGTGAGGACTTTTAAGTGCATCCCAGAGACCCAGGATCAAAACCAGGAGGAGGCACAATTTCCAAGGGGTATTATAGTAGTACTGTAGCAGTACTGTAGTAGTACTATAGCAGGTGAAAAAGAGAGAACTGTGTAGTACTGTATTAGGTACTGTAGTGGGAACTGTACCAGGCACTGTTTGGCAATGTAGTAGCCGGGAATTTTCTCTCATTTGGGCCTTCGGTCCACCGATTTGGTCCCTCAGTCCATTAAGGCCTTTGGGCCACCCATGCCTTCGGGCCAGTAAGGCCTTCAGGCCACCTCAAGGACTTCGGGCCACCTTAAGTGTAGATACAAACCAAACAACCTACAAGGAACACGCTCTATTTGAGGATGAGTAAGGAGCTTTCACCACAGTAGAAGCTACATGGATTGGAAGAATAAGACGGTGTGGCACCTACCTTTAGGACAAGCCTATGCATGCATGGGATAGCCTAGCTGAACAGCCATTAGAAGGTGGGGATTTTATTTCATGTTGAAGATGTTGGGGAGCAGTAGTTCTAAGTAGTTAGTCTAGGTGGTATGTAATGTTTGAATCCTATGGGAAAAGGATTCCTCTATGGCCTACGGTCCATGTAATACTTACGCCTACGGGCATTGTAAGGGTTCCAAACCACTCCTATAATGGTGGATTATCAAATTCAATAAAAAATTAAGGCCTTTGGGAAAGTGGATGGATGGTTTCATGAACATAATATTCATACTTATATAATAATAATTTCATAAAAATCATGTTATTTTTTAAATAATATGTTTTCACTATTCACCAAAAAGTCAATATTTTTAGATTAATACAAAAATAATCCTAAACTAAGATTGATATATTTGATATGGAAATGAATATCATTTTTTATAAATAAAATTCTCAAATTTATAAATTTTTCTTGTAAATTAACATATAAATAAGACTATTTTTTATGAAAAATGTATTTTTAACATTAAGTGTTCATAGATTTGTCTCATACTGATTCCTAAATTAATAATGTCAACATATTATTTAATATATTTATATATTATATATTATTAGAATAAAATTTTAAAATTGATCTATTTTAATTTATTAATATATTGAAAAGTAATTTGAGAATGAAAAATCCTTTATATATATTAAATCATATTAATTATATATCCTCTAACTGATGGAATTTAATTTGGTTAATATCTTTTTATTTACTAGGGGTTTTATTATATTTAAATTTTCTTATTTATAAATTTTTCATGGATCGTATTTTTTAGTGTTTCATGTTGAACTAGGTTTTTAAAAAATTATTTAATTATAAAAATATATTCGAAATTCACTAGGTGTAACATTTATTGATAGAGACCATACATTAGACACAACCTTAATTGTATTTGTTTCAGATGTGTAAATGTTGTGTAGCATAGGGGTGAATGTTCTATATAGTTTAAGATCGTATTTGATAGAATATGTGTTGTTTAGTTTAACATCATGTGAAAATGAATTATATTTCATGTAGATTAGGGTCATATGATAAGGGTTAATTCCATATAGTTTAGATTCATATAGAGTAAAACTTGGTCTTGTTTAGTTTAATGTCGTTTCATAAGAAAAATTTTGTTTAGGGTATTAAAACATCTTCCACATGCATAAATATAAACTAGCTTCACCTCAGTACTAATCTAATAGTGAAAAACATCAAATGATTGATAATTCACAAACATCAATTCAGAGAGTGGGTTTAATTAAGATTTCAACTATGGTTAGGTCCAATAAAGCATCACATATAACATAACAATGATAAATAAAACCAATGTAGATCCAAAATAGAAAATCATTACATTAATGAGAAGGCCCTATTTTAGGAGAGGGAATTTTGGATGAATGTTTCATTTATGGATGGGTTTCAGATATATAATTCATATTTCACTACGTTTCCAAGTAAAATAAGATTCAAACCATTTTTTGTTCTTATATGGTATCCCATTCATAGATCATGATCATGTGTAGGGGAAACATAACTATAACACCATCATAGAATAGGTCCACAAAGAAACATGAAATGAGTGAAATGGGGCACAAATTAGGATAGAGAGAGGGTTGAAGTTAATAGAATTTTTATTGATCCTAGGATAGGATATCGTGAAATTACTACATATACTGAGGTTGAAGGAATCAAGGAACATGTTTTAAGGAGAAAATTTATTATTCTAGTACAGATTCTATACTATAATGACATGATGTGAATTGGGTTTCCATTCATTTGGAAGTTTTTAATATCGATGGAATTTATAACTAGTCTAATCCATTCATCCAACATTGAGATTTTATTATATAAAAGGAAAAATGAGTCCTGTGGCCCAAAAAAAATTAGGGAGGTCTGAAATAATGTAGGCCTAAGGCATCCACACAAACCAAGCTAACATATTCAGGGTGAAGGGATCCAATTATAACTAGTCTAATGATTAATGATCTCTCAATCACACTGTGTCCTGAACTAATAATAATAATGACACCTATGGTTCTTATAAGGGGTAATTTATTTCATAGTTTAGGTGATCCATGATGACATGGTACTATAATATAGTTGAAACCATTATATTCATTCATAGATAATGACTCTATTATAGATAAATCTCCATAATAGAGGGTACATTTTTCAATTTGATTTCATGGGGAATATACCTCTCTGAAATGTGTCCTAGAAGAATGGGGATAAATTCCCTTTCTCAGGTCTTGTGATTATGTTTTTTTCATTCATTTAAGGTCTCACATTACAAAAAAAAATCTCTCCCCAACCTTCAAAATTAATTTTCCTCGTCACTCTATGAACATCATTCAAGGAGATAACATCCTCCAGGGGTGTTGGGTTAGCTAGAGATCTCCCTGTTCAAGAATCAAACATAAGAGTAATGGTTCATGTGATCATTATACCATATGGGGAGGTAGACTCATCCACGATTATAGGGTCACTATCATGTTATATTATAGTTCTTGTTATGGCCATGTTAACTCCCTCATTATATAATAACTTTCCATAGTCATTGGAATTTCCTTATGTAAACTTTATTTCTTGAACTTCATTATGGTTTAAATGGACTTTTTATTGGTGACAAAAAATTATTAGGGAATATTCCAAATCATTGGTCTATTTCCTACCACATAATAACCAATATAAGTATGATTTAAAAGGTACTAAAAATTTTACATACATGGAATGAGGTCAATGTGTTGATTGATATCCATGTCTTTAAATGTGACCTTGAAAAATACCTTAAAATATTCGTGGGGAATATTTCTCTTCCCCCATATTATAAGAATATTTTTTCTTATAGATTCCCTTATAAATCACCATTTTTATCCTTCATGAGTCTTGTCTTTATAATGTTTCTAATTTTTATAAGTACACATCTTCTAATAGTTAAGGTAATTTTTTGATAGAATAATATAAATAGTATAAATTAATATAGGATTAAAAAATGAATAGTTTAAAGTCATATGGGACGGACTGTATATCACATGGATTAAATTCATTTGACATGGAATATATTTAATAATGTTTATATTCATAAAATTTTGGTGTTATTTTTTTCATTTTATATTAATTTAGTTGGGACAATGTGATCATAATATAAAATTATGAAAATTAATTCTTTGTAAAATATCAATTAGTTTCCATCATGTCACACTCTCTTTCAATTATAATCATGTAATAGGATCTGTTGGAGTAGACCTTGTGTGTAGTGTAAATTCCACCCCATTTCTAGTCCCATTTGGAGGTCTTCTTCACATGTATGAGGTGATTTCTCAAGGAAACAACTAATTCAACTTGGATGAATAAGATGTTCTGAAATTTTTTACATAATTATCCTGAAACACAATTTTGATAGATTTCAAGTTTGGTTAGTGTATTCATTATTTTTTCTTTGAGTTACACAAACTACACTAGATAGATCTAAAACTATTCATCTTTTTGAAATGGGTTTCATCTAGTGATGTGAAGTGATTTAAATTTAACCTCAAAATGAAATAATTCATTTTTCTATATACTAGTGAATATGATGTTATCTATATGGTAGTACAGGTTATGGTGTGATAAAAAAAGAATATAGAAGCTTATCTAGATAAGTTATCTTATCCATTACCAATGTTTTCTAATGGATGTTAGATATAGTTTTATTAAAGGTCTCTATCTTTATGTTTTCTATTGTATAGTTTTAAGATAAATTGTTACATTGGATATTATATTCCTGATATATCCTAATCAATTAACATGTATGAAAATTGGTGTCGTTGTCCATCAATATTTTATAAAGGATTCCAAATATAATAATGATACTATTCTTCATTAAGTTAATGATAGTATTTTTACCAAGTCACTTAATGGATATATCCTTTACTCACTCAGAGAGAAAGTCAGTGGTAATAAGAATATACTTGAAACACTTGGTGGTAGTTACAGGATATGGGCCAATTAATTTTATTCAACACAAAGAAAATATTCAAGAGTTTTAGTACTGTGTAAAAGTTCTAGGGGTTGATGAATAAAGTTATGATGTATATGAAAAAAAAAATAATTTCTTTTTAAACACTATCAAATATAACCCCATTAATATATTGAAATATCAATGTCTCTAGATTTAATGGATCATATTTCTTCTCTCCTGGTGGGAACCATAGGTGCTAGAATTGAGTTCATATATAATATTCAGGGTTTCTCCTCATTCAATGCATCTATACAGGACTCTATTAATTCTTCATTTGTAGAGAACATTTTGAGAAAATAGGAAATCATAAAGTAAAAAAATTTCTTCAAAATACTGGATAGTTCCATTCTTCTCTTGATCTATCTTAAAATTCAATTATTGAGGTAATCTATTATAGAATACAATAACTTTATTATCACATAAATTAGTGAAAATAAAGAATTTCTTATATAAAGGGTATTAATAATATCATTGATTTCTTCCATATCAGTATTGGTCAATAATGAGTTCATCTTATGAGGAGTGATATGAATGATCATATTATCCTTGTCTAGATTTTCCAAGGTCATAGTTGAATTGTCCAACACATTTTATTTGGAATTCTGTGAATGATATATGTGAGGTGGTATTGGTTTTGAGGGTAATTCTTCCATCAACCCATGTGCATAATAAATGAATGATTAGTGGAATAGTCACTATTAGTATACATGATTAATATGATTCAACATTGAAATTTATGCGAGTTTTTGTTATTTTTAGGGAAAACTCCAAACTAGTAATTAGGTCCTAGTATTATGAGTCAATAAATAGTGAATCCTTCTTACTATATAAAAAAATATGTTTTGAAAATTTTTATTAGTGATATGAATAAAATTCATAAGCTGACATGGTTTCTCTTCAGGTTTTCCATTATTATTCATGTAGGTCGTCTAGAAGGACCATTGAATTACATTTCCCATGCACGAGGCATGAAAATATATAAAAAATTTCTTTACTAGAGATTTATATATTAAACTATAATTTCTCTATTACAAGGTGTGAAATAATGAAATATACTAATGATTTCCCATTTATTGATTTGTGAGACTTGAACTATATATCAAAATACTGAAAAATGATCTCTCAGCATGTCAGATTCCTAGATAACATTAAATTACTGAGGATTTATTTTAGTGGATCGATATGAGAGATCGTATGAACCATGTGGTGAGAAAAATAATGTCTTATATTTTTAAATTTGAAAAATAATGTGGGGTAATTCTTCTTGATATCAAAATATTATGTCTCAGTATCCAACATCATTTGTATAATATAGTACATATTTTTCCCCTTCCTTGTATCATTCATCAGAGTGAGGAAGGTGTTACGTAATCACATTTGGGTTTCCACAAACATGATAAAAGGATTTCTTTATACTAGTGTCATCATGACCTGTTGATGCTGAATATATTTTTTGAGATCATCTAGGGACTTCTGACAATATTCATTCCACTAATAAGTAACCCATTTCTTCATTAGTTTTTAAAATGATAGCACTTTCTAGAAAGGTTTCCTATGAAGCATCTAATATAGTTAATTTTCATTCTAATTCCTCTTACCTATTTAATGTTTCAAGGGGTAGAATTTCAAGTATCAATTTTTTTAGTTCAAATTCAATGTCCTTATAGAATACCACAAATCCATAGAATTCATTTAATGTTATATATAAAAAAAATTCAAGGTATTTATCATTATGTTTTTTTGTTTTAGTTTCTGGAAAACTATTTCTTTGAGCAATATGATCATAATATTTTTGAGACTTGACCAACATATCCTCTATATAAAATTATATAATATTTAATAGAAATAACATAATTATATGGATCATAGAATATTGGTATTAATCATTATCATTATTCAAGTTTAAATTTATTACTTGGTATTTTTATACCCCTTTGGTTTCTCTAAAGGTCATGTATTCTTCATCTTTTGAGAAAATTGAAATTTTATTATATCTAGAGTATTCATCCAGAATGTATAGGGAATGTATTATAGTAGTTGAGTTAATTAGAAACTCTATTACTAGGAATGAAAAGTCCCCATTTAGGTATCATTTGTTGATGTCCCTAATGTAGATGAAGAAACATGTTTTCCTATTAATTATCTTGATGGGGAAAAAGATGATGATCTATTTCAGGTGTTGTACTTATAGGATGGTGTTGGATTTTATAAGTTATTAAAATTTAGATTCTAAAATGGGAGCATGGTTTCGAAATATTCACTTTATTACATGTTTATACCTGTAGTGGTTATATAGTAAACCCAAATGATGAGGAGATACTTATGGTCCAAAATTTTAATTTTTTCGTTAATTTACTGAGAACACATCTTAATGTTTTCTGAGGAAGGATTTATATGTTTCTTAATCCTCATATGTCACTGAATTGTTGATAAATTTAGTTCTTGGGTCTTCTTATATACTAAGATAAACCTTTCTGAGTTCATCAATTTTTTTATGGTCTCTCACAAATCTTCCCTACATGTAGGAGTGGTTTTTTCTAGTACAAATAAGGGTCGAATCTATATGGACCGAAAAAGTTACCTTGAGACCCTCGTATTTGTTTGGGATTTTTCTTGTGAAGTGGAGATCATTGGGGTTGATTGAAATTGTGATACTATAAGACTAAAGTAACTAAGAGAAATATTTTCAATGAATAAATAAAACACTTTAATAAATTTAAATAAATAAATTAAAGAATATAGAACGATCCTAGGTTTTTTCTAGGATAAGAATGGATGTAATTGTTTTCATCATAAATTTCATCTCACTAGTTCAATAAGTTTCTAATCAATGAGATAATTCAAAAAAATAATTCAAAAATTTAATACCTAAAAAATTAAAATTTTGATCACCAATTCACTTAGCAGATCATTTTTAATGAGAACTCCAATGAATTGTATTGTACTATCATTGAAAATATTTCAACGTTAAAATTGGTGATGTTGAAAAAGAAAATATGCCATTAAATTAAACTATTAAAATAATGAAAAAATTTAATAATGTAAGTACATAAAATAGCATCCAATTGAGCCCCCTGCAACTCCAAATATTCGACCTGTAATAGGTTTTTTATTCTTTTTAAGAAAATCACTCAATGGAAGGCAGATGTTTAATTAGCGAAGCAGGATTGAATAAGAGAAAAATAAGTAAATAATGAACACACCACCATTGTGTGAAGGATTTATCTCTTCACCGTGTGAATAAATTCTAACCTTAATGAAAATATATCATCTTCTTATTAAGAATAATTGAAAATGTGAATAAGAATAAGTTTTACTGATAAGGTAAAGGGAATTAGAAGAAATTACAAATGAAAGAAAATTAAATACAACAAAATCACAACACAGCATTACAATGAAACAAAAACCAAACATAATTTACTCCCTCAACACCACATCCTTATATTGAAATTTTTTAGCCTTGGGTAGGTACCCCAATAGTACAAATCTTCCCACATGATTATGGTTTTCCAAGGTTGGTGGAAGGTTTATGGAATATGGACTTTTCCTCCCTTGAAAAAAATATGATCCAACATTCATACACAAAAAATAGGTGATTAAATTACCTTATGTATGGCTAGATTAGGGTTCTATATAGAAAAAGAAAATGAATCTCAAAGTGTTACCTAATATTCTATAAAATTTTACACTAATTAGATGTTTTCTTCATATATGTTCGATGTTGTAGGTTGTTTTTATAAACCACAGAATCTAGTGTAAAATTTTATTTCCAACTTGGAACACATCAAAGTCCCTTAGAAACTCATAATTATATCTGGTAATTATTTTATTAAGTTTAACTCATAATTTACTCTATATCCAGTTCACAGTTTCATTTTATTGTTCTTAGATCTTTGTTGATAGAGTATTTTTAGTAGGATGTTGTCATGTTCACTTCACCCAAAATTTGTTGGCATGAAATCCCACTTAGTTCATCTTCCAATGAAATTATTCAAGTTTTCTAAAATAATGAAATATTCCCCAAGGAATGAGAAATATGTTATTGAAATATGAAAATAAAAACAAGATCATTTGGAGTTTTAGGATTTGTTCCAAAATATATCATGTAATAGTGTATTTTTAGAAGGAATTACATTAATAATTTGAAATATTTTTAAATTTGTAAAATGAAATAAAAATGGTTTTTATGAATAATGAATCAAATGAAAATAATTTTTATTAATAATGAATAGTATCCTTTTTCAGTGGCTAATCACACCCCCAAATTGAGTTTTTCTAGTCCAGATATAAATATATCTAAAAAATATGAAATTAGTTTTTTTTCAAAAACAATTTTATATGAAGTGCTCAAAAAAATACCTCATACCAAAAAATTACGAAGCTCATAAATATAATTTAACAAACAATAGGTTCACAATAATTTCCCAATCCCAAGTTGATTCGTTTGTTCAAATCCATCAGCACATTACATCCAATTTCAATTAAGTGTGATGATGTGTTATTCAATACAATAGATACGAGGGTTCCTTTTTTTCAAGGGGAAAATACGGAAGGTCTAGATGGAATGACATTTTAATGTTAATATAAGTATTATTTATTATTTATTCATGGTAAATAAATTTCCATTCATTCAAGTAATCCCCTATATCGAGACTTTTCCAATGACTCTCAGGCTCAAAGAACTTAGGAAACTAAGTGAAGCTCACATATTCATGAATCATCTCAGGTTAACTCAATCAATAAGAAATTAAAATTTAAAAAAATATAGATAAAATTCCCAACTATGGTCCTGAAAACTATAGATTCATGATCCCCAAGTGAATAAATCCAAACATTAGGTCAATACAATTCTCTATAAGAAAATGATTTCTTTACATTTTTTTGATGAATTTATTTCAATACTCATGTTAAAATAAAAATAAACAACAAAATTGTGACATTTATTGAGATCCCTATGATTTGAACTAACACCCTACAATCCAATGGATGTTCAATGTGAATTGTTTTGTTAATTTTATTAAAATATAGATGGGGAAAATCACATTAGAGAACCACACATTCCAAAATCTATACTCATTAACATAAACCTATGTTAAAATTATAATCAAAGGATGAAAATTTATTTGATATTTAGTTTTAATGTTCTTAAATTGTATAATCATGTCCATGGTTAAATAAATATTTCCTTTCATTAAGAAAATTTTTCATATTAAATATTTTTTTTAAACAATTTGTTTTTTCTATAAACATAAAAGCAAAAAATTATTTCTCCCCCAACATAAATTAACATCATCCCCAATAGTTAAATAAAATAAAATTATATTGGGGTATAGATTTAGGGGAGGATTTCCAAAATTAAAATTTAAAAATGGTTTATAGAACAATGTCGCATGGTGGTATACTGATGAACTTCATGCCCAAAAAATAGTCCTTTGATCCCCATGTTTGTAATGTAATCCCCATAGTGGATAGTAGAATAGTGTTGAATTTCTCTATATATGTGACTTCCCTAAAAAAAGTTTTACCTCAACATCACATGTACATTCACTCTTATTTTTTTCAGCACCCCTCCAAACATAGAATAACATTGTCCCCAGTGTTTAAATAATAAAAATTCAAAGGGGGGAGAGTTATAAGATAGGATTTTGAAAAGTAATTTGATTGAAAAAAATGGAACAAATAAACCAAGAATTTGAATTTGAAGTTCAACTTTCTCCTTATTGCACCTTTGATCTCCTTGTCGCATGTAGGCTCTTAATGGATGATTGAGGACTATGTTTGAACTCTTGATGGAATTTGGTTCCAATGAAAATAATCAACTTCTTATGATACTAAATCTCACACAAAAACAACATTAGAGCATAGTAGAAACCACAGTGGAGTTCCCTTGACAAAAAAACACAAAAACACAAAAAAAAATTAACATAAAATAAAAGAAACACGGAAGATGGGTTTTTTCCAAGAAAGTTCTTTTTTTAAAGTTGTTGGCTCGAATTATACCCCCTAACTTCCCCAATAACATCTTTCAAAATTTTATAGAATTAATTTTTCACTACATATACTATATTGAGACTATTACTTTTTATAGAACCTTTATGTGCTTCAATATGTGGGAGAATCCATAGAATAAAATAATTGGTTAATCCAATTGCTTCTATAATCTTTCATAAGACGTAGAAGATCATTCCCACTTTATTAACATCAAGGTAAGATATAATAAAAAATAGAAGTTTTTGGATATACCCTGTGAATAAATTTTTTGGGGAATATGGAAGTTACTTTTTCTCAAGTTCTGGATGAAAAAAAGTACTTGATATTGATTGTGAGTTAGAAACAAGCTTCATTGATTCGTTTAGAACCGATTTTTTGTCCTAAAAATTGTTGGTTCAAACAAATTAATGGGTAAAAACTAAAAACCAGGGATTTATTTTAAGGGATCAATGATATTCGGCTCTAAAATATAATTAATTGAGATAAATTTTTGGTATTTAATATAAGAAGATAAATTTCTCTCACGTGAATAAAGGAAATGTATTTCCTCTTGAAATAAACAACCAAGAAGGATTATTTGATGTTACTCGTCAATACAAATTTGAAATGTTGGTATTTTTGTGTTTTCATGAGAGGCTTGTGGGAAATTATAAACTCTGCATAAGGTTTTATAAGGAATAGTCATTGTAGGGATGGTTTTCTCGAAATTTTTAATTATTTTTAGTTCCAATCTCAAAGACAAAACCACAGAATTCATTCTCCCCATTTGACTTGTAAATTGTTCCAGAAATTTATGAGGAACATATTTGATATAAGTTTGAACATCATGTACTTCCCTATGATTGATCTCTTTGGCCATATTTGAGAGGAATGGGAGATTATCCTTTAAATTAAACATCCAAATTAATGTACATCTCACTGGGTGTGGTGTAATCATTCAATTTTTGATAAAAGAAATTCCTTTTGTTAGGTTCATCCAAATATTTAAAAATCCTTTGATTTAATCAAGTGTTTATGATGGGGTAATTTCTATGATACTCCATTGGAGTAGACTGAAATTAGGATTTGATATTCCTAAAAAACCCAAAAATAGATAGGGGAAAAGATAAGAGAAATTGGGTTTAGAATATGATTTTTATGGCTAAGATAACTTATTAGGTCCCCAAAAATGGATCAAAAACATCTTCTTCCCCAAATTAACCTTATAGGTAGAATCGGTCATTGTATTACAAGTGGAGGTCGAATCCATAGGGACCACATAAGTAACCTTGAGACACTTATATTTGTCCGTGATTTTTCCTACGAAGCACCCAATATTGTGGTTGATTGAATTTGGGATACTATAATACTAATGTACCTAAGAGAAGTATTTTAATTGAAGAAATAAAACACATTAATATTTTTAAATAAAAAAATTAAGGGAGATGGGACTATCCTGGGTTGTTTCTAGGACTTGAATCAATGTAATTGTTTTCTTTTGAAATTTGAACTCACTGGTTCGGGAAGTTTCTATTCAAAGAGATAAGTCATAAAAATCATTCACCAATTTAATCCATCAAAAATTACATATCTAATAAATAATTTAATTATAGAATTATATTAATAACCAATTTGAGTAATTGGATTGTACTAGCACTCAAATTGTATCATTATTAAATTTGGTGAAGATGAAGAAGAAAATAAGTCATTTAATTGAAATCTTAAAATAATGATCTAGTTTAAGAATATAATAACATAAAATAACATCCAATACATACACATTAAATTCTATATATTCAACCAAAAATAATTTTATTCTTCCATTGATTCAAAGCTCTCAATGGATGGTGGATGTTGACTTAAATATGAGGTATTAGATAAGAAAAATAAAATGAAATAACGATCACTCCATTGTTGTGTGAAGGATGTTTCTATTAAATATGTCAAAACAATTCACAATTTAATGAAATAGTATCATAATTTAAACAAAAATAACTTAAAATTAGAAGAAGAATACATTTTTTAGAATCTAACGGGAATTTGAACAATATATTTGTGAGAGAAAAACATAAGACAACAAAATCACAGAATTACATTACAATGATACAAAACACCATAAATCCTTGACTCATTAACGACCACTACTTTAAATATGAATTTTAGAAACCTTGAGTAGATATACTAATAGTCCATGTCTTCCCACATGATTATAGAAGGCCAAAAGTGGTGGAACATTTTGGAATGTGTACTTTTCCACCATTAAATAAAAATCTAAGACAACTTGCATCCACAAAATAATGGTGATGAAATGACCATAAAGATGTATGAATTGGGGTGTGATATAAGTGAAGAAAATGAAAACTCATATATTTATAGATTGTCTATAATATTTTATACAAATTGGATATTTTATTTCATATATATGAAAAAAATGGAGGGATTTTTTTATGAGCCACGGAATATGGCCCAGAATTTTATCTTCAACAAGGGACACCTTTAAATCCTTTCAAAACATAGAATTTTGTATGGTCACTATTTTATAAATTTTTCCTCATTATCTCCTATATCTTTATTTCAAATTTTAGCTTTATTGGAATTGGATATTGGATGATACAGTATATTTATTGGGATGGTGTTCATTTCACTTTTCCTAGAATGTGTTGGTAGGAATTCCCACTCTTGTCATCTTCCAATGTGACTCTTCATGTTCTCTAGAAGAATGAAATATTCCCAATGAAATGGAAAATTGGAAATTTAAATTTGAAAATATAATGAAGAACACTGGTTGTTTTATTAGTTTTTATAAAATGTATCATGTAATAGTTCATTTTGAGAAGAAATTACCATCATAAGGTGAAATAACATTCAATTTGTAAAAATCACTCAATGGTGTTTACGAATAATGAATAACATCAAAATTTTAATATATTAACAATGAATATTATCCTAATTTAGTGGCTATTCATTATCACAACACCTTCCTTGGATGTTGGAGGGGAATCTCTAAAATATTTATCTTCCACTTATTTAGCATTATTATGAGTAGAAGATAGACTAGAATGCTAAGATCTGTTAGATGATATGGGCATATTATTATTCCCATTATAATGAAATATTATTCTCAATAGTTGGTCTCCTCTTATGTGAATTATAATATAATTATAAGATTAAATTTTCCTAAACCATTTTCCCCTATTATATATCTAGGATTTATATGTAGTTGGTTAAAGATTATTAGATATGTTTTTTGATGATTTTTTATCCCATCATGGTCGTAAATAAGATCACAAGTTTGATTTATATGCCCATGATGGATAGCCATATTTAAGTTTCTCAATAGATTTATCTCAGTGGATAGGTTCTATTTCCCATTATATTAATTGAAAATGATTGAATGATTTGGCCTGTTGTCCAATGTAACTCATGTGACACAATTATTCCAATGATCATATAGTTTTTTCCTCAATTTGATTGATGTGAAAAGGTAGTATTTGGTGTGTTGTCATCAAAATTGAATGTAGACATTTCTAGGTCATTAACAGATGAAATATGAATGGATTTATTTAACATTTTCTATTTACCCTTCCTTTTATTGAACCCTTCATCTGTATATTTAGATTTATGGGAGCCAAAGGGGGAATTATCATCATACAAAACACCAATTAACCTGTTAATGGAGTATTTCAGAATGTACTGGTATAATTATAGAAATTCCACATGCATATGGATCCATGATCTTCACAGAACAACTTTGAAATCTATGTCTCAATTTACCACTTTAAATTAGGATTTGAAATTGAGATCTAATAATTGAATTCATAGTTTATTCTACCATGTGATATCTACTCACTTTTTTATTTAGTTAGATTATTAGGTTGAAATGCCACAAGTCATATTAACTATATTATGGGTGGAGGAAATTTATTATCGAGAACAGATTGACTCCAGGACCATAATCCATTAGATATTATTAGATTTAGATGTTATCAGTATTTCAAAAATATATTAAATAGTTGGATGTTTCTATATATAGTAACTTCTCAATCTTATTCAATGAATTAAATGTCCAAATTCCATTCAATGTAACTAGTATCGGCATATTATACCTCTGATATAATGACCATAGACTTAATCTCTTAAGAGATCATAAGGGACTCAATAATAGGTTCTATGAGTTCTATAGAAAGGTAAAGAGGATATATTTAATGATTTATGGCTATAATAACAATTGATTCATTCATGATGTAGTAATTCTAGACAAATGTTCTTAAAATTATTTCTTCATCTTGTTCCTGTTCATGAGTCATGGTGGATAAGGATGATTGTTCCATTTATTCCTTCTCCTGTATTAAATTACGGTAAATATTTTTTTCTTCAGATCAAGTCGAATCAACCTTCATAGATCATGAGGTTTCATGGATAGTGTCATATCTGTTAGTTGATCATCAAATATATTATGATTTCAATGTGACCTACAGGATTTATGACAATATTTATGCTTCTGTTGAGCTCATTATGGTTACAACCACTGAGTTTCTAAAACAAATATGGCTTTATTAGAAATGGTAACTAAGTTATGGAGTCTCTTCCAAACTCAACTTACTCTACCTCAATGTCCTATATGGCCTCCTCCTCGATTATGAGTGGATAAATTAGGTTTATATAACTCTTCATCATTAGTAAAAGGTTCATTAAAATGCGTGATGTTGACTGATTAATATTTTGAATCTTTATCCAATAAGAATCTCATTTTATGTTGGTATTGGTTGTCTCATTTGGGGGTATAATAAACATCCTTCCAAAAATTGGGTTTAAAAACTGATAGTGTCTAGAGCAGTTTTCATACCCGTAAAGTTTTTTATTTTTATTCATTCTTCAGATAATATAGGTTATAATGACTCTTGTAATGTTATATTTACGAAGATATCATCTTTGACTAGATAGGTGGATGGGGTCAGAACTAGTTGTTTCAGTTGATCCCTATATATGGTGTGTACCTGGTTAACCAATATAATAGTCATACAGTCATCAAATATATATACATTTTTTGAGACTTATTTCCACACCCATTCTCTTTCAGGGGAGGTTAAATAGACACATACCAACTGTGTTTGGGTTTTTACTTATTATACCTATCAAGAGTCAACCATCATTAACAGTATGTAATTAAACATAAATTAGTCTTATATATCATGTATAAGCATCATATAGAAGGGGTAGTAATCTCAGTGGTCATTTAGGTTAACTTCAATGGGTTACATGATCTCTAGCAGTATGAGTAAGAAATTCTCTATAGAGATAATGAAATATCCTGGGGCATATTCTTTTTGGAAATAATATACTTTATTCTTTCAAATTGTGAACTTTGGGTTATTTTTTTCTTTTTTACCCTCTTGAAAAGGCTCTATCAATGATTCTATTATTTAAGGGGATACACCACATGATATTGAATTGGTTTGGGAGTTGAAGTAAGAATAAACATTTTATTGGGTGTTATAGTTATGATTTCCACTCTCCTTATCCTCTTCCCTTATACTGCTTATAATGGCCAAGATTTAGACTTGTAACATCGATTAGAATCATCTAATATTAAGTAAACTATAGAAAAATACCGTAAACAACCCTGTTATTTCAAATGTATTAATAGTTTTTATAATTCATCATGTATATTTTCTATAAAAATATCCAAGAGAATATCTTGAGGAAATTTTATTTTTAAGGCCTAGGTTCGTCCATTCCATTAAGCAATGAAGTTTTAAAACCACTCATTTTTATACTTTGTTCAGTTTTAATGGTTGTGGATAGTTGTATTCCTCAGTTTATATCTAAATTGATAGACTGAATATAAAATAATATCTTTCTGTTTAGAAATATACACACTATGTAGGTTTTAGAATAGGTAAATGCAGGCCCATGTAGAGTTTATATGAAACATCTAAGATTTCTCATTTCATTATTCTCCGTTGTTCCCATAATGGGTTATTGCAAGGATTCAATGTTCATGTGATTATAATATGGATCTCTTATTCTATTTAATATTTGGATGGAGGTATTTCTATTGTTAAGCGGTGTAGGATTCAAATCTACTCATTCTCAATAGGGTCTCCTCTCAGGCTACACTAGTGGGTGTCACCCTTCCATGGACTCTTTCTACATAGTAAAAAACATGATAGAATCGAGAAGTTGTTTTGGTATTATCGATTGGGAAGATATTGAAGGAGAGGGTATAGGTTGAGCCATATTTTTTCATATTTTCATTTCATTCTGCTGATACCCATCATGAGTTGTATTAAAGTAACTTTCCCAAAATGGGAATAATTATTATCCCAAGAAAGTATATTCCTAATATTAATTGGTATTCTGGGTTTAATATAGTTGTTTTTTAGTCCCTTGGTTGGTCCGATTATTATACTTTTCTCTACTTGGATGAGAAGATCCTTTATTTTAAGGGTTGGCCACCAAAGGAGGTTTATTTTACTTAGTTTAAAAGTTAAACTCAAAAAGAATATTTCCATAGAGTTACTTCGTATTTAGTTCCATTAGTTCTTATAACCTAATATTATATTTCACTATATTCTTCTCAATTAATATATTATGAACTTATTTACATAATGGGTAGGATATTTCCATGAATTTTCTATTATCCTTGGACAATCATTGCCAAATCAAGTGTTAACGAGATGTTTTGGGGAGATATCAATTCGTGGGTCTACCATTAGTGTTGAGTTAGTATAACTTATTCATTGAAATTGGTAAGAACTATATTCTAGGGAAAAAATCCAACCATTGGATTTTTCAAATTAATTTCATGTTATCTTCCATTAATGAGGCTAATTCTGATCATATTCACTAATGCGAAGTGTGATGTGGATTTCATGTTGTTATTAAAATAATAATGGAATTTATCATCTATAAAATATCCTATTGGGGGAAAACTATAACCCTACTTGATATATACCTTCATGGAATACTAATGTTTATTACACCCATTATGATTCTTTACTTTACCTCCCAATATTCCCCTAGATGTGGTTTATGGATAGGGTTCTTGAAGGACTCTCTAGTGGATTTCACCAAATATAATAACAATAATGAAGATGGATATATAAGAATAAGAAAATATGATAGTGTTTTCTATAAAATTTCTCCCAATCTGTAGAATATTGGATTATTCATAGGATGTGGGGAAATAATAACATCATCCCTGTGGATTGATATTATCTTTTCTCTAAGGCCATTATATCCTAGGTTCATTATGCATTAGATGATTATTAGAGTGGTGGTGGTGGTAAAAATACCCCCAACTCTATAGGCTAGGATACATCCTATAATTTTATTGTGGAAAAATTTAGTGTAGCTAACTTAGCATTTTAGGCATCAATTCCAAAATGATATACATTTAGTGTATTATTGAGGTTATAGGTTTTTTTTATTGAGGGATACTCCATGATTTTAGGATTTTCTCGACCTAAAATAGGATTCCATTTTAAATCTTTTAGTGGATAGAATAAAAATTATTTAAATAGATTTCTCTCATCAAGTATTCTAGTTCAATAACTTTGGAATAGTGTGATTTCATTAGAAAATCTAACTAACAAAGGTAAATCTAAGCCTAGAGACCCATCCTAAAGTGGTGAAATTACAAGACTTCTTCCCTAATGGGACTTGTTTGATAATGATTGGGGTGAGGTCTAGAGTTTCATATTATATATATCCTTTGATATTCACATTAAGTGGGGTATCAATAATTATCTAGTGTTGTGCCTTCATACTATTGAGTCATGCATGTTTGAGGCATTAATTTTGTTTCTTTACATAGGGTTCTCGGTAATTATCAAGGTAGCGATGTAAACTCAGAAGAACAGTTATTCTAGACTCTCAAGGAGGTTATCATACATCCAATAAGATAAGTTCTTAGTCATCAGATATTATATAATCATCCATAAATTTTTATACAAATAATATATTCATTCCTCTTCTAGTAGTTCTATAATTCCATATTGTGAAGTGTTTATGGACGATAACTTCCAAAATATTCTTTCCTTATCCAACTCTCACCACATAAAAATGGTGTTTTACTCATTATTTATGTGGTATTACAAAAATTATCTTACCATATAATTTGTTTCCCTACTACCTTTTTAAGTTAATAATGGTTATTTGGAACCTCCTCAATTTAATTAATTATTATATTCTCTAGGGTATTAAAAGAAGTTAACATCGGCCAAAAATCACCCACTAATAGGAATGAAATATCATTGATCAATAATGATGCATTTTTTGTTGCCAAATTTGAATTATTATGTGACTCTTGGTGTGAGGGAATCCATAGAATAGTTTCGAAAGGTAGACAACCATTTTTTCAAGGATAAATATAATTATGGGGATGACCTTCATAATGATAACTATGGGAAGGACCTATATTGTTTTTGGAATATATTCCATGGGGATTAAAACATAGTTATGAATAGTTGAGGGTTAAAAAGGTTTAGACCTCCCTACTGATTAACCATTATACTATAGGGGAGACCTCTATAAATGTCATCTTAGAGAGGACCATCCAAATAAGTATTCATATATTTTTTGGGGAGGACCTCTGTAGTGATTGTTATGGGAGGACATCTAGATCCACTAATCATGGAATCAGAGAGAGGACCTCCATAGCCAAAACCACCTTCTATTATTGATAAATATTTGGCATATTCTTCATATATTATCAAGATCAGTACAAGAGCCTTAATAAATATTGTGTTGATCAGCGTAGGTGTATAATCCATCTCTTGGATTATATATTTCCCTGAGATAAATTTCCTTCTTGATACTATATGTATTATTGGGGATAGTTTTCTATTAAGATTAGGTTCATGAAATTTTAGTAGTGAACTTCAGTAGTAGTATCCCCCGTAGTTGACTCTCATAATTCCACTAGAATATGAAAATGAATAGTATGTATTATATTGGTATATGATCCTACTCTATGGATAACACTAGAATATTCCAATGAAAATTTTGATAGAATACTTAATTTTCAAACTTTAATATAGTTTCCATTTATATATGTTGACGTAATATTCAGATGGAAGAAGGGATATGATCCTGCCCTTGGATACCATATGAATATACTGGAAACATTCCTATATAGGTATATCGATATTGGAATAATACTGAGTTTCTTTTGGAATATGTCGGTAAGATTTATGAATATTTAGGGGACTAAGTATATAACACTATACATATTCCTTTTCTAGGATATTCTAGTGTCTTTATTCATAGCGAGTAGGGGTGTTAACCATTCCTATGATTTTTGTTTAAATATTCTTATGAAATTTTTGAGGGAGAAAATTCATATGAGTCTTCTCCATTTTTTTCATCGAAATATTCTAATGATATTTGTTGGTGAAGATGATAATATGAACCTTCCATGTATCTACCACCTGGATATGTCTATGGGATCTTCATGTGGGAATAGTAATGTCCCCTTTCTGTTATTCCTCAATCATTTATTACCCTTCATGAAACCTCCTCAATGGTTTCTTAGGTAGGAACACCGAGATTGTGACCTCATGGGAAATCTCCATAGCAGGTTACAAAGGGGTCATGGACATGATCTAGTGGAAATGATGATGGCTGTAAGAAAACCTTCTATAATGATCATATGTATATATAAGGATGTGGTGGTCATCCTTTTCAACCTATAAAATATAATTGAGGTATATAATTTTATGTTTTATGGACTAGATCCCAAAATGTTCAGACATGGATGTATGGCTCATGTGCTTCTTAGTTTCCCATCACTAGTATAGTGGTTGTTAAGGATTCATCATTTAGTTAATTTCATGAGCCTCCTCCAATATTTGGATAGAATAATTGAGATGGCACTCCCTGATCCATTAGATATTTAATTGGTGTTGAAGACATTGGTTGGGTAACAACATCCTTATATGTTGTAGAGACATGTCCTTCATCATGAAATATGAATATGTCTTACCAGGGAATTAGTAATTCAATGCTGATATTGTGATGTCATTATTTAGGTTTATGGAATCCCTAAGAGATTTCTAAATTATCTAAAAGAGATCATTAATAATAACAAAAAATATCATTCATTACATCATTTCAAGTAAGAGCATAATCAAACGATTACTTTCTTTGGTAAAGAATTCACATCATGTTAGCCATTTTATTTCTGAACAAAAATGTGCCCACATTTGGATAAAGTCAATTTTTTACCTTCTTTCCAATGGTAGAAATTATTTTTGAATTTTCTAATGATATGTTTGGCTATGAAATTTTTGATATTATGGAAGTTTGGGGTAATTTCACACTTCTTGGAGGAATTATTGACTACACTTAGAATATATTAATCGTATAAGATATGTTAATGAATCATCTCTTTTAATGGTATCATTTTTGGATTCCTCTATGAATATAATTTATCAGTACCATGAATCTATGTGAACACTTATATATATCACATTTTATCCATATTTCTTTACCAGTTATTACACTATTCATGGAATATGTATAGTTGGGTTTTCTAGAATTTATGATCATCCAAGGAGTCGGTAGGTTTTGTGATGTTAGGAATAGGACTATTATAGGGGATTCATATATAGCCTTAAGAAGGTAATTATAACCACTGATGTTTGGTTCCAAATAACATGATACATCATACATTTTCTATATGTGGGAGAAGGACCAATGTGGTACATTTTATGTTTATATATCCAAGAAAATTGATGTGAATTTTATTATTTTTAATCTACAACCTATGGGGTGCTTAAATTGAACCTCAAGATCATAATATATATCATGTTTAACAAGAATAAAATCCCACAAGGGTAGGTGGTCAATACCATTCCCTATGAGTTTGGTGTTTTATTATCATAATTGGCCATGTGCCACATGTTAGTATTTCTAAAGGTTCCCCTTTAAATAATTAAATGCTTCAATTGGATGTTTTGGAACCTTTTAGTGATTACCATGGGTTCTTTTCATATTGTAGGAGGTTGTTTACCTAACCTAGGTCACCTATTGGGAACCAAAGGTTTGTGGTACCCTATTTTTTGTCTCCATTGGGTTAAAACTAAGGATAATTTGAAAGGGGTGATATTATTTCACTTGGAAGTCTGATCTCAGGTCCTCTTGGTATCTAGTATCTTCTCCCTATGTAACCAGGTAAAATGTTTCTTTAAATAGAGGTAATATATTATATTAATAGGAAACATGTGACTAAAGAGTGTGTTTTTATATTTAAACACCTCTCACATGTATTTTTTGTTCTTTTCATGATGCTCCTTAAGCACACAGTGTGGGTGCATATAGATCCATCATGCAAGAAATTTTCTTTTAAAATGTTTTGGACACATTAATGACATTTCTCATGTAAAGAGGTATTGGGAGAAGTGGAATTTATGAATAGAAAAAAATTATGCATAAAGGTTACTTGGGGGATGTTTTATAGGAAAATATAAGTATTTGAGGGAATTATCCACATTCTTCATTAAGAACTTCCTATCTAACACAGGTATTCTTCCTTACATAAAAAGGGAGTGAAAACCCATTTTAACAATAAATAACTATTATATCCTACCATTACATATAATCCTTATTAGCACCCATCAATCATGAATCACTATGTTATTAATTTTGATTATAATCCTAAAAACCCTAATAAAACTCCTCAATAAGTAAATTAATGATTATATTTAAACATAAGTGTACGAGATTATATTTTTTATACCTAATATGGGGATAATCATCAAATATGGTAATGATATAAGGGAAAAAATCCGTAATTTTTTTTCAAGGATGTTACCCAAACTATTTAAAGATAAAATATTTTTCCCCAATCCTAAAACACACTTTATTTCATAATTTTTCTCATTGATTTCCAAAAATTACAATTCTATGATTGGGAGAACTAGTGTATTTGGATGATTATAAACTTAAATAAATCATCTAAAATAGAAAAAAACATTATTTAGAACTCCATATATTTATCTTAACTCCCATATATCATAAAAAACAAAAAAGGATACCTGGGGAAAATATTTAAGGAAAATGGGGAGATATAAATCCTATAAATGGAATAAACATAGAAATAAATCATAACATGAGATTAAAGATTCATAACAAGACATAATAAATAGAATTACCATAAAATGGAAATATTTAACAAGGAAATTAAATCATAAGGTCATGTAATCATGGAATATATTGTAACATCAAAATATATAAAATCATAAACATGAGTAAAGGTTTATTCCCAAGACTATCATTATAAAGTTGAAAAAGTCACATTATAGATTGGTTTTACTCCCCATTCACATATTCATAGTGGATAAAGTCTCATGGTGGATTAGGTTCACTCTATATTCCCTTAAATTGAATATAATCAGATAAAAAAATAACCCAATGCATTGGAGGGCTATACAATTCTAGGACCACCCATCATATAACAAAATGTGCTTAGGCTAACTGATCATGCACTATAAATTATGAAAAAAGTCCCATAGTCAATTTATTTCACTACCTAATCCCATAAATAAAATAACATGATATATAAATATTTATGCAATAAATTTTTAGAACCCATAAATTTTAAAATAACAGCATTATGTTCAATAGCATATACGACACTCGATAATGAGCTTAAACGAACCACAACATATTATTACTAAACTTTGGTGATTGTAACATAGTCATTAAATTGAAAGGTTTTAATAGTATTAGTTTATTTATTAAATTTATCTTATGTTCCTACAAAATATAACTGTATTGATAATTTCTTAGTAAATAACCTCTTAATTTTTTATAAAGTTAGTTTATGTTTCACAAATATGTTTACTTCAAAAATGTTTTTTATTTTCTTTAGAGGATAATAAAATTAATTTCTTCAAATATTTGAAATTTAATTTTATAAAAATGACATCCTTTTTGAAATAAACTTATTTAAACTATCTTATGGATAAATATGAATATTTTTATGAAATTTCTTATTTTTTCATAAATATTGATAATTACTGATTTTTATTAAAAATAATATTTCCTTCTAAAGATATTTCAAATCCATATAGTATTTTGGATTAGTTTTAAAATTTTATTATTTAATTTTAATTATATATAATCCAGTTATAGTCTTTGGAAATAATTTAATAAATTAATTTGTTATAAACACATTTTTATAATTAAAATGGAATTTTTCTGAAAATATGTTTTTCGTTGTGGTTTGTATTTTAATCTTAAATTAAATTATCAATATCATATGAATTTAATATTGAAAAATATATTACATATCTATAATAATAATATCCATGTTTTCTTTATATGTCCATTTTATTTTTTATTATAATGAATAGTATCCATAGTAAATAATTATAAACTCAGTTAGGGTAAATCAAGTAATAATGGTTAAAAATATGTGATATTGACTAGAAAATAACCCTATCACTTTTCTTAATTTCATTTTATAAGAATATTACACCATATAAATCCATGATTTTGATATAAGACATATTTTCTATTTTTATATTAATTTTACCTTTATAATATTTAATGAAAATATAATGTAAAAAATGTCAATTCTTTCTTTTAACTTTTATAATATTTTGTGAAAAAGAAAAATGACATATTTTGATTGGTCCTAAATGATTATTTTAAATATAAATAGTTTTTTTATTGTATAAATTTATATTTAATTTTTATTGATGGAATACATACATTAAATGCTTACACAATGCCTACACATTGTTTAATCGATTAATAAAAATTAAAATATTTTTTTGTAAAAAATTTAAAGGATATATAATTTGAATAAATTATTTATTTTCATAATGTTCTTATTAAAAATAAAATGTTATAGAAATTTTATTTAAATATATCATAATTACATTATTATCATGTTGTTTTCAAAGTCAAATTAAGTGAAAAGTTCAAAAAAATAATGTTATTATATAAAAATAATGTTCTTTTAACTCACATAAAATTCATAAAAGAGATATATTCATATGATTTTTTGGAATTTATTAAAAATATAAAATATAGTTAATTAATATTAAAATTTAATTTGTATAGTAACTATGTTTTCTCCAAAATAGTGATAACATCATTAACACAGTAATTGTCAAATATGGTTAATGTGGGTTAAAACATGGAGATAAGGGTTAAAATTTAATATAAACATGTCCATACTTTAATATATGATATTATTTATACCCATAATAATCCTAAATACTAATTATAACGGTATGGATCAATTTTTAGTAGAAAATTAACTTGTACTAATTAAACACTTTAAATAATTCTAAAAGTGCTCCTCCCCTCTATTATAAAAGGGTACCACATATCCTTTTTTTTATCACACAAAAAAATCCTTTTAGTTCATCAAATAGAAACCCAAATTACTTAATAACTTCCTTATCTATGTTTTAAATATCCTTTTATTGGAAAAATACCATCCATATTGATTTTATTTTGTTAGGAAATAGACGTAATCTGGAAAAAAAATTGTTTTTAATCAGCTATTTTCATTTTATTTCTTATTTTAATCCCATAAAATATTAATCAAACATTCAAAAATAATAACACCAGAATAAAAAATATAGTAATATTTATTCATGTTAATGGAATATCTAATATCCATATCATCTTCTATAAAATGGGAAATGATACCATCATTCATGTGTGTGGAGGACTACCACCTCACAAATCGATGTAACTTATTATCCATCACTTCCTCTCAGGAATGGATATAATGAAGAATTTAATGTAGATAAATGATTTTCATGAAATATTTATAAGTATATAGAAAAAATATATATTAGTTTCTTACAAATCCATTCATTGAAAAATGATACCATCGTGTGAGTGTGTGTGCGTGCGTGTGGATTACCACCTCTACAAAGAGGTGATTCATCTAAAATTACCCCATAACATAAATGGTATATATATAATTTAATTTAAAGAAATAATATGATATTTATGATATAATTATCATTTTTTATGAGAAATTAGTAATTACCTTCTTTCCATGATGATCATTTAAAAATTGGAATGTTGGTCACGTATACATACGACCTATTATCCCTTTGTTTCTTAGGTCATTAATTTCTTATAAAAATATCTCATTATTAGTTTTAAAATTTTAATAGATGTATAAAATGATAATTATTTCATTATTTTTTTCTATATGTTATTTAATAGTGTACTCTTATACTATTTCCAACCTACTAAGGTCATTTTTGACATAAGAGACGAATATCATCGAAACATTCAACATAAACATAATTTATTATGTAATTATATATGAAAAGGTAATAAGTAAAAAAAATGAATAATAATATTTTAAAATGTTCTTTGGAAGTTAAAAATAAACATAGTGTTAATCAAGAAGGTATGGAATACATTTTATGAGTCATGCTTAAGGTAATGAACACTTTACGTTAAAAACCACAATTTAAATGATTTAATGATTTATTTTATAAATATTTCTATTTAAAATCCTTATTCATTAAATTATTTTTATAATGTTTTCAAATGGTTATAAATAAATTAAAAAGTATATTTTATTACTATTTTTTAATTTATTTTAGAGTTTTCAAAAGTGATATTTTTATATATTTTATATGTAAAATTTTAACATTATTTACAAAAAACAAAAGTAATGTTTTGTTTTAATATATAAACCATCAATAGATTTTCCCACCACCACAACCATTATTTGATATTTTTATTTCTTTATAAGATTCAGTGTCTTCATCAAGTAAAATTGTACTTTACATTGGTATAATTATTTTAAAAAATAATTTTTAATGGAATGGATGTTCCTATATCTGAAAATGTTTTTCTTATTTGTGTAAGTGATCTCTCTGAACCAACCTTAACCTTTTATTTTGGTTCTGACCTTTTTCTCTCTAAATCACATTCTCTTTATATTAATTTTATCTAATGATTCTAAATTATATATATATATATATATATCATAAATATTCTTAGCTTATTATCCCTTCATTTGATGGGGTAATTCAATTCTTATGATCATCTCTCAAATACCCTCTTCATGAAATAACATTTGATTATGATTTAAGGGAAGATTACGGATCATATTTACTTTATATGGGTAATTCTTAAGTTTTTTTTGTCTGATTGATTTCTTTTTTATGGGAAAAATAATAATAAACATGTTATGATGGTTTCTCCCAGATAGCACTCTAATTCATTAGGTAAATCTTTTTTCTCATTATATGTTATATAAGGGAATAAGGATTAAAACTATTTCATTATGGGACTATTTCCACTACATGATGTTATGTTAGTAGTTAGACTTGTATTATATTAATGTCATGTTTTGTGTTACATAAACAATTACTATCTTTTCATGTATTTTTATGATATCATATTCTTTATGTTATGATCCCATGTGAATATTAATGAACTTATAATAAAAGTAAAGTATATGCAACTTCGTAAAGAATAACTGTATAAATTTTTTGAAAATTATTTCAAAAGTTTTTCATGATTTAAAATGATCCCATATGAGTTGTATTTTTTCCACTATTATTTCTCTTAAAAAAATTTATGAAAATATTTGGGTATAAATTATGATTTCATTGGTAATAAAATTTAAATTTTGAGCACAAAGACTAATTTTGAAGAATAAATAAATATATATATATAAAGAGGTCTCTTTATTTAATTTAATATCTACCCTAATAAAAATTGTGTGATCATCCCACTTTTTTTAAATGTTTTTCATGGGGTTTTAATGATGAGTGAGGACAAGATGAAGTCAAAATAAAAATTTTGAATATTTGTCATGAAATGAAAACTTTTTATTTCATAAATATTTTTTAAGAAGAATAGATAGTAAGTCGAAGTATGAACCTTGTGATGAAATACTTATTTATTTAATTGTTAGGGAATAATTATATAAAAATCTAAACTGTAAACATCTTAAAATATAACAAAATGAATTATTGACTTAAAAAAATATTATGTGATGCTTCAAACTGGTTCTTATAATTGGTATAATTGTAAATGTTTAGACAGTTTTATGTAATTTTATGTTTTAATGGGAATTTATCTTATGTGTTTTCAATAAAATTATTTTTTAACACTTAAGTTTTATCATTACATTAATTTCTATGTCAAACCTTTTGAGGTTTTAAGTGGTGAGATTTTAAGGTGGCTAATGATATTTAAAAAAATCACTATTTCTCAAAACATTATATGATTAAGGAAAAACATTATTATATTAGATGGGATTTTATTTAAATAGTAAAGGTTGAATTATATTTTATAATCATATATGATTGTATTGTGTGTTTATTCTGATAAAGGTTATTTAGGGAAACGATTAGCATATTTTCGAGATTATAGGATTTGGGAATATACATTAATGAATATATGACTTTACAAATGACTAATATTAATTAAAAATAAATGTTATATAAATCTAGGAATTAAATGTAATTAAATAATTATTATTATTTGGCTTAAAAAAAGGTCAAGAATATTATAAAGAATTTTGAATTTGTTTATTTATCAAATGATCTAATTTAACTTTGGGTGATATTTTTGTGGCTTTGGGAGATAAATGTACAATTTTTTCATAGAGTGGTTTATTATTTTTGTTATTATCTAACATTGTTATACCCATTTTGTTTTTACTTAATTTATACATGCATGATTAATATATTACTATATATTTTTGAAATTATGTGATGTGTGAAAATCTAATTTTAGTTCATCAGACATAAAAATTCATCTCGAATACTCATTGCTTTGTGAAAAATATGATATTGTGGAGGAAATTGATTAATGGATTGAATTTTAAATATAATTTATGAATATTTACCTTATGTTCATATTATAGGTTGTAAATGAACACCTAAATCTAGGAAAATGATATTGAAACTAAAAAATCTTATTACATACATTTATGATGAATCGATGCTAATTTTCACACCTCACTAATTTAAAAACATTAACATTCTCCAGATATTTCACTTTAATCTATTTAATGATATTTTTCAATCTCTATCATTTTTTGGACATTACATTTATACTTTATGTATATATTTTCACTTCATACTAGTTTTCACCTATTTGGAAACCAAGATATGTGTTATCCTAGTTGAATTTTTTATTTCCCTTTCAATCATTTTAAGATGATATTTTAATAACTTTTTTTATGATGAGGTATTTCAGAAAAATAAATATCTTAAAATTTAAATCCCTTGATTACCAAGTTCAAGTTCATATTTCAATAATTCAATTTATTAATGGGGGTAATGTAACACCCAAATATTTTAAAAGAAGAACATTATATTCTATATCGTATATAGCATGAAATATCTTGTTTAAAAGAACTAAGAAATATATTATTTAAATATGACTCTTATAAAATAGATAATAAATTGTATCGTATTAATATGATTAACATATTTATGAGAAGTATTTTTTTCAATACTCAATATAACTAGAAAATCAATGCTCTGGACAAGCCGGCACACAAATTTATTGAAATAAATTGAATCTGAAAAAGACAGGCATTGCAATAGGGTTTACAAAGGTTGGAGGGAACAAAAACATGAAAATCAAAATCCAATCTCTGTGTACAGTACTAAAAATCTCTAAAGGACCACATAGTACTCATTTTCATGATTACTCACTTTTACAATGCATCTGTCACTTCATTTTATTCCCTTTGAGAATTCACAACTATTAAATAGAGATTCTTAGTCTGGTTGATACATCGAATCAAATGATGTAGAATTCACCATGGGACATTTTTTTATGTTTATATGAGATAATGGATAAAATTTTCATAATCTAATTAAATCCATATCGAATTCCAACTTTGAAATATATCATACTTGATAGCATAGAAACTTTCCCATAATTCAGATTTCTATGCTTTACCTAACCCAATAAATTGATAGAAACAACCTTTTACAAATCTATGGTGACTGTGGAAGAGGCCTCCACACCCCGAGAGTGCCAATATTCTATAAGCTCCTCCATCAACATTTTTTTGATCCAAGGAAAAATTGGGGAAATCTATCTAATTCTCTTAATCTTGGGAGGTTTTATTTTCCTTCCTAAAATTGATAACAAATGAAGCATATTTAGATATATAACACTGTTATCCATGTCACAAGATTGCACACTATAATATATATTCATTTTTCTATGAATTTATAGTTCACCAACATGAAAAGATGGAGGATTCTTATCAAACAAGTGGGTATTTTGAGTTTTCCAGATATATCTATAGCAAGATGAAAAGGCTACTAATAAGAGTTTTTTAATCTGTTGACTTCTATCACATTTACTAATGTGAGTCATCAGTTAATAAAGCTACTTGTGACCACACATCTCAATTTCAAATAGGCTACCAATGAATTTCCATAATTTCTATGAAAAGGTACTACTCATGAATAGGTTCTGGATAGTTTCCTTATTCCTAAGGCATATAGGGAAAGTTAATATAATGACTTTATCATCTGTCTGTAACTGATCATTTATGGGATTTTGGTTCCTCTAAATTCTCTATAGAAGGATAAATATTAAAGGTTTGGAAAATGGTGTCTTAAATTTCAGAACCCAAGAGAGTGCATAGGTGGATCCAACTCACTATTCGAACTAGAACTATTTAGGATTAAAGTTTTCATTTATATTTTTCTTCTAGATCAAAGTATTAAAATCCATAAATGAATATTTTTTAATTTTACAAACATCTTATGGAGTTACAATGTCATCTAGACTTCTATATTGGCTAAAGAAATCAAAAACAGTCAAATCAAGATTGTTAGGAGGAACATTATCATATATAAGAGGGTTTTCTAGCTAGGGGGTATCCTTGCAGTAGAGGCGTGACTATCTATTAACCAGATATATATAATTCTATATTAAATCAATGAAATAATATCTGATATAGGTCCTGAGAGATGAGTAGAGGTTGTGAGATTACTCATTCAACATTCACTTATTAATCCTAAATAATAAGAATTCTAGATATGGATCATTAGAATTTAAGATATTCCATATAAATTTAGTGATTATCCAATCATTAAAAACCTTGTAATACATTATTTCAAGGCCAACCATTTCAATGGGTTCAATAACTCCATATAAGAAACATTTATCAACTTCCTTTCATATATTGACCCTTTCCAAATGAAATTTATCATCATGCATTAGATATCATTGATAGGACTCATTTTCCATCTATAGAGAGAGAATGAATATACACATTGTGATGTAATCACCAAATTAATGTGTCACACTCTCCCTTATTGAGACATGGTTTTCCCTTTCCCTCTGGCCAACTAGCTAATAATACCATAATAAATGTCTTCAAGATACTACCTCAAAACATTCCCCCAAAACAAGGAAATCCTAAATGAATTAAATGTTATAGAACCTTTTTTCAATATAGGGGTCTTGTTGATCCCATTTTTATGACCACCCAAGATCCCCTCTCATAAAACAATAAAATTTTTATTTCTTCATTTTGGTTTTCCCATCCACTTCTTCATAATGAGAAAATAAATCTCTAATTACAGAGATAGTTTTCTATGGGGAATTACAAAATAGTAGAATATCGTCATCATATAATATGTGTGATGGGATGAAGCTGAACCTACTATATTTTATCTTTTTATAGATTCTTGTATTAGGGAGTTTATTAAATCATCTACTCATGTAATCTTCAGAAATGTAAAACATGAGGCCTGAGAGGGGGTCACCTTATCTCACATCTCTAGAGCACTAGAAATTCCATCTAAGGGATTTATTGATTAGAATATATAGCCATGCAGATATGAGAATACTGCTGATTAGTTTGATATAGTCATTAAAAATTCATACCTTTTAAAGACAGTAAGAAGAAAACTTTACTTTACGGTGTCAAAGGCATTAGATATATTAATTTTAAGGGCATAGTTCCCCTTTATATACTTTAATTTCATCAAAATGATTATTTATTATATAGTGATGATACAATTCAAGATGCTCCAATCTAGTAAAAAAATCCTTCGAGAAAATTTTCCCTTTATAATTTTACCTAATATTATCTTTATGATTTTTCCAATTACTTTCTGGACAGTTTTACTAGAAATAACAAAACGGAAATCCTTTTTGTCAGTAGAATTATATATCATTGGTATAAAAGAACTAAAATTATAATTAGACACATAAGTCATATGATCATGGATAAATAATCCCCTTACTATATTTCACATATTATCTTGTAGTATGACCCAATAAAACATAAAAAAACTTATTGGTGAAGCCATCAAGACTAGTCACACTATCCATATTTAAAAGAGAAATGAGCCTCCTTGATTTTCTCCTTAGAAGGACCCATAGTGAAGGAAATTTTCAAATAATCCTCAATATATATTTATTTAAAAAATAGTAATAAACCACTCAATTTTTGGTAAAGTCGTTTTTTGTTTCAAAATTGTGTTTCCTGAAAAATCATTTTTTATTGTATTTGTTTAGAAGATGAAAAAACTAATTCATACCAAATTCGGTGGTCTAATTTTAAAAAAATGATATAATTTATTATATCAAAATATCATAGTTATAATATGGTGAGAATTTTTATATTTTTATGAAAAGTTTTATTTTTTTATAGAATGGAGAAAATACAGATTTTTATTGAAAACTGCATTTTATTTTGAAATGATTATAAATTCATATTCTTTTTTGGATTAGAATTAAATTTTAATTATATAATTTGGATTGTGTATAATATAATTATATTTCTTGGAATTAATTTTATAATTATATTTGGTATAAATTCATTTTTACAATTAAAAAGTCGTTTTTCTAAAAAACTATTTTTGTGGCTTTTTGTAATTTAATATTAAATTAAATTCTTCCCCTATTGTGAATTGGATATTGAAAAATTGATTCCATATATGGATTTAGGATTTCCAAATTTTTAAAATAGTTCCCAATTATTTTAGGTCATTATAAAGGGTAACCGTAGAAAATAATTATCCACGCGGTAACATCATATTGGATAATTAGGATTAAAATAGTATGAAATGGACTTGAAAACAAACATAACACTTTCTTTAATTTAATTTGGTAATTATATTACATCGATACTCATTAAATATTCATATATATTTCCTTTTTTTCTCATTTTTTGAGGATTTTGAACAATATAATATTTATGAAAAATACAAACTAAAAAATGTCACTTTATTTTAATTTCTATAATATTTTTCTGATAAGGATAAATAAATATTATTTTTGATCGTAAATTTTCATTTGAATGTTTAATAGTTTTTAATCATTGTAATTTATATTTTTTTTATGAATTCAATAATTACTATAAATTCTCACGCTAGAATAACACAATATTTATTCAATTAATTGAAAAGTAAAATAAATGTTTTTAAAAATGTTAAAAGTAATAAAATTTAAAAAACCATCATGTCCGATTTTTTTTAAATATAAATAATATATTATTGATTTTTTAATGTAATATATTATAACTCAATTTTTTCATGTTGTATTCAATGTCAAACTAAATGATTAGTTTAAAAAATAATATAAATTTTTTTTATAATAAATAATATTTTATTAGATAATTTAAATTTTTTAAAAATAAAGTATTTGGGAAATTTATTAGTATGAGTTTAAAAATATCAATAATATTCTATGTATAGATATATTTTATTGTAACTATATTTCACCATAAAGAGTAAAATTTTTGTTACCATGGTAATTGTAAAAAAATGCTTAATACAGGTTAAAAAAATTATAAGGGTAAAAACTAAATCTAAACTTCTCAAAAAAATTATTTTATGATGTTATTATGATTCATATTCATTATTTATTTGAATAAAAAATGGATCCATTTTTATATGAAAATATATTCAAATTTATTTAAGACATTATGTAATTCAAAAATGGCTTCGCCCCTATCTTATAAAAGTTAACCTCGTGTCCTCTTTTCATCACACATAAAAATCACTTTATTTTTTAAAATTACAAACCAAATATATTATGTAGAAAATTAACAATGTTATAGAGTTATTTTCTTTCTTTTAGTACCAACCTTAGTATATTTATGGTGTAAAGCAAAGCAATTTGTCTGAAGAATAGGTATAGTTCTTAACCAAGCATTATCATTTTATTTATTATTATAACTCATTAAAATATACTTAAACCATGTTTAAATAATTACACCATTATATTTTATATATTGATATTTTTTATTTCAATTGAATACCTAATATTATGCCTCCTCTTCCCTCAAATAGGAAACGAAATCATTGTTCATCTGTATGGAGGACTACCACCTCGTGAACCAATATAATTTTTTTCCATCACCTCCTATAAAATATGGATATAAGGATGTATTTAAGGTATAAATATGATATTAATGACATATCTAACATTATATAAATTTAATATATCATATATTTTCTTAAATTTTCATTCATTGACAAATGACAATGTCATTCGGGCATACGTGTACAGTACAACCACCACAAAGAGATGTGATTTTTTTCATTATCACATCACTTGGATGGTATATACGTTTATTTAAAGAAATAATATGATATTTATGATTTAATTATCATTATAAAAATATAAAATAATACTTAAATTATTTCCATAAAGATCATTGAAAATGGAATCATTTCCCATGTGTATGTACGACATACCGTTTACATAATTATAACATTGTTCATTTTTCATAACCATATCTCAAGGTTGGTTTTAAAAGTATAATTTATCTATAATTATAAAAATTATTTTAAGATTAATATTTTTTATTTTTTGGGTTAAAAAACTCTTTGACCATTGTGTACTAAATAAATAATTTTTTTCTTATGAGAAAAATACTATTAAATCAACTGATGTAAACTAAATTGATTATGTAATTGTATATGACATGGTAATAAGTGAAATAAAAGGAAAAGGATATTCAAAAGGTTATTAATATAATATAAAATTATTATAAAATTATTATTCAGGAATAGAAAGGACACATTAGATGAGTTGGGCTCATGGTAAGGGAAATTTGACTTTAAAAAAAGGTTTTAAATTATTTAAATCATTATTTGATAAATCTTTAAATTACCTGTAAAAATTCAAAAAATATTTTTTTATGTATTTTGTAGAAATAGATGAACGATAAAAGAAAATGTTTGTCACTTTTTACTTTCATTCAATTATTTTTAAAAGGAATATTTTTATGTATTTTATATGGAATCTTTTCAATTTCATACAAAATATAACAAGAATGTTTTATTATAATGTATATGGAATCAACATATTTTATCACCACTAAAAACAGTATTTTTTATTTGGATTTATTTATGATATTCCTTGTATTCTTCACGAAAAACTTCTCATTCCCTTTATTATATCTATTTTCAATAAGGTTTTTAAATGTAATGGATATTTTGATATCTAGAAATGTTTTTTCTTATGGGTGTAAGGGATCTTTCTGAACCACCCTTTTCATTAGGTTATGTCCATTCTCTCTTTAAGTCACATTATCTCTGTATTTTATTTTTTTATTTTTTTATAAATTCTATATATTTTCCTCTCACATATATATAAATTGTATTATTACATACTTTTATGAGGTAATTAATTCCATATAATCATTTCTCAATTACCCTCTTTAAGAAATCTATTTTGATTATGATATTATGAAAAAAGGATAATAGTTTTATTTCCATGGGTAATTCTTATATTTATAAATTATGGATGATTTTATTTTTTTTGGAAAAAAAATCGTGAACATGTTATGTTAGTTTCACACAGATATTCCTCCAATGATTTTGGTAAAACATTTGTCTCGTGAGAATAATGTATATACATAGGGTTCAAACCAAATCCATTTGGGACTTTTTCCACCTGGGGATATTGCCTTCGTAGTTATCCTTGACATATGTTCATGTAATGTTTTGTATTTATTAAATATTTCCTATGTTTCCATGTACAATTATGATAACATATTATGTATATTTTTATACTATGTGATTATTCTAGAGATTTTGTTTAAACAAATCATATGCGACGTCATAAGGTTGAAATGCATAAATATATTTGAAAAAGGTTTCATAAGTTTTTTAATTTGAAAAGGATCCTTTATGAGTTTTATTTTTTCCTAAATATTTATTATGAAATGTATTATGAAATTATTTGGGTTGAAATAATTATTTATTAGATAATAAAATGTTTATTTTGATCCTAAAGTATAATTTTGAAAAACAAAAATCTTGAATATGTATTTATTAGTTTCCATATTTTTTTTATATATATCCCTTACTAAGTTTTTGAGTCTATATCAAGTTTTAAAATGTTTTTCATAGGGTTTTAATGACGAGTTAGTACAATGATGGGGTCAATAAGTGACTTGTGAAGATATTTCATGAAAAAAACTATTATTATAAAATTTTAGTTTTGTGGTAAACATGGATACTAACTGGATGTGTATACTTTGTGATGTAATATTTATTTATGTAATGGTGATGGAATAATTCTGTAAAAAATTAAACTATAAGGATCCTCAAATTTAAGAAAATGAATTCATTATATAAAACACAATATTTTTTAATTTATAAGGTTGGGTCCCCACTAAATTGGAAGGATTTAAATTTCAAAGACCACTGATAACATAATGAATATCATACATATGTGTTCTACAAGAAAAAAAGAATCCAATTAATAATGATAAGAGTGATCAAAACCATGAGAATGAAGTGGAATTCATAATTCTAATACAAGGAATAATTGAATGATAAATCCTATGTATTCCCAAGATAAATATTAATTAAATATTTTGGCATGTTCATATTTTAAAAATAAATATTAGTCTTGAACAATGAGATCCAATATAGAGGATCCATGAGAATGATATATGAGAATGTTGAATAAAAACATAATAATTAGGTGAATATTAATTTTTAATGGATATTTTAAAAAAATAAAAGACCTTATTATTTTCCATAAAACAAGAATTAAATCAAGAGGTCTCTTTATAAAATAATGAGTATTTTTATAATATATTAATTCTTTAAAAAAAATTTCTCTAGGTGATGTTTGAAAAGAATAACAAATAGAAATGTTCCCTTAAATTCAGTTTACATAAAGTGGTAATTTAGAAGGGAACTAAAAATATATATAGCCTGATAATGATAATGATATTTTACAAGGTATAAATGTAAAGTAAAAATATTAAAAATATATGATGTTCTATAAATAACTGACCTTAACTGAACATATTCTAGTTATTTTAAACTTGAATTATATCACATTCATTCACAAAGATCATTTAGGTTTAGAGTTTTATAGAATTGGTAAAATATTAAAAAGTAAACCCATGAATTATAAGAGGACTCTTATACAAATTATCTAAATTTTTCCCCTAGTGGAAACCCATTTAAAATAAAACATTTATTATCGTCATGAGAAATCTTCACAATTTTCCACTTGTTCATGTCCTTTTATATATTCTAATTTCTATCCTTTGATAAAAAATTTAAAACATAGTATAAGAAAAAAATATTAGTCAGGTATATACGGGAAGAGAAAATGTTAGTCTATTTAAAATACATACATACAATTTCATAAAAACATATCTTATTATTTATAAAATAGAATAATTTTTTCAAAATAATAAATATATAACCTTTTAAAAATAAATCTATTTTCATAAAAAATAATTATTTGGAATATAAATGAAATATAGGTAACATGGGAGATCATTTTCTATATCACTATTACAAATGTATTAAATAATATAGTCAGCCTTAAACTCTAGAGTACACAATGCATTAAATGTTGTCATGTAACCACCGGACCATGGTTTATCAGGGAACCAACTATCATTGGTTTATCACATACCCACAAACCATTTTTTATCCAGTAACCACCTATAATTATAAAAACATCCTATGAACTATAACATAAACATAAATCTTGAATGATTACATTCGAAAAAGATATCTTTGAAGAAAATGAACTTTTCATTTCGAATTCAATCATTTCAAGAAAAAAACACCAATACAACATGAAAAATATTTATTTGGAAGTAATGATATAATATATTAATTTAATCATAAAAATATTAAATTGACATAATTTCAGGAAAATCATATCATGCTATATATGTTAAAAAACATTCATTCTGTATTTTTGTCAAAAAAGTCACAAAGAATCACTTTTTGAAAACCACAAAAAGAATACATTAAAAAAAATTATAAAAAGTAAAACAATTGATGATATGAATTTAAAAAATCATTTTAAAATAATAAAAAATAATATAATTTTAGAAAACATGGATATAGAAGAAAAATAGATATTTAAGTGCAACTTTATAAGGGAATTTTTTAACATAAAGTCCCTTATAAATATCATATAGTTGAAGTGGTAATTAATAAAATGAATTGAATATATTTATCCAATATAAATACAAATAATAAATATTAAATACAAAATAAGATACTAAAAATTCAATTCATTTATAATGTTAGCATGACATAATTATGAAGTATATGTTTTTCCCAGAGAATGGAAATTAGGTTTAGAAATCCCTTACCTCGTGTTTGACTTCCATCAACACATGTTCAAAATATCTATATAATGAATAAAAGAATGTTATTAACTCATTAAATATATATATATATATATACATAATACCTTATTTTATGATTTTATAACATCTTATGACCCATTCCTTTATGATACTTCACTGTTTTCATGATTTCAGATGCGTTTGTTTCTTGTTTTCATGATGGGTTCATTTGTGTATAATTGTGGATGTTCTTATAAAATGAAATTAAAAAACCATATCTAGAATTGAAATTTATTAATATAGTTATAGATTTATTAATAGTCCCATATATCATTTTTATTTCTTACATGAGGATGATTCATTAGATAAAATTTTGAGGACAAATGTCATGTTTTTTTGGTCGTTCTTCCAAACATCACGAACTAGTTTAATATTAATTAATATTGTGTGTGTGTGTATTAATTCTTAAAAATGAAATTGGTTATAATAACCCAATTTAAATCCTATTTTACTATAATTACACATTTATTACCATCCATGAAGGTGGTAATGGAAAAAATAAAAGTCATTATTTACGTAGATGGAAAACTAACATAATTTTCACAATAGTTGTGTTTCTCTAAATAAGAGAAGAATAAAAATTAAATAGACGTTAAATATTAATTTATAAACATAAAAACATATTATATTCATAATTATGGATTTATCATTCCTTGATGGATGAAGGAGATGCAGATAAAATAAAAGAAAAAAATAAATTAAGTGAGGTACATTAAGAAAATTACCTCTTGAATATCACCTCCTTGAGAGACCCTTATATACCTTGGATGTGGTATTTTGGTGAAACCAAAAGTTTATGATGTAATCATATTGAGGAAGAGGTATTTGGGTAGATATTTTTGGATATTTGAGGCTTTTGACTCCAAATCGATGGTAAGGATTGGTATTTATACTTGAGGAGGGGTGGGTTTAAATAATTAAAAAATTAATATATAATATTTAAAACCAACCACATTGAGGTGAAATTAATTTTCATGACCTTTTCTGAAAATTAATATTTTATATTCTGTTTAAGGTTTTGAAATCCCACATTCAACAATTAAATTTTTTAGTTTTCAGGTATTTTAAGTATTTTCCTTTTTAACTATATCTTGTTTAATTTTTTACCTATACCATGGTAAATTATTTTTTAAAATGGTAAATTTTTACTGAGTATAAATGAAAATAACTTAATATCTAAATTTTATCTTCTTATTCTAATTATAGAATTAGTTTCACCAATTTTAATTAAAATAATTGGAAAAACTAAATTAAATAATAATTTCGTAGACACATCAAAAAAGATGGTTTCTAAAGTGAGAATTTCAAAACCACGAAATGTTTTTATATCCAATTTCAGTTTAAAAAATATTAAAATAACCTAAATTGGTTTTATTTATATATAATTTAAATGATTAATATTTACAAATAATTTAAAATTTATGTTAATAATACAAATAAATAAGATGAAAAAATAGTTTTCAAAGAAAATACATCATTTTTCACTCTTCATAAAAATATAAAACATATCAGAAAAACAAAAAAATTACCTTATGGAAATTTTATTTTCATTAAAAATAATTTTATTTTTTCAGAAAAAAGTTATAAAATCTTAAGAATTTAGTTATAAAATAGGTGTGCCATTAAAAGGTGGAAAAATTACCATTTAGAAAAAAATAGCTTTTTGCATAAAAAATGGGTTCATTACCATCTTAAGCCTATAAAAATTATTGGATGAATTTAAAAAATGTGTTTCTTAATATATAAAATATAAATTAAATTAATATATTTTAGTAATAGTGATTAATTTATTTTATTAATATGATAAATTTCAAAAAAAAATATTATAATGGTACATGGGATATCACATTCCACCCCACTTCTAGAAATTAAATCCTAGAAATTTTATTCCTTTACCAGAAAAGTCCTCATATTTTTCCATCATATAATTTTTTCGATTCCCATGTTTCTTCTTTAACAATATGGTTTTTTCATAAAACCTTAACCTAATGAATCACCTTATTTTTCTACACTTTCTCTTTATGGTAAAAAACATGAACTTGTTTTTCTTCATAAGAAAGAATTTCTTCCAACGGATATACTATACGGCTCAAAAGGTGAGATTAATCTAGCACATAATTTTTTAATATTGATAAATGAAAAAACATCTATCTTGAAAAAACTAAAAAAAATCCACTCAATAATAAACTGATCTAAATTTTTTCCGGATTCTATAGCATCCAATGTTATGTATACTTATATTCACTTTATTACCAAAATGAGTGACACTTTTCCGTGGTGTAAATTTGAGAATTTCATGATCACGTACCCATAAATAAATATCCATTATTAGGTTGACTGGATAATTTTTCTTCTTTCTATCAGTTCACTACATGTGTTGATGAATTTTATTCACCTTAAAAACCATTTACTCTAATAATTATAGCCTTAAAACATCATTTCTCCTTTATTATCTTAAAAACGAGTTTTCAATAGTGCTTTCAATATAATTCCTTAGAGGGTTTATTTTGTATACTAGAATGAACACTATTATTATAAAAAAACTAAACCAAAGAAATATGTTTATCACAAATTTTCTAGAAATCCATAATATAGGATCAAAGAATATCCCCCAATGTATGAGTTGTTCACTCAGACAATCCCTCGAATTGAGGATGAAAAGTAGGGCTGAACTTTATGTCAATTCCTAAATAATTTTTAAGTACCTTTCAAAAATTATAATTAAACTTGGGATCATAATCACATACAATGGGGATAGTAACTCCATGTAACCTGGATATCTCCTTAATATAAAGTCAATAAAGCTTATCTGATGAAATATTATCTCAAATATGAATGAAATTTGATTATTTAGTTAGTCGATCAAAAATATTCAAAATCACATTGTTACTTTGAGGAGTGTTAGGTAGTCTCACTACAAACTCCATTAATATATTTTCCCATTTTCACTTTGGTACTGGAAAAAGTTGAATCATCCCCTTAAATAACTATTGTTCTTCTTTAACCTATAGAAAATAAAAACCTTTCACAGTAATGTCATTAATATCTTTTTTAAATTCCATCCCACTAGTAATAGTCTCAACGGTATCTGCAAAGCTTAGTGTATTCAAGATAAACTAAAAATGGAGAACTATGTGCTTCACTTAACAACTATTTCTTCAACCATGAATCCCAAGGAACACATAACCAATACCCAAATCTCAAAACACAATCTTTATCAATGTTAAATTCTGGAAGAAAATTCTTTTTAACCAAATCCACTTTTTTCTGTAACTCATGGTAATCCTTTTGATGTTGCTTAATTATTTTTGATAGAGATGATTTCGTGTACATTTGAAAAAAAATGATAATTTTCATGTATCCCTAACTTCTAATCCAAAATTACTCAATTTACTAACCAAATGGTAATTTTACAAATGTAACATGGATAATTATGCATTATGTTTTCGACTTAAGGAAACAACCACACTCTTTTCTTTTCCAGGATGATAATTGATTGTGAAATCATAATCCTTAATCAATTACATCCATCTTCTATAACTCAAGTTCAATTATTCCTATGTATATAAAAACTTTAACATTTTATGATTAGTATATTTTTCACACATGGCTCTATATAAGTGATGTATCCAATTTTAAAAGAAAAATCATAGCATCTAATTTCAAATCATGTGTAGGATAATTTTTCTCGTGATTTTTTATTTTCTGCGAAGAATAAGAAATTAATTAATAATTAATCATCATAATGAAACAAATACCCTTCAATGAAACATCACTATGGATCACAAAATCATTACACCCCAAGGGTAGGGAGAAAACTAAATCATTTTCCAATCTTCTTTTTAATTCCCAAAAAAAATTATCACATTCTTTTTTCCATATAAACATAAACCCTTTTTGAGTTAACTTAGTTAGTGTTCTAGATAACTGTGAAATTTTTTCTAATAAATAATCAGTAATAGCCTTGCAATCTTTTTAAATTATGAATCTTAGTAACATCTATGGGTCTTTCACATTCTTCTACTACTATTGTTTTTGTGGGATCAACCGTAATTCCATCATTACTTGTTAGGATCTAAATAAAATAAATCTATTGTCACAAATAATCACATTTTATAAATTTTCCATATATGTTACCTTATTTTAGGGTTTTCAGAACAATCCTTAGATTTTTTTTCATGATGCACATAACTTTTTTAATAAACCTAAAATAAAGACAATAAAAACAACCAAAAACTTATTCAAATAATCTTGAAAGTATGTATTTATAAGATCTAAAAATACAGTAGGGGAATTTTTTATCCCAAAAAAAATAACTTCAATATTAAAATGCCCATATCCAATGATAAATTTTATTTACAGAATATTTTCCTCCTTCACCTTCAGGTGATGGTACCCCAACCTAATATCAATCATTGAAAAGTAATCCTCTTTATGGAACTAATCAAACAAATCATTGATATGAGTAAAAGGGAAGTTACACTTAATAGTGATGTTATTAAAATTTCTATAATCCATAAAAATTATCATTGAACTGATTTTATTTTTAAAAACCAAAATATAAGCACCCCATGGTGACGTTCTAGGTTGAATGAATCCTTTATCGAGAAATTCTTGTAATTTCAACTTTAGTTTCAAAATATCTACTTGTGACATTATCTAAGTGGGTTTTGAAAAATTCTTAGCATCATGGACTAATTCAATATTAATCCCTACCTCTCAGTAAGGAATGACAGTAGGAAAATAATTTTAATAAACATTTATTTATTCTTATAAAATTTACACATCAATAATCTGTACTGTTCCATTTTTCTCAAAGACATGATCTATGTTATATTCAATACCATTTCAAATCAATTTCTCTTCTTTTTTATATGTTATTATATTTATTAAATCATGGAACAAAGATTTATTAGCTCTTCAATCTATCATAGAATTATAAACTAAAATCCATTATATAACCAAAATAATATCATACTATTGGTAGTTTAATAAGACATATAGAAAAGTGTATTTCACTGATAACAATAGGAGGACTCATATAAATCTTATTTGTTTTAATATTTCAACCTATATTTTTCACAAAATTTTTTATCAAAATTTCATGATGTCATATTCCCATTATTCGTGAAAATTTATCAGAAATAAAATAATGCAAAAAACTACAATCAAACAAGGTATTGGCATAATTTGAATACACAAGTTACATTACAATCACCAATTCATTTTATGTCCAAACATCGACTGCATTAGTTGAATGATATTTTTCCACACCCTTTTATTTATGATCTTTCTTATCTCCCCCCCCCCCAAGTGAATATCTTTGGACACATATTATCAAAATTTCTCAACTCGTTGCAATTAGATACTCTTACCATTTGTCTTTCATTATTTTTATGTTTTTCTCGATACATTCAAGAAAAATGTGTCCAGCCAATCCACATAAAAATAATTTCCCATATTTCAAGAGACATTCCCCCAGGTGCTTCCAACCATTCTTTTATAATAAGGGAAATTAATTTTCTAACCTCCAAATTTATTTGATGAATTGTTCTCAAATTCCTTCTAACTTGGCCTCTTCTTATTTGACATCATGAGGAACATGCGTGTCACAAAATTCTATCTAAAATTTTTCCTCAAAATAAAAATGTTTCTCTTAGATTTTAAACTCTTTTGATACCAATTATCATCATAAAATTGGTTTCAAACTATAGTAAAATCTATTAATTTTACTAAAAATATCCCATAAAAGATTTGGTATATACCTTGAGGGCTATGTATGGTTGGATTCATATGAAGAAACTGAATATTAATCCTTTTTTCTTAGTTTCTAAATTTTTCTCCATTTTGTGTTGAATAGTCTTACAAATCAACTATTCTAGAAAAAGATTCTTAAAAACCTTCTTATTCCATAACAACCAGATCATATTTCTCAATAGTATTCTTAAACAGAGACCACCACCTATCATATTCACCTTCAAATTTAAAAATAGGTAGGGTTTCCTTTCAGAGTTCAAAAGATCCCAGGACTTAGAATATCTTTTCGAGAGATTTGACTCATCTTTTAGGTACCACTGGATCTGAGGTTCCAAAAAACACTAGAGGATTTTGCCTCATAAAATTATCCACTACTAACATATTCCTCTATAGTTTATCTGGCTTATCCCCTCTATGGATACCACAAACATTTATTTATTGGGTCAATTCATCCTTCAGTATGAAAAAATTACATTTTTAATTCCATCCATCTCTGGATTTGGATTTGGTAGGATGTTTTCCACATGATTCCTTCCCACCATAGCTTCCTTATATCCTCTATGAAAAACCATTATGAACAGACATGTCATAGATGATGAAAAATTATAATATTAAATTTATATATCATTTCAAATTAACTAAAAAATAAAAAAGATTAATGGGTATTTTATTAATATTATAATGAACTCTAAAGTTATCTAAACTGTGCTCTAATACCAACTATAAATACCCAACATTAAACTACACATATTAAAGTTATTTTAGACTAGAATTATATCACTTTCATTCCCAAATATCATTTAGGTTTATAATTTTAAATAATTAGAAAATCCATTACAATGTAAAACTCTAATTTGACGGTGGACTCTTATACTTGGTATCTATTTTTCCACCAAATGAAACCCTTTTAAAATTTAATATTTCTTCTCTTCCTGTAAAATCTTTATAGTTTTCATTTATTTATCATACTTGTCTATATTAAAACTTATATACTATTAAAAAAATTAAAAAATATATGTGAAAAAAAATATCATCAAGGTATATAATTTAAGTTAAAACATTATTCTAGTGAAAATAAATAGAATCATTTTCATAAAAACATGCCTTTTTATTTGAAAAAATGAATAATATTTTAAAAGAGATCAATATATTACATTTTTAAAGTCAATATATAATCATGAAAAATCATTATAAATCATATAAAATTAATGTATGTAACTTGGGACATTATTTTCTATATCACTCTTACAATGGGAGCAACCAATATAATCAACCTCTAACTTCCAATTACCCAATGCAGTGGAGGTTTTCATGTGACCACGTATCCTTGGTTTATCATGGAACAACCCTCTATTGTTTTATTGTGTAACCAACCATCATTAGTTTATAACATAACCACCCACAATTTTTTTATCATGTAACCACCTATCATTATAAACAATGCACATGAACAATAACATAAACATAAATTATGAAAAATTGCATCATAAAAACAATCTTTGAAGATAATAAACTATTTATTATAAAATCACTTATTTTGAAAAAAACACACATGTGCTAGAAAAAAAAATTATTTGACCCGAATGGACCAATTTCCTAAATTTTTATTGATTTTTGATAACCCCCATTTCAAGGGATGATGAGTAACCCTTACAAGGCTCATAGGCATAAATAATACCTTGCCCATAGGCTTAAGAGACATTACATGACCTGATGGTCTTAGGGAATTCCACCAAAATCTAACTAAAAGGAACTTCCCCTCCCCATCATCTGCATCATGATGGTATCTATCCACTTTCACATAGACGTCTGGCTAAGTTTCTTGTGCAAGCACAGGCTATTCCCAATGGTATAGTCATACCCTCTCATTCTTCCAAATCCATTGGTTCTACTCTGGTGAGTACACCTGCTCTAAATCCTCCTATGGGTATGCTCCTTTTATTTGAGATTAAATATATAATCTTTTAATTTAATATTAAAAATATTAATGATACATTAAGGAAGAAAATGTTCTCATTCTGTATACATAAAAAAGCATTCCTTTCAAATTTCTTTTCAGAATAGTCACAAAGAACTTACTTTAGAAAAAAAATACTTTGTAAACATTTATAAAATATTCAAACATGATTAAGAATTATATTAAACAATCATTTTTTAATATTAAAAATAGTTTCTTAAATAACTTTAGAAAACATTGACATGGAAGAAAAATATAGCATTAATGTAACTATAAATATATAATTTTTAAAAACAAAATCCCTTATAAATATCATATCATTGAAGTGCGAATTAAAAAAATATGTATCCAATATAAATAAATATAAAACAATTGGAAATAAAACATAAGATATTAAAATTTTATTTCATAAATATTCTTATCGTGACATAATTATGAAGTAGAAGTTTAATACAAAGAATGGAAATTAGGTTAAAAAATCTCTTACCTCACATTCAACATACTTAAAACATGTTCTAAACTCTTATATAATGGTTTAAATAATGTTATAAACTCATTAAAGAACTATATTAATATTTATAATACCTTATGTGATTATTTTATAACAAATTATGACCCATTCATTAATAATATTTCATTGTTTTCCTAGTTTTGGGTGTGTTTGTTTCATGTTTTCTTAATCGGTTAATTTGTGTATAATTATGAATGTTCTTGTAAAACGGAATTAAAACACCATAAGTAAAATTTAATAGTATTACTGAACTTATATAGGTATTAATGTTCCCAAATATTATTTTTATTTTTTATGGGTGACATTCATTAGATAAAATGTTAATGATAAATGACTAGTTTATTTTTGTGGATTTTCCGAACATCATCAACTCATTTCATATTATGTTATATTATGTTTTTTATTAGTTCTAGAACATAAAATAAGTTATAATGAACCTATTTAAAACTAATTTAATTAGAATGACACTTTTATTACCCCCATGAAGTCAGTAATGGAAACCCAAAAAACATTATTCATAGAGACGGTAAACAAAAATAATCTGAACAATAGTTTTGTTTCTTTGAATAAGAGGATGTGAGAAATTAAATAGACATGATATATTACATTGTAAAAATAAAACTCTAATTAATACATGATATTTTAGTTATCATTCCATTATGGATGAATGAGTTATGTGAAGAAAGAAGAATAAAATAAATTAAGAGAGGCATTTTGAGAAAATTACCTTTAGAATATCACATTTTTGAGAGACCATTGATGACCTTGGATTTGGCCTTTTTATGGGACCAGAAAAACTAGGATGTGGGGAGAGTGAGTATGAGATGATTGGGAATATATTTTAGGAGCTTCAAGAATTTTTATTCTAAATGGGGTGTGGGGAGTGGTATTTATTCATGAGGAGAGGTGGGTTTAAGTGATTAAAATAATATATATTTTATATTTAAAGCCAACCACATTGAGTTGGCATTAATTTACAGAAAATTGGATGAAAATTAATATTATAGAGGCTCTTTTTGTTCAATAATACCACATCAAACCATTAATTTCTTAGTTTTTATTTATTTTAAGCCTTTTCATTTTTAACTTTAACCCATTTCATTTTTTTACCTATACTGCGGTAAGTAATTTTTTACCATGGTAACTTGTTTACGCCTGAAATTGAAAATGAACATAATACATAATTTGGACCTTATAATTCCAAATATGGAATAAATTTTTACAGATTCAATTCAAATAATTTTCAAAATTATATTTAAATTTAATATCATAGACAATGAAAACTAGGGTTTTAAAAGTGGAAAGTTCAAAACATTGAAATTTTTTAATATCCAATTACAATTTGAAGATGATTTTAATACCTTAATTTGGTTTTATTGATATATAATTTAACTAATTATACATTAAAAGTAATTTAAAATATAAAATAACTAAATTAATAAATTAGATGAAAAATATTTTTTGAAAGAAAATTCATTATTTTCCATTATTCATCAAACAATTAAACTTATAAAAAAAACCAAAAAATCACCCTAAGGTATTTTTTATATTATAATATCAAAAAAGATATTTAGTTTTTCAAATTAAATTTACAAAATTGTCACAATATTAGTTTTAAAATAGGTGAACCATTAAAAGACGGAATGTTTTCTTTTTTGAGAAAATATTTCTTTTATTCTTAAAAATTAGATTCATTCCCATATTAATCCTATAATTGTTTTTCAATGAATATAGAAACATAAATTTAAATATATAACATATAAATTTCATTAATAATTTTCACTAATAGTGATTAAATTAATTTAATAAAAATAAAAAAAAATTAAAATGAATTATTCTTTTGGTACCTAGGTTCTCACATGTTCATCAGTATAAGATTGCGTAAAAAGTTGAAAAGGAAAGAGAACTTATCACTCAAAGGTCATGAGGGTGGTATAGTATATCTCTTACCTCATATATCAGTGTTCTTTTTACGTGTTCTTATCATCATAAATTACCAAATTAATTTTATTAAATACTTAATTAATAATTTTATCGAACTATATTTCATATTCCAAGTGACTTGAACTATCATATATTATTTTTATATATTATTTTTTTCTTTCCTATGTTGGCTACTGGAGGTTTTTATGTCAATATTTCCATAAATCCTTATTTATTATGACCATTGTTTAATTTTTTATAAAATTAATTCATAATATCTAAAAATTTAATAATTTTTTTATATAATTTTTTTATGTTAAATATAATTTTAAATATATCCATTGCGGGTGGTTATGAAAAATTAAACTCCTTGCTCATGGAAGCATTAGTCCAAAAATACACATGATTAATGTTTCCATTTCAATATGAATGAGATTGAATAAGCTTAACTGATAATTTTGAGCTTTAAAACAAGAAATAATATTATATATTTCATATTAATTCTTTTTTTGTATAATTTGGGCCATCCAAGATTTAAGGTTATGAAAAATGGATGACATTTCTTTGTAGAGGTTTTAGTCCATGCAACTAACTAATGAGGCTTTTATTTTTATTATTATATGAAATACAATAAAAATGATTACTATATTAATATAAATAAATGTTTGAAACTATAAATCTTAGTGGATATTTTGGGTTGATTTAGTTTTTTGAGATGTTTTTTGGTTATTGATGAGGTCTTGTTGTTAAAGAATACATAAAGAGTGACTATGATATGTCTGATCACACATAAGCGTGAAATTTCTAATATCACAAAAGTGTGAAATTTTTTTATCTCACAGGGTAAAAAGATTTCTAATATTGTGGAGGGTGAGATGTATGATCTCGTAAAGGGAAGGTTGTTTGATCTCATGAAGGGCGAGACGCCAGATCTCATGGAGCATGAATGTTTTAACTAATCTTGCAAAGCGTACATGTATGAACTGATCTTGCGGTGTGAAAATGTTTGAACTGATATTTAGGAGTGTGAAATTCTTACCTGATCTCATAAATCATAATATTATTATCATAATTTCTCATATCGAGATTATGAAAATCACTTGAGGAAATCTAATAATTGTCAGAGGATCTCGAGGAGAGATCATGTGAAGCGCCTAATGACACAGAATGATTTTCAGAGGATCTGGTGGTGGGTTCACATGAATCATGTTAAGAAGAGAATATGGAAATGATAATGGTATCTTACAGCCATTCAAAATTGTACGACCACATAATTTTTACTGTATATCACTATCAGGTCACACAAATCACTCGAATAAAATGGCACTAGAATCATGATTATCTTTGTAACTCTCCATGGGATCATGTGAAGCGCATGATTATCAGGGGATCTTGTGGTGGGATATTTTGAACAATTGGATGAAAGTATCACTAAACATATGATTCTAATTATTTCTCATGATGGAATCTTATGATTCACTCAAAGACAATGCAGTTGATCACTTGAAGCACCTATTACCTGCTTCATTTTTCATAAAAAGTAATCATGTGAAGTGTATAATACTGATTGATGAGGCAGTGGAAGGAGAAGCTAACAATGATATTTAGAATTAATTTGGGGTATTTATGTATATATATATTTTTCCTAACCTATCATTAATAAGTTAAGAAATTTCATAATTGCTTTGATTCAAAACTAAATTATTTTTCCTGGCCTGAAGAATGTATTTCACTAGAGTATTGTAATCCACATAATCAGAAGAAGGTCTCATGAAAGGATCCAATGAAGAAATATTGTGAGGTGAATTATGTTCAATGTGTTTTTGTGAATAAGAAGACCGATTGATATATTTTGATCCCCATTATCTGAACTCAGACTCATGACACCCATGATCTAAACAAGGTCTTATGATCTACATGATCTGAAGGTCTGGTGAGAAGGGTATTATGTATGGATATTTTGAAAAGGGTCTCTCATCAAGTTCTCGTCTCAAGTTTCTCATGCGATGTTATCATGCAAAGGGTATCATTCTAGTAACTCCTGTAAGGTTTAGGATCCAGGATCACATGAAAGGGGTGACGTGCTAGGGCCTTGCATAAGAGTCTTGAACAATGGATTTCATCTTCTTATTAGTGAAATAAGAGCATAAAAACACACAAAATTTTGAATCAACTCAAAATTTATTTACAAAAGATTCTACTAGAGGATAATTAAAATTACTTTATATAAGGAGTAATGATATTTTAAATTTTGAATGGTTGTAAACCATGAGGTAAAGTTAGTATAAGGCCCCAGACTTAAAACATTACATAATCATGAATTAAATGAATAATTCACATTGAGGATCTTTTTAGGTTTATAGTTTTAGAGAATTAGGACAAAACTATAACATCTCAAAAGATTATAAAGTAGACACTTCTACTCAGTTTCCATTTTTTCATAAAAAATAAAAACTCTAAAAAAAGAAACACGACTACTTCCATGTTTTAGACAAAATTTATTTCCTTGATCCCATCCTTGACCTTATTCATCTTTAATTCCTATGGAAAACATTTCAAAAACATAGGATGAGTATAAAAAGCTCAGTAAGGGATATAAAAATAAAAAAGAAAACATTATTCCATGTATACATAAGAATCAATGAAATCATACATTACTCATAAAACATAAGCACTTTAACATACCTCATGAAATCATAAGATTTATGAATAACTCATATAAATCATAAGACATGATGGTAACTTGAGAGATTCATAACATTCTTACATAGGGAGTAACCCTCATGGTTACGTTTGGAATACCCATCACAGTATATTCCCTAAATCTCTTCAGAGAAGCCTTAGTATTTAACTAATTCATGTTTCCCAATGCATTGTAGATCTATCTCAGGCTCAACCGCCCTTAGTTTATCACGAAACCACCCGACTTCATAAACAATGCCCATGAACCATAACATAATTGTATCACACAAAACATGCATAATGAAAACATAAAATTTCTACATTTCAATCACAAGATATCAATACAACACATTGATATAATCAAAACATTATCAGAACCATTTTCAATACCAAAATAAAATAAAAGTAAAACATGGTATTTATTTTTCATTTAAAAAAGTTATGGCTTGTAGAGGAAACTGAAACTCAAATAATGGTCACATCGGCGGAGAAGTCGTTGTCTCCTCATTCGTAAGACAAAAACATTCCTTTTGTCATTTATTAAAATAATTCATGTAAAAAGATTCATTTTGAATTAAATTAAAAGTCAAAATGGTTTTATACACCGTATAAAATAAAGTCATGTAGAAATAAAAAGATGCCTCAATGAAAGGATATTGAGATGAAGTCCCGTACAAAGACGGTATCCTTAGATTAAGGATAAAAAAATTACATAATTATGTGCGACAAATATAAATACACTAAATATAAGTGGATATTAAGTGTAAAACAATCAGAGGTCATCCACACATATTCATATCACGACAGAATCAATAAGTATAGGTTTAACCCAAAGAATTGAAATTGGGTTAAGAAGTTCCCTTACAGAAATTCGACAGCCTAACGGCGTCACTTTAAAATTCATAAAATGAGTTGATGAGAGATAAAAAGGGTATATCATCACTTGGAGATTAAATTTACATCAATAAGGATATATAATAATATATCCCAACATAATAATATGTAAATTAAAAGACCTAACAAAAATAAGTCTTTTAAAAAGAGGAGGGTGAAAGGTTCCCTTACCAATTTGGGTAACTTTCGAAACGTATACCCCATGAATGAAGGGTCATAAAATGAAGATTTAAATACCCATAAATTAATTTATATTACACAAAGAATACAATCATGGTCAGTACATACAGAACACAAAAGGAAATAGTGGAAAATGTAGCATGAATCTCACGGGAATAAAAGTGAGATAAAAACCTCTTGCCTCGTTGTAATCAATCGAGTCGAATGACCAAAAGGTAATAAAAACAAAATTAATCACATAATACCATAAATATAAATATAATCATGATAATATATATGAAATGTCAGTACAAAATACACCACATGCAACAAATAAGTGGCGAACAATGGAAATCTCATGGAATTAAAAGTGAGTTTAGAAATCCCTTACCACGTGTCCGACTTGACTCACTTGTATGTTCCTTGTTCTTCTTGAATGATAAACTTGAATTAGTTTATAATAGATTAATAATATTTATCAAGTTTATTATTCCTTTTATATCACATATTACCTTTCTATAACAATTATTTAATTGTTTGAGTTCATAATGGACATTTTGTCGATGTTCGGAACTTGAGTCAAAAAATGGACTTCTTATAATTACATGATGTTCATGTGGTACAAAGATCATTAAATCCAGAATGATATTCATCGTTTATATGTAATATATATCATATATATCCAATATATATATGTACTTATAATAGTACATAACATTTGGAGATAATAAATGAAATGCACCGTTCATGGAGACAGTAAGCCATACGTACAAATGAACGCTACTTTCATTTCTATTTCATAATTTAATGGAATGAAAACATTATGATTCAAAGGAATATTATAATTAAAGTATTATATATATTTTATATATGTTACATAATTTCATAAATTAAATTCTTTATAAATTCCATTTTTTGCATCAACGAGTCACAACACTTGAGGGGGAGGTTGTCCACACTTCCTCATATGAAATTATCGCATTTGCACAACATGAAAAGCATAAAGGTATGTTTTAAATATAAAATAAATAAGAATAGAGAGGACATAAATACAATATATATCATATATAAATATATTTCCATCATAATGGCCACCATGAGAGGTTGTAGGATAAGATTGAACAATCATCGTTTTGTGAGCCAGTAACTCACCATCCACGGAAATAGAATGTTCTTTAACCATTAGACGGAGGTGTGTGTAACTGTAGGTAGAATCATTATCATAACACATCCTAGTATATTGAGGATAATTTTGTTATTATGGGATCAAATAATAAGAAGATAGTGGTGATTGAATAAGGAAAATAAAAGAAAGAAACTCGAGAGAAGACATTACCTCTAAATCAGGTAACTCTTTTTGATTTGAGCCAAAGGCTTCCTTGGAAAGACTTATTCCCAAATTGAGGCTTCTAGGAGTAACAAATTGATGTGTAGAGATAATATGTGCAGATTTTTGGATGAGATAAGGGATTTATAGGTGTGGGTAATGGGGTAGAGGTGGGGGCCTTTTATAAGAGGGAGGAGGGTAACATTTTGAAAGTCTTCAAATGTTACTATATTATAAAATGGTTTTCAGATTTTAAAGGTCCCACAATGATATATTTCGAGGATAAGGTGATAAGAGTTTGAAATACATCCATAAAATAGGTTTTAGACGAGTTTATGTTTTAGATTTTACCTTATCTTTTTATTTTATTTAAATCATTCATTAATGAGGTAATCACTGCATCATCATGGTGTCATAAATATATTTATTTATTTAATGCCTAAAAATTATAAACAAAATACCATGATGTAGGAAATAATTATATATTTCCAATGAATATTTATTGTCTAAGATATCATTTATGTAAACAAAATAAAAATTGTTTTACTTAGGTGTTACATAGTTTGGTTATATTTTCCTTTCTTTAAAAATAATATGATAAAAGGTCACTATCACACAAAAGTGATTCCATGGGGTCCCTATGTTGGCACAAGGCATACCATGGTCGTCCATGACACAACCAAGAGTATATGTACACATTTTGGGGTCATTTTATATTATTATTTTATTATTTTATAACCCTTAACTACCTGATTACTAATTAATCATGATAATTAAATATAATTGTCGTCGTTACTATTCATAATGTCTAAAAACAAGAGTCTTAATTACATAATTTGGAACTTCTGATTCAAAATATGGAATACATTTTAACAAATTCCAAACACATAAATTTTAGAAATTAATTTAAATATAATTCTCGTTGTCAAAACCAAAGACGGGTTTTTTAAGAAGTAAGATTTATAAAAAGATTGACTTCTTTTTACATCCAATTGAAAAGTGAAATTACTTCCAATGAAAAATATTGAATTAAGTGATAAAAACATAATTCAATTAAACTTTAAAACCAATTAAAATGACAATATAACTATATAATTAAATTATATGAAAAAACAATTTTGAAGTAAAATGCAGTATTTTTCACTATTCATTAAAAATGAACATTTGTCAGAAAAATACCAAATATTTATCCGAAGTAAATTTGATATTACAAATTAAAAAATGATTTCCATTTTACCAAATTCAAAACATATAATTTTCATTAATTAATTGTATAATTAATTCCCGCAGTCAAAACAAATAGCGTGTTCTTAAGAAACAATATCTATCAAAAGATTGACACTTGTTTATGTCCAATTTCAAAGTGAAACTAATTCCAATGACCATCATTAAATTAAATGGTAAAAATATATCCTAATTAAACTTTAAAAAAAATTAAAAAGATAATATAACCATATAAATAAATTAGATTAATAGGAGGTTTTGAATTAAAATACAGTTTGTTTCACTATTCATTAAAAATGAACTTTATCGGAAAAATAACAAAAATTTACACAAAGTTTTTTTCATGTCCTGATTCTAAAGAAGAATTTTTTTTGTCAAATATAACATATAAAATTGACAAAAATTAGTTTTAAAAAGGGTTCTCCATCAAAAGGCAGTTAATCGACCTTTTAAAGAATATTAGAATATTTATTCTTAAAATTGAATTCATTTTCTTTTTAAGCCTCTATCATTTATTGGGTAATTGTTAAAATATTTAACAAACATATATAATCATTTTGTAGTTAGTTTTGTTCATTCACTCCATTACAAAGGCTATGAGTTAACTACCATTTAAAATAATATTATTATATTAGTGTGCAATGTAAGATTTCAAAAAAACTCATTGTTGCATATTGGGTACGCCATCGAACATAGCATTCCCTTTAAAGTAATATTAACATTTTATTCAAAAATATTAATAAATATGAAAATGTCGTATTCTTTATTTACCTGGTATGTTATAGTTAGTCCACTCTGAACATTATAACAGTAGTGATATTTAGTGAATTTGGTACATCAGTATATTTTCTTCATATTATCCTTATATGTAACCCATAGAGGGTGAAGAAAGTAACTTTTTTTGTCTTATATATTTTTTAGCTTCTATTTTTACAATGAAATGGGAAATAGATAGATAAGGGAGTGTTCTTTAATAACAGAACATGATATTAATAGACAATGGTATTAATATTTCATACCATGATTCACACACATCATCCTATCAGGGTATGTAACCTAGTTCAGATATTAATTTATATTAGAGTAAAGTTTTCAAGTTTTATTTTCCCTCTCAGAAAAATCAATGTAATCTATCAATCAAAAAGTATTATTATCTTCAATTGAAATAATTTTCAGCTAAGGAAGAATCAGATACATCACTTCTTTCTATCATTGTGTATAGATGTGTTTATAGCTTTAATGTATGGTATTACATATATTATGGACAGTGGATTTTTATAATATGTTTGATATATATATTTGGATTTTGATGCCAAAAGAAAAAATTATTTTGGGGAAGATTTATCCAAACTAATTAATGTGATGTCATGAAAGTCATCACATGCTATGAGGGAAAACCTTATAAATATATATTAATGTGATTCAAAATTACAAGAAGATAAATTAAAAGTTCATTGTAACAAATATAAGGACCTATTAATTCATGAAATTTATATTTTAGAGAAATTATTTGATCAGGAAAATATTATTATGGAAGACTTGTGTGGTCTTGGAGAAAATCTGGAAGATATAATGATTTTTTTTAAGTGTATATTGAGAATAATTCCACCTCTTTTCAACCCAAGAGAATTTTTACTAGAGGATACAAATCTGAATGAGCTAACATTGTATATCTTACACCATAATATTGTCTCTAATGAGATGAAAAATAGTGATAATGAGTCTGTGGAAAAAGGTAATACTAAATAGGTGGTGATCAAGACCCGAAAGAAGCTTTCTACATAATATTGTCAGGATGAAGTTTTTATGGATGATGTTATGTAAATAATTTCTTCCAATAATCAAATAGTAAAGGAAAAGTATAATGGGAAACTTCAACTTTCATGATTTAATTGTGGAAGAATTATACATTTTGTCATTAAGTGTTTTTGTAAGTTTCTTGATGATGATGAGAATAATGATGAATCTCCTAAGAATAAGAATTCATCTAATGTGAATGGTAGGGAGAATGATAAGGTAAATTTATTTAAAAATATGAATCTTATTTTAGAATAAAATGAATGCTCGGAATAATTTGATGTAGATAAAATGAAAGAGTTCATAGAATGTGTTGAATATGATATGGTGGAAATTATAAGAAACTTCCAAACAAGGGAAGAAAGCGATGATGATGAAAGATAATTTGATGGAATAGTTGACATATGAGTTGAATTAGAATATTATATTTATGATAAAAATGTTTGGAAACCTAAAACTAATAAAGAAAATAGAGTGTCTTTCGATGAAAATCGTTATATGTAGTATCCATGAAGAAGATATACATTAGTTGAAGACTAAAATTGAAAAGTTCAAATAAGAAAATTTAGTAAACTTGGATAAAGTTGTTGAGATCATGAAAAAGGTTTAAGAATAAGATATTGTTATTAATATCTTAACAAATATATTAATAGATCGAATCATATGTATTGAAGAAATTGAAGATGAATTTGTCGGCCAACAAGGAAAGGTAAAAGATCATGGGAAACTGTTGAATCCTAATATGGTATTGGGAAAGTAGGTTTCACAAGGTACTAAAAAGTGAAATTACAATTTGAAGGTTCATAAATTTTTCAAAGGAATTTATAGGTAACAAGATTTCATGTCATAGAGAAAATGCTATTATAGGAGTTGAATATAAATAGAAAGCTGTAACGGTTGATGTCAGACCACAATCTCCCACTCCAAGGTTGAAGATAGATTTTGGTATGAATCAAATTTAGAAGATTCAAAGATATCAATGTAAAATCATGGGTGTAGAAATTATACACAAGAATATTCCTCAAATCAAGTGTTATAGTTGTGGAAATAAAGGAACTTATCAAAATTTAATTTTTATATCTAAGAGGTACCGATAAGGGAAATAGAAATAGAGGAAATTAGATATAGTTAAATATTTTTGGAATTTTTTTTATTTTCTCTATTTTTTAATGAATGATTCTGAAACATATCAATATATTGTTCATCAATAATGAAATTGAATATAATGAAATAAAACAAAATCAGTTTCATGTTCTAGTTCAAGGAAATGTAGAATGATATGGGAATGGAAAATCAATTTCAAGCTCTGTAATATGTGGTTAGACCATCATACTATGAAGAAGATAATGAAAATCAATCAAAATCAAGAATAAATTCAAATAAAAGGATCACAAAGAAAAGACAAGAGCATGAAATGGTTGAATAGATTGCCTTTGAAGCATCAGATCACATTGGAACAAGGATCATTAATAGTGGATGATCCTCCCCTAGGATAGGGAATAATATTCTGGTGATAATAGTTTTTTACAAAAAGGAGGGTGTCCTAAGATATAGAAATAATGAGGGTTTAAAGATTGTCAGATCAAAAAAAATACATGTTCGGGGGTAAAGAAATGAGATGAGAAAATGTATTGATTTTTGAAGGTATAAGTCACAATTTGATAATTGGCATTCAATTACGTGAATAAGTTCATGCTATAATCTTTAAAAAAATTATGTATCATCAATGGAAAAGATGGAGTAGTTTTTTTCAAGGAAAATTCATGAAGGGAAATCTCTGCCTTTTTAGTGGAGAAGAAGACATGCACAATTTATTAAAGGAATAAGATAACATATTGTGGCATAAAAATTATAATCATCTGATCCAAACGTATTTGGAACATTTTGTTAAATGTGATGACGATTTAGATATACCTATGTTATCACATGATCATACTTGTACATGTGATTATTTTCAATAAGGAAATATTACTCAAAATACATATATAAGGAAAAAATCAAAGGTAGACAATAGTCCTTGACCTAGTTCATATTGATGTATGCAGACCTATTTCACCAACATTTATTAATGGGAAGAGATATTATGTCGATTTCACTGATGATTTTAGAATAATGACATTGTTTTCAATTATCACCCATAAGTATAAGGTGTTCAGTTGAAAAAACATTATGTAAGGGAAGTTAAAAATATGCTAGATCAAATGTTCTAGAAGTTTTAAACTAGTAATGGAATAGAATTCACAAATATCATGTAAAGACCATAACATTCCTGAATAAAATTCCATTTATTTTATATAATTAAATATATTATGGATATAGAAAACACATGAACATTTTTTTATTTTATTTAATTGGATTTAAATGACTTTAAAGAATCATTACCGTTGATAATATAGTTGTTGAATAGTGATCACATGACTCGTACAAATATAATGATATAACAAATCCTTTCGATGCATAAAAAGGATGTGATGGCCTCATCCAATAGACTCTGGTCATACGAAGCTCATTTTTTAGAGCTCGAGAAGGTGGTAGCATCACTGGGATTTTATCTTGACCAAGCCCAAGCTGAGCTTCAATACAGTAAGATTGAATGGAATCTCCTACAGGAGAAGTACAAGTTAATAGAGATTACCACTTGGGCGATGTTATCTGAGTCACCCTAAGAGTCTGTCACCATCACAAACCTTACCCTTAGGTCTTATGTGGGTGTTATAAGGGATTATGGAACTAGGTAATAGTTTCTTATTGTGTAATACCTTTTATAAATAAAATTATTTTTCCATCACTTCCTTTAGGAGAATAGTTTTTTCCTTAAAAAATAATAAATAATATAAATTGATTTTTTGGGTAAAATGGTACTTTCCAAAATATATAAATTATTAAATTAAATTGTTATTTTATTTATAATGTTATTATAATGGTGTTATAAAAACAATCTTTTTAATTATTAATAATGATTATATTGTTTTCACTCTAAAAATGATTAAGTATTCAGTTAGATAAGAATTATATTTTCATATGATAAAACATAAAAAAAATTAATTAAAGGAACTATTTTTATAAATAATGAATTTTTGGAATAAATAATATTTTAATAGAATATTATTATTATATAATTGTTATTAAATAAAAATGATCATATAATTTTTATATAGTCAAATGAAATTTTTATTAAGGTTTAAAAACTGTTTTTTCTTTCAAACCCCATCAATTTTCAATAAATGTCAGTTTTTATTATAAAATTGAAATTTTACATATATATAGAATTATTTGGATAAAATAAATATTATTTTTGGAATCAGGATGTTGAAATTATCCAATAGTTAATTTTTCATAATTATCTGAGACATCCATTTTTTGGGTAAAAATTAAATACCAAATAAATATATAATGTGATTTATGACATCATAATGACCCAATAGTGATGTAATAAAATACTATAAAAGGTATATTCAGAAAATATATGTTTTAAATTTAAAATAATTTTATTTTATATTTGTTTTATTAATTTTATAATGCCTTAGTGGAACCTCCAAGACTTGTAAAAAATTTAACATTTTAAAATGATTTCCTTGAGAGTGTGACTCACCTCCACATAAGAAAGTTTTTATTTTAATTTTTTAGGCCCTTGGACTTATAAAATATTGTATTCCACTCCCCTTTGTTAGACACCATGGGTAAAAACCAAGGTATGGTTTTTTTTCGATTGGTTTAATGTGTATAGTCTAAAACCTAAATAATAAAGAATTCTCTCCCATTTCCTATATAAACCCTCCAAATATCCCATTACTCTTCACTAAAACCATTGGTAACTCAACAAAACCCTAAACCATACTTAATATAGTCTTCCTAAGGCTCTCCCAATCTCACAAGAAGCCTCTCTGAAGCCTTTGGGATCACTCTTCCAAGTAAGGGATCCTTACTTTCCTCTCCTACTTTCAAATTCAAGCATATTATTTCAAAAGTAGTTCTTATAATTTTGAGTATTTATAATGTAATTATGTTGACCTCACATGTTTTGATAATCTCATTTATGTTTTAATTTGATTTTAAAATCTAAAATAATGTTCATTCATATATTAATTACTTTTTCATCCAACTATTGAGTTGATAAGAATATCAAAATGATCTTTGGAATATGTTAATCAATGTTTATCTATGTTTATATGTACTTTGAAATAATTATAACTCAATCTGCATATGTGTTGCATAGAACAGATAAGTGTAATGTGTTACATTGAATAGATAAGTGTTATGTCCACTGGTATACACATAGCTACTGATACAGACAAACAGAGACCTACTGGTACTTAGTCTACCGATAGACAAAGGTTACCGATAGAATGAATAGACAGAGTCACTGAAATAGAACAGAGCTACTGGTATGTATAAGTCTACTGGTAAGAAAGTCTACCGTTACAAAAAGGTCACCGATACATAGAGCTACTAGTATTTATAAGTCATCTGGTAAGAAAATTTCACTGATAGATTAAGTCTACCGATACAGACAAGCTACAAATATGAAGTCCACCGATAAAGAGCTACTGATACAAAGTCCACCGATAAAGAGATGCTAATACAAAGTCTACTGATAAGTATAGTTTCCAATATATACAGAGTCACCAATATGATTAGCTACCGGTGCAAGTGAGTTACTGACAGACAAGAATAGCTAGCGACAGACAGCTACCGATACAAGAAGAGCTACCGACAGAAGGTGTTACTAATACGCAAAGCTACTATTACACTGAGTACCCACTACTAATACAAGTCCAATGAAAGATAGCTACTTATGGAAGATTATTGTTAACCAATTACTGTTACTCAAACTCTATACTTTTTCAATATTATTAAAATAATGCTAAAGATCATATTTGATGATTTTAATGCAATTAATGTTATTTAATGATAGTTGTTGGCATGTCAGGGAACCGTACCTCGTACCTCTGAAAGGTAATCATTCCCATTGTCTAACCTCAAGTAATAAAAGGGGATATCAAGCTACTGCAGAGAAGGATATGATAATACACTAACACACGTAGAAAGGAAGAGAATATAAACACGTACATGCAATGAAGAACACACGGAGAACTAGAAGAACTCTCACACTCATCAAGAAGAGAAGTTCAAAGAAGATGCTTAAGTGCTACAAAGAATACTCTCCTACTCAAGATGAACACCTACACTAGAAGTGAAGGAACAGAACTATGACACTCTGCTTTTCTTGACAAAAACTAGAGAAGGACTCAAATCTTAAACTTCTTCAAACCAAGGAGTACAGAGCTTCACTCACAACACATAGAGCATTCTAAACTCATCTTTATTTGTTTTAGCTCTGTTGTGTTTCAATCATTCACATTTTGAGCAGTGTGTGTACTCTGTATATTCTATACACACACTATCTCTTGTACTAAATTGGAGGATTTCTAAATCCTCACACTAAAATTCTTTAACTCTATTGTATACCACTATGGATAGTGGTAGAGGTCAAGTGTTACCTGGATAGCCTATGAGATATTGTTCTTATTCCCACGAATAACTTTGGTAGATTTCTTAGTTCCTGTATATTCTATGTACTATTGTTTACCCCGATCCAGGGTGTGGATCAAAATTTATATAAATTGTTTGAGAGGACTAAGTCTCAGCTTGAGACTGAACCTCTTGTTTTAAAATTTTTGTGCTTACTTATTTTGGGTCTAACCTATATTGAATATTTCACTGCTAATTATTTTGAAATTAAAAATTGTTTTAAATTTACTTTGATAGATAATCTATCAAGTGTTTGTAACTATTTTAAATCAGTAGGTTAGTTTCAAAATCTAATTTAATCTCCTGATTAAATTAACTGAGACCTAATCAATATTTTGATAACCTAATCGAACCCTTAAAGTTTTAAAAATTCACAACAGTTTTACTTAGTTTTTAATTGGGAGATTTTAATAGAAATATTTTGAGCAAAAAAAATTATTGGAACTCAATTCACCCCCCTATTGAGTATCCACTCCGACCAACATTTGGTATCAGAGGGTTTTTTATTATTTATAAAGGGTTTCCAAATACTTTTTTTCAACTATGATTTTATTTGTATCTTAAAGATCTTAAATTTCTGTTAGTTATAAATTTTATCTCATTAAATATATTTTATAAAATCTTATTATGAATAATAGATTAGAAGGTTCTACTACCAATAGTCCACCCTTCTTTAATGGTGTTAATTATGCTTAGTGGAATCATAAAATGAAAATTCATTTAGAGAGTATGGGATTTGACATCTGGACTGCTATAGAGGATCAATATAAGATTATAGAAACTGAAAGGACCACTTGGGATGAACCTACTGAAACTGCTTACAATAATAATTGTAAAGCAATGGATGCTTTATAATGCGCTTTAGGTGATGAAGAATTTAATAGAATATCTTCTTGTAAAATTGTTTATGAAATCTGGGACAATTTAGATATTTCCTATGAAGGAACAACCAATGTTCAAGAAATGAGACTAAACACAAATACTATTAAGTATGATAATTTTAAAATGAATTTTGATGAACCTCTTTCTGACATGTATCTCAGGTTCAATGAGATTTTAAACACTATGAGCTCACTTGGAAAAGTTCTTCCTGCAAAGGAGCAGATTATGAGAATACTACGATGTCTGCCATAAAGATGGAGAGGCACATCTGTTTCAATAAGAGAATCGTGTGATATAAGTTCACTGCCTATTAAATAATTAATTGGTAAGTTGATGATGTATGAAGAAGAGCTGAAATTAAACAAGGAAGAACATGATGAACCAAAAATAAAGTCAGTAGCATTTAAATCCACTGCCTCAAAGAGCAAGGACAAGGAGAAAGTTCACATACCTGCTGAAAGCTCAATAAGTGAAGATTCAGATTCTGACAGTGATGTAGAGATGGCTCAAATAGCAAGACGATTTAAGAAGTTCTATAGGAAGAAAAACTCTTCAAAAAATCAAAATACAAAGGAAAATATGACAACAAATGTCCTTGTAAGAAAGATTGGAAGAAGTTTGATAGGAGTGATGAAATTGCCTTCTATGAATGAAAAAGAAAAGGAAATGTAAAAGCATATTGTCCAAAGTTAAAATTAAAGAATAAATATGACTACAAGGACAATAAGTACAAGAATTCTATGAAAGCAACCTGGAGTGATTCAGATGATAGTTCAAGTGATTCTGATTCCTCTCAGGATGAAAAATCTCAAAAAGCTAATATGTGTTTCATGACAAACACATCTGAGGTAACATTGGATACTCCTGCTTTAAATTATTATTATTCTGAAGTTGATTCTAATTCTGAATCTGAAAATATGACTAGTGAAGAGTTGTTGGAATACTGTAATATTCTAGAAGAAACCTATAATGAATTGAAGGAAACGTATAAAACCTTGAAGAAACAGCATGCCATAACCGGTTCTGTTAAATCCACCCTTGATATAGAAAAGGAAAAGAATGCTGAATTACTTAAGAAAAATACTGAACTGAAATTGTCTAATGAGAAATTAAAGAAGGACTTAGAGAAATTAACAAATGGAAAAGATACACTTACACAAATGTTATGAAAACAAGTGGCACCAAAATATGCCACTGGAATAGGCTATCGGCCCGGAAAGAGATAGATTACTAAAACTAGATTTATTCCTAAATCTGGATAGAATGCTACTAGTTCTAGTTCTGTAAATTCATATGATTCAACTAGTTATTCATATGGTTATAGATCAAATAAAGTTTATCTTTCAAAATCTATCGATTCTTTAAATTATTTGAGACCCATAAGATAAATCTGGGTACCTAAAGCTTTGCTTGCTAAGCTGTCTGGACCCAAGAAAATCTTGGTACCAAAATAATTTTCTGTTTAAACCTTTTTTGTAGGAGACTTGCTTGAAGAGTTCTCATATGAAGGTATGGTACTTGGATAGTGGATGTTCAAGGCATGTGTCTATAGATTACTCATGCTTCAAGAGTTTAATCAAAGTTTATGGAGGCCATGCCACCTTCGGTGATAACTCTAAAGGAAAAAATCATCGTCCTAAGCCAGATTGGTAAAACTAATTCAGTTTTAATTTCCAAAGTTTTATTTGTTGATGGACTTAAGTATAACCTGTTAATTATCTCTCAGTTGTGTGATGATGGTTTCAATGTTAAATTTTAAAATGATTCTTGTAATGTTTTTAATTCTAAAAATATTTTAGTATTTTCTGCTTTGAGAAATGAAAATGTTTATGATGTTGATTTGAATTACTTGGCTAAACAAAACATTACTTTCTTGAATACTTTTAATAAAGAGTCTTGGTTATGGCATAGAAGATTAGTACACTGAAATATTCATTCAATTATAAAACTGGCTAGGAAAAACTTAGTTAGATACCTACCTAAACTTGAATTCCCAGCTGATAAAGTTTGTTTTCCCTATCAAAAGGGAAAGCAAAATAAAGTTTCTTTTAAATCAAATAAAAAAGTTTCAACTTCTCAACCTCTCGAGTTGGTTCACATGGACTTGTTTAGACCTTTTAGAGTTTCTAGTTTAAATGGGAAGAACTATGTCTATGTCTTAGTAGATGAATATTCTACGTACACTTGGGTATACTTCTTAGCTCAAAAAAGTGAAGCTTGTTATTACTTTATTAAATATTCCAAGTCTGTGGAAAACCTTAGTGTACTTAAGATTAAGACTTTGAGAAGTGATCAAGTTCATGAGTTTGAAAATCATGAGTTTTAATCTTATTGCTCACACAATGGCTATAGTCACAATTTCTTTACTCCTAGAACAGCTCAGCAGAATGGTGTGGTAGAAAGAAGAAACAGAACCCTTCAAGAAATTAAAAGAACTATGCTTAATGAGTATGACCTCCCTATTTACTTTTGGGCTGAAGCTGTAAACACATCTTGTTATATTATAAATAGAGTCTTGATTAGACATGTTCTCAAGAAGACCCCTTATGAGTTGTGGAACCATATGAAACCTAAGGTTAATTACTTCAGAGTTTTTGGATGCAATATTTTTATTCTGAATACTAAGGATAATCTTGACAAGTTTGCTTATAAAAGTGATGAAGGAATTTTTATTGGTTATTATTTAACTAGCAAAGCCTATAGAGTCTTTAAAAAACTAACCAAATGTGTGGAAGAATCTGTTCACATCAAGTTTTATGAAACTGATCCACATGAAACTAAGTCTTCTCTTTAAAATCTTGAAGAAGATTTGTCTGTTCTGGTCCTTAATGATAAAATCAATGAACCTATTGTAAAGACATCTAGTTCTGGAGACTTTCTAGAACCTGCTTCTATAGAACCTGAATCTAGAGAAGATCCTGAAATTTCTAGTCCTACCTTTACTAGATCAACTAGGATTCTAAAGAATCATCCTTTAGATGTTGTTGTTGGTAATCTTTATATAGGGACATAGACTAGATATTCTCTAAGAAACTAGGTTATACATCAAGCCTTTCATTCACAGTTAGAACCTAAATATATCAATGATGTAATCAATGATGAATTTTGGGTAATGGTAATGCATGAAGAATAAAATCAATTTGAAAGAAACAAAGTATGGGAATTAGTTGATAGACCTAATGAAACTTTGACCATAGGCACTAAATGGGTCTTTAGAAATAATGTTGATGATTCTGGAAACATAGTTAGGAACAAAGCAAGGCTAGTTGTACAAGGATATAATAAAGAGGAAGGAATAAACTATGAGGAAACATTTTCCCCTGTAGCTAGATTAGAAGCTATTAGGATTCTACTTGCCTATGCTGCTCATCTGAATTTCAAATTATATCAAATGGATGTTAAAAGTGCTTTACTAAATGGTTTTATAGTTAAATATGTTTTTGTTCAACAACTACCTAGATTTACTAATCCTTATTTTCCAAATCAAGTTTCCAATCTCTCTAAATCTTTATATTTTTTAAAATAAGCTCCAAGGGCATGGTATGATAGGCTTAGTATTTTTCTTATTTTAAAATATTTTTCTAAAGGGATTTCTGATCCAAATCTTTTTATTAAAAGAATTTCTAAAGATGTTTTGATAGTACAAATCTATTTTGATGATATTATTTTTGGATCTTCTAAAAATTCTTTATGTACTGATTTTTTAAAGAGGGTACAAAATGAATTTGAAATGAGCTTAATGGGAGAACTCAAATATTTTCTTGGATTTCAAGTTTTTCAAAAGTAAAATGTATTATTTTAAATCAAAGTAAATATATAAAGGATCTTTTAAAATGTTTTGGTTTGGATAGTAGTAAGGAAAGTGATACACCTATAAGTACTGTTTGTAAGTTGGATGATGATGAAACTGAAAAACCAGTGGATCAAACCAACTACAGAGGTATGATTGGAAGTCTACGTTACCTTACTGCTAGTCGACCAGAAATTATGTTTAGTGTGTGTATGTGTACAAGATTTCAAGCCAATCCTAAAGAATCTCATTTAATTTCTGTTAAAAGAATTTTCAAATATCTTAAACATACTGCTAAGTTACGATTGCTTTATCCAAAAGGAAAATCATTTGACTTAATGAGTTATTTAGATGCTGACTTGGCTAGTTGCAAGTTGGATAGAAAAAGCACATATGGAACATGTCACTTATTGGGAAAATCCTTAGTATCTTGGTGTAATAAGAAACAGAATTCAGTTGCTTTTTCTACTGTTGAAGCAGAGTATATAACTTCTGGTAGTTGTTGTGCACAAATTATGTGGATGAAACACACTCTTTTGGACTATGGATATCAATTTAGACATGTATATATTAACTGTGATAACACTAGTGCAATTAACATTTCAATGAACCCTATATCTCACTCTAGGACCAAACACATTGATGTAAGGCACCACTTTTTAAGAGATCATTACCAAAAAGGTGATATTACTCTTGAATTTATAGGTACTGAACATCAATTAGTTGACTTATTCACCAAACCTTTAAGTCTTGATAGGTTAAGTTATATTAGACATGAGTTAGGAATGATTAACCTTAACCATTAGAAACCTCATCGTTATACCTCACTAGTATGAACCTCACCATTATACCTCACTGGTATGAACCTCACTGGTATACCTCACTGGTATGAACCTCAGAGTTATACCTCACTGGTATAAACCTCATCGTTATACCTCACTGTTAGTAAACCTCACTGATATACCTCACCGTTAGGAATTCACACCAATATGTACTTCTGTAGCTTTAGCCACTCAAATCTGTATTGTTTATATTATATTTATTATATGTTATCTATTTATCTTGTGATTCCTAAATGAAAAAACATTAGTTTTAACCACATTTCGATTCACCTCAAACCCTTTACCCTCAAGCCTTAGTTCCTGAATCTCGCAAAAACCCTAAGTTCCTCGAACCAGAGATGGAAAAAACCAAACTCCCTACTGTCAGAGATGACATTGATGAGCCGAATGCGAAGAAGCAGAAGACATGGCCGGAATAAAGTAGTAGTGTTAGTAGAACAAGGTCGGGGAGGCATCTAGTGAACCCGTATTTACAAAATAGAGATATTGTAATCAATAAAGAGATATGCACGGAATGGTTTATGTCTAGTAAATATTTATTTCTAGAGGTGCTGGAAGATCAGAAATGGGTAGAATACTTCTCGAATAATAATGGCCCCTACTATCTAAGTCTAGTAAAACAGTTCTATGGGTTTGTGAGTTTTGAGAAATCCAATGAGGAAAATATAATGGTTTCATGGGTAAATGGAAAGGAAATAGTCGTTTCATCTGTTGAGTGGGCTGAGTACCTGAGAGTACCACATGAAGGAGTTTTTGGATATTCATTGAAGTCAGTACCACCTATAAGTGACATATTTGATTATGAGACTGCCTTAAAGGATCTCACTGGTAGTGGAAAGCAGAGAAAGGTGGTGGATACTTAAATGGATGGAGAAAACATATTGTTGTTCAAATTTTTGCAATATGTGATAAGTCCAAGAAGAGGGGACTTTGCAAATTTAAGATATCAAGATATCTATATGTTACATCTCTTGAGACATGGTGTGAAGGTGAATCTGTGCAGGTTGTTAATGATTCAAATGGAGGATATGACCAGACCCAAATCAAAGACCAATTATTTATTCTTTTCCAAGTTGATTTCGGTTATGATTAAAGTAAAGGGAGTAGATGAGTTTCAAGATGAGATAGTGGTGGTAAGAAACAACTTTTTTATCACAATCACGGTGTGTAAGTACATGAAGATAAGCTGGAACCCATGGAGAGGGGAGTGGGTTACTGATGATAAGAAGTTTTATTATAATTTTAATCTTATGGATCATCCTTCTAGGCCTAAGGATGTGAGGGATCTAGGTCTAGGACCTGATGAGGAGGAGCCACAGTATAGTGATGATTCAGAAGAGGAGGAATCCTTTACAGTAGATGGAGGAGATCCGGACTTTCCTCCTAGCCTAACTCCTGAAATTGTATCACAAGAAAAGGGAAGGGATTCTTTGAACCTACCTAGTACATAAAATATTTTGGGTGTAAGAAATGAAGAGGAACTTGTGGATGAGGAAGACCAGCAGAGATCTGATCAAGAAGAGATTGCCCCAGAGAATGAGGAAGAAGAAAGAGAATCTGAAACTGAAGCATCTGCTTCTGCCACCTTGAGTTTGAGTCCTCTGATTGGAAGTTTTGTTTTGCCTTAAGAGGCTGTTTTTGTTGAAGTTGATAGTCCTGCTCCTATTCCTGAGGAGCCTCCTACTATTAGATAAATGGATATGGTTGTGCAAGATTCTTCTGAGGAAGACCAAGCAGTTGAGGGTGTTATTTCTGTATAGGATAATGCACCAGTTGAGGGGGAGAATCCAACCATATTTGGCAATGTTTTAGTGGATGTTGAGATTGAAGACTGGGCAGAGGACCCAAGGTTTGTAGTTTTTGGATTGTATTACCCATATTCTGATAATGATACATCCCTCAGTTGACCAAAAGTTAATTATGATATTCTATCTGAGATATTACCTGAGAATGTGGTAAGAAAAGTTGATCTGGATTAGTTGAAGTATGATCTTAAGACAACTTTTGTGGAAGAGATAAGAAAAATGGAAGCATCCTTATTGTCATCCATTCAATTGGTTACGAATGACTCAGTGGAAAATATTCTTTCTGAAAGAGCACCTGTTGTTGTGCCTGGTAATATAGTCACCAGGGATGACTTAGAATCTTTGAAGGCTGAGATGAAAGAGTTTTTGAGTGCTTCTGTTTCCGAGTTAAAGAGCCTCTTTGTTGAAGAGTTGAGCAATATGGAAAAGTATTTTGAACTCTCTCTTGGTTGTAATGTGTCAAACTTTGTGGAAAAGATAGTGGATGAAATCACAGCTTTCCAGAATCAGGTTTCTATCTAGGTAGAGGATTTTGAAGTTATAAAAATATCAGTTGTCTCTCTAGAATCCTATATGAGTTATAAATCTCAAGGAGACAAGGATTTGGCTTATGTGAAGAGTGTAGTCAGTCAAATGGTCTCAGTTTTTTGAGGAGTTTAATAATTCCATAACAAAGCATGTTAGCACCCAAGATTCTGCAGTGAAAAATATTATTAGTGGGCTAACTATGAGTTTCAAGGAAACTGTGAATTTTTCTGTTGGTTCTCTTGCTTCAAGACCTTCAATAGAATTGGATCAGATTAGAACTTTGATGAAGGAGGAGCTTGGTTCAGCTTCAACCAGTAGCTTTGTGGACACATCTTCCATGACCCAAATGGAATCTACCACTAGAGATATAATGAAGATTGTCCAAGATTATATGATAGAAGCTTATTCTTCTTAGAAAGAAGTGAAAGACGAGGTAGATTACTATTTCCAAAGGGTCTATACCAAGCATCTGCTCAAAAACCATTTCAATCTTATGTTAGAGAACATGAAGCTACCTCTAGTCACTCAAGCTTTCAAAGAGAAGGTTATCTAGCTGAGGGAGTTGACTCCATCTTCGGACAAATTTATGGAAAACAAGGATGATTTCATTTCTTCCATGGAGAGAGTATGAGGAATCATTATAGATTTCAGAAATCTCTTATTTCCCTTCTTGCATGTTGATGCTCGACCAGTAATTGTACCTCCAGCTTTACCTGCCTCTACCTCTATTACTTCTCCTACTTAGATGACACCAACCAAAGCCATCTGCAGCCTTACTCCTATGATCACTAAGAGAGCTACACAGTATAGGCAAGGAACAGTTTTAATAGCTCAGCCTCCTCTGATCATTTTTGGTGTTCCTAAGCCTCCAACTGCATCCACACAGTCTGAGTCTACCTCATATCCCAAAGGAAAATTCCACGTGGACATTCAGGAGGTGGATTGAATAGTTTCTAAGACATTTAATAGGAATAACTTGTATTACTTTTGTTTCATTTTTGTATTTCTTTGTATATTTTTGCACCATGAAATACAAATGATCTTATTCCCTTTTCAATTCTGTTATTTCTCTCTTTGTTTGTTTCCTTCTTTTTTCTAATCCCAAAGGGGGAGAACAGACTTGATATGAAAAAATATGGAAGGACAAAGGGGGAGAAAAATGAGAAGCTAGATATATGAGCATAAGAAAGGGGGAGACCTATGAGACTTATGAGAAATATAATTTTACCTTATAATACCTCTAATACATTGGTTTTATAATTATAGTACTTTGTTTTTATTCTGTTTTTATTATTATCTCTAATACAATTGGATTTAATGCTATATCCTCTGATACATTACTAATTATTTTGGGATTATAATGTCATAAGTTGTTATTATCAAAAAGGGGGAGATTTTTGACCTCACCTGTTTCGATAATCTCAATTATGTTTTAATATGCTTTGAAAATCTCAAATAATGTTCATTCATATATTAATTACTTTTTCATCCTACTATTGAGTTGATAAGAATATCAAAATGATCTTTGGAATATGTTAATCATTGTTTATCTATGTTTATATGTACTTTGAAATATTTCTAACTCAATCTGCATATGTGTTGCATAGAACAGATAAGTGTTATGTGTTACATTGAACAGATAAGTGTTATGTCCACTGGTATGCACATAGCTACTGATACAGACAAACAGAGACCTACTGGTACTTAGTCTACCGATAGATAAAGGTTACCAATAGAATGAATAGACAGAGTCACTAAAACAGAACAGAGCTACCGGTATGTATAAGTCTACTGGTATGCAAGTCTACCATTACAGAAAGTCCACTGATACAAAGAGCTACCAGTATTTATAATTCCACCGGTATGAAAAATCCACTGATAGATCAAGTATACTGATATAAACAAGCTACCAATATGAAGTCTACCGATAAAGAGCTGCTGATAAAAAGTCCACCGATAAAGAGCTGATGATACTAAGTTATTGATAAGTATAGTTACCGATTTAGGCAGAGCCACTGATATGAGCAGCTACTGGTACAAGTATGTTGCTGATAGATAAGAATAGCTACCGACAGACAGCTACCGATACAAGAAGATCTACTGACATAAGGTGCTACTGATATGAAAAGTTACTGTTACACTGAGTAACCACTACTGATACAAGTCCACCGACAGAGAGCTACTGATGGAAGATGATTTTTAACCAATCATTGTTACTCAAACTCTATACTTTTTCAATATTATTAAAATAATGCTAGCGGTCATATTTGATGATTTTAATGCAATTAATGTTATTTAATGATAGTTGTTGGCATGTCAGGGAACCATACCTCATACCTGTCATAGGTAATCATTCCCATTGTCTGAACTCAAGGAATAAAATGGGATATCAAGCTACTGGAGAGAAGGATATGAGAAGACACGAACACATGTAGAAAGGAAGAGAATATACACACGTACATGCAAAGAAGAACACACAGATAACTAGAATAACTATCATACTCATCAAGAACAGAAGTTCAAAGAAGAAGCTTAAGTACTAAAAAGAATACTCTCCTGCTCAAGATGAACACCTACACTGGAAGTGAAGGAACAAAACTACAACACTCAGTTTTTCTTGACAAAAACCAGAGAAGGACTCAAAGCTTCAACTGCTTCAAACAAAGGAGTCCAGAGCTTCACTCATAACACATAGATCATTCTAAACTCATCTTTATTTGTTTATCTCTGTTGTTTTTCAATCATTCACATTTTGAGCAGTGTGTGTACTCTGTATATTCTATACACACACTTCCTCTTGTGCTAAACTAGATGATTTCTAAATACTCACACTAAAATTCTTTAACTCTCATGTATCCCAATTTCGATAGTTGTAGAGGTCAAGTGTGACCTAGATAGCCTATGTACTATTGTTCTTGTTCCCAAAAAGAACTCTGGAAGAGGTCTTAGTACATGTACACTCTCTGTACTGTTTTTTACCCCGATCTAGGGTGTGGATCAAAATTTATATAAATTGTTTGAGAGGAATAAGTCTCAGATTGAGACTAAACCTCTTGTTTTAAAACTTTTGTGCTTACTTATTTTGGTTTTAACCTATATTGAATATTCCACTACTAATTACTTTGAAATATAAAATTGTTTTAAAGTTACTTTGATAGTTAATCTAGCAAGAGTTTGTAACTATTGTAAATCAGTAGGTTAGTTTCAAAAGCTAATTTAATCTCCTAGTTAAATTAACTAAGACCTAATCAATCTTTTGAGAACCTAATCTAAACCTTATAGTTTTACAAATTCACTACATTTTAACTTAGTTTTTAATTGGGGGTTTTTATAGAAATATTTTTAACGGAAATTTTTTATTTGAACCCAATTCACCCCCCTCTTGAGTATCCACTCTGACCAACAAATTATTTTATAATCATTATATTACTGTTCATTTTATCTTATTGAAATTATTTGTTATTTATCCTCCCTCATTTTGACCTTTACCTAAGCCATTACTATGCCAAAATTTCGTAAGGGGTCTTCCACCCTCCTCTTTTACCAATCATTCTTTTCAGGTTATGTCTTTTAATTTATTTTATTCCAATGTTGGTATACTCTATTAAATATCATCCTTACATCCCATTTTATTTATAAATCATGATATCACCTTTAACTCTCATTTATCCCTCTTATGAACCCTTATGTACTCCTGTTACCATGCCAAATTTTCGTAAGTGATTCCCTCCATTCTCATTTTTATCCATTTTCTTTATGTTGTAATACCCTTTTAATTTCAATTAAAAATGTTGGGGTGTTATTTATCACCTTCCCTATATATCCATATTTATTTTTTAATGATTATATACCACTTCTCTCTCATTAATTCCTTCTGTGTACACCTGTTACCAGGCTGAAATTTTGTAGGGGATTTCTCCCTACTTATTCCCATTCAAGTATTTCTCCCATATTATACATCTAAATTACATTTCATATGTTTTTTTATTATGTTCCATGACCCAATTACCATCTATTTCAGGTATAAATTATGAGGCACCCCTTTATATATCATCAACCAACTAATGGATTTCCATATGACAATGTTATGCTGTCAAAATTGCACTTCATTTTTTCAAGCCAAAATCATCGTGTAGTGAATACCATACTCATTTCTCTATCAAGGATATTCACCATTATTCACATATACATACTGAATGGTCCATACATGTATTTATTCAACATACCTTAATTGTTTAATATCTTATGATGTTGAATGATTCCATGTTTAATGATCCATGTCGCACACTTATGCATGAAATGAAATGTTTATAAAGGGTATACCCTAATAGAACTCAAATGTATTGGATAATATTTAGTATCATGATAAACCATGTGCAATAAGGGTTTAATCATTTGAATTCCTATTCAATTAGTTTTCACTCATGCTAATCCATGTGCAATGAGTGTTTACTCATGCTAATTCATGTGCAATGAGGGTTTACTCATACTAATCCATGTGAAATAAGGGTTTACTCGTGATTATTCATGTGCAATGAGGTTTTACTCATTCTAATCCATGTGAAATGAGCATTGGATCATGATAATATCATGTTGTAGGTTGTTTACACATTTCCATGTTATGATTATCATGTTATATCATGCATTTATGTTCTTGTTTCTCTTATGCTTCATTGATATGCCTATTGCTTAACATGTATTGTATTATTCATGTTATGCCTTGTTTACTCCCTTACTGGGATTTATAGCTCACATTTTTCTTATGTAAGTCTTCAGGTTATCCCATGCATTGTTAAGTACAAAATAATGAGTTGGTCATTTAAACGAAGCTTTCAATAAAGATGTTGTGTTTTATGTATTAAGTTTTCATGTAATATTCCTAATTTCCCAAGACACTGTACCTATCAATCATTGAATTTTTTTAAGTGAATGTTTATTTAATAAATCATTCTTAAGTGTGTAATAAAGATAAGTGTTGTTTTATTAGGAATCAAAGTTTATGTTTTGTTGTTTTTTTTTTTGGGATTATGATTAGAAAACCCTAGTGAAAGCCTTACGTATAAGACTATGTGTAAGAAAAACATCCCTAAATTTTGTTGAGTATAGATTAAGTGGTTTATCAAGAAAATATGTCCCTTTATGGATATGAATAAGTAGAGGTGGATTTGGAACAGATGTATCTTGGGTTAAAACACAAAAACACTTCTTTGAGCTAAACTCAAATGGGAACTGGTGCACAGCAATGGGCCTTGATGCACTCTTGGATCGAAACTCTCGTGGGATATGCTTTAGTAAATTCATAATCTTATTATGATCCCTAATTAAGGGAGAAAAAAATCCCATAAGCATATATGTTAAGAGATAGATCATAGATAACATATATTGAAGCCTAAAATATACAAGTTAATGAGATAAATGTAATTTATAAGTTATCCCTTTAATGTAATTGGATTCCTCATTATGTGTTATAATGTTTAATATACTCATACCTAATTTTCCTTTTATTCTGGACAATGGTCGGTAATATGCAGAATATGGAAAAAAAATCTATGTCAGGGGAAACGTGATGAATTTCCCAATGAGATTTCCAATCAAATGGAAGATCAAGTAAGACATATCATTATTATGAAAAACCAGCTATCAAAAGTCATGATTAACAATTGGAACTTTGTTGAATTCCCAAGTAAATCAAGGAATAGGAAGATTAAATAACATGAAATTCCATCTAATAAAGTTGATAAGGGGAAGAAGACCCAATTTCCTCTATGAAACAAGTGTGGAAAGAGTAACTAATGTAAATGTCACAAAGGGACTATGAGATATTTTAAGTGTGGAAAGTAAGGGAAAAATGTATCCAATTTCAATGAAATAATGGATAATGTGATGGATAGAAACAATGTTCCATCTAAGGAATCTTATACAATTATAGGCTATAGATGTGGAGAAGTCAGGAATTACCCAAGACAATACTCTATTGCAAGGGCTGAGAAGCATGGTGAGCATCAACAATCTCTATGATCAAGTGAGCACGAGAAGTCCTATGCTAAGATAGATAGTGATGAATGAATTCTAAGTAACCATTACTTCAATGTATTGTATTTTATAATGTATTTAAATTCATTTCCTATTGTTATATCTTTTATGTTTTTTATGAACATTGAGACCCTAGTAGAAATGATATTAAACCATTAGAGAAATACTTATATAAGTATTGTATCACATGTTGATGTTTTTGGGAATGTTCTTCTTGAAAATTTAATAAGTATACATTTGATGGAATTTGGGAGGAAAAAGAAAATTCATTACATATGCCTCAAAGTAGTTGAAAATTCATAAGAAAAACGATCGCATGCATGATATGGGGTTGGCGGTAGTGATCTTTGTGTTAAAAATCAAGCATCATTATCTCTTTGGGTATAAGTGTGAAATATATACAGATCACAAAAGTCTCAAATATATATTCCCAACGAAAGAGTTGAATATGTGCCAATGAAGGTGGTTAGATATGATCAAAGACTAAGATTGTTCAATCCATTGTCACCCTGGGAAAGCAAACAAGGTGGTGGATTCTCTAAGTAGAAAAGACACAACAATAATATCATTTATAAGAATTTAAGTAGATCCAATCTTCTTAGATTTGATGAATATGGAAATGGGAATCATAAAAAAGGGAACAATATCAATCCTTTCACAAATGATTACCCAGCCGTATCTTTTTTAAAGGTTAAAGGATGCTCAAAAAGATGATGTAGTAATTCAAAAGAAAGTGGAAACTATAAAAAATGGGAAATCCTTAAATTTCAATATTAATGATGAAGGAATTGTGATATTTTGTTGAAGACTATGTGTTCCATGAAATCTGGAGTTAAATATAGAACTTTTTGATGATTCACATTGTTCAAATTTCTACATTCACCTAGAAACACAAAGATGTGTTGAGATATCTAAGAGTATTATTGGTGGGATGACATGAAGCGGGAGATCGCTGAGTATACGTCAAAGTGCCTGACATATCATCAAGTGAAGGATGAGATCCAAAATTCTAAAGAGATGATGCAACCATTACCTTTAAAAATAGGTAAATGGGAGAACATCACCAAAGAACTTGTCTCCGGACATCCAAATAAATCCAAATGAATCAATTTTATCTGGGTTATAGTGAATTTTACTACAAAGACTACACACATCATTAATATTTGAGAGTATTTCTCATTGGATAAACTCCCAAAAATATAAATTAGAGATGTGGTAAGCCTGAATGGTGTACCACTATTGATTATATCTGATCAAGATCCAAGAATCGCCTCTATGTTTTATAAGATTCTCCAATAGGCTTTGAATACTGATCTGAACTTTTGTATGGCTTATCATCCTCATACTAACAACCAATCTGAGCATACTATCCGAACACTTGATGAAATGTTAATATCATGCTCAATGGACTTAAAAGGAGGATGGGATCAACATATTCCTCTGGTTGAGTTCTCATACAAAAATACTTTCCAATAAAGCATAAAAATAGATCCTTATGAATCCCTTTATGGTAATAGGTGCAGAACACCAGTTTGTTGGGTGATGTTGGGGAGAAAACATCTGTCCTGAAATGATCAAAGAAATAATGGAGAAGGTTAAGACCATTCATAAACACATCAAAGTTGCTCAGAGTCAACAATAGAGTTATGCTAAAAATCATTGATGTGACCTAGAGTTTGATATTGAAGACATGTTCTTCCTCTACATATCTATATGGAAGAGAGTTATGAGATTTGGTAATAATTGAAAGCTTATTCCAAGTTACATCGTCCCTTTTGAGATCCTTGATTGCATTGGAGTAGTGGCCTGTCGACTAGAACTCCCCCCAAACCTATCTCAAGTATATGATGTATTATATGTATCACTCTTGAGAAATTACATATCTGATCCATCACATGTACTCAATCCAAAGGTCGTACAATTGGATAATGACTTGTCTTATGAAGAGAAGCAGATGAAGATCATAGATCATAGGGAAAAAGATCTACCAAATAAGACAATTCCCCTCATCAAAGTTTTTTGGTGAAACAAAAAGTTTTAAGAAGCAACGTGGGAACAAAAGGGGGGATGAATCAAAGTTACCATCATCTATTTTAGATTTGGAAAAGAAAATTTCGAGGGTGAAATTTTTTTAAGGGGGGAAGGTTGTAATGACCCAAACATTCATGAAAAAAATTACCTTTATTTTATTTAATTAAATGTATTATGGATATAGAAAACACATTCACTTTTTTATTTTATACAATTGGATTTAAATGGATATTAAGTATCATTAAAATTGATCATATAGTCGTTTAATAATGATCACATAACTTGTAAAAATATAAGGTTTAATCAAATCCTTTCAACGTAGAAAAAGGAGGTGATGGCCTCATCCAGTAGACTCGGGTCATACAAAGCTCATTTGTCAGAACATGGGAAGGAGGTAGTGTCACTGGGCTTTGATCTTGACCAAGCTCAAGCTGAGCTTCAACATGTTAAGCTTTAATAGAATCGCTTACAGGATAAGTACAACTTAATAGAGATTACCACCCAGGCAATGTTATCTAAGTAATCCCAAGACTTTGTCACCATCACACACCTTACCCTTAGGTCTTATGTGGGTGTTATAAGGAATTATGTAACAAGATATTAGTTACTTATTTTGTAATCCCTTTTATAAATACAATTATTATTCCATCAATTCCTTTATAAGAATATTTTTTTTCTTACAAATATAATGAATTAGATAAATTGATTATTTGGGTAAAATGGTACTTTTCAGAATATGTAAATTATTATTTTAAACTAATTTTTTATTTATAATTTTATTATAATTGTGTTATAATAAAAATCCATTTAATTATAAATTATGATTATATTGTTTTTACTCTATAAATGATTAAGTATTCAGTTTGATAAGAATTATATTTTAATACGATAAAACTGAAATTGTATTTTTAATTAAAAAATAATTATTTTGAGGAATTAATGAACATTCAGAATAAATAATATTTTAATAAAATAATATTATTATATAATTTTTAACAAATATAAACGATCATATAACTTTTATGAAGTAAAATGTAATTTTTATTAAGGTTTCAAAAATATATTTTTTTCAAAACCCGTAAATTTTATTAAATGTCAGTTTTTATTTTAAAATTGAAAATTCACATATTTAGGAAATTATTTGGATAAAATAAATATTATTTTTTTAATTAGGATGTTGAAATTATCCAATAGTGAACTTTTCATAATTTTCTTATACAACAGAATTTTTGGGTAAAAATTAAATACAGATAAAATATATAATGTGTTTTATAACATCATAATGACCCAATAGTGTTGTAATAAAATACTATAAAAGGTTTATTATTAAAATATATGTTTTACCTTGAAAATAATGTGATTTTATATTTTTTGATTAAATTTATAATGCCTTAGTGGACCCTCCATGAATTATAAAATATTTTAACATTTTAAAATGATTTTCTAGAGAGTGTGACTCACCTCCACAAAAGCGAGCTTAATATTTTAATTATTTCAGACCTTGGCCATATAAAAGAATGTATACCACTCCCCTTTTGCAGAAACCATGGGCAAAAACCATGGTATGGTTTTTTTATTAGTTTAATGTGTAGTGTCCAAAACCTAAATAATAAATAATTCCCTCTCTTTTCCAATATAAACCAACTCAATCTCTCATTCCTCTTCACTTGAACCATTTGTATCTAGACCAACATCTACCTAATACTACATATATTCCTCCAAAGGTTCCCCCAAGCTCCCAAGAAGCCTTTCCCAAGCCTTTGGGATCACACTTCCAATTATGGGATCCACACTTTCCTCTCCTCCTTTCGAATTCAGGCATCTTATTCAAATATAGTTCAAGTAATTTCGATTGGATATAATTTCATTATTTTATAATCATTATATTAATATCTATTTTTTTATTTTAATGAGTTATTATTTATCTTCCCTAATTTTTACCCTTACCTAATCTGTTATTATGCCAAACTTTCATAAGGGATCATCAACCCTACTCTTTTACCAAGCATTTTTTCATGTTGTGTTTTTTAATTTATTTCATTATTTTGTGTGTATATGTTATTAAATATCTTACCTACTTCCCATTTGATTAATAAGCCATGATATCCACTTTCACTCTCATTTACCCCATTTATGAACTCTTATGTCCTCTCATTACCATGCCAAAATTTTGCAAGGGATTCCTTTATCATTTTTATCCAAGTTTCTTTATGTTGTAATACCATTTTAATTTCAATTAAATATTTTGGGGTATGATTTATCACCTCACCCATATGGACCTCATTTATTTTGAATAATTATATACCACTTTGTCTCTCATTAATTCCTTCTGTGTACACCTGTTATCATGCTGGAATTCTGTAAGGGATTTCTCTCTTCTTATTTCAATTTAAGTATTTATCCCATATTATGCATCTAACATACATTTCGTATGTTAGAATATTATGTTACATGATCCCCTTACTTTCTATTTCATGTATTAGTGATGATATACCCCTTTCCCTCTCACCAACCCAACTTATTGATTTCTATATGACGACGTTATGCTGCCGAAATTACACCGAGTATTTTCAAGTCAAAATCATTGTATAGTGATTACCATACCCATTTCTCTATCAAGGTTATTCACCTTTATGCACATATACATATTTAATGGTAATTGAATTTATTTATTCCACATTACTTAATCATGGAATATCTTATTGTGTTGAATGATTCCATGTTATATGATCCATGTGGCACACTTATACATAAAATGAAATGTTTATAAAGGGTGTGCCCCGATAGCGCTCCAATGCATTGGGTAATTTTTAGTATCATGATATTCCATGTAAAATGAGGTTTTAGTCATTCTAATTCTTGTTCAATGATGGTTTACTCAAGATAATCCATGTGTAATTAGGGTTTACTCGTGCTAATTCATGTGCAATGAGGGTTTACTCATGCTTATCCATTTGCAATAAGGGTTTACTCGTGCTAATTCATGTGCAATGAGGGTTTAATCTTGGTAATCCATTTTAAATAATCCTAGGCTCATGATAATATCAGGTTATATGTTGTTTCTACATTTCCATGTTATGATAATAATGTTATATCATGCCTTTATGTTCATGTTTCTCTTATGATCCATTGATAAGCCAATTGCCTAACATGTATTGTATTCTTCATGTTATGACTTCTTTACTCCATTAATCTGATTTATAGCTCAAAAAATTCTTATGTATGTCCTTAGGTTATCCCATGTAGTGTTATGTACGAAGTAATGATTTGGTCATGTAAAATAAGTATTCAATAAATATGTTGTATTTTATGTCTTAGGTTGTCATGTAATGTTCCCTATTTCCCAAGACACTAGACCTATCGATCCTCGGAGTTTCCTTAAGTGGAAATTTATTTAATAAATCATGATTAAGTGTGTAATAAAGATAATATTTTATTTATAGCCAAGTGGATGATTATCTTGAGAAAAATGGGATAAGACACCATGTTTTAGCTTTAAGAACTTCACAGCAGAATGGATTGGATGAAAGAATAAAATATATTTTCAAAAACATGGATAGAAAAATGATGCTCAAGATAGAACTTGCAGATAAGTTTTGGAAATAATTTGTGTTGGAATAATTCTATATTTCTAATATATCCTTATTCTATCCAAAAGAAGAAAAGTCTCTATATGATTTGTGTTATGGAAAGAAACTAAAATTGAAATACATTTGAGTCTTCAAAAGTAGGTTTTTAATTCCCAATACAAATAAATATATGAACATTGAATCTCATTTAGATGAAGTGACATTTCTCACTTACTTAGGAAAATTAAAATCCTAGGAATGTTTTATTAAATATTGGAAAAACTTTATAGAGAGAAACGATGTTGTTATGGGGGAAAATGAATAGAATCATCATCATCAAATCCATGAACAGTCACATTAGGATTGTAGTGAAGAGGTTATAAGCTCAATGGAGTGAATGTATCAGAGGAAGATTAAAAAGAAGATTCATATAATGGGAAGGTTAAACTAGAAAAGAAACAGATGTGTTGATCCAAAATTGATAGGCAGAATATCATTGAGGACCAAACAGATCTAGTGGTGACAAGGAGGATGAAGAATCTACAGTAAAAATATTTATTATAAAAGGTATATACAAAGTGTTTTGAGGAAACTTCAAGAGATGAGATTTTGGTTCAATCATTAAATTATGAACTTGACCAAATAGAAAAGAATCAGATATGGGAGATTATTTTTTGGCCAACATTAAATAATTTCATTGGGAAAATTGGCTTTTTTATACAATTTTGAATGAAGTGGTCACAATAATTAGTAACAAAGAACTACTGATGTGCAAATGATACTCCCAAATAGAGGGTATTGGTGTTGATGAAACATTTTCAACTATTGTGAGGATAAATACAATCCAATTTTATTTTCCATGGAATTTAGAGGGAAATTAAATGTTTTCATAATGGATTTCGAAATAACATTTATTAATGGGATTATAGAAGAATACATTTATGTTGAATAGCGAGATGTCTTTCTTATTCATAAAGATGAGAATAATTTATTTGGTTAACGAAGGATCTATATGGGTTGAAGTAGGAACCAAGAGCATGGTATTTGTTACTTAACCTGTATTTTAAGAATCATGGATTCCAGCATGGTGGAGTTAGTTATAATAAATATGTTAATAACAAGAGTAATCAAAGGATTATTGTGATATTATATGTCGATAACATAATCATTGGTGTATCAAATAATGCGCAGTGAAAAAAATTTGTAGATTTTATGAAATGTGATTTTAAAATGTTGATGATTGGTGAAATAATAGTTTTCACCAGTTTATAGGTAACATAGGGAAGACATGGAATATTTATTTGTCACTAAAAATATACAAAAGAGGTTATGAGAATTTTTGTAAAGGAAAATTACAACTAATCAACTACTCTGGTAGAAACATGAATTAAGTCTTCAAGTGATGATAAATAAAAATAGTCAATATAATATATTTTATATAGATAATTGGTAGTATTTTATACTTAATAACAATGTGACTTGATATTATTTTTTCCATAGGATAGGAAGCACAATATCAATGTAATCCCAAAGAAAGACATATAATATCAATGAAAATTACACATAATATTATCAATAGAATTGTGGATTTTTGATAACAATACAATGAAAAATATAAATTATATTTATTGGGATTTATATATATTTATATATATTGGTTTGGATCAGTAAATGATCGAAATTCAACATCTGATGGTGCATTCTATTTTGGTAGACAGTGTATTAATTGATTAAAAAAGAAATATGATTTCATTTCTATAAGAATAATAGATGTTGAATAAATTGCAGCTACTCAAGATTTCATTCAGTTATTATTGATGATGTAGCATCTTAAATATTTCGGAGTTGAAGTGAAGTCTCGAACCAGAATATTTTGTGATAATTCAAGTGCCATAAATCTCAAAACAAAAAACAGTACATCACACTAGTTAAAATAAAATTGAAAGTAAAATATCCCTTTATCAATGAGAAATTAGATCTTGGAATTGTTAAGTTGGACTATATTCCAACTGAACTATAGGTTGTAGAAATCCTAATAAAGGTCTTACCCAGAGAATCATTTCAATGACATCGACTAGCTCTTAGAGTTCAGTCAACTCCCCACACTTGAATTGTGGGGATGTGAACCCCCTCTATTCAATTTATGGTGTGTTTTCCCCTATGTAATAATATATGATATTTACTCTATTAGAGACCACAAAATAGTGACCATTGGGTTTATTGAAAAAGGGGGAGAAAATCCTTAATCAAAATAGGGGAGAGGAAAATAGGTGGATAAGTGAAATAATGGAAGTTTTAAATATGATTATAATAATATTGGTCTATCAAAAATGAATACTCATGGAAAATTGTTTTTTGGGTTCATAACATAAGTATAAGTCTTTTATAGTTATTATGTTATCTTTGAGGTTGATCAGGATCTATCTTTTAGTATTGAGAATTTTCCAAGTGGAATGTTTGATAATGAAGTGATTCATTGATGAAATTTTCATGTTTCTCTTATTTATCATGCAATTATTGACTCATATGGGCATATAGTACATGTCAATTAATTCCTTGATCACTATATATTTTAATAGAATTAAAATGGTTTCTCATGTGAATTAATTTTCCAATAATTGGTTCTTGAATATTATAAGTGTTGTCAAAAAAACCCAAAGGGGGATATTGTTGGGAAAAAATCCATCCTTTTGGTTATTTTGGGTTTACTCTATTTTTTGATAGGGTTTGAGGTTATTGAACAAGGTTGGTTGTAAATGAATAAATGAAGAGTGGGAACGAGATGTATGATCTCGTGCAAGCATGGAATGTATGATCTCTCACAATAACAACATATATAATCTCATCGAAGCACAACATGTTTGATATTGTGGGATAACGAGGTGTCTAATATCATGGAGGGTGAGATGTTCAATCTCATAGAGGTATAAATGCCTAATATCATGGAGGGTGAGATGTTTGATCTCTTAGAGTGTGAATGTTTGAACTATTCTCATGAATCATGAATATCTACACTATTCTCACATAGCACAATTGTTTGAACTGATCTCATAGAGCCTGAATGTTCGAATTGATATCATGAAGAACCACATGATTTTTATAATATTATCTCAAAATAATAATATGTGATTCACCTAAATACATTAGATGGTTTTTAGAGGAACTTCCTTAGAGATCATGTGAAGTTCGTGAAGACAAATATTGATTTTCAGAGGATCACGTGGTGATTTAATGAAAATTAATTGATTAATAGACACTGGAAATGATGGAGGTATCTTATGTCCATTTGAAATAACTTGAAAAAATTATTTTTAGTGGATATTATGATAGGGACACACAAAGCACCAAACAAAAATGGTGTTGTCCGTGTGATTATCTTTGGAACTTGTGATGGGATAATGTGAAGTTAAGGATTTTCATTGGATCTTGTGATGTGATCTCGGGTAACGTTGGAGAAAATATCAGTGAACACATTATTTTCATTATATCTCTTGATTAAATCATTAAAAACACTCATTGATAAAGTATTTTATCACCATAAACACTTAAAACATTCAATAGTTGGTTATATAAAGTAATCACATGAATTGAATGATGTTGATTCATGAGTTGGTGGAATGAATGACCTTCAAATTAACTTTTTTAGTTTCAAACACTTTTAATGGGAAAGTGTAAACCCTGACATTTAAAACAGATCAAGCAGCAAAAGAGACAAATGACTAATTAAAGAAAAGTCTAAGGCATTTGGAATCACATTCCCTAAACAATTTCCAAGGAAAGGAATTTAACTGGCTCTTTGGATCATCCTTTAAGATATCTTCATAATGATACGCTAGATAGTCCCAATCGTGTATGTAATCTTCTTCACTAATCTTTCCCATGTTGAAGCCTCTAACCAATATGTCATCTTGCTTGTAAATCCACTCACATTGCTCCCTGGTAGTATCAACTTGGAGTAATCTTCCCATCATTTGATCAACATCTTCCTTCGTTGCCTTAATCGTCAGAACAGCCTCGACCATTTCATCACCAGAGTGCATGAGTAGATCCATCTTATGTTATAGATCTGTGGTCTTCTGTCTTTGCGAGACGTCAAGATTCCCTACCTCACACTGTTGTCTAGGTAGTAGAGCAGCCTCCTTCACCATCATCACCCCCTCGGATCACAGATGTATCTCCCCTTGCTGATCCTCCAACATCTTGTCAGCATCCCCATGAGGTGTTGCCAGAGATACTGAGGTACCTTTTGCCTTTGAGGCCTCATTGTCGTGCTCTTGAGACCTGATGTCTCCAACTTGCTGAACCTCCTCGCCTTCCACTATCTAGACCTCATGTTCCTTGGGTTTACCGTATTTTTTGACTGACCGAGTCTCCATCGGCCTAGGAAGGTAGGAGTATTCTTTGTGCCCCTTTGGTTTAAACTTCTTGGAAACAATGCAACTCCTTGGGTCCTTGTTTTCCTTATTTCCCTTCTTCCTTCTTGGACTGTGCAGGCCTTTACCGACCCCTCCTATAACATAATCATTTGAGGGTTGTCCATCACCATCCGACTCGGCAGAACAAATGGAGTTTCTTTCAATCCCTCCGTCATTACTCAAATAATAAAAATAGTTGTTTATGTTGAGACTAGCCAAAGTCCTTGTATTAGTATGCCTCCTTACACCATGCGATGTCTGCTCCCACACAAGAACATCCATAGACTTATTCTCACCATTTGGTTGGACTGCCCTTCCAGAGTTGTTACTAATTTCTGCACACACAACCATATCATAGGTGCATGGATTTGGGATCGCATCACCCTTTGCACCCCCTTTAATCAAATGTTTTCCAGGAGGACTCTCCAGATCACTCCTCAGCCTGCTAAAAATTTTAGATACCCTCAGTTCAAGAGGTAAGGCCTTAACTGGTTTTTTCTTCACAACTTCGCCTGAACAAATAAAACTAGCATTCTTTCCAGAACCTCGACCAGATCCTTCATAGCCATCAACAGACCCCTTTGGATCCGAAAGTAGCCCTTGAGCCTTCTGCTGGATGATAACATCTTTGGCTACTCCATAGGAAATATGCTAGTCTGCTGAACTCTCCATTTTAAGGTCAGACCCCACCAATTACTCATCCTCAATACGAGTAACTGACACAGCCTACAAATTTCTTAGTCGATCACTTTGGTCACCAAACAATACTAACTCCTTCGAACCTGCACCTGGCACAGACAGCCTGCTGCCCAGTCCCTCCTCCGGCTCCTGTAACTCGGTCATGCCACCGCGCCAACACACTTTCTTCGAGTGGCCTATATTCTTGCAGAGAGAACATAAATTCACCCACGATTCATAACAAACAAATTGCTTAAACCAAAACTCTTCTCCAACAGAAATCCAAATGAAGTCAAGCGTCCATTTCGACACAACCACTTCGACACAAATTTGAGGAGAAATGGGGTGGCAAATGGAACGGGTTCGATTATCAAAACAAAGGAATCTACCTACTAGGTTCCCCAACATACAGATTATGGAGGGGTTTTGAAAGGGTAGTGGGAGGTGAGTAAAACCTACCCAGATAGCCATAGTCAGAGAATCCCGTTTCATGTGGAAATCATAGTTCCATCAGAAAAGGAAGAATCTGAAGTCGTTGCATGTGAGGAGAGTGAAGGACCACACCTAGATCAGGTCTTCCTATGATGTAAATCTGATCATGATGTGTATGTTTTCCAGAATTCCCACCGTAGATCTTTCCTATAGCCCCCATGATCCGAAGACAAATCTATCGAAATCATACACCGAAGGGCGATGGTGATTGAACCGAGAGATCAGCATCCATGTGAGAAGAGAAGAAGCCTTGTTGAATTCAGAAATCGAGAGCGGTAGTTGTGGGCGACCTTCATGCAAATCAGGAACTTTAGGGAAAATTGGGATCCAAGGAAAGTATGGGAGAAGATCGGGGTTAGAATAGGGGGAAAAATAAAGGGTGCGGACACCCTCGGAGATCGAAGAAGGTCCCTCCCCCACAGAGGGGGTAGGTGCAGTCGCGTCAACCGTCTCCGTCTAGGGCATCGGGGAAGCGCTCTCTTTTTACGTTCTAAAATTCTATTTACCATCATGGTGGAATGAATGACTAGCAATAATTTTTAGAGTTAAAGTGGTATATTATTCCAATAAATACCACATGACCTATAATTAAGAAGTTAATAAGTATTCTTATGAGATTTGATCTAGAAAAAATAATATTTCACATGACCTGAATAAAGTATTGGGCTAGAGCCTTGTGATCCATGTAATCAGAAGATTGTCTTAAGAAATTCTCTCTAAATGATGTCTGGTGATGTGAGTTATATGAATGGTGTTTACATGAATTGAAAAACATGTTTATATCTCATGGTAATAATGTTTCAAACAATGTCTCACTATCTTCATGATCTAAATATGCCATAATCTTTATGATATGGATGCCTTATAAAAAGGTTCTAGCATCAAGATCTCATGTGAAGGGTCTCATGCTAGGTTCCCACCCAAATGGGTCTCATGCTTGGTTTTTTACAAGGTTTCTTAGGAAAAAATATGGAACAATGGATCTCATAATATTATCTCACAAAATATTATGTTCTAGGATATCATGAAAGGGGTGACATGCTAGGGTCTAGAAGATGAGACTTGCATTAGAGTCTCCCAAAATGGTGGTTGTGATAGTAATGATAAAACAAGAGCATAAAGACTGAAAAAAGTATGAATTAACTAAAAAGTGATTTTTCAAAGATTCTACTAGAGGATTGTAGAAATCACTTCAGAGAGAGAGAGAGAGAGCTGGTATTTAAATTTTTGAATGGTTGTAAACTAGGAGGGACAATGAGTCTACTTTGAAAATTATAATAGTAGTGAGCTTTAGTAGATTTGTTTCATCAGCACATTACCTTTGTATGCCCCTTAGAAATATCATATTGAGTGTGAACCAAGTAAAATTGTTTTTCATGTAATATTTTTTAAAAAATATATTTTACAATAGGAATGAGTGAGAGAATATAGTTTTTCTAATAGAGAAATAGGATCTGAAGAGATAGTTTTTTTAATATTTCATACTTGGATTCATCCCCCCCAGGGTAATTAACCTAGTTTGGATAACATAAAATATATAGTATAATAAAGAGAGTGATTTCATTATATTATTATGGATATATAGATATAGAAGGGTAATGTTAAGGAAAAAAATTTTGATGAACATAATACTTACATTGGAGACTTGATCTTCTTTGAGAGGACTCATTAGAATTGAAGGAATAATGCTAAAATCTTAAGATGAGGGGATTAAGAATAATAAAATGAAATATTGGATAGATATTTTCAGCATAGTTTCAATGTAAATTAGGATGGTAATTTTAACCATGGAGGGGTGGAAGCGACCCCCTTTTGTAGGTGAAGAAAATGGAACTTTTGGGAATACCCTTAACTCTTCTATGATATCATTACACTACTTCATAGTCAATAACATCAAAATTTCATAATAATGGAATATTTAATGGTATTATGTTGATAAAAACTTATTTAATTCTTTACACACCTATTTCAAATATGTTTTAAGTTTTTTACCATAGGTTTTTTTTCATTTTAACATTTTTTTTCGTTGGTAGTATGTTTTTAACTTTGAAAAGTATGTCTTATTTAAAAATATAAGGTATCCAAAATTACTAATTTTTTATGTTTTCAAGATAAATTTAATATTTATTTAGTCTAATTCATTTTCTAAATAATATAAAACCAAATTTTAAAATAAAATATATGCTACATAAAATATTATTTTTTGTCGATTTTTTTTAAATAATTTTGTTTCTTTAATCATATTTTGTATTGATTAAAAATTGAATGAGTGATAATGTAATTATATATTAGATTAAAAAATTGAGATTTAACATTTAAAATTTATAAATTTATTTATTATAAAAAAATTGCACGATATTAATAAAACAATTCAATTGAAAAATATTGTTTTACCATTTTAACGGTAATTAATTTTAATCTTACTAATATTATATTTATTTCTAAAAATTAAATTTTATTTTTTAATAAAATTTAAATATTAAAATCAAATTTTAAATAAATTTGGTTATACTTAATTTATAATAGTGATATTTTCTAGTGTTTATTATAAGCATGTAAACCTATTTTTGTTGTGATATATTACTTGATTTTCAAAAATGTTAAACATGTGCTTTAGATACTAAATATAGAATTTTAAAACTATTTCAATTATTATATTTTTTATATAATAATGTTTTATTAAACTTTTATGTCAATATTTTATTATTAAAGTGATTTTTTTTCAAAATCTGTATTTTTACTATTCCCACAAAAAAATAATTATTTTATAAAGTTCCTAAAAATTCATCTTAAGAAAATATTATAATAGAAAATAGAAAATTATTTTAATTTGGTTTAATTAATGTTCTATAATTATTATGAATATTTAAATTTAAAATTTAATTACTAATATCTAATATTGTATGTTTAATGTCTATAAGAGTCATCTTTAATAATTTAATTTTATTAAAGATTCGTGTTTTCGGTTTACTTTGGTATTGGATGTGGCATAAGATACTAAACACAATATTTATTAAAGGGATAAAATAACTAATATATCATGTCATTACATCAAATATCAAAATCATCGTTAAAAATTTAAATCTAAATAAAATTGAAAAAATCATATAAAAAAGAGAAACAAAGACAATGAAAGAAATAGAGATATCGAATTTTAAATACCATAGAATTTATTCATGTGGGAACCTTTAATCAAAATATATAGGTTTCAATAGTTCAAAATATTAATAGGGTCATGATCAAGGATACCATTCATGAGATAACAATATATCATGTGTTTTTCTTTAATTAGTGAAAAATATCCTCATTCTATGTTATAAATTTTTAATATCAAACCCTACCAACCATTAAATAAAAAAATACCCGAAAAGTTCCTCATTTTAAAAAAAATTATTGACTACCTAGGATGATATTTAGGTACCAAAATAATCTTATGTTGATCCTTCTATGGATTTGGAATGAGATATATTTTTTAAAAATGTGTATTCTGTAATGAGAGAAATATTTACAAGAAGGTACATGTAAATGTGAATGAGTGGATTGAAATTGTTGAAATGAATTAAATTTACCAAATATATAAAGTTTGAAAAAGTAAAATCTGGTGTGGTGATAATGTTTAGTAAATAGATATTGAAAAATAAAATCACATTGGCTAGTATTTGAAATATTTCCTTGGTAATAATTTTTATGTTCACGTATCTAGGAGACAAATTTTTAAGTGTGGGGAAAATGATAGAGATTAAAAATTCATTAAATTTTTTATCTAATTAAATTATTTAATCCCCAAAAATTTCCCAATAAAATGTAAACTTATTCATTTTTTACACATAGACTGAATCTGGAATATAATTTTCAAAATGGATTGAATCTGAATTTTTAATTATTTTATTTATATTTAAAATTTTATGAAAAAAATGAAAAAATGAATATGTGTTTTATCCTGATCTTTAAGTGTGTTCATAAATTATAGAATAATACAAAAGAAATATTAATTTTATAAATTTCATAATATAGTATATTCCACTTGAAGTAACTTTCAAAGGTAACTGATATCTGTTGAACAAATACATAATGTGAATTTTAGAAGTTATGTTTTAGAAGTAAGGAGATGTATAAAATAATGATGATTTTCAAAAATTATTGGGATACATAATAGTTCCCAAGTCCAACATAAATTACCTAATATTGATACAAAAAACTAACTCATATGATACATAAAATAAATCATGTGGCTGCATGATACTTAAAAGAAAATTACTTTTCTGAGAAGTAGAATATTGTGATACATAATTGTCAGCATGACAATATAAAAGGGCCATTGTTTACTATATAAAATTAATTCTATTTTTCATTGGGATATTTAATATTATTTTTTAGAGTTATTCTAGAAATATATAAGGATAATTACCAAATACATAGAAGCCTCTTACTTCATTATTTCAATCAAATAATTTTATTTCTTGAAATTAATTCCATGACCCGTGATCTTTAATGATTTTTTATATCTCATTTTGATCATGTGAATTAATTTGATGGAAAATATGGGAACATATTCTACAAAAGGCCAAAAATATTAGAGATTAGAGTTATAGTATCAAAAAGGAAGGAATCTCATGAAGCAGCATCAATGGATTATTAAAACATAATTTTTCTCAATAACGATAGAGTAACGATCGATGATCGACCAACTAAAGAGTAATGAGAAAGAAATTGTGTCTTATATATTCTTATACATTTTTGGATAATTCATTTGTATACGTAATCTAGTAAAGAAACATAGATCCCCTATATGATTCTGGTATTCTTTTTTCTCCTGATCAAATTATTTTGGAGATGTTTCTTTCTTAAACATAAACCATTTATTTCAATTCTATGCAATTAAAATTATTTTATTATACTTTTTTCACTTCTTTCAATTATTAGTAAGTGGGGTTTCATTTTTTGTTACAAAATAATGAGTATTTGTTCATTCTGTTAAAGTAAAATGATTGGTTCAATATTTTAATTTCTTAATTAGGTTTCTATTAAAAAGTGTAACAAATTTATTAGTTATTATTAATTGACGATTATTGAGTAATTTTATAACTTTAAAAATATTAACAGAATTCATAAATATGTTTTAGTTTGATTTATAGAAATAATTTGGTATACATTATATCATTTTAGAGTGTTCATTTAGAAATTAAATGAGACAAACTTTTATTATCATAATTAATGAGGTATCCAAAAGTCTAAACTAATTAATAGATATTTTCTTTATATATTCATCCACCAATTTTAGATTGACTTATTTTTTACATAATTTATATAAAGATTCTATAAAATCCTCAACCCCATTCAAAATCATAATAATAATAATAATAAAGTTATAATTTGAGCTTGATATGAACCTCCACATGAGACAAATTTGGGATCTATTTTAACTGTATTCCTCAAGGATAAAATTTTAATAGTATTTATTACAAAATATATTCCATTAAAGTGTATTTCTTAATCCTTGAATTTTTTATTCCATTGGAATTTTTTTATATGAAATCATTATAAAAATAAATAATTTATTCCTATGAATCAATAACTAAAAAATTGAGTTATAGTATAAACCTTATGTGAGAGTTATTTAAACACCACATTACTACATTGAGTAATTTTTTTTAATAAAATTACATTTATAATAATAAAGAGTAATAATACATTGATAGAGTCTCATTTTATTAAAGAATACATTGTTAACTCAAATTTCAGGGGGCCATAAATATCCCTTGAGAACTATTTAATGTATTTAAGATATCTTAAAAATGATTCATCTCAAAAAAAATAACACTTCCCCCATTTAGAAAATATCATATGTTATATCTCTAATATTATAGCCTAATACATTCATATATATTATTATATGATTTATAATGTAAATATCATTTAATTACAACCTAAAAATCATGATTTCTCATGTCTTTAGAATAATATGTTCATAATATATCAACTAAAACTAAAATAATAAATCCTTATTTTTTCTTTCTTTAGTGATCTCCTAAATCAATTTGAGCTCTTAAAACTACATCAAATCACCAGGGGAATATATAAAATAAATGGGTGATCTAAAATACTAGTAACAGAATAAACATGATAATAAAACACCATCTGTGAGTCAATGATATGACATGATATCATAAAAGAGAAGGTACCTGAGTAATCACTTTGAAACATAACATAAATAAAATGGTATCGTAATATCATAGAATCATAGGAAATTCAGAATCAATATATGACATATAATAAACATTAGTCAAGGATAGCATCCCAGATAATATCACATAGTGTAAAAAGTCTCATAATGAATTAAGTTTACTCCATAATACCAAATATAAAGCCTCATGGGAATAGAACATTACCCAATGAATTAGAGCACTATATGGGTTCTCTTATCAAAAAAAATCATGATCTATGTTTTTCACATAAATAAAATTCAACCATAAGTAACAACATAATAATTACCTATAGAAGAAAATGGGTTTCAAAAAATTAACTCATATCATAGTAAAAGAAAATTTCATTATAAAGGAACCTTAGAAACGAATATTTGGCATGTATCTCCCTATAAATTTAAGGTAGAGTGAGAAATATATACATTTAAGAGACATATGATTATAATTTATAAACTTTCTATAATATTTAAAGTTGTTTTCAGTGATGAATACAAATGATTTTAAAAAATATTTTTAAAACATTATTAAGGAAAAACCTTTCCCCACTAAAAAAACTATATAAAATATTGTGGAATTAAATTGTTTTAATATATCCTCGTAAAATTATGAAGTAAGCTTCAAGTAAAAATAAAGTGTGAGGTAGTTATCATGTTGTGCATATTAAAACAATGATTCCTTTTATATTTTCGATAAAAATTTAAGAAGTACCTCATTCATAAAACAATAAGAATATTCAATTTAAAAAAATTAAATAAAGTAAAAAGAGGGTAAATTAAATTTAAAAATAACATAAGATTGTTAAAAATTAAGACACATGAAATAAAACATGGACATGGAAGATAATTGGTTTTGTGACATAATAATGAAATAAAGTCAATTTTCATTCAAAAAATTTTACCAATTTTTTTAAGTACCAAAGAGAGAAAAATTATACTATTACTTGAAAAATTCATGAAGTAATATGGGATAATAAATTTAAATGGTTATTTTATACAATTATCAAATAATTTCCTTCAATGTAAATTCATTCTTAAACAATCTTGGTTAAAATTAGATTGAAACCTAAACCCTTATTACTTTGGTAACTTTTGAATCATAACTCCCTTGAATGAAGTAAATAAATAGTAACATAAAATTTCACAAATTATGAAAAAATCATGATATAATATGTAATGGGTTAGTTTATATACCATTTAAGATAAATTTGGTTCATAAAATAGCATGTGTCTCAAAGAATGAGGTTTTCAGATGAAACTGTTACCTCAAGTTTGAATCATAAAATTTATTATTTATATTCCAAAATAATAAACTTTTATTAGTTATTTAATTAATTAATAAATATTTTCAATTTTATTACTCCTTTTATTATATTTTTTCCATTTCATATTAAATTACTTGACCAATTAATTTCATGTGAGACGTTTTAATGATAAACATATGATATATCAAAAATCACTTTTTTGAAATGACTATGGCTAAAGAGATTAATATGTAATCATCTACATAATGGTAATAATGAAATAATAATCATTTTTATAAATAAATTATACTATTATAACCATCCATTACAAAGTTTTATGAAAAGATGAACTATTTTATAGTCATAAAGATGGTAGGTCATATGTATTCCTAAGTAACATTTCGATTTTTCGACGATCATGATTGAAATAATGTGTGTTAGTTTTTCCTTATACAATAAAAATTATGTCATAAATATAATACTATTTCTTTAAATACACTTAAATATATAGTCTATGTGAATCAGTATTAATAAAATTAAAAAAACGATTCACGTCGCTTCATTAAGCGGTAGTTTGTCGTACATAAGAAAAACATTTTAATTTTGAATGGACGATAATGTAAGAAAGTATATATATTGTATTAATTTTCCAAAATGGACAAAATTTCTAGATTGTAATATATAAACATAAAATTATTCATTATTACTATCATTTTAATTTTTGGGTGAAAATGAATCACAATGATTTGCAAGGCGGTAGTATACCATAAGCACGAGTGACATTATCATCTTCTATAGGGAATGGAAAGTAAGAAGGAATTTGGGATATTATAATCCCAGAAGTATAATTAAATCATAAATATAATATATAAACATTATATAGATAATTATAATAAGTCTTTTGAAGTGGTGATGGAAAATTAATTACGTAGGTTCGCGAGGAGGATGTTTTCTCGTACACAAGATCAACAGTTTCATTTCCCATTTCAAGGAGGAGGAGATAGTTTTTGGTCATTATCTGAACATAAATACATATAATTATATATAATATAATATTATAACTATATCTGTAACACCCCAATATTTTTCAAAAAAAATTTATATTTAATGCATGAAACACTAAGTGTCTACAAAACACCACTTTGTTATAACCTATCCAGTAAACATAATTTTTGACCTATGTGATTTGAAATTCGAAAAACTAACTTACATGGTTGAGATCAGTAAGTTATTTAGAGATTGATATGACCAACATAATTTTTCGTGAATAGTAACATACCCTTATAAATAGTAATGTTACCCTTATGAATAATTGCATACCCTTATGAATAATTACATACCCTTATGAATATTAAACTCACCTATGATAGTATATATATAGTATTTAAGTGAAAATATGATGTAACTACATTTTGGAATAAGTAAATAAATGTTTTAAAAACTGTATTTATCAAGTAAATTATAATTTTATTTAAAAATTAAATTAATCATGTTTAGAAAATTATTTTTGAAAAATGGACTCTATTTTTTAATTCTACATGTTGAAAAATAGTTAGGGTGAATTTTTGGGGTTTTTCTAAAATACTAGAATTTTTAATGAATAGTAAAATATGGTAATTTACTGTATATATATATTATCAGTTAAATTAACTATTTCTAAAATAATGGATGATGTAAGCACCAATGGTTAGAACTCACATGCACATAATACTATTTTTTTCATTAAATCGTCATTATTGCTTATCTTATGGAAAAATAATAAACTAATGATTAAAATATTAAGAAAACCCTCCTATCCAGTATAAATATCACATCTTCCACCCTCTTCTCTTCACTCCTCTCAAGCCTTGTACCTTCTCCAAATTCTTCCAAAATCTCCTCCCAATATCCTCCCCCATGACCAGGAACCCTTAGTCTCATAAAAAGACCTAATCATCTTCCCTTAAGAGGCTCTCAAGTAAAGTAAATTCAAGAGTTAAAATTCCTCTTTTCTTTTCTTACATTTTCATGTTCCATTGTTTTCTTTTGTTTTTTAAACTATCCTTATCCAAATGGTATGAAAAATCTAGTACCATACATGTAATAGAACTTTTTTATGATAATGGGATAATTCATCATCACCTCTCCTTTCCCCCTCATTTATGCTAAAAATGAAAATTTGTTTGAGATGTGTTGATTTATCTCATCCAAGGATGATGATAATTTCAATTTGATTTACCTTTTTCCATTCTAGTATTGAAACCATTTTTATGGTTGATCCAAATTAGTATATATTTATTTTATCTTATGTAATGTTCTGTAATCCTTATGCACTCATGATGTAAAATAATAATACAAAACAAGGTAATTGTGAGCATAATCACCAAATTAATCCAACCGTTTATCATTAATTTTTTATATAATGATTCAACATCACTCCAAATAACCAAATGAATTTTATAACCATTTTATATTCTAAATTTTCATTAATAACATATAAAATCAATTTTGTACTTCAACTATTATCTTACTTGAACTACCATACTCTTTTATAAGTGAGTCAATCATGTCCAAAGTAACTTTTTTATTTTCAATAACACTTTTAAGGTGATAGTGAGAAACCACCCATTTCAAGCATCATGAGAAATTATATAACCATTGAAAATAAATTTTAGCCTACTATAATCCTTATCCCTAAAAATATTCCAAGAGATAGAGGATACTCATGTGTCTAGAACATCCTCTAATAGGTATTCAAAAAGAGACACCATCATTTACCAAAATTTTATGTACTCCTCTTTATTAATCCTCCCTTCATTGTATCCCCTTATCATTATATGGTCTTGCTTGTCAATCCATGCACTCTGGTCTTCATTGGTTTCTACTTTAAGAAACAATCCCATCATCTTCTTAGCTTCTTCATCAGAGGCATTAATCACCAAAATACTTTCCACTATATCTTCATCTGAATGTAAAAGAAGCTATAAGGATTTCTCATGGGTCTTACCTGATGCTCGTAGCTAAAGGGATGCATAACCATGATCTGTGGGCTCAACATGGCCTCTAGAGTCTTTGGAATCACCAATAATCATTATATCCTTTGACTTTTTGGAAGACCTTGTTTCCATTGGAAGAGGTAAGTATGAATATTCCTTTTGCCCTTTCCCTTAATGATTTTCCTCCTCCGTGGGCTGGAAGTCCCTCTATCCTGAAGATCATTAGTAGTATCACCTGGTGAGAACCCAGTAGACTCATCACTGGAAACCCCATTCTAATCAGTTTGGGTTGGATCAAAATCTTGAACTATATCGTCATTCACCAACCCTTCAAAGTTGTTTCCCAGCATAATAGCTGGAACGTACCTCTTTGAACTATAATGGATTAGTAGACCACCCCATGTGTCCTGATCATTTCTCATGCCACCTAATAACTCTCCCTCTCTTCCAATCATCTATGATCTACCTCTCTCACTAGAACTATATCTTACACGCACTGCCTCAGTATAAGAAGAATTCAAGGGAGTCTTAGATCCTACATCATCTATCATCGCTATTTTAGAATCTAGAAAATTTCCACTGTCACAAAGCACATGCCCTCCTTCACGCCCTTCCAGCATCACATTGGATCCCACCTACTTCGAAGTGTCAAGCATAGGAACCTTATGACTCGATTCCTTGCACAAGCGTTGGAGTACCTCTACCACCAATTGGTTTCCCCCTGTGACCCAATTTGCACCTCCTTAACACCAATTGGAATAGCTAATTGAATCTGGCCAGACACACCCTCACCAAAACCCAACCCCTTGCTGTTGTCTCCTGAACTCACATCCTTTTGAGGAGAAATCGCATTCCTCCCATATTTGAAAACTTCCATAGGGTGTCCTAGTTTTTTACAGAAGAATCAAAAGTCGAACCATGACTCATAAACAACCGGTTGCTTGTGAGATAACTCATCCTCCACTGTAATCCCCACAAAATTGGGTGTAATTTTTGAGACATCTATTTTCACACATATCTAGGGATAAACTGGGTGATAGAGATCTTTTTTTCTAGAATCAGAACACAGAAATCTACAGAAAAGGATTTCTAACATTCTCAAAATCATGGAATTTTAAAACGGTAATGGATGTTCTAGGAAACTAACCTAAATCGCAGTTGCAGAGAATTCATGATTAATGTGGAGATCATACGACCATTAGAAGAAGTGAAACTGAAAGCCATTGCAGCTGCGCGAATCACTGGACCAAACATTCACCAAAACATCCTCTAATGCGAATCGAATAAGAATGTGTCTAGAGTCAAGAAAACCCACTATTTCTCTATCATGTAATCCCCAGAACCCAAATATTCATCTATTAAATCTATCCATGGAAGGAAAAATATTCTTGAAATGCACAATATGGGAAATATTTAGAAGTCTTGAAGCCTCTTTGAACTCATAGGTAAAGATAGAAAGGTTTGGGAAGCCCTTAAGTTGATGTGGAACTTTAGTACCAAGAGAAATCTGGGTAAAAGTGGGAATAAAGTCAGTGTTTGAGAAAGGTGATAAGAATAAAGGCTCTCCTGTGAAAACGTCGAAGTTCTCCCCCTAGTGGGGGAAGAGGGACCATATTTGAAGCCATCATCGTCACCGAAGGGGGGAAAGGCCTCATTTGTGAGACGATCATGAATATTATAAAAATGAGCAGACATAAACAATTAAATTGAATTCCATAACCCATATAAAAGTCCATGAATGAAATTAGTAAAGTTATAATAAACTAAATAAATGTATAAATGGTTATGTAATTTTTAATTAATGAACCTAATGTGGTTATTCAGGTCTTTAAGATTAAACTAAGAACACCCTCAGATTTAAGGTAAGATATCCTCTCTCGCTTTTATTCAAGAATCCCCCCTATGTTGTGTACTTTTATTTTTAATTTATAATGATGCGGTATGTTTGCTAACCTCCCCCATATGGGGATTATTATATATATAAATGATGGTATACCCCTTTACCTCGCATTAATCCCCCACAAGAACACATGTTACCATGCTGAAATGTTTGTAAGGGTTTCTTCATCTCACTTCCATTTTTATGAGATATTTCATATCCACTACTAATACTTGTATATTGTGCATGTATAATTCACATTAATATATAATATCATGAATATATTTAATTTCATTATATTAATATTATCATTTGATAGTTATTAATTATTGGGCATACAATTCAATTGATTACAATGTTGTATGTATTTTCTACACGACCCTCCATTTTCCTTAGGGTTGCTATTATTCTATACTCACCTCAATGAAATTATTATTTATTATCATGTACTCCACATAATTTTTGTGTGAATATTATATGTATTATTACCAATAATAATCATTCTTTATATTATGGGTACATACATGTTTTAAAATAATCTTTCAAAAAATCTTCATACATGCAAGCCTGATTCAAGGAACATTTTGAATTCTTATATTTTTTGAAGTTCACTCTATAATATGTTTCATTCCATATTTAACTTTATAAAAACAAAAAATTTAATATGAAAAAACTATTTTGGTTCATTTATAGTTTTATGAAAGAAAAAAATCCTTTCCTCTTTAAAATTATTTAATATTTTCCCTAAATCGCACTAAAATGTTTTATTTCTAATACTTCCCTAAAAACTATTTTTAAATGACTTCACCTCAATAAGTATTCATTAAATCCTCAAATTTAATTTCAATGATATTAGCTTTAATTTTCTATGATATACATGTTTACAATCTGATTTCATGACAAATAAAAATTATTTTCTAAAAGAACTCTTCTTTCCCAAGTAAAAGAGGATTTTTCTCATCTCACTTTAACTTTTATGAGATATATGACTTTTTCACCACTTATTTCTTGCATGTGGTGTGTGTAATACCATTTGGTATATCATATAAAGATTATCCTTATTATCATGATATTATATTGGATTATTATTTGAATGTTTCAAGGTGGTATGGGACACCTTGGAATGTTTAAGGATTATTTCCTGAAGGACTTTTCAATGGTATCATTTAAATGTATCTTCATCTATGTCAACATCCTTTGTTAAATCTTGTACTTAATTGAGGTTTATCTACTATGATATCATCCACTATATTTTATTGAATGGTTTATTATTAGTTATACTTTGTAATTGAAATCTTAAAACCATTCACTAATTCACTTCTAATGATTAGTGTTTATGCTTAATGTTCGGGGAAAGCTATCTATATTTTATATGATAGTGTAAATATGAATGTATATGTTATTTATGTATATCCATGTTCATATGTGTAATTAATTGGACTTATAATGTGATGGGTGGGGCCTGCTATATCCCCTTGATGCATCGGTATGTCTCATGAGACAAATAGATATAGACTTGGCCGAGACCTTCACCATTTTCTAATATGGTTTTGGCTGAGGCCTTAATCATTTTTAGATTTCATGGATGAGTCCTTGATGGTATATTTCAGAATATTCAACCTATGCATTTCCCTCATTATAATGCTAGTAATTGAAAGCTCATGTGGTTATTTGACTAGTAGAATACCCCTAATTATGTTTTATTATTGAAGTATTTATTCATTCTTATTCCTTCCATGATGTGTTTATGTTTATTTTTAGAGGCATGGTTTTTTAGTTATTCACCATGCCTAATGTTTGTGTTTATGATATATTCCACTATAATTATTACCCATACTAAGCATTTGAGCACACCCCTTTATAATGTTTTATTTTTCCTAGGATGTGAAGAAGTATATTATGAATGAACTCTAGGGATAACCTATGAGATATGGGTGTTTTCAATGGAATTTATATATTATATTTATTTTCAAGTTGTAATGTTGAACTTATGAATGTATCTTGTTTCCAAATCTACTAAACTACTCAGTACTTTGGGATATAACTTCCTTGTAGTCATTCATATGTAATGAAATAATGCACCGACTTTGGGAATCTGGGTGGGGTCGGAGCATTACAGTTGGTATCAATGGATGTTTAGTATAAAACAAGGAAACTAGATATAGAAAAAGTATATTAATAAAAAAACCCTAAGATAGACTTTGGGGATAAGAATAAATGTAAAGCCTAGAATTTTTGTAAGGAATAGACTTTTTTTTATCTAGAAAATGCATCCTTTTATGGATAAAAAAGCTAAAGGTGGCTATGGCACAGATGTATCTAGGGGTAAAACTTGAAAACACTGCTTTGATCTAAACTCGAATGGGAACTAGTACACAAAAATAGGCCTTGATACACTATTAGTTCTATACTCCTAGGGGATATGATTTGGTTAATCTATAAGGTTATTAAAAATCATTATGAAGGATATATTCCTTAAAAGTGACCAAAGTATATGGTTCTAGGATTTATGATGCATAAATTTATGTTATGTGCTATATAATGTTTAGAGTTATATAGAGTTAAAAATTTTATGAGCTAATATAGTATATGGAATTGATTAGAAATGGAGTTGAGTGGAATAAATTAGAACATCACTAATGCACATGGTACAAAGAGTAGAAAGGGACATATCTTTTATCATCTTGAGCCATTATTTCAAAGGAAGATAGTCTCCCAAGTATCCACATCATATGAGGAAATAGTATCATGTTTTAATAGGATATGTAAAGAATTAACTGAGTCCTATGGATTGGAAAGGAATGAAGAAAATAAGAGGATGGACAAGAAAAATATGGATAAAGGAAATAAGGTTAATAAGGTTTTTCCAACATTTTATTACTATAGAAAGAATCACCCTAGTAAATTCTTGATGGGAATGGGAGGTTTTTATAAGTGTGGAGAAAAATAACACCAATTTCATGATTCAAAGGGAAATAAAAAGGTATCCATTATACAATGCTTCAACAGCAAGGATATGGGACACTATGTGAATAAATGTCCCAAGCATCAAAGGAATATGTCCCAAATTATGTTACATGATAATGATCAAGTCATGATACTTCCGTAGATGAAGTGGAATGATTCATATGAGTCTTGAAGAATAATTTCCTTTGAATATTTTATTACAAATGTAGTGGTTATTACAATTATAAAATATATGAGGATAGTACTGTAGTAATTTTTCTTTTAAGGATTTTTGGTCATATGATTAATGGTAATTGGGAGAATTGACTCAGTAGGAGGTAAAACTTTTGGTAAATATAAGGTCAAGGGATAGAAAACCCTTATTATGTTCATAATACGGAGATAAAAATTTTGTAATAGAGAGATGATATATATGGATAAATTAAATAGGATATTACTAACTACCATAGGAGTGATTCTAAAGTATAGTAATTTGATATTTTGGAATGTCGAACCATTTATAAAATGGTTTAAATTGATCGTTGTATGAGGTTTTAGAGGTTAATGACACCACATGATGTAGTTTATTCTTAGAGATGAAGTATAGGTAGTTCAAGGAATAATCAATGGATAAGATCATGTTTATGAAATATAAATGTATATTTATACACTTATAGAGTGGAATAATCCCTCAACTTTACGAAAATAGTCTTAAATGTTTCTCTGTTATCATAATATTTGATAACTTTAATGAAATTTTCTATAACTGTAATTTATGGTTTTTTGGTAGTCTGCTTTCATCTAAACCTATTTTCAATCACTAGAAATTCATAGTTTGGTTTTTCTTCAATGCCAAGGTTTTCAATTCCAATCAATATCACTCCATTCGAAAGGATAATTTATTTATTTATTTATTATTATTATTATCATTAGACACCCTATTTTCCCTTAACCTTTTTACGGAGGATATTATATTAACCCTATTTATAATATGGGGGTTTTATAAGGAAATTTTAAAGTAACAAATAATAACTTTCAAAGTGAAATATCAACTTTCAAGGACAAAATTTTTTAAGGAGGGGACATTGTATCACCGCATGATTTTGAAAATAAATTTAATATTGGACGCATGAAACACTAAGTGTATAAAAAACACCACTTTGTTATAACCTAGATAGTAAACATAATTTTCCACCTCTATGATTTGAATATCGAAAAACTGACATACACGGTTGTGATTAGTAAGTTATTTAGAGACTGATATGACCAACATAATTTTGGGTGTATTGTAACATACCCTTATGAATTGTAATGTTACCCTTATTAATAATGACATACCCTTATGAATAGTAACCACACCTATGATATTATATATATAGAATATAATTGAAAGTATTATGTACCTATGTTTTGGAATAAATGTTTTAAAAACTATATTTTTCAAGTAATTTATGGTTTCAATTAAAAATTAAATTAATCATATTTAGAAAATTATATATAAAAAATGGAATTCATTTTTGGATTCTACATGTAAAATAATGGTTAGGGTGGATTTTTTGGGATTTTTCTAAAACACTCGAATTTTTTAGGAATAGTAAAATACGGTAATTTACAGTATATATATACATTATCAATTAAATTCACTATTACAAGCATAATGTCTGATGTAATCAGTAATGTTTAGAACTCATATAAAAATATTACTATTTTTTTATGGAATCATTACTATTTCTTATCTTATGGAAAAATAATAAACTAATGGTCAAAATATTAAGAAAACCATCCTCCCCTCTACTATAAATACCACATCTTCCACCCTCTTCTAGTCAATCCTCTCAAGACTTGATCCTTTTATAAATTCTTATTAAATATCCTCCCAAGATCTTCCCCCATGACCATCATCCATTCTACTAAAAAAATACCAAATCCTCTTTTCATAAGAGGCTCTTAAGGAAGGTTAATTCATGAGGTAAAATTCCTCTATTCTTTTCATTCATTTTCATGTTCCTTTGTTCTTTTTATTTTCTAACCTATCCTTGTCCAAATTATATGAAAAATAAAGTACCATACATGTACTCTAATGTTTTTATGATAATTTTATAATTCATCTTAACCTATCCTTTCCCCCACAATTATGCTAAAAACGAAACATCGTCTGAGATGTGTTGATTTATCACATTAAAGGATGATGATGCTTTCAATTTGATTTACCTTATTCAAATCTAGTCAGGAAACCATTTTTATGGTTGAACCATACAATTATATTTATTTTTATATTATTTAATTTTCTAGAACCCTTATGCACTCATGATGTAGGATAATCACACAAAACAGGGTAATTGTGAGCAAAATCGCCAAACTATTCTAACTATTTGTCATTAATGTTTTGTATAATGATTCATCTTCACACTAAATAACCAAATGAATTTTATAACCATTTAATATCTTGATATTTAATTAATAAAATATAAAATCATTTCTTTACTTTAACACCCATCTTACATGAACTATCATACTCTTTTATAAGTGAGTCGATCATGAATATTATGAAAACGAGCACTCACGAACAATGCAATTGAATCCATTAACACATCTAAAAGTCCATGAATTAAATTAATAAAGTCATAATAAAACAAATAAATGTAAAAAATTATTATTTAGTTTTTAATTAATGAAATTAATACGGTTATTCAGGTCATTAAGATCAAGCGAATAACACCCTTGGATATTAGGTAAGGGGTCCTCTCTCACACTTTTATTCAAGAATCCCCCCTATGTTGGGTCCTTTTATTTTTAATTCATAATGATGTGGTATGTTCTATAACCTCCTCCATACTAACCATAATATATATAAATTAATTCATTTCTGTTTACCTCTCATTAATCCCCCACAAGAACACATGTTACCATGCTGAAATGTTTGTAAGGGTTACTTCAACTCACTTCAATTTTTAAGAGATGTTCAGTATTCACTACTATTACTTGTGTATGGTGTATGTATACTTCCCATTAATGTATCATATCATTAATATATTTATTTTTGTGATATTAAAATTTTCATTTTATGATTATTAATTTTGGGGAATACAATTCAATTGATTACAATGTTTTAATTATTTTCTACCCAAACCTCCATTTTCATTCAGGTTGCTCTAATTCTCTACTAACGTCAATGAAGTTATTGTTTATTATTATTTACTTATCGTAAATTATTTTTTATTGATCTATATATTCTTACCAATCATAATAATTCTTTATTTTATGGGGAGTTACTGGTTTAAAAGAATCTTTCAAAAATTCTTCTGAAATGCAAGCCTGATTCAAAGAACTTCTCGAATTCCTACATATTATGAAGTTCAAACTATAATATATTTTATACCCTATATATAATTATAAAAACAATAAATTTAACATGAAAATATATATTTTGGTTAAATTCTGGTTTTATGAATGAAAACAAGCCTTTACGCTTTAAAATCCTTTAATATTTTCCATAAACCGCATTAAAATGTTATTTTTTTCTAAAGCTTCTTAAAAACTCTTTTTAAATGATTTCACTCAATAATAATTTATTAAAGGATAAAATATAATTTAAATGACCTTACCTTTTATTTTCTAGGATATACATGTTTACAATCTGATTTCATTAAAAATATAAATGATTTTCCAAAATAAATCTTCTTTCCAAAGTAAAAAAGGATTATTCTCATCTCACATTAACTTTTATAAGATATATGCCTTTTTCACCAATTATTTATTGCTTTTTATATTTTTAATACCCTTTGTTATATCATATAAAAAGTATCCTTATTATCATGATATTATAAGGGATTATTATTTTAATGTTTCACGGTTGTATGGGACACTTTTGAATGTTTATGGATTATTTCCTCAATGACTTTTCAATGGTCTCATTTAAAAGTATCTTTATCTATGTCAACATCATTTTTGGAATATTGTAATTAATTTAGGTTTATCTCAAATGATATCATCCACCATGTTTTATTGAATTCTTTATGATTAGTTTAACTTTGGATGTTCTATCTTAAAACCATTCACCAATTTACTCTGAACGGTTAGTGTTTATGCTTAATGTTTGAGGAAAGTTATCTTCATTTAATATGTTAGTTTCAATATGAATGTATATGTTGTTTATGTTTATACCCACTCATATAAGAAATTAATTGGAAATATTATTCGATTTTTGGGGCCCACTATAGCCCCTCAATGCATCAGTTAGTCTCATGAGACATATAGATATGGACTTGGTCAAGGCCTTCCCTATTTTTAGATACGAATTTCGCCGAGGCCTTAATAATTTTTAGATGACTTTGAAAATCCCTTGAAGGTATGTTTTAGAATGTCCATAATATGAATTTCTCTCATTATAAAGCAAGTAATTGAAATCTTATGTGGTTATTTTACTTGTAGAATACCCCTAATTATGTTTTATTATGGTAATATTTATTCATCTCTTATTCCTACCATGATTTGTTCATGTTTATTTTTATAGGAATGTGTTTTTAGTTATTCACTATGCCTAATGTTTATGTATATGATATATTATGATGTAATGCTTACCCATACTGAGTGTTTCAACTCACCCTTTTTTTATGTTTTATTTTTTTCAGGATGTGAATAATAATATAATGAATGAACTACAGGGATAACCTAGGAGATATGGATGTTTTCAATGTAATTTTATCTTGTATTTATTTTCAAGTTGTAATGTTGAAATTATGTATGTTTATTGTTTCCAAATCTATTAAACTACTTTGTCCTTCAGGATACGAATTCCTTGTAATCAATCCAATGTATTTGTTGACGCTCCTTTCGTCACAGAATCTAAAGGTTGGAAAAGGGAATATCTCAGCTGAAAGTGATTCATCCTTTGAAGAAAACATCAAAAATCGACAAAGGCATGAACAAAGGATCAACTGCAAATCCACCGCGCAAGTGATACCACTGCCGCGCAAGTATACTTGCGCGGCTACCTTGGTCGCGCAGGTAACTTGCGCGACCTAATTGGTAACCGCCCGGTAACCGCCCTGGGTCTTCTTTTTCCTATAAATAGACCCTGTGGGCCCCCCATTCGGGAGGATCTTTTTTCAGAAACTCAGATTGAAGCTCCCGACGCCCAAGTCTCTTCTCAAAGCTTCCAGAACACTTCTAAGGTAATTTTTTACCTAGAATGGAAGATCTAAAGAGAAGAAGGAAGGCCTAAGTGTTGAAACTTATCAAACACTTGCGCGCCGACTTAATTCCTTCAATATAACTTGCGCGTCCCTTCTCTGGAAGAACCTCAAGAGGATTGTAAAGGGTTTTCAAAAGAGTTGCTCAAGCATTTCAATGCTGGTTGAAAATCGCGCAAGTATCACCCATGTCGCGCAAGTATACTTGCGCGACCAATACTTGCGCGCCGCCGCAGGACTTGCGCGCCTTTAAAGACTTGTGCGCCCCTATCTTTTTGGGTGCCCATCTTGCCCATTTTACCCCTCTTAAGCCATTTCACCTTTCCTATTCAAGATTCAGTCTTCAAGATACTCTTCAAAGCCATTTATGGCATGATTTCTTGATTTGACATCCTTGTCTGAAAGGAATTCTGTGAAATATCTCTCAAAGTCTAGTGATTTAAATATCTTTATGTCACCAAAGATTGAGAGTTCATTCATTCAACCTCATCCTTTAAAATGAGAGAATCCTTAACCTAGGTCTCCTTTTCAGGAATAATCCCTAGTTATAAAACCTTTGATCTGGGCATATTCCTCAGGAGTAAGCCCCAATCAAGTCCTCTAATCTTGGGCATCTTTCTTAAGAATAAACCCCAACCTCAAATATGGGAATCCTCCTAAGGAGTAAGCCCCAAACCTTAATCCCTAACCTGGGTCTCCGTTTCAGGAATAAGACTCAGTCATAACCTTGGGCTCCCTTTTCAGGAGTAAGCCCCAAAGTTCCTTAACCTGGGTCTCCTTTTCAGGAATAAGACTCAGTCATAACCTTGGGCTTCCTTTTCAGGAGTAAGCCCCAAGTTCCTTAACCTGGGTTTCCTTTTTCAGGAATAAGACTCAGTCATAACCTTGGGCTTCCTTTTCAGGAATAAGCCCCAAGTCCCCTTAAACTTCTCTTAACCAGTCATAAATTACCTTTGATTTGGGTTTCCTTTTCAGGAATAAAACCCAATCATAAGTCCCCTCCTAACTTGGGCATCCTCCTTAGGAGTAAGCCCCAAGATTAGAGTATTCAAATCTCCATGAAGCACATATAACTTTGTGGACCCTGTTCATGGATTTTCTCCCTAAAAGTAAAATCCTAAACCTTCGTCTATCTGGGCAGTCATCTATACATAAGCCCCAAAACAAATTCTTATGATTGCATCTTTTATGGCACAATTGTCTAAATTTTACCAATACCTCTTGTTTCTCACACCGAGCATGACTCACTTGAGCTTAGAGTGTAAAAGTAATTATGACATTCATCTTTGAGCCATCAATCATAAACATCATATCTCATTCCTCGAACTACGTGGGTTCTGATTCCTTTTCCAAAAGAAATGATACATAGGTAGCCCATTTATGGGTTCGATCCCAACTTTGAAATAATATCTGTCCTTCTGAATGACGATAAACTTCAAGTGCCCCACTGAGTGGCTTTAAAACCAGCCTGGTCATCATAATGACCAAGAGACTTTTATATAAATGTTTTGAAGGATACCATTGACCAAGAATCTCTAAACAGATATATATGATTCTCTATTGATGAAGAACCTCGAATACATATAAAAGATTCTCTAAATTTCTTGCATATTTAATCATTGATTGTTAAAACTAAAGGAAAGCACATTTTATACTTGGTAATGTAATAAGGATTCACGAACATAACTTAAATCTATAAAGAGAGTCCCGGAGTAGACAATAATTCCCCTCAAAAAGGTGTGATGAGTCCGACCTCCCATCCTCTCGACCAATGCAAATTCCTAAGCCTTATTAGCCCACAAGCTAATGAGCGCCTGCCTTTGGAAAGTAGGTCCAAACGGATGTGGAATCATTGGATGTTTCCGGTTCTACGAACAAACCCGTTAGAAACCGATCGGAACCTTTGAATCTCCCGTCCAGGAGGTCATCCCCGGATTCCGCGCGAAACAAAAATGGTGAACCCGACGTGAATCCTTAACCAAGTGAAAGTGATGTTCTTCTTATTTGTTAGGCCCCTTGGGCCAACAAAGCAATCATTGACATGTGCTCATCCAAAAGATACAGTAGCCGGATTCATCTTGATTATGTCTGTTACATGGAACAGGCACTCTTTTCTCAAGATCTTCTGCAGAAATGGCTTTCCTTAAATTCACCCCTGTGAATACTGCTGCTGTGAACACCTCTACTGTGAGGTCTGCTGCTGTGAAAACCAATGCTGCTACTCCTGCTGGAACGTCATCCGCTCTGAGGATGACATCACCAACTCAGCGTCTTCAACGCTGTGTTTCTAATGCACTGGTTAAGGAGTACCGTCGCAACGGTACTATCCCAACTCTGGAGGCCGCTCGTCAAGCCCTCCAAGTTAACAATTCTACCTGGTCGTCCGGACAACGGCGACCAGCAATCAAGAAGCAGGCGGTGCTAACTACCGTCTCCAACCGTTTCGGGTCGTTATCCCCGGAACGCAATTTCCATTCATTCCCTTACTCCGAGGAAGTGAATGAGCAGGTCCCTCGGGGCCTTAATTCAAAAATACAGGAGTCCTTCTCAAGGGCTCCCATCAACAATCGCCGCCAGACTCGTGCGGTAGTGCGCCCTCAACATGATGAGGGTACCGACTCCAGGCATTCAGCTCAGGTTCCTCGAACCCGAGCAGGCAACATGAACCGCCTGAGACGGAATCCAGTTAACAATAGGCAGGTTGTCATCCCTGCCATCTCCGGAGAAGTCCACCAACCTAACTTGGTGGCAAACAACGAGCAGGCACACACACCTGCCCGTTTTAATTCAGCTGTCCAGCAGACTCGTCTGACAGCATCAAGCCGATCCCGCCAGGCAATTCCGGCGGAGTACCATAGGCAGGAACATACACCTGCTTATACATCATCAGTTAGTCAGCAGACTCGTCTGACTACATATGATGGATCTCGTCAACCGCGTTTGGCGAAGTGTAATCAGCAGGCACATACACCTGCTAATACTAATCAGGCCTACCAACAGTCTCGCTTGGTAGCGCACGGAGAAGTCAGTCGGAAAGTCCCGACGACAAACAGGGGGCAGACTAAACTCTCTGCCTCCACACTTGAGTACTGTCAGGATTCACTGACAGGAAAAGGAGGACAGGAGCAGGCACATACACCTACTCCAAGCCCGTAATGGACGTATATCCCTGTTCCGGCAGCTGAAGTCACCAAGCATATTTTGTCAATGGTGAAAGAGCAGAAGCCAATTCCTGCTCATATTCTGGATGCTTGCCAGGATATCATAACATCTTCAGCATCATCTCAGGGACAGACACATAAATCTATCCCTAGCAGTGGAGTGACACATCAACAATTCACTCCGGAACAGACACACACATCTGTTCCAGTCCAAGAGGGTTATGGGGCATACTCCCCCATATCATATGGACAACCAAGTCAGGCACATACACCTGATTTGAGCGATGATCGTCAGCCTAACCTGACCATCTTTCCTGATCAGGCACATACACCTGCTCAGAGCAATCACTTTCGTCATCAAGTGGTTTCTAAAGCGAGTAAGAAGGCATCTAAGAAAAAGATCCGCTCAGCACAGTCAGGAGATCAAAGGCCAATCTGCAACCAAGCCTTGCTCGATGCTGGAGTTTTTGAATCCCTCAGACATTTATCTGTCAGAATTCAAGATTCTACTCCCTCAGTTCCCAATAACAGGAACATTAATTCTGAAGGTCTTCAACAGACACTTCCTCATGAAGACTTGCTTCATGAAAATTCGGTCAATCTTGAAGTTTCTTCTTCAGATGAGAGCCACAGGAACCCTCTGTGTGGTCAGAAGACTAAAGAGAAAGAGATCTCATCTTTTGCTGTAACCCATCATGATGGTCCTCCTCATGGTGATGAACTTCGCTGCGAAAGTCCTCTCCGCAGTAGTGATTCACGTTGTCTCGAAAATTATTCAGAAGGCAATGTAGTGACGAGAAATCCCTCCTATCTCGAGGCACTTGCAAACGTAAAACCAGTCATGTCTGATGCTTTACTATCGGCAGGTGAAACTCTTTCTCCATCAGAAGATAGCCTGGGGTTCAGGTTATTCTCCGAACCTTCCCTGGGTCATTCATCTTCCAGCATGAATAGTGATTCCTCTACCAATCTTGTTGAATCCGATGAAGCAACAAGGAAACACCAACTCTGGTCCAAACAGGTAGAAGAATCTTCATTTAATGATAAAGAGGAAATGCTGAACATGAGGAAAAAACTGGCAAAAGGTGAAGTACCAGTCATGTTTTGGCCTTTGGCTGATTCCCAGTACGACATTCCAAAGATGTTGACGGATGATGGAATCCATGATATTCGTCTCAACATATGGAAAACTCTTTGTCAATTAAAGAATAAGGTATTATCTTACGATGAATATGAAAATCATCTTAAGATAATAGAAGGGTTACAACGCCAGATTGATTTGGCATCTCTATCAGTCTCTCGGTATCCGAAGGCTGAAAAGCAACAGAGAACCCTTCAACGTTCATGCCTTGGCGCACTAAGAAGATTGCGTCAGTTAATTTCCAATGCTCCATCTAATGTTCATATCAGAGGATGGGGTGTTCACGGAGCACTACATTTCACAGTGCTTTTCGGTCAGCAAAGCCCGCCGAAAATGGTCTCATGCAATGTTATTGCCCATGGCCGGCCACAGTCAATGGGCTTTGTTCATAATCAAAATCTTGCTCGAGAACAAGATTCAACTAGTTCCTCTCAAAATCAAGTATATAGAGAACAGGTTGTTGAATTGCTCCTACATCAAGCAGGCGAGAATATTGCACAAGCCTCTCGTCTGGAGCAAACACGTCATCAAATGACAGAAGTTTCGGAAATCATCCAACGGTCTGTTGAACCAGGTGATAAAAGTGGATACAGGTTAATGCATCCAGCTAATTTCCGAACTAAGATTCGCAAGATCAAGAGAGATTTCAAAAAGATCTCAAACATAGCATGTTAAGAGACACCCCAGCTTGCCAGACTGGGGACTTCTCTAACCCAACCCTTAGAATCAACGAATGGGATTCGAGGAGTTGAGCGGAAGCAACAGGAACACCCCCAGTCCACCGGACTGGGGACTTTTTCAAATCTTCAATCCCTCCCTCAGAGAAAGTCAGTATTCTCTCGATTAGGGAATAAGCCTCAAGAGGAACGAAGAGCCAAGCTGTCAGGAGATTCTCTCCAAGTGACGGTTCTCCAAGAAATTCCTGAGGGATCAAGTCAACGGAATGCCATGTCTCATCATGGACATAGAAGGAGACAATATCACAGAAATGCTGATAGAAAGGATTCCATGCAATATGCATCCATTAATTTCATCAATTCCGTTGCTGCTGATTCACCAGATGAGGCTCAATCAGAGGGATCAGACGAAGAGGTTCCTACTCAAGAAGTCGCGCACACAGACCTAAATGAAGAAGGTGTGCGCACACGTAATCAAAGGCTTACCCAAAATCTGGGTATTCCTTCAAGTAACCCACTTCCCCCTCTCCGAAAAGGATCCAATAAGGGGAAAGGTAAGAATCAGGTTACTTCTCACCCTTCCTCCGAAGGAGGTCAATCGCTCTCATTAGAGCAAAGGTTTGCACAACAGGAGGAAGTAATGAAAGAATTAAGAAGGTTGAATGCAGAACTACTTCAGAGTAGTCTTCTTCTTAAGAATGTTGAAGTCCGACAGCCGAAGGAATTTTTTGTAACTACTGAGATGGATCAAGAATATCCTCCTTTGTCAGTACACCCACAGAGGTCTAATCCTATGGGTCAAACGCAACAACGGTTGGCAGCACTACCATCAGTTGCAGCACCAACCACCACGTCTGTCCAAGCTCCATTCATTGCACCTACCCAAAACCAAGTTCAACCTGACGTTTCTCAAAAGTTAATAACTACTATTGAGTCATTAATAGCTCGGTTAGAAACTATGGAAGGGAAACGTGCGCAAGTTCAACCTGAAAAGAAAGTTTACCTTGAATGGGTAGATTCAATTTCTCCTCCATCCAGTTTTGGAAACCCTATTTTCCCTACTTTCAATGGATCAGGCGACCCTGAACAACATTTGACGCATTACGTATCTTGTTGTGATCCTATGATGGGAACTCCAGAGCAGCAAGAAGCAGTGAAACTCAGATGCTTCGTGCGAACCTTGCAAGGACCAGCTTTTGTCTGGTATACAAGCTTGAAATCCCGGTCAGTCATCGGATGGGAGGATCTTCGTCAAAAATTCCTTCTTCAGTTTAGCTCAACTTTGCCAAAAATGACAGTTTTCGATCTTACAAACTGCAAGCAAAGGGAGAATGAAAGAGTCTCTGATTTCATTGATCGTTGGAAGGGATTAATGTATTCCTTGAGTTTATCACTCCCTCAGGAGGAATTGTTGCCAATCTGTGTGGCAAATTTGCGTGACGAATTACGCACGCCATTGATCCCTGTGAAATACACAGGAGGGTTTCGAGACCTTACTTCAATCGCTCAACAGATTGAAGATTCCCTTATACAGGCTAAGGTTAAATCTCGTGTAATTCCATCAGCTCCAGGAAGAAGAATGGGTAAAGCAGAAACTGCTATAGTTATGCTTAAACAGGCACCTGTACCTATTTCTACTTCAAAACCTTCATATTCTCGAAGAGCTCCACCTCCTGAACGCCAACAACAAAGGCTATTTCTTCCAAATGATCAAAAAGATCAACGACGAAAACAATTTGAGGATATGAAGAGTAAAACATACTCTTTCCGAAGTGAGCAAGTTCTTGGTTACTTCATTTCAGCTCTGGAAAATAATTTGGTTCAATTACCAGTGCCCAAGAGGCCAAACAAGGAAGGAGATGAAGACCGTCCCAATTATTGTCCCTTTCATCAAATGTTGGGGCATCCCATCCAGGAGTGTTTTGTCTTTAAAGACCTCCTGCAAAAGATGGTCGACTTGGGACAAGTCAAATTGAAGGGTTCTTCAGCTCATGTAGCGTGTATTACCGCTACAGATCCAGAAGAAGGAGGCGAGTGGCAGGAAGTCAAAAGCAAAACTGCGAAAAAATATGATGATTGGATGGTCAGAAAGACAATCAATCGGACCCATTCCATTTTGCGAACACAATTGAAGAAGCCAATTGTGTCTCCTACAAAAGCTGCAGTAAAGCCTCCATCAAAGGACAAATCCTCAAAAGGGCAGCACAATTCAAAGAAGAAAGAGGAATCAGGAGAAGATGAGTATGCATCAAAGCCTAAATTGTCTTTGACTCTGGCAGATTTCATGCCATCTACTTCAAAGCCACGGGCACCGCCCCATCAAACGGCACAACCTAAACAGGCTAACCAGGCAGAGTCTTTATTAGACGAAGAGTTAATCTTTGGTTCTGTTAATATGATTCAATTAACAGATTCATATTCCAGTCTTGATGAGCCCGAATTCCCTGTATCAAATAAGGGAACCCGAGGAAGTTCTAGAGGTTCAGGATATAGGGGAAGACGTGGATCTTTTCGAAGCCACTACTCTAATTCTACCCCTGCTAGCACTGTATATGCAGCAGAAACTCATGGTAGAGCCCTTCAGCGAGCTCAAAAAGAACAAGCAAGTTCTTCTGCCAATGGCCAACTCAGCTTCGGCACAGTTATTTTGGAAGATCGATTAAATGTTCCATATTCTTTATCTCAGCAAGTAAATGGATCTAATCAGTCTAATTTTCCAAAACCAAAGATGTTGTCAACTTCAATACAAGATGCATCAGCTTCCAAAGCATCTGCTTCCAAGGTACCTGCTAAACCGCATATTCCTATTGGGAAACGCAGACCTCTAGATCAAAAGTATGATATATTGAAACACTTGGCCCAAGTACCAGCCAAATTATCAATTTTGGATGCTTTGAATCTATCAAGAGATCTTCGGGAAGCACTCATCGAAGATTTGTCAAGTCATCAGGAGTTTGAAGCTGAAATTGCTGCAGTTGAAATTTATCACATAGAGAATAATCCTGCAGAATGTCATGCAGTGATATCTTTTACTGATAAAGATGAAGATGATGTTGTGCATGGGCACATAAAACCTTTGTACTTATCTGGAAAAGTCAATGGTATAGATGTTCGAAGAGCTTTTATTGAAAATGGTTCAGGAGTCAACCTCATGCCCATTCGTACACTTCGTCGATTGGGCCTCACAGAATCTGATTTATCTCCTTCTACCATGATGTTGCAAGGATATGATAAAAATGAACAAGAACCACTGGGAGAAGTTACACTCAGAACTCAGTTTGGAGATCTTGTTTCCAATTCGGATTTTATGATTGTTGATCAGGACTCAGCTTTCAATATCTTGCTTGGAAGACCCTGGCTACATCAGCATGCAGCTATTCCGTCATCATACCATCAATGTCTCAAATACTGTTTCGATGGTCAAGTTGGAACATTGTATGGTGATAAGGCCCCGTTCAAGACATGTGAGTCTCAATACATTGAGGCAGAATTTTATCACATGAAGGGAAGAGAAAAATCTACAATGAAGGAAATTACCAAAGTTAATGCTCCATATGGTTTGGAAAAAATTCCAATAAATCCATTTTCACATGTGAGTACAGATTATGTGTTACCTATCAGTCAAATTGACAAAATAGGCCCAAATCAAAATACTCTTATGGAAAGATCCATAATGTCAATTACGGCAATCGAGCCAGACAACATGGGAGAAATTGGTAACTTACCAAGCAGTGATGAAAGCATAAGTGGTGACGTTTTCATTTCGTCTGCTGAAATCCAACAAGTCTATACTTCGCTAATCAGGCCAGAAGAAGTTATAGCAACACCAGAGGTGAATATTGATGTCGATTCTCAATCCATCATCTCCTCTTTAATTCCCAAAGAAGACCCTTTATCATCAATAGGGTCGGAAATGGAAGCTTCTTCTTCAAAATGTGAAAATTTTTACATCTCTTATGATCATGAGAATTTCGTTTTTTCATCTACTTTGCAAGTAGAAACGGAAGAAATAACACATGATGAAGAGGAAGAGGAAGATCTCAGAGATGCTCCTCCAGCATTTGAAGAAGGTATCTCTACCACTGTGGATGAACTTAGAGAAGTAAATCTGGGTACAGAGAAAGATCCACGCCCCACTTTAATTAGTGCGGCCATGACCCTTGAAGAACAAGAGATGTATATTTCTTTTCTAAAGAAAAATAAAGATATTTTTGCTTGGAATTATACAGAGATGCCTGGCCTTGATCCTGATGTTGCCACCCATCATTTGGGTTTGCCAAAAGAACATCGAGGATTCAAGAAAGCTGCGAGAAGAACACACCCAACCTATGCTGCCAAAATCGAGGCTGAAGTGGATAAGATTATCAAAGCTAACTTCATCAGAGAAGTTCAATATCCCAAGTGGTTGGCTAATATTGTCCCTGTAAAGAAGAAGAACGGACAAATTAGGGTTTGCATCGATTTCAAAGATCTTAATCGGTATTGTCCCAAAGATGATTTTCCAGTTCCGATTACAGAACTCTTAATTGATGCGACGGCTGGCTATGAAGTACTTTCTTTCATGGATGGATATTCTGGATATAATCAGATCCGAATGGCCCCAGAAGATGAGGAATATACAGCCTTCAGAGCTCCTCAAGGTGTGTTTTGTTACCGGGTGATGCCCTTTGGTTTAAAGAATGAAGGTGCAACATATCAACGCGCCATGCATCGTATCTTCAAACCTTTTCTAGGGAAATTTGTTGAATGCTATGTAGATGATTTGGTGGTTAAATCCAAACAACGTGTTGATCACTTGGCTGATTTGGAAGTCATATTCCACAAGCTTCGACAACATAATTTGAAGATGAACCCCTTAAAATGTGCTTTTGGGGTAACCTCAGGAAAATTCCTCGGCTTTGTTGTACGCCATCGTGGTAGTGAAGTCGATCCTGAGAAGACCAAATCAATCCTTGGTATGTCACCTCCTCAAAATTTGAAAGAATTAAGAGGACTTCAAGGACACTTATCCTATATTCGGCGTTTCATCGCCAATTTGGCAGGAAAAAGTTTACCTTTTACCAAATTATTGAAGAAAGGAGTCACTTACCAGTGGACTAAAGAATGTCAAGAAGCATTTGATGTTCTCAAGAAATACCTCTTGAGTCCACCAGTACTCATGCCACCTGTTGAGGGTAGGCCTCTTATCCTCTATGTGACAGCTTTAGAGTGATCATTGGGTGCCTTTCTCGCTCAAAAGAATGATGCTGGGAATGAAAATAGTCTCTACTATCTTAGTAGAACTATGCTTGAAGCAGAAACCCGGTATTCGAGTATTGAAAAGTGCTGCCTAGCATTAATCTTTGCAGTTCAGAAACTGAGACACTACCTGCAACATCACGAGGTCCAATTGGTATCTCGTAATAATCCACTAAAATTCATCCTTAGTCGTCCAATTCTTACAGGACATCTGGCAAGGTGGGCGGTTATTCTACAGCAGTTCGACATCCAGTATGTGTCTCAAAAGGCAATTAAGGGCCAAGCTCTGGCTGATTTCTTAGCTGAACATCCTTCAGTGGAAGACACGTATTCAGATATCGAACTCCCTGATGAAGAAATTTTCTCTATTCAAGAGAGTCCTCAAACATGGGAAATGTATTTTGATGGTGCTTCTAGAAGTCCAACAGGGAAGAAAATGGAAAATCCTAAATTCAACAAAGTTGGTTTAGGAATTGTGCTCATTTCTCCAGATAAGGCAGTGTTACCTTATTCCTTTTTATTGTGGGGAGGTGGTACCAATAATGAAGCTGAATACCAAGCTCTCATTACAGGCTTGGAGTTAGCGCTTCACGCACAAGTGAATCACTTAAAGGTGAAAGGTGATTCAGACCTGGTAATCAAACAAATCAATGGGGATTATGCCATCAGAAAAGAAGAATTAATCTCTTTGTATGATTACGTCAGAGAGTTAATGTCGGAATTCCCTTCAGAATCGACATTTTCTTATGTCCCAAGATCACAAAATGCTCAAGCTGATGCACTGGCTAATATAGCCACAGCTTTAGCAGATCCAAATCGGGACGAGACAACCATCAGTATTGCCCACCGTCGTGCAATTTCACCTTATGTTCAAGTCAGAACAGAGGAAATTAATGAAATTAGTCCCATTCCTGAACCATATGGTCATACTACAGGATGGATGTCACCTATCAAGGAATACCTTCAAAATGGAACACTTCCACCTGATAGAGCTGAGAAAGAACAAATTCGGCGACGTGTGGTCAATTTTACTCTTTATGATGGTCCAAACCACCTCGAGAAAATTCTCTACAAACGTGGTTTTGATGGAGTTCTCTTCAGATGTATTGATGGTGAAGAGACAATGGCTGTCATAAAAGAAGTGCATGCGGGAGTCTGTGGTGCCCACCAGTCTGGACATAGATTGTCTGATCAAATTCGAAGGCTTGGATACTTCTGGCCTTCAATGATACAAGATTGTGTTAATTTCACAAAGAAGTGTCATTCATGCCAAGTATATGCCAACTTCATTCATCAACCTCCAGAGTTGCTTCATACAGCTAAATACTCATGGCCATTTTCCACATGGGGAATGGATGTGGTGGGACCTTACCCTTCAGCTACGGCCAAGCAGTTTAAGTACATTCTTACTGCTACTGATTTCTTTTCCAAATGGGAAGAAGTAGTACCTCTCAAAGAAGTCAGTTCTAAATGCATAGTTAGCTTCATCAAGTCTAACATCATTTCTAGATTTGGTGTCCCTCATACCATATTGACGGACAACGACACCAACTTCTGTTCTTCTGAGGTAAAGAAATTGTATCAAGAATACAACATTAAGTCCAACCATTCATCTCGATATCATGCAGCGGCTAATGGCCAGATAGAGGCCTTCAACAAGGCTCTTTCAAATATACTGCAAAAGATGGTGGATAAAGATAAGAGGTCATGGCCTGATAAACTCTATCATGCTTTATGGGCTTATCAGACTACCACTCGCAATGCAACGCGGTCTACTCCATATTCATTGGTATATGGAACAGAAGCAGTCTTGCCAATTGAAGTTCAATTGCCCTCACTCAGAATAGCCATTTGTGATCAGTTATCAACAGATGAGCAATCCCAAAAGCGGTTGAATGAATTGGAACAGTTAGATGAGAAAAGATTGTGCACTTTGCACCACTTGGAAATCTATCAGAATCGGATAGCACGAGCTTTTAACAAAAAAGTTCGTCTTCGTTCATTCATTCAGGGAGAATTGGTATTGGTTCTCAGAACACCAATGATACTAGGAAAGAAGCCTCCCAAGCTTGAACCAAAATGGGAAGGACCTTATTCAATACATAAGGTCTACTCCAATGGAGCGTATTCTCTGATCTCAATGGATGGAGAACACATCACGACTCCAACTAATGCCAGATTTCTGAAGAAGTATTTTGTATAAACACAAAATATTGTTTCCAGAACCAAGACTCTTACAATTGGTTCATACAGCAATGGTCCAGTATGACCTTAAACAACAACTTCGTCCAACATGACGTTAAACTGTGTCATACAGCAATGGTCCAGTATGACCTTAAACTACAACTTCGTCCAACATGACGTTAAACTGTGTCATACAGCAATGGTCCAGTATGACCTTAAACTACAACTTCGTCCAACATGACGTTAAACTGTGTCATACAGCAATGGTCCAGTATGACCTTAAACTACAACTTCGTCCAACATGACGTTAAACTGTGTCATACAGCAATGGTCCAGTATGACCTTAAACTACAACTTCGTCCAACATGACGTTAAACTGTGTCATACAGCAATGGTCCAGTATGACCTTAAACTACAACTTCGTCCAACATGACGTTAAACTGTGTCATACAGCAATGGTCCAGTATGACCTTAAACTACAACTTCGTCCAACATGACGTTAAACTGTGTCATACAGCAATGGTCCAGTATGACCTTAAACTACAACTTCGTCCAACATGACGTTAAACTGTGTCATACATCAATGGTCCAGTATGACCTTAAACTGCAACTTCGTCCAACATGACGTTAAACTGTGTCACCTTCAATGTCCGAGATGACATTAAACTATATTTTGTCCGAGATGACATTAAACTATATTGTGTCCTAGCAACATGACATTAAACTGTGTGGCACTTTCATCGTCCAGCATGACGTTAAACTGTAAAAAGTCCCCAAAACTGATATCCTCATATTGGTTCACCTTAGTCCTAGCTACATGACTTTAAACTGTACAGCACCAGTTTGTCCTTGCTATATGACGTTAAACTATACAGCGATGGTCCAGTATGACTTTAAACTGCAAATTCGTCCCACACGACATTAAACTGTGAAAAAGTTCCCTAAACCGTCCAGTATGACCTTAAACTGCATCATCCCTGGTCCATGTATATGACCATAAACTATTTGCAAATCCCTTATGTCCAGCAAGACGTTAAACTGTGACGTCCTAAATTACATGACGCTAAACTGTATAAAAGTCCCTCACATCCGGAAAGATGTTAAACTATATAATCATCAAAGGCCCAACATGACATTAAACTGCACCATCCACGGTCCATGCATATGACCTTAAACTATTCGCACTTTCGTCCGACATGACGTTAAAATGGTACACTCTTTTGTCCTTACTGCATGACATTAAACTGCACAGTCCCCCTTTTCGTCCAATATGACGTTAAACTATATTTTCCCCATCGTCTTAACTACATGACGCTAAACTGTACAGAAAATCCTTGATAGGTCCTACATGACATTAAACTGTATTTTGTCCCTGCTACATGACACTAAACTGTGCAGCACCAATAGTCCTAACTGCAAGACTTTAAACTGCATAGTCCCCTTTTTTATGTCCTACATGACATTAAACTGTACATCGTTAAGGTTGTTATTACCTCTTGTTTCTCACACCGAGTATGACTCACATGAGCTTAGAGCGAACATCAACCATAACACTCCCTTTGGGCCACTAACCATGTGTAAGTCCCAACAATATTTTTTATTAGATCATTGTCCACAAGAACAACTTGATCAATTGATTCATTCTTTAATTGAACTACACGGACTTTGATCCTTGCCCTCCAGGCTGGGTATGTAGGCAACCTCCCAAGGTTCAAGCCCAAAAACAATCTCTTCACATCGGTTCACCACCATCTCATATGATGATGATTTGTGAAACCGCCCCTGGAATCAATATCTTTACATTGATTCACTTTCGTCCTTGTTATATGACGTTAAACTATACAACACTTTTGTCCGGTACGACAATAAACTACAATATTCTTTGATTTCCTCATTTGAGAAGGAACCATTATTAACATTGATTCTTTTTCAATCATGGTTTTCATTTTAAAAAGACTACGTACATACATGGTAATGCCTAAACTTTTTATCTTAGGTTAGAACCATCATTGCACTAAAGTCCCCTTTCACCCTTCACATGTACGAACCAAATTTGTACAAAGGGTAGTTCTAGAACTACGTGGACTTGATTCCCATCCTTATGGGATACGTAGGAACATTCGAGTGTCCCTCGAATCCAGTCCCAAGTCTTTTGGGCCTAACCCCAAATTTCACTTTCAGTCCCTTGGCTGAAAAGTCTTCATGAAAACACACACTGTGTATTCATTATTATGGTCCGAATTATATGACCTTAAACTAATATCACTCATACTTTCGTCCTTCACGACGTTAAACTACATTTCAAGAACTACGTATGGCTTGATTCTCATTCTTATGAGATACGTAGTGAAGTCCAAAATTTCAATTTAGGACCCAGCCACAACATGATTATGGTTTTCATTGACCTATGTATCTCTATATACATTGGACAATTCCCATCTTTATGTATTATAATCCTAACCTTAAATATTTTCAGATCTTCATAACCCTTTTCATGACTTCTAGTCACAAAAATGTCAAACTTCTGAGAATTCTTTTGCCTGACTATGCAGCACGTGCCCATAGGTGGCCTTGCATAAACAGTCCACATAACAGACTTGTCAGCCAAAAGATGCTATTTTATTTGACTATGCAGCCAATGCCCATAGGTGGCCCTGCATATTTCAACCCCCTAACGGGTTTTGTTAGATAATAGTAACTTCATTCTTGGGAAGAATGCCTCTTTTGTCCTTATTTGTCTTAAAACGACAGTATGTAGGGATCCGCAAAAAATAGCCATCCTTAACATATTTGTCCCATATCCTTTTTCATGATCTGAATGTATTCAAGTCTATAGTTTATTCTTCTTCCCTACGTTTGGGTCAGACCTTCGTAGGAGTGATATTCATCCAGTTCTTCGATATTCTTGTTTGGAAATATCTTCTCCATATTCAAGTACCTCTTTCCATACAACAAACTCTATGCTTTAGAAAATTTGAATCTCCATAAACTTTCACTGGCTTTTAGCACTAGGAAAGTAAATTTCTGGGAGTTCTTTTGCCTGACTATGTAGCACGTGCCCATAGGTGGCCTTGCATAAACAGTCCACATAACAGACTTGTCAGCCAAAAGATGCTATTTTATTTGACTATGCAGCCAATGCCCATAGGTGGCCCTGCATATTTCAACCCCCTAACGGGTTTTGTTAAATAATAGTAACTTCATTCTTGGAAACTACTTCTTCTAATGCCTTTTAGCTCTTTTTTTCATATCATTCCTCAGATTCAAATATTCTTAAGCCATAGTTTACATTTTTTCCCTCATACTTGAGTATGGTAAATATGTTTTCAGATAAATTGTCAAGGAATTGAATCCATTTTAATCCATTTTCGGTCAAAGCTATTTCGACCTTAAACATTAGCCACTTTATGTCCGGCGTGCATGACTTTAAACTGCCCACACAAAAGACAAAGGAACTCTGAATAAAAGTCAAGTTCCAGCTCACAAAATATACTTTTTTGTATGATTTAGGTAATATTGAGCAGTTAAAAGGTTCAAAGTTTGTAGGATTATTTGTAATAATCCTAGTAAAAATCAAACTATGATTACTAAGCCCATTGGCTTAAGTAAATTTGAAACAGGTAATGGAATAATGCAAGTACAAATGATTGAAGACAAAAGTGTTTTTCATTGATACACAAGAGTTAGAAGGACATCCACAGACTGGAATCTCTTCTCTTTTTCAAGAATTACAGAAGATTGTCAACATAAGTCTTCATTTGATGTATAGCATCCTGAGCCTTATCAATAGTTACTTGAAGCTCGTGCACTTGACCAGCTTCACTCTTTTCAGCTTGCTGAAGTGCCTTCTTAGCATCTGCAATGGCTTTCATGCCATTCATATGAGTTTCATCCAATGATTTATTAAGCTGATCAAGTTCCCCAGTAACAGCATCTAACTGTTGCTGGAGTTGCACCTGCTGGACGACCTTTTCTTTGATTTTTTGCTTCAGATCCTTCATCTTGACAGCATAATCAGCTTCAGCCTGGGATATCGCAGCCTCAAATTCGCCTATGTTGACTGACAATTTCACTCTGGTCAAATCTTCGCGACTTATCTGCATTTGCTCCCTCCTGAAAATGATCTGTTTCACCGCAGCATGGATCTTTTCATACCCAAAACCACCAAGTCCCATTATAACAAATTGGGATGACAATCGGGAAATTTTTGATGGTAGCTCTTCTAAAGGCACCCCCGATATGATGTTCCATATGTTATTCCATGCCTTACGTCGTGAAAAGCTGAATGCTTTAAGCATATCTGGATCTGATTCAATATCATCGTCAGAAGGGGGTATGTAATCTGGAATTAGCGCGCTTAGGGAGGTGCCTTGTCCTGCTCTTTCCCCCCTGACTTGTGCTTCTTCACTTTCAATTCCCGTTGGGACAGAGGCTGAGGCCTCATCTTCGGGTCTAGTCATTGCAGTTGATGGTCCTGCATGATTAATTGAAAGGTTTAGTCAGCTTCAAAGGATAACAAAAGAATGAATTGTCTTGCGAATAAAGTACAATCACAAATATTGTTATCCATTACCCGATGGTGGTTCGGTAACCTGAGAAGACTTCTCCTTATCTTTCCCAGTTTCAACAGGATTTTCAAGATGGGTCTCAGGAGAGTTTATTGGATTTATCTCTACTTGAGCTAATGTTTCTGCAATGATAGGGTTGACATCAGTGTCCACACCCTCTTCAGGCATTGGCAGTTCAACGGCTTCTACGGAAGAAACTGCATATTATTTTACATCATGGTTAGAAGTATATTTTTTAAGAAAAAAATTTGGGCGAAGGGTAACACTCACGCCCAAGGTCTTCTAAATCACATGACAACTTAGCATGATTATAAAATTCTTCAAAAGTCATTCCTTGATTCATCATTTCATCCAATGATACTTCAGAATCTTGATTAGTCTCACCAGTGGGAGCATTTGCCACGTCTTCTTGCCGACTTATGTCCTGCAACCCCTGACCCTGGACAGCATCTTCAGTAATAGGAGGGATACTGGGAATGGATGGTAGCTCTTCTCCAGGAGCAACCAAGTCAGCCTGAGTCTGTGATTGTTCTACAACACCCTCCACGACCTTTGAAGAAGGATCAGTCCCTTCCCTCAAGGGAGAAATTGAAGAAGCCCCTGCAACCCTCGGAAATATGAGTAACCATATGATTATGAGTATAAACTCATGATTGTTCGAAGGACTTACCACTGCTAATGAAACGTTTAGCTAGGGATTTCCTCCTTCGTTGCCTTGGATTCTTTTGTTTTTTCGGAGTATCAGTAGTCTCCTTTATTGGCACTTGGATTGGCGAATGAAAGGCTATGTCCAGTGCCTCATTCATGGCCTGCTGGCCTGGAGATATCTCGCCTGGTTCACGAGGAGAATCAGCAGCAGCCCCGATAGCGGTACCACCAGGGCTATATTGTGGCGAAGGAACCCCGGTTCCTTTCTTTGCAAGCTGCAAGATGAAGAAAATAACTTCCTTAAGTAACAAAGCTTCAACTAAAATCAAGTTGCAAAGAAAATAAGGAAGGAAAACTTACATCTTCAGGAGCCACATACTCTTGCCATTCCTCATCTCCAGAACCACCAGCCCCCTCAGTGGTGCCACGATCAATCATTTCCTTCACCCTCCTGGTGATAGGAACCGAATTATCGGTGGAATATATGAGCATTTCCAGCTCTCTGATGTAAGCTCGCACTTCATTGGGGTTATCTCCGTATTGAAGGTCTTTAGAAGCTAGAAGATATCCTTTCCCAGGAAGTTGTAGGCCCTCACACAAATCCAGCCAGGCGGTCTCAGTATCACAGTATAAGCTCTGCCATAGCTGAACAGCCTCTGGTCTTAGATATAAAGGCTGTGAGGAAGGTCCTACAATTTTTGATTTTAATTTCTTCCCGACTCCTGCAACTACAGATAGAGAATAAGAAAGTGAGACTTATTACTTTATAAAGTAGCAGTGATTGAAGTTATTACAATAAAATAACTCACCATGAGCTGATGGAGTGGGTCTTTTAACTCTGGCCGGAGGATTGTATCGAGCACGAAACCGCTTTGCTGCCGGTTGTGCCTCATCATCCCCATCGTGATAATCCGATGAATCAGTTCTAGAAGAGGAGTCTGTTGAACCTATTTCAGGTGGAGAAGCGTCACCTTCATGAGGAAGAGTTTCTTTCTCTACAGTCCTCTTCCTCTTTCGCACTTGATATACTGGGTGATTCAATATCCCTTTAGGGTATGATGCTATCCAGTGTTCGGCATAAAATGTAGTCAGATAATGTGCCGCTTTTTCAACTGGTAGATCAAATACTGCCCCAGTCTTCTCTCTTGATGTCAGCAACCATAGTTGTCGAGCAACCATCGGATGTTGCTCTAACCTGACATGTACTGGAGGGGATACAACAATCTGTTGCAAACATTTGAATTGGCGTGCAAATATATATGGAGCATAGGCCTCGCATATGATTTCTCCATCAATCCTGGCTACTAACACGCCATCCCTGCAAGCTAGCATGTATGCCCTCAAATCCAAATGGGCTTTCCCATCATCAACAAACCGCCCAGATGGCGGACTTCCATAAGGAAAGAAATTGAATTCCTTATACATGCTTAGTCTTACTTTCATGTCATAACCATTAACATCTAATGGAGCAATTCCAGAGAATGCTTGCACTGACGGTCTGAAAGAGCTTCCAGGAATTTGTAATCCATTCTGTACATTGTAAGTCCTGAAGTGAGTGGCGATCCATCCCCACAAAACCTGGAATGGTCCCACTATTCTTAAAGGAGATTTACCCAGGAAGACGTGAAGTAAACTCCTGTGAATCTTTGCTAAAATGGGGGTAGCTAACCCAACCATTTTTCCCTCAGCCAACTTGGCCGCAATAACGAAGGTCCCTGGCCTAACGCCTCCCTTCGAATCCCTGACCGGCAAGAGATAAACACTGAGCCACATTGCCAAGAAACCCACCAGACGAGTTTTCTTTGGAATTCTTTGATTCACTTCATAGCCCCATTTTTCAAACTCTCCTGCTTCTAGAGTTGGCCAGAATGTGCCAGGAGCTCCTCTCTTCTCAGGTTTTGGACAAGTGGTAGGACGTCTGGGCTGGGTATCCTTGGATTTCTTCTTCTTGGATCCTTTTTCTTTTGGCTCCATCCCTTTCTTCTCAGTTAGAAACACATTCATCCATTCTTCCGGATAGATATCTTTTCTAAAATGAGTTAATGAGGTCTCTGAACTCTTGAGCCTGTGAAAGATTTTAAATAATTCTCGAGCCAAAGCAGGAGTCTTCTCTGGATAATTCCAAGTCACCTTGGGAAGAATGAATTCATCATACATATCACCCAAGATTGGAGCCCCTGAGATCTTGTGGACATCCCACAAACTGATACCTACTTCTCCATGAGTCAAATGGAAAGAATTAGTCGTTGGGCTCCAATGGCTGAGTATCTCTGGCACGAAGTTATCATGTCTGTAAATATATGTTTGCCCAACCCAAACAGCCTCATATATTGAAGCTCTCTTCAGATACTCAATAAACTCTGCGCAAGTCTGTCGCACCCAGTAAACCCACATCCAAGTTGGCTTCACACCTCCCCCAGGACGGAAATCCCAACTTTTCTTCCAGCCTTTGGATTGATCCATCTGAGAATTTCGGAAGATTGAAGGATGACAATGTGGTTGAAGCTCAGGTGTATGTTTTTTCAGATCTGGTGTGCAAGGGCTATGATGCATCACATAAGCCTTCTCCACTGTTCCAGCAGTTTGAAATACTCCTCCGCCTGAGATATTTGCTGAATCAAAATTGGTATAATTCTGAAACCAAGAAAATGGAAGATAATTCTTTACTTCTGGAATAATGACTTCTTGCAGATGACCATGACCATACAAAGGTAGATAAGTGCAGTGAGGAAAGTCGCGATGATATTTCTTCAGATACTTAGCCAAATCTGGAAGAGTAATGTTTTTGACAGTATAGTAATCAGGGCCAATGATATTCATCATATCATCTATCCGCTTGCTAGCCAGTTCATCAATTAATCCAGGTCTAAGAGCCATTGAATCTGCACAGGAGTTGAATAAATTAAACTCTTAAGTGGGTTTATTTTTTCATAAAATTTGTGAAAGAATTTGAAAAAAAATGGCTAAGGCATTAAGGCGCGCAAGTATGGAGATGTCGCGCAAGTGGTACATGTGCCGCGCAAGTTTATGTCGCGCAAGTATTACCGCGCAAGCCCTATTTCCTTGAGAGTAGCGCGACAGCGAGGAAACAGTGAAAACAAGAGACTTGCGCGGCGACTAAGACTTGCGCGGCGAGAGCTCGAGAAATCCGGAAATCCAGATGCATGTAACGGAGATGAGGCCGGGTATTTATAGGCTCGGAAGCCTACCTGCGCGCCGTACCCAGAGCGCTTTAAGGCCTGCGCGACGCAGACTTGCGCGCCGACCTCTGCGCACTGAAAAACTTGCGAGCCTCCCTTTTCCTTTGGAAGGATTCAATTTCCTCAGAGTCAAATCCTCATTTCTCTCTGGATCCAACTCTGAGGGGGGACTTTTGTTGACGCTCCTTTTGTCACAGAATCTAAAGGTCGGAAAAGGGAATATCTCAGCTGAAAGTGATTCATACTTTGAAGAAAACATCAAAAATCGACAAAGGCATGAACAAAGGATCAACTGCAAATCCACCGCGCAAGTGATACCACTGCCGCGCAAGTATACTTGCGCGGCTACCTTGGTCGCGCAGGTAACTTGCGCGACCTAATTGGTAACCGCCCGGTAACCGCCCTGGGTCTTCTTTTGCCTATAAATAGACCCTGTGGGCCCCCCATTCGGGAGGATCTTTTTTCAGAAACTCGGATTGAAGCTCCCGACGCCCAAGTCTCTTCTCAAAGCTTCCAGAACACTTCTAAGGTAATTTTTTACCTAGAATGGAAGATCTAAAGAGAAGAAGGAAGGCCTAAGTGTTGAAACTTATCAAACACTTGCGCGCCGACTTAATTCCTTCAATATAACTTGCGCGTCCCTTCTCTGGAAGAACCTCAAGAGGATTGTAAAGGGTTTTCAAAAGAGTCGCTCAAGCATTTCAATGCTGGTTGAAAATCGCACAAGTACCACCCATGTCGCGCAAGTATACTTGCGCGACCAATACTTGCGCGCCGCCGTAGGACTTGCGCGCCTTTAAAGACTTGCGCGCCCCAATCTTTTTGGGTGCCCATCTTGCCCATTTTACCCCTCTTAATCCATTTCACCTTTCCTATTCAAGATTCAGTCTTCAAGATACTCTTCAAAGCCATTTATGGCATGATTTCTTGATTTGACATCCTTGTCTGAAAGGAATTCTGTGAAATATCTCTCAAAGTCTAGTGATTTAAATATCTTTATGTCACCAAAGATTGAGAGTTCATTCATTCAACCTCATCCTTTAAAATGAGAGAATCCTTAACCTAGGTCTCCTTTTCAGGAATAATCCCTAGTTATAAAACCTTTGATCTGGGCATCTTCCTCAGGAGTAAGCCCCAATCAAGTCCTCTAATCTTGGGCATCTTTCTTAAGAATAAACCCCAACCTCAAATATGGGCATCCTCCTAAGGAGTAAGCCCCAAACCTTAATCCATAACCTGGGTCTCCGTTTCAGGAATAAGACTCAGTCATAACCTTGGGCTCCCTTTTCAGGAGTAAGCCCCAAAGTTCCTTAACCTGGGTCTCCTTTTCAGGAATAAGACTCAGTCATAACCTTGGGCTTCCTTTTCAGGAGTAAGCCCCAAGTTCCTTAACCTGGGTTTCCTTTTTCAGTAATAAGACTCAGTCATAACCTTGGGCTTCCTTTTCAGGAATAAGCCCCAAGTCCCCTTAAACTTCTCTTAACCAGTCATAAATTACCTTTGATTTGGGTTTCCTTTTCAGGAATAAAACCCAATCATAAGTCCCCTCCTAACTTGGGCATCCTCCTTAGGAGTAAGCCCCAAGATTAGAGTATTCAAATCTCCATGAAGCACATATAACTTTGTGGACCCTGTTCATGGATTTTCTCCCTAAAATTAAAATCCTAAACCTTCGTCTATCTGGGCAGTCATCTATACATAAGCCCCAAAACAAATTCTTATGATTGCATCTTTTATGGCACAATTGTCTAAATTTTACCAATACCTCTTGTTTCTCACACCGAGCATGACTCACGTGAGCTTAGAGTGTAAAAGTAATTATGACATTCATCTTTGAGCCATCAATCATAAACATCATATCTCATTCCTCGAACTACATGGGTTATGATTCCTTTTCCAAAAGAAAGGATACGTAGGTAGCCCATTTATGGGTTCGATCCCAACTTTGAAATAATCTCTTTCCTTCTGAATGACGATAAACTTCAAGTGCCCCACTGAGTGGCTTTAAAACCATCCTGGTCATCATAATGACCAAGAGACTTTTATATTAATGTTTTGAAGGATACCATTGACCAAGAATCTCTAAACAGATATAGATGATTCTCTATTGATGAAGAACCTCGAATACATATAAAAGATTCTCTAAATTTCTTGCATATTTAATCATTGATTGTTAAAACTAAAAGAAAAGCACATTTTATACTTGGTAATGTAATAAGGATTCACGAACATAACTTAAATCTATAAAGAGAGTCCCGGAGTAGACAATAATTCCCCTCAAAAAGGTGTGATGAGTCCGACATCCCATCCTCTCGACCAATGCAAATTCCTAAGCCTCATTAGCCCATAAGCTAATGAGTGCCTGCCTTTGGAAAGTAGGTCCAAACGGATGTGGAATCATTGGATGTTTCCGGTTCTACGAACAAACCCGTTAGAAACCGATCGGAACGTTTGAATCTCCCGTCCAGGAGGTCATCCCCGGATTCCGCGCGAAACAGTATTGAAATAATGCATCGACTCTATGCTTCAGGGTGGGGTCGGGGTGATATAGTTGGTATCAAATTAATTTTAGTAGAAACATGGAAATGTGATATAGAAAACATATATTAGTGAACAAAACCCTAAGATAGTATTTGGGGATAAGAATACAAGGAAATCCTAGAATTTTGGTAAGGAATAGATATTGTGTTTTATCAAGAAAATACATCCATGTCCAGATACGAACATGTTGAGGTGGATGTGGCACAGATATATCTATGGGTAAAACCTGAAAACACATCTTTGAGTTAGACTCGAACGGGAACTAGTGCATGAAAATGGGCCTTGATGCAATCTTGATTTGACACTCCTATGGGATATGATTTGGTAATTTCTAAAACTTATTAAAAACCATTGTAAAGGAGTTATTACACCAAAGTAGCCAAAGTATATGTTTCTTGGATTTATATTGCATAAATTTATGTTATGTGCTATATCATGTTTAGAGCTATATATTTTTTTTAAAGGTTGGGGCTGAAGCCTCATTTATTATTAAAGGAAAGCAAAGACCTCTTTTAACTGGGTAGAGGGAGACCTATTACATAGCCCGAAGGCCCAGCGGGCATTTAGCCAATTCATAGGGATTTTAAGGGAAACAAGAAAAGAAGAAGATGGCCATGAAAAATATGGATAAATAAAATAAGGGAAAGAAGGGTTTTTCCACATGTGATTATAGTGGAAAGAATCACCCTAGTAAATTCTTGGAGGGAATGGGAGTTTTTTATAATTGTGGAGAAAAACAAGACCATTTTAATGATTGCAGGGGAAATAAAATGGTATCCAATGTACAATGATTCAATTTCAAGGATATGGGATACTATGTGAATCAATGTACCAATCATCAAAGGAATATGCCCCAAATTATGTTAATGGATAATGATCAAGTATTTATACTACTGTAGATAAACTGGAATAATTAATATGAATAATCAAAAATAATTTCATTTGATTATTTTATCAGCAATTTACTGCTTATGAAAATTATGGAATATATGAGGATTGTATTGAAATACTTTTTCATTAAGTTGTTGAGGTCGTATGATTCATGTTACTGAGGAAAATTTACTCAGTAACAGGTTAATATTTTGGAAAATATATGGTTTAGGGATAGACAACCCTTATAATGTTGATAATACTAAGACGTCAATTTCGAAATAGAGAGATGATATATATGGATAAAGTAAATTGGATATTACTAACTACCACAAGAATGATTGTAAAGTATTGTATCTTGATCTTTTGGAATGTTAAACCATTTATAAAATGGTTTAAGTTTGATCATTGTAGGAATTTTTAGAGGTTAATGACACCACATGATGCAATTTATGCTAATAGATAAAGTATAGGTAGTTAAAGGAACAATCAAATTATAAGATCATTTTTATCAAATATAAATATATAATTATACACTTATAGAGTGAAATAATCCCTCAACACTACAAAAGGAGTCTTAAATGTTGTTTTGTTATCATAATATTTGATAACTTTAATGAAGTTTTTCATAACTTTAATTTATGGTTTTTTGGTAATCCACCTTTACCTAAACCTCTTTTCCATCACTAGAAATTCATAGTTTTGTTTTTCTTCTATTCCCAGGTTTTCAAATCCAATAAATATCACTCCATTTAAAAGGAGAATTTATTTATTTATTTATTTTTATTATTATTTTTACCACCTATTTTCCCTTAACCTTTTTAAATAGTATATTATATTAAAAATATTTTTTATATGGATTTTCACAAGGAAATTTTCACGTAACAACCAATACCTTTAAAATTGAAATATAAAATTTTGAAGATGAAATTTTTGTAAGGAAGGGATAGTGTAACACCCAATGATTTTTCAAATAAATTTAATATTGAATGCATGAAACACTGAGTATCCAAAAAACACCAATTTTATATAACCTATCCAGTAAACATAATTTTCTACCTTTGTGGTTTTAATTTCAAAAAATTGACATACACGGTTATGATCAATAAGTTATTTAGATACTGATATAACCAACTTAATTTTTGGTGAATAGTAACATAACTTTGTGAATATTAATGTTACCCTTGTGAATAATGAAATACCCCTATGAATATTCACCTCGCCTATGATGTTATATATATAGGATTTACGTGAAATTATGATGTACCTATTTTTTGGAATAAATAAATAAATGTTTTAAAAACTGTATTTTTCAAGTAAATTATGATTTTAATTAAAAAATAATTATCTTATTTAGATTATTTTAAAAAAAAATAAACTTCATTTTTGGATTCTACACATAAAAATGGTTAGGGTGAATTTTTGGGATTTTTCAAATGTACTCAAATTTTTTATGAATAGTTAAATAGGGTAATTTACTATATATATACAATATCAGTTAAATTCACTATTCTTAGAATCATAGATGATTTAACAACCAATGGTTCGAACTCACATGCACATATTACTATTGTTGTTCATGGAATCATTACTATTTCTTTTCTTATTGAAAACTAATTATCAAATGATTAAAATATTTAGAAACCCCTCCTCCCCTCCACTATAAATACCGCATCTTCCACCTTATTCTCTTTACTCCTCTAAAGCCTTATGCCTTATCAAAATTCTACCCAAATCTCCTTCAAATCTCCTACACCATGACCAAAAGGCCTTTTTCTCAAAAAAATACCAAATAATTTTCCCTTAAGAGGTTCTTAAGGAATGTTAATTCATGTGGAAAAATTCCTCTTTTCTTTTCTTTAATTTTCATTTTCCTTTGTTCTTTGTCTTTTCTAACCTATCTTCATCCAAATGGTTTGAAAACTCATGTACCATACATGTAATTTAATTTTTTATGCTAATGTGATAATTCATCTTTACCTCTCCTTTCCACCACAATTATTCTAAAAATGAAACATCTTCCGAGATGTGTTGATTTTTCACATTCAAGGATGACGATTCTTTCAAATTGATTTACCTTCTCAACTCTAGTCATGAATCCATTTTTATTGCTGAACCAGACTATTATATATATATATATATATATATATATATTATGTAATATTATGTAACCCTTATGCACTCAAGATGTAAAATAATAAAACAAAACAAGGTAATTGTGAGAAAAATCTCTAAATTAATCCAACTGTTTATCATTAATGTTTTATATAATTATTCACCTTGAGTACAAATAAAAAATTAATTTTATAACCATTTATTCTTATTAATTTTCATTAATAATAAAATCAATTTTGGACTTCAACTCCCATCTTACATGAACTAACATACTCTTTTATAAGTGAGCAAATCATGAATATTATGAAAACGAGCACTCATGAACTGTGAAATTGAATCCATTAACCCATATAAAAGGACATTAATGTACTTAATTAATTCATAATAAACCAAATAAATTTATTATTTTTATGGAATTGTTAATTATTGAACCTAATATGGTTATTCAGGTCATTAAGATCAAGCGAAGAACACCCTCAGATTTAAGGTAAGGGGTCCTCTCTCTCACTTTTATTCAAGAATCCCCCCATTTGTTGTGTCCTTATATTTTTAATTAATAATGAGGGGGTTTGTTTTTTCACCTATTACATACATCCCTTATGATATATAAATTATGGGATACTCATTTACCTCTCATTAACCCCCACAATAACACCCGTTTCCATGCCAAAATGTTTATAAGGGTTTCTTCATCTCACTTCCATTTTTATGAGATATTCCGTATTTACTGTTATTACTTGTGTATGGTGCATGTATACATCCCATTAATGTATCATATCATAAATATCTATATTTTAATTATATTAAATGTTTTATTTTATGGTCATTAATTTTGGGTCATGAAATCCAATTGATTACAATGTTGTAAGTATTATCTACTTGAACCTCCATTTTCATTCGGGTTGCTCTTATTCTCTACTCACCTCAATGAAATTTTTATTTATTATTATATACTCCTAATTAATTATTTGTGAGTGTTATATATATTCTAACCAATCATAATCATTCTTTATTTTATGGATAGTTACATGGTTTAAAATAATCTTTCAAAAATTCATCTGAAATGCAAGCCCGGTTCAAGGAACTTCTCGAATTCCTACATATTTTGAATTTCACTCTATAATCTGTTTTATTCCATATTTATCTTTATAAAATCAAAAAATATGACATGAAAAATCTATTTTGTTTCATTTATGGTTTTATTAAAGAAAAAATTCCTTTACGCTTTAAAATCCACTAATATTTTCCTTACACCGCACTAAAATGTTTTATTTCTGAAGCTTATTTAAAAACTTTTTTAAAATTATTTCACCTATGTAAGACTTTATTAAAGCCTAAAATATAATTTCAATGGTATTACCTTTTATTTTTTGGGATATACATGTTTTAAATTTAATTTCATGAAAAAAAAATGATTTTCCAAGAGAACTCTACTTTCCAAAGTAAAAAATATTTTTCTCATCTCACTTTAACATTTATGAGATATTGTCTTGTTCACCACTTATTTCTTTCTTTTGGTGTATGTAATTCCATTCAGTATATCATATCAAGATCATACTTATTCACATGATAATCTAATTTATTATGATCTGAATTTTACAAGGTGGTATGGGACACTTTGGAATGTTTAAGGATTATTTCCTCAAGGACATTTCAATGGTCTCATTTAAAAGTATCTTCATCTATATCAACATCCTTTGTGGAATATTGAACATCATTGAGGATTATATCCAATGATATAATCCACAATGTTTTATTTAATGTTTTATGATTAGTTTGGAGTTGGATGTGCTATCTTAAAACCATTCACCAATTCACTCTGAATGGTTAGTGTTTATGCTTAATGTTCGAGGAATGTTATCTACATTTCATATGTTAGTTTCAATATGAATGTATATGTTGTTTTTGTTTATCTCTTTTCATATGAGGAATGCATTGGACTTATTATGTAATGGGTGGGGCCTGTTATATCCCCTCTATAAATCTTTAGGTCTCATGAGACAAATAGATATGGACTTGGCCGAGGCCTTTCCCATTTTTAGATATGGTTTTGGCCAAGGCCTTAATCATTTTTTGATGTCTTGGCCGAGGCCTTGATGGTATATTTCAAAATTCCTGGCATATGCATTTTCCTCATTATAAAGCCAATAATTTAAAGCACATGTGGTTATTCGACTAGTAGAATACCCCTAATTATGTTTTATTATGTCAATACTTATTCATATCTTATTACTTCCATGATGTGTTTAGTTTTATTTTAAAAGGAATGTGTTTTTAGTTATTCACCATGAAAAATGTTTATGTTTATAATATATTTCATTATAATGATTACCATTACATAGCGTTTGAGCTCTCCTATTTATAATATTTCATTTTATCTAGGATTTTAAGAAGTATATTATGAATGAACTATTGGTATAACCTTGGAGATATGGTTATTTTAAAATTAATTTATATCTTGTATTTATTTTCATGTTGTAATGTTGAAATTCTGTTTGTATGTTATTTCCAAAGCTACAATACTACTCAATCATTCAGGATAATACTTCATTGTAATATTTCCAATATAATGAAATAATACACTGAATCTGGTCTTATGGTTGGGGTCAGGGAATTACAATATCAATTTGTATTAACAATATTTTAGGGTGGTGTAAGAAGAAGTAAAATAAAACTCTTGGTTAATCATGTTACCTCTTCTTTAGAAAACATATTTATGTTTGCACTAAAGGATCATATAGGATGAATTTATAATCAAATAAAGGATTATAGGATGAGGTCAGTTAAGTAAGGATGTATTATTTTAGGGATTTTCTAGACCAATGGGTTTCAAATGTGTGGGAATTAGAGGAGGTACTTGGCCTTTTATAAGTGGGGGAGAGGACACACTTGGCATTTTTGAAAAGAAATAATTATGCCCATGTTTTTCTCATTCCATAAGGTCAAAAATGTACCAATGTTTAATATTAATAGATATAAGGTCGATATACGACCACAAAATAGTAATGATAAATTTTTAAAATCATTTTTGACCCTCAACCTTTTAGTTTAACCCCTTAGTAAACCGGTTTTAACCTTAACCACAGTAATTAATTTTTACTATTTTCCCAATTCATTATGGTAAAAATGAATTTTACCTTATGAGATAATATTTTTATGATGATTCAAAATATATTATCTTTTTTTCAAATTAAACTCATGTAAGTGTAATAATTAAACACACATACATGTTGGCAAAAACAGTGTTTTAAGAAATGCAATTCTTTATGAAAAATATGATATCATATTAACTATATGATGAGTAATCATAATTAAATGTTTTAAAATTAATATATAAATATATATAATCTATAAATTTCATTTATAATATTCTTAATTAGTGAATATTTTAATTATTTATTATGGGAAAGATTATGAACTTTAAAACATTTTTCTTAACAAAGTGTTTTAAAGCCTAAAAACAAACTTATAATAAAATACAGTATCAATGTGGTTTAAATATAATTTATCATATTTAATATAAATAAATTATTATTATTTTAATTTAAAATTAAATTTAAATAATAATGAGGATTTAATTTTAATTAATTTATTAAAATAATTGATACATTTATAAAGATCAATAATTTTTTAGTAATCTCTAAAAAAGTCATATATTCTAGAAAATCATAAATTATCCCCCTATGTTAATATAGATATTATAATTTCAAAAATTAATCCAATTTTATGAAATATATTTTCAATAATTGGTCAAAAATTATTTTATTTTCTCATAGAAAGTAATAAAAATCATTTTTGAAGAGAACGCATTTTTGATTAATGAAATTAATTTGCATAAAATTGATTAATTAGTTAACAAGAATTTATAAATAAATTTATATTTATTATTACCTTTATACACATTTAATAAAATTTATTATGTGATATAGAATGTAATTTTATTATTTTAAAATATAGTGGTGTTAAATTGTACCTTCTTAAATAAATTTCATACTCTCAATTGAAAATTTTCTATGTAATCTGGGGTTTGACATTTCAAAATTTCATTGTGGAAAAACCCACATCATAAAAAGGGTAAATAAAATTCTCTCTTAAAAATATGGAGGGGGAACTATGGAGGTCATAACATAACCAGTTTTCTATATAGGATAAAGATGGTGAAAAGTGAAGATATGGACATGGATGAAAAGTTAAAATAATTCTAGAGAGTGATATAGATAATTGATAAAGATAAAGTAAATGATAATGATAAATACAATAACAATAAAACTATAAATCTATGATAACTTAAAAGACCATTGATTTATCATATATAATGTTAATAGGATAATATTTTGGTTTTAATATCTTTTCCCTATTTTTGAGAGATTATTTTACTATTAGTATAGAGAAAATAAGAAAATAGAATCACCTAATATCATTTTATATCATAATCAGAATTTCATTCTTTGGTTGTGCTTCGATCACCTTTTAATTCACCTATTACTCAATATAATTAATATCTAATCTGAATTTATTTATTCCTGAAGAACTAAAATTAACTTCTAATGGATCAAAATATCCCTAAAATAATAACAAGATATTCCTCTTAATGTTATTAAACCCAAAATTATTTTCAAAATGTATGATAATACCCAAAAAGAATATGAATATTTTAATCTCCAAAATTCAACATTGAAACCAAAGTTTTAACATATATCTTTCCTTAAATAAATTATACTATATACTAAATAACCTCAACAACCAAAACATGAATATATTTTTTAACCATATAGGTTATCTCATACACTTTAAAATTAAATATCCAAAAAACATAATTGTATTTTTTCCAAAATGATCAATTATGTTAAACCTAAAGGTTATATATATCTCTACCCAATAAATTTTTTTCATAAATTTCATTAATCACCTCAAAATCATAAGCATTCATGAAGATTTGATCTTATAATTTTTTCCAAAAATCAACTTAATATTTATACACTAAAAATTTTATAAAAAAATTATGTCATACTAACCAGTACATCTCGTAGAATAGTGGTAGGTTCTATACCATTATTTCCATTAATTTAAAGTTTAAAGCAAGGTAGCCTTACCGAATATGATGTGTTTTCACCTATCTTATGAGTTTTACTTTTTCTAATACTATATAGTTCCAATAAAATTCCAAAAAATATGATTAGGTTCCTCAAAATTACATTAATCAACAAATATCATTTCGAACGCTAAATTTTTCTTTAAAAATCATTCTTTTCCAAAAAATAAATTAATTTTAATGGACTATAATTACCTCAACATCCATAAAATCTCCATTATTATCATTTCTTAAATTACTTTTTTCTAGATATTTTCACCATATCATTAGTATGATTCAGCATATTCTTCCCAATCCCTAAATCAAAACTACTATAAAACGTTCCTTAAAAGTTACATAGTTCTTATAACCAAAATTTCATCGATAAACATAAATATATATAATAATTATATGATTGTTTCCCTCAGAATCCGGGGATGACCGCCTTGATGGGAGGTTCAAACATTCTGATCGGTTTCTAACGGGTTTGTTTGTAGAACCGGAAACATCCAATGATTCCACATCCATTTAGACCTACTTTCCAAAGGTAGGTGCTCATTATTTTGTGGACTGATGAGGCTTAGGAATTTTCATTGGTTGAGAGGATGGGAGTTCGGACTCATCACACCTTTTTGAGGGGAATTATTGTCTACTCTGGGACTCTCTTTATAGATTTAAGTTATGTTCGTGAATCCTTATTACATTACCAAGTATAAAACGAGCTTTCCATCAGATATGAAAATCAATAATTAAATATGTAGGAAATTTAGAGAATCTTTTGTATGTATTCGAGGTTCTTCATCGATAGAGAATCATCTGTATTTATTAGAGATTCTTGGTCAATGGTACCCTTCGACACATTTATACAGAAGTCTCTTGGTCATTATGATGACCATGCTGGTTTTAAAGCCACTCAGTGGGGCACTTGAAGTTTATTGTTATTCAGAAGGACATGGATTATTTTAGAGTTGGGATCAAACCCGTAGACGGGCTACCTAAGTATCCTTTGTTTAGAAAAGGAATCAGAACCCATGTAGTTCGAGTAAGGGAGTATGATGTTTATGATTGATGGCTCAAAGAAGGATGTCATAATTACTTTTACACTCTAAGCTCACGTGAGTCATGCTCGGCATGAGAAAAAAGAGGTATTGGTAAAAATTAGAAAATTGTGCCATGAAAGATGCAATCATAAGAAATAATGTGGGGCTTATGTATGTATGAATGCCCAGATAAATGAAGGTTAGGATTTACTTTAGGGAAGAAATCCATGAACATGGTCTATAAAGGTATATGTGCTTCATGGAGATTTTGAATACTCTAACTTGGGGATTACTCCTGAAAAGGAGTCCCAAATTAGGAGAAGACTTGTGATTGGGTTTCACTCCTGAAAAGGAATCCCAGATCAAAGGTAAATTAGGACTGGTTAAGAGAAATTAAGACTGGGGCTTACTCCTGAAAAGGAGGCCCATGTCAAGGATTAAGGTTTGGGGCTTACTCCTGAGGAGGATGCCCAAATTAGGGAACTGGGGCTTACTCCTAAGGAGGATGCCCAGATTTGGGAACTTTAAGAATTGGGGCTTACTCCTAAAGAAGATTCCCAAGTTAAGAATTATGACTAGGGCTTACTCCTACGGAGGATTCCCATATTTGAGACTGGGGCTTACTCCTGAAAAGGAATCTCGGGTTAAGGGAATTAAGGTTTGGGGCTTACTCCTGAGTAGGATGCCCAAATTAGGGGACTGGGGCTTACTCCTAAGGAGGATTCCCGGATTTGAGAACTTTTAAGAATTGGGGATTACTCCTAAGGAGGATGCCCAGATTCTGGAACTTTTAAGATTTGGGGCTTACTCCTAAGGATGATGCCCAGATTCGGGAACTTTTAAGAATTGGGGCTTACTCCTAAGAAGGATGTCCAGATTCGAGGACTTATGACTGGGGATTATTCCTGAAAAGGAGCCCAGGTTAAGGATTCTATCATCTTAAAGGATGAGGTTGAATTAATGAAATCTCAATCTTTAGTGACATAAAGATGTGTAAATCACTAGGTTTTGAGATATATTCCATAGAATTCCTTTTAGATAAGGAATTCAAATCAAGAAATCATGCCATAAATGGATTTTAAGAGTGTCTTGAAGACTTAATCTTGAATAGGAAAGGAGGAATGGCTTAAGAGAGGTGAAATGGGCAAGAAGGGCACCCAAAAAGGCAGGGGCGTGCAAGTCCTGGCAGGCGCACAGGTACTGCGTGGGTGCGCAAGTCCTGGTCGCGCAGGTATGCCTGCGCGACACATGGTGTACTTGCACGATGGTTAACTAGCAGGGTAATACTTGAGCGACTCTTCATTAAAGCCTTTAGAATGCTCTTGAGGTTCTTCCAGAATAAGGGTGCAGAAGATCTATTGAAGGAGTAAGGTGGCGCGCAAGTGTGGCCCTTTTCCCTTAAGGGTTGGCCACTCAGGCATGCAAGTGTTGATGAGTTTCAACGCTTAGGCCTTCCTCTCCCTCTTTAGATCTTCCTTTCTAGGTAAGAAATTACCTTAGAAATGTTTCGGAAGCTTTGAGAAGAGACTAGGGCGCCAGGAGCTCAAATATGAGTTTCTGGAAAAAATCCTCCTCGAATGGGGGCCCACAGGGTTTATTTATAGGCAGGAGAAGACCCCGGGAGGTTACCACTTAGGTCGCACAAGTCACTTGCGCGACCACTAGGCGGCGCGCAAGTATACTTGCATGACCACTAGGTGGCGCGCAAGTGTACTTGCACTACCACTAGGTGGCGCGCAAGTACACTTGTGCGACCATGAGGGAACTTGTGTGACCTATGGGAAATGTTCTCCTTGTTCATCCCTTTGTCGATTTTTTATGTTTCTTCAAAGGATGAATCACTTTGGAATAAGGTATTTCCCTTTTTCAGACATTAGACTCTGTGACGGAAAGGAGCGTCAACAAAATTCCCCCCTCAGAGTTGGATCTGGAGAGAAAAGAGGATTTGACATTGAGGTGAAAAAGAAAAAACAAGAAATCTGGCAGTTTAAAGTCATACATGTCAGACATACAAAGGCTAATGTTTAAGGTTGAAATATATTTGACCAAAATGGATTATAATTGACTCAATTCCTTGAAAATTCATCTGAAAACATATTACCATACTCAAGTATGAGGGAAAATATGTAATCTATGACTTAAGAATATTTGAATCTGAGGAATGATATGAAAAAGAGCTAAAAGGCATTAGAAGAAGTAGTTTCCAAGAATGAAGTTACCATTATTTAACAAACCCATTAGGGGGTTGAATTATGCAGGGCCACCTAAGGGCATTGGCTGCATAGTTAAATAAAATAGTATCTTTTGGCTAACAAGTCTGTTATGTAGACTGTTTATGCAAGGCCACCTATGGGCACGTGCTGCATAGTTAGGCAAAAGAACTCTCAGAAATTTACTTTCCTAGTGCTAAAAGCCAGTGAAAGTTTATGGAGATTCAAATCTTCCAAATTATAGAGTTTTCTGTATGGAAAGAGGTACTTGAATATGGAGAAGATATTTCCAAACAAGATTATCGAAGAACTAGATGAATATCACTCCTACGAAGGTCTGACCCAAACATAGGGAAGGATAATATAAACCATATACTTGAATACTTTCAGATCATGAAAAAGGATATGGGACAAATATGTTAAGGATGACTATTTTTTGTGGATCCCTACATACTGTCATTTAAGACAAATAATGACAAAAGAGGCATTATTCCCAAGAATGAAGTTACCACTATCCAATAAACCTGTTAGGGGGTTGAATTATGCAGGGCCACCTAAGGGAATTGGGTGCATAGTCAAATAATAGTATCTTTTGGCTAACAAGTATATTATGTAAACTATTTATGAAAGGCCACCTATGGGCACGTGCTGCATAGTCAGACAAAATAACTCTCAGAAGTTTGACATTTTTGTGACTAGAATTCAAGAAAAGGGTTATGAGGATCTGAAAATATTTAAGGTTAGGATTATGACACATAAATATGGGTATTGTTCAATGTATACAGAGATACATAGATCAATGCTAACCATAATCATGTTGTGGCTGGGTCCTAAATTGAAATGTTGGACTTCACTATGTATCCCATAAGGATGAGAATCAAGCCATACGTAGTTCTTAAACTACAGTTTAACGTCGTGTGGGACAAAAGGATTAGAGATCTAAGTTTAGGGTCATAGAGCTTGGACCATTGTAATAAATACACAGTGTGTGTTTTCATGGGGACTTTTCATCCAAGGGACTGAAAATGGAATTTGGGGTTAGGCCCAAAGACTTGGGGCTAGATTCAAGGGACACTCGAACATTCCTACTTATCCCATAAAGATGGGAATCAAGCCCACGTAGTTCTAGAAATACCCTCTATACAAATTTGGTTCGTACATGTGAAGGGTGAAGGGGGACTTTAGTGCAATGATGGTTTAACCCAAGATAAAAGGTTTAGGCATTTCCATGTATGCACGTAGTCTTTGAAATGAAACATGATTAAAAAATCAATGAAAATAATGGTTCCCTCTCAGGTGAGGGTATCAAAGAAATTTGTAGTTTATTGTCATACTGGACAAAAGTGTTGCATAGTTTAATGTCGTATAACAAGGACGAAAGTGAACCAATGTAAAGATATTGATTCTAAAGGAGGTTTCACGAATTATCATCGTATGAGATGGAGATGAACCGACGTGAAGAGATTGGTTTTGGGCTTGAACCTTGGGAGGTTGCCTACATACCTAGCCTAGAAGGCAAGGATCAACGTCTGTGTAGTTCAATTAAAGAATGAATTAATTATCAAGTTGTTCTTGGGGACAATGACCTAAAAATGATGTTAGGGCTTACACATGGTTAGCGGCCCAGAGAGAGTGTTATGGTTGAGGTTTTCTCTAAGATCACGTGAGTCATACTTGGTGTGAGAAACAAGAGGTAACAACAACCTTAACGATGCATAGTTTAATGTCATGTAGGACATATAAAGGGACTATGCAGTTTAAAGTCTTATAGTTAGGACTATTGGTGCTGCACAGTTTAGTGTCATGTAGCGGGGACAAAATACAGTTTAATGTCATGTAGGACGTATCATGGACTTTCTGTACAATTTAGCATCATGTAGTTAGGACAATGGGGACAATAGAGTTAAACGTCATGTTGGACGAAAGGGGGGGACTGTGCAGTTTAATGTCATGCAGTGAGGACAAAAGAGTGCACCATTTTAACGTCATGTTGGACGCATTGGGGATTTTTTTCCCCACAGTTTAACGTCATGTTGGACGAAAGTGCGAATAGTTTAAGGTTATATGCATGGACTGTGGATGGTACAGTTTAATGTCATGCTGGACAAAAGTGTAGTTTAAGGTCATACAGGACCTTTGATGATTATGTAGTTTAACGTATTTTCGGACGTAAGACACTTCTATACAGTTTAGTGTCATGTAGTTAGGACATCACAGTTTAACGTCTTGCTAGACGTAAGGGAGTTTAAATAGTTTAGGGTCATATGCATGGACCGTTGATGATGTAGTTTAAGGTCGTATAGGACCTTTGATGTAATTTAAGGTCATACAGGACCATTTAGGGAACGTTTTCACAGTTTAGCGTCGTGTGGGACGAAAGTAAAAATAGTTTAAGGTCATAAGTATGGACCGTTGTTGTATAGTTTAACGTCATATAGCAAGGACGAAAAAAAGGTACTTTGCAGTTTATACAAAATACTTCTTCAAAAATCTGGAATTGGTTGGAGTAGTGATGAGTTCTCCATCCATTGAGATTAATGAATAAGCTCCGTTGGAGTAGACCCTATGTGTTGAATAAGGTCCTTCCCATTTTGGCTCAAGCTTGGGAGGTTTCTTTCTTGGTATCATTGGAGTTCTAAGAACTAATACCAATTCTCCCTGAGTGAATGAATGAAGACGAACTTTTTTGTTAAAAGCTCGTGCTATTCGATTCTGATAGACTTCCAAGTGGTGAAAAGTGCACAATCTTTTCTCATCTAACCGTTCCAATTCATTCAATCACTTTTGATATTGTTCATCTGTAGATGATTGATCACAAATGGAAACTCTGAGCAAGGGTAGTTGAACTTCAATGGGAAAGACGGCTTCCGTTCCATATACCAATGAATATGGAGTTGACCAAGTTGCAGTGCGGGTGGTAGTCTGATAATCCCATAAAGCATGAAAGAGTTTATCAGGCCATGACCTCTTATCTTTATCCACCATCTTTTGCAGTATATTTGAAAGAGTATTGTTAAAGGCTTCTATCTAGACATTGTCCACTGCATGATACCGAGATGAATGGTTGGATTTGATGTTGTATTCTTGATACAACTTCCTCATCTCGGATGAACAGAAATTGGTGTCATTGTCCGTAAATATTGTATGAGGGACACCAAATCTGGTAATGATGTTAGACTTGATGAAGCTAACAATGCATTTAGAACTGACTTCCTTGAGAGGTACTGCCTCTGCCCATTTGGAAAAGAAGTCAGTAGTAGTAAGAATATACTTAAACTGCTTGGTCGTAGCCGAAGGGTAAGGTCCCACCACATCCATTCCCCATGTGGAAAATGGACATGATTATTTAGCTGTATGAAGCAACTCTGGAGGCTAATGAATGAATTTGGCATGTACTTGGCATGAATGACACTTCTTTGTGAAATCGACACAATCTCGTATCATTGAAGGCCAAATGTATCCAAGCCTTCGAATCTGATTAGACAGTCTATGTCCAGATTGTTGGGCACCATAGACTCCTGCATGCACTTCTTTCATGACAGCCATTATCTCTTCATCGTCAATTCATCTGAAGAGAACTCCATCAAAACCACGTTTGTAGAGAATTTTCTCTAGGTGATCTGGGCTATCATAAAGAGTAAAATTAACCATACATCGCCGGATTTGTTCTTTCTCAGCTCTATCAGGTGGAAGTGTTCCATTTTGAAGGTATTCCCTGATAGGTGACATCCATCCTATAGTATGACCATACGGTTCAGGAATGGGACAAATTTCATTAATTTCCTCTGTTCTGATTCTAACATAAGGTGAAATTGCATGACGGTGGGCAATACTGATGGTTGTCTCGTCCCGATTTGGATCTTCTAGAGTTGTGGCTATATTAGCCAATGCATCATCTTGAGCATTTTGTGATCTTGGGACATAAGAAAATGTCGGTTCCAAAGGTAATTCCTCCATTAACTCTCTGACGTAATCATAAAAAGGGATTAGTTCTTCTTTTCTGATGGCATAATCCCCATTGACTTGTTTGATTACCAGGTCTGAATCACCTTTCACCTTTAAGTGATTCACTTGTGCTTGAAGTGCTAATTCCAAACCTACGATGAGAGCTTGGTATTCTTATTCATTATTGGTACCACCTTCCCACAATAAGAAGAAATAAGGTAACACTGCCTTTTCTGGAGAAATGAGCACAATTACTAAGCCAAATTTGTTGAATTTAGGATTTTCCATTTTCCTCCCTATTGGACTTCTCGAAGCACCATCAAAATACATTTCCCATTCTTGAGGACTTTCTTGAATAGAGAAGACTTCTTTATCAGGGAGTTCAATATCTGAAGATGTGTCTTCCACTAAAGGGTTTTTAGCTAGGAAATCAGCCAGAGTTTGGACCTTTATCGCCTTTTGAGACACATACTGAATGTCGAATTGCTGCAAAATAACTGCCCACCTTTCCAGACGTCCTGTAAGCATTAGACGACTTAGGATAAATTTGAGCGGGTTATTGCGAGATACCAATTAGACCTCATGATGTTGCAGGTAGTGTCTCAACTTCTGAACTGCAAAGATTTATGTCAGGCAGCACTTCTCAATACTTGAATATCGGGTTTCTTCTTCAAGCATGGTTCGACTGAGATAGTAGAGACTATTTTCATTCCCAGCATCATTCTTTTGAGCAAGAAAGGCACCCAATGATCACTCTAGAGCTGTCACATAGAGGATAAGTGGTCTTCCTTCAATAGGTGGCATGAGTACCGGTGGAATCAAGAGGTATTTCTTGAGAATATCTAATGCTTCTCGACATTATTCAGTCCACTGGTAAGTGACTCCCTTCTTCATCAATTTGGTGAAGGGTAAACTTTTGCCTGCTAAATTGTTGATGAAACGCTGAATATAGGCTAAGTGTCCTTGAAGTCCTCTTAATTATTTCAAATTTTGAATAGGTGACATACCAAGGATTGACTTGGTCTTCTCAGGGTCGACTTCAATACCACGATGGCGTACAACAAAGCTAAGAAATTTTCCTGAGGTTACCCCAAAAGCACATTTTAAGGGGTTTATCTTCAAATTATGTTGTCGAAGCTTGCAGAATATGACTTCCAAATTATCCAAGTGATTAGAACGTTGTTTGTATTTAACTACCAAATATTCTACATAGAATTTAATAAACATCCCTAATAAGGGTTTGAAGATACGATGCATGGCATGCTGATAAGTTGCACATGCATTCTTTAAGCCAAAGGGCATTACCAGGTAGAAAAACACACCCTGAGGGGATCTGAAGGCTATAGATTCCTCGTCTTCTGGGGCCATTCGGATCTTATTATATCCAGAATATCCATCTATGAAGGAAAGTTCTTCATAGCCAGTTGTTGCATCAATTAGAAGTTCTGTAATCAGAACTGGGAAATCATCCTTAGGACAATGCCGATTAAGATCTCTGAAATCGATGCAAACTCTAATTTTTCCGTTCTTTTTCTTTACAGGGACAATATTAGCCAACCATTTGGGATATTGAACTTCTATAATGAAGTTAGATTTGATAATATTATCCACTTCAGCTTCAATTTTGGAAGCATAAGTTGGGTGTGTTCTTCTCGCGGCTTGCTTAAATCCTCAATGATCTTCTGGTAAACCCAAATGATGAGTAGCAACATCAGGATCAAGCCCGGGCATTTCTGTATAGTTCCAGGAAAATATATCTTTATTTTTCTTTAGAAAAGAAATATACATCTCTTTCTCTTCAAGAGCCATGGCCGCACTGATTAAAGTGGGGCGTGGATCTCCTTTTGTACCCAGATTTATTTCTCTGAGTTCATCCACAGTGGTAGAGATACCCTCTTCAAATGCTGGAAGAGAATCTCTGAGATCTCCCTATTCTTCTTCATCATGTGTTATTTCTTCCATTTCTACTTGCATATTATATGATAAAGTATAATTCTCATGATCTGAAGAGATGTCAAAATTTTCATATTTTAAAGAAGAATCTTCCATTTCCAACCCAATTGATGATGAAGGGTCTTCTTTGGGTAATAAATAGGATATGATGGATTGAGAATCGACATCATTGTTCACCTTCGATGTTGCTATAACTTCTTCTAGCATAATTGGCAAAGCATAGACTCGTTGGATTTCAGCAGATGAAATGAAGACGTCACCATTTGTGCTTTCGTCACTACTTGGTAGATTACCAATTTCTCCCATGTTGTCTAGCTCGATTTCTGTAATTGACATTATGGATCTTTCAATAAGAGTATTTTGATTTGGGTCTATATTGTCAATTTGACTGATAGGCAACACATAATATGTAGTCAAATGTGTAAATAGATTTACTGGAATTTTTTCCAAACCATATGGAGCATTAACTTTGGTAATCTCTTTTGTTATGGATTTCTCCCTTTGCTTTATGTGATAGAATTCTGCCTCAATGTATTGAGACTCACATGTCTTGAACAGGGCCTTCTCACCATACAATGTCCCAACTTGACCATCGAAACAATATTTGAGACATTGATGGTATGATGAAGCGATAGCCTCATGTTGATGTAGCCAGGGTCTTCCAAGCAACATGTTGAAGGCTGAGTCTTGATCAACAACCATGAAATCTGAATTGGATACAAGATCTCCAAGCTGAGTTTTGAGTGTAACTTTACCCAGTGGTTCCTGTTCATTTTTATCATATCCCTGTAGCATCATGGTGGAAGGAGATAAATCATATTTCGTGAGATCCAATCGACGAAGTGTACGAATGGTCATGAGGTTGACTCATGAACCATTGTCAATGAAAGCTCTTCGAACATCCACGCCATTGACCTTTCCAGACAAGTACAATGGTCTAATATGTCCATGCACAACATCATCCTCATCTTCATCAATAAAGGATATTATTGCATGGAATTCTACATGATTATTCTCTATATGATAGACTTCAGCTGCAGCAATTTCAGTTTTAAAATCCTGAGGACTTGACAAAGCCTCAATGAGTGCTTCCCGAAGATCTTTTGACAGATTCAGAGCATCCAGAATTGATAACTTGGCTAGTAATTGGTCCAAGTGTTTCAATATATCATACTTTTGATCCAGAGGTCTGCGTTTCCCAATAAGAATATGTGGTTTAGCAGGTACCTTGGAAGCAGATGCTTTGGAAGTTGATGCATCTTGTATTGGGATAGGAGTTGGCAATATTCCTGGTTTTGGAAGATTAGACCAATTAGATCCATTTACTTGCTGAGAGGAAGAAGATGGAACCTTCAACTGGTCTTCCAAAATAATTGTGCCAAGACTGAATTTGCTATTGGTAGAAGAACTTGCTTGTTCTTGATGAGCTCGCTGAAGGGCTCTACCACGAGTTTCTGCTACGTACACAGTTCTAGCAGGGGTAGAATTGGAATAGTGGCTTCTAAAAGATCCACGTCGTCCCCTGTATCCTGATCCCCTGTAAATTCCTCTGATTCCTCTGTTTGATACAGGGAATTCAGGCTCATTGAAATTGAAACTGCGCCTGGCATATGGATATTTTAATTGAATCATATTAACATATCCAAAGATTAACTCTTCATCTGATGAAGACCCTGCCTGATTAGCCTGTTTAGGCTGTGCCATTTGGTGGGGAGGTGCCCGTGGCTTTGAAGTAGATGGAATGAAGTCCTCCAAAGTCAAATACAACTTAGGCTTTGACACATACTCATCTTCTTCTAATTCTTTTTCTTTCTTTGAATCATGTCGTTTCTTTGAGGACTTTCCCTCTGACGAAGAGGGTTTTTCCACAACATTCATGGTAGAACACACAATTGGTTTCCTTAATTGTGTTCGCAAAATAGCATGAGTTTGGTTGATTGTCTTTATGACCATCCAATCATCATACTTTTGTGCATTTTTGCTTTTGACTTCCGGTCATTCATCTTCCTCTTCTGGAACTGTAGTAGTGACACATGCTACCTGGGCTGAGGAGCCTTTCAATGTGACATGTCCCGAGTCAACCATCTTTTGTAGGAGCTCTTTGAAGACAAAACACTCCTGGATGGGATGCCCCAAAATTTGATGAAAATGGAAATAATTAGGACGGTCTTCATCTCTTTTCTTGTTTTGCCTCTTGGGTATTGGCAATTGAACCAAATTATTTTCCAGAACCGAAATGAAATAATCAGGAACTTGTTCATTTCGGAAAGAGTATGTTTTTCTCTTCAGATCCTCAAATTGTTTTCATCTTTGATCTTTTTGACCATCTGGACAAAAAGGCCTTTGTTGTTGGTGCTCAGAAGGTGGAGCCCTTCGAGAAGATGAAGGTTTTGAGGTAGAAATAGGTATAGGTTCTTGTTTAAGCATAACTATAGCAGTTTCTAATTTACCCATTCTCCTTCATGGAGCTGATGGAATTACACGAGATTTAGCCTTAGCCTGTATAAGGGAATCTTCAATCTGCTGAGCGATTGAAGTAAGGTCTTGAAACCCTCCTATGTATTTCACAGTGATTAACGGGGTGCGTAATTCGTCACGCAGATTTTCCACACATATTGGCAACAATTCTTCTTGAGGGAGTGCTAAACTCATGGAATATGTTAATCTCTTCCATCGAGCAATGAAATCAGAGACCCTTTCATTCTCCCTTTACTTACAGTTTGTAAGATCGAAAACTGTTGTCTTTGGAAAAGTTGAGTTGAACTGAAGGAGGAATTTTTGGCGAAGATCCTCCCATCTAGTAATTGACCAGGATTGCAAGCTTATATACCAAATAAAAGTTGGTCCTTGCAAGGTTCGCACGAAACATCTGAGTTTCAATTCTTCTCGCTGCTCCGGAGTTCCCATCATAGGATCGCAACAAGACACGTAATGCGTCAAATGTTGTTCTGGATCGCCAGATCCATTGAAAATAGGGAATACAGTGTTCCCAAAACTGGATGGAGGAGAAATTGAATCTACCCATTCAGGGTAAACTTTCTTTTCTGGTTGAACTTGCACACACTTCCCTTCCATAGTTTCTAACTGAGCTGTTAATGACTCAATAGTAGTTATTAACTTTTGAGAAACATCCGGTTGAACTTGGACTTGGGTAGGTTCAATGACTGGAGCTTGGACAGATGTGGCGATTGGCACTGCAACTGATGGTAGCACTGCCAACTGTTGTTGCACTTGACCCATAGGATTAGACCTCTGAGGGTGTACTGATAGAGGAGGATATTCTTGATCCATATCAGTAGCTGAAAAAAATTGATTTGGCTGACTGACTCCAGCATGCTTAAGAAGAAGACTACTCTGAAGTAGTTCTGCATTCAACCTTCTTAATTCCTTCATTTCTTCCTCTTGTTGTGCAAACCTCTGCTCTAGTGAGAGCGATTGACCTTCTCCAGAGGAAGGATATGTAACCTTGTTCTTTCCCTTCCCTTTGTTGGATCCTTTTCGGAGAGGGGAAAGTGGGTTACTCAAAGGATTACTTAATTTCTGAGTAATCCTTTGACTTCGTGTACGCACACCTTCTTCATTTGTATCGGTGCATACATCTTCTTGAGCAGGAACCTCTTCATCTGAGTCCCCTGAGTGAGCCTCATCTGATGGATTAGCAACAATGGCATTGATGAAATTAATTGATGCATAACTCATCGCATTACTTCTATCAACATTTCTGTGATATTGTCTTCTTCCATTTATTTGATGAGACATTTCCTTTTGTTGATTCAATCCCTCAGGAACTTCTTGATGAATCTTAATTTGGAGGGAATCTCCTAATAATTTGTCTCTTCGTTCCTCTTGAGGTTTCTTCCCCAATCGAGAAAAGACCGACTTTCTCTAAGGAGGGGATTGATGATTTGAAAAAGTCCCCAGTCTAGTGGAATGGGGTTGTTCCTACTGTTCTCGCTCAACTCCCTGAATCCTTTTTGTTGATTCCAAGGGTTGGTTTAAAAGAGTCCTCAGTCTGGTGAGCTGGGGTGGTTCTTGACATGCTATGTCTGAGAATTTCTTGAAATTCCTCCTGATTTTGCGAACCATAGTCCGGAAATTAGCTGGATGCATTAATCTGTATCCGCTTTTATCACCTAGTTCAAAAGACCGTTGGATTATTTCCGACACTTCTGTCACTTGGTGACGTGCTTGCTCTAAATGAGAGGCCTATTCAATATTCTCATTTGCTTGATGCAAGAGTAATTCGACAAATTTTTCTTTGTATTCTTGATTTTGAGAGGAACTAGTTGAAGCCTGTTCTTGGGTAAGCTTTTGATTACAAACAAAGCCCATTGACTGTGGCCGACCATGGGCAATAACATTGCATGAGACCATTTTCGGCGGTCTTTGCTGACTGGAGAGCACTGTGAAATGTAGTGCTCCATGAACACCCCATCCTCTGACATGAATACCAGATGGGGAATTGGAAATTAACTGACGCAATATTCTTAGTGCACCAAAGCATGAACGTTGAAGGGCTCTCTGCTTCTTTTCAGCCTTCGGATATCGAGAGACTGATAGAGATGCCAAATCAATCTGACAGTATAACCCTTCTATTATCTTAAGATGATTTTCATATTCATCATAAGATAATACTTTATTTTTCAACTGACAAATATTTTTCCATATGTTGAGACGAATATCATGAATTTCATCTTCCGTCAACATTTCTGGAATATTATACTGAGAGTCAGCTAGAGACCAAAACATGACCGGCACTTCACCTTTCTCCAGTTGTTTTCTCATATTCAACATTTCCTCTTTATCATTTGATGAATATTCTTCTACCTAATTTGACCAGAGTTGGTGTTTCCTTGTTTCTTAATTAGATTCAACAGGATTGGTAGAGAAATCATTGATCAAACTAGAAGATTCATGACTTAGAGGTGGTTCGGAGAATGACCTACACCCTGGGCTATCTTCTAATTGAGAAAGTATTTCACCTGCTAGCGATGAAGCTTCAGACATGACTGGTTTCTCATTTGCAAGTGCCTCAAGATAAGAGGGCTTTCTCGGCACTACATTTTCCATTGGATCATTTTCTAGGCAATGTGCATCACTACAGCAGAGAGGACTTTCACAGCGAAATTCATCATCATGGGGAGGACCACCATAATGGGTTACAGCAAAAGATGAGATCTCTTGATCCTTGGTCTTCTGACCACACAGAGGGTTCTTGTGGCTCTCATCTCAAGATGAAACTTCGAGATCGACCGAATTGTCATGAAGAAAGCCTTCATGAGGAAGTGTCTATTGAAGACCTTCGGAATTAATGTTCCCACTATTGGGAACTAAGGGAGTAGAATCTTGAATTCTAACAGATAATTTTCTGAGGGCTTCAAGAACTCCAGCATCAAGCAAGGCCTTGTTACAGATTGGCTCTTGATCTCCTGACTGTGCTGGGCGGGTCTTTTTCTTAGGCGCCTTCTTACTTGCCTTGGAAACCACTTGTTGACGAAAGTGGCTGCTCTGAGCAGGTGTATGTGCCTGATCAGGAAAGATTTCCAGGTTAGGCTGACGATCTCCTCTCAAATCAGGTGTATGTGCCTGACTTGGTCATCCGTATAATATGGGGGAGTATTCCCCACAACCCTCTTGGACTGGAACAGATGTGTGTGTCTGTTCCCGAGTGAATTGTTGTTGTGTTACTCCACTGGTAGTGATAGATTTATGTGTCTTTCCCTGAGATGTCACTGAAATTGTTATAATATCCTGGAAGGCATCCAGAATATGAGCAAGTATTTTCTTCTGCTCTTTCACCATTGATAGAATATGCTTGGTGAATTCAGCTGCCAGAATGGGAATATACGTCCATTCCGGGCTTGGAGCAGGTGTATGTGCCTACTCCTGTCCTCCTTTTCCTGTTAGTGAATCCTGACAGTACTCAAGTATGGGGGCAGAGAGTTGAGTCTGCCTCCTATTTGTTGTCGGGGCTTTCCGACTAACTTCTCTAAATGCTACCAAGTGAGACTGTTGGTAGGCTTGATTAATACTAGCAGGTGTATGTGCCTGCTGATTGCACTTCGCCAAACGTGGTAGATGAGATCCATCATATGTAGTCATACGAGCCTTCTGACTAGCTGATGATGTATAAACAGGTGTATGTTCCTGCCTATAGTACTCCGCCGGAATTTCCAGGTGGGATTGGCGTGATGCTACCAGACGAGTCTGCTAGACAGCGGGTTTAAAACGGGCAGGTGTATGTGCCTGCTCATTTCTTGCCACCAATTTAGGTTGGTGGACTTCTCTGGAGATGGTAGAGATGAGAACCTGCTCACTGTTGACCGGATTCCGCCTCTTGTGGTTCGTCTTGCTTGCTCGAGTTCGAGGAACCTGAGTCGAACGCCTGGAGTCAGTAACCTCATCATTTTGAGGGCACACTACCGCACGAGTCTGGCGGCGATTGTTGGTGGTATCCCTCAGGAAGGACTCCTGTCTGTTTGAATTAATGTCCTAAGGGACCTGCTCATTCACCTCCCCAGAATAAGGGAGAGAGTGGTGATTGTGTTTCGGGGATAACGACCCGAAACGGTTGGAGATGGTATTCAGCACTGCCTGCTTCTTGATCACTAGTCATCATTGTCCGGATGACCGATTTGAGTTGCTTACTTGGAGGGCTTGTTGGGCAGCCTCCAGAGTTGGGATGGTACCGTGTTGACGGTACTCCTTAACCAGTGCATTTGATACCCAGCGTTGAAGACGCTGAGTAGGTGATATCATCCTAAGAGCGGACGACGATCCAACAGGAGTAGCAGCAGTGGAATTTGCAGCAGCAATATTCACAGGTGTGAATTTGAGAGCATCCATTCTAGAAATGCAGAAGATATTGGGAAAAGAATGCCATTTTTGTTATAACTGACGTAATCAAGATAAATTTAGCCACTACATCTTTTGGATGAGCACATATGTCAGTGATTGTTTTTGTTGAACCTCTCATTGAGTTTTAAATAGGGGCCTAAAAAATAGGTAAAACCTCAATTTAACATGGTTAAGGATTCACGTCGGGTTCACCATTTTTGTTTCCCTCAGAATCTGGGGATGACCGCCTTGATGGGAGGTTCAAACATTCTGATCGGTTTCTAACGGGTTTGTTCGTAGAACTGGAAACATCCAATGATTCCACATCCATTCGAACCTACTTTCCAAAGGTAGGTGCTCATTAGTTTGTTGACTAATGAGGCTTATGAATTTTCATTGGTCGAGAGGATGGGAGGTCGGACTCATCACACCTTTTTTAGGGGAATTATTGTCTACTCTGGGACTCTCTTTATAGATTTAAGTTATGTTCGTGAATCCTTATTACATTACCAAGTATAAAATGATCTTTACTTCAGATCTGGCAATCAATGATTAAATATGTAGGAAATTTAGAGAATCTTTTGTATGTATTCGAGGTTCTTCATCGATAGAGAATCATCTGTATTTATTAGAGATTCTTGGTCAATGGTACCCTTCAACACATTTATACAGAAGTCTCTTGGTCATTATGATGACCATGCTGGTTTTAAAGCCACTCAGTGGGGCACTTGAAGTTTATTGTCATTCAGAAGGACATAGATTATTTTAGAGTTGGGATCGAACTCGTAGACGGGCTACCTACATATCCTTTGTTTAGAAAAGGAATCAGAACCCACGTAGTTCGAGTAAGGGAGTATGATGTTTATGATTGATGGCTCAAAGAAGGATGTCACAATTACTTTTACACTCTAAGCTCACGTGAGTCTTGCTCGGTGTGAGAAACAAGAGGTATTGGTAAAAATTAGACAATTGTGACATGAAAGATGCAATAATAAGAAATAATGTGGGGCTTATGTATGTATGACTGCCCAGATAAATTAAGGTTAGGATTTACTTTAGGGAAGAAATCCAGGAACAGGGTCCATAAAGGTATATTTGATTCATGGAGATTTTGAATACTCTAACTTGGGGCTTACTTTTGAAAAGGAGGCCCGAATTAGGAGAAGACTTATGATTGGGTTTTACTCCTGAAAAGGAATCCCAGATCAAAGGTAAATTAGGACTGGTTAAGAGAAATAAAGACTGGGGCTTACTCCTGAAAAGGAGGCCCAGGTCAAGGATTAAGGTTTGGGGCTTACTCCGGAGGAGGATGCCCAAATTAGGGGACTGGGGCTTACTCCTAAGGAGGATGCCCATATTTGGGAACTTTAAAAATTGGGTCTTACTCCTAAGGAAGATTCCCAAGTTAAGAAATATGATCGGGGCTTACTTCTAAGGAGGATGCCCATATTTGAGACTGGGGATTACTCTTGAAAAGGAAGCCCAAGTTAAGGGAATTAAGGTTTGGGGCTTACTCCTGAGGAGGATGCCCAAATTAGGGGACTGGGGCTTACTGCTAAGGAGGATGCCCAGATTTGGGAACTTTTAAGAATTGGGGCTTACTCCTAATGAGGATGCCCAGATTCGGGAACTTTTAAGAATTGGGGATTACTCCTAAGGAGGATGCCCAGATTCGAGGGCTTATAATTGGGGATTATTCCTGAAAAGGATCCCAGGTTAAGGATTCTCTCATCTTAAAGGATGAGGTTGAATGAATGAAATCTCAATCTTTAGTGACATAAAGATGTGTAAATAACTAGGTTTTGAGATATATTCCACATAATTCCTTTCATATAAGGAATTCAAATCAATAAATCATGACATAAATGGCTTTGAAGAGTGTATTGAAGACCGAATCTTGAATAGGAAATATGGAATGGCATAAGAGGGGTAAAATGGGCAAGAAGGGCACCCAAAAAGGCAGGGGCGCACAAGTTCTGGCAGGCGTGCAGGTACTACGTGGGCGTGCAAGTCCTGGTCGCACAGGTATGCATGCGCGACACATGGTGTACTTGTGAGAGGGTTAACCAGCAGGGTAATACTTGAGCGACTCTTCATTAAAGCCTTTAGAATGCTCTTGAGGTTCTTCCAAAAGAAGGGAGCTCAAGATCTATTGAAGGAGTAAGCCGGCGCGCAAGTGTGGCCCTTTTCCCTTAAGGTCTGGCCACTCAGGTGCGCAGGTGTTGATGAGTTTCAACACTTAGGCCTTCCTCACCCTCTTTAAATCTTCTGTTCTAGGTATGAAATTACCTTAGAAGTGTTTCAGAAGCTTTGAGAAGAGACTAGGGTGCCGGGAGCTCAAATCTGAGTTTCTGGAAAAAAATCCTCCTCGAATGGGGGGCCCACAGGGTCTATTTATAGGCAGGAGAAGACCCCCTGCGGTTACCACTTAGGTCGCGCAAGTCACTTGCGCGACCACTAGGCGGCGTGCAAGTATACTTTCATGACCACTAGGCGGCGCGCAAGTGTACTTGCACGACCACTAGGCGGCGCGCAAGTGTACTTGCGTGACCATGAGGGAACTTGCGCAACCTAGGGGAAATGTTCTCCTTGTTCATCCCTTTGTTTATTTTTTATGTTTCTTCAAAGGATGAATCACTTTGGACTAAGTTATTTCCCTTTTTCAGATGTTAGACTCTGTGATGGAAAGGAGCGTCAACAATGATCCCCATACATAAATACATAACCTTAATTATTGGTATAACATAGTTCCATTTTTGTTCTAGGGGATAACCCTTAGTTTAAGGCATTGAATCAAATAATTCTCAAGTTCCCAAAAAAATACACCAAATTCCTTGTAAATTCAACACTATGTACCCTTTATTCCACAAATAAAACATCTTCCCATACATTTGAGATATTTTTAGGTTCTTCTTACCACATTATTCTTGTATAGGACTTGGAATATTCTTATCAATATCATAATTAACACATGTTCTTTTGTGAGATGAAATCCTTCAATTCCTTGATGTGTTTTGTAAATTCAAATATTTTTCAATTGGTAATCATAATTCATGAAAGATAATTTGGTACGATCATATTATTTAAAACCTCCATTAACATTAGTATAGTCATCTCATTAGGGAAATAATTACATTTCCCATCACATTGTTTGTCCCCATTAATTTTCCTATATCCCCCTATTAACTAAAGAGATTAAAATAAAAAATATGAAAATACATGACCAAACCAAATAGAAACTCTTTACCCTAGAATGAATAACTTATAAATGATAAGTATTTTCATACTTATGGGACTGGGGGTTTAAATCTATAGTATCCAATATAATGATTCCTATTAGGTCTTCTAACCTAACAATTCAATGAAATCCTCCATAATTTTTTCTAAAGAGTTTTTGAATTTTCAAAGAATATCCCCTAGAAGTGTTAACCTAGGTGTGCATTAAGGCCCATTGTTTTATACAAACTAATGCTTGATTCATTCCTGTCATGCATTTTTTGGAGTTATTACCCCTAGGTATGTCTATTCCATAACCATGTACACTTGTAGTATCCAAACATGAAATTAATTTCTTATAAACCACTCACTCTATACATCAAAAAGATTCTAGGAAAATTTTCAATACTTATCCTTGTCCTTATATTTATCCCTAGGTTTATCATAAAATGTTTCTCATACTACATTACAAAGGATAAGTAAACTATTTCTTTGATACCAACTATAGCGACGCAAGACTTTTATATATATTGTTTCATGATTTTTATATTTAAATCCACGAATTAAAAACCAAATATTGTGAGTCCTGGTGTATTTTGAGGACTAGGTTCATAATACATCAAATGAAACTGAAACATGGAATCCTTATTTTTTTCTTTCCTTAGTGAGATCATAAATCCATTTGATCTCCTAAAACTACATAGGATAACATGGGGGATACATAAAAGAGAATAGTTAGCTAAAATCTCTGATAGGTTATAAACCTGATATGAAAACATAATGTGTGAGTTATAACATCATGAACTGGACGCCACAAAATGGAACCCTAAGCATGTGGGTCACATGGACTCAAGTGGTCCTCCCTGTACACCAGAGGCTTCTTATTAGAAGTGAGGGTCTAGGGTGTTTCTATTAGGATACAATCCCTTCAAGTCAGAGTATAGCATAATTGTAGTAAACATAACAGTGAATATAGGAAGTTTTAAATCAACCAGATAGAAGACAAGCATCTAATATAGGATTTAATAAACAATTGAAAAATTAATCTCGTATAAAAAATTATGTGTCACGTCATACCTCTATAAATATGTAAAAAGGTATACAAGATTCCAGTACAGTACATTTAGCCAATTAAAAATAAGGGAAATTTTTTCTAGAGATAGCATCACAATCCTAGATTGTTCATATTCCCCCTACTCTTGAGCATAGTACAAGTCAAACATCATATAGTTGGTGCTTTATCTGGCCTCTAAATGCATCTATGAATGCAGTCCAGGTACCCAGTGATGGCCCAAACAAGTGTGATATATCATTCAGTAGGCCACCAAAAATTATGTATATAAAAATCTAATATGTTTGATATAAACAAAAGCACTGTGTAATATATCATAGGTACGATAGTAATGAAATTAAAGTGACCAAGGCATATGTAATACTTCCCATCCGAATAAGGATCCCTACAAACAATAGTCTAGCTCCCAAATAAAGGAATCGGTAAAATAAATACACAAGTGAAATATAGTCCATTCTACCCAATGAATTCAAATAACCATACTAGAGATAAATCTATTGCATTTCTAAATATCCACCATGGCCACATCGTATAACTAATTATATATCATCTATCATGACCATATCCAATAATCCAATAAAAAACATTCACTAGGACCGCACCATATAATGAATTCATCCATAATGGTCACATCGTGTAATCAATGTGCCAGACCATGAAGGGCCAAATCCAAGGTATAGAAGACCAAGGAAACCATATTGATTCCCAGTATCATCTCAATGGAAACTTGATAAAGGCTTCAGTGGGGTCTCAGGATCATGTTAACATACCACATCCAATTCAATCACAAGAATGATGAATCCAAGGGGTAGTAAGGCCAAAGGCATCCTATATAATCAAGTCCCAAGGAGTAAATAAGTCCAAGCCATCCACTATCATAATCAAGACCCATGGCTAAAACATCCATGGATTCCTATAGAATCAGAATCCAACGTATACCAACTGATCCATATACTACCATAATAATCTCATCTTTCTGATCCAAATACATTACAAAAATTAATCAAATTCTATTAGTTCATTAAACTAATATTACCATGAAATTTGAAAAATTACAAATTTTGCAACATGTCAACACATGGATGGGGAGGAATCAACTCTCTCATATCCATTCAAAAAAATAGATTCAAGTTAAAAAGGGATTCATCCAACTATTAATGCACACAAGCACCGAGAGGGGTTGTATAAATTAAGTCAGATATAAGGGAACACCCCATGGGTATCCTAGTTGAGGAAACAACCTCCAAAATTCTCAATGAAATTAGTGGTTATCCCTAACTAGTTCCAATTCATTCAATTAAATCATTTAGATAATTTAATGAGAACCTCAAGAAATCCAAATCTACAAAACAATAAAAACTATTCTTATTAAACACAAAACCTTGAGGGAAAGGTATATATAACCTACTGTAGGACAGTAGTATAGATATCATCATGTATCGATCTTTGATTCAGTCTAGATCAGAAGAAAAATGAATAAAATATGAAAATCGAGAAAACATGTCATATTACCTCACACCAAAATAGCATAGTCGTTTCCAAGGTAAAAAAATACCAGCAAAAGATGATAATAATAATAACCAATGAGAATCCAATGATACCAATAGTGTTTGAATCCAATGATACCAATAGTGTTGGAATCCAATTATAGATTGAGAAATGGGAGAAAAGTCTACAAAATGGATTCAAGGGTAGCTCATTATGAGAGTTTTATCCTCTAAAACCAAAAGAAAATAGGTTGGTTGATTTAAAATATAAAAAGGGGAAAACATTAAATTCGCAATTTTTAAATAGGTTTCGTTGTTTTTCTAAAGTGTTTTCCAAACTGTGCATCAACTATGTGCCATTCTATGTGAAAAGAGAGACCTCACAAAGTTTCATGACCACTATTTGGAAAACTGTGCATAAACAGTGATTCATTATCAATTAAAAACAATAGGCACTCATGTATGGGAATGTTCCTCTATCTGCATTGTTTCCTCAAACCATGACACATCCTTCGTCCCATAGTCCAGCCCTCACATGGATTCTCAAACCATGCAGCTTGGGTAGCACGATTTCTCTTAACTGTGAATCTCAATTATCCTTCTCCAAAATTCATCCTTAGGGATTAGAACAATCCACGAACACCCCTAAGACTCTCCTGATCATATTACACACCCACAATCATCTATAAATAAGTAATTAAACTAAAAATAAATAAAAAATTAACTGATAAGAAAAACTAGGATCATACAATATTTCCCCTTCATGAAATTCATCCAGGAATTTCCCTTCCAAGAGTTGTAAAGATTTATCTAATAATAACTCTATCCATTGTGCATGTAAGTCTATATCCCACTCCTAAGTATGATCCTATAAATATACTTGATTCAATAGCACCCGTACTATTGTGATTGGCCATCCTCATAGATTCGTTGTGCTCCAATCAACAATATGTATAGGATGCTTCTCAAAGGATGTGTCTACCATTGACTACACCTCTTTAGGATACAGAGTTTGATATGGGTTATATTGATAATGGTGGAGATAAGATAAATGGATGTCATTGTTCATGGCCTAGTACCTGTAAGTTAAATACAACAGATTAGATACTAGCCTTACTCCCTATACAATCATGAACAGCATGACATATCGTGGTGAAATATTACATTATCTCTTGATCTATCTATGTCCTACCCTCGGTAAGATACATAAACAGACCAGATCCATGACCTCGAACTCTAGAGTTCATTGAAAGTGATCAACATAACACTTATGTCTCAAATGTTCAGTATCCATCCATTTTCAAATCAAATGGACCTACTCAAAAGTCAAATGCATGTGAGGTAGTCCCAGTAATGTTGCCTCATCCTCCTCTAACTATCACATGGGATATCATCATGGTGTACTATATGAATCCTCATATGTTTTCATCTATATAGTCACTTTAAAACTATTATTGCAGGAAAAATCAACAAGGAGAATATGCCCCTCCCAAAATCCTCCAAAATCCAGGATGTATAACCATATCATGTCCTTATGAACAGAAATCATGTACCCTAACTAAAAATATATCTGAGGGTGGTATGGTATTCTCATAAGAACATTTTACCCAACGCCCTCTGAAAACTCTTCCAGAAATGAGACGTCAATAGGGTTCCCTTATCTCCTAAAATGTTTTGAGAAACCTCATTCATTCGTACTGTATCATAGATATTAAACCACCCAATATCATCCACTAATATGGTCTCCATGATTGATAGGAAATGATTAAACATTATGATTCTATCCACAATAACACACAAGGCATCACTACCTCGACGTGACCTTGGTAAAATGGTCAAGAAATCAATTGCGACATCCTCCCATTTCCACTTAGGAATAGGTAACTGTTGTGAAATTACAATTGGTCACTGATGTTCCACCATCACCTACTAACAAGTGGTAGGTTTCATGACAAAAATAATGTACCTCACATTTCATCCTCATCCACATGTACTGGAGATGTAAATCATGATACATCTTGGTAATTCAAGGATACACATCCCTAACTAAGACATGTAACTATTTCATTAGCTCTGTGTGTATGTTTTATGGGACCTAAAAACTTCCATGAATATGTAAAATTTCATCCACTCCCATAGTCTAACTAGGAGGCCCTCACCTTCCATCCTCTCGTTTAGGAATATTCCCTCTGAATTTAATAAATTTATCATCATCACTATATCTAGAAGAGTAGAATTCACTACCAAAGAGGATATAAAAGTATTCTCCTATGTGTCTTACACCTCCAAGTGAATCTCAAAGAACAATTCCATAAGTTTACACTCACTTATGCACTCCTAAGTTTCCTATATCTTAGTCATCATTCTTAGTAAATTGTAAACTTCATTTCTTTTACCATGCATATAAGAAATTTTGGATTCAAAATATACAGGTACTCAACCCACATTCACTACATCAAATTTTTATCAAGTTCTATAAATATATACTTGATACTTTTTTGGTATATGTATACCACAAAACATTCTCCTTTTATGTATATTCTATAAAAATTCAAGGCCTTCACAATAGTGTCTAACTTGAGATCATGAATTGGGTAATTACTCTTGTGTGGCCTCAAATTATGAGACTGATATTCCAAAAATATATCCAGTACATAAAAACTGATCCTATCTTGATACCTTATTCATCCCAATATACTGTGCAGCTCCTTCTTGGATTTGGTAGAAACAAGGATGGCACTGAATTATATCTCCCTTTCATACCCTAAAATGATCTCTCATAGGTATATGTCCATGAAAATGTTACACCCTTCTTATTAAATCCCTTATGAGGTGTTTCTAAGAATGATATGTCCTGTATTAAATGCCTATAATATCTAGTTATCCCCAAAGAAATTTGAATATCAAATAATTTCTTTGGATTCTTACCGAAAACAACAGCTCTCACCTAATTTGGGTCAAATGATACTCATGTATCTAAGATAATATGACCTAGTAAGTGAATCTTATCCATACATAAGTGGCACTCTGTGAGCTTAGAATATAACTGATTCTCTCTCAGTTTATCCAAAAAGATCGCAAGTAATTTTCCATGGTCGTGCTGATTGTGAAAATATGCTAAGATATCATCTATGAAAACCACCACAATGAATCCAAATAAAATTGGAAAACCTAGTTCAATAGTGCCATGAAAACTATTAGGGTATTTGTGTGACAGAATGGAATAACTGAATACTCATATAGACCATAATTGAAAAAAAAATATGTACAAGGTATGTTTTCTTATTGAACACACACCTGATGATATCATGATCTCAAATAAAAGCATTGATTAAACCATAGATCATCAAAGCTGGTTAAAAATAACATCTATCCATGAAAAACTATACCCATTATTTAACTGGTAACTTGTTCAATTTTTGATAGTATACACATAGCCTAAGGTTATCATCTGCCTTTTTTTTAAAAAAGACTTGAAACCCCCAAAGAGATGTCTTGGGTCATATAAAACCATTTTCCTCCAAGTACTCTAGATACTTCTTGAGCTCCCTCAACTCCATCATAGCCATCCTATAAGTAATAATGTAGTCTGGTGTATCTCCTAGAACTAGATTTATATAGAAATCCGCATTTCTCTTAGGAGGTGAACTAGAATATTAATCTAGGAAAAAATCCATAAAATAGTAAACCACTTGAGGGAATTATATCTAGACTAATCCATGATCATTCCGATATAATCTATCAATCAAGGATGTTGTATCACCTAGGCCATGATTCTGGGGTCCAACTCATCTTTCCTAGAAATCCCATTCACTCTTGTAAATAAAAACTCCTCCCTTTAGTGATGTAAAGGTCACCCTTCGATGATATAAATCAACATAGGCTCGATAAATAACTATCCAATCCATCTCAAGTATGACGTCAAACCCTATTATCTCAAGGAAAAAATATTCAATATGAACTGGAACCTAGGAATATCAAGGGGGAACCCTCTACATTATCATACACCCTCTATCCATATTCCCAATGAAGTGTCCAAGGTTATAACGCCATCATAAAACTGAACAATAAGCCCAAGGATTTCCATGTCAGGTGAGGATATGAAATTATGTTAATCACCTATATCAAAAAGGGAAGATGCAAGAGTGGAGGAAACTAGTATTGTGTCTATCACCATAGATGGTCCAACGCTCTTCTCCTTTAGGGTAGGCAGTATATAATATATATGGCCTAAACCACATCCCTATGAAATAACCTCACTACTCAGAAAAAGCACACTTTGTTTTATAGGTACAAATAGTTCTTGGATGTCTCATACATGAACACCACCATGGCCTGAATGACCCATACTTCCCTAGATCCCAACCTAATGTAGATCTAGGAAACCTAATCTTGAACTTGAAGTTGAATCTGACCAACTTCTACTATCTTCTAAAGGTACGGTCCTACAAATACATTATATGTGGCCCATCATACCGAAAGCTCCACACTTGACTGAGTCTCGATAAAACAAATTATTCATATGACCCCATCACCCACACTGGATAAAAAAGGAAATTCTAATATCACTCATATCATGGTTGGTAATTACCTCATGAGAGTTCCCAAAATGGAACTTACTGCCACAAGTCGATGAACCACAGGGTTGCGAGGCCAAACTACCCTACTCTTCATCCCCATCTTTCATCACTTTCCTCTTATTAAAATTTTTTTGGTTTACTATCTTAGTAATAATCTTCAACTTGAACACATTGAACTGATATCGAACAGAATTTCTAAGTCCATATTCAAAGTGTCTCTTCCTCGATAGCTCATCATCACAGTATATCGGTACAAAACACTATAACTTCGTATAGTGTTTCGAATACTCCATAATTTTCATCACACCCTACTCCAAATGAATAAACCCATAGGTATTCCCTAAACTCAGAGTCTTGGAGAAAAATAAATCATAAAACCTTTATTGTAAATCCCTCCAAACCATATCTCGTAGCATATCATCATGTTCCAAAACATCTCACCAACAATTAGCTTCTTCCGGAATCATATATGGTGGGATCATCACTCCCCTCTCAGGAGATGGCTCTAGATTCTAAATGGCCAAAAATATAGTCTCAATCCATAGCTTAGTAGTCTTTTGATTTTCATACCCCAAAAACATGGGATGTTACTGTTGTTGGAATTCATACTTCTGCTCTTCCATAGACAAGGCAGGTTGTGGTGCTCTCTGATAAATCTATATATACCATATAAAATCATCATGAAACTATACCTCAACACCTATTTCCAATAAACCAACTAGGTCCACATATATCACTACAATATTATCTACTGGTATCCCATGGCCCACCACTTATGAAGAGTGGTAGTTTCCATCATCTTGGATTATGACTAGAGGTCATCGTGGAGGAATGTCACTACAATTACGAACACATGCCACCAGAATGATCTATAACACAATTGGTCACAATTTCAAAATAGAGGATGATTCAAAACATTTTTATAAACATTCCACAATCATTTTTATACTTCTAAAACTAGGACTGGGTAAAAAGAAACAATCATAACATCACTAGAGACACTACAGATTTCCCAACCTAAATCCGGGTCTAGGTCAAGTTCTTTGTTTCCACATATTCAATTTACAATTTATTTCATATTTATATCACATTTATCTTTTAATAGATGAACTAAATAGTTAAAAACATTTGTTCCTATAAGGGCCAATACATCTCACAAACTAAAATATGGCATCCACTTAATCAATACAATAACACGTTCCAATCAATGTGACCAATGTTCTTGACTCTACATTCCATAGTTGACTTCCTAGGGTGTCTTTTTTAGCCTAATTAGGAAAAAACATTCAAGTTATGGTTGGAACTCTATGTACCAACAATTTTTCTCAATTCCCTATTAGAATGCGGGAAATATAAAAAAATAAATCACATAACGAACATTCAAAAATGGCATGCAATCAAGCAATTCATCCTATGTGGAATGGAATAATTCATGGAATGTGAAACGTATAAAGTAACTCATATAATTCATTAGATTCATTCCCCCATATCATCTGGGAATGATAAAACAAAACCTCAATAATAACAATGATAACATCACAATTAAATTGCATCACCCAACAGTGGAATCAAATCAACTGTAATAGTCAAAATCTATAAAAAACAATTTATATTAGGTGAAATTTGGATTTTCTTTGTACATGGATTTTTTACTCCAAAGAATAGCTCATTATAGAATTCCAATACATTCTTAATCCCTAGATTATTTTCTCAAAAAATTAATCCACAAAAGAAAATACTATGATACCAATTTCAAACATCCTATACCAAATTCCACTAAATGGTGCCCCGATCTGGTGGGTCACAAGGCCTCAGGAATGCATCCCCATACACTAGAGGATGCCAACATGGAGTGAGATTCTTGGGTGTGTCTATGGGGAGACTATTCCCCCAAGTAATAGTATATCACAATGGTATTAAACATAACTATGAATAGTGGAACCATTAAATAAACTAGATAGAAGATAATCATCAAAGACTTGAAAAAATAGACAATACTAGAAGTAATATCATATAAAAAATAATGTTTCAAATAAGTTGTCTACAAAGATGGAAAATAAGTATATAAGAATCCAGTTCAATACTTATATCAAAATACCAAAACAAATTATCTCTAGATAATATCACAATCTTAGCTAAGTCATATCCTCCCATACTCCTAATAATATCACAAATCAAGCATCATATTTTAAGATAATCCTCTATTCCCAACCTATATCCATGAAGTACGTTCGGGTACCCAATGATGGCCCAAATTGGTTATGAGATATCACTTAGTAGTCAACCACCAATGGTGTCTAAAATAAATTTAGTTTGTGTGATATATGTTAAAGGAGTGTGAAATATATCACAAGTATAAAATTACGGAATATAAAGTATTGAAGGAATATATAATATTTTTTGGATAAATAAGGTTCCCTACAAACAATCCTCGGGATCCCAAAACAAGGATTGTTATAGAAGAAATGTCCATGTGATATACAATGTTGTCTTCCCACGGGAGTAAAATACCATTATTAGGGCTACCTATAAATAAGGTAAAAATATACACCATGGCCACACCATAAAACCAAGTTTATATATTCCATCATGTCCATACTGTATAATCATCTAAGGGACATTCACCTCAGCCACGTTGTATAATCATGTCATCCAAATTGATTCCACTGTGTAGTCAAAGTGTCTGCCACAAAAGGAAAGATCCAAGGTATATAAAACCAAGGAATCCACATCGATCTCTAATATATTATTAATGGAAACACTGTAAATACATGGGTGGGGTCAAAGGAACATGTCAACATACTATGTCTAGTGTGATCCTAGGAAAGATGGATGCAAAGGGTATCAAGGCCAAGGAGTCATACATAATCAAGAACCAAATAGAAGTTGCATGAATAATAACATGTAAACGTAGCATAAATAAGATGGTATCATAATATCATGGAATCATTGGAAATTTGAAGAAATGTATAACATTAAATAAACATGAGTTAAGGAAAACTTACTTTAAAATAACACATGGTGGACAAAGTCAAATAATAGATTAGGTTTACTCCCTAATCCCATACATGATGTCTCATGAGACTAAAATATTACCCAATGTGTTAGAGTACTATCTAGTTTCACCCATAAAAAACATGTTCATGATCTATGTGTGTCATATAAAGTAATTAAATCATAAAGAATAACATAATAATTCTCTAGGGAAATAAAATGGGTGGTAAAACCTTACCACTTATCACAATCAAAGGAAATTTTATAATGATGTAATTTGATAAATGAACATAAGGATTGTATTTCCCATTTAAAGTAGGAGAGAGAGATAAAGATATACATTTAAGATACATATATACATAATTTATAATCATTACATTTTTTTAAAAAAGTTGAGGGGTCCAAGCCTCGCAAATTTATTTATAAAAGAGAGTCAAGTGGAGAAACACATGAAAACAGTGCAAACAAATACATTAACGTCCCCTTCCTTGGGAAACAATCTTTTTCCTCACCTTATCTGCAATTTTGCGTTCTTGGTCTCTCAGTTCATTCCACATTTTAGAGCTGATATGCCCCCGACCTCTTCCTCCGGATCAACAGATCTCCTGAGCTTGCTGCAATAATGTTTCAATATCTTCATCAGAGCTGGCAGTTTGATCATCTTCCTTCTTCTTCATTTCTTCCTTTCTTTCCTTTTTCCTTTGGCTTCTTGTTCTTGCTTGTTTCCAATTGAAATCCTCTGTTTCTTTTTTTTCATCTTCAGTCCTTGCTGTATTAGGCACCTGCATATTGGAAATATGAGATTCATAATAAACTCCCCCCGAAGGAGGCATGGTTCCAGCCCCTGCAGATGGATCCAAATCCCCTAGAACAGGAGAAACAAGATCAACATTAGAAGAAACATTAACGAATTTTGAAGGAGTTACAGTGTGATCAACATCACTGAACTTCACACTATGCAGTTTTTCCACTGAAGTAACCAAAGTAGAGTTCTGTTTGGATGGCCCTTCCTCAGCTTGGGGCTCTGAGCATACTGCATTCTGAATCCTCTCAACATCAGGAACACAATCCATCTTTGATTTCTTTTTGTTATAAGTATCTTTGCTAGTCACTTTAGATGGATCAGATGAAGGCATCAGAATCTGAGATGTAGCCAGTGATACATTCTATTTTTTTCCAGAATCAGACCCAGGTTGAAAATCCAGATGCAAGTTCCCTTGTGATCCCATAGGAGTGTCAACCATATCATAGGTAGCCTGCATTGTAACCAAATTTTCAGAACAAACATAAGTGTGAGCAGGAGATTTCATATCCATAGTTGTCTTATTCGCTATCACATCCTCCTCTCTAGCTTGCAAGGATGAAGAGGGATCTCCCTTCTCCAAAATCTCAACCTAGGATTTCTTAGTTTGATTATAGGTCCTATTAAAATTCAAAGAGTTTGTAACTTCAGGTCTCTAGACATACTTACTATTAGAAACAGTAGGCAAAAAATAATTACTCTGTTGATCCAGATTAATAGAGCTAGGTTTCACCCTCTCATCCATTCCACATGACTTGGAGTCATGTCCTCTAAGGGAGCATATGCTACACACTATAGCCTTCCTACACGTTGTAGCATCATGACCTAAAACCTTACAGCTTTGTAAAAATTTAGGTACCCTTTAAAATTCAATTCTCAACTCTAATTATTCATCATCCGTGGATAAATAAACCCTATAAACACGTGTTGAACAAAGATCAATCTCAATGAGGCATCTAGCATAGTGACTGAATCTAGCCATTTCTGTTTCTCTATCCATTCTAATAGGAACTCCAATGGCAAGTGAAATATCGTAAAGAATTCTAGGATGCCATAAAATCCAATTAAGACCAAAAATTTTGATCTAAACCTGAGATGAGGTGTTACCTAATTCAGAAGGGTTGAAACTCTTGTCCCATTCCCAGATGTGGAAAGCACCTGGCCTAAATGAGATTGAGCCGAAGCTCCAGGCTTTGAGTTTGAGATCTTCAGAATGGAAAATTAGGTGGTAATATCCTTTTCCAAGATAAACGCACTGCCAAGAGTCAAAACCCCAGGCATCGGCAAGTCTTTGCTGAAGATAGTCCATTTTCCAGGGAATACTTCCCTTCGGAAGAATCAATCTACCAATTATAGAGTGCTCTCCCAAATGCATATGCTTTGCAACCGCAATGGAGTCTGCCTTGACATGAGCCACAGATCCCCTTTTGTGAATGCCTGCAAAATAACTTTTGAACTAGGAAAAGGACCTACTAGCATTACTGGCCTCATGTATGCCTGGATTTCTAGGGTCATCTCCATCCATTCCTGATGCGTGTGCATGGGATTTGAATCTCCCAGGTAGTAGAAAGTCGGCCTCCATATCGCGTCGCTTCTGCTAAAACCCTAATCGAAATGATAGCGTGAGATTCGGCTCAACATTTCTCCTTTATAATCATTACATAACATTAATGTATATTTTATTTAAGGAATATAATTACTTTTTAAAAACATTTAAAACATTCTTGATGAAAATAAATATTCCACTTTGAAAATCACTATTTAAAATATTGTGAAAGTAATTTATTTGAAACTAAAATTTGAAACATATAATGGCATATTTAATTAAAATGAAGATGTCATGTACTATTCATGTTGTATACCTTAAAACAAATATTATTTTCAGATTTTTGGTAAAAATCCAATAAACACCACATTAAAAAAATAAAAAGAATATTCCTTGTAAAAAACAATATGTATAATTAAACCACTATAAAAATTTATTTAAAAATTCATAGAATAATATTAATAAAAATATTTAAAAATACTTTAATGAAAACATGGACCTGAAAGGGAAAGGGTTATGTGACAAAAGAGAGAAATAAATTCAATTTTCTTTAAAAATATTTTATCAATATTTTTATGTACTAAAGAGAGAAAAATGGTACTATTAATTTAAAAATTCATTAATAAATTGAGGATAATAAAATTAATGATTTTTATTAGAAAATTTTCAAATAATTTCCTTTAATGTAAATTTTGATATAAACAATCTCTCTAAAATGAGATTAAAACATAAACACTTACAGATTTGGTAATTTTTTAATCATAGATACCAAAAATTAAGTAAATGAATAGAAGCATAAAATATAATTAATTATGAATAATTAATGATATAATATGAAAATGTGTAGTTTATACACTATTTAAAATAAATTGGGTGGATAATGGAATATGTGTCACAAAGAAGGAAGTATTGGGGGAAATCTCATTCCTCAAGATTGACTCATCTCGTGTATTCTTAATTATTCTAAAATTTAAATTTTTTTTAATTTTTTACTTATGTAATAGATCGGACCTTATTGGCCCATTACTTTGCTAGAATCTGGTGTCTGAGTTGTTCGAGGAGGTCCATGTGACTTATCCCCAACACTTTTCCATATTTCTAGTTCTGTGAACAGTGTTTCTAGTTTTGTGAACAGTTGCATCAGTTTCTGTTAGTAATTTTTTGAACAGTGTCATCTGTGTTAGTGAGTCATTTTGTGAATAGTGTCATCAATGTCGTTGAGTCATTTTGTGACCAGTGCCATCGGTGTCGATGATTCATTTTGTGAAAAGTTTCATCGCTTTTGGTGAGTCATTTTGTGAACAGTGTCATCAGTGTCGGTGAGTCATTTGTGAATGGTGTTTCTAGCATTGGTAGGTGAAAATTATTTCAAGCATCGGTAGGTAAATATTGTTTTCATCATCGGTAGGTGTACAGTGTTTCCAGCTTCCTACAATTTCACCCCTTTGATGTTTACTTTGACATAAAACAAATTCAAGGCCTTATTTAAAGGAATTAAAGACTGATTCAAATCCAAAACTCCTATATTAATTTTTACTATGTCTTAGGATTCCTTTACTTGGTCAAACCATGTGGTTTAATACGATCCACTTTTAAGGGAAAATCTGGTGTATCTTAAGCCACTACTCCGTTAAATATTCTATAAGGATAAGATATCTCCCTCCCTTGTTCTAACTTCTTGTTACTTTGTGTCAGATGCTTGACCTAAACTGTCATTGAAGCTGGTCAATGTTTAAAATTTATAATCCTAATAACTATAATATATCTGGAAAGCAAGGTCGAACCCACAGAGAAAGCAATTTTGGAAACTGTTCTTCTATTTTTTTTATAAAAAAAAAGACCCCGCTGTTGTCAGCAATGGGGTAGATTTTCTACATTCTTTTCTACATTCTTTAATATTTTTTATTAAGTAGAGAAGTGATAGAACATTTCAAATCTTGTATCTAAACTAAGTTAAAGTAAGAAATAGTTTAAAACAAAGGGGAATAGAGATATAAAAACACTGATAAACGAACAATCTAGTAAAACGCTCGGGGAAAAAATCACTTCTATTGGTTTTGAAAACATTCCTTCTCACAAAAGTGATTACAACTAATACCACTGAAAATGAGTGATTTATTTTCCTTTCCAGAAGATAAATCACTCAAGATAATAATTCTTAGAGTTTTCCACTCCTAGATTAATCAACTTGAGAATTCTAGTTTAATAAAGAGTACATAACAAACTTGCCGTAAGTTTTGCAGTTTTTCATTTCAATTTAGATGTTTAAAAAAATTAATCCACAATCAAACTGACCGAATGAATGTGGAATTACGTGATTAAGTGAAAGTGGTATTTTTCGATTAAATTCAATCATAACAGATCTCGCCGATTAATTCTGATCACATTAAAAATGATAGTGATAAGAGATAAGGAAGATAACCAGTAGATTCAATTTTTAACCCCGAACAGTAAGTATTTAACCTACCATTATCTCAACTATGTAGACTAATATCATTATATTACAAAAGAATAGAATTAAAAGAAAACAGAGGAAGAAAACTCTTACTAGCTCGAATTTCTGTTTCTCCAGGCCCTCAGATCTCCAGAGAATTTCTCTATGAGTAGTACTCTAAGGTTCGCCTCCTGGTTCTCTACTCTACTCTCGACGGAAGTGGTCAATCTAATAATTTTATTTATAAATTATAATTTTTTATTTGTTTGTATTATATTTAATTTTATAACTTATTTATTTATTAATATTACAATATTTTTTATATTAAAATTATTATGTATTATATTAACTTTATTTGGTTAACTAATTAATTATTTAATTTTACATTTATTTTATTATTTTGTTATATGTATTTTTTTAATTAAATAATTCACTTTACACCCCCTCCCCCAAATCATGCTGCAAAGTGAGGGGGGTCATATTTCACGAATCTTCTAGTGCCTTCCCTATAACAGATCCAATCCGGTGGCCTTTTAAGCATCGCCTCATCCTCCCGAAGAACATGCGCCAGCCCTGCGGCTTCAGCGCTCCACCCTCCATCTGCGGTGGCCCAATTTTCTTATGATAGTGGAGAACGAAACCTACAACGGCACAAGAATCCAGTGTCGCGGATCTTATGTAATGTGACTCAAGATCCTCCCCACACAGCTCTTCTTGTGGTGGCTTCATACATGCAACAACCCGACGAAACAGCACAGCTTGGTTTCAACGGTACTCACCAGCGGCCAGTTCGGTTTCACGATCATCCAGCTCTGAATATCCTATGGTCAATCCCTATCCTCGATCGACTACCTGTTCATGACTCCACCTCCTCTCAGCATAAAACCCAAATCAGCCTCCTTGTCTAAGCCTCTCAACAGTGAAGTCCTCCTTAGATGCGGCAATGAGGGTTCCACGGCATGGCTTCTTTTCGTCACCGTAACATCGCAAGATTCCAACATGATGGAGCTCGGTTCGGGTAAGGGTATCAAAAGCAAAGGTGGAATCTCCAACTTTGAGTAGGTGGAAGGTTGGTTTCCAGATTTCCTATTAGGCACAAATTTTCTTCGACATCCGCAAACTGGATTTTATGTTTCAGATATGGAGATTTAAGTTTAGATTTGAGTTTGTAATGTGTTCCCTTATTTGTTTTTGTGGTGACTGCGAATAGATGAGAGGAATAATTGATGTTTATGGATGTTTGGTTTCGTTGGATCATGGATTCAGTAAGGATATTTGGAGGAAACATGGCAATTTGATGCAGAAGAGGAAACACTAGTGGCAGAAATGGATTCGTTGCGGTGCCACAGGGATTACGGTGCCAGGAGGAAATGGCAGTGGAAACTTGTTGTGCCACCATTTCAGATGAAACTGTGAGGAAAATAATGAGGGAAGAGGTAATGGAATGTAAAGGGAAACGGTAGGTCTGGGTTGTGGGTTATGGTGGTAGAACTAAGGCACTGTAAATTTGGATATTGTGGCAGAGACACGGTGAGACCGTGTAAAGGGTTTTCAAGGTGGCACAGGTTTGAACCGGTGTGAGGATACACCTTAAATACCGAAACAGTGAACTATAAAAACTATGTGTGAGGATACAGAGCCATCGTGAAATGGAAACAGTGCATGGTATTTCAGTGAGACCACTTTGAACCGGTGCGGTAGGATTACAGAAGCGGTGAGACAGTAATCCTGCAAAACAAACAGGGTAAAATAAATAAAAACTGAATGAAATAATTAATAAAAACTAAAAATTAATTAAAACATATAAAAATAAAGATACTTATAAAACCAAATAAACTTAAGTTAAATTATAAAAACCACTTAAATTTCTTCTAAGCTAAAATTAAAATTAAAAAGCAACTGAATTATTAAAAGTTAATATAAAATTTAAACATTTAAATTACAAAGTTAAATTATTACTACTATAACAAGATAAATTAATTAAAGTAGACAGTTAATTATCATCTTATAGAATAATTTAATTGAGTAAAGACTTAAAATTATAAAGTTTGAAGAAATATAGTTTGTTTAAAAACTTAAATTAATAATTAATGAATTATTAAATGATATCTATTAATTTGGTTATAATAATTAATTTTTAATACATGAAATGTTAAATTAACGATTCGTTATCTAAGTGAAAAAGAAGACTTCATTAATTAATTACTGTCAGATTATTAAAATTGCAGATAGAAACTACCGGTCTAAATAAAAAGTCATTAGATTATAAAATAAATTTGAACTTAAATTAAAAAAAAAATTATTCTTATAATAAATGATTAATTATATAGATCGATTAATTATTAAAATTAATAATAAAAATACAAAAGAGCCATTATTTATTAAAACAATTAAAATGAGTAATTAAATTGATAAAAATTAATTAAAAATATGTGGCAAAACATGTGTTTTTAAGGTCACATCAACGCTTTATTGTTCCTTCTTCCCATAGGATCGGCGTGATCGAACCTTAATCCTTGGATCGTTTCCCCTTTATGTTTCTTCTAACTGCATGTACACCCCCTATTTTGGTACAAGCATCACGTGTCGATCCATCATCGATAGAAGGTGTGATCTACCACCGTTCTTGTGTTTTCTTCGATCCTTTTCCCCTTTTTTCTCTTTGTCGTGTTATTACATGTGATATACAGTCTTCTAATGGAGTTTTCTTGGGTTTTAGTTGGTGCGGTCATGTCGCATCGTCCTCGAGTGGATACAATTGTCACAGGGGAGGATATTGTAATCCGTTGAGTGGACCGATCTTGTATAATGAATGTCAAGAACCTTTTGAGGTAGGCGATTTTTTGCTTCTGTATTCTTTTACATGAAACTGTAGAGTTAGCATGTTTTAGCCCATTGGATCACAATGGAATTGACATAATAAATATTTAAACCGGATAAATAAATTTATATCGATCATATGTTATTGCCTCTTGTTTTTCTAGATATTGTGATATCTATTCATTATTTGTTTAGATTTTCATTATTAATGTAAATTGGTAAAGAATGTAAATTGGGATGAATTTTAAATTAATTTTCAAAGATAAAGAGTCATGTAAATGAATATAGTTCTTCTTGTTGTAATTTGATGTTAATAAATTAGATGCAGTAAGCATGTTTAATTGATTTGTGATAGCTATTATAGCTTGATGTTTAGTTTACCTATAGTTGGAACCTAAAAATAATAAACTTGTTAATTCTATATGGATTAAAAAACTGGTTGTTTGATAAAAATATAATGCCAAGTAGGGTTCTGAGTTACCCTATTGCTTGTTTAAGGGCCAAGAGCCCAGTTGATATGATGTTGGTTTTTCATGTTTCTTGTGTTGTGATATGAGCCTGGATTGCTGTTGGGATATGTGGGGGTAGACAGACCATTGGTTGTGGAAACAGTTATTGCCTAGAGTGGCGAGATGCATCTGTTTATGCATGTGGGTTTTGGGGAGGACACCAAAGATGATGAAATGGGTTAGATGTGAATGTTTGGATGATTGATGAATTTTATTGGTTTTTTAACTACTTTACTTTCTCCAATGCTCAAGGATGCTGGTCTTTCTTACCCTCCTTCCAAAAAGGGTGAAGATGCATGGGGTATTCCACGTTCTTTCCATATTTAGCTTCTCGAGGGAAGACTGGTCTACACTCTTACTATAGGTGGAAAAGACTAGACAGGTAGTTCACCTACTCACTCTGTTGAGCCCCTTATGTTTAGTATCTTAGAATATCATTCTAGAATTCCTGGGAATATGGGAAATTAATAATGTTGTTAATAAATTATTGAATAAATTTTGTTAACCCATGTGGTTGGAGCTTGTTGGGATGCAATGAAATGGTTTCAATTTATAGGAAAAGTGGACTTTGGGTGTGATGCTAATGAAATTTTATATGGAAATGATAATGGTTAATTAATGTTTAACGATTTAATTAACGTAATGTGAAACTTATAAAAAGGTAACAAATTAATATAATAAATTTATTTAAATGGTTGTGTTCTTATAGGATACCTATTCTTAGCATTGGCAGCTGGGAGTTTGACAGATGTTAGCTGTAGTTGAGTCTGAGACTGGGTTTTTCCCATAGTGTTCTTGTGAGCAATATTATATCATGTGCTTTTTTGGTCCTATACACTACCCCACTCTATCAATTTGGGCGACTGATATCCCAGGGATTCAGAGCCCTGAGGGGTGTTTTCCCCAACATTCTGGTGGGAGGATGGGTGGATGACTTCCCACATTGGCCCCGCTCTCTTCTCTTGGTAGTTACTTTTACTAGTAGGCATAGTGGTTAGTTTTCCCAATATATGTATATAGAGGGATGTAATGTATTTTGGTTATTCACACATATATATTCTGGATATAGTTTTATATGGACTATTATATGTGTAACGTGTATTGGTTGTGATGGAATAAGGATCCTTACTCGATGTATGGTCTATAATGGATTGAGGTTTAATACCTGACGTATGATACATCTTATGAGAGCTATGGTGGCTCTTTGAAACTATCTGGTTACCTTGATTACATGGATGTTGTGGTTTTGTTTCATGAGGTTCATGATGTGGTGTTATGCCCAGGTGTCTACAAGTAAGCCTTTTGGAGAGAGATGCTTAGGATGTGCGACGTTGGGGAAAAGCGACAAACCAGTGGGGAAGTGGTAGTGGGGTACACTTGATATTCTTTATTATATTATATACTCTTGTATTCTATACATGGTGAGAGTATCCATGTTGAGGATGTGAACTTAGTAGACCTGTTTAGGTGATGAGTTAGTTTCACTTATTGTTCAATGTTCTTTAGCATGATTTCTTTACTTTTGGATGAGAGGCTCCAGGGAGGATCCTGGTGAATATACTATTATACTCATCGTATGTATATATAAAGTATTTTTCACGTCACTTAGAGTAGCTTGGAGATCAAGCTGGTTACTACGAGCTTGGGGTTGCAGGAGCTGTTTGGGCTTCGTGGTTGCTGTTGTTTTTACTTTCCTTTGGAACTTGCATTTTTTCCTTTCAGTTGTCATAGTTTTTCAGGACATTAAATATGTATACTAGGAATTATTTTATATTACATTTTGAGTTAGAGTTGTTTGGTTTCTATCTTATCTCTCTCTTTCGCATGTGTTCTATTAGAGGGAAATGTCTTCCATTTATGTGTTTACTATAACCTTGGTGCTAGTCGCCAAACTAGGGCCTCTTAGAGGTGAGACTTGGGGGCCATTATCTCCCTTCTCACATTTCTGGCCAAGTAGGGGTACACCTTGTGGGGAGGGGTTCATGACAGAGTGGTATCAAAGGTATGGTTGAGGGATAGGATGGAGTATGGTGTTAGGTAAAAGTGAGGTTACATGGGTTGGTAGGGAAATAGTGTCAGATAAATTTAGAAAGTGATGTAAACAATGGAGATCGGCTGAGACATAGGCATTTTGGGCCCCCTGGGATCTGGTCCACGAACCTTTAAATTTATAGTGGCTACTAAATGAGGTGATACTAGTTTCATGGTAGAGACCTAGGAAAGGACCATGCATCGTTATTCTTTGTGACTGTGTTTGAATGGGTAGACCTTGGGATAGGATAAACAAAAATGAATAAAATAAAAAAATTAATTAATAATGTTGATTCTTCCATATTCTAGGATTAGGATCTCTAAATATTTGTTAATTTTAAGGTATGGTTCCAGGTTGATTTCCTCATAAAATTTTCGCAGAATATGTTCAGCAAGCTATGTCGGCAGATCGTCGTAGGGTAGAGGTTGATGATAAAGACACTTGGAGGAGGACACTCTAAGAGATTCAGTCCTACATTCTATAGAAGTATGAGTGCTCCATTTCAGATGTAGTCATAGAAGACTGGTTAGAGGAGGTTGAGATAGCCTTCAGTTCGATCCATTCTCAGAAGTAGCACTGGGTGTCTTTGGTTGTGATGATGCTATGTGGAGTAGTAACGTAGTGGTGGTCCTTGTTCCTCAGGGATCGCGAGGATCTAGCGATCTCATGGGAGGAGTTTTGAGAAAAGTTTAGAGTCGAGTTTATTTCTTCAATTGTGAAGGAGTCCAGTCACCAGGATCTTATTAACCTTTGAAAATGGATCTTTAGTATACGAGAGTTTTGAATACATTTCAGAAAACTTTTATGATATGATTCAGACCTATTTCCAGATGAGGAGGCTAGGGTGAGGCATTTTAAGGAGGCTTTGCGTCTAGAGATCCAGCATCAGGTCACCCAATTAATGTTGAAGACATATCATGAGGTGATAGAGAGGGAAGAGGTCATTGAGAGGACATTTTCCAGAACCATATTTTCATGAGAAGGGATTCATCATGATTTCTCAAAAATCATAGTTATGGTCTGGGGTTCCCAGTTTTCAGGGCAGAAGAGTTTCCATTTGTCTGAGGGTAGGTCTCGGCCCTCAGCATCTCGTTTCTCTAAGGGTGACAGATCTCAGGCTAATTCCAAGGTATCAGGTACTTGTTTTTATTTTGTAGGGTGAGGCCATCATCATAAAGAGTGCAGGACCTTTCAGTGTTGTAACCAAGCACCAGGTGTTCCGATCAAGGTTCCTCTATTGAGGCAGTTCCAACCGAGGTAGCAGCTGCAGGTTGCACATTCTTTGGATGAGTAGAGAGGATGGGGTAGGTAGAGTACAACCCTATGATTCACCCTATCCTCAGAGATAATAGCACGGCCATGGTGGTCGTCATCAAGGTTTGATAGTCCATAGAGGAGGTCCTGGTCAACTTCATACTTTATCGTTGCCTGTACCAGGCGATCCAGATTCCATTCAAGGTAAAATTTTATTGATTTCTACATGGTTGTATTCCTTTTTTGATTTAGTAGCAACACACTCCTTAATATCACCTAACCTTGTCCATGATTTGGGACATGTGGTAAAGAGGCTTCTAGTGCCCTTGGAATTGACTACGCCAGTTCGAGGTCGAGATGAATTGTTTGAAGTATGTAGAGATTGTGAGCTTGTGCTGAGGAAAGAACTCTTTTGGGAACATTTCATATGTTTACGGATACAACCATGTTATGTAATCCTCAACATGGATTGGTTTTATTCAGTGTAGGATATTGTGGATTTCTTTAGGAGGCAAGTGGTGTTCTTTGATGCTAATATAGAGATGGTGGTGTTTGTTGGTGAGTGAGATCCTCATATGGGTAAGAGGTGTGTTCAATCCTTATCATCCTTTATGGATAAGCTAATGTTGAGTTCTTCATAGTTTTAGCAGTTTGGATTTCCCAGGGTCATAGAAGAGTACCCTAATGTCTTTATAGAAGAGTTTTTATAATTGCCCCCTCGATGAGAGATCGAGTTTGGGATTGAGCTACAACCATGAGTGTCTCCTATCTCTAGATATCCATATAGGATATCCCCTTTTGAGTTACAAGACCTATGTATACAACTTGATGGTATGTTACAGTATGGTTTTGTTTGGCCGGGTGTGTCACCATTGGGTGCACCGGTTTTTTTTTTTGAAGAAGGCTAATGTAATTTTGCGGTTGTATATCGATTATTATCACTTAAACAAAGTGATAGTGAAGAATCACTATCCTCTTTCATAGATTGATGATTTATTCAATCAAATAAAGGGTCAAATTTTGTTCTCAAATATTAACTTGTGGTCAGGATATCATCAGATGTGTTTGAAGGATGAGGATATCCCGAAGACTTCTTTCTCTTGTCATTATGGGCATTACGAGTTCATTGTAATGTCATTCAGCATGACGAATACTCCTGTTGTGTTCATGGGATTGATGAACGATGTGTTCCACGAGTTCCTAGATAAGTTCATGTCGGTTTTCATTGAAGACATCCTTGTGTACTCCACATCTAAGGAGGAGCATGCAGAGCATCTTCACACCATTTTGGGAGTTATTCATCACAATCAGTTGTTTGGGAAGTTGTCAAAGTCTGAGTTTTGGGCCCAAGAAGTTTGTTTCTTGGGGAATGTGGTCTCACGATAAGGAGTAATTGTGGATACATAGAATTTATAAGCATTTGTGTCTTGGTAATCCCCCAAGATAGTGGTATAGGTTTGAAGTTTACTTGGTCTTGTAAGATACTATATGAGGTTCATAGTCGATTTCTCTTGGGTTGCGACTCCTTGGAAAACATTTACCAGGAAGGATCGGGCGTTTTTTTGGACTGATCAGTGTCAATTAGCTTTCAAGTATTTCAAGGAGAAGTTGTAAAGTTCTCCAGCTCTTTGTCTTCTTGTAGAGGGAGTTCGGTTTGATTTTTTCTGTGATGCTTCGCATCTAGGGTTAGGTTGTGTTCTGATAAAGCAGAGATCAATTGTTTTCTATGGGTCTTGGAAGTTGCATCCCCATGAACATAACTATGCCACCCATGATCATGAGTTGGCAGTAGTGGTTTTTTCCCTAAAATTTTAGAGACATTACCTCATTAGTGAGCACTTTTTTGTTTTCACTGATCATAAGATCTGGAGGTATGTTTTCTCCCAGTGTAACTTTAACTTGAGGAAGCATCGATGAATGGATTTCTTACAATAATAAAACTTTGAAATATTATATAACCCTAGAAAGGGGAATGTTGTAGATGATGTGCTATGTAGGAATTCGTGTAGTGATGTAGTGCATGAATCTGGTGATTCATGGAGAGTGATTGAAGAACATTTAAAATTAAATCTCGATATGGGATATGTTGGGGGAAGAGGTTGTATTTTTCAGATAACGGTTTAGTCATCTCTAGTGTAGCATGTGTAAGAGTCCCATTTGGGGGATCTAGAGGTGGAGGTCTGGAGAGACTGAGTTGTTTATGGAGAGGTCCCAAATGGTTGGTCTGAGGATGAACAACACTGAGTGTTATATCATTCAAGGTTATTGGTTCCTTTGTAGATTCATGAGACGGTTCTCAGAGAGTTCCATAGTTCACCTTTATTGGTGCATCCTGGTGTGACAAAGATGTATCGAGGCTTGAGGAGTCATTTTTTGTGGCCTGGGTTAAATTGTAAAGTTTCAGAGCTTGTGTCTTGATGTTTGGTCTTCCAAAAGGTGAAGGTCGAGCACCGTGTACCCGATGGTCTTCTCCAGCAGTTAGATATTCCCCAGTGTAAGTGGGAGGACATATCAATGGACATTGTTACTAGTTTACCTCGATCTCAGGGATTATATGACACTATTTGGGTGGTAGGTGATTTTTTAACAAAATCATCCCACTTTATAGCGATCAAGGAGTTGATCTTAGTGGAAGTATTGTTGAGGAAATATCTGGAGGAGGTGGTGGGACTCCACGGAGTCCCGAGGATGATCATTTCTAATAGAGATCCTCATTTTACCTCTAGGGCATTGAGAAGTCTCCAGTATGATCTTGGTTCTCAGTAATTCCTTAGCTGTAACGACCCAAAATTTTGAATAAATCTTGTTTCCTAATTTTGTGTGTTATTCTATTTTTTTTTATACTCAACAAAACTGTTTTATTTGATAACATGAGTATAAATAAAATGTGACCATTGGGTTTTGACTGTTATATGACCATCGGTCAATATGACCGCTGGAAACTAAACGTTTCAATTTTTGTCTCTAAATACAAGTGATCATGGTTAATTATTATAGAAAGAAGATTTGATGGCCTCACCCAGTAGTCTTGGACCGATCGAAGCCCATCTAATAGAACTTGGGAAGGAGGTAGAATCACTGGGCTTTGCTCTGGAAAAAACTCAATCCGAACTTCATCATGTGAATCTAGAACGGAATCGCCTTCACGAGAAGTTCAAACTAATAGAAATTACTACTCGTGCGATGTTGGCCGAGCCTCTCTCATATTCTCTCACCTTAGCACACCTTACACTTAGGTCCTATGCTGGCGTGATAAGGGGCTATTTAAGGAGACCGTAACTGCCTTGTGTAATCCTTTGTTTTAAATAAAAATTGGGATTTCTTATTATGATAATTTTTATGACTTTTCAAATGTCCGGATAAATATAGTATGCATATTTTTAGTGAATTTTAGAGAAAGGATATTTTAAAAAAAATTATGTAAACCTTAAATAATTAAAAATGTGTAATGATTTTCAGAAAATGGTCTTCTACAATTATGTTCAGTACAAAATTTAGAGTCTAATAAGATCAACTTATTTTTTGATGAATAGTAAATTATGAATAGTGATTTTATGCTTAGGATTAGTAATGTGACCAAATGGATTAGTAATCTCACTTAATGAAAGTGTTAATATAATCTAGGCACCTTGATTAAGTAATGTGATTCAATAAAATGGTTAAATAACGGTTTCATAAATTATTATTCAAGTATTAGTTTTTTCAGGTGAATAGTGTTTTTAATTAAAAATTAAATTAAAAATATTTAGAAAGTTATTTTTATAAAATGGATTTCATTTTTGAACTCAGACATCGATATTATGTTAAGGTAATTTTTGGGGATTTTTCTGGAAAAAAATGAATTTTCGATGAATAGTGCATTTATTTAAAAAATAAATTAAAAATATTTAGAAAATTATTTTTATAAAATGGAGTTCATTTTTGAAATCAGAGCATTGATATTTGGTAAGGGTGAGATTTTGGGATCTTTCTGAGAAAGTTGAATTTTCAGTGAATAGTAAAAATACAGTTTTAGGGTTTCGGTATGTTTAATGACATCATAACTATGTCATGATGATATCATGAGATATTTTATGGGTTGGCCGACCAAAGGTTATGAATTATTGTATGGGGGGAAATGTGACCTAACTCCATGGTAAATACCATGGGAGAGCACATGGTTTTGAGAAAACCACTTTTAAGGTGTCCCTTGGCCATTAATGTCTTGTCCCCTCACTTTCCCTATAAATACCAAGCCATCCTCTCATCCATGTCGACTCCCCACTCTCCTCCAATGAATTTCTGGTCTCATTACCTCCCAAGAAGTCCTCCCAAGGTGCTCCCAAGCCCTCAAGGTCCCAACCTTTGAGTTTTAAGAGTTACGTTTTAAGGTAAGGGATCCGACCACTCTCTTTCTTTTCAAGAAATCTCTTTTATGTCATTTCTTTTCTGCTCCATGTTCTTATGTTAAAGGATGTTATTTTATACTCCTATTACTTCCCTTTTCATGTTCATATAATGAGATATCCCCTCTTACTCACATTATTTCGTTTTATGAAGTTTTAAGTGGCATCGTTAGGCTGCCGAAATTTTTGTAACGGATTCTTTCTCCCTTCTCATTTTTCAAGATCTATTTTCATGTAAAGTATTTCAAGTTCCTTTTTATTTTGTTGGGGTATGATATCTATATCTATCATACTGAACTTTTATGTTCATATGATGAGATACCCTATTTGATCTCGTCAATTCATTTTTGTTGAAGTTTAAGTGACGCCGTTAGGCTACCGAATTTTTAAGGGATTCGTTCACCATTCTCATTTTTCAAAGTTCTACTTTCATGTCAAGTCTTTCAAGTTCCTTTTTATTATTTTGGGGTATTATCTATATATATATCATACTTATATTTTATGTTCATATGACGAGATACTCTATTTGATCTCGTCAATTCATTTTTGTTGAAGTTTAAGTGACGCCGTTAGGCTGCCGAATTTTTAAGGGATTCTTTCACCTTTCTCCTTTTTTGTGTCAAGTCTTTCAAGTTCCTTTTTATTATGTTGGGGTATGATCTCTATATCTATAATAGTGATATTTTATGTTCACATGATGATAGACCCCAATTGATCTCATCAATTCATTTTTTTAAGTGTATGTGACGCCGTTAGGCTGCCGAATTTTCATAAGAGAAATATTATTTTTGTCTTCCTTTCATGTTCATCATTTCATATGGTATATCTTTAAAATTTCATTACCATGTTCTTAAATCCCTTATATTCTGTCCCCATATTGTTTTATGGATCATTTATGAGTGGGTGACCCATGTCTATTCTCTTTTCAATGTTTTCTAAAACCTTGTAACATAGCCGTTATGCTGCAGAATTTCTGTCTCAAAATGTCTCTCTATTATTCTCGAATTCATTTATTTAATTAAGTGAATACTCAAAGCTCTTTCTTCTAAAGGGGTATTCACATATATATCAAAATGTTCTATTTTAAATTCTGGTATTTACATACATGAAACCCGCTTTCCCTTTCCGTGGGTTTAAAGTGACACAAAGATCATGTATTTAAAACAATTTTTAAAACATTATGATTATGAAATGAAACCCATTTATTTTATGCTATATGGGTTGTTTATGAAATGATTGATGATGATATATGTGGCTCACATGATAATAAAGACATCTCAAGGGTGCACCCAGATAGTGCTCCAATGCATTGGGTAAAGACTTAATCTCTAGAGATGACCTTTTAGACTGATACCTTGGTGAATAACCTTGGTAATTTTTAATGACACATTGGGGATGGACCTTGGTGAAACGAAATGATTTTCAATATTAAATGTTGTAGCCACATATTCAAGTTATGAAAAATGTTATTTTTATTATGATATGCCTCATTATTTCATTCTCATGCCTTAAAGTTCTTTTCATGACTTTATTGATGTATCTCAAGTTCACATGTTAAATGTTTCCCTTGTTTCCCTTACTGGGCCTTCTGCTCACCCTTTCTTTTGATGTATGTCCCCAGGTTATGAGATGCAGTAATGAACCTAGGGTGAACATGAGGAGAAGCCTTTCAAGTGTTTTAGAAGAATGTTTTATGTTTTCATGTTTTAAGTTCCTGGTTTCCAAGACACTAAACCTTAAAGATCCTCAGTTTTGTAAAATGTAATGAAAGTTTATGTGATAAAAATGTGGGATGCTATATTAGCACTGCTTTTCATCCACAGATGGATGGCCTGACAGTGCAGACCATCTAGACTCTTGAAGAAATGTTGCGCTCTTATGTCCTTTATTTTGAAGGTTCATAGATGAGACATTTACCCTTGGTGGAGTTCTCTTACAACAATAGTTTTCACTCCACCATCTGTATAGCTCCGTTTGAAGTCTTTTATGGTCGACCGTTCCGTTATCCATTGTGATGGACTGAGGTTGGAGAGTTTTCAATTCTCATACCATAACTAGTGCAGAATAAAATAGATATGTTTTAGGAGATTCGTGAGAGGATGAAGATAGCACAGGATCGTTAGAAATCATATGTCGATCAAGGTAGGAGACCTTTAGAGTTTGATGTTGGTAATCATGTGTTTCTGAAGGCGACTCCTCGTCATGGGAAATGAAGGTTTGTTCATGATAATAAGCTCTCTCACCAGTTTTTTGGGACTTTTGAGGTGTTGGGTCATGTAGGAGTCGTGGCGTATCAAGTATCACATCACCCACATATGAGATTAATACATGATGTTTTTCATGTGTCACATCTCCATCATTATCTTCATTATAACTCTCATGTCATCGATTGGGGAAAGACCAATGTTAATGATGATGAGACCTTTGAGGAGTATCCTGTGGAGATCCAAGACTACAAGTAGAAGGTGTTTCTTAGGAATTCTATCCCCTTGGTTCATGTCTTTTGGCAACACGGTGGCATAGAAGAGAGTACCTGGGAACACGAGTCGCAGATACATGCTCAGTACCTAGAGTTGTTTGATGTTAAAATCTTTCATGTAATGATGTTTGCTTTGTGGTTATAGACCATTCATGTTTATAATATGGATTTCTTTTGTTGATTCTTGTGGTTTGGTCTCTTTTGAGAGGTATCTCGATGGGTGGTTGTTCAGACCCCTTTTCTGTTTCCTTTTAAGTAGGTTTTGAATTTTCAAGGATGAGAATGTTTTGAAAGGTATCTGATGTAATGGGTCAGACCTCTCTAGTCCATTCATTTGCTGAAATCTTGTGTTTGAGTTGTTTTTGGAGGTCCAGGTGACTTATCCCAAACACATTTCTAAATTTATAGTTCTGTGAATAGTGTTTCTAGTTTTGTGAACAGTGTCATCGGTGTTGGTGAGCCATTTTGTGAACAGTGTCATCAATGTCGGTGAGTCATTTTTTGAATAGTATCATCAGTGTCAGTGAGTATTTTTTGTACAGTGTCATTGGTGTCGGTGATCCATTTTGTGAACAGTTTCATCAGTGTCAGTCAATCATTTTTGAATGGTGGTTCCAGTATTACTAGGTGAACAATGTTTCCAGCATCAGTAGGTGTACAGTGTTTCTAGCTTTCTACAGTTTCACCTATTTTGATGTTTTCTTTGACGTAAAATGCATTAAAGACCTTGTTTTAATGGATTTAAGGCCAATTCAAATCTATAAATTCTATATAAATTTTTCCTAATGCTTGGGATGGCTTTACTTGGACAAACTATGTGGTTTAATGTGATCCGCATTTAATGGAAAATCCATTGTATCTTAAACCACTACTCCATTAAATCTTCTAAATAGACAAGATATCTTCCTCCCTTATTCTACCTTCTGGTTCCATGGTGTGAGATGTTCAAACCATTCCTTCATCCCATAGGAGTAGCGTGATCGAACCTTAATCCTTGGATCATTTCCCCTTGAAGTTTCTTCATGTTGCATGTGCACCCCCAGTTTCGGTTCAAGAAGAGAGTGTTGATCCATCATCGATAGAAGGTATGATATGCCTTTTTTCTTGTGTTGTATTTGATCCTTTTCCCCTATTTTCTCATTTACGTGTTATTACATGTGATCTCTATGCTTCTAATGGATTTTCTTCAATTTCGGTTAGTGCAGTCGTACCACGGCGCCCTCGGGTGGATGTAGTTGTCACGGGGAGGATATTGTAGTCTGTTGTGTGGATCATTCTTGTATAATGACTGTTAGGAACATTTTGAGGTAGGGGTTTGTTTCTTATCTATTATTTTATGTGAAACTATAGAGTTGTCATGTTTTAGAAAACTAGATCATAATATAATTGACATAATAAATATTTGAAACAAATAAACAAATTGAAATCAACCATATATTATTGACACTTATTTTTCAAGGTAGTGTGATATCTATGATTGCATTGTTTATATTTTCATTATAGAAGGAAATTAGTAAAGAAACTAAATTGAAATTAATTTTAAATTAATTGTTAAAGATGAAGAGTCATGTAAATTAATATGGTTCATATTGTTGTAATTTGAAGTTAATCAAATTGATGCAGTAAGAATGTTTACTTGATTTCTGATAGATATAATAGATTTCTGTTTAGGTTACCCATAGTTGGAACCTATAAATTATAAATTAGTTAATATTAGATGGATTAAAGATCTTGAATTTTGACAAAAATATAATTCTTGGTAGGGTGTTGAGTTACCCTCTTGCTTGTTTAAGGGCCAAGAGCCCAGTTGATATGATGTCTTCTTTTCCTGATGCTTTTGTTGTGATGTGATCCAGGATGGATGTTGTGATTTGTGGGGGTAGGGAGGCCCATTAGTTGTGGTAGTAGTTTATGCCTAGAGTGTCTAGATGAATCAGTTTATGCATGTGGGTTTTGGGGAGGACACCGAAGATGGTGAGATGGGTTAGATGTGAATGTTCAGATGCTTGATGAATCTTATTGGTTCTTTATATACTTTACTTTCCCAACTTCTTAAGGAATATTTTCTTGTTTATCCTTCTTTCATAAGGGTCGAAGACACATGGGGTATGCCACGCGCTTTCCATGTCTAGATTCTTGAGGGAGGATGGGTCTACGCTCTTGTTATAGGTGGAAAAGACTCTACGGGCAGTTCACCAACTCACCATGTTGAGCCTCTTGTATTTAATATCTTAGAATGTTTTTCTAGAATTCCAGGGAATATGGGAATGTAAAAATGTTTTTAATAAATTATTTAATAAATTATGTTAACCCATGGGGTTAGAGATTTCTGGGATGCAATTTTGAGGTTGCAATTTAAAGGAACAGTGGACTTTGGGTGTGATGCTAATGAAAGCTAATGTGCAATTGATAATGTTTAATTAATGTTTAAAGATTTAATTAACATAAAGTGAATCTTATAAAAAAGGAATGAAGTGATATAATAAGGCTATTAAAATGGTTTTGTGCTTATAGGTTACCTAGTCTTAGTAGTGGTAGCCGGGATTTCGAGAGATGTTAGCTGCATTTGATCCAGAGACTAGTTTTTTACCATAGTTTAGTTATGTGCTATATTATATCATGTAATTTTCGTGTTTCTATATGCTACCCCACCCTGTAGGTTAGGGATAATGACACCCCAGGGATTCTGATCCCCGAGGGTGTTTACTCCAATATTCCAGTGGGAGGATGGATGGATGACTACCCACTTTTGCCTTACTCTCTTCTATTGGTAGTTACTTGTGATGGTAGGCACAGTGGTTAGTTTTCCCCATATATGTGTGTAGAGGGCTATAATGGATTGTGGTTATTCACACACATGTATTATAGATATAGTTCCCTATGGACTACTATAGGTGTACCGTGTATAGGTTGTGATGGCTTAAGGATCCTTACTATGTGTATAGGCTATAATGGCTTGAGGATCAATACCTAACGTATGATACACACTATGAGAGTTGTGATGGATCCCAGAAACTACCTAGTTACCTTGATTACATGGACTTGGTGGTTTTTTTGCATAAGGTACATGATGTGGTGCTACACCCAAGTGTTTTTGGGCAAGACATTTTGGAGGGAGATTCTTAGGATGTGCGACGTTGTAGAAAAGAGAAAAATAGTGGGGAAGTGGTAGCGGGGTACCCTTGATATTATTTATTATATTATATAATCTTATATGATATAATTTGTTAGATTAGCCATATTGAGGCTGGGAACTTAGTATACCTATTTAGCTGATGATTTATTTTCAATTGTTGTTCACTGTACTCTAGCATGCTTTCTTTACTATTCCATGAGAGGCTCTGGGGAGAATCCTAGTAAGTATACTATTATACTCACCCTATGTATATATCAACTATTTTTCAGGTCACTTGGATTTGTTTGAAGATCAGGCTAGTTACTACTAGCTTGGTATTGTTGGAGTTGTTTGTGCTTCATGGTTGTTGTTGTTTTTACTTTCCTTTGGTACTTGTAATTTTTCCTTTAATTTGTAGTAGTTTTGTATGACATTACATATGTGTACTTGGGACTACATTTATATAGCAGTCTGAGTGGGAGTTGGTTAGTGTCTATCTTATCTATCTATTTTTCGTGTGTTCTCTTAGAGGGTAATGCCTACCATTTGTGTGTTTATTATACCCTCAGTGCCAGTCACCAACCCGAGGCCTACAGGAGGTGGGACTTAGGGGTCGTTATCTCCCTTATCAAATTATCGGCCCAGGAGGGGTACACCTTGTAGGGAGGGGTCGAGAAAACTTAAATAATAAACTTTTTCATATTTATTATTCATTTTATTTTATGTTTTACTATTTCATATTCAATTACTTATCTAATTAATTTCATATTGGACGTTTTAAGGATAAACAGGTCACATGTCCAAAATCACTTTTTTATGTTTATTAAGACCAAAGAGATTATAATTTAATTATATCCATAATTTTATTAATTTAATAATTATAATTTTCATACATAAATTATACATTCAAAACCAACCGTGAAATATGGTTATCAAAAAATGAACTACTTTTCAATGATAGAGATGGAAGGCCATATGTATGCATGTGTAACATTTCCATTTTTCTACGATCCTAACAGAAAGAATGTAAATTTAATTTTAACTCCCAAAATGATAATTTGATCAAAACTATTACTTTTTTTTAAATAAACATACTTATACCATCCATCTGATGTGGTAATAATAAAATTAAAAAAATGAATCATGTCTCTTCACAATGAGGTAGTCTATCATACACATGAATGATGTTTTCATTTTTTAATTAATTGCAATGTAATAAGGTATATGATAAATTAATTTTATATAATGTTTAATATGTTACTATTACCTTATATAAACATCAAATTAATCCTTATTATATTTCATGTAATGTGTAGGTTAAAAATTATTCACATTACTTTATGAGGTAGTAGTCCTCGGTAAACATGAGCGACATTATCATATTCCCTAACGAATGTAATGTAAGAAGAAATGTGTGTCATTATTTTTAATAGTATAATTATATCATAAATATAATATATAAAGGTTAAATAAAACATTATATCAATCCCTGAGAAGTGGTGATGGAATACAAATTACATCTATTTGTGAGGTGGTAGTACGTTATACACACGGTAAAAGGTTTTGTTTCCCATTTGAGGGAGGAGAATATATTTGAAGTTCAATAACATAAAATAAAAAATATAATTAAATTGAATATTTTGATGTTGATATATCATCATGTTTAAATAATATTTTAAGTAAGTCTAATAAGAAATAAAATAAAATGATGAGCTAATAACGTTACCTCTTCTTTAGAAAACATCTTTAGGTTTGCACAAAATTACTTTCTAGGATAGATTTATGATCAAACAAGGGATTATCGGATTAGGGTGGGGATTTATGGAATTTATTTTTTTATTTATTGGACTAAAAATGGATTTTTAATGTTTTTAAATGAATTTATAGGGGAATCCTTCTATAAGTGGGGGAGAGGAAAAATATGGAATTTCTCAAAACAATGAATTACACCCATATTTTTCCCATACCCCAAGGATTTCAAATAGTCCATTTTAAAACTTTAAAATACATAAGGTATAAATATTACAGTAAAAATATGAATTTGAAATGTTTTGGGTCATTTGTAACCCTTAACTGTTTAGTTTAAACCCTTGTGAACCAATTATTACCTTAACAATAGTAATTAATTTTTACTATTTTCACTATCCATTAAGTGATATAATTAATTATAATGTATTAGATAATAAATAATATGAATATTGAAAATATTTGAACCATTTTTCAAAATTTTACTCACATAAATGGGGGAATTTAATTTTAAAATTAAACCCATTGATGTGTATAAAAATGGTTTTTAAAGAAATGCATTTCACTAAGGAAAAAATGATCTCATATTAACTATTAAAAATGAAATTAAAAATAAATGAATTTAAATTATTAATTATATATATAATATATAAATTTAATTTAATTCATTCATAGTTGGGGGTTTTTTAATTAGTTAAAATGGTGAAACATTATGTATTTTAAAAACAGTTTTAGGAATAAAAGTGTTTTAAAGCTTGAAAATGAATATATATTAAAATATAGTATAAAGATGATTTAAATATAATTAATTGTATTAAATATAACCAAATAATACTTATTTTAATGTTAAATAAAATTAAAATAATAACAATCCTTCAAAATTTCATGATTTATTTAATGAAATGACAATTTTAAAAAAATCAGTATTTTTCACTATTGAGTGAAAAGGTAATATATATTTTCAAATACCAAAATTTCACCCTATGTTAATATCTATATTATGATATAAGAAATTAATTCCATTTTATCAAATACATTTTAAAAATTCAGGGAAAAATTAATTATATTATTTTCTCTCATAAAGTATTAATTTTTTTAAGAAAATTTATTTTTGATAAAGAAAATGAGTTTTTTTAAAAATGAGTAATTAGTTAATAAGAGTTTATAAAAAAATATTAAGTTGGCACATTATATACATTTCATAAATTATTTATTCATATTTCTACCTATCAAATTATTCTCTAGTTTATAATTGTTTTACATAAATAATAATATTTCATAGTTTGTTTAGGATTGATGTTGCTTATAGTATACACTATCGAATGTAATGTTCCATTTTTAAAATAGTTTTTAACTAAACCTAATGAATAAAAAATATTTTCACTTCCCTATTCATTCACTTATAACATTTACATGCTCATAAATATATATACATGTTAGTGTTACTAAAAAATCTCAACAGGATTTCCCTTAAATCACTCTAATGTGTTCCTATATACAATATATCCATGAACATGTTTACCAATTACATTTGAAAATCATTTAAAAAAACTAAAAAAAAAAGTTTAAAAAATAATAATTAATCAATACAAAACAATCATATCAAAAATAACTATCTCAAGAGTTTACTAGAATATAGATAACCCCTATTAGTCCACCTAACATCAACAAAAGTTCAATATCATTATCAATATTAATGATTCATGATAAATATTGACATTATTCTAAACTAATTCCAAATATGATAGTATTTCCACTTATAATGTATTTTCATACATCCATATGTTTAACCTTAACTTTTCTAATCATCAATGTGACACCATGGTCTTTATTGTCAATGTTAATTCTAAATATTATTTTCTGCTTTTAAAATGTATGTCTTTTTTTGATGTGTTAAACATTTCCATGTAATGTCCAATAATACCCACAAAAATTATTTAATTTCGTTCTGAAAAAATATTTTAATATCAAATGTGTGTTTTATATAAAATCATTTTAATGTTGGTACCATAAATCCAAACCCATTATAAGATAAAATTCTACATTTCCAAAAAAATAAGTATTTTTAAAATCTAATATAATTATATACCAAATCCTAAAAAAAATAAAAATTACATCAATATCCAATCCATTTTTCATAAGCCACAAATTATCAACATATTACATAAAATTCAATTAATACATAATTTCATAACTTCCACATCAAGGAAAATAAATCAAAAATAATATTTAATCATGCATCAATGGATAATTATCAATATAAGAAGTAATAAAATATACTTACCATAGATTATAAAATCTATCATTTGACATATTTTGAGTCAATATTATCACTCTTGGTTATATTTTTATATTCATATCACCAAACATATATTTTCAAAATTCATGATTTAATTTCATACAGAAAAAATCACTTTAATAGTAATTCAAGAGTAATAGATAAGAAATATTAATGTTATAAATATATCCATGATTTCTAACCTTTAATATAGATTTTATTTTTAAAAATAATCATAGATATCCCTCTAACGGTGGTAGATAACCCCAAAATCTTTTTATAGAAGTCCAAAACATTTTCAAATGAATTTAGTGTTAATCAATGGGTTTTTAAGGAGGATACATACCGTTTACTAAAAATATATTTTCCATTTAAGGAGTAAAGAAAAAAATAAAGATAATACTACTGATCTACCCCTAGTGGGATTGCACACACCAAACGATAGGGGGGATTCCTCTTTCTAATTTTTAACACCTAATAATGATAAAAATAATATTATTCATGATAACAATTAGTAATGGAATTTGAGAATAAAAATCCATGAAAATGACCCACACATGGGTATTGTTTACCATTCCACCCCCCCCCCCCTCAAGTGTTAACCTACTTCAAATAATATAATTTTATTTCAAATGTTCTAATGGAATTCAATTTTTTTCCTAAATGGGGTGATTTAAAACAAATCATGACACACCATGGTTTTTCCCTTCTCCCATAATGATAGTCCCACATCCTCACATGATTCACTCCATGAATACTTCATGCATCTACCCACCATGTATCTCTTTCCTCATATACCAAAGAAAATTTCTAAACATTAAGAAAACATGTTTCCATATATTTCCAGGGTTCCATTAACCCTATTCATAAACTTTCCATCATTATATGACTATTATTTAATTAAACCAGTCCAAAACCATTTATCACCCATTTATATGAAAATAATTTAATTATTTTTTTATATTTAATTTATAAATATCCAATATGATCATATATAAATTTTTTGTTTCCCAACATGATTTATTTTAGAATTTATGTTGGATAGGGACCAATATTCCAAATAAATGTGGTCATTAGCTTACACTAATAATATTTTAAACTACACATCATGTTTAAGAGTAAGGGAAGTCAGATCATCCCATAGAGCTTTATATTTATTAGCCTGAAACACTGTTATAAATTGAATATGTATTGGTGAAATCCTTTCTAGTAAAAATATCTATTAAAATTTTTGTGAATTAAATAGATTAATTAGGTTAATATATATAAACTTATTCATTTATCATAGGTTCTCCATCTCTCCCACACCCCCACTGGTTGGATATACAATGGCATAAATCCAATGACTTTGGAACTCTAGAATTTTTCTTCATCCCAGGTGGTGGTAGGTGTTATGTATTTGGTATTGTTCCCATGATAAGGGATGCCTATGTATCCCTGTGAAAGGAACCAAAACCAACATAGTATGGTGAAACTAAATTTTATAATTTAAACCATTTACGTTAATGTTAAAATGATTAATTTGGTTATTTTATGGCCATGTAGAAATGATCAAATAAGTGATTTTTTAAGTGATGCATCCATTATCATTGATGCACGTTTTTAATGTCATGGAACTTGGATGATGGAATATTATGCTTTAAGATTATGTGAATAAGACATATTTTTTAAAGTAATATGAAATAGAATAATAGGTGAAAGGGAATAATAAAAATTTGGTTTGGTAGTTACATAAAAGATTTCATTTTTGATCCATTCTATCAATTTGTAACTAGACATGAGAAGGTGTGTGTAACACCCCAGGTAAATAAAGAATATGACATTTTTATATTTATCCATATTTGTGAATAAAATATTAATATTACTTTAAAGGGGATTCTATGCTCTATGGCGTACCCAATACGCAACAACGAGTTTCTTGGGAATCTTATGGTGTACTCTAATAATAAAATAATATTATTTTAAATGGTAGTTAATGCCTAGTCGTTGTAATGGCGGGAATGAACAGAACTAACTAAAAAATTATTATATATGTTTGTCAAATATTTTTACTCTTTACAATAAATGTTAGAGGATTAAAAATTCAAATGAATCAAATTTTAAGCGTAGACAGTCTAATATTCTTTAAATGGTCGATTAACCGCCTTTTGATGGCGAACCTCTTTTAAATACACTTTTTGACAATTTTATGTATTATATTTGACAAAATAAAATTCTTCTTTATAATCGGGACATCAAAATTTACTTTGTGTAAATTTTTGGTATTTTTCCGAAAAAGTTCAATTTTTAATGAATAGTGAAAATGTTGTATTTTAATTCAAAACCTCTTTTTAATCTAATTTATTTATATCATTAGATTATCTTTTTAATTGGTTTTAAAGTTTAAATAGGATATATTTTTACCATTTAATACAATGGTGGTCATTGTAATTAATATCGCTTTAATATTGGACATAAACGAGTGTCAATCTTTTGAAAGATATTGTTTCATAAAAACACGCTATTTGTTTTAACAACGGGATTTAATTATAAAATTAATTAATGAAACTTCTATGTTATGAATTTGGTAAAATATACATCATTTTTGAATTCAGAATAGCAAATATAGCTTAGGGTGAATTTTTGGTATTTTTCTGAAAAACATCAATTTTTTATGAATAGTGAAACCACAAAGTGGTGGTTACAAAATTTGATTTTTCGTTTAAATGGGACTTTACCACTTCTGTGATTTGAATTTAAAAAATCTAATTTAAATGATTTTAATTGTTAAGTAAAATGTGGTTCAATGGGATGAAAATAATTTTTGATGAAAAGTAACTTTTAAGTTTTATTAATCGCGATTAAAGGTAATTAGTGTGATTTAAGGTAAAAATGATATTATAATAAAATGAAAATATATTGACACTTGTCATAACCCTATTGGATGAGTTATGTCCGACCAAGACAACCCATGGGTCGATTTTTGGTACCCCATGGATCCACTTGGGTTTGATAATGACATTTATGCCTTTTATTTAAAGTTAAAATAAAAATGTCACAAACATGATTTTTTTTACTAAAACAATTTTTACATGTGGTTATACAAGTCATAATTTTGACTATAAATAGTCATTGGAAATCTAAAAATATTTCCTACATCATAGTATTTTTTTTAAGTTTTAGACATTAAATAAATTAAATTCTTTATGACATCATGATAATGCAGCGATGACCTCATTATTTAACGATTTAAATAAAATGGAAAGATAATGCAAAATCTAGAACCTACACATTTCAAAAACCTATTGGATGGGTGGATTTCGAACCCTTATCAACTTATCTTCAAAACAAATTAATGTGGGACCATTAAAATCCCAAAACCATTTGAAAATAAAGTAACACTTTATACTTTTCCAAGAATGTCCCTCCTCTCCTCTTATAAAAGGCCCCCACCTCTACCACCTTACCCACACCTCTCAAACCTTTGGTTCGGCCATGCTCTGATCATTTTGTCTCTCCAAATCCTTATCCTCATCCTAGAAGCCTTAACCTATGCAGGAATCTCTTTAAGAAACCCTTTTGGTTCAAACCAAAGGGAGTTACCCAATTTTAAGGTAACGTCTTCACTTGTGCTCTTTTGTTTTATTTTGCTTCTCCAACCCCCTAAACTATTTTTATTCATTTCTTTTGTAACAACTCTAGTATATTAAATATACTAATATGTTTTTATAATAAGTATTAGATCTACACTTACACACACCTTCATCTAATGGTTAAAGAACATACAGTTTCTGTGGATGGCGAATTTCTGCCTCACGAAACGATGATTGTTCAACACTCATATAACACCTTCAAAGGTGTCCATTAAGATGTCACTATATTTATATATGATATATATTATGTTTATGTTTTCCTTATGCTTCTTTATTTTTCATTTGTGGTATACCTTTATGGTTTCCATTGTGGGTAAACACGATGATTTCATTTTAGGAAGTGCAGACTACCGCCCCCTCAAAGTGATTTGATTTGTTAATGCCATATGTGGGACGTATAAAGGATGGATTTAAAGTTATTATATATGATGTTATAATGGAATTATAATATACCTATATATCATTATTATTTCTTTCCATTAAAGTATGAGATAGAAATGAAAGTAGCGTTCATGCGTACGTACGGCTTACCGTCTCCATGAACGGTGCATTTCATTCCTTATCCCCAAATGTAATGTACTATTATAAGTACATGTATATAATGGATATATATGATTAATGATACATATAAATAATTAATATAATTCTGGAATTAAAATATACATACCTCTCATTTAGTTTTAATTCCATTAATATGACAAAGAAATGAAAGTAGCGTTCATGCGTACGTACGGCTTACCGTCTCCATGAACGGTGCATTTCATTTCTTACCTCTAAATGATTATGTAATATTATAAATACATGTATATGCTGGATATATATTATACATATGATATCCAAATCAGTAATGTCATTCTGGATATAAAGAACCTTTGACCACACGAACAACATGTAATTGTAAGAAGTCCACTTTTGATTTAAGAACCAAATATCGACAAAACAAACATTATTAACATAAATGATTACATAATGTTTATAAAATATCAATAATTGATATAAAAGTAATAATTAACTTGAAAAGGGTTCTTAAGCAAGTATAAATTAACTCAAGTTTATTATTCAGGAGATTAAAGAACGATCGAGTCAAGCCGGACCCGAGGTAAGGGATCCTACTCCTCTCTTTCTTTTTAAGTACGCTCTTTTATGTCATTCCTTTTAAAGATCATCTTTATTGTTATTGTGATGTTATTTTATATTACTCTTACTGTAATTTTTATGTTCATATGATGAGAGACTCTATTCTCTCTCATCAATCCATTTTGGAAGTTTTGAGTGGCGCCATTAGGCTGCCGAATTTTCATAAGAGATCTAACCTCTCTCTTTCCCCGTGAAAACACATCATATGATTAATTTTTCATATTCATATTATGTATTACTTTGAATTAATAGGATATTATCATGATTATCAACCATAATGTTTTAATATTTTTTTGGGAATATGATTATAAAAATTTTGTTACGGAATGTATATATCTATAAACTCTTATATCATATAACCAACTAAGGAAGAATATTTTTCACACCTGTTATAGAAAATTTAAAATCTTAATATATGTATACTATGAGGGAAAATATGATTTTACTAGTCATGTACAGGGTTTTCATATTAGCATCTCAACAGAAATTATATCTTGAATCATATATATCTTATGGATATCCTCATATTTCATTAGTGATAGAAAATTAAAATCTAGAGAATATAATTTATTTTTAAAGGGTTGAATATATCATCCCAAAATTAATTATGCATTTTCTTTTCAAAAGTTTAATTTTTTATTCCTTCTAACATGAGAAGAAAATAAATTATAAAACATATGAATCAAAATAAAAGGTTATAAAACCATAGATTCTAATACCATTAAACATATTACAGGTTCAGGATTACAAGTATTTAGTTGATAAAAAAAAATTATTTAGATGTTAAATTTATTTATTTACTTAATAAAAATTTATTTGGAATAGAATAAATGATATTACAATATAAAAATTATTAATTCATTCGAAAAAATTCTTTTTATTATAAAGAAATTACTTTTATGAATTATGGATTTTTGGATAAATTTATTACTTTTAAATATTGATTTCAATAAAATTTATTGATAATATAAAATTAATGATTAGTAATATCAATAAATGAAATTTGATAAATAATGATATAATTATAATGAATAAAAATCTAATAATTCATGTACAAATAAATATGTTTTATTACAAAAATTATTTTTATTACATAATTTCTAATTTTTTTAAAGAAAATTTGTTCATTTTTAAAGTACGGAGTTTAACTAAATTTTTTTTATATAAATAAAAACATTATTAAACAATTATTATTTTATTATTAATATTTTATAAATAAATATAATTTTTATGTTTAAAATGCATGTTTTTCAAAGATTGATTTTTTCTATATATTGTGCATTATTATTTTAGTCAACTAAGTCGATCACTATTTAATTATTATTATAATAAAATTTATTATTTATATATATACATATATATTAGAATTCATTTATGTATTATATCTTAGTATGGAAGAATAATGACTGTAATTTTAAGCTTAAAAATAAATTTTTTAAAATTTGGTTTTTTATGTGTTGCATTCGAATATTAAAATTAAAAAATTTCAATGTATAAATTGAATCCAGTAAAATGGATTTAAAATTTTTAATCATAATTTTTAAATTATTTAATAATATTAACTTCATTTTTTAGCATAAAAGTAAGTTTTCGAGGTCAAAGTTGGTTATCACGATAAAGAGTAAAATGTAATAAATAGTTTTAGTAATGCTTCAAATTGTTAAAATCTCTTGATAAATTATATCTAAAATTTATTTAAGAGATTATTATTGACCTAACTTACATACATGACAATTTTATAGAGTCTTTCTAGAAAAAAATAGTGTGATTACATAAGAAGGAAGTTGTATTTTCCTAAATGCCACTACACTTCAATTATAAAAGGACCCTTGTGACACCCATTCAAAACCACACATAAAATTATAATTCCTACACAAAATATAAATAATTTATTTACATAATAATCCTATAACTATTTTCTTATTACCCAATCTCAATAGGATTTCCCTAATCCTTCAAAACTAAGAAGGCTTTGAAGAGAAGATTTGATTCCTTATTTGTAATTAATGATTTATTATCCTTCTTGATCATTTACCTTATTCCAATAACTATTAAAAATTAATATTTGTAATATTAATAAAAAATAAATAAGAGCATTATCCTTTTAAAAATTATATTTTATAAAAACCACTACATAATCATATCCATCAATTGATTATAGAATTTTCGTTTTTCGTACGATTTATCCACTTACGTGGAGGATGCAATAATTTTTTTTCATGGATGGATATCAAAAAATTGTTACCAGTAAGATATGATATGATTAATAAAATAATGTTTCATTTGTGGTTTTTTTATTTTAACATTAATAATTAATTTATTACTAATATATCGTCATACATTTATTAAAATTTACTAAAACTATCTCATTACGGATTTAATCGTTATGAATCATACCCAAAACTCCCATGAAATAAACTCAAGACTTTTATTAAAATAGCTTGAATATTATATATATTATTAAGTAAAATACATGGATGTATTATAGATATAATTATACCAAAATACAAAACATATGGTTAAAACTATAAACAATTAATGATAAATATTAACTAAAAATAAGTAATAACTATGTAAAAAAATAATATAAAAGATTAATATAAAAGTTTATTCATATAAATAAGTTTATGAAATAAACTTTTAATATTTATATTATTATTTTACAATAATAAAGTTTATTTAAAATCATAAGGACTCTATGGTAGGGGTTTTTGTTAACTCAACTTCCTTTCCTTAAGTAATAATATTTTTTAATAGTTCCTTGGCCAAAGAAGCTAAATATAATTTATTAAAAATACATAGAACTACATAAGTATAGAATAAGGTATTTTACTAAAATATCTATCATAATTATTTAAGAAATTAGGAGGAAGAGTATCCATCCATGTAAAATTCATAATGATCCATTTATTGGCAACAACATCCGCCACACAATACACCTATCAATAATGTAACACCCTAATATTTTATGAGAAATATATTTTTTTATGTATTATGTGATACCAAACATCAAAGGAATATTTCATTACACACAACACTAGCTTGGCTTGCGTTATACGCAAGAGCAACCTTCCTTGATAGCGTGTGTGGTACGCAATATCGAGTTTCACTAAACAACGATATATTGTTATAATATTATTATGGACTAGACGTTATGAATAGTATTAACTACATTTTGAATTTTATAACATTATTATTCATCTTACACATTTTCTAAAACATGGTATGTGAACAAAATAAATTTTTCGGGTAAAATAAGTATTTTTCAAAAAAATGCATTTTTGCCGCCTTTTGATTGTGCACCAACATTAAATCTAGTTTTTGACATGTTTATAAGTTCAATTTTACAAAATAAAATTCTTATTTTGAATCAAGATATAAAAATTTACTTTGGATAAATTTTTCATATTATTCTGATAACTTTCATATTTTAATGAATAGTAAAAACACGCTATATTTTAATTAAAAACAACTTTTTTCATCGCAATAATTTATAAGGTTAAATTATAATATTTAATGGTTTAAAAGTATAAATAGAATCTATTTTTACCATTTTATATAATTTATGGCATTACCATTAATTTTACATTGAATTCATAGGTAGAAACATTTCAATCTTTGGCAATGTTTTAACTTTTAAAACTCATTTTCTTAACAACGGGATTAATTTTAAATTAATTACTGAAACTTCTGTGTTTTGAATTTTGAAAAATGGATTCCATATTTGGATTCAGTGGGTCCAAATTATGTTAATAGGTTACTTTTATTTTATTTTATATTTTTGATATTATGAATAGTAAATACGGTAATTTTTATTTATTGTAGTTAAAGGAAAATCGGGTAATTAAGGGTAAACATATGATTATAAAATTACCCTAAGACCTGCCAAAATTCTATTGGATGACTAAAAGTCGACCCTTATCACCTCAGGGTCAGAATAAATTCATTTTATGGACTTTTTACCATTAAAATAATTTAATTATTATTAAAACCAAATAAAGTGACAACATGTCACTCTCTTAACTCTTATAAGTATAATAATTTTAATTTAGTGATAAACTTCATGAAACTTTGAACATGAATAGTATCCAGAAAGATAATAAATTTATATACATCATGTGAATTTATTTAGAATTTTTAGAGATTAAATAATTATCATTAAAGGTGACACAATAGTGATGTTGAAATTATTTTATTAAGTGAAATATCAAATAAATGGTTTTAAAAATATTAAAATAAATATTATATGAACTATTTAATGTACTCCACTAATTGTATAGATAAATATGACATTTTATGAATCTATTAAATCTTTTATTTAGAATATTTATCTATGTAGAGTTTATTTAAATTCAAATAAATCAATAGTTTCAAAATTGACACTATTGTTATTTTATAAAAAAAAACATATTATAAAATTGTTTAAAAATCATAAAAATATTTAAAAATCAAAAATTTAAATTTATATGGTCTAAAATGTCATAAAGTATCTAATTATGGATAATTCATAGCACATAATTAATTATTTATATCAATTTAAAATTTAGAATATTATTACCACAAATAAAATTAAATAGATTAAATAAAGATAAATCAATTTGATAAGGTTTAAAATAAATTCACAACATGTCTAAATTTTATTGGTTGATTATATTACAACCCTATCTCATTTAATCTTTGAATTTGAGTCATTTTTGGAGGTTTTTAAGTGGGGTTGGAATTTATCATAAATTAATATTTCTTATAATTCCAAAGGTGTCCCTCTCCTCCCATATAAAAGGGCACCTCCTCCCTCTCCTCCTCACACCACTTTGAGCCTTTAAGATCATCCAAACCCTGTCAATTTCTCTTCTCCACTTCCCTAGAAACATACTAGACGTCCTGGTCTTCTTTAAAGACCAACTATAGTGCCTTAAGAGGAGGTTAAGAAGAGGCACGTCAAAGAAGAGGTAATATCCTTTACCGATTCTTTCCATTTTATTTCTTCTTCTACTTCTTATTATTTATTTTTTTCATCATAAATTAATAACATCAGAATCACTCATATACTGATATGTTATTATAAATATGAAACAACCCTATTTCACCTTCTATCCATCCTACGGAAAATGAAATCACGGCGCGTGCGTACGTACGGAATATCGTCTCCACGTCGTGGTGTAATTTGTTTTCCACCACCACCTTACATGGATGGTTATAATGGTTTAAAGAATAACTATATATGATTATTATAACATGATACTAATTCTGAGACATTCCATCTTCCACTCCAATACCATTCAATAGTTATGGGAATGATATCATCACTCGTGCATACGTACGGCCTACCCTCTCCACGATGTGATGCGACTCATTCTACATGATCTTCATTGAATAATGATTATATAAATGAATTGAATAAATAAATATGATATATATTACACTAATACCATTCTGTAAATAAGGTATCTATAACCTAAAAAGAGGAATAATAATTTATTCGACAAGACATGCATAACAACATAAAGCAATGAACACCCAAATAACAAGTAATAATGAAATATTACTAATAAAAAGATAAGAATATGACCATGTATGATATCATAACAATTAATATGATTCTATAACAAGTCAATGAAATTATTTAAATCATTATACAAGAAGTTCGGATACGTATGAAGCATATCAGACCTAAGGTAAGGGAAAATCTCGCAATCTCATTTTTTTATCCGAGATTGTTTAGAATTTACTGGGTAATATTTATCATCCACATCCATTTTTCCTCAATATTTAATATTATTTATATCCTCCTATAATTTTTTAAATCCAATTTTACCTATTGGTGAATTTTTAGTAAAAGATATTAAAGGAATATTTTGTCATTTTCAGTACGAGATACTTTTTCACTTTTTCGGCCAAAGTACGATAAGAATGTTTTTTTTAACTTATACGGCATGAATAGATTTTTATGATTTCCATATAACATTATTTACATGAAGTTTAATTTACAAATTTTCAAGTTTATTTTTAATTAAATTCTTTTAGTTTAAAATTTTATGACATGTTAAGAAAGGAAAAAATGTTTTTGACGTAGAAAGGATATTTTCCTCAAGAATGGAGTTCAAGTGTTTTATAAAAATTATTTTCCATCTAAGATAATATAAGGTTCTATTTCTATCCCTATTATTACATTGATTTTATTTTGTTGTGATGGAATTATTTTTATGAAGTCCTTTATCTTATATGAATTGTTTTATGATGTCATGATGTTTAATAATCCCATTTTTATTACATGGGTAATGCTATGATGTATGATTTATGATTTTGTGGAACACATAAGAATGGTTTCATTATGAGATGGGTGGGACCTATATCTCCCTCCAATACATTGGGTAAAGATTTATATCTCATGAGATAGACATGGATGGAATGGAAAGTTAATCCGGTTTAGTGATACAGGACTGGAACGAGGAGTGAACTCGGTTCAGTAATGGAATTTGTCCGCTATGATAGTCTTGGCAATGAGTCTTGACTAAAATGAAATGATTTTCTATGATTATGTGTTCATGCCACAAAGTTTCATGTTTTAAGTTATGATTATTGGGATTACATTTCACTACTATTATTTATCCCATGTTATGATATTATGATCTCTTTTACATGTTAAGATATTCAAAATGTTATGTTCTTATGAATATGATATGATTGATATTTATTTTGTTTACCCTTACTGAGCACTTGAGCTCACCCTTTTGTATGTTTTCTTTTACCCAGGTCAGGAATAAGGGTATTAAGTAGGATATGCCAAAAAGGGACTCTAGATATGATAAAATAAGTAGGAGACAATGTATATGATTTATGAACCAGTTGTTTATGTTTCCCAGTTTCTAAAGATATTATACCTATATGGTCCTACCATGGTTTTGTTATATGTTGTAATAAGTATGCTTCAATTCTGAGTAATAACCATGTATCTAAAGTATGGGTCGTTATAGTTGGTATCATAGGAAAGCTATAGTCAACCTTTGGAAACAAGGATATGAAAGCCTTAGTAAGAACCCTAAGGATATGTCTAAACATAGAACATAATCTTAGTATTTTAGAAATGGCCATGAATAACCTATGATAATACCTAAACTGTGAAATTTTATTACTGATTATGTGGTTTTCCTATTGTAATTAGTGTTTCTCATACTATGCTTCTTGGTTTTAGTTAATGGCTGGAACCTGAAGGAACTGTGTTAATGCTGAATGTGACGGGCAATGCAATGATTGTCCCCCTGAGCAACCAAACGTTATGGGATCTGGAATGCAAAATCTTGTAGCCATTCTCACACAACTTTATCAAGCTATTAATCATGCAGGACATCCAAACAAGCTAAGGAAGGAGCAACATTCTATTGAATCCTTTATGAGGCAGCGTCCACCTTAATTCAGCGGGTCTTCTGATCCATTAGTGGTTGAACAATGGATCATTACCACTAAAAAGATATGTCAGTTCTACAATGTTCTGAACATGACAAAGACATCTTAGTAGTGTATCGTTTGGAAGGTGAAGCTGATCAATGGTGGGATCTTATCAAGAATACGAGGCAAAGGGATGAAATTGATTCCATGGAATGGGATGAGTTCAAGAACTTATTTTTCAATAAGTACTTCCCTCATATTCTTCGAACAAAGATGGAGAAGGAGTTTCTTGAACTAAAGCAAAAGGATGATGAATCGGTTGGTACCTAAGAAGCAAATTTTACAAGACTTGCAAGGTACTCTTCTGGAATTATTATCCAACCTGAGAGTAAGATCGATCGATTCTTTAGTGGATTAAAACCAAGTCTTCGAAGGGTGTTATCCATAAAGGACTTCAATAGCTACGAGGAAATTGTTCGATGTGCTCTCAAGGTTGAGATGGATATTAAAGTAACTCATCAATCATATGGGTCTGATAAGAAGAGGAAAATGGAATTCAAACGAAAATATAAAGATCACACTAAAAAGAAGATGAGTTTTCCTTTATGCTCAAATTGTGGAAAGAAACATGGAGGGAATTTTCTTAAAGGTACAAGCAAATGTTTTAAGTGTGGAAAAGAAGGTCATCGAGCAATTGAATGTCAAAATAATGGGAAGAAGATGTCTAATGATGCGAACAAAGAAAGGGATACACATAATGCACCTCCAACACTTCAATGTTTCGAGTGCAAGGAGATAGGGAATTATGCCAATCAATGCCCAAATCCAAGGTTTGTTGATGATGATCAACGTCAACAAACTCTTAAGTCCAAAGACAAAGGAAAGTCACATGAAATTAAAATCGGTGATGTGAAGTATGATAATGAAGTGGTGAAAGTTACACTTACCATCCACTCTAAAGTAGCAAATGTTTTATTTGATTTTGGATCTACCCACTTGTTTATTTATGAAGAATTTTATAAGTTTATCACTGTATTACCTCAACAATTAGATTTTGAGTTAGCTGTGACAACTCCTAATGGCACAACAGTCGCATCAAAAGTTTATAATTCTTCTCCAATTGACGTTTTTGGGAAAGTGATTCCTGCAAATCTTGTGATCCTTCCTATAGTGGATTTTTTTGTGATTCTTGGCATGGATTGGATTTCTTTATACAGAGCTCATATCAATTTACAAAGAAGATAAATCACATTTAATATTCCCAATCAATATATGACCATATATTGATGCAAGGATGAACATAACCTTACAGTGGAAATTTCTTCCATCTTATGGGTCTTGATTCCACTAAATGAAGGTTATTTATCTCAAATGGTTGGAGAGAAACTCATGATTAAGAATATGCCCATTGTATGGGAGTTTGATGATGTCTTTCTGGAGGAATTTCTAGGTCTTCCACCAAATTGTGATGTTGAGTTTTCAATAGAACTCATACCGGGTGCTATGCCTATTTCACATAAACCTTATAGAATGGCCCCAATTGAGTTACTGGAATTGAAGAAGCAAATCCAAGAAAATCTTGATAAAGGATTCATACGCCCTAGTGCATCACCTTGGGGAGCACCTGTTCTGTTTTTTAAGAAGAAAGATGGATCAATGATACTCTGCATTGATTATCGAGAACTTAACAAGATCACTATCAAGAACAAATACCCTCTCCCACGCATTTATGACTTATTTGACCAACTACACTATAACGACCCATACTTTACATACATTGTGACTACTTCAAAATTTAAGCACACTTATTACAACATATGACAAAACCACAAAGGACCGTATAGGTATAGTGTCTTTAGAAACTGGGAAACATAAACAACTGGTTCATAAATCTTCTACAGTGTCTCCCATTTATTTCATCATATCTAGGGTCCCTTTTAGCATATTCTACTTAATATCCATCTTCCTGACCTGGGGAAAAGAAAACATAAAAGGGTGAGCTCAAATGCTCAGCAAGGGCAAATAAAGGAAATAAAAATCATATCATATCTTTTTGAAAATCAAAACCTGCAAAAGAGATCATAATATCTTATCATGGAATAATTCATAGAAGTGAAAATGAGATCCCCATAATCATAACATAAAACTTGAAACTTTGTGGCATGCACACATAATCATGGAAATCATTTCTTTTTAGCCATGACTCATTGCCAAGACTATCTTAGTGGACAAAGTCCCTTTCTGAACCGAGTTCACTCCTCGTTTCAGTCCTGTATCACTGAACCAAAATAACCTTCCGTTTCAGCCATGTCTATCTCATGAGATATAAAATCTTTACCCAATGCATTGGAGGGAGATATAGGTCCCACCCATCTTATAATGAATCCTTTCTTATGTGTGCCACATAATCATAAAACATACATCATCGCATAACACATGTAACAAAAATGGGATTCTTGAAACATCATGACATCATAAATCAATTCATATAAGATAAAGGAATTCATAAAAATAATTCCATCACAACATGATCAAATCAATGTAATAATAGGGATAAAAACAGAACCCTTTATTATCTTAGATGGAAGATAATTTTGATAAAACACTTGAACTCCATTCTTGAGGAAAATATCCTTTCTTCTTCAAAAACATTTTTCCTTTCATAACATGTCATATAACTTTAAAATAAAATAAGTTGATTAAAAATAAACTTGAGAACTTGTAAAGGAAGCTTCTTGGAAATAATGTTTTAAAAATCTATTCATGCCGTATAAGTTAAAAAAAACATTCTTCGTACTTTTGTCGGAAAAGTCAAAAAGTACCTCGTACGACAAAAGATTCCTTTCATACATATTACTAAAAACTCACCAAAGGGTAAAAATGGATTTAAAAAATTGTAGGTGGATGGAAATAATATTACATTTTGATGAAACATGGATGTGGATGATAAAATACACCCCAGTAAATACTTACGAATAAACAATCTCGGATAAAAATGAGATTGTGATATTTCCCTTACCTTAGGTCCGATTTGCTTTGTTCGTGTCCTAAGCTCCTGTATAATGGTTTAAATAATGTTATTGACTTATTCCAGAATCATACATATTGATATGATATCATATATGGTCATATTATTAGCTTCTTGTTAGTAATATTTCATTGTTACTTGTTACTCGGGTCTTTATAACTTTTTGTTCTTATGCGTGTTTTGTTGAATAAATTCTTATTCTTATCTTTAGGTTATAGATAATTCATTTCCAGAATGGTATTAGTGTAGTATATACCATATTCATTCATTCAATTCATTTATATAATCATTATGAAATGAAGATCATGTAGAACGAGTCGCATCACATCGTGGAGACGGTATTCCGTACGTACGCACGAGTGATGATATCGTTCCTATGATCGTGGAATTGTATTGGAGTATATATATATTATTTCAGTATCAATATTACTTCATAATAATCATATATAGTTACTCATTACACCATTATACCCATCCTTGTAAGGTGATGGTGGAAAATAGATTACACCACGGCGTGGAGACGGTATTCCGTACGTACGCACGCGCGGTGATTTCATTTTTCCGTAGGATGGATAGAAGGTGAATTAGGGTTGTTTCATATTTATAATAACATATCAGTATGTAAGTAATACTGATGTTATTACTTTATCATGAAACAACTAAAGAAGAATAAGTTGAAGAAGAAAGAAATTGAAAAGATCGGTAATGGATATTACCTCTTCTTTGGAACGCCTCTTTGAATCCTCCACTTAAGGAACTAAGATTGGTCTTTGGAGAAGACCAGGACCTCTAGGATTATTCTAGGGAAGTGGAGAGGAGAAATTGGCAGGGTTTGGCCGAGCTTGAGTGCTCAAATTGGTGTGAGGAGGAGGGGGAGGAGGTGCCCTTTTATAAGGGAGGAGAGGGGCACCTTAGGAATATCTCAAAATATTATTTTATATTAAAGTCAAAATCGGTTTATAATGGTTCCAAAGGGTCTTATTTCGAAGATAAGGTGGGTATGGGTCTAAATCCTATCAACCAATAGGATATAGACAAGTTTAGGGTATTATTTTAACCTTATCAATTAGATTTAACTCTAAGTTAAATAATTTAACTTTTACCGTGTCTTTTTGTTTTCTTTCACTATATGGTTAATACACTTACTATAACATGCCAAAAGAACCCCAAATTGTTTATTATTAATATATATATCCTTATCTAAGTCATTTGGCCGAACCTTAGATTTTTAGGAATACAATAACAATTAATAATATAATATTTGATTTAAAAACTATTTTGCGTCAATTTTGACACTATTTGATATATGATTTTTGTGAAAGTCATAACAGAATTATATGTTCGAACCAAGTTGATTAAATCAACACTAATATATCATAGTAACCTAGAAAATTAGTGTAATTCATAAAAAGTCTTAAATTACATTTATTTTGGTATTTATATTATCAATTATGTCAATATTTCATTAATAAGATAATTACTGCACCATCTTTGTGTCATAAATAAATTAAATTATTTGATGTCTAAAATTTACAAATAAAATATCATTATGTAGGAAATCTTTTTAGCTTTCTAATGAATATTTATAGTCGAATTTATCTTATGTATAGCCCCATATTAAAAATGATTTACTTATTAAACTTTGATTTTTAACCATTTTAACACTTCTTTAAATAAATTAATAATAAATGTCCTAATCTAATCCAAGTGGGCCTAAATGGTCATATTTTATTCATAAGGTTGTTTTTGGTCGAATTACACTTATCCAATAGAATTAGGACATGTTTTAGGGTAATATTAATATCATATTTACCCTCAGTTACCCTATTTACTATTAACCGCGGTAAAAATAGTAAAAAGTTACTATTCACCAAAAAATTATTTTTATCTCATTGAACCACATTTTACTTACTGATATCAACCGTGTCTGTCGGATTTTCGAAATTCCATTCACAGAAGCGGTAAAATTAAGTTTTATGCAAAATTCAGTTTTTAACCTACCACTTAGTGGTTTCACTATTCATCAAAAATTGAAAGTTTTCAGAAAAATACCAAAATTTCACCCTAGGCTAATTTCGATATTCTGAGTCCAAAAATGAAGTCCATTTTGAAAAATAAAATTTATAAAATTTTAAAAAGTGGTTATTACTATTCATAACGGCTAGTTTTAATAGCATATTGTTGTTTAGTGAAACTCGGTATTGCGTACGACGCAAGCTATCGAGGAAGGTCGCGATTGCGTGCGAAGCAAGCCAAGCAAGTGTTGTGTAGAAAAAAATTCCTTTGATGATTTATATAACGTAAAAGTCTCGGGTGTTACATTCTACCCCCCTTAAAAAGAATTTCGCCCTCGAAATTCGTCACTTTGCAACAAACAGATGAGGATACTTCTCCCTCATCATATCCTCAAGCTCCCATGTAGCTTCTTCAAATTGGTGGTTTCTCCATAAAACTTTCACCAAGCGAGTGGTCTTGTTTCGTAGGACTTTTTCGCTACGATCCAGAATCTCTATCGGCTGTTCTTCATAAGAAAGATCTTGCTCCAGCGGTACAACTTCTGAGCTGAGTATATGTGAAGGATCTGGTATGTACTTTCTCAGGAGAGATACATGGAACACATCGTGAACTTGAGAGAGATTCGGTGGAAGCGCCAATCGGTAAGCTACCTTCCCAACACGATCCAGTATTTCAAAAGGACCGATATATCTAGGGCTCAACTTCTCCTTCTTTCCAAATCTCATAACCCTCTTCCAGGGAGATATTCGTAAGAACACTTTATCACCCACTTCAAACTCTAGGTCTTTTCTTCGGTTGTCGGCATAACTTTTCTGTCGACTCTGAGCTGCTCTTATGTGTTGTTGAATAGATCTGACCTTTTCTGCCATTTCATCAACGAGATCAGGTCCTAATAGCTTTCTTTCCCCAACTTCATCCCAGCAAGTTGGAGTCCTGCATTTCTTTCCATAGAGAGCTTCATAAGGAGCCATCTGAATACTGGAGTGAAAGCTATTATTATAAGAAAATTCTACCAAAGGTAGGTGTTGATCCCAACCTCCTTTGAAATCCATTATAGCATCCCGCCATTTTATAACATAAACTTTCATTACATTACACATAACTGGGGATCTTTAAGGTCTAGTGTCTTGGAAACCAGGAACAAAATACATAAAAAAAACATAAAACATTCTTCTTAAACACTTGAAAGGCTTCTCCTTTAGTTCATCCTATGTTCATTATGCATCTCATAACCTGGGGACATACATCAAAAGAAAGGGTGAGCAGAAGGCCCAGTAAGGGAAACAAGAGAAACATTTTACAAGTGAACTTGAGGTACTTCAATAAGGACATGAAAAGAACTTTAAGGCATGAGAAATAAATCATGAGGCATTTCATAATAAAAACAACATTTTTCATAAATTGAAGATGTGGCTGCAACATTTAATATTGACAATCGTTTCGTTTCACCAAGGTCCATCCCCAAGGTGTCGTTAAAAATTACCAAGGTTATTCACCAAGGCGTCGTTAAAATGGTCATCTCTAGAGATTAAGTCTTTACCCAATGCATTGGAGCGCTATCAGGGCGCACCCTTAAATTTGTCTTTATTTTCATGTGAGCCACATATATCATCATCAAACATTTCATAAATAACCCATATAGCATAAAACAAATGGGTTTCATTTCATAATCATAACGTTTCAAAAACTGCTTTAAAGACATGATCTTTACGTTACTTTAAACCCACGGAAAGGGAAAGCGGGTATCATGTATGTAAATCCCAGAATTTAAAATAGATCATTTTTATATATATGTGAATACCCCTTTAGAAATAGGATCTTTGAGTATTCACTTTATAACATAAAATAATTTTGAGAAAAGAGAGGTATTTTGAGACGAAAATTCTGCAGCATAACGGCTATGTTACAAGGTTTTAGAAACTTTGAAAAGAGAGAGAACATGGGTTGAACATTCATAATTGACCCATAAAAAGGTAAAGGGACAGAATAAGAAGGATATATGGACATGGTGATGCAATTTCAAGGACATACCAATTGAAACAAAAAAAACATGGAAGGAAGACAAAAATTTGATTTCTCTTATGAAAATTCGGCAGCCTAACGGCGTCACTTAAACTTCAACAAAAATGAATTGGACAAATAAAATAGGGTCTCTCATCATATGATCATAAGAGATCAGTATGATAGATATAGAGATCATACCCCAACATAATAAAAAGGAACTTGAAAGATTTGACATGAAAATCGAACTTGAAAAAAAAAAGAAGGGTGAAAGAATCACTTAAACATTCGGCAGCCTAACGGCGTCACTTAAGCTTTCATAAAACGAAATGATGAGAGTAAGAGGGGATCTCTCATCATATAAACATGAAAGGGCAGTAAGAGGAATATAAAAGAACATCCTCTCACATAATCACATGGAGCATAAAAGGAATGACATAAAAGAGATTACACGAAAAGAAAGAGAGGGGTCGGATCCCTTACCTTAAAATGTGACTCTTGAAACTCAAAGGATTGGACCTTGAGGGCTTGGGGGCACCTTGGGAGGACTCTTTGGAAGGTAAGAAGACCAGAACTTCGTTGGGGAAGAGTTGGGAGTGAAAACCAAGGGAGGAAAGGGTGGGTATTTATAGGGAAAGTGAGGGGACAAAGCATTAATGGCCAAAGGACACCTCACATGTGCTTTTCTCAAACCCATGGGCTCTCCCTTGGCATTTATCATGGAGTTAGGCCACATGGGGCCCCCAAAACAATAATTCATCACCCTTGGCCGGCCAACCCTCAAAAGATCTCATGACATCATCATGACATCATTATGACGTCATTAAACATACCGAAACCCTAAAACGGTATTTTTACTATTCACTGAAAATTCAACTTTCTCAGAATAATCCCAAAATTTCACCGTAACCAAATATCAATGCTCTGATTTCAAAAATTAAATCCATTTTATAAAAATATTTTTCTAAATATTTTTAATTTAATTTTTAAATAAAAACACTATTCATCGAAAATTCATTTTTTTCAGAAAAATCCCCAAAAATTACCTTAACATAATATCGATGCTCTGAGTTCAAAAATAAATTCATTTTTATAAAAATAATTTTCTAATTATTTTTAATTAAATTTTTAATTAAAAAACACTATTCATCTGAAAAAACTAATACTTGATTAATAATTTATGAAACCGTTATTTACCCATTTTATTGAATCACATTACTTAACCAAGGTGTCTAAATTATATTAAAACTTTCTTTAAGTGAAAATTACTAATCCATTTGGTCACATTACTAATCCTAAGCGTAAAATCACTATTCATAATTTACTATTCATCAAAAATTAAGTTGATCTTATTAGACTCCAAATTCTTTAATGAACACTTTTGTAGAAGACCATTTTTTGAAAATCATTACACATCATTAGTTATTTAGGGTTTACATAAATATTTCAAAATATCCCTTTTTCAAAATTCATCAATAAAATACATTCTAAAATTATCTAGACATTTGAAATTTCACAACATCACTAAAGGAAGAAATCTCAATTTATTCACCCGAGAGGATTACACAAGGAAACTAGGGTCTCATCACATAGCCCCTTATAACACTTGCATAAGACCTAAGTGTAAGGTGTGATATGGTGAGAGAATCTGAGGGAGGCTCAGATAACATTGCCCTAGTAGCAATCTCCACTAACTTGAACTTCTCCTGCAAGCGTTTTCGTTCAAGCTTGACACGCTGGAGCTCGTCTTGGGCTTGGTCCAAAGCGAAGCCCACAGATGCTACCTCCTTCCCAAGCTCTGATAAGTGGGCTTCGTAAGGGTTGAGTCTACTGGATGAAGCCATCGACTCCTCTTTCTGCATTAACCATTAACATCTTATTAAATCAATAAGAGTAAGTTAATATACTACTCAAAAAGATTGGGTCGTTACATTCTTCCCCCCTTAAGAAATTTCGTCCCCGAAATTTATACTTGAGGCCTAGTCGAAAAGGTGAGGGTACTTTTGCTTCATTGTTTCCTCGGGCTCCCAAGTCACCTCTTCATATTTATGATTCCTCCACAACACTTTCACAAGGTGGGTAGTCTTGTTTCGTAGGACCTTGTCTCTACGGTCTAAGATCTCCACTGGCTGCTCTTCATAAGAGAGGTCATGTTCAAGTTGTACCACCTCTGGGTTCAGTACATGCGAAGGGTCGGGTATGTACTTCCTCAAGAGAGATACATGGAAGACATCATGAACTTGAGCTAGGTTCGGTGGAAGTGCTAGACGATAGGCCACTGCTCCTATGCGATCAAGGATTTCATAGGGGCCAATGTACCTAGGGCTGAGCTTCCCTTTCTTCCCAAACCGCATGACTCTCTTCCATGGAGAGATTCAAAGGAAGACTTTGTCACCCACCCCAAACTCCAAGTCTCTTCGACGATTGTCAGCATAGCTCTTTTACCGACTCTGAGCAGCCCTTATGTGTTGTTGGATGGCATGAACCTGTTCTGTCATCTCTTGCACGAGATCAGGCCCAAGAAGCTTCCTCTCACCAGTTTCATCCCAACAAGTAGGAGTTCTACACCGCTTTCCATATAAGCTTCATAGGGTGCCATCTGAATACTCGAATGGAAGCTGTTGTTATAGGAGAACTCCACTAATGGGAGGTGTTGATCCCATCCACCTTTAAATTCCATTGAGCATAATCTCAACATGTCTTCGAGTGTCTGAATAGTCCTTTCAGATTGGCCATCAGTTTGAGGATGATAGGCCGTACTAAAATTCAATTCAGTATTCAGAGCATGCTGAAGACTTCTCCAGAATTTTGATGTGAATCTTGGGTCACGATCAGATACGATGGATAGTGGTACCCCATGCAGCCTTACCACTTCCTTCACGTATATCTTGGCAAGCTGATCCAGAGAGAAATCTTCCCGAATAGAGATAAAATGGGCTGTCTTGGTGAGACGGTCCACAATAACCCATATCGCATTGTTTCCTTTGGATGTTTTTGGGAGACCAGTTACAAAGTCCATGGTGATATTATCCCACTTCCATACTGGTATGGGTAGCGGTTGTAATACCCCCTTAGGAAGTTGTCTTTCTGCCTTTACTTGCTGACACACCAGGCACCTTGTAGTGTAATCGGCAATCTCCCTCTTCATGTTATCCCACCAATAATGATCACGAAGGTCTCTATACATCTTAGTGCTTCCCGGATGTATAGAGAAAGTAGAGCTATGAGCTTCATCCATCAGTTCTTTCTTTATCTCCGGAATAGATGGAACACATAGTCTTGTACGAAATTTCAATACACCTTCTTGATCAATATTGAAATCAGGGAACTTCCCATCCTTTACAGCCTCAAACTTCTCCTGCAGCAAAGGATCTTCTTTTTGAGCCTTCTTGATCTTCTCTAGTAATGAAGGTTGAGAAATCATTTGGGATAGGGTTGATGATGTCCCTTTCCTTATAATTCCCATGTCCAGTTTTACTAGATCTTTAATCAAGGGATCTCCCAGGATCCTCATTGTTGCCAGAACAACAGGATCTTTCCTGCTTAACGCATCCGCGACTTTGTTTGCTCTTCCAGGGTGATAATGAATTGAACAATCATAGTCTTTAATAAGCTCCAACCATCTCCTTTGTCTCATGTTCAATTCTTTCTGAGTGAAAATATACTTTAGACTTTGGTGGTCAGTGTATATATCACATTTCTCCCCATAAAGATAGTGCCTCCATATCTTTAGAGCAAAAACAACTGCCGCCAGCTCTAGATCATGCGTAGGATAATTCTGCTCATGAATCTTCAACTGTCGAGATGCATAAGCAATTACTTTGTCATTCTGCATGAGGACGCACCCAAGCCCTTTCAGAGATGCATCGCTAAAAATAACGAATCCTTCTCCGATAGAGGGTAGTGTTAACACATGTGCAGTAACCAATCTCTTCTTCAACTCTTGGAAACTTTCCTCACATTCCTTTGTCCAGATGAACTTAACCCCTTTTCGAGTCAACTTGGTTAGTGGATTAGAAAGCCGTGAAAAGTTTTTCACAAACCTCCTATAATATCCTGCTAAACCAAGGAAACTACGAATCTCAGTTACTGTTGTGGGTTGAGGCCACTCCTCCACAACCATTGTCTTTGCAGGGTCAACCGAGATTCCTTCATTGGTTACGATGTGCCCCAAGAAAGCCACTTGTTGTAACCAAAACTCACACTTGCTGAACTTCCCAAAGAGCCTCTCCTTCCGTAGAGTTTTCAAAACAACCCTCAGATGATCTTCATGCTCCTCACGACTTTTTGAATATATCAAAATATCATCAATAAAAACTACCACAAAGTTATCAAGGTAGTCCTTAAAGACTCTATTCATCAAATCCATGAAAATAGCAGGAGCATTAGTCAAGCCGAAGGGCATAACAGTAAACTCATAATGCCCATATCTTGATCGGAAGGCAGTCTTTGGAATATCTTCCTTCTTCACCCTCAGTTGATGATAACCAGATCGAAGGTCAATCTTAGAGAAGAATTGAGCCCCACGAAGTTGGTCAAATAAATCATCAATTCTTGGTAGAGGGTATCTGTTCTTCACTGTGATCCCGTTCAGTTCTCTATAATCAATGCATAGCCGCATTGATCCATCCTTCTTCTTCACAAAGAGAACTGGTGCTCCCCAAGGAGACACACTCGGTCAGATAAACCCCTTCTCCAACAAGTCTTGGAGTTGTTTCTTTAACTCTTCTAGCTCCACATTTTCCATTCTATACGGAGTCTTTGATATCGGTTGAGACCCAGGTACGAGTTCAATGGAGAACTCTACCTCTCTTTCTGGGGGAGGTCCAGGTAACTCCTCAGGAAATACATCCATGTATTCCTGAACAGTCGGAACATCTTCAATTTGTATTCTCCCTTTCCCTTCTTCCTCATCACCGATTAACTCCATAAAGAAAGCTATAGGAGGTGCTTCTAGATAGGGATCAGTTCGGGATATCTCTCCTCGGAATATAACTGTAGGTCGTTCATTCAAGACTACTGAGATTTCCTTACTTCTGCATTTGATCTTAGCATTATACTTTGAGAGCCAGTCCATCCCTAGTATAACGTCGAATTCCATCATGGGAATGACTACTAGATTTGCGATAAGATTGTGCTCACCAAAGTAAACACTAGAGTCTCTAAACACTTTTGATGCATGGATAATCCCACTTGGAGTCTTGACTGACAACTCTACCTCAAGAAATTCGGGGATTGATTCTATATTCTTTGCAAACTTGGAAGAAATAAAGGAATGCGTAGAACCAGAATCAAATAAAGCACTTGCTAGTTTTGAGAGGACAACAAGAGTACCTGCTACCACATCGTTCGGGACTTCAACTTCAGCTGTTGTGATAGAGAAAGCACGACCTTGCTCTCTTGGCCTCTGCTGAGGTTGGTGGTGATTCCCCTCCACCACCCTCGGATTGGGACATTGGTTAGCAAAGTGCCCAAGCTGTCCACACTTGAAACATGTGACTTCGGGTAGGGCCAGAACCATCTTTCCTCTGTCGTTAGTGTTGGGAAGCTGAGGCTTCACCTCACTATGACAATTCCGAGCAATATGGCCTCCTCTTCCACACTTGTAGCACTTTCCACTTCCACTCAAGCAGTTCCCCAGATGATTCTTCCCACATTTATTGCATGTGGTAAGCTGCATTTGCTTTCCACCTCTTCCCTGATCAAAAGACTTCCCTAAACTGGGCTCCAACGATCTCTTCTTTTCATTTGGTTTATGAGACCATTGTGTCTCACCAAACTCCAGCTCGACTTTCATAGCACTTCGAACTATTTCTTCATAGCTATCATAGTCCCTGTTTGCTAGATTCTTCCGCAGATGAGGTCGTAGTCCACCAAAGAATCTATCAACCTTCCCATTAGGGTCCATGACAAAGCTTGAGGTATAACGGGAAAGCCTTGTGAAGTTCATCTCATAGCTTCCGAAAGATTCGTTCTCCTTCTGCTTCAGCTCGAGGAACTCTTTCTCCATTCTCGTTCTCATGGAACGAGGGAAATACTTGTTAAAGAATATTCCCCGGAACTCTTCCCACTCCATAGCATCCATCTCTCCTCGTGGCTTCGTGTTTTTGATCAGTGACCACCACTGATCAGCTTCTCCCTCCAGGCGGTAAACAGCAAGGGTGACCTTTTCTTGTTCCGAACAATGAAGTACAGAAAAGATCTTTTCAATGGAGCTTATCCATTGTTCCGCAACCAACGGGTCAGTAGATCCACTAAATGTTGGCGGTCGTTGACGCATGAAGGACTCAACAGAGTGTTGTTCCCTTCGTGGTGAGGTCGGCCTCTCAGCTTGATTCAAGTTATTACTCATAACTTGAGTCAGTTGGTTCATCATTCGCATGAATGTTTCCATTCCGGCTTCCATCGGAGGGCCGTCAGCACATGGTGCATTGCGGTCACCATCGGCACGGTTCCTCCTATTGCCCGCCATTTTCTAAAAGAATAAAACCTTAGTAAGAAACTTATTTCATTTATGAATCTTTTAACTAAGACTTAATGCTTAGACAATTACACTTTTCTATAATTCCTTCATAATGATTCATAGAAAGCTTGTGATTAACCAAACATATCCCCCGGGAGTGTCGTAACCAAGAGTGCAGCAAGGCCCGTTATCGTGCACCAGTTCCCGTTCGAGTCTAGCTCAAAGCGGTGTTTTCGGGTTTTACCCCTATGTACATCTATGCCAGAGCCGCCTCTACCTGCTCGTATCCAGACAGGGATGTATTTGTTTGATAAACCACTTACTTAATACTTACCAAAATACCAGGAAGTTTTCCTATATTTAAACTTTTCTATAGGGTTCTTCCTAAAGTTTTTATATCCTAATTTCCACAAATAACTAAACCATCCTTTGATACCAACTATAGCATCCCGCCATTTTATAACATAAACTTTCATTACATTACACATAACTGAGGATCTTTAAGGTCTAGTGTCTCGGAAACCAGGAACAAAATACATAAAAAAAACATAAAACATTCTTCTTAAACACTTGAAAGGCTTCTACTTTAGTTCATCCTATGTTCATTATGCATCTCATAACCTGGGGACATACATCAAAAGAAAGGGTGAGCAGAAGGCCCAGTAAGGGAAACAAGAGAAACATTTTACAAGTGAACTTGAGGTACTTCAATAAGGACATGAAAAGAACTTTAAGGCATGAGAAATAAATCATGAGGCATTTCATAATAAAAACAACATTTTTCATAACTTGAAGATGTGGCTGCAACATTTAATATTGACAATCGTTTCGTTTCACCAAGGTCCATCCCCAAGGTGTCGTTAAAAATTACCAAGGTTATTCACCAAGGCGTCGTTAAAATGGTCATCTCTAGAGATTAAGTCTTTACCCAATGCATTGGAGCGCTATCAGGGCGCACCCTTAAATTTGTATTTATTTTCATGTGAGCCACATATATCATCATCAAACATTTCATAAATAACCCATATAGCATAAAACAAATGGGTTTCATTTCATAATCATAACGTTTCAAAAACTGCTTTAAAGACATGATCTTTACATTACTTTAAACCCACAGAAAGGGAAAGCGGGTATCATGTATGTAAATCCCAGAATTTAAAATAGATCATTTTTATATATATGTGAATACCCCTTTAGAAATAGGAGCTTTGAGTATTCACTTTATAACATAAAATAATTTTGAGAAAAGAGAGGTATTTTGAGACGAAAATTCTGCAGCATAACGGCTATGTTACAAGGTTTTAGAAACTTTGAAAAGAGAGGGAACATGGGTTGAACAATCATAATTGACCCATAAAAAGGTAAAGGGACAGAATAATAAGGATATATGGACATGGTGATTCAATTTCAAGGACATACCAATTGAAACAAAAAAAACATGGAAGGAAGACAAAAATTTGATTTCTCTTATGAAAATTCGGCAGCCTAACGGCGTCACTTAAACTTCAACAAAAATGAATTGGACAAATAAAATAGGGTCTCTCATCATATGATCATAAGAGATCAGTATGATAGATATAGAGATCATACCCCAACATAATAAAAAGTAACTTGAAATATTTGACATGAAAATCGAACTTGAAAAAAAAAGAGAAGGGTGAAAGAATCACTTAAACATTCGGCAGCCTAACGGCGTCACTTAAGCTTTCATAAAACGAAATGATGAGAGTAAGAGGGGATCTCTCATCATATAAACATGAAAGGGCAGTAAGAGTAATATAAAAGAACATCCTCTCACATAATCACATGGAGCATAAAAGGAATGACATAAAAGAGATTACACGAAAAGAAAGAGAGGGGTCGGATCCCTTACCTTAAAATGTGACTCTTGAAACTCAAAGGATTGGACCTTGAGGGCTTGGGGGCACCTTGGGAGGACTCTTTGGAAGGTAAGAAGACCAGAACTTCGTTGGGGAAGAGTTGGGAGTGAAAACCAAGGGAGGAAAGGGTGGGTATTTATAGGGAAAGTGAGGGGACAAAGCATTAATGGCCAAAGGACACCTCACATGTGCTTTTCTCAAACCCATGGGCTCTCCCTTGGCATTTATCATGGAGTTAGGCCACATGGGGCCCCCAAAACAATAATTCATCACCCTTGGCCGGCCAACCCTCAAAAGATCTCATGACATCATCATGACATCATTATGACGTCATTAAACATACCGAAACCCTAAAACGGTATTTTTACTATTCACTGAAAATTCAACTTTCTCAGAATAATCCCAAAATTTCACCGTAACCAAATATCAATGCTCTGATTTCAAAAATTAAATCCATTTTATAAAAATATTTTTCTAAATATTTTTAATTTAATTTTTAAATAAAAACACTATTCATCGAAAATTCATTTTTTTCAAAAAAATCCCCAAAAATTACCTTAACATAATATCGATGCTCTGAGTTCAAAAATAAAGTCATTTTTATAAAAATAATTTTCTAATTATTTTTAATTAAATTTTTAATTAAAAAACACTATTCATCTGAAAAAACTAATACTTGATTAATAATTTATGAAACCGTTATTTACCCATTTTATTGAATCACATTACTTAACCAAGGTGTCTAAATTATATTAAAACTTTCTTTAAGTGAAAATTACTAATCCATTTGGTCACATTACTAATCCTAAGCGTAAAATCACTATTCATAATTTACTATTCATCAAAAATTAAGTTGATCTTATTAGACTCCAAATTCCTTAATGAACACTTTTGTAGAAGACCATTTTTTGAAAATCATTACACATCATTAGTTATTTAGGGTTTACATAAATATTTTAAAATATCCCTTTTTCAAAATTCATCAATAAAATACATTCTAAAATTATCTAGACATTTGAAATTTCACAACATCACTAAAGGAAGAAATCTCAATTTATTCACCCGAGAGGATTACACAAGGAAACTAGGGTCTCATCACATAGCCCCTTATAACACTTGCATAAGACCTAAGTGTAAGGTGTGATATGGTGAGAGAATCTGAGGGAGGCTCAAATAACATTGCCCTAGTAGCAATCTCCACTAACTTGAACTTCTCCTGCAAGCGTTTTCGTTCAAGCTTGACACGCTGGAGCTCATCTTGGGCTTGGTCCAAAGCGAAGCCCACAGATGCTACCTCCTTCCCAAGCTCTGATAAGTGGGCTTCGTAAGGGTTGAGTCTACTGGATGAAGCCATCGACTCCTCTTTCTGCATTAACCATTAACATCTTATTAAATCAATAAGAGTAAGTTAATATACTACTCAAAAAGATTGGGTCGTTACATCCATAGAGCAAGCTCTCAACATATCTTCTAGGGTTTGAATTGTTCTCTCAGACTGACCGTCTGTCTGGGGATGATAAGCAGTGCTGAAACTCAACTCTGTATCCAGAGTATGCTGAAGACTTCGCCAGAACTTCGAGGTAAATCTCGGATCCCGATCAGATATAATAGATAGTGGTACTCCATGTAATCTTACCACTTCCTTTACATATATCCTGGCAAGCTGATCTAGAGAGAAATCCTCTCTAATAGGAATGAAGTGTGCAGACTTTGTAAGACGATCAACTATGACCCAGATAGCATTATTGCCTTTGGATGTTTTAGGAAGTCCTGTGACAAAATCCATAGTGATGTTTTCCCATTTCCATTCGGGTATGGGTAATGGTTGTAACATCCCCTTAGACTTCTGTCTCTCAGCTTTAACTTGTTGACAAACCAAGCATCGAGATACATATTCAGCAACATCTCTTTTCATGCCATCCCACCATAAGTACTCTTTCAGGTCCCTATACATCTTCGTACTTCCAGGATGAATAGAGAATGAAGAACTATGAGCCTCATCCAGCAGCTCCTTCTTTAATTCGGGGATGGGAGGAACACAAACCCGATTCCTGAACTTTATTATCCCATCACAATCAAGGTTGAATTCAGGAACATTTCTCACCTTCTTTTGTAACTCGACATCTTCTTTCTGTGCCTCTTTAATCTTCACATGTATAGATGGTTGAACATTCATTTTAGAAAGATAAGATTTTTCCCCTTCCATTATAATTCCAAGATCCATCCTTTGTAAATCCATAAATATTGGATCTTTTGTGATCCTCATCATGGATAAACTAGCATGGTCTTGTCGACTTAATGCATCTGCCACCTTGTTTGATTTCCCAGGGTGGTAATGGATTGAGCAGTCATAATCCTTAATCAGCTCCAACCATCTTCTTTGACGCATATTCAACTCCTTTTGTGTGAAAATATACTTTAAACTTTTATGATCAGTATAAATATCACACCTTTCACCATAAAGGTAATGCCTCCAAATCTTTAATGCAAAGATTACCGCAGCCAACTCCAAATCATGTGTTGGGTAATTTTGCTCATGGATTTTCAACTGTCGTGAGGCATAAGCTATCACCATATCATTTTGCATAAGAACACACCCCAATCCCTTCTTGGATGCATCACTGTAGATCACAAACCTTTCTCCACTACAAGGCAGTGTGAGCACAGGTGCACTGGATAACCTTCTTTTCAACTCCTTGAAATTCTCTTCACATTCCTCTGTCCAGACAAACTTAACTCCTTTCCGAGTCAACTTGGTGAGTGGATTAGATAATCGTGAAAAATCTTTTACAAAACGTCGATAATATCCAGCCAAACCAAGAAAACTTCGGATCTCAGTTACTGTTGTTGGTCTCGACCATCTTTTGATAACCTCTGTTTTTGCTGGATCCACAGATATCCCCTCTTTTGAGATTATATGACCCAAAAATGCAACTTTTTGAAGCCAAAATTCACACTTGGTAAATTTGGCATAAAGCTTCTCCTTTCTTAGGGTCTTCAATATAATTCTCAAGTGATCTTCATGCTCTTCCTTGCTCTTTGAATAGACAAGAATATCGTCTATAAAGACTACCACAAATTGATCAAGATAGTCTCTAAAGACTCTATTCATTAGATCCATGAAGATAGCAGGGGAATTAGTAAGACCAAATGGCATCACTATAAATTCATAGTGTCCATACCTTGTACGGAAAGCCTTCTTTGGTATATCCTCCCTTTTGACCCTTAATTGATGATACCCTGAACGAAGATCAATCTTGGAAAAGTATTGAGCTCCGCGTAGTTGGTCAAATAAGTCATCAATGCGTGGGAGAGGATATTTGTTCTTGATAGTGATCTTGTTAAGTTCTCGATAATCAATGCAGAGTCTCATTGATCCATCTTTCTTCTTAACAAATAGAACAGGTGCTCCCCAAGGTGACGCACTAGGGCGTATGAATCCCTTATCAAGATTCTCTTGGAGTTGCTTCTTCAATTCCTGCAACTCAATTGGGGCCATTCTATAAGGTGTCTTTGAAATAGGCAAAGCACCCGGTACGAGTTCTATTGAAAACTCAACTACACGATTTGGTGGAAGACCCGGAAATTCCTCCGGAAAGACATCATCAAACTCCCGTACAATGGGAATATTCTTAATCGTGAGTTTCTCACCAACCATTTGAGATAAATAACCTTCATTTAGTGGAATCAATACCCATAAGATGGAAGAAATTTCCACTGGAAGGTTATGTTCATCCTTGCATTGATAGACGATCGTAGATTGATCTGGAATATGAAATGTGACTTCCCTTCTTTGGCAATTGATATGAGCTCCATGTAGAGAAACCCAATCCATGCCAAGAATCACATCAAATTCCACTAAAGGAAGGATCACAAGATTTGCAGGAAGCACTTTCCCACAAACTTCGATCGGAGAAGAATTATAAACTTTTGATGCGATTGATGTGCCATTAGGTGTTGTCACAGCTAACTCAACATCTAATTGTTGAGGTAATACGGTGATACCCTTAGAAAAGTCTTCAGAAATAAAAGAGTGGGTGGATCCAGAATCAAATAAAACATTTGCTACTTTAGAGTGGATGGTAAGTGTACCTTTCACCACATCGTTATCGTACTCCACATCGCTGATAGAAATTGCATGTGACTTTCCTTTGTCTTTAGCCTTAAGAGTTTGTTGACGTCGACCATCATCATCAACCCTTGGATTTGGGCATTGATTGGCATAATGCCCCATCTCCTTGCACTTGAAACATTGAAGTGTAGTAGGTTCATTCTGTGTATCCCTTCCTTTGTTTGCATCATTAGACATCTTCTTCCCATTATCACGGCATTCAAATGCCCGATGACCTTCCTTTCCACATTTAAAACATTTACTTGTCCCTTTAAGACAACTCCCTCCATGTTTCTTTCCACACTTTGAGCATAAGGGAAAGTTCATCTTCTTTTCCGTGTGCTCTTTAGATTTTTCTTTGAATTCCATCTTCCTCTTCTTATCAAACCCATGTGACTGATGGGTTACTCCAATCTCCATCTCAACTTTGAGAGCACATCGAACGATTTCCTCATAGCTATTGAAGTCCCTTATGGCTAACGCCCTTCGAAGACTTGGTTTTAAGCCACTAAAGAATCGATCGATCTTACTCTCAGGTTGGATAATAATACCAGAAGCGTACCTTGCAAGTCTTGTAAAATTTGCTTCATAGGTACTAACAGATTCATCATCCCTTTGCTTCAGTTCAAGGAACTCTTTCTCCATCTTTGTTCGGAGAATACGAGGGAAGTACTTATTGAAAAATAAGTTCTTGAACTCGTCCCATTCCATAGACTCAATTTCATCCCTTTGCCTCGTATTCTTAACAAGATTCCACCATTGATCCGCATCTCCTTCCAAACGATACACTGCTAGGATGACTTTATCATGATCAGAACATTGAAGAACTGAAAATATCTTTTCAGTAGTACTAATCCATTGTTCAGCAACTAATGGATCAGTAGACCCGCTGAAAGAAGGTGGACGCTGCCTCATGAAGGATTCAACAGAATGTTGCTCCCTCCTTTGTTCGTTTGGAAATCCTGCATGATTCATAGCTTGAGAAAGTTGTGTGAGCATGGCTACAAGATTTTGCATTCCAGCTCCCATATCGTTTGGTTGCTTAGGGGGACAATCATTGCATTGCCCATCGCATTCCGCATTAACACGGTTCCTTCGGGTTCCAGCCATTGACTAAAACCAAGAAGAATAGTGTGAGCAACACTAATTATAATAGGAAACCACATAATTCAAGAATAAAATTTTCATGCTTATGGTCTTATCCTAGGTTATTCATGGCCATTTCTAAGACTGTGTTCTATGCTTAGACTTATCCTTAGGGTTCTTACTAAGGCTTTCACATCCTAGTTTCCAAAGGTTGACTATAACTTTCCTCTGATACCAACTATAACGACCCATACTTTACATACATTGTGACTACTTCAAAATTTAAGCACACTTATTACAACATATGACAAAACCACAAAGGACCGTATAGGTATAGTGTCTTTAGAAACTGGGAAACATAAACAACTGGTTCATAAATCTTCTACAGTGTCTCCCATTTATTTCATCATATCTAGGGTCCCTTTTAGCATATTCTACTTAATATCCATCTTCCTGACCTGGGGAAAAGAAAACATAAAAGGGTGATCTCAAATGCTCAGCAAGGGCAAATAAAGGAAATAAAAATCATATCATATCTTTTTGAAAATCAAAACCTGCAAAAGAGATCATAATATCTTATCATGGAATAATTCATAGAAGTGAAAATGAGATCCCCATAATCATAACATAAAACTTGAAACTTTGTGGCATGCACACATAATCATGGAAATCATTTCTTTTTAGTCATGACTCATTGCCAAGACTATCTTAGTGGACAAAGTCCCTTTCTGAACCGAGTTCACTCCTCGTTTCAGTCCTGTATCACTGAACCGAAATAACCTTCCGTTCCAGCCATGTCTATCTCATGAGATATAAAATCTTTACCCAATGCATTGGAGGGAGATATAGGTCCCACCCATCTTATAATGAATCCTTTCTTATGTGTGCCACATAATCATAAAACATACATCATCGCATAACACATGTAACAAAAATGGGATTCTTGAAACATCATGACATCATAAATCAATTCATATAAGATAAAGGAATTCATAAAAATAATTCCATCACAACATGATCAAATCAATGTAATAATAGGGATAAAAACAGAACCCTTTATTATCTTAGATGGAAGATAATTTTGATAAAACACTTGAACTCCATTCTTGAGGAAAATATCCTTTCTTCTTCAAAAACATTTTTCCTTTCATAACATGTCATATAACTTTAAAATAAAAGAAGTTGATTAAAAATAAACTTGAGAACTTGTAAAGGAAGATTCTTGGAAATAATGTTTTAAAAATCTATTCATGCCGTATAAGTTAAAAAAAACATTCTTCGTACTTTTGTCGGAAAAGTCAAAAAGTACCTCGTACGACAAAAGATTCCTTTCATACATATTACTAAAAACTCACCAAAGGGTAAAAATGGATTTAAACAATTGTAGGTGGATGGAAATAATATTACATTTTGATGAAACATGGATGTGGATGATAAAATACACCCCAGTAAATACTTACGAATAAACAATCTCGGATAAAAATGAGATTGTGATATTTCCCTTACCTTAGGTCCGATTTGCTTTGTTCGTGTTCGAAGCTCCTGTATAATGGTTTAAATAATGTTATTGACTTATTCCAGAATCATACATATTGATATGATATCATATATGGTCATATTATTAGCTTCTTGTTAGTAATATTTCATTGTTACTTGTTACTCGGGTCTTTATAACTTTTTGTTCTTATGCGTGTTTTGTTGAATAAATTCTTATTCTTATCTTTAGGTTATAGATAATTTATTTCCAGAATGGTATTAGTGTAGTATATACCATATTCATTCATTCAATTCATTTATATAATCATTATGAAATGAAGATCATGTAGAACGAGTCGCATCACATCGTGGAGACGGTATTCCGTACGTACGCACGAGTGATGATATCGTTCCTATGATCGTGGAATTGTATTGGAGTATATATATATTATTTTAGTATCAATATTACTTCATAATAATCATATATAGTTACTCATTACACCATTATACCCATCCTTGTAAGGTGATGGTGGAAAATAGATTACACCACGGCGTGGAGACGGTATTCCGTACGTACGCACGCGCGGTGATTTCATTTTTCCGTAGGATGGATAGAAGGTGAATTAGGGTTGTTTCATATTTATAATAACATATCAGTATGTAATTAATACTGATGTTATTACTTTATCATGAAACAACTAAAGAAGAAGAAGTTGAAGAAGAAAGAAATTGAAAAGATCGGTAATGGATATTACCTCTTCTTTGGAACGCCTCTTTGAATCCTCCACTTAAGGAACTAAGATTGGTCTTTGGAGAAGACCAGGACCTCTAGGATTATTATAGGGAAGTGTAGAGGAGAAATTGGCAGGGGTTGGCCGATCTTGAGTGCTCAAATTGGTGTGAGGAGGAGGGGGAGGAGGTGCCCTTTTATAAGGGAGGAGAGGGGCACCTTAGGAATATCTCAAAATATTATTTTATATTAAAGTCAAAATCGGTTTATAATGGTTCCAAAGGGTCTTATTTCGAAGATAAGGTGGGTATGGGTCGAAATCCTATCAACCAATAGGATTTAGACAAGTTTAGGGTATTATTTTAACCTTATCAATTAGATTTAACTCTAAGTTAAATAATTTAATTTTTACCGTGTCTTTTTGTTTTCTTTCACTATATGGTTAATACACTTACTATAACATGCCAAAAGAACCCCAAATTGTTTATTATTAATATATATATCCTTATCTAAGTCATTTGGCCGAACCTTAGATTTTTAGTAATATAATAAAAATTAATAATATAATATTTGATTTAAAAACTATTTTGCGTCAATTTTGACACTATTTGATATATGATTTTTGTGAAAGTCATAACAGAATTATATGTTCGAACCAAGTTGATTAAATCAACACTAATATATCATAGTAACCTAGAAAATTAGTTTAATTCATAAAAAGTCTTAAATTACATTTATTTTGGTATTTATATTATCAATTATGTCAATATTTCATTAATAAGATAATTACTGCACCATCTTTGTGTCATAAATAAATTAAATTATTTGATGTCTAAAAATTACAAATAAAATACCATTATGTAGGAAATCTTTTTAGCTTTCTAATGAATATTTATAGTCTAATTTATCTTATGTATAACCACATATTAAAAATGATTTACTTATTAAACTTTTATTTTTAACCATTTTAACCCTTCTTTAAATGAATTAATAATAAATGTCCTAATCTAATCCAAGTGGGCCTAAATGGTCATATTTTATTCATAAGGTTGTTTTTGGTCGAATTACACTTATCCAATAGAATTAGGACATGTGTTAGGGTAATATTAATATCATATTTACCCTTAGTTACCCTATTTACTATTAACCGCGGTAAAAATAGTAAAAAGTTACTATTCACCAAAAAATTATTTTTATCTCATTGAACCACATTTTACTTACTGATATCAACCGTGTCTGTCGGATTTTCGAAATTCCATTCACAGAAGCAGTAAAATTATGTTTTATGCAAAATTCAGTTTTTAACCTACCACTTAGTGGTTTCACTATTCATCAAAAATTGAAAGTTTTCAGAAAAATACCAAAATTTCACCCTAGGCTAATTTCGATATTCTGAGTCCAAAAATGAAGTCCATTTTGAAAAATAAAATTTATAAAATTTTAAAAAGTGGTTATTACTATTCATAACGGCTAGTTTTAATAGCATATTGTTGTTTAGTGAAACTCGGTATTGCGTACGACGCAAGCTATCGAGGAAGGTCGCGATTGCGTGCGAAGCAAGCCAAGCAAGTGTTGTGTAGAAAAAGATTCCTTTGATGATTTATATAACGTAAAAGTCTCGGGTGTTACATACACGGAGCTAAATACTTTTCCAAGATTGATCTTCGTTCAGGGTATCATCAATTAAGGGTCAAAATGGAGGATATACCAAAGACGGCTTTCCGTACAAGGTATGGACACTATGAATTTATAGTGATGCCATTTGGTCTTACTAATGCCCCTGTTATCTTCATGGATCTAATGAATTGAGTCTTTAGATACTATCTTGATCATTTTGTGGTATTCATTATAAATGATATTCTTGTCTATTCAAATAACAAGGAAGAACATGAAGATCACTTGACAATTGTATTAAAGACCCTAAGAAAGGATAAGCTTTATGCCAAATTTACCAAGTGTGAATTTTGGCTTCAAAAAGTTTCATTTTTTGGTCACATAATCTCAAAAGAGGTGATATCTGTGGATCCATAAAAAATAGAGGTTATCGAAAGATGGTCGAGACCAACAACAGTAACTGAGATCCGAAGTTTTCTTGGCTTGGCTGGATATTATCGACATTTTGTGAAATATTTTTCAAGGTTATCTAATCCACTCACCAGGTTGACTCAAAAAAGAGTTAAGTTTGTTTGTACGGAGGAGTGTGAAGAAAATTTCAAGGAGTTAAAACGAAAATTATCCAGTGCACTTGTGCTCACACTGCCTTGTAGTGGAGAAAGGTTTGTGATCTACAGTGATGCATCCAAGAAGGATTGGGGTGTGTTCTCATGCAAAATTATATGGTGATAGTTTATTCCTCACAATAGTTGAAAATCCATAAGCAAAATTACCCAACTCATGATTTGGAGTTAGTTGTGGTAATATTTGCATTAATGATTTAGAGGCATTACCTTTATGGTGAAAGGTGTGATATTAATACTGATCATAAAAGTTTAAAGTATATTTTCACACAAAAGGAGCTGAATATGTTCCAAAGAATATGGTTGGAGTTGATTAAGGATTACGACTTCTCAATTCATTATCACCCTGGGAAAGAAAACAAGGTAGCGGATGCATTAAGTTGACAAGACCATGCTAGCTTATCCATGATGAGGATCACAAAAGATCCAATATTTATGGATTTACAAAGTATGGATCTTGGAATTATAATGGAAGGGGAAAATATTATCATTCTCAAATGAATGTTCAACCATCTATACATATGAAGATTAAAGAGGCACATAAAGAAGATGTAGAGTTACAAAAGAAGGTGAGAAATGTTCCTGAATTTCACATTGATTGTGATTAAATAATAAGGTTTGGGAATCGGGTTTGTGTTCCTCCCATCCCAGAATTAAATTAGGAGCTGTTGGATAAGGCTCATAGTTCTTCATTCTCTATTCATCCTGGAAGCATGAAGATGTATAGGGACCTGAAATAGTACTTCTGGTGGGATGGCATGAAAAGAGATGTTGCTGAATATGTCTCTCAATGCTTGGTTTGTCAGCAAGTTAAAGCTGAGATAAAAAAGTCTAAGGGGATGTTACAACCATTACCCATACCCGAATGGAAATGGTAAAACATCACTATGGACTTTGTCAATGTACTTCCTAAAACATCCAAAGGCAATAATTCTATCTGGGTCATAGTTGATCGTCTTACGAAGTCGGCACACTTCATTTCTATTAGATAAGATTTCTCTCTGGATCAGCTTTCCAGGATATATGTAAAGGAAGTGTTAAGATTTCATGGAGTACCACTTTCCATTATATCTGATCAAGATCCGAGGTTTACCTCAAAGTTCTGGTGAAGTCTTCAGCATACTCTAGATACAGAGTTGATTTTCAACACTGCTTATCATCCTCAGACAGACGGTCAGTCTGAGAGAACAATTCAAACTCTAGAAGAAATGTTAAGATATTGATCTATGGATTTCAAAGGTGGTTGGGATCAACACTTACCTTTGGTGTAAGTTTCCTATAATAATAGATTTCACTCCAGTATTCAGATGGCTCCTTATGAAGCTCTCTATGGAAAGAAATGCATAACTCTAACTTCCTGGGATGAAGTTGGGGAAAGAAACCAATTAGGACCTGATCTTGTCGATGAGATAGCAAAAAAGGTCAGATCTATTAAACAACACATAAGAGCAGCTCAGAGTCGACAAAAAAGTTATGCTGACAACCGAAGAAAAGACTTAGAGTTTTAAGTGGGTGATAAAGTGATCTTACGAATATCTCCTTGGAAGAGAGTAATGAGATTTGGAAAGAAGGGAAAGATGAGACCTAGGTATATCGGTCCTTTTGAAATAATGGATCATGTTGGGAAGGTAGCTTATCGATTGACGCTTCCACCAAATCTCTCTCAAGTTCACGATGTGTTCCATGTATCTCTCCTAATAAAGTACATACTCGATCCTTCACATGTACTAAGCTCAGAAGTTGTACCGCTAGAGCAAGATCTTTCTTATGAAGAACAGCTGAGAGATATTCTGGATCAGAGCGAAAAAGTTCTATGGAACAAGACCACTCTCTTGGTGAAAGTTTTATGGAGGAACCACCAATTAGAAGAAGCTACATGGGAGTTTGAGGATATGATGAGCGAGAGGTATCCTCATCTGTTTGTTACGAAGTGACAAATTTCGAGGGCGAAATTCATTTTAAGGGGGGTAGAATGTAACACCCGGATATTTTATGAGAAATATATTTTTATGTCTTATGTTATACGAAACATCAAAGGAATCTTTCACTACACACAACACTAGCTTGGCTTGCGTTATACACAAGAGCAACCTTCCTCGATAGCGTGTGTGGTATGCAATATCGAGTTTCACTAAACAACGATATATTATTATAATATTATTATGGACTATCCATTATGAATAGTATTAACTAAATTTTGAATTTTATAACATTATTATTTATCTTACACATGTTCTAAAACATGGTATGTGAACAAAATAAATTTTTCGGGTAAAATAAGTATTTTTCAAAAAAATGCAGTTGTGTCACCTTTTGATGGCGCACCAACATTAAATCTAGTTTTTGACATGTTTATAAGTTCAATTTGAAAAAATAAAATTCTTATTTGAAATCAGGATATAAAAATCTACTTTGGATAAATTTTTCATATTATTCTCATAACTTCCATATTTTAATGAATAGTAAAAACACGCTATATTTTAATTAAAAACAACTTTTTTCATCGCAATAATTTATATGGTTAAATTATAATATTGAATGGTTTTAAAGTATAAATAGAATATATTTTTACCATTTAATATAATTTATGTCATTGCCATTAATTTTACATTGAATTCATAGGTAGAAACATTTCAATCTTTGGCAATGTTTTAACTTTTAAAACCCGTTTTCTTAACAATGGGATTAATTTTAAATTAATTACTGAAACTTTTGTGTTTTGAATTTTGAAAAATGGATTCCATATTTGGATTCAATGGGTCAAAATTATGTTAATATGTTACTTTTATTTTATTTTTTTGATATTATGAATAGTAACTACAGTAATTTTTCTTTACTACAGTTAAAGGTAAATCGGGTAATTAAGGGTAAAAATAAGATTATAAAATTAACCTAACACCTGCCAAAATTATATTGTATGACTAAAAGTAGACCCTTATCACCTAAGGGTTAGAATAAATTCATTTTATGGACTTTTTACCATTAAAATAATTTAATTATTATTAAAACCAAAGAAAGTGACAACATGTCACTCACTTAAATCTTATAAGTATAATAATTTTAATTTGGTGATAAACTTCATGAAACATAGAACATGAATAGTCTCCAGAAATCTAATAAAATTATATACATCATGTAAATTTTTTTATAATTCTTATGGATTAAATAATTATCATTAAAGGCGACACAATAGTGATGTTTAAATTATTTTATTGATTGAAATATCAAATGAATGGTTTTAAAAATATTAAAATAAATATTATATGAACTATTTAACGTACTCCAATAATTTTCTAGATAAATATGACATGTTATGAATCTACTAAAGATTTTATTTATAATATATAATCTATGTAGATTTTATTTAAATTCAAATAAATAAATAGTGTCAAAATTGACACTATTGTTATTTTATAAAAATAACATATTATAAAATTGTTTAAAAATAATAAAAATATATAAAAATTATAAATTTAAATTTATATGGTCTAAAATTTCATAAGGTATCTAATTATATATAATTCACAGCACATAAGAAATTATTTATATCAGTTTAAAATTTAGAATATTATTACCACAAATAAAATTAAATAGATTAAATAAGGATAAATCAATTTGATAAGGTTTAAAATAAATTCACAAAATGTCTAAATTTTATTGGTTGATGATATTAAAACCCAATCTCATCTAATATTTTTATTTGAGTCATTTGTGGCGGTTTTTAAGTGGGGTTGGAATTTATTATAAATTAATATTTCTTATAATTCCAAAGGTGCCCCTCACCTCCCTTATAAAAGGGCACCTCCTACCTCTCCTCCTCACACCAATTTGAGCCTTAAATCTCGGCCAAACCCTACCAATTTCTCTTCTACACTTCCCTAGAAACATACTAGAGGTTATGGTCTTATTTAAAGTCCAAATTTAGTGCCCTAAGAGGAGGTTAAGAAGAGGCGCGTCAAAGAAGAGGTAATATCCTTTACCGATTCTTTCCATTTTATTTCTTCTTCTACTTATTCTTCTTTATTTGTTTCATCATAAATTAATAACATAATTATCACTCATATATTTATATGTAATTATAAATATTAAACAACCCTATTTCACCTTCTATCCATCCTACGGAAAATGAAATCACTGTGCGTGCGTACGTACGGAAATTGTCTCCACGCCGTGGTGTAATCTGTTTTCCACCACCACCTTACATGTATGGGTATAATGGTGTAAAGAATAACTATATATGATTATTATAACATGATAATAATTCTGAGACATTCCATTGTCCACTCCAATACCATTCAATAGTTATGGGAACGATATCATCGCTCGTGCGTACGTACGGCCTAGCATCTCCACGATGTGATGTGACTCGTTCAACATGATCTTCATTGAATAATGATTATATAAATGAATTGAATGAATAAATATGATATATATTACACTAATAACATTATGTAAATAAGTTATCTATAACCTAAAAAGAGTAATAAGAATTTATTCAATAAGACATGCATAAGAACATAAAGCAATGAACACCCGAATAACTAATAGCAATGAAATATTACTAATAAGAAGATAAGAATATGACCATGTATTATATAATAACAATTAATATGATTCTTTAATATGTCAATGAAATTATTTAAATCATTATACAAGAGGTTCGGATATGTATGAAGCATATCAGACCTAAGGTAAGGGAAAATCTCGCAATCTCATTTTTTATCCAAGATTGTTTAGAATTTATTGGGGAATATTTATCATCCACATCCATGTTTCCTCAATATGTAATATTATTTCTATCCCCCTAAAAATTTTTAAATCCAATTTTACCTATTGGTGAGTTTTTAGTAAAAGATATGAAAGGAATATTTTGTCATTTTTAGTACGAGATACTTTTTGACTTTTTCAGCCAAAGTACGAGAAGAATGTTTTTTTAACTTATACTGCATGAATGGATTTTTATGATTTCCATAGAAAATTATTTCCATGAAGCTTCCTTTAAAAATTTCCAAGTTTATTTTTAATTAACTTCTTTTAGTTTAAAGTGTTATGACAAGTTAATAAAGGAAAAAATGTTTTTGAAGTAGAAAGGATATTTTCCTCAAGAATGGAGATCAAGTGTTTTATCAAAATTATTTTACATATAAGATAATATAGGGTTATGTTTCTATCCCTATTATTACATTGATTTTATTTTGTTTTGATGGAATTGTTTTTATGAAGTCCTTTATCTTATATGAATTGTTTTATGATGTCACGATGTTTAAGAATCCCATTTTTATTACATGGGTTATGCTATGATGTATGATTTATGATTTTGTGGTACACATAATAATGGTTTCATTATGAGATGGGTAGGACCTATATCTCCCTCCAATTCATTGTGTAATGATTTATATCTCATGAGATAGACATGGCTGGAACGACAAGTTAATCTGGTTCAGTGATACAGGACTGGAACGAGGAGTGAACTCCGTTCAGTAATGGACTTTGGCTGCTATGATAGTCTTGGAAATGAGTCTTGACTAAAATGAAATGATTTTCTATGATTATGTGTGTATGCTACAAAGTTTCATGTTTTAATTTATGATTATTGGGATTACATTTCACTACTATGATTTATCCCATGTTATGATATTACGATCTCTTTTTCAGGTTAAGATATTCAAAATGTTATGTTCTTATGAATATGATATGATTGATATTTCTTTTGTTTACCCTTACTGAGCATTTGATCTCACCCTTTTGTATGTTTTCTTTTCCCCATGTCAGGAAGAAGGGTATTAAGTAGGATATTCCAAAAAGGGATTCTAGATATGATGAAATAAGTGGGAGAAAATGTAGATGATTTATGAACCAGTTGTTTATGTTTCCCAGTTTCTAAAGACACTATACATATACGGTCCTAACATGGTTTTGTTATATGTTGTAATAAGTATGCTTCAATTCTGAAATAATAACCATGTATATAAAGTATGGGTCGTTATAGATAAACATGTGTGAGGATGTAATTAAGATGAGAGAAAAAGATAATGCATTTAATCCATAAAGATATAAACCTCAATAAGAAATGAAATATTCCTTTTACAATAGCCTAAACAATATTAGTGGAGTCACTTTCCAACCATACATTATTCCATCATTTAGATTTATCAAGGGAGACAACATGGATCATGCCAGACATTCTAGCTTGAAGAGATGTTACAAGGCCACATGAACTATAAAAGTATCCAAGTATTTTACCATTATGGTCTTGATAGAATACACAATATCCAGAGGGAACAGGATTCCCTCTCAAAGAACCATCAAAATTGGTTTTAATCCAGTTTTCTAAAAGGAGACTACCAGATGACCTCAAAGGTACCAGCTGGTGGTTTGAAGATCCCTATAATTCCAAGTCTATTAAAAACAGTGATTTTATAGAAACTATTATTGTAAAAACCATGCTGGAGTGATCAGTAATCTCTAATTGAAAGAATCAATCATCTAATGTCTAATTTCAAACTCAAAATGGAATTACAGTGGATCACTACATTTCTACCATTATAGATGATATGAATCACTTTCTCCACAGAAACATGGACATGGTGAGTGAGATGTGATCATAGAGAAATCATACTGCACAAATTGTATTATATTTTACTTCTTATTATTATTTTTATTATTTTCATTTATTTTTCCTATGTACCTTTTTGATGGATTCTTACATCATAAATTTTTAATTTTTAAGGGTTTTTGTTTAGTTTTTATTCTTTCATTGGGTCATGTACATTATTCATGAAATATGTTCTATTATGCCAATTTTATTTTATCCTGTGATTTAATTATATTTTATTTCCTATTCAGTTTTAGTGGATTTATATTTCTTTCTCAAAACCACATTTTCAATTGATTCATAAATCATGAAATATAACATTATATTTTTTTGTCAGGGTTTCCTTTCTTTCTAACAAGTTTTATATTATGAACCAATTCAAATTTATAGTTTATATAATACATATTTGAAATATTATATCACAATTACCTTTTTATTACTTTTATTTATAGTTCTATTTCATTTTTTTCTCCTTCACATTCAAATATTTCATTCATCACCAATGTAATGTCTGCTTTCATTAACTCAATATACTTTTCGTCCGTCCAAATATTTTTTCGTTAACTTATTATTTTAAATTTGAAATATTCCATCTATTTTATATATCATATTTTATTTTCACATTATTTTTAATGAAATTTAATTTCTTTATAAAAGTGATCTTTTTTATTGATTGACATGTGATGTTGTAAATGAAAACTCCCACTTTCCCTTTAAGTTATTTTTTCCCTTATCCATGTATTTTATTACCAAAAATGGTTTATTATCTCATTTAAAAGGTAAATATAGATTATATTTTGATCCTTTTATATTTTTATTTATCTCAATTAAAATATTAAATTTTAACAATCTTTTATCAAGGTTGGTTTCCTTAAAACTACCTAAAATGTTTAAAAATGAATCTATTTTCCCTTTGGTATATCTTATATCTTACACTCAACGTTTATTATACATTCCATTTATTTAATTTTCAATTTTACATTATTGAAAATTAGTTTTAAAATAATTCATTCAATTTCCACCTTATCCCTTTTTAGAAAATTATTTTGAATGTGGCATATAACTATTATTAAAAAACGTTACTAAAATAAAAAATATATTTTCATGATTTCAATTCCATTTTAGTCTCTTTCATATAAAATTTCCTTTTTAATGAAATAATATAAATAATATTTTTTAAAAAAAATTATGTAAATAATCTTATCATTAGTTTTTTTATTAAAAAATTTAAGATAATTCTTACTATATTTTCTATTATTACATCGTTTATTAGGATCTATGGATTTACATTATCAAATATTATGAAAATTTTATTTTCACATATGTTGATTCGATTTTATATTAAACCCATTAAATATACCTTATTATAATATCATGGTTTTAAGATAAGATATGGAAATTTTGAATTTTAGTTTTAATCACTTTCATTATTTATATGAGAATGCATAAAAAATTAGAATGGATTTGAGAGCATATGAGGATTTTTCAAAGCATAGGGATCTCGTTTCTATAGAAACATGTAGCAGTTAATGGTTGGAGTATAGTTTTTGGTAACAATACGGATCCACTATTGTAACGCCCCGACCCCAGTTACCCAGAGTCAGTACATTATTACATAACATTGGCATGATCACAAAAGATCGAGTCTTGAAAGACTGGTTAGTTTTGTAGCCTTGGAATCACTAGTTACATTCATAAAGTTTACATTACATCATAAAGTGAAAAACTAAAACAACATATTGTCTCCATATACCACACTCATATCCTCTCATACTATCCATACAGTTAATTCATAAAATACTTCTTCACATCCTGGAAAAAATAAAACATAGAAAGGGGTGAGCTCAGATGCCCAGTAAGGATTACAATATAGCGGAAACTTTCATAAATAAGCATAAACATTTAAGGCAATGTATAACTAAAACAAAATCCTTTTGAACTTGAACTTCAGCATAATATGGCAGAAATAAAATGAAATAATACCATTTACTTATTCACATGGATATTCTACTAATCGAATAATCACATGCAATATCAATAACCACTTTCATAATTATGGAATGCATAATGCCAGGCTATCATAACCACATAGTCAAGGCCTTGTTCCAAGACTACAAATAAGATTTTGTCAAGGCCTTGTGACAATAAACTATTTTGTCTCATGAGACCTACCAATGCATCAAGGATCTATAGCGGGCTCCACCCATTACTTACTAAGTCCAATTCATTCCTCATATGAATAGGTTTAAACATAACATAAACATTCCTATTAAAACTAGCATAAGAAATGTCAATAGGTTCTTCATAAACCAGGAATGATATAAAAATAACACATCCATTGTCAAACATATCACAAAACCTTCAATAATATATGTAAGTTTTGTATCATAATAAATCAACTTCAAATAAGCTTAAAATCCATCAAAGGATGTTGACATAGATGAAATAAAAACTATTTGAGAGAAATATCTCTTTTTTAAATCATTTAAAAGTCACATAATTATAAAATAAAACATTTAATTTGAAAATATCTTTATAAGCTTCTAAGGTAAACTTATAAGATTTTATAATGGAGGAAAATAGCCGCATCCTCCGTATAAGTTAAAAAAAGACATTCTTACCTTAATTCTGTCGAAAAGGTTAAAAAGGACCTTGTTTGGGAAACGACAGAAATATTCCTTTATAAACGTCTTATAAAAAGTCAAAAAAGGGTATAAATTACTTTAAACCATAGTATGTATAATATTAAGAATGATTTGAAATAAATTTTTAAGAAACATGGATGTGGATGATAAAGAGGTCCCAGTAGATAATTACGTATAAACAACCTCGGATAATGAAGAGATTGTGAAATAAACCCTTACCTTGTACTTTTCCTTGGTCGAGGGTAGGTTAACCTCCTGTATAATAGTTAAATAATTGTTATTAAATTATACAAGAATAATATACATAAATATGATATCATATATGATCTTTTAATATTTCTTTGTTAATAATATTTTAGTATTATCGTCGTTTCGGGTGTTCACTTACTCGTTTTCTTTTATATGTTTTGTTACATAAGACGTTTTTGTTATCCATAGGTTTTATCTTATTCATATCCAGAATGATATCAAGTCCTTAAACATTATTTTTAATCATAAAATGAAAATTAGTCTTGAATGGATATGATGGGGAATGAATCTCATCACGTTCGTGGAGACAGTAGTCCGTACGTACGCACGAGTGACAATATCATTCTTTTGATATTAAAATAATATATATTTGGATGTTATATCATATATAAAGAATCATTATAATGTTATATTTATTATTTACTTCAATTACACATCATTATCATACCCATACAAATAATAATGTTTTGAATAACAATTACACCACGACGTAGAGACGGTAAGCCTTACGTAGGCACGTATAGTGACATGTCATTCAAAGGATGGATAGAATACTAAATATGGTTGTACCATATTTATAATAAAATCACAGTATATAGAAGATACTGGAGTTATTATTTTATAAGGGAAATATCAAATAAAGAAGAAGTGGAAGAAGAAAGGAACTTGAAAGAGGGTGTGAAATCATTATCTCTTCTTCGGGTTCTTCCTTTTGATTTGATCAAAAGGGCTCATTAGGTTGGATTTATGATCAAACTAAGGCCTCTAGGTTAAATTGAGATAAGTTGAGAGAATATTTGTGCAGGTTTTGGCTGAGCCAAAAGGATTTGAAGGTGTGAATTATAGAGAAGGGGGATTTCCCTTTTATAAGAGGGGTGAGGGGCACCTTAGGAAAAACTTAAAATATTATTTTATAATAAATTTATATTCGGTTTATAATGGCTCCAAAGTGACTTATTTTGAGGATAATGTGGGGATGGGTCAAAATAAATTCAAACAATAGATTTTAGATAGGTTTGGGTCACTATATTAAACTTATCATTTATATTTAACTCTTAGTTAAATAGTTTAACATTTACCATGTCTCTTTGTATTGTTATATTATATGGTTAATAAACTTACTATAACAAGACAAGAGAACCCAAAGTGGTTCATTATTAATATATATAACATTATATAAATTATTTGGCCGAACCTTAGATTTTTAGGAATAGAATATCAATTAATAATATAATATTTGTTTTTAATACTCCTTTATGTCAATTTTGACACTATTTAATAATTGATTTTTGTTAAAGTCTTAACAACTTTATTAATTCGATATAAATTCAGTTAATCAATCCTAAAATGTCATATTAACCTAGAAATTTATTGGAATTTATAAAAAGTCTCAAATTACATTTATTTGGATATTTATAATATCAGTTATTTTAATATTTCATTAATTAGGTAATTACTTCATCACCATTGTGTCATAAATAAATAAGTTTTTTAATGTCTAAAAATTATAAATAAAATACCATTATGTAGGAAATAGTTTTATATTTCTAATTAATATTTATAATCTAATTTATATTATGTATAAACCTATATTAAAAATGTTTTATTTATTAAACTTTGATTTTAACTCTTTTAACTCTTCTTTGAATTAAATAATAATAAATGTCCTAATCTAATCCAAGTGGACCAAAGAGGCTCATATTTTATTCCTAAGGTTTTTTTTGGTCGAACTATACTTATCCAATAGAATTAGGACATGTGACAGGGTAATAATAATATCATACCCCTAATTACCCTATTTACTTTTAACCATGGTAAATAAAAGTAAAAAGTTTCTATTCACCCAAAAAAAAATATCTTAATGAACCAAATTTTACTCCTTGATATTAATCGTGTGTCTCGGATTTTCGAAATCCAACTCACAGAAATGGTAAAATTATGTTTTATGAGAATTTTCAATTTCTCCTAGGAGGTGGGTAAAAGATGGTGAAAAGTTCTATAAAATTTTTATATATATAAAATTATTATAAACTGACTCCAATGAATTACATTGAACTTATATAGGTATTATGTATCTATTTTGACCTAAAATAAAATTAAATAAAATAAATAATTATTTAAATAAAAATTCGGTTTTAAACTATAACTCAGTGTTTTTCACTATTCATCAAAAATTGAATGTTTTTAGAAAAATACCAAAAATTCACCCTAAGATAATTTTGATATTTTGAATCCAAAAATGAATTCCATTTTGAAAGATAAAATTTATAAAATTTCAAAAAGTGGGTATTACTATTCATAACGGCTAGTTTGATTGGTTGTGGTGTGTGTTAGAACTCGAAGTTGCGTACAACACACACTACTGTATTATTCAAAGAAAAGCATACCATGGAAGCTTGGGGTGTTACATTATCCCCTCCAAATAATTCCATCCTCAGAATTTATAGAATATTACTACATAAAAAGACTCAGGTGGTTCTTCATCATAAGTTCCTCAGGTTCCCACGTTGCCTCTTCCATCTTATGTTTTCTCCATAAACCTTTTACCAGACGAGTCATCTGGTTTCTCATCTCTTGTTCTCTTGTATCAAGAACCTTGAAAGGCTATTTGCAATAAGATAGATCGGGTTCTAATTATAATTCCTCATAGGTGAGTACATTCATTGGGTCAGGCATGTATTTTCTCAACAGTGATACGTAGAACACATCATGAACTTTGGAGAGATTTGGAGGCATTGCAAAATGGTAAGCTGTAGCCCCAATTCATTCTAGAATTTTGAAAGGTCTGATGTACTTGTGATTCAATATACCTTTCTTACTGAAACGTATAACTCCCTTCCATGGAGATACCTTCAAGAAAACATGATCTCCTACCTAAAATTCCAAATCCTTCCTTCGGTTATCGGCATAGCTCTTCTGCCTACTTTGAGATGCTTTGATATGGTTTTGGATTACCTTTACCTTTTCCATCGTTTCCTCCACCAGTTCTGGGCCTACGATTTTTCATTCACCAATGTCATCCCAATAGGTTAGTGTGAGACATCTCTTTCCGTATAACGCTTCATATGGTGCCATCTGAATACTTGAATAGAAGCTATTGTTATAGGAAAATGCCACCAGAGGTAAATATTTATCCTACATACCCTGAAAGTCAAGTGAGTAGGATCTCAACATGTCTTCTAAGGTTTGAATAGTCCATTCTTATTGTCCATCAGTTTGGGGGTGGTAAGCAGTGCTCAAATGAAGTTCAGTATCCAGGGATTTCTGAAGACTTTTCCAGAATCTTGAAGTAAAACAGGGATCTCGATCAGAAACAATCGATAGGGGTACTCCATGAAGTCTCACAACTTCATTAATATATAGTCTTGCTAGACGTTCAAGTGGTAGATCTTCTCTTATAGAAAGAAAATGTGTTGACTTGGTAAGATGATCAACAATGACCCATATTGCATCATTCCTTCTAGGAGTCTTTGGTATCCCCATGACAAAGTCCATCATAATATTATCCCATTTCTACTCAGGTATGGGAAGAGGTTTCATGACTCCTCCAGGCTGTTGCCTTCCAGATTTCACTTATTGACAAACCATACATCTTGACACAAAATCAGAAATCTCCCTCTTCATGTTGTCCCGCCAAAAATGTTCCTTCAAATCTCTATACATTTTGGTGCTCCTAGGGTGTATAAAGAAATTGAAACTATGAGAATCATCCAACAATTCCCTTTTTAGATCTGGTATATCAGGAATACAAAGTCTCGTCCCAAATTTCAAAATTCCTTCTTCATACACAAAGTCACTCAATCTCCCATCATTCACAGCTTTAATCTTCTTTTTAAATTTTTCATCATTGGTCTAAGAACTCTTAATCCTTTCTAGTAAAGATGGTTTGGAAACCATTTGAAAAAGTATCGATGTTTCACCTTCCATGGTTATTCCCATATCTAACTTTACTAAATCCATGAAAATTGGATCCCTTTCGACTCTCATTTTGTTCAAAACTCCATGATCCTTTCTGCTCAAAGAATCTGCCACCATATTTTCCTTCCTCGGGTGGTAGTGTATCGTGCAATCATAATCCTTGAGTAGTTCAATCCATCACCTTTGCCTCATGTTGATTTCTTTCTGTGAGAAAATATACTTCAAACTCTTGTGATCGGTATATATCTCTCATTTTTCACCATAGAGAAAATGTCTTCATATCTTCAAAGAAAAGATTACAGCAGCTAACTCAATATCATGAGTAGGATAGTTTTGCTCATGAATTTTCAACTATCGTGATGCATAGGCAATAACCCTATCATTCTGTACAAGGACACAACCAAGTCCTTTTTTTGAAGCATCACTATAAATAACAAACCCATCATTCCCCGATGGTAGATTCAATATAGGATCATTGATTAATCTTCTCTTGAGTTCTTTAAAAAATTCTTCACACTCTTTTTGTCATGACCCGTCCTCGGGGCCCGTTCCATGACTCCCACAAGCCTGCCTTCCATAGGCCAGAGGTTGGTGACTAGCACCAAAGGCGTAAATCCCAATATAAGGGAAGGAATTGCCTTTATATACGTAAACAAACACAACAAATAATGAAAGATGAAGTAAACTGAGTACAAAAGTAAGTGCTGGAAAGTAAATGGGCCAGAATACAAACCCAACTGAAAGTAAAGTACAACAGTAAAGAAATAACAGTTGTAGTAAAGTAAACCAACAACCACTGAGTCATCCTCTGGATATCCCACCTGAAGGGTGGGTACAAATGGTCTCCTCATCTCCTTAGGTTCGGTCGTCCGCTCTGTGTACGTCCTGCCAAGTGGTCCACCTCCATGTATCATCCCGCTCCATAAGACTCCACCTCGATCAGTGTTGTCTATCATCTGCATCCAACACAACGTAGTGCGGGAATAGCCCATGCAGGGGTGAGTATACAATACACAGTAGGGACCCCGAGACCCCCGAAGGTATCCCAGAATCCACAAAGGATAAACCACAAAGGAAAGATACCAACACAAAGTATCAACCAACTCTACTTAGGTATATACCCATACATATACCTAAGTCATCAATTCCAGTTTGGCTCCAACTCACGAGCCCAAGTACAACCCAATCCACATAGGAAAGCACAACCCAGTCCACACAGGATAGCAAGTCAATCACATCAATAATAATTACTGAAATTCAAGACTCATCCCACACAGGTATACTACTCACGAAGTGGGGTGGAGATGATAGATGTAGCCTCTGATTCTTCTCCCTTTCCGAATCCACGTAGGATCCAAGTACATAAGTCATCGATGTCGAACCCACGTAGGATCCAAGTATAGTAACCATCACTGTCAAACCCACGTAGGATCCAAGTACATTCGTCATCATTGCCGAACCCACGGAGGAGCCAAGTATAGTCGTCCTCACTGCCAAACCCACTTAGGATCCAAGTACAGTCACCATCGTCATCACAGTCGCAGCCAGCTCTAGGGTTCCCGCACACAGCACGCTCGATTCCGAGAGGGTCTACTCCACGAGCCAAGGGGGTCAATACATAAACTGTCACGAAGTCTATATTTGATGTATCCCAAAGTTTCTTCTCGTCAATAGGAACTCAATGCAACAGACGATGTGTCAATCGGATGTCCGGTCTGAGAGATATTAGTTTTTCCGTTCCAGGGGCCTGATTAGAAATACACACGTTTCTAACACGGTCGATATCCTTAGTCATCCAAAACTCACTTAGAGTGTCGCAAAATAACCATCCCGTCAAAAGGGTCCTAGTGCCACAGACGGCGCATCGATCGGACACGCGGTCTTTAAGTTGTTCTCGTTTAAGTGATTAACAGGCCCAACCCGTTTAGCCCAGTGGGCTGACGGGTCGGGTTGACCCAGTTTGATGGGTCCAGCCTAGTAGGGGTGTCGGACCGGTCTGAATAAAATACACAACTTAGCCCGAAGGGGCACGGCCCGGCCCGAAGTGGCACAGCCCTGCCCGAAGTGGCGCGGCCTAGCCCGGCGCGGCCCGGTTCGGCCCGGTAGGCTCGGCCGAAGGCCGAGCGGGTTCCAGGGGGCACGACCCCCCCGGTTTTCCATACCGGTGGTGCCGCCCTTCCCCAAACCGGCCGGCTAGAACATTCGGTCTTCTGCGCACGCGGCCCGCATGGGCGGGCCGCCGGTCTTCCAGCGCCGCGCCCTCCTGGCGCCGCGGTCCAGCTCCGGCCGGCTGGCCAATGGGTCGGCCGGTTCCTCAGTGCAGTGCCCTCCTGGCACCGCAGTTCGCCTCCACCCATCCGGCCATCGGGTCGGCCGGTTCTTCCACCGAAGCGGCCCATGTAGCGGGTCGTGGTTCCTCCCGCACAACCGGCGCGACGGCGTCGACCTCCTTTGTCGCGTACCCGGCACGGCGCGACGGCGTCGTGCCTCCTCCGCCTTCGATTGCTTATTCTAGAGTAATAAACGAGAACAACGGAGGGTTTTCATGCTGTGTTCATTCGGCCCGCACCCTCCACGTAAAATGATAACAATCATCAATATTTAAACAATGATTCCCAACGAGTACGGGGTACGTAAACATCCACTTTTAAGAATAAACCCCTACCTCGAAAAGAAGTTCGCAGTTGACAAGCGTCATCAATTACGGTGTCATTTCCATCGTCATCGTTGTGCACCTGAGGAAGTGATATCTCCTCTTTTGTCACGGAGAGAAGAATAGAATGTGCCCCGTCATTAGCGAGTTCCCGTGTCGGTGTCTCCTCCCTTGCCGTAGAGGAAGAAGAGGATGAAGAACTGCGGTCGCCGAGTCAACGTTCTTCATCGGAGAGTTGGCGTTCTTCAACAAAGGAGTTGAAGCGTTCTTCAAAACTCAAGAGCTTTCTCCCCAAAATCTCAACACAACAAGCCAACCCAAAAATAAAATAAGGCTTCTCCTAATTTTATTTAATCATGACATGCATTCAAATTTTAAAATTCAAACACTTAATTAATTAATTGAAGTGGTTCAATTAATTGATTAAAGTGTGTTGGCAAGAGTTAAGAGGGAGAGAGAGAAGGTGGAAAGGTTTCACAAGTAATGAGGAGTTTACAAAATTAAGAGGGGGTTTAAGCAGTTTTAGGGAATATAAAGGGTTGGTGCTCATGTGGGCCCCACCTCACATTTATCCTCACATGGGTAGTTAGGTGCTAGTGGGTCCCTCTCTAAATCCCCCATGTAGGATAAAACCACCTTAGATATAAAAATAAAATTGTTCCTCAATTTTATTCACTTCTCATTTAATCCACAAAATTTAACTTCCCCTCTCGTGAAAACGCAATTTCGGTAAAGGTCCCACTAATAAATTACCGGCGTTGTGAGTTGATCGGTGCCCTCGGATTTCAATTCTGAGCACTGGTTCAAAAGATGGAAAAACCCGCTCGTTCGTTCACTGAACGTACCCGAGCTAAACTTCAAAAAATTATTCCAGGTACACCGGGCCTCAGAATCAGGTGCCGTCAGAAACTACATACTCGTAAAATCCCAAAGAATTTAAGAAAAAAATTTCCTTGAAATCTACATGTATTTACCTTACTCCCACCTCAGGGATTTACATCCCTATAAAGTTACATCATAAACTAGGGAAACAAATGAGGGTATTGTGCACGCATCTGAGCCTCCTGCTCCCATATTCTCTCTTGGAGGTTCCCATGCTGCCAATGAATGCGTACTAGAGGAATCAATCATCTACGTAGGACCCGCTCCTATCGATCCTCAATATCCTCTGGAACCTCTGCAAAATTCACCTCGTCATCGATGTCCAGCTCCCCCATGATCAATGATATGCATCGGGTCGTGCACGTATCTCCTCAGCTGAGATACATAGAAGACGTCATGCACCCAGTGCAACTGAGGTGGAAGGTCCAGGCGATAAGGCACCTTGCCTACCCTACTGAGAACCTGGAATGGTCCGATGAAGCACGGAGATAACTTTCCACCCTGGCCAAATCTCTGTAATCCACGTCTAGGTGAGACCCGTAAGAAAACGTGGTCGTTATCCTCGAACTACAGTGGTCTCCACCTTCTATCAGCATAGGACTTCTGTCTACTCTATGCAGTCCCCATCCTCTCCTAGATGATCTGCACCTTCTCTGTTGTATCCTGAACCATCTCTGGTCCTACGAGTGCTGAATCCCCAGGGTCAGTCCAGCACAGAGGTGATCTACATGGTCGGTCATACAATGCCACGTATGGTTCCATCCCGATGGTGTGGTGGTAGCTGTTGTTTTATGCAAACTCCACCAAGGGTAGATGATCCTCCCAGCTGCGACCAAAGTCGAGGACACATGCACGGAGCATGTCCTCGAGAGTCTGAATGGTTCTCTTTGTTTGACCATCCGTGTGAGGATGAAAGGCAGTGCTCAGGCGTAGCTACGTCCCAAATGCCTCCTGCAACCCCTTCCAAAGCTGGGAAGTAAAGCGAGTATCTCGATCAGAGATGATAGACGATGTCACACCATGAAGTCATACGATCTCCGGAATGTAGAGGCGTCCCAAGATCTCCACTGAGCCCTACTCTCTGATAGGTAGGAAGTGGGCCAACTTGGTGAGTCGGTCGACAATCACCTAGATGGAGTCATGTCCTCTGGAAGTACGTGGAAGCCCCGTCATGAAATCCATAGATATCCCGTCCCACTTCTACTCCGGAACCTCTAAGGGTTGCACCAAGCCTTCCGGAACCTGGTGCTCCACCTTCACCTACTGGTAGGTGAGGCATCGTGAAACGAACTCTGCCATAGCCTTCTTCATACTCGGCCACCAATGTTGTCGTCTGAGATCCTGGTACATCTTCGCTAATCCTAGATGTACCGAAAAAGGAGAAGTGTGAAACTCCCTCATCACCTTCTCCTGTAATGCAACTGGTACAATGGTACGTCCCTTGAAGAGGATGACGTGCTCTCCTCCTACAGAAAATCCATCAGGTGCATGTCCTGTGGATATCTGTGCACGTCGCGTCTCACAATCAATGTCCCCACGTTGTACCTCTCTGAACCGCTGAAGTAGTGGAGGAGTGACTGTGAGTGACTGTATAAAGGATGCTCCATCTCTATCCAAGAAGGATATCTGCAATGCGGCTAGTTGCTCTGTCGCCTCTCCAAGTAGCTGAATGCCCGATCTCCTGCTAAGAGCATCAGCTACCACGTTCCCTTCCTAGGAGTATAGAATATCTCAAAGTCATAGTCCTAGAGGAACTCAATACATCGCTGATATCTCTGGTTCAGGTCCTTCTGCGAGAATATGTACCTGAGACTCTGGTGGTCAGAGTAGACTGCAAAGTGCTCGCCCATCAGATAGTGCTGCCACATCTTCAAGGTTAAGACCACTGCTCCTAACTCCAGGTCATGGGTAGCATAGTTCTTCTCATTCTACATCAACTGTCGTGAACCATAAGCGATCACTGCCCGCTCCTGCATCAGGACACACTCGAGTCCAGTCCCTGATGCATTGCAGTAAACTATGTACCCTACACCCTCCTCTGGTAGCCTCAAGATGGGTGTACTAGTCAATCTCTATCTCATCTCCTGGAAGATCTGCTGACATCTATCTGACCACACGAAAGGTTTCCCCTTCTTCGTCAAAGCTGAAAGTGGTTCTGCAACTCTGGAGAAGTCTGGCACAAATCTCCGGTAGTACCCAGCCAGACCTAGGAAACTCCGCACCTCCATCACACTTCTGGGTGTCTTCCAAGAAAGTAATACCTCGATCTTTGCAGGATCCACCGCAACTCCCTCCTCAGAGATGATGTTCCCCAAGAAGTGGACCTCTCGAATACAGAACTGACACTTTGAGAGCTTACCATAAAGCTAGTGCTCTCAGAGTGTGTCTAGTACAACCCATAAGTTGTAGGCATGCTCCTCCTCAGTAGTCGAGTAAATCAGTATGTAATCGATGAAGACTATGACAAATCAATCGAGGTAAGGCTGGAAGATCCTGTTCATGAGACTCATGAACATTGTTGGAGCATTGGTTACGCCGAAAGTCATAACCAAGAACTCATAGTGGTCATACCGAAACCTGAAGGTCATCTTCTGCACATCCTCATCTCGAACTCTGAGCTGATGATAGCCTAACCTGAGGTCTATCTTCGAGAACAATCGTTCTCCCTTGAGCTGATCAAATAGGTCGTCAATCCTCGGGAGTGGAAACTTGTTCTTTACAGTCACCTGATTCAGGCAATGGTATTTGACACATAGTCGTAAGCTCCCATCCACCTTCTTGGTGAATAAAATCGGAGAAGCCCAGGGTGAAACACTAGGTCAGATGAATCCCTTGCCCTGCAGGTCCTCCAGTTGTACCTGTAGCTCACGAAGCTCAGCGGGAGCTATCCAATATGCTGGTGTAGATATCCATGTTGTCCCGGAGTACATTTCAATATAGATGTCTACCTCTCTACGAGGAGGTAGTCCTGGAACATCATCAGGGAAAACGTCAGCAAAATGATCCACCACAACAGGAAAACTCGGACTGTAAAGACGCGTAGCTTAATGTACATGGACATTACATTACATTTGCAGAATACTTAGTACATAACAAAAACACACACACAAGGATCGTAATAGTTTAGTGTCTTTGGAAACTCGGAACGTAATCTTCTAATCGTGGTGAAAGATCTTCAACATCTCCTATAAAGATCTTCCTTTTTTTTACCTAAAACCTTTCTTTATATCCTGGGGAAAAGAAAACATAAAAGGGTGAGCTCAAATGCTCAGTAAGGGTAAACAAAAGAAATATCAATCACATCATATTCATAAGAACATAACATTTTGGAAATCTTAACCTGCAAAAGAGAGCATAATTTCATAAGATGGGATAAATCATGGCAGTGAAATGTAATCACAATAATCATAACTTAAAACATGAAACATTGTGGCATTCACACATAATCATAGAGAATCATTTCTTGTTAGTAAAGACTCATTTCCAAGACTATCTTAGTGGACAAAGTCCCTTTCTGAATCGAGTAACCCTCGTTTCAGTCCTGTTTCACTGAACCGGTATAACCTACCGTTCCAGCCCTGTCTATCTCATGAGATATAAAATCTTTACCCAATGCATTGGAGGGAGATATAGGTCCCACCCATCTTATAATTAATCCTTTCTTATGTGTGCCACAAAATCATAAACCATACATCATTGCATAACCCATGTAATAAAAATGGGAATCTTAAATATCATGACATCATAAAACAATTCATATAAGATAAAGGAATTCATAAAAATATTTCCATCACAACATAATCAAATCCATGTAATAATAGGGATAAAAACAGAACCCTTTTATTATCTTAGATGAAAAATAATTTTGATAAAATACTTGAAATCCATTCTTGAGGAAAATATCCTTTCTACTTCAAAAACACTTTTCCTTTCTTAACATGTCATACAATTATAAACTAAAATAAGTTGATTAAAAACAAACTTGAAAACTTGTAAAGGAGGCTTCTTGGAAATAATGTTTTAAAAATCCATTCATGCCGTATAAGTTAAAAAAAACATTCTTCGTACTTTTGTCGGAAAAATTCAAAAAGTACCTTGTACGAAAAACGACAAAAGATTCCTTTCATATCTTTTAATAAAAACACACCAAAGGGTAAAATAGGTTTTAAACAATTGTAGGTGGATGTAAATAATATTACATATTAAGGAAACATGGATGTGGATGATAAAATACACCCCAGTAAATACCAACGTATAAGCAATCTCGGATAAAAATGAGATTGTGATATTTCCCTTACCTTAGGTCCGATTTGCTTCGTATGTGTCTGAACCTCCTGTATAATGATTTAAATAATGTCATTGACTTATTACAGAATCATATTCATTGTTATGATATCATATATGGTTCACTTATGACATTATATTACCCATTCTTTTGTAAATTCCATGTTAAAGAAGCATTTTGGGTAAAATCGTTTCATTTATCGTAAGTGTTTTGACTTGTTGTTCTTGACATTATTATTACTTATATCATGATTTACTTACTTCCAGAATATAAAATATGATTCATATATCATATATATTCAGTATATATATATATAATAGATAGATAAATGAAATGAAAAACACCGTTCATGGAGACGGTAGTCCGTACGTACGCATGAACGCTGTTTTCCTTTCCTTATTGTCTTGAATGGAAGTAAGTAGATGACATACATATATATATATATACATAAATCCAGTAGCTTTATAATGTCATATATTTCATTATTATTTCTTATATATACTTTATAATCATTCTTAAATGGTTAACACGGAGAATGAATCTCATCGCGTCGTGGAGACGGTAGTCCGTACGTACGCACGAGCGATGATATCATTTCCATAAATATTGAATTGAATTGAAGTGGATTATACAATATATCAGAATCAATATGATGTTGTAATAACTATGTATAGTTATTCTTTACACCATTATACCCATCCTTGTAAAGTGATGGTGGAAAAATAGATTACACCACGGCGTGGAGACGCTATTCCGTACGTACGCACGCGCGGTGATTTCATTTTTTTCCATAGGATTGATAGAAGGTAAATTAGGGTTGTTTCATATTTATAATAACATATCAGTATTTAAGTAATACTTATGTTATTACTTTATCATGAAACAACTAAAGAAGAAGAAGTTGAAGAAGAAAGAAATTGAAAAGATCGGTAATGGATATTACCTCTTCTTTGGAACGCCTCTTTGAATCCTCCACTTAGGGAACTAAGATTGGTCTTTGAAGAAGACCAGGACCTCTAGGATTATTCTAGGGAAGTGGAGAGGAGAAAATGGCAGGGGTTGGCCAAGCTTGAGTGCTCAAATTGGTGTGAGGAGGAGGGGGAGGAGGTATCCTTTTATAAGGGAGGAGAGGGGCACCTTAGGAATATCTCAAAATATTATTTTATATTAAAGTCAAAATCGGTTTATAATGGTTCCAAAGGATCTTATTTCGGAGCTAAAGTGGGGATGGGTCGAAATCCTATCAACCAATAATATTTAGACAAGTTTAGGGTATTATTTTAACCTTATCAATTAGATTTGACTCTAAGTTAAATAATTTAACTTTTACCGTGTCTTTTTGTTTTCTTTTACTATATGGTTAATACACTTACTATAACATGCCAAACGAACCCCAAATTGATTATTATTAATACATATATCCTTATCTAAGTCATTTGGCCAAACCTTATATTTTTAGGAATAAAATAACAATTAATAATATAATATTTGATTTAAAAACTATTTTGTGTCAATTTTCACACTATTTGATATATGATTTTTGTGAAAGTCATAACAGAATTATATGTTCGAACCAAGTTGATTAAATCAACACTAATATATCATAGTAACCTATAAAATTAGTGGAATTCATAAAAAGTCTCAAATTACATTTATTTTGGTGTTTATAACATCAATTATGTCAATATTTCATTAATAATATAATTACTGCATCATCATTGTGTCATAAATAAATTACATTATTTAATTTCTAAAAATTATAAATAAAATACCATTATGTAGTAAATCGTTTTAGATTTCTAATTAATATTTATAGTCGAATTTATCTTATTTATAACCCCATATTAAAAATGATTTACTTATTAAACATTGATTTTAACTATTTTAACCCTTCTTTAAATAAATTAATAATAAATGTCCTAATCTAACCCAAGTGGGCCTAAATGGTCATATTTTATTCCTAAGTTTGTTTTTGGTCGAATTAAACATATCAAATAGAATTAGGACATGTTTTAGGGTAATAGTAATATCATTTTTACCCTTAGTTACCCTATTTACTATTAACCGCGGTAAAAAAAGTAAAAAGTTACTATTCACCAAAAAATTATTTTTATCTCATTGAACCACATTTTACTTACTGATATCAACCGTGTGTGTCGGATTTTCGAAATTCCATTCACAGAAGCGGTAAAATTAAGTTTTATGCAAAATTCAGTTTTTAACCTACCACTTAGTGGTTTCACTATTCATCAAAAATTGAAAGTTTTCAGAAAAATACCAAAATTTCACCCTAGGCTAATTTTGGTATTCCGAATCCAAAAATGAAGTCCATTTTGAGAGCTAAAATTTCTAAAATTTAAAAAGTGGTTATTACTATTCATAATGGCTAGTTTTAATTATATTTTAATAGAATATCGTTGTTTAGTGAAACTCAGTATTGCGTACTACACACGCTATCGAGGAAGGTTGCGATTGCGTGTAATGCAAGGCAAGTCAAGGATGCGTGTTGTGCAAGCTCCTTTTGGTGTAGCATACAACACAAGACATTAGTGAAATTAAAAAGAATATTTTTCATAAAATCTCGGGCTGTTACATTCTACCCCCCTTAAAATGAATTTCGCCCTCGAAATTCGTCGGGGTTATATATGGTTTACTATTCGAAAGTTTCTTTAATAGAAACCCACATCGTAAAAAGGAATACCAAAACTTGACTTTAAAAACTAAAGTATGAAATGTAACGATTACCCAAATAAACTAATCACTGGGTTTCCACATAGGTGAAAATATGGATATGGAAGAAAAATCTAACCATCATGTTCTAATGGAGAGTGGTAGAGAACATGGCTATGGAAAATCCAGTAATCACAAATCCATAAATTTGTGATGATCTAAGGTACCATCTGATTCATCAGGTATAAGATCACTAGGACAACATTTTTGGTTTTCAATATCATTTCCCTAAAGTTGAAAATTTGAATTAGAATAAATACTTTCTTTATTTTGGTACAATCTCCCTGTTGTTCATCCCTTGAACAATTTCCACTTCATCTCTTAAATAAATGAAGTTGAATTTGTTATTCGTGAAGTGTTAGCAGATCATGTGATAGAATGACGGGTCATTCCATCTGTCTCAAACAAAAGGTTAGCAAAAATTATATACATAAGTCGGTCTATAGTGAGATTAATCACATATGGTTCCTAAAGTGGACTTATACTTCATATATCATACTGATTAATATAATAAAACTAGTTTCTACTAAACAGGGACTTCTTGTAGGCCAGTGGTAGGCGATAAAGGCCAGTCGCACTTCGGTTGTGGGTTCAATTCCCACAGCCTTGTCCGACGCGATGGGTTGTCGCCCGTCCTACAGGTTGTCCTTTTTCTAAAACTACATTACTATAACATCCCATCAATAATATCGAAAATCTTCTATCCTTAAACAATACTAACTTATGTCCAACATAATCCATTCTAATCTTTAGGCTTATCCAGAATACTGCAGTCCACTCTCATAATATAATGAAAATGATTACCAGAGATTTAATACCATCGTTGATCCCCATATATCATAAGATATGTTTTGTTGGTCACATTCCAAACATTCAAAGTCCTTAATCATGTATTCTCTTGAATACCTTAGTGAAAACATGAATGCAGTTTAAAGTTAACACTTTCCACATACCAAAATCCTCAAAATTCTATATACTCAAACCATGATATCACTTAGTCCTTATATCAATCATGAGCTCATGAATACTATTAAACATTTCATTTTCTCGTTTTCCCTTCATTATGCGCATATCATCTTATTTCCAAAAAATATCTCAATTACTTTGAATACCACATCAATAAATATTGCAATACTCAATGATACAACATTATTTTGGAATCCCATTACATAAACACTTAATCATTCCACCACATCGTTGTCATATTCAACATTGCCAATAGTGATCGCATGTGACTTCCCTTTGTCCTTTGCCTTCAGTGGTTGCTCATGTTGATCATCACTAACCCTTGGATTAGGGCATTTATTAGCATAATGCCCCATTTCCTTCCACTTGAAGCATTGAAGTGTTGGTGGTGCGTTCTCTGCAGTGTTTGCTTTATTCACATCATTAGAAACCCTTTTTCCATTACTTCGACACTCAGCTGCTCGATGACCTTCTTTTCCACACTTAAAACATTTTCTAGTCCCTTTAAGACAATCTCCATCATGCTTCTTTCCACACTTTGTGCATAAGGAAACATTCATCTTCTTTTCACCATTATTCTGAGATTTCTCCTTGAACTCCATCTTTCGTTTCTTGTCAAAACCATGAGATGGATATGTAACACCAACTTCCATTTCTACCTTGATAGCACAACGCACAATTTCTTCATAGCTACTGAAGTCTCTTATAGCTAATTCCCTTCGAATACTTGGTTTTAAGCCACTGAAAAATCGATCAACTTTACTTTCAGGTTGGATGATAATGCCAGATGCATACCATGCAAGTCTTGTAAAATTCGCTTCGTATATACCAACAGATTCATCATCCTTTTGCTTTAGATCAAGAAACTCCTTCTCCATCTTTGTTCGAAGAATACGAGGGAAGTACTTATTGAAAAATAAGTTCTTGAACTCTTCCCATTCCATGGACTCAATTTCATCTCTTTGCCTTGTATTCTTGATAAGATTCCACCATTGATCAGCTTCACCTTCCAAACGATATACTGCTAAGATGACTTTATCATGTTCAGAACATTGAAGAACTGAAAATATCTTTTTAGTGGTACGGATCCATTGTTTAGCAACAAGTGGATCAGAAGACCCACTGAAAGAAGGTGGACGTTGCCTCATGAAGGACTCAATAGAATATTGTTCCCTTCTCTGCTCATTTGGAAGTCCAGAATGATTCATAGCTTGTGTAAGAATAGCAATAAGATTTTTCACCCCATCTCCCATAACATTTGTTTGTTCAGGAGGACAATCATTTCATTGTCCATTGCATTGATCAACACGGTTCCTTCGGGTTCCAGCCATCGTCTAAAACCCAAAAAGAATAGTGTGAGAGGCAAAAATCATGCTAGGGAAAACAACATAATAAAGGGGAAGTACCTTCAATATCTAACATCTTAGGTTTAATTCTATGATCATTAGCGTAGTTCTAGGACTATATCCTATACGTATACTTATCCTTAGGGACATCCCTAGACACACCTTAGAAATATCTCTAGGGATCTCACTAAAGTTCTCGCATCATAGTTTCCAAAGGTTGACTAAACTTTTCCTCTGATACCAACTGTAAAGACCCGTAGCTTAACGTACATGGACATTACATTACATTTGCGGAATACTTAGTACATAACAAAAACACACACACAAGGATCGTAATAGTTTAGTGTCTTTGGAAACTCGGAACGTAGTCTTCTAATCGTGGTGAAAGATCTTCAACATCTCCTATAAAGATCTTCCTTTTTTTACCTAAAACCTTTCTTTATATACTGGGGAAAAGAAAACATAAAAGGGTGAGCTCAAATGCTCAGTAAGGGTAAACAAAAAAAATATCAATCACATCGTATTCATAAGAACATAACATTTTGGAAATCTTAACCTGCAAAAGAGAGCATAATTTCATAACATGGGATAAATCGTGGCAGTGAAATGTAATAACAATAATCATAACTTAAAACATGAAACATTGTGGCATTCACACATAATCATAGAGAATCATTTCTTGTTAGTCAAGACTGATTTCCAAGACTATCTTAGTGGACAAAGTCCCTTTCTGAATCGAGTAACCCTCGTTTCAGTCCTGTTTCACTGAACCGGTATAACCTACCGTTCCAGCCCTGTCTATCTCATGAGATATAAAATCTTTACCCAATGCATTGGAGGGAGATATAGGTCCCACCCATCTTATAATGAATCCTTTCTTATGTGTGCCACAAAATCATAAACCACACATCATTGCATAACCCATGTAATAAAAATGGGAATCTTAAACATCATGACATCATAAAACAATTCATATAAGATAAAGGAATTCATAAAAATATTTCCATCACAACATAATCAAATCCATGTAATAATAGGGATAAAAACAGAACCCTTTTATTATGTTAGATGGAAAATAATTTTGATAAAATACTTGAAATCCATTCTTGAGGAAAATATCCTTTCTACTTCAAAAACACTTTTCCTTTCTTAACATGTCATACAATTATAAACTAAAATAAGTTGATTAAAAACAAACTTGAAAACTTGTAAAGGAGGCTTCTTGGAAATAATGTTTTAAAAATCCATTCATGCCGTATAAGTTAAAAAAAACATTCTTCGTACTTTTGTCGGAAAAATTCAAAAAGTACCTTGTACGAAAAACGACAAAAGATTCCTTTCATATCTTTTAATAAAAACTCAACAAAGGGTAAAATAGGTTTTAAACAATTGTAGGTGGATGTAAATAATATTACATATTAAGGAAACATGGATGTGGATGATAAAATACACCCTAGTAAATACCAACGTATAAGCAATCTCGGATAAAAATGAGATTGTGATATTTCCCTTACCTTAGGTCCGATTTGCTTCGTATGTGTCCGAACCTCCTGTATAATGATTTAAATAATGTCATTGACTTATTACAGAATCATATTCATTGTTATTATATCATATATGGTTCACTTATGACATTATATTACCCATTCTTTTGTAAATTCCATGTTAAAGAAGCGTTTTGGGTAAAATCGTTTCATTTATCGTAGGTGTTTTGACTTGTTGTTCTTGACATTATTATTACTTATATCATGATTTACTTACTTCCAGAATATAAAATATGATTTATATATCATATATATTCAGTATATATATATATATAATAGATAGATAAATGAAATGAAAAACACCGTTCATGGAGACGGTAGTCCGTACGTACGCATGAACGCTGTTTTCCTTTCCTTATTGTCTTGAATGGAAGTAAGTAGATGACATACAAATATATATATATATACATAAATCCAGTAGCTTTATAATGTCATATATTTCATTATTATTTCTTATATATACTTTATAATCATTCTTAAATGGTTAACACGGAGAATGAATCTCATCGCGTCGTGGAGACGGTAGTCCGTACGTACGCACGAGCGATGATATCATTTCCATAAATATTGAATTGAATTGGAGTGGATTATACAATATATCAGAATCAATATGATGTTGTAATAACTATGTATAGTTATTCTTTACACCATTATACCCATCCTTGTAAAGTGATGGTGGAAAAATAGATTACACCACGGCGTGGAGACGCTATTCCGTACGTACGCACGCGCGGTGATTTCATTTTTTTCCGTAGGATTGATAGAAGGTAAATTAGGGTTGTTTCATATTTATAATAACATATCAGTATGTAAGTAATACTGATGTTATTACTTTATCATGAAACAACTAAAGAAGAAGAAGTTGAAGAAGAAAGAAATTGAAAAGATCGGTAATGGATATTACCTCTTCTTTGGAACGCCTCTTTGAATCCTCCACTTAGGGAACTAAGATTGGTCTTTGAAGAAGACCAGGACCTCTAGGATCATTCTAGGGAAGTGGAGAGGAGAACATTTCAGGGGTTGGCCGAGCTTGAGTGCTCAAATTGGTGTGAGGAGGAGGGGGAGGAGGTATCCTTTTATAAGGGAGGAGAGGGGCACCTTAGGAATATCTCAAAATATTATTTTATATTAAAGTCAAAATCGGTTTATAATGGTTCCAAAGGGTCTTATTTCGGAGCTAAAGTAGGTATGGGTCGAAATCCTATCAACCAATAATATTTAGACAAGTTTAGGGTATTATTTTAACCTTATCAATTAGATTTGACTCTAAGTTAAATAATTTAACTTTTACCGTGTCTTTTTGTTTTCTTTTACTATATGGTTAATACACTTACTATAACATGCCAAACGAACCCCAAATTGATTATTATTAATACATATATCCATATCTAAGTCATTTGGCCGAACCTTATATTTTTAGGAATAAAATAACAATTAATAATATAATATTTGATTTAAAAACTATTTTTTGTCAATTTTGACACTATTTGATATATGATTTTTGTGAAAGTCATAACAGAATTATATGTTCGAACCAAGTTGATTAAATCAACACTAATATATCATAGTAACCTATAAAATTAGTGGAATTCATAAAAAGTCTCAAATTACATTTATTTTGGTGTTTATAACATAAATTATGTCAATATTTCATTAATAATATAATTACTGCATCATCATTGTGTCATAAATAAATTACATTATTTAATTTCTAAAAATTATAAATAAAATACCATTATTTAGTAAATCATTTTAGCTTTCTAATGAATATTTATAGTCGAATTTATCTTATGTATAACCCCATATTAAAAATGATTTACTTATTAAACATTGATTTTAACTATTTTAATCCTTCTTTAAATAAATTAATAATAAATGTCCTAATCTAACCCAAGTGGGCCTAAATGGTCATATTTTATTCCTAAGTTTGTTTTTGGTAGAATTAAACATATCCAATAGAATGAGGACATGTGTTAGGTTAATAGTAATATCATTTTTACCCTTAGTTACCCTATTTACTATTAACCGCGGTAAAAAAAGTAAAAAGTTACTATTCACCAAAAAATTATTTTTATCTCATTGAACCACATTTTACTTACTGATATCAACCGTGTGTGTCGGATTTTCGAAATTCCATTCACAGAAGCGGTAAAATTAAGTTTTATGCAAAATTCAGTTTTTAACCTACCACTTAGTGGTTTCACTATTCATCAAAAATTGAAAGTTTTCAGAAAAATACCAAAATTTCACCCTAGGCTAATTTCGGTATTCCGAATCCAAAAATGAAGTCCATTTTGAGAGCTAAAATTTCTAAAATTTAAAAAGTGGTTATTACTATTCATAATGGCTAGTTTTAATAATATTTTAATAGAATATCGTTGTTTAGTGAAACTCAGTATTGCGTACTACACACGCTATCGAGGAAGGTTGCGATTGCGTGTAATGCAAGGCAAGTCAAGGATGCGTGTTGTGCAAGCTCCTTTTGGTGTAGCGTACAACACAAGACATTAGTGAAATTAAAAAGAATATTTTTCATAAAATCTCGGGCTGTTACATTCTACCCCCCTTAAAATGAATTTCTCCCTCGAAATTCGTCGGGGTTATATATGGTTTACTATTCGAAAGTTTCTTTAATAGAAACCCACATCGTAAAAAGGAATACCAAAACTTGACTTTAAAAACTAAAGTATGAAATGTAACGATTACCCAAATAAACTAATCACTGGGTTTCCACATAGGTGAAAATATGGATATGGAAGAAAAATCTAACCATCATGTTCTAATGGAGAGTGGTAGAGAACATGGCTATGGAAAATCCAGTAATCACAAATCCATAAATTTGTGACGATCTAAGGTACCATCTGATTCATCAGGTATAAGATCACTAGGACAACATTTTTGGTTTTCAATATCATTTCCCTAAAGTTGAAAATTTGAATTAGAATAAATACTTTCTTTATTTTGGTACAATCTCACTGTTGTTCATCCCTTGAACAATTTCCACTTCATCTCTTAAATAAATGAAGTTGAATTTGTTATTCGTGAAGTGTTAGCAGATCATGTGATAGAATGACGGGTCATTCCATCTGTCTCAAACAAAAGGTTAGCAAAAATTATATACATAAGTTGATCTATAATGAGATTAATCACATATGGTTCCTAAAGTGGACTTATACTTCATATATCATACTGCTTAATATAATAAAACTAGTTTCTACTAAACAGGGACTTCTTGTAGGCCAGTGGTAGGTGATAAAGGCCAGTCGCACTTCGGTTGTGGGTTCGATTCCCACAGCCTTGTCCGACGCGATGGGTTGTCGCCCGTCCTACAGGTTGTCCTTTTTCTAAAACTACATTACTATAACATCCCATCAATAATATCGAAAATCTTCTATCCTTAAACAATACTAACTTATTTCCAACATAATCCATTCTAATCTTTAGGCTTATCCAGAATACTGCAGTCCACTCTCATAATATAATGAAAATGATTACCAGAGATTTAATACCATCATTGATCCCCATATATCATAAGATATGTTTTGTTGGTCACATTCCAAACATTCAAAGTCCTTAATCATGTATTCTCTTGAATACCTTAGTGAAAACATGAATGCAGTTTAAAGTTAACACTTTCCACATACCAAAATCCTCAAAATTCTATATACTCAAACCATGATATCACTTAGTCCTTATATCAATCATGAGCTCATGAATACTATTAAACATTTCATTTTGTCGTTTTCCCTTCATTATGCGCATATCATCTTATTTCCAAAAAATATCTCAATTACTTTGAATACCACATCAATAAATATTGCAATACTCAATGATACAACATTATTTTGGAATCCCATTACATAAACACTTAATCATTCCACCACATCGTTGTCATATTCAACATTGCCAATAGTGATCGCATGTGACTTCCCTTTATCCTTTGCCTTCAGTGGTTGCTCATGTTGATCATCACTAACCCTTGGATTAGGGCATTTATTAGCATAATGCCCCATTTCCTTGCACTTGAAGCATTGAAGTGTTGGTGGTGCGTTCTCTCCAGTGTTTGCTTTATTCACATCATTAGAAACCCTTTTTCCATTACTTCGACACTCAGCTGCTCGATGACCTTCTTTTCCACACTTAAAACATTTTCTAGTCCCTTTAAGACAATCTCCACCATGCTTCTTTCCACACTTTGTGCATAAGGAAACATTCATCTTCTTTTCACCATTATTCTGAGATTTCTCCTTGAACTCCATCTTTCGTTTCTTGTCAAAACCATGAGATGGATATGTAACACCAACTTCCATTTCTACCTTGATAGCACAACGCACAATTTCTTCATAGCTACTGAAGTCTCTTATAGCTAATTCCCTTCGAATACTTGGTTTTAAGCCACTGAAAAATCGATCAACTTTACTTTCAGGTTGGATGATAATGCCAGATGCATACCTTGCAAGTCTTGTAAAATTCGCTTCCTATATACCAACAGATTCATCATCCTTTTGCTTTAGTTCAAGAAACTCCTTCTCCATCTTTGTTCGAAGAATACGAGGGAAGTACTTATTGAAAAATAAGTTCTTGAACTCGTCCCATTCCATGGACTCAATTTCATCTCTTTGCCTTGTATTCTTGATAAGATTCCACCATTGATCAGCTTCACCTTCCAAACGATATACTGCTAAGATGACTTTATCATGTTCAGAACATTGAAGAACTGAAAATATCTTTTCAGTGGTACTGATCCATTGTTCAGCAACAAGTGGATCAGAAGACCCACTGAAAGAAGGTGTACGTTGCCTCATGAAGGACTCAATAGAATATTGTTCCCTTCTCTGCTCATTTGGAAGTCCAGAATGATTCATAGCTTGTGTAAGTATAGAAATAAGATTTTTCACCCCATCTCCCATAACATTTGTTTGTTCAGGAGGACAATCATTGCATTGTCCATTGCATTGATCAACACGGTTCCTTCGGGTTCCAGCCATCGTCTAAAACCCAAAAATAATAGTGTGAGAGGCAAAAATCATGCTAGGGAAAACAATATAATAAAGGGGAAGTACCTTCAATATCTAACATCTTAGGTTTAATTCTATGATCGTTAGCGTAGTTCTAGGACTATATCCTATATGTATACTTATCCTTAGGGACATCCCTAGACACACCTTAGAAATATCTCTAGGGATCTCACTAAAGTTCTCGCATCCTAGTTTCCAAAGGTTGACTAAACCTTTCCTCTGATACCAACTGTAAAGACCCGTAGCTTAACGTACATGGACATTACATTACATTTGCGGAATACTTATTACATAACAAAAACACACACACAAGGATCGTAATAGTTTAGTGTCTTTGGAAACTCGGAACGTAATCTTCTAATCGTGGTGAAAGATCTTCAACATCTCCTATAAAGATCTTCCTTTTTTTTAGCTAAAATTTTTCTTTATATCCTGGGGAAAATAAAACATAAAAGGGTGAGCTCAAATGCTCAGTAAGGGTAAACAAAAGAAATATCAATCACATCGTATTCATAAGAACATAACATTTTGGAAATCTTAACCTGCAAAAGAGAGCATAATTTCATAACATGGGATAAATCCTGGCAGTGAAATGTAATCACAATAATCATAACTTAAAACATGAAACATTGTGGAATTCACACATAATCATAGAGAATCATTTCTTGTTAGTAAAGACTCATTTCCAAGACTATCTTAGTGGACAAAGTCCCTTTCTGAATCGAGTAAACCTCGTTTCAGTCCTGTTTCACTGAACCGGTATAACCTACCGTTCCAGCCCTGTCTATCTCATGAGATATAAAATCTTTACCCAATGCATTGGAGGGAGATATAGGTCCCACCCATCTTATAATGAATCCTTTCTTATGTGTGCCACAAAATCATAAACCATACATTGCATAACCCATGTAATAAAAATGGGAATCTTAAACATCATGACATCATAAAACAATTCATATAAGATAAAGGAATTCATAAAAATATTTCCATCACAACATAATCAAATCCATGTAATAATAGGGATAAAAACAGAACCCTTTTATTATCTTAGATGGAAAATAATTTTGATAAAATACTAGAAATCCATTCTTGAGGAAAATATCATTTCTACTTCAAAAACACTTTTCCTTTCTTAACATGTCATACAATTATAAACTAAAATAAGTTGATTAAAAACAAACTTGAAAACTTGTAAAGGAGGCTTCTTGGAAATAATGTTTTAAAAATCCATTCATGCCGTATAAGTTAAAAAAAAACATTCTTCGTACTTTTGTCGGAAAAATTCAAAAAGTACCTTGTACGAAAAACGACAAAAGATTCCTTTCATATCTTTTAATAAAAACTCACCAAAGGGTAAAATAGGTTTTAAACAATTGTAGGTGGATGTAAATAATATTACATATTAAGGAAACATGTATGTGGATGATAAAATACACCCCAGTAAATACCAACGTATAAGCAATCTCGGATAAAAATGAGATTGTGATATTTCCCTTACCTTAGGTCCGATTTGCTTCGTATGTGTCCGAACCTCCTGTATAATGATTTAAATAATGTCATTGAATTATTACAGAATCATATTCATTGTTATGATATCATATATGGTTCACTTATGACATTATATTACCCATTCTTTTGTAAATTCCATGTTAAAGAAGCGTTTTGGGTAAAATCGTTTCATTTATCGTAGGTGTTTTGACTTGTTGTTCTTGACATTATTATTACTTATATCATGATTTACTTACTTCCAGAATATAAAATATGATTCATATATCATATATATTCAGTATATATATATATATATAATAGATAGATAAATGAAATGAAAAACACCGTTCATGGAGACGGTAGTCCGTACGTACGCATGAACGCTGTTTTCCTTTCCTTATTGTCTTGAATGGAAGTAAGTAGATGACATACATATATATATATATATACATAAATCCAGTAGCTTTATAATGTCATATATTTCATTATTATTTCTTATATATACTTTATAATCATTCTTAAATGGTTAACATGGAGAATGAATCTCATCGCGTCGTGGAGACGGTAGTCCGTACGTACGCACGAGCGATGATATCATTTCCATAAATATTGAATTGAATTGGAGTGGATTATACAATATATCAGAATCAATATGATGTTGTAATAACTATGTATAGTTATTCTTTACACCATTATACCCATCCTTGTAAAGTGATGGTGGAAAAATATATTACACCACGGCGTGGAGACGCTATTCCGTACGTACGCACGCGCGGTGATTTCATTTTTTTCCGTAGGATTGATAGAAGGTAAATTAGTGTTGTTTCATATTTATAATAACATATCAGTATGTAAGTAATACTGATGTTATTACTTTATCATGAAACAACTAAAGAAGAAGAAGTTGAAGAAGAAAGAAATTGAAAAGATCGGTAATGGATATTACCTCTTCTTTGGAACGCCTCTTTGAATCCTCCACTTAGGGAACTAATATTGGTCTTTGAAGAAGACCAGGACCTCTAGGATTATTCTAGGGAAGTGGAGAAGAGAACATGTCAGGGTTTGGCCGAGCTTGAGTGCTCAAATTGGTGTGAGGAGGAGGGGGAGGAGGTATCCTTTTATAAGGGAGGAGAGGGGCACCTTAGGAATATCTCAAAATATTATTTTATATTAAAGTCAAAATCGGTTTATAATGGTTCCAAAGGGTCTTATTTCGGAGCTAAAGTGGGGATGGGTCTAAATCCTATCAACCAATAATATTTAGACAAGTTTAGGGTATTATTTTAACCTTATCAATTAGATTTGACTCTAAGTTAAATAATGTAACTTTTACCGTGTCTTTTTGTTTTCTTTTACTATATGGTTAATACACTTACTATAACATGCCAAACGAACCCCAAATTGATTATTATTAATACATATATCATTATCTAAGTAATTTTTCCGAACATTAGATTTTTAGGAATAAAATAACAATTAATAATATAATATTTGATTTAAAAACTATTTTGTGTCAATTTTGACACTATTTGATATATGATTTTTGTGAAAGTCATAACAGAATTATATGTTCGAACCAAGTTGATTAAATCAACACTAATATATCATAGTAACCTAGAAAATTAGTGGAATTCATAAAGAGTCTCAAATTACATTTATTTTGGTGTTTATAACATCAATTATGTCAATATTTCATTAATAATATAATTACTGCATCATCATTGTGTCATAAATAAATTACATTATTTAATTTCTAAAAATTATAAATAAAATACCATTATGTAGTAAATCATTTTAGCTTTCTAATGAATATTTATAGTCGAATTTATCTTATGTATAACCCCATATTAAAAATTATTTACTTATTAAACATTGATTTTAACTATTTTAACCCTTCTTTAAATAAATTAATAATAAATGTCCTAATCTAACCCAAGTGGGCCTAAATGGTCATATTTTATTCCTAAGTTTGTTTTTGGTCGAATTAAACATATCCAATAGAATTAGGACATGTGTTAGGATAATAGTAATATCATTTTTACCCTTAGTTACCCTATTTACTATTAACCGCGGTAAAAAAAGTAAAAAGTTACTATTCACCAAAAAATTATTTTTATCTCATTGAACCACATTTTACTTACTGATATCAACCGTGTCTGTCGGATTTTCAAAATTCCATTCACAGAAGCGGTAAAATTAAGTTTTATGCAAAATTCAGTTTTTAACCTACCACTTAGTGGTTTCACTATTCATCAAAAATTGAAAGTTTTCAGAAAAATACCAAAATTTCACCCTAGGCTAATTTCGGTATTCCAAATCCAAAAATGAAGTCCATTTTGAGAGATAAAATTTCTAAAATTTAAAAAGTGGTTATTACTATTCATAATGGCTAGTTTTAATAATATTTTAATAGAATATCGTTGTTTAGTGAAACTCATTATTGCGTACTACACACGCTATCGAGGAAGGTTGCGATTGCGTGTAATGCAAGGCAAGTCAAGGATGCGTGTTGTGCAAGCTCCTTTTGGTGTAGCGTACAACACAAGACATTAGTGAAATTAAAAAGAATATTTTTCATAAAATCTCGGGCTGTTACATTCTACCCCCCTTAAAATGAATTTCGCCCTCGAAATTCGTCGGGGTTATATATGGTTTACTATTCGAAAGTTTCTTTAATAGAAACCCACATCGTAAAAAGGAATACCAAAACTTGACTTTAAAAACTAAAGTATGAAATGTAACGATTACCCAAATAAACTAATCACTGGGTTTCCACATAGGTGAAAATATGGATATGGAAGAAAAATCTAACCATCATGTTCTAATGGAGAGTGGTAGAGAACATGGCTATGGAAAATCCAGTAATCACAAATCCATAAATTTGTGACGATCTAAGGTACCATCTGATTCATCAGGTATAAGATCACTAGGACAACATTTTTGGTTTTCAATATCATTTCCCTAAAGTTGAAAATTTGAATTAGAATAAATACTTTCTTTATTTTGGTACAATCTCACTGTTGTTCATCCCTTGAACAATTTCCACTTCATCTCTTAAATAAATGAAGTTGAATTTGTTATTCGTGAAGTGTTAGCAGATCATGTGATAGAATGACGGGTCATTCCATCTGTCTCAAACAAAAGGTTAGCAAAAATTATATACATAAGTTGATCTATAGTGAGATTAATCACATATGGTTCCTAAAGTGGACTTATACTTCATATATCATACTGGTTAATATAATAAAACTAGTTTCTACTAAACAGGGACTTCTTGTAGGCCAGTGGTAGGCGATAAAGGCCAGTCGCACTTCGGTTGTGGGTTCGATTCCCACAGCCTTGTCCGACGCGATGGGTTGTCGCCCGTCCTACAGGTTGTCCTTTTTCTAAAACTACATTACTATAACATCCCATCAATAATATCGAAAATCTTCTATCCTTAAACAATACTAACTTATGTCCAACATAATCCATTCTAATCTTTAGGCTTATCCAGAATACTGCAGTCCACTCTCATAATATAATGAAAATGATTACCAGAGATTTAATACCATCGTTGATCCCCATATATCATAAGATATGTTTTTTTGGTCACATTCCAAACATTCAAAGTCCTTAATCATGTATTCTCTTGAATACCTTAGTGAAAACATGAATGCAGTTTAAAGTTAACACTTTCCACATAACAAAATCCTCAAAATTCTATATACTCAAACCATGATATCACTTAGTCCTTATATCAATCATGAGCTCATGAATACTATTAAAAATTTCATTTTCTCGTTTTCCCTTCATTATGCGCATATCATCTTATTTCCAAAAACTATATCAATTACTTTGAATACCACATCAATAAATATTGCAATACTCAATGATACAACATTATTTTGGAATCCCATTACATAAACACTTAATCATTCCACCACATCGTTGTCATATTCAACATTTCCAATAGTGATCGCATGTGACTTCCCTTTATCCTTTGCCTTCAGTGGTTGCTCATGTTGATCATCACTAACCCTTGGATTAGGGCATTTATTAGCATAATGCCCCATTTCCTTGCACTTGAAGCATTGAAGTGTTGGTGGTGCGTTCTCTACAGTGTTTGCTTTATTCACATCATTAGAAACCCTTTTTCCATTACTTCGACACTCAGCTGCTCAATGACCTTCTTTTACACACTTAAAACATTTTCTAGTCCCTTTAAGACAATCTCCACCATGCTTCTTTCCACACTTTGTGCATAAGGAAACATTCATCTTCTTTTCACCATTATTCTGAGATTTCTCCTTGAACTCCGTCTTTCGTTTCTTGTCAAAACCATGGGATGGATATGTAACACCAACTTCCATTTCTACCTTGATAGCACAACGCACAATTTCTTCATAGCTACTGAAGTCTCTTATAGCTAATTCCCTTCGAATACTTGGTTTTAAGCCACTGAAAAATCGATCAACTTTACTTTCAGGTTGGATGATAATGTCAGATGCATACCTTGCAAGTCTTGTAAAATTCGCTTCGTATATACCAATAGATTCATCATCCTTTTTCTTTAGTTCAAGAAACTCCTTCTCCATCTTTGTTCGAAGAATGCGAGGGAAGTACTTATTGAAAAATAAGTTCTTGAACTCGTCCCATTCCATGGACTCAATTTCATCTCTTTGCCTTGTATTCTTGATAAGATTCCACCATTGATCAGCTTCACCTTCCAAACGATATACTGCTAAGATGACTTTATCATGTTCAGAACATTGAAGAACTGAAAATATCTTTTCAGTGGTACTGATCCATTGTTCAGCAACAAGTGGATCAGAAGACCCACTGAAAGAAGGTGGGCGTTGCCTCATGAAGGACTCAATAGAATATTGTTCCCTTCTCTGCTCATTTGGAAGTCCAGAATGATTCATAGCTTGTGTAAGTATAGAAATAAGATTTTTCACCCCATCTCCCATAACATTTGTTTGTTCAGGAGGACAATCATTGCATTGTCCATTGCATTGATCAACACGGTTCCTTCGGGTTCCAGCCATCGTCTAAAACCCAAAAATAATAGTGTGAGAGGCAAAAATCATGCTAGGGAAAACAACATAATAAAGGGGAAGTACCTTCAATATCTAACATCTTAGGTTTAATTCTATGATCGTTAGCGTAGTTCTAGGACTATATCCTATACGTATACTTATCCTTAGGGACATCCCTAGACACACCTTAGAAATATCTCTAGGGATCTCACTAAAGTTCTCGCATCCTAGTTTCCAAAGGTTGACTAAACCTTTCCTCTGATACCAACTGTAAAGACCCGTAGCTTAACGTACATGGACATTACATTACATTTGCGGAATACTTAGTACATAACAAAAACACACACACAAGGATCGTAATAGTTTAGTGTCTTTGGAAACTCGGAACGTAATCTTCTAATCGTGGTGAAAGATCTTCAACATCTCCTATAAAGATCTTCCTTTTTTTTATCTAAAATTTTTCTTTATATCCTGGGGAAAATAAAACATAAAAGGGTGAGCTCAAATGCTCAGTAAGGGTAAACAAAAGAAATATCAATCACATCGTATTCATAAGAACATAACATTTTGGAAATCTTAACCTGCAAAAGAGAGCATAATTTCATAACATGAGATAAATCATGGCAGTGAAATGTAATCACAATAATCATAACTTAAAACATGAAACATTGTGGCATTCACACATAATCATAGAGAATCATTTCTTGTTAGTAAAGACTCATTTCCAAGACTATCTTAGTGGACAAAGTCCCTTTCTGAATCGAGTAAACCTCGTTTCAGTCCTGTTTCACTGAACCGGTATAACCTACCGTTCCAGCCCTGTCTATCTCATGAGATATAAAATCTTTACCCAATGCATTGGAGGGAGATATAGGTCCCACCCATCTTATAATGAATCCTTTCTTATGTGTGCCACAAAATCATAAACCATACATTGCATAACCCATGTAATAAAAATGGGAATCTTAAACATCATGACATCATAAAACAATTCATATAAGATAAAGGAATTCATAAAAATATTTCCATCACAACATAATCAAATCCATGTAATAATAGGGATAAAAACAGAACCCTTTTATTATCTTAGATGGAAAATAATTTTGATAAAATACTTGAAATCCATTCTTGAGGAAAATATCCTTTCTACTTCAAAAACACTTTTCCTTTCTTAACATGTCATACAATTATAAACTAAAATAAGTTGATTAAAAACAAACTTGAAAACTTGTAAAGGAGGCTTCTTGGAAATAATGTTTTAAAAATCCATTCATGCCGTATAAGTTAAAAAAAACATTCTTCGTACTTTTGTCGGAAAAATTCAAAAAGTACCTTGTACGAAAAACGACAAAAGATTCCTTTCATATCTTTTAATAAAAACTCACCAAAGGGTAAAATAGGTTTTAAACAATTGTAGGTGGATGTAAATAATATTACATATTAAGGAAACATGGATGTGGATGATAAAATACACCCCAGTAAATACCAACGTATAAGCAATCTCGGATAAAAATGAGATTGTGATATTTCCCTTACCTTAGGTCCGATTTGCTTCGTATGTGTCCTAACCTCCTGTATAATGATTTAAATAATGTCAATGACTTATTACAGAATCATATTCATTGTTATGATATCATATATGGTTCACTTATGACATTATATTACCCATTCTTTTGTAAATTCCATGTTAAAGAAGCGTTTTGGGTAAAATCGTTTCATTTATCGTAGGTGTTTTGACTTGTTGTTCTTGACATTATTATTACTTATATCATGATTTACTTACTTCCAGAATATAAAATATGATTCATATATCATATATATTCAGTATATATATATATATATAATAGATAGATAAATGAAATGAAAAACACCGTTCATGGAGACGGTAGTCCGTACGTACGCATGAACGCTGTTTTCCTTTCCTTATTGTCTTGAATGGAAGTAAGTAGATGAAATACATATATATATATATACATAAATCCAGTAGCTTTATAATGTCATATATTTCATTATTATTTCTTATATATACTTTATAATCATTCTTAAATGGTTAACATGGAGAATGAATCTCATCGCGTCGTGGAGACGGTAGTCCGTACGTACGCACGAGCGATGATATCATTTCCATAAATATTGAATTGAATTGGAGTGGATTATACAATATATCAGAATCAATATGATTTTTTAATAACTATGTATAGTTATTCTTTACACCATTATACCCATCCTTGTAAAGTGATGGTGGAAAAATAGATTACACCACGGCGTGGAGACGCTATTCCATACGTACGCACGCGCGGTGATTTCATTTTTTTCGTAGGATTGATAGAAGGTAAATTAGGGTTGTTTCATATTTATAATAACATATCAGTATGTAAGTAATACTGATGTTATTACTTTATCATGAAACAACTAAAGAAGAAGAAGTTGAAGAAGAAAGAAATTGAAAAGATCGGAAATGGATATTACCTCTTCTTTGGAACGCCTCTTTGAATCCTCCACTTAGGGAACTAAGATTGGTATTTGAAGAATACCAGGACCTCTAGGATTATTCTAGGGAAGTGTAGAGGAGAAAATGGCACGGGTTGGCCGAGCTTGAGTGCTCAAATTGGTGTGAGGAGGAGGGGGAGGAGGTATCCTTTTATAAGGGAGGAGAGGGGCACCTTAGGAATATCTCAAAATATTATTTTATATTAAAGTCAAAATCGGTTTATAATGGTTCCAAAGGGTCTTATTTCGGAGCTAAAGTGGGGATGGGTCGAAATCCTATCAACCAATAATATTTAGACAAGTTTAGGGTATTATTTTAACCTTATCAATTAGATTTGACTCTAAGTTAAATAATTTAACTTTTACCGTGTCTTTTTGTTTTCTTTTACTATATGGTTAATACACTTACTATAACATGCCAAACGAACCCCAAATTGATTATTATTAATACATATATCCTTATATAAGTAATTTGGCCGAACCTTAGATTTTTAGGAATAAAATAACAATTAATAATATAATATTTGATTTAAAAACTATTTTGTGTCAATTTTGACACTATTTGATATATGATTTTTGTGAAAGTCATAACAGAATTATATGTTCGAACCAAGTTGATTAAATCAACACTAATATATCATAGTAACCTAGAAAATTAGTGTAATTCATAAAAAGTCTCAAATTACATTTAATTTGGTGTTTATAACATCAATTATGTCAATATTTCATTAATAATATAATTACTGCATCATCATTGTGTCATAAATAAATTACATTATTTAATTTCTAAAAATTATAAATAAAATACCATTATGTAGTAAATCATTTTATCTTTCTAATGAATATTTATAGTCGAATTTATCTTATGTATAACCCCATATTAAAAATTATTTACTTATTAAACATTGATTTTAACTATTTTAACCCTTTTTTAAATAAATTAATAATAAATGTCCTAATCTAACCCAAGTGGGCCTAAATGGTCATATTTTATTCCTAAGTTTGTTTTTGGTCGAATTAAACATATCCAATAGAATTAGGACATGTGTTAGGGTAATAGTAATATCATTTTTACCCTTAGTTACCTTATTTACTATTAACCGCGGTAAAAAAAGTAAAAAGTTACTATTCACCAAAAAATTATTTTTATCTCATTGAACCACATTTTACTTACTGATATCAACCGTGTCTGTCGGATTTTCGAAATTCCATTCACAGAAGCGGTAAAATTAAGTTTTATGCAAAATTCAGTTTTTAACCTACCACTTAGTGGTTTCACTATTCATCAAAAATTGAAAGTTTTCAGAAAAATACCAAAATTTCACCCTAGGCTAATTTCGGTATTCCGAATCCAAAAATGAAGTCCATTTTGAGAGATAAAATTTCTAAAATTTAAAAAGTGGTTATTACTATTCATAATGGCTAGTTTTAATAATATTTTAATAGAATATCGTTGTTTAGTGAAACTCAGTATTGCGTACTACACACGCTATCGAGGAAGGTTGTGATTGCGTGTAATGCAAGGCAAGTCAAGGATGCGTGTTGTGCAAGCTCCTTTTGGTGTAGCGTACAACACAAGACATTAGTGAAATTAAAAAGAATATTTTTCATAAAATCTCAGGCTGTTACATTCTACCCCCCTTAAAATGAATTTCTCCCTCGAAATTCGTCGGGATTATATATGGTTTACTATTCGAAAGTTTCTTTAATAGAAACCCACATCGTAAAAAGGAATACCAAAACTTGACTTTAAAAACTAAAGTATGAAATGTAACGATTACCCAAATAAACTAATCACTGGGTTTCCACATAGGTGAAAATATAGATATGGAAGAAAAATCTAACCATCATGTTCTAATGGAGAGTGGTAGAGAACATGGCTATGGAAAATCCAGTAATCACAAATCCATAAATTTGTGACGATCTAAGGTACCATCTGATTCATCAGGTATAAGATCACTAGGACAACATTTTTGGTTTTCAATATCATTTCCCTAAAGTTGAAAATTTGAATTAGAATAAATACTTTCTTTATTTTGGTACAATCTCACTGTTGTTCATCCCTTGAACAATTTCCACTTCATCTCTTAAATAAATGAAGTTGAATTTGTTATTCGTGAAGTGTTAGCAGATCATGTGATAGAATGACGGGTCATTCCATCTGTCTCAAACAAAAGGTTAGCAAAAATTATATACATAAGTCGATCTATAGTGAGATTAATCACATATGGTTCCTAAAGTGGACTTATACTTCATATATCATACTGCTTAATATAATAAAACTAGTTTCTACTAAACAGGGACTTCTTGTAGGCCAGTGGTTGGTGATAAAGGCCAGTCGCACTTCGGTTGTGGGTTCGATTCCCACAGCCTTGTCCGACGCGATGGGTTGTCGCCCGTCCTACAGGTTGTCCTTTTTCTAAAACTACATTACTATAACATCCCATCAATAATATCGAAAATCTTCTATCCTTAAACAATACTAACTTATGTCCAACATAATCCATTCTAATCTTTAGGCTTATCCAGAATACTGCAGTCCACTCTCATAATATAATGAAAATGATTACCAGAGATTTAATACCATCGTTGATCCCCATATATCATAAGATATGTTTTGTTGGTCACATTCCAAACATTCAAAGTCCTTAATCATGTATTCTCTTGAATACCTTAGTGAAAACATGAATGCAGTTTAAAGTTAACACTTTCCACATACCAAAATCCTCAAAATTCTATATACTCAAACCATGATATCACTTAGTCCTTATATCAATCATGAGCTCATGAATACTATTAAACATTTCATTTTCTCATTTTCCTTTAATTATGCGCATATCATCTTATTTCCAAAAAATATCTCAATTACTTTGAATACCACATCAATAAATATTGCAATACTCAATGATACAACATTATTTTGGAATCCCATTACATAAACACTTAATCATTCCACCACATCGTTGTCATATTCAACATTGCCAATAGTGATCGCATGTGACTTCCCTTTGTCCTTTGCCTTCAGTGGTTGCTCATGTTGATCATCACTAACCCTTGGATTAGGGCATTTATTAGCATAATGCCCCATTTCCTTGCACTTGAAGCATTGAAGTGTTGGTGGTGCGTTTTCTGCAGTGTTTGCTTTATTCACATCATTAGAAACCCTTTTTCCATTACTTCGACACTCAGCTGCTCGATGACCTTCTTTTCCACACTTAAAACATTTTCTAGTCCCTTTAAGACAATCTCCACCATGCTTCTTTCCACACTTTGTGCATAAGGAAACATTCATCTTCTTTTCACCATTATTCTGAGATTTCTCCTTGAACTCCATCTTTCGTTTCTTGTCAAAACCATGAGATGGATATGTAACACCAACTTCTATTTCTACCTTGATAGCACAACGCACAATTTCTTCATATCTACTGAAGTCTCTTATAGCTAATTCCCTTCGAAGACTTGGTTTTAAGCCACTGAAAAATCGATCAACTTTACTTTCAGGTTGGATGATAATGCCAGATGCATACCTTGCAAGTCTTGTAAAATTCACTTCGTATATACCAACAGATTCATCATCCTTTTGCTTTAGTTCAAGAAACTCCTTCTCCATATTTTTTCGAAGAATACGAGGGAAGTACTTATTGAAAAATAAGTTCTTGAACTCGTCCCATTCCATGGACTCAATTTCATCTCTTTGCCTTGTATTCTTGATAAGATTCCACCATTGATCAGCTTCACCTTCCAAACGATATACTGCTAAGATGACTTTATCATGTTCAGAACATTGAAGAACTGAAAATATCTTTTCAGTGGTACTGATCCATTGTTCAGCAACAAGTGGATCAGAAGACCCACTGAAAGAAGGTGGGCGTTGCCTCATGAAGGACTCAATAGAATATTGTTCCCTTCTCTGCTCATTTGGAAGTCCAGAATGATTCATAGCTTGTGTAAGTATAGCAATAAGATTTTTCACCCCATCTCCCATAACATTTGTTTGTTCAGGAGGACAATCATTGCATTGTCCATTGCATTGATCAACACGGTTCCTTCGGGTTCCAGCCATCGTCTAAAACCCAAAAATAATAGTGTGAGAGGCAAAAATCATGCTGGGGAAAACAACATAATAAAGGGGAAGTACCTTCAATATCTAACATCTTAGGTTTAATTCTATGATCGTTAGCGTAGTTCTAGGACTATATCCTATACGTATACTTATCCTTAGGGACATCCCTAGACACACCTTAGAAATATCTCTAGGGATCTCACTAAAGTTCTCGCATCCTAGTTTCCAAAGGTTGACTAAACCTTTCCTCTGATACCAACTGTAAAGACCCGTAGCTTAACGTACATGGACATTACATTACATTTGCGGAATACTTAGTACATAACAAAGACACACACACAAGGATCGTAATAGTTTAGTGTCTTTGGAAACTCGGAACGTAATCTTCTAATCGTGGTGAAAGATCTTCAACATCTCCTATAAAGATCTTCCTTTTTTAACCTAAAACCTTTCTTTATATCCTGGGGAAAAGAAAACATAAAAGGGTGAGCTCAAATGCTCAGTAAGGGTAAACAAAAGAAATATCAATCACATCGTATTCATAAGAACATAACATTTTGGAAATCTTAACCTGCAAAAGAGAGCATAATTTCATAACATGGGATAAATCATGGCATTGAAATGTAATCACAATAATCATAACTTAAAACATGAAACGTTGTGGCATTCACACATAATCATAGAGAATCATTTCTTGTTAGTCAAGACTCATTGCCAAGACTATCTTAGTGGACAAAGTATCTTTCTGAATCGAGTAACCCTCGTTTCAGTCCTGTTTCACTGAACCGGTATAACCTACCGTTCCAGCCCTGTCTATCTCATGAGATATAAAATCTTTACCCAATGCATTGGAGGGAGATATAGGTCCCACCCATCTTATAATGAATCCTTTCTTATGTGTGCCACAAAATCATAAACCATACATCATTGCATAGCCCATGTAATAAAAATGGGAATCTTAAACATCATGACATCATAAAACAATTCATATAAGATAAAGGAATTCATAAAAATATTTCCATCACAACATAATCAAATCCATGTAATAATAGGTATAAAAACAGAACCCTTTTATTATCTTATATGGAAAATAATTTTGATAAAATACTTGAAATCCATTCTTGAGGAAAATATCCTTTCTACTTCAAAAACACTTTTCCTTTCTTAACATGTCATACAATTATAAACTAAAAGAAGTTGATTAAAAACAAACTTGAAATATTTTAAAGGAGGATTCTTGGAAATAATGTTTTAAAAATCCATTCATTCCGTATAAGTTAAAAAAACATTCTTCGTACTTTTGTTGGAAAAATTCAAAAAGTACCTTGTACGAAAAACGACAAAAGATTCCTTTCATATCTTTTAATAAAAACTCACAAAAGGGTAAAATAGGTTTTAAACAATTTTAGGTGGATTTAAATAATATTACATATTAAGGAAACATGGATGTGGGTGATAAAATACACCCCAGTAAATACCAACGTATAAGCAATCTCGGATAAAAATGAGATTGTGATATTTCCCTTACCTTAGGTCCGATTTGCTTCGTATGTGTCTGAACCTCATGTATAATGATTTAAATAATGTCATTGACTTATTACAGAATCATATTCATTGTTATGATATCATATATGGTTCACTTATGACATTATATTACCCGTTCTTTTGTAAATTCCATGTTAAAGAAGCGTTTTGGGTAAAATCGTTTCATTTATCGTAGGTGTCTTGACTTGTTGTTCTTGACATTATTATTACTTATATCATGATTTACTTACTTCCAGAATATAAAATATGATTTATATATCATATATATTCAGTATATATATATATAATAGATAGATAAATGAAATGAAAAACACCGTTCATGGAGACGGTAGTCCGTACGTACGCATGAACGCTGTTTTCCTTTCCTTATTGTCTTGAATGGAAGTAAGTAGATGACATACATATATATATATATATACATAAATCCAGTAGCTTTATAATTTCATATATTTCATTATTATTTCTTATATATACTTTATAATCATTCTTAAATGGTTAACATGGAGAATGAATCTCATCGCGTCGTGGAGACGGTAGTCCGTACGTACACACGAGCGATGATATCATTTCCATAAATATTGAATTAAATTGGAGTGGATTATACAATATATCAGAATCAATATGATGTTGTAATAAATATGTATAGTTATTCTTTACACCATTATACCCATCCTTGTAAAGTGATGGTGGAAAAATAGATTACACCACGGCATGGAGACGGTATTCCGTACGTACGCACGCGCGGTGATTTCATTTTTTTTCCGTAGGATTGATAGAAGGTAAATTAGTGTTGTTTCATATTTATAATAACATATCAGTATGTAAGTAATACTGATGTTATTACTTTATCATGAAACAACTAAAGAAGAAGAAGTTGAAGAAGAAAGAAATTGAAAAGATCGGTAATGGATATTACCTCTTCTTTGGAACGCCTCTTTGAATCCTCCACTTAGGGAACTAAGATTGGTCTTTGAAGAAGACCATGACCTCTAGGATTATTCTAGGGAAGTGGAGAGGAGAAAATGGCAGGGGTTGGCCGAGCTTGAGTGCTCAAATTGGTGTGAGGAGGAGGGGGAGGAGGTATCCTTTTATAAGGGAGGAGAGGGGCACCTTAGGAATATCTCAAAATATTATTTTATATTAAAGTCAAAATCGGTTTATAATGGTTCCAAAGGGTCTTATTTCGGAGCTAAAGTGGGGATGGGTCGAAATCCTATCAACCAATAATATTTAGACAAGTTTAGGGTATTATTTTAACCTTATCAATTAGATTTGACTCTAAGTTAAATAATTTAACTTTTACCGTGTATTTTTGTTTGCTTTTACTATATGGTTAATACACTTACTATAACATGCCAAACGAACCCCAAATTGATTATTATTAATACATATATCCTTATCTAAGTCATTTGGCCGAACCTTAGATTTTTAGGAATAAAATAACAATTAATAATATAATATTTGATTTAAAAACTATTTTGTGTCAATTTTGACACTATTTGATATATGATTTTTGTGAAAGTCATAACAGAATTATATGTTCGAAGAAAGTTGATTAAATCAACACTAATATATCATAGTAACCTAGAAAATTAGTGGAATTCATAAAAAGTCTCAAATTACATTTATTTTGGTGTTTATAACATCAATTATGTCAATATTTCATTAATAATATAATTACTGCATCATCATTGTGTCATAAATAAATTACATTATTTAATTTCTAAAAATTATAAATAAAATACCATTATGTAGTAAATCATTTTATCTTTCTAATGAATATTTATAGTCTAATTTATCTTTTGTATAACCCCATATTAAAAATGATTTACTTATTAAACATTGATTTTAACTATTTTAACCCTTCTTTAAATAAATTAATAATAAATGTCCTAATCTAACCCAAGTGGGCCTAAATGGTCATATTTTATTCCTAAGTTTGTTTTTGGTCGAATTAAACATATCCAATAGAATTAGGACATGTGTTAGGGTAATAGTAATATCATTTTTACCCTTAGTTACCCTATTTACTATTAACCGCGGTAAAAAAAGTAAAAAGTTACTATTCACCAAAAAATTATTTTTATCTCATTGAACCACATTTTACTTACTGATATCAACCGTGTCTGTCGGATTTTCTAAATTCCATTCACAGAAGCGGTAAAATTATGTTTTATGCAAAATTCAGTTTTTAACCTACCACTTAGTGGTTTCACTATTCATCAAAAATTGAAAGTTTTCAGAAAAATACCAAAATTTCACCCTAGGCTAATTTCGGTATTCCGAATCCAAAAATGAAGTCCATTTTGAGAGCTAAAATTTCTAAAATTTAAAAAGTGGTTATTACTATTCATAATGGCTAGTTTTAATAATATTTTAATAGAATATCGTTGTTTAGTGAAACTCAGTATTGCGTACTACACACGCTATCGAGGAAGGTTGCGATTGCGTGTAATGCAAGGCAAGTCAAGGATGCGTTTTGTGCAAGCTCCTTTTGGTGTAGCGTACAAAACAAGACATTAGTGAAATTAAAAAGAATATTTTTCATAAAATCTCGGGTTGTTACACGGACTTCCCACATCAACCGCTCCGATAATGAGACTAGCCAACTGATGTGTGTTCGGCTGACCTGTCCTCTGCGTAAGTCCATCCTGCACTGCAAAGGCTCCCTTATCGCCAGTGAAGGTTAACCTGCTCCCATCTGTGTGGACACACCGCACTTTGTGCCTAATACTATCAATTTGGGCAGCGGTAATGAAAGAATGACTCGCTCCTGTGTCTATAAGAACTGAAACAAGAGTGAAGTAGACACAGATAGTACCTCGAATCATCTCAGGTGCACCATGTTCGTAAGCCTCCACTGCTTGAAGCTGAGCCTGCCTCTGTCCGACAACTCCCTGTGGTCAGGGTGGACCTCCTGGTGGTGGTGGTGGTAGAGCCTCAAAGCGTCGCCCACCACCCGCTGCTCGGACAGCTCCTCTGCCTCGTCCGCCTACTCCCTGCGGACCGCCACGGTCAAACCTATGCCTCTGCCTGGGTGGTCCCTCAACCGTCTACTGCTCCTCTGCATGGCGGGTCGGGCAGTCATGAGCCATGTGGCCCTGCCCGCCGCATGCATAGCACTGTTTGCCTCTCGTATGACTAGCTCTGCTGCGTGTGCCCCGCACCTCCGAACCAGTATCCTGAGGTCACCCACCTGATGGCCTGGTCTGCTTGGACCTTTGCGACATCTGCCTACTGCCAGCTTCAGAATACTCCGCTACGTGTCGCCCTGCGGTAGGCCTCGCTGCTGGCATGGGCTCAACAAGGAAGCTCTCTACAAGAAGGGATCGCTCCAGTACTCCTGCTTGCGTCGGAATGCTAAGGGAGATCATCGAAGCCCTTATCTCATGCCTCAGTCCCTGCTCAAAGGTCCGGGCCCGGAATAATGGGTCTCGCACCATGTCCGTGGAGTAGCGTGAGAGGTCGGTAAACCTCACCGAGTACTGGGCTACTGTCATGTTGCCCTGCCGCAGCTGTAGTAACTCCTGGATGTGTATCACATGGAGGGTGGTTGGAACAAACTCCGAGCGGAAGAGGCTCTCTAAGTCCATCCAAAGTAGAGATTCCTTGTCGTGAACCTGGATCATCAGGCTCCACCATCTACCTGATGCTGCGTGCAGGAGACTCACGACAAGGATCTCCATAAGATCTGATTGTGTCCCTACCAATCTAGAGACTCAGACAATAGCCTCCTTCCAATCCACGGCTCCCTGAGGTTCTGTCTCTCTGCGGAACCTGGGTGGCCTCTGTCGCTGAAACTTGTATAGCACACTCAGGCGGTGTGCACTCTCCACTGCTGGGGCTGGTGGTATCGGTGGCCCAGCGGGAAGAGGTACCATTGGTTCCCCTGCTGTAATGGGGCCCTGCACCGAGGCCTCATCGCTCGGTGGGCTGCCATCTCACACAAAGCTGGGAACCATAGCTGGCTGCCGTCATAGGGCCATCCTGAAAAGAAACAGGTGCACCACAGTTAATACAGTGTACTTAGTGAGCTGACACAAAGTAATCACTAAGAAAACTTTTGAAACACACATGAAATCAATGTTTTCATGCCCTAGGTCAGAAATCAGTAGTCAGGGTCCTGGTATATGGATACGTCAGCTGCCGCACCAACACTGGATTCTCTGGACCGATAACCACACTAAATACTCTAAACATTATTGCTTCACAGAGAAGATATTATCAGAGTCCTGGGTTCTGCGGTAGAACCGACTCCTCTGATACCAATTTTTCACGACCCGTCCTTGGGGCCCGTGCCGTGACTACCCCAAGCCCGCCTTCCATAGGCCAGGGGCTGGCGTCTATCACCAAAGGCATAAATCCCAATATAAGGGAAGGCATTTCCTTTATATAAGTAAACATACACAACAAAGAACGCAAGCTGAAGTAAACACTAAGTAAAATGAGTAAAAAATAAGTGCTGGAAAGTAAATGGGCCAGAATAAAAACCCAATTGAAAGTACAGTACAACAGTAAAGAAAGAACAGCTGCAGTAAAGTAAACCAGCAACCACTGAGTCGTCCTCTGGATATCCCACATGAAGGGTGGGTACAAATGGTCTCCTCATCTCCTCTGGTCCGGTCGTCCGCTCCGTGTATGTCCCACCAAGTGGTCCACCTCCAGGTGCCGTCTTTCTCCACAAGACTCCACCTCGATCAATGATGTATGTCATCTTCATCCAACACAATGTAGTGCGGGCATAGCCCGTGCATGGGTGAGTATACGATACTCAGTAGGGACCCCGAGACCCCCGAAGGTCTCCCAGAATCCGAAAAGGATAAACCACAAAGGAAAGATACCAACACAAAGTATCAACCAACTCTACTTAGGTATATGCCCATACATATACCTAAGTCATCAATTCCAGTTCGGCTCCAACTCACGAGCCCAAGTACAACCCAGTCCACACAGGAAAGCACACCCAGTCCACACAGGATAGCAAGTCAATCACATTAATGATAATGAATGAAAGTCAAGAATCAGCCCACACAGGTATACTACTCATGAAGATGGGTGGATATGATAGATGTAGCCTCTGAATCATCTCCCCTGCCGAACCCATGTAGGATCCAAATAAAGAAGTTGTCGCTGTCGAACCCACATAGGATCCAAGTACAATAACCATCACTGCCAAACCCACGTAGGATCCAAGTATAGTCGTCATCACTGCCGAACCCACGGAGGATCCAATTACAGTCTTCCTCGCTGCCGAACCCACGTAGGATCCAAGTACAGTCGTCATCGTCATCGCAGTCGCAGCCAACTCTAGGGTTCCCGCACACAGCATGCTCGATTCAGAGAGGGTATGATCCACATGCCAAGGGGGGTCGATACATCGATTGTCACGAATTCTAGAGTTGATGTATCCTGAAGTTCTGTCTCGTCAATAGGAACTCAATGCAACAAACGGTGTGTCAATCGAACGCCCGGTCTGAGAGATATTGTCTTTTTTGTTCCAGGGGCCTGGTTAGAAATACACTCGTTTCTAACTCGGTCGATATCCTTAGTCATCCAAAACTCACTTAGAGTATCGTAAATAAACTGTCTCATCGAAAGGGTCCTAGTGTCGTAGACGGCGCGTCGATCGGATGCGCGACCTTTAATTTATTCCCGTTTAAGTGATTAGCAGGCCCGACCCGTTTAGCCAAGTGGGCCGACGGGTCGGGTTGACCCAATTTGACGGGTCCGACCCAGCAGGGGTGTCGGACTGGTCTGAAGAAAATACACAACTCGTCCCAAAGGGGCACGGCCCGACACAAAGTGGCGCGGCCCGACCAGAAGTGGTGGGGCCCAGGCCGGAGGGGCGCGGGCCGGCCTGGCGGGCGCGGCCCTGCCCGGCCTGGCGTGGTCCGGCTCGGCCCGGCCCGGCGTGGCCCGGCTCGGCGCGCGGCCAGGCTGGCTCAGTCGGCTGGCCGAGCGGGTTCCAAGGGGGGCGGTTTTCCGCACCGATGGTGCCAAGCGATGCCTCCCTTCCTCAAACCGACCGGTCTTCTGCGCACGTGGCCCATATGGGCGGACCTCCGGTCTTCCAGCGTTACGCCCTCCTGGCACCATGGTCCATCTCCGCCCGGCCGGCCAATGGGTCGGCCGGTTCCTCAGCGCGGTGCCCTCCTGGCACCACAGTTCGCATCCGCCTGGCCAGCCATCGGGTCGGCCAGTTCTTCCGCCAAAGCGGCCCGTGTAGCGGGTCGCGGTTCCTCCCGCACAACCGGCACGACGGCGTCAGCCTCCTTTGTCACGTACCCAGAACGGCGCGACGGCGTCGTGCCTCCTCCGCCTTCGATTGTCAATTCTAAAGTAATAAACAAGAACAAGAGAGGGTTGTCGGTCCATGTTCGTTCGGCCCGCACCCTCAGTGTAAAATGATAACAATCGGCCATATTTAAACAACGATTTCCAACGAGTATGGGGTATGTAAACATACACTTTCAAGAATAAACCCCTACCTCGAAAAGAATTTCATGGTTGACAAGCGTTGTGAATGACGGTGTCATTTCCGTCGTTGTTGGTGTGCACCCGAGGAACTGACGTCTCCTCTTTTGTCACGGAGAGAAGAATAGAAGGTGCCCCATCGTTAGCGAGTTCCCACATCAGTGTCTCCTCCCTTTATGTGGAGGAAGAAGATGATGAATAATTGTGGTCTCCGAGTCGATGTTCTTTGTCGGAGAGTTGGCGTTCTTCAACAAAGGAGATGAAGCATTCTTCAAAACTCAAGAGATTTCTCCCCAAAATCTAAACACAACAAGACAACCCAAAAATAAAATAAGGCTTCTCCTTATTTTATTTAATCATGCCATGCATTCAAAATTTAAAATTCAAACACTTAATTAATTAATTGAAGTGGTTCAATTAATTGATTAAAGTGTGTTGGCAAGAGTTAAGAGGGAGAGGGAAGGTGGAAAGGTTTCACAAGTAATGAGGAGTTTACAAAATTAAGAGGGGGTTTAAGGAGTTTTAGGGAATGTGAAGGGTTGGGGCTCATGTGGTCCCCACCTCACATTTATCCTCACATGGGTAGTTAGGTGCTAGTGGGTCCCTCTCTAACTCCCTCGTGTAGGATAAAACCACCTTAGATATAAAAATAAAATTGTTCCACAATTTTATTCACTTCTCATTTAATCCAAAAAAATTAACTTCTTGTCTCGTGCAAACATAATTTCAGTAAAGGTACCCCTAATCAATTACCAGTGCTGCGAGTTCATAAGTGCCCTCGGATTTCAATTTTGGGCACCGGTTCAAAAGATAGAAAAACTCGCTCGTTCATTCACTGAATGTACCCGAGCTAAACTTCTTAAAATTATTCTGGGCACACCGGGCCTCAGAATCAGGTGTCGTCAGAAACTACGTACTCGTAAAATCCAAAAGAATTTAAGAAAACATTTTCCGTGAAATTTATGGCTCTTTACACTTTTTTTCAAATAAATTTAATTCCTTTACATGTGAGCTTCGTTAATGGGTTATCCAATCGGGAAAAATTCTAGATGAAACACTGATAATAACCTACTAAACCTATAAAATTGCATACATTAGTTATAATCATCGGTGCTGGCCATTCTTGGATTGCCTTGGTCTTATAAGGAACAACGGAAATTCCATCCTTATAGACAATATGGCCAAAAAAATAAATCTCTTGAAGCTAGAATTCACACTTGCTAAACTTCCCATATAATTCATGTCTTCTAAGAGTCGTCAGGATAATGCACAAGTGATTTTCATGATCTTCGTAGCTTTTGGAGTATACCAAGATATCATCAATAAATACCACTACAAAATCATTGAGATATTCCTTGAAAACTTTGTTCATTAGATCCATGAATACAGAGGGTGCATTAGTCAATCCAAAAGGCATTACTGTAAACTCGTAATGCCCATACTTGGTTCGAAATGTTGTCTTCAGAATGTCTTCCTTCTTCACGCACAATTGATGGTATCAAGATCGAAGGTCAATCTTTGAAAATTATTGAGCTCCATGCAGTTGTCAAATAAATCATCAATGTGAGGTAGGGGATACTTGTTCTTTATTGTTATAGCATTGATCTCCTTGTAGTCGATACATAACCTCATAGATCCATCTTTCTTCTTAACAAAAAGAACAGGGGCTCCCCATGGGGAAACACTAGGGCGAATAAATCCCTTATTACTCAATTCCTCTAGTTGTTTCTTTAGTTCAACTAATTCCACAGTGTCCATTCTATAAGGGGTCTTCGATATGGGCCTTGATCCAGGAATTAAATCAATGGAAAACTTAATTTCTCATTCTAGAGGATGTCTAGGTAAATCCTCTAGAAAAACATCAACATATTTTTTCACAATAGGTACATCCTCTATTTGAACATTCCTTTCCTCACCCACAGTTATTTCATTCTCTTCCTCCCCAATAATTGAATTTAGTTGAGCTACTGGGGGTGGATCTAGATAAGAATTAGGTGGTGGTGATTCTGCCCTAAAGATAAGGTGTTCCTTATCATCATCATCAAAAATCATAACCTCCTTCTTCTTACAATAAATCTTAGAATCATAGTACGAAAGCCAATCCATACCGAGGATTATATCAAACTCAATCATAGGTATGGTGATGAGATCAGAAAATAAAGAACATTTATATGCTCTAATGGGAACTGATCCACATAACTTTGTAGCAATGATACTTCCCTTAGGAGTTTTGACTGACAACTCCCTTGTTAAATCAGATTGGAAATATCTAATTTTCTTAGCAAACTGGGAAGATATGAAACAATGCGATGATCCAGAATCAAATAAAGCATTTTCTAAACTTGAGGAAACCATTAAATTACCTGCCACCACGTCTTTCGGAGCTTCTACCTCAGCAGTAGTGATAGAATAATCTTGGCCTTGATCCCTTGGACTTTTCTGAGGTAAGTTCCCCTGACGCTTAGGAAATTCACTTGCATAATGTCCCATCACCCTGCAATTATAGCATTGAACATCGGTAGCTTCTTTCTTCCCCTTGGAATCATGAGCTTGGTGGCCTTTTTCACCACACTTGTAACAGACTCTCATTCCCTTCAAGCAAGTACCAGGGTGTTTCCTCCCACATTTACTAGAGGATGGATATTCAATTTTTCCCTTCTTCTCCTTATTTCCATTCCCAGAGTGATCGGCAGATCTCTTCTTCTCTTTCTTTGCTTTAAAGTCATAAGACTTAGAGAATTCCTTTTCTGTCTTGATAGCACATGAGACAATATCTTCATACGACGAGAATGATTGTGATACTAATGATCGACAGAGAAATGGTTTTAACCCATGAAATAAATGATCAATCTTACTTCTTGGGTTACGTATATAATCTGCAGCATGCCTTGCTAACCTTGTAAAGTTAGACTCATACTTAGCAACATTCTCGTCCTTCTTTTTCCTCAGACTCATAAATTGTCTTTCCATATCTGCTCGATGGTCATGAGGAAATTATTTTTATAAGAAATATCTTTAAACTCCCTTCATTCCATATTTGATACTTCATCATCTTCGTTTGTGTTTTGAATCAATGACCACCATTGATCAGCATCTCCAGTGTGGTGGTAAACTGCCATAACAACTTTTTCCCTTTCGCTACTCCCCAAGGTGTGGAATATTTTCTCTAAGGAATTTATCCATTGCTAAGATACTAGTGGATTTTTACCCCCATTGAATTTTGGTGGTTGTTTCATCATGAAGTGATCTAACATTTATCCTCCATGCTTCGGATTAGGGTGCTCCATACGGGTAAGGTTATTATTCATAACCTGAGTGAGTTGTCCCAGTATGGTGATTAGCTGATCAGCACCAGTTGCATCACCAGCTCCACTATAATTATCTTGAGTAGGAGGGAAATCCCTACATGGACTGCGTGCATTGATACGTTTCCATTTCTTCCACTAGGTTCCATTTCTAAACAATGGCATACACAAGATTAGTTTATGAATCTCAATACATAAATCCAAACTTGTAAAACACTTAACATAGATTGAACATTTATGGATATAATATATAATCATAAAAAAATGTTTTCTTTGAGGAATTATATACTCATAAACCCTTCATAATGGTTTGTAAAGAAAATGATAATTATCTTAAGCATATCCCCCAGGAGTGTCGTAACCAAGAGTGCAACAAGGCCCATTGTCGTGCACCAGTTCTCGTTCGAGTCTAGATTAAAGTGGTGTTTTCGGGTTTTAACCCTAGGTACATCTGTGCCAGAGCCGCCTCTATCTACTCGTATTCAGACATGGATGTATTGCTTGGAAAACTCACACAATCTTTACAATACCAAAATTCTAGGAAGTTCTTCAATACTAATCCTCAAATTCTATCTTAGGGATTTGTACTCTAATCAGAGTTTATCTAAATCTAGCTTCCAAGGTTTGTATTAAACTTCCTATGATACCAACTGTAATGCCCCAACCCCAGTTACCTAGAGTCAGTGCATTATTACATTACATTGGCATGATCACAAAAGATCAAGTCTCAAAAGACCGTTTAGTTTAGTGGTCTTGGAATCACTAGATACATTCATAAAGTTTACATTACATCATAAAGTGAAAAACTACAACAACATCTTGTCTCCATATACCACACTCATATCCCCACATACTATCCTTGCAGGTCATTCATAAAATACTTCTTCACATCTTGGAAAAAATAAAACACAGAAAGGGGTGAGATCAGATGCCCAGTAAGGATAACAATATAGCGGAAACTTTCATAAATAATTATAAACATTTTAGGCAATGTATAACTAAAACAAAAGCCTTTTAAACTTGAACTTTAGCATAATATGGTAGAAATAAAATGAAATAATTCCATTTACTTATTCACATGGATATTCTACTAATCGAATAATCACATTTAATATCAATAACCACTTTTATAATGATGGAATGCATAATTCCATACTATCATAACCACACAGTCAAGGCCTTGTGCCAAGACTACAAATAAGATTTTGTCAAGGCCTTATGCCAAGACACTAGTTTGTCTCATGAGACCAACTGATGCGTCGAGGAGCTATAGCAGGCTCCACCCATCACTTACTAAGTCCAATTCATTCCTCATATGAATAGGTTTAAACATAACATAAACATTCGTATTAAAACTAGCATACGAAATGTCAATACTTTCTTCATAAACCATGAATGGTATAAAATAACACATCCATAGTCAAACATATCACAAAACCTTAAATACTATATGGAAGTTTTGTATCATAATAAATCAACTTCAAATAAGCTTAAAATCCATTAAAGGATGTTGACATAGATGAAATCAAAACTTTTTGAGAGAAATATATCTTTTTTTAAATCATTTAAAAGTCACATAATTATAAAATAAAAAATTTACTTTGAAAATATTTTTATAAGCTTGTAAGGGAAGCTTAGAAGGTTTTATAACAGCAAAAATAGTCGCACCCTCCGTATAAGTTAAAAAAAGACATTCTTACCTTAATTCTGTCGAAAATGTTAAAAAGGGCCTTGTTTGGAAAACAACAGAAAGATTCCTTTATAAACTTCTTATAAAAAGTAAAAAAAGGGTATAAATGACTTTAACACATAGTCTGTAAAATAGTAATAATAATTTTAAATACATTTTTAAGAAACATATATGTGGATGATAAAGAGGTCCTAGTAGATAATTACGTATAAACAACCTCGGATAATGAAGAGATTGTGAAATAAACCATTACCTTGTATTTTTCCTTGGTCGAGGGTAGGTTAACCTCCTGTATAATAGTTAAATCATTGTGATAAAATTATACAAGAATAATATACATAAATATGATATCATATATGATCTTTTAATATTTCTTTGTTAATAATATTTTAGTATTATCATCGTTTCGGGTGTTCACTTACTCGTTTTCTTTTATATGTTTTGTTACAAAAGCCATGTTTGTTATCCATAGGTTGTATATTATTCATATCCAGAATGATATCAAGTCCTTAAACATTATTTTTAATCATCAAATAAAAATTAGTCTTGAATGGATATGATGGGGAATGAATCTCATCGCGTTCGTGGAGACGGTAGTCCGTACGTACGCACGAGCGACAATATCATTCTTTTGATATTAAAATAATAAATAATTGGATGGTATATCATATATACAGAATCATTATAATGTTATATTTATTATTTAATTCAATTACACATCATTATCATACCCATCCAAATAATAATGTTTTGAATAACAATTGCACCACGAAGTGGAGACGATAAGTCGTACATACGCACATATGGTGACATGTCATTCAAAGGATGGATAGAATACTGAATATGGTTGTACCATATTTATAATAACGTCACAGTATATAGAAGATATTGGATTTATTATTTTAGAATGTAAATATCAAATAAAGAAGAAGTGGAAGAAGAAAGGAACTTGAAAGAGGGTGGTGAAATCATTACCTCTTCTTTGGGTTCTTCCTTTTGATTTGATCAAAAGGGATCCTTAGGGTGGATTCATGATCAAACTAAGGAATATAGGTTGAAGTGAGGGAATTTGAGAGAATATTTGGGAAGGTTTTGGCCAATCCAAAAGGCTTTGAAGGTGTGAATTAGAGAGAAGGGGGAGTTCCATTTTATAAGAGGGGTGAGAGGCACCTTAGAAAAAACTTAAAATATTATTTTATAATAAATTCATATTCGGTTTATAATGGCTCCAAAGTGACTTATTTCGAGGATAAGGTGGGTATGGGTCTAAATACTTTCAACCAATTGACTTTAGACAGGTTTGTGTCACTATATTAACCTTATCGTTTATATTTAACTCTTAGTTAAATAGTTTAACATTTACCATGTCTCTTTGTATTTTTATATTATATGGTTAATAAACATACTATAACAAGACAAGAGAACCCCAAGTGGTTCATTATTAATATATATAACCTTATATAAATCATGTTTCCTAAACTTAGATTTTTAGGAATAGAATATAAATTAATAATATAATATTTGTTTTAAATACTCCTCTATGTCAATTTTGATACTATTTAATAATTGATTTTTTTTAAAGTCTTAAAAAATTTATTAATTCGAAATAAATTCATTTAATCAATTATAACATGTAATATTAACCTATAAAATTAGTTTAATTCATAAAAAGTCTCAAATTACATTTATTTGGATATTTATAATATCAATTATTTTAATATTTCATTAATTAGGTAATTACTGTATCACCATTGTGTCATAAATAAATTAAGTTATTTAATGTCTAAAAATTATAAATAAAATACCATTATGTAGGAAATCGTTTTATCTTTCTAATAAATATTTATAATCTAATTTTTCTTATGTATAACCCTATATTAAAAATGTTTTATTTATTAAACTTTGATTTTAACTCTTTTAACTCTTCTTTGAATTAAATAATAATAAATGTCCTAATCTAATCCAAGTGGACCAAAGAGGTTCATATTTGATTCCTAAGGTTTTTTTTTGTCGAACTATACTTATCCAATAGAATTAGGACATGTTTCAGGGTAATAATAATATCATACCCTTAATTACCCTATTTACATTTAACCGTAGTAAATAAAAGTAAGAAGTTACTATTCATAAAAAATGGTTTTTATCTTAATGAACCAAAGTTTACTCCTTGATATTAACCGTGTCTCTCAGATTTTCAAAATTCAACTCACAGAAGCAGTAAAATTATGTTTTATGTGAATTTGAAAATTCTCCTAGGAGGTGGGTAAAAGACGGTGAAAAGTTCTATAAAATTTTTATATATCTAAAATTATTATAAACTAACTCCAATGAATTACATTGAACTTATATAGGTATTATGTATCTATTTTGACCTAAAATAAAATTAAATAAAATAAATAATTATTTAAATAAAAATTCAGTTTTAAACTATAACTAAGTGTTTTTCACTATTCATCAAAAATTAAAAGTTTTCAGAAAAAATACCAAAAGTTTACCCTAAGATAATTTCAATATTCCAAATCCAAAAATGAAGTACATTTTGAAAGATAAAATTTATTAAATTTCAAAAAGTGGGTATTACTATTCATAATGGCTTGTTTGATTGGTTTTGGTGTGTGTTAGAACTTGAATTTGCCTACAACACACGCTACTGTATTATTCAAAGAAAAGTGTACCATGGAAGCTTGGGGTGTTACAACTATGAAACCCAAAATAGGTATTTGTGGTTATTTTAATCATGATAGAGGAGGTGCATGGTTCTGAAAACCCTAAATTTCATGGAAGGTGTGTGTCACCTAGTTGGTGCACAGTTTCTCCAAACCATGCACCAAACATGATAGGGGTAGTTCCATTGGATAGTAAGCACACATGGGATACACATGGTTTGTCAAATTATGTGCCTCTATTTGTATGGTGATGTTTCAATTAGAAGTGGTGGTATAGGGTTTGGAAAACTTTGCATCCAAATCATGCACCCTTAAAAAATGTGGGAAATTTCATTTTTTTCATTAATCCTTTTACTACTCCTACTCCTTTTTTCCTCTCTCATTCACACACAATATATCCTCCTACCATGGGAGCTATCCCTTTTCATCACTGCTAAGTTTCTATAGATCTCCTCCATCTAGAGACTAATTCATGTAATGTTCATCATGTTTTATAGCCAACGTTAATTCTATTATTCCATTTGTTTCTATCCTTTGTTTAAATGTCTTTATCATATGTTATTTACATGCATTAAAATATACTTTATTTAAGTGTAATTTTCTATTTGATTGATTTCCCTCATTCCCTCAGAATTAAAGGCCAATATTGGAAGAGGTTTATTCTTCACATCTAAAGTAGGAGGTATCACACGTTTCTAAATAAAATTTGATGTCTATAATATGAATCATAATTCCTCAGTCGAGGGGTTCCATGTGAAACAATTAAAATTTCAAATTAATTTAATAAAATGTTATCACCATTGATTGGTGAACCTTGAAACCATGTTTACTTCATCATATTTTCCTACTAAGACACAAACCACCCCTTATGGATTGTGATTCTAAAATGCCTAAAAATGTTATATCTTTAGTTATGTAATTAAACTACCCATGAGGTGTGTTGAATTAGTTTTTATAAATTAAATCACTTAATTTAATTGAATGGATTGGTGTGATACATTTCTAGGATTCTAATCATAGGAGATGTAATTGAACCACTATATTAGGTGTGTTGACATGGATTTATAATTGAAATGGGTAAATTATTTAAATGAAATAAAAAATGCATTTCCATGTCACCTAGACCTTTATAAATTATAATGTCTCTTCATGGATATTTTTATTATTTTTGAAACATGATAAGTTATTATATCTTTCTTGACTAAGGTCACAGACATGGAATTTTTTTAATAGTTGTGGCATATCCCTAAGAGTTAATTGAACTCCCATTGTGGTTTTCCTTGGATGGACTCATTGGATGCCAAATGATTCATTAATGAATCTTTCAAGTGAAATACCAAACCAAGATTCTATATCTATCTTAATATTGTGAAGGCTCAGTCTTCTCAGTTAGGGTTATAATATTTTTTAAAATATTTAATTTCAATGGCTTGGATTATTCTCCTTAAATTAATATTGATGTTATAGATTTCCATTGATAATTATTTGAAATCATATCAAGTATAGCACTAAAAATACCTAGGAAATTCTCCTAGGTATCGGGTAGAACTTTCCCCTTATGGTGAATTTCCAAGCGTACACCACTATAAATTTCACCCCACTTATGAAAATTAAATGTCATGGAATTGTTGAAAATTACTTTATGATCTCTATATATGGACACCTTGGTTGTATTCCTCAGGTATCAGCTTATAAATATACTTCTAGAATGTAAAATTCACATATATATTCCCAGATTAGGTGGAAGTAGCTAGTATCATATAGGTGTTCCATGGGGAACCCAAAAAGATATGGTTTTTTTATTTATCACCTTTACTTATTATACCTAAACACCATTTATTATATATTTATAGACTCGATAGTTCTAGAAATAATTGGGGTGGCCTACTATGTTTTAATAATACTCTGTTTGGGTCGTCGATTGGTACCCTGATAGACTTTATGCGTGTATGTAGGGAAAAAGAAAGAAGCCTAATATGGATTCTTGATTTTTTATACTTGGATGGAGTATATGAAATGATGACAGAGTTGGTGATTTTGGTTCTATTAAATGTATATTTTTATCTTTTTTCCACTTTTGGATACCATGTATTATATCATATGTATGCCTCCATGTATCCCTTGATCCTAATTTCTGTATAGCATCATGAAATATTTTCTTATATGGAACTGTCTACTGAATGTTGTTTAAATTAGTTTTTCATTTAGATGGATGTTTATTCCCATCTAAATTTTTATTTATGATATTTTTTCTACTACTTATTATAATCATTTACCATTGTGTACCATTATAATTAAAAGGGTATACCCTCTCCATTATATCTCCCTACAACCTCAATTCTTTTCAGCAGCCACTAGTTTATAAGAAGGAACACTTGATCCCATCTAGACAACTAGGTTTGGTTACATATGATTGAATCAGGCCTAAGACATCAATAAGTGGTATCAAATATTTTTTTCCATTTTTCTTGATATTTTGGGTTGATAGTCATGAGACTAGGAATGTGTTTGAATTAGTTAATGAGAATGTGCCTAGGAATAACTAACTCATGTACATGGGAAAAGGTAAGTTTCCTATGATGGGAATTATTGTTTTAGTTTTAACCTATTATAGTTATACGTATTACACCATTGGTTAACATACATGACTTATGTTGTAATTATCATTTTTTATTTATTTTACTATTGGAAAGGTACATTACGAGATCATTCAATCATCCATCATTATAGGCACTTGAGGGTGTGTGTGTGTGTGTGTGTCATGTATATACTATGTCATGTTTATTTTATTGAATGAATTGCTTGAAGCATTTATTTGTGACTTGATTGTTATATCTGTTAATTGTAATAACATTTATTGGAAAATAATTGGTTATTTATAGTGTTTTCATCAACCTAGTCATATTTTTCCCACATACCTGGATGGTGGAACCATAACTAACCAATTATCATATGTTTGATCTATGTAACTATTTTTAGATGTTATGAAAAATTAGTTTATTGTGATTATATAGATCTAAATTTTAATTTATAAATCTAGTACTTCTATAAATTTGGAATGGTGATCCATATAATCAAATCATTCTAAATTTTTTCTTACATCATGAGACCAGATGTAACCAATCTAGTAGTAGTTACATGAACATCCAATTGTAACTTATAAATTTTAGGACTTTATAATATAAGAACTATAAATCATATGAATCAAATATGATATATAAATACATATGAAATTGTTATTTTCCATAAAAAATCAATGAAATTTATATCATCAAATTGGGATTCCATTTGCAACTTAAATAGTGTTTTACTCAATAACTTCTAATTGACACCCCATGTACTGGAAACTCTGCTATAAGATATGAGGACTTGACCCTAACCCGACCATAGTATTGAAAATTTGGGAGTGTCTCATGTGAACCTTAGTGATCTTCTCTAGAACCTATACCTTGCATTAGGAGTGTTTAGTTGGGTGTTGAATATTGTGTAGAATGGTTTTATTCTTGTCTTATTCCTTATATTAGGACTTTTCTATTACAAAATCATGTTTTATGGAATGTATTTTGAATTTTAGAAATATATCCCCACTAAGGCCTCATGTATTGTGCTATGAAGGTTATGATGAACATGTTATGGAGGTTTGGGGCCTACACCACCAAAAATTGCCTCTTGTAGTGCCAACTGTGGAACCTCTTACTATTCTTGATCTAGTCATTGATTCTAATTATTGATAGGATTTCTTATGGATAGTGAAGTATATATAGGGAGATCCATGACCTTACCATTCTATGTTGGAGTTTACAAGGGTGTTCCAGCAGTATTACCCTCCTACCTTTTTAGAGGAATGTATTACCCATGCCGGTGAGTCACAACTAGAGGCCATTTTATCAATCTTCAGGCATTTAGAGACTCCTCTAGAAATTATAGTAAACTTTATGGCTTAAATTATAAAAGGATCTTATAATATTTGGCGGAATTTTTTTTTCTAGGATAATTAGTATTATGATATGGTTTAAAAGTATTTATAGATATCCTTATTTGATTATTTATTTTCTAAGATGTTGAGGATATATTGAGCCATAGATTTTATAAACGTGAATTAGGTTACTTTATCATTTATGGAATACTCAAATCATTTCATGAATATTTGACAATTCATTCATTATATCCTTTGTGATGAGCTTTCTAGGGCTAGAAAATTTAAGTATGGGATCATGTATGTCATAAAATTGCAAGTGAATGTGATTAATATGACTACTATCAATGAGATTGTGAAATTGGCTATTATCTCAGAATGTAACATAAGGGAAGTGGAAGGTGTGGGGAATAGTGGTTTAGTGCCTAGACAAGGAAGTCGTTCATCAAACATTAAGAAGATTTTTTTTAACCTTACAGGGGAGGAAGTAGTATTTAGAGTGTTTTCCTAGGTATCAATGTGATATGTCAATAATGAGGTAGGCCAAGACACATGAACCCCCACTAAAGTAAGGACCCAGTTGAGTGTTGATCCTTCAAAAAGATGGCTCATATTCAAAAGTTATACAAAAACTTTTATAAAATGGCCAGAAAAAGAGGATCTGCACCAAATCTAGGTTCTAGGGAGAGATTAGTAGCTCTATGCTAGGTTGGGATATGGAGTAATATTAGTCATATAGGTCAAAGGGATAGATGATATCAAGGAATTCAAACTTCTGATGTATAGTAACGACAAGGAAAACAAGCTCAATGCAGTTAGGTGATGAATCAAGGGTGTGGATTGATCTAAATATTTTCAATATAGCCTACACCTGAGGAGTAGGGTGTTGGACTATCTATATTTTAGGTTCCATTTTAGTATCCTCGACTTTAGTATTTGTTTTATTTGATACAGGTGTTTCTCATTCTTTCTATCTATAACTATTATGGAAATTCTTGTCCTTGTGATAGAATGATTTTTTGAAGTGATGAATCTTGATACTTCATTGGGAGTGTGATCAGAAAATATATTCCATTGCAATGATTACCCCCCCCCCTCAATATTGTTGGCTATAATTTTGTATGGAACCTTTTAATTCTCAAGATTATAGGATTTGGTGTATTTTTTGATATTGACTAGTTTGTTCCATATCATGCCTATATAGATTGTTGTCAGGGGTGGGTGTCTTTATTATCACTAGAAGGTGGTAGCTATGTTTACAATAGATAATTGGACATCTAGGTTGGTCGAGCTAGACCTGTACATCATGTGATAGGTGGAGTGTCATCCCAGATCATTATTCTCTTTTTAAATGATTAGGGATTATATTAGATAGTTTCACCTCAATTTATGGATGAATTTAGGGTTGTATTCCAAGATAAATATTTTTGTTACCTCCCTTGATAGTGGTAGAGTTTACTATTTAACTAGTTCTAGGAGTAGAACTAGTTTCTTATTCATATTAAAATATAGAACCCACTGAGATTTAGGAACAAAGAAGATAGTTAGAGGACCTATAATCCAAAGGTATTATAAAACCCATTTCTTCTCCTTGGGGTTCACTGGTCATTTTATCCAAGAAGGTAAATGGTACCCTTAGGCATTGTGTGTATTACCAATAATTGAACCAGTATACATTTAAGAACCAGTATCTGCTACCTCTTATAAGTGACCTCTTCGACCAACTTCATGGAGAAATAGTTTTCTCAAAAAATGATTTTATGTCTTACTATCATTAGTTATTATTTATCCCCTTATATATACATCATAAATATTTTTGAATAATATATAACCTTTATGAATATTTTTTAATGTCCTTAGTACTTAGGAATTCCCTATCAGTATTTTTTTATTTGATGAATTGGGACTTACACCCATACATGGACTCCTAAGTGGTAGTTTTTATGGATAATATCTTAGTGTACATTTAAACATGAAAAGATCATTCCAAACACATAGATATTGAATTTAATACACTATGAGAGAACCATTTATATGCTAAGCACACAAAATTACACATATAGATTAATAAGGTTTAATCCCTGGGTCACATCATATCAAAATCAAGGGTTCCTATTAATGTATAGAATGTGAGATCCATATTTTCTTAGGATAATCCCATGAACTTCATTGATATTCATATTTTTTTAGGTATATATAGTTATTATAGACATTTTATTATAGATTTGTCACACTTTTTGGAACCTATAATGGGATGGAAAAATAATGGAGGGAATTTTATGTGATCTAAAACCTATGGGAAAGCATTTAAAGAATTAAAAGGGAGGATAACCTCAACATTGATCCTAATCTTTCCTATGTCTAAAAGATTATATATTATAAATTTGGTTATAATAGGTATTTGGATGGGATCCATTTTGATGTAAATGGGTTGATTCATGGCGTACGGGTCTCAAAATATTAAGCCTCAAGAGAATTATTACCTTTCACACAGTTTTGAGATAGATGTACTTTTTCATACCCCGTGATACTAGAGGAATTATTTACTAGGAGAGATTTTCATCGTATACATGGACCATAAATGTCTCAAATACATATTCAATCAGTGTGACATTAATATAATATGGTGAATATGGGTTAAATACCTTAATTCCTTTGATTTTTAGCTTTCATATATTCCAAGGAACGAAAATGTTGTGGTAAATTCTCTAGGCTGAAAGACTCAAACACAATATTTTCTAAAAGCTTGTAGAGAGTGAAAAATGATTGGCCTTTTTTGTAAGATTCATATTCAGATTTAGAAGATTCATGGAAAACTCGTACATATGATATTATTAATGACCTCATCACTTTGGGATTAAGTGAAGTTAATATAGCTCTCTTATCCTTAAGGCTTCGTCCGAAGTGAAAGCATATTAGGTGATGACCCGCCACCCAGTTGGGTCATTAATGGGGAATGGATGTTTTGTATTATAGGAAAGTTTATGTTCCTATATAAATATGAGAGTAGATTATTCAAGACTCATGTGATTTAAAATGTTAATTACATCCTACAATTATGAATATGTAGTATGAATTACACCACTAGTATTGGTGGCCAGGGATGAAGAGGCAGATCGCATGTTTTAATACAAAGTGTTCTGCCAATCAGCTAGTGATGGTGTGTAACCAATGATCTGTCAGTATTTTATATCCACTAACCATTCTAAAGTGGAAATGTCTTGAAATCGCTATTTTTTTATATGTTTACTAAAATACCCTAATGGTAATGACATTGTATGTCTTATTTTTGATATGGTGAAATCGTTCTCCCACTTATTGTCTATCAAGGAGACCTTATCAGTCGATGGAATTGGAAGAATTTACATATTAGATAGTATATGTCTTCAAGGGGTTACATGAACCATGATATCAGATGGGGAGGCTTGTTTTACATCTAAAATGTAGAAAGGGTTTACAAAAGTCACTTAGTTTATAGGTGCTATTGAGAATAACATACCATCTTCATAACAACAACCAGTTCAAGCAAACAATACAAGTGTCAGAGGACATGATCCAAGTGTGTGTCCTTGATTTTTAAGGTCCATGAGAGAAACAATTACCATATACTAAATTTTATTACAATAATAGCTTCCAAATGACTATATAGATATCTCTTTATGAGTCAATATACGATAGGTCATGTTGTTCAACCATAATCTAGTTAGAGGCGGGAGAGGTGTAACTAATAGGACCACTCCTCATTTTAGTGACATCAAAGCAATTACAGATGATTAGAAAGAATATGGAAACAACTCATTGTAGGATTAAGTGTTATTTTAATCATATTCATCGACCTATAAAGTATTAGTGGGGATATTGGGAATTTTTTTGTGTCTCACCAATATTGGGTCATCGTAAAATTTGAAGGAAGTGTATGTTATCTCCTAGATTTGTTGGAACTTTTGAGATTTTATAGAGTGTCAGACCAAGGGTTTATCAGATATCACTCCCTCATAGATATATAACTATGAATGATGTTTTTCATGTTTCTTAGTAACATCATTATCATTAAACCCCATCTCATATCCTTCAGTCAGATTAGGTTGAGTTATATTTTTATGCTTCTTTTGAGGAGTGCCTTATACGTTTCATTGATCATAGTATGAAGCCTCTCCAAGGAAAGAAAGTTCTTATACCACAGGTGATATAGAATCATGGTTATGTATAGGATGAGAACATGGAGATATAATCTCACATATAATCATAGTTTCTATAATTATTCTTAGATGTTTCTCAAAAAACACAAGGAAACTTAGGGAAAAGTTTATTTAAAGAGGGGAGGATGTATGACCCCGCATTTTTTGACAAGGTTGAAATCCTTTGAATTTTAGTAAAAATATATTATTTAATCCATTTGAGAATTTATAAAATATTAATAATGTGTGTATGAGTTTATGGGGATTTTTTAGATCCTGTAGCACTAGTTTTTTGAGAAATAGATAGAGGTGAAATGTTAGTGCATGGTTAGTGGTAATCATATGGAAAAAAATAGAATTGAATGATTAGTGAGAGGAGTTCCATGTTCGTGAAATACCTGAAATATTTTTCATTTGTGCATCACATGTATGGTTCATGGTTTATAATAAGCATGTTCTAAGCGTGCGGGGTGCTGGAGGCCATGTATAGTAAGAATACATGTGTTGATCATGGTTTTTCTATCTATGTTCCTAGCCAGGCCAGGGGTGATCCACTAATATATTGGTGGTTCATGGTTGGTGCATGGTTTTTTCAACCATGAATTCAAACCATTCTCCCTTTAAAAATAAGGGAAATTATATTTTCCCCCATAATACTTTAACCATTCATCCTCCTTTTTCCTCAACCATTCATGCCCAGAAGCTCCTCCAGTCATAGGAGTTGTCCTCTCCCTCTACTTTAGGTTTCATTGGATCTCATCCTTATAGAATATGATTCAAGAATCATTCATCATATCGGATACCCAATGATAATTCTATTATTACTGTTTTTTATTTATTCATTCATATCAATGTATTGGATTCGTTTTTCATGAAAAATAATATATCCTATTTTAAGGTTATATGTCTATTTCCTCAATTTATCTCATTCTAGGCCAAATGAATACATCATACTAAATTATGAGTCTTCTACCCATTTAAGGTAGGGTTTGTCTCTCTTTTTTAGAAAAGTGATGATTTATATATTATGTTCCATAAAACTATATGATGGAATTTCTAGGAGATTCTTATAAATGTCAAAGTAATTTAAAAAATTATTACCATCATCGATTAGTTTACCTTGAAACCAGGTTTAGTTCATCTAATGTTGTCTTCCTTGATGAAAACATTTACCCATAGGGTGTGTTGTTTTAAAATAACTAAAAATAATATATCATTTTTTATTTAATTAGACCACCCTTGAAGTGTGTTGGATTAGTTTTTATAAATAAAAGCGCTTAATAAAATTCAATGGAATGGTGTGATACCTTGATTGGCCCTTAATCCAAGAATTTGTAACTAAAGAACCTCTTAAGTTTTATTCACATGAATTTAAAATTGAAATTGATAACTAAATTAAAATAAATTTCAATAGTTCAACTATATCACCAATCCAATGTTAAATTATAAAGTGTTATCATGACTATTATTATTATTTTGGACACTTGATAAAATATTATTTCATCGGTGGATAAGTTACTAACATGGAATTATTTTAAAATGTGTGGGATACCCCATCCGATACTTAGACTCCCATTGTGGTTTTTCTTGGAGGGGATCATGCAATAATGATTGATTCGTTTACCACACTTGAATTCATCAAAGTATTATGAGTTTGAATTCCCCATCCTGGAACTGTGGGTGAATATATGTTTCTGAAAATTTAAATTGAATGAATTTTATGTTTCTCCTTGAATATAGATTAGTGTTATGATATAACTTGGACTACTCATTGGGATCCTTTTAATTCTTGAACTGAGGATACCTAGGACATGCTTTTAGATCTCAGGTAGAACTTACTCTTAAGGTTAATTTTCAAGGGTACACCACTTTGTATTTCAACCAACATATAAAAATTTAATTCTATATAGTTATATAACTTTACATGATTATCACTATGTATAAACTCCTTGGTTGTATGCCTTAGGTCTCGAATTATAGATATAATTTTAAAATATAAAATGCGCATAGACATTACTAATTTAAACAGAAGTAGGTAATATTGAATAGGTGTTCCACGGGGAATCCAAACTGACATGGTTTATTTATTTATTTACTTAATTTATTATTCATGAAAATTTCTCATTATATATTCAAATACTAGATAGTCTCAGACACCATTGGTGGTATCCTAATGGTTTTTACTCACACCATGTTCAGTCCACTGACCGGCACACTGAATCACTTTATGAATATAGGTAGGGACAAAGGGAAGTGCCCAGCTACAAATGCTTGATTTTCTATAATAGGATGAAGTATGGGAGTAGACGACTTAGCTAGTTCTTGTGATACTATTGGAATATATTTTCCTCTTTCTTACACTTTTGGATGACATGTATTGTATCATATTCATGCTTCCATGTATCCCCTAAAATGAAATTTTTTATAGCATCATCACATCATATTGTATACAAAACGGTCTACTAAATGTTTTTTAAATTAGTTATTTATTTATATATTTATTTATTTCTATCTATAGTTTCATTTATTGTAGATTTCTATTTATTAAAGTTAGTATCCACTATTTTTATCCACTCTGATTTAGGGGTTATAGTCTACCCACTATATTATTGTTCACCCTCACTACTAGTTGGCAGCCTCCAGCGTATAGGGAGATGTAATTAAGGCCACATGGCCTATAAGGTTTGATTACTTATGAGTGAACTGGGTCCATAACATCATACTTATGATTTTTTTCCCTCTCATTATACCTTTTTTCAAGTATATCCAATTTTTTTAAAATTATTTGAAATTTTATCAAACCTTTCATGTATCAATGGGGGTCTATTTGAGGGGTTTTAACCATCACTTAATATTTGTTTCCTAAATGAAATCATTGTGTATAGATAAATTTTATTTCATTTTCATTCCATTTTAATCACCATATACATCTTTATTCTAATTTAGGGGTATTATCCTAAATAATCATACCTTTTTATTAAGTGCGAATAATTATTTATTAACTGCATATTATTTTATTCTATACATAATACCTTGTAATACAATCATTGATTGATAATACATGTATTTTAAAAATTGATTTTCATTCTTGTTATCATCCAATTTATTTCATTGGATGAATTTTATGCCTCATTAATTTATATATATAACCAATTTTATTTTCACAGTTCAACCATGTTGTAAATATTAATTGATTCTTATCGAATATATACGGATGTTTTATCATTATATTATGTGTGGTTGTGATAGATCCCACCAATGTGTTGGGTAATGTTAATATTTTATGAGATAATGATGTTATATAGGGATATGATTATGGTTATATATGTTCATAACATAATTCATCAACCTGATTGTTGTTAACTATGTTCTCAGCAGTATGCATGGATGTGACTGTAGTTAGCTATGTTCATAACATTATGTGTGGGAATTATTGGTGTTAGCTATGCTCACAAAAATAAGTGTTCTCATGATCATGGTTAGTTGTGTTCAAAATGTTATGATTTATTATACACTACATTCATATATTATTCCCCATGGTTCATGATTAGTATCTTATGATTTGACATTGCTATGGGTTAATTTTATCATACACCAAAATTATAATTTTAAGATTCATAATTTATGATCAATGTTTTATTAAGTATGATTTATTTAAGATATGTTCACGTAACATGATTATGTTTTAATACAAAAATGATCTTTATATACTAACTTATGATGTTCAATTGATTTCTCTTATGTTTACTCTTACTAGGTATATGATCTCACTCCTTACTTATGTTTTTATTCCCATGATTTTGAAGAAGAGTATAAAATATGATATATCTAAAAGAGTGGAATGTGTATGGTGAATATCGAGAAATATACATTAGATTAAAGAATGAGTATTTTATGTATCTAATTTACAATGAAGCAAAAAAATTGGGTCCTATATTCATGTTTTAATATTGACATTATCATTAAAATTATATACCTGTATTTGGATCATATCAATTGTTTCATTATTTTTTTAAAGTTTTCATTATAGGACCTTTCACTTCAATGCATCCATATGACATTATATAGTCATCGATCATATCTAAGGAATGAAAAAAAGTTGGTAATTGTTCCTTGGGGTGGGAACAAACATGAATGTATGTAGGTGTACAAGTTTTGATAGACATATATCAAATTTTAAGATTATTTGATTATGGTAGTGGTATATGAGGCTATCCGGGTATCACTGACATATGTGTTCAGGAAATTCGATTTCCTCATTGGGTAATTGATTCGTCAATGTAACCAGAAAAAACCATCCATTTTTCATGTGGAGAGGTGGGGATAAGTCTATGGGATTTTTAAAAGATATCTAACGCATGAATATTTATGATAATGTATGATTTGTTTCCTCCCTAAATTTTATTGGGGGAAATTCCACATGAATAACCCCATTTGAACATTATCTCTTAAGAGAATTCACAAGGTCTATTTAGAAGAATCCCCACACATAGTTGGATGTTAGTTTCAAAACCTAGATGAAGATATTCCTAGGGAAACATGGTGATGGTCCATCCTCATAGCATTGCATGGTATTCCCTACAATGTAGAATAGTGGAACATTGATAACCTACTAGATTGAGGTAGAACATTTTCAATATAAATAGTGCTTTTATATGGTTAACATAGACATAGAATCCCATATTTACCTTATCATATTTATTGTGATGTGTCTCAGTGGGAACCTATTATTGATATATGACTCACATATATGAGTGATACCAAGAAGGTTCATGATAACATTCACGATGGCAAAGGGAAATCCCATTAGATTAATGGTGTCGGTGTTGGAAAAGACTCGCCAGTGTTCATTACACATATATAATAGGATGTATTCATTCAATATTCTAAGTAAATTCTTGGGGTTTTAGAATTTGGGAATGATGAATTTCAGTACATACACACTCTATGGACTAGTTTGAATTATAAGGTGTAGATTTAGGATATCCATTCATCCAGAATCGAGCTTCCTTCCCCTATAAATTAAAGAATACAATGAAATCAAGGCAAATAAAATATATATAAATATTAACTTATTTCTTTATGGGGAAATATTTATGGGGAATGTTATGGATGATGGTCACATTGAGTATTAAAATAGATTGTATATATTTTCTTCAAGGGAAAACTTCTTATCATCATGAATAAAATTTGATATCATTTATGAATCCAATTCACCAAATATGATTTCATGTTTGTTTTGATGTTTTCAATAGTGAGTATTAGTGCCACCAACATATGTGATAATATAAAAACACCCTATGGTAGCACAAACATTGTGGATGATGATGAAATAAGAGACCACCCATGATTAAAGAATATTACCCACTCTAGAAAACTTCATTAGGATATATTCGGAGTATGCACATGTGTGGATGTATTCATATCCCTTGGAAAAGTTATCAAGAAATGTTCCCATGGTAATTAAGGCCTTAACCATAGGGAAATGGTAATAAGGAATTAAAAATTCTTAAAATAAGGACATAATAGATAAAGTATCCAAGAACATGGTAAAAATGTGTATGTAGTCTACTCAATAGCTTGCAATTTATGAGTTGTCATAGTAAGAGACTAGGGTATGGAAATGAAGATATAAGGAGTGGTTTGATGTTTTTACTGAAGGTTATAAGTCATGAAAATAGATAAACATTAAAGGTCCCAAAACCTCCTCTAGACTAGTAGTATATCTTCAAACTGAAACTAAAAATTATTTTTACATTGATTCCATCAATATTTTGAGTAGATACCACTTTTATAATAATGATTAGGACCAATGGGTTTTGCTTTATTATGGTATAAAAATCCTATAGATACAAAATTTTAAATTCCATAAAAAGATTATCCTTGATAGAAATCCAATGAATATTTCAGTATACATAGAAAATATTGTGATTTTAGTACTCAATATTAATGATAGGTTCCCTACCACCAGTAATATATAGAAGATGCTAGAAAATAGTAATATTGATGGGGAAATCAACCAATCAGTTGATGAAGATTTTAATAATTTCCATAACCCCAATGATATATGACGATGATGTTCTTTGAATCTAGTATTTTTTTAAACTACCTCTTATATAACCACATTTATTTTTCTTATAGAGTATGGAGATAATGGGGGAACCAATGTATTCTTTGTAATATACCTAGACAAGCACCCTTCTTAGAAATATTTTAAATTCGAGAGACCTAATATAGGAGGAGCCATCACCAATTTATGGGGGCATGTTGGAGGTGGAAGGATGAGGTCCATTATATACCTTCCAAAATATTCCACTATGTGAATAAGAGACAGGGTTGGATATCTCCAAATAATTATTTAGAAAATATAGAAGGGTCAAAATATTGTCTATACACATTCATAAGGGTGAAAGGGGAGAGTCTAAAAACTAAAAACTAAAAATTTTGACTAGACTCTAATATTAAATCCATTTAATTGTAAAATATTTCTTATTATAAAGTGTAACTTATAAGTAAATCCATTTTGATGATGTAATGGAGAAGTATCCACTAGGTAATGAACCTCTCTTTAGTAAACTAGACCTCCAACAACAATTAGGTATTTAATATTTATTTATTATTGAGGTATTAACATCAGAAGTTTCTAATTTTAGTTTCTTAAGTGTCAAGTGTAGAAGATAAGGAGGAGCATCATGAAAATATGAATCCCCTAGATATTGACATAGGGATCCCAAATTTTATAAAAATGATCTTATTTCTTAGGTTTGAATCCTCCACTATGACTAGTGAAGTCCATGTATCTAGAGTTGATACTCATGTTCTTTTAGAGGGAGTTTCCAAAGTGGTATCACTTGAGACTCATATAAGGTCTTTGTTTGTGGTGTTTCTAATTCCATAAGTGGATCCTCCAATTCCTTTTAGGATTAATAGATAGATACATTCATTACATCATTATAATATTCTTATAATTTATCATGATGGTTCTAATAAATTTCCAAAAATATGTTATGAGGTGATTAAAAGGATCATAGATCTAAAATAAGGTGTGGGAGTACTGATGGGAATAACTATAATATATTTTTAGGTATCTCTCTAAGAATTTGGAAAAAATAAATTATTAGGTAAAAAATGATCCCTAATATCAATAATTCTATTATTACTTCTTCGTGAAACATGTTAACTATAATTTGGGGTTTGTGTAGCTTTTTTGAAAAGAACATTCATAGAAGGATCCTTAAACATGTTTCTAAGACCCTTATGCCCTTACAAGATGAATTTTCAACCTCTCTGGATTTATGACCATGTAATAACCCGGACCCACCAGGTCCATTACTTTTCCAAAACAGGGATCCACCGAAACGGTGGCACCATGATGGTCGCCCACCGATCACGGTGGCACCGTGACGGTCGCACCGTGAAGGTCGCACACTGGTCACGGTGGCACCATGATGGTGGCACTGGTCATGGTGGCACCGTGATGGTGGCACTGGTCATGGTGGCATTGTGACGGTGGCACCGTGTCCTCACCCAGGGTCTTTATTCTTTTTACAAATTCTGACTTTTTCCGCTCCCACAACGTATCTTTTGACGTAAAAATGATTCAATACCCCCTTTAAAATCCATTTAAATCCCATAAATAATATCCAAAATCCCCCAAGATCCAGATGACCCTTAACTTACCAAAACATGTGGTTTTTCCTCAGTGTCATGCCCTTCCTCGTACCTTCCAGATCCTCCCCTGTCACGCGTTTCTTTATGATTAAAGAAAACTGTTTAACGCATAGCCGTTATGACCACCCCTCTGAGGAGAATTGTTAAATGACAATTAATTCCATCGTGCGTAACTACCCAAACGCGTAGGGAACCACGATCCGACTTTAAAGTCGTTCAAATTTCCATATCCCGTAACAACGAGATCTCATCCTTATATTGCACATGAATTCCTTCTTGTTCTTCCTCTTGGAAGGTCTCCTTTTCTCCCTAGGAGCACTTGGAGTCCCTCCTTCCCGAGGCTTGTGGTGCACCTATGCTGGAGTTTTTCTGCTCATCCTTGGAGTCCTCGGAGTTCCTCCCCTGCAAGTCGTGCATCCCCAGTTCTTGGCGCATGGAGAAGAACTTCGATCCTTGATCAACCAGGTAGGGATTTTACTTCATCTCTCATTACTGTGTATCATGCGGGGTGGGTACGCTACTGTTTATGTGGGGATGGATGAAACCCAAACCTTAACAAAGATAATAAACAAACTGTTAAAGAATGATGGGGTGTGTTTGACAATTATGATTTACTCTTTTATTATTGTTATATGTTGTGAACTGTATGGGCTTATGCTCACTGAAAATCATGGAGGTTGGTGGTCTTTCCTTGTGCACTAACAAACCCTTATCTTCTGTGATAATTGAATTCCTGTGACATAGAATTGGTTAATTACGTGAACTCGGTGGATTAAATGGATGTCCAGTGAACATCAATCCTTGTTTGATCACACCGGTTAACCAAATAGAAAGAAGAAAACTTAGTGAATGATGTAATTGAGTCTGGAAACTTCCTTGCTTTGTCGTGGTGTCATGTTTGTTTGTTCTGCTTGATGCTTATGGGGAGATATAGATGGGGATGGGATCCTCTATTGTGGCACGATTGTTGGTTGTGAATCTGAATCTGTGTGGGGATGTATCTCGAGGATTGGTTTGGTTCCATTACTTTAAGGGATCTCACTGATCCCTTTGTTGTCCTGACTTCACAAGAGAACCGGGTGTGAATGCTTAAATTGTTGTTTGGATGTTTTTCTTTCCCATCTTGTGGTTATGCCTGTTAGTTGCCCAGTAGTTTAGAATTTACTTAAATGGAGTAACCTCAACATGAAAACAAGAATAATTTCAATGGGGAATTGGTTTTGGGAATGAGTTGTGACTTAGCTGTGAGTGATGTGACTTTCTTTTATGAATGAATAGTAATGAGGGTGTTTGTTCTTAGGTTGGATTTGGAAACCCTAGGTTGGGATGAGTTCTTGTTACCTATATATATAATTGTAGTTCTTATGTTTCTTATTCGCGCCCCACCCAAGTTTAGCACTTAGTGCCGAACACCCCCATTTCATGGGGGAGGGTGTTTTTTTTTCAACACTCCTATGAGTGGTTGGCTATTATCTCTTTTTTTTCTCCCTTTCACGAATAGCCCAAGACTCTTCGGGAAGGCTTTGACGGCCTGAGGTCCATTATAGCCCAAGATTCTTCGGGCAGGGTAGTTTTGGTGGTTGGCTCAGGTGTGTGCGGGCAGGTTGTTTCCCAATAGTCTTCGGGATGAGGCCCAGGTGTCTTCGGGCGTGGCAGTAGTTGTTCTGGCCCAGGTGTTTGTGGGAGTGGTTACGCTTGGTTGTTGTGACCTATGTTTTTTCAAGCGGGATGTGTGGTTGTGGCTCCGGTGTGTGCGGGCAGGGTGTGGCAGTGGGACTATAGTGAGAATGGCGGGAGAAGCTCGATGCGTACGATGTCTTCAATAACCTGTGGGAAAGTGGTGTGGGGTACCCAAACGTCGATGTTCTATTACTATATATTACTTGACTTTCATTATTTGGGGAGTGTTCTTTAGGGAGGCTTGGGTGGATAGTTTATCTTTCTTGGTGCTTTGGTTATTTCTTTTCTCACAGGGCATTGGAATGCCTCTCCACTTGTGAACGAGAGTCTTTGGTTTTCCCTACTGAGTATACTTGTATGCTCACCCTACGTATATAAAACTGCTTTCAGGTTTCCAGGAGGACTTCAGGGATCGTGCAGGGTCGTACTAGTTCAGACGTTGGGACAGTTGATGTTGCTGTTTTTCTTTCTTTTGGTACTTCCTTTTGGGGTTTTCTTTTACTTTTGTATCATTTACTTTTGAAACATGCATATGGGAATGGTTTGTTTTGGATTTACTTGTACTTCCAGTTTTGGTGTTGTGGGACTTGCTATCTTATCTCCCGGTCCTAATAAAGAAAAAGGGTAATGCCTTACATCTTTTGTGTGATTCTATACCCTTGGTGCTAGTCGCCACTCCGGGGCCTATTGAAGGCGGGTCTTAGGGGTCACTATCTCTCCATCAACTTGAAGAAGGAAGGGTCTGGCAATCTGCTGTCCCTTCCCTCATCTTGATGAAGGCAGATCATGATAGAATGGTATCAGAGGCAGAGTTTGAGAGATAGGATGGAGTTCGGAGTTAGGCGTAGTGAGGATTGCATGGGATGGTAGGGCAACAGTGTTGGAAAATCTTATTGCATGAAATAGTCCAGGGAAGACCAGCTAGGAAATGGGATTTTAGGGCCCCCTATGATCTGATGCAAGGACTCTGGGCCTACCGAACGACCAAGTGAGGCTGCACTGATTGCAGGGTAGAGACCCTAGTGAAGGTACATGCATCATAATGAATTGTGTTCTTATGTTTCATGGTTATTTTGGGGATTTAAAATGAATAATAAGTCTAAGAAAATTTGAGAACAATATTCTACACTACTCGAGCTTAGGAATTCTTTCTTTACCTTGTAGCTATGGCACCTGGGAGACGGCCACGAGTAGTGCGGGCGATCGAGGCCCAGGAGGTTGACTTGGCTAATCAAAAAAGGGCCGACTAAGAGGAGGAGGACGATCAGTGGTATAAGACGCTTCGTGCCTTTCAACGGCAGACCCTCGGGAAGTACGAGGGTAGCATCTCAGACATAGAGATAGAAAGCTGACTAAAGGATCTTGTGATAGCTTTCAGCTTGATATGGGCTCCGAAGGAGTACTGGGTTCCTCTGGCTGTAAGATAGATATATGGAGCAGTGGGTCAGTGTTGGACGCTTTATCTTGGGGAGAAGAGGTAGGAGGAGGTGACGTGGACTAACTTCGAGAAGCAGTTCCGGGCGGAATTCCTCTCTTCCACAATGAAGGCTGAGAAGAGGCAGGAACTACTCTCCCTCCAGCAGGGGAGTATGTCAGTAAGAGAGTTGGGGATCAAGTTCAAGGATCTCCTTCACTTTTCTCCCGACCTATTTTCCGATGACGAGTCTCGGGCGAGACGTTTGGAGGAGGCACTTTGACCTTCTCTTCAGTATGCTGTTACTCCCTTCACCCTACCGACGTACTTGGAGGTCCAGAAGAAGGATGAAGTGGTGGAAAGGATGCACACATTGGGAGGCGTATCGCGAGAGGGAAAACAGTTGGGATCGTTGAAGGGGAAGTCCGTCAGCAGTAGACCTCCATCATTAGGGCCCTCAAGGTTTCGACCAATAGGAAGGAGGCCTCAGCAGTTCCAGTTCCAATCTCTTGGCCCTCGCCCTTTCCTTTTGGGCCCAGGGCTGAGATGCTTCATCTATGGAAGCCATGGGAACCTTCGGAATCAGTACCCGGACAATGTACAGTACAGTGGGGGTGGGCAGGTTCAACGCCCACCTCAACAGCAGCATTTTCTAGCTAGGCCCTTTCAGCCGCAGCAGCAGGGGCAACAAGCTCCCGCTCCTCCGAGGGAAGGCGTTGCAGGAGGAGGTCAACCTCAGGGCGCTCCTCAAGGACCTCGACCAGGGCGTGGTCGGGGAGGTGGCCGATAGCCGAGAGGCAGAGGAGCTGGGCGTGGGCAGTTGCACGCCGCAGAGGTAGCAGTTCCAGTAGGTCCAGAAGTCGTCTGAGGTACGATCACCTTGTTTAGTACTCTTGCCTATGACTTGTTCCATATAGAAGCTTCACACTCCTTTGTTACACCCAGTCTGGCCCGTGCTCTGTGTTTAGACACTGAGAGAATTCCAGTTCCCCTGGTGCTGAGCACACCAGTCGGAGGTCAGACTGACTTGTTTTATGTTTTCTGAGGGTGTAGACTGATGATAGGGCCACATCAGTCTATCAGGGATCATATACTATTGCAGATACATCTATACAATGTTATCCAAGTCATTGACTAGTTGTTCTCTATATGTGTCGACATTGACTGCTTCCGAGGAAGGGTTGTGTTTTCAGATTTGGGCATTCGATGTGTAACTTTCATCGGCGATCGAGGTTTCTTGAAAGGCAGTAGGCGAGAGGAGCCCCTCCTTTCCTTGTTAGCTGAACTATTAGTGGATTTGGTGGATGAAGAAATGGTGGAAGTCCTAGGGATCGTCAGTGAGTTTATGGATGTCTTCTCTGAGGAGGTGGCAACTCTACCCCCTCGACGTAATCTTGAGTTCGGGATAGACTTGCAACTTGGTGCTCGTTCGATTTCGATGGCTCCCTACCGGATGGCACCTTCTGAGTTGCGGGAGTTACGGATTCAGATTGAAGATCTGATTAAGAAGGGTTTTTTTGACCAATTGCATCACCATGGGGTGCTCCAGTCTTATTCGTAAAGAAGTTAGATGGTGGTCTCAGGCTATGCATAGACTATCGGAGACTGAATTAGGTAACGGTCAAGAACTGTTACCCCCTCCTGAGGATAAAAGATATTTTCGACCAATTAAAAGGGGCAAGGTGGTTCTCCAAGATTGACCTGTGGTTGGGATATCACCAGCTGAGGGTGAAGGAGGGTGACATCTCAAAGACTGCCTTCAGGTGCAGATATGGACACTTTGAGTTTGTGGTCATGTCGTTCGGAATTACGAACGCTCCAACTGTGTTCATGGGGCTCATGAACTCCATCTTTCGGGAATTCCTGGATCAGTTTGTAGTCGTGTTTATTGACGACATCCTAATCTACTCAAGATCAAAGGAGGATCACGCTGAACACCTGAGGATGGTTTTAGAGGTCCTCTGATAGCACCAACTTTATGGGAAATTGTCCAAGTGAAAGTTCTGGACGCGAGAAGTCCACTTCCTTAGGCATGTGGTGTTCGAGAAGGGAATAGAGGTGGACCCATCGAAGGTCGAGGCGGTGGTTTCTTGGGAAGTGCCCAAGAACGTGGCAGGAGTTCATAGTTTCCTTGGACTAGCAGGCTACTATTGGAGGTTTGTGCCAAACTTATCCCGAGTTCCAGCACATTTGACAGCTTTGACCAAGAAAGACCAGACTTTCATGTGGAATGGGCAGTGCACGGCAGCCTTCAGCTATCTGAAGGAGAAGTTAGTAAGTGCCCCAGTACTGAGGTTTCCAGAAGAAGGGGCGGCGTATGAGGTGTTTTGTGATGCTTCAGGACAAGGCCTAGGGTGTGTGTTGATTCAACGACAAGGGGTGATCTCTTATGGGTCCAGGAAGTTACGTCCTCATGAGCGTAATTATGCCACCCACGATCTGGATCTTGCGGCGGTCCTGTTCGCACTAAAGTTGTGGCGGAATTACCTCATCGGGGAACGCTTCGTGGTCTTCACGGATCACCAAAGATTGAAGTATATCTTCTCCCAGCGGGACCTGAACTTACGGCAGCGAAGGTGGATGTAGTTCCATCAGGACTACGACTTCGAGAGTTCCAACACCTTAGGAAAAGGGAATGTGGTGGTCGATGCCTTGAGAAGGAAGTCACAGAAGGATGTGGTTCGAGAGTCGGCAGATGCTTGGAAGGCGATGGAGGAGTTGGTTGCCCTGCACCTAGATGCAAGGATGGATGGTGGTAGAGGTTGCCTGTATCATATGACAGTGCAGTCTTCTATGTTGCGGTAGGTAGAGGAGTCTCAATGGGGAGACTCGGAAAGTGAAGTGATGTGTGACCGGGTTAACCAAGGCGATGTTCCGGAAGGGTGGATGGAGGATGTTCAGAATCAGATGCTTTTTTGAGGGAAGTTGTTTATTCCAGAGGCAATGCGTGAGAGAGTTTTGGGTGAGTTCTACAACTCACACCTAGCGGTGCACCCGGGAGTTTCCAAGATGCACCAGGGTATGGGGAGTCAGTTTTGGTGGCCCGGGGTAAAGCGGGCGGTGGCAGAGTTCGTGACCAGGTGCCTAGTGTGTCAGCAGGTGAAGGCTAAACACTGTGTTCCATGCGGTTTGTTGCAGCCTTTAGACATCCCTGAGTGGAAGTGGGATGACATCTCGATGGATTTCTTCACAAGTCTACCCAAGGTTCAAGGAGGTTGCGACGCTATCTAGGTAGTGGTGGACCGGTTGACGAAATCGGCACACTTTCTGGCGATCAAGGAGTCGGGTGCAGTGGATGCCTTAGCACGGAGGTACGTGGATGAGGTGGTGCGGTTGCATGGAGTTCCGAGTCCATAGTCTCGGATAGGGATGCACGGTTTACCTCACGAGTCTAGAAAGGATTGCCGCATGCTTTTGGCACCCAGCTACATTTGAGCACTGCTCTCCACCCCCAGACAGATGGGTAGACAGAGCGCACTATCCAAACAATGGAGGATATTCTATGGGCATGTATTCTGGACTTTGGGGGATTGTGGGTGCGACACTTGCCTCTTGTAGAGTTTTCCTACAATTATAGCTATCACTCTACCATTGGCATGGATCTGTTCAAAGCTTTGTACGGAAGACCATGTCTCTCACCTGTGTGTTGGACCGAGGTTGGGGAAGCAGGTGTTCTTGGCCCAGAGGTGGTGCAGAGCACGACGGAGAAGGTGCAGCTTATACGAGAAATGATGAAGGCAGCCTGGGACCGACAGAAATCATATGCCGATAATAGGAGAAGACCCTTGGAGTTCAAGGTCGGGGACCATGTGTTCTGGAATGTCTCCCCTCGACATGGGAAACAGAGGTTTGGCAGGGGGATTAAGCTTTCTCCTAGGTTCGTCGGACCGTTTGAAGTGGTTCGGCGGGTCGGAGAAGTGGCTTACCAAATGGCACTAACACCGCTGCTACTGAGAATGCATGACGTCTTCCATGTATCTCAACTCCGACGGTATCTACATGACGATTCACACGTCCTTGACTGGGGAAAGCTGGATATCAAGGATGACATAACTTTTGTGGAATGACCGGTGAGGATCAAGGATCGCGGGAAGAAGGTGCTCTGTGGATGAACCATTCCTTTGGTTTTTGTGTCGTGGAGGCATGGCGGGCTCGAGGAAAGTACCTGGGAATGGGAGATGCATATGCGCGCCCAGTACTCATAGCTTTTTTGAGTTTTTTTCTATTTTGTTTATACTTGTTTGTGATGGAACGCTTTACCTTGTTAACTATGGAATGTGTGGTTTTCCTTATTCTCTGAATGTGTGTGAAGAGTCCTAGCTATGGGGAGGGGAGGACCTGATCCCTAATCAAGACGCATTAAGGTGGATGCGATTAAACCCGTGCGAGCGAGTCAGTGCCGCCCAAAGCGGATAGTATCTTGACATGGAGGAAGAAACTCCCTAGCCCATATGACTGGACAGTTTGAACCTTGAATGTTGTCTGGTTACTTGAGGGAGAGGTGTTCCTAGATGTCGTTGAGGTTCAATCCTGATAGGTATCTTTTGAGGTGGTTGTTCGAAACCCCCCTTTTCTCCTGGTCTAGTTTTGATTCTCGGGTGCAAGAATAGTTTGAGAGGTATCTGATGTAATGACCCAAACCCACCAGGTCCATTACTTTTCCAAAACATGGCTTCACCAAAACGGTGGCACCGTGACGGTCACACACCGGTCACAGTGGCACCGGTTACGATGGCACCACGACGGTCGCACACCGGTCAGGGTGGCACCATGAGGGTGACACTGTGACAGTGGAACCATGTCCTCACCCAGGGTCTTCATTCTTTTTCCAACTTCCAACTTTTTCCGCTCCCGCAACGTATCTTTTGACATAAAAATGATTCAATACCCCCTTTCAAATCCATTTAAATCCCATAAATAATATCCAAAATTCCCCAAGAGTCGGGTGACCCTTAACTTACCAAAACGTGTGGTTTTTCCTCGGTGTCATGCCCTTCCACGTACCTTCCAGATTTGCCCCTGTCACACGTTTCCTTATTATTAAAGAAAACTATTTAATGCATAGCCGTTATGACCACCCCTCCGAGGAGAATTGTTAAATGAAAATTAATTCCATCGTGCATAACTTCCCAACCACGTGGGGAACCACGATCCGACTTTAAAGCCGTTCAAATTTCCATATCCCATAACAATGAGATCTCATCCTTATATCGCACAGGAATTCCTTATTCTTCTTCCTCTTAGTTGGTATCCTTTTCTCCCTGGGTGCACTTGGAGTCCCTCCTTCCCGAGGATTGTGGTGCACCTATGCTGGAGTTTTTCTGCTCATCCTTGGAGTCCCTGGCATTCCTCCCCTGCAATTCGCGCATCCCCTGTTCTTGGCCCGTGGAGAAGAACTTCGATCCTTGATCAACCAGGTAGGGATTTTCCTTCGTCTCTCCTTACTGTGTATCATGCGGGGTGGGTACGCTACTATTTCTGTGGGGATGGATGAAACCCAAACCTTAAAAAAGATAATAAACAGGCTGTTAAATAATGATGGGGTGAGTTTGGCAATTCTTCTGTACTCTTTTATCATTTCTATATGTTGTGAAGTGTATGGGATTATGCTCACTGAAAATCATGGTCGTTGGTGGTCTTTCCTTGTGCACTAATGAACCCTTGTCTTCTTTGATAATTGAATGATTGTAACATGGAATTGGTTAATTACATGAGCTCGGTGGATTAAATGGATGTCTAGTGAACATCAATCCTTGTGTGATCACCCTTGTTAATCTAACAAAAAGAAGAAAACTTAGTGAATGGTGTACTTAAGTCTGGAAACTTCCTTGCTTTGTCTTGGTGGGATGTCTGTTTGTTCTACTCAATGCTTATGGGGTGATATGGATGGGAATGGGATCCTCTATTACGGAAATGTTTTTGGTTGTGAATCTAAAGCTGTGTGGGGCTATATCTCAAGGCTTGGTTTGGTTACAGTACTTTGAGGGATCTCACTGATCCCTTTGTTGTCGTGACTTCACAAGAGAACCGTGTGTGAATGCTTAAATTTTTGTTTGGCTGTTTTTCTTTCCCAACTTGTGGTTATGCCTGTTAGTTGCCCAGTAGTGCAGAATTTACTTAAATGGAGTAACCTCAACATGAAAACAAGAATGGGTTCAATGGGGAATTGGTTTTGGGAATGAGTTGTGACTTGGCTGTGAGTGTTGTGCCTTTCTTTTATGAATGAATAGTAACAAGGGTGTTTGTGCTTAGGTTGGATTTAGAAACCATAGTTTGGGATGAGTGCTTGTTACCTATATATATAATTGTAGTTCTTATGTTTCTTATTCACGCCCCACCCAAGTTGAGAACTTAGTGCTGAACACCCCCATTTCATGGGGGAGGGTGTTTTTTTCAACACTCCTATGAGTGGTTGGTTGTTAGCTCCTTTTCTGCTCCCTTTCCCAAATAGCCCAAGACTCTTCATGCAGGCTGTGATGGCCTGAGGTCCATTATAGCCCAAGATTCCTCGGGCAGCGTAGTTGTGGTGGTTGGACCAGGTGTGTGCGGGAAGGTTGTTTCCCAAGAGTCTTCGAGATGAGGCCCATGTGTCTTCGGGTGTGGCAGTAGTTGTTCTAGCCCAGGTGTTTGCGAGAATGGTTATGCATGGTTTTTGTGGACCAGGTGTTTGCGAGCAGGATTTGTGGTTGTGTCCCAGGTCTGTGTGGGTGGGGTGTGGTAGTGGGCCTGTAGTGAGAATAGCAGGAGAGGTTCGATGTGTAGCATGTCTTCAATAACCAGTGGGAAAGTGGCGCGGGGTACCCAAATGTCGATGTGATATTACTCTATATTACTTGACTTGCATTATTTGGGGAGTGTACCTTGGTGAGGCTTGGGTGGATATTTTTTCTTGCTAGGTGCTTTGGTTATTTATTTTCTCACGGAGCATTAGAATGCCTCTCCACTTGTGAACGAGAGTCTTTGGTTTTCCCTACTGAGTATACTTGTATGCTCACCCTACATATATAAAACTTCTTTCAGGTTTCCAGGAGGACTTCTGGGATCGTGCAGGGTTGTACTAGTTTAGATGTTGGGACAGTTATTGTTGCTATTTTTCTTTCTTTTGGTACTTCCTTTTGGGGTTTTCTTTTACTTTTTTATCATTTACTTTTGGAACATGCATATGGGAATGGTTTGTTTTGGCCTTACTTGTACTTCCAGTTTTGGTGTTGTGGGACTTGTTATCTTATCTCCCGATCCTAATAATGAAAAAGGGTAATGTCTTCCATCTTGAGTGTGATTCTATACCCTTGGTGCTAGTCGCCACTCTGGGGCCTATTGAAGGTGAGTCTCGGGGGTCACTATCTCTCCTTCAACTTGAAGAAAGAAAGGTCTGGAAATCTGTTGTCCCTTCCCTCATCTTAGTGAAGGCGGGTCATGACAGACCATTAGTAAACATTCTAGGATATCTAGGGGAACATGATAAGGTTGTTGAAGAATAAATATCTAAGTAAGATGTGTCAATCACTTGAACCAACTCACTAGAGATAGAAAAGGTGATTGTGACCCTTTCACAATACAATAAGCAATGGGATATGACACAAAAATGATAGAAATTACTCTAATAAAACCACCCTGTGAGATGATGGTAGCAGGGAATATGGTCACTTATGATAGTGGGGGTAAACATAAACACTTATAACCCTTACTAGTGCTTCATCTGATTGAAATATATATCCTTGGGGTCTACTGATGACTTGTTAGCATGGGTGACTGAGTAATAAGAAAATAAATCTACTACTATTTTATCCTCATGTAAGTCTGCTAACACCCATATGCGTCCATGAAAGCACAAGACATCATCCTCACCTATGGTCCATCTAGGAGTATGGTCCTCTCCAGACACACCCTCTCGTAGGACTAGGCCTTCAGAATCTGATAACTTCCTCATTCAAACTGGATCAAGTAGAGTATATGTAATAGCTACAGATGAAAGAAGCGTCTTCCCTTGTCTGTCATGCACCTCCAAATGCATTTCAGATAACATAGCCATGAGCTACCACTCACTATTGGCTTCTTGAACTATATGTATCTAAGTCCTCATGATCAATGCATCATCCACTACATTTCTCTTCCTGAGTGTGTAGAAAAGGTCAAAATCAAAGGACTAAAGGTACTCATCCCATCTTCACTGTCTCAAATTCTGGTCACGCTGGGTAAAGATATAATTGATACTTTTTTTGTCAGTGTACACCACAAAATTCTCTCCCAAAAGGTAATATATCCAGCAGCACAAGGCATGAAAAACTGCATCCAACTCTAGATTGTGTGTCGAGTAATTCCCCTCATGTGGACTCAACTGCCAAGACCCGTATGTAATGAATCCTTCCCCATCATAAGCATTGCTCACAGCACGATACCTAATGCATCACAGTAAATGGTGTAACTAAAACCCAACTCTGGAAAAACTATTATAGGTTCTAAATTCAACCTTCCCTTCAGCTCCTGAAAGGCAGACTCACAAGAATATGACCATGATTACTTCACACCCTTCTTAGTCATTCCCATCAGTGGCATTTCTAAGCATGAAAAGTCCTATATAAATTTTTTTTAGTAATCAAATAGCCCCAATAAAACTCCATAACTCAAAGATGTTATTCAGATGCTCCTAGGAAACTATTTCTCTCACTTTCTCTGAGCCTACTGATACTCCTATCTCTGAGATAACATGACCCAAGAAGTGAATCTGGTCCATCCAAAAGTGGCATTTTGAGATATTAACATATAACTAATTCTATCTTAGTGTACTCATACTGATCTCAATATAGATAGTATGGTCGTGTCGATTGTGATATTACACTATTTTCTATGAAAACCACCACAAAGGAGTCCAAGTATGGATGGAACACTCAGTTCCGTAGTTCCATAAAAACTGAAGACGTGTTTGTGAGACCGAACAACATAACCCCATACTCCTATAGACCATACCTACTCTAAAAGGCTATAAGAGTTATATCTAATGGTCTAATGCACAACTAATTATAATTTAATCTCAAGTAAATCTTCGAGAACACTTGGGCTCCTCGAATATGATAAAATAGATCATCAATCCATGGTAAGGTATATTGGTTCTTAATAGTCAACTGGTTCAGATTCTGATAATCTATGCAAAGTATGAGGGTATCGTCCAACTTCTTTGCAAACAGGACTGGAAAACCCCAAGGAGAAGTACTAGGTCAGATGAAACCCTTTTCTTGTAACTCCTCCAACTGCTTCTTAAGCTCTTGTAATTCTAGTGTAGCCATCCTATGAGGAGGAATGGACAGCGGTGTTTCCCCTTGCAAAAAATCAATAGAAAAGTATACCACTCACTCAGGAGGCAAACCTGAAAATTCTTCTGGAAAGAAATCCCTCAAATGATCAACCACTAGAGTAAAGTCTATTTGTGAAGTCCCCTGGTCAGCCAGATACAGACTAGCAATATGGGTTGTAACACCTCTCAAACTGTGATGCTCGGGTCCAGTTCTGCTCGCCTGGACATCCCATTCTCCGTTATGTAGAAACAATCTACCCTCTCGTGATGTGAAACTCACCCTACAGTGATAACAATCGACAACAGCCTGGGAATAGAACTAACTAGTCCTTTCCAAAAATGAAATCATAGCCCATCATCTCAAAGAAATAAAGGTCCCATAAGAAGTGACACACACCAAACTCAAGAGGGAACTCCTTGCACTACCGTACACTAACCTTTCTAATCCCTAACGGAGTTTCCAAAGTCATGATATCAGTAGAAGTAAAGATACAGATCCCAAGTCTCTCCACAATAGGCATAGATATAAAGCTATTGGAACCCCCTGTATCAAAAAGAGTAGAAGCTAAGACTGAGGCAACCAAAATTGTACCTCTTACCATAGAGGGTCTGAGATCCTTCTCCTGTTGGATTTGCTCCAATGAAATAGTCTAACCTGGACTATGGCCCTGTGAAGCTTTCTGAGATCCTAGAGCTGATCCACCCTACGGTTATCGAAAACCATGTGTCTGACCACTATGTCCATTACCACCACCTCGTCTTGAATGGCTTGAAGAACTCTAAACCCCAGTCTAATGTGAGAGGGTTGGTCCTGCTCCTGTATGAGGATTCTAAATAGATCCTCCCTCACTAGTAACTGGAAGGATGGCATTGCAGAAATGCTGAAGATGCCCCATCTTACTACAAGATCGGCACTCAATTGGTCTCTCGAGAACTGAGGTTTCTTATGTCCCCCCTTCCTGAACTGATAGCACACCACCTGGCTACCTGAAGGAAAATCCCGCCTACTCGGATCTCCACACGTAGACTCCCTACAAAACTTCCTACTATCAGTCAGAAGAGTACCAACTCTAGATTCTAAACCACCTTGGCCCAAAGTTCTAGAATATGTCAGGTTGTTCTCGGTGATCAGTGCCTGGTGGACTATACAATATATAGAAGTTAACTTGAAGATGATCACCTGAGATCAGATGTCATTCCTGATACCATCCTCAAACTTTATCTCTAGAAATAACTGATCACCCCCAAAAATGGGTGTGAATAGATGTAGATCTATGAAGTGAAAAGAATACTCCATGGATGAGAGTGTACCCTGCTCCAAACTCGTGAACTCTCGGGCTCATTCATCCCTCAAGGTCTCCAGGTAGAAGTAGTCATATAAGGTATGCTGGAACTCATCCCAAGCCATAACTCACTAGCATCCCACCTATAATATCACTTACCAACTTCTCTTGGAGGAATCGTGTAGCATGTATGTAGAGAGATTCACCCTCCTATCTAGAGGTGTCTCAAGATTCTCGAAGATATACAGCATGGCTTCCAACTAGGACTTTACAGCCTGAGGTCCTCAATCCCCTAAGAATGTGGGAGGATGTTTCTATTGAAAACCCCACGTCAATTATACCATAGACGATGGAGGATGCAGTGCTCCGTGGAAAGTCAACATCATCCTTAAGAAGCCTTCTCAGAATTGTTCATCAACACTGGTATCTAGAATGAAGCCTAGTGCCATGAAGGTCATGATAGGAGTATCTTCTAGTAGTCCTTGGTCTAACATTTCCTGTGGCTGATCATCACCCTGAACCTAGAGTATAACCATAGGATGTCTATGTGTCATGACTTTGAAAGATCAAGTGCACGCTTCAGCACAAGATTAAAGAAATATCATCTCATAAGTTTAAAATGGAATAGAGAAGGAAAATCATTCAAGTTTTTCAAAACAGGGTTATATGGCGTGTATGCACTCTACACGGCATGTTCCTTTATGCCTTTACATGGGCGTTTACTTCTTCTAACCCTGGTCATATAACACCCCATACACACGGTGTGTTCTCTTTGATACATGGCATGTACTTGAATGTTTCCTCCTACCCATGTACTCCTACACAGCTCAAACTACGTGATTCTCTTAGAATAAAGCTACACGATGTGTATATTCCAGACACGGTGTGTACTAGAATGATTTCATCAACCAGTGTCATTAGTCACACGGTTGGATACACGGATCACCAAAACATGGCATGTACTACTAGTACACTGCATGTTCAAGAAAATATTTCCAACCCATGTTTGTGCCCACACAGTTGGTCACATGGTAAATAGATACATGGCGTGTTCATTACATACATGGCGTGTCCAACAAAATTTTCCCCATTCACGTGCCTCTACTCACACGATCAGTCACACGGTCATTATCTACATGGAGTGTAGACAAAGTAAATGGTGTTTAGTTAAGGTAAAAATTTTCTTCCCGCATAGAAGGGTACATGGCATGTATTCATCATCACACACCTTGTATTCTGGGTTTTTCTAGAAAGTGAGCCTCAAAAACTACACTGAAACCCTATAAAACACTAAAATATGCATTAAAGTGCCAAATTCTGATCTGTGGGGGGGCATGCTCCCTGAGAATCAATGCTTGACATCATATTCATCTCATATCATAGAATAATTCAGTTAAAGTTCAATACGATCCACCAAATTCTTATCCAAGAGGGCCCATAACACCTCAAGGACCAAAGTTTGGCACCCATTCAAATGAAACATTAAATTTTCCAATAACCTATCAAAATAGTTGGTATTCTATCACGGAATCTATCACAACAACATTTATCACAACAACACACAATCACTAATTCACCCTAAATGGCATGACAATAATGCATGACCTGTGATCCCTATCAAGTGCCTATATGATGCAAGAGATGGCATACCCTCATCTCATCGGGTTGAAATAGAAATAGAACCTCAATGATATAAATCATAACAACACAAATCAAGTGTTTCACCCAACGGTGAAATCAAATCAACAATAATAATTACAAAACTAGAAAATTTTCAATATTCAAGGTAACTTGGATTTTCCCTACACATGGGTTAGCTACTCCTAGGAAATTCTTATTAACACCTACCTATTCCTTCCTATCCCTGTCTATAGGCTCCAAATAGTAAAACAAAGTAGAAAAGAACCTCCCTTTGATACAACATGGTAATTTCTTAGTTTCAGGTGCCACACAAAGTTACCCCGTACTCGGTTGGTCATATGGTCTCAAGTGTATTTCCCCAAACAACAGAGGCTGCCGACTAGTAGTGAGGTCCTTGGGTGTGATGGTGGGGAAACTATTCCCTCACTGTAAGATTATGAACAGTGGAATAACAAATAATAAATAGTAGTGAAAGCGATAATACCATACAATAAGTAAACAGCAGAAGACTGAGAGTAAATGAACAACGAAAGCACATATATATTTCATGCATGTCACATATGTCTAGGAAAACATCCAAAAAATTCACAATTCTAGAAATATAGTACTGAACCAAAGTACAAAGAAATAAAATAAACTCCAACTGCATTGCAAGCCTCATCTTGGTCCCATGCTCTCCAACTCCACAACAATCAAGTATCTGATGACGAAGGGCGTGTTCCCTTATCTATAAATGCAACCATATAATCTGTTTGGGTCCAAAAGAATGACTCTAACAGGGTGTGAGATGAATCCTAGTAGGCAACCACCATAAGATATGTGCTTAATTGTCTATGAGTATATATAGTAGGTAATAATTGAAATACAGCAAAGAAACTAGTAGTACACAAAATTAACCCAATCCTACAATTTTCATTTACATTCATTAGCATTTAATGTTCATAATTTAATCATGTATCACAAACAGGTATCTTGGAATATTGCCTAATAGGACCAAATCAATTCTTGTTCTTTGGATTGGAAGATGCATCAGAAACACTCAATATTTACATTAAACCTTTGGGTAGTTCACATACTCTATCCCCTCTTACCAAGTAATGCAATAAAGGCAAGATGCTCTAAGGTGGCACTCACCGTCAATTCCCCCTATGGTCTTTCCAAGATAACCACAGACTCTCTAGGGAAGCACTCAATGCCAATTCCTCATGTGGTCTCGTAATGTAAAATATAGACACTATGATGGAGAACTCACTATCAATCCCCCTTGTGGTCTCATAGCATGAAATATAATAGACACTCTGAGGAATAACTCAACGTCATTTCCCCCTGTGGTCTAACTACACTAGGTTATCATAGCCCTATGCAATTCAATCATGTATATATGATATCAAGCATCCCAAAGTAATCTCAACTACTATATGGCTAAATAATTCCAATGCATGTCACAAGTATTTAACAAGTACAAAAAGGCAATCAGTTACATCCTATCAAGCAAGGCAAGGAAATAAGGTCTTCCTCATAGGAAAACTAGACCAAACAACCCTAAACATTCAAATAAGTAAATGCACCCATGGTGTGTTCCTTAAACTTCTAATTTCACATAATACAACAACAACGAACTCTTAATCCAACAATCAATCCATGGAAGATAAAACAAGGTTTAACTTCCTTAACCTGAAATACCCAAAACATGGGTAATCGGCACTTTGGAATATAAAACTCAAATAAAATCAATGAAAGGCAATAAACCACCTACCTTGACTTTTTACGAAGAACACTCTCGAACGTTGTCCCTTGAATCGGCCTAGAACATCATAGATCTAAAAAAAGGTCAAAAACGTTCAACCTTGAATAACTCACGAAAGAAGAGTAATCAGGAGGAGAGTCTCTCGAAGAAGGAAGAACTCCCTGAGATGATTCCAACACACCCGCCGATGTTCAAATTGGACCTTGTATGGAGAGGTGGTGGCTTAGAGATGATTCTTCGCTCTCGGTCACTCCTAGACGAAACAAGGCCAGAAGATGATGAATTTGGGGATTAGATGAAACCACGGTCTGATTAAACAAATAAAAAGAAAAGTATATAGTGTGTATTGTTAATGAACATGTCATGTATTTTCCTCAACTAGCCCCCTATATTAGCGGTCTGCCATGTCACCCCACACGTCCATGTCTCGGTCGTTACATGCCCAAGACATTGTTGTACTTGGTAACTGGATACATGACATGTACTCCTTAGTACACAATGTGTACTTATAAAAGTTCCAAAACCTCCCCTTTTTTCTCAAAAACACCTGAAATCAAGATCCATACCTGAATTGAAGATTTGGGTTCTTACAAAATTATAATTAATGTTAGTCTAGTAATTCTTGGATAAATATAAAGGTTTTGTTTACAAAAATTATTTTTATCATATATGTTTTATTTAAAAGTTAATTTAATTTATTTTGGGAATTAAACTAATGGAAAATAATATTTTAAAAAATTATAAAAAATAATGATCATTCATACATTTTTTATTAATTGGTTGTAAATAAAGATAAAATAACTTGATGGTAAAAAGATATATTTTTAGGTAACTATTTTAATATGTGCAATGTGATTTGTATTTATATATTAATTTGATTACTATTTATTAATTTTTTTATGAAAATTTTAATATAATAAATTTGATAAAATATCTTATCTTTCAAATAATTGTCTTACAAGGCATGTAATATAAATTTATTTTTACGCTTAAAAATACACTTCTAAAAACTAGTTTTGTTATTTTTTACATTATTATTTTAAAATTAATTTTTACCACCTCATTAAATTTAATTTGATAAAAAACTTTTGTATATAGAATCATTATATTTAAAATTATACATATGGTAGATTTAATTTTTGGTTATAATGAATAGTTACCAAGGTAAAAATTAATCACTACGGTAAGGTTTTAAAGGGGTTAAAGTAACTGATAAGCTTTCCAATATAAAAATAAACATTATATTTTCCTAATTGGTTAATTTTATTTCCAACTGCCTCAACTTATATTATAAAATAGGATTTTTTTTCTTCCACTTGTAAGGAGTATAAATTTTGTTATATTTTGAAGTTTATAATATTAACAAAGGCACCACTCCTCTCACATATAAAAATAGAACCTCCCCTTCTCTCATCATCACATAGTTTTAGCACCCTATGTCATCCAATACCTACTAAAATATCTTCTCAAAATTCCTACCCATGTCCTAGAGTAATTTTTCTCACCAAAAACCATCCTATTAAGGCTTAAGGGTTAACAAAATAAAGATACCCAAAGAAGAGGTCATTACCTTAACAACAAAAAAATACCATGTTTTATTCTTATTCCACCTTCATATTATTTTATTGAACCTAATATAATTACATATGTATCATAAATATACATAATTTTTATTATTCGTATGGAAAACATATTATATATTTCTTATTCATCTAATGGAAAATGAATTTTTTGTTCATGTGTATGTACGGATTACCATCTCCATGAAGCGGTGTGTTTCATTTTTCATAACTGCCTCACATTCATGGTAATATTTATGGATTTAATGAATATATATAATAATTATTATATATTTATGATTATATAAAGTAAAATTATTATTTACCTCCCTTTCATTCCATTCATTGAAAAAATGTAGTATCACACTTGTGTATGTGCAGACTACAACCTCCATGAATGATATATTTCATTTTTCATCACTAATTTTTTTGAATGGTTCTAAACATGTATATAATGAATAATGTGATAATTAAGAAATTATTAGTATTCTATATATTATGAGACCATGACCAGGGTACAAGGACTAGAATCACCAAATTGAAATTAGAATGGAAAATGAAATAGTTAATATCCATAATTTTGATTTTTTAAGAGAATTATTAATAAATTGTTCATTATGAATTTTAAATAAATCATATCTTGTAATATATGTTTGAATATAGTTATAATATGTATTTATAATAAATATAAATTTATTATGTTGTATTTTATAGTGTGTGCAAAGAATAACGACACTTGAGGTATTGGTTTATTTTTCAATCCCATTTTTAATAAAAATTGTTCTTGTCTATATATTTATTGGGAAAAATGTATACTTTATCTCCAATGTTTACCCTTACTGAGTATCTAAGATCAAATATTATTATTTTTTCATTTTCAAGGGATATAAATAATATTATTAAGTAATATGTGTCTAATAAGGGTACTGTGTAAGAAGAAATATTTGGGAAATATTGAATATATTCAATGAAATAATTTGAGTGTGTATCAAGTATCAAAATACACTAAACCTTTACAATAATGGGGCATAAATTATTGCATAATATATTAATTTTTCATTAAAAATGATAAAATATGTAATTATATTATGCTCATTAAACCTCATGTGTTATGTAACACCCGAGACTTTTATGAGAAATATTTTGTTTTTATATAAATCATCAAAGGAATATTTCACTACACACAACACTAGCTTGGCTTTCTTTACACGCAACCGCGGCCGTCCTCGATAGCTTGCGTCGTACACAATACCGAGTTTCACTAAACAACGATATGCTATTAAAATATTATTAAAACTATCCGTTATGAATAGTAATACCCACTTTTTGAAATTTTTTAAATTTTATTTTTCAAAATGGACTTCATTTTTGGATTCGGAAAAATAAAATTAGCCTAGGGTGATATTTTTGTATTTTTCTGAAAACTTTCAATTTTTGATGAATAGTGAAAACACTGGGTTACTATTTAAAAACCGACTTTTTATTTAAATAATTATTTATTTTAATTAAATTTATTTTAGGTAAAAATTGATACATAATACCTATATAAGTTCAATGCAATTCATTGGAGTCATTTTATAATAATTTTATATATATATAAATTTTATTGAACTTTTCACCGTCTTTTACCACCTCCTAGGAGAATTTGCAAATTGACATAAAACTTAATTTTACCACTTTTGTGAATGGAATTTCAAAAATCCGAGAGACATGGTTGATGTCAGTAAGTAAAATGTGGTTCAATGAGACAAAAATAATTTTTGGTGAATAGTAACTTTTTACTTTTTTTAACCACGGTTAAAAGTAAATAGGGTAATTAAGGGTAAAAATGTTATTATTATTACCCTAACACATGTCCTAATTCTATTAGATAAGTGTAATTCGACCAAAAACAACCTTAGGAATAAAATATGACCATTTAGTCCCACTTGGATTAGATTAGGACATTTATTATTAATTTATTTAAAGAAGGGTTAAAATAGTTAAAATCAAAGTTTAATAAGTAAATAATTTTTAATATGGGGTTATACATAAGATAAATTCGACTATAAATATTCCATAGAAAGCCAAAAATATTTTCTACATAATGGTATTTTATTTGTAATTTTTAGACTTTAAATAATTTAATTTATTTATGACACAATGATGATGTAGTAATTATCTTATTAAAGAAATATTGACATAATTGATGTTATAAATACCCAAATAAATGTAATTTGAGACTTTTTATGAATTCCAATAATTTTCTATGTTAATATGACATGTTAGTGTTGATTTAATTAACTTTGTTCTAACTAATCATTCTGTTATGATTTTCACAAAAAACAATTACCAAATAGTGTTAAAATTGACATAAAATAGTTTTTAAAACAAATATTATATTATTAATTGTTATTATATTCCTAAAAATCTAAGGTTCGGCCAAGATACTTATATCATGAAAGGTGTATCATTAATGTACCACTTGGTGGTCGCTTGGATGTATATGGTAAGTTTATTAACCATACAATATAAGAATAAAAAGTGACATGGTAAATGTCAATCTAATTAACTAAGAGTTAAAACTAAAAGATAAGGTTAATATAATGACCTAAACTTGTATAAATTATATTTTATGAGAGTATTTCGACCCATACCCACCCTAGATTTGAAATAAATCAATTTGAATCTATTAAAAACCGTATATGACTTTATAATAAAATAATATTTTTAGTTTTTCCAAAGGTGCCCCTCTCCTCCCTTATAAAAGGGCACATCCTCCCTCTCTTACTCACACCACTTTGAGACTTCAATCTCAGCCAACCCCTACCAAATTCTCTTTTCCACTTCCATAGAAACATCCTATATGTCTGGGTCTTCTTCAAATACAAATTTTAGTTCCTTAAGAGGAGGTCTCAAAGAGGCGCTTCAAAGAAGAGGTAATGTCCGTTACCGATTCTTTCAACTTTATTTCTTCTTCCACTTATTCTTATTTAGTTGTTTCATTATAAAGTAATAACATCAGTATCAATAATATACTGATATGTTATTATAAGTATGAAACAACCTTATTTCACCATCTATCCATCCTACAGAAAACGAAATCACCGCGCGTGCGTACGTACGGAATACCGTCTCCACGTCGTGGTGTAATCTATTTTCCACCACCACCTTACATGGATGGGTATAATGGTGTAAATAATAACTATATATGATTATTGTAAATTGATATTGATTTTGAAATAGTTTACATACACTCCATTACAATTTCATGATCATGGGAACAATATCATCGCTCGTGCGTACGTACAGAATATCGTCTCCACGATGTGATGCGACTCGTTCTACATGATATTCATTGCATAATGATTATATAAATGAATTGAATGAATGAATATGATATATATTACACTAACACCATTCTGGAAATGAGGTATCTATAACCTAAAAGGAATAATAATAATTTATTCGACAAAACACACATAAGAAGAAAAAGTAATAAACACCCGAATAACAAGTAGTAATGAAATATTACTAATAAGAAGGTAAGAATATGGCCATATATGATATCATAACAATGAGTATGATTCTGGAATAAGTCAATGACATTATTTAAATCATTATACAGGAGTTTCGGACACTTATGAAGCAAATCGGACCTAAGGTAAGGGAAAATATCACAATCTCATTTTATCCGAGATTTTTTATACTTTGGTATTTACTGGGGTGTATTTTATCATCCACATCAATGTTTCCTCAATATGTAACATTATTTCCGTCCACCTAAAATTGTTTAAATCCAATTTTATCCTTCAGTGAGTTTTTAGTAAAATATATGAAAGGAATCTTTTGTAGTTTTTTGTACGAGGTACTTTTTGACTTTTCTGACAAAAGTACGAGAAGAATGTTTTTTTTAACTTATACGGCCTGAATGGATTTTTAAAACATTATTTCCAAGAAGCTTCCTTTAAAAGTTTTCAATTTTATTTTTAATCAACTTATTTTAGTTTAAAATTGTATGACATGTTAAGAAAGGAAAATGTTTTTGAAGTAGAAAGGATATTTTCCTCAAGAATGGAGTTCAAGTGTTTTATCAAAATTATTTTCCATCTAAGATAATATAGGGTTATGTTTCTATCCCTATTATTACATTGATTTGATTATGTTGTGATGGAATTATTTTTATGAATTCTTTTATCTTATATGAATTGTTTTATGATGTCATGATGTTTAAGAATCACATTTTTATTACATGGGTTATGCAATGATGTATGATTTAGGATTTTGTAGCACACATAAGAATGGTATCATTATGAGATGGGTGGGACCTATATCTCCCTCCAATGCATTGGGTAAAGATTTATATCTCATGAGATAGACATGGCTGGAATGGAAGGTCAATCCGGTTCAGTGAAACAGGACTGAAACGAGGAGTGAACTCGGTTCAGAAATGGACTTTGTCCGCTAAGATAGTCTTGGCTATGAGTCTTGACTACTAAGAAATGATTCTCTATGATTATGTGTGTATGCCACAAAGTTTCGTGTTTTAAGTTATGATTATTGGGATTACATTTCACTTCTATGATTTATCCCATGATATTAAATTATGATTTCTTTTGCAGGTTAAGATTTCCAAAATGTTATGTTCTTATGAATATGATGTGATTAATTTTTCTTTTGTTTACCCTTACTGAGCATTTGAGCTCACCCTTTTGTATGTTTTCTTTCCCCCAGGTCAGGAAGAAGGTTATTAAGTAGGATATTCCAAAAGGGACTCTAGATATGATGAAATAAATGGGAGGCAAAGTAGATGCTTTATGAACCAGTTGTTTATGTTTCCCAGTTTCTAAAGACTCTATACCTATACGGTCCTTTCCTGGTTTTGTTATATATTGTAATAAGTGTGCTTCATTTCTGAAGTAATAACAATGTATGTAAAGTATGGGTCGTTATAGTTGGTATCAGAGGAAAGGTATAGTCAACCTTTGGAAACTAGGATGTGAAAGCCTTAGTAAGAACCCTAAGTATGAGTCTAAGACTAGAACACAATCTCAGTGTTTTAGAAATGGCCATGAATAACCTATGATAAGACCTTAAGTGTGAAATTTTATTCTTGATTATGTGGTTTTCCTATTATAATTAGTGTTGCTCACACTATTCTTCTTGGTTTTAGTCAATGGCTGGAACCCGAAGGAACCGTGTTAATGCGGAATGTGATGGGCAATGCAATGATTGTCCCCCTGAGCAACCAAACGTTATGGGAGATGGAATGAAAAATCTTGTAGCCATGCTCACACAACTTTCTCAAGTTATGAATCATGCAGGACTTCCAAACAAACAAAGGAAGGATCAACATTCTGTTGAATCCTTCATGAGGCAGTGTCCACCTTCATTCAACGGGTCTAATGATCCATTAGTTTCTGAACAATGGATTAGTACTACTGAAAAGATATTTTCCATTCTTCAATGTTCTGAACATGATATAGTCATCTTAGTAGTGTATCGTTTGGAAGGAGATGTTGATCAATGGTGTAATCTTATTAAGAATACAAGGCAAAGGGATGAAATTGAGTCCATGGAATGGGACGAGTTCAAGAACTTATTTTTCAATAAGTAATTCCATTGTATTCTCCGAACAAATATGGAGAAAGAGTTTCTTGAACTGAAGCAAAAGGATGATGAATCTGTTGGTACCTATGAAGAAAATTTTACAAGACTTGCAAGGTACGCTTCTGGTATTATTATCCAAACTGAGAGTAAGATCGATCGATTCTTTAGTGGCTTAAAACCAATTCTTCGAAGGGCCTTAGCCATAATGGACTTCAATAACTACGAGGAAATCATTCGATGTGCTCTCAAAGTTGAGATGGAGATTGGAGTAACCCATCAGTCATATGGGTTTGATAAGAAGAGGAAAATGGAACTCAAAGGAAAATCTAAAGAGCACACTAAAAAGAAGATGATCGTTCCCTTATGCTCAAAGTGTGGAAAGAAACATGGAGGGAGTTTTCTTAAAGGGCCAAGTAAATGTTTCAAATGTGGAAAGGAAGGTCATAGGGCATTTGAATGCCTCAATGATGGGAAGAAGATTTCTAATGATGCAAACAAAGGAAGGGATACACAGAATGAACCTACTACACTTCAATGTTTCAAGAGCAAGGAGATGGGGCATTATGCCAATCAATGCCCAAATCCAAGGGTTGATGATGATGGTCGACATCAATAAACTCTTAAGGCTAAAGACAAAGGAAGGTCACATGCAATTTCTATTAGCGATGTGGAGTATGATAACGATGTGGTAAAAGGTACACTTACCATCCACTCTAAAGTAGCAAATGTTTTATTTGATTATGGATCCACCCACTCTTTTATTTCTGAAGAATTTTCTAAGGGTATCGTCGTATTACCTCAACAATTAGATGTTGAGTTAGCTGTGACAACCCCTAAAGGCACAACAGTTGCATCAAAAGTTTATAATTCTTCTCATATTGAAGTTTGTGGGAAAGTGCTTCCTGCAAATCTTGTGATCCTTCCTATAGTGGAATTTGATGTGATTCTTGGCATGGATTGGCTTTATTTATATGGAGCTCATATCAATTTCCAAAGAAGGGAAGTCACATTTCATATTCCAGATCAATCTATGATCGTCTATCGATGCAAGGATGAACATAACCTTCTAGTGGAAATATCTTCCATCTTATGGGTCTTGATTCCACTAAATGAAGGTTATTTATCTCAAATGGTTGGTGAGAAACTCACGATTAAGAATATTCCCATTGTACGGGAGTTTGACGATGTTTTTCCAAAGGAATTGCTGGGTCTTCCACCAAATTGTGAAGTAGAGTTTTCAATAGAACTTGTACCGGGTGCTTTACCTATTTCAAAGACACCTTATAGAATGGCCCCAATTGAGTTGCAGGAATTGATGAAGAAACTCCAAGAGAATCTTGATAAGGGATTCATACACCCTAGTGCATCACCTTGGGGAGCACCTGTTCTGTTTATTAAGAAGAAAGATGGATCAATGAAACTCTGCATTGATTATCGAGAACTTAACAAGATCACTATCAAGAACAAATATCCTCTCCCACGCATTGATGACTTATTTGACCAACTATGCGGAGCTCAATACTTTTCCAAGATTGATCTTCGTTCAGGGTATCATCAATTAAGGGTCAAAAGGGAGGATATACCAAAGACGGCTTTCCGTACAAGGTATGGACACTATGAATTTATAGTGATGCCATTTTGTCTTACTAATGCCCCTACTATCTTCATGGATCTGATGAATAGATTCTTTAGAGACTATCTTGATCAATTTGTGGTAGTCTTTATAGATGATATTCTTGTCTATTGAAAAGAGCAAGGAAGAACATGAAGATCGCTTGAGAATTATTTTGAAGACCCTGAGAAAGGAGAAGCTTTATTCCAAATTTACCAAGTGTGAATTTTGGCTTCAAAAAGTTGCATTTTTGGGTCACATAATCTCAAAAGAGGGGATATCTGTGGATCCAGCAAAAATAGAGGTTATCGAAAGATGGTCGAGACCAACATTAGTAACTGAGATCCGAAGTTTTCTTGGTTTGGCTGGATATTATCGACGTTTTGTGAAATATTTTTCACGATTATCTAATCCAATCACCAAGTTGACTTGGAAAGGAGTTAAGTTTGTTTGGATGGAGTAATGTGAAGAGAATTTCAAGGAGTTGAAAAGAAGGTTATCCAGTGCACCTGTACTCACACTGCCTTGTAGTGGAGAAAGGTTTGTGATCTATAGTGATGCATCCAAGAAGGGGCTGGGGTGTGTTCTTATGCAAAATGATAAGGTGATGGCTTATGCCTCACGACAGTTGAAAATCCATGAGAAAAATTACCCAACTCATGATTTGGAGTTAGCTGCGGTAATCTAAGCATTAAAGATTTGGAGGCATTATCTTTATGGAGAAAGGTGCGATATTTATACTGACCATAAAAGTATAAAGTATATTTTCACACAAAAGGAGTTGAATATGCGCCAAAGAAGATGGTTGGAGCTGATTAAGGATTACGACTGCTCAATTCATTAACACCCTGGGAAAGCAAACAAGGTGGCAGATGCATTAAGTCGACAAGACCATGCTAGCTAATCCATAATGAGGATCACAAAAGATCCAATATTTTTGGATTTACAAAGGATGGATCTTGGAATTATAATGGAAGGGGGAAATCGTATCTTTCTCAAATGAATGTTCAACCATCTATACATGTGAAGATTAAAGAGGCACAGAAAGAAGATGTAGAGTTACAAAAGAAGGTGAGAAATATTACTGAATTCAACCTTGATTGTGATGGGATAATAAAGTTCAGGAATCGGGTTTGTGTACCTCCCATCCCAGAATTAAAGAAGGAGCTACTGGATGAGTCTCATAGTTCTTCATTCTCTATTCATCCTGGAAGCACGAAGATGTATAGGGACCTGAAAGAGTACTTCTGGTGGGATGGCATGAAAAGAGATGTTGCTAAATATGTCTCTCGATGCTTGGTTTGTCAGCAAGTTAAAGCTGAGAGACAGAAGTCTAAGGGAATGTTACAACCATTACCCATGCCCGAATGGAAATGGGAAAACATCATTATGGACTTTGTCACCGGACTTCCTAAAACATCCAAAGGTAATAATGCTATCTGGGTCATAGTTGATCGTCTTACAAAGTCTGCACACTTCATTGCTATTATAGAGGATTTATCTCTAGATCAGCTTGCCAGGATATATGTAAAGGAAGTGGTAAGATTGCATGGAGTACCACTTTCTATTATATCTGATCGAGATCCGAGATTTACCTCGAAGTTCTGGCGAAGTCTTCAGCATACTCTGGATACATAGTTGAGTTTCAGCACTACTTATCATCCTCAGACAGACGGTCAGTCTGAGAGAAAAATTCAAACTCTAGAAGATATGTTAAGAGCTTGCTCTATGGATTTCAAAGGTGGTTGGGATCAACACCTACCTTTGGTGGAATTTTCTTATAATAATAGCTTTCACTCCATTATTCAAATGGCTCCTTATGAAGCTCTCTATGGAAAAAAATGCAGGACTCCAACTTGCTGGGATGAAGTTGGGGAAAGAAAGCTATTAGGACCTGATCTTGTTGATGAGATGACAGAAAAGGTCAGATCTATTCAACAACAAATAAGAGCAGCTCAGAGTCGACAAAAAAGTTATGCCGACAACCGAAGAAAAGACTTAGAGTTTGAAGTGAGTGATAAAGTGTTCTTACGAATATCTCCCTGGAAGAGGGTCATGAGATTTGGAAAGAAGGGGAAGTTGAGCTCTAAATATATCAGTCCTTTTGAAGTACTGGATCATGTTGAAAGGTAGCTTACCGATTGGCGCTTCCACCGAATCTCTCTCAAGTTCACGATTTGTTCCATGTATCTCTCCTGAGAAAGTACATACATGATCCTTCACATGTACTCAGCTCAGAACTTGTACCGCTGGAGCAAGATCTTTCTTATGAAGAACAACCGATAGAGATTCTGGATCGTAGCAAAAAAGTCCTACGGAACAAGACCACTCACTTGGTGAAAGTTTTATGGAGGAACCACCAATTAGAAGAAGCTACATGGGAGCTTGAAGAAATAATGAGGGAGAGGTATCCTCATCTTTTTGTTACAAAGTGATGAATTTCGAGGGAGAAATTCATTTTAAGGGGGGTAGAATGTAACACCCGAGACTTTTATGAGAAATATTTTGTTTTTATATAAATCATCAAAGGAATCTTTCACTACACACAACACTAGCTTGGCTTGCTTTACATGCAACTGCGGCCTTCCTCGATAGCTTGCGTCGTACGCAATACCGAGTTTCACTAAACAATGATATGCTATTAAAATATTATTAAAACTAGCCGTTATGAATAGTAACACCAACTTTTTGAAATTTTGTAAATTTTATTTTTCAAAATGGACTTCATTTTTGGATTCGTAATAATAAAATTAGCCTGGGGTGAAATTTTTGTATTTTTCTGAAAACTTTCATTTTTTGATAAATAGTGAAAACACTAGGTTACTATTTAAAAACCGACTTTTTATTTAAATAATTATTTATTTCAATTAAATTTATTTTAGGTCAAAATTGATACATAATACCTATATATGTTCAATTCAATTCATTGGAGTCATTTTACAATAATTTTAGATATATAAAAAAATTTATTGAACTTTTCACCGTCTTTTACCCACCTCCTAGGAGAATTTGCAAATTTACATAAAACTTAATTTTACCGCTTTTGTGAATGAAATTTCAAAAATCCAAGAGACACGGTTGATTTCATTAAGTAAAATGTGGTTCAATGGGATAAAAATAATTTTTGGTGAATAGTAACTTTTTACTTTTTTTACCACGGTTAAAACTAAATAGGGTAATTAAGGGTAAAAATGTTATTATTAATACCCTAACACATGTCCTAATTCTATTGGATAAGTGTAATTAGACCAAAAACAACCTTAGGAATACAATATGACCATTTAGGCCCACTTGGATTAGATTAGGACATTTATTATTAATTTATTTAAAGAAGGGTTAAAATAGTTAAAATCAATGTTTAATAAGTAAATAATTTTTAATATGGGGTTATACATAAGATAAATTCGACTATAAATATTCCATATAAAGCTGAAAATATTTCCTACATAATGGTAGTTTATTTTTAATTTTTAGACTTTAAATAATTTAATTTATTTATGACACAATGATGATGCAGAAATTATCTTATTAAAGAAATATTGACATAATTGATGTTATAAATACCCAAATAAAGGTAATTTGAGACTTTTTATGAATTCCAATAATTTTATATGTTAATATGACATGTTAGTGTTGATTTAATTATCTTTTTTAGAACTAATAATTCTGTTATGATTTTCACAAAAATCAATTACCAAATAGTGTCAAAATTGACATAAAATAGTTTTTAAAACAAATATTATATTATTAATTGTTATTATATTCCTAAAAATCTAAGGGTCGGACAAGATACTTATATCATGATAGGTGTATCATTAATGTACCACTTGGGGGGTCTCTTGGATGTATATGGTAAGTTTATTAACTATATAATATAAAAATATAAAGTGACATGGTAAATGTCAATCTAATTGACTAAGAGTTAAAACTAAAAGATAAGGTTAATATAATGACCTAAGCTTGTCTAAATTATATTGGATGAGAGTATTTCGACCCATACCCACCTTAGATTCTAAATAAATCAATTTGGAGCTATTAAAAACCGAATATGACTTTATAATAAAATATTATTTTTAGTTTTTCTAAAGGTGCCCCTCTCCTCCGTTATAAAAGGGAACCTCCTCCCTCTCTTCCTCAAACCACTTGGAGCCTTCAATCTCGGAAAACCCCTACCAAATTATCTTCTCCACTTCCCTATAAACATCCTAGATGTCCTGGTCTTCTTCAAAGACCAATTTTAGTTCCTTAAGAGGAGGTCTCAAAGAGGCGCTTCAAAGAAGTGGTAATGTCCGTTACCGATTCTTTCAACTTTATTTCTTCTTCCACTTATTATTCTTTAGTTTTTTCATTATGAAGTAATAACATCAGTATCACTCATATACTTATATGTTATTATAAGTATGAAACAACCCTATTTCACCATCTATCCACCCTAAGGAAAACAAAATCACCGCGCGTGCGTACGTACGGAATATCGTCTCCACGCCGTGGTGTAATCTATTTTCCACCACCACCTTACTTGGATGGGTATAATTGTGTAAATAATAACTATATATGATTATTTTAAAGTTATATTGATTCTGAAATAGTATATATACACTCCATTACAATTTCACGATCATGGGAACAATATCATCACTCGTGCGTACGCACGGAATACCGTCTCCACGATGTGATGCGACTCGTTCTACATGATCTTCATTGCATAATGATTATATAAATGAATTGAATGAATGAATATGATATATATTACACTAATAACATTCTTGAAATGTGGTATCTATAACCTAAAAAGAAGAATAAGAATTTATTCTACAAAACACGCATAAGAACAAAAAGTAATAAACACCCGAATAACAAGTAGTAATGAAATATTACTAATAAGAAGCTAAGAATATGGCCATATATGATATCATAACAATGAGTATGATTCTGGAATAATTAAATGACATTATTTAAATCATTATACAGGAGGTTCGGACACTTACGAAGCCAATCGGACCTAAGGTAAGGGAAAATATCACAATCTCATTTTATCCGAGATTGTTTATACTTTGGTATTTACTGGGGTGTATTTTATCATCCACATCCATGTTTCCTAAATATGTAACATTATTTCCATCCACCTACAATTTTTTAAATCCAATTTTACCCTTCGGTGAGTTTTTAGTAAAATATATGAAAGGAATCTTTTGTCGTTTTTCGTACGAGGTACTTTTTGACTTTTCCGAAAAAAGTACGAGAAGAATGTTTTTTTAAAATTATACAGCATGAATGGATTTTTAAAACATTATTTCCAAGAAGATTCCTTTACAAGTTTTCAATTTTATTTTTAATCAACTTCTTTTAGTTTAAAATTGTATGACATGTTAAGAAAGGAAAATGTTTTTGAAGTATAAAGGATATTTTCCTCAAGAATGGAGTTCAAGTGTTTTATCAAAATTATTTTCCATCTAAGATAGTATAGGGTTATGTTTCTATCCCTATTATTAAATTGATTTGATTATGTTTTGATAGAATTATTTTTATGAATTCCTTTATCTTATACGAATTTTTTTTTGATTTCATGATGTTTAAGAATCCCATTTTTATTACATGGGTTATGCAATGATGTATGATTTATGATTTTGTGGCACACATAAGAATGGTATCATTATGAGATGGGTGAGACCTATATCTCCCTCCAATGCATTGGGTAAAGATTTATATCTCATGAGATAGACATGGCTGGAACGGCAGGTTAATCCGGTTTAGTGAAACAGGACTGAAACGAGGAGTGAACTCAGTTCAGAAAGGACTTTGTCTGCTAAGATAGTCTTGGCTATGAGTCTTGACTACTAAGAAATGATTCTCTATGATTATGTGTGTATGCCACAAAGTTTCATGTTTTAAGTTATGATTATTGGGATTAAATTTCACTTCTATGATTTATCACATGATATGAAATTATGATTTCTTCTGCAGGTTAAGATTTCCAAAATGTTATGTTCTTATGAATATGATGTGATTGATTTTTCTTTTGTTTACCCTTACTGGGCATTTGAGCTCACCCTTTTGTATGTTTTCTTTCCCCCAGGTCAGGAAGAAGGTTATTAAGTAGTATATTCCAAAAGGGACTCTAGATATGATGAAATAAATGGGAGGCAAAGTAGATGCTTTATGAACTTGTTGTTTATATTTCCCAGTTTCTAAAGACTCTATACCTATACGGTCCTTTCCTGGTTTTGTTATATGTTGTAATAAGTGTGCTTCAATTCTGAAGTAATAACAATGTATGTAAAGTATGGGTCGTTATATGTTATTCTATAAGATCTTAGTTAATTTATAAGATAGATTAGGAATAATCTAATGAATGAACTTAATACAATCTATGAAGAACTGAAAGTGATATATGATAAACCTAATGTGTCATAGGTTGATAAGAAAGTGTCATGATTTTAGATTTTCTATTAATTATTTTCATGATTATATTATTACACACTTTGATTAATTAATTTCAAATCTTACTCTATGCATTTGGTTTTAGTAAATAGATGGAACTAAGGGGAATCAAGTTAAAAATGAATATGGAAATAAATTTAATGATATTCCTTATGGGAAACTAAATGTAATAGTTTATGTAATTAAAAAAAATGTTACTATTATTATACAACTTTCTCAATCTATCAATCATGTTGAGCTACCAAATTACAAAAGGAATGGGAATTTCTTTATTGAGTCTTTCATGTGGAAATACCTACCTTCATTTAGTGGTTAAAGTGATCCACAAATTATTAAACAATAAATTAGTACCACTAGAAATATATTTTATATTATATAATTCATGAATGAAAAAGAATTTTTCTTTTTCATTGATCATTTTAAAGTTAAAGTAAATAAATGGGGTATATATATTAAGAATACGAGTAAAGAAGAAGAAATTCACTCCATGGAATTGGAGGAGTTTAAGAGGTTACTTTAAAATAAGAACTTTACCCAATCTATTTGCATGAAAATGGAAAGGTAATTCCCTGATCTAAATCAGAAGGATAATTAATCCATTTGTACCAATGAAGAAAATTTTACAATAATTTTGAGGTATTCTTTTAGTTTTATCATCAATCCTAAACATAAAAATTGAAAAAAAATAGTGGATTAAAACCATGTCTTGGAATGGCGTTAGAAATAATGTAATTTAGTAGATTTAAAGAAGTCATTTTATGTACTCTTATGGTATAAATATATACTGGTGACTCTAATTATTCTCTTGGTCTTGGGGATAATAATTTAAATAATTATTTTTTAGGAAATATTATAATAAAACTCATGAAGGATAGAAAAATAACCTTCCTTCATGTAAAAAGTGTGGAAAGAATCATGGGAGAAATTATGTTAAGAGGTCTGGAAAATGTTTTACATGTGTAAAATAAGGTCATAATGAAAATGAATGTTTAAGGTATATTAATAAGTCATTAAATGAAATTAATGAATAAAAATATAAACTAAATGCAACACATGCACTCCAGTGCTTTAATTGAAAATAGTATGTGTATTGTGGAAACCGGTGCATGAATATAATTGTTAATGAATACCATCAGTGTTAGAAACCTATTAATCTAATAGAAAAATGGAAATCACATACAATCACAACCACTAAAGTGTACCATGGGAATGAAATCATTATAATACACTTATCATCCACTCCATAATTATAAATAATTTTTCTATTTGGGTTATATCCACTCTTTTATATCTAAATAATTTTCTAAGAGTTCAACATAACCACCTTAATGATTAGATATTGAATTATTGGTGAAAAATATAAATATTATGATGGTAACATATCAATTCTAAATCTAATCTCTAATAGAATTTCATAAAAAAATTCTCCCTTTAATTCATGTTATTCTCCCCTAAGTTGAAATTGATGGGATTTTGGGCATGGATTGGCTCTCTCCCTATAAAGATACCATATCAATTATCAATGAATGGAATTCATGCACTATATCAAAATAAAATTGTTATCATCTATTGGTTCAAGGATGAATATAAACATCCAATGGAAATTACATCCATTATATGGTCTTACTCCTTATTCATGAGGGTATTTATCTCAAATGGTTGGGGAAAAACTCAACATTGATGATATTTCAATTGTGTGGGAATATGATGATGTATTTTCTAAAGAGTTTTCTATTCTAATCCAAAATCATGATGTTGAATTTTCAATAGAAATCATACCTGATTAAGTGCCTATTTTAAAGACTACTTACAAAATAAACCCGATTGATTTATTGTAATTAAAGAAGTAACTCTATAAGAATCTAGAAAAAGGATTCATTCATTCAATTTATTTGTCATGGGGTAAACATACTATTTTTGTTAAAAATAATGATTATTCAATTCATCTCATTTTTGATTATAATGAACATAAAAAAGATCACCACAAAGAAAAAGTATCCCCTATATTATATTCATGACTTATTTAATCAAATGTTTAGATATCGATACTTTTTTATGATTCAACTTAGATATAGATATAATCAATTAAGGGTCAAAATATACTATATAACCAAGATATCCTTTCATACAAGGTATGGTAATTATGAATTTATATTTATTCAATTCGGAATTACCAATACCAACACAATATTTATAGATCTAATGAATAGAGCCTTTAGAAATTACCTCATTTAGTTTTTGGTAATATTTATAGATGAAATTATTATATTTTAAAAAATTAAAGAGTATATTGAATATCATTTACAGATAATTTAAATAAATTGATAAATAATATTTTTTATTCCAAATTTAGATAGTTTAACTTCTAGATATATAATTATTCACTTTGTGTCATCAAATTAAAAGTGAGGGCATAATAGTGGATCCTTAAAATAATAAAGTTATTGAAATTTTATTCAGACAAACTTAGTGACTGATATTCGTTGTTTTTTGGGGATGGTAAGATATTTTTGGTGTTTTGTGAAAAAATTATCAATACTGTAAAATCCAATAACCAAGTTATCAGGGAATGGATTCAAGTTCATTTGGTCCAATGAATGGGAATAGAATTTCAAGTAACTAAATAGAAGCTTGGTTAGGAAACCATTACTCAAACTACTCTATAGTGGTGAAGGTTTTTTGACATATAGTGATGCATCAAAGAAACTAATGGGATGTATTCTCATATATAATTATTGGGTGGTAGTGTATGCCTCATTATAATTTAATATTCATGAGAAAATTTTACAAACTCTTGATTTAGAGTAGGCAGTGGTAATGTTTGCATTGAATTTACAAAGGAATTATATATATAGTGAATGGTGTGATATATATATTAATCATAAAATTTTAAGGTATTTATTCACACCTAAAGAGTTAAATATGTACCAAATTAATGCTTGTAGTTTATAAATTATTATGACTGTTCGACACATTACCACGATGGGAAGTTTAACAAAGTGGATAATTATTTGACTTATAAGGAATGTGATATCTTGTTGAGGTTGAGTATTTAAAAAGATACAGTATTTATAGATTTATATAGGATAGATTTTTCAATCACAATGGAATAAGATAAATAATATTTTCATGAATGAATATTCATATATCCATTTATCTGAAGACTAATGATTTGAAGAAGGAAGATGTGGAGCTACGTAAAAAGGTAAAGAATATTTCTAAGTTTAACTATGATAGTAATGGGATGATCAATTTCAGGAACAAAATATGTGTTATATCAATACGATAATTTAAGAAAGAGTTGTTGGATTAAGCACATAGCTCATAATTATCTATCCAAACTAGGAGTAAAAAATATTAATATAGATCTCAAAAGTAATTTCATGTGAAACAACATGAAGAGGGATATTGTAGAGTATGAATCTTGATTCATAGTATGTTTGTAATTAATATTTGAATGTAAAATTTCTAAGTGGATGGTGCAACCATTACCAATAATTGTACAGAAATAGAAACCAAGGATTTTTTTTAATTGAACTCCCCATGACATTTATGTGTCATAATTTCATTTTGGTTGTTTTTTATCTCCTTACAAATTCATCCCAATTTATTATTATCAATGAATATTTTTAACTTGAACAAAATTTCAACATATATATTATAAAAGTGGTAATGTTTCATGTAATAACACTCTCAATTGTATCTAATTGAGATGTGAGGTTTAGCTCAATGTTCTGGAGAAGTCTTCAACAAGAATTGAATACAAAGTGAAACTTTGGAACTGTATATCATCCATGAAAAAATGGACAGTCTACGAGAAATTTTAAAAACCTAAAAGATATGTTGAGATCTTAATACATGGATTTATGAGTTAGTTTGGATCAACTCATACCTCTAGTTGAATTTTTATACAATAATTTCTTTTTCAGGATCATTTAGTATAATCCTTATAAATCCCCCTATAGAAAAAAGTGAAGAACTACAATATGATGGGTTGAAGTTGGTGAACAAAAGTTGTTGGGATGTGAGATACTTGAGGAAAATGCAGAGAAATTTATATCCATTCAATAAAACCTCAGGGAAAATCATAAATGAAAAAAGTTTTATACTAAAAACCATTTAAGGGGTCTAGAGTTTGATTTTGGAGAGAAGTTATTCTTATAAATATCTCCTTAAAAGAAGATTATGATATATAGTGGGAAGGGTAATTTGATCCCTATATACATTGGTCCCTCATAGATTCATGATCAAATATGGATGGTGTCTTATCACTTGACTCTTCCACTAAACCTATATCATGTTCATAATGTGTTCTATATATAACTTTTTAGGAATTATATAAGAACACATTCCTTTAACAACCCATAAATAAAATTTTAATAAAAATGATTTAATTTTATTATGATCCCATTATATTTTTGGTTTAAAGTTTTAGATAATTAGGGAAAACTATTATATATCAAAAATTTATAAATAAAAGTTAAAACTTCCACTATATGTCTATTTTTCTATAAAAAAAGATTCTTAAATTTAAACCCTTGTTTTATTCAAAACATTTTCACTTATTTTATGAAGAAACCCCAAAGTGGAAAGATAGACATTTTTATATTCCCAAATCATTCTCTGGACTAGTGAAAAACATTTGAAAACTTAGTATGATCACAAGAAAACTCACCAATGGATATAAAAAGGAATTTTAGCCATTAGTACATTTGAAAAAAAAATGAAATCCATAAGAAACATTTTCCATTTGAATAATAAAATTTGAAATCAAATACTAATTTAAAAAATCATGAAATAATTATTATTTAAAAAAAATCATAAAACATCTCAAAAGTAATAATTAAGAAAAAAACAAAATAATGTGTGTTTCTTATAAAACATGATAACCCATGAAAACCCATTTCATGAAAACCATACTGATGTGGCAGTGTTTTAACACTCTTTGCCACATCCTTTTTGTATTTTTATTGACTTTTTTATACCAAAATGATTGGTTTTAGTAAATATTTGATAATTGTTGTGTTTTTGTACTTGCTATGTAGAATAATCAGTTTTTAGTTTAAAACATGTGTTTTAATGTGCATTAGTGTCATTTTAAATAATTCTTAAATTAACTTAGTCTTGCGAAATAGACTTTTATTCATTTATTCTTTTATTTTTATAATTTTTCATTCTAGTTAGTTTATTAATTCATTTATTAAATTAATTAAAGCTTTATTCTTTAAATTGTAAATAAATAACTCTTTTTGGTTTTTAGTCTTTTAATAATTTAATTAGTTTTAACAATTTAGTTTTATTCAATTAATATTTTTATTCTTCAATTTAATTAATTCTTTAATCAATTAGTTAAATAATTTAAGCAAGTTACTATAAATATTTTAATTTGTTCTTCAATTAAGTTTGTTTATTTTTAAACCCAAATTAATTCATTCTTTTAAATAAAGTATTATTAATTTTATTATTTAAATTTTTTGTTTTTTGTTTTTAATTCCATACTATTTAATTTAATTTATTAATTGATTTATTTTTTAGTTTCATTAAATTATTTTATTTATTTAATTTTCTTTGTTATGTTTGTTTGCAGGTGTTGCGGTCGCACGGTCCTGTTCCTTAACGGTGACTATCTCGCCGTTTGAACCCATTTGTAACAGTGACTGTCTCACCGCAACAGCCATCCTTAATGAGTGAGGGTTGTGGCTCGCCGCGCACGCACCCATTCAATTAGTTAGGATCAATTTCTCAAGTGACCAGTGTGGGAGGAAGCAGCATAGTGAAAGTCCCAAGTGGAGGTTAGGGAACACTTCAGATGAGATTCCAAAGACTTCGACTGGGTCTTTAGCATTCATCACGGGCAGGAGGCGACAAATTGATTGATCTATCCAGGGGGCGGAACAAGACCGGGGGGAGCAGGGGAGCAGGAGAGAACTTGATTCTATAGGGAGAACATCCATTCTTTCATCACGATCAACCCTCGATCCATATCATCACCAAAAAGGAGGCAGACAGACACAGAGCAGGAGATCAGAATCGAAGCAGTTGCTGGAGAGAGGAGCAATCTCACGGGAGATGTTTCTTAATTCATTATATGTTTCTTTCTGTTTTACTATTTTAATGTGTAGTTAAATAGATTAGGGGAATTGGGGTGTAGAGAACTGATCATCCATATATCCGTCATGTTTTATTAGTTTGATTGCTCAGTGCGATTCCATTGATCGGTTTTCTCTTCTGTTTATTCTGAGTATCTTTTTACATTACCTAATGACCAACGGGTGTGGTAATGAATCATTTCATTGTGGATCATTGACCAAAGTACTGAGAATTGGAAAAGGTCAATGCATCTTTTATCCAGTTTAAGCAGGTTTATCCAAGGGTCAAGATCAAAAGATCGAGACTCAAGGAAGTTAATCGAGCTGTGTTGATCCACTGAAGTGACAACTCAGTGGATTAACACCATTTTTCTATGAACTGAGTAATTGAATTAAACCAATCAGAAGTGGAGAATATCTTTTTAATCAGTTCAAAGCAGCCTGAGGACCCTAAAATCATCATTGTCGTTTGCTCTCTGTTCAAGCCACATATTTCACCATATCACCTTCATTTTCAAACCCACTATTAGTGTTTGTTTCACTGTGTACATATAGTTTTTTTTGTTATTGTTCTATTTTATCTTGTTGTTGTTTTAGTTTTAATTTGGTCTAGCACAACATAAGTCCTTCTCTGTGGTTCAACACCCTTCTTACCACAGTACTATTAGTTTTTAAGGTTTATAAATTTTAAATTTGCGTGTACTCAACGATTGTGCAGCCAAATTTCAGCGCCGTTTCCGAGGAGGGAACGTGCGACCAAATTTAAAAAAAACACAACACAAAAAAATATTAAATAGAACAAAAAAATACAAAACATAAAACTGTACAAAAAACTCAAGAAAAGCTTGTTGTTGAAGCTGCATGCACACTAGAGCTTCTAAGTCAGAACTTGAAACTCCAAATAAAAAAATCAATAAGAATTATTCTTCACTTAGAAAACAAAAGAAACTTGAAATGTAGAATTTGGAAAACATTGCTGGAAATCAAAATGTCAATGGGCCATAGCCCTTAGTTCCTGCCCTTGAGAGACCTAAGCTTAGGGAGTTTCAAATTCCTACTGTGTCAAACAATCCATCCTGCATCAAATTGTCCCCTAGGTCTAGAAGTTATGAGATCAAAAAGTCTCATCTTTCTCAGTTGCCGTCATTTTATGGTCTTCCAGCAGAGGACTCCTTAGAGTTTATCAAAGATTTGTATGGTTTTGTCCAGCAGTTTCCTCTACGAGATCTTAGTGAGGAGGAGTTGAGGTTGAGGTTGTTTCCATTCTGTATAAAGGGGATGGATAGGACTTGGTTTCAAAATTTAGATGAGGAAATATTTGAAACAATGGAAGAGGCGTGCAATGCCTTTGTATCTAAATTCTATCTGAGGAACACCATCATTGAGGTTAGGCATAAGATCACTGGCTTTGTCCAGGATGAGGGATAACTCTTTCACGAAGCATGGGAAAGGTTCAGAGGTCTTCTTAGACAGAGCCCCAATCATCAATTAGCTCCCCATATTCTCATAGAGACTTTTTATAATTCCCTCACCCCCTACAATCAGAACTTAGTTGATCAATCTTGTGGAGGTGATTTCTCTGATTCCACTGCTGATGAGCTAAAACAATTGTTTGATAAGTTGTCTCAGAAATCTCAGCACAAGTGCACTAGGAAAGGAGTCATCCATAATGCTAATACAAATCCTCAAGCTGTTGTTATTGAAGATATGGTCCCTAGGGAGCAGTGCTATCACTGTGGGATGTTTGGTCACACTCAGAGATATTGTCCAAACTTTGATCTCCCTGGTTCATGTGATGAGAGTGCCCAGTTTGTTGATTACAGGTCTAGGAATCAAGGTGTCCATGCTCAACTCTCAAATCCATACCACTCTGAATATAAAGGTCATCCCAATCTATCATGGAATGAGAAAGGGGTCACAAAGCTACCAACTGCCCCAAACAAGCATCCCATTGCCCCAACTTTCCACCCACAGCCCAAACAAATTTACCAGAATCAATATGAGGATGAATCTTCTAATTCTCAAGGGGAGTTAAAGGGGATGCTGCAACAAGTGTTGAGTGATATCAACTCATTTAAGAAGGACACAGATTCTAAGATTCAAAATTTAGAACTTCAAATGAGTCAAATGGCTATGAATCAAGCTGGTAAGGAAAAGAGAAATCTTCCTAGCACTTCAACCCCCAATATAAGAGAAAATATGATGGAAGTAACAACCAGGTCAGGGATTAAACTTAAGGAACCAGTTAAGAAACCACCTAGGCAAGAAGAAAACAATGTTCAAGCTGAAATTGAAAATGAAAATATGGAAAATCCCAATTCTGTAAATCTAGAAAACGAGTTTCAAACTGAATAGATTGTGCAACCCACGCCTGAGAAAGCTAAGGAACCAAAGAAAATGAAGTGGGAATTCATTAAATAAGTGAAGAAGAAAGTGGTATCTAAGGAGAAGGTGAATAACCTACCAATTCTAAAACATTATGCTCCTCACATTCCCTTCCCTGAAAGAGTGAAGCAAAGTGATGAACCCGATTACCTGAGATTTTTGAAACTAATTCAAAACTTCACCATCAACATGCCTTTCTTAGAAGCCTTGGATAAAATCCCTTCATATGTTTCATTCATAAAAAGGTTTCTGAAGAACAATAATGATTGGAAGAAGTTGGATAAAATTGATCTCAATGAGGAGTGTAGTGCAATTGTCCAAAAAAATATTCCTCCAAAATTAAAGGACCCTGGTGGATTTATCATTCAGTGTCGAATAGGAGGAAGTGGGCAACTGAATTGTCTGTGTGACTTAGGAGCGAGTATCAATCTTATGCCTTTCTCCTTGTTCAAAAATCTGGGTCTTAGGGATATCCAACCAACTTCTGTTTGTCTTCAGCTTGCTGATCGGTCACTCACACACCCTTGTGGGAGAGTGGTTGACTTATTAGTAAGTGTAGGAAAACTCACAATGCCCACTGATTTCCTGATCCTTGATATGTAATGTGATAAAAAGGTTCCAATCATCTTAGGCAGACCCTTCCTTGCTACTGGTGGTGCCATCATTGATGTCTCCAAAGGTAAACTCACCCTCCAAGTTGTAGATGATGTGGAGGAAATTTTGGTGTTTTAAAGGCCCCGACATGATGTTACTTGTGATGTGATAGATGTGGTTGTGAATCAATGTTACAAAATTGAGGTTAGAGATGAGTATGGGTCTTTCCCACTTGAGGTCACAGAGATACTAATTCCCCAACCCACTGAAAATATTTCCCTGGCTACTGCTCTTTCCCCACACCCTCCTGTTGATGAAAAAATTCTTTCTTTGGAACCCATTCGGGAGAGTGAGTCACAACTTTGTTCTGCACTATCTCAACTTGTTTATGAAAGTTTCCCTTGTGAAGTTGATTTTCTACGAGTTCCTGAAGCTGGAGAAAGATCTGGGTTGAACCCTACTGAAAAACTTGATGATTTCCATTATGAACAAGTGAATTTCCTTGATATCATCTTACCTACCCAGTTTGATGTTGTGAGTGATGATTTCAAACCTGAAATTGAAAGATTCACATCATTTGAGTCCTCTGTGGACATTTAGAACAATTTGTTGAAAACTGAATTTGATAACTTCTTTTGGGAGATTTCTGAGTTGTCAGAGTTGTGAGCTATTCAGGGACTTGCTAAGGGTTTTTTCAATGTTTCCTATTCTATTTTTGGGTTGGAGCATAACTCTAAGTGTGGTGGAAGCTCTGGAAGTATTCTTGATCTGATCGATGATTTTCATGGGAAACTATTGAACTTTTTAAGAACTAATGAACTGATTTTTAGAGACACAGTTGAGCTGGGCAACATGAATCCTCTTAGTGATCTGGATAAATTTTGGAGAATTCCGATTGGTGATGAAGATGAAAATGTCTTGAGTAGTCCTTATCTTGATTCCTTAGACAATTGTGAAGTTCACACCATTGAAAACTCTTTCCCATTAAATGATCATGGTTAGAAATATTTAGGGGAATAAGGTCTGGCTAGGGACTTTAAACCTAGCGCTGCATGGGAGGCAACCCATGGTTTATTTTGTTTTCTTCTTTAAATTTTTAGTTTGAATAAATTCTCATTGCTCAGTTGTTTGTCTCTCTGTTTGGTGAACAATAATGACTGCATTTCCTTATCATATGATGCAAGTGGTCTGGTGGTCCTAGTTTGCTAAGAGAATCATGTTTCAGTGGTAGCCACATTTGGAACATTCATGGTGGAAGGAGCCTGTCGTCAGAGAACACTGGATTAATGTATAAAGTGACAAACTAGAGTATCCAGAGTCATGAACAAGGTTAATAAAAGGAGGCATAAAAAAAATTAAGAAGATACACATTCAGGGGAGTATTGTTTTATGTTTCATTGTTTTACTCTTCACATTTTCATTCCATGCTACTGTGAACTAAGTGTGGGGGTCTTCCCACTGATTTTTGAAACTCTTGGACTTTGTTTTATGCTTGGGTGTTAGCTTGATTATATCTACTTATTTGAAAAAGTATTTTGAGTTTCATTTTTAAACTTGCTACACCCACTGTTTTTATTTTCATTATGCTGTTGCTGCACATCACTGCTAATCATGCAACTATTTAAAGTAAATTGATACAATCTTTTTTCTTCTCTTTAAACATTCAAAGAATGAATATTTTAGAAATACACTTGGTTTCTGGTGATGGTTGGTGGGGTTGGATTCTTCTGTTTTTGTTTTTTTGGGTTTTTATTTTCTTTTACTGTTTGTGTGGCAAAGAAATTTTTTTGAACTTCATTGATACCCCTCTATATCCTTTTTCAGCTGAAATGTCCATCTATTTTGAACTTAAACTGTCTCCCACCATGACAGTCAACATTGGGGACAATGTTGGGTTTTAATTGTGGGGGAGAGGGGTCATTCTAGTGTCATGTTGAATTCCCCCTTCTTGAACCTGAGATTGTGTTTGTTTAAAAAATTGTAAAATTTTTTCAAAAAAATGGTTCAAAATTCCTTCAAAAAAAATTCAAATTCTTTCATTACATGATGGTCATTTAAGGTTAAATGGTATTTCAATTATGTCCTCTTAGTGGATAACTTCTCACTAGTTTTTGAGAGTGGTACTTAGTCAGAAACTGTTAAGCATGAATGATTACTGAGTGCAATTGTTCACTGTCTCTATGGATCTATCTGTTTAGGAGCTGAGGATGGGAGTGTGACCGGATGGGTTTTATGGAGTAAGGATCATGACTTGGAGTAACTTGATGTTCTCACTGGAACCCATGGGACTCACATTTTATTAAATAATATTCAATCGCTTTAGGAAGTCAACTTGATTGATTATTAATTAAGTCTTTTGTAACTGGAGTAAAATGGGCAAATGGGATCCCACGGTGATTATCTGAGACAAGGTGCATTGGGTGCATTTCTATGAATAAATAAATCTACTTTCAATTTTAATAAGTGCTATGCACAGTGCTCTTGCACATGGAATATGGTTGGGAAAATAGAAATAAAGTGCCCTTGTCAAAAATGAACTCATTAAGGTGAGGGGAATTTTGAACCCAAATGAAGAAGGGAGCAATTGACTTGGTTAATATTCATTTGAGTTGAATCAATAAAGTGATCAATTTAATGGACATTAATTTTTGGAACTTAGGGGAAGGTGAGAATGGAAGGTGCCCTTGGTTAAGTTTTGAGTTCCACTTCATCTAACATGTCAACACTCCTTGAATCATTACTTGAATTGGAAGGTGAAATAGGATAGTTAATGAATACACATAGGGGGCATAACATACTTGACAGCGTATAAATTTGTGATTATATTGACTTCCAGTGGGTTTTTGAAGCTAGACAGGACATCATTGTTGAACAACTTTTGAAAAACCTGACTCATTGTTTGGTCCTTCTCCTCTGGATATTTAAGTTCAATCATGCACCTTTTGAACTGAAACTCACAAATCATCTTACTGTTTTAAAGTCAAAGGAATGTACTTGTTTGAGGAAAAACAAAGCTTTAAGTGTGGGAGAGTTTGATGTGGCAGTGTCTTAACACTCTTTGCCACATCCTTTTTGTATTTTTATTGACTTTTTTATACCAAAATGATTTTTTTTAGTAAATATTTGATAATTTTTGTGTTTTTGTACTTGCTGTGTAGAATAATCAGTTTTTAGTTTAAAACATGTGTTTTAATGTGCATTAGTGTCATTTTAAAAAATTCTTAAATTAACTTAGTCTTGCAAATTATACTTTTATTCATTTATTCTTTTATTTTTATAATTTTTCATTCTAGTTAGTTTATTAATTCATTTATTAAATTAATTAATGCTTTATTTTTTAAATTGTAAATAAATAACTCTTTTTGGTTTTTAGTCTTTTAATAATTTAATTAGTTTTAACATTTTAGTTTTATTCAATTAATATTTTTATTCTTCAATTTAATTAATTATTTAATTAATTGGTTAAATAATTTAAGCAAGTTACTGTAAATATTTTAATTTGTTCTTTAATTAAGTTTGTTTATTTTTAAACCCAAATTAATTCATCTTTTAAAAAAAGTATTATTAATTTTATTATTTAACTTTGTTTTTTTTTTGTTTTTTAATTTCATTCTATTTAATTTAATTTATTAATTGATTTATTTTTTAGTTTCATTAAATTATTTTATTTATTTAATTTTCTTTGTTATGTTTGTTTGCAGGTGCTGCGGTCGCACGGTCCTATTCCTTAACGGTGACTGTCTCACCATTTGAACCCATTTGTAATGGTGACCGTCTCACCGCTACAACCATCCTTAACAAGGGAGGGTTGTGGCTCGCCGCGCGTGCACCCATTCAATTAGTTAGGATCAATTGCTCAAGTGACCAGCGTAGGAGGAAGCAGCACAGTGAAAGTCCCACGTGGAGGTCGGGGAACAATTTAGATGAGATTCCAGAGACGTCGAATGGGTCTTTAGCATTCATCACAGGCAGGAGGCGGCAGATTGATTGATCTATCCATGGGGGGGCGGAACAAGACCGGGGGGAGCAGGGGAGCAGGCGAGAACTTGATTCCGTAGGGCGAACATCCATTCTTTCATCGTGATCAACCCTCGATCCATTTCATCACCAAAACGGAGGCAGACATACACATAGCAAGAGATCAGAATCGAAGCAGTTGCTGGAGGAGGAGAAATCTCACGGGATATGTTTCTTAATTCATTATATGTTTCTTTCTGTTTTGCTATTTTAATGTGTAGTTAAATCGATTAGGAGAATCGGGCTTTAGAGAACTGATCATCCATATATCCGTCATGTTTTATTAGTTTGATTTCTCAGTGATATTCCATTACTCGGTTTTCTCTTCTGGTTATTCTGAGTATCTTTTTACATTACCTAATGACCGATGGGTGTGGTAATGAATCATTTCACTGTGGATCATTGACTGAAGTACTAATAATTGGAAAAGGTCAATGCATCTTTTCTCCAGTTTAAGAAGGTTTATCCAAGGGTTAAAATCGAAAGATCGAGACTCAAGGAAGTTAATCGAGCTGTGTTGATCCACTGAAGTGACAACTCAGTGGATTAACACCATTTTTCTATGCACTGAGTAATTGAATTAAACCAAGGAGAAGCGGAGAATATCTTTTTAATCAGTTCAAAGTATCCTGAGGGCCCTAAAATCATCATTACTGTTTTCTATTTGTTCAAGCCACATATTTCACCATATCACCTTCATTTTCACACCCACTATTAGTGTTTGTTTCACTGTGTATGTACATTTTTTTTGTTATTGTTCTATTTTATCTTGTTGTTGTTTTAGTTTTAATTTGGTCTAGCACAACGTAAGTCCTTCTCTGTGGTTCGACACCCTTCTTACCACAGTACTAGTAGACTTTAGGGTTTATAAATTTTAAATTTGCGCGTACTCAACGACTGCGCGGCCACATACCTATCACCCTTAAAAGGGTTATAATATTTCTTAAAACATAACATTTTTTATTACCTTGAGATATAAAATCATTTCAATTAAAAAAATTAAATATTATAAAATTTATTTACGTTCATTGGGTTATCATATTCATAAAACACTTGCAATAACCTCTAAAATGGAATGACCTACTCGGTTAATTAAACATAATTATCTAGAAATAAAAAATCATTACACAATGAATCAGAGAGCTAAATCAGGCTCACTCATCATCATAAAGAGAGTAAAAAGATCATAAAATAAAAAAAACACATTTAATGTTTCATTGAAGACATAGAATATCACAAACTATTCTATTTAACACATATTCAAAATCACTTTTAGTCTTCAAGTAAAAATATAGATAAAAAATTATTTTTTATTTAAAACTATTTAAAAAATTGATGAACAATGGGAAATAAGTTTCTCAAATAAAACCCATGAAAATATATATATGAATATTCTAAGTGAATAATGGTAATAGTGTCCATAAATTCTATTTAATTCAACTATGTTAAAAAAATTGTTTTCACACTTTTTGAAAATTAACACATAAAGAAAATGCAAAAAAAAACTTTTTTTAAACCACTGTAAATAATATCAATTATATTTTAAAATGACCTTAAAATCCCAATTTAATATAATTATAACATTATTTAATCATGTTAACTAGCATCGTTTTGGTATTAAAATTGTGAGGAAGAAAACATTAAAAAAATTAACAATGTTTTAATGAAAACCCATTACCTCAAGTGTGACTTTCCAAGTACATTATTTAAATCCAATATAATCAATATGTAATAATAATTCAACTGATTAAGAACTATTTCTATATTTATTCACTTATCATAATCCCTTTTATTTCATTTATTAAAATTTTTAATATATTTCTTAAACTGGTTAAGTTCATGTTTGTTGTTTTCAAGATTTTAGGTTCATAATCCCAAAACAACTTTGGTTGGATGACCATGTAAAAAGGGGTTATAATTACATAATAAATAAAATATTAATCATGAAATTATTATTATTGTTATACATTAAATACAATTTTATAATCATTTAAGAAATGAATACAAGAAAAACAAATCACATAGCTTCGTGGAGGTGGTAGTCCACACGTACGCATGAGCATCATCATCATTTTACAATGGATGGAAGGGTATGAATTTAAGTAATATTTTATCATAAAACAATATTAATTATTATATAAATATCACATATATTCAATAAATATACTATAATAACCATCCTTTTGAGGTGGAGATGAAAAATGAAACACATCCCTTCATGGAGGTGGTAGTCTGCACATACACTCGAGTGATGTTTTAATTTCTCATATGATGGAATAGAAGATGAAAATGGTTGTTAATTAAACATAATAACATTTAACTCTATGTAATATAATAATTTAATTATATAATAATTTTTATAAAATATTATAAGGATGTTTAAGAATAAATAAACATAAAAACACTTGGCTAAGAGTTATACCTCTTCTTTGGAAAACCTTCTTTGGATTACTCCTTAAGCCTTAAAGGTTGGACTTCTGGTAAAACTATGTCCACTAGGACATGGGTATGGATTTTTGAAAAAAAATTAGTAGGTATTCATCGAGCTAAATTTCACAAAGTACCTAAACAATAGAGGATGTGGGGTACCCTTTTATAAGTGAGGGGAGTGCCACTCTTATAATTGTTTAAATGTTTTAAAATAATATATTATGTTATTAATAGTAATGTGGAACTATATCATCCAAAATTAAAATATATGGATATATTTGAAGAAATAACTTTATATAATAAGAACTAAGAAGTGATTTTGAGACATTATCACTTTGTTTTAACCATAATTAACCCATTTGACCCTTCATTATGGTGACAACATTTTACCCCAGTTACTATTCATTTTGACCAAAAATGTAATTGTCCTAATTAAATAATGTGAAAATAATGATCCCAAATATAAAATATAGTTATCAAGATTGTATTTATATATGGGTTTGTAAATAATTTTAATATAATTTTATAGAATGCAACAAAAATTTGTTTTTTTTAATGTGTTTTAAGCCTAAAATGAATTTATACCAAAAATCAAGTATAATGTTAATTAATATGAAAATAATTAGATTAATTTCAATAAAATTGGTATAATTTTAAATTAAACCCAATACCAAACATAATGTGTCTTTTTATATACTTGAAAATAAATTATTATTTTATAAAAATCAATATTTTTTACTATTCACTCAAAAATCATTTTTTTAGAAAAATAAAAAAATTAACCTTAAGATAATTTTGATATGGAGATATAAAAAATAAATTCCATTTTCTCAATTTTAATTTCTAATATTTATAAAGATATTTTTAAAATAAAACAATATTATACTTAGAAGACCCTTTAGTTAGAATAAAACTATTTCATTATTTTTAATTTGAAAAATAAAATAAAACAATTGAAATGAATTTGAATCCATAAATATAATAATAAATATTAATAAGAAATTAAATTTATTTCTTATTAATGTCTTTTTTCTTTTTTAATTCTTCCTACCCTAAATAAGTTTCATCCACACAATTTTATTCATCTCTTAAAGAGGTAGGGATAATTTTTCATAAAATTTTCAGTTTCTCATGTTGCTTCATCAGTCATGAGGTATTTTAAAAAATATTTAAATAAGTGAGTTACATTATTCTATAATATCTACTCTATATGATCTATAATTGGCACTGTCCTTTCTTTAAAAGTAACATTTTCATCCAATTATACCACCTGGGGGAACAAAACCTGAGAGGAATTAGGTAAATATTTCTTTAATGAAGAAACATAAAACATATCATGTACCTAAGATAAACTTGAAGGAAAATATCATTAATAATAAAATGATCTCACATTTACTATAATTTTATATGGTCTAATAAATAAGGCGCATAACTTTCCCTTTTTATTAAATCACATAATGCTTTCCCATAAAGATATTTAAAGAAATACATTATCAACTACCTCAAATGAAAGGAATTTATTCATATTATCTTTAATAAACTCATGCACTAATAAATCATATTTACTTTCTTGAAAGTTAATTCTACCATTCTTAGTCCCAAAAACATTATTTCCCTGACTTCATCCCAATATGATAGAGTCTGACACCACTTCACATATAATACCTCAAAATGTATCATCTATATACTGGAAATGAAAAACAATTATCATAATAAAATTAAACTTAAGAAATATTATTATCACAGGATATATGGTAATCCAATTAGAAATCTTTAATTATATCATATAATGTTTTAATCTTGTTGGTGTACTCTCTATCGTATTCTGGATGGATATCTATAATGAAATTTATTTTAATACCCAATGAATTTTTATGTCATTTCCAAAAATTAATGGTAAATATGGGATTATAGTAAGACACAATAGATAGAATAAATCCATGCATCCTAACTATAACCTTAATATAAAGTTGGGAAATTCGTTCTAAAGACATGTTATCTCATATAAGAAGAAAATTTACAGAATTTTCCAATCGATCAACAATAAACTAAAATGGATTATTACCTTGAGATTTCATTAGTAACCCCTCCAAAAGATCCATTGATATATTATCTCAATTCTATTTAGGCACTATAAAAGGATAATGAATCCCCTTAGGTAGTTTTCTCATATATTTGACCTGTTTATAAGTCAAAAATTTCATGGTAAAGTCATCTATGTCCTTTTTCATTCCTTCCCAAAAGTAATATTATCTGCTGTCTCTATATATCATAGTGATTCCATAATGAGTATAAAATGGAGAGATATGAGCTAAACTTGTCAATTCATTCTTAAAATGGGGATCAGTTGGAACACACAACCTATAGCTAAATATTATGACACATTATTTACCAATTTTGGATTTTGGAAACATTCCATTACAAACAAACTCTATTATTTCTTGTAAATTATGAACTTCATGCAGAGCATGCTTAATTATTTCTAACAAAGATGATTGTACTAACTCTTAAACCAAAAGAGAGGGTTTTTTACATGTATAATTTCTATTACAAAGTTTATTAAATTATTAATCAAAGGATCGCGTTCTAATCATAAGATAGTTAATGATGAATTGTGTATTCAACTCAAGGCATCAACCACATTGTTTTCTTTACCTGGATGATCATTAATTATTTATTTATAATCCGTTATTAGTTCCAACCAACTTATTTTCCTAACGTTAAACTATTTTTGAGTGATATATACTTTAAACTTTTATGTCTAGTATATGTTTTACATTTTACCCCATATAAAATATTCCTCTTATTTTTTAAATCATAAAACGCTATTGTAAGATCCATATCGTGCATATGGTAATTATACCAATGGAGTTTCAATTGATTTTAAGCATACACAAATACTCAAACATCTAGCATCAAGACATAACTAAGTCCCTTCAAATACGAAATTTTGTAAATGAATAATTCCCCATTTATTGTTGGCATTTTTAAAAATATAGAAATAAATATTCTTCTTTTTTATTCCTAGGAACATTCATCACACTCGTTTGTTGAAATGAATTTAACTAATTGTTAAGTTAAATTAGTTATTGGTAAATATGTCTAAGGAAATTTTAAAAAAAATTGATAGTAACCCCCTTATACAATAAAACATTTAATCTTAGTGATATTTATAGGTCATGAACACTCATCCACCACCACAATTTTAGTAGGATAAATAGTAATCAATCACTAGAAACAATATTTCCAAGGAAATATATTTTGTGTAACCAAAATTAACTTTTTTTAAATTTAAATTCATATTATTTTCATTTACTATTTTTATAAAAATCCTTATAGGTTTATCATGTTCCTCATAACTTTATGAATAAAATAATATATTATCAATGAAATACACTAAAAATTTATCTAAATACTCATTGAATATATATATATATATATATAAGATCCATATATATAGAGGGTTTATTTTTCAAACTAAATTTCATAACCAAAAACTCATAATGTATATACCGAGTATTAAATTATATCCTCATAATTTATTCCTTATTCACATTCAAATGATGATTTATAGAACAAAGATCAATTTTGAAAAATAAGTTGCTCTGAAAAATTGATCAAACAAGTCATCTATATGAGGAAATTTAAACATTTTCTTAAAATTAATGTTTTTAGGTATTTTGTAATTAATGAAAATCATTATATAATCATACATATTTTTAATAAAAAGGTAGTATAACCATGAGTTAATGTTCTATGGATAATGAAACACATATTAATAAACAATTGAAACTATTCTTTCAATCCCAATAATATATTTGGATACATTTTATTAGGGGGTTTGAAATTATATTATCTTTTGGGTCTAAGTCAGTAGGTAATTCAACCTATTGATCAGCAATAACACTAGTAAAATCATTAATAAATACATCCATATATTAATTTAGTGCAGACATATCCCTAATTTGTAGAATTTATTTTCTTTTTAAAATATGATAAAGATAATTTTCACCACCATCTTTAACAAATTTCTCAGCTTCTTGATATGTAATCAAATAAATAAATTCATTCTTATATAAAAAATAACACTCACATAGAAAATTCAATATAACTTCCTTATATTTGAAATCTATCTTGGCATGATTAGATGAAAGACAATCCATACCCAGTATAACATCAATCTCAACTGTGGGAAAGAAAATGGGATTGACGGGAAATACTATTGCACTAATAATCATAGAAATATTCATATAAATCTATGTGGCCTTAATACTTCCTCTAAGATTTTTTACCAAAAGTTCTATCAATATTTATTAAGGTGATGTTTTCTTTTTAATACTAAATTCCCCAAAAATAAAATCATGTGTAGACACATAATTAAAACAATACATTGACATAATATGAGTAAAAAACTAGTTTACCTATCACCACTTTATTTGATTGTCTTACATTTCCTTAGGTTGTTTTAAATAAATTTGACACACCCATATGCTTATGACCTTGATGATTTATATCCTCCAAAGTTATATTTGGTCATGCAGTTTCCTAATGGACCTTGACATTACAATCAGAAAACATTACTACCAAAGTAACATTACTGGTCTAGAAATTACCATTACCTTTCCTCTCGTAGTCACGAACTATATGTCCCAATTTACTACACTAGAAACACTACCCAAATCTCATGGGACACTCACCAAGATGCTTCTTACCACACTTATCACAAGAGGTAAATTTTTTCCTCTTGAGGATATATTTTCTCGATGGGTGCTTCCCCAACGCTTGTCACCTAGACCTATTCTTATCCTTCGTTTTGTAAAATTAAATAATCTTAATCTAGACATTATCATAACACCACACAAATTTCCAATGAATTTTAAATTCATAAGAGGTAAAATATTTTTATAAACTTGGTTTCAATCCTGAGTATAACCTATCAATTTTACTATCATGGTCTAAAAATATTGGTGCATAACTATCCAATCTAATAATATTTTTTATAAATATAAATAGAGTTCCCCTTTATTTTTCTTCAATTCCAAAAATTTAATTTCCATCAAATGTTGAAAAACCATAGGAAAATAATTCATAAGAAAAAAATCTTTTAATACTGACCACTCTACGGAATCTATCTCATATTTTCCCTTGGTAATTTTAACTAATGACCACCACTGTTTAAAATTTATTTTAAAATAATAAATGATCAGAATTTCATTCTAATGTTTTGAAAAACCCAAAACCTAAAATATCAATACTAAATAATTGATCCATCCTTTGGATACCACTGAGTTCAAGGGTCAAAAAAATATCATATGTTGTTATTTCATGAACTTCTCTACTATATGTATGTTCCTCATATGAGACTTTGGTCACTATATAAAATATAAATCACCAATAATATTATATTTAAAATTAGTTAACATATCTATAAATTGATATATTCCAATTATGACCATTCCAGGTTGCTAATTCAGATGGATATAATCCAAATAATTACTTTTAACTTCAACCAACCTAGTTCCTATTCAAAAACCCATTCTTGATTAGACATAGATTAGATGAAGAAATTTGAAAACACCAAAAGTGTTTTCAAGATTATATAACCCCAGATTAAAATAACTTAAATTTATTTTCTAAAAAATATCATAACCTCTAATGTTATCTAAACCTTTATTTGACAATAACCATAAGTATTTGTTCCTTCAATGACCCATAATTATGATTTTAATAGTAGTGATTGAATTTATTAAATTACAATGATATTTTAGGTTTAGTGTTTTATATAATTTATAAAAACTATTACTTATCAAACCCTTATAAACAATTGACATTTCCCCTAAATAACCATTTTTCCTCAAAAAACATTATTCTTATATTTAAACTCATTTTTATTCAAAACATGTTTGCTTCCTTTAAATCGAATCCTAAACATAGAAAGATATAAATTGTTTATATTACTACTTATCCTTAGGACCTATGAAGCACATTTTAAAACTTGGTATGATAATAAAAAACTTATTAAGGTATATTAAAATAAAATTAACTCATTAGTACATTTGAAAAACTATGCAATCTATAAGTAAATTTTCCATTTTTCATAATAAATTTTTAGCTAAAATATTTATTTACCAACTCATGAAACCAGATTTTTTTTCAAAGGATTTTTATAAAATATTTTATATAAAATAATGAAGAAAAAATCATAATCATGAGGGTTTATTATAAAATAATAGAACCCAAAATCCCATATCTTGAAAAATAAACCATTAACCCCTAAAAAGGTTATAAAATTTATTAAAAGATAATCTTGTTTGAATACATTGTGAAATATAAATATTCCCATAAAAACAATTTTTAAATTATATAAAATTCATTTAGGATACTTGGGAAATCATATTTGTAGAACCCTTACAATAACCCTTACAAAGGGAGTAACATATTTGGTTAATTCCACCATAATTACCAGGGGAATAAAATCATTACGTAATAAAATCAATTACCTCAAGTCTGACTTTCCAAGTGCATTATTTAAATACAATATAATGAATATGTAATAATAATTTAACTGATTAAGAACAGTTTTTAGGTTTATTCACTTATCATAATCCTTTTAATTTCATTTATTACAATGTTTTATATATTTATTAAATTGGTTAAGTTCATGTTTGTTGATTTGAAGATTTTTGGTTCATAATCCCAAAATAACCTCAGTAGTTTGACCATGAAAAAGGGGTAATGATTACAAAATAAATAAAAAATTAATCATGAAATAATTATTATTTTTATACATTAAATAGAATTTTATAATAATTTATGAAATAAATACAAGGAAAAAATGCATAGCTTCATGGAGGTGGTAGTCCACACGTACCCACGAGCGACATCATCATTTTATATTGGATAAAAGGGTATGAATTTATGTAATATTTTTTCATAACACAGTATTAATTATTTTATAAATATCAAATGTATTCATTAAAAATACCAAAATAACTATCCTTTTGAGGCAGTGATGAAAAATGAAACACATCACTTCATGGAGGTGGTCACCCACACATACACTTGAGTGATGTTTTCATTTCTCGTATGATGGAAAATAAGATGAAAAATGGTTTTGAATTAAACATAATAACATTTAATTATATGTACTATACTAATTTGATCATATTATAATGGTTAAAAATATTATAAGGAGGTGGAAGAAAAAATAGACACAAAAAAACTTCGTTAAGAGTTATACCTCTTCTTTGGAAAACCTTATTTGTCTTAATCCTTAAGCATTAAAGGTTGGAATTCTGGTGAAATGATTTCCTCTAGGACATGGGTAGGGTTTTTGGGAAAAAAATATTTGTAATCTATTCATATATATAAATAGCACAAAGTACCTAAATTGTTGTGGATGTGGGGTTCCCTTTTATAAGTGAGGGGAGTGCCACTCTTATAATTGTTTCAATGTTTTAAAATAATATAAAGTCTTATTAATAGTAATGTGAAACTATATCATTAAAAATTAAAATATATGGAGATATGTGTAGAAATAACTTCATATAATAAGATTTTAGATTAGCCTTTGAGACATTATCACTTAGTTTTAACCCTAATTAACCCATTTGACCCTTCACCGTGGGGACAACATTTTACCCAAGTTACTATTCATTATGACCAAAAATGAAATTGTCCTAATTAAATAATTTGAAAATAAGGATCCCAAATATAAAATCTAGTTCTCAATATTGTATTTATATATGTGCTAGAAAATAAATTTAATATAATTTCATAAAATTCAATAAAAAATTGTTTTTAAAAATGTGTTTTTAAGAATAAAATGAATTCATACCAAAATCAATTATAATGTTGATTAATATGGAAATAATTTGATTAATTTCATTAAATTGGACTAATTTTAATTTAAAACCAATACCAAACATAATGTGACTTTTTATATACATGAAAAGAAATTATTATTTTATAAAAATCTATATTTTTACTATTCACTCAAAAATATTTTTTAGCAAAATACAAAAAATTAACCCTAAGATAAATTTGATATGGAGATATAAAAAATGAATTCCATTTTATTAAATTCAATTTATAATAGTTATAAATATAACTTTTGAATAAAACTATATTATACCTTGAAAACACGTTAGTTAGAATAAAACTATTTAATTATTTTTTATTTGAAAAATAAAATAAAACAAATGAAATGAATGTGAATCCATAAAATATAATAATTAATTTTAATAAGAAATTAAATTAATTTATTATTAACATTTTTTGGTTTTTAAAATTCTTCCTACCCAAGATAAGTTTCATCCACACAATTTTATTCATCACTTAAATAGTTAGGGATATTTTTTTCAAAACATTTTCAGTTTCTCACGTTACTTCATAAGTCATGTGGTATTTTCAAAAATATTTAAATAAGTGAGTTACATTATTCGATAATATATACTTTATTTGATCTAGATTCGGCACTGGCTTATCCTTACAAGAAATATTTTCTTCTAACTATACCACTTGAGGGCACAAAACATGAGAGGAATTAGGTACATATTTCCTTAATGATGAAACATGAAACATAACATGTACCTAATATAAACTTTATGGAAAAGATAATCAATAATAAAATTATCTCACATTATCTATAATTTGATACGGTCCAATAAATAATGGTCTTAACTTTCCTTTTTTATTAAATCACAAAACACCTTCCCATGGAGATATTTTAAAAAATACATGATTACCTACGTCAAATGACATGAATTTCCTCCTATTATCTTTATAACTCTTCATCCAGCTTTGAGATACCATAATGTACTAATAAATCATATTTACCTCCTTAAAAATATATTCTACCATTCTTAGTCCATATAAATTTCAGTCCCTAACTCCATCACAATATGATAGAATCTCACACCACTTCACATGTAATTCCTCAAAATATATCATCTATATACTGGAAAGGAAACTATTATCATAAGAAAATTCAACTAATGAAATATTATTATAATTGCATATATGGTAATCCAATGAGAAATCTTGAATCATATCATCTAATGTTTTAATCATGTGCTCGTACTTTCCATCATATTTTAGATGGAAATCTATAATGAAATTTAATTCAATAACCAATGAATCATGAGGTCATTTCCAAAGATTTAAGGTAAATATGGTATCATAGTAAGATATAATAGATAGAAGATATCTATTTATCTTAACAATAACCTTAAAATAAAGTTGGAAATCCGATCTAAAGACATGTTATCTCATAATGGAAGAAAAGTTTCAGATTTATCCAATCGATCAACAATAAACTGAAATGGAATATTACCTTGAGATGTCATTAGTAACCCCTCTAAAATAATCCAGGGATATATTAACCCATTTCTATTTAGACAATATAAATGGTTAATTAATCCCCTTGGGTAGTTTTCACATATCTTTAACCTGTTTATAAATCGAAAATTTCATGTTAATGTCATCAATATTATTTTTCATTCCTTCCCACCAGTAATATTATGTAATGTCAATATATATCTTAGTGATTCCATGATGAGTGAAAAATGGAGAGATATGATCTACACTCAACAACTCATTCTTAAAATGTGGATCAATAGGAACACAAAATCTATTTCTAAATATTATAACACATTCTTTTTCAATATCAAAAATTGGAAACATTCTGTTCCAAACAAACTCTACTCTTTCTTGCAAACTACGAACTTCATGATGAGCATTCTTAATTCTATCTAACAAAGATTATTATACTAACTCTTGAACCAAAATAGATGGTGTTTTTACTTGTATAATTTCTATTAGAAAATTCATTAAATTATTAATCAAAGGATCAGGTTCAAATCATAGCATAGTTAATGATGCATTATCTTTTCAGCTCAAGGCATCAGCTATATTGTTTTCTTTACCTAGATGATTGTGAATTATTTATTTATAATCCTTTATCAGTTCCAGCCACCTTCTTTGCCTAATGTTCAGCCAGTTTTTAGTGATATATACTTTAAACATTTATGTCTAGTATATTTTCTACATTTTACCCCATGTAAAATATTCCTCTTATTTTTTAAATCATAAAACGCTATTGTATGATCAAGATCATGCATAGGGTAATTCTACCAATGGATTTTCAATTGATTTGAAGCATACACAACTATTGTATCATCTAGCTTCAAGATACAACTAAGCCCCTTCAAATAAGAAATTTTGTAAATGAACAATTCACCATTTCTTGTTAGCATTATTAAAACTATAGAAATAACCATTCTTATTTTTAATTCCCGAGAAAATTCATCACACTCCTTTATTGAAATGAATTTAAATAATTGTCAAGTTAAATTATTTATTGATAAATATGGCTAAGATAATTTTCAAAAAAATCGATAGTAACACACTAATCCAATAAAACATTGAATGTTAGTGACATTTATAGTTCGTGAAAATCATCCACCACCACTATTTTAGTATGATCAATAGTAATCAAAATCTAGAAAAAATATGTCTAAGGACAGATATTTTGTGCAACCAAAATTGACTTTTTTAAAATTTAACTTCAAATCATTTTCATTTACTTTTTGTAGAAAAATCGTTACAGGATTATCATGTTCCACATAACATTTAGAATAAAACAATATTTCATCAATGAAATACCCTAAAAATTTATCTAAATACTCACTGAAAATCTATATATAGGATCCATAAATACAAGAGGTTTATTTGTCAAACTAAATTTCATATCCAAAAACTCCCAATGTTCATACCTAGTATTAAATTATATATCCAAAATTTATTCCTTATTCACTTTAAACAGATGATTTATGGACCAAATATCAATCTTTGAAAAATAATTTGCTCCATAAAATTGATCAAACAAGTCACCTATATGAGGCAATGGATACTTTTTCCTCAAATAGATGTTATTGAGTATTGTATAATTAATGAAAATTCTTATATAATCATACTTATTTTTAATAAAAAATATTATAACCACAAGGTAAAGTTATAAGGATAATGAAACACATATCAAGAAACAATTCAAACTATTATTTTAATTCCAATAACTTATAGAGAATCATTTTTAAGGGGTTTGAAATTGTATTATCTTTTGGGACAAAGTTGGTTGGGAATTCAACCTCTTGATCAGTAATAACACTAGTAAAATCATTAGTAAATACATCCATATATTCATTTATTACTAACATGTCCCTAATTTGTAGTATTTATTTTCTTTTCAAAATATAAGAAAGATAAGTTTCACCTCCATCTTTAATAAATTTCTTAGCTTCTTGATATGTTATCAAATATTTAGATTCATTCTTATATAAAAACTCAAACTCACATTGAAAATTTAACATAACTTCTTTATATTTTAAATCTATCTTGGCATGATTTGATGAAAGAAAAATCAATACCCAGTATAATATCAATCTCAACAATGGGAAAGATAATGGGGTTGAAAGGAAATACTAATGCACTGATAATCATTGGAATATTTCTATAAATCTATGTGGAATTAATACTTCCTATATGATTTTTTACCAAAAGTTATATCTATATCTATTAAGGTGATGTTTTCATTTTAATAGTAAATTCCCCAGAAATAAAAGCATTTGTAGACTAATAATTAAAACAATACACTGGCATAATCTGAGTAAACAAGTAGTTTACTGTCAACCACTTTATTTAATTATCCTGCATTTCCTTGGGTAGTTTTAAATAACTTTGACCCACCTATATTCTTATGAACTTAATGATTTATGTCCTTCAAGATTATATTTGGTCATGTATTTTCATAATGTCCTATCACATTACAATTATAACACATTACTACCAAATTAACATTATTGGACTAGAAATTACAATTACCTTTTCCTTTGTAGTCACGAGCTATGTGTACCAATTTACCACACTAGAAACACTACCCAAATTACATTAGACATTCACTGGGATTCTTCTTACCAAACTTATCATAGGAGGGAAACTTTTTCCTCTTACCTTTTTATTTTCTTGATGGGTACTTCCTCAACACTTGTCGCCTAAAACTATTCTTATCCTTCCTTTTGTATAAGTCAAAAATCATAATATAGACCTTATCAGAACACTGTAAAAATTACTAATAGATTTTAAATTAATAAGTGTAACATCCCAGGTAAATAAAGCATATAAAATTTTCATATTTATTAATATTTGTGAATTAAATATTAATTTTACTTTAAAGGGGATTTTATTTTTGATGGCATACCTGATACGCAACAACGAGTTTCTTTGAAATCAAACGTTGTACACTAATAATATAATATTATTATTTTAAAAGGTAGTTAACGCCTAGCCGTTTAAATGACAGGAATGAATAGAACTAACTACAATATGATTATAAAAGTTTGTTACATGTTTTTACTTTTATCCAACAAAATTTAGAGTCTTAAAATGTGAATGAATCCGATTTTAAGCATAAATACTCTAATATTCATTAAAGGGTCGATTTAAAACCTTTTGATGGTGAACCCTCTTTAAATATAGTTTTGTTCACCTTTATATGTTCAATTTTACAAAATAAAATACTTATTTAGAATCGGGACATTAAAATTTACTTTGGGTAATTTTTTGGTATTTTTATGAAAAAATTCATTTTTTAATGAATAGTGAATAATACTGTATTTTAATTCAAATATGATTTTTGATCTAATTTATTTATTTTGTTAGATTATATTTTTAATTGGTTTTAAAGTTTAATTAGAATATATTTTTACCATTTAATCCAATTTAGGTCATTTTAATTAATTTCACTTTGAAATTAGACATAAACAAGTATCAATCTTTTGATAGTTATTGTTTCTTAAAAACACACTATTTGTTTTGACAACGGAAATTAATTTTAAATTAATTAATGAGACTTCTATGTTTTTAATTTGGTAAAATAGACATCATTTTTGAATTCGCAATATCAATTATATCTTAGGCGAAATTTTGATATTTTTCTGAAAAACATCAATTTTTGATGAATAGTGAAACCACTTAGTAGTAGTTAAAAAACTGACTTTTTCATTTAAATAAAATTTTACCACTTATGTGAATTGAATTTAAAAAACCCAAAGTACATGGTTATTATTAGTAAATAAAATGTGGTTCAATAAGATGAAAATAATTTTTGGTGAATAGTAACTTTTGACTTTTATTTACTGTGGTTAAAGGTAAATAGAGTAATTTAAGGTAAAAAGAATATTATAATAATAAAAAATTACCATAAAACTTTTCCTAACCTTATTTTTTGAGTCATTTATGACCATGAGTATCTTTGTGTCGATTTTGGGAGCTCATGAAGCCACTTATGAGTGATAATAACACTTTAGATTAATTAACTTAAAGTAATGACAAAAATGACATAAACAAATATCTTTTAGAAAATCAATTTTTACATGGGGTTATATAAATTATCTTTTATAATACAAATATTCATTGGAAATATAAAAATATTTCCTACATTATGGTATTTGTTTTATAATTTTTTGACATCAAATAAATTAAAATATTTATGACACTATAATGATGAAGTATTTACCTCATTAATAAATGATCTAAATAAATAAGATTATAAAGATTAAAAAAATATAAAACCTATCCAATTCTTATTGGATGATTTTATTTCAACTATGAGTCATCTTATCTATGAAAGTAATGAGTTTTGGACCTTTTAAAACTGAATATAAGTTTATAATAAAATATTATTTCCAAGTTTTCCTAAAGAGCCCCTCCTCCCCCTTATAAAAAGCCCTCACTCCTATCTCATTCCTCACACCTCTAAAGCCACTTGGCTCGTCCAAACTCTGCCCAAATAAGCTTTCAGTATCCCTCTATCCATTTTAGAAGCCTTACCTTAGGCATAAGGCACTTCAAGAAGTCCTTTTGGTTCAAACCAAAGGGATTTACCCGAATTAAAGGTAACGATTTCTCTTAAATTCTTTTCTTTTATTATACTTTTCCAAACCCTAAACTCTTTTTATTACTTTCTTTTATAACAACACCATTATCCTCAATATACTTGGATGTTATTATGAGAAGGATTATAACTACACTTACACACACCTCCATCTAATGGGTAAAGAACATACTATTTCTGTGGATGGCAAACTAACGCATCACAAAATGATGATTGTTCAATTATCTCCTACTGCCTCACATGGTGGCCATTAAGATGGAATTGTATTTATATATGATATATATTATTTTTATGTTTTCTTTATGCTACTGTATTTTTAATTTATATCATTCCTTTATGGTTTCCATTATGAGTAAATGCGATAATTTCATTTGAGGAAGTGCGGACTACGGTCCCCTCAAAGTGATATGACTCGTTCATACCATACGTGGGACATATAAAGGATGGAGTTATTGAAATTATATATGATGTTATACTGGAATTATAATATAATTATGTATCATTAAGTTTTAATTCTATTAAATATGAAATATAAATGAAGGTAGCGTTCATGCGTACGTACGACTTACCGTCTCCATGAACGGTGCATTTCATTTCTTACCTCCAAATGTTATGTACTATTATAAATACATGTATATGCTGGATATATATGATATATATGATATCTAAATCTTTAATATCATTCTAGAGATAATGGACTTTTGACCACATAGACAACTTGTAATTATAAGGTATTCATTTTTTACTCAAGTACCAAATATCGACAAAACGACCATTATTGCATAATATCTATAACATGGTAATAAGTGATATAAAAAGAATAATAAACTTGAAAAAGGTTCTTAAGAAAGTAGAAATTAACTTTAGTTTATTATTCAGGAAGAACTAGGAACAAACAAGTCAAGTCAGACATGAGGTAAGAGATTTCTTATCTCACTTTTAATTCCGTGATATTTCCATTGTTCGCCACTAATTTATTTCATGTGGTGTATTGTGTACTGCCATTTGATATATATTATCATGATCATCTTTATATTCATGCAATTCTGTGAATCGTTTGTTTGTTGTTAACTTTTGGTCATACGACTCGATTGATTACAACGTGGTAAGGGATTTCTTATCTCACTTTTAATTCTGTGAGATTTCCATTGATCTTCACTAATTTATTGCATGTGGTGTATTGTGTACTGACATTTGATATATATTATAATGATCATATTTATATTCATTATATTCTGTGAAACATTTGGTGGTTGTTAACTTTTGGTCATACGACTCGATTGATCACAACATAGTAAGGGATTTCTTATCTCACTTTTAATTCTATGAGATTTCCATTGTTCACCACTAATTTATTTCATGTGGAGTATTGTGTACTACCATTTGATATATATTATCATGATTGTCTTTATATTCATTCTATTCTGTGAATAATTTTTTGGTTCTTAACTTTTGGTCATATGACTCGATTGATTACAACGTGGTAAAGGATTTCTTATCTCACTTTTAATTCCGTGAGATTTCCATTGATAGCCACTAATTTATTGCATGTGGTGTATTGTGTACTTCCATTTGATATATATTATCATGATAATATTTATATTCATGTTATTCTGTGAATCATTTGGTGGTTGTTAACTTTTGGTCATACGACTTGATTGATTACAACGTGGTAAGGGATTTCTTATCTCACCATTAATTCCGTGAGATTTCCATTATTCGCAACTTATTCATTGGATGTGGTGTATTGTATACTGCCATTTGATATATATATTATCATGATTCTCATTATATGCATGGTATTATGTGATTCATTCGGTGGTTATTAACTTTTGGTCATACGACTTAGTTGATTGCAGTGTGGTAAAGGGTTTCATCTCACTTTTTATTCCTAGAAGATTCAAGCTTTATTTTCCACTATTTCATTTTGTGTGGTGTATGTACTACCCATGATTGTACTCTTTGTGTAATATAATTTCATTTATGAGAATTTACATCTTCATTGAATGATCCTTCTTTTATGTGGCGTATGTTTTGTAAGTTACCAAATCGGTAAGGGAACCTTTCACTCTTCTCTTTTTAAAAGAATTCTTTTTGTTATTTCTTTTAATTTACATCATATAATGTTAGGATATGTTCTTCTATATCCTTATTGATGTAAATTTTATGTCCATGTGATGAGATACCATTTTTATCTTATCAACTCATTTTCTAAATTTTAAAGTGACGTTGTTAGGCTTTCGAATTTTTGCAAGGGAACTTCTTAACCCAATTTCAATTCTTTGGGTCAAACTTGTACTTCTTTAATATGTCATCCTATGAATATGTGTGAATGACCTCTGATTGTTTTACACTTAATATCCACTTATATTGGGTTTATTTATATTTGTCACACAAAATAATGTGATTGATTTATCCTTAATTTAAGGATACCATCTTTATAAGGGATTTCGTCTCAATTTACATTTCCCTTGAGACTTCATTGTTGTTATGCACCAATTCACTCTTATATGGTGTATATATTGTCCTTTGTCATATTATATCATGAATCCCTTTGTTCTCATGATATTATAAAGTTCTGATTAAATGTTATTCCTCAATTATTTGTATTCAAGAGTCTCTCATTTTGTTAAAAACTCTTTATCAAAAATGTCATTTTAAATATTTTAAAGATTTATTCTTCTAAATATTTATCATTAATGTCCATGTTTTCAAAATGGTTTTAAGGATTTATTTATGTGGACATTAATGTTTTCAAATGATAAATTTATTTAAAATTTTCAAAGTGGTATGGGACACTTTGATTCAAAAATATCTTTATTAAATGTTCTATATGGTTTGATAAAGCATTGTTTATTTCAATATATTGATTTGATATATTGGAATGTGGAAATGTTATCTTTCCTTTATACATGTGTTGTGTGTTATGGTTATGTAATGGTTATTGGGCACTGTTTACGTATACAGGTGGTTCCGTGATAAACCTAGGGCGGGTGAGCCTGAGATAGCTCTCCAATGCATTGGGTAACATGTTGGAGCTAAACGTTAATGTTTCTCCTAAGAGAATTAGGGAATATGCTGTGATGGGTATTCCAAATTTGACTTCCTATGTAGCTGTGATAGCTACAATGTAAGTATTTTATGAATTTCAAAAGCTACCTTTATGATTTTTTATTTGTGTGTGTTATGCATAAATCTTATGATTTTGTAAGGTATGTTATGATTGAAAAGTATGGTTTCATTGATTTGTATTTATTGATGGGTTAATGTTTCCTTTCCTTATTTTATAACCCTTACTAAGCTTTTTATGCTCATCCCAAGTTTTTGAAATTCTTTTCACAGGTTATAAGGAAGGGTAAGATAAAGGAAGTATTTAGGAAGATTTATATCAAGAAAAGAACTTTTTTTTATTTAAGGAGTTTTATTGTTGTGAAAAATCAGTTATAGTATAAGTGTCTAATTTGTAATATTCAAGTTGATATGTAATAGTTATGGCCTAATTCTCTAAAACTCTAAACCTAAAAAGATCCTCAATGTGAATTCTTGACATAATTCAAGATTATGTAATGTTAGAGGTCGGGTCCTTATAGTTGGTATCAGAGGTCGGTTTAGATAACTTTATAGGTTAGGATGTTCTTTAAGATTAAGTGGCATTACCATAATGGTTATGATTTTAGAAAGAGTCGTAGTTTTTTTTTAAGATAAAGTGAATGAGTTTAAGATAACATGAATAATTATATCTTAGTATTTACACTCCTCATAAGATATTATATGATGATTTTACTGATATAATCACACTGACCTTTTTGGTTTTAGTAAATGGTGGGATCTAGCAGGACCAAAGTAACAGTGGGTGTGAAGAAAACTGTGATGGTTTTCTAAATGAACAATTGAATGAAATGGGAGCTGCAATGAGAACTCTGGTGGTTATTCTCAACCAACTATCTGGAGTCATGATTGACCTCCTGAACCTTGGTGATTTTTATAAGGAATCGCATATGTGAGAAATAAATCCCCATGGAAGTTCAGGTAATAATCATAAAGGTATGTATGTTCAAAAACCTATGTGTCAAGAATGTGGAAAGAAACACTTAGGAAAATGCTTCAAAGGGAAAGGAAGATGATATAGATGTGGGAATGAAGGTCATAAAGCAATAACCTGCCATAGAAAAAGGAAGCATCCAGTTGACTCTTGGAAAGGGAAATATGTTCTTTGTGAGGGTTCAATTGAATGTTTTAGATGTGGTGTGCATAGTCATTATACAAATAGATGTCCTACGAAGAAGTTTCAGGAATGGGATCACCTGGATCATACAAATATATGTTTACCAATACCTAATGTCATTCCGATGAGGATGAAGAAACTAACAATGACCAATGAAAGGTATGTATTATTTCTTAACATATGTTTTGATATTATTGAATCTTAGGATATGATTAATGATTTTGTTTGTAGGAAATAATTATTTCAGAATAAGTTGTTAAGGAATGGTTATTGGATCATGAAAAGCGTTGAATGAGTAAGAAGTCAACATATAAGGGATTCAAGAGTTATGGTATATTTTAAGATGATGAAATGATTAATGGTATTAAGGCTCTTTTGATGATGGGGTTGCATTGGAAGACTTTTTATAGTATGTGTAACTCTGAAGTTTGGTATGTGAAAATGTTATTCAGGGAATAATTATCTTTCCTTTTGGTGAGAAATGGTGTAATTTTATTTTGGAAGAATCTATTTTTTTTATTATGGACATATAGTGATTTGAGTTATTTATGGAAATTAGTAACCTATCATAGAGAATATGTGATTTGGTTAATTACACTTTAGAATGAGACTTTAAGAGTAGTTGATTTTATTTGGAGATAAATGTTAATATTTACAGTGGAAGACTACGTGATTAAATCCTTCTGGGTTTTGGGTTACAATTTTATTTTAGGTTACTTTGAAGAATTTTAAGGAAATTTTTTTATTGAATGATCTTTGCCAAACCTTGGGTTTTGTTTGTCGAATTTTGGGGATTAAGAGTAGTATTTCTTTTTATTAAGTGTTATCTTTTTTGGGGATTATCTGATATTATACTAAACATTTTGGTTTTGGTTGATGTCTAAAGATAAGGGAAATATATAGTTCATATTTTGTGGAGTATCTGATACTCTAGAAGTTCATTCTAGCACTTTTAATGTGACCAAGTCTGTTTGAATACTCCTCGTTTAAAGAAAAGATGGGTTTGTGGTAGAAATTTAGTAAAGGATGAAAGTCGACATGACAAGTAAGTATGTTTCCTTATGTTTTTAGTTAAGATCATAAATAAATTTCTCGACATTATAAAAATTAACTTAAAAAAAAGTTGTATGTTAACTTTTCCTACTAGGGAATCAAAGACCGTTTAACCCATCATAAGTTTGTGATTTTCTGGGGGTTAACTTTCTCCTAATCATGTTTTCTATCACTCTACATCAGAACTTGATGGTTTGTTTTCTCCTCCATATCCATGTTTTCATTAAATCCTAGTATCTGTTGTCTCAGGTGACCTTTTTACTTCTCTTTTTTTATTTTAAAGTGATATTTTTATTGATGCTTTTTTCGATGTGAGACTTTGAATGAAGTTTCTAAGCCCAATTTTAAAATTGCGAGGACATAATTCCCAAAATGGGGGAAGGATGTAACATCCCAGGTAAATAAAGAATATAAAATTTTAATATTTATTAATATTTGTGAATTAAATATTAATTTTACCTTAAAGGGGGTGCTATGTTCAATGGCTTACCCGATACGCAACAATGAGTTTCTTTGAAATCTTACATTGCACACTAATAATATAATATTATTATTTTAAAAGGTAGTTAAGGCCTAGCTGTTTTAATGATGGGAATGAATAGAAATAACTACAATATGATTATACGTGTTTGTTAAATGTTTTTACTTTTATCTAATAAAAGTTAGAGGCATAAAATGTGAATGAATCCAATTTTAAGCATAAATTCATTAAAGGGTCGATTAACTGCCTTTTGAAGGCAAAACCTCATTAAACCTAGTTTTGGTCACTTTTATATGTTAAATTTTACAAAATAAAATAATTCTTTAGAATCGTGACATCAAAATTTACTTTGGGTAATTTTTTGGTATTTTTCTAATAAAATTCATTTTTTAATGAATAGTGAAAAATATTGTATTTTAATTCAAATATGATTTTTAATCTAATTTATTTATATTGTTAGATTATCTTTTTAATTGGTTTTAAATTTTTATTAGAATATATTTTTACCATTTAATCCAATGTTGGTCATTGTAATTAATTTTAATTTGAAATTGGACATAAACAAGTATCTATCTTTTGATAGTTATTATTTCTTAAAAACATGCTATTTGTTTTGACAATGGAAATTAATTTTAAATTAATTAATGCGACTTCTATGTTTTGAATTTGGTAAAATAGACATCATTTTTGAATTCGAAATATCAATTATAGATTAAGCTTAATTTTTGGTATTTTACTGAAAAACTTCAATTTTTGATGAATAATGAAACCACTTAGTAGCAGTTAAAAACTGACTTTTTCATTTAAATGAAATTTTACCGCTTCTGTGAATTGAATTTAGAAAATATGACATACATGGTTGTTATTAATATGTAAAATGTGGTTCAATAAGATGAAAATAATTTTTGGTGAATAGTAACTTTTATCATTTATTTACCACGGTTAAAGGTAAATAGGGTAATTTAAGGTAAAAAGAATATTATAATAATACAAAATTACCTTAACACTTTTCCTAACCTTATTGGTTGAGTCATTTATGACCATTATCATATTTGGTTCGATTTTTGGACCCCATGGATCCACTTATGGGAGATAATGACACTTTAGATTAACTAACTTAAAGTAATGACAAAAATGACATAAACAGATATCTTTTAGTAAATTAATTTTTACATGAGGTTATATAAATTATATTTTAGACTATAAATATTAATTGAAAATATAAAAATATTTCCTACATCATGGTAGTTTTTTTATAATTTTTAGACATCAAATAAATTAAATTATTTATGACACAATAATGATGAAGTATTTACCTCATTAATAAATGATTTAAATAAATAAGATTATAAAGATTAAAAAAATATATAAAACCTGTCCAATTCTTATTGGATGATATTATTTCAACTATGAGTTATCCTATCTTCAAAATTAATGAGTTTTGGACCTTTTGAAACTGAAGATAAGTTTATAATAAAATATTACTTTCAAGTTTTCCTAAAGAGTCTCCCCTCCCCCTTATAAAAAGCTCTCACTTATAACTCATTCCTCACACCTCTCAAGCCACTTGGCTCATCCAAAATCTTCCAAAATAAGCTCTCAATATTCCTCTCTTCCTTTTAGAAGCCTTACCTTATACAGAAGGCACTTCAAGAAGTCCTTTTGGTTCAAACCAAAGGGAGTTACCCGAATTAAAGGTAACGATTTCTCTTAAATTCTTTTCTTTTATTTTACTTCTCCAAACCCTAAACTCTTTTTATTCCTTTCTTTTATAACAACACCAGTATCCTCAATATACTTGGATGTTGTTATGATAAGTATTAGAACTACACTTACACACACCTCCATCTAATGGGTAAAGAACATACTGTTTCTGTGGATGACAAACTAATGTCTCACGAAATGATGATTGTTCGATTATCTCCTACTGCCTCGCATGGTGGCCATTAAGATGGCACTGTATTTATATATGATATTTATTATGTTTATGTTTTCTTTATGCCTCTGTATTTTTAATTTATATCATTCCTTTGTGGTTTCCATTATGAGTAAATGCGATAATTTTATTTGAGGAAGTGAAGACTACCGCCCCCTCAAAGTGATATGACTCGTTCATACCACAAGAGGGACATATAAAGGATGGAGTTATTGAAATTATATATGATATTATACTGGAATTATAATATAACTATGTATCATTAAGTTTTAATTCCATTAAATATGAAATATAAATGAAAGTAGCGATCATGCGTACGTACGGCTTACCGTCTCCATGAACGGTGCATTTCATTTAATACCTCCAAATGTTATGTACTATTATAAATACATGTATATAATGGATATATATGATATATATGATATCTAAATCTTGAATATCATTCTGGAGATAATGGAATTTTGACCACATAGACAACTTGTAATTATAAGGTGTTCATTTTTTACTCAATACCAAATATCCACAAAATGACCATTATTAACTTAAATGACTGCATAATGTCTATAACATGGAAATAAGTGATATAAAAAGAATAATAAACTTGAAAAAGGTTCTTAAGAAAGTAGAAATTAACTTTAGTTTCTTATTCAGGAAGAACAGGGAACAAACAAGTCAAGTCGGACTCGAGGTAAGAGATTTCTTATCTCACTTTTAATTCTGTGAGATTTCCATTGTTCGCCACTAATTTATTGCATGTGGTGTATTGTGTACTGCCATTTGATATATATTATCATGATAATATTTATATTCATTCTATTCTGTGAATCCTTTTTTGGTTGTTAACTTTTGGTCATACGACTTGATTGATTACAACATGGTAAGGGATTTCTTATCTCACTTTTAATTCTGTGACATTTCCATTGTTCGCCACTAATTTATTGCATGTGGTGTATTTTTTACTACCATTTGATATATATTATCATGGTCATCTTTATATTTATGCTATTCTATGAATCATTTGGTAGTTGTTAACTTTTTTTCATACGACTCGATTGATTACAACGTGGTAAGGGATTTCTTATCTCACTTTTAATTCCATGAGATTTCCATTGTTCGCCACTAATTTATTGCATGTGGTGTATTGTGTACTTCCATATGATATATATTATCATGATCATATTTATATTCATGCTATTCTATGAATCATTTAGTGGTTGTTAACTTTTGGTCATACGACTCGATTGATTACAACGTGGTAAGGGATTTCTTATCTCAATTTTAATTCTGTGAGATTTCAATTGTTTGCCAATAATTTATTTCATGTGGTGTATTGTGTACTAACATTTGATATATATTATCATGATCATATTTAAATTAATTCTATTATGTGAATCATTTGGTGGTTGTTAACTTTTGATCATACAACTTGATTGATTACAACGTGGTAAGAGATTTATTATCTCACTTTTAATTCCGTGAGATTTCCAATGTTCGCCACTTATTCATTGCATGTGGTGTATTGTATACTGCCATTTGATATATATTATCACGATTCTCATTATATTCCTGGTATTTTGTGATTCATTCGGTGGTTATTAATTTTTTTTCATACAACTCAGTTGATTACAACGTGGTAAAGGGTTTCATCTCACTTTTTATTCCTGTGAGATTCATGCTATATTTTCCACTATTTCCTTTTGTGTGGTGTATGTACTACCCATGATTGTACTCTTTGTGTAATATACAATCATTTATGAGTATTTACATCTTCATTGTATGGTCCTTCTTTCACGTGGCATATGTTTTGTAAGTTACCAAATCGGTAAGGGAACCTTTCACCCTCCTCTTTTTAAAAGACTTCTTTTTGTTATGTCTTTTAATTTACATCATATTATGTTGGGATATGTTCTTCTATATCCTTATTGACGTAAATTTTATGTCCATGTGATGAGATACTCTTTTTATCTCATCAAATCATTTTCTGAATTTTAAAGTGACGCAGTTAGGCTTTCGAATTTTTGCAAGGGAACTTCTTAACCCAATTTCAATTCTTTGGGTTAAACTTGTACTTCTTTAATATGTCATCCTATGAATATGTGTGAATGACCTCTGATTGTTTTACACTTAATATCCACTTATATTGGGTGTATTTATATTTTTCACACTTAACAATGCGATTGATTTATCCTTAATTTAAGGATACTGTCTTTATAAGGGATTTCATCTCAATTTACATTTTTATTGAGACTTCATTGTTGTTATGCACCAATTCACTACTATATGGTGTATATACTGTCCTTTTTCATATTATATCATGAATACCTTTATTATCATGATATTATAAAGTTCTAATTAAATGTTATTCCTCAATTATTTGTATTCAAGAGTCTCTCATTTTGTTAAAAACTCTTTAACTAAAATATCGTTTTAAATATTTTAAAGATTTACTCTTCTAAATCTTTATCATTAATGTCCATGTTTTCAAAATGGTTTTAAGGATTTATTTATATGGACATTAATGTTTTTAAATGATATATTTATTTAAAAGTTTCAAAGTGGTATGGGACACTTTGATTCAAAAATCTCTTTATTGAATGTTTTAAATGGTTTTGAAAATGGTTTGATAAAGCATTGTTTATTTCAATATATTGATTTGATATATTGGAATGTGGACATGTTATATTTTCTTTATACTTGTGTTATGTGTTATGGTTATGTTATGGTTATTGGACATTGTTTACATATATGGGTGGTTCGGTGATAAACCTAAGGCGGGTGAGCCCGAGATAGCTCTCCAATGCATTGGGTAGCATGACGGAGGTAAACGTTAATGTTTCTCCTAAGAGATTTTGGGAATATATTGTGATGGGTATTCCAAATATGACTCCCTATGTAGCTATGATATCTAAAATGTAAGTATTTTATGAATTCCATAAGCTACCATTAAGATTTTTGATTTGTGTGTGTTATTCATAAATCTTTTGATTTTGTAAGGTATGTTATGATTGAAAAATATGGTTTCATTGATATGTATTTATTGATGGGTTAATGTTTCCTTTCCTTATTTTATAACCCTCACTGAGCTTTTTATGCTCATCCCATGTTTTTGAAGTGTTTTTCACAGGTTATAAGGAAGGGTAAGAGAAAGTAAGTATTCAAGAAGATTTATATCAAGAAAAGAACTCTTGTTTTATTTAAGGAGTTTTATTGTTGTGAAAAATTGGTTATAGTAGAAGTGTCTACTTTGTAATATTAAAGTTTATATGTAATAGTTATGGCCTAATTCTCTAAAACTCTAAACCTGAAAATATTCTTAATGTGAATTCTTGACATAATTCAAGATTATGTAATGTTAAAGGCTGATTCCTTATAATAAGAGTTCAAAGATCCTTATAATCTTGGTTTCAATCCTGAGTATAACCTATCAATTTTACTATATTGATGTAGTAAAAAATTTGGTGCATAACTATTGAATCTAATAATATTTTCTAAAAATATAAATAGAGTCCCTTTATATTTTTCTTCAATCCAAACAATTTTATTTCCATCCTACGATGAAAAAACCATAGGAAAATACTTCTTAATTAAAATTTCTTTTAATAATGACCACTCCATGGAATCGATCTCATATTTCGCCTTGCTAATATTAACCATTGAACACCACTATTTAGAATTTATTTTAAAATAATAAATGAATGGAATTTCTTTCTAACATTCTGAAAAACCCGAAACCTAAAATATCTTTACCAAATAATTGATCCATCATACGGGTTCGACTAAGTTCAAGGTTCGAAAAAATATTAGATGGTGTTATTTCATGAACTTCTCCACTATATGCATGTTCCTCATATGAGAATTTGGTCACTCTCTAACATATAAATCACTAATAATATTATATTTCAACTTAGATAACATAGTTATAAATTTATATATTCCAATTCCAACCATTCCATATTGCTGATTCATAAGGATATAATCCCACTAATTCCTTTAAACTTCAAGCAATCTATTTTCTATGAAGAAAACCATTCTTCAATAGATATATATTAGATGAAGTAATATAAAAACCCCAAAACTGTTCTTAGGATTATATAATCCCTATATTAAAATCCCTTAAATTTATTTTTTTCAATATCATCCTAACCTCTAATGTTATCTAAACCTTTATTTGATAATAACTATAAGTATTTGTGCGTTTAATGACCCATAATTATGAGTTTAATAGCAGTGATTGAATTTTATTAAATTCTAATGATATTTTAGGATTAGTGTTTTATATATTTTAGAAAATTTATTACATATCACACCCTTACAAAAAACTGACATTTCTTCTAAATAACCATTTTTTCACAAATACAAGATTCCTATATTTAAACTCTTTTTATTCAAAATAGGTTTACTTCTTTTAAATCAAATCCTAAAAGTGGAATGATAGAAATTTTTAATTTTACTAATTATACTTAGGCCCTATAAAGCACATTCGAAAACTTGGTATGAGAATAAAAAACATATTAAGGTGTATTAAAATAAAATTAACTCATTTATACATTTGAAAAACTATGAAATCTATAAGGAAATTTTCCATTTTTCATAATAAATATTGATTTAAAATATTCATTTAGTTTCTCATGAAATGATATTTATTTCCCAAAGATTTTTGTAAAATATTTTATAAAAAATAATGATGAAAAAATAATAATAATGGGGTTTTGTAATAAAAAAATAGAACCAAAAAACCATTTCTTGAAAAATAAACCATTGACCCTTAAAAATGTTATAATATTTCATAAAAGATCATCATGCTTGAATACATTCTGAAATAAAAATATTTCCATAAAAACTATTTTGAAGTCATATAAAATTCATTTAGGATACTTGGGAAATCATATTTATATAACCATTATAAGAACCCTTACAAAGGGAGTAATATATTCGGTTAATTCCACCATAATTCTCAGGAGAATAAAATCATTACGCAACAAAATACATTACCTTAAGTCTGACTTTCCAAATACATTATTTAAATCCAATATAATAAATATGTTACAACAATTTAACTAATTAAAAACCATTTTTAGGTTTAGTCACTTATCATAATCCATTTTATTTCATTTATTACAATGTTTTATATATTTATTAAACTGGTTAAGTTCATGTTTTTTGTTTTGAGGATTTTCAGTTCATAATCCCAAAAACAACTTTAGTAGGTTAGCCATGGAAAAAGGGGTAATAATTACATAATAAATAAAATATTAATTGAGAAATAACTATTATTTTTATACATTAAATACATGTTTATAATAATTTATGAAATGAATATTATATAAACAAATCACATAGCATTGTGGAGGTGGTAGTCCACACGTATGCACGAGTGGCATCATCATTTTACAATGGATAGAAGGGTATGAATTTAAGTAATATTTTATCATAAAACAGTATTAATTGTTTTATAAATATCATATATATTCATTAAATATATTATAATAACCATCCTTTTGAGGTGGTGATGAAAAATGAAACACATCACATCATAGAGGTGTTAGTCTACACATACACTCGAGTGATGTTTTCAGTTCCCATATGATGGAAAAGAAGATGAAAAATGGTTGTGAATTAAACATAATGAAATTTAATTATATTTAATATACTAATATTATAATATCATAATGGTTATAAAATATTATAAGAAGTTTGAAGAAGAATAAATAAACACAAAAACACTTGGTTAAGAGTTATACCGCTTCTTTGGAAAACCTTCTTTGGATTACACATTAAGCCTTAAAGGTTGGAATTCTGGTGAAACTATGTCCTCTAGGTAATGGGTTGGGATTTTGGGAAAAAAATTGGTAGGTATTAATCAAGATAAATTGCACGAAGTACTTGAATAATAGAGGATGTGGGGTTCCCTTTTATAATTGAGTGGAGTGACACTCTTATAATTATTTCAATGTTTTAAAATAAAATAAAGTCTCATTAATAGTAATGAGGAACTATATCATCCAAAATTAAAATATATGGTGATATGTGTAGAAATAACTTCATATAATAAGATTTAACATAAGCTTTTGAGACATTATCACTTAGTTTTAACCGTAATTAACCCATTTGACCCTTCACTACGGTGACAACATTTTACCCTGGTTACTGTTCATTATGACCAAAATGAAATTGTCTAAATTAAATAATGTGAAAATAATTATCAATAATATAAAATCAAGTTATCATGATTGTATTTCTATTTGTATTTTAAAATACTATAAATATAATTTCATAAAATGCCACAAAAATTTGTTTTTTAAAATTTATTTTTAAGCCTAAAATGAATTCATACTAAAATCTTGTACAATGTTGATTAATATGGAAATAATTGAATTAATTTCAATAAAATTTGAATAATTTTTTTTATAACCAATACCAAACATAATGTGACTTTTTATATACTTGAAAATAAATTATTATTTTATAAAAATCAATATTTTTTACTATTTACTAAAAAATCATATTTTTAGAAAAATACAAAAAATTAACCCTAAGATAAATTTGATATAGTGATATAAAAAAAGAATTCCATTTTATCAAATTCAATTTCTAATATTTATAAATATATCTTTTAATAAAACTATATAATACTTGGAAAACACTTTAGTTAGAATAAAACTATTTCATTTTTTTATTTGAAAAAATCAAATAAAACAATTTAAATGAATGTGAATCCATAAAATATAATAATAAATTTTAATAAGAAATTAAATTTATTTATTATTTACATTTTTTTCGTTTTTAAAATTATTCCTACCCTAAATAAGTTTCATCCACACAATTTTATTCATCACTTAAAGGGTTAGGGATATTTTTTCATAACATTTTTAGTTTCTCATGTTGCTTCATCAGTCACGTGGTATTTTCAAAAATATTAAAATAATTGAGTTACATTATTATATAATTTCCACTCTATATGATTTAGAATCGGCATTGGCCTTTCCTTAACAAGAAATATTTTCTTCCCACTATACCACTTGTGGGAACAAAACATGAGAGAAATTAGGTGCATGTTTCCTTAACGAAGAAACATGAAACATATCATGTAACTAAGATAATATTGAAGGAAAAGAACATCAATAATAAAATGACATCACATATTCTATAATTGTATACATTCTAATAAATAATTTACTTAACTTTCACTTTTTATTAAATCACATAACACCTTCCCATGGATATATTTTAAGAAATACATGATCACCTACCTCAAATGAATGACATTTCCTCCTGATGTCTTTATAACTCTTCAGATTTCTTTGAGATACCCTCATGTACTAATAAATCAAATTTACTTTTTCAACAATTTATTCTACCATTCTTAGACCCTATAAATTTCTTTCCCTGACTTCATCCCAATATGATAGATTCTGACACCACTTTACATATAATTCCTCAAAATGTATCATCTATATACTAGAAAATAAGCTATTATCATAAGAAAATTAAACTAATGCAATATTTTTATCACATCATACATGTTAATCCAATAAAAAATTTTGAATCATATCATCTGATGTTTTAATCTTGTGATCGTATTATCCATCATATTTTTTATGGAAATCTAAAATGAAATTTAATTCAATACCCAATGAATTTTGATGTCCTTTCCAAAAACTAAAGGTAAATATTGTATCATATTAAGACACAATAGACAGCGGAAATCCATGTATCCTAACCATAACCTTATGATAAACTTTTGAAATTTGATCTAAATACATGTTATCTCATATAAGAAAAAAAAATTACAAATTTATCCAATCGATCAAAAATAAACTAAAATGGATTATTACCTTGATATGTCATTATTAACCCATCCAAAAAATCAATGGATATATTATCCAATTTCAATTTAGCCATAATAAAATGATAATGAATACCCTTATATAGTTGTCACATATCTTTAACTTGTTTATAAGTCGAAGATTTCATGGTAAAGTCATCAATATCCTTTTTCATTCCTTCTCACCAGTAATATTCTCTAATGTATCTATATATCTTAGTGATTCCATGTTGTGTAGAAAATAGAGAGATATGATCTACACTCAACAATTAATTCTTAAAATGGGGATCAATTAGAACACACATCCAATTTCTAAATATTATAACACATTATTTATCAATTTTAAATTTTCAAAACATTCCATTCCAAACAAACTCTATTATTTCTTTCAAACTATGAACTTTATGTTGAGCATGCTTAATTCTATCTAACAAATATGATTGTACATACTCTTGAACCAAAATATAGGGTGTTTTTAAATGTATAATTTCTATTGGAAAATTCATTAAATTATTAATCAAAGGATCATGTTCTAATCATAGAATAGTTCATGATGTATTATATTTTCAATTCAAGGCAACAACTACATTTTTTGCTTTACCTGGATGACTGTGAATAATATATTTATGATCCTTTATCGGTTCTAATCACCTTCTTTTCCTCATGTTAAACTATTTTTTAGTGTTATATACTTTAACCTTTTATGACTAGTATATGTTCTACATTTTACCCCATGTAAAATATTCCTCTTATTTTTTAAATCATAAAACACTATTGTAAGATCAAGATCATGCATAGGGTAATTATACAAATGGAGTTTCATTTGATTAGAATCATACACAACTACTCGATCATCTAGCATCAAGACACAACTAAGTCCCATCAAATAAGAAATTTTGTATATGAAAATTCCCCCATTTCTTATTGTCATTGTTAAAACTATAGAAATAACTATTATTCGTTTTAATTCTCAAAAACATTCATCACACTCATTTATTGAAATGAATTTAACTCATTGTCAAGTTAAATTATTTGTTGGTTAAGATGCCTATGAAAATTTTAAAAATACTATAGTAACCCATTAATCCAATAAATCTTTGAATATTAGTGACATTTATAGGTCCTAAACACTCATCCACCACCATCGTTTTAGTAGGATCAATATCAATGAATATTTAGAAACAATATGTCTAAGGAAAGATATTTTGTGTAACTAAAATTAACTTTTTCTAAATTTAACTTCAAATTATATTTATTTACTGTTTGTAGAAAAATAATTACAGGATTATCATGTTTCTCATTACTTTTAGAGTAAAAAAATATTTCATCAATGAAATACTCTAAAAATTTATCTAAATACACATTGAAAAATCTATATATAATATCCATAAATATAGAAGGTTTATTTGTCAAACTAAATTTCATATCAAAGAACACATAATATCCATACTTACTATTAAATGATATCATCATAATTTATTCCTTATTCAATTTCAACTGATGATTTATAGACCAATGATCAATCTTTTAAAAATAAGTTGCTCCATAAAATTGATTAAATAAGCCATCTATATGGGGTAATGGATACTTTTTCTTAAAATGGATGTTATTGAGTATTGTATAATTAATGAAAACCCTTTTATAATCATACTTCTTTTTAACGAACAAAATTTTATAACCACAAGGTAAAGTTCAAGGGATAATGAAACACATATTAAGAAACAATTGAAACTATTATTTCAATTCCAATAGCTTATTTGGATCCATTTTATTAGGGGGTTTGAAATTGGATTATCTTTTGAGACTAATTCAGTTGGAAATTAAATCGCCTGATCAGCAATAACACTAGTAAAATCTGAAGGTTCCGGGTACAGCGGAAGCACGTGGGTGGATGTGCCCACTTGGCTTTTTGTCATTAACAATGATCAATTCGGGATCAATACGACGATAAACGCCAGTCTCCACAGATCGAATCACAGAAATGGACAAAGAAAAGGAAAGTCCCGGAACCACAAAGTAGGATCGTTACAGGTTGATTATAATTAATTTAATCAATTGAAAAGAAATACCTTTTGGGGGTTCTTTCTTCGTTGATGTTCTTGATCACGTTCTGATGTGATTCGTCGTTGCGTCGCAGAAGCCAAGTGTATACTTCCTCTAGCGGTGATCCACATGTGTACCTCGTATCACGGGATGTCGCCAAAGGAGTCTCCAGGTGCTAGCATGGAGAAACATTTGCTTGCATTGTCCGCCTTAGATCATCTTGATCTGATGGAAGAGGATCTCTCTCGGTCTTGAGAGCATTCTTGGAGGAAGAGGTTCTTTTGGCCTTGAAAGAATTCTCTAGAGTTGTTGTGCACAACGATTCTATTGTGTGTCAGGAAAAGAGTTGGGGTTGTGAGGATATTTATAATCAGGTTTGAGGTTGTAGAGTTATGACAATAAATAAATGCATTACACGTTTTATTTATTTCATTAACTCCCTTTTGAAAACCCCATGTCGAGTCATTAATTCCTTGACATGCGCTCACACTGATTATAATAAATATCATTTAATAAAAAGATATTTCCTAAAAATCCCGACTGGAAAAACTACACTGCGTGTATTAATAAATACACGGCGTGTATTAATAAATACACGGCGTGTACTTGTTTTTCATTGAAAACTACACGGCGTGTACATTCAATGTACACGGCGTGTATATCTTGTTTTCATTTATTTATTTCCTTTCCAAAATGAAAACTACATGGCGTGTACATTTAATAATACACGGCATGTACTTGTTTTCAAAATAAAACTACACGGCGTGTAATCATTGACACACGGCGTGTACTTGTTTTATTTTGTTCTTCCTCCAACATTAAAACGATTTAGGCTTCCTTGAATAATTATTAAACCACGTACGGGAATAATCTTTATTCTACTTGAGATACTTGAATACACTTAGTGTGTGACCCTCTAGGCCTCTTTCTTGTTGGCATTAGGCGGGCTTGCCTAAAGTCCAAGATTACTGTCTAGCAACGGGTCAAGGCACCCAAGAGAAAGAAGTAGACACCGCATTGACGTATCACCACATATGAATGCTTACTATGTAATTTAATCCATTTGTCTCGATATCTCATCAAGCAGGTTTCATGGCAGTGTCATAAAACTATATGTTTGATACGTCGTTCTTTGACTACCTGAAATAAACTCGTCATTTACACCATGGTCATGGAATTTCATGCGACGGTTCTATTTCAATCAAAGGGTCGAGATATCAACTTCCATAAATGGAAGGGACAAATCCTTCCTCGACTTATCCATTAAAAACATGTCACTCGTGACGCACCCAACGTACCCTACTTCCCGCCAACTGTCTACGTGACGGTTTTCGTCAGTAAATCTAAGTGCGCGAGTCATGACATGAGTTAATGATAATCTTCCAGTCTAAGGACCATTACACATGCTCGTAGGTAGCAATGTCTGATGACACCAAGACATGCGGAATTGCTACTGGCGGGTCTGTTCTCATAGTCTCACATCTTGGAGATTACCAAGTGCGAACTCCATCAGAGAGAGTCTCGTCTTCTTACGAGTACTCGCACATGACGGTCTGTATACTATGTGTCCTATCAGAGTATGTCATCCAACCGTAGAAATTTATTTAAGAATATTGTTATATCATTTCAAGGTTCTCATTATAGCGGGGATCTTCTATGACCTTATCAATGCAACAAATATTCCAGGACATTATTATATTATAGTCATGCAGAACAATGAACAATATATAATAAGCGAACATCCATGTAATCAAAGTACAAAATAGTTGGTTCTCAGGACACCAACTCTTACAAACTCCCACTTGGACTAGAGCCAACTGTCTGTGACTTTTAGTCCACTAGACCTCACATGATGATCATGTTTCTGATGAGTCAAGGCTTTAGTCAAGGGGTCTGTCACGTTGTCTTCTGTGGAAATACTACTCACTGCAACTTCACCTCTCTGAGAAAAATCCCTCAAGAGATGATACTTCCGAAGTATGTGCTTTGTCCGCTGATGTGACCTTGGCTCTTTTGCAAGTGTCACCGCTGCAGTATTATCACAATAGAGTGTGATAGGATCTTTACTGGTCGGTACTACATCTAGCTCTTGGATGAAGCTTTGCATCCATACTTCTTCTTTAGCTGCCTCAGAAGCTGCGATATACTCGGACTCCGCTGTAGAATTTGCCACCACACTTTGCTTTGAGCTCTTCCAGCTAACTGCACCTCCATTCAAACTGAAGATGTATCCAGTCTGCGACTTCATGTCATCTTGATCAGTCTAAAAACTAGCATCTACATGTCCTATGATGACTAGTTCCTCATCTCCTCCATAAACCAGGAACATATCCTTAGTACGCCTCAGATACTTAAGGATAATCTTGACTGTCATCCAATGGAGGTCTCCTGAATCAACTTGATATCTGCCTACCGCACTTAATGCGTAAGTAACATCTAGCCTCGTACATAGCATATCATACATGATTGACCCAATCGCGGATGCGTAAGGGATCCTTGCCATTCTCTTTCTTTCCTCATGTGTCTGAGGACACATTTTCCTGGAAAGATGAATGTCATGTGACACTGGAAACAATCCCCTCTTGGACGGTTCCATACTGAATCTATTCAGTATCTTGTCAATGTATGTACTTTGACTCAGGCCCAGCATTCTCTTGGATCTATCACGATGGATCTTGATCCCAAGAATATATGCTGTCTCGCCTAAGTCTTTCATAGAGAAGCATTTATGCAACCATGCCTTAACTGACTGTAAGACAGGTACTTCGTTTCCAATTAGTAATATGTCATCAATATATACTATTAGGAAAACGACTGCACTTCCACTAAAACTCTTGTAGACACAAGGCTCACATTCGTTCTTAACAAATCCAAATTCCGTTACAGCTTCATCAAAATGAATGTTCCATGACCTTGATGCTTTCTTTAATCCATAAATAGATTTCTGCAACTTGCATACCTTGTTGGCATCCTTTGGAGTCACAAACCCTTCAGGTTATGTCATGTAGACATCTTCCTAGAGGTTCCTGTTAAGGAATGCTGTTTTGACATCCATTTTCCAAATTTCAAAATAATGGTAAGCGGCAATGGCCAACAGGATTCTGATGGATTTCAGCATCGCAACCGGTGAAAAGGTTTCATCATAGTCAATTCCTTGACGCTGTCTAAAACCTTTTGCAACCAGTCGTGCCTTATAGGTGCTGACTTGCCCCTCCAGGTCCAGTTTCTTCTTGAATACCCATTTATTACCAATAGGATTTACATCAACTGGAGGATCTACCAAAATCCAGACTTGGTTTTGGTACATGGAATCCATTTCAGAATTCATGGCTTCTTGCCACTTGGCAACGTATGTGCCTTCAACTGCTTCCTTGTAGGAAAGAGGATCATCATTGTCAACCAATAATGAGTCACCATCCTCGGTGACAAGAAAACCATATCGTTCTGGTTCTCTCACCTATCTCGTGCTCCTACGCAGTTCTTGTATCTCTGGAACAAATTGTTCTTCCATGGGGCTTTGTGGAATCTATTCTTGTACCAACTCCTGTGTATCTTGAGCCTCGACTTCATCAAAGTCTATCTCACTCCCACTATCTCTTTTGGAGATGTGCTCCCTCTCAAGGAATATGGTGTGTCTTTCCACTGTAACCTTTTTGTCAGAGGGGTTGTATATGTAATATCCCCTTGTTTCCTTGGGATATCCTATAAAGATACACTTTGTGCCTCGGTTTGCAAGTTTGTTACCTGAAGAGGCCTTAACAAATGTTTCGCTACCCCACACATGTAAATTCGATAACATGGCTTTGCGTCCACTCCATAACTCGTATGGAATACCATTTATCGATTTAGTTGGTACTTGGTTTAGTATGTGCTGTTTGTAATGCATATCCTCAAAAGGATAATGGAAGGCTCGCATGACTCATCATTGATCTCACCATGTCTAACAGGGTGCGGTTCCTCCTTTCACTTACACCATTCCACTGAGGTGTGTAAGGAGGAGTGAGTTGAGATAGAATCTCAAACTCCCGTAAGAAATCAATGAATTCCTGATTAAGATATTATCTTCCTCTATCTGAGCAGAGTTTCTTAATCTTCTTACCCAGCTGGTTCTCAACTTCATTCTTGTATTCTTTGAACCGATCAAAAGAATATGACTTATACCTCATTAAGTAAATATATCCATATCTACTAAAATCATCAGTAAAAGTTATGAAGTATGAGAACTCACCTCTTGCTTCAACTGAAAATGGTTCACACACATCTATGTCAACTAATTATAGAATCTCTTTAGCCCTTTCACCTTTCTCACTAAATGGGGATTTGGTCATTTTGCCTTGTAGACACGCATGACATACACCAAGTGGTTTTAGTTCGAAAGAATCTAAATACCCATCTTGATGTAATTTTGTCAAACGTTTCTCATTGACATGACCTAGACGGTGATGCCAAAGTTGGGTGTGGTATGAGTCATGTGAATTAACTTTGTCATTGATTGTCATTACTTGGTTTGTATAGTCTAACACATAAAGGTCGTTATATAAATGTGTCCTACCAAAACAAATGTTATCTTTATAAAAGTAGCAACATCCACTTCCAAACATGAAGATGAATCCATCAGTATCTAATCTGGATACTGGAATAATGTTTTTGGTTACAGAGGGTACATAATAACATCCTTTCAAAACCAAGACCATCTACGTAGGCAATGTGAGATGGTAGTCTCTGACAGCTATAGCAGTGAGTCTGGCTCTGTTGGCTGCTCGTAGATCCACCTCACCTCGGTCAATCTTTCTGAATCTACTTGGTTCCTGTATTTGGATATAGATGTAAGCACCACAAGCAGTATCTAATACCCAATTAGTAGAAACAGATAGATTGCATTCGATAACAAACGCACCTGAAGCTTCCCCTTGCTTCCTTGGCTGGGTGTAGTTTTTCTTCCAGTGGCCCTTCTTGCTACATGCGAAACAAACAGCATCTTGTTCCCTTGCCTCCCCTTTGATCTTCCTTTTCTTGGAAGGCCTTGAAGAAGCTTTGGGCTTAAAGCTCTTCGTCTTCCCTTTCCTTTTATTCACCATGAGGACAGAAGTCTTTTCACACTTCATATCATTTTCCACTTCGCGAATGAGGATAAGAAGATCAGACAGAGACTTCTGGATGTTATTCATATTGAAGTTCACAACAAAGTTTGAGAAGCTCTGGGGAAGTGATGCAAGAATGAGATCGGTACCCTGTAAAGACCCGGAAATTTCAAAGAAAATTTTTTCTTAATTTTCTTTGGAATTTTACAAGAACGCAGTTTCTGATGGCGCCTGATTCCGAGGCCCGGTGTGCCCGGAATTAATTTCCGAAGTTTGGCTCGGGTACGTTCAGTGAACGAGCGAGCGGGAATTTCTATCTATTGAACCGGTGCCCGGAATCGAATTCTGAGGGCACCGATGGAACCGCAGCGCCGGTAATTTCTTAGGAACTCATGTTTCGGAGTTGCGTTTACACGAGTGTTGATAATAAAAATTGTGGAAGTTTATTTTATAACTACACTACAATTTTTATTAACTTACTCTAAGTGTTAGCTCATGGTGGAAGTTGGGTAACCACCCAACCTCCTTTGGGAGGTTATGAGGGTGGTGGGGCCCACACGAACCCCACCTCTTCATATCCTCTAAAACCCCTCAACTCCCACTTAAATGATTTTAACTTAGTTATAACTTATGTCTTAAATGAGTTGATTTTAATGTGGTGAGTTGTGTGAGTCTTTTGAATTTCAAACACTTGAATTTCAAAAGCCATGTGGAGTTAATTAAATAAGTGGAGAACTTTTTTTCATTTGGTTGGGTTGTGTTGTTTGAGAGCTTTTGGAAAGAAGGCTTAGAAGTCTTGAAGTTTCTTCATCCTCTTGACAAAGAACGCGAAGAACAATCGGACATCGACGAAGAACGCCACGTTCTCGGGAACCGTCTTCCGCGACGCCATACCCGCAATACCGACGACGTCTTCTTCCGCGACATCTCTTTTCGCGACACCGAATCTCGTCACCTCTTAAATCAAGGTAGGGGTTTTAACTTTTTAAAGTTATGTGGATCTCTCCTTCGAACTTGAAGGTTTATATTTGTCGGGCCTTGATTCCAAATCTTTTTATTTATTTTAAAAGATTGTGAAAGTTTATCATTCATTAAAGGCCGATTGTTAGCAAATAACGCGAGGGGGCCGGACCGCACGAACACGGCCGACCCTCCTCCTTTCATGTTGATTTTGTTGTGGATTGAAACGGGTGTGGCGCGGTGTCGTCGCACTGCGCAGGATCATGCGGCAAGAAACGCGCGGCGCTATCGCGCCGCGTCGTTAAATAATGCAAGGACGCAACCCCGTCGCGCCGCGTCGAAGAAAGTTGAAGGCGCCGCGACCGGAGCGGGGCAGCGGTGGAGGGGCGCGGTGCCGTCGCACCGCGCCGGACAACGAAGGCCGCGACCGGTTCCGGGCCGCGGCGGAACGAGAAGACCGGCGGCCAGCCGGGCCGCCGGTGTCGGAAGCCGAAAGGGGGACCGGCCTTGCCGGTCCCGTTGAGGAAGAACCGGCCGACCAGGTCGGGCCGGCCGGAAGGGAGAAAACCGGGGGAAATAATTTCCCCCGGCCAGCCTTAATGTCCCCCCCCCCCCATTATGAGGGGGGCCGGTTTCACAAAGGGGGGGCAGGCGGCCCCCCCATTTTCTCGAAGGCAGGCCCCCACGTGAGGGGGGCCGTTTTTCTTTAGGCGCGGAAGGTTGCCGCGCCGCCAGCTGAGGAAAGGCGGGGGCTTTGCCCCCCGCGCGCGGCACACGAACGGCGCCCAGGTTGCGCCGCCGTGTCGGCCCGTGCCGCCGCGCCGGACCGCACCGCCGCACCGGGCCGAGTTTTCCGAGCCGGGCCGGGTCGTCGGCCCGGGTCGCCGCCCGAGGCGGGTCGACCCGGTTCGGCTGACCCAGGGGGGGTCGGGCCGGGTCGGACCGGGCCCAGACCCCCAGTTTCGGACCACTTTTGGTCAAATGCCCGTATCTTGGGCTACAGGCCTCCAAATGACTCGCCGTCAGCGGCAACGCGATCCTTGGATCGAGACGGTCGTTTCGGTATACTATACTCAAGGTGCACCTTCCTTTTCGGGAGCCTACGTGGTTAAAACTCCATAGTTAAGCGTGCTTGGCCAAGAGTAGTGATCAGGATGGGTGACCTCCTGGGAAGTTTCTCAGGGTGGGTGTGAGACGGAAAGGCCAATAACTAACAGATCGGGCGTCCGATTTACGCTCCGTCTGTTTCGTTGAATTCCTCTTGATGAGACGGATCTTTTGGCATACTCCGCCCGAGGTTTGGACGCAGGTGGAGTACGGTCGGGTTGGTTTTGCCTTAAAAACCAACCGGGCCCCTGGAACGAAAAAGCCAATAACTCTCAGACCGGACGTCCGATTGACGCGTCGTCTGTTGCGTTGAGTTCCTGTTGACGATACGGAACTTTTGGCATTCTCCGCCCGAGATTTGGATGCAGATGGATAGTGGCCGGGTTGGATCGCACAGAAATCCAATCGGGCCCCTGGAACGGAAAAGTTGATACCTTTCTGACAGAACGTCCGTTTGACGAACCGTCAGCAGCGTTGGTGATCTCGTTGAGAAACGGTCCCTATGAGTATAACCTATGAGAGTTCGGGGTACAGTTGAGATACGGCCGGGTTTGGTTCGCTCACAAAACCAACCGGGCCCCTGGGACGAAAATGCTAGTAACTCACAGACCGGGCGTCTGATTAACGCGTCGTCTGTTGTGTTGAGACCCCTATGACGAGGCGGTCCTTTGAGATACTTCTTCGTGGGACTTTGAGATACTTGGAGTATCTACCTGTAGCTCGTGGAGCGGACCCTCCCAGTGACGAGCGTGCGGAGTACGGAGACCGTGTAACTGGCTGAGACCTGACGACTGCTTGACCGACTCGACTTGGAGTGAGTCGACTAGCCCAGTGGACGGAGCACTACTTTCTGAGGTGCAGACCCATGGCGGACGGAGCACTACCTGTGTGACAGTGCAGACCCGCGGTACTCATCCGGAGAGTACCTCAGCAGGCTACTAGGGGGTGTGCACTACTATGTTTGGGTGACATACCTTGGCGGGAAGCACTACTGTGTCTGGGTGGCTGACCCGCGGTACTCGACAGGAGGAGTACTTCAGCAGTCTTAGGTTAGTGAGCAGTACCTCAGAGTCGTGACAGGACCACTGTACACTCTAGAGACGGAGCTCTTCAGCAGTTACGGTTTCGATAATGAAAATCCTGGTTTGAGCTGAGACTTTTTACCTTTGTGTTTACCTCATGATTGAGATGGTTCACTTGATAACTTAGGTATATGTATGGGCATATACCTGGGTAGTAGTTATCCGTTGATTTCACAATCCTTGTGTTTCCTCATGATTGAGATGGTATACTTGATAACTTAGGTATATGTATGGGCATATACCTAAGTAGAGGTTATCTGTTGAGATATTCTATGTGGTTATCCTTGTTGGTTTTAGTGAGACCTTGAGGGTCTCGGGGTCCCTACTGAGTATCGTTATACTCACCCCTGCACGGGCTATGCCCGCACCTCGTTGTGTTGGTTGCAGACGACGGGCAGTGCTGACAGAGGCCGAGTGTTCAAGGACTGGACGGTACCTGGAGGTGGACTATACGACGGGATGGTACCCAGAGGAGGACCTCACGACGAGACGGTACCAGAGGTGGACGTGACGACGAGGCGGTACCCGGAGGTGGACCACTGGGCGGGACATACTCGGAGCGGACGGCGGGACCCGAGGAGCAGAGGAGCTATCTGTACCCACCCTTCAGGTGGGATTTCCAGTGGATAGCTCGGCGTAGCAGCTTTACTTTTCAGTTGCTGTTTTCCCTTTCGAGTTGTACTTTACAGTTGGGCTTGTATTTCCGACCTCTTTTTACTTTCTGCACTTACTGTTGTACTCAGTTTTTACTTAGTGTTTACTTCTTCCGTTTGTACTCTGTGTGATTGTTTACTTTACAAAGGCAATGTCTTCCCTTTTTACCGGGATTTACGCCTTGGTGCTAGTCGCCAGCCCCTGGCCTATGGAAGGCGGGCTTGGGGTAGTCACGGCACGGGCCCCGAGGACGGGTCGTGACAAATTGGTATCAGAGGAGTTCGGTTCTACCGCAGAACTTATGACTCTGACTTTTTCATTCTGTGAAGCAATAGTGTTAAGAGTACCGAGTGTGGTTTTCAGTTCAGGGAGTCCAGTGTTGGTGCGGGCGGCCGACGTATCCATACACCAGGACCCTGACAACTGATTTCCGACTTTGTGCACGAAAACACTGATTGCGTGTGTGTTTTCAAAGGTTTTCCCTTAAAACAGCTCAAACCAGGTCAGCTCACCAGGTATAAACGTTTGACCGTGTCACGATGTTTCTTTCAGGATGCCTTTTCACGGATGACCAACTAGAGCCCAGAGGGATGTGTGTGCTGATAGCCTGTCGAGCGACGAGGCTTCGGTACAAGGCCCTCTTGCAGTGGAGGCACCAGCGGTACTACTATCCGTTGGGCCACCGATGCCACCAGCCCCAGCAGTAGAAGATGCACGACGCTTGAGCGCGCTGCACGAGTTCCAGCACCAGAGGCCACCCAGGTTCCGGGGAGAGACGGACCCGCAGGCGGCTGAGGTTTGGCTGGAGGCTGTGGTGAGAGTCTTCAGGCTAGTGGGGACACTGGCAGACTTCATGGTGATCTTTGCTACCAGCCTCCTTCAGGCAGCAGCAGGCAGGTGGTGGAGCCACTTGTTCCAGTTTTGCGATGAGATGAACTTCGCATGGGAAGACTTCGAGACCTTCTTCAGGGTGGAGTTTGTGCCAGTAGCTCTACACCCCGAGCGTGTACAGGAGCTTCTGCCTTTGTCGCGTACTTTTCGATTAGTAGCCGAGTCATCTGTGGGAAGTAGACAGATGATGCAGAGGTCCAGGAGGACCAGACTAGCAGTTAGACGATCTCGGGTTTTAGGACCGGTGGTGCGGGGCACCCGAGGTGGGGTCAGAGCCAGGCGTGCCAGAAACGAACAATGTTACTCCTGCGGCGGGAAGGGTCACCTGGCACGTGACTGTCCGAATCCTCGTACGGTTGAACAGCGGGTGTTGGAGGATCCACCGAGACAGAAGAAGCAGTTGGTGCTTGAGCAACAGCCGAGCAGTGGACAAGGCAGTAGAGCTCCGAGAGCAGGTGGGCAAGAGAGGAACTAGTGGATACGTCCTTTGTACTTCTAGTTCCATGTTGCTTTTGTATTCGTGTCTTTGTACTATGAGCTGCAATAATAAAAAGACACTTATCTTTGTTTGCTTTCCTATCCTTTTGTTTGGTTGATACTGAGTGGTCCCGGTTAAACTGTTGACTTGACCCTCACTTTCGAGATTTCTACTGGAGGGGACCCAGTGACCTCACACTGATGTCGATAGTGTGACTCGACCCTTGGAGGTGAGAGTGACAGTTGGATCTCTTAGTAGATACGTCGAGGCCTTACGACGTCATCCATGGCATGAATGCATCATTCATGTCAGGATTGACTGTATTAGGCAACAAATGTGGTTCATCCATGGGATGAGACCGGGTTTCTCTTATCGGCAAAGAAGAAATCATAGCAGCTCTTGTGAGACTAAAGGAGGTCCAGGACATCCAAGAGAGGATGGAGACTGCACAATACAGTAAGAAACAGGAAACCGATGTCAGTCTTAGAGACTCGTGCATGTTAAAGAAGAAGAAGCTTAAAGGATAGATGAGTCTACGAAGCAGCAGACGTGGAGGCAGAGCTAGGAGAGCAGCATGAGGTGGTGTACATCCTAACATTGTACAACCACCCGCCTTAGTTATTCCTGCCAGGCTCAGGGAGCTGGAGGGTGGAGGAAGAGTGCGGCTGCATGCGGTCAAGGAGTGTGACCCAATTGCTCTAGAAATGATTCAAGGGACAGTCTGTGTCCACTACTAGCTGTTGTAGTAACGGACGTCGATGTGAATCATTTCTTGCTTTCACAAATCTTGTTCCAGACCTAGAGTTTCCGGTAAGCTGTGGACTTGACCCTCACGTCTGGAGATACCTTGGGAGGAGACTCGATAATCACACTTACGCCGACGGTGTGGTCAGACCCTCGAGGCGAGAGTTTCGGTTGGAATCTCTTGGTGACAGCGTCGAGGCCTTACGACGTTAGTTTGAGTATGGAATGGGCAATAACTGTTCATACTCAAATTGACGGTTTTAGGCAAACGTCGGGATGGGTTTTCCTTGGTCGGCGGAAAAGGAAACCCCAGGCAGCGCAGGGTAACTCTTGCACAGGAGGGTGTGACCGATCACTCTTGAGTCGGTCAACCTTACCCTCGTGGCAGCAGCCTTTCGAGATCCAGTTCTAACAGAAAATGGAGACCTCTGGAGTTCGAGGATGACGATCACGTCCTTATACAGGCCTCACCTCGACGAGGTTTACGGAGATGTGGCCAAGGCGGCAAGTTATCTCCGGGGTTCAGCGGACCTTCTTAGGTCCCCAGCTGGGTAGGCGGGGTGGTTTACCGCTTGACCCATTCACCGCAGTTGCACCAGGTGCACGACGACTTCCACAAATCTCAACTGAGGAGATACGTGCTCGACCCTTCGCATACCATCGACCATGAGGAGCTGGACGATGGCGATGGGGTGTCTTTCACGGAGATTCCAGTGGGGATCGAGGATCGACAGGAGTAGATCCTACGAGGACGATCGATTCCTCGGGTGCACTTTCTTTGGCAGTACGGAAACCTCCAGGTGAGCACATAGGAGCGGAAGGCTCAGATGCGTGCTCTGTACCGCTTTTGTGACCCTAGTTTGTGTTGAAGCTTTACGGGGACGTAAAACCCTGAGGTGAGAGTAATGTAAAGACCCAGAAATTTCAAGGAAAATTTTTTCTTAATTTTCTTTGGAATTTTACAGGAATGCAGTTTCTGACGGCGCCTGATTCCGAGGCCCGGTGTGCCCGGAATTAATTTCCGAAGTTTGGCTTGGGTACGTTCAGTGAACGAGCGAGCGGGAATTTCTATCTTTTGAACCGGTGCCCGGAATCGAATTCCGAGGGCACCGATGGAACCGCAGCGCCGATAATTGCTTAGGAACTCCTGTTCCGGAGTTGCATTTACACGAGTGTTGATAATAAAAATTGTGGAAGTTTATTTTATAACTACACTACAATTTTTATTAACTTACTCTAAGTGTTAGCTCATGGTGGAAGTTGGGTAACCACCCAACCTCCCTTGGGAGGTTATGAGGGTGGTGGGGCCCACACGAACCCCACCTCTTCATATCCTCTAAAACCCCTCAACTCCCACTTAAATGATTTTAACTTAGTTATAACTTATGTCTTAAATGAGTTGATTTTAATGTGGTGAGTTGTGTGAGTCTTTTGAATTTCAAACACTTGAATTTCAAAAGCCATGTGAAGTTAATTAAATAAGTGGAGAACTTTTTTTCATTTGGTTGGGTTGTGTTGTTTGAGAGCTTTTGGAAAGAAGGCTTAGAAGTCTTGAAGTTTCTTCATCCTCTTGACAAAGAACGCGAAGAACAATCGGACATCGACGAAGAACGCCACGTTCTCGGGAACCGTCTTCCGCGACACCATACCCGCAATACCGACGACGTCTTCTTCCGCGACATCTCTTTTCGCGACGCCGAATCTCGTCACCTCTTAAATCAAGGTAGGGGTTTTAACTTTTTAAAGTTATGTGGATCTCTCCTTCGAACTTGAAGGTTTATATTTGTCGGGCCTTGATTCCAAATCTTTTTATTTATTTTAAAAGTTTGTGAAAGTTTATCATTCATTAAAGGCCGATTGTTAGCAAATAACGCGAGGGGGCCGGACCGCACGAACACGGCCGACCCTCCTCCTTTCATGTTGATTTTGTTGTGGATTAAAACGGGTGTGGCGCGGTGCCGTCGCACTGCGCAGGATCATGCGGCAAGAAACGCGCGCCGCCGTCGCGCCGCGTCGTTAAATAATGCAAGGACACAACGCCGTCGCGCTGCGTCGAAGAAAGTTGAAGGTGACGCGACCAGAGCGGGGCCGCGGTGGAGGGGCGCAGTGTCGTCGCACCGCGCCGGACAACGAAGGCCGCGGCCGGTTCCGGGCCGCGGTGGAACGAGAAGACCGGCGGCCAGCCGGGCCGCCGGTGTCGGAAGCCGGAAGGGGGACCGGCCTTGCCGGTCCCGTTGAGGAAGAACCGCCCGGCCAGGTCGGGCCGGCCGGAAGGGAGAAAACCGGGGGAAATAATTTCCCCCGGCCAGCCTTAATGCCCCCCCCCATTATGAGGGGGGCCGGTTTCACAAAGGGGGGGCAGGCGGCCCCCCGTTTTCTCGAAGGCAGGCCCCCACGTGAGGGGGCCGTTTTTCTTTAGGCGCGGCAGGTTGCCGCGCCGCCAGCTGAGGAAAGGCGGGGGCTTTGCCCCCCGCGCGCGGCACACGAACGGCGCCCAGGCCGCGCCGTCGTGCCGGCCCGCGCCGCCGCGCCGGACCACGCCGCCGCACCGGGCCGGGTTTTCCGAGCCGGGCCGGGTCGTCGGGCCGGGTCGCCGCCCGAGGCGGGTCGACCCGGTTCGGCTGACCCAGGGGGGGTCGGGCCGGGTCGGCCCGGGCACAGACCCCCAGTTTCGGACCACTTTTGGTCAAATGCTCGTATCTTGGGCTACGGGCCTCCAAACGACTCGCCGTCAGCGGCAACGCGATCCTTGGATCGAGACGGTCGTTTCGGTATACTATACTCAAGGTGCACCTTCCTTTTCGGGAGCTTACGTGGTTAAAACTTCATAGTTAAGCGTGCTTGGCCATGAGTAGTGATCAGGATGGGTGACCTCCTGGGAAGTTTCTCAGGGTGGGTGTGAGACAGAAATGCCAATAACTAACAGATCGGGCGTCCGATTTACGCGCCGTCTGTTTCGTTGAATTCCTCTTGATGAGACGGATCTTTTGGCATACTCCGCCCGAGGTTTGGACACAGGTGGAGTACGGTCGGGTTGGTTTTGCCTTAAAAACCAACAGGGCCCCTGGAACGAAAAAGCCAATAACTCTCAGACCGGGCGTCTGATTGACGCGTCGTCTGTTGCATTGAGTTCCTGTTGACGATACGAAACTTTTGGCATTCTCCGCCCGAGATTTGGATGCAGATGGATAGTGGCCGGGTTGGATCGCACAGAAATCCAACCGGGCCCCTAGAACGGAAAAGCTGATACCTTTCTGACAGAACGTCCGTTTGACGAACCGTCAGCGGCGTTGGTGATCTCGTTGAGAAACGGTCCCTATGAGTATACCCTATGAGAGTTCGGGGTACAGTTGAGATACGGCCGGGTTTGGTTCGCTCACGAAACCAACCGGGCCCCTGGGACGAAAATGCTAGTAACTCACAGACCGGGCGTCTGATTAACGCGTCGTCTGTTGTGTTGAGACCCCTATGACGAGGCAGTCCTTTGAGATACTTCTTCGTGGGACTTTGAGATACTTGGAGTATCGACCTGTAGCTCGTGGAGCGGACCCTCCCAGTGACGAGCGTGCGGAGTACGGAGACCGTGTAACTGGCTGAGACCTGACGACTGCTTGACCGACTCGACTTTGAGTGAGTTGACTAGCCCAGTGGACGGAGCACTACTTTCTGAGGTGCAGACCCATGGCGGACGGAGTACTACCTGTGTGACAGTGCAGACCCTCGGTACTCATCCGGAGAGTACCTCAGCAGGCTACTAGGGGGTGTGCACTACTGTGTTTGGGTGACATACCTCAGCGGGAAGCACTACTGTGTCTGGGTGGCTGACCCGCGGTACTCAACAGGAGGAGTACTTCAGCAGTCTTAGGTTAGTGAGCAGTACCTCGGAGTCGTGGCAGGACCACTGTACACTCTAGAGACGGAGCTCTTCAGCAGTTACGGTTTCGATAATGAAAATCCTGGTTTGAGCTGAGACTTTTTACCTTTGTGTTTACCTCATGATTGAGATGGGTCACTTGATAACTTAGGTATATGTATGGGAATATACCTAAGTAGAGGTTATCTGTTGAGATCTTCTATGTGGTTATCCTTGTTGGTTTTAGTGAGACCTTGAGGGTCTCAGGGTCCCTACTGAGTATCGTTATACTCACCCCTGCACGGGCTATGCCCGCACCTCGTTGTGTTGGTTGCAGACGACGGGCAGTGCTGACAGAGGCCGAGTGTTCGAGGACTGGACGGTACCTGGAGGTGGACTATACGACAAGATGGTACCCGGAGGAGGACCTCACGACGAGATGGTACCAGAGGTGGACGTGACGATGAGGCGGTACCCGGAGGTGGACCACTGGGCAGGACATACACAGAGCGGACGGCGGGACCCGAGGAGCAGAGGAGCTATCTGTACCCACCCTTCAGGTGGGATTTCCAGTGGACAGCTCGGCGTAGCAGCTTTACTTTTCAGTTGTTGTTTTCCCTTTCGAGTTGTACTTTACAGTTGGGCTTGTATTTCCGGCCCCTTTTTACTTTCCGCACTTACTGTTGTACTCAGTTTTTACTTAGTGTTTACTTCTTCCGCTTGTACTCTGTGTGATTGTTTACTTTACAAAGGCAATGCCTTCCCTTTTTACCGGGATTTACGCCTTGGTGCTAGTCGCCAGCCCCTGGCCTATGGAAGGCGGGCTTGGGGTAGTCACGGCACGGGCCCCGAGGACGGGTCGTGACATACCCAGTTCTTCGGGGAGTTTAAACCCTAGAACCTCCAAGCGCTCAATGTAGCCAATGAGCTTGACTACATGAGGCCCAGCTGGGGCACCCTCTCCAAGCTTGCTCTGAAATAGAGCCTTGGAGATCTCAAACCTTTCCTGTCTTGCTCTCTCCTGGTATAGACCACGGAGGTGCTCGAGCATGTTGTAGGCATCCATGTCTTCATGAGACTTCATGAGCTCACTAGACATAGATGATAGCATCAAGCATTGAACGTCGAGTGCATCGCTCAAATGTTGATCATAGACCAGGAAATCTTCATCACTCGCCCCTTGGGCAGGCGGATCAGGAAGTGAGGACTCCAGCACGTAAAACTTTCGTTTATGGCGTAGGATAACCCGAAGGTGCCTAAACCATTCCTGAAAGTTACTGCCGGTGAGGATGTTGTCTTTATCCAGAATTGATCGCAGAGAAAAGGTGGTTGATGAGTTTGTCATATCGATTCTACAAATTAAAAGAGTAGATTTATCAGTACTTTCTTGATTACATTTTATGAAGAATAATAAATGAATTTATTAATTCTCCCACTATTTTATCAAGTCCCAATGGCCCTCACCATTGAAATCAGAATGTCCAGTTTCTTTGAAATTCTAGTGGCAAGGATCCATATTCCCCTTCGTATAACCCCAACAAGGGTTGGTCAAGCTATTTGAAGGTATTTAGGTAGGCAGGTCTTTGCCAACTGTGAGCTTACAGTTCCTTGATCTGTTGAGTGGACTCCACAATCCTAAAATCCTGACTTGGATTTCCTCAACACTTGCCTCCAATGTTACATCAAGTCTATCAAGGGCTACTCCTCTTGATGTAATATGGTTAAGTCAACCCGAAACCTTTCATAAGGACTTACTTTATAAAAGTAAGTGTCCCAACAAGGGTTGGTCAAACACATAGTTTTATTGAGTCTTTCCCTTAATCAAGTAACGGAAGGCTTGGTCTAACTTAATATGGTATTTGAGGGATTTTATTCTTTATGCGTAGTTTTGCATTATCACATGCTTGTTAATATTAAGTGATGCTTACTTAACTGATTAACCATGTTCTGATAATGTTTATGCATAGTCCGGTTTTTATTTTATTCCATCTTTGCATGTTTGTTCATTTTATTAATTATGTGATTGCGACAACACATACATAATAAACAAAACCATGCAATCAGACATAAATAAAATAAGATGGCATGATCATGAGCTTCTATTTGTTAGCTTATCTAGCGGTTTTGATAAGTTAACCCTGACCTGGGGAAAACACCTTGAACCTGATGGTTCGTGTTTTGCAGCTCCCACCTGTCCACCTTTGTATCTTCTTGGGTTGGGTTCACCTCAGCTTCGGATTTTGAACCGTCTCCTCTGGCTTGGGAGATCCTCCATTACATGGGGTTTACATTAAAGAAGTCATGGGAACGCAAGCCCTACATTTTATTGGAAGAAGGCTCACAGGCCAACGAATTTAAATTAAACAAATTTAAATGAAACCATACACATATACAAAGGGTCTTTGGTCAAGCTCATGATCATCCATAGCATGCAACGACATTTACGCATATTTTGAATTCAAATTCATTTAATCGTTCTATTATTGAATATAAGTCGCGCTTGAATTCAATTAATTATGATCTTATAATTAATCAATTCTTTATCTTAAATTCCTTTCTGAATTTCCTTGAGATTCTTCTCATCCATATCCCTTGTACAGGTCTTTGTACCTTTGAGAGGAAACCAGGTGAAATTTCTGGAAAGTACACGGCGTGTAGTTTATATTTACACGACGTGTATTTCTTTTCACCTTTTATCCAAAGTACACGCAGGGGGCTTTGGCGTGTTTTCTGTACTTTGAAAATTCTGGAGTACACAGCGTGTAGATAAATCATACACAGCGTGTACTTCCTTGTTACGTGGTAACTGGCCTGGCGATCCCGTGTACGTGGTACGCGGCTTCTCCTTTGTACACGGTTTCATTTGGGCCGGATCAGACTACACGGCGTGTTGCTCCAACATACACGCCGTGTATTCCGGTTCCCACGCGCCGTTTAATTCTGGTCAACACGGGGTGTTAAATGCTTAGGTGTAATCAATTCACATGGCGTGGTTTGGCGGACCAGTACCGGTTCGTTGAACCTAAGTACACGACGTGTAGTTTTTATTACACGCCGTGTATTCCCGTGTTGTACAGACAGAAAGAGCGGCTCCTCCGGATGAGATCCTCGTTTTTATTTTAATCAAAATTAAAATTAAAAGGTCGTTTCTGTTATATGAATCGAGAAATGAAGGAGGAAGAACAGATCTCGTTTATTCAGATTTATAGAACGATTTATTTCGAATTGAATCAAATATAAATGCGTAAATTATCAACAAAAATTAAATAACTATAATCAACGTTGTAACCACCCTCTGATACCATTTGAAGGTTCTGGGCGCAGCGGAAGCGCGTGGGTTGATGTGCCCACTTGGATTTTTGTCATTAACAATGATCAATCCGGGATCAATACGATGATAAACGCCAGTCTCCACGGATCGAATCACAGAAATGGACAACGAAAAGGAAAGTCCCGGAACCACAAAGTACGATCGTTACAGGTTGATTATAATTAATTTAATCAATTGAAAATAAATACATTTTGGGTGTTCTTTCTTTGTTGATGTTCTTGATCGCGTTCTGATGTGATTCATCGTTGCGTCACAGAAGCCAAGTGTAGACTTCCTCTAGTGGTGATCCACATGTGTACCTCGTATCTTGGGACGTCGCCAAAGGAGTCTCCGGGTGCTAGCGTGGAGAAACCTTTGCTTGCGTTGTCCGCCTTAGATCGTCTTGATCCAATGGAAGAGGATCTCTCTCGGTCTTGAGAGCGTTCTTGGAGGAAGAGGTTCTTTCAGCCTTGAAAGAATTCTCCAGAATTGTTGTGCACAACGATTCTCTTGTGTGTCAGAAAAAGAGTTGGGGTTGTGAGGATATTTATAATCGGGTTTGAGGTTGTAGAGTTATGACAATAAATAAATGTGTTACGCGTTTTATTTATTTCACTAACTCCCTTTTGAAAACTCCATGTCGAGTCATTAATTCCTTGACATGCGCCCACACTGATTATAATAAATATCATTTAATAAAAAGATATTTCCTCAAAATCCCGACTGGAAAAACTACAGGCGTGTATTAATAAATACACGGTGTGTACTTGTTTTTCATTAAAAACTACATAGTGTGTACATTCAATGTACATGACATGTATATCTTGTTTTCATTTATTCATTTCCTTTCCAAAATGAAAACTACACAGCATGTACATTTAATAATACACGGCGTGTACTTGTTTTCAAAATAAAACTACACGGCGTGTAATCATTGACACATGGCGTGTACTTGTTTTATTTTGTTCTTCCTCCAACATTAAAACGATTTAGGCTTCCTTGAATAATTATTAAACCACATACGGGAATAATCTTTATTCTAATTAAGATACTTGAATACACTTAGTGTGTGACCCTCTAGGCTTCTTTCTCGTTGGCATTAGGCGGGCTTGCCTAAAGTCCAAGATTACTGTCTACCAACGGGTCAAGGCACCCAAGAGAAAGAAGTTGACGCTGCATTGATGTATCACCACATACGAACGCTTACTGTGTAATTTAATCCCTTTGTCTCGATATCTCATCAAGCAGGTTTCATGGCAGTGTCATAAAGCTATATGCTTGATCCGTCGTTCTTTGACTACCTAAAATAAACTCATCGTTTACACCATGGCCATGGAATTTCATGCGACAGTTCTATTTCAATCAAAGGACCGAAATATCAACTTCCATAAATGGAAGGGACAAATCCTTCCTCGACTTATCCATTAACAACATGTCACTCGTGACGCACCCAACGTACCCTACTTCCCGCCAACTGTCTACGTGACGGTTTTCGTCAGTAAATCTAAGTGTGTGAGTCATGACATGAGTTAATGATAATCTTCCAGTCTAAGGACCATTACACACGCTCGTAGATAGCAATGTCCGATGACACCAAGACATGCGGAATTGCTACTGGCGGGTTTGTTCTCATAATCTTCCATCTTGGAGATTACCAAGTGCGAACTCCATGAGAGAGAGTCTCGTCTTCTTACGAGTACTCGCACATGACGGTATGTATACTATGTGTCCTATCATAGTATGTCATCCAACCGTAGAACTTTATTTAAGAATATTGTTATAGCATTTCAAGGTTCTTATCATATCGGGGATCTGCTATGACCTTATCAATGCAACAAATATTCCAAGACATTATTATATTATAGTCATGCAGAACAATGAACAATATATAATAAGTGAACATTCATGTAATCAAAGTACAAAACAGTTGGTTCTTAGGACACCAACCCTTACAAAATCATTAAAAAATACATCCATATATTCATTTTCTACTGACATATCCCTAATTTTTAGAATTTTTTCCTTTTGAAAATATGGGAAAGATAACTTTCACCGCCATCTTTAATAAATTTCTAAGATTCTTTTTTTAAGGTTGGGGCCGAAGTCTCAATTTCTTAACATGTTATCAAATAGATAAATTCATTCTTATATAAAAAATCAAACTCACATAGAAAATTAAATATAACTTCCTTATCTTTGAAATCTATCTTGGCTTGATTAGATGAAAGAAAATTCATACCCAATATAAAATCTATCTCAACTATGGGAAAGACAATGGGATTGATTGAAAATACTATTGCACTGAAAATCATTAGAATATTCTTATAAATCTATGTGGCTTTAATACTTCCAATAATGTTTTTTACCAAAATTTATATATATATATATATATATATATATTAATGTGATATTTTCATTTTATTAGTAAATTCCCCAGAAATAAAATCATGTGTATGCACATAATTAAAACAAGACATTGGGATAATATGAGTAAACAATTAGTTTACCTTTCACAACTTTATTTGATTATCCTACATTTCCTTAGGTAGTTTTAAATAACTTCGACACACCCATCTGCTTATGACCTTGATGATTTATATCCTTTAATATTATATTTGGTCATGCATTTTCCTAATGGACATTCACATTAAAATTATAACACATTACTGCCAAATTAGCATTATTAGACTTGAAATTACCATTACCTTTTCCTTTGTAGTCATGAGCTATATGTCCTAATTTACCACACAAGAAACACTTCCCAAATTTCATGAGACGCTCACCAAGATTCTTTTTACCACAATTATCACAAGAGGGAAATTTTTTCATCTTACCTTTATATTATCTTGATGAGTGCTTCCCCAATGCTTGTCGCCTAGAACTATTATTATCCGTCCTTTTGTAAAAGTAAACAATCTTAATCTAGACCTTATCAGAAAAATGCAAAAAATTCTAATAGAATTTAAATTCATAAGAGGTCAAAGATCTTTATAATCTCGGTTTCAATCCTGAGTATAACCTATCAATTTTACTATCATGATCTAGAAAAAAATTGGTGCATAACTATCCTATCTAATAAAATTTTTTATAAACAAAAATAGAGTCCCCCTTGATTTTTATTCAATTCCAACAATTTTATTTCCATCCTATGTTGAAAACCCCTAGGAAAATACTTAAGTAAAATTTATTTTGATACTGAACACTCCACGGAATCGATCTAATATTTCCCCTTTTTAATTTTAACCAATGACCAACACTGTTTAGAATTTATTTTAAAATGATAAATGATAGGAATTTCATTATAATTTTTTGGAAATCCTAAAACCTCAAATATCTTTACCAAATAATTGCTCTATTCTTTGGATACTACTGAGTTTATGGTTCAATAAAATATCATATGGTGTTATTTCATAAACTTATGCCCTATATGAATGCTTCTCATATGAGAATTTGGTCACTCTACCATATAAATCACCAATAATATTATATTTCAACTAATATGACATAGTTATAAATTGATATATTCCAATTCCAACCCTTCCAGGTTGCTGATTCAGGAGGATATAATCTTCCTAATTCCTTTCAACTTCAATCAACCTATTTCCAATGCAGAAAACCATTCTTGAATAGACATAGATTAGATGTAGCAATATGAAAACCCAAAAAGTTTTCTCAGGATTATATAATACCCAGATTAAAATCACTTAAATTTATTTTTTAAATAACATCCTAACCTCTAATGTTATCTAAACCATTATTTGATAATAACTATAAGTATTTGTGCCTTTAATGACCCATAATAGTGAGTTTAATAGCAGTTATTGAATTTTATTAAATTCAAATGATATTTTAGGTATATATTTTTTAATTTATAAAAACTATTATGTATCAAACCTTCATAAAAATCGATATTTCCCCTAAATAACCATTTTTTCACAAAAACAATATTCTTATATTTAAACTCTTTTTTATTCAAAACATGTTTGCTTCTTTTTAATCGAATCCTAAAAGCGGAAAGATAAAAATTGTTAATGTTAATACTTATTCTTAGGACCAATGAAGCACATTTGAAAACATGGTATGAGAATAAAAACATATTGAGGTGTATTAAAATAAAATTAACTCATTAGAACATTCGAAAAACTAAGAAATATATAAATGAATTTTCCATTTTTCAAAATAGATATTGAGATAAAATATTCATTTACTTACTCATGAAACCAGATTTATTTCCCAAGGATTTTTATAAAAAAATTCTACAAAATAATGAAGAAAAAATATAATAATGAGGTTTTCTTATAAAATAATAGAACCTAAAATCCCATTTCTTGAAAAATAAACCATTGACCCTTAAAAAGGTTATAAACTTTCTTAAAAGATAATCTTCTTTGAATACATTATGGAATAAAAAATTTATATAAAAACTCTTTTTAAATCATATAAAATTCACTTAGTATACTTGGGAAATCATATTTATAGAACCATTACAAAGGGATTAACATATTCAATTAATTCTACTATAATTCTCAGGAGAATAAAATCATTACGCAATAGAACACATAGATATATCAAGATCACTCAAAATTATAAATAATTTACAAGGACCATAAAATAAATAAAAAATATAATCTTTCATTTTCATCATAAAATTAATAAAATGTTAAATTTAACACATATGGAGAAGCACTTTTTTTCTTCTTGTAAAAGTATGGATAAAAATACTTTTTCATTTAAAAAAATCATTAAATGAAAAATTTTATGAAGAATTGGAAATAAGATTTTATTTGAAAACTCGTGATAACATGATTATTAGTATTATTATTTAATAAAATCCATGTAGTTAAAAAAAATTCATGTCGTATATGTTAAAAAGATATTCATTTCATTCTTTTTTAAAAATAACTTGTATAGAAAATGCTAAAATGATACCTTTTAGACCACTATAAGGAATATAAAAGATAATTTAATCTAACATTAAAAAACATTCTATTATAATAATAACATTATTGAAATATTTTAATAAGCATTTATATGGAAGAAAATGTGTTAGAATGAAATCATTAAAACATTTTAAACAAGGTTTTAATGAAAATCTCTTACCTCGAGTATGACTCGCTACGTATATTCTTTAACTCCTTTATAAGAAATGGATATTGTTATTTTAATTAATTAATAATCCTTTTAAAGTTAAATTGTAATAATCCATTTTATTTAATATATTATCAAGTCTTATATAGTTACTAAATCAATAAAGTTCGTGTCAGACATTTTGAGGACATTCAGTTGATAATCCCCAATTAATTTCTGTTGGTTGACCATAGTCTAATGGGTCACAATTCCATCGTATATATAATATTAATAATAACATATTAATAATTTTTATACATTAAATAAAATTTCATAACCATCCATGAATAGTAAATATAAAAAATAAATATTATCGCTTCATGGAGGTGGTAACCTACATGTACACACGGACAATGTTATCATTTTCCAATGGATGGAAGGGTATGAATGTAAGAAATATATTTTATCTAGTTAATCATAATAATATCATATATATGATATATATTAATTTAATTCATCATAATAACTATCCTAATGAGGTGCTGATGAAAAATGAAACACACTTCTTAGTAGAGGTGGTAGTCCACACATGCGCATGAGCAATATTTTCATTTCATATAGAATGGAAAAGAAGATGAAAATGGTTCATCATAAAAAAATTATTATATGTAATATTCTTATTCTTTCTTATCATCTTGGTTATAGAATATTTTAAGTGGGTGGATGAAGAAATAAACATGAAAATACTTGATTAAGAGTTATATATCTTTTTTGAATTCCATTTTTGTTTAAACCTTAGTCCTTATAGATTTTAATTTTTGTGAAACCTAGACCTCGATACATGGGGAGGGATATTTGGAAGTCATTTTGGTTGGTATTGGTCTATATAAATGGCTCAATGTATGCAAATAAGATAGCATAGGGGTTCCCTTTATAAGTGAGGGGAGTGACACTATTGTAATTTTTTCAATGTTTTAAAATAATATAAAAGCTTATTCCTAGGAAAGTGACACTAAATATATCCCATTTATAATCTAATATGATAATTACTTAAATCCCATCATTTAATAATATTTAAAATGAGATTATGTGACCTTATCACATAGTTGTAACCTTGATTAACTTGTTTTACCCTTTAGCGTGGCGACAACTTTTTACCATGGTGACTATTCATTATGGCCAAAAATGAAATTAAAATCATTAATAAATTTGAACCTACATATTAAAAATATAAAATAAATATTTGAAGAATCAATTTTAGTATTTTTAATAAATTAATTTTAATATAAGTTCATAAAATGGAATGAAAAATAGTTTTTTTGATAAATTATTTTAAGCCAAAATATGAATTTATATCAAAATCAAGCATAATGTTGATTACTATGGAATTAATTTTATTATTATTAATAAAATTATATTAATTTATCTTTAAAAATAATACAAAAAATAAAGCGACATTGTAAATACATGAATTGAAATGATTTTTTTTATAAAAATCAATATTCTCAAAATTCACCCTAAAAGAAATCTTTTCAGAAAAAATCCAAAAACTCAATATAAGATAAATTTTATATGATAATGTCAAAAGGGAAGTAAATGTCATCAAATTGAATTTATAAATTTTATTACTTTAACATTAAAATAAAATTATATAATATATGGAAAACACTTTAGTTATATTAAAACGATTTCTTTTTTCGATTTGAAAAATCATATAAAACTATTGTAATGACTATGAATCAAAAAAACTAATCATTAATTTTAATATGGAATGAAATTAATTTATTATTTATATTACCAGTATTGTCACAGATTATATACATTATCCTTAACATGTACTTAACTCAGAGTTTGTACCATAAGAGGTTTATATATCTTATGAGGAAAAACTAGTAGAAATCATAAATCACAGACAAAGTGATATGGAAAAATATTAATCACCTTATTAAGGATATATATAGCAATTAAAAATTGTTTAAGCTATATAGGAACTCAAGTACGCAATGATTCATAGGTATCCTAATTTTTTCATCGGAGTAATGGAATTTCGATGTTGAAATTCTTATAAGGGGTAGAATATAACACCATGATATTTTAAAATATATTTCTCATTAATAAATTCGATGTGTTTAATATCTTGTAATGCATTTCACAAGTATATAAGGGAATAATTAGTTATTAAAAATATAAAATAATATTCATTAATATATAGATGAATTAAATGGATAAGAATAAATTTTTTAAAGGGTAAAAGTCACTTATGAAAATACATTTGATACTAGAAAAAATATTTTGAATTATTTTATTAAATTCTGAAAATTTGTTAAATTTAGTAAATTTGAGGAATTGTATAAATAATTTTTTTTGATAAAATTAAACTAATAAAATAACGTAATTACATTCATGAAATTATCGAAAAATGATAAGGATTCTTCGTCTTATAATTCTTGGCTCAACTAAAATGTTTTTAAAAAAAATTATTTTTCTAATATATTTTATTATAATGGTTATTTCATTTATTTTTAGTATTTAACTTATAGAAAATTATTTTATTATAAATTTATAAAAATTAATGATAATTAATACATTTTTTATTAATTTTTCAGAAATAAAGATAAAATAATTTGAATTTAAATGGAAATATTTTTTAGAATATGTTTTTTTGCGTGTAGTGTGATTTAAACTTAATAAATTATATTGATAAATATTGATGAATTATTTATAATTATATGTGTAGATAATATATTCAATAAAATATGTTAACATTTATTTAATGGTTTTTACTAGGCGGGGAATGAGAATAATTTTATTTTTGTGGTCAAAAAAGAAATTTCTAAAAACTATTTTCATTATGTTTTTCAAAATTATTTTAACATTAATTTTTAATAAATATTGAAATTATATTTGATAAAATTGTATTAATATTTTTAATTGGAATATTCAAATTTGGTTGTAAATTTAATTTCATCTTTCATCATAATGAATAGTTTCCATGGTAAAAATTAATCGTTAGAGTAAGGGTTAAAAGGGTTAAATAATGGGATATGGATTCTTATATCACAAAAACCAAATCATTACATAATTTAATGAGTATATTTTAGTTAAACACAAGATATATTATAAAATTTCATTTTATTTCACTTTACTTGAGTTTGGAATTAATTATATTTTAATGTTCTTAATATTTGCTAGAGAGTCACTCCTCTCACTTATAAAAGGACACCTTCTCTTCTCAGTACTTCACACACATTGAAAACTATATTGGCCCACACCAGATAAAATATATTCATAAATTTACTTCCCAAGTAACTTAGTTTTTATAATCACTAAAATACCATCCTAAGAAGGCTTAATGTGCTAGCTAAAAGGAAGATACTCAAAGATGTGGTAATCATCTTTACCATGCTTTTTCACATTTATTTCTATTTCCACCTCCTTAAAATATATTATTTATAGACTAATATAAGAACATAAGTATCATAAATATGTTTAAATTATATTATTATTATTGAACAAACATTCTCTATTTCTCATCCATCATAGGGAAAATGAAAGTGTCACTCATGCATATGTATAGACTATCACCTCCCTGTAGAGATGTCTTTCATTTTTTATCACTGCCACACATATAGGGTAATATTGATGGATTTAATAAATATATATAATATAAATGGTATATTTATTATTTTGGAAAGATAAATTATTTTCTTAAACGATTTATTTCCATTCAATTAAAAATGAAAGTATCACACTTGTGTGAGTGAAGACTATTGCCTCCATGAATGATGAATTTAATCTTTCATCATTACCATTAATAGATGGTTCAAATAGTTTATATAATGAATCAATGTGGAATTTATGAAATTATTTGGATTTTTGATATTATTAAACCATGATAAAGGTTCAAGGATCATAATCTTCAAACTAAAACATGCATGAAAAATGAAACAGTTAACACCCAGAATATTCATTTTAATAGGAAATTATGAATAAATAGGTCATTTAAAATTATAAATGAATCATATCTGTTAAGATAAGTACTAATATGGTTTTATATATATTTATAACAAATATAAATTTATTATATATTATATTTGATAATTTACCAAGAAACTTTGGACTTGAGGTGAGGGTTTAAGTTGCAATCTCGTTTCTAATCATGATTGTTCATGTTTAAATATCTATTTCGGAAAAAAATAATATATATATCTCTTTATTAAACTGTATATATTTTATTATCCCTTAATTATTATTGGCGTTTTAATATTTTATTTCCATTTTTTATCTTTGGTACTCAAAATACCAAGAGAAAAAATATTAAACCAATCACTATCTTATTTCATCTTTTAGATTGGGGAAATTTTTCTTCGATTTCTATATACATTAAGATGCTTTAATAATGTTATTTTCGACAATAAAATTATTTTGTAAATTAATTTTAAAACATATTATGATTTCTCCACTATGTTTTAAAAATTATTCTTTATAATGTTTTTCATAAGGGTTATATTTATATTTTTACAAAATTATGAGAAGAATATTTTTTTAACATTTATTGAATGAACGAATTATCCCATAATCATGACTATTCCTTGTTTTAAATATTTATTTATAATTTTTCATTGCTTTTCAAAGAAAATCTTATGCCCATTTTTCTAGTAATTCTTAGTTTTTTAAAATTTAGTAAAAGAAAACGAGTTTTTCTCTTGTTTTTCAAAGAAATTTTCTAACGCTTGATGAAAGTATTTTTCATCTGTGCCAATATAATTTTAGGATTGTTATGATTTACTATGGATATGATATTATGAAATCATTCACTTACTTTATCTATATTGATTATTAATATTATGCTTTAATGGTTTTTTTATTAAACCCATTTATTTAACATGGGTTAATTAAGTTATGATGACATTATGAATTTGTTTAGGATCATGTAGCACACATATGTATGGTTTTAATTATACGATGAGTGGATATAGAATTATATATCCCTATAATTAATTTCGTAAATCTTGATATCCCCTGAGATAATATGAAAGAGAGTGGGAAATGAAGAAAATTTAATATGGGGCTCTGTCCACCATGAATGACAAAGGAATGGGGAGTGAACTCAATCCACTAAGGAAATTTATCCACTATAGTAGTATTAGAAGTGATCCTTGACTAAAAAACATATATTATATTCTTATGTGTAAAAAAACTTATGTCTTATTCTTATAATATTCTCTAATGACTCATGATTGATTTTTGGTGATTCTACACTATTATGACTCGTGACTTTTGTTATGACAAATTTTTATGCCACGACCCATAATTTATGATCAATGACTGACTGTGGATGAATTTTATAATTTATGATCACACTCTTATACCCTTATTCTTATATTATGCTCAGGTATGATATTTGATTTATGTATCTCATGTTTACACTTACTAATCATCCAAGATTACTCTCTTATGTTTCCCTTTTCCCAAGGATATTAAAAATGTATTCAACTAAGATATATATAATAAGTGTAATATGTGATAATAATTTTGTGGAAAATATTGAATATCATTTATGAAATAAGTTGATTATATATTTGGTCTCCAAATACACTGATCTTTTACAGTTTTGGGGCATGAATTATAATGTAATATATTTATTTTCCATCTAAAATGATAAAATATTTATATATGTTGTTCTTGGATCACCACATACCTGTAGAATTACATAATACAAATTGAATTATTTTATAAGAAAAGAATCCAACACTACATGTGAAGGTTCTCATCTCTTGGTTCTCTACGGTAATAGTAACCTAAAAATATCCTGGAAAACATCTAAATAGCAATAATGTGGTTCCCCTTCAAGTCACTTAATCATTAAATCAATGAATGGGGTGGGGAAGTGTTATTTCCTAGTGAATTGGTTTAGATTAATATAATATATTCATACTTTTTTTATAAAATATAGATTTGAGGCCCTTTTATTGAACTAAAAGAAAGAGGACAAAGAGACGGAGGAAAAGTTATTATAAGACATCAAAGCCTTCATCGAGGTGTCCCAAGTTTCTCCCTGATCTTATTAGAAATTTTGCGTTCTTCTTCCCACATAGCTCTCCATTCCTCTCCTCGCTAGCACCCACGACCTTAACCCCTAGGGTAGCACTCACCTAGTTTTTTCAATTATAGGCATATAATTTCCATGTCAGAATCGTCTGATATAGGGTATTAAAATTGATTTTCCTCCCTCATATCATTCCAATCAACTGACCCACATCCTCGCCTGCGACTTCTTGGATGACATCCCCATTTCCTTGATTTGGTTTGTTCCCAAGATCTCTATGCCATGTCTTCTTCTGCTTCATTGAGTGTCATGTTTGGGTTTATCTTTATACCATCTAGAATATCTTGTTTTCCCATTGGCATTTGGGTTATATCTTCCTGCTACTTTAAAGCCTCTATAATAGGCACCTCAAGTGCTCTGAATGGATTATAAGAAGTGACAGTTTGAATTGAATGTTTTAGTTCTTTAGATTAGTTGAAAAAATGAGTACCTATATTGATATCAATATCCCCAACATGAGACTAGGACTTTTTGTAGTGAACAATTTGGAACCCTTCATCATCAACAACAACCTTGGATGCAGCATGTTTCGGAAATTCTTGGCTTTTTCATCCAATACATCCTTTGTTCCTATTATTTGACCTTCTCTGTGCTCCTCCGAATCGTGTGCACTAGCTTCCAAAGGCCTGGGGAGTGCAAGGGAAGCATCACTCCAAACTTACATCAATGGAACCTAAGCCTTAAAAAGTTTTCTAAGGGATTCTGCATCAACCATTTTCTCACCTTTACATTGTCTATTAGAAACTCTTTGTTCTATCTCTAGAATCTGGTCAACGGATTTATGAATTTCCTCTTCCACCGCTGATTGGTAGTTAGCGGGGTCATCAATTCTTGCAAGTTCAACAGTGGGTACAACATTCTCAGCTTGATAGTGCACTTCAGCATTGATTATATCATCTTCTGTTGCTGTAGAAGGATCAGGAGCTACTAAAACCAAATCCTTGTAAGAGGTTACACCCCTTTCACCCATGCCACTTGCTTCAGGCAGGGAAGATTCCTCATCATCTTGGACAATAGCCTCCTCAGCGAGGTCTTCCCTTGTTTTTATCTGAAATTGCGTATCAGCTATCCCAATTTCATCAAATATCTTTTTGTCATCAGAGGTGGGGTGATTTTTTGGTATCTCAAAAGTGCTCCCAGCCTTCACTCCCTCCTTTCTATTTCAGTCTGCATATGCATGTCCTTTCAATTTACAAAATGCACAGAAATTCTCATATTTTTAATTCCCCTTATTGTGCCCAATAATTTTCCAACCGCTGTAGAAAATTGGATGTTTCTCATAGAAAATATGCAGATCAAAGTTTTAGTCTACTGTGGATCGGGACACATGGTCCACAGGAGTTGAATTAAGATCAATTTCAAATCGAAATCTGGAAAAGAATCCAAAGAGAGCATCCTTCGTTTCCTTGTCCAACATTATTGGTGTGACAATTGTTGAAGAAACATTGAATAGGATTTGGGGATTCCACCAGATCAAACTAAGACCATATACCGGAACCCATTCTTGGGAATTTGAACAATGATAAGAAAATGGATTAAAGTTCAGATGCCAATTCTATAGGTAGATCATACCTGGTTTGAGATAGATTGGTCCAAGACCCCAGGCTTTCCGCTTTATCTCCTCTGAGTGAAATAAGATCTTGAAAAAACCTCGTCCAATAGGGATACACATCTAGTAATGGAATCCCCAAGCATCGGAAAGCCTACAAATCTCATCGTCTTTTTCCATGGTTTATTTCTCAGTGGAAGAACTGTTCTTGCAACAATCAAGAATTCACAATTGTTTATCCTGTCGAGAATGAGGTCTTGATTGGCATGAATTAGGGCAGAGTTACCTCGTTTTAAGATCCTCTCAGAGATTTCATCTCCTCTATAGGAAAAATATCAGGACAGTTCGCGCTCTGTCTTCCCCGCTTTCGTCCTCCCCATTTGACGAATAGAGGAATACAAGGCCCATTCTCTTTCAGCCACAGCTTTGTGAGGGTCGAATCCACCATGCGCAAGAAAAGCTTCATCCATGAGGGCTCCGATGAATAGATTCGCCGACGGAATCCCTAATCGACATCGGAAACCCATAGACGGAGCTCCCAAAACCTGTCCATCTCACCTTTCCATACTCTCATACTATTTTTAACTCGCATAGGGATTAATTCTTAGGAACTACATGGATTGGGCTAATCCTTTGTGACAAAAATTTATCTATTAATTTTCGTAATACCTTCATAATGGTTGGATTTAGCCTCCTTTTGATCTACCTAGTTGGTTTGAAGTCTCCCTCAAATAAAATTCTAAGTGAAAAATATTTTATGTTCAATGTTTGATATATCTTATAAACTATAACAATTTTTTTACAAATTTTACTTCAAAATATCAATAATTGTTTTTCTTTGGTTTTGGAAAGGCTGTTAGAAATTATAAATGGTATATTCTTTTCTCATTTCATTAGGTAAACATACATCAAATCCCTGGAAAATGTTTTAATTCCATATTTGGGGGCTGTTATATAGATAGAGTCAAATTTAGGTTTCTCATTTCCATTTATTGTATTTTATAAATGAAAGATGATATGTAAGTTAATTCATTATTAAACAAACAACCAAATCCCTCATATTATTCAGAATTTACCTTTCCTCTAATATAAAAATAAAATTTTCATATTGTTGTGAAACTTCATCCACTGTGAAATCTTCAATCTTTAAGTAGTCATAAATGTTAAATATATCATAAAACATACCTAAATATTTGATAAGTTCATATTTTTCAAAGTGTTATAGTGTAAGGAGTGAGTTCTAATCTAAATGGTTCTTCATGGAGTCAAAAGATTTTGAAATAGATAGTGTTGTCTCTAAAATCCATAGTGAGTTTTTCTTTCATGAACATTGACCGTTGTCTTGGTTTGCATCAAGAATAGTCTCCCAAAAAATGATGGGTGAGTGTGATAAGCTCTTATATTATCCATGTTCAATAAGTATAATTATTATGGGAAGATAAGATTATCTAATTTCATAATGACATCTTCTAACACTCCTGGTGAAAAACATCGGATTTGTTTTCAAGTTGTACCACCACTCTTATGGGATTCAAGTATTCTATTTGAAAATATGTAAACATTAGTGGGGAATAACATTTATAAAATCACCTAAATCACATTAACCATATGAAAAAGTGATTAGAATGATAGTTCAAGGGAAAAAAAATATCCCTATATCATGACATTTTGTCGGTAATTATAGTGTGATTAGGTCTGATACACTTCTTCCAAAATTAATTCATCTAATACCTTCAAGCCTCCTTTTTCTATAAATTTAATTACAAAATTTATGATACATGATAATTGATATGAGTGATTCAACAATTGTAATATTAATATCACATTTCTAGAATGTTTTCAAAATTCCTCTTTGAAATTTGTCCTCTTTAATTGTATTAAATTTATTTATTCTTAATGGGAAAGGATGTGTGATATACTTCTTCTAAGTTAGATTTATTTTAAATGGTTTCCCTAGTCTATTATTTCTATATCCATTTATTCCTCTATATTAATTCCTTTCTTATTCCTTATTTAAATATTTTCTAATTTCTTCATCAACTAATTCTTCTTATTTTTGTTCATATTTCTCTACAGCTAGTTCATAATTATTGGTTCTAGTTTGATCAAGTTTGGGACTTGAAGCAAATTCTTCTTTACTATTGGGTTGGTTTTTTTCCTAAATATAGCTTGGTTATGTGGTGTATTTATATGCTTAATCTTATTGTTATCATTCTCACATTCAATATTGGATTAAAGACTATTTGGTATGACATCATTTGTTTTGTTTTCATATAGCCTATGGACAATACTTTCTACTATGTTTATTAACTTATTTACTCTATTAATTATCTACTCAACCTTAGATACTTGTTGTTATTTTATTTGGGGTTTTGAATTAGTTGATGGATATCTAAAAGTCATATTTTATTGGAAATGAGGTGGATTTTGGTAAGTGGGTTTGGTGTATGGTTGCGTGTAGGTTTGGTGGAAGGGTGGTGGGTGCTGGTATTATTGGTGGAATGGGGGATGTTATTTAAACTAGTTTAGATAGGATTTCTAGCCTAGTTATTCTAATTTCACAATCTATACTGGGCATGGTTAGGATCCATATATCCTTGATTTTGTTATAATTGTCTTGGTTGAAAGTTTCTTTTACAGATTTCCATTCTCTGTAATTCAGAACATTGATCTTTGAAGTGATTAGGTAATGAGAACAAACCATATAACTTAACAATCTCTTGTTGTTCTCTTTCCATATCCAGACCCATTGATCTCACCAAAATATTTATATATTCATGTTTATTTTTTTAATATGGTTTATGAATCAAAGTTTCTTACCTCAGGGATTCCTCTTGTTCTTGTATCTCTTGGGTCAAACTACTGTATGTTATGTGCAATATTATCAATGAAGCCCTTGGCTTCCACTGGTGAAAATACTTATCATATATACTCTAGATGACTCATCCATGATTTTTTATCTTCAACTAATATTCTTTGATGAAATAACATGAGTAAGTGGTTCTCTTTCCTATCTTAATGTGTCCACCTGACATGTAGATTCTTTAATCTATCCCAATACTAATAAATAGTTTCCCCTAATTATTTTCTAGTGGCGTAATTTTTTTTCTTTTTTTTTCTCCTAGAGACATGAAAGAATAACTATAGGAATTATATATATAATTCATTTTACTAACACACTTCATCAAGTTTTATGCGGTACAAACATTACTTAGCATCTTCTTCAAGTGAAATGGAAAAATCCCTCTAATTCAAGGGTTCCACAACCACTTCTAGATTTATCATTATAGAGGAGGCATGTGTGAATTCAATAGTGGAAATGGATGTTTTCCCAACACTTTTATGCCAATGGTTTGAAAAAATAATTGATATACTATTTTTATAGAAACCTTTCCCAATGGTTTGTTAAAACCGTTGGTATACTGTTTTTAGAATGAAACTTTCCCAATGGTTTACTCAAACCACTGGGAAATATTTATTTTTTCTAATGTATACCAATAAATTTTTAAAACCATTGGTAAAGATTATATTTCCCAACGGTTTTTTAAAACTGTTGGGAAATTTCCCCCCCAAATACATAGCAGATCCAATTCCCCCATCTGTGTGATTTCATCCCTAAACCAAAGCTCTCTCGAAGCTCTCTCTTTACCCTAGGCTGTGAAACGCCTTCCACTTGATAGATCCATCTTCAATCAAGAAATTTTTTAGTTCTACACTTCAAATCTATAAGTAATACCTTAATTATTATGTTATGCATCTATTTTTTGTCTTTTGTTTTGATTTGGCCTAAACCATAGGTTTTTGCGATCTGTGGGGTGGTATACCGAACACTTTGATTTGTTTTCTATTTTTTGTTCCACACTTCAAGTTTCATGATTGTGTGAATCACCTTTATTTTAAGTTATTATAGCCCCTCCTTCTGTGTAGATTTCTTGAACCATATGAACTAATGGAGGTGTTGGTGAGATGTATCCCACTCAAAGATGGTAAAGGGTTTGTTTAGTCATATGGTCTCAAGGTGGGTAATGGATATAAGGATGGTCCATGTGAAGGGATTGGGGATGGTTGGGGTAGTGATGTATGTATTTTTCAATTTTTTAGTGGGTGATATGGTAGTTTTTATGGACTTTAGTTTAGTTGAAAATTGGATTTGGATTTTGTATTTATAGTTTTTGTTCAAGGAATAATGGGAAGGGTAGTGATATTAAGGATGAATTGGTTGTTTTTTGGGTGATGGATTAGATTTGTGATGTTGGTTGGATTGGGTATAGGTAATTTTCAATGTATTATATGGGTATTGCCTCCCATGAACACCCCCACCCCCACCCCCTAGACACCCCCACCCACCTGGACACCCCACCACCCCCATGAACAATATTCTATCAAGTCCATGGTGTCTTCTTGTATGTGATAATGGAAAAAATTCCAAAAACACATTTCACCTCAAATTTAGGCACACATAACTAAATTAGTATATCTTCACATTGTTTTAATAATAAGGTATCAACCTAGGAATAGTTCACTACATCAACTAGAAACCCCTTCCTTTATGGATGTTTGAAATGGGGATAGATTATCCCATTTGGAAAATAAATTTCAATCTCATCATTAGATATCTCTATGTAGATGGAATCCTGCTTCTTTTCCCCATGAAACCTTCATTTTATGACATCAAACTCCTCTTAGTTCCATTTAATCTTTCTTGGATCATGATCCACATGTAAGACCATTATGTTTCAATCCTTAAGGAACTTTTTACAATCATTTTCAGATTATATTTCCCATCTATTCAGAATATATATTATAAATATCACTCAAATAATCTACTAAAATATAAAATTTCTTTGATCTAAAATTTACTCAACTCTTGAATAATTCTCCTCTATAAGTGTACCTGATCTTGTAGACTAATGTATAGTTCTTCAAGGATATTCAAAACCTTCCTTGAACATTTTTTTGGTCTCAAAACACTCTCCAGATCTCACGTGATCAAGTTATTACTTGGTTCATTGAATACTTGAGAATAATGGGATTCTTCTCCTTCAAAGGCTCTTGGATTTGAAATCTCTCCTTCTCTTTCACACAATATGTATAGGACACTCAAAATTCTTGCATAGATTATATTTTTTCTATCAATATGCACAATTATCTTGGTATTATATTTATAATTGAATTCAATATCATGGATTTATATTAATTTATAGTATTTTGTTATAAATATAGTATTTTGTTGTCTTTAATATTAAGATTATCATATAGAATAGTGTGTTTGTTATGGTTTCATATAAAGTCAAAAATTCTCATTTACTTAAATATATTTTTTATGAAACTTAAATATTATTTAATTACTTTTGACGAAAAGACTTATAATAATTTTTTTACAGAATGGATAGAAGTTTGATATATGAAACTGATCGTATCTCAAGAAATTTTTAAAAAAAATTGGAGATATTTTCAAATGTTTCATTTCATAATTCTTCAGATAGTGGTATCATACACTTCCCATGTTACAATTGTGTCGGAAGACCTTGGTTGATCCATGGAAAATTCAGCTACCACATAACCAAATATGGTTTTCCAGCAAACTACTATGTTTGGTATCTTAATGGGGAGAAAATGAAATATCAAATTGCTGATGATCCAAATGAGAGGACTAGATTATATAATTTTTTATATGAACTTTATTCATTATCATGAAAAAGAAAGTATTTCTACCAAAGAATACTTCGATATGAGCACACATGATGTGTCTAATGAAAATGATGATGTTTTCAGGGTGGAAAAAATTGAATGATGTTTCCACGACTCCAGTATATCAACAATGCGGTAAAATGAAAAGGCTGGAATTTTTAATCTGATTATTTCATGGGAAAAATATATATGATATTTCTAATACTTCCATCAATTACATTCTTACCTTCTTAAAGGAATTACTTCCAGATGATGTAGATATTTCCTCAAACCACTATATGTCATGGAAGTTATTTGAGGAACGTTAATTTTCAAGAAACAAAATTAATGCTTGCCTGAAATATTGCAGTTTATTCTGGTAGGAAAATGCTAAATGAAATGATTGTATAAAATGTGGTGCATCCTACAGGAAGCCAAAAGTTGATGGAAAACCATCTCGTGTTCCATAGAAAGTAATGTTTTACTTTCCATTGATCCCTAGACCCCAGAACCTTTTTATTCCTGATAAAATATCAAAAAACATGTGATGGAATGATACTGAGAGAATATGACTAATGATGAGTTGGTTCACCCTACAGATGGATTTGCATGGAAGAGATTTGATGCTCGATATACTGATTTTATAGCTGATGTGTGTAATGTGAGGCTGGGTCTTTCATGTGATGGTTTTAATCTGTTTGGGAATATGCTTACTTCTCACAGCACATGGCTGGTTTTTATATACATTTATAACCATCCCTTATGATTGTGTATGAAAAAACCTTTCACTTTCATGAGTATACTCATATCTGGACCTTTTTATCCCAACAATGATATAGACGTATGTATGAAACCTTTAATAAAAGAGTTGAAACTTCTTTGGGGGTATGGGTGTGTGCATATACAATGCATGTTTGAAAGACATATTTCATATGCGTGTTGCACTTATGTGAACGATCAATTATTTTCCTTCTTATGCAATGATTTATGGATAGAGAACGAAGGGAAAACTATCATGTCCTATTTTTATGAAGAATACATGATCCAGAATACTGAAACATCGTTGTAGTTTCAGTTTTATGGGACATCGACGATTCTTTCCAATGGACCATCTATATAGAAATAATCATCGAAGATTTGAAAATACTATGGAGACTAATGATCCACCTCAGCATATGTCTAGATCTGATATTCTCAATGAATTAAAAGATTTTAGTTTTTCATTCAGGAAGGGTCAAATGAAATTTGGAAAGAGAAATAATGTTTCCACCGAAACCTGTTATAATTGGAAGAAGAGGGGTATCTTCTTTGATTTGCCTTATTGTTCAACCAATTTGTTATGTCGTTTCTTAGACATAATTCACATTGAAAAAAAATATGTGAAATTTTGCTTTCGATTCTTCTAAATGTTAAGGGAAATACAAAAGATGATTTACAGTCTCGGTGCGACTTGGTGGATTGGGGCATCAAACCAAGATTGCATCTTGTGCATAACAGTGAAAAAAGGGCAAGTTCCATGTGCTTCTTATGTGATGACACCTATAAAAAGAATCAATTTCTGGAAGTACTAGAGAATATTCAAGTTCCTAATGGCTATTCAAGCAACATATCTAAATGGGTCAATAGAAGAGAGTTGAAGCTAAAATCTTTGAAGACTTGGGATTATCACGTCCTTCTGCATGAGTTGATTCCAATAGAAATCTGTCATCTTTTTCCAATAATGTAAGGTTGGCTGTTATTTTGTTGTCCCATTTGTTTAAAGATATTTTTTAAGAAGTTGTCCAAGCCTTTCTTGAAAAAAAATTTGGCAGATTCTCCACTAATTTTTTGTAAGTTTGAGAAAATATTTCCTCCATCATTTTTTAGATGCATGATGGATCTGACTATATATATTCCAACTGAAATACTTCTTAGAGAACCTATTTATTTTCTTTGGATGTATCCAATTAAAAGAAATATGTACACATTAAATTCTTATGTCCGAAACATGAATGATCCTAAAGGTTCTATCGTGAATGATTACTTGGATCAAGAATGTATGGATTTATTCTATATGTATTTGTCTGATCTTACTAAAAGAATGAATAGACCAATAAGAAATGAATAATAATAGTATGAGAAAATTGAACCCATATTTCTATCACTTCCTCAAATAGGATGAATTCCTGGATCATATACATTAATGACATTAATCCTTGAAGAGCGGGAGATGGCACAATCCAAAGTTTTATTTAGCTATGATTTGTTTTATGACTACATCAGGTAAGTAAATTGAATATGTATATCTTACATAAATATTTGTTAAACTATTCCTATTTTTATCTACAGGGAATATAATGCAATGATAAATATAAATAATCATTCTTTATCTTTGAGAAGGAGGGAGACATTTCATAGCAAAGAGTTTTCTGCTTGGTTAAAATTGAAGGTAAAAATATTACTATTTAAAATAATTAAATCAATATTTAATTAAGTTTAATATTCATTTTTATTTTAGGTGTTAATTATTCATGCTAACTTTGTCTCTGAGGAAATAAGATCTTTGGATTTTGGTCTTAATATCGCGGTTCGTGACTGTAAATCAATTGTTATCAATGGGTAAAGATTTATTATCACTGAACGAGAAAAGAACATAATAATACAACATGATGATGTTATGGTTACTACCACAACAGACTGTTATGATAATGCATCAGATAGTAGACCGTGATTTGAAAATTTAGGTTATTATAGTCATTGAAAAAATTATAATATTGTATTTTTACTCTCATGGACGAGTCACGATGATGAAATTCTAGTGGTTTGATTCAATGACAAGGAAGGGAACATTTATTGATGATTGTAGATTTCGAGTAATTGATATGACTCACACTCTTTCTACTGATGAACCATATGTATTGGCATCAATGAAGAAACAAGTTTTTTATGTCAAAGACCATCTTCGACCAGAATTTAGTGTCATTATTGAAGTAATTCCAAGACATATTTTTTATGATGGTGATTATGGAATTGACAACATCCCTACTTCCATTGGAAACAATCCATTTATTACTTTTTATGACTTCAATAGATCAATTGTCAGAGTTGATTGTGAACCTGAAGTTATGGTGGAAAATATATGGAATCATCCATCAGTGTTCCCAATTCTTTTGGTTTAGCTCAACTTGGGTTGTTAAGGTTGGTACTATTCAAATTGATTTAATATTGATTACAAATATTTTGTATTCGACTTGACCGTTATGTGAATTTTCAATGTTTATTGGTTTCAATTTTATTTGAATTTCATTTTCTAATTTGGAATTGAACTATATTCAAACCTGAGAAACCAACATTTCTTACTTGGGAAACATTTCAATGCATTATTGACCATTTATAAAATCAGTATAACCCTATGACCTCCCTTTAACATTTCACCAGATAATGAACATGATGGTTTTTCTTATTCTGCAAAACTTGTATAGAAACCTGCATCATCTACCTAGGCTAAATAAATTATGTTTTACCTTAATTTCGACAAGTGCTTTACCCCTTATAAATATGGTATATATCATATCCTTATTCATATGTTTATATCATCATTTCAAACAATCTTAAGGGTTTAACCATTCATAATAAATACCTTGCTAAATTTTCTAGAGGCATAATTCAGTATGATCTCCCTCTTGGTTGTTGAGTGAAATAAAACCTTCAAATCAATGATCCATGATTTTAATAGACTGATGACACTTAGTAAAAAACAATCAAACAAAAAATTAAATTTCTTTATTATATATTGTATGATTTATTGAATTCATTATATATCCATTCAAGATCACCTAAAAAAATGGATAGTTAAATTATCCATTAATCTCTCTATTCCCTCTCATATATTTTTTTGGGTTACACATTAGTTATCCTTTTCTAATTACTTCTATATTTGTTTTCAAATGTAGTAAATGCAACCAATTAAAGAGAGTCAATGGAAAAATATGATGGACAATAATCATTGCATGGATGGGATGGGAGTTACACCACTAGTTCCTGTAGTGAGTATTTTATTTAAAAAATATATATTTAAATAATATATAATGTCATGTGATTAGTTTTTTTAAAACATTTTTACGGGATCCAAATCTTAGGCGAAAATTATTTGATGAGTATCCTAGTAGTGGTACAAGTATCAGGGTGTTTGTATGAGGGGGTGGTATGAGAGCTAGGTGATCTTGTCGGCATACCCGATTAGACCCTGCCCCTCCCACTAACATACCATTTATCCCACATTTTGATCCCGGTGTGTTGTTAGGGACACACATGATATTTAGGCATCCCATTTTTTCACCACCCTTTATATCCGAGTCTCCTCACCCATATTTACTATATATGATGATGATTCCCACTCCCCATCCAGCATTCATCCAACCATATATTCCATATTCTTTTACTTTTACTTCCTTATCTCTAAGCTTCTATATTCCATATTCTTTGACTCTTTCTCCACCACAATTTTTCCCTAAAAATCATACATTAGGTTTAACTCCACCTGTATAGGGTGTTCCTTCAATTTATGCGGATCCCGAGGTGCTCATTAATTAGATTTTCGTAGGTATATTTATATAACCCTAACGAATTTTTATACCATTATTTATTTTCATTATAACATGTGATGATAAAATATTTTTTTTTTCTTTCATAAAAGATACATATACTGATAGAAGGCGGGGCAGGGGCATACATGCAAGCATGTGGTGTGTAACCTCCACATGCATTTGATGGTGGACTACAATGAAGACAATCAAATGATTGAAAAAATATGGCAGGAATGTGGGAGTTTTTTTGTTACATTTTCCAAATACGCCGACATCATTCCTATCATCTCACTCTCAAGGAGATAGTTGCCAAATGAAGTCAAGGATAATGCTTGGGAAGAGATATGGGTAAAAAATATTTTGTATTTAATGAAATATATTATTTTTGTATTTATATGAATTAATATTTTGGTGTAAGCTTTGGTTTAATTTCCCCAATGATGAGGGTGCACGAACAACACATCTAAAGGATTTAGGTGAACTTTAGAGAGCCTATAAGAATGAGTTGTATATTGGATTTCATTCTAGAGTTGGAACGGAGTTAGAGGCAGTACATGTCATGGATGATTGTCTGATAAAATAGTATTGGCAGATGATTACTCATTGGAAGACTATCCAGTTTAATGTATTAATCACATTTGAGGTATTTAAATGAAAATTTTCATTTTTTTCATTAATACTATATTTTGTATTATTGAATTTTTTTTGGAATCATCCAAAATAATGAAAAAAACATTGATGCTAAAAAATACCTCTACACATTAGGACGTACTACGATGTCAGATCATGAGAGGAAGCATGTATGACTGTTGTTTATAATTTTTCTTTATGACTTGAACTTTCTATTGTTTCCTCAGAAATTTATATGATTGCGATTTTTTTTATAATTTTAGTTATGAAATTAATTATTGGTATCCTATTTTTAATTATGGTTTCTTACATTCAATGTTATTGTAGAGGAAAACATTGAATATTGAAGGATGTGTGCCTCGAGAAAAATTATTTTGCTCGAGTAGAAGGAAGAAAGATGGAAGTGTGGTTAACGAACTAACTCAGTAGTAGATTGTAAGTTTTACTTTATTGATTGAAAATTTTAATATCTATTTTGTAACTTAATAATAAATTTATAATTTTAATAGGCTACTTTAGAGGCACTTGATGCTCAGTAACCTGACAATTTTGGGCCAAATTGTAACGCCCCGACCCCAGTTACCCAAAGTCGATGCATTATTACATAACATTGGCATGATCACAAGAAAGATCAAGTCTCAAAAGACCGATTAGTTTAGTAGCTTTGAAAACACTAGATATATTCATAAATTTTTACATTACATCATAAAAAAAACATCTTGTCTTCATATCCCCTCATACTATCCCTACAGGTCATTCATAAATTACTTCTTCATAATCCTGGGAAAAATAAAACATTGAAAGGGGTGAGATCAGATGCTCAGTAAGGATAACATTATAGCAGAAGCTTTCATAGATAAGCATAAACACTTAAGACAATTTATAACTAAAACAAAAGCCTTTTAAACTTGAACTTCAGCATAAAATGGAAAAGATAAAATGAAATAATGTCATTTACTTATTCACATGGATATTCTACTAGTCGAATGATCACATACAATATCAATAACTACTTTCATAATGATGGAATGCTTAATGACAGACTATCATAACCACATATCCAAGGCCTCATGCCAAGACTACAAATAAGATTTTTCCAAGGCCTTGTGCCAAGACACTAGTTTGTCTCATGAGACCTACCGATGCATCGAGGCGTTATAGCAGGCTCCACCCATCACTTATTAAGTCCAATGCATTCCTCATATGAACAGGTTTAAACATAACATAAACATTCGTATTAAAACTAGCATACGAAATGTCAATACTTTAACCACAAACCATGAATGGTATAAAAATAGCACATCCACAGTCAAACATAACTCATTCGATACAATATGGAAGATTGCATTGTATCACATTAACATCAATCAAGAATAATGAAGGATGTTGACATAGATGAAAATAATCGTCAAAACTATTTGAGAGAAATATCCCCCTTTTTCTTAAAATCATTTAAAAGTCACACTATTTGTCAAGAAGCCATTTAAAAATAGATTTTTGAATCAAAGTGTCCCATACCACTTTGAAACTTTTTAAAAGTAGTTTTAATTTTAAAACTTTAATGTCCATATAAATAAATCCTTAAAACCATTTTTAAAACATGGACATTAATGAGCAAGATTTAGATGAATAAGTCTTTAAAACATTTAAAAATGGTATTTTAGTTAGAGATTCTAACCAAAAGAGAGACACTTGAATACAAATAATTGAGGTAATAAAAACTTTGTAATATCATGAGAATAAAGGGATTCATGATATACTATTTCAAAGTACATTATATACACCACATAAAAGTGATTTGGTGTATAACAACAAAGAAGTCTCAATAAAATTTAAATTGAGATGAAATCTCTCATAAAGGACGTATCCTTAGGTTAAGGATAAATCAACGACATAGTTATGTGTGAAAAATATAAATACACTAAATATGATTGGATATTCAGTGTAAATCAATCAAAGGATATTGTTGGGCAAAAATCCCTCAAGGTAACATTGCAGCATTTTTGGGTTGATTGTGTTTGTTGACAAAGCAGGTTTCCATGGAGAATTGTCGAGTTCCCGAGAAGTTGTTGACATTCCATGTTGACAAAGAACTTTGACAAAGGAAAGGACGATCTGGAGGCGGTACAAAAGAGCAGTACAAGGTGGCGCCGTTTTCCAGTGTTTGCCAATTTTTTGGGCCTGAAAATCGCCAATGGAAAATGGAGTGATATGTCGTTGGCAAAGGTTGAGGAGAGAGAAATGAAGGAGGTGTGCGGAAAAATCAAGCGTGGCGCGCAAAAATAGAGGGTTGCGCGAAATCTTGAAGTGTGGCGCGCAAAACAGCGGGTTGCGCGAAATTGTATTTCGCGCAAAAGATGTTTCAAGGCCGAAAGCTTGAAAAACGGTAAAGGCATGAGGCGCGCGCGATTTTGGAGGCGTGCGCGGAAAATTGAAGTGGCGCGCGAAATAGCGGATGAAGTATTTCGCGCAAGAGGTGTTACGAGGTCTGAAGCTCATAAAATGGCAAAGGCATGAGGTGCGCGAAATTATGGAGCAGTGCGCGGAAAATGTTTGTGCGTGGAAGATCAAAGCGGATTACGCGCTCAAGGAGGGTTTTTCGCGCGGGGTCGATGTTGCCTATAAATATGAAGTGACCCTCCTCCATTCAGTAGAGTTCAAGACATAGAAAATACCCGAGCTCTGGTGCGCGAAATTGAAGTTTGAAAGGGTGTTGCGCGTAAACTTAAAGTTTGCGCGTAAAGTCAGATTGCGCGAAAAGCAAAGGCTGCGCAGAAAGTTTGAGTTGGCGCGTAAAAGGAAGGTTGCGCGAAAAGTGGATTTCGCGCAAAGGCAGTGAATTGCGCGCAAGGCAGTTTCCAGGCTGCGCGTAAAATTTGAAGGTTGCGCGAAAAATGAATTTCGCGCAAAGCATAGAAATTGCGCGCAAGGCACCGTAAGGGTTGCGCGTAAAAATTGAGGTTGCCCGGTACATCCGGTGCAAAGTGAGATTCATCTGCGGGTGAAAGTTGGACTTCAACAGAGCATCTACATACAGAGGAAGATGCATTCCTTCATGGAAATGAGGAGACCTACAGGTCTATAAACTGTGAGTGAATCCCTTCCAAGAGCAGTGAGCTTAGGAAGAGGAAGAAGGTGATCCTCTCCACCAGCAGTGAGCCAGAGAGAGAGAGAAACAGGGAGTGACCCTTGGGAAAGCAGTGAGCTGACCCTAAACCTTGTATAGGCAGTGAGCCTGGGCATAGAAGTGATCTAGCCCGAACATTGTAATCCACAGCTAGTGAAGCCTAGTGGAATTTGGTACGAACCGGCAACTTGTCGGCGTATGCTCCTTGGACGTAGCCCTTAGCGGTGAACCAAGTAAAAATCTCTGTGTCTGCCTGCTTACTTTCCTGCATTGCATTCAAAGCATCATCATCAGGTAAATGAGACAACTGATCACAGTAACCACACAAGTGCAAACAAAGTGACCCTTGTAACAAAGAGGTCAAGATCCAGTGGGGCAGAAAGAACTTTGAAAAAGAATATCCATACCCTGATTCACCCCCCCTCTCAGGGTATATATAGGCCCCTATTGGCCCTAACAATTGGTATCAGAGGGAAGGTTGTTGTTATCAGATTTGTTTGCTCCAACTTGGTGTAGTCGATCTGTGTGCATAAAGAATCAGTCTTCTCTTATCTCAATCAGCCATGGCAAAGGGAAAAACATCCAAGAACAAGCAGAAGTCAGGTGGTACTCCTCAGTGTGGAAGTGTATATGGAAAATGTGTGATTCAACTAAAGGAATCAAACAACTTGCTGAAGGAAGGCTTGGATGAATCAGAAAGGGAAAAAATTGATTCACTCAATCATGATGTTGGAATGAGTAAAGTACATGAGCATCAGAGTGATACTGAAACAGAAGAAGAAATTGAAGGAAGAATAGATATGCGAGTTGAGTTAGAGGCTGCTCTTGAAGAGATAGATGTTTGGAGAGCCAAAACCAAGAATGCTAACAAAGTTGTTCGCGATGCCAAACTCTATATGCAGCAGCAGGAAGAAGAGAAGTCTGAGTTGATAAATAAAATTGAGAAACTCAAGTTATCGGCACCAGAGAACTCAGAATCAGTTAGTGAGTATAAGCTTAAGATTGAAGAACAAAAAAGGGAGATCGATGGCTTGAATAGAAAAGTGAAAGATCAATTCAAAAGCATCGAAGAACCGAATATTCCAAGTGACGTTGGAAACACTGAAGAAGCCAAATCTAAAGATATCCGGATCAAGGGATTGGAGATTGAGGTCAACAAGCTAAAATGTTTAAATCAAAGGCTTATTGATATAGTTACTGACCTAACAGAGAAGAATGATTCACGTGCTGAAGAGCTGCAGAAGATGGCCAGAATGAAAGGAAAACAAAAGGCTCGTGATTATGAAGAGAGTCAAATGTCAGATGAAGCACAGAATCTTAAAGCCAGAAATAATGATCTAGCAGCACAGTTGTCTGCAGAAGTTCAGAAAAATCAAAGGCTACAACAAGAGAATGCATGTTGCTCTGACTCTGTCGCTCAAGAAAAATTGAAGGTAAAGGAGAAAAATGACATGGTTGATAAGCTGAAGCATGAACTGGAAGATGAGGTAAGTAGAGGGAAGCTTCTCATGGAAAAACATGATGTCCAACTTGAATCAAGGGATATGAAGATTCAAAAGTTGGTAGAAGAGCTCGAATCAGTCAAGCAGGAAATAGAGAAGTCTAAATCCAAAGATAAGCCCAAGTTGAAGGATGCACTGCACTTGCTATTTGATCATCCTTCGACAAGTGATGATAAAATGAAGAACAGATATGCTGTTTCTGAAGAGAAACAACATAATATTTTCTCAGCTCAAAGACCAGCAAGTTTTGGAAATGCTGGCATTGGATATGATAATTCCACTCCTATGGATGATAAGAAAAATGCAGTGAAAATTTACAAAGGTAAGAAAAATCCTATAGGTGCTGGAGATAGGCCTATGAGGATAGTTTCAAGGAGTGATGATGTGTGCTATTTCTGCGGAGTTCATGGCCACACATCAAGCTTCTGTACAGAGGCTCTGGAGTACATTTCAGGCTGTGAAAAGAGAGACATTAATAAATCTGAGAACAGGAAGAAGCATCATGAGAAATTAGAAAGAAGAGCTTCTCAGAGGAAAGCATATATTAGATGCTATTACTGCGGAAGAATGGGACACACCATGAGCATGTGTCAGGAAGCTCAGGAGAACAATATCAGAGGAAGAACTCAAGGTGCATCAACATCTCAGCAGAGAGATGATGAAATGAGGTATGCCTTTGAGGGAAAATGTTTTATATGTTCTCACTATGGGCACATGGCGAGACATTGCAGTAAGAAGAAAGCAGGAAAGAGAAAGGAACAAGAAAATAGATCTCCACCACAGGAAGTGTACAAGAAAGAAGCCTGTACTGGGAGACAAAGTGATAAGGAGAAGAATAGGCTTCGAGCCTCAGGGAAATCATGTGGAGCTGAACGAAAGGTGTATCAGTCACCTCCTATGTCATACTCACAACAGCTCTCAAGGAGAGAATGTGAGCAAACCTGGAAGATTAAGGGGAGATCTACTCCAGTGGTGATAAAGAAGAATGGACGTTCAATGGAGGACCCACCACCAATGAAAAATAGGGCGGTGACTCATAAATCTGATAAAAGGCAGATAAGCAAAGAATGCATCGAAAAATCCACATGTCGTGTTTTGCAACGAGAAGTGGAAGAAAAAGGCAGATCCCTACAATGGACAAAGAAGACAGGGAAGATGACAAGAAAGGAGATTCCTGCACCGAGAAACAATCAAGGGAAATGGAATTTCGGTAGAACATCAAAGATCGAAATGTGTACCAGTTGGTCTAAACCCCAGATTGTGAGAAAGGCCAAGTCTGCAGAATCTTCATATCAGAAAAAGGCTCAGAATGTGAGCAAAGAATGCCTAGTCATATGGCCAGAACAGTTGAAGTTGGTCAGGCAGTTGGAGGAAGCAAGAAAGGAGTGTGATGCGCTCCAAGAAAGAATCAAAGGGTTGACCCATCAGGATCAACCATCATCCTCATGTTGAGGATTCAAGAAGAAACCCCTCTCCCTATATATTTAAATGCTATTAACTGATGATTCATGTGTTTCAGGTTTCAGGGAGATACGATCCATGGGGTAGTGGCATCTAAGGATGCGAAGTGGAGAAGTGATTTGCTCTAGAATTTAAATTGATTCAAATCAGGTACTAGAGTTGATGAAGAAAGGGAGCAACATAGAACAATAGGAAGTGTTTGTGTTATTAACTCTATCTCTTGTTTCCTACACCGAGTTCCAACTCAGTAGGCTTAGAGATTTGGTTAATGGATCGATGCTGAGTGCCAGATTAGTATAAATGGTGCACGTGGAGAAGAATGATTATGGGTCTCTGCCGTTGGGCCTACCAGATAGAAGTGTTGTGTAACACAGGGGGAGCATTTGATAACAAAATCATATGCCAGATCCGTCAAGGAAATAATTGGATGACCCAGCTCAAGTGTTGTCTATTGAGAGAAGACATACTATGGGAGAAGCAGCAGTGATCAAGCATTTCATGCTTATTTATTTTGATCTAACATTGTGGTATCAGCTGATTGTTTTTCAGGATACCAAGAAGCTGCGAAAAGTAGCTGAAAGAAATGAAGCCACTGAAAAATGAGTCAGTGAACAATTTCCTGACGAAAGTGTTGAGGAAGAAAGCAACACAGGGGGAGAAGAACTGGCTAAGGGTGACTCAAAATAAGATACTGATGATGAGTACAAGGATGTAAAATCCTTATCTGCACAAAATACAAAGAATCGAGCTGAAATTGACAGGCAGACTATCATCAGTGATCAGTGAGATCCAGTTCAGACAAAGAGAATGAAATCACTACAGCAGACATCATTATTATCTCAGGTTGAGTCGAAATGCTTTGCTGATGCAGCTGAAGATGAAAAACCAGGATCATGCCATGAATGAAGCGATAGGTCAGAATTGAGAAGAATCAGACCTGGGAAATTGTTTCGAGGCCAGATGATAAAAACGTCATCAGGACAAAATGGGTCTATTTAGACAAGATGAACGAAGATGGTACAATGATTCGAAACAAAGCACGACTGGTGTGCAAAGCATACACCCCAAGAGAATGGTACTGAAGGCTATATCAGTATTTGAAGAAGATTGGTTTTCAGTGTGGTGGATTTGATTACAATCTTTATTTGAACAACAATAGTAATCAAAGGATGGTGAGGCTGGTCAAGGAAGAAGACATAATATTTGGAAGATCAGATGAAGCATAGTTACAGAAGGCAGGAATGGAACATTCATTTCTGAATCCGAGTATGCCAAGGATGCTTTGAAATGATTTGGAATGGAAAATTCCAAGGAGATGAAGACTCCGGTTTCTACCCGGATGAAATCATCAAAAGATGACAGTGGCAGGGCAGTTAATATCACAGAATACATACAAATCATTGGAAGTCTGTTGTACTTAACCGCAACAAGGCCTGATATTGTTTTCGCCACATGCCAAGTAGTGAGATATCAGAGTACTCCCAAGGAAAGTCACATGCTTGCAGTGAAAAGAATACTTCGGTATATCAAGGGCACAGTGGACTTCGGCTTGACATACAATGACAAATCTCATACAGAGTTATTGGGATATACTGATGCAGACTGGGCCGGTTCAGCGGATGATAGGAAACCAACGTCAGGTGGTGCTTTTTACATAATGGATTGTGTATTTCTTGGCTTAGCAAGAAGCAAGATTGCATTTCATTAAGCACCGCAGAAGCTGAGTATATTGCGGCCACTCAAGCATGCACACAGTTATTGTGGATGAAGCAGCAGCTTGAAGATATGGGAGTTGAAGTGAAGTCTCCGATCGGAATCCAGTGCGATAACTCAAGTGCTATAAATCTCAGCAAAAATCCCGTCCGTCACTCTAGGACAAAGCACATTGAGATAAAGTATCATTTTATCAAGGAGAAAGTTGAGCAGGGGATCGTGAAATTGGAGTATGTGCCTACAGAACTACAGGTTGCAGACATTCTGACAAAGGCCTTACCCAAGGAAGCTTTTGAAAGGCATCGACTGGCTCTGGGAGTTCAGTCAATTCCCCACACTTGAAATAGAGTGGATGTGGGCCCCCCCCTCTCCCCGAGGTATGGTGTGTTTTTCCCTCATGTGCTGCTATGTGTTCTCTACTATGTTACAGACTACAAAGGCGTGACCTTTGGGTTCGTTGACAAAGGGGGAGAAAAGTGCTTGACAAGTGCTTGACAAAGGGGGAGAAAAGTGTTAGTTCAAGAGAGAAAATAGTGCGGAGATTTGATAAATCATAATTGATACGGGGAGAAGCTGACAGGTGGAGCAGCCAGAAAGGGGGAGCAATGAGAAAGGGGGAGAGTGTTTAAAATCTGACGATGCTAGACGTGATCGATCAAATCATAGAAATCACGACAGCTGAGGATCGTGATAAAAGCAGAACAGTGGTGTTGGAATGGTGTGAGACAGTGTCCAGCTATCAACAATTGGTATCAACTTAAGAATTCACCAATTGGTATCAGTGTGGTTCAACAACCGGTTTTTTCTTTTAAGAATTGGTATCAGGGTGGAATCGACAATTGGGGTCTGACATGAAGTGATTCATTGATGAACTTTTCATTCTACTCTTGTTTCTCACGCCGAGCATTGCTCATGTGGGCTTAGAGTACATGTTAAGTGAATCCTTGAACGCTATCATAATCGCAAGAGGCGAATGGTGGTAGCAGCTGGAAGAAGACTCAGTGAGGTATCAAAGTGCAGAAAATATTTCTGAGCAGAGTTGTGAAGAGTTGTCAACAAACCCAAAGGGGGAGATTGTTGGGCAAAAATCCCTCAAGGTAACATTGCAGCATTTTTGGGTTGATTGTGTTTGTTGACAAAGCAGGTTTCCATGGAGAATTGTCGAGTTCCCGAGAAGTTGTTGACATTCCATGTTGACAAAGAACTTTGACAAAGGAAAGGACGATCTGGAGGCGGTACAAAAGAGCAGTACAAGGTGGCGCCGTTTTCCAGTGTTTGCCAATTTTTTGGGCCTGAAAATCGCCAATGGAAAATGGAGTGATATGTCGTTGGCAAAGGTTGAGGAGAGAGAAATGAAGGAGGTGTGCGGAAAAATCAAGCGTGGCGCGCAAAAATAGAGGGTTGCGCGAAATCTTGAAGTGTGGCGCGCAAAACAGCGGGTTGCGCGAAATTGTATTTCGCGCAAAAGATGTTTCAAGGCCGAAAGCTTGAAAAACGGTAAAGGCATGAGGCGCGCGCGATTTTGGAGGCGTGCGCGGAAAATTGAAGTGGCGCGCGAAATAGCGGATGAAGTATTTCGCGCAAGAGGTGTTACGAGGTCTGAAGCTCGTAAAATGGCAAAGGCATGAGGTGCGCGAAATTATGGAGCAGTGCGCGGAAAATGTTTGTGCGTGGAAGATCAAAGCGGATTACGCGCTCAAGGAGGGTTTTTCGCGCGGGGTCGATGTTGCCTATAAATATGAAGTGACCCTCCTCCATTCAGTAGAGTTCAAGACATAGAAAATACCCGAGCTCTGGTGCGCGAAATTGAAGTTTGAAAGGGTGTTGCGCGTAAACTTAAAGTTTGCGCGTAAAGTCAGATTGCGCGAAAAGCAAAGGCTACGCAGAAAGTTTGAGTTGGCGCGTAAAAGGAAGGTTGCGCGAAAAGTGGATTTCGCGCAAAGGCAGTGAATTGCGCGCAAGGCAGTTTCCAGGCTGCGCGTAAAATTTGAAGGTTGCGCGAAAAAGGAATTTCGCGCAAAGCATAGAAATTGCGCGCAAGGCACCGTAAGGGTTGCGCGTAAAAATTGAGGTTGCCCGGTACATCCGGTGCAAAGTGAGATTCATCTGCGGGTGAAAGTTGGACTTCAACAGAGCATCTACATACAGAGGAAGATGCATTCCTTCATGGAAATGAGGAGACCTACAGGTCTATAAACTGTGAGTGAATCCCTTCCAAGAGCAGTGAGCTTAGGAAGAGGAAGAAGGTGATCCTCTCCACCAGCAGTGAGCCAGAGAGAGAGAAACAGGGAGTGACCCTTGGGAAAGCAGTGAGCTGACCCTAAACCTTGTATAGGCAGTGAGCCTGGGCATAGAAGTGATCTAGCCCGAACATTGTAATCCACAGCTAGTGAAGCCTAGTGGAATTTGGTACGAACCGGCAACTTGTCGGCGTATGCTCCTTGGACGTAGCCCTTAGCGGTGAACCAAGTAAAAATCTCTGTGTCTGCCTGCTTACTTTCCTGCATTGCATTCAAAGCATCATCATCAGGTAAATGAGACAACTGATCACAGTAACCACACAAGTGCAAACAAAGTGACCCTTGTAACAAAGAGGTCAAGATCCAGTGGGGCAGAAAGAACTTTGAAAAAGAATATCCATACCCTGATTCACCCCCCCTCTCAGGGTATATATAGGCCCCTATTGGCCCTAACAGATATTCACACATAATCTTATAAAAACAACACCAATGAATTGAATGTTTAACTCAACAAATGGAGAATGAGTTAAAATTACTATTATCAAATTCATATCGATGACTTGAGAAATTATCAATGGAGTGATTATGTGTATCAAAAGTATATCCACAGAAAAGGGGAGTGGAAATTATGACATAAGAAGATGAATATTTATTCCACACATAATCTCGGAGTAAAATAATCAATGAAGTTTTCATAAAGCCAAATAAATGGAAATTGAAATTTCGAATTCCTTTATCGATTAGGTAACATACGAAACATACACCCATGAAAGAAGGATCATACAATGATGATGTAAATACCCATAAATTAAAGTATATTACACAATGAATACAATCATGGGCAGTACACATACACCACATGCAATAATTAAGTGGTGAACAATGGAATTCTCACGAAATTAAGAGTGAGTTAAGAAACCCCTTACTTTGTACTTTTTCCTTGGTCAACGGTAGGTTAAACTCCTGTATAATTGTAAAATAATTGTTATTAAATTATTCAATAATCATATACATTAATATGATATCATATATGATCTTTTAACATTGCTTTTTTAATAATATCTTAGAATTATCGTCGTTTCAGGTGTTAACTTACTCGTTTTCTTTTATATGTTTTGTTACGTAAGCCGTAGTTGTCATGGATAGGTTGTATATTATTCATATCCAGAATTATATAAAGTCCTTTAGCATTATTTTTAAATCATAAAATGATAATTATACTTGAATGGATACGATAGAGAATGAATCTCATCGCGTTCGTGGAGACAGTAGTCCGTACGTACGCACGAGCGACAATATCATTCTTTTGATATTAAAATAAAATATAATTGGATGGTATATCATATATAAAGAATAATTATCATGTTATATTTATTATTTACATGAATTAAACATCATTATTATACCCATCCAAATAATAATTTATTGAATAACAATTACACCACGACGTGGAGACGGTAAGCCGTACGTACGCACGTATGGTGACATGTTATTCAAAGGGTGGATAGAATACTGAATATGGTTGTACCATATTTATAATAATATTACAGTATATAGGAGATACTGGATTCATTATTTTAGAATAGAAATAACAAAGAAATAAGAAGTGGAAGAAGAAAGGAACTTGAAAAAGGGTGGTGAAATCATTACCTCATCTTCGGGTTCTTACTTTTGATTTGATCAAAAGGGCTCCCTAGGTTGGATTTATGATCAAACTAAGGCCTCTAGGTTGTATTGAGGGAAGTTTATAGAGTATTTGGGTAGGGTTTTTCTGAACCAAAAGGCTTTGAAGGTGTGAAGTAATGAGAAGGGGGAGTTCCCTTTTATAAGAGGGGTGAGGGGCACCTTTGGAAAAGCTAGAAATATTAATTTATAATAAATTAATATTCGGTTTCTAATGGCTCCAAAGTTTATTATTTAAAGTTTAAGGTGGGGATGGGTAGAAAAACAATAAACCAATATAATTTATACAGGTTTGGGTTACTATATTAACCTTATCTTTAAGTATTAACTCTTAGTTAATTAGTTTCACTTTTACAATGTCTCTTTGTATTTTTATATTATATGGTTAATAAACTTACTATATACATCCAAGAGACCCCAAGTGGTCCATTAATGATATACCTATCATGATATAAGTATCTTGGCCGAACCTTAGATTTTTAGGAATTTAATATCAATTAATAATATAATATTTTTTTTAAAAACTCTTTTATGTCAATTTTGACACTATTCAATAATTGATTTTTGTAAAAATAATAACAGAATTATTACTTCGAAAAAATTTAATTAAATAAATCCGAACATGTCATATTAACCTATAAAATTAGTGTAATTAACAAAAAGTCTCAAATTATTTTTATTTAGGTATTTATAATATCAATTATTCTAATTTTTCACTATTAAGGTAATTACTACATCACCATTGTGTCATAAATAAATTAAATTATTTAATGTCTAAAAATTATAAATAAAATATAATTATCTAGTAAATCTTTTTATCTTTCTAATGAATATTTATAGTATAAAATGAAACATATATAACTCTATGTAACAATTGTTTTTCTAAAAGATATATGCTTGTGTCATTTTTGTATTCATTTTAACTTAATTAAAATAAAGTGTCTCTATCACTTACAAGTGGATCCATGAGGTCCCAAAATCAACCCAAATATGCCCATGGTCGTCCATGTATCAACCAATAGGGTTAAGACACGTTTTAGGGTAATTTAGTATTATTATAATATTATTTCTTAACCCTTATTTACCGGATTTACCCTTTAACCATGGTAAATAAAATATTTACCGAAGTAATTATTCAAAATGTCTAAAAATAAAAGTTACATATTTACACAATTTGAACATCCTGATTCCAAATATGGAATCCATTTTTCCAAATTCAAAACACAGAAGTGGCAGAAATTAATTTAAAATTAATTCCCGTTGTTAAAACAAAAAGCGTGTTTTTAAGAGATAATAAATATCAAAAGATTGACACTTGTTTATGTCTGGTTTAATTGTGAAATTATGTCCAATGACAAACATTGAATTAAATTGTAAAAATATATTCTAAATATACTTTTAAACCACTCAAATTCATAATTTATCAATATTAATTATTTCAATTAAAAAAGTTGTTTTTAATTAAAATTTAGTAATTTTCACTATTCATCAAAATATGACAGTTATCCAAAAAGTACCAAAATTTCACCCTAGGATAATTTCGATATTCTGAATCCAAAAATGAAGTCCATTTGAGAGATAGAATTTATAAAATTTCAAAAAGTAGGTATTACTATTCATAACGGCTAGTTTGATTGGTTGTGGTGTGTTATAATCTCGAAGTTGCGTACAATGCACGCCATTGCATTATTCAAAGGGAAACGTACCGTGGAAGCTTGGGGTGTTAAACAAATGATCACATACATCAGGTTTTGGGAGATGAGCACCGTAGTAGAGTACGTAGCCGACCTGGGAAGAGTATAGTTCCAACAAGGTATTGGCCCTCCTCATGTACGAGTTGTAGTACGACAACCCTGCTCTTTTATTGCACAATTAAACATAATTTGTTAGATAAAATTCACTTGATACAACATAAAATATTGAGAGGTCTAGTGTATTTAGGGATTAGGATCATTACATAACAACCTAAAACATAAAATACAAAATCTTTATTGAAAACTTCCTTTACATGACCACTACATTCCCTCGTACTCAACATTGCATGGGATAACCTGAGGACATGCATAAAAAAAGGGTGATCTATAAAGCCCAATAAGGGAATAATCAAGGAATAACATGAGGAATACAATACATATTAGAAAATAGGAATATCAATAGAGCACAAGAGAAGCATAAACATAAAGGCATGATAAATCATGATAATCATAACATGGAAATGTGGCAACAACACTTAACATGGAATTAGCATGAGCTAAGGCTCATTGCACATGGAGCATGAGTAAACCCTCATTGCACATGAAGCACAAGTAAAACCTAGTTGCACTTGAATTTTCATGAGTCAACACCCATTTAACATGAAATATCATGATACTATACTTGACCCAATGCATTGGAGCTCTATTAGGGCGCACCCTTATTAAACATTTCACTTCATGCATAAGTGTGCCACATGGATCATAAAACATTGAATCATTCAACATAATCATTTATTCCATGATAAACGAATGTGGAATACATACTTGAAACTCTTTAAACAGTAATTAAATGTACACAAAGGTGAATACCCTTGATAGATAAATGGTCATGGTATTCACTACACAATGACTTTGGCTTGGAAAAACGCCATGCAATTTTTGCAGCCTAACGACGTGACATAAGAACTCATAAAAATGGTTGATTAGAGAGAAAGGGGTGTCTTTTCATATTTAAATTACATGGATAGTAAGGGGTTCATATAGATACATGTCCCAACAAATGTAATGGAATTTAGATTCATGATACAAAATAATTTCTTGAATGTAAATGAGGAGAGAGAAATTCCTTTCGGAATTTCAGCATAGTAACAGGTGTACATGGGAGAAATTTAATGAGAGAGAAAGGGGTATCCCATCATTAAAACATAAATAGGGCAGTATGGGGTAGGTGAAAACCCATACCCCAATATTTATAATTGAAATTAAAAGGGCATAACAACTTAAAGAATATTGGACAAAAAATGAGAAAGGAAGAAAATCCTTACTTGGAAGTGTGCTTCCAAAGGCTTCATAGAGGCTTGATAGAGGATTATTGGGAGCTTGGGGAACCTTGGGAGGATTATAGAGTGAGGAGGGAAGAGTATGGACGAACTCCAAAGGATTTGAGTGAGGAGGAATTGGTATCTTGGGTGGGTTTATATAGGAAAGGTGGGTGAATTATTTATTATTTAGGTTTGGGACACCTCACATTAAACTAATCCAAACCAAAAACCAACACATGGGTTTTGCCCATGTTTTTTGGAAAAGGGAATTGGAAAAAAATATTTTAAAAGGAAAAAGTCTGAACTTCTTAAAATAATGGGGTTGCTTATGTGGAGGTGAGTCACACTCCCAAGTAAAACAATTTAAAAAGACAAAATGTTTAATAAATATTAAAGGGCCCACTAAAGCTTTGTAAAATAAATAAATCAAATACAAAATCACATTATGTTAATAGTAAAACATATATTGGCCGAACATGAAGTTTATAGTATTTTATTACATCACTATTGGGTCATTATGATGTCTTAAAACACATTATATATTTAAACGGTATTTAATTTTTACCCAAAAATTTGATTGTCTTAGAAAATTATGTAAAATTCACCGTTGTATAATTTCAACATATTGATTCCAGAAATAATATTCATTTTATCTAAATAATTTTCTAAATATGTTAATTTTCACTTTTAAAATAAAAACTGATTTTTATTGAAAATTCATGGGTTTTGATAAAAAATGGATTTCAAACCTTAATAAAAATTAAAATTCATTCATAAAATTATACAGACATTTAAATTTAATAAAAAATAATTTAATAACAATAATAATATTTTATTAAAATATTATTTAATTCAAAAATCCATTAATTCATCAATATAGACTTCTTAGTTGAACATTAACTAAAAATACTATTTATGCTTTAAAAACTATTTACAAGGCAATAATAATAAAATGAAAGTATATTCATTATTATATAAAAAAAATAATGTACATAACCAAAGTACTAGGGTCTTATTAAATAAACCCTTATAACACCCGCATAAGACTGAAGAGTAAGGTGTGCGATGGTGACCGACTCTTGGGGTGGCTCAGATAACATTGCTCGGGTGGTAATCTCTATCAACTTCCACTTCTCTTGTAGGCGGTCCAGCTTAAGCTAAACATATTTAGGCTTGGATTGGGCTTGGTCAAGAGTGAAGCCTAAAGACGCAACCTCCTTTCTGATCTATGACAAATGGGATTTGTATGAGGCACATCTACTGGATGAGTTCATCGCTTCCTTTGTCTGAGTAAATTGGATTTGTTAAAGCCCTATATTTATACTAATAATGTGGTCACTGTTCAATGACTATATTAGAAATGGTCACAATTCTTAACAATATTTTAAAATCCAAAAACAAAAAACCAAAGAATTTGACATTTTATATAAACATTTTGCATAAAGAGACATTTAATTAGATCAAGGGGGATTTCCATTAATGAAATTTTGGGTCGTTACAATCTTCCCCCCTTAAAAAATTTCACCATCGAAATTTCATTTTCCCAAACTAAAATAGATGTGGGTAACTCTAATTCATCATTTCTTCTGATTCCCACGCTGCTTCTTCAAACTTGTGGTTTTTTCACAACACCTAGACGAGGGGCATTTTCTTATTTCGTAGAACTTTTTCTCTATGATCTAAGATCTTCACTAGTTGCTCTTAATAAGAAAGATCATCCTCTAACTGTACAACCTCTGAAGAGAGTACATGTGAAGGGTCTGGTATGTACTTCCTTAAGAGGGATACATGAAATACATCATGTACTTTGGCCATGGTAGGTGGAAGTGATAGTCGATAGGCCACAAACCGGACACGATCAAGAATCTCGAAGGGGCCGATGTACCTTGGACTTAACTTTCATTTCTTTCCAAACCTCATGACCTTATTTGATGAAGATATGTGCAGAAATACCATGTCTCCAACTTTAAAATCATGGTCTTGTCGATGGTTATCTGCATAACTCTTCTATCGAATCTGGGCTGCCTTGATATGCTGCTGAATGGTTTTCACCTTCTCCACCATTTTGACCATTTCTGGTCCAAGAAGCTTATTCTCACCAACCTCATCCCAAAACATTGGTGTTCTACACCTTTTCCCATAAAGGGCTTTATATGGTGACATTTGGATGCTTGAGTGGAAACCGTTATTATAAGAGAACTCAACTAGAGGAAGATGTTGATCCTATCCTCCTTTAAAGTCCATTGAGCACGCTCTCAACATGTCTTCAAGTGTTTGGATAGTCCGCTCGAATTGGCCATCAGTTTGAGGATGATAGGCCGTACTAAAGTTCAGTTCAGTATTTAGAGCATGTTGAAGACTCTTCCAAAACTTAGAGGTGAATCTTGGATCTTGATCGAATACAATAGATAGTGGTACTCCATGAAGCCTTACCACTTCCTCGGTATATATTTGTGCTAGTTGATCCAATGAGAAATCCTCCAGAATAGTAATGAAGTGTGCAGCCTTTGTAAGACGATACAAAACAACCTAGATTACATTGTTTCCTTTGGATGTCTTCGGAAGACTGATGAAAAAGTCCATGGTGATGTTCTCCCATTTCAATTCTGGTATGGTCAATAGTTGCATCATCCCCTTAGACTTCTACCTCTCTACCTTCACTAGCTGACACACCAGACACTTTGATGTATATTCAATGGTCTCCTTCTTCATATTCTCCCACCAATAATGCTCTCAGAGATATCGATACATCTTTGTGTTTCCGGGGTGAATAGAGAAATTTGAACTATGTGCATCATCCAAAAGTTCCTTCTTCAGCTCCGAACTTGATGGAACACATAGTCTTTTCCCAAATCTCACAATTCCTTCTTCATTAAAATTAAACTCCAAATATTTCCCTTTTCTGATAGCTTCCACTTTTTCCTAAATTCACACACCATCCTTTTGAGCATCCATTAGACTTTCCAAAAGTGACGGTTCAACAATCATTTGTGAAAGGATTGATGATGTTCCCTTCTTTATGATTCCCATGTACATCTTCATCAAATCTAAGAAGACTGGATCCATTTCAATTCTCATCAATGATAGAATCGCTGGGTCCTTTCTACTTAGGGCATCTGCCACCTTGTTCGCTTTCCTAGGGTGGTAATGGATTGAGCATTCATAGTCTTTGATCTGATCTAACCATATTCATTGGAGCATGTTCAACTCTTTCTGTGTGAATATATACTTGAAGCTTTTGTGGTCCATATATATTTCACACTTCTCCCCAAAGAGATAATGACACCAAATTTCCAAAGTGAAGATCATTGTAGCCAACTCGAGGTCTTGTGTTGGATAGTTCTGTTCATTAACTTTCAATTTCCTTGATGAATAGGCAATGAATTTTTCATTTTGCATCAATACTCATCCCAGGTCCTTCTTCGAAGCATCACTGAATACTAAAAAAAGTTCTCCACTTGTGGGTAAAGTGATAACAGGCGTAGTGATAAGCCTTTTTTTCAAATCCTTGAAGCTTTATTCAAATTCATCACTCCAAGAAAACTTTACTCTGCTCCGAGTTAGCTTGGTAAGAGGGTTGGATAATCGTGAAAAATTTATCACAAATCGTCGATGATATCCTGCTAACCCCAAGAAGCTACAGATATTTTTTTACCTATGTTGGCATCAGCCATCCTTCAATTACATCAGTTTTGGAGGGATCTACAGATATCACATTGCTTGTGATGATATTGCCCAAGAATGAGACCTCCTTCAACCAGAAGTCACACTTTCTATACTTTGCATAGAGCTTCTCCTTCTGCAAGGTCTCTAGAACAGTTCTTACATGTTTCTAATGATCCTCCTTGATTTTGGAGTATATCAGAATATCATCTATAAAGACTACCAAAAATTTGTTTAGGTAATCTCTAAAGACACTATTTATCAAGTCCATGAAGATTTCTAGAGCATTAGTGAGTCCGAAAGGCATTACTATGAATTCATAGTGCCCATATCTTGTACAAAATGCAGTCTTGGGGATATCTTCCTTCTTCACCCTTACTTGATAATATCACGACTGCAAATCCACCTTGGAGAATTATTGTGCTCTACGCAGCTGATCAAACAAGTCATAAATTCGTGGGAGAGGATACTTGTTCTTTATTGTGATTTTGTTAAGCTCGTGATAATTGATGCAAAGGCGCATTGACCCATCCTTCTTAATAAAGAGGACTGGTGCACCCCATGGTGAAGCACTTGGGCGTACAAACCCTTTATCCAGATTATCCTGTAGTTGTTTCTTAAGCTTCTCAAGCTATAAAACAACTATTCTATATGGAGTCTTGTATATTGGAAATGCCCCAGGTATAAGATCAATTGAGAATTCAACATCTCTTCTAGGAGGAAGACCAGGAAATTCCTCAGGAAACACTTTAGCAAATTCCTTCACAATAGGCATGTATTCAAGGATGGTTGCTTCCTTGGACTCAATTATCTGAGCCAGATACGCGTGCTCATAGGGTAGTAATATCCACCCTTGAGATGATAGCGCTAAAGAAGATTCATCTTCCTCCTTTCACTTTTACAGAATCGGGGGTAGATTATCCACATGGAGAGTGATTTACCTCTCCCAAAAATTTAAGTTGGCTCTATATAAGGAAAGCCAATCCATGCCAATAATCACATCAAATTACCCCAAAGGGAGTATGAATAGGTTATCTGGGAAGTTTAATCCACAGATTATGACAGGGGAGGAGTTATATTCATGGGATGAAATGATTTCCCCATTTTCTGTACTCACTGACATCTTCACTTCTATGATTTGTGGTGGTGCTAGGATTGTTCTACTAAATTTTCTAGATATAAAAGAATGCATAGAACCTGAATCAAAAAGTATGTTCACTTTTCTTGAATGAATAAATAGAGTACCTGTCACCACTTAGTTGTCAGGGTTCACTTTGGAAATAGTGATGGAAAAAGATCTCCCTTGCTGCCTTGGAGGTTGTTGGTTGCCTCCAAAAACCCATGGCATAGGGCACTGATTTTCATTATTCCCTTGTTCTTTGCAGTAGTAGCAATGAACAATGTGATGAGGTTCGAACGGAGCATTCCTATCCTCTTTTGTAGCCTCAGGTTTTTCTTGTCGGCAGTTAATAGCTAGGTTCCCTTCTCTTCCACACCTAAAGCATTTCCTCATACCCTTCATGCAATTTCTAGGGTGCTTCTTTCTGCACCTTTGGCAAGTGGGGTGCTAGATCTTCTTAGCACCGTTGGATTTATCAATCAGACAACCAGAATTTAAGTCCACCTTACACTTATTATCCCTATGATACCCCTGATATTCTCCGATCTCCATTTCAACCTTGAGGTAACATCGGACAATTTTCTCATAGCTGTCGAAGTCACGGATCGACAGTGCTTTCCGCGGGCTAGGTTTCAGCCCACCAAATAAGCGGTAAACCTTACATTAGGGGGTAACGACAAAGCCAAAAGTGTATCGTGAAAGAATTTTGAAGTTTTCCTCGTACGCTCCAACATATTCATCATCTTTTTTCTTGAGTGAAAGTAAGTCCCTTTCCATCTTAAGCTGGAGGGTGCGGGGAAAATATTTATCAAAAAAGATCTTCTGGAAATCCTTCCATTCCAACGCCTCGATCTCCTCTTCAGGCTTCTTATTTTTTATCAACTCCACCATTGATCAGCTTCACCCTCCATATGATAATAATCTAGGAGAACCTTCTCTTGTTTCTAACATTGAAGGATGGAGAAGATCTTTTCAATGGAGTTGATCAATAGTTCAGCGATTGAGGGATCAAATGATCCATTAAAAGTAGGAGGCCTTTGTCTCACAAAGCTCTTGATAGTGACTTGTTCATTCTTGGGGGGGGGGGGGGTTGAATGTTCCTCTTGACCCATGTTTTTATTCAAAGATTGAGTTATCTAGGAGAGAATCATGACAAAGTTCGCGATTCCTGCTCCCATTGGATTGGGCATCTCATTAGTACAATCATCACATTGATCTTCACATTGGTTGTTAACCTGAGTCCTCCTATTACCTGCCATTGGCTGGAATAAAAGGAAAGTTAGGGGTAAAACATAAAGGTTAATCCAAGGACAAAATAGATGTCCTATAAATAACTTTTATTTCCTTAACATATGAATATATTGGCTTTAGTCTATGTTATGCATGATATACTTTCTAACATATATTATTAGGGCATTTTTTGGTCCCTTAATAATGTTTCATACTAAGCTTGTGAATTTACCAAAGAATATACCCCGGGAGTGTCGTAACCAAGAGTGTAGTAAGACCCATTGACATGCACTAGTTCTCATTCGAGTCTAGCTCAAAGTGGTGTTTTCGGGTTTTACCCCCTGGATACATCTGTGCTAGAGCCGCCTCTACCTACTCGTATCCAGACAGGGATGTCTTTGCTTGATAAACCACTTACTCAATACTCACCTATACTTAGGAATGTTTTAGTTATACTTATTCTTATCTCTAAGTCTTCACTAGGGTTTTCTAATCCTAATCCCAATAATAACTAAACCTCCCTTTGATACCAACTATGACAACCCCAATCTTTTATTACACAATTAAACATAATTTATTACATAAAATTCACTTGGTACAACATAGAAGATCGATAGTTATAGTGTATTTGGGGAATAAGATCATTACATAACAACTTAAAATATGGAATACAACATCTTTATTGAAAACTTACTTTACATGACCAATATATTCCCTCGTACTTATCATTGCATGAGATAACCTGAGGACACGCATAAAAAAAGGGTTATCTATAAATTCCAGTAAGGGAATAATCATGGAATAACACGAGGAATACAATAAATGTTAGAAAATAGGCATATCAATAGAGCACAATAGATGCATAAACATAAAGTCTTGATAAAGAATGATAACCATAACATGGAAATGTGGCAACAATACTTAACATGGAATTAGCATGAGCCAAGGCTCATTGCACATGGAGCATGAGTAAAACCTCATTGCACATGAAGCACGAGTAAAACATCATTTCACTTGAATTAGAATGAGTCAACACCCATTTTACATGACGTATCATGATACTATACTTTACCCAATTCATTGGAGCGCTATCAGGGCGCACCCTTCTTAAACATTTCACTTTATGCATAAGTGTGCCACATGGATCATAAAACATTAAATCATTCAACATAAAAATTTATTCCATGATAAAAGAATGATGAATAAATACTTGAAACTATTTAAACAATAAGTAAAAGTGCATAAAGTTGAATACCCTTGATAGAGAAATGGACATGGTATTCACTACACAATGACTTTGTCTTGGAAAAACGCGGTGCAATTTTGACAGCCTAACGACGTGACATAAGAACTCATAAAAATGGTTGATGAGAGAGAAAGGGGTTTCCCATTATATTTACATGACATGGACAGTAAGTGGGCCATATATATACATTTACCAACAAATTTAATGGAATTTAGATTCATGATAAAAGAAGTGCTTGAATGTAAATGAGGAGAGAGAAATTCTTTTCGGAATTTTGGCATAGTAACGGGTGTACATGGGAGGCATTTAATGAGAGAGAAAGGGGTACCCCATAATTCAAAAATTAATAGGTAATTATGGGGGAGGTGTGAAACCATACCCCGACATTTATAATTGAAATTAAAAGGGCATATCAACTTAAAGAATATTGGAAAAAAATGAGAAAGGAAGAAAAACCTTACTTGGAAGTGTGCTTCCAAAGGATTGAGAGAGGATTCTTGGGAGCTTAGATCACCTTGGGATGATTCTAGAGAGAGTAGGTCAGAGTTTGGAAGAACTACAAAGTCTTTGAGTGAGGAGGAAGTGGGAGCATGGGTGGGTTTATATAGGAAAGGTGAGGGAATTCTTTATTATTTAGGTTTGGGACAACTCACCTTAAACTAATCCAAACCACAAACCAGCCCATGGTTTTTGCACATGGTTTTTGGAAAAGGGAAGTGAAAAACAATATTTTATAAGGCCAAAGTCCGAAAATTTTAAAATAATAGGGTAGATTATGTGGAGGTGAGTCACACTCCCAAGGAAAACAATTTAAAAAGATAAGATGTTTAATAAGTCATGAATGGTCCACTAAAGATTTGTAAAATAAATCAAACAAACCCAAAATCACATTATTTTAATGGTAAAACATATATAGGCCGAACATAAAGTTTATAGTATTTTATTACATCACTATTGGGTCATTATGATGTCATAAAACACATTATATATTTAAACGGTATTTAATTTTTACCCAAAAATTTGACTGTCTCAGAAAATTATGAAAAATTCACCGTTGGATAATTTCGACATCCTGATTCCAGAAAGAATATTTATTTTATCTAAATAATTTTCTAAATATGTTAATTTTCACTTTTAAAATAAAAACTGACATTTATCAAAAATTCATGGGTTTTGACAAAAAATGGATTTCAAACCTTAATAAAAATTACAATTGCATTCATAAAATTATACGATCATTTATATTAAATAAAAATTAATTTAATAAAAATAATAATATTTTATTAAAATATTCTTTCTTTAAAAAATCCATTAATTCATCAAAATAGATTTCTTAGTTGAACATTAACTAAAAATACTATTTATGCTTTAAAAACTATTTACAAGGTAAAAATAATAAAATGAAAGTATATTCATTATTATATACAAAAATAATTAAAATAACCATAGTATTAGGGTCTTGTTACATAACCCCTTGAAACACCCGCATAATACTGAAGAGTAAGGTGTGTGATGGTGACAAATTCTTGGGGTGGCTCAGATAACATTTCTCGGGTGGTAATCTTTATCAACTTCCACTTTTCTCATAGGCAGTCCCGCTCGAGCTTAACATATTCAAGCTCAGATTGGGCTTAGTCAAGAGCGAATCCCAAAGACACAACCTCCTTTCCGAGCTCTGAAAAATGGACTTCATATGGGGCACATCTACTAGATGAGGTCATCGCTTCCTTTTTCTAAGTAAATTGGATTTGTTAAAGCCATATATTTATAGTAATCATGTGATCACTGTTCAATGGATATATTAGCAACAGTCACAATTCATAACACCATTTTAAAATCTAAAAACATAAAACCAAATAAGTTGAAATTTTATATAAGCATTTTACATAAAGAGACATTTAATTAGATCAAGAGGGATTTCCATTAATGAAAGTTTGGGTCGTTAAAGGTAGTGCCACCAAGTTCTAGTAGGTAAAGGCATAGGTAGGACAGGCTAAAAAGGGCCATAGAGATGGCATAACAGTCTGCTAGGGAAAAAACTAAATTTATGAAACTGATGGAAGTTTTACGTCCAAAACTTCCACCAGAGGCCAACATATCTTGTGATGAATATATTTCGTCGATGAATTATATATAATGTGAACCAGGTGGTAGTTCTAGTGGTGGTCGAGACGATAACAAGGAGGAGGATAAGGCAGAGGAGGAGGGTGAGGAGGAGTCCAAGGAAGAGGATGAGGGTTAGGAGGAGTCTGAGGTAGAGGAGGAGAGTGATGAGGAGGGCGAGGAGGAGGTTGAGGTGGAATACAAGGGTGAGGAGGAGGGAATTGAGGAGGTCAGGGATGATGATGGGGATGACGATGAGGATGATGATGATGATGATGACGGTGATGATAGTTATTGTGATGATTGATTGATTGATCCATTACATTTTTTGACTAATATTAATAATATTCGATGTTTGATGGTTTGTTGTGACTGAATATATGTGTGATTAATTAGGTCACATTATCTTTATTTCCTTATATATAAATAATAAAACTTGACTTTATGATTTTATGTGACTAAAAATATGTGTCATTGATTCACCCCTCCCCTGGACACCCCCACCCGCTTGGATAACACCACCACCCCCCGGGACACCCCACCCCCTAGACACCCCCTATACACCCCCACCCACTTGGACATCCCCCCCACCCCCTTGGACCCCCACCCCCTCCCCCACCCCCATGGACACCCCCCGGGACACCCCCACCCCCTTGTACACCCCCTACACCCTTGGAAACCCCACCCCCTTGGACACCCCCTACCCCCTTGGATACCCCCAACCCCCTGGACAACCCCCCCCTAGAAAACCCCCACCCCCTGGACACCCCCCACCCATGGAACCCACCTCACCAACCTTGGAAACCCCCACCACACCCTAGACACCCCCACCCCCTTGGACAGCCCCTACACCCCCACCCCCTGGACACCTCCACCCCATGGACACCCCACCCCCCTGGGCACCCCCACCCCCTTGGACAACCCCCACACCCCCTTGGAAACCCCCTTGGTCACCCCCACCCCCCTTGGACATCACCCCTAGAAACCCCACCCCCCGGGCACCCCCTCACCCCATATACAAACCCCCCCCCCCCATGGACACCCCCATCCCCAAGGACACCCCCACCCCGGACACCCCCAACCCGCCTGAACACCCCCCACCCCACTGAACACACCCCTCCCCCCCACCACCTTGGACATCCCCCCACCCCCTGGACACCCCCACCCACTCGGACAACCCCCCACCCCACTGGACACCCCCACACCTGGACACCCCCACCCCCTTGGACACCCCCACCCCCTTGAACATCCCCCCACCCCCTGGACTCCCCCACCCCCTCGGACAACCCCCACCCCACTGGACACCCCCACACCCTGGACACCCCACCCCCTTGGACACCCCCACCCCTGGACAAACCACACCCCATAGACACCCCCACCCCTAAGACACCACCGCCATCTTGGAAAGCCCCCACACCTCCCCAGACACCCCCACCCCCTTAGACACCCCCACCCCCTAGACACCGCCACCCCCTGGACACCCCCACCCCCTTGGGCAGCCCCCACACCCCCATGTACACCCCCTAGACAACCCCACCGCCTTGGATATCCCCCACCCTTTAAACACCCCCACCCCCCTGGACAACATCCCCCCCACCCGTCCAGATAGCCCCCCCACCCTGGACACCACCACCCCCTAGACACCCCCACCCCTAGACATCCCCACCCCCTAGACACCCCCACCCCTTGAGACATCCCCATCCCCTTGGACAACACCCCCCCAGACACCCCCACCCCCTTGGACACCCCTCCCCCTGGACACCCCCACACCCTTGGATAGCCCCCACACCCCCTAGACACCCCCCATGGACACCCCCACCCCTGGAAACCCCCACCCCACTAGACACCCCCAACCCCTTAGACAACCCCCACCCCCTAGACACTCCCACTCCCTAGACACCCCCACCCCCTTGGACACCCCCCCACCCCTGGATACCCCCACCTCCATGGACAACCAGCACACCCCCTGGACACCCCCTAGACACCCCCACCCATTTTGACGTCCCCCACCACCGGGAACCCCCCCCCCCCACCACCCAAGACACCCCCACCCCCTTGGACACCCCCACCCCATGGAACCCCCACCTCCTAGACACCCCCACCCCCTTGGGAAACCCCCCCCCCCAGACACCTCCACCCCCTAGACACCCCCACCCCCTTGGACATCCCCCGCCTCCTGAAAACCCCCCACCCCCTGGGCAAACCCACCCCCTTAGACATCCTCCACCCCCTAGAACCCCCCCCCCCCACACCCCTTGGACACCCCCACCCCACCTGGACACCCCCACCCCCTTAGACAGCCCCCACACCCCCTGGATAGCCCCCACCCCTTGTACACCACCCCCACCCCCTTGGACACCCCATGGAGAACCCACACCCCCTGGACACCCCACCCCCTTCGATACCCCCCACCCCCTAAACACCCCCCAGACACTCCCCACCCCCTGGACCCCCCCGGACACCCCCACCCCCTTGGACACCCCCCACACCCCCACCACCTTTGGATAGACACCAACCCCCTAGACACCCCCACCCCCTTGAACAACCCCCACCCCCTTGGACATGCCCTCACCCCCTTGGACACGCCCATATTCTGAATTCAATTTTTTATTCCATATTCTATATGTGTTATACATAATTAAATTGTATATGTAATTCATAATTAATTTTGTATTTTTGTATGTGTTATTCATTCATAATTTTTAATTCCGTACATAATTAATTTTGTATGTATTCAATAGAGAATTCAATTATGAATTCTGTATTGTATAGGGTAATTGGTTTCTGAATTGGATTCTAAATTCCCAGGTGCACAGGGGATTGTAGAGGCGGAGACAGGCCGACCTACTATTGTAATTGCAGCAAGGCTATACCAATGGTTGTAAACTTTTGGTATATGTGTGATTAAAAACTTTATACCAATGGTTTACATAAAAACATTGGTATATAGTTATACCAACAGTTAGTAAACCATTTCTATAGAAATTGTAATTATTATTTACCAGTGATTTTATATAAACCATTAGTAAAGGGTTATTCCAACAGTTTTGAAACTATTGGAATGGATCTTAAATTCCTTAATTTACAACATGTATCAACCGTTGGTATAATGATATACCAACAGTTATCTAATACCGTTGGTTTAAGGTTTATTCTAGAACTATATACCAATGGTTATACTATAATCATTGGTATATGTATATCTCCATGGATAACTACCCAACAGTTTGAGAAACCATTGGTATAGTCTATTACAACAGTTTCCAGAACTTTCCCAATGGTTTGAAACCATTGGTATAAGACAACTTTCCAGTAGTGATTCTTGTATGTGTTTGTTGGGGTCTTCACCTACAAAACCACGAATCTCGGGAAAAACTTAACTTTTTCTATTTTTCATTTCAAAGTCATTTTTTGACTCAGAAATAGGTATATGTTTTTTTGTTAAATGAATTATGATACTCAAAAATCTATTAGGATTTGGTTGGTATTTTCATCTATGACTACAAGATAAAGGTGATAATTTGTAGTTTCACCTATGTTTTCAAGGTAAACCTATTGATTTTTTTTAATTTAAATTGCTAAGTTCAATTGGTAAATTCATTTTAGTTTCCTATTCAAAATAATTATTTTTTTATTTGATGATTTGGACATGAAAATATTAAAAGTAATTTTTTATGGAAGTTCCTCTCAAGTAACAACATTAATTTTTTAATGTACCTTCCATGGTGTATCAAAAAAAATTCCTAGGTTAAATGTAGTATTAGTGGTCACCTAAGGTTTTATCCAAGAGAGTATTTCATAAAAACATTTTTCACTTGATCATTAGATGAAAAAAGTTTTTGGTTTTTAATGTGGGATTCTTAAAACAAAATAAATATCAATAAATCCAAGTATTTTCCATGAATTTTTTATGAGTTTAGTGAAGTATTATCATGACCCACTAAAAACTTATGTTTGGATAATTCTTGGATTAGTTGTGAGGTACTGGATGAAATTATCGACTGTGAGGTTCATGTGACTACATGATAGACAAGTGACTTTATTGTAGGAAAGTTACTACATAGTAATCTCATTTTTTGGTCAATTGGATAGACATGTGTTCAATTTTAATTAATGTGTGGTTTCCTTATGAATTTATATAATTTTCAAGCATAATCAATAAGAACTCTTCTCTTGGTTGATGGATTGACTATATGACTTATAACCAATACAAAAACATACTCAATGTGTTGTCAATATAATTCCTCATTATGATTGATGTGTCAACCATATGGTTGGAAAGTTACCACATTAAGGGTTCCATCATGTGGTATATTGGGGACATATAGTTGATCTAAATAAATAAGTGGTGGGTTGAGATGCACGGTTGATTGTTTGGTTATTCTTGGGGTAGGTTGACGAATTTGTGAAATTCTATCCAAGTTTGATGGCCTAAAACACTTAAATAATTCATAGAAGTGAATAGATTTATTTATATGAAACTCATAAACCAAAAAATATTTCAAAAAATCCATGATTAAGTATGAGCATTATTTTAATAACCCCAAAGACCAAATAAAATAATTAAACCCCAATATTAAATTCATTATCTCACTAACACTTGAAAAAATCCTATAATTCAAACATGTGATAATTACCCATTAAATGATAAAATTGAGAGGTTAAACCCATGAAAATATAAAATTAAAATATATGAATGTATCTTCACTATAAGTTCCCACTACACTTAAACCTTGGACTCTTGAAAATTGAATTTTGAAAATATTAACTAATAAAAAATGAAATACCTAACCAATGTGACTTCCTTTTCCAACACCATGCTCCTAAATTATTATCATTCATCCTTAAGGATCATGATTCCATTATATTTTATTATGTATATAAAATTAGTTCCCACTTGTTTCATCCATCATACATAATAATACCTATATTCTTATAATATTTCTCTCAAGACTCAAGTATGATTTTCATGACGAAATGATGATACATCAGGCTTGGCCCTGATACATGCTGAAATGTTGATACACCAGGCTTCGTCCTAAAACATGCTGAAATGCTTATACCCTAGGATTTTACCCTAAGACAAATGTTGATATACTGATCTCGACCATGATTGATTTATATGCATGCATGCTAGGTTTTCCGAGTTTTGGTTGGATTCATGGGCTTATGCACCTTGTTTTCCTACCAATAACCTTTTAAAGGATTGACCGCCAGTATACGGTATCCTAGTTATTTATTGGAGGTGAGTATAAGTGAACCCATGTGTAGGACGAGTATCCCCCTGTGGTGGCGTAGCTTTCTCGAAGATATAATTCCAGCATTGGCCAAAGAAGGTATATCTTTATGGGATGATAGACCTAGAGATAGACTTAATGATACACAACTTGAGTGGAATGACATCCATCTTAGTTCCCTTGCACATGATGTCCAAGAGATCGGGCTTATGGACCCAAGGATCAACTACTGATGTGGTTTCTTGTTATTTGATTCACATACTCATGGATGTTCATATTTATGTATATTTGTATAGGTATGGGACTATACATGTATATGTATATAGATATAAACATCCATGGTGTCACTTTCCCAGTTGATAGGGATCACAAACCCTGGGTTCAACTGTGGTTTCACGTTTGGTTTACTTATTTTTGTTGTGTGTTCTAGCTAGGCTGAGCACGTTTCTATTGCATACACTTTGAGAATCATAGTTATAGGTTGCTTGTCGGTGTGCTCTAATGATATTATTTCACACCCCTTCATGTGAACCTCAGTGTACATGTAGAAATTATGTCTCCTTTTTAGGTTGAGTACGAGTTTCATGGTGGATAGGGCTGAGGCCCAGTGTTACATGATCAAGCGGAGCTACTGGAGTGGTTTTACTGATCAGGCTAGTGTAGTTTGACAGTGTCTGGAGATAAGGTACATGGGTTGGCTCGGAGTTAGTAGTAGAGCCAAGTAATTTTAATTTTAGTTTCTTTTTTACATGTATTTGTATGTTTGGCCGAGTGGGTGACCAGTTTTGTATTGTATTGCATAATTGTTTGAGATTTTAGAACATTTTACTGTTACAACTTATTATATTTCATTTTTTTATTGCTTCTTCACTCTGTTTACATTCTGTTGTGTATAATACTTAGTTATTTCCACTATTTGATTACTCTGGTATAAGGGCATAGTATCCTCACTATCACACCCTAGGCCCTCGCTATTATTCGGCAGCCTCTGGAATACGGGGAGGTGCGCTTGAGATCTTGTGGAGAACCATCTTGGAGCACCGGTTTTGTGGCTTCCGGGTTGGGACATTACAATGTGGTATCATAAGAGTTTTCTTTTCCTGGTCTTTACTATTTGGGATATTGTAGACCGGATTATTAGGAATGTGTCAGAACCTATGATGGATATCGTACCGGTGCATCAAGAACACTTATTCCTGTAGGAAGTCCTGGTTGTCAAGGTATGTGATCGCTATTCTGATTTTTTGATGTTACAGTTTTATATGATTTTCACTTTGAGTGATGCACATGTTGTGTGAATGTTTTGATTTACTATGGATCTCTGGATCTTTTCCATTGAAAATATTCTAGGTACGGTCTTGAATCTTGGTCATAAAAGGCAAGAGGCATATCCTACATCATACTAGGCACATAGGATTCATAGCATATAGGCCTTCTAGTGTGTGTTTTTACTGATGACTGGGATCTTTGGGTCTACTTACACATGATTTTTACTCTAATGGCAGGCTATGTTGATCTACATCAAGGAATTTTTTTGTGAGTATGATGACTTCGTCCTCATGCGTAGGTGGTGCAGTAAACCTAGTAGGTCAATATGGCATGTGATTCCTATCTGTTTAACCCCTTGTTGGGTGTTTTTTCTTAGGTCCACGGTTATCTATTTGGATCATTGAGTACGATGTTGTTATATACCAAGGCTTTTCTTGTGAACTGGACGTCCTGGTGGTATTGTCGTATATAGATACCCGATGAGTGTCAGTTTATATTGTCTCTTCTGTTTTGGTTGTGACCTCCAAGGAGTAGGATTTTCTGAGGATACTTAGAGAGGATCAGGGCCCCCATAGGTTGTGTTTTCAATTTTGACCCTCATTGGTCATTGTGATCTTACCTTCATTTCATAGGTTTGGATCTTGTGGGCTATGTGGTTAGACCTTGTGACCTAGTTGTGAGGCTAGTTCTGTAGGGATAGGTGGAAGACCTAGAGACCCTTGGTTCTGAGTCCGACCATTGTAGGAAGATGTCTGTTCTATTCTAGGGAAACCTGTGGGAGATACGGTTGACCCGTGGCTAAATCCTGGTTAGGTTTGGATAGGATGGTGAACGTGACTCAGAGTGATATGGACTCACATTTTTGTAGAATCATGGTGTACTTCTATTAGAGATGATCATGCACTATCTAGATTCTTCTTGAGTATGCGGAAAGAGCTTCAACACTACACCGAACTCCTTTTTCTTTCTTAATGTTCTTACCTATTGAGGAGGGAACTGTTTTTGGTTGCGATGTTGGAGTGGTTTAAGGAAAGCCATATAGTGGGGAGTGCACCATTGGCCATTTGAGGGTAGTTTTTCTCATTTAGGTTAAACTTCAATGTTTTTTTGTGAGATTTTGAGCTTAGAGTTTTCTTTTAAGATAACAATCAGGGTATTTCTATGGTGGGGAGTACCAGATCAGTCATAGTTGAATGTCTTCTATGTAGATGGCAGTTGTTAATGCTATAAGGCTAGTCATTGGACAATCCAAATAGCTTGGTTGTGCAGATTCTTGGGTTGGGAGTATGACTGCTAGTCCCTTCACTAGGCTTCTTATGGAAAATAAGGTTTATTCTGGGGAGTTTGTAAGAACCCATGTTTTTCTAGACTGCATATTTGAGCATAAATTTGAATTTTTGTTATTGGATTCTTATAAGGGGTAAATGGTCTTTTTTCCTACCATTTGACCTCGGATAATTTTTATGAAAACTCTATTGGTCCTGGAATAGGGTGTTTACCCTAGGATAGGAGTTTGGTAGAAATATAGGCTATTCAAATTTTAGCATAATATTTAATATTTATTATTATAAAATTAAATATTAAATTATTTATGCAGTTTCATTCGGTGATAAAATTTAAATGGAGAGTTGTATTATCATTTCATCTATGATTCTAAGTCTTGAATGGGGAGTTTAGCCTAGGTGAGTTATAAACTCGAGTCGGGTATCGGGGCTGGCTCGAGTCCCTTTTTCTTCCTTTCCTTTTCTTTACATTCCTTTTCTTCTTTTCCTTTCCTTATTCTTCTTTACTCCTCCTTCATGTTCACATTTTGATCCTCCTTTGTCATGAACTATGAGAGGAATTGGATTTTGAGAAATAGAGAGATATGGGAGGCAAAATGGGTATCGATTCGAAGCTCTCGACGTGCTGAGTCGGCATGCGACATCCGTGGATAGTGAAATCAATCAAAGCTTTGGCGGTTTCTGTCCGAAAATAGGGACATTAATGTTTTCACCATAGATACCATTTAAAAATGTTGTTTTATGTTTTCAATGCCTTATATTTCATCCCGGTGGCCCCTTGAGGCTGAATCTATTGTTTCAGGGGCAAAAATAGCAGTTTCAGGTGATCCGAGGGATTTCCCGTCAGGAAACCCAGGTTACACGGTGTGTGTTCCATGGGAACATGCTGTGTGTTTTTCCCATTTGGGGAATAAGATGTTTTATTAAGTACACACTATGTACTCTGAGTACACACCGTTTCGTGGTTGGTTGTGTGTCTGGCTGTGTGAAAAAGGAATACAGAATAGTGGTTTTTAAGGAGTACACATTGTGTATTAGGAGTACACGCCATGTAGCAGCACATGGGCATGTGTCCGGATGAAAATGAACACGAGATGGAATTTTTTGAATAGTACATGCCATATACAATAACTTACATTTTGTGTACTACTACACAGAAAGAACCCATGTACTCTAGAGTACATGTCATGTACTTTGTCCAGCCTGTTTTCGTCCAGCGGTTCTTTAAACCCCTAAAACGTCCAATCTAGGGGTCTGTTTTGCATGTTGTATGTGGCCACATAACCCTTTATTTGAGGTGGACCTTTTGAGGCTAGTTCGATAAATTTTTGTGTTGTTCATGATGCTCAGTTGTATGAAACGTCCAAAATAATAATAATATTTTAGTTATTATTATTTGGGGATTATTGAATCGGACGTATCTTCTACGTCTGATATTTGTTTAACGCACTGTCAATGGCATTTTGGACCTGAATTTAAAAAAATATTTAGAGACTAATATCAGGTGATAAAAACGAAATCAGGCGTGGGCCCCACTTAGGATCATTATGGTGAATAGTACCTTTTTAACTGATTGACCATTTCGGGCGTGTGAGTAGTCCATTCTGAGCATTTTTCTGTGTAGATCGCAATGGTAGAATAATATTGACATTTAGAGGTCATATAAATAATTTTATTGGGGTTATACCTAAATGGAGAGGTTCTTCCTCCAATTATTGAGTTTAGTTGTCACTTGAATGTGATACTTGGTGTATATGATAGGTTAGGTGTTCGAACCAACTTATTTGAAACCTTTGATCTATGATGAGTTGTGAGCTATCTATCAGAACCTATGATTTTGAGTACGTAACCCTTGTGATATGTGACCTTTTGGCCTATGAGGTTGTGAGACTGGATGCTTCCAAGGATCCCTTAAGCGATGCCGTTACTTATGTGTTGACCTAGGGAGTCCCCTATAAGATCTCTATCCAATTTTCCTTTGAGAGGATACCAATTATAGGATGCCTCTGTTGTTATTCATTCAAGGATCTTGTATAGGATTTATCCTTTACCCTTCTCTAAGGATCCCGTGTAGGATGCCTTTACTCATGTTTACCTAGAGGATCTCGAGTTGGATACCTCCTCAGTGTTTGATTTGAGGGACCCGGTGGGTGCCTGTTGTTTGACCGAACCTGAGTTGTTACGTCGGGTTTGGGTAGAGATGGTGTTCGAGTGTCATCTAGAACCCGTACCGAACATGTAAGACCATGGGGCTATGGATTTAGTGCTGGGTTGGGTGCTCAGGCCAACCTTACTCCTTTGTTTATATCTAACTTCATCTTACTGATGCAGTAGTGGTTACCAGAGGTGCTTCCTGGTTGGTGGATGTTGAGCCTGACGTAAGGTGTCTTTTTATATTTTGTTGTTATTCCCAGACGTGCCCTCCTAGGATCTAGCTTCTAAGCCATGTTATTTATGATACTTTATTATACCCAAAGGCATTACCTAGGAATTAGTTGTTGAGCCTTACTTGATGCAATTGTTTATATAAATGTTTTTACCATGTGAGTTGATTATTGTGAACCATGTAATAGTGCAATTTACATGTGTTGTAAAACTTTCTGAAATGATTATATATCAGGCTTGGCCCCGAGACATGCTGAAATGCTTATATACTAAGCTTGGCCCTGAAACATGTTGAAATGAAGATACACTAGGCTTTTCCTTGATTTGAATATGCTGAAATTCTGATACACTGGGCTTGGCTCTGATACATCCTAAAATAATGATACACCGGGCTTGGCCCTGATACATGTTGAAATGACGATACATAGGGCATAGTCTGGATCAATGATAAAATGATGATACACCAAGCTTGGCCCTGAAACATGCGGAAATTCTTATACACCGGGCTTTTACCTAGAGACATGATGAAATCTTGATATATCGAGCTCGACCCTGATTGACTGATATGCTTGCAGGCGAGATTTTCTGAGTCTCAGTTAGATTCATGGGATTATTCTTCATGTTTTATAACTAGTTGAATTTTACAGTATTTACCATCGGTATATGGTATCCTATTTTGTGATTTTCGGCGAGTATGAGTGAACCCAGGTGTAGGATGAGTATCCCCCTGTGGTGACGTAGCTTTCTCAGAGATATAATTCTTGCATTGGCTGAAGCGGGTATATGTCGATGGTATTACGCACCCATAGATCAACTTAATGATACATGACTTGAGTGGAACAACGTCTAACTCAGTGCCCTCGCACAGGATGTCCAGTTGATCAGGCTTATGGACCCAAGTATAGACTGCTGATGTGGTTTCTTGTTATTTGATTCACATACTCTTGAATATTCATATTTATATATATGTGTATAGGTATGGTACTATACATATATATGTATATATATATGGACATCCATGGTGGCACTTTCCCAGTTAATAGGGATCACAGACCCTGGGTTCGACTGTGGTTTCACATTTCGTTTACTTATTTTTGTTGTGTGTTCCAGTTAGGCTGAGCACGTTACTGTCGCATACACTTTTAGTAGAACAGTTATAGGTTGCTTTTCGGGGTGACCTGCTGAGATTATTTCTCACCCTTGCACATGAACCTTGATGTAAGTATAGACCTTATGTATTATTTTTAGGTTGATCACGAGTTTCATGGTGGATAGGGTTGATGCCCATTGTTGCATGATCGAGTGGAGCTATTCGAGTGGTTTTACTGATCGGGCTGGTGTAGTTCGATAGTGTCTGAAGATCGGGTACGTGGGTTGGCTCAGATTTAGTAGTAGAGCCATGTACTTTTACTTACAGTTTATTTTGTACTTGTATCAGTATGTTTGGCCCATTGGGTGACCAGTTTTTTATTGTATTTCATAGATGTTCGGGCTTTTATTGCATTTTACTATTACATCTTGTTTCATTTCAGTTGTTTATTGCTTATGAACTCTTTTTTACTTTCCATTGTGTATGATACTTAATTATTTCCACTATATGATTACTCTAGTATGAGGGAATAGTCTTCCCACTATCACACCCTAGTCCCTTGCTGCTCATCGGCATCCTCTGGCATATGGGGAGGTGCGCTTGAGGCCTTGTGGTGAACAGGCTCAGAGCAACAGTGTTGTGGCTTCTGAGTCGGGATGTTACAATTAACATTAAATTATTTTTTCCACTTCTATGAATTGAATTTTTAAGAATGTACATACATGGTGGTAATTAATATAAAAAATATGATCTAATATTATCAAAATAATTTTTGGTGAATCGTAACTTTAGTATTTTATTTACCACGATTAAGAGTAAATCAGGTAATTATAGGAAAAAAGATATTATAATATTATAAAATTACCTTAACACTTGTACTAATTTCATTAGATGACTTATTTTTTACCAAGAAAATACTTGGGTCAAAATTTTGGTTTTATAAGCCACTTAGGTGTGATTATGATATTAATAACATTTTACTTAATGTAAAAAACAAAGATGTCATAAACATGTCACTTATTACTAAACCACTTTTAATATGGGGTTATATAATTTAAATGTTCGACTATAAATAGTCCTTAAAAATATAATAATATTACCGACATCATTATAATTTATTTATAATTTTTAGATATTAAATAATAAAATTTAATCATGACACAATGATGATGAAGTAATAGATTTATTAAAGGAAGAATCAAACAAATGATATTAATAATATTAAAATAAATATAAATTTAAATATTCGATATCATACATGAATTCTATAAATAAATTAGACATTTTATTGATTATTTAAACTATTTTTTTAAAAGTAATAAAGTTTTATGATTTTATTAAAACATCATGTAATGAATAGTGTCAAAAATTACATAATTCATATTTTAAAATATAAAATATTTAATTTAATAAATTAAAATTTAAAAAATACAGGATTCATCCAAATAGTTTTTTAAGTCTCCAAATTTAATTAATGAATCATTAATTTTTCATTTGACATGTTATGGTAATTATTAAAACTCTCAAAATGTAAATTACTTAATAAACCAGAAAGAGTTAAAAGGATTAAAACATAAAGATATTGATTAAAAAAATATCCCAAACATGACTAATTTTTATTTTATTAATGTATTTGTACCCATAAGCATCATATATTCTAACTAAATCAACTTAGACAAATTTATAATAGAAAATGAATTTATATTAATTTAATACTTTTAATAATTTCAAGATTTCCCCTCCCCTATCCTATAAAAAAGGTGCTATTCATCTATATCCCTTACACTTCAAAAAGATTTTTTTTGGAAAAGATCTTCCCAGAACCCTTCCTAGATTTCCTCAACACATTTTAGTTGCCTTAGTTTAGTCATACTAGCCTCTTTATTGGGGTTAAGTTGTTAAGAAATGTGATCATCTGAAAGAAAGGTAATGTTTTTATTTAAGTGTTCCTATTTTATTTTTTCTTACACCTCCTTCAAATATCCTCCAACCATGATGATATAATAACTCTAGTATTCTCAATATATGGATATTTTATTATTTTAATATCATTACCTAAATCCATCTCTACTTCCATCAAATATGGATGGAATTAATTGTTTGTGTGTACGTGTGAACTATCACCTCCACAAAGTGATGTGATTCATTTTTATTCACTAAATAAATTGTATGATATATATAAGTATATTTAAATGATTAATAGTTTTTCAATTATTCTATTACAATTATGTAATGATAAAATAATAATTACCTTATTTCCATAGTGATCAATGAATAATTAAAATGTTACTCATGTGTACGTACGACCTACCATCTCCATGATTATAACGTTGTTCATGTTACATAACAATAATTAATGGTTTGATAAAAAAGTATAATTAATATAATAAAGTGATAATTATTTCATGATTATTATTTTGGGTATGATTCACTTATGACTACATGAACTGTTGACATCTTATCATGTTCATTTTCGACTCAAGTACGGAATATTGAAAAAACATCTGATATGAACATAAATAATTATGTAATTATTATAACATGGTAATGAGTGATATAAAATTAATAATAAACTTGAAAAAAATTCTCAATAAATTATAAATTAACATAATTTTATTATTCAATATTATAAATATTATAGGTGATTAGTTGGACTCAAGGTAAGGGACTTCGTCTCAGTCTCCTTTCATTGAGGAATATCTTGATGTTATGCACCTTTATTATCATATAAAGTGTATATACAACCCCTTTTACATGTAATATCATGAATTAATATATTCTCATGATATTTATGTTTTTGTTTAAAGTTTTTCTTTACTGATTTTTATTCAAGTTTTTCTCAAGTGGTAAGGGACTCTTTAACTTAAACATTGTTTTAAATGTTTAAAATATTTAATCTTCCAAATCCTTCTATTTCATGCCCATTTTTTTAAATGGTATTTATAAATGTATTTTCATGGAAAAAAATGTTTTAAAATGTTTAATTTTCAGTTTCCTTAAAATTTTTCAAATTGGTTTGGGACACTTTGATTCAACACACTCTTTTTAAATGATTAAAATGGTTTATAAAAATGGATTGATTATTTTAATATCATGGAATGTTTTTTAACATATACATAATGAACCAAATTTCTCACTTTATTGTCACTTTAATGTTTTTATATTTCCTTTAAAAGTTTTACATTTTATTTTCAAATAATGTGTTTTCATTTATGAGTGTGTGGCTTTGTTAAAATGAAATGTGACTTTTAAGTGGAAATGTTATTTTTTCATTTATACTTGTTATATGTGTTATGATTATGTAATGGTTTTTGGTAATTGCTTATGTATATGGTTGTTTCCATGATAAAATAAGGTTGGGTGAGCCTGTGATATCTATATAATGCATTGGGTAATGAGATAGAGTTAAACAATAGGGTTTATCCTAAGATATTTAGGGAATATACTATGATGGGTATTCCAAATGTAACCATGAAGTTTACTCCCTATGTAGTTGCGAAAGCTAAAATGAAAGACTGATATGGATTACACAAGTTACATTTATGGTTTAATATTTCCATTATTTTTATAGGAATTATATAATTTCATGAGGTATGTTAACAAACTTATGTTTTATGGGTAAAAAGTATGATTTCATGAAAATGTTTTTACTGAGTTTTAAATATTCATGGACTACCAATTTCATTCATTATTTTATATCCCTTAAAAAGATTTTTGTACTCATACCATGTTTTTGAAATGTTTTCAATAGTGTATAAGGATGGGTAAGATAATGGAAGAAGTCAAGATTAATGTTATGAATATTTCTATAACAAAAAAAATAATATTTTAAAGAGTTTTATCTTGTGAAAAAAATGGATAGTGAGTATAAGTGTTTAATTTCTAATATTTGAGTTGTTATGTAATAGTAATGTCCTAATTATCTAAAACTATAAACCTTAAATAATTTTAAAGGTAAATTATTTACTTCACTCAAGATTATGTAATGCTTAAAGTTGTTTCCTTATAGTTGGTTTCAAATGAATGGTTTAGATAACTTTAGAGGTTAGGATGTTATCTAGGTGTAGGTTAAAGATAACATTTAACCAAGAGGGATATTATGATATGGAAAATTTTTGAGGATTATGGTGAATTAGGTGGATTGGATAAAAACCTAAACAATTGAGATATAAGTTGGTTGATGGATTAGATTATTATAAAAAAATTTATGTTATCTTTACCCTAGAGAGGATTATTATTTTAATAATTCATTTAATGTTTAAGTGATTATTATTTTCACTAGATTAAGGATAATTTTTCAAGATGTGAGGATGAATATATTTCACAAATTTCTTATCCCTCCCTGATGATTTTATCATCACTATTATCACAAAATCTTAGTTGAGTTATTTTGACAGCTTCTTGAGTATTCAAATCACTTGTAAGAAATTGTTTTAGTTGTCCAAAACCTACTCATTTCTAAAACAATTTAATGGGTCGTGGTATATTTATCATATTATTTTGAGATCTCAACTCATCCACCTCTTTCGAAATGTGAAATATCAGAAGTGGTGTGAAAGTTTACTTTTTAAAAGTAGGACAACATGCCAAAAGAGAAAGGGAACATCAAGAAGATCTTGAAATTATGATTCAAGGTATGAATTATCTTTTTATCCATAGAGTATGAAACATGATATGATTGATATTTTTGAAACATGAGGATATAATCTATATTTTTTTAATTTTAGGAATTTTTTTAAGAGATAATGTGGAAATTTATAGTTAATGGATTACGATGAACATTGAAATATTAAGATGTCTGCATATAAAGGATTTAATAGTTATGGTATACATAAGGATGGGGAAATGTTTAAATGTATTAATACTCTTTTGATTATGGGGGTAATTTTGAAAGAATTTTTATCTATGTAATATGTAACCCTGAAGTTTTTATGTGTAAATTTTATTTGAGGAAGAATTTTTTTTTGGACATAATTATAAAGTAATGGATAACCTTTAGGGTTAATGTGATCTTTTATTTTTGAGGTAACTAAGGGTTATTACATTTTTTGGATGAAAACTGAAAGGTATGAGATAAACTTTGAGGTTAAAAAATATTATGGTTTTTATGACATTGTCATATTTTGATAATGTTATAAGAATGATACAGTTTTAGAAAAAGGAAAACCTGCACAATGGGTGACAACTCATCACGTTCAGAAAAGTCGTGGGAATAAAACCAAGAATCAAAGGGTGACAAGGGTTCATTTCCTACCAATGGCCTATGTGAAGTCCCTAGTTAGTATGACTTTTTATTTTTAGTTAAAATAGTTGATGTAATAATAATTAATTTAGTTTTTGAACTTATTTTTTACCAAATGGATATCCTTGTTAATGGAAAATGATTTGGGGATTAAGTGATGAATGTTATTTTGGAAGACGTTTACTATTTTGGTAACACTTTATGATTGAGGTAAATAGAATAATAAGGGATTTTATTCGAAAATTAAAGGTCAAATTATATTTTGGAAGAATCAATGATAAAATTTTGGTGATTTGAGTTTTTTAAAAAAATTAACATATTTTGAATATTATTAGGTTATTTTTTTTGTGTGACACTTAAAAGTAATTGAATTCATTTGGAGATAAATGCCAAAATTTATCTTGGTAGACTATGTGATCAAATCCTTAAAAAATGGGTTTAAATCATAGTTTGGATTATTTTTAGGAATTTTAAGGATAATTATTTTTTGAATGGTCTATGTTGAAAATTTGGTATCAATGTTGAATTTTGGAGATTAATGTAATTTTTTATCATATAAAGGTTCATTCATTTTGGAGAATTATCTTGTCATATCTTAACCATTTTGGTGTTAGTTAATGTTTCACAATAGGAGAAATAAATAGTCAATATTTTTTGGATTATGTGTTTCTCTATAAGTTGATTTAAGTATGAAAAATTCTTCTTAAATACTCATAGGTTGGAGAAAAAGATGAGTTTGTGGTGGTATTTGATTAAAGGATGAAATTATACTTTTCAAGTAATTATATATTTTTTAAGTTCTTAGTACAGGTAATGAAATAATTCCAAGACATGATAAAAAGGGTCTGAAAACAGAAATGTTATATGTTTACTTTTCCTACAATTAAATCAAAGACCGTTTAACCAATCACAAATTAATGGTTTTGAAATTATTAACTTTCTCTTGATCATGTTTTCTATCACTCTCCATCAGATCATGATGGTTAGTTTTTCTTCCATGTCCATGTTTTCCTACATGGAATATTATTATTTGTTGTCTCAGGTGACCATTTTAATTTACTTTATTTCTTTTAAAGTGAAGGTTTTATTAAATATTTTTCCGGTGTTTTATTTCAATGAAGTAATTTTGGAAAGTGAAACCTTAGTTACTGAGCACAAATTTATAATTGCCTGGATTCAATTTCCAAAACGAGGGAAGAATGTAATATCCTAGGTAATTATAGAATAATAATATTACATATTTATTAATATTTATGAATTAAATATAAATTTTACTTTGAAATGGATGTTATGTCAGATAGCATACCCGACACAGAACAACATATTTCTCCAAAATCTTTCATTGCATAAAATAATGAGTTATACAAAAATAATAATATATTATTAATATTATTATTTTATGTTATAGTTATCACATAGCCATTGGAATAGAGGTAATGAACAATATTAAATAAATTATGAAAATAGGGTTTAAACTTGTTTGTATAATTATTCATTGGTTATAAAATTAATTATAAATAAAAAAAAACAATTGAATATAAAGGATGTGTTTTTAAGAAAAACTATTTAAGTGAGAATAATTATGTTTATAAAATAATCAAATCACTCTTGTTAAATTATGTTAATGAAATATAATTTCAATATGATGTTTAGAATTCATCTTATATGTTTCCTAAACATTGTATAAGAAGAAATTAAATTTTATGCAAAAAATGAGTATTTTTCAAAAAATGTTTTTTACCACCTTCTGATAGAGAACCCATTTTAAAATTATTTTTTTCACTTTTATAAATTATATTTGTAAAAAATAAACTTATTCTTTGGAAGTGGGATATAAAAACTTATTTTGGGTTAATTTCTTTTCTTTTTATGATAAATTTTAAATTTTAATGAATAGTGAAAAATACTATGTTTTAATTAAAAACTACTTTTTCATCTAATTCATATATATAGTTAGTTTATCCTTATAATTTTTTTAAAGTTTAATTAGAGTAATTTTTATTATTTAATCCAATTTCATTTATTTTAATCAATTTCTAATTGAAATTGGATATAAAATATCTGTTAACTTTTGAAAATTTTTACTTCAAAAACTTGTTTTCTCGATCCATCAACGAGATTAACATTAAATTAAATTTTCAACTTATATGAATTGAAGTTTAAAAAATGGTAATACATGGTTGTAATAAGTATGAAAAATTTGGTCTAATAGGATTAAAATAATTTTTGTGAATAGTAATTTTAGTATTTTATTTACCATGGTTAAAGGCAAATCAGGTAATTAATGGTAAAAATAATATTATAATATTTTAAAACTACAAAAACACTTTCCCTGATTTAATTTTATGATTTATTGTAGATAAAAAATAATTGGGCTGAAATTGTGGCCTTTGGAAGCCACATGGGTGTGATTATGACATTAATAACATTTTATATAAAGTAAAAAAACAATGTTGTCATAAACAAGTATCTTGTTACTAAAATAGTTTTAATAGGGGGTTATATTAGTGATATCTAAGACTATAATTAGTCCTTAGAATTTTAATAAGATTACATACATCATGATAATTTATTTATAATTTTTATACATTAAATAATTAAATTTAATTATCACAAAATGATGATGTAGTAATACATTTATTAAATGAAGAATGAAATAAATGATATTAATAATATTAAAATAAATATAAATTGAAATATTTAATTCCATACATAGATTTTCTAGATAAATTAGACATTTTATTGATGGGTTAAACTATTTTTTTAAGTAATCATGTTTTTTTATTTTTTTAAAAAGTCAAGTAATGAATAGTGTCAAAATTGACATAAGTCATATTTTAAAATATAAAATATTTAATTAAATGAATTAAAATTTATAAAAAACCAATATTCATAAAACTAGTTTTGGTAAGTATCCAAATGGAGTTAATGAATCATTCATTGGTCGTTTGAAATGTTATGGTAATTATTATAACTCTCAAAGTGTAAATTACTTAATAAAATGGTAAGAGTTAAAAGGGTTTAAACATAAAAATAAGGATTATAAAATATCCAAAAAATGACTAATTTTTATTGGATGAATTTATTTAGACGCATACTTATCCTATATTTTATATAAATTAATTTTGAACTATTTTGAATAGATAATAAATTTATATTAATTTAATACGTTTAATAATTTCAAGAGTGCCCCTTCCCTCTCCTATAAAAAGGCACTCTTCATCTATATTACTTACACTTCAAAAACTTTTTGGTTAATCCAAAATCATCCCAAAACACTTCTTATATTTCCTCACCACATCATATAGGCCTTATTTTTCACATAACACCATTCTTATAGGTGTTAAGGCATTAGGAAAGGTGATCATATGAAGGAAAGGTAATGCTTTTATTTAACTATTCCTGTTTTATTTCTTCATCCACCTCATTCAAATCACTTAAAATCATGATGATATAATAAATCCAGTATCCTAAATATACTTATATATTATTATGTTAATAAATTACCTAAATCCATCTTCACTTCCATCAAATGGGAAAGGAAATAATCATTCTTGTGTACATGTGAACTATCACCACCGCGAAGCGATGTGATTCGTTTTTATTCACTAAATCAATTTAATGATATATAAGTATATTTAAATTATTAATATGATATAAATTATTTTTTTATAATTATTTTATGATAAAATAATAATTACCTTATTTCCATAATGGTCGATGAAAAATGAAAATGTTACTCAACCTTATGTATGACATACCGTCTACATGAGTATAACATTGTTCACTTTACATAACCATATTTAATGGTTTGATTCAATAGTATAATTAATATAATAATGTGATAATTATTTCATGATTATTATTCATAATATAATTCACTTATGACCACATGAACTATTGACATCATATCAAGTTCATTTTTGACACAAGTACTAAATATCAACAAAACAGCCGATATGAACTTAAATAATTATGTAATTGTTATAACATGGTACTAAGTGATATAAAATGAATAATAAAATTAAAAAAGGTTTGAATAAAGCTGAAATTAACCTAATTTATTTATTCAGGAGTATAAATATTATACGTGATGAGTCGGACTCAAGGTAAGGGACTTCATCTCAACCTCCTTTCATCGAGGAATATGTTGATGTTATACACATTTATTAACCTATAAAAAGTATATACAAATATTTTGACATGTAATATCATGTATTAATTATTATCATTAAATTTAATGTTTTGTTTAATTTTATTCTTTAATTATTTTTATTCAAGTGGTTCTCAAGTGGTGATGGAAACTTTAACTAAAACATTGTTTTCAATGTTGTAAAGATTTAATCCTCTAAATACTTTTCATTCATGTTTGTGTTTTTAAAATGGTTTTTATGAAAGTATTTATATGAAGATGATTGATTTAAAATGTTTATTTTTGAGTTTATTTCAAATTTTTCAATGTTTTATGGGACACTTTGATTCAAAACACTCTTTTTAAATGGTTAAAATGGTTTTTAAAAATGGATTGATAATTTAAATAACTTGGAATGTTTTTATTAACATATACATCATAAACTGAATTTATCACTTCTATATTGATTTAATGTTTTTATGTTTCCTTTACAAGTTTACCATTTTATTTTCAAATAATGTTCTCTAATTTATGAGTGTGAGACTTTATAAAAATGAAATTTGATTTCAAAGTGGAAATGTTATTTTTTCTTTATGCTTGTTTTATGTTTTATGATTATGTTATGGTTCTTGGGAATTTCTTATGTATACAGGTGGTTCCATGATAAACTAAGGGTTGGTGATCCCATGATAGCTCATCAATGTATTGGGTAATAAGACGAAGTTAATCTATAAATTTTCTCCTAATAGAATTAGGGAATATATTGTGATGGGTATTCCAAGTGAAACCATGAAGGTTACTCTCTATATAGCTTTGAAAGATACAATGTAATAATGATATAGATGCAACAAGTTACCTTTATTATTTATTATTTCTAGGATTTTTACACTAATCTTATGATTTCATGAGATATGTTAAAGAACTTATGTTTTATAGATGAAATTTATTATTTTGTGAAAAAAAATTCATGAGTTCAAAATATTCATGGAATAGAGATTTCATTTCATATTTTATATCCCTTATTGAGCTTTTTTTTCTCATACCAAGTTCTAGAAATGTTTTCTATAGGGTAAGTATGGGTAAGAAAAATGAATATTTCAATATAAATGTTATGAATATTTCTATAAAAAAAAAAGAAATTATATTTTAAAGAGTTTTATCTTGTGAAAAAATAGAAAGTGAGTATAAGTGTCTACATTTAAATATTTAAGTTGTTATGTAATAGTTATGGCCTAATTATCTAAAACACTAAACTTTAAAGAATACCCAATTTGAATTATTGACATAACTCAAGATTATGTAATGTTTAAGGCAAAGTCCTTATAATAAATAATTAACATGAGTTTATTATTTTGGAATATGAATAACATATGTGATGAGTCAAAATTGAGGTAAGGAATTTTTTCTCAATTTTCCTTCATTAAGGCATACATTATTTTTATGCACATATTTTTTTTAAATAGTGTATGTAATTACTTTTTAAAATTTATATCATAAACCCTTCATACTTCATGGTATATTAATTTTCAAATTAAATTATTTTTTCTAATGGGATTTGACATGAAAGCTACCAATATGTAAAGGGTTTTATAACTCAATTTTTGTTCAATTGATTATGCTTCTACTATATTTAATATATTATGTAATTATTATGTGTGAAATGAAATTTTATTGTGTTACTTCTTTATTTCCACTTAATTTTTTAGATTAAAGTTTTTTACACAAAATCACTTCATTGATTCAATTATCACTCCAATGATATAATCTTTATAATGGATTTCATCCCAATTTTTACTCCATTGAGACATATTTGGTAATATACACCTATTTAATTTTATATGGTATATATATTTCCCCTTTTAATTATTTATCATAAATATAAATTAATTCATGATTATTAATGATTCAATTCAACTTAATATTTCAATATGTATTTTAAATATCAAATCTGGTATTATTCCTATTTTTGATTGAGTATATTTTTATTCCATATCCATATTTTAAAAATTATTTTACAAAATATTTTTTTTTACTTGAATGATTTATTAAAGAAATTTTGTGTTCTCCTTGACTTTTTAAATGGTTTTAATGGAATATTTATGATGTTTTCCTAGAAGTTTAATTTTAATCTTTGTTTATAAAACTAAAAAAGGAATATTTTCTTTTAATGTATAAAAAATTAACAAAATTTCTTACTGCCATAACTGTTTTATGCCCTTTAGTTTCTACTCAAATATTCTAATAGTCTTAAAAATAAAACCATTAAATGATAAATTATTTTAAATTTTAAATTTATATCTTATTATATTATTTAAAAGAAATTATTTTACTACAAAATTCAATTTTTAATGGTCATATCTCATCTCTTGATTAATCTTGCGAACATTAAGTTTATCTTGATGCATTCAATTTCTTTTAATCATTTCACATTAAATTCCAATTAAAAATCCACACTGTTTTTATCATGGATATTATTATTACCTAAACCATACACAACATATGTATATAGAGTGTTTTTATTTTAAATATATTTTTTAATGGGTAATTATTGATAATTCATATTCTTTACACAATATATAAATTTATTGATAAGTCACAATATTTATGAATTTAAGTTTATTATTAAACATATGAGTTATGTACTAGACATGTAGTGATGGATGGGAGATTAAATAATATACCCCCTCAATACATTGATAGGTTTCATGAGACAAATTAGAAATGTGGTATTAAATGGGTTTCAAGTGTACATATTCCTATAAATTAAACTATATTTTCATATTGCTTGGATGGTATAGATATCATAATTTTTGAAAAAATTAAATACAATTTTAATCATTTTTTAAATTTATAATTTAGTTACTATTATATACCAAGATATTAATACATTGATATTATCCCTGAATGCATTTTTTCTCAAATTATTGATTAAATGACATGTTTTTTCATTAATTTTCTATGTCATATTGATTATTCATTATTTACTCAATATAAATTTTGTTTTAGATAACCCTTACTGAGCATCAGAGATCAAAATTTAATTTTTTTACTTTCCCTAGGATATAAAGAAGGGTTATAATTAATATCAAGGATTAAATAATGATTCTTATACTATGTATTTTTTTTAATTATAATGTAATATGAAATTTTATGTATGTATCTAGTTTTCCATGACTTCTAAACTAATATAATCTACAAGGTGAGATTCCTTTTATATATTTTAAATGTAATAAATTGAACACTGAAATTGGGATACTAGGGTGGGGGTTGTTATCGTAAATCATGAAAAATGAATCATGTCATTTCATGGAGGTTCTAGTTCATACGAACAAATGAGTGATTTTTTAATTTTTCTAAGAGATGGAAAAGAAGTAAAATAGAAAAAAAATATATTTAAAAATCATATTTATATTATATTTATCATATTAATTTATTAAATACATCTTAATAAAAATTCATGTGATGTAGAAATGAAAAATGAATCACATAGCTTCATAGAGGTGGTTGTCCACATGTATGAACGATAGAAATTATCATTTTACATATGAAAATAATTATTAGATTTAATTTCTAAAATGGTAAAGTTTTCTTTAAATATAATTGTGCAAAATGCATGAAAAAAAGTCTTCCAAGAATATCCATTCTAAGAATAAAATTTTACACTAAAATTTAGAAAATTATTAATTATCAAGTTATTAATTTGATTATAATTAAAAATTTAATGTTATATGATACTTGGATCATTCCTAAACTTAATGGAACCTTTCAAATACATTGTGATGCTCAAAGATTAAAAAAATAGTTTTTAATTTGAATAAAATATAATTTAAGTTCCAAAGAGTCAAGAATGGGTATCCGAATTCAAAATAATACTTTTAAGTCCTTTATTTTTTTCATGAATACATATTTCTTAAAACCAAAAGTTTTGTTATTTTTTTATTCACAATTATTTCAAGATGAATTCATAAAAGTTATATTATTTTGTAAAGCTGTTATTTTTCATTATTCACTCAAAAATCAACAACTTCACCAAAATCCAAAAAATCCACAAAATTTAAATTTTATATGATAAATAAATAAATAAAGACCCCTTTTATAAAATTTAAATTATAAAATTTATAAATTTATATTTTAAGTAAAACCATGCATTACATGGAAAAATAATTTAGTTAAAATAATAAATATTTTGCTTTTGGATTGAAAAAATTAAATAAAATTATTTATAAAACTATGTTGAATATAAATACATAAAATGATTTCATATAAATTATAATATTTATTTATTACTAGTATTACCAGAGTTATCACATTATTATCACCTTTAGTAAATTATTTCCTCTAAATTTTATTCATTACTTAGACAAGTGATGGTATTTTCCTTCATACTTTTTTATTCCCATGTTTCTTTCTCAATCTTGTGATTCTTCAATAAAACACTGACCTAGTGAATCACCTTATTTAAAATAAATTCTATCTTTGATCCAAACTTTTTACTATATTTTTCTCATAGGAAGTATTATTTCCCAAATATATAACTTTATAGATAAAAACATGAGATGATCAGGTAAATATTGTATTAGAAATGAAACACGAAAAACATCATGTACCTGAGATAAACTTGAAGGTAAGGTAACTCGGTAAGATATTGAACCCAATTTTTTGATAATTTCATATGCTCTAATAAACCATAGACTTAACTACCCCTTATTACCAAAACACATAATAACTTTCCATGGTGATACTTTAATAAATAAATGATTTCCTAACTAAAATTAAAGGACATTACTCATGTTATTTACATAACTCTTCTTCCTTTTCTGAACTTCCCTCATGTACTACTGAATCTATTTACATTATCAACCATTTATTCTATCATTTTTTGGCCCAAAAAATTCCTCTCACTAACTTCATCCCAACATGATGGATTTCAATATAATTTTCTATATAATTCCTCATAAGGTGTCATCTATATATTTAAATGAAAAGTGTTATTATAGGAAAATTCAAATAATGAAAGATTGTGTTTCCAACTTCCCTAATAATATAATTATAAAGATCAAATAATATCTTCCATTTTCGGAATCATTCACTATAACTATCCATTAGATTGAGGATGAAAAGTTATATTTAAATTTAACTAAGTACCCATTGAAATTTTAAGTCTTTTTAAAAATTTAGAGTTAAATATAGGATCTTGATCTGATACAATAGAAAGAGGGACTCTATATAATATGACTATATCATTAATATAATGTCTATAAATATTATCAAAATAATTATTATCTTAGATAGAAAAAAATTATATATTTATTCAACAAATTAATAATAACCCAAATCACATTATTACTTCAAGATGTCTTTAGAAATCCCACCATGAAATCCCTGAATATATTCTCTTGTTTTCATTTATACATTGGAAAAAGCTAAAACTTTCCCTTTTATAGTTGTCACTTAGCTTTAGCCTATTAAAAATTCAAATATATCATGATAGAATATGAAATATCTTTCTTCATTTCATCTCAATAAAAATATTCTTAAAGGTATCTATACATATTAGTGATTTTGGGATGAAAAGAAATGGAGGGATATGAGATTCACTCAGTAATTAATTTTTCAAATTGGGATCACTTGGAACACATAATTTTTTTCCAAATATTATAAAACCTTTTTCCAATTTTAAATTCCAGAAATGTACCCTTCTTAACCAACTCTATAATTTCTTCTCAACCATGATCTTCCTTATAAGAATTATTAATTCTGTCTGTTAAATATGTTTGTAGGAACATTGAAAGAAAAATATATGGATTTTATTCATGCATAATTTCAAGTCCAACATTCATTAAATCATTTAATAAATAACCATTTTCAAATTTTAGCAAATCTAATGAAGTGTTATCCTTTTTACTCAAGTCATCAGCTACCTTGTTTGGTTTTGAAGGAGGATAGTGAATCGTGTAATCCAAATTCTATATTAGTTTCAATCATCTTATTTATGATATTTTCAGTTCAATTTCATTGAATATATAAATCAAACTTTTATGGTTATTATATATTTCATATTTATATACCTATAAATGATGTCTCTAAATTTGTAAACCAAAAAAATACTATTTCCAATTCTAGGTCTTGTGTTGTATAATTTAGTTCACGGGGTTTCAATTGATGTGATGAATATATAATAATTTGATCATTATTTATAGAAGAATAAAAAACCCCCTTCAATGAATCATCACTAAAAAAATTAAAAATTTCTTATAGAAAATGATAACACTGGAGAATTATCTCATATCCATTTTAATTCATAGAATTATCCATAAAATTCCTTCATCCTGAATAATTTAACTCCTTTTTTAGATAACTTGGTTAGTGGGATTGATAACCGTGAAAATTTTTCAACCAACCATTGGTCATAACCTAATAATCTAAGAAAACTTCAAATCTTGATGACATTTTTAGTTTTTGTACACTCTTCTTTCAATTTAGCTTTACCAGAATCAATAATTATACCATATTTAGAAACAATATCCCTAATTAATTAAATATATTATAACCAAAATTCACTTTTTTATAAATTTAACATAAATCTTATTTTCTTTCAATGTCTAAAAAATAATACTTATAAGATTCTCATGTTCCTAATAACTGTTTGAATAAACTAGAATTTACTCAATGAAAACTACAATAAATTTATCTAAATACTCATGTAAATATCAAATCATAGGATCTATAAATACAATAAGTGAATTTATAAAACCAAAAGGAATAACCACAAAATATTAATGGACATATATATTACGAAATGTTATCCTCAAGATTTATTCCTCGTACATTTTCATCTAGTGATACCCAGACCTAAGATTAATCATTGAAAAATATTGAGCACCTAGAATCTAATCAAACAGGTCATCGATATGAAGAAATATATAATTTTTCTTAAAAATTATGTTATTGAGTGCTCAATAATCCAAGAATTTATCATGGAAACATTATTCTTTAAAAAAAAAATAAGAGTACCCTAAAGTAAAGTGCTAGGATCAATGAAACCCTTATAACATAACTCTTGTAAATACTTTTTAATTTCCAAAAGTTTTACTAGAACAATTTTATATGGGAATTTTGAAATTGGATAAGCGTTAAGAATTATTTTAATAGTAAATTAAACCACCTAGTCAAGAATAACACAATGGAAAACATCAGGAAAATTTTCAGATATTCATTTACTACTAGCGCATAGCAACCTGGTATTTGTATATTTAGATAATAATTTTTTTAAAAGAACATTAATTACATTACACAAACACACACATGAGGATTGTAATGGTATAATGAATTTGGAAACATGGAAACATAAACAACTAGTCCAAAAATGAGCTACATAATCTTCCACTATGTTCTTCATAACTAAAACCCTTCGTAGAAATATAATACATAATACATTTCTTCATTACATGGGGAGAGGAAACATATGAAAGGGTGAGATTAAATTCTCATTAAGTATAAACAAGGGAGATATATAAGCATAACATGAACATAAGGAAATGAGAAAAAGAACATGACATGTGAAAACCATACCCTATGTATCAAAGATTACAATCATGAGTCATGGCATAAATATTAGTTTTTCATAACATATGAATCATAAAGGAATCAAAGAACATGATCTATTAGAGCATAAAATTGGAATTATAAAAATAATTATAACACACACATAATAATATAAAATCATTTCCATACTAGTCAAGTCTCACATACAATGCTATTATAGTGTAATGGGTTCACTCCCCAAACCATCATAGTAGTTAAGGTTCCCTCCCAAGACCATCATTGTAGAAGAAGACCCTTACTAAACTGGGTTCACTCCCCATTATAGTAATATCTATCTCATGAGATATAATTCATTACCCAATTAATTATAGGGATATATAGGTCCCACAAATCTCATAATGAAAATCATACATATGTATGCCACAATATCATGAAACATTCATCATATCATAACCCATGAAATTAAATGGTTTTCATAAACATTTCATCATATCATAACCTGTGGAAAAGAGACAAGTCTCATAATCATTTAGTAATTCCATCATACCATAACTTATGAAAATATATGGTTTTAATAAGAATTTCCTCATAGTATAAATCATGGAAGGGAAATACATTTCATAAAAATCATGTCATCATAAACACAAACCATTCAGATAAAGAATAAGAATGGTATCCTTAGACCATATCCTCGATAAAGAATAGGTAATATCAGTGAATGTCACATTATATGTAAAATTATTTCGAATATTCATTTAAATCATTTCTTGAGTATAATAACTTTTCTTTAAAAATAACTTTTAAATACTAAAAATTCATAAAATATTTTGGAAATAATTTTCCCTGAAAATTTCTTTGAAAAAAAATAAAAGAAGCTTTAAAAATCATTTAAAAAATTCTTTGATGAAAATATCATTTTTTCTATGAAAAAACATTTTAAAACATAAAACATTTTAAAAATTCTAATATTTTTTAAAAAATTAAAATATTATGAATGAATCTTTAAAAATCATTGAAAACATTTCTTGAGAGAAATATCCTTTCCTCTATGAAAATCACTTTTTATAACATAAATAATTTTAAAAATAGTTTTATTTTAAAATAAAATTTAAATATTATAATTTGAGCTTAAAATAAATTATTGGTCCTGATGAAGGATAATTATATTCATACCGTACATGTTAAAATGAATATTCCTTTCACATGTTTGGTAAAATCCAAACGAGGATTGTTTGGAAGATGATAAGAAGATTCCTTTAAATGAATTTTTTAAATAGTAAAACATGGGTAATAATTTCTTTGATAAATTATTTTCAAAATGTTTAAAATAGTTTTTGATAACATTTTTAGAAAACATGGTTTTTTTGAGGAAAGTTTTTTCTGCGAAGGAGAGAAATAAAGACAATTTTTCTTAAAAAAAATATTTTGAACTCTTGGATATATAAAGAGAGGAAAATGGAAGGAAAAATTATTATCAAGAAATAACCAAAGGGTGATATAAAAAATGAGTTTCATGAGATTTATATCTTAATATTTTATAATTGGAATAATGATTATGAGTAATCTCGATAAATGATGATATTATAATGTAAAACCCTTACCACTTTGGTAACATTGAATCGTAAGATCCATGAAATAATAATGTTAAATGAAACATATAATATTATCAGAATTACTAAATTCATGATATTATATTTCATATCTAGCTGTATATACACCTTATAAAACAAGATACATGCATAACATAACATATGTCTCATAGAATAAAAATTGAGACAAATATCTCTTACCTATTTCGTAACTTTTGAGCCGTAAAACCCATGAAAGAGAGATAATCAAATTGATATTTGAATAAAAATAATTCTTAGGATAATCATCATAAAATAAGTTCATGGTAATTATTAACACTAAATTAAATAAATATGTGATAAATATGGAAGGTGTCTAACATAGGTAATAAGTGAGTTGTAAATCACTTACCGCTTCAATAATCTTTTGAATCATAATACCCAATAAAAAATAACATAAAATGAAAAATTAAATATCATTAAAATAGTTAAATTATTGATATAACATGTCAAAGTTGTAGTATATACACCACATAATATAAATGATTGGTTAATTTTCATATGTCTCCAAGAAATAAAAGATAGACTAGAAATATCTTACCATAAGTCTCAACTTCCTCTATAAAAATTTGAACCTCCCATATAATAAATTTAAGTTTATTATTAATCTAGTATGGAACCATATATATTTATATCATTCCATATATGATTTATTTATGATATTTTATTACCTATTTATTAAAATTTCCATGTTAAAGTCATGTTTTGTACAATAACTACTTTTTTTCATGTATGTTTTTATTTATTAGTTTTGTTCCTCTTATATGGATCATGGTTACATAGTCATTAGAATGTTAACAATGATATATATATCATATATATTCATTATACATGTATTTAGAGTAATTCAAAATATTTAGCGATAGAAAATGAAATACATCGTTCATGGAAATGGTAGGTCGTACGTATGCATGAACGTTGTTTCCGTTTTCTCAAAGTATTAAAAGAAAGATAGGTATGTCACATACTATCCTAGATACCCTTGAACCTTGATAAATGAGCTAGATGTGACATATCCCAAAAGTCTTTTTTGATCACAATAAGTTGGTTATTAGCACCTATAATCATACATGATAAAAGAGGGAATTAATTTTCCACAAAATAATAGAATATAAAGGTTACAAGTCATTATTATCAACACTCCAATAAGAGAATATACTAGAAACCAAATAGTTTATACAAAACCCAACATATTACATCATAACATTTGTCAAAAATTGGCTAGAAAAATTCAAACATCCCATAAGAAACGTCACTCTAAGCCCAATGGATCAAGAACACCCACCACCTACAAATGGCATATTCTATTTTCTCAAATCTAGAATAAGAAAATCTAAAAACACCTGAAGGGAAAGTTATGGGGTGATTTATAAAGACCAGTAGGGTCAGACCATGTTTTCCATAACAGATTCCATAATAATAAACCAAATCATGCCTTGAATATAAATAAAATAGGGCATGCCATAATATACCACTTGCACATTTAAAAAAAAACTTTATTCTTTTCAAATGATGGAAACCATTTCAAATATAGATTAAATAATCATTTTATATAAAATAATTTATATAAATCATTTGGCATTAATAAAAAAATTCTATAATCAATGGTATATATAATCAAAACAATCACAATAATCACAATGGTCATCTACCCTGAAGTATATTAGATTCTAGATATAGGATCCTCAAAATTCTCATATCAGTGGTCATAAAAAGTATGTAAACACATGTCCCTTGTGATCAGGCTGAATAAGAGTCATCAAAATCCCATCTATGATAACATATGCCAAACTAGATTTTTTTATGTATTTCGTCATCAATCCATTTATAGGGAATAAAAATACTATCATAATTTCCCCAAATAATCAAATAACTACCTAGGATCACATGATCTCAATCAATGAATATAAACGTTATTTTAATTACATGATAAATATCAAATAGAACCACCTACCTTTAATCATGGAAACAAATGATCAATACCCACAACAGAATCCGTTAATGAAGAATGAAGGTTTCAGAGATCTAGAAATCAAACCTAGAATTAATATCTAATAAAATAACGTTTATATTCATCAATAACATGATGATATAACACTCTATATAGTGTATAGAAAGAGAGATCATGAGGGAACACATGAGAGGATATTCTATTACCCAGAGGATATCGAATGAGATCGGCAATGCTTCGATCCACTGAGAAAAGGTTTTAAAAGATCCAAACCCACTTTTTTAGAGATTATAAAGAAAATTAAATCATGTTTTGTCAAGTGGGGGTTGACTAGTGGTTAAATCAGTGGGTTATTTTAAAATAAATTATTAGAATTAAATTTACCACATGCACCATTTCTGGGAGAGGGTCTCATAGTTAGACAGACAGTGCACCCTGATCATGTACCCCCTTTAAACTCACTATCCAAGGCGCATGGTTTCTCCAAGGTGGGTGAAATTTTTTAAAACAGTTCACCAACCATGAAAACCATCACTATTTAGGGTTTCACAGTTTTCACAAGAAGAGAACACAGTTTTGGAAAATTGTGCAGAGCCTAGAAAAACTCTAAAATTATTTAAATTTTACTTGAAACAACTTGAGATAGTACCAAACCAAAAAATGATAAAAAATGATTAATGAGTATCTAAAAAAAGTAATGGGATGTTACAACCTCCGCACCTTAATTTTTTTGTCCCTATAAATATTGATAAGAAGTTTCCACGTCAAATAGATGTTGCCACTACTCTCTCACCAGTGCCACATGATCCCAAGTCTCTTGTGAATCAAAACCATACTTCCATAGCACACTGACCAAAGTTTTTATACCCCCATGATGTACCTTTATCTTAGAATAAAAAATCTTGGCTAGATGCTTAGTCATTAATAAATCAGGTTCAATATCGAGATCCTCCAAATTCAAGACATAATATTGGTTAGAAATATACTTATGAAGCTGTGATACATGGAACACATTATGTATAAACATCAACTGTAGTGAAAGTTATAAATGGTAATAAACTTTTCCTACCTTATCAACAACATCAAAAGGCCACAAAAAATGAGGATCAATCTTCCCTTACTTCCCTAGTCATCGGTAACCCAACTGAGTTAAAACTCTCAAGAATACCTGATCACCAAAAAATAACTCCAATGGTCAATTATAACAATTATCATAAGATTTTTACAAACTCTATTCCATCAAAATTCTTTGAGGAATCAATTGAATATGCACCATTGTCTCTTGGAACAAACTCAATACAAATTATAAAGTTTCACCAATATCCGACCAGCACAATGAAGATTTATGCACCCTACCATTTAATGCCTCAAAAGGATCCATTCTGGTCGAGGACTGATGACTATTGTTATAATAAAACTCAACCAATCCCAAATGGTCATCCCAAACCATACCAAAATTGATGATGTAGGAATGAATAATTTTCTAAAGAATATGTTTATCCATCTATGTATGATAATCCATCTATATATGGTATTCCATGCTCAAATGAACTTGATATCCCAATGCCTCCTAAAGGCCTATCCAAAATTAAGAAGTAAAAAAGGGATATCTATGAGAGATTATATAATATATAACTCCATGAAAATTAAAAATCACTTTCACATATAGATTTACCAACTCTTAATCTTTGGTTAAATCCTAAATGTGTATAAATTTAGCCAATTTGTTTAGATTATCGATCACTTACGACATCTCATTATCATTTCTTGGGGTGCACGGAAGCTCAACTACAAAGACTATAAAAATCACATCCCACGTCTATGTCTACATTTTAAGGTGATGAAGAAAACCTGAATGTTTCTAGTACTAAACCTTGACTTGTTGGAAATTATGATAATGAGACACCAAAATAGTAATGTATCATCTCATACCTAGCCACCAAAATTGACGCCACATGTCATAGAACATCTTTGTGTTTCCTAGGTTCATAGACCATTGGGAATTATAGAAATCCCCCATCATATATTTTCTCACTGGTAAAGGTAGAATGTACCTATTCCAAAAACATAATATACCCTTTGTGGAGAACGATCACCCAACAATGATATCCCCACCATAAAGGGGTTACCTAATTCCTCAAATTTCATCATCAAGCCATTTTTACAAAATAATAATCTCTAGAAGAGGGGACTTCAACTGAACACTATCTAATATAACCTTTAACTCTATTTTACAAACCCTAATATTCAACTATGAAAAACAATCCATCATGTTCCACTTTTCTGATGATTCATTCATGGTATGGGTTAGAATTTTCCTACTAAAAGCATCAAAAATTACATTTCCTTTCCCTGGGGTATAATAAATATCAAAACCAAAAATTTGTAGGTACTCCAGCCAATTCTTATGGAAGAGATTTGAATATTTTTAAGAAGATATATAAATCAAGATCTTATAGATGTCATGAAGGATAAACCTTTATTTGAAAAGGTAATTCCACCCACTCTTAAGTGAATGAATCATGGATATGAGTTCAAGGTCATGGGTCAGATAATTCATCTAATGTTTTCCAATATTTATATATCCATCAGAAACTACATGGTGACCCAACATAAAAACAAAACCCAAAATTGAACATAATGCATCATAGAAGACCACATAGCCCTAGTCGACCTTTGAAAGAGTTAACACTGGATCATAAGACCAAATATGTTTTAGGTAAACAAAATAACTATATCGTTTACCTTCCTAAGAAAACATCACCCTCTTCTAAGTGAGATAAATCTTTGTTGAATTCAACTTTGAGAAATCTTTTACAAACCGATGATAATACCCAACTAAACCCATGAAGATCTTAATCTCTAAAACATTTTGTGATTTTCCCCATTTTAAAATAGCATTCACCTTCTCAAGATGAACTGAAATATCATATTCCAAGACCAAGTGTCCTAATAAATTCACATAATGAATTCATTAATCAGATTTAAATATCTTAAAAATGTTTCAATTATTTTTAAATAATTAAAAAACTATTCTTAGATGACGCACATGATCCTTCTTAGACGGAGAGTAAACTAGGATATCATCCACAAAGTCCTCCATGAACGTATCAAGAAATTGATGGAAGATATTGTTCATCAAATCCATAATGTCTTTAGGAGCATTGGTTAGACTAAATGGCACGAATATATACTAATAATAGTCATACCTACTCTGGAAGGAAGTTTTCAAAATGTGAGGTTCTTCTATTCTTAACTAGTGATAACTAGATCAAAGATAAATATTCAAGAACCAATTCTATCCTTTCAAATGGTCAAAAATATTAACAATACGTGGAATCAAATACTTTTTATTTACCATAACCTAGTTTATTTTTCAGTAATCAACACATCCGAAAAGTGTTACATCAACTTTTTTAGAAAAGAGAATAGGCACCACCCAATATTACATAATTAGGCATAAAAATTATTTCTCAAATAGATCATCCAATCGAGTCTTAAAATCTTTAATTTTAGCTGGTTCCATATGAAAGAAGGGATAAATATCAACTGACTAATAGGGACAAAAAACAACAGAGAACTATAGCTCTCTTACTGATGGAAAACTAGATAAATTAGAAGGAAACATGTTTAAAAACTCGCTGACAACTAGAGATAGATCATATCTCAAAGGCTCCCATTCCAGATCCAAATCAAAAAAAGATATTACTTTTCCCAGATTTAGATAATAAGGATTATCTCTACTCAATATCAGCACTCATTCTCTCTGAATGATACAATAGACCCTATTGGGCATGGTAGTAGATACCCACCAATGATATTAGTTAATTCAATCCTTATTAGCAATGATTTAATCCATCCTGAGTATGACATCAAGAGGTTTCATGTTGAGAATTATAAAATCCCAAGTAATCTTGATCAATTATAAAGAGAATACACAATCAAGACAATGAAAACCTAGTAATCTCTTCCTTCTAAGGGTCATAGTAATATCCATCACATAAGAAAAAATCTTAGTGGGAATATTTATCTATTTAATAATACAATTTGATATAAATAAATCAGATGAACCAATATTAAATTCCTTTAAAGACTATTTCACTATGTGAAAATGCCTCATTCTAGATGCCTATGGATGGAACCCCTTTGTTTTTGAGTCATGTGATTCCATTGTATTACTTTTAGGTTTTGATGAGTCTGTTCCACTATATGTGGTGGAAATGAAAAAATAGAATTTTTTTAGGTGACCTGAGTATTCGTAGGAACTTAATATCTTGGTTTCCTCAGTGCAAACCCATTTTGAATGCATAGGCTTTCCATATTGGAATCAAGTTAAAGGTCCTCTTCTAGGCACTACAGGTGCTCTAGAAAACCCTTAATTTCAATAAACACTATGAGACTCAACATGCTTCCTCTTTCATTTAAAGGAAAACATAGAACTTCCACTGGGAGAAAAAGTAACTCCCATCAACCCTGACTTACCATCCATGTCAATATCAAACATAAATAACCTATCCAGAACATTATTATAATAATTTATATTCTTATATAAAACAGGAGAATAAATATTAGGTCAAATACCCAACTCAAATATTTGATTCTTCATCTTCTCATTCGATACAATATCTGGTGCAAAATGAATAGGCACGGTAAATAGGTTTACATCCTCCATAATGGTCATATCATCCTACTTGAGTTTAAAAAACTCCATTCCCTTATCTAGCACCATATACTCTGGATAGACCTAATTAGTGAAAATCGCTATGAATCATTCCACTCTAAACTATCAGGATTTTTTTTCAAAAACCATTGAATCCCACTATTCATACTAGGTCCCTCTAGCTTGAATGTGGCTCGATTCACCTTAATTGAATCAAGTGTTTCTATGAAATCAAATAGAATCTCTATCTTATTTAAACAATATATAGCCTCATGAGAATCATTATATCCTTGGAACACTAGTGGATCTAGGAAATAGAACTCATTGGAACGATTCTAAGATTTATCCCTATGAGGTTCCATAATTGGATCCTGGATAGGAATGGGTGCATATTCCTATCTTTGAGATTTGACATCATGCAAAATAATCTCAATGATATTCTAGTCCATAAGAAGATTTTCTCACTGTTTATAACCAGAATCTTCTTCCTAGATCCTATTCACACATATTTATAGATAATGGTTCTACACAACATCATTAAACAACATTGAAGACACCATAATATTACTCAGATCAATAACTCATACAATATCACTAGGAAAATTAATACCATTAGATAAGATATCAAGATTTGGATTTTAACCTATCCAAATCAAAATCTAGGAAAAGTCTAGAATTAGATCTAATTATCCCTCAGTTACCCTTTTCCAATCCACCCATGGTGACCTAAGGCTCATTAAAATGATATCTTATCAGGCACTCTCTCATAAATAACTCCTTAGTCCTAACAAGATACTATAGATTGCATACTGACATCAGGGAAATATGTTTAACCTACATGTCTAATAAAAGTTTTTCATTAAATTGTATGGATACCATGGTACCCTGATAACTAAGATGGCTATGATATAGACTAAAAAGCATTCCTAATCCCCACAGGATGAAAATTAGCACCCAATATCATACAAGAGATAAGAGGGAACTAATTTTCCACAAAACAACAGAAGATAAAGGTTACAATTCAGTATGATATAAAATAACAAATGAGAAATAACTATAAATAAAAAAGGTAAAAAAACCCAATATAGTAACTCATTAAAGTATACAAAAAATTTCAATGCAAAATTAAAACATCTAAAGAAAAATATCATTCTAAGTCCAGAAGATTAAGAGCATTCATCACCTCCATGTGGCTCTTTCCTTTTGCTCAGACCCGACATAATAAAATATTCAAATTCTTGAAGGAAAAGGTATGGTTTGATATATAAATAAAAGCAGGATTACACCAAGTGTTCGATAATAGATTCTATAATAATAAATTAATACACTATTTCAATTTAAATAAAATAGGTAATCCCATAATATATCACATTAATATTTAAAAAAACATGTTTCTTTTCAGTGAATGAAAAATATTTAAAACATGTCTTAAATAATAATTTTGTATAAAATCATTTATATAAATCATTTTCCATGAGAAAAAAAGTTCTGTAATCAATGGAATATATAATAAAAACAATCATAATAAACAGCACGGTAATATTACCTATTGTATATTAGTTTCTGGGTATAGGATCCCCACACATATCATATCAGTGATCAAGGAAAGTATGTGTACACATATCCCTCAGGCTCAGACCAAAAAGGACTCATCAATAACCCATTTGTGATATGATATAAAGAACTAGATTTTTTTAGTGTTTTCATCATCAATCCATTGATAACGAATAAACATCCTAGAATAATTTTCCAAAATAACCCAATCACTACCTAGGATCACATGCTCTCATTAAATCATTCAATAAAAGGAAAATGTCACGAACCGTCCTCGGGACCTGTGCCGTGACTACCCCAAGCCCAACTTCTATAGGCCAGGGGCTGGCGACTAGCACCAAAGGCGTAAATCCTAATATAAAGGGGAAGGCATTGCCTTTATAAAGTAAAGAAACACCACATAGTATAAGAGGAAGCAACACTAAGTAACTGAGTACAATAGTAAGTGCGGAAAAGTAAGTGGGCCAGAATACAAACCCAAACTGAAGTAAAGTACAACTGGAAAGGAAGTACAACAACTGAAAAGTAAAGCAGAAACGCCGAGCCGTCCACTGGAATCCCACCTGAAGGGTGGGTACAGATAGCCTCCTCAGCTCCTCGGGTCCTTCCATCCGCCCCATGTACGTCCCGCCCAGTGGTCCACCTCCAGGTACCGACTCGTCGTAAAATCCACCTCTGGGCACCGACTCGTCATGAGTTCCTCCTCTGGGAACCGTCCAGCTCTACAAGACTCAACCTCGATCAGTGATTTCCATCATCTGCAACCAACACAACGTAGTGCAGGCGAAGCCCGTGCAAGGGTGAGTATACGATACTCAGTAGGGACCCCGAGACCCCTGAAGGTCTCCCTGAATCCAAAAAGGATAAACCACAAAGAAAAGATACAATCACGGAGTATCATCTAACACTACTTTAGTATATGCCCATACATATACCTAAGTCATCAAGTCCAGTTCAACTCCAACTCACGAGCTCAAGTACAATCACATCCACATAGGATAGTACAACCCAATCCACACAGGAAAGCACAACACAATCCACATAGGAAAGAAAGTCAATCATATCAAAGATAATGATTGAAAGTCAAGACTCAGCTCACACAGGTATACATCATTTGTAAAGCAAAAGGAGATGATCATTTATAGTTACTGATTTATCTAGGTGGGACCCACATAGGATACAAGTATAGTATTCGTCACCATCGAACCCTTGGAGTATTCCCGTACGGTTGTCGTCGTCATTGAACCCACGGAGGATTCCAGTACAAAAGTATTCACCGCCGAACCCTAGGAGGATTCCAATACGGTTGTCATCGTCGTCAAACCCACGGAGGATTCCAGTACGAAATTCTTCACTGTCAAACCCATAACTGTTGGAGAACTCCTCCTCTATCGAGTATAGTGGGCCTACCGCTACAACCAAGTGCTTCCCACTAACCTTGGACTGTTGTAGTACTCCACCTGTCGAGTACTGTGGGCCTGCTGCTACAAACAAGCGCTTCCCACCATGGGTTTGCCGCTACAACCAAGCGCTCCCCCTCATAGCCTACATAGGTACTCCTTCTATTGAGTACCGCGAGTTTGCCGCTACAACCAAGCTCTCTTCCGCCGTGGGTCTTCCGCTACAACCAAGCGCTCCCCACTGGGCTATCGAAACACTCCGAGTCGATCCATCAGCAGTCGTCAAGTCTCATCCAGCTCTAGGGTTTCTGCACACAACACGCTCGTTCCGGGAGGGTCCGCTCCATGAGCCAAGAGTTCAATACATCAACTGTCACTTAGACCAGAGTTGATGTATCACAAAGTTCCGTCATGTCAAAAGGAACTCAACGAGACAGACGGCGCGTCAATCGGACGCCCGGTCTGAGAGTTATTGGCTTTTTCGTTCCAGGGGCCCGGTTGGGTTTTAAGTTAAAACCAACCTGACCTCACTCCAACTGCATCCAAACCTCGAGCGGAGTAAACCAAAAGGTCCATCTCACTAAGAGGAATCCAACAAAGTCGATGACACATCAATCGGACGTCCGGAGCTCAAGTTATAAGCGTTTCCGCTCCGAGGGCCTGATTGGTTTCGTGTTCAAACCAACCTGGATGTAACCAAAGTTCTCCAAAACCTTGAGTGTAATATACCTAAACTACCGTCTCGATCCAAGGATCCCATCTCAATTGACGGTGCGTCGATCAGAGGTTCGTAGCCCAAGTTACGGGCATTTAAACAAACCTATCTGGTTTTAGGGGGGTTTGGGCCCGGACCGACCTGGCCCAAGACCCCCTGGGTTGGCCCGAACTGGGTCCGAGTCCGGATTTTTATGGCGTGGCCCGGCTCGGCCTAGGCGGCCCAGCCCGGTGCAGCCGGTCCGGCCTGGGCGGCCGGTTGGCCTGGCACGGGCGCGACCCGCGTGGCCAGACAGCTCGGCTCGGCTGAGCTGTCACGGAAAGGGAGGGGGGGGGGGGGCGCTGCCCCCCTGTTTTGAAACTGTGGCCCCCCATGTGGGGGCCACACCTTTTCCAGTGGACGCGGCGCTGGGCGCCGTGTATCCCCCGGATCCCGCACGACCGCTGGATCCGGTCATTCTGCCTCCACCGCGGCTTCAACCGCGGAGGCTCCTACCGGCGGCGCGCCGGGGCACCGCCGCCTCCAGGAGGCCGACTGGTGCCAGCCGCCGCCTTCGGCTGCCAGTGCCGCCGCACCAGCAGCGCCTTCCGCGGACCACCGGACGTGCTCCGGTGGTCCGTTTTTCCCGCCGTCTTCACCTGCGGCCTTCCCGGGACCTGTAGATTACTGCGAAGGGTTCAAAATTCCTTTTCGGCCCGCTTCATCATCGCCCGTTGATCCGCACACCAATTAAACAATCTTCAGAGTCTTCAAATCGCCTCTGCGGCCCCGTTTCCTTATCTTCGTCAATTCACACATCGACAACAATCTGCGGAGGGTGGTCGGGCCGTGTTTGTTCGGCCCGTGCCCTCCGCGTTAGGCGTTATCAATAAAACAAGATTACACAGGGTTCACAAGGTCAAACAATCAATTTTATTTAAATAAAATTGAATCAAAACATTCCACGATCTCTTTATTAAAATTCGAAGCATACCAAAAATTCCCAACCCGCAATTAAAACATTCGCGGATTAACATGATAATAAGTTGATCCGCGTTCTTTGTTTTTCTTTAGTACGAAAGAAACAAGGGAATAAAATCGTACATAATTAAAAACCATACCTCAAAGAAGTCGTCGAAGAGATCATCGCGGAAAACGGTGTCGTGAGAGTGGTTCGTTGACGGCATTGGCGAGCGTCCAAGAAAAGGATGTTGTCTCACACCGGCTTTAGAGAAGGGAGGGATTGGCACGATGATCACTCCCTGCGGTGACGACGTTCTTCGTCGAGGTCTTGACGCTCTTTGCGTTCTTCAACATGGAAGACGATGTTTTTCGAGACCTTGGTTATTTTCTCCCCAGACTCCACACAACGAACCAACAAATTAAGACTTTGTCTTAATTTATCCACACATGCCAACATTTTTAAAAATTCAAAAATCTCATTTAATTAATTAACAAGATTCAATTAATTGAATGGGTGTGTTGGCATTCAATTAAAGAGAGAGAGAAGGTAATAAACTTATGGGGGGTTGCCAACATTAAAGAGGGGGTTTAAGGGATTTGAAGGGGTGGGGGATCGTGTGGGCCCCACCTCACTATTAACCTCACATGGGTGGTTAGTTCCACCAAACCTCCATCCTTAAGATTTTAACCACTTAAAAGAAATAAAATTAGTAGAACAATTTTATTTCTCTGTAGTCTTAATCCACAAAATTAAACAACTCTTCCCAAGCAAACACAACTCTGGAAAAGGTCTTATTAAGAAATTACCGGCGCTACGGTTTCAACGGTTCCCTCAGATTTCTATTCCGAGCACCGGATCAAAAGTTTGGAAAACCCGCTCGTTCGTTCACTGAATGTACTCGAGCTAAACTTTGAAAAATTGATTCCAGGCACACCGGGCCTCATAATCAGGTGCCATCAGAAGCCACAGACTAGCAAAATTCCGAAGAAATTAAGAAAAAATTTTCCTTGAAATTTCTGGGTCTTTACAGAAAATCATATCACTTCAAATCAATCATCATTCATATTTAAATTGCTTAATTTTTAGTTTCAATATTCCAATTCAATTTCAAAACCAAAACATTGGTTAATTGTCATCTCATGCATTTTAAATAAAAACCCAATCATAGGTTTTCATTATTTTAATTTAATCCATTTTTCTTATAAGAAATATCAAATCATTAAATCAATTCCATTAATTTTAAAATATGCCCCAAATTACAACTCCATTATAATTGGGGATTTTCCCAAAATCCATTCCATTTCAAATTCCAATTCCAAATCATTACGAATTCGGTTTTCATAAATCAATTTAAATCCATTTAAAATAAAATAAATCAAATAAAGGTTTCAATTATATAGAAAATATAAAATGTAACCGCCTACGATTAATCATGTAAAAAATGATCAACACCCAAAATAGGGTCATCCAATGTAGAACGAAGGCATCCGAGATCTATAAATCAAATCTAGAATCAATATACAATAAAACAGTTTTTAGATCCATCAATAACATGATGATCTAAAACTCTTTAAGGATGATATAAAGATATATATGGAGGGAAAAATGAGATAATATTCACTTACCTAGAGAAGATCGAATGAGATTTTCTATGCTTTGATTTTCCAATGAAAGGGTTTATGAAATCCGAAACTGCTTCTTGGGAGCCTCCAAAGCCAAGGAAATCATGTTAGGTTGAGTGGGAGTCGACCTAAGGTTAAAACATGGGGTTGGGATTTTTAAATAAAATTTTTTAATTAAAAATTACCATTCACATAGTTTTCTAGAGAGGGTCACATGGTTAGACAAATTGTGCACCCTAACCATGCACTCCCTCAGGACACACTATCTAAGGTACATGATTTATCCTAGGTGGGTTCGCAGTTTGTAAAACCATGCCACAACCATTTAAACCCTCACTATCTAGGGTTTCATGGTTTTCATTGTAGGGAATCACAGTTTTGTAGAATCATGATTCAACCATGAAAAGTCCAAAAAATCTCCAAATTTATCTAAATTTGACCAGAAACAACCTGAGACAAGCCCCAACCAAAGCATGATCAAAATAATGGATGATTAGTACCTTAAAACATGTAATAGGAAGTTAGAAATTAAATAGTATATTAATATTATAAAATAATTTTTATATTTTATATATCAGATATTTCTATTAAACACATCCTTATTACCTTGGATGTAAAGAATGAATGAATGAAATCGCTTTGTGAGATGGCGATCCTCCATAAACACGAGAAACATTATCGTATTCCCACAGAATAGAAATTATGAATGTATATGTGATATAATAATTATATAGGAATAATAATATCACAAATATTATATATAAACAATAAATTTGTCATTATATCCAACTGAGAGAGGTAGTGATGTAAAATGAATAACATTCATTTGCAAGGCGGTAGTCCTCTATACACATGAATGATGATTTCATCACCAATTTGATGGAAGAGGAGATGGTTGCAAGTCATTACTCAAACACAACAATATCTTATTATATTTAAAATACTCAGGTTAATATATAATCATGTTTTAATAAAAAATTTAAGTTGGTCGATGAAGCAATAATATAAAATGCTCGGTTATGGGTGTTACCTCTTCTTCAGACAACATATTTTTGTTTTCACCAAAATTAATCTTAGGTCATCTTTTTTTACGAAAATAAGGATTCTAAGATGGTATTATTGAATTAAGGAAGTAATTTTGGTAGTTCATGGACAAACAAAAGTGTTCTAGAAGTTTGAATATGAGAGGTGAATAGGTGGCCTTTTATAAGTGCGATGAGTGGCACAATTGTAATTTTATGAAATGAGAAAGGTATAACCACATTTTTCAAATTCCACAAGGTTAAAAAATAGACCATTCTCAATCCGAGAATATATAAGGTGAAAATATTGAAATAAAATGGGTTTTGGAAATATTTTGGGAAATTTTTAACCCTTCTCTTTTTAAATTAACCATCCCCCCATCGATAAACTAATTTTGACCTTAACTATAGTAAATAGTTTTTTTTATTTTTAATATTAATTATCGTAAAAAAATAAGTTGACCTTATAAGATAATATAAATTATGTTGATTTGAAATATGAAATATATTTTTCCGAATTATATTCACATTAGTATAAAAATTTAATTTAAAATTAATCTCATAGATGTGTTGAGAAAGTGGGTCTCCAAAGAGAAATTGTTCAAAAGTTTAAAAAAAATTATATCAAAATTGAATATAAAAATGATTCTGATTTCCAAAATGTAATTCCCCAGAACCAAATACCACTAAATAGTGACCTAAACTCGGTTGGGCACATGGTCTCAAATGCATCTCCCCAAATGACAGAGGATACCGACTAGTAGCGAGGGCCTAGATATCTATGGGGATACTATGCCCTCATCAAAAGAGTATAGCACAAAAAAAATGAAATAAAAGATAATTAGTGGAAGTAGTAATAATAATCAAACAAAAGATAATAGTAGGAATATATAACAATATCAAAGGTAAGTTCATATACAATGATAATGATACATGTCATGTCTTTAAAAAATCATCCAAAATAGGTATACAAGGAAGGTATACAATACATGTAACAAAAATAAAAAAACTCCAAAAGTATCATAGCTAAAATCATGAGCCCCAACTCAATCCCTTGCTTCCCTACTCCAAATCAGTAATTAAGAACATGTATTAGGGTTCATTTCCTTTTATATACTATCAATAATATAGGTTGTTCAGGTACGTAGAGGTGTTTCGAATGTGGTGTGATATATAATCCTAGTTGGAAACAACCCAAGGTATAGTGTCATCTAGTAATTGGATATATATATCAACAATAGTGTGTATACATTAATGTAATATTCATGGAATTATTCAAATTTAAACATCCTATAAAGTACAGATTCTCACTTTATAACCAACTCATTTCTTCAATTTCATTTAGAAAGTAAGTCTCTAAATTAATAGTCAATTATGTATCATTTGACATCAAATTTCATTTAATTACTAAGTCTCAGGAACTATCTCTTAGCACGATGTTTCCCATAAAATATGCTCAAAAGGATTCCTAAATATGAAATCCGTAAAGTTTAATATAAATACTGAATCCAAGCTTGTGATTTAGCTTGACAGAGGTGTCATATAAACCATTTCATTCATTGTTAAATTTAAAACCCAAGAATATCCTTGGAATTATATATTCTGAATCTAGGTATCAATCCAGGTATAATATAAACCAAAACTCTACAAGCCCATCCATGGAGATCTCACAAGAAACCAGGTACTGCTCTAGGTGTGGTATAACATCATATCCACTTGATTCTTCCCTTTGTGGTCCACTAAGGGAGGCCAAGTGTCACCCATGGCATACATGATCAACTTTTCTATGATTCCATCCTTGGAAGTCCATACGGTTTCCAAGTATCACTTAGGAATATAACAGTAATCCCCCATGATTCTGTCCTTGGCATTTTATATAAGGATTACAAGTATCACTCGGGCATAAGCAATGTAGAAGTGAAATGATTCTGTCCATGGAATTCATATATGAACCCATGTGTCACCCAAGGAATATTAATAATAATTCATTAACATTTAACCAATATAATTTAATCAATATGATTTAATATGTCAAGGTTGATACCTTATTCATTTAAATTCAATCACATCTCGGAAGGTAGATCAAAACATGGGCTAAGCTTAGAAGGTTTACCTATTCATTACTCATGTGTGCATTTTGTTATATAAAGGAAACTCGTGCTTAATCAACCAATTCATGTAATGTATCTAGGTAAATGGTTTATATTACCTTTTCCTTTTCAAATAAATGGACAAATCGTATTACAACTTCAATTTTAATTCATTTCATTTATAATGGTCAATTCAATATTAAAAAACCTATAGCAAGGGGAAAAGGGAAAACCTCAAAGATATCTAAATTCAATAGTGACCCATGGCAGTCCAATTAACTAAAAAACTCACCCAAAGGGTTTGTTCCATTTCAATGTTATTAACCATTTAACATTTATCAATGGTCCTCAATAATTTCATACTTTATACTTATCAATTTAATTCAAGGATTAAAATTCATTTCAAAGGCTACACATTGATAATTGGGCACACATCAGAACACCATATACATAAACACTTCTAATTTGGAGGAATATCATGATATCACCAATACTAGGTTTTTAGAGGGTATACCGTCTAGTATCATCTCCTGGTTTGACTCAGATTAGGAGAAATATTGAAGAACGAATGAAGAACCTATAAATATGTAATATTATTGTATATCTTAATAGAATATCTAATAGCAAACAAAATGAGGAATGGCTAAAATGGAACCGCGATCTTTCCCATATGGATCCAACGAGATAAAGGGTTCTCGATTCTGAGAAAAAAATGAAAATCTACTGATTCAAAGTTTAGTTTCCAAAGAAAACCTATCAAGTGGCTAAGGATATCCAACATGAGAAATTAGAGTAAATTAGGTTAGAAATAGATTTAATCAGGGGAAATTTGGTAAATTCATCAAATACATTGGGTCTCATATTTTTACAAATTGTGCGCTAACCATGCACACCCTTTATATTAGAAATGGGCACACCACATGGTTTTCTTGCATAGTTTGACTAACCATGCACAAACTGTGTCTCAACCAATGTCAAAACCTGTATACAAGGTTGCACAGTCGTGTGCCCCATTTCACATGGTTTATCTTACTATGTGTCTTATAGGACTCCACTATCTAGCCTTGTGTGGTTATAAGTAACCATGCGGCCAACCCTACATGGTTTTTTCTGACCATGTGTTAGGCCATTTTCACCCAAAAGCTAGTTTTTGGGCTCTAAACTAGCCCCGGACACCCATTTCAACTCCACGACCTCAAAGGTAATTCACATTAGGCTATATTTAAACATTTAAACATTTAAACTGAGAATTGATAGAAGGAAAATGGTTTTTACCTCAATAAATATCTAGTTTATTATAGGAAATTAGATTAATATATATATAATTGAACTAATTTTTCATTTAAAACTATCATAAAATCATTTGGACATTTTTTAAATCCTAAAAAGAAATAAAAATTATTAATAAAAATAGTATTATTCAATATTCATAATAATTTTATCTTCATATAAAATTATAAAAAAAATCACCATAAGATAATTTTTTATGATGATTTAAAAAATAAACTTTTTATTCAGAAAAATGAAAATAGTTTCAAAAAAAAGTTTTAAAATAAGTGTTCAAAAGGTGAAAAAAATATTTTTAGAAAAAATATAGTTTTTAGGTGTAAAATATGATTTATTATTAAATCTTGTCTAGAAAACACATAATATGAATGTTAAACATTTGATTAAAAATATTATATATAAAATTAATTAGAATAATTCACCCCAAGTGATTTTTTAATATATTAATGTAAAACACATTTATGCACATAAAAATTATTTTTCAAAAATATATTTCCATTATTTTCAAATATTTTTTATTTTCATTTATAATTAATTGGTCACCCCATATTTCATTATAAAAAAATTGAACCATAAAATTTTATAATTTAGTTGATCTTATTCATACCATTAATTCCAATAGCTCAGTGGTAACTATCACATTAAATAATAATATATTAATATAATATCACATTCCATTCAAACTTAGTGTTGTGTGTAATGCAAGCTACACCCAGTGTTGCATGTATTTCAAGATAACCTCAGGGTTTCGTTTAACATAAGATAAACTTGTTATGTGTGTTATAAAAAATATTAAAAACTAAAATTTATCTAGAAAAAATTATTTCACAAAATCATGGAGCGTTATTCTTTACCCCCCTTAAATAAATTGTGTCCTCATAATTTGAACTTGTTCTCAGTAAACAAGGGTTTAAAATTTGAGAATCCCATTGTGAGAAACCAAAATCATAAAATGGGTTAATCAAACTTCTAATTTTAAAAAGAGAAAGGTATGTGCAAAGGTCATCTATACTAACTCATACTAGGTTTCTAAATAGAAGAACATAGGTATGAAGTGAAAAAATGGACAAATAATAGAAAATTAACACCCAAATATCGATGAAGAGTTACAGAGAACAACATCAAGAGAAATTTAACAACCACAAATCCATAAACCTAAGAGGTCTGAAAAGATCATTAATATCATAAAAAATGATAATAATATGATAAAACATTATTTCAAGATCTTCTTCCTAATTTTGGAAAATTTTCATGAGAATATATACTTACATGATATCAATATATTTCATAAGTATAATCTCATCCTTTGGTTGTGCCTTGATCAATTTCCACTTCATATCATACTATAAGAGATGAATTTTAGATGTATAAAGAAGTAAATAATATCTATAAATGAATGATAATACACTCCTTATATATCTAGTTATTATAAAAAAAATGGTTAACAAAATTTATCTATAAATATTTATATTTTGAAATAATACATTAATCTATAAAACCTCATAAAAAATTTCACTTAAACCATTCTATAAATGGTTAACCTTATAAACCTTCCAAAATTAAAAATTTATAAATAAGTTCACTAAATTTCCAAAAATAAACTTAACATTAATCCCCCAATTTTCATAAAGTAACACTTAATTATCACACACTTAATCTATTAATATCTTAGTCATATATTTTATTGACTCCTAGTAATAAATATAATTACAATAAAACCTTAATTGAAATATAAATACTTCTTCATTCGTTGAATAAATTTACATATTGTTGAATATATTCTATAAATCCAATAATATTTTAATCTTTATCAGTGATAACATAAACAACTTTTTACACAAATTATTAATCATTTACAAGGTTATCAATACCATCCAATTTACTTTATTTATATCAATAATCACTTAATCCCAACTAAACACCATTTTATTAACACCTGTAATATATTAATGTTTATCATCCATTAATCAAAATATCAAATTTCCATTATATAACTTTTCTATTTCATCAAAATTATTCAATATATTTTTGAAAATCCTTTATGAAAAACTTATATTGAACAATAATTATATATTTCATGATTTATATAACATAATTATTTAATTACAATACATAAATCCCCCCACATCCTTCTCAAACCATTAACTATGATTCATCATCTTATTCCGTAATACTTATTTCCTACAAAATAAAATTTGAATAATTTCTTGACATTTATCAACCATAATTTAATCATGCATCTCTTATTTAACCTAAAAACTATTATAATATCCCATAACTTTTATATATCATTTGTAGTCTCCTTATCATGAGTCGTATAACCATTATACATACAACTTTTACTTATTATCTTTATGATATTTCCCCATAAGACATTGATTTTCATAATTCCCATAATTTCCACATTTGAAACATTCTACCATTGATCAAATCTTAGGAAGACCATTATTATCATATATTATTCTAACCAAACATTTCATTTTTCCTCTACAACTACTTTATTTTTTTCATTCTTTTACAAACTCAAAAAACCTTCTCATTTCTTAAATACATCAACTTGGGTACTTATTCTCATATTCTTGACATATAAGAAACTAAATATTCCTTCCTTTTTGTTCTCCACCACCCAAACTCTCAATTAACTCTATACTTCACTTATTTGGTGAGTTTTAGAGTTGGTTAAGGGGAAAGTTTTTAATTATATATCATGATACCTAATTAGTAATAATCACAATATCCCTCACTCAATGTGTAATCCAATTTTTCTGGTTATAGATACATTGTCTATCACATTCAACATTTATCTAGTTCCTTCTGGCCCCCTTGATTGAGTAAAACGAAAAATCATAGTGTGAGTAACAATAATCATAGTTTGGAGCCACATAATCAATAAAAATCACTTATAGAATGTCTAAATAATAATAACTTATTTTTAATCTATGAAACCTTCAGTTTATCCTATGGAATTCATAGTCATTATCTATTTAAACCCATTATGTTGGTTTATAAATATTTTGTGAATTCCCAAATGATATCCCCCAGGAGTGTCGAACCAGGTGTACATCTAGGCCCATTTTTGTGCACCGGGTAATGATCGAGTCTATCTCGATGCTCCCTTATTAGATTTATTATTCCTGGGTACCTTTGTGCAAGATCCACATCCACATGTAGTATCTATACAGGTATGTGATTGTCTGGAAACTAATTTCTCTACTCTTTACCAAAATTTCAAGACATTTTCCTATATATTGACTCGTCTTTAGAATTTTCCTTAGATACCACCCTAGACACATCCTTATAAATTTCCTCTATGGATCTCACTAAAGTTTTCTCATACTAGTTCCAAAGGTTAACAAAATCATTCCTATGATACCTAATATTGTGAACTAAGATTTTATATTACATATTTTTAGGTGAACATTCATTACATTACACAAACACATTCCTTAGGATCATAAAGTTATAAGGTCACTAGAAACATAGACAAAAAAAAACTATTCCATAAGTGTTCTACATAATCTCCCACAATTTTAATCATAACTATAACCCTTATTATTCATATAAAATATAATAAAATACTTTATAACCTTGTGAGATTAAACATATGAAAGGGTGAGCTCAAATTCTTAGTAAAGGTAAAAAGGTGATAGATATAATAATAACAAGAACATAAGGGTATGATAACATGAGCATATCATGTGAAAACTATACCATAAATATAAAAGAACATAATCTTATGTCATGGTATAAATATTGATAGTTCATAAGGAATAAATAATAAGGGAATCAAAGAACATAATCTATGAGAGAATAACATTACTATAAGACATACAATTGTGTAATAAACATAAGTATGGAAAATGATTTCCATAGTAGTTAAGTACCACTACCAAGGATATCATAGTGGAATGGGTTCACTCCCAAAACCTCATAGAATTCAAGGTTAACTCCCAAGACCATCATAGTGTAAAAAGTCCCTTACTAAATCAGGTTCACTCCCCATTTCATTCTTGTGTATCTCATGATATATAAATCTATACCCAATGCATTTGAGGTAGATATAGGTTCCACCCATCAAATAATGAAAATAATGCATATGTGTGCCTTGAGATCATAAAATAGTCATCATAGCATCACCCCTGAAATGAAATGAGTTTCATAAATATTACATCATATCATGAAATATGAAAAAGAAAAATGTTTCATAATAATTTCATCATACCAAAAACCGTACAAATAAGTGGGTTTCATAATCATTTTTTCATTGTATAACCCATAGAAGGGAAATATGTTTTATAAATATCATGTCATCACTTATATAAACTATTCAGAGAGAGAATTAGAATGGTATCATTGGATAATATTCCCAGTAAAGAACAAGTTACATCAATGGATTTTATATTCGATGGAAAATTATTTTGAAATATCATTTAAACAATTTCTTGAGAAAAATACATTTTTGTAGAAAATATTTTTTGAAAAATAAAAATTCATAAAATATTTTTGAAATTATTTTCTTTTAGAATTACTATGATAACTTATAATCGAATATTTAAAAATCATATAAAAAATTTCTTCTAGAAAATATCCTTTATTTATTGAAAAAACAAGTTTTGAAACATAATAAATTTTAAAAAACATTTTCATTGAAAATAACTATGAAATCTTATAAAGATCTTTAAAAATCATTTAAAACATTTCTTGAGGAAAATATACTTTCTATATTGAAAAAAACTTTTTAAAATGTATTTTTTTAGAATAATTTTCTTTTAAAATAGCTATAAAATATTAATGAATATTAAAATAAATTATTGGCCATTATGGTAGGAAATTTAATTCATGTTGTATACATCAAAATGAATATTCCTTTTATATTTTTAGTAATTGAAAAACAAGCCCTGTTTGGAAAATGTAAAGAAGATTCCTTTAAAAATATTTTATAAAGAATAAAACAAGGGTAAAATTTTCCTTAATAAGTCATTTATAAAATTTAAAAAAAGTAAAAATATTTTAAAAAAACATTGTTTTGGGATAAAAAGTTTTTTTTGATAGAAGAGATAAATAAAGAAGATTTTTCATTCCAAAAATTGAAATCTGAAGTACATAACTAGAAGAAAATGAATTTAAAACAAGTATTCTACATAAATAACCATAGGAGAAGAAAATAAATGAGTTTATTGATAGTAATATTAAATTATTTCATCAAATTAAGCAAAATCATGGGCAATCTCGTTAAAAGATGATATTGTGATATAAAACCCTATCCATCTTGGTAACTTTGTGTCATAAGACCTATGAAATAATAATGTTAAATAAAACATAGAATATCATGAGAATAAATAAATTCATGATATTAAATTTCAAAATATGTTCTATATACACCTCATAAAATAATATAGGTGCATAGCATAACATATGTCTAAAAGAAGGAAAATTGAGACAAATATCCCTGACTGATTTGGTAACTTTTGAACTGTAAACCCCATGAAGGATAAATCATAAATTGGATATATAAATACAAAAAAAAATCATAAAATACATTCATGTGAATTATATACATCAAATAAAATAAATAGGTGGTGAATATGGAAAGTGTCTCGTAAAAGTAAAAAGTGAACCAAAAATCCTTTACCGTTTTAGTAATCATTTGAATCATAAATCCCAATAAAGAATAAAATTAATAAAAACTTTAAATATAATTAAAATAAATATATTATTGATATAAAATGTCAAATGGGATGTATATAAACCCCAAAAAAGAAGAGTGGTGAATTTTCATATACCTCCCAAAAATAAAAGAGAGACTAGAAATCTCTTACAATAAGTCTTGACTTCCTTAATACACATAAAAACCTCCTATATAATAAATATAATTTTATTATTTATGTATTATAAAACCATATATATATATTATCATATATTATTTACTTTTGACCTTTTATTACCTTTTTATTAACAATTCCATGTTAACGTCACATTTCGAGCAATAACTACTTTATTTTTCAGGTATGTTTTTTATTCCTATTATGTTGATCATGATTCCATAACAACCTAAATTTTAAAAATGGTATAAATATCATAAATATTCATTATTCATGTATTAAAATAAATTCATAATATTTAAAGATATAAAATGAAATATACCATTAAAGGAGATGGTAGGTCATACGTACGCATGAACGATGTTTCCATTTTCTTGAAGGATTGAAATTAAGAAATTTAAATAATATATTACCATTATAGAATACATTTTTTTCATATAAATCACATATTTTCATTAAAAATATCCTTATTACTTTCCATTTAAAGCGTGAATGAATGACATCGCTTCGTGAGAAGATAGTATGTCGTACACACGAGTGAAGTTATCATATTCCTAAAGAATAGAAATTATGAATCAATATGTGATATAATAAATAAAAAATTATAATAATATCAAAAATATAATATATAAATAATAACTCTATAATTATATCCATCATAGATAGGTGGTGATGGAAGACAAATAACATCGGTTCGTGAGGCGGTTGTCCGTTGTATACACAAATGATGATTTTCGTAACCAAATTGATAAAATAGGATATGTTTTTATGTAACTAACTTAGAATAAAAAAATCCCAGTATATGGAAGATAATTATTTTATTATATCATCATGGTTTAATAATAATTTAAGGAGGGGGGAAGAAATAAAATAAAATGCTCGGTTAGGGGTGTTACATCTTCTTCTCACAACTTCTTTTGGTTTTCACCAGAAGGATTCATAGGTTGTCTTTATGACCTAAATATTACTTCTATGATTGGATTATGGAATTAATTAAGTTATTTAGGTTGGTATTGGATGAACCAAAGGTTTTTAAAATTATTGAGTGGATAAGATAAGTAGTGGCCTTTTATAAGTGAGCTGAGTGACACACTTATAATTTTTTGAAAAGAAAAAGGAATGCCCATGTTTTTAACATGCCAAAAATATCCAAAATGGATAATTATAAATAATAAAAAATTTAAGGTAGAAATATTTCTATAAAATTTTTGTTTGAATTTTTTTTGGTCATCTTTAACCCTTGCTGTTTAAGTTTAGCCTTGTGGTAAACACATTTTTACCTTAACCACATTAAATAATTTTTGCAGTTTTTACATTTTATTATGGTAAATAATTAAGTTTATATTATTAGATAATTTCGATTATTATGATTAAAAATATTGAGTACTTTTTTTTAAATTAAATTCATATAAGTAGAAATTTTTAATTTAAAATTAATCTTGTATACGCGATGAGAAAGACGGTTTTCAAAGAGAAAATGTTCACAAGTTACAAAATGTTTTTATATAAAAATTAAATATGTAAATTATTTCAATGATATAAATTGGATTAATAGAAATAAAATTGATATATGTTTTTAAAACCATTATAAAACAATTATTATGTTTTAAAGACTTTAAAAGAAATAAAAATTCTTAATAAAACCCAGTATTTCCACCATTCATCGAAAAAAGTATCTTCATAGAAAATTGTAAAACATTCACCCTAAGAAAATTTTTACATGCTGATTTAAAAAAATAATATCATATTTACATATAAAAATTATAAAAGTTTAAAATTTAGTTTTAAAATAAGTTCACAAAAGGAAATAAAACCTTTTTTATAAAAATTGAGTTTTTAAGTATAAAATTGGAGTTATAGTTATATCTTATCTATAAAAAATATAATATTACTGATAATAATTTGTTTGAATATATAATATAAAAATTTTAGTAAAATAATTCAACCAAAGTGAGTTTTTAAATTTATTTATGTGAAACAATTTTTTTCACGTAATTTTTTTTCTAGAAAATGATTTCCATTATTATACAATAGTTTTTATTTTAATTTCTAATTATTTAGTCGTCAAATAATTAATTATATACATTTTTAAATCATATATTTTTATAATTTATTTAATCCTATTCACACCCTCCATTATAATGGCCATGTGACAAATATCATATTAAATAATAATATTTTACTAGTATGTCACATTTCGTTTAGACTCAGTGTTGTCTCTAACACAATCTAAACTCAATGTTGCGTATAGTTAAAGATAAACTTGGTATTATGTGTATTGAAATATATGGAAAATATTAAATTAATTTGAGAAATATAGTTCACAAAATCTTGAGGTGTTACATGGATCATCACTAATTTCAAAAGTTACTTTTTTTTACAATATTAATATGATAACATTCACATCTATTTTTATTATTTTATCAGATTTTGATATGTTATCAAAGTTATAAATTCATTCTTATATAAAAACAAAAAAAAACTGAAAAATAAATTCTTTAACTCTATATTCTATCTTATCATCATAAACCAAAATCTAATGTATTCTAAGAATAAAATAAATCCTACAATATTTTTAGGAAAAACCATTCTACATATAATAATGGTAATATTCCCAAAATTATTATTTCCTTTATACTACCCCTATGATTTTTCACCAAATGTTTTAAAATAATTTCTTAATATGAAATTTCCATTTTATGTTCATATTTCCCAGATATAATAGAATTTATAGATCTTGAATCAAACAAGACTTTGGAATAATATGAATAAATAAGCAATATACTTATCACCACCTTATTTGTGGGTTCTGCATCTATCTTATTAGTAGAAAAATACTCTTTCGCAACTTTCAATTTCTACTCATGATGATTCATTCCTTTAGTAACTAAATTTATACATGCTTTTGCATAATGACCCAAATTACTACAATTAGTACATTTCACTACTGGATAAACATATATTTTTCATTACTCATATTACCAGAACTATTTTTCTTACAGTTACAAGCCAAATGTCTGAGTTTATCATATTGGTAACACTTTACTAATCATATCAATTTTTATTGTAAATTTACTTTACCATCTTTGGAACATGTGGCGGGATTTCATCCAGGTTTCTTAGTTTATTACTTCTCCACTTCTTTCCACATAGAAAGATTCTTACTCTTATTTTCACAAGGTACATAAGTTTTAGAAAAATCCATATCAACTTTCTCAACATATTGAACAATGTTCTCATAAATTTTAAATTCATGAGAGGAAAACACTCTATAAAATCAGTTTTAGTCCTATGTAAAATCAATAAATTTTATGTTCATGGAATAGAATTAAATTCACTACATGTATATAAAATATTTTAAAATTTTCAATATAATCAGCCATTGAGTCCTCATCATTTTTCTTCAAATATATAAATTTATTTTCCATTATAATTCAATGAAATTTAGGAAACTACATCTTAATAAAAAAATTAAAGACTATCCACTCTATAGAATCACTCACATCCTTTTCCATAGAATTCTTAATCAGAAACCACAATCGATTAACTTCACCTACAAAATGATAAATATAAATAATCTCTTTTTAATGTTTTACACATCCCAAAAATTCAAATATCTTCTCTAATTCATTTATCCATCCTTTCGCTTACATCATGTCTAAAGACCCACCGCAAGGCCGATGATGCCATTTAATTAAATGATCCTCTATAAACATGTTTCTCCATGTAGAATTCATTTTTTTCAGGGGATACACCATTTATAACCAATATCAACTATGTAAACACTACTATAAAATACTCTATTTCAATAATTTTGGGTTGCTAGTTTGGAAGGTTATTATCCCTTATATGCGTTCCTACTTCAGTTTTAACATACTATGAAATTATAGAATAAGAATATTACATATTTATTGATATTTATGAATTATATAATAATTTTAATTTAAAATGGATGTTATTCCTGATAGTGTACCCGATAAGCAACAATGGGTTTTTCTAAAATCTTACATTATACAAAAGACCGAGTTATACCAAAAAAGTAATATATTATTAATATTATTATTTTAAGTTATATATATCACATAACTGTTAGAATGGAGAGAATGGTTGATATTAACTAAATTATGAAAATTGGGCTTACACATGTTTATATAATGACTCATTGGTTAGAAAATTAATTATAAATGAAAATAAAAATGAATTGAATATAAAGGATATGTTTTTATGAGAAACTTTTTAAGTTTGAATAATTGTGTTTATAAAATAATAAAACAACTCTTTTTGGATTATATTAATGAAATATAATTTCAATATGATGTTTAAAATTCATCTTATATGTTTTCTATACATGATATAAGAAGAAATTCAATTTTATGTATAAAAAGAGTATTTAAAAAAAAGACATTTTACTACCTTTTAACGGAAAAAAAATTTTAAATATAGTTTTTATAACTTTTATAAATTCTATTTGAAAAAAATAAAATTTTTATTTGGTTTTGGGATATGAAAATTTACTTCGGGTGAATTTTTGGTATTTTTATGACAAATTTCATATTTTAATGAGTAGTGAAAAATAGTACATTTTAATTCAAAATTTCTTTTTCATTTGATTTATTTATATAGTTAGGTTATCTATTTAAATGTTTTTGAAATTTTATTACAGTAATTTTTTATTATTTAATCCAATTTAGTTCACTGGAATTAATTTATCATTGAAATTAGATATAAAAACTTTGTGAACTTTTGAATGTTTTTACTTAAAAAGTTAGTTTTCTGGATCCATCAATGAGATTAACATTAAATTAAATTTTCCACTTCTGTGAATTGAATTTTTAAAAATATAAATACATGGTTGTAATTAGTATGAAGATTTTATTTAATAGTATCAAAATATTTTTTGTTGAATAGTAACTTTATAATTTTATTTACCATGGTTAGGGTAAATTGGGTAATTAAAGGTAAAAAAACTATAATATTTTAAAATTACCCTAACAATTGTTCTAATTTTATTGGATGAGTTATTTTAGACCAAGAAAATACTACTGCATAAATTATGGCCTTTGTAATCCACATGGGTGTGATTATGAAATTAATAACATTTTATTTAAAGTAAAAACAGAGATGTCATTAACATGTCTCTTATTACTAAAAAAATTATATGGGGTTATATAAGCGATATATTTGACTATAAATAGTATATATAAATTTAAGAATATTACCTATTTCATGATAATTTATTTATAATTTTCAGAACTTAAATAGTCAAATTTAATTATAACACATTGATGATGCAATAATATATTTATTAAAGGAAGAATCAAATAAATGATATTAATAATATTAAAATAAATATAAATTGAACTACTTGATTCCATAAACAAATTTTATAGATAACTTAGAAAATTTATTGATGAGTTAAACTACTTTTTTCTATGTAATGAAGTTTTTATGATTTTTTTAATAAATCAAGTAATGAATGGTGTCAAAATTGACATAATTTATATTTTAAAATATAAAATATTTAATTAAATTTATAAAAATTTATAAATATCCAAGATTTAGAAAACAAGATTTTTTATTCTTAAAATGGAATTAATGACTCATTCATTGGACATTTGATAAGTTATGATAATTATTTTACCTCTCAAAATGTAAATTACTTAATAAAATAGTAAGAGTTAAAAGGGTTAAAACATAAAGATAAGGATTAAAAAGTATAGTCTAATATTTATTGTATGAATGTATTTTGACCCATCTTAATCTTATAATAAAACTAAATCAACTTGGAACAATTTTTAATATAAAATGAATTTATATTAATTTAATACTTTTAACAATTTCAAGAGTGCACCCCCATATCATATAAAAGGGAACTCTTATTCTCGATTAATTACACTTAAAAACCTTTTAGTTCATCCAATATATGAACAAACCCCTTTCTATATTCCCCCCCCAACACACACACATTCATGAGGCCTTAGTTTAGCCAGAAAACCCTTTTTAGAAGTGTTAAGGTGTTAAGAATGGTGATCGTCTCAAGGAAAGGTATTGTTTTTATTTAAGTGTTCCTAATTTATTTCTTCTTACAATTCCTTCAAATATACTCCAATAATGATGAGATAATAACTCCATCATCCTAAATATACATAGATTTTATTTTTTTAATATTTTCACCTAAATTCATCTCCACTTCTATCAAATGGGAAAGTAATTAATCATTCATGTGTACGTGTGAACTATCACCTACACGAACCGATATAATTCACTTTCCATAAACATCTCTCATGACTGGTTATAATAATGAAATTAATGTTCATATGTGATATTAATGATATATTAATTATTATAAGATAATAATATATCAAGTATTTTCTTACATTCCATGCACATAAAAAATGATGACATCGTTTGTGCGTACGTGGGAACTATGACCTCCACGAAGCGATGCAATTTTTCTATTCACTAAATCACTTGTATGATATATATATAAGTATATTTAAATGATAAATATTATATTAATTATTTCATTATAATTCAATAATGATAAAATAACAATTACCTTATTTTCATAATGATTAATAAAAAAGGAAAATGTTACTCATGCGTATGTACGGCCTACCGTACAACCTACCATCTCCATGATTATAACGTTGTTCACTTTCCATCACCATAATTAATGGTTTAATTAAAAAGTATAATTAATGTTATAAATTTATCATTATGTCCTGAATATTATTCTAGAGATGATGGACTTATGACCACATGAACTATTGACATCATATCAAGTTCATTTTAGACTCAAGTACATAATATCAACAAAACATATGATATGAACTTAAATAATTATGTATTTATTATAACATGGTAATAATTGTTATAAAATTAATAATAAAATTTAAAAATGGTCTCAAGAAAGTATAAATTAACCTATTTTTGTTATTTAGGTGTATAAATATTGTATGTGATGAGTCGGACTCAATGTAATGGACCTCATCTTAATATCCTTTCAATGAGTTATATCTTGATGTTATGCACCTTTGTTATCCTATAAGGTTTATATAAAACTCTTTTAAAATTTTATATCCTGAATTAATATATTCCCATGATATTTAAGGTTTTTTAAGGTTATTATTTAATGATTTTTAAGTGGTAAGAGACTCTTTAACTAATACATTGTTTTAAATGTTTTAATGATTTAATCTTATAAATCCTTCTCTTTTATATCGATGTTTTTAAAATGGTTTTTATGAAGGTATTTATATGGACATGAATGTTTTAAAATGTCAACCCATTTCAAAAAAAGTAAATTGGTATGGTACACTTTTATTCAAAAATATTCTTTTTAAATGTTTTAATTATGTTTTAAAAATTGATTGATTTTTTCAATAACTTTGAATGTTTTTTTAACATATACACCATGAATGGAATTTATAGATTACATGGAAATATAATGTTTTGATGTTTCCATTACAAGTTTACTATTTTAATTTCAAATAATTTTCTTTCATTTATGAGTGTGAGACTTTGTAAAAAATAAATGTTATTTCAAAGTGGAAATATTATTTTTCCAATTTTCTTGTTTTATGTGTTATGATTATATTACGGTTCTTGGAAATTTCTTATGTATACTGGTGGTTCCTTGATAAAATGAGTATGGGTGAGCTTGTGATATCTCTCCAATTAATTGAGTAATTAGACAAAGTTAATGGATAAGGTTTCTCCTAATATATATAGGGAATATATTATGACATGTATTCCAAATATATCCATAAAGGTTACTCCCTATGTAGCTCTAAAAGTTATAATGTAAGAATTAAATGGATGCCACATATTACCTTTATGATTTATGATTTATATGAGTTTTATAGGAATCTTTTGATTTCAAGAGGTATGATAAAGAACTTATGTTTTATGGGTGAAAAGTATGATTTTGTGAAACAAAATCACAAGTTTAAAATATTCATGGACTAATGGTTTCATTCCTTATTTTATATCCCTTAGTGATCTTTTTATGATCATCCCAAATTTTTGAAAATTTTTCCACATGGTATTATTCTGGGTAAGATAAAGGAATAAGTTTATATGAATGTTATGGATATTTCTATCACGAAAAAAAGAAATCATATTTTAAAGAGTTTAGTATTGTGGACAAAATTGATAGTGGGTAGAAGTGTCTAATTTGTAGTATTTGATTTTTTAGAAATAGTTATGGAATAATTATCTAAAACTCTATAACTAAAATGATTATAAATTTGAATTATTACCTAAACTAAAGATTATTTAGTTTTTAAGGTCTAGTCCATATATTTGGTATCAAAGTAAAATTTTAGATAACTATAGAGCTTAGGATGTTATCTGGGTATAGGTTAAATATCACATATAATCAAGAGGGTTATTATTATATGGAAAATTTTGTATGAGTATGTTAATTTCGGTGGATTTCATAAAAACCTAAACAAATAAGATATAAGTAGGATGATGGATTAGATTGTTATAAAAAAATTATTTTATCTTTACCCTATAGTGGATTCTTCTTTTAATAATTCATTTCATGTTTAAGTGATGAATATTTTTGGAAGATTAAGCATAATTTTCAAGATGAAATGAAATAGATATTTCATAGTCTTATTATCCCTCCCCAATGATTTGATCATTACTATTATCACAAAATATTCTTCGAATGATTTTGACAACTTCTTGAATATTCAAATCACCTATAAGAAATTGTTGTAGAGATCCAACACCTACTCATTTCTAATAAATTTTTATGGGTCATGGTATATTTCTCATATAATTTTAATATATAAAAAAATACAACTCTTTTGAATGTTAAAATACCTGAAGTGGTGGGAAATTTTACTTTTTAAAAGTAGGAAAACATGCCGAAAGATAAAAAGAACATCAAGAGGATCCTAAAATTTGGATACAATGTATGAATTGTCTTCTTATCCATAAAGTATGAAACATGATATGATTGATATTTATGAAAAATGGGGATATAATCCATATCATTTATTTCAAGGAATTTTGTATTAATATATAAGGTGTAAATGAATATTTAATGGTTTATGAAGAATGTTTAAATATTAATATGTCTACATATAAAAGATTTAATAGTTATGATATACTTATAGACATTCAAATGTTTAAATGTATTAATACTCTTTTGATAATGGGGGTAAATTTGAAGAATATTTTAGTTGTGTAACATATAACCATGAATATTTTATGTGAAAAAGTTATTTGAGGAATAATTATCTTTTGGGGACATAATTATAAAGTAATGGGTAAAATTTAGGGTTTATTTGATCTTTTGTTTTTTAAGTAATTAAAGGTTATTAAATTCTAGGATGTAAAATGAAAGGTATGAGATAACCCTTGAGGTTGAAACATGTAATGTTTTTTTATGAAATTATCATATTTTTATAATGTTATAAGAATGATATAGTTTTAGAAATAGGAAAACTCGCGGGATGGGTGACAACCTATCGTGTTCGGAAAGGCTGTAGGAATCAAACCCACAACCAAAGGGAGACAAGGGTGCATCACATACCACTAGCCTATGTGATGTCCCTGGTTAGTATATATTTTTATTTTTAGTTAAATAAGATCATAGAATAAGAATTAATTTATTTTGGTAACTTTTTTTTATCACATGGATATCCATGTTATATGAAAATGATTTGGGGATTAAGTGATAAATATTATTTCTAAATACTTTTACTATTTTGGGAACACATTTTGATTGAGGTAAATAGAATACTAAAGGATTTTATTTGTAAAGTAATGTTTGAATTATATTTTTAAATAATAAATGATTCACTTATGGTGATTCAATTTATTTATGAAAATGGTTAGTGTATCTTGAAGATTATTAGGACAATTACTTTTTTTGTGTGACACTTCAAGAGTAATTGAAATCATTTAGATATAAATGTAAAAATTTATCTTGTAAGGCTATGTGATCAAATACTTATGAAATTTTTTGTTTTAATATTAGTTAGGATTATTTTTAGCAATTTTTAGGATAGTTATTTCTTGAATAGTCTATGTTGAACTTTGGGTATCAATGTTTAATTTAGAATATTAATGTGGTTTTTTATCATATAAAGGTTTATTCATTTTGGGGAATTATCTTATATTATCCTAACCATTTTGGTTTTGGTTAATGGTTCACAACAAGAGAAATAGATAGTAAATCTTTTATAGATTATGTGATTCTATAGAAACTGATTCAAGTGTTAAAAAATCATCTTAAATACTCATTGTTTAGAGAAAAAGACGAGTTTATGGTGGAATTTTATTAAAGAATGAAACTCTACTTTTCAAGTAAGTATATCTCCTTATGTTCTTAGTTTATGTAGTAAAATAATTCCAAAACTCGATGAAAAGGATCTTAAAACAAAAACTTTATCCATTTACTTTTCCTACTATGAAATCAAAGACACTTTAACCAATCAAAAATTTATGGTTTTGTGATTGTTAACTTTCTCCTAATCATGTTTTCTATCACTCTCCATCAGAACATGATGGTTAGTTTTTATTTTATATCCATGTTTTCATTCATGGAACCCTAGTATGTGTTATCTAAGGTGAACTTTTTACTTCAATTTATTTCTTTTAATGTGGAGGTTTTATTGACTTCTTTTCTTATGTGGGATTTCAATGAAGTAATTTTGAAAAGTGAAACCTTAGTTACTAATCCCAAATTTAAAATTATGAAGATGCAATTTTTAAAAGGGGGAAAGGATATAATATCCCATGTAATTATAGAATAATAATATTACATGTTTATTAATATTTATGTATTAAATATTAATTTTACATTAAAATGGATTCTATGTCTGATAGTATACCTGAAACACAATAATGGGTTTTTCTGAAATCTTACATTGCACATAAGACTGTGTTATTCCAAAAAAATATATTATTAATGTTATTATTTTATGTTATAGTTATTGCATAGCCATTAGAATTCTAGGAATGTATTATATTAACTAAATTATGAAAATAAGATTTACACATGTTTATATAACGATTCATTGGATATAAAATTAATTATAAATGAAAATAAAAACCAATTAAATATAATAGATGTGTTTTTATGAAAAAATATTTAAGTATGAATAATTATGTTTATAAAATAATAAAATAATAATTTTTGGATTATATTAATGAAATATAAATTCAATATGATATTTAAAATTCAACTTATATGTTTTCTAGACATGATATAAGAAAAAATTCAATTTTATTCATAAAAAAAAGTAAATTTCAAAAAAAATCATTTTTACATCCCTTTAATGAAAAGAATATTTTAAATATAGTTTTTTTTTTCATTTTTATAAATTTAATTCCACAAAATAAACTTTTTATTTTTAATTGGGATATAAAAATTTACTTTGGGTGAATTTTTGGTATTTTTATGATAAATTTTATATTTTAATGAATAGTGAAAATACCACATTTTAATTCAAAACTGATTTTTCATCTAATATAATTTTACAGTTAGGTTGTATTTTTAATTGTTTTTAAAGTGTAATTATATTTTTTTTATTATTCAATGCAATTTAGTTCATTTTAATCAATTTCTCATTGAAATTGGATATAAAAACTTTTTTGACTTTTGAACGTTTTTACTATAAAACTCCATTTTCTCGATCCATTAGTGGGATAAACTTTAAATTAATTTTTCAACTACTATGAATTTAATTTTAAAAAATAGAAATACATGGTTGAAATCAGTATGAAATATTTTGATCTAATGGGATCAAAATAATTTTTTTAATAGATAATTTAGTATTTTATTCACCACAGTTAAGGGTAAATCGGGTAATTAAAAGGAAAAACATTATTTTAATATTTTAAAATTACCCTAAAACATTTCATAATATTATTGTATGAGTTATTATCTACCAATACAATACTTGGTCCAAAATTTTGTCCTTTGGAAGAAACTTATGCATGATTATGACTTTAATAACATTTTATTTAAAGTAAACACAAAGATGTCATTAACATGTCTCATATTTCTAAAAAAATTTAATGTGGAGTGATATAAGTGATATCTTAGACTATAAATATTAATTATAAATTTAATAATATTACCTACCTGATGATAATTTATTTATAATTTTTAGATATTAAATAATGAAATTTAATTATGACATAATGATGATGCGGAAATAGATTTATTAAAGGAAGAATCAAATAAACGATATAATAATATTAAAATAAATCTAAATTTAACTATTTTATTTCATACAATAATATTATACATAACATAGACATGTTATTTATTATTTAAACTAGTTTTTTTATTTATTCAAGTTTTTTTGATTTCATTAACAAATCATGTTATGAATAATATCAAAAATGAAATAATTTATATTCTAAAATATAACATATTTAATTAAATGAATAAAAATTTATAAAAATCCAAGATTCAGTAAAATAGTTTTTGTAAGTATCCATATGGAATTAATGACTCATTCATTAGTATTTTTACATATTATGGTAGCAATGCGAAACGGGCGGGGCGGGGCGGGGCAAACCAAGCCCGCACAGGCTTGAGCCCATGCAGGCTAGACCCACAAAAGCCCGCATAAAAAACGGGTGGATTTATCAAGCCCACACCGCCCCATAGAAAATGTGGGCAAGCCCGCGGGCAACTCGCATTCAATATTGTTTTTTATATATTTTTACATTTTAATAGGCTCATAAAAGCCCTCATGAAAAATGAGTCGAATTATGGTTGGAAAATATATGAGAATGAGAATGTAAGCTTGAAAATATAAAAAAATAATTTAAAAAATGATTGTAATAACTGTTCAAAATTCCACCTCATTATAAAATTGTCCATGATTAGCATAAAAAGTCCAAATTTTCAAAAATCAAAGTTACAAATAATATATCACTAAACAAAAAATATAGAACAAGTCGATCTATTTCACATGCTTCTTCAATATTCTATGCACCCTTGTCTCCTTTAATGCTTCCTCCAAATCCTACATCAAAACACAATTAAAAATATACTTTTAAACAAATATAAAATAAAAAATATATAAAAAAATAAAAGTGTTGATGAATTTGATTTTGATAAAAAATCTTATGAAAATATATTAATAAAAGAAAAGTATCTTTATTAATTATTAGGAAGACATACATTTAAGAAATCGAAGGAGTACTTGTGCTTTCCACATATATAATTTCAGAACTAGAATCTTCCTCCAAGACAAATTCTAACTTTTCATCCTCCAATCCTGTAAGAAAATCAATGTTAATATAATTATTATATATATAATATGATAAAACATAATATTGATAAAGTTACCAATAGGTTCGAAACCATGAATCCAACTTCGAGCACATATTAATGATTGAATTTTTTTTTGGTATAAGATGACTTTTATATTTATTCAACACCCTTTCGCCAATGCTAAAGGTAGACTCTGAGGCCACCATGGTAATATGAATGCATAAAAAATCACATGCCATGGGTGATAAGATATGAAATCTTTTACTCTCATCCTTCCACCAATCAAGAATATTTAGATTTATATAAATTGACATATCCACCAATGACATCTCCAAATAAATATCTAATTGAGATTTTGCATCATTTGGGCCAAAACATTTATTTTTTAGATCAATCCACATCTACAAAAAGAAATATAAACAAAAAAACTTAAATTAAATAAATGAAATGAAATACATAGATAATGATTTAAATAACAAGAAACAAAACTGACATCAATTACATCAGCATTTTACCTTGTTAAATAATTAAGAGAAGTAGGAGATAAACCCATTTGATTAGTTCCCATTGATGGAATAGAAGAGAAATCCTTTGCATACTCTCCATAAAGCTGATATAGCGTGTTTTTCACCATAAAAATGTTTTCTTGATAATGACATGAATTAAGACTTTGATAGCTAAATTCCAACATTGTCTACTTGATACGAGGATCAGACACAGCCGCCATTTAAAGTAGAATGCTATAATGACTCCAATATTTATCAAGTTTCTTCTTCATATGACATGAAATTGTTCTAATGACATCATCATCATTTTTGATATTATGCAACAAAAAACTCTCAATTTTCCAAACTTGACCAAAGTATAAATTTTATGTAGGATATGTGGATCCAGAAATCAAATTTGTCATATCAAAAAAGGGCTTCAAAAAATAGCAAATCAGTTCACCTCTCTTACATTATTCTTCTGAAGGAAAATTATTATAATTTGGATCATAAATATCCAAATTATTGAAGACATATTTATACCTCAATGCACTTTTTAACATTGTATAAGTATAATTCCACCTGGTGGGTACATCCAATATCAAAAGTACACCACTATTAACTGAAACACTTTTTGCACAATCTTGAAAGCATATCATTCTACCCTCAGAACCTTTAACATAAGAAATGATTTATCTAATTTTTTGGCATGAAGAATCAATAACTTTAAGACCTTCTTGAACAATAAGGTTTAAAACATGGGCACAAAATCGAACATGAAAAAATTCTCCCATGCAAAGAAAATTCTTTTCCAAATTCAATCGATCTTTCAGCTTTTGTTGCATGGTATCATTGGCAGAAGCATTGTCAAGGGTGAGAGAGAAAATTTTCATTTGTATGCCCCAATCAACTAATATTTATTTTACTTTTTTTCCAATTCAGCACCAGAATGTGGAGGTCACATATAAATAAAAGAAAGAATTTTGATTTTTAACTGCCACTCCAAATCAACGTAATGAGAAGTCAAACAAAGATACCCCTTAATAGTACAAGTCGTCCACAAATCATAAGTAAGACATATCCTACCACCAATGTTTGACAAAATATCATTTAATTTTTTTTATGTTGATCATATACATCCATCACATCCGAACTTGCAGTACTTCTAGAAAAAAACTTCACTTCTGGATTTAAATAACTAAAAACTTCTCTAACTCCTTCATATTCAACAAATTTAAATGGAAGGTCATGTCTTACAATGTCCGATTCCATATTTTCTCGAAACATCTTTGAATCAATTTTTTTATTTTGCAACTTTCCTGAATGGTCCAAGAACATTGAAGGAACACTACGATATTTTAAAACTTTGATTCCATTGCATTTTTCGATATGCTGAGACAAATTTGATGTTCCATATTTCCTTCCACCTCCCACCAATATTAATCCACATCCTTTACACTTAACTCTTAGTTTTTCATCAATTACACCCATTTTCTCAAAATAACTCCAAACATCAGATGTGGTCTTTTTTGATCTTTTTGCTGCAACTTGAACATCAACATTTTTATTTTCGTCTTCATCCATGTCTTGACTAAATTGGAAGGTGTTATCCACATGATCATGTATCACTGAGTTACTATCATTAATGCCATGATTTTTTTCCAATTCAAGATCATTTTATATTTGATACATGTTTAATATAACCTACAATAACAAAATAATATATCTATATTAGACAAATAATTTATATAATGTTTTTTTTAAAACGATATTGGTGATTAAAAAATACACTAAACATTAAAAGAATTATATTTTTACAATCATAAATTTTAATCAATAAAAATTAATAATTTATAATTCAAATATAAATACATAAATGATAAAATCTTATAATGTAATGAAATCTTATAAAATTAAAAATTAAAAAATGAATGATTTCATTTTAAATGAAATTATGAAAAAAATCCCAATTTTTCAAAAATAAAAAATAATATTAAGAGTTAATAACTATATAAATAACAAAATAATATATATATATATATATATATATTCTAAAAATAATTAGATTTTAAATTAAAAAATAAAGTTGTGATTTATCTGATATAATATTTATTGATGTTATTATATGTTATTTTTTAAACTAACATTAAATTATTTTTAGAAACACAATAAAAATGTGGAAAATATTAAAAATTAAAACTAAAAACTAAAATAATTTTATGAAATAACATAAATAAAAAAAAATTCCTCTTATGTAACCTGTTTTGTTTGCAGTACACGGGAGCCGAGAGGAAGAGCCGCCGAGCTGGCGAAGGTGGGGGTCGCGTGCGGCGAAGGAGCCGCCGGATAGGGGGATTGATCTGGGAGGAGCCGCTGTTGTTAGGGGTCGAGGAGGAGCTGCCGGAGAGGGGGGTTGCAGTGGCGGAGGCTGGGGTGGTGGAGGAGGTGGCAAAGCTGGGGGTCTGGAAGAAGCCGCCAGAGGTGGGGGTCGTGCACGACGAAGGAGGCGGGGAAGGGGTCGTCAGGGTCGGGCGGGGGTGGCGGGAGTGGAGATGGCGGTCCGCGGAGGAGGCGCGTGAGAGGGGCTGGGGCCAGGCGGCGGGGGTAGCGTGGGTCGTCGTCGCCACTGAGGAGGTGTGAAGGTGGGGCAGGGGTCGCGGGGGTCGCGGCGAAGGAGGCCGAGGCCGGGGGTAGCAGCGATGGAGGAGGTCGGGGGTAGCGGCGGAGTAGGCTGGGGGGTAGAGGCGGAGAACGCCGGATCTGGGGGGTAGCGGCGGAGGATGCCGGGGCGAGGGGTAGCGGGGTTCACGATGAGGGAGGCCGGGGACGGGGGGTAGCGGCATAGGAGGCCAGGGTCGTGGGGTAGCGGGGGTCGCTGCACGATAGAGGAGGCTGAGGTCGGGGGGTAGTGGGGGTCGCGGCGCGACGGAGGATGCCAGGGCCGGGGGTAGTGGCGGAAGAGGCCAAGGGGGTAGAGGGGGGTAGCGGGGGTCACGACGGAGGAGGCTAGGGCTGGGGGTAGCAGCGGCGGAGGAGGCCGGTGGGTAGCGGCGGAGTAGGCCGGGGTGTAGCGGCGTAGGACGCCGGGGCCGGGGGTTAGCGGCGGAGGAGGCCGGTTCTGGGGGGTAGCGATGGGGGAGGCCGGGGCCGGGGGGTAGGAGGCTAAGGCCGTGGGGTAGCCGAGGACTCAGAGGAGTCAATGTGCAGTGCAGTAGTAGCCTGTTGGTGAGTGTGAAGGAGGGGCAGGGGAATATGTGAGGATAATTAAAATAAATATAAATGGATAAATGGAGGCAGGCATGCGACTACATTGGGAAATGATGGGTAAGGGAGGCGGCGAGACGAGAGGCATGCATGGCGTTGGGAAATGAAGAGCCTAAAAAATTTAAAGTTAGTATAATATAATTATTATAAAAAATATTACACCATTAACCCGCGGTCCAGCCCGTATCCGTGCGGGTAAACTCGCACGGGTTGGATGTCCATGCGGGCTACCCATATAAGCCCACTTCAAATGTGGGCTATTTATAATAAACCCACCCACCCCACACCCACCCCAAGACCGCTTAACCCGCGGTCCCACAACCCGTTTTGCACCGCTATGTTATGATAATTATTTTAACTCTCTAAGTGTAAATTACTTAATAAAATGGTAAGAGTTAAAAGGGTTCAAACATAAATATAAGGATTAAAAATATCCAAATCTTGTCTACTATTTATTGGATGAATGGATTTATACTCATCATAATCCTATATTATACCTAAATCAACTTGTACCAATTTGGAATATAAAATGAATTTATGTTAATTTAATACTTTTAATAATTTCAATAATTCCCCTCCCCTCTTCTATAAAAAGAAAGTATTCTTCTCTAATCCTTACATTTGAAAAACCTTTTGGTTAATCCATGATCTGGCCAAACACTTTAATACATTCCCTCCCCAAATTCTAAAGGCCATATTTTAGGCATAAAACTCTTATTAGTGGTTTTAAGGTGTTAAGAAGGGCGATCATCCGAAGAAAAGGTAATGTTTTTTTTGAGTGTTCCGATTTTATTTATTCTTACACTTCCTTCAAATATCCTCTAAAAAAGATGAGAAAATAACTATAGTATCCCCAGTATACTAATATTTCATTATCTTAATATAATCACCTAAATCCATCTTTAATTTCATCAAATTGGAAAGGAATTAATCATTCATGCATATGTATAAACTATCACCTCCATAAACCAATATAATTCATTTTCCATAATTGTATACCATGACTGGTTATAATGATTGAATTAAAGTTCATATGTGATATTCATGAAATATTAATTATTATAATATAATAATATATCAATTATGTTCTTTCTTTCAATGCACATAAAAATGATAACATCGCTTGTGCGTACATGTGAACTATCACCTCCACGAAGCGATGTGATTCGTTTTTATTCACTAGATAACTTTCATGATATATATATAAGTATATTTAAATGATCAATATTATATTAATTATTTTCTTATAATTATATAATTATAAAATAATAATTAAGTTATTTCCATAATGATCAATGAAAAATGAAAATGTTACTCATGTGTACATACGTCCTACCATCTCCGTAATCATAATGTTGTTCATTTTTCATAACAATAGTTAATAGTGAAATTAAAAAGAATAATTAATGTAATAAATTGAAAATTATTTCATTAATATTATTCTGGAGATGATGTACTTATTACCACACGAACTATTGAAATCATATCAAGTTCATTTTTGACTCATGTGCCGAATATCAACAAAACATGTGATATAAACATAAATAATTATGTAATTGTTATAAAATGGTAAAAATTGATATAAAATAAATAATAAACTTGAAAATGGTTCTAAATAAAGTATAAATTAACCTAATTTTATTATTCTGGATTATAAATATTTTACGAGATGATTCTAACTCAATATAAGGGACTTCATCTCAATCTCCTTTCATTGAGGCATATGTTGACGTTATACACCATTATTACCCTATAAGGTTTATATACAACCCTTTGTACATGTTAAATCATTAAATAATATATTTTAATTATATTTAATGTTTTTCTTAATGTTATTCTTTAATGATTTTTATTCAAGTGTTTCTCAAGTGGTAAGGGACTCTTTAACTAAAACATTGTTTTAAATGTTTTAAAGATTAAAACTTTTAAATCCTTCTATTTAATGTACGTGATTTTTAAACTAGGTATTATGAATATACTTATATAGACATTTATGTTTTAAAATATTAATTCATTTCAAAATATTCAATGTTTTATAATACACTTTGATTCAAAAATATTTTTTAAATGTTTTAATTGTGTTTTAAAAATGGATTGATTATTTCAATAACATGAAATGTTTTTTAACACATATAAAATGAATGTAATTTCACTATTTCATGTCACTATCATGTTTTGTTATTTTTTTATACAAGGTTACCATTTTATTTTCAAATAATTTGTTTTCATTTATTAGTGAATGAATTTGAAAAAATGAAATTTGATTTCAAAGTGGAAATCTTATTTTTTCTTTATAATTGTTTTATGTGTTATGATTATGTTATTTTTCTTGGTGATTTCTTATGTATATGGGTGTTTATGTGATAAAACGAGGGAGGATGAGCCTGTGATATCTATATAATGAATTGGGTAATGATATAGGGTTAAATGATAAGGTTTCTCTTAATATATTTAGGGAATATACTATGATGGGTATACCAAATGTAACTATGAAGTTTACTTTGTATATAGTTGTGAAAGATACAATATAAGAATGATATGGATTCCATAATTTACCTTTATGAATTATTATTTCTATTAGTTTTACCTGAATCTTTTTATAATTCATGAGGTATTTTAATGAACTTATTTTTTATGGGTGAAAAGTATGATTTTGTGAAAATGTATTCATGAGTTTAAAATATGCATGGTCTAATAGTTTCTTTCCTTATTTTATATCTATTAATGAGATTTTTGTGCTCATCCCAAGTTTTTGAAAATTTTCCCTAGGGTATAAGGATGGGTAAGATAAAGGAATAAGTCAAGATGAATGTTATGATGATTTATATCAAGAAAAAAATAAAACATATTTTAAGGATTTATATCTTGTGAAAAAATTTACAGTGATTAGAAGTGTATAATTTGTAATATTTTAGTTGTTATATAATAGTTATGGAATAATTCTATAAAACTATAAACCTGAAAGGATCCTCAATGTGAATTCTTGAATTAACTCAAGATTATGTAATATTTAAGTCTAGGTCCTTATATCAACTCCCTTGTTTCCTATACAAAAGAACCATTCTAAATATACATTAATTAGATAAAGTAAAATGAAAATCCTAAAAATATATATCATGATAATATAATCATAAATGTGAACCACTAAAGAGAATAATTAAATATCCACATAACCTCTAAGGTTATACAAAACGTTCTTTGATACCAAATATAACAACTAATTGCTTTAACAATACAAAAATATGAATTTAATAAAATTTATTTCACATTTATACATTATGATGATATTTTAAATTTATAATTTTACAAAAAAATTAAATACTTTATATAAAAAAGTGGACACTTTAATATAGTGTAAATTTTTCCCACAAAAATAGGGATTTCAGTTTATACCAATGTTTTATTCAAGACACCTTTTCTTATTTTATAATGAGTTCAAAGTAGAAATGCCGACCTTTATATAGTTCGTACACATCCTTATATCCTATGAAAAACATTTTAAAACATGGGATAAGAACAAAAAATATAAATAAGTGATATAAAAAATAAATAAAACTCATTAGTCTAGTGAAAAAAATCAAAACCCATAAAAATATTTACCTTTTCTATGATAAAAATTCAAACACATAAATAACTTATTTTCACATGTTAAAATAAAACATTTCTCAATGAAATTCTTTGAAACCCACTAGAAATCATAGGAAACCCACGAAGTAATATTGAGGAAAATGATAACTCATGAAAACATTCCTTGAAAAAAATCATTCATTTATAGAAGTTTATAATATTTTTTTCCTCATGAAATCAAAATATTTCCATATAAATAATTGTAAGCATGAAATATGTATCTTGGAGCATCATATTCATAACTCATGTCATCCATGTTTAACCCATTTTAGAATAAATGTTTCCCAGTTAATATTATTTGACTAACCCACATGGTTATCTACCTCATTTTCACATTTAGAGACTAAATCATTTCCTAATGCATTGGAGTGATATATTAGGCTTACCCACCATAATGAGGTATATCAGGCTCACTCATTATCATCTATAATTATCAAGTACCATATCACGAACAAAAAAAATACATTTTTCACTATTTCATCATAAATCCCATTAAAAAATCATTTTATCCCATAAGTAAAAACACTTTCCATTTTCAGATAAAAAAATAAGCCAAATATCATTTTTCCATTAAAAACTAAAAATTCTCAGAACATATAGAAAAGGATATTTCCTGAAAATCTATAAAAATTATTATCTTAACAATAAGTAATGGATATGATAGTAAGAAAAATGCAGTAATCTGTACACATTAAAAACAGTCTTTTTCACTTTTATAAAAAGTGGATAATAAACCATATAGAAAACATGGAAAATATTCCCTTTTAAATCTTTGTAAAGAAAGTAAAAATATAATAAAATAACCTTTAACAATATTTTAATTATGAATAATAATATTCTTAAAACATTCAAAAATAACTTGGATTTTGAATAAAAATATTTGAAAGGAATACATTGAAATAAGGTTTAAAAGAAAAATTCATTACCATAAGTCATGTCTACCTTCATAAGTTCTCTTACTTCTAAATAGTAAAATTTTATTTTTTTATTAATTTATTAATATCCTGTTTAATTTTAATTAAATTATAAATATTCATTTTATTCCTTCAAATACCATGTTTTATTTAATTACTAAATTAAATGTGTTTCTGCCAAACATTTTGAGGTTATCCAGTATTTAATTTTTAAAACAACCTTTATAGGTTAACCATAATCAGGAGAATGGGTTTTAATAATATTATTCACATGATAAATAAAGTATTTATACATTAAAGACACATTTAAAACTAACCATGTAATCTGGTCAAAAAATAGTAATCACATCATTTTATGGAGGTGGTAGTGTGTATGTACACATGACTAATATTCTCTTTTTTCTAAGAGATAGAAATGAAGTAAAATAGATAAATTTTTACCTATAAAATCATATTTATGTTATAACTATCATATTCATTTATTTAATCTTTCCTAATAATCATCCATCTAATTCATAAATGAAAAATGAATCACATATATTCATGTAGGTTGTAGTTCATTGGTACACACAAGAAACGTTACCATTTTCCAATTGATGGGAGGTAGGATGGAAGATAATATATTATCTTTCTAGAATGATAATAATGAAATAAATATCATATATTTTAATTAACTATGTATTTATATCCATCTATAGGAGGTGGTGATGAAAAATAAAATGAATCACTTTATGGAGACTACTGTTTTTATGTACGCATGAGTGATGATTCTATTTACAATAGAATTGAAAAGGGGTTGAAAAAAATTAAATCAAAAAAATAAAAAATTATTTTAGATAATATACTTATTTTAATATTTTATAATCTATAAAAAAATTATAAGGATGAATAAGAAGAAATAAACATGAATGATTTTGGTTAGGGTTTATACCTCCTCCTTGGACAGCCACATTTGGCTTACACATCAAGCCTTTGAGGATGGTTCATTGCATAAAATCGGGGCTAATAAGGAATGGGGATGATATTTGGAAATTTATTTGGGTAGAAATTTATAGAACTAGAGTTCTAAAAGTGTGTGATGATGTTAGGAGAGGGGTTCCTTTTATTAAGTGAGAGGAGTGGCATTCTTGTAATTATTTAATGTTTAAAAATAATATACAATCTATTTCATGGGTAGGTGGAACAAAGTCAACCCAATTTAAAATATAAGATAAGATATGGTATAAATTCAATTAATAAATATCATTTAAATAATTTTTAGTTTTATTTTAATAATTAACTCTTAGTTTAACACTTTTTAACCCAATAAATCCTTTACCGAGATAACATAACTTTTTAACTAGTTAATTTATTTATATGACAAAAAATATATGAGTACTTATAAAAAATAAAGATATTATGATTAAAAATATGGAATCTATTTTATTATATTATTTTTATAATGGTTTAATAAAATTATTTTACTATAGTTATTAAAAATTTATGAAAAACGTTTTTTTATAAAAATACATTTTATAATCATAAAAATAAATTTACACTTAAGTTATGCATATTATTGATTCTGCTATATTTAATTTAATTACAAATATATAGAGGAAATTTATATAAAATTTTTATAATTCTAAAACTGAATGTAACTTTGTTGACACCCTTATATTTTATGATATATTTATCTTTAAGTAATTTTGATTTCTTTGACTGTATGATTCACAAGCAACACTGAGTTTAAATAAACTTCAATATAAATATTTTCATTAAAACATGACCATTATAAAAATTCTGTTAAAATTATAAGAATGAATAGAAATAACCAATTTATTAAAAATATATATAAAGGCTTAAAATAATTTAAACACATTCATTAATAATTACACAATTTTCAGTAAAATCATTTTACGCTTCCAAAATACATTTTCTTGATAAATAGTTTTTATTAATTTTTGTCATGAAAATTATATTTAATTTATTCCAATTTTAGAAATTTTATTTTATATAAATTATATATTTTTTGTAATTAGTATTTCAAAATTTTATTAGGGTGAAATTTTTGGAGTTTTTTAAAGATGGATTCTGTAGTGAATAGTGAAAATGTAGATTTTTATTGAAAATATTATTTCATTTCAAAGATTTTACAGTGTTAAATTTTGTTTTAAAATGGTTTCATTATAAAATTATTTCATTTATTTTATGGATAATCCAATTAATTTCATTTGAATTAATTTAATGTTTTATTTCTATATAAAACATTTTATACTTTAGAATACATTTATTCTGGAAAACTATGTTTCGTCGCATTTTACTTGTAATGTCCCAGTTTCGGGTGCCGCACAAAGGTGCCCCGAACCTGGTTGTTCACATAACCTCAAGCACATTTTCCCAAATTCCAGAGGCTGTCAACTAGAAAGGAGGGCTATGGTGTGTAATGTAAAAACTATGCCCTCATTGGAAGAGTATGCACAACAGAAAGAAAATGGTAAACAATAGCGGAAGCAGTAATACCATACAACAAAAGTAAAAATTGGAAGACTAATAGTAATGTAACAACTAGAGAATATATAAATGATGCATGTCACATGTGTTCTAGGAAAGCATCCAAATAAGTCCAAATTCTGGAAATACAGTACTGAAACCAAAGTACATAAAATCAGTAAACTTCAATAGCATCACAAGCCTTAACTTGGTCCCATGCTCTTCAGCTCCAACAACAATCAATTACCTGATGAAGAAGGGAATTTTCACTTATCTATACCAGAAAAAATATAATCTGTTTGGGTCCAAAACATGACCCAAACAGGGAGTGAGATGAATCCCAGTAGGCAACCCCCAAAAGATATGTACCTAACTGTCAATGAATATATATAGCAGGTAAATTCGTAAATGAAGAAATAAAATAAGAAGTACTTAAAAGTAAATAGCCCTACAATTTTTAATTACATTCATTTAGCATTCATTATTCATCCGTTGAATCTTATAAACCTTGGAATCTATCCTAAGCTTGGTATTCCATGTGTAACAGTAACAACAGACGTCACAAAAGACCATCTAAACAATCAAGTTAGACAGAGTCCAAGCTTGTGCTTTGGCTTGGCAGACTCTTCAGAATCATTCAATTATTCAATAATGACCCTTTTTGGAAAGTTCTCAGAGTCTAATCCCCCTAGTCTAACATAAAAATAATTCATTTAATAACGACCCTATGGGTAGCTCTCACGGTCTAACCCCTATGGTCTAATATAGCACCAATCATTTACAAAAAACCTCCTGGTCAACTTACATAGTCAATACCCCTTTGTCAACATAGCATCAATGAATTATAAATGACCACTTGGAAGCTCTCATGGTTAATACCCCTTGGTCCACATAAAAACAATTCATTTAATAGTGACCCTCTGGATACTTCTCACAGTCTAACCCCTCTGGTCTAACATAACAACAATTCATACATAAATGAACCTACCTTAGAATCTCTCACAGTCAAATTCCCCTTGGTAAAACTTCCACAATGCATATAACAGGCATCTCAAATAATTAGTAACTTAATCCTAACAACACAAGGCATGTAAAACAAGACAAACCTAACCATAATTATAGACCATACATCCATAATCAATCAAACAAGTGAAACACACCCACAAGGTGTCTTGTAAACAAGGTATCTAACCTCACTCATATGAAACTACCCTTTATCAATCTAACAAACCATAACAAGTAATAAACATGGTCTAATTCCAAACACATAATACCCCAAACCTGGGTATATGTTACTTTTATCATATAATCCAAATACAATCAACGAAAGGCACAAACTACCTACCTTGATGTCGTACGATCAATAATCTTGAACGTAGGCCCTTGAATCGGCCTAGAACAGTGTAGGTCTACAAAAAGGTGAAAAACATTCATTCTTTAATAACTCATGAGAGAGGCGGAATCAGGAATAAAGGCCCTATAAGAATTGAGAACTCACCGGTGGGATTCCAACACACTGGACGACGTCTCAATCGGAGGTTGGATAGATAATCAGGAGGGGTTCGGAGTTTGTCGGCCCTTTTGTCACTCTCTTGTACGAACCAAGGGGAGAATAATATGTTTTCGAGGATGATATATGGCCTCCCTCCTATTTATCAAATAAAAATAAAACTACATGGAGTGTTCATTAAATGTACATGTTGTGTAGTGACCTTAATCAACCCCCACCTTAAGTGGCCTACTATGTCACCACACGGCTAGTACGTGGCTATACATGGTACCTAGGTAAAAAAAGTGTAATCATAAGTACACGGCATGTACTCATAAATACATGGTGTGTACTCATAAGTATATGGCGTGTACTTAGAAAATTTCCCATTTCTTCATTTTCCCTAAAAAACAACCCAAAATAATGATCAATACCTGAAATAAAGATCAGGATTCTTACAAACTTCCCCCCTTAAAGCAACTCATCCTCGAATTACACTTTCAAGGGTGGTGAAGAAGAATCTTCAAACAACTCTATCCAATTTGATCGTACATCAGCCTCCCTCTCCCAAGTCTCATCCTACACTCTCCCTTGTTGCTGTAGCTCCCATACTAGAGGAATAGACCGGCCATGAAAAACCTTCGTGCTACAATCCACAATCTGAATAGGGTGCTCCTAGATGGATGTATACACCTCCAAATAAACCTCCTTGGGTTAAAAAAACATGAGATGGGTCGGAAAAGTAACATTGTAGCTGAGAAACATGAAAGATGTCATGCATATCCCAGTACCTTTAAGATAACTGCAACTGATAGGCAACTGGACCGACTCTCTCTAAAACCTCAAATGGCCCAACATATCTCAATGAAAGATTCCCCTATCTCCTATTATTCCAGTGTCCTATCCTTGGTGTGACACACATAAAAACCTAATCTCCAACCTCGAATTCTAAAGGTCATCTCTTTTGATCAACATAATATTTCTAGCAAGATTGTGCAGTAGCCATCCTCTTCCAAATCAACTCCACTTACTCAGTAGTCTCCTGGACAAGACAAGGTCCCATCATAGCTCCCTCTCCTTCTTCTAAACAACATAAGGGTGATCGACATAGCCTACAATACAAAGCCTCATAAGGTTACATATGAATAATTTCTTGAAAACTGTTATTGTAGGAAAACTCCACTAGGGGAATACATCTCTTCCAAGAGCCCTTGAAATCTAGGACGCATTCTCTAAAAAATGTCCTCCAAAACCTGAATTGTGCACTTATACTAGCCATCTATTTGGGGATGTTAAGATGTAATCAAAAGTACATGTGTACCCAAATCCCTCTATAGTCCCTACTAGACACGAGAAGTAAATCGGGAATCCCTATCTGAAACGATAGAGTGCAGAACCCCATGCGAAAGTGAAATCTATCGGATGTAAAACCTTCCAAGATCATCAACACTGAAGGTTTCCATAATCAGTAGGAAGTGTGAAACCTTCATGAGCCTATCGATAACAACCCAATCTGTATAATTCCCTTAAGGTGACCTCGATAAAACTATCACAAAATCCATCGCAGCATCATTCCACTTCCACAAGGAAATGGTTAACTACTACAAAATCCCTGCTAGTCACTGATGCTCCTCCTTCACCTACTGACAGGTGGAAAATCTCATAACAGGACTAGCTACATTCCTCTTCATACATGGCCACCCATACCGATGATGTAGATCTCGGTACATCTTGGTGACACCAGGATGAACGGCCCATTCCGAGGCATGAAAATCTCGCATCAACTCCTCATGTATTTCTACTGACACACATACGCATCCATGAAAAATCAAGACATCATCATTTCCTATGGTCCACCCAGGAGTTGGGTCCTCACCTGACACACTCTCTCATAGGACTAGGCATTTAGAATCTGATAGTTTCCTCATTCACACTTGATCTAGTAGAGTAGTGGTAACAACTATATATGAAAGAAAGGTCTTCACCTTTATGTCGCACACCTCCAAAGGAATATCAGAGAATAGATCCATAATCTTACACTCACTACTGGCCTCCTAAACTACCTGTATTTGAGTCCTCCTGATCAATTCATCAACCATTATGTTTCCTTTCCCAACTGTGTAGGAAAGTTCAAAGTAAAATGACTGAAGGTACTCAACCCACCTTTTCTATCTCAAAATCAGATCTCATGGAGTAAAGATATAATTGAGACTTTTGTGGTTAGTGTATACCACAAAATGCTATCCAAAAAGATAATGTCTCCAAAAACATAAATCATGCACAACTACAACTAACTAGAGATCGTGCATCAGGTAATTCCACTCATGTGGCCTCAACTGCCAAGACCTGTATGAAATAACTCCTTCCCCTGTATAAGAACTGCTTCTATACCAATACCTAATGCATCGCAGTAAACATTGTAACTCTTGTCTGGCTTTGAAAAAATCAGTATCGATTCTTAATTCAACTTTCCCATTCTGAAAGGATGAATAATAGGAATCTGTCTACAAGTAATTTTAAACCAATTAGTCAGGCCTTTCAATAGAGCTGATAAGCAATAAAAGACATGTATAAAATGCATGTAGTAACCATACATCCCTAAAAAACTTTGTACCTCAAAGACATTCTTCATCTACTCCTAGGAAAATACTTCTCTCACTTTCTCTAAGTCTACTTATACTCATTTCTCTAAGATAACATGACCCAAGAAGTGAATCTAGTCTATCCAAAAGTGGAACTTTGAGATATTATCATATAAATGATGTTCTCTCAGTGTACTCAATACAATCTCAAGATGGGTGGCACGGTCATGTCGAGTGTGAGAGTACACCAAGATATTATCCACGAAGACTACCACAAAATAATCCATGTAAGGATGGAACACTCAATTCATTAGTTCTATAAAAACCGTCAGCACGTTCATGAGACCGAATGGTATAACCAAATACTCATATAAACCATATCTACTCCTAAAGGCTGTAAGAGGTATAACTGATGGTCTAACGCACAACTGATGATAACTATATCTCAAGTCAATCTTTGAGAACACCTGGGATCCTAGAATCTAATCAAATATATCATCAATCCTCTGTAAGGGATATCAATTCTTGACCTTCAACTGGTTCAACTTCTAATAATCCACAAAGAGTCTGAGGGTACCATCGTCCTTCTTCACAAAAAGGATAGGAAAACCCCAAGAAGATGTACGAGGTCAAATGAAACCATTTTCCTACAACTCCTCTAACTTCTTCTTGAGCTCCTATAACTCTAGTGTAGCCATCCTATATGGAGGAATGGACACTGGTGCCACTCCTTGTACAAGATCAATAGAGAAATCTACCTCTCTCTCTGGAGGTAAACCCAAAAAGTTGTCTGGGAAGACATTTTTGAAATGATCCACCACTAGAGTAAATTTCATCTGAGTAGTTCCCTGGTCATCTAGATATAAACAAGCAATCTAGGTTGTAATTTTTCCCAACCCATTTAGGCCCAGATCTGCTCGCCTAGGAATCCCATTTTCCCTTGTGTAGAAAAGACCCTACCTCTGGTGACATAAAACTCACCCTAAAGTGATAAAATTCAATAAAGGAATGGAAAGATACCAACCAAACCATTTCGAGAATGACATTGAAGTATGTCATCTATAAGAAATAGAGGTCCCATAAGAAGTGACACCCACCAAGCTCAAGAGGGAATTACTTGCATTAATGCACACAAGCCGTCCCGATCCCCAATAAAGTGTCTAGCATCATAATATCCTTAGAAGTAAATATACAGAGCCCAAGGATCTCCACAATGGAAAAAACTATAAAACTTTGGGAAGGACCTCTATCAAAAAGATCAAAATCTAATGCTTATGCAACTAGAATCATACCTCTAACCATAGAGGGTCAGGGATCCTGCTTCTTCTGGGTCTTCTCTACTTCAAAAGTCTGACCTGTACTGCTACCCTACGACCCTACCTGACTACCCTGAGTTAATCCACCCCGATGTCGCTGAAAACATGTTTTCTAGATTCTACAGCCATAACCTCCTCCTTAGCCTGAAAAACTTGACAAACACTAGTTCCTTGACTAATGAGAAACTGGTGGTCCTTCCCCTAAATGTGGAGTAATAATAGATCCCCTCTCACCCACTACTGGTGAGAAAATATAGTAAGAACACTGAATATGGCCCATCTTTCCACAAGATCAGCACTCGACTGGGTCCTTTGGGTAATGTGGTCTCGTATGCCCACTCTTCCCGCACTGGTATCATACCACCTATCTACCTAAAGAAACATCGCGTGAAAGATCCTTGCAGAAATTCTTGCTATCTTTTGAAGGAGTACTATCCCTGGATGTTGAACCACCCTGACTTGCATCTCCCTACTACCTCATATTTCACTTGATAATCAACGTCTGGTTTAATATAGTAGTCACCGAAGTTAGATTGAAAACATTCACTTGCGATCAAATGTCATACTTGAGACTATACTAAAATCTCCTAGCCAAATATAAATCGTCACCTCCAAAAACAGATGTGAAGTTTTGAATCTCTATAAATTTATGAGAATAATCCATCACCGAAAGAGCGTCAAGCTTCAAATGCATGAAATCTTGGCCTTGATCAGCCCTCAACATCTTGGGGTAGAATGTATCATAGAAGGTCCTTTGAAACTCTTCCCAATACATATCCCAATAATTTCCCACCTATGAGATAACATCCCACCATCACTTAGAGGAATCATGTAGCAGGTACATTGTGATCTTCACCCTAATTTTCTGAGGCGTCTCCAAATGCTTGAAGATAGAAAGCGTGGCCTCCAACCATGACTTTGCAGGCTGTGGCCATCCATCCCCTAAAAAAGTGGGAGGATGATGCTGCTGGAACACCCTCATAAACTCCACCATAGTCAGGGAAGGATGTGGTGCTCTCTAGAATGTTTTCATCATCCATAAAAAGTCTTCACAGAATGTTGCATCAGCACCTACGTCCGGTATAACATCTTGTTCCCAGACAGGCACACCAAGAGGATCTATTGGTAGTCCATGATCTACCATTTTCAATGTCTGATCATCGCCCTATACCTGGCGTAAAACTGGAAGATGTCTTGGTGTCATGACTATGCAAGGTCAAGTGCACACGTCAGTAAAATATAATCAAGGACAGCAACTTAAAAGTGCAAGAACAGAACAGGAAAAGGAAAGCATTCCATTTTTAAAAAAGAGGGTTACATGGTGTGTAGAACCACTACATGGTGTGTTCCCTTTAATCTTTAATATAGGCATTTACTCTTTCCATCTTGGTCATGTAACACCCCATACACACGGCATGTTCATCCTGTGACACGATGTGTACTTGAATTTTCCCTCCTGCCCAGGTTCTTCTACACGACGAGAACATCACAGTTCTACCCCAGTGTAATAGTACATGGCTTTTTCATCCTAGAAACGAAGTGTACTACTTAAGTTCTATCCACCCATGTCATTAGTCACACGTCTGGATACATGTTTGATTACTAAACTGCATGTACAATCTGTACATGGTGTGTTTGACCAAAATTCCATCCACCTGGGTTGTTAGTCACACAACCAGATACATAGTCTCTTATAGCACATCATGTACTCCCAGTACATGGTGTGTGCTACCAAGATTATATCAACCCCATGTCTCTTCTCACACAGTCAGTGACATAGTCAAAGACTACATGGTGTTTACATACAGTACACGACATGTACTTAACAAAATTCATTTATTCCAGAACAGAAGGACACATGGTGTGTGTTCATAATAACACACGACATTTTGTCTATGTTTCTAGATAGTAAGTCTCTGAAACATCTCCATAACCCATAAAATCTTAAATTTTTGGCCCAATAATGCCATGTTCCGATCTGTGAGAGCCCATACTCTCTACGAATCAAATTTTGGCATCCTTATTCATTTCATATCTTAACTGAATTCAATTGAAGTTAAAACATGATCCACCAAATTCCAATCCAAGAGGGGATATAACACCTCAGGGACCAAATTTTTCCTTCCATCCAAATGAAAATTTACATATACCAATACCATATCAAAAATATAAGGTATTCTATCAAGACATCTATCACAACAACATGCATATCTATCACAAAATCTATCACAAAATCATGCAATCAGTAATGAATCCTAAATGGCATGACAAGAATGCATGACATGTGATCTCTAGAAAATTAATATATGATGCATGAGATGTCATACCATCATCTCATCTGGTTGAAACAGAAATAGAACCATAAGGATATAAATCATAATAGCACAAAACAATCGAATCACTCAACGGTGAAATCAAATCAACTGTAACAATTTCAAAAAAAGAAAAATCGCAATATTCGAGGTAACTTGGCTTTTCCATGTACACGGCTTAGCTACTCCCAGACACAACTTATTACCAAATATATGTTCATTTCTATCCTAGTCTATAGGATCCAAATAATAAGGAAAAGTAGAAAAGAACCCCCTTTGATACCACTTTGTAACATCCCGGTTCTGGGTGTTGCCCAAAGGTTCCACAAACTCAGTTGCTCACATGAACTCAAGAATATTTCCCCAAATTCCAGAGGCTGCTGACAAACAGTGAGGGACATGGTGTGTAATGGGGAAACTATTCCCTCATTGGCAGATTATACATAGTGGAATAAAAATAGTAAATAATAGTGGAAGCAGTAATACCATACAACAAAATTAAATTACAGAAGAATGATAGTAATATAACAACTGGAGCATATATAAATTATGCATATCACATGTGTTCTAGGAAAGCATCCAAACAAGTTACAATGCTGGAAATACAATACTAAAACCACAGTACAGATTATCAGTAAATTATAACATCATCGCAAGCCTCATCTTGGTCCCATCCTTTCTTGCTCTAACATCAATCAAGTACCTGATGAAGAAGGAGGTTCTCCCTTATTTATACCTGCAACCATAAAATCTGTTTGGGTCTAAAACATGACCCAAAAGGGTGTGAGATGAATCCCAGTAGGCAACCACCAAAATATTTGTGCCTAACTGCCAGTGAATATATATATATCATGTAAATGTAGAAATGAAGTAATAAACTAGGAAGTACTCAAAAGTAAAGATTCCTACAGTTTTCAATTAAATTAATTTAATATTAATTATTCATCCATTGAATCATTTAAACCTTGGGATATAGTGTAAACTTTGTATCCTATTGGTAATAGTAATAACAGACGTCTCATAATACCATCTAAATAATCAAGTAATCCCGAGTCCAAGCTTGTGCTTTGGCTTAGCAGAATCGTCACCATCATTCAATTATTAAATAACAACCCTTTTGGGAAAGTTCTCCTAGTCTAATCTCCATGGTCTAACATAACAACAATTCATTAAATAACAACCCTTTAGGTATCTCTCATAGTCTAACCCCTCAGGTCTAACATAGCACTAATCATTTACAAATGACCACTTGGGCAGCTCGCATGGTCAATACCCCTTGGTCAACATAACATCAATTAATTATAAATGACCACCTGGAAGCTATAATGGTCAATACCCCTTGTTCAACATAAAAAAAATTCATTTAATAATAACCCTCTGGGTAGCTCTCATGGTCTAACCCCTCTGGTCTAACATAACAATAGTTCATACATAAATGACCCTACCTCTGGAAGCTCTCACAGTCAAATTACCCATGGTCAAACTTCCACAATTCATATCACAGGCATCTCAAATAATCATTAACTCCATCCTAACAAAACAAGGCATGTAAAACAAGGAAATCCTAATAGGAATTCTAGAAAAAATGGCCATAATCAATCAAACAAGTGAAACACACCCATGGGGTGTCCCATAAACAAGGTATCTAACATCACTCATATGAAAATACCCTTTATCAATATACCAAACTATAAAAAGTAATAAACAAGGTATAATTCCAAAAACACAATACCCCAAACGTGGGTATATGGCACTTTTAGCATATAATCCAAAGATAGTCAACAAAAGGCACAAACCACTTACCTTGATGTCCTACGATAAATTCTCTTGAACATCGACCCTTGAACTGGACTAGACCAATGTAGATCTAAAAAAGGTGAAAATTTTCAACCTTGAATAACTCACGAGAGAGAAGGAATCAGGATGAAAGGATCTAGAATAATTTATAACTCACAGGTGGGATTACAATGCACCTAACAACATCTCAATCGAGGTCAAATAGAGAATCAGGAGGGTTTCAGAGTTCATTGGACCTTTGGTCACTCTCCTGTATGAACCAAGGGGAGAAAAAGATGTTTCCAAGGATGTGACATGACCGCTCTCTGATTTATAAAATAAAAAAGAAAACTACATGGTGTGTTCATTAAATTTACACATTGTGAAGGGACCTTTAACCGGACCCCGCCTTATGTGGTCTGCCAAGTCACCACACGACCATGTACTCGGCCTTCACACAGCCAATATGCAGTTGTACGTGGTACCCAAGTACATAGTGTATACTCATAAGTACACAGCATGTACTTAGAAATTTTTTTTATTTCTTCATTTTTCCTAAAAAACAACCAGAAATAAAGATTCATACATGAAATAAAGATCTGGTTTCTTAAAATATTGGTTTAATTTTAAATTATATTATTTAAATTCTATGAATTGAATTTGATAAAAAGGATTGAAATTTTTTATTCATCATAATTAATATAATTTAATAGGTCCAACTAAATTTTTTTCATTATGAATATTAATCATAGTAACATTTATCACCTCAATAAAATAGGTAAGTTGAGTTAAAACCATGGGATAAATATTTAAAAATGTCTAAAAAATTACTTTATCCTATTTTATGGTGTTTTTGGAATATATATATATACATAAATGTAGTTAAATAATTTATTTTGAAACATTATTTTGACTTTAGTAACCCATGATTTACTTTTCAAATGATAAGTTATGTTTTATTCAAATTTAAAATTATTTTTTTATCTTTGCATTTAATTTCATGGTTAGAAGATTACATTCAATTTTTTCTTTCTAATTTTTTTTTAAAACCATCCAATATTTATTATTCAACTAAATAAATCATTGTAAACCAATTTATTACTTTTCTTTATGGTAAAGCTATTATTTCTCTTAAAATAAGGTATTTTCCTAAAAATGATTTTCATATATTTTGTGTAATTTTATTAAAATTAATATCTTTCACCTATAAAAATTGGAAATGATAAAATGGATTCCAAATTTTTAATTATAATTTCCAAAAAAAACATATAAGTCCCCATTTATTTTTTTTCATATAATTATGTTATCATAGTAAAAAAATTGAGTTATCATGACTAAAGATAAATTGTGTTTAATGTGGTTTAATTAATAGATAAATTTAAAATGTATCCAAAAATTGTAAAAATGAAATTTAATGAGTTTTTTAGACCTTATCACATCTTATCTTAGAATTTTTTATTCCTCGGTTCCACTTGACTTAATTATGATATTTATATTATTTAATATTTTTTGTAATTACAAGGGTGTCCTTTCCCTCCCTTATAAAAGGATAACAACTCTTATCTCCTCTATAAACTTCATGAGTCTTCTATCTCATCCAATACATACCATAATACCTCCCAATATTCCTTATCTGCATATTATACTTTTTTTTTTCAAAATATAACTCTTAACCGAGTGCTTTAAATTTTATTTCTTCTTCAAAATCCACCAAATATATGGTATTTATCATAAAATAGTATCTTAATTATAATAAATATACTTTTTTATTATGATTATATAACAATAATTATCCACCCCCTTTTCTATCAAAAGGTAAATGAAATTATATCTCATGTGTATGTGTGGACTACTGCCACCACACAACAATATAATTCATTTTCCATCACCATCATTAATGTAAGATTATTATAATGGATTTAATGTTTATATAGTATATTTATGATATTATTATGGTTATTTAGTTATAAAATATCATTTATCCTTATTTACTTATTTTTATTTGAAAATGGAAACAACATTCATGCATATATATGGTTTATCGTCTCCATGAACGGTGTAAATAATTTTTCAATATATACATTTTATAGATGATTAAAAATATGTATATAATGAAAATATATTATATTTATATAATTATTAAAATACATAAATGATGGAACCGTGATCAACGTATAAGGTTTGAGACTACTAAACAGAAACCTGGTTGAAAAACGAAGACGTTATCACATAGAATAGTTATTTTCATAAGGAATTTTTAGTAAATGGGTGAAAATATGTTATAATTAATTCATATATGGTATGATATATATATATTATAATTATTCTAAAATATATTTATAATATGTATTTATTTATTATATAGGAGGTTCAAACATGTATGAAGTATGATAAGACCTGAGATAATGGATTTATGGTTCAATTCCATTTTAATTGAGATTTTCTAGGCTTGAATTTCCATTATAAATATTTTATGGTACTTATTTGATAAACCGCTTAAATTTTTGTCATCATATATTTATGTATTTATTTAAAAAATTATTACCATTTTCCTATCTTTAGTACTCCTAATGGTTCATAAATTGTTTTTATGAAAAATATTTGTTTTTCTTCTCTTTTAGTCAGAAAACCTTTTTCCTCCATATCCATGTTTTCTTAAATGTTTTAATGAATTTTTTATAATATTCCTAAATTATTGTTTAAATATATTTTTCCCATGTTTTAATTTTTTTCAAAATGTTTTCAAAATAATATTTCTATCATTTTTTGAATAAGGTACTTTTTACTGAAGGTGTGGACATAATATTTGTTTTAATGATTACATAATGAATGAAATTTCATGTCATCATTAAAACTAAATTATTTAAAAAATCTTATACAAGATTATATGGATAATTTCAGATAAAATTATTTCTTTAATATTTATAAAGTAATTATAATTTAAATAGGTTTTTTCAAAATTAAAAGGGTATTTTCCTTAAGAAATATTATGAAGATCTTTTAAAGAAAATTTTTATCTATGATAACATAATTTTGTGTTAATTATTATTTAATAGGGATATAATCCAATGATACCATCCTTATTATATCAATGGATGTTTTATTATTATGATTATAATACTTTTATAAAACTCATTTCCTTTCCATGGGTTATGATATATTGATATCATGAATATTTTACACTCTTATAACACACATATGAATGGATTATGATTATGATATATGTGATTTGAGAATTATATATTACTCCAATTCATTGGGTAATGATCAATATCTAATTATATAATTAATACTAAAATATGGAGTGACCCCATTTTAGTAAGGGAATCTTTCAAATATGATAGTCTTGGGAGTGAACCTTGACAATGGATACTATAGAATGAGGAGTAAACCCAATCTACTATGATAGTCTAGTAAATGATACTTAAATAAGGAAATAATTTTCAATTATTATGTGTATTCTACACACTTATGTCATATTCTTATGATTTTTTCTCATGGATTATGATTGATTATCGATTATTCCACACACTTATGACTTTCATCTTGTGTTATGATAAAACCTTATGCTATGATTTATGATTTATGATATTTGACTTCTTAGGTATGATTATTATAATTTATAATTATTTTATCATACCCCTATGATTATATTATTATTTCATATGATCATCAATTGATATCTCTTATGTTTACCCTTATTGAAAATCTTAGATAACCATTTATTATGTTTCATTTCTCTAGGTTGTGAAGAAAGTTTTTAAGTATGTTATGTCTTATAATTGTACTCTGTGGGAAGATAATTGTGGAATAAATTGAATATATTTCATAAAATAAGGAATTTATGTGTCTAGTCTCAAAATAAACTAAAAATTTATGGTTATAACTTGGATCATAATGTTTTGTAATGAATATTCATCTACTAAGATATAATATCTATGTTCAAAAAGTATGGGACACTATAGTTGGTATCAAGTCTAGGTTTAGTTAATATTTAGATATTAGGATTTGGAAACAATGTTCAAAAAACTTGGGTATGTGTCTTAGAATAATATAATAACCTAAAGTTTTGTTAAGGTAGAGATTAAGTGGTTAACTTAGAAATACATCCCTATCTAGATTCTATAGTTGGATGTGGTTTTGGTAAATATTAATCTAGGGTTAATAACCTCTAAAAGAGTCGGTTAAATATATATCAAACATTATTATAGTGTATAGTGAATGTTTCCTTGTTACACAACTACTTTGATACTCCAGGGGGATATTCTTGGGTTAACTCACATTTTCCATATGAATAATTACGATGTATTTTAATAGATGATGACCATTAATGAACAAGGATAAACTTAAGTTTCCATATATTGAAAATAAGTTTTCATGATTTATAAAATTTATAAATGGGTTTTTTAATATTCTACGGTTTCCCTCTATAATTATTGTTTCTCACACTATACGTTTTTGTTTTACTCAATGGATAGAAACCAAATAAATCATGTTAATGTTTAATTTTATAGAAAATTAAATGATTTTCCTCCTGAGTAACTAAATTCTATGGGAGATTGAATGAAAAATATTGTTTTTATACTTACACAACATTCTCAAGATATTAATCATACTGATTTTCCAAATAAGAAAAGTAGGGAATAAAGTTTAGTGGATTCCTTTTTTAGGAAACATCCACCATATTTTAGTGGATCTCAAATCCTCTATCTAATAAGTGATATATCAATACCATTAAAAATAATTTTAATATTCTATAGTATTTAGATAATAAAAAATTTAATTTTTTTTACCATTTAAAACTTGAAGTAGATAAATGGTGGACTCTTACCAAGAAAACAAGGAAATATGAAGAAATTGAATATATGGAGTGGGATAAATTTAGAATGCTATTTTTTCAACAATTAATTTCTTCATATTCTTTATAAAAAGTGGAGAATTATTTACTTGATATTAAAAAGAAGGTTGATGGATCCATTAATACCTATGATGAAAATTGTACAAGAATTGTGAGGTATGATTCTGGCATTATCATTGAACTAGAAAGTATGACTAATTGATTAGTCAGTGGCTTTAAACCAAGTGTTAGAAATGTATTCATCATAAGGTACTTTTTCATCTATGAATAAATTATTTTATGTGATACAAAGGCCGAAATGGAGATTGGATTTACCCATCAAACCCATGCTTTTAATAACAAAAAAAAGAATTTAATTCAAAGGAAATTCAAAGAATAAAAAACTGGCGAGATAAAGATGGTGTTTTCTTTATGATTAATGTTTTGGAGAAAACATATATGAAATAGTATTAAGGGTATTGGTAGAAATTTTAATTATGGGTAAGAAGGATACCGAGCAATGTACTGATGATGTTATGTGAAGAGGACTGTTAGTGAAAGAATGATGAACAAACTTAACATAATACCCCACCCACAATATAGTATTTAAAATTGGAGGATTATGGGAATTATGCTAACCTGTGCTCAGATAAAAAGGATAATTATGATGTTCAACATAAAAAACCACTTAATCCTAGATACATAGTGAAATATCATGTGATTATAACTGTTGAAGTAGGTTATGTGAATGATGTGGTGAATGGTACACTTACCATCAACTCTAGAATTGAAAATGTCTTATTTGATTACAGATCCACACACTATTTTATATATGAATAATTTAATAGGTTTATCATTTCACCACCTCAATGGTTATATGTTGAGGTAGTAGTTAAAACACTTAATGGTATGATGATATCATTTAAAGTTTATAGTATCTCTTTGATAGAAGTTTGTGTGAATATGCTTCCTATAAATATTTTGATTCTTCCTCTAGATGGATTTGATGTGATTTTGGGCATATATTAGCTCCCTAAATATAAATACCATATCAATTTTAGATGAATGGAAGTCACATTTTATATTTCAAACCAACCAATGATCGTCTTTTGGTGCAAGGATGAATATGAACTTCTAATAGAAGTTACTTCCATTGTATGGGTCAGACTGCCTATTCATAATGGATTTTTATCTCAAAAAATTAGTAATAAACTACAAATAAAATATGTAACAACCAAATTAATTATATAATAAATTATTTTAATATTTATTAGTATTAATTATATATATATTCATATTCTTTATAAAAAAATTGTGTATTTTTTAAATCAAAAAGTAGTTTTTATTAAAGTCCTTTAATATATGGTATTACTTAAAAGTATAATTTTAAAATTATATAATTTGAATTTGAAAAAATTAATTTTTTTTCAGTTCTTAATTTCAAAATTATCCTCAGATTAATTTATGATAATTTTCTAATTTTTTTTATTTTTTAATGAATATTAAAACATATTTATTTTTATTAAAAATTTTATTTTCTTTTAAAGTGTTTTTCAAGTAAAATTCTTTTTTATAAGTTTTAAAATGTAATTAGTTTATTTTTATCAAAAATCACAAAATTAATTTTTTTATTAGGGATTTTATACTTGAATTTAGTATAAAAACATTTTTTATACTTAAAAACACATTTTTTAGAAAAAAAAAACATTTTTTCGTCATGTTTTTTTGGTTTAAATTTAAATTAAAAATTTTCACTTAAATGTTTTAAATATTTAAAAATATATTAAATTTTTTTAATCAAAATTTCCAAATTTTTTAAACATTTTTCTTTTATTTATAGTCATTATGAATAGTAATCATAGTAAATTATATAAAATTGGTGATTTAGAGGTACAAATAATGTGATAAGGAGTATAAAGTTACCCTAAAAATTTATTAATTTAATTGGGTTAGTATATTTTATCAATAATCATTAAAAATTAAAATATATGACCTTTTATTTCCATACGACCACAATTTTGACCATTATAATATTTTATGTAAAGAAAATTCAAAAATGACATTCTCTTTGTTTTATTATCCTAAATTTTTTGACATGGGGATAAAAAGAAGGTTTGTTCATTTATAAATATTTATTTCAAATATAATTTTTTTATTTATCATTGTAATTTATTTTTATTTTTTAGTGATGATATAATTACCTTAAATGCCTACACAATGCCAATATTGTATTTATTCAATTAATAGAAAAACAAAATAATTAATATTAAAAATTGTAAAAATAATATGATTTGATTTTTTTTTGAGATTTCCATAGAAAAACATAACATATTATAGAGGTTTTACTTAATTATATCATAATTCCATTTTTTTCTTATTGTTTTAGAATTCAAATTAAATTAATAGTTCCAAAATTAATATTAATATTATTTTATAAAAAATGATATTTTATTAAATTATTTAATACTATAAAAAAACCTATTTGATTCCTTGTAATTTTTATAAAGTTTGAAATATAATTAATTTCACATTTATTGTCTAATTATCCTTTTATAATAACTATTTTAACCCCTAAAGATTAAAATCTTCAATACCACAGTAATTGTCAAAAAGGGTTAAAATGGGTTAATACCAAAGGATAAGGGTTAATACATCATCTGAACGTGCCAAATTTTTATTATATTTTATAATTTAGACTCAAAATTATCTTAAAATTAAATATTATCAATTTTTATTAATTTTAATTTCAAAATTAATTTATATTAATTTAATATTTTAAGACATTTCATGAGTGCCCCTCCCCTATCTTATAAAAGGGCACATCCTCTCCTATTTTTCATGCATAAAAAGAATTTTGGGTCATACAATTCATTCCCAATATCTATTCCTTATATATTTAAATGATTCATAGAGTCTTATTTCTAATCGTAAATCTAACCTAGGAAATATTTTTGTGTAAACCATAAGAGGTTGTCCAAAGAAGATGTGTAGTTCTTAACCAAGTGTTTTCATATTGTTTCATTTTATATATACTTCAAATATTTTTTAACCATACTAAAATAATGAAACTAGTGTCTTAAATATACTGATAAGTTTTTATTTTAATGTAATAACCTATATCCATCTCCTCTTCCATCAAATGGGAAATGATACCATCATTCATGTGTACGGTGGACTATCGCTTCGTGAACCGATGTATTTCGTTTACCGTCACCTCCTCTTATTGATGGTTTTAATGATGAGTTTAATGTATATATATGATATTCATGAAATATTTATCATTATAAAAATATAATATATAATTTACTTTCTTACATTTCCATTCACTAAAAAATGATAATGTCATTCATGCATACGTGTGGACTATCACCTCCATAATGAGAGGTGATTTTAATTCCATAACCATATAAAATGGATTGAATATAAAAATATAATTAATGAAATGATATAGTATTTATTATATAATAGTCATTCTATAAAGAAAAAATAATACTTACCTTCTTTCAATAATAATTGTTGAAAAATAGAAACGTTACTCATTTATATGTACGGTCTACCATCTCCATAATTGTAACGTAGTTAATTTTTCATAACCCCAATTCAATATTGGTTTTAAAATTATTATTTATATATAATAATTATAAATATGTTATTATTATTACTCTGGAGATGATGAAATATTGACCTCTTTGACCATAGTCAATCTAATGAATTCATTTTGGACATATGGGATGAATATCATCAAAATATTCAAAGTGAACATAATTGATTAAGTAATTAAATATTAATTTATATAAAATTAAATTAAAGGAAAAAATAAACTTAAAAATGTTATAAATTATCTAAATAATTAACATAATTTTATTATTTAGTAAGATAAAGAATGTATGTGACGAGTTGGACTCAAGCTAAGGAATTTTCTTTAAAAATATAATCTTTTAAAATTTACCTTCTAATTATTTTTCTTCCATGTCCATATTTTTTAAAAATTATTTTATCGATATATTTATATGGAAATAAATGAATTATAATGTCAATTTTATTTCCCTTTTTTACTTTATTTATAATTCTTTCAAAAAGAATCTTTTTAGTTATTTTATATGAAATTTTTTTGACTTTTTTTACAAAAGTCAAAATGAATGTTATATTTTAACATATACAATGACAATGAATTTTCTTACCATAATAATCATTATTTGATATAAGATATAATTTATTTTATTCTATGTTTTCTTCAAATAAAAACCATCCTTCCCTAATTTCTAGTTATTTTCAAAAAATGTTCTAAAATGGAACGAATATGTCAATATCTGGAAATGTTTTCTTATGGGTGAAAAAATATTTTTTGAATATAAGTTAGAAATTACGAGATTTTATTTGGTATTATTGTGTTATGGTTCTTTTAAATTTTTATCATGATGTTTGGTTCTCTTATAAACCATGTATGGGTGGTTCCATTTTAAACCAAGTATGGTTGGTATCGTTATAAACCAAGAATGGGTGGGTTTGTGATGGCCCTCCAATGTATTGGTTATGGAATTTGACTATACTGGTTATTCTATTTGTAATAAAGGTATGATAAATGATTACCCAAGTTACCTATACGATTTATCTTTTATTTTTATGGTATTTTATGGAAATATTATTTTTTCATAGGGTAAGATGATGTTCTTATGTTTAATTGAAAATATATGCTACTTCTTAAGGGTAGAAAGTATAACTTTTTTAAAAATTATTCATGTGTTTTTTATGAAAAGAAAGAAACTTCTATTTGAATTAGTTTTCGTTAAATATTTCTTATGAAATTTTTGATGAAAATATATGGGCAATAAATATGATTTCTTGAGAAGAGTGTATTTATTTTGAGCCCAAATATTATTTTCAAAAAGAAAAAGTTGTATAAGTATTCATGAACTAAAAAATTTATTTCTTATTTACATTTTTCACTTAATAGGATTTTCTTTCTCATCCAATATATTTTTAAATGTTTTTCATAGGGTTTAAGGATGGGTATAGAAAAATAATAAGTCATATTTAAATTCATGAAAAATTTTTAGGAAAAGAAAACATGTATCATTTTCAAAGTTATATATTATGAGAAAATGGATAATGAGTACAAGTTAACACATAATAAGTTATTGGTTTGTTATGTAATATTTATAACCTAACTATATAAAATTATATATATAAAATATATTTGGGAATGTAATGAAGTAAATTCTAGTCTACAATCATTAGAATGTGTAATATTTAATGTTGGGTCTTTATTGATTGTATCATTGAAAGGTTTAGAGAATTTTAGGGGTTAAAATAATTTTAATAAAACAAACTTAAAATATTTAACTTTATGATTAATTTGAAATTATATATAATTTTAAGATTACTATGTTTATTCATAGAAACAATTCTTATCCACAATTTTTTTATAAATAAAATAGGGAATCCGAAGTAGGAAGGAACTGAGGGGATCATATCCTTTGGAATCATCAAACTAGAATGATTGGAAGTGGAACATAAAAGTTTTTATAGTGATAAATAAGTTTAAATATGATATAAATTGTGGTAGTATCCATGAAAGAGATAATTTATGTTCACTAAAGAGGAACATGTATATAATATAGAATTTCATGAAATAACACCCTCTAGAGATCAGTGGATTATCCAACCCTGTGATTACTAAAGGATGGATTAAATCCATGAAGAGGATATTTTAATCCATGGGATGTTCATAGAATCAAAATATAACCCTTGATATTTTTCATTTTGATAGTGAATCTAACTAGTGGTGGTAAATGATTAATAATAACTGATAAACAAAAGATATTTATGTTATGAAATAGGATGAATTTAAGAATATTTTCCCAGATAAATATTTTCCTAATAATGTTTTAATTGGGATGGAAAAATTATTGTAATTGAGATAAAATGAGGAATATTCATTGGGAATGTGTGAATAAAAATTCACCTGATTTCCATGGTATGTCCTATATTTTATCCTCGATATTAATAGTTAAATTAATAAGATTTAATCCTGATTAAAACCAAGATATCAATGTAATTATCTTCCTATTAATTCAAAAGTTATGAAAAACTTGTTTTATGTTCAGAGAAGGTAGAAATGAAGTTTACTGATAATAAATTATTCTATGGAAACAAGTATAAAAATTGATTTAGGTGGCGTATAATGGTAAATAATCCATCATATAAATTTAAAGGTAAGAAATAATGTTTCTTGTAAGTGATAGGTGTGATAAATCACAAAAGGGAATGTATTAAAAAATCTAGGAAGTGATTTTGATGTGGTAAGTTTGGTCATATATTGAAAGAGCGATGTCGCACACGCTCTCAAAAGAACTTCAAAAGTGATTTACGTTGGGTAAAACTCCAAGCACAACACTCTATGAAGCTAATGTTTAGTTTACTTGGTGTAGCATAGGGGGCTAACCAAGGTCGTCTCTCAAAGGAGGAAGTGAATTAAAACAATTTTTAGAGGTATTAAAGAAGTAAAATAAAAGAGAATAAAAACACTACTTGAAAGGATGGGGGTGGTTGTTTATAGTTTATGAATCTAGAAGAAGTTTGCTGGAAGAAGATTGTATAATTTTTTTGTTTTTAGTTTTGAAATGAATTTCAATTTAAATGACACAACAAGAAGATGTTTTTTTAGAAATCTATTTAAAAAGAGTAATCGATCTAACTCTACCTCTTCAATTTATTATTAATCATTATCATTTAAATTAACATTCACTTAATTATGATCCCTTAATTTGTTAAATCCCGAACCCTACGAGAATTAACTTTACCACAAAGATGATGTGAATTTAAACCTAGGCTAACTTTGGAACGTGCAATCGCAGCACCCTGCTTTGATTGATGTTCTAAGATTAGCTTATGATCAGTGGTAAATTAAGGCACATATCCATTCTGGAAATGAGGATGAATTGTGTTTAGGGATTATATTTGAACTCTACAAATTAATCCCGTGTGGTCTTGTATTACCGATTAAGATCGCGCTCTCACAATTTACACAAAATCCCGACCTCGCGTGTTTTTGTGTTAATTGTTCAATTGCTTGCTTAGTTTCTTACAATTTAAAAACATAATTCATGGATCATATTAAGTGAATTACAGTAGGCTCAATGATTCAAAATAATTAAATTAAGAGGGTAGAAGATAGATCGATCACTAAAAATTACTCTTCCATGGGTGGCGTAATCATCGTAGAAGCGTTTTGCATGTGCAAAGGTTTATAATGGGTATAACCCAATATCGCTTCTACTCAAGAATTCCAGCCCCAAGAGGAAGATTAAGAGAAGAATAAATTTAAATAAAACAGAGGAAAAGAGAAGAAATAAAAGAAGAACAAAGAAGTTTATTACACAAACAAAACAATTACAACATGAAGGAGAGAAGGAGGCTTCGATGAGAGGATCCTTGCTTCAAGAGCTACCTCTCTTACAATGGTTGGAGAATTTGGTTGAAACCAATTCTCCTCTACCTCCAATCTCCCAATGCACGAACCAGCCTCTCCAAATGAGAAAATCACTAATTTATAGAGTGGAGGGGAGGCTAGGTTTAAAGTGGTTTCAAGTGTGAATGCAAAATCTCGGCCAAATATTTTAATGAAAATTGCACCGCCCATTTGACCACCAAAACGCGTGAATTGGCCGGCCTTCCAGAAGGATGATTTGTGCCACATCATGTCCCCGAGCTTTCCTCAAAATTTGGGCTCAATCCAAGCCCGTATGTAGAGGATATGGCCCAAATACAGAACCTTCTCCATTCTGGCGAGCCCAGCCCAACTTTGACTTCATGGCCCAATTTCAACAACCAAATTAACTCTTTAGCTTTAGTATCCTGAATAAAAGTTGTAGATAATTAAGTTAGGAACAATGTTACAAAATTTCAAATTCAAATAATAAACATAAAAATATTTAGCTTCGAAATACTACAGTGCACTATTAAGGGTAAAACTGGAATTTTCACCAAATTTTCAAATGAATGATCAAATCCCAAATATTTTATAAATAAACATATTTAACACAATGTGAGGAAATTATATCATTTATTATCAATAAAATATTCAATAAAATAGTGTTTTATCAACTCCCCCACACTTACCCTTTTGCACACCTGGGCAAAACCTCATATCAAGTAAACATCAATATCAAATCAAAACCAATTTTAAAACACATATCTTTAAGATCAATCAATTTCACACCAAGAATCAAAAGATATCATGCCACATAAAAAACCTTATTTCAAGTTCTCCATTTATATCATTCAATATATTTCCACTTCATTTATCCACCCATGCACAAAACACTTACCTCGCTTGAATTTTCTCTCATCACTCAAATATCAATTTTTTTGCAATGTCTTTCTCATCCAAACTCATACAAGGGTCACCATAGGCTTGATAGATTCCTACATCGCTACCCGATGTGAGTCAAGGACATATGTTTATCATGAGGACTTTTCAGGGTTGTTCTGTGGCTTTCGGTTGGTAGGATTAAGATGTGAAAAACTCTGAGGCTGAATGAGGAGGGCTTGACTCTTTTAAAGCAAAATTGCATTAATCTAATTTTCACTTAAATATGGTCTTCTCTTCAATCCCCATAGTATCAATTCAGCTCCATCATCATGAAAAGTCATGAAAGGTTTACACCATTCATCATTTCAGCATAAAAAATGTCAATCTTCTAAAACATGATTTTCTTGAAAGCTCCAGATGGGAACAGCTTTCCACCTCAATTAGAAGCTCCAGAAAAGGCACAGCTTCACTTGTCATGAAAGCTCCAGAAAAGGCACAGCTTTCAATATAATGACTTTCTTTAGCAGCAAACACATCTCTTCAGAATTTAATTTTCCACCCAAAGTATCACATAATGTGGTGGTACAACACAAGACAACTTCCCCCACACTTAAGCTCAACTAGATTATGCAATTTCACTTCAAGAGTTGGTTGGATAGGGAAAATTGGCTTGTAATGTGGCTTAACCTAACAGGCTGTGCATGGCTTCTAAGGGCTACAAGGATTAAATATTTAAGGTAGGCCATTATAAAAAAGGATTCTTTGAAAAGGGGGCTTTAATACCAAACAAATGCCTCAATCATTTAAACATATGTACCTCAAACCCTCAAGTTTTGACAGGAATAGATCAAATTCTGGTTAAATCAAGTATGGTTTGGTTCTCTCAAGAAGTGAGGTGAATGTAAAGAATATGAAAATAATGGTTCAGAAGCCTCACAGGAAAGTGATTTCAAATTTAAAGACAGTGAGATGTGGCATGGGATTCAAAATTCGGTGTACTTTCCATGAAATTACTAAATATTTGAACTTGAAACAAAGTCATTTCAGCATTCATGTAAGCTTAGTGTCAAGGGGTAAATTGTTTCACTTATTGATATGGATTTAAAAATGGTGATGAGAATCATTTCAGCTCAAAAGTTTCAAAAACACACAGAAAATTGTAAAATAAACACACAAATTTTGAAAGACACACAATTTCTTTTTTTTTTTGGTTTTTGTTTTTTTTTAACAGGAAAACAATTGAAATTACTAAACTAAAAGGTTCCCTCCCCCACACTTAAAATATTGCATTGTCCTCAATGTGAACCCGTGAGATGATATATGCACATGGAATGCAGAATTTTTCAAATAGGACAAATAATATAAAAGTGAAAGGGTTAGGAACAGCCTGATGTGATCAAGTGATGATGGGGTCATGCAGTGTGATAAAATCCACTGCATCAGTAGGATGTCCCTCAATGTATCTCTTCAAACGTTGCCCATTGACTGTAAAGCTCCTTCCAGTGTCCTCTTGTGTGATCTCCACTGCACCATAAGGAAAAACATTAGACACAATATAAGGACCTAACCATCTGGAACGCAACTTACCAGGCATCAACTTCAGTCGTGAACTATAGAGAAGGACTTTCTCTCCAATATGAAACTCCCTTTGTTGGACCATTTTGTCATGAGATGCTTTTGATCTTTCCTTGTAGAGCCTTGAGTTCTCATATGATGACAGGCGAATCTCCTCAAGCTCTTGAATTTGCAACTTCCTTTGAATTCCAGCTTGGGCCAAATCCATGTTACATTTCTTTATAGCCCAATATGCCCGATGCTCGATTTCCACGGGGAGATGACACGCTTTCCCAAAAACAATCCGAAATGGGGACATACCAATGGGGGTCTTGTATGCTGTCCTATAAGCCCACAATGCATCATCCAAGCGCTTGCTCCAATCCTTCCTATTTGGCTGCACGGTTTTCTCCAAGATTTGTTTCAACTCACGATTTGAAACCTCAGCCTGGCCATTTGTTTGGGGGTGGTATGGTGTTGATGTTTTGTGTGTCACCCCATACTTTCGAAGGAGGGAAGCAAAATTCCTATTGCAAAAGTGTGTCCCTTGGTCACTGATGATGGCCTTTGGTACTCCAAACCTGCAAAAAATTTGTGCTTTGACAAAGTCCACAACAACATGAGAATCGTCAGTCCTGGTGGCCTTGGCCTCCACCCATTTACTCACATAATCAACAGGAACCAAAATATACAAAAATCCAAATGAACTAGGAAAAGGACCCATAAAGTCGATGCCCCATACATAAAAAATCTCACAAAATAGTATGGGTTGTTGGGGCATCTCATGTCTCCTAGAAATGTTCCCAGTGTGTTGGCAACGAGAGCATGACTTACAAAACACATGGGCATCATGGAATAATCTAGGCCAATATAATCCAGAGTCCAAAACTTTCCTAGCTGTCCGTTGGGGTCCAAAGTGTCCACCACATGCAAGTGTATGACAGAATTGCAAAACAGACTCAAACTCATGATCAGGAATACACCTCCTAATGACTTGGTCACTACACATGCGCCATAAGTATGGATCATCCCAAACATAAAATCTTGACTCACTCTTTAATTTTTGGACTTGATGTTTCTTCAAATTTACTGGGATTTCAGAGCCAACAATGTAATTAACTAAATCAGCATACCAAGGATGCTTACCTGAGATGGTATAGAGATGCTCATCGGGGAAAGTGTCCTGAAGTGGTACCTGGTCCAAGGTGTCACCCTCTAGTGTGTGAGTAAGCCTACTCATGTGGTCCGCCACCAAATTCTCTGACCCCTTCTTGTCCTTTATCTCAAGGTCAAACTCTTGAAGAAGGAGCATCCAACGGATAAGTCGTGGCTTTGCATCTGGCTTCTTTAGGAGGTACCTCAAAGCTGCATGGTCAGAAAAAACAACTACTTTAGAGCCCAATAAATATGAACGAAATTTATCTAAAGCAAATATAACAGCAAGAAACTCCTTTTCTGTTGTGGTGTAGTTTGATTGGGCTGAATCTAGTGTCCTCGATGCATAGGCGATCACATGTGAACGTCCCTCCACCCTCTGAGATAAGACAGCTCCAACCGCAAAGTTGGAGGCGTCACACATAAGCTCAAAAGGAATCTCCCACCGTGGGGGCTGTATGATCGGTGGAGTGGTCAGACACTTCTTTAGCTCATCAAATGATACCCTGCATGAATCATCAAAATTGAAGTCAATATCTTTTTGAAGCAATCGAGATAAGGGTAGAGCGATCTTACTAAAATCTCTGATGAAGCGTCGATAAAATCCAGCATGTCCAAGGAATGATCGAACATCACGCACACATGAAGGGTAGGGTAAGGATGAAATGATGTCTACCTTAGATCTATCAACCTCTATCCCATGTTTTGACACTACATGCCCTAATACAATGCCATGCTCTACCATGAAATGACACTTTTCAAAGTTCAGGACTAGATTCTTCTCAATACAACGATTCAACACATTTTCCAAACTACTTAGACATTCATCAAATGAAGATCCATACACTGTAAAATCGTCCATAAATACCTCCATGCATGTCTCAATAAAATCAGAAAAAATACTCACCATGCATCTCTGGAAGGTACCTGGGGCATTGGAAAGTCCAAATGGCATCCTCCGATAGGCAAATGTCCCAAAGGGACAGGTGAATGTAGTCTTCTCCTGATCCTCCGGAGCTATAGGAACCTGAAAATATCCAGAAAATCCATCCAAGAAACAATAGTGTGTCTTCCCAGCTAGTCTCTCAAGCATCTGATCAATAAATGGGAGGGGGAAATGATCTTTGCGAGTGGAATGATTTAGTTTCCTATAATCAATACACACGCGCCAACTGTTTTGTACCCTCATTGGAACTAACTCATCTTTCTCATTTTTAACAACAGTAACACCACTTTTCTTAGGCACAACCTGAATAGGACTTACCCACTGAGAATCTGAAATGGGATAGATTATACCTGCCTCGAGCAATTTTTCAACCTCTTTTTTAACAACCTCCAGAAGGGTTGGATTGAGTCTCCTTTGTGGTTGCCTCACCGGTTTAGCTTCATCTTCCAAAAGAATCCTATGCATGCAAATGGAGGGGCTAATACCTGATATGTCAGCCAAGGTCCACCCGATTGCCCTGATGTTCTCCCTCAAAATATTCAAAAGTTTTTCTTCATGTTCAAAAGAGAGATTGTTAGCAATGATAACAGGTAATTTTTCACCACTTAACAAGTATGAGTATTTGAGATTTGGTGGCAATGGCTTTAGTTCCAGTGATGGTGGCTGCTGAATGGATGGAAGCATGAGTGGTGTAGACATCTGTGCACAATCATACATATCATCTGAATGACAGAACAATGCATCAAATCCATCAGAAAAATTAGCAGCCATATCATAATCAGAGTATACATGCTCAAAATTCGAATATGATTGGACAAATGAACCAATCCCAAGATCAGAAAGATCATGAATTAAAGGGGATGAAGTAGAATGAGACATCAAGTTGGACCCAATACTCATTATTTCATTAAGAAGTGAATAGTCCCCAAGAGATTGGGAATCAAAAATAGAGGGACTATCACATGGAGACTCAGAATGAGAGAGAAAGAATGCTGAGTGTTCCTCTGGTGGGTACTTCATAGAATCCAGGATTTTAAACCTCACGATTTCATCCCCGAATTCCATGGAAAGAGTACCCTCATGAACATTGATAATGGTCTTAGCAGTTTTGAGGAAGGGTCTACCAAGAATGATAGGGGCATGAGAACTTACCTGGTCATCTTCCATGTTTAGTACATAGAAATCAGCAGGGAAGATCATGTCCTTTACCTTTACCAACACATCTTCAAGGACACCAGCCGGATATGCTGTAGCTCTATTCGCTAGCTGCACCACTACCCTTGTAGGCTTGAGCTCACCAATCTGCAATGAAGAGAAAACAGAGTGAGGCATCACATTTATTGAAGCTCCTAAATCACAAAGAGCATCAGAGAAGTGAAACTCCCCTATGGTGCATGGGATGGTGAATGTCCCGGGATCCTTGCACTTTGTTGGCATTGCTAGAGTTGGTGTAATGAGTGCTGAGACATTCCTTCCAAGGTTGATCCTCTCATTTCCCTTGAGCCCTCTTCGATTGGTACAAAGTTCTTTTAAGAATTTGGCATACCTTGGGATTTGCTTAATGGCTTCAAGTAGAGGAATGTTGATCTCCACACGCTTGAATGTGTCCAAAACCTCCTTTTTCATTGCTTCTTCAGCCATCTTCTTGGTTTGAACAACCCTGTTTGGAAAAGGAAGGGGTTTAGGAGGAACATCATCAATCTTTTTCTTACCTTTATCTTTCTCCTTGGATTACTCATCAGTTGGTATGGAATGCGGCTTCTCTGAAGTTGAGGTGAATCCCGGTGGAATGGTAGGTGCAGATGTATCGTTCATTTGCTTCCCACTTCTCAATGTGATGGCACTAACATTCCCCTTTGGATTTGGAGTGGGTTGGGAAGGTAGATTTCCAGAATTCTTACTCACAAGTTCATGGAGGGCGGTGGCAATCTGACTCATTTGAGTCTTCAACTCTCTCAGCTCCGAACCTTGACTCTTCAGCTCATTCTGTTGATTAAGAACAATTTGCTTCAAAAGATCATCAGTATTAGAATCTACCTTTGGTGGATGATTCCCTTGTTGTTGACTTGTTGATGTTTGAGCTTCAAATCTCCTTTGGGGTTGTTGGAAACGCTGCTGGTAAGGCGGAGGCTGCTGGAAGTTTGGTTGAAAAGGGGGCCTTTGTTGTTGTCCAGAGCCATACCTCATGTCCGCTAGATCTTTCCACCCTTGGTTGTATGTTGGATCAAACTTATTTTGGGGATATGGTTGTTGTTGTTGCTGCTGAAATGGTCTCCCAGGGAACACTGCTGCACAATCTTCTGTTTCTTGGAGTTGTGGGCAACAGTCAGTCGGGTGGCTTGTCTCAGTGCAAATACCACAAGGCCTTGAAGGAGGGGGTAGAGATGTCTTTTGTGCCAATGCAATCTGCCTCACCATAGTTGTCAATTCTTCTAACTTAGTATCAATCAAATGACTTTCAAGAGAAGAAGGACTTACTTGATGTACTCCTCGAACATGTGGTGTACCTCTATCACCAAATTGTTGGGAGTTTTGGGCCATCTTGTCGATCAATGCTCGTGCAGCTACTGGTGTCTTGTCCACCAATGCTCCTCCAGCTGCAGCATCCACCATGCTCCTCTCCATGGGTGTGAGTCCTTCATAGAAGTACTGAATGAGGAGTTTCTCACTGATTTGGTGATGTGGGCAGCTTGCACACAACTTCTTGAATCTCTCCCAGTACTCATACATCGACTCTCCTTGGGCTTGCTTGATCCCCGATATCTCCTTTCGAATGGATGTTGTCCTTGATGCTGGAAAAAATCTTTGCAAGAAAAGACGTTTCAAATCATTCCAACATGTTACATCTTCAGGTTGCAAATAATACATCCAATCTTTTGCAGCTCCATCAAGTGAGAATGTGAATGCTCTTAATTTAATTTGATCTTCAGAAACATTTCTTGGTTTTAAAGTTGAGCAAACCACATTAAATTCCTTAAGGTGTTTGTTGGGATCCTCACCAGATAAGCCATGGAACTTTGGAAGAAGGTGAATTAATCCAGATTTCAATTCAAAGTCCGATTCGAGATTTGGGTATGCAATACAATTTGGTTGATAGTTAATATCAGATGCAGCCAATTCTCGAATGGTTCTATTAAGTTCATTTCCATTATTATCAGCCATTGGTTCCTCTTTTATGTTTGAATTTGAATTGCTTCCAATTTCAATGTTCTGATATTGGAGTAATTCTCCAACTGGTTGAATGTTGAAACTTCCCGTAGATTGAGAATGTCTGATTCGTGCCCTAAGGCTACGTTCAATCTCAGGGTCAAGATCTAAGAGATCTTCGGGATTAGTTCGTGTCATAAATCAATGAAAGATGAAAAGAAGGAATGTGGACCATAGTAAAATAAAAATTAGAAGTTTGAGTTGATGGTCCAAAGAGAAGTAGAAGAAATTAAAAGAAGAAGAAGAAAAATCAGATTGGGTAAAGAAGGAAGAAAGAAGAGAGGAAGAGAATGAAATGTAAAATAAAATAAATACCTCTAATTGGTTGAAATAATTACTTGCCTCCCCGGCAACGGCGCCAATTTGAAAGAGCGATGTCGCACACGCTCTCAAAAGAACTTCAAAAGTGAGTTACGTTGGGTAAAACTCCAAGCACAACACTCTATGAAGCTAATGTTTAGTTTACTTGGTGTAGCATAGGGGGCTAACCAAGGTCGTCTCTCAAAGGAGGAAGTGAATTAAAAAAAATTTTAGAGGTATTAAAGAAGTAAAATAAAAGAGAATAAAAACACTACTTGAAAGGATGGGGGTGGTTGTTTATAGTTTATGAATCTAGAAGAAGTTTGCTGGAAGAAGATTGTATAATTTTTTTGTTTTTAGTTTTGAAGTGAATTTCAATTTAAATGACACAACAAGAAGATGTTTTTTTAGAAATCTATTTAAAAAGCGTAATCGATCTAACTCTACCTCTTCAATTTATTATTAATCATTATCATTTAAATTAACATTCACTTAATTATGATCCCTTAATTTGTTAAATCCCGAACCCTACGAGAATTAACTTTACCACAAAGATGATGTGAATTTAAACCTAGGCTAACTTTGGAACGTGCAATCGCAGCACCCTGCTTTGATTGATGTTCTAAGATTAGCTTATGATCAGTGGTAAATTAAGGCACATATCCATTCTGGAAATGAGGATGAATTGTGTTTAGGGATTATATTTGAACTCTACAAATTAATCCCGTGTGGTCTTGTATTACCGATTAAGATCGTGCTCTCACAATTTACACAAAATCCCGACCTCGCGTGTTTTTGTGTTAATTGTTCAATTGCTTGCTTAGTTTCTTACAATTTAAAAACATAATTCATGGATCATATTAAGTGAATTACAGTAGGCTCAATGATTCAAAATAATTAAATTAAGAGGGTAGAAGATAGATCGATCACTAAAAATTACTCTTCCATGGGTGGCGTAATCATCGTAGAAGCGTTTTGCATGTGCAAAGGTTTATAATGGGTATAACCCAATATCGCTTCTACTCAAGAATTCCAGCCCCAAGAGGAAGATTAAGAGAAGAATAAATTTAAATAAAACAGAGGAAAAGAGAAGAAATAAAAGAAGAACAAAGAAGTTTATTACACAAACAAAACAATTACAACATGAAGGAGAGAAGGAGGCTTCGATGAGAGGATCCTTGCTTCAAGAGCTACCTCTCTTACAATGGTTGGAGAATTTGGTTGAAACCAATTCTCCTCTGCCTCCAATATACCAATGCACGAACCAGCCTCTCCAAATGAGAAAATCACTAATTTATAGAGTGGAGGGGAGGCTAGGTTTAAAGTGGTTTCAAGTGTGAATGCAAAATCTCGGCCAAATATTTTAATGAAAATTGCACCGCCCATTTGACCACCAAAACGCGTGAATTGGCCGGCCTTCCAGAAGGATGATTTGTGCCACATCATGTCCCCGAGCTTTCCTCAAAATTTGGGCTCAATCCAAGCCCGTATGTAGAGGATATGGCCCAAATACAGAACCTTCTCCATTCTGGCGAGCCCAGCCCAACTTTGACTTCATGGCCCAATTTCAACAACCAAATTAACTCTTTAGCTTTAGTATCCTGAATAAAAGTTGTAGATAATTAAGTTAGGAACACTGTTACAAAACTTCAAATTCAAATAATAAACATAAAAATATTTAGCTTCGAAATACTACAGTGCACTATTAAGGGTAAAACTGGAATTTTCACCAAATTTTCAAATGAATGATCAAATCCCAAATATTTTATAAATAAACATATTTAACACAATGTGAGGAAATTATATCATTTATTATCAATAAAATATTCAATAAAATAGTGTTTTATCAACTCCCCCACACTTACCCTTTTGCACACCTGGGCAAAACCTCATATCAAGTAAACATCAATATCAAATCAAAACCAATTTTAAAACACATATCTTTAAGATCAATCAATTTCACACCAAGAATCAAAAGATATCATGCCACATAAAAAACCTTATTTCAAGTTCTCCATTTATATTATTCAATATATTTCCACTTCATTTATCCACCCATGCACAAAACACTTACCTCGCTTGAATTTTCTCTCATCACTCAAATATCAATTTTTTTGCAATGTCTTTCTCATCCAAACTCATACAAGGGTCACCATAGGCTTGATAGATTCCTACATCGCTACCCGATGTGAGTCAAGGACATATGTTTATCATGAGGACTTTTCAGGGTTGTTCTGTGGCTTTCGGTTGGTAGGATTAAGATGTGAAAAACTCTGAGGCTGAATGAGGAGGGCTTGACTCTTTTAAAGCAAAATTGCATTAATCTAATTTTCACTTAAATATGGTCTTCTCTTCAATCCCCATAGTATCAATTCAGCTCCATCATCATGAAAAGTCATGAAAGGTTTACACCATTCATCATTTCAGCATAAAAAATGTCAATCTTCTAAAACATGATTTTCTTGAAAGCTCCAGATGGGAACAGCTTTCCACCTCAATTAGAAGCTCCAGAAAAGGCACAGCTTCACTTGTCATGAAAGCTCCAGAAAAGGCACAGCTTTCAATATAATGACTTTCTTTAGCAGCAAACACATCTCTTCAGAATTTAATTTTCCACCCAAAGTATCACATAATGTGGTGGTACAACACAAGACAACTTCCCCCACACTTAAGCTCAACTAGATTATGAAATTTCACTTCAAGAGTTGGTTGGATAGGGAAAATTGGCTTGTAATGTGGCTTAACCTAACAGGCTGTGCATGGCTTCTAAGGGCTACAAGGATTAAATATTTAAGGTAGGCCATTATAAAAAAGGATTCTTTGAAAAGGGGGCTTTAATACCAAACAAATGCCTCAATCATTTAAACATATGTACCTCAAACCCTCAAGTTTTGACAGGAATAGATCAAATTCTGGTTAAATCAAGTATGGTTTGGTTCTCTCAAGAAGTGAGGTGAATGTAAAGAATATGAAAATAATGGTTCAGAAGCCTCACAGGAAAGTGATTTCAAATTTAAAGACAGTGAGATGTGGCATGGGATTCAAAATTCGGTGTACTTTCCATGAAATTACTAAATATTTGAACTTGAAACAAAGTCATTTCAGCATTCATGTAAGCTTAGTTTCAAGGGGTAAATTGTTTCACTTATTGATATGGATTTAAAAATGGTGATGAGAATCATTTCAGCTCAAAAGTTTCAAAAACACACAGAAAATTGTAAAATAAACACACAAATTTTGAAAGACACACAATTTCTTTTTTTTTTTGGTTTTTGTTTTTTTAACAGGAAAACAATTGAAATTACTAAACTAAAAGGTTCCCTCCCCCACACTTAAAATATTGCATTGTCCTCAATGTGAACCCGTGAGATGATATATGCACATGGAATGCAGAATTTTTCAAATAGGACAAATAATATAAAAGTGAAAGGGTTAGGAACAGCCTGATGTGATCAAGTGATGATGGGGTCATGCAGTGTGATAAAATCCACTGCATCAGTAGGATGTCCCTCAATGTATCTCTTCAAACGTTGCCCATTGACTGTAAAGCTCCTTCCAGTGTCCTCTTGTGTGATCTCCACTGCACCATAAGGAAAAACATTAGACACAATATAAGGACCTAACCATCTGGAACGCAACTTACCAGGCATCAACTTCAGTCGTGAACTATAGAGAAGGACTTTCTCTCCAATATGAAACTCCCTTTGTTGGACCATTTTGTCATGAGCTGCTTTTGATCTTTCCTTGTAGAGCCTTGAGTTCTCATATGATGACAGGCGAATCTCCTCAAGCTCTTGAATTTGCAACTTCCTTTGAATTCCAGCTTGGGCCAAATCCATGTTACATTTCTTTATAGCCCAATATGCCCGATGCTCGATTTCCACGGGGAGATGACACGCTTTCCCAAAAACAATCCGAAATGGGGACATACCAATGGGGGTCTTGTATGCTGTCCTATAAGCCCACAATGCATCATCCAAGCGCTTGCTCCGATCCTTCCTATTTGGCTGCACGGTTTTCTCCAAGATTTGTTTCAACTCACGATTTGAAACCTCAGCCTGGCCATTTGTTTGGGGGTGGTATGGTGTTGATGTTTTGTGTGTCACCCCATACTTTCGAAGGAGGGAAGCAAAATTCCTATTGCAAAAGTGTGTCCCTTGGTCACTGATGATGGCCTTTGGTACTCCAAACCTGCAAAAAATTTGTGCTTTGACAAAGTCCACAACAACATGAGAATCGTCAGTCCTGGTGGCCTTGGCCTCCACCCATTTACTCACATAATCAACAGCAACCAAAATATACAAAAATCCAAATGAACTAGGAAAAGGACCCATAAAGTCGATGCCCCATACATAAAAAATCTCACAAAATAGTATGGGTTGTTGGGGCATCTCATGTCTCCTAGAAATGTTCCCAGTGTGTTGGCAACGAGAGCATGACTTACAAAACACATGGGCATCATGGAATAATCTAGGCCAATATAATCCAGAGTCCAAAACTTTCCTAGCTGTCCGTTGGGGTCCAAAGTGTCCACCACATGCAAGTGTATGACAGAATTGCAAAACAGACTCAAACTCATGATCAGGAATACACCTCCTAATGACTTGGTCACTACACATGCGCCATAAGTATGGATCATCCCAAACATAAAATCTTGACTCACTCTTTAATTTTTGGACTTGATGTTTCTACAAATTTACTGGGATTTCAGAGCCAACAATGTAATTAACTAAATCAGCATACCAAGGATGCTTACCTGAGATGGTATAGAGATGCTCATCGGGGAAAGTGTCCTGAAGTGGTACCTGGTCCAAGGTGTCACCCTCTAGTGTGTGAGTAAGCCTACTCATGTGGTCCGCCACCAAATTCTCTGACCCCTTCTTGTCCTTTATCTCAAGGTCAAACTCTTGAAGAAGGAGCATCCAACGGATAAGTCGTGGCTTTGCATCTGGCTTCTTTAGGAGGTACCTCAAAGCTGCATGGTCAGAAAAAACAACTACTTTAGAGCCCAATAAATATGAACGAAATTTATCTAAAGCAAATATAACAGCAAGAAACTCCTTTTCTGTTGTGGTGTAGTTTGATTGGGCTGAATCTAGTGTCCTCGATGCATAGGCGATCACATGTGAACGTCCCTCCACCCTCTGAGATAAGACAGCTCCAACCGCAAAGTTGGAGGCGTCACACATAAGCTCAAAAGGAATCTCCCACCGTGGGGGCTGTACGATCGGTGGAGTGGTCAGACACTTCTTTAGCTCATCAAATGATACCCTGCATGAATCATCAAAATTGAAGTCAATATCTTTTTGAAGCAATCGAGATAAGGGTAGAGCGATCTTACTAAAATCTCTGATGAAGCGTCGATAAAATCCAGCATGTCCAAGGAATGATCGAACATCACGCACACATGAAGGGTAGGGTAAGGATGAAATGATGTCTACCTTAGATCTATCAACCTCTATCCCATGTTTTGACACTACATGCCCTAAGACAATGCCATGCTCTACCATGAAATGACACTTTTCAAAGTTCAGGACTAGATTCTTCTCAATACAACGATTCAACACATTTTCCAAACTACTTAGACATTCATCAAATGAAGATCCATACACTGTAAAATCGTCCATAAATACCTCCATGCATGTCTCAATAAAATCAGAAAAAATACTCACCATGCATCTCTGGAAGGTACCTGGGGCATTGCAAAGTCCAAATGGCATCCTCCGATAGGCAAATGTCCCAAAGGGACAGGTGAATGTAGTCTTCTCCTGATCCTCCGGAGCTATATGAACCTGAAAATATCCAGAAAATCCATCCAAGAAACAATAGTGTGTCTTCCCAGCTAGTCTCTCAAGCATCTGATCAATAAATGGGAGGGGGAAATGATCTTTGCGAGTGGAATGATTTAGTTTCCTATAATCAATACACACGCGCCAACTGTTTTGTACCCTCATTGGAACTAACTCATCTTTCTCATTTTTAACAACAGTAACACCACTTTTCTTAGGCACAACCTGAATAGGACTTACCCACTGAGAATCTGAAATGGGATAGATTATACCTGCCTCGAGCAATTTTTCAACCTCTTTTTTAACAACCTCCAGAAGGGTTGGATTGAGTCTCCTTTGTGGTTGCCTCACCGGTTTAGCTTCATCTTCCAAAAGAATCCTATGCATGCAAATGGAGGGGCTAATACCTGATATGTCAGCCAAGGTCCACCCGATTGCCCTGATGTTCTCCCTCAAAATATTCAAAAGTTTTTCTTCATGTTCAAAAGAGAGATTGTTAGCAATGATAACAGGTAATTTTTCACCACTTAACAAGTATGAGTATTTGAGATTTGGTGGCAATGGCTTTAGTTCCAGTGATGGTGGCTGCTGAATGGATGGAAGCATGAGTGGTGTAGACATCTGTGCACAATCATACATATCATCTGAATGACAGAACAATGCATCAAATCCATCAGAAAAATTAGCAGCCATATCATAATCAGAGTATACATGCTCAAAATTCGAATATGATTGGACAAATGAACCAATCCCAAGATCAGAAAGATCATGAATTAAAGGGGATGAAGTAGAATGAGACATCAAGTTGGACCCAATACTCATTATTTCATTAAGAAGTGAATAGTCCCCAAGAGATTGGGAATCAAAAATAGAGGGACTATCACATGGAGACTCAGAATGAGAGAGAAAGAATGCTGAGTGTTCCTCTGGTGGGTACTTCATAGAATCCAGGATTTTAAACCTCACGATTTCATCCCCGAATTCCATGGAAAGAGTACCCTCATGAACATTGATAATGGTCTTAGCAGTTTTGAGGAAGGGTCTACCAAGAATGATAGGGGCATGAGAACTTACCTGGTCATCTTCCATGTTTAGTACATAGAAATCAGCAGGGAAGATCATGTCCTTTACCTTTACCAACACATCTTCAAGGACACCAGCCGGATATGCTGTAGCTCTATTCGCTAGCTGCACCACTACCCTTGTAGGCTTGAGCTCACCAATCTGCAATGAAGAGAAAACAGAGTGAGGCATCACATTTATTGAAGCTCCTAAATCACAAAGAGCATCAGAGAAGTGAAACTCCCCTATGGTGCATGGGATGGTGAATGTCCCGGGATCCTTGCACTTTGTTGGCATTGCTAGAGTTGGTGTAATGAGTGCTGAGACATTCCTTCCAAGGTTGATCCTCTCATTTCCCTTGAGCCCTCTTCGATTGGTACAAAGTTCTTTTAAGAATTTGGCATACCTTGGGATTTGCTTAATGGCTTCAAGTAGAGGAATGTTGATCTCCACACGCTTGAATGTGTCCAAAACCTCCTTTTGCATTGCTTCTTCAGCCATCTTCTTGGTTTGAACAACCCTGTTTGGAAAAGGAAGGGGTTTAGGAGGAACATCATCAATCTTTTTCTTACCTTTATCTTTCTCCTTGGATTGCTCATCAGTTGGTATGGAATGCGGCTTCTCTGAAGTTGAGGTGAATCCCGGTGGAATGGTAGGTGCAGATGTATCATTCATTTGCTTCCCACTTCTCAATGTGATGGCACTAACATTCCCCTTTGGATTTGGAGTGGGTTGGGAAGGTAGATTTCCAGAATTCTTACTCACAAGTTCATGGAGGGCGGTGGCAATCTGACTCATTTGAGTCTTCAACTCTCTCAGCTCCGAACCTTGACTCTTCAGCTCATTCTGTTGATTAAGAACAATTTGATTCAAAAGATCATCAGTATTAGAATCTACCTTTGGTGGATGATTCCCTTGTTGTTGACTTGTTGATGTTTGAGCTTCAAATCTCCTTTGGGGTTGTTGGAAACCCTGCTTGTAAGGCGGAGGCTGCTGGAAGTTTGGTTGAAAAGGGGGCCTTTGTTGTTGTCCAGAGCCATACCTCATGTCCGCTAGATCTTTCCACCCTTGGTTGTATGTTGGATCAAACTTCTTTTGGGGATATGGTTGTTGTTGTTGCTGCTGAAATGGTCTCCCAGGGAACACTGCTGCACAATCTTCTGTTTCTTGGAGTTGTGGGCAACAGTCAGTCGGGTGGCTTGTCTCAGTGCAAATACCACAAGGCCTTGAAGGAGGGGGTAGAGATGTCTTTTGTGCCAATGCAATCTGCCTCACCATAGTTGTCAATTCTTCTAACTTAGTATCAATCAAATGACTTTCAAGAGAAGAAGGACTTACTTGATGTACTCCTCGAACATGTGGTGTACCTCTATCACCAAATTGTTGGGAGTTTTGGGCCATCTTGTCGATCAATGCTCGTGCAGCTACTGGTGTCTTGTCCACCAATGCTCCTCCAGCTGCAGCATCCACCATGCTCCTCTCCATGGGTGTGAGTCCTTCATAGAAGTACTGAATGAGGAGTTGCTCACTGATTTGGTGATGTGGGCAGCTTGCACACAACTTCTTGAATCTCTCCCAGTACTCATACATCGACTCTCCTTGGGCTTGCTTGATCCCCGATATCTCCTTTCGAATGGATGTTGTCCTTGATGCTGGAAAAAATCTTTGCAAGAAAAGACGTTTCAAATCATTCCAACATGTTACATCTTCAGGTTGCAAATAATACATCTAATCTTTTGCAGCTCCATCAAGTGAGAATGTGAATGCTCTTAATTTAATTTGATCTTCAGAAACATTTCTTGGTTTTAAAGTTGAGCAAACCACATTAAATTCCTTAAGGTGTTTGTTGGGATCCTCACCAGATAAGCCATGGAACTTTGGAAGAAGGTGAATTAATCCAGATTTCAATTCAAAGTCCGATTCGAGATTTGGGTATGCAATACAATTTGGTTGATAGTTAATATCAGGTGCAACCAATTCTCGAATGGTTCTATTAAGTTCATTTCCATTATTATCAGCCATTGGTTCCTCTTTTATGTTTGAATTTGAATTGCTTCCAATTTCAATGTTCTGATATTGGAGTAATTCTCCAACTGGTTGAATGTTGAAACTTCCCGTAGATTGAGAATGTCTGATTCGTGCCCTAAGGCTACGTTCAATCTCAGGGTCAAGATCTAAGAGATCTTCGGGATTAGTTCGTGTCATAAATCAATGAAAGATGAAAAGAAGGAATGTGGACCATAGTAAAATAAAAATTAGAAGTTTGAGTTGATGGTCCAAAGAGAAGTAGAAGAAATTAAAAGAAGAAGAAGAAAAATCATATTGGGTAAAGAAGGAAGAAAGAAGAGAGGAAGAGAATGAAATGTAAAATAAAATAAATACCTCTAATTGGTTGAAATAATTACTTGCCTCCCCGGCAACGGCGCCAATTTGAAAGAGCGATGTCGCACACGCTCTCAAAAGAACTTCAAAAGTGAGTTACGTTGGGTAAAACTCCAAGCACAACACTCTATGAAGCTAATGTTTAGTTTACTTGGTGTAGCATAGGGGGCTAACCAAGGTCGTCTCTCAAAGGAGGAAGTGAATTAAAACAATTTTTAGAGGTATTAAAGAAGTAAAATAAAAGAGAATAAAAACACTACTTGAAAGGATGGGGGTGGTTGTTTATAGTTTATGAATCTAGAAGAAGTTTGCTAGAAGAAGATTGTATAATTTTTTTGTTTTTAGTTTTGAAATGAATTTCAATTTAAATGACACAACAAGAAGATGTTTTTTTAGAAATCTATTTAAAAAGCGTAATCGATCTAACTCTACCTCTTCAATTTATTATTAATCATTATCATTTAAATTAACATTCACTTAATTATGATCCCTTAATTTATTAAATCCCGAACCCTACGAGAATTAACTTTACCACAAAGATGATGTGAATTTAAACCTAGGCTAACTTTGGAACGTGCAATCGCAGCACCCTGCTTTGATTGATGTTCTAAGATTAGCTTATGATCAGTGGTAAATTAAGGCACATATCCATTCTGGAAATGAGGATGAATTGTGTTTAGGGATTATATTTGAACTCTACAAATTAATCCCGTGTGGTCTTGTATTACCGATTAAGATCGCGCTCTCACAATTTACACAAAATCCCGACCTCGCGTGTTTTTGTGTTAATTGTTCAATTGCTTGCTTAGTTTCTTACAATTTAAAAACATAATTCATGGATCATATTAAGTGAATTACAGTAGGCTCAATGATTCAAAATAATTAAATTAAGAGGGTAGAAGATAGATCGATCACTAAAAATTACTCTTCCATGGGTGGCGTAATCATCGTAGAAGCGTTTTGCATGTGCAAAGGTTTATAATGGGTATAACCCAATATCGCTTCTACTCAAGAATTCCAGCCCCAAGAGGAAGATTAAGAGAAGAATAAATTTAAATAAAACAGAGGAAAAGAGAAGAAATAAAAGAAGAACAAAGAAGTTTATTACACAAACAAAACAATTACAACATGAAGGAGAGAAGGAGGCTTCGATGAGAGGATCCTTGCTTCAAGAGCTACCTCTCTTACAATGGTTGGAGAATTTGGTTGAAACCAATTCTCCTCTGCCTCCAATCTCCCAATGCACGAACCAGCCTCTCCAAATGAGAAAATCACTAATTTATAGAGTGGAGGGGAGGCTAGGTTTAAAGTGGTTTCAAGTGTGAATGCAAAATCTCGGCCAAATATTTTAATGAAAATTGCACCGCCCATTTGACCACCAAAACTCGTGAATTGGCCGGCCTTCCAGAAGGATGATTTGTGCCACATCATGTCCCCGATCTTTCCTCAAAATTTGGGCTCAATCCAAGCCCGTATGTAGATGATATGGCCCAAATACAGAACCTTCTCCATTCTGGCGAGCCCAGCCCAACTTTGACTTCATGGCCCAATTTCAACAACCAAATTAACTTTTTAGCTTTAGTATCCTGAATAAAAGTTGTAGATAATTAAGTTAGGAACACTGTTACAAAATTTCAAATTCAAATAATAAACATAAAAATATTTAGCTTCGAAATACTACAGTGCACTATTAAGGGTAAAACTGGAATTTTCACCAAATTTTCAAATGAATGATCAAATCCCAAATATTTTATAAATAAACATATTTAACACAATGTGAGGAAATTATATCATTTATTATCAATAAAATATTCAATAAAATAGTGTTTTATCATATATCCCATGAATATAAATAAAATAATTCTGAATAATCAAGGAATGATAAAATATATAGTCATCCAAAATATGATGTTTCAATTGTAGTGAGTTGGGGTAACATGAAATTGTGTGTCTTAAGTTGGTTACACAAGGAGGAAATCAATATGATTGAAGGAAAAAAAGGGGTGTATCGTCACTTTACACTACTATGGATGATGTTGGGAAATCAAATGAAGTGGTGATAGGTACGTTACTTTTTTATTCAGTTATTCTAATACGCCTTTTGAATTTGGACCTTCGTATTCCTTCATTTCAAAAAAATAATGTAAAATGGAAATATCATATCATGAAAATAGGATGGAACTTTTAGTGAAAATAGTGGGAGATAATATTAATGACATAATAATTTATAGGAATCTCTCTGTTTTAATTAGTGAGATGGACTTTCCTAAAAATCTATTTGAACTACCCATAATGGAGTTTTAAGTTCTTATTTGTATGGTTTGGATTTAGTGTCTCATGATAACATATATTTAAATGATACTGAAGTTATATTTAATGATTTCATACCTTTGATAATATATCAATAGGTGGAGAAGTTGATTGTATTTGGAAGAGAGACTTACCTAGGTCATGTTATTGAGAAGAATAAGACTATACAAATTTGTGGTGTACTAGTAGTGAATGAATATATTTATGTATGTATAGATGATTTACCTAGTATTATTATTGGTAAATAGGTTGAGTTTAATGTTGAATTAGTGCTTGATATAAATCTTATTTCAAAACCTCCATATCAAATAGATCAAGTAGAACTTATTGAATTGAAATAGAAGTTACAAGAATTTATTGGTAAAGGTTTTAGTCATCCTAATACTTCACCATAGGGTGCTCCTATAATATATTTTAAAACTAAATATAGTTCCATGAGGTTCTAAATTGATTATAGATCTTTGAATAACATCATTGTTAATAATAAGTTTTCTTTTCCTGATATAGATGATTGTTCTGACCAACCATAGGGAGTATAGTATTTAGTGAATATTGATCTCAAGTTAGGATACCATCAGTTGAAGGTGAATGTGGAAGATATCCCAGAGATTGTGTTTCAGAATAGATATATCCATTATGAATTTGTAGTTATACTCTTTGGGTTGTTTAATTAACCAGTTGTATTTATGGATCTTATGAATAAGGTTTTCCATGAATATTTAGATAAGTTTGTGGTTTTTTTATTAATGATTTGTTGGTAATTTTTAAAAGTCATGAGGATCAAAAAAAGACACCTAAGGACTATTTTACAAACCTTGAAAGGAAATAAATTATTATAAGAAAAATTTAATAAGTATGAATTTTTGTTGAATTTTTTTTCTTTCTTTAGGTATATTGTTTCTAAAGATGGTATAAATATTTACCCTTCTAAAACTAAATATATTGTTTAATTGAAAAAACATACAAACGTAACAGATATTTTTAGTTTTATTTGATTATAATTTAACTAATAGTATTTTTTTGTGAAATTTTCTCGTTTATCTATCTCACTAAATATGTTAACTAAAAAAGGAGTTAAATTCATCTAGATGAAAGAGTGTAAGGATTGTTTTTATGAACTAAAAAATAATATTATTGAATTCTCTAGTTTTGGCTCAACCCTCCAAAAGTGCTAAAAGTTTTTTCTATAATTATGATTTAATAAAAATATTTGGTTATTTATTGATGTAAAATGATAAGCTAATGTTTTATACTTTACAGAAACTAAAACCTCATGAGTGAAGTTACTATAAAAATTATTTATAATTAGATGTTGTGGTTTTTGTTTTAAAAAATTTGTAAGAATCATTTATATAGAGTAAAATGTGAAATATATACTTATTAAAAAAGTTTTAATTAATATTTACTCAAAAAGGGTTGAACATGAGGAAAAGAATATAGATTCAACTAATTAAGGATTATGAAAATATGAGTTATTTTCATCTTAGAAAAGAAAATAATGTATCTGATTCTTTAAGTCAAGAAAATAATTTTTCACTAAACATGATATATTTATAATATGAGCCTTTGGATAATAATTTAATTAATTTTTTATTATAATTTTTTCATGCAGGAACTTCCCCTATTTTTTTAGGTATCGATATAATTGTATCTGTCAAAAATAATTATGAAATCTCAAAAGGAGGATCATGTTTTATTTGAAAATGTAAAATATGTTAAAAATGGTAAGTTACTAGATTTCAATTTTGATAAATAATGTTTTATTATAATTGGAAAATTTTTATGTGTGCCTTGTGATTCTAAATTGGAAAGATAATTATTGATTGAAGCTCATAATTCCCTATTTTTTATTTATCATATAAGTGTTATGAAATATATGGAACTTTGAGAGTATTACTATTGGGATAGAATGAAAAGATATATTAATGAATTTACCATAATTTTTTACTTTTCAATAGGTTTATGTAGAATAAAATTATCAAAGGTGATGCTTCAGTATTTTCTAGTGCCATAGTGGAAAAGTGAACATATATCCATGAGTTCCATAGTGGGATTGACATAGTCATCTCAAAGTAATAATTTGATTGGTTTATTGTTGATAGATTAACTAAATCTTCAAATTTCATTCCCATTTGAGATATTATGTCTTTAGATAATATTTCTTGAATGTACCTCAAACAGAAAGTCAGGTTACATTGAGTTTTACTCTCCATTGTATCTGACCATGATCCCAAGGTCACTTCAAATTTTTTAAAATGATTTCAAAATTCATTGGGTATTAAATTAACTTTTCTGACATATTTTTTCATTATTAATATGATGGACATATGTATTGAATGATTAATACCTTAGAAGAAAATTTTCATGCTTGTTCAATATATTGGTAGATAATTTGGGATCGTCATCTTTCATTACATGAGTTTTCTTATAATGGCAGTTTTCATTCTAGTATAAATTTGGAACCTTTTGAGAAATTATATGGAAATTCGTTTCAAAATTAAGAATTTTGAGATAACTTAGTGGAGAAAAGAAGTTTATGGGGCCAAAATTTAAAAAATATATGGGTTTTAAGGTGAAAATGATTCATCAACATATGAGGATGTCTTGGATTAGGCAAAAAGGCTATGAAGATAACTAGAGGGAAGATCTTTCTTTTGAGGTAGGTGATTATGTTTTTCTTAAATTATCTCCATGGAAAAGAGTTAATCATTTTGGTAATAATGGGAAACTAAGTATATATTTAATTGTAGAATAATAAATCATTGATAAATTTGGACAATTTTCTTATTGAGTGGTCTTTCCTTTGAGTTTATCTAAGGTACAAAACATTTTTCATGTTTTAATATTAAGAAAATATGTGATGGATTTATCTCATGCTTTGAGCCCTGAAATAGTTCATTTGGAATTTAACCTTTCCTATGAGGACCAAACAGTTCAAATTATTTACCATAAAAATAAGGTGTCATAGAATAAGGTAATTTATTAAGGCAAGTTTTTTATGAAAAAAAACAAACGGTTTAAGAAGCAGCATGGGAATCTAAAAATGCTATGAGGGAAAAATATCCCAAGTTGTTTAAGTGATGAATAAAATTGTGAGACTAAAATTTAAAATGGGGGAAAGAAAATAAAAAATAAGATAATGATAGAATAAATAATTTTCATATTTATTAGAATTTATGAGCTAGATAGATATATTCATTATAAAAAATATTCAATAAATTTTAAATCCAAAAGGAAATAGTTTTATTAAACAATTTTCTTATAAGGTTTTATTTAAATACTTAATTTTAAAATTATTTAATTTTAATTTGATAAAATGAATTTTATTTTTTAATTTATCATATTAAAATTATTCGAATATTAATTTCTAATAATTTTCCAAAAAGTTTGATTTTTCAGAGAATAGTGAAAAATATTAGTTTTTATTTAAAACATTATTTTCTATTAATGTATTTATAGATTCAAATTATATTTTATATTTTTAAAAAATTTCATTACTTCATACTGTTTAAAAATAACCCAATTATATTATTTTGAATGAAATTTATACTTTAATTTAGTATAAAACATATTTATACTTAAAAAGGTATTTTTCTGAAAATCTATTTTTCATCCCATTTTGCGGGTTTAATTTTATATTAAAATTTTCCAATTATATGTTATAAATATTGAAAAATATATTCTGTATTCTAAATCATGAGGTATAAATTTGATAAATATGACCCCATTATTTTTACTCATTATGAATAGTAATAAAAATAATTTTTGTTAACACGTTAACGGTAAAATGGAATATTTAAATGGTAAAAAAATGTCATAATGACTATAAATTCACTCTAACAGTCAAATTAATTTCATTTTATCGGTAAATTACATCCATAGTTATCCAAAATTACAATATATGACCATTTGTTTCCAAATATCCATGATTTTCATCTTTATAATATTTTATGTAATGAAAAGTCAAAAATATCATTCTTCTTATTTTAAAATCTTAATCTTTTTGAAATAGGGATAAAAAAAGAATGTTTGGTTATAAAATTTGATTTGAAATATAAATAATTTTAATTCCTCATGATAATTTTTTTAATTTTTTTTGTAAAATAATTACCTTAAATACCTACACAACACACAGTATTTATTCCATTAACAGAAAAAAATTAATAATTTTAAAAATGGTAAAATTAATTTGATTTGAATTAATTTTTGATATTCATGATTATATTAGATAAAATTTACATATTATTGATGTGTGGATTCATTATATTGAAGTTTCATTGTTTTCTTTTTGTTTTAAAAGTCAAATTAAATGAATAGTTCAAAAATTAATATTAATTCCATTTTATAATAAATAATATTTTATTAAATGATTTAAAACTCTGAAAAAAATACTATGCTCATCCAAATGATTGGTATTATGTTTAAAATATCATAGATGGTCCATTTATGGTCCAATTTTCTTTTTATAATAACCCTCTTGACCCTTAAATAATAAAATCTTTAATTCCACAATAATTGACAAAAAGGGATAAAATGGGTTAAAACAATAAGATAAGGGTCCAAATATCACCTAAATATGTCCATTTTTTATTTTATAATATTATTTTTAATAAAAATCATATTATATTTTAATTTTATAAATTTTTAACCATTTTAATGTGAAAATTAATTTAAATTAATTTAATATTTTATGAAATTCCTAGACTACCCATCCCCTGTCCTATAAAAGGGAACCTCCTGTCATATTTCCTTAACAAATAATTTTTTTTGGTTGAACAAATCCCTTACCAAGTCTCTTCCTTAAATAAATCTTCACTTCTTAAAGGACTTTTTTTAACAGAAAACCAACCTAGGATATATTTTTGGGTAAACCTTAATAGGTTTTCTGTAGAAGATGTATAATTCTTAACCAAGCGTTTTTGTTTTATTTTAAACTTTTAACCTCTTTAAATTATTATTACACCATTTTGAAATAATAAATATGGTATATTTCATATAATAATATATTTTATGTTTATTTAATAACCTATATCTATCTCCTATTCTATTAAAAAGGTAACAAAACTACCATTCATGTTACAGCGGACTACCGCCTCGCGGACCAATGAAATTTGTTTTCCATAACCTACTATTATGGATTTTTTTAATGATGGATTTATTGTATATATATATGATATAAATGAAATATTTATCATTATTAAAATATAATATATCATTTAATTTCTTACCTTTGCATTCACTAAAAAATATAATATTGTTCGTGCGTACGTGTGGAATACCACCTTCACGAAGTGATGTGATATGTTTTTCATCACCTCATCACAAAGCTAATATATATATATATATAAGTATATTTAAAGATATAATATGGTATTTATTATATAATTATCATTATGTAAATATAAAATAATTCTTATCTTCTTTCCATAATCATCATTGAAAAATGGAAACTTTACTCATGCGTATGTACGATCTACCATCTCCATGATCATAAAAATGTTCATTTTTCATAATAATATTTCATGATTGATTTTTAAATAAAAATTAATGTCTAAAATGACAATTATGGCCTTATATATTATCTAATAATGACCCCTTTTACCATAGTCAACCTATTGAAGTCAATTTGGATATATGGGCAAAATATCATCAAAACATTCAATGTGTTCTTAATTGATTAAATAATTAAATATAACATGATAATAAATAAAATAAAAGTACTAATAAACTTTAAAAATTCTCTTATGAAATTAAATAATTAATAAAATTTTATTATTCAAGAAGATAATGAATGTATGTGATGAGTCTGACTTAAGGTAGACAATTTTCTATTAGAAAATAAAATTTTAAAGTTTCCCTTTGAAATATTTTTCTTTCATTACATATTTTTTTTAATTTTTTTTATATTTATATTTATATTTAAATAAAATAATTATAAAGGAAATTTTATTTATTTTTAACTTTCTTCTAATTATTTCAAAAGTAATCTTTATATATATTATATATGGAATGTTTTGACTTTCTTTCGAAAAGATAAAAGGAATGTCTCTTTTAATATATATAGAAACAAAAAATAGTCCAACCACCATAATGGATATTTTATATTTAAATTCATTTATAATATTACATATTTTCTTAAAATAAATACCATCCTTACTTATGATCTGTTTATTTTCAAAAAGGATTTTTAAATGGAATGGATATTTCAATATCAGAAAATATTTTCTTACAGGTGAAAAGAATATTTAGGTCAGTGTAATTTTTGAAATTGAAATCTTTAATGTGAAATGATTATGTTATGGTTCATGGGAATTTTCATGATGATGGGTGATTTAAATATAAACCATGTATGGGTGGTTCTGTTATAAACTAAGGATGGGTGGTTTTATTATAAACTAAGGATGTGTGAGTCTGTGATAGCCCTATAATGCATTAGGTATTAAATTTGACCATATTGGTTATTCCATTTCTAATAGTGATATTGAAATTGATGTCCTAAGTAACCTATATGATTTATCTATTATTATTATGGTTTTTTATAAAAATATTATTATTTTAGAAGGTTAGATGATGATTTTATGTTTAAAAAAAGTATATGTTGTTTCTTAAGGGTGGAAAGTATAAATTTGCAAAAAAAGTTCATGTGTTTTTCATGAATTTTGTTGGGAAAAAATCCCTCAAGGTAACATTGCAGTATTTTTGGGTTGATTGTGTTTGTTGACAAAGCAGGTTTCCATGGAGAATTGTCGAGTTCCTGAGAATTTTTTGACAATCTATGTTGACAAAGAACGATGACAAAGGAATGGATGATCTAGAGGCGGTACAAAAGAGCAGTACAAGGTGGCGCCATTTCCCAGTGTTTGCCAAATTTTTGGGCTCCAAAATTTGGAGTTTGGTGAGCATCTCAAAAATAGGATTTCCCTGAAGATCATATTTTTATATGGCAAAGGCATGAGTTTCGTGAAGATGGGATGCATGGATTGGATTTCGCGAAGACCAGAAAAATGGAGGCGGTGATGCTTTGTGATTACGTCAACGCTTCGCGAACGGCAGAGTTGAAGCGCATCGTGGTGGTGAAGGGATTTGCGAGGGAGCTTCGCGGAGAAGGCGTGAAGGAATGTTGACGGTGATGCTCCACGATTACGACGAGCTCTGCGATCAGAAAATTGCCGTGGTGCTTCACGATTTTGACAGAATTCTGGAAAAAACTTCGGAGCTTCGCGATTTGAGATGACGTGGTGTTGACTTCACGCGGAAAGTTCAAGGGTCGGTGGAATCACCTATAAATAGAGGCCGACCACCTCAAGAGAAGAAGAGAGAATTTTCAGAGAAAATCATTTGCTCTCGGTTCGCGAAGGTAGTTCACGTAGCCTGTGTTCTTCGCAAAAGAAGAGCTTCGTGGTGACTATTGTAGCTCCGCGAAAGTTGCGCGCTCTGTGTTGGCTCAGTGAGCTTCACGAGGGAAGTTGCTCTACAAAGACTTGAGCTTTTCGGTAGTGCTTCGCAGTAGTGCTTCGCGAGAGTGTTTCGCGAAAAGGCAGGAGCTTCATGAAGGCTTGTTTGAGCTTTGCGAAATTGGGAGCGTCGTGAAGTAGGGTGCTTTGCGAAGGTGTTTCCAAAGGTAGTTGCCTAGTGTTCAGAAGCAAAGTGGTATTCATCAGTGGATGAAAGTTGGACTTTAACAAAGCATATATCAATAGTTGAGGATGCATTCCTTCATGCAAATGAAGAGACCTACAGGTCTATAAACTGTGAGTGGATTCCTTCAAGAGTAGCGAGCTAAGGAAGTGAAAGAAGGTGATCCTCTCCACCGGTAGTGAGCTAGAGAGAGAAAAATGGGAGTGAACCTTGAGAAAGCAGTGAGCTAACCCTAAACATTGTAAAGGCAGTGAGCCTAGGCATAGAAGTGATCTAGCTCGAACATTGTAATCCACAGCTAGTGAAGTTTAATGGAATTTGGTATGACTGGAAACTTGTCGGCATATGCTCCTTGGACATAGCCCAGTGAGGGTGAACCAAGTACAAATCTCTGTGTCTGCCTATTTGCTTCCCTGCATAGCATTCAAAGCATCATCATTAGATAAATAAGTAAAGAAGTTATCATAGTTTACACACAAGAGAAAACAAAGTGACCCTTGTAATAAAGAGGTCAAGATCCAGTGGGGGTAGGAAGAACTTTGAGAAAGAATATCCATACCCTGATTCACCCCCCTCTCAGGGTATATAGGCCCCTATTGGTCCCAAAAAATTTAGATAAACCTTTATAAGTTAGATTTTAATTTAAATATTTATTATTAAATTATTTATGAAAATATTTCAGTAGTAAAGTTTATTTCTTGAGTAATAAAATTTAAATTTTGATCCAAATGATTGTTTTCAAAAAAGGAAAAATTTTATAATCATTCATTTACTAGAATTTTGATTTCTTCTTTACATTATGTCCTTTATTGAGATTTTTGTGCTCATCCCATGTTTTTTTAATTATTTTTTGTAATAAACCTAACTATAGTAACCCAAATTCAGTGTATAACAAATTATATTAGAATAAATACAAGGGTTTAAATCCTGAATTAGTGATCGGTTTAGTAGTTTGGTAGAGCCAAATATATACATGATACACATTTTACATAGGAGATAAAATATAAAACCTAGTAATGGAAAAATTTGAAATCATTTAACTCATTAGAATAATTCTTCTTCATATCCTAGGTAAAGGAAACAGAATAAGGGTGAGCTCAAATCAACAATAATGGTTATGTAAAATGGAATCTATCATGAATAAATTGGGAATAATCAATATGGAAAGGTAAATAACTTAAAACACGTTCCATTTAATAAATAACTTAAACAAAAAAAATGCATCCACAGATAATATAAAGGCAATAATATCATGTATAATAATAACTAAATTATTAATGAATTAAATTATTAATATTGTATTTCATTATCTCATACATGATGATATTTATACCGTCAAGACCTTGCACCATAATACTTTAAAAATATTTCTAAAACCCCATTTAATTTTTAAAACTAACTTGACTCATGAGACCAGAAAATGTATCAAGGATCTATATAATTATATGCCTCTCCCATCACTTAATGTCCAATTTATTCCTTATATATAAAATGATAATCTTAATTCAAGAACAATATACCTCAATAAATGTTCATAATGAATAAATAATACGAAATATCAATATTTCTCTAGTCAATCATATAACTTTAAAATTAAAACACCATATTTACAAATGATATATGATTTATGAAATAAGAATATACATGATAAATAATATGGATATTTGATATAAATTTTATATTTAATGATCATAAGAAATTGAATGTTTCAAGATAAGATAATGACAACAAAATTAATAAGAGATAAGTGATGGTCATTGGTTCACAGAGAATATAAGTTTGGTAATAAAATGACGTCCTTTGGAAGAAAAAAGGTAATAAAAGTGATATATTAAAATATTATTTAATAAAATATTATTCTTCATAAAACCATTTAAAATATGTATAAGAAACTAAATTAGATATATTGGTTATGGTGGTGGGGAAGTCTGATATCATTTTATATTTTGAAAGCATTCCTTTGTAATTTTTGTAAACAAAGTCAAAAACATCCCATTAGGGAAAATATATAAATATTTATTTGAAACTCATTTTAAAAATAAGGAAAAAATAAAATGACCTTAATAAATATTTTTTTTAAATAAACATAATTTTTTAAAATAGTTTTGAAAAACATAGACATGGGAAAAAATATCTAATTAAAATGAAAATAAAATCATTTTTAATTTTAAGATTTTATTTAATTGATTAAATTACCCAAGAGAGAAAAATTTGGAATAAAATATAAAAAATACTTAAAAATCTAGTGGATAAGAAAATTATTGGATCTTGTTAAGGATAAATGATAGTATTCCTTTAATAAAAATAAAAGCAATCCCAAAATAAAATGATAATGTAAAATAGATTCTTACCTCTTTAGTAACTTTTAAATTATAACCCCTAGAATTAATAGACATGAAATTTAATATTAATTTTCATTAATAAATAGTTATTCATTTTAAATACATATATGGGGATGTATATACAACACATAAACGTGAATAGGTTCATAATAACAAATGTGTCTCAATAGAGTATAAATTGAGATGAAATTCATTACCTCATGCTTCCCTTTAGTTGAATATACTTTAACCTCATGTATAATGGTTTTAAAATTGTTATTAATTTATAAAAAAAACATATTAATATTTATAATATCTTATATGATCCTATTATTACATCTAACCATCTGTTTTTAATAATATTTCTTTATTTCTATTGTTTTGGGCGTTAAATACTTTGTTTTATCATGCATGTTTTGTCATGGAAGTTATGGTTCTTGTGTATATGATATATTTAAATCATATAAAATATTATATTAATGTTATAAATATCATATTTTTCCCTTATATACCTTTTTTTAATAATTCTTGATAGTTGGAAATGGAAAATTAGTCGCATTATTTCATGGAGACAATTGGTCATATGTACGAACAAGTGATCATATTATTTCTTAATGTGTGAATAGTAAGTAAGTGGATGATTTATTAATTTTAAATAATTAATTTCAGGTCTTATGTGTCATAAAAATTCATTATATCCATCATTATGAGTATCCAAGTGATTCGATGATGGAAAATAGATTACATCAATTCATGATGTAGTAGTTCTTCGTACACACAAGAAATGGATTTGTTTCCCATTTTATAGAGAAGTGGATGGATAAATATTATGAAAAAAACATAATTAAATATAATTATATGGGATACACTATTTCTATTACATTAAAATTTTTAATAAATAACTGAAGGTGATAAAATAATACGTAAAAGAAAGAAAGAACTTGGTGAAGAAGGTTACCAACACTTAGAGAATCCTATTTTGGATCGCTTAGTAAGGACCCATGAATTGGTATTTTGGGAATAAAATAACCTCTAAAATTTGGATGATGATGTTTATTATAGATTTTGGTAGTGATTTTTCAAGATAAATGGATTTATATGTGTGACAAAGTGAGGGGAGGGGTTCCCATTTATAATTCAGGAGTGGTATTTTTGTAAATACCCCAAACTATTCAATAATGGGAAGTCACTCTCAACCCAAGTGCATAAAAAATGGATATTTAATGGGTTTCAGGGAATATAATTTAGATAAATACATCCTCCACTAAAAATAAACATGTCTTTAAAATGTTATTTCTTTACCTCCAAGGTTACTTTCTTTTACAATTTGATTCTTCCTCACAGTAACAAATTGTTTTACCCTAGGTAATTTATTCTTTAAGCCCAAAAATAAATTTATCCTTATTAGATAATATTGACCAACTTATTATAAATATGAAATAAAATTTATCAAATAAAAATTACATGTATTTGTAAAATTAATTTTAACACATTCAAATATAACACGCAAAACCCTGTTTTAACCTTAACTGTGGTAATTACTTTTTCTATTTTTACTATTAATTATGGTTAAAAATTAATTTTAAATTATTAAATAATATTAATTATACTAATTATAAATATGTAATATATTTTATCAAATTATAATGGCAAACTTTTCAGAATTTATTTTAAAAACAAACACACAAATCGTGTCTAAAAAAGGTTTTTCAAGAAATTCATTTTTCAAGCATTAAATGATTTTATATTAACTATATGTGTAATAATAATCATTATAAGGATTTAAATTAATATATTTAGATATATAATATATAAATTTTATTTATATAAATCTTTATTAAATATTATTTTAACTAATTAAAACGGAATGACATTATGCCTTTTTTTAAAGAAATATATTTGGAAAATATATTTTTTACATGAAAATGATCTTATATTTATTTATATTAAATTCGGATTAAATAAATTTTTAATGATAAAGACTATAATAAATTATTATAAATAAAATGATGAATTTTTAAATACTATATTTTCAATTATTCAAAAAACATATTTCTAATGGAAAATTTAAAAAATCCATTCAAGGATTATTGTGGCCAAGTAAGTTAAAAATTTATAATCAGCCAATAAATTTATAATTTTTGTTCAATGAAATATTAAAATGAGCATAATTTTATAGTTTTATTGAAATATAATATACACTTACTATCATTGAGGCTCGGGTGTTACATTCTTCCCTCATAAAAAAAATTTATCCTTGAAATTTTAATGGGTATTACATCAAAACAAATGAGGGTGGTTCTTCTTCATAACATTATCTGGTTCCAGTATTGCAAACTCCACTTTATTTCTCCAATTTACCTTTAATAAAAAATTCACCAGATTCATTAATACATTCTCTCTACTATCAAGAATCTTAATAGGATCTTCATAGTAAGATAGATAAGGTTCCAATTATATTTCTTCAATGGTGAACACATGAGTTGGGTCTAATATGTACCTCGTTAACAATTATATATTGAAAACATCATGTAATTTAGAGATGATTTTTGTAATTAACAATAAATAATACACTACTCTAATTCTTTCTAATATATCAAAATTTCTGATAAAATAGGGGCTCAGTTTCCCTTTCATATTGAAACTTATAACACCATTCCATGGTGACACTCTCAATATAACATGATCTCCCACTTGAAATTCCAAACCATTCTTATAGTTATAAGTATAACTATTTTTCTTAATTGGATCGACTTTAATATGAGTCTGAATAGTCTTCACCTTTTTTATTGTCTCCTTAACCAATTTTGGGCCCATAATTTTCCTTTCACCAAATTCATCTCAATAAGTTGGAGTACAAAATATCTTTCTATAAATGATTCATACAACGACATTTGAATATATGAATGGAAAATATTGTTATAGTAGAAATTTACCAAAGTTAAATATTAATCCCACATACATTAAAAGCCAAGTGATCATGAATTCAACATTTATTACAATTTTTAAGTAGTCCTTTTAGACTATCCATCAGTTTGAGGATAGTTGGTAGTGATCAAATGAAGCTCATTATTAAAAGCCTTTGGAAGACTCTTCAATAATTTAAATTTAAAACAAGGATCATGATGAAAATAATTTAAATAGGTGCACCATTAAATCTTACAACTTCATTAATATAGATCATTTAAATTGAGTCAATTGATGAACCTTCTCTCATTGTGATGAAATGTGCATATTTTTTAAGGTAGTAAAAAATAAACCATATTGCATCATTTCTTTAAGTAAAATTGATAATCCAATTATAAATTTCATAGTAATGTTATCCCATTTCAATATAGGGATAGTAATTTATTTCATAAATCCTATAGGACGTTGTCTCTTAGTGTTAACATATTTTTAAACTAATAATCATGATACATATTCAACAATTTCCTTATTCATGTTATAGAAATGTTCCCTCAAACACATATACATCTTGGTGCTACTATAGTGTATATATAAATTATATATATGAAAATTATCAAACAATTCCATTTTTATCTCAGGTATGTATATAACACATTATCTCATTCCAAAGTTCTGATCACCATATTCATGAATGATGTTTGGAAATTTCCCATCATTTATGGCTATAATTTCCTTCTAAAAATTATCATAATAGGATTGGGATATTTTTATATTTTATAATAAAGATGGTTTCAAAATCATCTGAAAAATTAGTGATGTCTCCCCTTCCTTAAAAATTCCCATATCCATATTTAAAATATACATTAACATAGGATCCCTGTAAATCTTTATTTGGGTCAGAAATCCAAGATCTTCCCTACTAAAAGCATATACTGACATATTAACCATCCCTGAGTGGTATTTTATTGAATAATATTAATCACTAAGTAGATCAATACATAAATTTTTCCTCATGTTGATCAATTTTAGTGAAAATATTTATTTTATTATCTTATGTTCTCTGTGTATCACACATCTTTTACTATTGAGATAATTTCTCCATATCTTGAATAAAAATATTATAGATTCCAAATCAATATCATGGGTTGTATAATTATGTTTATGAGTCTTTAACTACCTTGATGCATATGAAATGACTTTATCATTTTCCATAAGGAAACAACTAAGTCCTTTATTTGATGCATCATTATATGTCATAAATTGGTCATTTCCTAATGTTAGACTCAAAAGGGAGAATTTTATATTCTCCTATTAAATTCATTAAATATTATTCAAATTCCTTTAACAATATAAAATTAAACCTTTACATGTAATATTTCTTAACAATTTATCTAATCAGGTAAAATTATGAAAGGATCACTGATGGTAACCTGAAAATCCAATAAAAATATGTACCTAGGTTATGTTCATTGGTGTAGTCCATTATTTGACTACCTTTATCTTCATAGGATCAAATGATATTCCATACTTGGAGAAAATATGCCCAAAAAACTTTATTAATCCAAAATTCACACTTTATAAATTTCCCATATAACAATTTTCTTATAATATTCGCATGAATGATCTATAAGTGATACTCATTATCCTCATATATCATATAATACACCAAGATTTCATAAATGAATACCAAAATGAAATTATCAAGATATTAATTGAATAATATATTCATTAAATCCCTAAAAAGTAATGGTATATTAGTTAGTACAAATTGAGTTACTATAAACACATAATGTCCACACCTCATTTAGAATGATGTCTTCAGAATGTAATTATTCTTTACTCACAGTTGATGATAACCAAAACTGAGTTCAATCTTTGAAAAATATTTATCCCTGTGAATTTGATCCAATAAGTCGTCAATGCGAGGAATATGATACTTGTTCTTTATCACAATTTATTTGATTTAACTATAATCATTGAACAGACTCATGGATCCATCTTAGTTATTAACAAAAAGTAGGGTCTACCAAAGGTGAAACACTGGGGAATGTAAATTCCTTATTAAAAACCCCCTCTAGTTTTTTTCAACTCTAATAACTCCATAGTGGCCATTCTATAATGATTAATTGATATAGGTCTTTTATATCAGATTAAATCATTGTAGAAATCAACTTCATGCTCTGGTGTATGTCTAGGTAATTCCTATAGAAATACGTCAATCTATCCATATTCAATAAGTACATACTCAATTTTAAAATTACCTTTTATATCAATATATTTTGTTTTCTATTCTTCTCTAAAAATATCATTCATAAGATCTATTGGGGGTGGATCTAGACATGACTCAGATGGTGAGGTATCCACTCTAAAGATAAGGAATTACACATCTTCATCATGAATTGTAATTTCCTTCTCCTTGAAATTTTTTTGCATTATATTTTGACATACAATTTAAACCAAGGATTATATTGAATTCGTCCATAGTTAAGATACTAAATTCCGTAAATAGATCATTTTTATGTTTCATAATGGGAACTTTTGAACACATAATTTTCATTATTATATTTCTACTAGGATTTTTTACTGAAAAATTCCTTATTAAAGTGCCTGGGAGATATCTAATTTTCTTAGAAAACTTTTAAGATGTAAAATATTTTGAGGAACCAAAATAAAAAAAATGGAAAAAATTGAGGCTATAATTAATGTATTTTCCATCGCATCATTGGGTACTTTCACTTCATCTGTAGAAATCACATAAATATAGCCTTCTCCCCTCAGAATCTTCTACATTTATTCCCTTGATTCTTGGGAAATTGGTTTGAATAATTCCCCATTAATCTATAGATTAATCACTAAAAATCATTTTTTTATTTTCTTCCCCTGGATATAGGACCCTTATCGCCGCACAAGTAACAAATTCCCATGCCTTTCACACATTTTATAGCATGTTTCTATAAACTATTTTCACATGATGAAAATTGATTCATTTTATTATTATTTTTTGATTAATTATATTTTACATGGTGTTTATCCAACCTATTCTTCTATTGATTCCCCTTTAAAATATAGGATCTAGAAAATTCATTTTTTATAGTGCATAAAACTACTTCATTATATGATGAAAAAGATTGAGAAACTAGTTCCCTTCAAAGACTTGGATTAATCCCTTAAATAAAATTGTTAATATTGAATTTCTTATTGAGTATGTAATACATAGAATACATGTATAGTTTTATAATGGTATACCCATACTCTAAAACACTCATATACTTTATTTTTTTTAAGCCAGTGAACTTTCTCTTTATTTAAGTCTATTGCTCATAAGAGAAATGTTTATTAAAGAATATTTCTTTAAAATACTTCCATTCTATGTGTTATATTCCCTCTTACTCTCTAGTATTATGGATCAACAAACACTATTGATCAACATCATCATTGAGGTAGTATAATTAAAGTATAACCTTTTCCTTTTCATCGCATCCCAAGGCCAAAATATCTTTTCAAGGGAGTTAATCCATTTATCAGCTACCATAGAATTATTAGTCACCCTAAATTATGAGGCATTTTATTGCATTAATCTATCCATTATAGGATAATAATGTTATGAAAAAATATGTTTCTCTATTTAGACAATGTAATATTTCAAAACCTGATTAAGCTTCCCTAATATAGTCATGGTCTTTTCCATTCCAATACCATATGTATTGGATTTCTTAGTTGGGAAATTTCTACATTTACCATGAGTATTGATACCATTATTTTTTCTTGGAACCATTTATCAAAAAATTCATATATTGTATTAACTTATGAAACTATGAATTTTAACTCACAACATTTACTTTTGAATCTGATGTAACATATAAAATAAATTAAAAAATTATACATTATTAATATCGAATTCATAAACATGGTTTCCTTGATGATATATTTAAATCATAAAATAATTCAAGTCCTTCATAATGGTTTGTAGAAAATGTAAATTATCCTAATAATATCCCCCAAGAGTATCAAATCATGTGTGTAGTAAGGACCATTATCATGTACTCGGTGATGATCGATTCGAAGCCCAATGCGCCTTTTTCATAGTTATTACCCTAAGGTAAATATATTCCAAAAACCATGTCCACTTTTAGTATCTATACAGGGGTGTATTTATAATAAAAACCAAATAATATCTACCTTACTAAAAATATAGGATATTATTCCATAGTTTGACATATCATTAAATTCTATCATAGGGTAATGTTCCTTAGTTTATGTTTTTTCTAAATCTAATTCCAAAGGATTCTATTAAACAATCTATGATACCAACTATAATGATCATGAGTTATTAATAGTTAGTTATAAATTATATCTATCATAGGACTCCATGGGAGGTTACACCTCATAGGAAAGACTCTTACCACCATCCTTAGTGGAAACCCTTTCCATATGAAGGCCTTGGGTGGATATCCAAGCTTTACCAGACATTTACACGTGAGATTTAAAAAGGATTGGATCCCTTCTTTTTCTCTGGTACATACTATGCCAAACTTGACTCCAGTAACCCAAAGACAATATTTAAATTATTAAAATGTAATAGATACATGTTATCAAATCCTAGAACAATGATCATTTTAGTAGTATTAAAGATCCAGATACATACATGATACTGATTTTACAATAAGAATAAAATATAAAATATAGTAATGGAAACCATTCAACATCATTTAACTCATTAAAATAATTCCTCTTAATATCCAAGGTAAAAGGAAATAAAATAATGGTGATCTCACAATCACAATAAAGGTTCTATACAATTAAATCCTTCATGATTAAATAAGGCATAATCTATTTGGAAATGAAGATAACCCAAAACACATGTCACTTAATCAATAACATGACTATGAAACACATCCAAGGGTAATATCTATATTATAATATCACAGATAATAATAACAAAATTATCAATGAATTAAATACATAATATTTTACATCATGATCTCAGACATCATGATAAATATACCATCAGGACCATGTGCCAAGAAAATTTAAAACTATTGTCAAAAACCCATTTAATTTGGCCAACTAATTCTTTTTATGATACCTATTGATGCATCATGAGTATATAAAATTTTATTCCCCACCTATCACTTCATGATTAACACATTTCTCATATATCAAATGATCAATTTAATTCATGAACAATAAGCCTTATAAATAAATGTATGTATTGAATAAATAATATGTAATATCAATATTTCCCCATCAAATCATATAACTTTCAAAGTAAAAAAATGAATATAGAAATTATATATAATTTAATAAATAAGAATATATATTATAAATAATGTAGATATTTAAGGTGAATTTAATTTCTAATGATCATAATAAAGTCATTGTTTCATGAGAATATAATGACCACAAAATTAATAAGAGATAATAAATGACCATTAGTTTTCTAGGAATATAATTTTTTGTAATAAAATCATATATATTGGGAAAATAAATGGAATAGAAGTGAAATATTAAAATAATATTTCCTAAAAAAATTCTTCATAAAACCATTGAAAACATATAGAATAAACTAAATTTCATAAAATGATTATGATAGTGGGGAATTTTATTATCACCATATAAGTTAAAAAATTCCTTTTCACTTTTTGTAAAGAAATTAAAAAAATAAATTTTAAAAAACATTAGGAAGATTATTTTATAAACCTTTTAAAAATAAAGGATAAATTAAAATGGCCTTAATAAATCATTAGAGTAAATAAAATTACTTTTTTAATATAATATTTAATAACATGTAAATGGAAGAAAAATATATATGATTAAAAAAGAAATATAATTAGTTTTTATTATAAAATTTTCCTCACTTGATTCCAAGTACCAAATAGTGAAAAATTTGTAAGTAAATATTTAAACACCTTAAATATCCAATAGATAATAAAATTCATGGAGATTTTGAAGGATAAATAATAAAAATCCTTCAATGAAAATAATATTAATCCCAAAAGATAGTGATATTGTGAAATAGATTCTTACCTTTTTGTAACTTCTAAATTATAACCCCTTAAAACAATAAAAATGAATTTAAACAATAATCATCATAAATAAATTGGTATTTTTTTAATTCATAAAATTTTCACTAAATACATTACAAAAAATTTAATATGTGTATAATAACAACTATGTCTCAATATAGTGTAAATTTAGATGAAATCCCTTACCTCACACTTCCCTTCAATTAAAAATAATTTAACCACATGTATAATGGTTTTAATCATTTTATTAATTTATATCAGGTCCATATTAATATATATATAATGTCATATTTTATCCTCTTATAATATTTTACTATTCTTTGGATTAAAATATTTCATTCTTACCATTATTTCGGGTGTTAACTACTTTGTTTTCTCAATCATGTTTTATCATGGAAGTTATGGTTCTTGAGTATAGGATATGGATTAATTTTCTCTATAATTATATTAAAATTATAAATAACATATTTTTTTCTTTATATACCTCATTATAATCATTCTTTAAATTTTGACATGAAAAACAAATCACATCGATTCATGGAGATAGTAGGTCGTACTTATGCGCGAGAGAAGATATCATTCCCTTAATTTGAAAAGGGTAAGAAATTGGATGATATATTAATTTTAAATAATTACTATCATTTAATATGTATCATATAAATTCATTATTTATATCATTATGACAATCCATATGAGTCAGTGATGGAAATAAATTACATCGGTTCGCGAAGTAAATTCCATTGTATAAATGAGCAATTAAATTATTTCCCATTTGATGGAGAATAATATTTATAAATATTATTTCATATACATAATAAAATATTATTATATGGGATAAAATAGTGTTATTACATTGTAATTTTTAAAACATAATTGAAGGTGATAAAATAAGAATTGAAAAGGAAAGAGCATAGTGAAGATGATTGTCATCGCATAGAGAAACCTCCTTTTCATATCTTATTAAGGACCCCATGATTGGTATTTTGGAATACCATAACATATATAATGTAAATAATGAAATTGGGGGGATATTTTTATATGTTTTGGGTTAGATAAATGGATTAATAGGTGTGATTAATTGATGGGAGGGGTTCCCATTTATAATTGAGGAGGAGTGACATTTTTGTAAATACCCAAAACTATTTGGCAATGGGAAGTCACTCTCAAACCAAGTTCCTAAAAAAATGATTATTAATGGTTTTTATATCATATAAGGTCAATAAAAATATCCACCGCTAAAATAAATCATGTTTTAAACATGTTATTTCTTTTACCTATAAGTTTACTTTTAGAATTTGAGTTTTCACCACAATAAATTGTTTTACCGTTAGTAATTTACCCTTTAAGAATTAAAATAAAATGATCCTTTTTAAATAATTTGTACAAACTTATTATAAATATTAAATCCAATTTATAAGTTGAAACTTATATATGTGTGAATTTTTTTAATATAATCATATATAATACGCAAAACCACGTTTTAACATTAACCATGGTAATTAATTTTTACTCTATTTACTATTCATTATGAACAAAAATTAAGCTCACCTTATTAAAGAATATTAATTATACTAACTCAAAATATGGAATATATTTTAACAAATTAAAATCACAAAAGTGGTAGAATGTACATGAAAAATAAACCAAAAAATCATTTCGAAAACTGATTTTCAATAATTGCATTTTTCTAGTATAAGATGATCTTATATTAAATTTATGTCTAGTAATCATAATAATAAGTGTTTGAATTGATATATTTAGATATATAATCTATAAATTTTATTTAAATCATTTCTTACTATATATTATTTAAATTAATTAATATGGAATGACATTATGCATTTAAAAAAAATATATTTCTAAAAAATATCATTTTTCACCTCTAAATGATTTAATATTTATTTCTATAAAATTTATAGTTAATAAATTTTTAATTCTACATATTATAATATATTATTGTAAAAAAATTTGGGAATACTTAAATAATATATTTTCAATTATTCAAAAAAACTTATTTCTAAGGGGGAATTTCAAAAATCATTTTAGGCTTATTTTGACAATGTAAGTTCAAAATCGATAATCATCATATAAAAATTGGATATTTTCCCATAAAATATTAAAAAAATTGTTCCATTAAAATATAATGTTTATATAATATAATTGATGCTTCAGTGTTACATTTTTCATAGGTTTTAAGGATTGGTGAGAACAAAGAAGAAGTCAAGTTGAAAGTCAATAAGATTAGTCATGAAAATTAGGCAAGTTTAATTTTAAAAGTTTATATAATTGGAAAATTGGTTAGTGATTAGAATTATAAAACTTGTAATTTAAGATTTTTTTATATAAGAGTTATGGCCTAATTATCTTGAAATCTAAACCTAAAAGATCTTTGGTAATGAAAGAAAGTGACTTCTAGTCTAAAGTCACTAAAATATATAATGTTTAAGGTTGGTTATTTATAAAAGATATTAAAATTATACTAATTTATACTAATGTATTTTATAATGAATTTACTAGTCTTCCTTTAAATCACGAAGTCATGTTTTTAATTGAACTCATATATGGTGGTACATATATTTCAAATACCCCATACAGAATAGCCTAAAATTAGTTGCAAGAATTGAAGAATAAAATCTCAAAGAATATTGATATAGGTTTCACACACCCATGTGAATCACCATGTAGTTTAACTATTCTTTTTGTTAATAATAAATAAGGTTCAATGAATATTTTCATTGATTATTGATCAATTAAAGAGATTGATATCATGAAAAAGTATCATTTACTATGTATATATTATTTTTTAAATAAATTATGAGGAGATCAATGCTTTTCCAATATTGACCTTCATTCTGGATATCATCAATTGATAGTTAAGGATAATTATATACCCAGGACATCCTTTCATACAAGGTATGGTCATTATGAACTCTATAGTAATGCCATTTGGACTTACCAATACTCATGTTATCATCATAGATTTAATAAATAGAGTATTTACATATAATTGTGATCAGTTTGTGATAACATTTATAGATTATATTCTTATATATTCAAAAAGCATCGAATATTATAAAGAATATTTGAGGAATGTGTTGAAGTCCCTGAGGAAGGATTAGTTGTGTGATAAATTTAAAAAGTATGAATTTTGTAAGTAGAAAATAGAATTCATGGTTCATATAAAATCATGTTATGGTATATATTTGGATCCTTCAAAGATGGTTTTTATTAAAAAATGTCTCATACCAACCATTTTAATTGATATTTGTTTTTTTTCTTGGGTTGTATAGATATTATCATCCCTTATTGATATATTTATCATCAATATATAATTTAATAACCTAGTTTACCAAGAATGGATCTAACTTAATTAGGATAGATGAATGTGAGTACAATTTCAAGGATTTGAGAAGAAATTTTTTCAGTACACTAGTACTTAAACTACCCTATAATGGAGAAGGGTTTTTAATATTACTTTATGGATCAGAGAAATTAATGGGATGTATCCTCATTAAAAATGATATGGTGATATCTTATTCCTCATGCTAAATGAAAATTAATGAGAAAATTTACCGGACTCGTGATTTGGAGTTAGAAATTGTAATTTTTGAATTGAAAATATGGATGCATTATCATTATGGTGAACATTGAGATATATATATTGAACATAAAATCTTGAAGTATATATTCATATAAAAAGAGTTGAATATGAACAAAAGTTGATGGATGTAGTTTATTAAATATTATGAATTGTCAATACATTACCACCATGGGAAAAAGAACAATGTCTTTGATGCTCTGAGTTAGAAATACCATGATATTTTTTCCATGATAAGGGTTGAAAAGGATCCAATATTTATGGATTTATAGAAGATTGATCTTCAAATCATGAAAAAAGAGGAAATATCATATCTTTCTTAGATAAATTTTCAATTATACATCTATGTGAAGAATTAATAGGTGTTTAAGGGGGTTGTGAATCTAAATAGGAAAGTGAGAAATATTCTTAAATTTTCCATGATTTTGAGAGAATGATATGGTTTAGGAAACGAGTATGTATCTCAACAATTCTAGGTGTTAAAAATGAGACATTGGATGAATTTTATAGTTCATCATTATATTTTCATCCTAGAAGTACAAATATTTTTAGAGATCTAAAAGAGAATTTATGGTAGTACAACAAGAAGAGTTATATTATAGAGTATATATCTCGATACTTGTTTTGTTAGTATATTAAGGCTGAGAGATATAATATTAAGGGGTTGTTACAATATTTACCTATTCTAAAATAGATATGGGAAAACATCTCCATGGATGTTGTTATTGAACTCCACAAAACATGTAAAGGTCATAATGTTATTTTCGTTGTAGTCGATCATCTAAAGAATTCATCACACTTCATTGAATTTAATGAATATTTCTATCTTGATTATATTTCTCAAATACATATTAAATAAGTGGTAAGTTTTTATATAGTACCACATTATATTGTATCTTATTAGGATCTAAGGTTTACATCAAAGTTTTAAATAATTATTCATTTTGATTTGGATATAGAGTTGACTTTTAGTACTTTATATCATTGTTAGATGGATGCTTAGTCTAAGAGGACCTTTTAAACTCTAGATAAAATGTTGATATATTACTTTATGTATTTTAAAGGTTGTTGGATTCAACACCTTCCTTTTGTGGAATTTTATTACAATAATAGCTTTCACTCATGAAAAATTTAAATAAAGTTACTTATAAAACTGTGGTGAATATAAATCAATAAAATGATTAATTATAAATAATAAAATTGATTCAAAATTAGGGTAACCGAGTTTTTCATGATCACAATATGCAATCAAATGTTAAGGAGAGGAAAAATCTATAGGGTTTTCATTGGTTGGACATCACGGAGAAGTGTAATCTCCTATGTTAGTTCTTAGGGTAGATTTTCATGGAACTTCATCAACCTATGTTTATTAACAGTTAATTGGTGATCATTTTTATCTTTTATAATCTATTCAACACTAAAATGGGATATATTAGTTACTATGAAATGACATACAAATATTACTTTATATCACATTGAGTCTTCAATTGAATAACATAACTTAGGCTTCATGCAGGGAGTCCTTTTATAAATTATCATGCGGCGCTCTTTTCCTATATTTATAGATTTCATAATTATTAAAGGCACCTCTCTTGATTTTTTCAACTATTTTTTCTAAACTTTTCTCTCTTTACCAGCCTTACCCATGTCCAAATTCAGTTCTTTAAAAATTCAATAGGTCTTGTGTTCCTGTTATACAGTAAGATTACAACTTTTCCTATAAATTAATTGGGAAGGTCTCATACTTGTTCATGTCTTATAGGTATTATTGTAATCCCAAAAGGTTTACTCAAACCTTTGTCTATAGTCTTTCCAATTTAGTTTTATAGTTTTCTAGAAAATTCCCATGATTTCACAATTCAAAACATCATATTGTATAATTATCTATGGATAGTAATTAGTGTATGTCCAATTATAAACCCCATATTTTCTTAGTAAATACTCCATAATTATATTGAAAAGGTGAGTTACTTGATCATTATTTATGAATGTTGATATTCTAAACCTATAAAAGATGTTGTACCTAATCGAATAACACACAACCTTAGCATCATCAGTTTTAGTGGTCTTAAATTCCACATTTTTTTAAATATAATCTATAAAAATTAGAATAAAATAGTTTACAGAAGACATGGGGAAGGGTCCCATAAATTCTATTTACCACTATTTAAAAAAAATAAAAAGATGATTGGTTTTGGGTCTACTTCTTTTATGTTTACAAAATTTCTATAAAATTTGAATTTGTTGCATTTTTTACAAAAAACATGTGCATATTTAAAAAATTGGGATAATAAATTTCAAATTCAAATACTTTACATGTATTTATTTGAGTAATAAAGTGGAATATATATACTACTATGTTATAGAATTTAAAAACAGACTCTATTTCACTTACAGTAAAACTTCTCCCACAGATTAGTTTGAATTAAAAAACACTATGACTTTAGTTCTAGGAGAATAAGATCTAAATTTATCAAAAAAACTACAATTGACTCTATTATAATGGGTTTATAGTTTATTTAGGAATAATTTAGTGTCTTTTAGTAATAATTAATGACTTATAGTATGCCTTTAATTATTTAGGAGAAAACTTCTCCCACTGATTAGTTTGAATCATCACAAATTATCTCAAAGGGGTTCTCCAAAATATAATTTTTTTTAATGTATGATTCCAAAAAAAATATTGATTTCATTAACAATGATCAAAAGTGTTACAAAAAATAGTGAAATAATATAGAAATTCATAGAGGAATCCTTTAATATGATCTAAGAATATACTTTTCATGCACCACTAAAATGTTTCTATAGAATTAAATAACACAAATGGAACCCTTCTATAGGAAAATGTGTCAAATGGACATGTGAAGGTTGAATTATCTTAGTCATTTAAAGAAAAGGGCACCTAGTAATAATATAAAACCCATATAAAAATGAATAATATGTTTTCCCTAACAATATCACAGGCATCTCATCATTCAATGGTATAGGTAATTGGTCTTTCCTAGTGATATTGTTTATCTTACTATAATTTATAAACAATATCTAGCTATTATGAATTATCCTGAAGATTAATTAATATTATTCATTCTTCACAATGGTTATACCTATTTTCTTGGGAACTACATGGATTGGGATAACCCATTATATGTTAGAAATTAGGTAGATAATGTCTTATACCAAAAACTTCCTATTTTTATTTTGACTCCTCCATGATTGTAGGATTTACCCTTCATCAGGGATTTATATTGGGTCAAGAGTCTGCCTCAAATAAAATTCTCTGTGTGAATATTTTTAGGCTAATTCATGAGATATCACATTAACTATAGCCAATTTCATTTAAATTTTATTTAAAAATCTTAATCAACTTACTTTATTAGGTTATGAACAATTTATTTGTAATGATAACTACTAGTTTTTCTCCATTTATTATGTAAACACACTTCAAATCCATGGTAAAATGTTTTAATTCCATATTCGGGGGTTTTTATGAAGATGTAATCAAATTCAAGTTTCTCATTTCCATTTATTTTATTTTATTCACATAATATGACTTGTAAGATATTTCATCATTAAATAAACAACCAAATACCTTAAGGTATCCATGGTTTACCTTGTACTATAATATGAAAACATATTTTTCATAATGTTGTGTAGCTTAATCCTCTACAGAATTTTCTATCATTAAGTGCTCCTATAGGGTTAAGAACTCATGAAAAATACATGAATCTTTAATAGGTTCAGCTTCTTAAAAGTTAGTTAGTGTAAGGAGTGAGTGTTCAACCGAAGGGTTCCCTATGGAGTAAATGATATTGAAATAGACTATGTTGTCTCCAAAATCCATGGTGGGTTTTATTTAATGAGAATTAATGATTGTATTAGTTATCTTAAAGAATGGTCTCCCAAAAATTAAGGGTGGTTATGATGGGAGATTATATACCTCAATGTTTAATATAAATAATTCTATTGTGGAAACCATATCATAGGATTTAAAAATTAAAACTTATAACAAAACTACTGAAAATATAGTAGATAATTTTCCAAGTTGTACCAAAAATATTTTGGGCTTCATTCTCTTATCTAAAAATATTTAAACACTTAGTGGGTTATAAAATTTATAGAAGAATCTATTTTACATAAATCACCTAAAACTTGATGGAACTAATAGTGAAATGGATAGAAAATGTAATTGTATATTGATTGTTTTGGGTAATTATAGTGTTATTAAAAATGATACACTTCTTCCCAATGTAATTCCTTCATTACATTGAAGCATCCTCTTGTTGGTGAAAAATTATATAATAAATTTAGCATACTTAAGAATATATTTTAGTTCTTTAAGAAGGGTAATATTAATCTCAAATTTCAAAAATGTTTCCAATTTCTCTTTGTTGTTATTCTTCATGAATTTTCTTTCATTGAATCATTCTTTGTGGGAAAGGAGTTGGGCGATCCTTATTATCCCTTTGATATATTTTTCATGGTGTATATTGTCTCTTATTTATTTAGCCTACTCTTCCTTCATATTCCATATAATCTTATTCCTTAATTTAATATTGGAAAGGTTCTTCAAGAACCAATTCTTCTTTGTTTTTTCATCTTCTTCTACATATTGTTCATTAAGGTTGGATCCAATTAATTCAAGTTCCAGACTCATGGATCCTTATTTACCTCTTTGTTGGTTTTATTCCAAATCGGGTGTGTACACGGGTTGTATTTCCTTACCATTTATTTTTTTAATCATGCTCACATAATCCCTTATATTAGGGACTATTTGGAATGATATCTTTACTAAGATTATGGAAGGAATCTTTATAATAATTTCCATAATGTTTTCTCAAATTATCTACTATAATATTATGGTTTTTAATTATGGTAAGGATACTTTTAGTTTCATTAAAAACCTTTAGTTTCATCTTAATGGAAGTTATAAAATGGTTCATTGGGGTTTCAGGAGCATTTGGTCTTGGTTCGGGGCCTAGAGTTCCTGTTTTTCTAGAAGTAGGTTGAGGTGCTTGGTTGGAACATGGTTAATAGTAACTATGTATCTCAACGATGTGGACCAAAGATGATAGAGCATGGATTTTTTAAACATTAAAGATAGGTTTCATGGACAAGAAAAAGATACAATATATTTTAGTGGTGAATCACTTAATCTACACATAGTTTTTCTAATTGTGTTCCTAGACTGTGTGAGGTAGGGGTTCTTAGGAAGTGACCAATGCATGGTTAGCACATAGTTTGGAAAACTATGTGGCTAAATAATATTACCCTTAACAAAATTAAATGATTCTTTAACCCTATGATACTTTAAATCTTCTCTACCTTTTCTTCTCACGTAAACACGTAGAGTCTCCCCCGTGAATGATAGCTCTCCTATATTCCTCCTAGGATTTGAGAGATATTCTTCATCCAAGCATCGATTTGATTATCATTCTTTTCATTGGATCACTCTCACTTAGTCTCTAAATCTTCTATATTATTTCCATAGTTTAAACTTCCATGTTGGATGTTATTTCAATGTGATCTCATATTCCCTATTTTCAAGGAATTCGTCAAATTCCTCCATTTTCTCTTATTTCATTCTAAATATAATATTGGTTGAGGAGTCTCCTACCCATTTAAGTTGTGTGGTCTTGTAATTTTCCCTAAATTTATAGTTGTTTATATCATGTTCCATTGTTTCACATTCTATACTTCCTACACAATTCCTCTAAAATTGATATCACTTTAAGTTTTTAACAAGGAATTATCCTAAATATTCTATGATTCCTTTACACATAGTTGGATACTAATTAACACAAATCAAACCACCCCTTTGGGTGATAATAATTAAATTATTATCAAAAAACATTATTACCTTGTATTTAAACAACCTTCTTATGTGGTTTTTTCCTTTTTCTAACAAAATGTTTAAATGGTATTGTTTTAAATGTAATGTGTATGGTAAGACCACGTTACTTATTCCCTTAACTTCCTAATAAAATTTATGTTGGGTTATCTCTTAAAAATTTAATGACTAAATGGATTTAAATAAATTAAATGGGGTGTGGATGGAATACTTATATTTGATAATTTATTATATTATACCATAATAAATGCTTGGATTTTGACTAGAATTACTTGGTTGGGCACCTGAGGCATACTGAATTAAATTCATCTGATTGTGATCTATTAATATAGTATGACTTGGGAGATACTTGAATTCTAATTTGGAATGCCTTTGATAGGAGAAAAGTACATATGTGATTGTGTTATTATTAACTTTGATCATACAACCAGATCAATTTAAAGGTGTATAATTCCTTGGGAAATACATGGATTTCTGAAGTGAAATCCCTTGGTTGGCCTCATAAGGAACTAGATGATTCATTTATGTGACCGTTAAGTGAAATACCACACTAGGTTTTGGTCAATGTATTATATAAATGAATGCCTTAGTATAGTACTGGCAGTTCACTTTGTTTATAAAAATAAATATAATTCTATAGATTATCTTCATTGGTTAGTCTTCACGATTGCATATCATCTTAGATTATCTCCTTGGATACAATAAATTCTATCACTAAAGCTACTTAGGATTTGTTTCTAGGGATCAGGTATACCATTGAGGGTGAAATTCCATGGGTACACTTCATTGGATTACCCTCGGTTGTCAATTTTAAATGTCATGGAACTTGTGGAACTCCATATGATTATTAGTGAACATGGACTCCTTGGTTATATTCCTCATATGTCAACTTTCTTTATATGACCTAAAATTCTCAAAGATATTAGAGAAGAGGCTAAATAAGGTATGGTTGTCCAGGTATCCAATGAGAAACTTGATCCTAACCCTATTTATTTGCATTTATTTCTTCCATTTAGTATACATGCACACTACTCGTTTTATATTCAAATACTAGACAGTATTATCCATCATTGGTGGTGGCCTCCTAAGTTTTACTCACACGCTATCCGGGAAGTTTTTTTGGTACCTAGAGAGACTTATTGGTTGTAGGTAGGTATAAGTGGAAGTACCCAGTTATGGATTTTTTATTCCTTTTGTATATGATCATGGTAGAAAATGACATTTTATTTTTTTTCCTTTTGTATACATTTATTATATATATTACTGATCATTTTTTATAGACATTACTTCATACATATATGATACTTCATATATATTGATTTTTTATCATTATCTAGATGTTTATTTCCTCATCCCTATATTATTCAGTTTTTTCATTATCTTTATTCTACAGATTTATACATTACTTTCAACTGAAACACTATGATAAATAGGCTATAGTCTCCCCAACTATACCACTATATGACCTCATTGATAGTAGACATCCTCTAGAATATGGAGAGGCATGCTTGAGGCCATATTTCTAACCAGGTTTGGCTACTTATGAGTGAACCGGGTCTGAGACATCACAAAGTTTCATAAAATGAATCTTTTTTATGCCTTACTATTTTGGTTCGGTATAAAAGAGATTAGGATTTTTCAGAATTTAGTAATGATTATGTGTCTCGGAGTAGCAAACCCATATATAGTAAAAAATTCATGTTGCAGGGGACAATAATTATTGTTCATGTTTCACTGGTAACTGTTGTATTTATTTTCACCATTGGGTGATGTGCATGATTTCTAAAAAAAAATTATGATTATGATTTTTTTATCCTTGGAAAAGTATGGCATGGAAGCATATTCCATGCATAATTATAGGAACCTAGGTAAATATTTAATACATATACCATGCCATGGTTATTTGCTTATGTAATTTTCTAGACTAACTCCTGATAGGGAAATAGAGTTCACTATAGAGCTTATTTTAGAAGAAAACCCAACATTCATTCCTCTATTAAAGATGGATCCTACTAATCTTTAGGAACTCAAAAGGTTGTTAGAGGACCTAGAATATAAGGGGGTTGTGTGACCTAGTACTTATCCTTAGGGTTCACCTATTATTTTCTCCAAGATGGTGGATGAGACCCTTAGACTATGTGTGGATTACTGATAGTTGAATCAAGTTATAATTAAGAATTGGTACCCATTTCCTTATAAAGATGGTGTATTTGATTATATTTAAGCATATAGTGTCTTCTTAAAGATTTATTTTAGATCAGGATATCAACTAGTAAGGATTAGACCCTATGATGTACCATTTATATATTTTATAATTATATATGGCATATACTAATACCTGGTAATTTCGATCAGTCTCATGAACACATCAACTGCATTTATGGATTTAATGAATCGGTTTTTTCACCCATACTTTCACTTCATTGGGGTAGTTTTCATGGTTGATATATTAATGTATTATTAAACTCAAAATAATTTTGAAAAACACATTAAAAACATTTTGATTACACTAAGAGAGCATAGGTTATATCCCAAGTTTTCAAAATGCCACTTCTAGTTTGATATAGTTCATTTCCTGTGTCACGTAATATATATGTATCTAGAGAAGGTGAGAGATGTAGTTTTCAAGGATCTTCCCAAGAATTTTTTCATCAATCCATCCAACGGACCGAAGGCCTTCAAATATTTTTATTTATTGATAAAGACCCCTTTTAAGGGAAGAAGGGGGGATAACCCAAAGGACTTCATCGACTTAGGACAATCACACCTGAAGGAAAAAATATTGAAACCAAACTGAAACAAGAATGTTTTCAATATTCATAGTTTCTTGGGAAAAGTTGGTAACTATAGTCATTTTATCTAGTATTTACCATGCCTTGCAACACGACTAACATACTTGACCTATAAATGGGTTCAATTCATACAGTTGGAAGCTTATGATAAATAATTTCATGAGTTAAAAGGAAGTCTAACCTTAGTGTCAATCCTAATTTTTCATGATCCTGGTAGAGGCTATATAGTATATTATGATGCATATGAAATTAGGATTAGAGCTATATTGATTTAAGAGGAACAAGTATTGGTGTACATGTCTCATCATTTGAGACCACATTAGCTTAATTACCAAATTCCGGATCTAGATTTAGTAGTTGTGGTTCATTATTTACATTTCTAAATGAATTATTTGTTAAGAGAATGGTTCATTGTATACATGGATCAAAGAATCCACAAAAACATATTATCACAATGTGATTTGATCTTTAATTAAAAAATATGGGAAGAATACCTTTAATAATTGAAATTTGATCTTGATTATACACCCTGAATGGGAAATGTAGTTTTTGATCCTCTGATCCAAAAAATTAAATTCCAATTGTTCTAAAAGCCAATAGTAATTTGAATTTGATGGGTATTCTCTCAAAGATGAATCTAGAAGATTTTAAATTCCAAAAAAAACCTATCCTTATATATTTATAAGTGACTTTATCACTTCTATATAGAATAAATAGGAGGTGACTATCATATCTTGAAGGCTTGGTACTAAGGGAATGTGTTTTAGGTAAATACCCACATCCTGGTTAGACTATTGATGGGGATAAGATCCAGAATATCCATGGTTGTTTTTGGGTACATATAGATATATGAAAGGATTTTATGTGAGGATATAAATCTTGAAAATGGACAGTATATCCTAGACCCACTAAAATGTATCATTTCTTATGCCTCCATTATTGGTAGCCTCATATGAAAAAAAAGATAGTAGGTTCTTTTACTCAATTTTCACCTGTCAACAAGTTAAGGTATAACACCAATAGTCTTATGGTATTTTATATCCATGACACATCTTATAGTGAAAATGGGATTATGTAGCTCTATAATCCATGGCGGAGTTACCAAAATTACCTCAAGGCAATGACATCATATGGGTAATCATGGACAGACTGATGAAGGTATCCCATTTCCTACCTATTGAGGAGGACTTCTCAATTGAATAACTTGGAAGACTTTACATATGATAGATTATATTACTTTTTTGGGTTCCACATAACATCATATCAGATAGGTACACTTGGTTCATGTCATGGTTCTAGAAGGGTTTATAATGGGATATTAGCTCATAGGTACTTCTGAGAATAGCATATCACATGAAAACTGATGGTCATTATAATCATAAAATAAAGGTACTAAAAGACATGATTTGACTTTTTTTCCTTGATTCTAGAGGCTCTTGGTGGAAATAATTAACTCTTATTTATTTCTATTATAATAATGTATTCCAAGAAACTATTTATATGGATCCTTTTGAGGCACTTTATAGTAGTTCATTTCATTCAACTTTATGTTAGTTAGAGGCAGGGTACGTAGCACTATTGGGACCATGTCCTGTTTAGGAAATATTGGTGTAGGTAAATATTATCAAGAAACATATATCTATAGATCAATCTAGGAAGATGTTTAATTTAAATCATTATCATTAAACATTAGTGTTCGAGGTGGTAGATTGTGTCTTCTTATATGTTTCTCCAATATTGGGTCATTAATGGGTTCGAAGGCAATGAAATTTGGCACCTAGATTTTTTTATCTTTTTTAGATATTGGATAAATTCAAGAAGGTATCCTATTAGATATCTCTACTTTAGAGGTACCAAGACATGCATGATTTATTCTATGTTTTTCAAATTCTTCATTATCACTCTGACTCATCTAAAGTTTTTGAACTAGACTAAGTTGAGTTAAATACCGATGCTTCTTTTGAGGAGTATCCAATTTATATCATTGATCATAGCATAATGTCTATTAATGGTAGGTCAGTTCATCTAGTTTAGTTTCTATGGAATCATGGTAATATATAGGATAATTATGGGTGTGATATTATAATATATATTATCAGTATATAGAGTTATTCCAAGATACATATCAACCACCCTCAGGGAAACTCAGGGATAAGTTGTTTTAAGGAGGGGAGGTTGTATGAACCCAGTTCTTCATTGAGGTATGGATCATTTTTTTTCATTATAAACAATATGTATTATTTAAATGGAAGTTATAAATAGTTCATCAAGGTTTTTGGATCATTTGGGCTTGGTTTGGGGAATGAAGTTCTAGAATTTCAAGAAGCGGGCTAAGGAGCAAGGTTAATAGTAATTGTGTAGCTCAACTGTGTGGCCTAATGGTGATGGAGTATAGTTTTTTTCAACTATGTGAGAGAGGTTAGATGTATATGTGAAACTTAAAACAAATTTTAGAAGTAAATATCATGGTGTTTTCATGGTTTGTATAATCGTGAGCCTAGACCGCGCAAGGTAGGGGTTCTTGGGTAGTGGCCAATGCATGGTTAGCACACAGTTTTGAAAACTATGCTATAAAAATATATGAACCTTTAAAAAGTGGGAAATTAAGTTTTTTATCTATAATCCATTAACACATATTCTCCTTTTCTCCTTAATCAAATGTATAGTAGCTCTCTCATATGTGATATCTCTCATCTTCTCTTCTTAGGAATTTAAATATCTTCTCTATCTAATATCTGATTTTAACATCATGTATTTCCTTGGATCACCCTCACTAATTCTCTCAATAATATATATTATTTTCATAATTTAGTTCATATTCTTGGATGTTATCTCCAGGTGATGTCATATTTCCTATTTTGAGGGATTTTTTTAATTTCCCACTTTTTCTATCATTTCATCCCATTTCATAGGATTATACTAGATAAGGAGTCTTCTACCCATATATGGTATGCAGTATTGTAATTTTCCCTAAAAGTATAGTTTTTTATATCTTGTTTCATTATACTGAAAGTTATACTTCCTACATATTACTGCTAAAATTAATATTTCCTCAATTTTTTAACTAAGCATTAGCCTAGAAGTGTTATGAGACCTTTACTTATGGTTAGAGGCTAATGACCTCAAACCAAATTACCCCTTTGGGTGGGTACAATTAAATTATTTTAGACTAAAATTCTTGAATTGTATTTAAAACACCTTTGAGGTGTTTTTTTCCTCTTTCTAACAAAATGATTAAATGGTAATATTTTAAATATAATGTGAATGTTAATACTATAGTAACCTAGGTTTCACATTTAAGGATATTAAATAATTTTAGATGAATATTAAAAAAAATTACAAAAGTATATGCCTGAGGATTGTAATAGTTTAGTGTATTTGTAAAATTGTAAAACATTATATTAATTTTGTGAAATATTTTCAACATCTCCCTTAAAGATCTTCCCCTTTAGTACTCATACTTAAAACCTTTCTTTATAACCTGGGGAAAAGAAACATAAGAAAGGGTTGATCTCAGATGCTCAATAAGGGTGAAAAAGAGAGATATGTAAGCATAACACGAGAATAAGTGTATGAGAACATGATCATAACAATAAAAGATAATACACTTCATATCAAAGATCATAATCAAGAGTTATGAAAACAAAATTGGTAGTTCACAAGGCATGAATCATAAGGGTGATGAATTAGAATACATCAATTATGAACCATAAGCTCATGTCATATAATATTGTCACCATCATAAATATATAAAACCATTTCATGTGTCAAGGTTAACTACCAAGAAAATCAACATAGTGGATCAGTATGCACCTATTTCCCATAGGGGATCAGGATGCACCTATTTCCCATTGTGGATCTAGACACACCTATTTCCCATTGTGGTTCAGGATACACATATTTCCCATTGTGAATCATGACACACCTATTTCCTATTATAGATTAAGCCCATCAACTTGTCTCCCATCATTATCTCATGAGATATAAATCTTTACCCAATTCATTGGAGGTAGATATAGGTCCCACTCATCTTATAATGAATTCATACATACATGTTCCACAATATAATAAAAAATTTTATCATATTATAGCCTATAAAAAGAGATGGGTTTCGTAAACATCATATACTAACTCATTAAATGAAATGGGTATCAAAAAAATTTCATCATATCATAACCTATGGAAAAGATATAGGTTTTATAATCATAGAATAACCTATAAAAGGAAGTTGGTTTCATAAGTGTTTTATCATGGTATAACCCATGGAAGTGAAATGGGTTTCATAAACAACTTGACATCTTAAACATAAACCATTTCAAGGAAAAAAATGGGAATGGTGTCTCTAGATCATATCTTCAGTAAATCGTAAACTATATCAATGAATTTCAAATTAGCTAGAAAAATATTTGAAATATAACTTGGGACATTTCATAAAGAAAATAACTTTTCTTTGAAAATCACATTTTAAGGCAAAAAAAATCTTCAAAATATTTTTTTTAAAAACACTTTGAAAATTTATAAAATAATATTTAAAAATCCTTATGAATATTTCATGATTAAAATAAACTTTCAACTTCGAAAAAACTTTTTAAATTCTAATTTTTTTAAAACATTCTTCAATGAAAATAACATTGAAAATTAATAAAAGTGCTTTTGAAAACCCTTTTAAACAATTTTAAAACATGAAACATTTTCCAATAATTTTCCTTGAAAATGATCTTAAAATATTACTTAAAAAATTTTGAAAACATTTTTAGAAAAAATATTTTTTGAATAAAATATATATTTGACCAAAGGTAGAAATAAGGTATGATTTTTTTTAAAAATGATTTCTCAATTATCTTAAGTATAGAGGATTGGAAAATTTTTACCAATACATGAAGATATTATGAAAAAAAGGAGATGAAGAAAAATCATGATAATTCATGAGATATGAATCATAAGATTTCATCAATGGAATTATAATCATAAAAAATCTCGATAAATGATAAGATTGTGTCAATAAACTCTTACTACCTTTGATTTTTTTTCCTAATACATGTTTGGACCAAGTTATGTTTTAGATGTATTTGTTGTAAATAGATGAACATGTTGGTTGTGTTGAAGAAAGAAAGTATATTGAGAAGATGATGGAAGGAAATACAAATTGTAGAGAGTTTTCAATCAGATCCAGACTATCTAGATAAATCAATACTATCAATCAGATTGAGATGTTGATAAAAGTCAAAAACTAGTGGAAATTTTATTCCCCATCATAATCAAGAAGAATTTTGTTGGTGATCGGTTTTCCTTCCAAAGAGGAAAATTAAATCACTTCACTTTGTAAAATATGGTGATTGGACTCAAAAATTATATTCGTGAATTCAGACTCACAGTGCTTAAAAAATTCCATCATACTAAGAATAATTTTTCTAGAAGGAAAGGTTCATTGGGATCACCTTGAATATTGAATGAATGGATTAATTATAGTGGCTGAGAATTAGATTCCATATGACTATGGTATAAATGTGAGAATTCTTTTCTGATCGTGAAGTTCTCATAAATCACAAGAATTCAGAAATCGTTTGATGCAGCTTTATAAAAGAATGGTGGAGAATAATTATTGGAGATCATATTCATCCTGTTCATAATCAGGCCAAGCATTTTCATGCTAATTAAATTGAGGACAATCTTATTCAGGATGAGTTGAAAAGAAATCTTGTTAATATAGTTTTGGGGGGTTAGAATAATTTCCATTTTAATTTATGCATTGTTAAATCTAGTATTCAATGTATTCAAATTCATAAAGGAAGTCATGATACAAGATGAATTATGTGAAAGAATAAGAATGTTACTAAAGTTTAAATTGTTGAGGCTATTCCATCGTATTCAGTATTTCATCATATTCATCAGAGGAAGAAATTTTATATCAGTAGAAGTTAGTTGTATTGTATTCAAAAGAGAAATATGAACTATGGTTTGTTTTCAAATGTTTTGTTTCTCAATTGGGTCAAGATCTATCCCATTAGAATTGATGCTAATTCATATTTCTAAAGAGAAGAATAAGTATATATGATTGAATCACTTCATTCAAGTGGATCAAGGGAAGAGATGAAGGAAATTTATGGATGTTTTGTCGAGGGGAATCCTGAAAATCAAATAAGATGTTTGTTTTCAATTGTTATTATAGAGCTTTGTAATGAATTAAACACTTCAGAATGGAGTTATCAAAGAAGAAAAAAGATGTCTATTTCTTCATAAAATATATAATTGGTAAAGATCATAGTAATGAAGAAATCGTATTGAGAAAAATAGAATGGGAAATCAGATTTAGATTATTTTTTGGAAGGAAAGTGTGAAGAAGAGTTGAATTCATGGAGAAGATTTGAGAAGAATCAAGAACTGTTGATGAAGACATAAATGCGCGTGAAATTTAACGTAAATTGAGATTTTGGGTAACTTGGTTGAGTGGGAAACCATTTCATATTCCTTCCAAAACCACTCATGGGTCACCTATAAAAGTTGATAAGTACATCGTACATTCTTGATTCTGATGACGATTTTACTATTCACAATGAGAGAGATAAGATCTAAAGTTTTAGGGAGAGAAGAAGAAGTTTTATGAGTTATTTTTTAAGAAGTCTTACTGGATCGAAGTGAAAAGAGAAGATACAAGATTGAAATGTATTTAGATGATCATTGTATTCAGTGTATCATTGTTGTCTATTGATAATCATATTTTTCTTATCATTGTATTCAGATGGTTATTATATCAGGATGGATAATAGGATCAAGATTTCTATATTGGGATTTCTAGACTGAGGAATTAGGAATTCTATATTTACTCAATCATATTTGTATAGAGATATAATATCATATTGGGAAATCAGATTAGAAGAATCTAACTGGGAAGATCAAAATGGGAAATCGGATTGAGTTCAACATTAAATTCCTTTTTGTTCATACCATCTTTTGGGTAATAAAGTGGAGAATTATTTTGAAAGGAATACATTTGTGGAAATTGAAAAAAAACATGTAACATGTATTGTTACAAAAACATTGTATTGTGTAATTTATTTTAGAAGGAGAACACACACTATTGGATTGTTTTCTTAGTGCTACATGAGTGAAATGGAATATCCTGTAAGTTATATTTTAAATAAAAGGATTTGTTTATAGTGAATTGTGTTGTATTAGATTATTTCCAAACCATACCAAGTACATAGCTATTCTTTTTAAATAGTGAACCTTGTAAATACTTGTGTTCTTGTGGATGTGTGTCTGATTTATTTTCAGTAAAGAAATAAATCCTTAACAGGAGGTGAAGGTTATTTCAAAAGAAAGGAAACTTAAAATAAAAATTTATCACTTATTCACCCCCTCTCGCTTTCAATGATACAACTATCATACATGGGCACTTACATATGGTATTAGAGGGTTGGTTTCCTTCACTTATTCTTTGATGAAGTTTTGATGAAGAAGTTATGATGTATAATCTAAATTGTGTGAATAGTAATGGGATTATGATCTTAAATAATAGGAATTATCATATCTATAAAAGAAGAATATTGTCATATCTTATGTCTCTTGGTTATGATGTTTCATGATCTTTTACAGATGGTTTCCCTCCTCTTGTTAAAAATAATCCTCTCACAAATGCTGATTAGTAAAACCTTAATAATAATGGAAGAACTAAAAATTCTTTACTCTCATCACTTTTTAAAAGTGATTTTCTAATAGTAAAATGTGTTTCCACTACCAAATGTTTTTGGGATAAGCTGAATAACATTTATGAAGGAAATAAAAAGGTGAAAAAGTCAAATTTACAAATTTAGAGATTGAAGTATAAAGATATGAATATTGGTGAGTATGAATCCATTTTTGAATTCTTTACTAAGGTGTATGACATTTTTAGCACTATCATAGGCCTTATTGAAAAGTTATAATAATATACTATTATTGAAAATATCTTGAGAATTGTTCCCAACAATTTTTATGCCAAAGTTTATTCTTTTGAAGCCACATATCCTGATACATTATCTCTGTATGATTTTCATAGTACTCTCAAAACATATGAGATAACAAGGGAAAATTATGAAAGGAAAAAATATAAGTTGATAGAGAAATTTCTTTTGAAGTCACCAAGTAGTAAATGTAAAAGAAGACTATTAAATAAGAAGAATATAGAGATTATGATTCTTAAAATGAGGTATGTAAAATTATTGATGAAATTTTATAATTGTTTTCTAAGAATGTGAAAAGAGGTGTAGGAAGGTATAAAGTGAAACTTCCCTTAAAATGTTTTGTATGTAGAGGTTTTGGTCATTTCATTGCCAATTTCCGTTGAAGAGGTGATGAAGATGAAAGTGATGAAAAAGAAATTGAATAAGAAGAAATAAGGAAAGAAAGATCTTGGAAGAAAAATCTTGATAAAGAAAAATCATATTCCAAGAGCAATGATATGAAGTTCTCGAAATCCAAAAGAAGATGCTTTTGTCTAAGGATTCTTATAGTTAAAATATTACAAATGGTGCTCAAGATAACATGTTTATTGCAATATTTAATTAATAATGTTTTTCTAGTAGTAAAATTAGTTTTTCTGAATAATAATAAAGTAAAGTTGAATCCAAAAATTCTAATGATCATGTTGAGGAGAATACTGTCATTGAAAAAAATAAAAATGAATAAATCATAAGCAATAGTTTTTAACAAGAATAAGAAACTCAATTAGAATATCATATGAAAGAATAATTGAAATAATGAATGAGGAAGATTGAGAGACTTGAAAAGGAGATCAAGGAGGTGAAAAGTGGAAAATCTTCAACAAACAATCAAGAATGTATTCCAAATGATAAATTAAATATGATGGAAGATATTTATAATTTTAATAAATACCTTAAGGAATAAAATAATCATAATGAAAATCTTGAAGTGAATTTGAAGGAAAAAGAAGAAGAGTTGTAACTTCTCCAATAAAATATTTTTAAATATGAATAGAGAGGTATAAGTTTCAAAAAATCTATCTCTGAAGTTGGTGAAAGTTATCTTAAGTAGAAACCTAAGAAGGATCAAAAAAATTATCTTCAATGTTTGAGAAGTAAATTATAATTGTTTTTGAAAAGAAGAAAGTTGGGAATGCTATGTATGTGGATAAACCCAAAAAAGTTGGTAATTCAGAATTTTCAAAATACCATGAGTCTGAAAATGATTCTAAACATTCTTGATCCAAAAATATTTATAATACATATTATTACAATATTTTTTAAAATATAAAGAAGATTATTATTGATAATAGAATGTTTGGTGGTTCAGATAAGAAGGAAAATAATATTCTTGTGAAGCATATTTACAAATCCTGTGAGTATGTAAGTTACAAAATAAAATAATATTTCTATGGATACTACTATAATTGTAGTTCATTTGATCATATAGATAAAATGTTTTGTTTCAACCAATAATATTACAACTATTACAAAAAAATATATAAGGAAATTATTAAGGGGGAGTCAATCCCGTCAAGGGAAGAAGTTTGAGAAGGATGTTCGGAAGAAAGATGAGAAAGTTGATGTGAAAATTTAAAATAAGTTCCAACCTCTAGAAACTATTTTTAAGAGATGTGATAAATATAGAAAACTTTTTAAAGGATTTATTTTTTTTAATGTCTCAACAAAAGTTCATGAACAATTATCAGAAGATGATTGTTTTGGAAGTTAATAAAAACAGATTTGCTAAGTCATAAAATAAAGAATGGATAGTTATCTGTTCAGAACATATTGACTTGGCTAGGAAGTTAGAGGAAGCACAAAAATCAGTGAAAGAATAGGGTAATAAAGAGACTTCTAAAGATACAATAAAATTTGATAAAAAAGAATCAACATATTGTGGATATAAGAAAAAAGGGTATGATTTCAAAAGTTGTTCAACAATCTTTCCAAAACAAAAGACATGCATGGAAAAAAATTTACAAATAGGTGTCAATAAATATGTTACTAAAGATGAAGAAAATTTTTCATCCTCATTATTATATTCCACAAATGAGATGAATTTTGTTACAAAATATGAGAAGGATGAATAGAAGGAAGAAAGCACATCCAATGATAAATCCAAGAAAAAGAAGAAAGATTCAGGAGTGTGAGATGACACTGAGTACAATTTTTGTTTCTAAGAAAAAAATTTAAGTTCATAATTATTCCCAAAATCTTTGTATATTTGTACTAAATTTCATGGAATTAAAGGAGTGTAAATAAAGAATATGTAATTTATGAGTCTCTTACAATTCTTTCAAAAGAAAGTAACGTGGTTATGGAAAATATGAGGTTTTGAAAAGATGTGTTTTTATACAACTAAACATTCTGATATGTTTGTTATGATGGGTATAGGTTACTGTTATATTAGGCAAATTCTTTCAATGATTTCCCAAATCATGAGAATGTTTAAAGAAACAATAAAAGGGTATTATATGAAATTTTTGTTATGGAAAACATTGATCTCCTTGATTATACACACTTGTTTTCTACACTGGGTTTATCTACATAAATATAGAGTTGTTTAGTTAAAGGTTCTTTGTTAAGAAACTCATGTGATACCTATGTTAAATAAAAGGTTCAATATTCGGAGAAGAAAAGTTCCAACCTCTGTAAATAAGATCATTTTTCAAAAAGGAAGGAACTTATCATGATGACCCATTTGAAACTGATTTTAAATAATGGGAGAGCTAAGAGAAAGGGGGATAGAAAAAAAATATCTGGACAAAGAAATTAATGATGAAAAGAAAAATGAGAAAATAAAACAATGCCACTTATTATTTTTGAGTAGTTGAAGTGGAAATTAACAATAAACATAAAGGGGAGATTATTTGGCCCAGGTTGTGTTTTGGTAGTATTTTTTGTCAATAGATCAATATGTTGGTTATGTTGAAGAAAGAAAGTATATTGAGAAGATGATAGAAGGAAATGTAGATTGTAGAAATTTTTCAATTGGATCCAGACCATCTGGATGAGTCAATACGATCAATTGTACTGAGATATTGATAAAAGTCATAAGCTAGTAGAGATAGTATCCCCCATCATAATCAGGAAGAAGTTTGTCAGTGATCGGTTTTTCTCCCAAATAGGAAAAAGAAATCACTTAACTTTTTAAAATATGGTGATTGGACACAATAATATTATTCAGTAATTTGGACGCATAGTACTTAAGAAATTCCATCATATTAAGAATAATTTTCCTATAAGAAAATGTTCATCAGGCTCACCTATAATATGGTATGAAATGATTGATCATAGTGGTTGAGAATTGGAGTCTATATGTATAACGAACCAAAGATTAATCAATGAAAATTCCCTTCTTATAATTATTTCATATAATCACATGAAATCACAACAAAATGAACTACAAATTACTATGTGACCTTTAAACTTAATATTTTCACTTCTATGATTTGAATTTCGAAAATCTAACATACAAAGTTGTGATCAGTAAGACGTTTGGAGTCTGATAAGACAAACTTAATTTTTGGTGAATAGTAGCTAAACCTTATTAATAGTAATGTCACCCTTATGAATAGTAAATAATCCATGTAAATAGTAAACTTACAAATGAAAGTATAAATAAAATTTATCTATCTTATAAGGGATAATATGATAGTGTTGGTATTTTTATAAGTAATAAAAATTTAATTGAAAATTTATAAATAATTTAATAACTAAAAAAGAAAATTTATTTTCATAAAATGTAATCATAAATTATTTTTTTGATGTCTTATAATTATAGGATAATTTTATGATACCTTACTTAATTTTTTAAAGTATTATAAAATCAGTTACAATTTTAAAATATGTATTTTTCAAGTAAATGGTGATTTTATTTAAAAATTAAAATTTTCATATTTAGAAATATATTTTCATAAAATGAAGTTCATTTTTTTATTCTACACATCAAAAAATGGTTAGGGTGAATTTTTTGGATTTTTTTGAAATACCTAAATTTTTTATGAATAATACAATATGGTAATTTATGATAAGTGTAAAACCTGAATTTCTGCATCATGATTGAGTCATGGATGATGTAAATGGCCATTGGTTCGAACTCACATGAACTTATAACAATTTTGTTAAAAATAATCAAGACTACTCATATTCTAGAGCAAAAATATTAAACTAATGATTAAAATAATGGGAAACCCCTCCTCTCCTCCACTATAAATACCACCCCTATTTACCTCTTCTCTTCACTCCTCTCAAATTATGTTCCTTGTCTAAATTATGCTTAAATCTCTCCCTAAGACCCTATCCAACGTCTAGCTACACTTGGTCTCTTCAAAATAAAAAATCCTCTCCCCTAAATAGGTTCTCGAGGAAGTTATATTCAAGAGGTAAACACCTCTTTTCATTTTTTTTCTTTTCTTTAAAGTTCATTTCTTTCATTTTCTTTCCTCAAATCCTTTCATCCAAATGGTATGATAACTCCAATGCCTTAAATATAATAAAATTTTGTTATGATATTGTACTAATTAATCATAATATCTTATTTCACCTCCATTTATACTAGAAATTAAAACATCATCCAAGATGTCTTAATTTATCACATTCAAGGATGACATATTTTCAATTTCTATTACCATATTCAATTCGGGTTATGAAATGATTTTTATGGTAGAACCATAATATAATATGTTTATTATTTCTAATATAATTTTATTTAATCGTTTGTACATGTGATACTAATTTATAAATCAAAATGTGTTTGATGTGATCAAAAACCTCCATTTAACCAAAAGGGTTATCATTAAAGTTCTACATAACGATTCATCTTCACTCCAAACAAAAAAAATGAATTTTATGACCATGTAATATTATATATTTTCACTAATAACATAAAAATTAAATTCTAGATAAAATTTCTCATCTTATATTTTTATCCTTACATGTATATAAGTAAACCAATCATGAAAACCAAGGAAACAAACGCTCCCAAACAATGAAATTAAACCTCTTAAACCATCAAAAAAAGTCATAAATGAACTTAATAAGGCTATACTAAATCAATTTTATGAATAATACTTCTTGTAAATATTAACTAATTAATTTAATTTGGTTATCCAGGACATTAAGATCCAGTGAAAGACACCATCAGACTTAAGTTAAGGGATTCTACCCGAACCTTTATTATTCCTTCGGGTATATCTATCTTTCTTTTTACCCAAATTAATTTATCTATTATTTTTTACATATTATAAATGATTTTTATATGCTCTATAATCATGTATCAAGATCCATTAATTATTCTACTTTAGTGATATACATGTTTTTAAGTGGTTCCCTCCTCAATACTTCTCGATAAGCAAACCCCTTTTAAGAGAACTTCCCGAATTCTTACCCAATTTCAAGTGCACTCTATAAACTATTTTAAGCCACCATTATTTTCATAAAATAATTATTTTCATTAATAAAATCTTATTTGTTCAGTTATGGTTTTATATAAAATATCATTCTATTTTATATTTTAATAACACTTTAGTATTTTTCTTAAAGCCGTACTAAAATGTTTTAATGATAAAATTTATAAAATGATCTTCTTAAAGGTTGTCACTTCAGTTTAGCATAACCTAGCATGATATATTACTATTTACCCTTATCAATTTCCATTTATGTTTTAATTCATTTATTTCATGGAAACTTTTATGATACACCCATCTATTATTCTTTATGACATGATTATGATACCCATTTCTTTCCATGGGTACCCTTATGTTTAGATATGATTGATTATGTATGATTATTTATGTGGAAAGCATATTCATGAACATGTTATGATGGGTGAGCCCAAATATCACTCCAATTAATTGGGTAAAGTTGAGTCTCATGAGATGTTATGTGCAACAGTCTTGGCGGTTAGCCTTGACTCATGCTACCATGTGCAACGATCTTGGTGGTTAACCTTGACTTGTGATCTTATATGTTCAATGAGCATTGACACATGCTAAAGTCATATTTTATGTTGATACCACATTACTATGCCTCCGTTTTTATATGATCTCTTGTTTATATGTTATGATTTCTTATGTTCTATGCATTTTTATATCATTATGTCATGCCTTCTAACTAATGTGCTAAAGGTTTATTCTTATGTTTATTCCCTTATTGTGATTTTATCTCATCCCTTTTTTCAGGTTATCCCCAGGTTATCCTATAAAGATGTATGAGTTCAATAGAAGTTCGGATCTCTTTATGAAGATTAAACAAATAAATGTTTTATTTTGTCCCATGTTTTCAGTTTTATGTACCTAGTCTTCCAAGACACTATACTTCACGATCCTTGGAATGTAATATGATGTTTTATTATGCTTAAAATCGTGTAATGATATGTGTAAAATAATAGGGTTGCTATAGTTGGTATCAAAGGAAGTTCTAGTTATTTTTGGAGATTAGGAATTGATCACTTTAGTAAGAACCTTAAGGATGAGACTAAGTATAAGAAAACATCCCTAAATTTTTGTAAGTATAGAATAAGTAGTTTATCAAGAAAATAAATCCCTATCTAGATATGAACAAGTGGATGTGGCTTTGGAACAGATGTATCTAGGGGTAAAACCTGAAAACACCACTTTGATCTAGAATCAAATGGTAACTGGTGCACAACAACGGGCCTTGCTTCACTCCTATTTTTACACTTCCGATGGATAAGCTTTGGTAAATTAATAAGCTCATTATGAACCATTATTAAGGGAATAAAAAATTTATCCTATAAGAATATAACTTAAGAAAAAAATCAAGGATAACCTAGATTGAAACCTAAGGAATCACAAGTTAGTATATACTTTTCCTTTAAGAGTTTATCCTTTTATGTTTAAAGTTTCCTTTTTTATGCTTATTAGATTAGTATTCAATCCCCCTAATTGAAAATTCCTTTTCATAGTTAATGGAGGTAAATAGAAGAATGCGTTCCAAGAATAAGTGTGATAGGGAATGTGAAGATTTCCCTAATGATATGACAAATATGATGGGAATGGGTTCTCAAAACATCATGATAGTACTTTCCTAGATGGCTCATGTTATGAATAATAACTTGAATCATGTGGAACACCCTCCTCATCCAAGGAAATATAAAGTTGTTGTTTAATACTTTATGTGAAAAGGGACTCACATGTTTAGTGGATCTTCTAATCCCCTCCTCATGGAATAGTGGATTAACTCCGTTGAAAATATTTTCTATTTCCTATAGTGCTCATAAGAATATAAATTTGTACTGGCAGTCTATCATTTTGATGGGGAATCTAATCATTGGTGGACACTGATCAAGAATACCAAGTCCCTAGAGGAAATGGATTCCATGTATTGGAAGTAATTCAAGAAAAAAATTCGATAAATATTTTCCCCAAACCCTCCACCTCAATATGGAAAGAGAGTTCCTCGAACTCAAGCAGATCGAATATGATTCCATTGGGGCATATGAAGAAAAATTCAAAAGGCTTTCAAGATACACCTCCATCATTTTCATGAACACCGAAAGAAATTTGGATAACTTCTTTAACAGACTAAAGTCGAGTCTATGAAAAGCATTGGTTATTTGAGACTTTGACAGTTATGAGGAGACTATTCATTGTTCCCTCAAGGTTTAAATAGAGATCTGAGACTCCCAACGGTCACTTGGGAATGGTGAAAAAAGTCTTAAGATGGAGTCTAATATGGGTGGTTCAGAAAATAAATCCCCTGATGGAAAGAAGATTGAACATCCCATGTGTCAAAATTATGAGAAGAAGCATCTTGGGAACTATCTAAAGGGAACTAAAAATTGTTTTAAATGTTGAAATATAGGACATATAGCAAATAAATATTAAAGGGATATGAAGAATTCCACTAATGTGGAAGAAGAAAGTAAGGTTTATATCAAAACTCAGTATGTAGTGCAGTGTTACAACTGCAAAGAGCATGGGCATTATGCGAACAATTTCCCTAAGCGGAGGGTTGTTGGTGGAAATCAATAACTACCTCTAAGGCAACAAGGAAGGGATTATGCTATCACTACTACTGAGGTGGATCCGAACAGCGATGTGGTGACTGGTATGCTAGTTATTCATTCAAGAGTATTGAATGTACTATTTTATTCTATTTATATGCATTCTTTCATATCTTTCAATTTTAGTAGAACTACTCGAACACTAACTCAAAATTTAGAGGATATGTTATCTGTGAGAATAGTGAATGGGGAAATTATTGTTTCTAAGGGTTATAACTCTTACCTTGTAAATTTTTTTTAATAAACCTCCCAAAAAATCTTGTCACACTTCCTTTAGTGGAGTTCAATGTTATCTTAGGCATGGATTGGATATCTTTATAGAAAGAAAACATCAACTGTCGTGAAAGGGATATCACTCTTCACATCCTGAAGAATCCTCCAATTCTTTACAAGTGTAAGGAGGAAGATGAATCTTATTTAGAATCGTTTTCTCTAGTATGGATATTAATTTGTTATGAGAGGGAATATCTAGATAAAATGATTAAGACAAAAGAGGTGATACTTATTGAAGATATTCCCATTGTGATGGATTGCACTAATGTATTCCCTGGAGAATTGTCTGGTCTTTCTCTGGATTGAGATGTTGAGTTCTCAATTGAACTTATTCCCGGATCCCTACCTATATCAAATACACATTATTGAATGGACACTATAGATCTGGAAGAGCTAAAGAAGAAGTTACAAGAGAATTTGGATAAGGGTTTTATACGCCCAAGTGCTTCACCATGGGGTGTGCCAGTCCTTTTCATCAAGAAGAAGGATGGTTCAATGCGCCTCTGAATTGATTATCATGAGCTCAATAAAATCACTATATAGAACAAGTATCCCATACCTTAGATATATTACATGTTCAATCAGCTTTGTGAGGCCATTTATTTCTCTAAGGTAGACCCTTGGTTGGGATATCACTATTTAAAGGTGAGAAAGGAAGATATTCCCAAGATTTCATTTTGAATGATGTATGGACACTATGAGTTCATAGTGATTCCATTCAGACTCACTAATGCTCTATTAATTTTCATGGATCTAATGAATATAGTATTTATAGATTACATAGATAAATTTTTGGTAGTCATTATCAATGATATTCTGATATACTCTAAGGGTAAGTAGGAACATAAGAAGCATTTGAATACTATGCTAAAGACTTTGTGAAGGGAGAAAATATATGAAAAGTACAGTAAATGTGAGTTCTTGATGATGGTAGTATCATTCTTGGGGAATATAATCACCAGAAAAGGGATATCTATAGACCCTTCTATGATAAAGGTAATTAAAGAATGGCCTAGGCTTACATCTGTAATGAAGATCTAAAGCTTTCTGGGTCTAGCAGGGTATTATCAATGATTTTTGAAGAATGTATCATGATTTTAAAACCCAATTACCAATATAAAATGTAAGGTAGTGATGTTTTTCTAGAATCTATAATTTAAGGAAATCTTTAAGGTGCTCAAAAATAGGCTTATCACTACACCAATAATCACACTCCCAACAAGTGGAGAACTCTTTGTGGTGTACATTGATTCTTTAAAGAATGTATTAGGTTGTATTCTAATGAAAAATGATAAAATAATATCCTGCGCCTCAAGGTAGCTAAAAATACATGAGCAAAACTATCATACTCGTGATCTAATGTTGTCGGTTGTGATCTTTTCATTGAAAATATGGCGGCATTATCTCTATGGGGAGAAGTGTGCAATATATACTGATAACAAGAGTATCAAATATATATTCACACAAAAAGAGATTAATATGCACCAGTGAAGATGGTTATAGCTTATCATAGATTATGAATACTGAATCCACTACCATCCCAGTGAGGAAAATAAGGTGGTGGATGCTTTAAGTAGAAAGGATCCTGCATCTTTATCAATGATGAGAATTGAAAAGGATCCAATCATATTATATTTGTAGAGGATAGACATGGGAATCATTATAGGAGTAACATAATAAATCCTTTATCAAATTATTTCTCAACAATCCCTCATAGAGAAAATTAAGGATTCTCAAAGAAAATATTTGGCAATTCAGAAAAGGGTAGAAGCTATCAAAAATATGAAATCCTCTAAGTTCAATATTGATGGGGAAAGAGTTGTAATATTTGGGTCATTATTATGTGTACCATCCAATCCAGAGATAAAATAGTAGCTTTTAAATGACACAAAAATCTCAACCTTCTCTATTCACCTAGGGAGCACAAAGATGTATCAAGATATCTAAGAGAACTTTTGGTTGGACAATATGAAGAAGGAGATTGCTGAATATACATCAAAGTACCTAGTATGTCAATAAGTGAAGGATGAAATACTGAAGTCTAAGGGGATGAAGCAACCACTACCCATATCAACATGGAAGTGGGATAACATCACCATGGACTTTTTCACTAGACTTCCAAGTACATCTAGAGGAAAAAATTCTAAATGGGTCATTATGGATCATCTAACAAAGAAATATCACTTTTTCACAATTTGAGAGGACTTATCCTTGGATAAAATTTCACAGATATATTTCAAAAAGGTTATAATTCTACATGGATTAACACTACTTATTGTATCTAATAGAGATCTGAGATTCACCTCGATGTTTTGGAAAATTTTCCAACATTCTCTAAGTACTGAATTGAACTTTAGTACGACCTATCATCCTTAAACTGATGGACAATATGAGTAAACTATTCAAACACTAGAAGGAATTTTGAGAGCATGTTATATTGACTTCAAAGGAGGGTGGGACCAATATATTCCACTGGTTGAATTATTCTATAAATACAGTTTCCACTCCAACATCTGAATGACACCATATGAAGCCCTTTATGGGAAAAGGTGTAGAACACCAATATATTGAGATGAAGTCAGTGAGTGTAAGCTTCTAAGACCTGAAATGGTTGAAGAAATGGTGGATAAGGTGGAATCCATTCCCTGTCACGTCAAGGTAGCCCAAAGTTGAGAGAAGTTTTATGAATACAATTATCGATGGGACCTTGGGTTCAAATTTGGAGACATAAAGAAGAAGTTCATGAGGTTTGGGAAGAAAGGAAAGTTAAGTCCCAGGTACATCAGCCCCTTTGAGATTCTTGATCGTATTGGAGTTGTGGCCTATTGACTAGAAATTCCACCTACCATGTCTAAAGTACATGATGACTTCCATGTATCCCTCTTAAGAAAGTACATACCAGATACTTCACATGTTCTATCTTCAGAGGTGGTACAGTTAGAGAATGACCTTCCTTATGAGGACCATCCAGAGAAGATCTTGGATAATAGAGATAAATTTCTACGTAACAAGACTACTCACCTAGTCAAAGTACTATGGAGGAACTATATGTATAAAGAGGAAACATGGGAACTGGAGGAGGAAATGAAGGAAAAGTACCATGACTTGTTTATATCTTAGAATATAAAATGGAATTTCAAGGGAAAAATTTCATAAGGGTGGAAGAATGTAACGAACCAAAGTTTAATCAATAAAAATTCCTTTCTTATAATTATGTCATATAATCACATGAAATCACAACACAATGAACTACTAAATACTATGTGACATTTAAACATAATATTTTCACTTCTATGATTTGAATTTCAATAATCTGACATACTTGGTTGTGATCGGTAAGATGTTTGGAGTCTGATTAGACAAACTTAACTTTTTTTGAATAGTAAATGACCCTTATGAATAGTATTTTTACCCTTATGAATAGTAATATGACCCTTATGAATAGTAAATCATCCAAGTAAATAGTAAACATACCAATGCAAGTATAAATAAAATGTATTCATCTTATAAGTGACAATATGATAGTGTTGGTGTTTTTATAAGTCATAAATATTTAATTAAAAATATATAAATAATTTAATAATTAAAAGAGAAAATTTATTTTGATAAAATTTATTTATAAATTATTGTTTTTATGTCTTATTATTATAGGATAATTTTATGGATCCTTAGTTAATTTTTCAAAGAATTATAAAATCAGTTATAATTTTAAAATATATATTTTTCAAGTAAATGATAATTTTATTTAAAAATTAATTTTCCCATATTTAGAAAATTATTTTCATAAAAATGACTTCATTTTTTTATTCTACTCATTTAAAAATGGTTTGGTGAATTTTTGGTATTTTTCGGAAATACTTGAATTTTTTATGAATAGTAAAATATGATAATTTATGGTAAGTGCTAAAACCTGAATTTCTGCATCATGCTTGAGTCATGGATGATGTAAATGGCTATTGGTTTGAACTCACATGCACTTATTACTATTTTTTTGTCACAAGAATCAATACTATTAATAGTCTTGAGAAAAAAATATTAATTATTGATTAGAATAATGGGAAACCTCTCCTCTCCTCCACTATAAATACCACCCCTTTTTACCTCTTCTCTTCACTACTCTAAAGCCTTATTACTTATCTAAATTATAATAAAATATCTCCCTAATACCCTCTACCACATCCATCATCCCTTGGTATTATTAAAATACCAAATCCTCTCCCCTAAAGAGGTTCTCAAAGAAGTTATATTCAAGAGGTAAACTCCTCTTTTTATTTATTTTATTTTCTTTCAAGTTCCTTTATTTCTTTTTCTTTACTATCATCCTTTCATAAAAATGTTATGATAAATCCAATAACTTACATGTATAGGAATTTTGTTATGATAATTCAATAATTCATCATCATCTATTCTTTCCCCTCCTTTTATACTACAAATGAAAACACCATATGAGATGTGTTAATTTATCATATTCAAGAACGACAGATTTTCAATTTCTATTACCGTCTTCAATTATGATTATAAAACCATTTTGATAGTAGGACCAGAATATAATATTTTTATTATGTATAATTTAAGGTTATTGAATCTCTTTTACACATGATATTAATTTTTAAATCAGAATGTGTTCGATGTGATCAAAAACCGCCATTTAACCAAAAGGGTTATCATTAAAATGTTTTATAATGATTCATCTTCATTCCAAAAAAGAAAATGAATTTTACGACCCTGTAATCTTCTGGATGTTCACTAATAACATACAACTTAAACTCTGGACAACCATTCTCATCTTACATGTTTATCCTTACATTAATAGGAGTAAACCAATCACGAAAACCATGGAAACAAACACTCCTAAGAAATGAAATTTAACCTCTTAACCCATCAAAAAAATGGTCATGAATGAACTTAATAAGGCTATAATAAATCAATTTAATGAATAATAGGTTCTGAAAATATTAATGAATGAATGTAATTTGGTTATCTAGTACATTAAAATCAGTTTAAGTACACCATTAGACTTAAGGAAAGAGATTCTACCCGAATCTTTATTATTTCTTCGAGTTTCTCTATCTTTCTTTTAACCAAAATTAGGTTATCTATTCTATTTTAGGTACATCTTATAAATAATTTGTACATGCACTAGACTCATGTGTCAAGATCCATTCATTATTCTCTTTCAGGGATGTACATGTTTTTAAGTGGTTCCCTCCCCAATACTTCCCGATAAGCAAACCCGTTTTAAGATAACTTCCCGAATTCTTACCCAATTTCAAGTGCACTCTAAAATATGTTTTAATCAACCATTATTTTTATAAAATCATCCTTTTTATTATTAAATCCTTCTTTATTCACTTCTGTTTTTATATAAAATATTATTTCCTTTTCTATTTTAAATGCTCTTTAGTATTTTATTTAAAAACGCACTAAAATGTTTTAATGTTAAAATTTCTAAAATAATCTTCTTACATGTTGTCGCTTCTGTTTGACATCACTTACCATGATATATGCCTTTTTTACCTTATCAATGTTTATGTATTCTTTAATTCCTTTCTTTCATAGACACTTGTATGATACACCCATATATTATGAATTATGACATGATTTTGATACCCATTTCTTTCCATGGGTACCCTTATGTTTATGTATGATTAATTACTGAGAAAGTTTAGGATACAAGTGTGATCAATCCTAAAATTTATTAATAAAAGTAAAATTACATAAAAACAATGTAAATTCATGTGGTGCATAACCCCACCAAAAACACAAACAACATCCTAACACCATCTAAATCAATACCCATGAGCAATAAAACCCCAAAATATCCAACCCTTAATCTAGAAACCAACCAACCTCTCACTACATGACCCCAATAAATAATTGCCTCTAGATCCAGTGTTCTAATTACCCTACCTCAATCAATGCCAACACATCCCAATGTCGACACCCCATGTGGATACATTCATCTCGAGGTGCACCCAGATAGTTCTCTAAAGCATTGGGTAAAGTTGAGTCTCATGAGACGTTATGTGTAACGATCTTGGTGGTTAGCCTTGACTTGTGCTACCGTGTGCAATGGTCATGGTGGTTAAGCTTGACTTGTGCTCATCTATGTGTAATGAGCCTTGAATTATGCTAAATTCATGTTTTATATTGCTTCCACATTACTATTAATCCATGTTTATATGATACAATGTTTATATATTAGGATTTTATATGTTCCATGCCTTTTTATATCATTATGTCATGCCTTCTAACCCATGTGCTAAATATTTATTTTTATGTTTATTCCCTTACTGGGATTTTATCTCATCCTTTTGTTCATGTTATCCCTAGGTTATCCTATGAAGTTGTATGAGAATAATAAAAGTTAGGATATATTTATGAAGATTAAATAAATAAATGTTTTATTTATTCCCATGATTCCATTTTTATGTTATTAGTCTTCCAAGACACTAGACTTCATGATCCTTATATTGTAATATGATGTTTTATTATGCTTAAAATCGTGTAATGATATGTGTAAATGGATAGGGTTTCTATAATATGACTAAGATATAAATGTGACGATGATTTTATGAACATTTAGTTCTCATAAATCAAAAGTATTCAGACAAATTATAATGTAATATTGAGGAAATAAAGGTGGAGAATTGGTTTTAGAGATTGTATTCAACCTAATCATATTCAGGACAACTGTATTTAGAACAATTAAATTTTGGACAATCATATTCAGGCTGAGTTGGAAAAAAGTCTAGTTTTTTGAGTTTTGGGAAGTTGAAATACTTTCCATTGTAAGTTAGATGATGAAAAATCGGTTCTTTAATGTATTCAAATTCATGAATGAAGTCATGATAAAATCTTAAGTTTTTGAAAGAAAGAGAATGTTACTAAAGTCGAAATCTATTAGACTGGTCCATCATATACATTATTTCAATATATTCACTATCGATAGAAATTTTTTATTTAGGGGAATTAATTGGTATATATTCAAATGATAAATATGAACTCTGATTTTTTTATATGTTTTATTTTTTTAATTGGTTCAAGAGCCATTGTATCATAATTGATTCTAATTCATCTTTCTAAAGAGAATAAGTAGTATATGTTATTGGATAACTTCATTCAAGTGGATCAATAGAAGATATTAAAGAAATTTTAGGATGTGTTATGGAGGGGGAGCTTGAAATTATAAGAATATGTTTGATTTCAACAGTTAGTATAGAGATTCGCATTGAAGAAAACACATCAAAATAGAGTTCGTAAAGAAGATAAAATCTGTCTATTTATTCATAAAATATATAATTGGAAAAAAGAATCATAATGATTAAATAATATTGAGAAAAACATATTGGGAAATTAGATTCAGAATAGTGTTTGGAAAGAATGTCTGAAGAATATTTTAAGTCTTGAAGAAGATTTGAGAAGATTTGAGAAGTGTTGAAGAAGTTATAAATATACCTAAAATTCAAGGAAAATTGAGATTTTGGGTAATTTGTTTGATAAGGAAACCATTTCAGATTCCCTCAAAAACCACTCATGGGTAACCAATAAAACTAAATAAGTACATCATAATTTTATTATTCTAATGACAAGTGTATTGTTCACAACAATAGAGAGAATCTTTGAAGTTTTAAATAGAAAATAAGATGTTTTATAGGTTATCTTCATGAATAAATCTTTCCAGATTAAAGTAAAAATAATAGATATGAGATTTCAATGTATTTAGTTGATCATAGTATTCATTAGATCATCATATTTAGCTTATTATCATATTCTTCTTGTCATCATATTCATCGGGTTATTGTATCGGACTGGATAATTGGATCGAGATTTACGTATTGGTATTTTTAGACTAAGGAGAAGGAATTTTGAATTGACTCAATAATATTCTGATAGAGATATATTATTGTATTGGGAAATAGGATTAAAAGAATCAGACTAGGAATATCAGATTAGGTAATCAACCTAAGTTCAATATTTAAGTCCTTATTGTTCTTACTAGATTTTTGGGTAAGAAATTGAAGATTTTTTTTAAAGGAATACATTTTTGGAAATTTAAAAAGAATCAAAGGTAAAATGTGTTGTTATAAAAACTTTTTATTACATAGTTGGTACTAGAAAGAGAACATGCACTAGTGTATTCTTTTCATAGTGCTACATGAGTGAAAAGGCATATCCTACTTGTTGTATTCCACACAAAGGGATTGTTTTCTAGTGGATTATATGGTATTACATTATTTACAAACCATACCAAGGATGTGGCTATTATTATTGAATATTGAACCTTTTAAATACTATTTTTCCTCTGGGTGTTTGTTTGATTCATTTTTATTGGGTAAGTGAAACCTTACTTTGGGGAAATTGTAGTTTCAAAATAAAGAAAACTTAAATAAAAAATATATCATCGATTCACCCCTAACCCTCGTAGTGATACAACTATCCTACCAGGTCACGTTCAATCCCCATGAAAGAATATAAACACATGATGCTTAAAATATCATTAAATTAATTATTTTCATGATATAACATGTCAAATGGTTGTATCTATATCTCATAAAATAATATAGGTGCATAAAAAAAATAGGTGTCTCAAAGAAGGAAAATTGATACAAAATTACCTTACTAATTTGGTAACTTTTTTACCATAATAATCACATAATACATTCATGGGAAATATATACACCATGCAAAATAAATGAGTGGTATATAAGGCATAAGTCTCACGGAAATAAAATAGAGACTAGAAATCCCCTTACTATTTGAGTAACTTTGGAATCATTAGATACATGAAAGAATAACATCAATTGAAACATTGAATATAATAAAGTAAAATCGTGATATAACATGTCATAGGTTAGTATATACACCACACAACACGAATAATTAGGGAATGTATCTTATACCTCACAGAAATAAAAGTAAGACCAGAAAACCCTTACCTTGGGTTTTGAGTTTTTTTTCTACATGTTTAAACCTCATATATAATAAGTATAAGTTTATTATACATTTAAAATAGAACCATATTCTTATATATCATACCATATATGATTTTATTATGACTTTATATTACCAATTTATTAACAATTTCATGTTAATTTTACATTTCGGGTAATATCCACTTTGTTTTTTCATATATATTTTGAATTTTTATTCTTGATCCTATTATTTAGATCAATATTTAAGTTTTTACAAAATTTAAAATATGATTTAAATATACTATATATTTAGTATATGAATATATATTAAATATATAAATATTAAATGGAATACACCGTTCATGGAGATGGTAGGTCATATGTACGCATGAATGTTATTTCTGTTTTATTATCATATTTAAAGAAACAAATTATATGAAATATATGTTTATAAATATTTTTTCATTAATGTATTAATATTTTTTCATAAATATCATATAATTTTACTAAAAACGTCCTTAATACATTCCATTTAAATTTTTAACAAATCATATCTCTTTGAGAAGGCGGTAGTCCACACATCCAAAAACAAGGTTATCATATTTACATAAAATGGAAAGCCTGAAGTTATGTTTTATATAATAATTATCAAGACATAAATAAATCCTATATATAATATATATAATATATAAAATTATTTCCATCATAATTACCAACCATGAGAGGTGATGAATGAAAAATGGATGACATCATTTCACAAGGTGGTAGTCTGCCATACACATTAATAGTAAGTTCATTACCCATTTGATAGAAGTGTGTGAAGATGTAGGTAAAACCCTTAGATAAAATTATAAAAGTATTTTTATGAAACCATTTTTATTATATAATAATTTAATAATAATAATTTATGGTTTGGAGAATAAAAATAAGACAAAAGATCATGTGGAAGGATGTTACCTCTTATTTGGGTAACTCTTCTTGGTTTGCACCAAGGGGATTCCTTGGTTGGATTTGTGAAAAAATAGGCTCCTTGGATTAAGGGAGGAAATTTTTGAGGATATTTTAATACGATTTTTCTGATACAAAGGGTTTGAGAGGTTTGAATAAGTGATATGGGGTGAGTACCTTTTTATAGTGGGGGAGGAGTCGCATTCTTGTAAATATAAAAAGGTAAACAATATTGAGAGTTCTCTCTAACATCATGTACCTCCACTAATTATCCATTTTATATAAAATAGGGTAATTGGTCTAATTATTTCCAAAAAATTTATTTTATTCATGTTTTTTGGTTATTTGGATCTTTAAATTAAAGTTTAACCATTATGTAATCTTTTTTTTTACTTTAATCATTATAATTGATTTTAATTACTTTCACTAATAATTTTGTTCAAAAAATAATTTGAAATTACTATAAAATATATATTATTTTGATTATAAATATGGAATACATTTTTAAAATTCTAAACTCATAAGTTTCATAAATTAATTTAAAAAAATAATCCAGCAGATGAGATGAAACTACGGGTTTTAAAATGGAAATGATCAAAATTTCGAATTGTTTTTATACCCAATTTCAATGTTAAATTGATTCCAATTACATAAATTGGATTAATTTATTTATAATTTTTCTAAATATAATTTAAATATAATTTATAATATAATTTATCTATAAAAATAAAATTAAACTGAAAAGTAATTTTTAATAAAAAATCAGTGTTTTTCATTATTCAGTAAAAAATGAAACTTCCCATAAAAATAAAAAAAATAAAATTTTGATATTTCACTTTAAAATATGATGTTTATTTTTTCAAATAAAATTTATAAAAGTTTAAAAAATTATATTTAAAATAGTTTCACTATAAAAAGGTGGTAAAATTTCATTTTAGAAACATATATCATTATGTGTAAAATTCATCGTATTCTTAGTTATTATCTAGAAAATACATAATATGAATATTAAATAAATGAATGAATAAAAATATATTTTTATTTCATTAAAATAATCTATGAAAATAGGTTTAATTAATTTATTAAGTTAAAACATGTTTTATTTCAAAAATATAGTTTTCTGGTAAAAGATTTCCTATATTTTCAAAAGGGTTTTTTTCATTTCTAGTTTATGGGTCACTAAATAATTATTCTTATATACATGTGTAAACCATATTTCAATAGTTTAATTAATATTATTTATATCCTCCATTCAAACTTCTAGGTGATAACTATAATGATATTTAAGTAATAATATTAATAGTACATTATTGTTTTGTAAAACTAGGGTTTTCTTGTAACGAAAGCTATCAAAGGGAATCGGTATTGTGTGTAACACAAGCCAAAAATAGTGTTTCGTATATATAAATATAATATAAATGTTTCTTTAAGAAAAAAATATACTTATTTTTGCATATAATGAAATCCAAAATTAGTTCTTTCGTATAACTAAATCTATATTCAATGCTGTGTGAAATAAAGAATATTGAAAAGATTAAATTGATTCAAAAAAAATATTTCACAAAACATAGGGGCGTTACATTCTACCCCCCTTAAAATTAATTTCACCATTTAATTTTTTTTGGGTTATCAAAGGATTAATACTTGAATGTTCCTTTCATAGAAACCCACATTGTAAAAATGAATACTAAAACATCCTTTAAAAGGGAATGTTGGAACATAAAGGTTACCCAAAGTAACTAATAACTAAGTTTCAACATATGAGAACATAGGTGAAGATTTTTGAATTGAATAAAAGAATAAATAATTATAGAGGGTGATCAAGATCACTGATCATAAGAAAGTGGGTGATCCGAATAATGTTAATAATCACAAAACCAAAAACCAAAGAGGTGTGAAAGAGGTCATTGATGTCATTAAAAATGATGATAATAGGAAAACATTTTATTTTAATACCCTTTTCTTAAATTTGAATAATTTTCATGAGAAGACATAGTTACCTGATTTTAGCACAATATCTCCCTTTATTGTGCCTTGATCAATTTCCACTTTATCTATTATTCAAATAAATAAAGGTGGATTTTTTATTATTGAAGCATTAGCAGATCATGAGATCCCTAAATATAATAATGTGTCATTCCATATATATTTATCATAATAAAATGGTTATCATAGGTTATCCAATTTTCATAAATCCTCATGTGGCAAGAAAATAATTTATTCTCTAAAACCTCATCTAAAGTTTAACATAAAACATTCCCTAAATGGTTAACTGTGTAACCCTTAATAAAGATAAAAGTCCAAGACTTTAGAAATAAGGTCACTAAATTTCTAAAACCCATCTTAACATTGATCCCCCATATATCATAAATTAGATCTTATTTTCACACACCAAACATGTGAAAACCTTCATTTTGTATTATCTTGAAACATAGTAATAACCTAAATTACCAAAATATTAATTTAAAACATGCATGTTTCATTATTATAAAGTTTATTGGATATATTCCTTCAATATAAAAATGTTGTAAACCCCATCTATGATAGAATAAACTAATTTTCAAAAAAATAAATAATCAGTTCTATGGTAATCAATAATATCCAATTTAATTTATCTATAATCATCTATTTATCCATGCTAAACACAATTTTCTCAATATCAGAAGGACACTAAGGGTTACCTTCCCTTAATCAAAATATCAATTTTCCATGAAATCAATTTTCTAATTAATCAACACCATTCAATATATTTTTGAAAATACTTAATGTAAAACATATAATTCATGATTTTTATAACATAATTCTTGAATTCTTATACATATACTCTTCAATTATCCAAATTTATTCTTAAACCATTACTTAGGCCTCATCATCTTATTTATTAATACCTGTTTCCTTGAATATGATATATGATTAATTTATTAATGTTTGTCAAAATCAATTTAATCATGTAAACAATACTATTAGAATATACCATACCTTTCACATTTCATTCGTGGTCTATTTATCTTAATCATTATAACCAATACTCGTGCCACCTTCCTGGTTCACTACATGAGATTTTTACTTAGGATATAGATTTTCATAATTCCCATACTTTCCACATTTAAAAAATTCAATGTTAACCCATATCCATCTAGTTCCCTCTTTTGACTAAGACTAGAAATCATAGTATGAGAAAGAATTATCATAGTAAAAAAACACATAATCATTAAACATTACTTATAGGATGGCTAAATCATGACCCCTTCTTTAAAGTCTATGACACCGTAAGATTATCCTTAGATACGTCCCTAGACATTTCCTTAGAAATATCCCTAGGGATCTCACTAAAGTTTTATCATCCTAGTTTCCAAAGGATGAATAAACATTCCTTTGATATCAATTATAGCAACCTAGGCTTAACATACATGGATATTACATCATTTTAGATGAATATTCAGAACATTACAAAATTAAATTCCTAAGGACTGTAAAATTTTATTGTGTTTGAAAACATGAAACTCATTCTTCTAATTTAGTGAAATATCTTTAACATCCCCTTAATGATCTTTCCTTTTAGTACTCCTACTTAAAACCTTTATTCATAACTTGGGAAAAGGGAACATAAGAAATGGGTGAAGTCAGATTCTCATTAAGGGTAAAAAAGGGAAATTTGTAAGCATAACATGAGAATAAGAGTATGATAACATGATAATAACATTATAAGATCAAAACATGTATATCAAAGTTTATAATCAAGAGTCATAGAATTAAGATTCATATTTTATAATACATTAATCATCAGTGATATAAATCATCATACCTCATTCACGAAACATAATCTCAAGTCATATAATTGTGAAACAATCATAAATATATAAAACCATTTCATGTGTCATGGTTAACTACCAAGAACATAAAAATAGTGGATCAAGATTCACATGTTTCCCATTGTGTATCTAGACCCACATATTTCCAATTATAGATTAGGATACACCTATTTACCATTATTGGTTAGGACACACATGTTTCCAATTTTGGATCAGGAAACATTGGTTTCCCATTGTGAATCTGGGCATGTATGTTTCTCATTGTAGATCAAGACCATTGACTTGGGTGGAATCATTATATCATGGGATATAAATTTTTACCCAATGCATGGGAGGGAGATATAGGTCATACCCTTCTCATAATGAAATCATGCATACATGTGCCACAATATAATAAAAAAATCAGCATATCATGACCCATAAAAAGAGATGGGTTTCATAAATACCATAACGTAAACCATAAAATGAAATGGTTATCATAAACATTTCATCATAACATAAAATATGGAAAAGATATAGGTTTCATAATCATAGAATAACTCATGAAATTAAGAGTGTTTCATAAGAATTTTATAATGGTATAAATTGTGGAAGATAAAGGTGTTTAATAAAAACACTTATCATTTTAGACATAAACCATTTAGATAAAAAATTATAATGGTTTCCTTAGATCATATCCTCAATAAATCCTAAACTATGTTTAAGTATTTCATCTTAGATGATGAATGGTTTTTAAAGATAACTTGGATCAATTCTTAAGGAAATTAAGCATTTTTTTGAAAATCACATTTTATGGCTTAAAACATCTTCAAAATAAATTTCATTTAAAACCACTTTTAAAACATATAATTTAATATTTAAAAATAATTTAAAACATTTCATGATGAAAATATTCTTCCCACATTGAAAAAAACTTTTTAAATTAGAAAACATTTTTGAAAAAATTCTTCTTCAAAAATAACCCTAAAAACTAATAAATGATCTTTTGAAAAAAAAATTAAACAATTTTAAAACATAAATTTTTTTTAAATCATATTACTTGAAATTAATCTTAAATTATCACTTAAAAATTTTATTTTTTTAGAAAACATGGTTTTTGAATTAAACAAGTTTTCGACCTAAGAGAGAAATAAGGTCAGATTTTCCTAAAAACACTTTCTTAATTATCTTAAGTAAAAAAGAGTATAAAAATGGTACCAATACATGAATATATCTTGAGAACCTGTATTTTAATAGATATCATGAGAATTTTTGATATATTTATCATAATATTTCATTAATGGAAGCATAATCATTCATAATCCCGATAAATAATGAGATTGCAGTAATAAAATCTTAATACATTGGAATCTTTGAGTCTTAATACCCATCATAGAATAAATTACATGAGGAATTAAATATAATTATAGTAATTATATTCATTATATAAAATTTTAAGGTAATTATATAAACCTCGTAAAAGAATATAGGTGCATAACAAAACACATGTCTCAAAGAAGGCAAATTGAGACAAAATTACATTACTGATTTGGTAACTATTGAACCGTAAAACCCCAAGAAATAGATATCATAAAATGTATATTTGAATGAACTTTAATTTAATAATGATAATAATATAATGCATTCATGTTAAGTATATACACCCGACAAAATAAATGAGTGGTGAATAAGGAATAAGTCTCATAGAAATAAAATTGGGAGTAGAAATACCCTTACTACTTGAGTAACTTTTAAATCATGAGATTCATGAAATAATAAAAAAAATTTAAACTTTTAATATAATTAGAAAATTTAATTAATTAAATAAAATTTCATAGGTCAGTATATACACCACATAATAATAATAAGTGGTGAATATATCATATATCTCATAGAAATAAAAGTGAGACAAGAAAACCCTTACCTTAAGTATTGACTTTCTTCATTCATGTTAAAGCCTCATGTATAATTTGTATAAGTTTATTATAAATCTAAAAATGAAACATATTATATTATATAATACCATATATTATTGTATTATGTATTTATATAACATTTTTATTAACAATTTTGTGTTAATGTTACATTTCTGGTAATATCCACTTTGTTTTTTCATATATGTTTTGACTTGGTATTCTTGATCCTATTACTTATATAATTATTTAATTATTTTAAATAATGTAAAATATTATTTAAATATAATATATATTCATTATATAAATATTTATAAGATATATAAATATGAAATGTAATACACTGTTAATAGAGACAGTAGGTTGTATGAACGCATGAACGTTATTTCTGTTTTATTGTCTTATGGAAAGAAAAAAATTAAATGAAATATATATATATATATGTATTATTACTCCAGTATAATTATTATTTCATATATATCATATAATTTTACTAAACCCATCTTTAATACAATCCATTTAAAGTGTGAACAAATCACATCTTTTTGAGGAGACTGTAGTTTACACGTCCACAAATGAAGTTATCGTATTTACAAAGAATGGAAAGAATGAAGCTACATTTTGTATAATAATTAATGAATCATAAATACATAATAAATATCATATATATCAAATAAAAATAGTATGTTAATTATAATTCCCTACCATGATAGTTGTTATTATAAAAATGAATGATATCATTTCACGAGGCGATAGTCTATCGTGCATACGAATAGTAAGTTCATTACCCATCTCATGTAAGTGTGTGTAGGTGTAGGTATAAAACTTATAATAAATAAAAATAAATATATTGAGGTAACTTAGGTTATTATTTAATCATGTAATATGAATATTTTTTGGGGTGTTGAATGAAAATAAAACAAAAGATCTTGTGGAATGATGTCACCTCATATTTGGGTAACTCTTTTTGTTTTGCACCAAAGGGCTTCCTTGGTTGGATTCATACCCAAAGGGAGGCTTATAGAATTAATTTATGGAATTGGGGAGGATATTTGGTCCAGGTTTTTCTAATATAATGGGCATGAGATGTTTTAATAAGTGATGGGGGAGAGTGACCTTCTTATAGTGGAGGAGGAGTGGTATTCCAGTAAATATAAAAATGTAAACACTATTGAGAGGTCTACCTTACATCATGTGCCTCCAATAATTGTCTATTTTTTAGAAATTAAGTTACTTGGTCAAAATATTTCTAGACAATGTATTTTGGACATGTTTCTAAGTTATTTATCCCATTAAATTAAATTTTAACCACTAAGTAATATTGTTTTTAACCTAATTATTATAATTAATTTTAATTACTTTCAATGATATTTTTTGTCAAAAAATGAGTTAAAATTATTATAAAATGTAAATTATTATTATTAAAAATATTGAATCCATTTTTTTAAATTATAAATCCAAAATTTGTAGAAATTAATTTAAAAAAAATAATCTTGGAGGCAGGAAAAAATTATGGGTTTTTAAAGTGAAAATGTTCAAAAGTTTTAATCATTTTTATACCCAATTTCAATTTTTAATTTTTCAAAATAACAAAAATTGGAGTAATTGATGTATAATTTATCTAAATATATTTTAAAATCAATTTAAAATGTAAATTAACTATATAAATAAATTATATGAAAAAGAATTTTTCAACTAAAATTTAGGGTTTTTAATTATTCAATAAAAATGAAACTTCTCAAAAAAAAATATCAAACATTGACCCAATGTAATTTTTATATTTTGATTTAAAAAATTAATTTTATTTTTTAAGATAAAAAAATATAAATGTTTCAAAAATTATAGTTAAAATAGGTGCGCCATTATAAGGTGATAAAATTACCTTTTAGAAACATATATCTTTATGTGTAAAATTATATTTATCCTTATATATTGTCTAGAAAATAAATAAGATGAATATTAAATAGTTGAATGAATATAATATATATATATATATATATATATCATTAAAACCATCTATAAAAATTGGTATAATTAATTTACTAATTGAAAACTTGTTTTATTTCATAAATATAGTTTTCCAGCAAAAGGTTTCCTATATTTTCAAAATGGTTTTATTTTCATTTCTAGTTATCTGGATACAAATTAATTCTTCGTATATACATGTGTAAACCATATTTGTTTAATTTAATTAATATTATTCATATCTACCATTCCAACAACTAGGTGAAAACTATAATAATATTAATAGTATGTTGTAGTTTTCTAAAACTTGGTCTTGTGTGTAACACAAGTTATCAATGGGAATAGATATTATGTGTAACATAAGATAAACATAGTGTTATGTATACTGTAAGATAATAAAATTGTTTATTATAGTGTAATCTTATCTTGTAATGGTGTATAACAAAATCCATACTTAGATCTTTCTTATAAAAAAGTTATATTCAGTATTGTGTTAAATGATGCATATTGAAAAGATAAAATTAAATCAAAAAAATAACCAAATCTCAGGGTGTTACAAAGACCAAGTTACTTATAACAATAATATCATATTAAAAATTATGTTTGGTTATCTATTTAGAATGAAAAAACTAAATGTATTTAAATGAATTATGAGGAATTTGGATTACTCAATTATATTTGAAAAATTATTATATTTTTCCTTGAGCGATACATGGATTCTAACTAGAAAGACTTGGATAGGATCATAAGACATGTTGAATTGAATTCATAAAACTATGATCTTTTATTATATTATGCCTTGGGTGATACTGGAATTCTGATTTAGAATGCTTTAGAAAGGCTTAAAGGATATTTGGGATTATTTTATGTGCTACTATGGTTATGGACCTAGATCACTTTAAATGTGTGGCATGCCATGGGACATAAAATTATTTTTTATGTAAAATACCTTGGATGGGATCTTGGGTCACCACCTGATTCATCAGTGTTCTCCCTAAATAAAATACCAAACTAGGGTTCATTAAATTTCTTATATATGGGAATGCATCAATGTAGCACATACAGTTCCCTTCTTTTCCTAAATTAAATAGAATTCCTTAGATAATCTACTTGGATTCGCCATAATGATTATATACTAACTTGGATTGTCTCATTAGGATATAATCATTTAAAGAACTTAGGCTACATAAGACATAATTTTAGGGATTTTCTATACCCCTTCTGGTGAAATGGAAAGGGTGTACCCATTGGATTACCCTTGATTTATAAGTATTAAATTCCTTGTAACATATAGAACCCCATATGATTATCAGTGTACATGGGCACCTTAGTTATATACCTTGGGTACTAACATTATTTATACAAATTGAAATGATTATTGACATTCTGGATGAGGCCAAAGAAAGTATTTTTTCCAAGTATTCCATGATAAATTGAATCCCAACATATATTATTTTTATTCTTATCTTACATTTATTGTATTTTCACACAATTAATTTTTTATTCACATAATGGATAGTTATAGAATTTATTGTGGGTGTACTACTAAGTTTTATTCACACACTATTTGGGATTCCATTTGGTACACATAGATACTTCTTAGATGAATGTAAGGATAAAGGTAAGCACTCAGTTATGGATGTTTGATTCCTTTTATATATTAGCTTGGTTGTAGATGATAGAACCTTTAAAGACCCAATACCAACATCATGGAACCATTTCACTCTCCCTTCCAGATTCTTTCCCAAATAGAATTAAATTCTAAGGAGAATTATAATATGTATTTAAATTGTAGAGTAACCCATAACTCATTTCAAGTGAGGGGTAACATAATTATTTTTATAATGTCCTTTAAAAAGTATTTGTTTCAATTAATCACTTTCATAAAAAGAAAATTTTTATTATTTTGGGAAATATTTCAAAAATATACTTAAATATATAAGAGATATCAAGAGTAAAAAAGAATCTCTTTTTTTGGGATGAATCGATCTCCTATGCTCTTTATTTAGACCAACACACTTTAGGAAACAAAAACCAAAATAGGTGTGTTGAGGGAAAATATTAAAAACAAAAAATAGAGAACCTAATGTGAAATAGTTTACCCTTGAAGGATTTTGAATGGTCATATATTTTTATTTGTGATGCTACACTAATAGTTTGTTTATTTTTTAATTTTCTCAAATAATCCAAATGAAACATACAACTAAAATTTAGCAAGGCATTAGTATCCCAAACCAGCTTAGGGGAAACTCCAGGGAAAATGGGTTGGTTATAAACTTCTAATAGGTAACCCTTCATAATTATGTAACCATTAATTTCATGGTAACTACCTCAGCTCCAAGACACTTATGTACACTTTATCTAAAACATCACCTGCATCACTAGATGGTAAAAAAATCAGCAGTGCCTTTGAAATATAATAATCCCAACTCTAGTAACTACCTATGAAAAACTATAATGTTTGATTCTATAAGGTAAAATATAACATTGAAAATCCATCAGGGGGTAGGAAACCCCTAACAGTAAATGAAACCATTTCAAGATCCTCTCCCTATTATTTTATAATTCTCATCTTCTTTTTCTAGAGATAGATAAGAATGATATCCCCAAATACCACTTGATTACCTTGGAGTTTCCTAGGTGGAATCCAGTTGATCATGATCATTACCATCATCTCACAATCCCCAACTCCCAGAAAGATTCTAAGGAAGCCTCAAATATAGTTTTATAGACTTGGAAACCCAGGATTAAATCTCACTTGGGGTAACTAATATCTACAACCAAGGTGAATGTTAGTGTTCCTTACATTTATATCACCCTCAATGTTTTCCTTAAAATTAAAATGTAACCTGAAGGTATTATAGGACACCCTCAGTAGAAAACCAAGAATATATTTAGGATAAATGTTAGAGATCCCGTAAACTAATCCATCCACTTTTAGAGAAATTAAATACCATTTTTATGTCCTCATCACAATAATTTTAGTACCCACTATGGAGTTCCTCCCTATAATGAAATAACTAGCGGCATAGAGGTCCTTCCAGTGTCAACCATCAAGAAAATAGTAAACACAAAGATCCTCCCCATGGTAATAAACATGTAATAAACCATGGATTTCTTCCCCATAGTGATTGACACAAAGGTCTTTCCCATTATTAGATATAAAGTTTTCAAAAAGTTTCATCCCATATAAATAATAAATAAGGTAGTACCCATGAAGGAACTCCCTATGGTGTTTGACTCAGAGGTCCTCTCCATTATGAGATGTAAAGGCAATATTGAGGTCATCTTGGTGATGAAAATCATGTATGTGGTAATTATAGATATCCTACCTCAGGTGTATAATGTACAAGTCCTCCCCATTATGGGATATAAATCTAGTATGAAGTTCCTCCTATTATAAAAAATCAAAAATATAGAAACCATGGAGGCCCTCCCTATAGTTTCTGACTAGGATATCCTCACCGTAATGATATATCAAGCATACATGATGGTCATTCAAAGACCAAAAATTAAGAATTCAGTAACCATGAAGGTACTCCCCATGGAACACACCATGAATATCCTCCCTACATGAAACCTAAAACCAACAAAGAGGCTCTCTCTCCAAACCATAATCACATCCAAACCCCTCACTTATAAAGAGATTCTTCTGAATTAATATATAACTCTATCAGATTATTTTTCTTTAGTCATCAATTATTTATTTTATTTAGTAAAAAAACTTAAATAATTTCATTATCAATCCCTTCACCAAACCATTTAAACATGGTAAGATTCAAATATTCCCACAGTTATCCAATCCAAATTAATAAAACACCAAGAATAAAACCCTTGTGTTCGAAGAAACTTGATGTTTAATCTAAAAAAGATATAGTATATTCTTATATTTGTTGGTAGGTATTGGATATATATAAAAAACTATAATTGTTATAGATCATTTCTTACTCCTAATGTGTAATTATAGATTTCATTTAGTAATAATTCATACCATGTCTCTACTAAAATATATGGATGATATTTAATTATTTTAGATACAAATAAATGACTTATAATGAGTTTACTGATAATTTTAAAAAATTAGATGATAAGAACCTTAAGGTAAACCTCACAACCCTACCTACAACATAGAATCCTAAATCCCACAAAAAATGAAATCATATTCAATAGACTTGCCTGAATAGTCTCAAATTAATTCTCTAACTCATCAAGGAGAATTTACCTCACATATGCATTTGAGTTTTAGGTAAAATTTGGGGTGTTGTATTTTCCCTAGTTCACCTATTAGTAGGAATATTATTAAAGGACAAATTGAAATGTTATTACCATAATTCATTACACATATTCATGGTATGTTGGTTTTTTTCATTCGATTTGGATGAAATGTATCGTTTAAAAATTGAATAGAAGATTACATGATACAAATGGGCTATTGAAATAATGTTTCATTATGTTACTATGAAAGTGAAATAGGGAACAAATCTAAGGAAATAAACACCCATAATGTCATAACCATCTTTAGTGATTGATACTACTTAATTATATTACCAAAAAAGACATTAAATCTAGTTCTTGTTTAAATAATAGCATGATAGGTGATAAAAACCAAAGTTGAAACCATAGTATCATTGGGAAAACTCCAACCCACATGGTTGGGGAAATTTTACTCACCACAATAACCCCTTGTATTATTAGTTAATTATAATGATATATAAGTCACTGTTGTGCCTCCTCCAGGAAAGCTATTGTTTGTAGGACTATGAGTATCTCCGCAATCTGTTCATGAGACAACTCCTCCACTTGGATCACAATTTTTAGTGATCATAGGAAATTCCCTCAAGATCACAATCTATGGGAATCCTCATATTTCATCTCAAAAAATATATCATAAGAATACATAAAAATATATCAAGGGTCACAAATCCATAAATCCCACTGAAACGTTAATAGAGGTGATGATTCTGATCAGTGGTTTAACAAAAAATCTAAAGCGGATGAATCTTAGTACTTCTTATTTGTTGGTGATGGTTTAGATTGTTCCATATGATTTACATTAGTAAACATTATCATCTATAACCCTAAAAATATTTTCTAACCAGATATTGGTAATGATAAGGACAAATAGGAAGCATATTTAGATTATTCCACTCACACTAAAATATATATATGAGGAGTGTGTACTCATCATCAAAGGAAGGCCCATTATTTTTGGATACCATTAAATTTTTTATTTTCTATGTCTCTATGAGTTAAAAAAATATAAAGTAAATATTTTTAGTAAATCCTCACCCACCCACCTCTTTAGAATATTGAGCCCATCTCCAATTAGGAAAACATGTCTTCATTTAGGGTTGTATTAGAATGACTCAAGAAAATTAACATCAACTTTATTAAGAGAAAAACACCTATAGAACATTATTTATTTTTTGAATTTATAATACCTTAATTATAACTTCCTTGATAGTAGGAGTCCTCTTAACCTAAAAATTCATAATTGAGCTTTCTAGTTGACATGAGAATGCATCCTTCCATTTTCTTAATTCACTGCAATGGTTGAATACTAAAAATTCTCTTTACTTGGTCATCATCAATATCAGGCTCAACCGAGTAATCTATGAAAAAATTTAACATAAGAAAAAATGTTATAAAAAGAGATAATTGATATAGTTTATACATATTTTGAGGTTATCAAATCTTAATGTGCAACATTTTAGCTATAAAAAAGTCATAACCTAAGTTGGTAGACTAAACTTCTCCAATTCCTAACATTTGGTAGTACTAAATTATCACCATTTAAATGAATAAGAGAATTAGAGTAGTATATAAATCATTTTTCTTCTTGGCATGGATTAATGTTGGGGGACCTTGAACTGTAATAGGGAACCAAAATCGTATATTTTTCATATACATTAGAGGGTTATGTATTCATCTAGTGACTTAATTTAGTGGTTAATATCATCACTAGTTAGAAGGATCTTCATCTAAAATTACTTTATCAATTTAGTGACACACTGATGAAAACAAGTATTCCTGACTTCTCTAAAATCAACAAAAAAAGAGTATGAGATTCACTATTTTCATATCCATGTGGAAAGGGATGACATATTCTCTGTAGGTATAACTTTCCTAAGATAATTTGATATAAATTTGTATATATAACTTGGAAGATGAGTTAGTGACTATGATAATCCTTTAAAAATATGTTGGTGGACTCTAATAGATTTATCTAACAACATAATGTATGGTAAAATCTATTCTATGAAACATAATGAAATATTTTCTAGAACCTCCATCATAAATATTCATTTTTATAAAAATAAAAGTAATTGTTTCAACTCTCAAACTTCCAATTGTATAGGCTCTATCCTTGAAACTATTCAGGTTTCATTTTGTGCCTCCTCCTAATAAAAAATGCATATTACCTAATTTGAATACATTATCTAGGAAAATGAGTAAACTTATCTTGGTTTCAATAATAGGAATAACTAGATCTATTAATTATGGAATGACTATGTTCTAGAGTACTTTATACCTTCCCTTGAAAAAAACTTGATCACATTACTTGAAGTCCAGAAATATAATTAAGTAATGCTAAAAGATCACCCAAATTATTTCCCTAGTCATTAGATATTTTTTCACAGAATATAATAATTATTTTTCTTTAAATAAATTTTGTAAAAGATTGTAGATGAATTTTAGATAGTATTATATATTCCCATGGAACATGTGACATGTGTATCATCCATATTCCTTGAAGAAAGAGATCAATGGAAAAAATTGTATAATAATTAATAAAAATTAGATTAATGGATGACCTATAAGTTAGTAAATATCATTCATTAAATCATTATGTCATGATTGAATCCACTATTCATGACCCCAATTACCTATGTTACTCTGATAGAAACACATTCAACTTTTCATGATCCCAAAATATTTTTCAGTCAACACTAGTGATAAAAATAATAAGAAGAGGATACCTTACAGCCTCTTAAACTTATCCAAACTCTAATGAACATCCTGAAAAATTCATTAATATTATAGGAACAATATCACTAAATGGAATAGAATTTTGATGTAGTGAACCAGTTTACCTTTTTCAATATAATTCTTTTATAGACAAGTATACTGATTAGGATGCGATTTATAAATTGGAATACCCTAAAAAATATTGAGGAAGTATTCAGGGTTGAGAAAAACATGAATAAGGCATAGATTGATTCTGTGGAGTGATTCTTTATTACAGAATATATGCTATTAAAACTAAGAGAAGGGAAATTAAATGATTACAACATGATATTCAATTCAATCTAATATCTTAAAATTCTCACCCTATTCCTTTATGTTTGGTAGATCGATTATCCTAGAGATAGTTACCTACTTGGACTCAAAATACCATGGGATCTAGTCATTATAGCCTATGAAAAAGTTTATAAAAAAATAATAGAACTCATTATATATGTATAATATATTAAATCATATCTATCTCATTATAGTATGACTCTAAATCTTGGGAACCCTCATCTTTTACATAGTACTTAAAGAGTCCCTCTTTGAGTCATTTTCTAACCCTCGAGAGTTTGAAACTAAAGTGTCTTCCACCAAGGTATATCATATTGAGGTTGGAACCACTTAATTTCATATAATTAGCTACTTTATGTAGAAATTTTAGTAAAACCCTTAAAAGTGAACATTATATCTTCATGTATTTTTGGAAATATCAGTAATTTTTAAATTTATTTACCCCTATTAGATAAAGAATTAAGAATCAATATCATTTGAGATAAAACTCTATACCACTTAGGGTAAAAATAATATAGTTTGGATTATTCTAATTTAATAATTTGGGTCATGATAATATTGAATCGAAACCTTTATAGAATATCAAGTTGGAAACCTAATTTGGGTATCTGGTGTGTGAATCTGAGTTCAGGTTCATTCAATAAGACACTGGTTCCAAATACATACTAGGAAGGCCATGGATTTATCTACATACTACATTTTCCTCTTCATACTATTAATTCATAAAGTATTCTATTAATTAATTAATTATAGTGTTTTATAGTGATGGTTCTCATATTTATTCTAGTAAATCTTAATATACTGATACAAGATAATACAAGAGGAAATAGAGACATCCATAGATGAAGGAAATAACACTGATGGTAGGAAAAAAATTATTAGGGGAATATCATGTTATCCCTTAGATCATTGTGAATGATAAATTTTTACTCCTTTCCTATCATATTGAATAAAAAATTAATTCTAGGTGAATTAACTTAACCTCCTAGTCGTGGAGAAAAACCCCCAAGCCATCTTCTTCTGTTATAAATAATAAGCATATGAATCTTCTAAACCACCCCTAACTATCAAAAAAAATTATAATCTTCTTTTAAAACTCATTCATATTTACCCTATCTTTGAACGTATCTATCACAATTCAAACCTGACTGATAATCCTCCAACACTTCCAAGAAACTTTGATAATGTAATGATATATTATTGGTAAAAGGAATAATTATTAATGAAATCTATTTCCATTAATATGGTGTTTTAAAGATCCAAGGATCTCTCACCTACTTCTAATGAGTGAAGTACCAAAAAATTTAATGACATTTAAATGGAAGTTTTTGAATATTAAGTGGATTATTTTTACCCTACTCTTATTGTTCAGGATGAAGATCTCTGGGATTCCCCACCAGCCTTTTAATAAGGTTTCTTTACCAATTTTGACTACCTAAAATTAGTAAATTTAGGTATTAAATACAATATATAGCCTAAGATAATCAACACATCCATGAATCTATATAAATAGTAGTAGTACATTTCCTTCCTTAAGAAACATTGAGATATATTTTTATGTATTTACATAAAAATACCAAGGTTAGATCCTCCAGATTTTTTCATCACCTGGGTCTACTAGCCAACCCCTATGGTTACCATATAGCAGCATAGAGGATGAATTCAAGTCACCATTCTATGGTATATATGACATATCGGATTTCTAAAGCCTTCTCTTTGTGTTTATTTGGGGTATTGGTGATGTAGAGAGGTATTTTGAAGGTGGTCTAGAGGTTATGGGATATTTCTATCCATTTATAGGGTCACCACACCATGGTGTTAGGTGTGGTGGTAACTATTTTGGAGTTGAGCTCATGGGTTAGGAATTTTGGATTGTTATAGTCGACCCTTGGGTGTTTTGAGTTGGTTTTGTAGTGTTTGGTGCACCACATCAAGAGAAACTGTTTGTTTGGTCATTTTTATGGTTGTATGGGTTAGGGGTTCCCCTATATAAAATGGGAAGTTTAGAAAGGCCTAGTGTGGGTGTGGTGTTGAGTGTGCACCTTTTAGGGATCACCTATGTAAAATAGGGTGTTAAATCTCACAATGTCATGTTATTTGGAATGGTGACATGGAAATGGTAATATATTTGTCCCTACACCATAGTAAGAGTTCATGGTGGCCTTTGGGAATTCAAAATTAATTACTCTATGTCATTGTAAAATATTTATAACATCTTAAAGGTTTTATAGGTAAATTCGATATCTCTTTGGTTGAATCCTCCATGGGTGTTTTGGGGGTTCACCACATCATGGTGGAGTCTAGTGGATTTAACCTTTAAATGGGAGTAGTCACTACCTTAGTTTGATTTATTGTTCTCCCTTCAATCCATAACTAAATTCTATCCCTCCCTACCCATCCCTTTAATAATTCTAACTTCTTTAATTTTTGGATAAAATTTTAATGGATTGATCTACGACCCCCCTATTCGTTTTATTTTTTTCTATATTATTTCATTTCCAGAGGATTGAAATAATTAAATACTCTATTTTAATCATTTTTCAAATATGTATCGATAGTGTCTTATTATGGACAGGTTTTGGTGGGTTTAATTTCATGATTGGTGGAGTGTGATCTCTTGATTCTTCCATTATGACTAATGGTTATCTTTAAATCACCAGTTGGTTTAGGGGATTAGAGTTATCTCCCTTTTTATTTTCATCTATGAGATTATAAATATTTTTCTTTCTATTATGTGATTGGTATTAGTTTCATAGTAAAGATAATAATCCCAACTAATGAAATTAAATAGGGTGACATGATGCGTATTTGGTTAATAGTTTTTCCTTGATATTATTCCTTCAATTTCATGTAGTATGATTGTTATGGAATTATTACTTGTAGGGTTGGATTGATTTGATAATACTATTTAAATAGTTAAAGACTTAAATATTATAAATGAAAAAATTAAGTTGAGTAAACTTATTCTATGCTTGGATTGTTGTTTGTGCCTTGGTGGCCTTAGTTGATTTCATCTTATTGTATTTTGTTGTGATGCAGTGGCTTGAATTTGTGGTTTCATGGTATAGGTTTAGTTGAAATGGAATAATTTCATAATATATAATATTTTTTTAATGGTTAAGTAATTTATCGGTGTGAATTTGAATAAATAACTATATAGATAAATCTTGGTAGCTAAATTGTTAAATAAAATATGGAAAAATGGGAACCATGTTGTGGAACTTTGTGTAATGATTTTTAGTTTTTTAATCCACATTATATGAAACACTTAGTGGTACAATATTATTAGAGTTTCGACGGTGGTTATGGTATAGTTTCTTGTGTAAACCTAGACGTGTGGTCTTGTGTGAGATTATTATATACCTATATTATCTCATGTTTTTATTTTATGCCCCACCCAATTCATATAACCTAACAATTAGATAGAGACTCTAGGGTTGTTTTCCATAAAAAGTAGGACACATATGATACCTAAGGATTATTAACCTGTATTCATCACTCTCCCCTCAATGGTGGAAACAAGTAATACTGGTGGTGGATGATGTGGTATGTGGTGGGGGTCATTCATGGTAAGAGGAGTACATGAGGTTGATGTCCTATGATTGTATGATACCCTTTTTCAATAGTTACATTATATGATATATATTTATAGATATGTGGTTGGTTTCATGAGATATGATATACAGTTGGTGGTTTCATTGGTGCATATGGAACGAATGGGAGCAAAGGATGTCTTCTCACTATGAAAGAGAAGAAAATCGATAGGGAAATGGTTGTGGTGTACCTATGATTATATTATTCCAATTATTTTATTATTATAATTGGATATGTTATTTTTTGATTCAGCCTTTGCAAGCCATGGTAATAATTTGACCTCTATAGGATCTAGTGAGTTCTATTGTTTTCTCATCAGGGAATTAGTATTCTTTTTTAACATTTTCTCAAGATACCATGGGTATGATCCAACTAAGTATATATTTTATGATCACCCTATGTATTTATAAATTGTTTTTAGGTTTCCAAGATTATTTTAGGGACAAATATGGACATTTCTAGCTTAGGATTTGGAATTATTATTCAGTTTCTATCATAGGGTTCCCCTTTTTATTTACTTGGATATTTTTATTTATATTTTTTTGACATTGTTCATGAACTTTGGGATGGTTTTTATCTATTAAATTTCATGTGAATAATTCATTTTGTGGTTGATAACCATTATCCAAATCCTATATTAATATTATTGATGGTAATTTCATACATATGTGTGATTTTTATATACCCTTGGTCCTAGGTGCCAACCTGAGGCCTACAAGAGGTAGGAATTTGGGATCATTATCTCTCTTACTACATTTTCATCCCGAGAGGGTTACCTTTGGTGGGAGGGGTCATGACAGAGTGGTATTAAAGATTTTGGTTGAGAGATATGATGTATCTTGGGGTTAGGAACTCATGAGTATTATATGGGTTGGTAGGGGAATGATATCAGCAAAGCATAGTGTGTGACATAGGTAAAGGTGGTTAGATAGGACATTAGATTTTAGGGCCCCTCATGATCTAATGTAATAAATATGAGCTTATAAAATGACCAAGAGAAGTGATATAACTTTCATGGTAGAGATCTAGGAATGGTATATGTATAATGATTGATTAAACCTTTAATTGAATAGGGTGATTTTGGGAAATTAAAACAAATTTAACTAATTTAACCTTGATAAATTTTATGTTACCAAGATTAGGGGTTTATATTTTATTTGTGATGTTTGTTATGGATTAAATATGGGGTCAACTTCCCCTATCATGATGCATTATTTCATGAAATGTTTAAAGTCATGTGGTAAATATAGAGCCACCCAAAAAGAAAAATATCATGGTACAGAGGATGGGTTATCTTGATACATATACTTGCAGAAGCTCTATTATGCTTATGTATGTGATTTTACTTTTTGGTGGAACATAATTTGGTGATTACTAAAAAACATAAGATGTAATGACACTCAGATATAGTAAATGGTAAATGGAAGCATTCAGTTTTTTAGAGTTTTATTTTTTATGTGTTTTTAGTAATTGTTGGTATATTAATAACTTAGAGGATATTTAAACATGATAAAGTAAATTATTTCAACCTCATGTTTTGTGAAGCATATAATTTTTTGGTTTCAAATATCTAGTCATATAGTTATACACATTTATATTAATGTGGTAAAAATAATGATTTAATGTTTTGAGGGGTGAGTAGACAATATCTTACATTGTATGATAAGTCAATATATTTAAATCATTAATTAATGACTTCTTGAGATAATTTAAATCATGATGTATTTTATAGATGATGTGTTTTCTTTTAATAATGGTTAAAATGACTTTAAGAATTATTTTTTAATTTTTTATAGATTTTTATAAAAAACAATTTAAACCTATTGTTTTAAAAGAAAATTTTGGGGTTTCTTTTAAAACATATCTTAAAGGACGATTTAGGAATTTAACTATAATTTTTTTTTGTTTCTTATAAATGTTTTGATGCCCATATTTAGAGTAATACATTTATTTTTTTTAAAATAATTTTCTATTTGAGGAACATCCAAGCATGCTCTAAGAGATGAGAATTCTATTGAGTGCATGAACCATTATCATAGTTAAATTTAAAATTTTATCTATAAGTATGTTAAGAGTGATTAATTATGCAATAGTTTATTAGTATGATTACATAATTGTGACTAAAATTCATTACTTTTTAAATTGATACATACTAATTGAAACATGTCTTGTTATGAGTTATAAAATGATGAGATGTTTATTTTTATTTAATATTATTCCATGTTAGTTTTAGAATTTTAAAATTTTGATTGAAAACTTGTGAGAGAATGTTGAGAATTGAAATTAATAATTCAAACTAACTTATGTTGTTTTTAAATATTTTCTCTAATGTATAATCATGTTCAATATATTTTAATTTCCATAAAGAGATTTTTATGAAATGTTTTCTTATTTAAATATGCCTTTGATAAAAAAAATATGTAATTCATTAAGGGGGTGTTTAAACACCATTATTTATAATTTTAAATTAATTATCATGAAATATTATTCCATGTTCCAAGATAAATTTATTATAATTACGTAAAGTTATAAGTGTGAATCATTTAATTAAATATCATGCTAATGGTTGTGGATTCTTGTTGATTAGAATGTGAGACTCAAAGAAACGTTATGGTACACGTCTACTACATATTGTATTTAAAGAAAAATAAATTAATGATTCGTGATTTAAATTGATAAATAGTGTATTAATGATCACTATATACAATTTTTTATTCTATGTTAAGCTTGATTATTTTTGAATGATATGAATTGTGTTTTCTACCTGATTTTTTGTGTTATATTTTATTATGTATCAAGTATGAAAGGGAAAAATGTATAAATTAAGTGATAAATGAAATTCATGATGAGAAATTGATGAACAAGTAATATGGTTCAAAATTTGTGATATTTGAATTGTAAGAATGATATAATTAAATAATAATTGGAAAAGAAACATGTTAGGGGGAAATCCTAGGAGATGTGGTTGGAATATCTTGTACCAGTTGTTAATACCATTCTTTCCATAATATGTTTTCTCTTAAATTAAGTTACTCTATTTCTATTGAAATTCTTAATAGGTTGATATGCTTCTATGATAGTTGAAACTATTATAGGATCATGGTTTAATTATTTTTTTAAACATGATTACTAAACTCTATACTTTCATGAAAAATATTACTCTTCATATATTCAATTCTTATAGACAAAAATTAAATTCCCTTGATGCATGTCACTTTAATTTTGTATGAGATTTCATGCCTTAATATTTTATACACATGTGTTTGAATTTTTTTTTGGAATATTGGGACTTTTCCTTTTACTTATGAAATTCCTGGAAGATGGAAAGCATTCTTAGTGATATCCCATTCATATTTTAGAACTTTGGTATAAATGAACGTGTTTCCTCATTCTAAGCATGGATAATTTTATATGATACTAAAATAATTTTTTATTGTATGGAATCTCATATATATCATGTCATGAAAATTTGTTTAAGAGATAAATCTAAATATTTAAGATTAATCTATTTATTTTAATAATTACCATGAATGTGAATAATAAGTAAGAAATTCATTATAGAGAGTTCATGTTTAGAGATAAGAAAATTTTCATATTAGTTAAAAGGAAGCATGATATAATCAATGTTATATACCTCCAGAATGTTTTGCTAAAATATTAATATAAAATAATTTGATCCATTATATACCCTTAAATAATGTTTTTATGATGGTAAAACAATTAAGAACATTAACATGAGCCTGACCAAGATGAAAGATGAAAATAAATCATATACGATTACCATTTTGGTAATCTAAAATTATATCTCATATGTGGTAGAATGTTTTAAGGAGTATTTGATTAATCTTAGTAACAATTTTCAATTCTAGTTTGTAAGAATATTTATGTAATATTATTAATGTGTAAATATTTTTTTTTAAATTTAACTCAATTAAGTATAATCTCCTTTGTGAAATATTTCTTGATGATTTTTTTTAATTGAACTATTTTTATGTTTTATGTAAATTATATTTCCAAAAAATTCATATTTACAAGCTAAAATATGGTTAACCTGAATTATTTCACTAAAAACTATTTCTCTATATCTCTGAGTTGTTTTATTAGAAACAACATGAAGTTATTGTTTTCTAAGAAGTTCCATGGTTTTATGATTTTTGTTTTTTGTAGTGAAAAAACTAACTCCCATGAAAAGGTTAATAATTTAAGACAAAATTAAAGTGGTGGTTTTTTAAACTGGAAAGTGGTAATGATGAATTTTTATACACACATAATTCTTAAGATAATAATGGTGAAAAAAATGAGTGGTGATTGAATATTGTGTTATTTTAGTAGTATGTAGTGGTTAATTATGTGGCCTTTATTGTGATATACATGAACCTTAATGGAAGTATTAGTTATCATTTTACGTGTTGGTGAGTGATGAGTATTGGATATTGTGGTTGGTTACTATGGTAGGTATGGGAAGTTGTGACCTTAGTGTGGAAAAATGTTTTTTCTGATGGTGTGGGATAATATATCCTTTTGTTGATGTTGTGTGGGTGGATGGGTTAGGGAGAGTAGTATATAGGTGAAATATTGTTATTATCAGTGATATTAAGGGAGTGATTTATGTGGTTCTACATGATTCATCCTTATCATAAAACATTTTTATTAAAGGATATATTTTATAGGTATGTTTATTGGTTACTAGTTTTAGTGTTATTCCTTATTGGAGTGGATATAAAATATAATAGGATCCCTAAATAAAAATTGTTGAGTTCTAAATGAATATTATCCTTGAGTGGGTCATCCTTTTTAAAATTCAGGAAGTGGTTTCTCTTAGTAGGGATAATCTCATATAGGAGTTCTCTGTCTTGGTGGTTATGTTTCTAGTGGTTTTGGGGGAGATCACTTGGGAGAATGAATCACATGTTAATGATCAATACCTTGAGTTGTTTTTATTGTTTGTTTGTTTACCTTTTTTTAGATGATATGTGTGGACCATATTTATTATGTGAGTTTGAATCTATTCTTTGTTAATGATTTTTATTAGTTATGGGTTTTTTCCTCTTATGTGTTGTTGTGATATTAATATACAGAGATCCCTGAAAGGTATCTCATAGGGTGGTTGTTTCAACCCCTCCCTTTCCACCTTTCTTTTTAGGTCTTGTTTTGATTCTCATGGATGAGAATTATTTTATAGGTATCTAATATGAGGTATTTAATTTATAAAAAAATATCATTTCATTACTCTAGGGGATTGTTAGTGATTATATAGATTTTAGAGGTATTCTAGAGGCTATGGGAGAGATCTTTACATTCATATAGTCACCATCCCATGGTGGTGGAAATGGTGGTTATTGATTTGAAGCTAAGGGAATAGGTTATCTATTTTGGTTGGTCATGGTCATCAATTAGGTATTTTAAGTTGGTTATGTGGTTCTTAGTTAACCATGGCTAGTTAAAGATTTTATCTATCCATTTTTATACTTTTGTTGGTTGGGGATTCAGCCTATATAAAACAGGTAGTTTGGAATGGCCTAGTGTGGGTATGGTGTCGTGTGTGTCCCTTCAGGGGCTCACCTATGTAACTTGGGGAGTTGGATCTCACCACACAGTGTTCCTTGGTTGAGTGATATAGAAATAGTGAAGGATTGTTTCCTATGCAATGATAAGAGTTCATGGTGGCTCGATGAGAATTTGAAATTCCTTGTACAACATCATTATAAAAGGCATGGTTCTTGCTAAAGGTTTTAAACATGGTTTTTAATATGTAAAACAATCAAGGGTATTAAGGATCTAAAATCCAAGGAAACTGGATCTCTATTCAACCAAAGTTATAATGACTCTGATTTTTTCATGTATTGTTTTAAAATATTATATGGATTATTTGTGGAAATAGGAGCAGAGAAGGCATGAGATTCAGAGGCCTGTTATGCCTGAAATTAATTTTTGAAATATATTAAATATATTAAATGCATACGCACATAGTTTTCCTTAAATAGTTAAATATCTTATTAAAGGAGGCTCATATTAGAAATATGAGGCCGTCATTGAGTTCAAAGTGTGGGTTTTACCCTAGGTGTGATATAACCTTGGAGCACATCAGACGTTTGGGTTGGGCGCGATCGTGGGTGAGAGTTTAAATGAATTTATTTAATAAATTTATTTATTTATTTATTTACCTAGACCTAATAAAATGTCTATATAAATTTTATTATTGATTATTTTCAGGTTTAACCGCATAACACTGCAAATTTAGAGGGGTAATTATAGAGTGTTGGAGGAGCTTCTGTTGGAAAGCATTGACCAAATTGTAGATCCTCGATTGGTGTGTGACAGAACTCAAGGATACTTCCAACGGCAAAAGAAATATTTCATCACAAAAAATTGATCCAAATATATTTAGGATGGTGTTTTGTTTGGATTCTTTACTCTTTTTTATTTCTATAATGAACACAAATCAATTGACCAACAGATTGATTCACATCTCGGTCATTATACGAGTATGGAATTTATCTATGGGGATTATTCAGATAATTGATTATTATTGATTGGATATTCATTCTTCATTGTAATGGAAATGGATCAAGACCAAATGAACATGGTTGAGGTTCATTCCTCTTTTTCATATTTCTTGGATTTCTCCCACCGTTCTTTGTTCATCGTGGGAAATTATTTTGGCCTACGGTTCAAAAAATGCCAATAAATATAACATTTTCTCATATTTATTTGTGTAATGGAATGATATCATAGATCTGGTCTTGGATAAATGATGGTATAAATCTACAATGATTGAGGAATGATCAAGGCTAGATTTAGGGAAATTTTTCATTGTATCTTTGGTATAAAATAGAAGACAACATGGGTGGATAATCTTCAAAAAAAATTGAAGGGATTAAACTCGGCAATCAATGAAGGCAAGTCCTAGACAAATTTTTCTTTGATTTTTGGAATAGTGAATGGCCAGATAAAATGTTGAATGATTGGATGATGATTCTTGCACCAGATATGGGATTTTGGGAAATCTCGTAGAACATGGTGCGTAATCCAAGATTACATGGCATGTGGGGCCCAAGTTGTGGTGCTTGGGTTTCTATGAGAAAGATAAATATAACATGAAATGTGACCCTTACCTTATGGATTGGCATGTAACTAGGGTGGTACATGTGCACAAGAATAGTCATGCCTAGTCATACATGGATACAGTCAGCCAGACGCAAAAAACAGACATGGCCTAGAGTACATGGGATCAGAAACTCCATGTACTTAGGCACAGACACGGGCATGAGTCATGATACACAAGTAGGACCTGGTTCAGAAGAGATAGGTCATGTACTACTAGTACACACTATGTACTCCTTCAAAGAAATATTAGATCCCTTGTTCTATTTAGCTTGTAAATGTTTTATTAGGGGTCTTTACCTTGATCCATTATCTGGGGGTTATTATGGAATCACATCTAATACATAGAATGGTGATCCCTTTAGTGGGAAATATTGGATAAAGTTATTGGAATCCTTCCATGAGGCCTGATGTAAGATCCTCTATCATCATATTTTCATAGTTGTATTTTTTGTTATCATCATGACCAAAAATATATGGGTGTCAATCCACTACTTAGTAGGTTTTTTCCATATTTAGTTGTTAGTATACCCCCATGGACTTGTGTGTGATCATCATCTATGTATAATTCTAATCATACTTCTAGTGAATAATTATTATAGTGACACCGAATGAGTAGTACATATCAGATGAAATTCATCAGTTCTATCTGACACATGGATCATATTCTTCTAGATGAGTGGTATGTGGAAACTTCAAGCATGATTCTTAGGTTGGAATTACGGTTGTGACTTTACCTTGAGATGATTTTCCTTTTTTGATTATATCTTGATATTATTAATATATGTAATGAAGACATATACCTGTGATAAGTTAAATATTGTTCTTGTTTTTATATTATTAGTGATTTCAGGGTGTCCTAATAGGTATTTTTATACTCTCCCACGCAAGATATTTCCCTCATGTGTCATGTATTATGTATACAATCAACCTTTTGATGGATTCTTAGAGGGAATAAGAATAGGAAGAGTATAGTGATCTGAACTAATTGAGGTATGTTCTGGTAGATACCTTTATAGTAGTCCCATTATACACTTTTAGGATGGACTTGTTTTCAAACTCTTTGTGATGAGATTACATTTGGCCTTTTTCATTCCATCACATATTGTCATGATCTGATAGTGGGATCTTGATGTATGTATGCATGGTATATCAGTTTTTTTGAATTTAATTTTTGTATGGTCATGGATATGTGTTCCTATGTATAGTTACATTAGGATATGGCCTCCCATATTAGTGATGTTCCTATTGGGGGATAGTCGTTAGGCCTTAACCTATTGGAGGAGGACTTGGGATAGTCATGACACTAGAACAGGTTGTGATAGAATGGTATCAAAGATAGTAGGTTATACCTTAAGACTAAAGTCTGTTAGAATGATTTGGAGAAAATTTGTTATGGGTTACAAGTTCGGATTTCATACCAGCGACTCCACTGTTAGTGCGGTGACCAATGTATCCATACATGAGGACTTTGATCACCTACCTTTAAACTCGGTATATATAGACATTGGTTGCATGGAAAACATTGGTACATGCATCATATAGGAATGGGTATTGGTTTCCATGTCCTTCTTGAGTTATCTCTCTAGATATACCAATTAACAATGATACATATTTTCTATTTCAGGATTCCAATATGAAATATTATAGCTAGGATTCAACATCAGGATCATAAGGATGATCCCCTAGGTAATGATGCATCCATATAGGGACATGTCCCAAAGGTTTTACCTCAATGTGGTGCACCAGTTATGACACCACCTGTCAAGAATAAAATTATACCCATAGTACTAGTAGATGAGATTCATAGGATTTATTTTCTTCATGAGTTTCAGATAAAATAACCAATCTGGTTTTGAGGTGAGCCTGACCCACAGGCAGATGAGGACTGTCTTAAGGTGGTGATGCAAGTTTTCTATCTTTTTTGGACACTAGCAAATCAGATGGTGGGGTTTAGTGACACAGTCGTATGATGAGATGACTCTACCATGGTCAGAGTATGAGCACCTTTTTAGAGAGTATTTCTCTCCCACTATGTTGATTTTATTCATATCCAATATTGTTTACAAATTCATCATGGTATTATTAAAATGGTCAAGTATTCATCAAGCTTCACCAACCTCTCTAGGTACTCGATGGATATGTTTCATGATCAGTTCTTTTGGGATCAGACATTAGAGAAATGAATGCATAGATACATCCAATACATCATTATATCTTTATGAATTTCTACCTATGCTAGGGTACTAGAGCATTATTTGGTGGTCTAGAGTTTCCTGGTTGAGTAGATGAAGAATTTTGTTTCTTCCAGTGGGCACACAAGAGAAAAGACTTCAGTATCACGGAGCTGACATTAGTCTCAGAGACCTAGATGTGTGAAAAATTTCAGTAGAAAATAATAGGATAGATATTCTATGGTTCAGGCCTCAAAGGATGGGTCTATTCATCCCAAATATAGGTGGTTCTACTCTTGTGATAGAATGAGACATATTGCTTGAGATTGTCCAATGTGTTGTATGACTGATAGATAGATAGTGGAAGGGAAACCTAGGAATAGGTTGCATCATGATAAGAAGGTCTATAGGGAAGAAGATGTGGTAGAGTAGTTGGGAGATTAGATGGATGTGGTAGACATTTTTACTTATTACCACCACCACCACCCTTAGGTGGTCCACTCTAGGAGCAAGGAGTAGGAGGACAGGGGAAAGGGTAGTTGGCGGCAATCAAGTCTTATAACCTAGAAGCTACATGCATGATAGGAGGTATGATGTTTGTATTTTCTACCTTATCTACATTACTTATAGAAATAGGTGTTATTCATTATTATATTTTCACTTATCTATTTTGATACTTAGAGATTCTGATCAAGAATTTGGCCCAACTATTTCACTTGGAGACTCCTATTGGAGATGAGTTAGCAATCACACACTTATGCCAATGGTATGACCTGACTCATAGAGGTGAGAGTTTTTTTGGATAACCTTATAGCAGTGATGAGGCCTTATGATTTAATCTTAGGTATGAACTAGTAATATATAGTTCATTCCCAGATATACTATTTCAGGAGGAGGATTTTATGTGCCCATAGTAATGGGATGATTTTTTCTTTTATGGGTGGAATGGAAACCTATAAAGCACAAGATGGAATCATGAATAGTAGGGTGCAGTTGATTACTCATTAGTAGGATATCATGACCCTTGGTGCAATGAATTTTATGTGTTTTTATTTCCCCATAGTGGTGGAGGAGTATAAGGATATTTTTTCTAAGGACATTCCAAGATTACCTACTCATTGAGAGATAAACTTATTCATTGATCTACACCATGGAAGGACCCTAATATCTATGATAGTATATCATATGGCTCTCGCAGAGCTTCATGAACTGAGGGTGTAGTTGGAGACCTTTCATAGGTTGGGATTTATTAGACCCAGTGTTTCACCTTGGGCTTCTCTAGTGTTGTTCTCCAAGAACGAAGATATTATCTTGAGGTTATGTACGGACTGACATCACCTAAACTAGTTTACCATAAAGAAAAATTATCCACCACTGAGGATTGATGACCTATTTTGATCAGATGATAGGGGCACAATGGTTATCAAATATTGAACTCAAATCAGGCTATCACCAGTTGCGAGTACAAGAGAAGGATATACAGAAAAAGACATTTAGATGTTAATACGGTCACTATGAGTACATGGTTATTCCCTTTGGATTTTAAAACACCATATCAGTGTTCATGGGACTTATTAATTGAATATTTATGATTTTATTTGATCGGTTCATGGTATTCTTCATCAACAATATCCTAGGGTGCTCGGCGCCTGAGGAGGAGCACAAGAGACACTTGAGGATAGTTTTGGGCATACTTTGAGAGCACCAACTTCATGTGAATCTATCGAAGATCCAATTCTGGATTCATGAGGTCCACACTCTAAGTCGTGTTATCTTAACAGATTCTAAAGTAGTGGACCCGGAAAATGTTGAGTATATATTAGCTTGGGAACCACCCAAGAGCATGATGGAGGTGCGGGGATTCCATGGGTTGGCGGGATACTATCCGAGATTCATACCTAATTTCTCCATGATATCAGCTTCCTTGATAGATTTGACCCGAAATGGGTTTCCTTTCAAGTGGATAGAGAGGTTCCAACATGATTTCTAGGAGTCAAGGCAGAGATTGATGAGTGTACCCATATTGAGATTATAAGATGAAGGTGTTGAGTACGTAGTGTTCTAAAATTCATTAGGAACCAGTCTTGGTTTTGTTATAATGTAGATTCATGTGGTGATTTCCTAGGGTTCATGTCGGTTGAGACCACATAAGTAGAACTACATGACCCACATCATGAGTTAGAAATGGTAGGCTTCACTCTGAAGATGTGCTAACACTAACTTATGGGTGAGCAGTTTATCGTCTATTCTGACAAAAACATTATCAATTATTTCTTCTCTCAGAAGGATCACAACTTGATAGAGAGGTGATAGATAGAGTTACTCTAGGATTATAAATTTCATATTATATATACTCTTGTTAAGGGTAACATGGTAGTAGACACTCTCAATAAGATATCCTATTCATGGTTATTGAGTGAGGCATCAAAGCAGTTGGCCTCATTAAAAATATCCTTTGTGGATGAGTAGCATACCTCCAGTCGATGGTTGTTACCCATCTACTTTTACTTTGAGTTCGGGAGGCACAACATGAGCATATAGACTATGAGACACTATATATTTAGATATCCACTACACATGCTCCTGGTAGATTTTATGAAGGTGGAGATCAATTTTTATTTTCATAAGATTCAAGATGGTACTAGTGACATTGTTGTAGGAGGTTCTATGAGATTTTTATATATCTACTTTGGTGTAAAATATATATCAGTACCTCTAACATTAGATTTGGTGGCCATGGATGAATAACTGAGTTTCATAGTTTAACTCTTGATGGATTGCTTACTTTTCAGCAAGTGCAGGATGAGGACCAAGTTCCCGTGGGTTTAGATCATCCCCTTGAGGTTCCGAAGTGGAAGTGGTATGGGATATCCATGGAATTCATGACATGGTTACCATGTATGTCCTGGGGAAATGATTCTATATGGTTGATCATAGTCTAAATCACGAATTCAGCCTAATTCCTAGCTATTTAGGATCAAAATTTAGTAGATCGATTGGGAATCCTCTACCTGTAGGAGATAATATGGATCCATGGAGTTCCCTAAGAGATTGTTTATAACAATGATCATTCCTTAACATATTGGTAACAGAAGGGATTATAGGATGATTTTGGGACTCATCTGCATTTCAGAATGGCTTTTCACCCCCATACTGATGGTTAGACTGAGAGGATCATTCAAGTCTTATAGGTAATGATATGGGCTTTCTTGTTAGGATTTGGACAGAGTTGGGAGGATCACTTACTATTGGTGAAGTTTTCATACAAAAATAGCTTTCATTCCACCATTGGTATGGAACCATTCATGGCCTTCTTTAATAGACCCTGCATGTCACCCCTTTGTTGGATTGATCTAGGTGATTAAACACTCATTGGACCATAGTTAGTGTGATATACTATAGAGAAGGTTCATATCATCTTAGAGTGGATGAATAATTCACAAAGTTTTCATAAATCCTATACATACAGATGGTGGAGGACTTTTTAGTTTGAGTAAGGAGACCATGTATTCCTATGGGATTCACCATGATGTGGATTATGTAGATTTTTTCAGTGTTATAAGTTATCTCCAATATTCATTTTCCCTTTAAAGATACTTTGAAGAGTTGGTGAGGTGGTATATCGCTTATCACACCTATCAAAGTTAGACCGGGTACACGATGTCTTCCACATGTTGCAGCTAAGGATGTACTTGCATGACCAATCACATGTTATTGAATTGGGTGAGCTAGACATCGAAGATGGAGATACCTATACTGAGTACCCAGTAGAGATCGACGATTTTTATGAGAGAATCCTTCATGGGAAATCGATTCTCCTAGTGCATGTCTGATGGCAGCATGTGAATCTTTAAGAGAGAACTTGGGAGAGGGATAGTCAACTGCGTGCTTAGTACCCACATCTCTTTTTGTAACCTTTTATTTTTTCTTTAAAGGATGTAAATCCCCAAGGTGGGGAGAATTTAATCAATTTTATTTTTCCATGTATTATTTTAGAATATTATATGGATTATTTTTGAAACTCGGAACAAAGACGATGTGAGATTCTGAGGTCCGATGTTCATGAAAATAATTTTTTAAATATATTAAATTCTTGTGAATGTAGTTTTCCTAAAAAAGTATAATAAATTGTAATAGAGGTTTGGATTATAAATATAAGGCTATCTTTGAGTTCAGAGCATGGTTTTCACCCTAGGCATGATATAACCGTACAACGTGTTGGATGTTCATGTTGGGTGTGGTCATGGGTGGACGTTTAAATGAATTAATTTAATTAATTACCCCAGCCTAAAAGAATTTATATATAAACTCTATTATGGATAGTTTGTAGGGTTATCCACACAACCCTAAAAATCAAGGGAAGCCATTGGATATTGTTGTAGGAGCTTCTATTATCAAATAATAAAGGTACCATGGATCATCAATCGGTATGCAACGAAAACCAAGGATCATTCCAATGACAATTAAAAAGAATCATTATTCACCAGCAACATATCCAAATCAAGGTAGGATAATGTTTTATCTGGATTATTTCTCTATTTTTTATTTATATGATGAATGTGAATCAATTGACCAATATATTTATTTGTTGTTAGGTTGTATTATAGGTATGGGATTTATCTATGGGGATTATTGGGAAAATGGATTAATATTGATTAGATATTAATTAGTCATTCTAATGGAAATGGTTCAAGTCCAACCAAACATAGCCAAGGTTCATTGTTATTTTTCATGTTTATTGGATTTCTCCCACCACTCTTCCTTTATCATGATCATTTCTTTTATATAGTGGTTCAACAAATACCGATAAATCAATCATTTTTCACCTATCTCTTAGTGCAACAGATTGATATCACAAATTCAGGCATGGATCAAAGATGAGATCAAAATTCAAATATGGATGATTGATCTGGTATGTATTTAAGGATACCTTTATTTGTATCTTTTTTGTGCGATGACATATTTCATGGGTGGAAGATCTTCAAATGGATTCGAAGGGCAAGAACTCAGCAATCGATGATGGTAAGTCTCATCTGGTTCTATACTTTGATTTCTGGCATAGTGTGTGGCTAGATCAATGGATAATGGAGAATACAATTATGTGTGAACTAGATCTAGTATTAAATAAAATCCCAAGGAAAATAGTGTGTAATATGGGGTTCCAAGGTGTGTGGGGCCAAGTGAGTGATGTTCCTACTCAGTGCTAGTCACTAGCCCCATGCCTATTGGAGGCAGGCTTGGGGTAGTTGTGACCTGATCCCCGTTGCGACAGGTCATGAAAAAAGTCACTATCGACATTTTGGGTGTTCACCATATTATGGTGGATTCCAATAGATTTCACCTATAAAAATGGGTTGGATCTACCTTGGTTTGATTTCCCTATTTTACCTTCAATTCTTAGCCTGAATCTAGGCCTCCATATCCCTCTCTAGTCATCCCTTTGAGAATTATAAACCCTTAAATCATTATATTGAAGTCATTTTGATTGAGGTATGATCATCCCTATTATTTTTACCATTTTTTGACGTCTATAATTTTTGGAGAATTGTAGTAGGAGGAGGATCTATTTTGTCCATTGATCAAATATGGACTGATAGTATCTTTTTATAGATAGACTCTTGTCTAATTACCTTTGATCTTAGTGAATTTTGATTACTTTATTCATACATTATGAATGGTGGGTCTCTATGAAAATCCAATGGAGGTAGTGGATTCATGTTATCTCCATTTTTATGTGAATTTGTGAGATTATAATTTTTTTTATTTTCATTATACGAATAGTACGAATTGAAATAATTAATATAATAATCTAGAACAATAAAATTGATGGGGGTGGTATGATGTGCATATGGTCAATGATTTTTTCAGGATATTGTTCTTGTTATCTCATACTTTATGATTATTAGGGAAAAATTACTTATAGGGTTGGAATTATTTTTTGAATACCCTTTAAAATGTTAAAAAACTTAAATCCAATAAATGAAAAGTATAATTTGAATATACTTGTTATATGCTTGACTTATTTTGTGTGGCTTGATGGACCTGGTTGATTACGACTTGGTGACCTTGGTTACGATATGATGGATTGTAATGGTGATTTATTGGAAGTGTTTTCATATCAATGGTGTGATACCTCATGTCACTGTTGTATTATATAATTTATCTAATATTATTTTTTTCCTAAATTTTCTTTTAAAATTTTAAATATTTTAAAGGGGTTCATGATTACCCAACATGATTTAGAAAACCATACAATAACTGTGTGTTTCAGTTTTATCCCGAGGTAGTTACCTTTAGCACGATCAATGCATATATTTTTATCCCATTCTAGGTACTAGGAATAACAATGTGGGGGATATTTTTATTATGTTTTGTGGGTCAAAAAGTCCCTGCACGGTTTGGAAAATCATTCTGGTAAACTGTGTGGGTTACCCATATTTAAAAAACTATTTTGTTTTCTTTTATTTTAGTTTATTTTTTTTTTTATTTTCCTATTACACTCCACCTATTATTCCCATCATGATTACCCTCTCTATCTTATCTCTTGTTATATGAACCCCCTTACTTTTTCATGCGAGTTCACTATGGATAGTTGACTCCTCCCTCACATCCCCTATCTTAATTGCATGACCAAGGATGATCCCCATCCCTTGCATGACCTCATTTCTGAATCCCCCTTCCATGCACACCTCTTTATCCTAATTTTCCTCCTTTTATCATCATTATAATGTAATTTCTTAGTGATTTGTTGTCGTATATCCATGGTAAAGGATCTTATTCCCACTCTAATACATTCCCTCTTGATTTTATCTCCCCTCGCATTGAAATTTGGTTCTTCTAAACCCTATAGGTTTCATATTGGATTTATTTTTGGGGTTTCTGTGATTATGAGATTTTTTCGGGTTCCTTCTTCCATGTTTGGGTGTCCTCTGTAGAAGGAAATGCATTATGATACTTATGTCATTGATTTTGTGTAGGATTTTCCATGACCTAGATTTTATTTTTTAAATCACGGACTACTTTTAAATTTATCAATGTTTCATTTAATTAATTATTCCTATATAGAATAGATATATTAGATTTAATGATTGTTTAAAAGAGCTTTTAATTTAAAATAATTCATTTACTTGGAATTTTAAGTGGAAATTGAAATGTTATGTATTTAAAAGTGTGTTGAGATAATTATTTTAATTTAATTGAGCTATTAAAAGTGTTTTAGAGTTTTCAAATAAAGTTTTAAATGTTCATACTTGTCAGTTAAAGTTTTAAATGAAATTCTAAGTATTGATTAATTATTTAAGAAACTTTTTTAAATAAAAAGGGGGTGTTTTGAACCCTTGGTAATTTAACAAAAAGAGGGGTTGAATTTTAAATGGATTGAAAGTATGATTTCAAATGTGATTTTTTAGAAAATTGTTTTGTGTTATTAAAGAGAGGATTTGGAACCCTGAGTGGATTTATTAAAAGAATATTTTCACTTTTAAATGCTTTTCTTATTGTTGTGATGTCCCTTTTTTCGCTTATCACTTATTTCACTCATTTTGGGTTATATATTTTATTATTATGGTTGGATTGATGGATTGGGGATACTGTTGTGTGAGAGAATTAGAGGTGATGGTGTGATATTATTGTAAATTTCATCCTTATTTTATCTTTTATACTTTCCTACACCCACACTTGTATTGGTCATGGGATTTTTAGGTCACTAAATATAGTCATGGATGAGTGAAAACATTAGTTTTATCTTGGGATAAATATAGAGGTATGAGTTTTATAAGTTCACCAGAATGGTTCCCCATGGGAGCTTCATGCTCATAGGTTGATGGGAGTGATCCAAACTAATTCAACACGAATACTAGGTCATAAATTTTCTTATAGGTCAACCTAAGGTACTTGTATCCAATTAGAGATAAGTATATATGAGTTCCTAAGTTAGATACCATGACATATACCACTTCATTTGTGGTTTGGATAGGGTATGTTTTCTAGTTCTTGAGTGTTATCCCCTGTGTGTATTGTTTGAGGAACCATTTATTATTTTCCTTATCTATTTCTTGAATTATGGTGACTTCTTTATATCATCCTTTATTCCTTATACTCATCTTGTTTCTTTAATATTAATTTTTAAAAGGATTTGAATAAATTATTTCAAATTAGGTTATGAAAGGGTTTTCAAAATAATTTTTTTTGAAAATTTAAGTGGCTGAGAAAATGAATTTTAGGAAATTATTTCCATTTAATAAAAATAAAAAATGGAAACATTGTTTTCAAAATTTATTTCAAAATTTCTTGAAGATGGTTTCATAATTAAAATTTTGGCATGTGGAAAGGTAGGTGGTGTCCTCCTGAGTATTTTTATGCTCACATAATTTTAGATGATTTCAGTTTTCGTCTTTGGCTTAGCTCTTAACTAATTTTGGGTTATTGATTGGCTTGTTTTATTTGAGTTTATTTTTATTTATTTCATTCAACCATGGGTGCCTATTACACGATTCTTTAGGACTTTCCATTTCACTTTCATATAATGTGGCCAAGTGTTCCCTTTAAATGAGTTCCTTACCTATTTTAGTTATTTTTTATTGGTGTATTGCATTATTTATGAGGATAATGGGTGATTCTAGAGTTTCATAATTTTGACTGGGCTTGGGGGATAGTATTGGTATACTTACTAGGTGAGGGAGTTTTAAGGTGAGCTAAAATATTGTTCTTATTTATGTTTCCTTTATATCTACTGAATCATTTTTAGCATGTGCATTAGACCTATGGATGGGTCATGTAAAAATTGTAGTAGAATTTTGTTTTTATTAACTTTTATATAAGAGAGAAATCATTCCCATTATATATATATCTAATATCCTAGTGCTTGTCACTGGCCCATGGTGATTAGGAACACCCCTCTAGTTAGTAGTTGCTCGGTTTAGGTGTCAGTTTGGATGGATACCTTAGGATTTTTTTTACAAATTATATGAGATATTTGTATTCTATAGTGGGATCCTAGACTCATTATTATCCCATTTTCTATTTAGGGTGTTAGGGTAAGATTGATTTACAATTTTTTTAGAAATCAAAAGTTACACACAGGGGAGAGTGTTGCGATCTCTCTCTTATTTAGAACCTTCTGTTTCAATGGGAAGTGGGATTTGAATTTTGAATTCATTTTTTGATTTTACTATTTTTGAAGATATATTGTTCTGTATTGGAATGATTTTGGTGCATTGGGGGTTCTCAATTTGATTTTGGTGTACCTATTTTTTCTGTTTTTAAAAATTATTTTGAGATAAAATGGGTAATTTTCTAAAATGTTTGTTTTTAAAACAATTTTGGAACATTGTTTGAAAATTTAATATTTTTACTTTCATTGAAAAATAGGTTTATAAAATTGAATGTTTTCAAAATAATTTTTGGGAAAAAAATTAGAAATGGAAGCTGGGTTTTTATTTTTAAAAATGGTGTTTGAAATTTTGTAAAAAAGAAAGTTTTAGGAGAAGGTTTGATTGTGTATTAAGGAATGTGTTTTAAAATATTTTATTAATGATTATCATTTTAAAATCAAATGGATTTTTTGATGTGTGTATTGTGTGTTATGTTTTATGTTTGACACATAAACTACTTGGTTTCATGTCTCGTGTTATTTAAAATTCATACCCTTCCCTCTTAGAAAAGTTTTTGAAAGGATAGAGAGTCTATTCAAAGGGATAAAAATCTAGGTGATTATATATTATTTTTTGGTGTAGTTACTATATTTAGTGGACCTATATAGATTATAAATTGATTTATAAGGTTTGATTCTATCTTAATATTTGATTCGGTTTGGGATTTATTGAGGCATCATCCTTACTCCTTGTGTAGTGACCTTGGTTTATTATAGGTGTTGGTGTCTCTTTTATTATTTTTTAGAATATATTATTTTATGAATCTAAATTTTAGAAGTTCTAGTTTTAGTGTATTGGGAGTGGATGAGGTCCTTTGATGAATCTTTGATCCCATATGTCTTGGGTGAACCTATATGAATTTTTATGAGATTTTGGTTATTTTGTTGATCTTTATGGGATATTAGAAGTTATTATGGTACTTATGCCTCGATGATGATCATGTTTCTTATTGTTTTTGTTTTGGAGTTCATGATTTGTTATGTTAGTTTTGATGGATTGAGCATTGGAAATCTTAAGGTTGGTGCTTAGGTAACTAGGATGGGAGTTGCCTTCAGGCTATTGGGAACTTAGAGTGTCAGGTTTCTTTTGGTGGGTTCTCCATGAGATGATATACTTATTTTGAGGTCTTAGTTTACCCATGAAGTATGGTGACCTATTGGTAAATCCCCTATCATTACCTAGTTTTTTAGTGATCTTGGTAACCTTGGTTGATTTTAATTATGGATGTGTATGTGTTTTTTATTCATTTCACTTTGTTAGATTTATTGGTTCCCTAGGGATGATTCATTTTGATTATTTTATAGAAATTTTTTCTTTTGTAATTGTGTCTTTTTGAGAGTGTGTGTGCTTTTAACCCACCATTTTAGATGAAGTATAAATGGTAGAGATACCCTAATCAATTTCAATGTTATTGAAACCTCATGTCCCACATTGGTTATTGGTTTAGTTCCTCTTAGAGATATTGGATGATGTTTTAGGATGTTTTTTTGATCATAGGGAATAGTTCTAATGGGTTTATTCTTCTATTTAGGATCCAATATAATTTCTAGACCCTTATACCTCTCTTTTAAATTGTTTTAGTTTTTTAGTTATGTTTTCTAAGCCCCTTTCTCAATAGCTTTCTAGGGGTAGAAAGAATTATGGTGGAGAGATTGTGGAACCCCATTTCATGGTTATTTTATTTAATCTATCTAATATTATTTTTCACCTAATTTTTTTTAAAAAAATTAAAATTTTTAACGGGGAGAACGATTATCCAACACGGTTTGGAAAACCATGTAGAAAGCATGAATTTTGGTTCTATCCTATAGTAGTTTCATTTGGAATAGTTGGTGCATAGATTGTTATCTCATGCAGAATCCTAGGTGTAATCATGTGGGGGTCCTTTTTCTTAGGAAGTATGGACTACACAATCACCACCTTGTTTAGAAAACTATGCGAGTTTCCTATATTTTAAAATAAATGTTTAATTTTATCTTTTTCTTTATTTTTTATTTTTTATTTTTTTCATTCCCTGTTATTATCCCCCAATTAATCTAATCATGCTCCCTCTCTCCCTCTCATATACCATTATTAACATCCCTTCTCCCATCTTGCAAGCTCCCCATAGTCTATATCCTCCTCCCTCACAACCTTCTCTCTTCATCATGTGACTCGTGATGAGACCCCACCCTTGTGAGACCTCCTAGATAGATCCCCCTATTATGAGAACCTCCATCTCCCATTATCCTTCATTTACATGTGATTCTAACTCTACTTTCATGGATATTTTATTTGTATATCCAAGGTAAAGGTTCTACTTCTCCCTCCTTTATATTTCCTCTTGATTTCATCTCCCCTCTTACGAAGATTTGGTTTAGAAAAACCCTATGGTTTTTGGATTGGATTTATTTTTGGGGTTTGTGATTCTAGGGATTTTGTGGGTTCCTTCTTCCATGTTTAGTTATCCTATATATAAGAGGACATGTTTTGATCCATCTTCTATCATTTTTAGGTAGTATTTCCCATGCCATAGCTTTTGATTTATAAATCTCAAATTATATATCATTTTTAAATGTTTAATTAAATTAATTATATATATGTATAATATATATATATATATATATATTATATTTCATGAAGTTTTCAAAGGGTTTTTCATTTGGAATAATTCATTTTCTTGAAATTTCATGTAGAACATGAAATTCCATTTATTTAAAAGGGTGTCCAAATAATTTTTTTAATTAAATTCAGTTATTAAGATGTTTCTGGGTTTTAAAATAAATTTTTAATGGTTTTAGTTATTATTTAAATTGGTAATGGAAATCACAAGTATTAATTAATTATTTCAGGAATTGTTATAAATAAAAAATGAGAGTTTTTCACCCTTGTAAATTTTAAATAAAATATGGGTTGAATTTTAAAATGGATTTTGAGGATGATTTCAAATGAAGTGTTTTAAGAAATTGTTTTATAAATGGTTTTCAGTAATTAAAGAAAATTATTAGCATCCTGAGTTGATTTCAAAAATTCTAGGATGGCACTTTTAAATGGGATTCACATTTTCATGACACCATGTGTTTCCCCTTTCTCTTATTGAACACATTGCGGGTTATATGTTTTATTATTATGGTTGGGTGGATGGATTTTTGATGTTGTTGTGTGAGGGTGTCAGAGGGTGTGATATTATTATGATTTTTTCCTATTTTATATTTTATAATTTCTCACGCCCACACATATATTATCCAGGGGAGTGTTAAGTCACTATGTAGATTCTTGGATAATTGAGAACTTTAGTTTAGTATGGGGTTAACTAGGGTGGCTTCATGTTTCTGAGTGCACCTTGATGGTTTTCCATGGTATCTTAACTCTCTTGGTTGATGGAGTAGGCCATGATATTTCAAAGGGACTATTAGGTCAAATAGGTTTTCATAGATCAACATAAGGTAGTTGTTTCAAATTCTGTATTAGAATACTTAATTGCATAGGTTGGAGCCCATGACATATAAATATTGATTTCTTGTTTAGTTAAGGGATGTTTTCTAGTGATTTATTGTTCTCCCATACTTGTATTTCTTGATGTACCCTATGTTATTTTCCTTCCCTTTTTCTTAGCTTATAATTCCTTATTGTATTTTCCTCTATTCTTTACGTTCAACACGTTTCTTTAAAAATTATTTTCAAGAGTCTATGAAAACATATATCCGAATAAAGGATTTTAAATTGGGTTTTAAAAAAATTTCCAAATAATTTCTCTATTTTTAAAATTGTGGTCACTGAGAAAATGTATTTCATATGATTGTTTTCATTCAATAAAAATAATAAAAATGGAAAGCATATTTTTGAAATTTATTTCAAACTATTAGAGTTAGTTACCTAGAACCAAATTTTTTGTAATTTATGATAACTTGTATTCATTATTTTTAATATCAAAAATATACTTATCACGTCATGATTTTTCTTCTATGTGACATAGTATGTGATAATGTCCTATGAGTAGTTTTCATACTAAAAGGCATAGTAGTTCCCCACTATGATGAGAATCCAGAAGTTCCACGAAAGAATTATTAAATATATGTTCTATAACTAGATGAAATCATTTTAGGGAGATAAATTATTCAGGATATCAGGGTTGTATACTCATAGGACTTTGAGGTACCTTCCCATAGTTTACACCCTTGGTAATATCCATTGTAGAATATTATGAGAATGAGACCTGCCAGTAGGAAATACAAATTTATATGTGTCATTAGATGGTTCTATCTGAATATGTGTGTATTGATCCTTAGAATTTATTATTATTATAAATTAGTATTATAAGTCACGTACATTGATTTATTGAAGAAAATTGTCATGACATATGTTTTCAGTGAAGTAGGATACATAGGGTGCATCATGAGTAATATTGAATCAATGAATACTGAGAGAAAGTATTTTTTATATTATGTTCATTAAAAGAATTTGATATCTTAGGCACATTGCTGGAAATGATATAGAAAAAATAAATCCAGTTCCATGGTGTTCTTTAGGAAAGTTTGATTTTCGAAAATTCATGGAAAGAGACATAGAGCACATAGTTTGATGGAACTAGTATGAAACATGTTTGATTAGAGATATCATGTTAAATAGATTATATTATATAGTGTCTCTCTGATGTATTATATCATTGAAACATTAAATTATTTCTCTATGAGTGCCTTGGTGTGTTGTTAGATGCTAACCTTGGACTTTAGGAAGCTTCACCAAATTCCACTAAGGAAGTGGCATAAAGGGTCACACACTAAGAGTGTCTATAATATTTTCTAAATAATATATTATATTTTATTATTTAATAATTTGAATAAATATTATCCCCATGCATGGTTTAATAATTATTCTTGTTTGCTTGATCGCATATATTTCATCACCAGTTATTCAAGAGAATATTATGTGAGTGGAACATGTGTTGATCAACACTAGAGGGTACACATATCAAGAAATAACACCCTGATTAAGAAATAAGATCTATCATTATATAACCCTAACATTCCTATGGTGATGTTTAGAGATTAGTATAATACATGTCGATCAACACTAGAGGGAATCTTCCCTTGATTCCTACAATGCAATGACGGTACAATATAAAATCTTTGTTAGATCCGTCAATGAAGAAATAATTTCTTAAAAGGTTATTATTTAATTTATTAAAATAATTATTAATAATACATGCTGATCATGTGATTTTTTTCAGCATTTACCCATCATGTAAATATCAGATTGATCATAGGTCCTGAAAAAAAAAACAATGTTGGGGATAACCCATCACAGACTTCCGCTACACCTGTAACCTTAAATTATTATCAAAGAGGGTCACAAAATTATTTATAATTATTTAAAGGTTGTTGATTAATTTATACATAAGTATTTTTTCAATTCAAGTTTAATCATTATTTAATATAAATTTATATATATGATTCTTCCTCTTCATTTATCAAAAATATAATTGAATCGGTTAAATTTTTGAACAAAATAAATTGGAAGATCTCATCAGGAGGTTCTAAGGTATCTGGTAGTATAACACAAAAGTAAACACCATGTAACCTGGAGGTACACTCCATATACTAGTGTTTGATGCAACAATAATTAAATACATAATTAATTCAAGGCTTGAGAATTTATTACACATGGTGCATTTAATTATATAACGTGTGTTGAACAGGCCATCCTGGCACACGATCTACTAAAATACATGTTGTGTAACTTTTGTACATGGTGTGTAGTCCTTTAGTCATAGGTAGGTTGTGTATCTTCTTACATGAGGTACCTAACTAGTGAAAATGTAACTCATAGACCACACAACGTGTATCCCATGTACACGTCGTGTAATCTAACTTTTTCTATGGAAATATTACAAACTGATACCCTAGGTGTGTGTCATAAATAAACAGTGAGAAGACATAAACATTGTGTAGATCCAATTTAAATTCCATGTACTCTTACCAAATTATTAATAAATAAAATTAATTTATTATACTATGAAAATAATATCAACATGTAATTTCAGGTTGTCATTAAGTTGGTAATACATGTCATGTGATGGGTTTTAATATATATAAATGTTTAATTAATTTCTGTATAATGTTCAGATCTTCATATGATGTATGATTTATATTATAGTTATTACTCTACATGAATTGAATCATAACACATGATAGATAAATCATGTAGTCCATGTAATCATTAATTTTATAGTACATGTCATGAAATTATGTGATAATTTGTGTATTCCACATGTCTCAAGAGTAAACAATATACGAGTATAATACATGTTGGGTAGTTCGGATGGGTACTCACCATGTTTCCTCCGAGCTACATTTTTTTTTCTGAACATAGTTAATTTTAAATAAATTTATTTAATTTGTTTAAAATTATTATGGATTATAATATAAATGAAATTTAGATGAGAATTAATATAAAATAATTGATTAATTAAAGAATACAATTAATTAATTCAAGCGTGATTTATCTTAAATATGAATGATTAATATTTTAATGCTAATTTTATTAAATTTTTAACTGATTTCATGAATGTGTATGATCATGATCCTTGACCAGACCATTGTTTGTGATTGGTTTCATTTAATTTATTATTAAATTAAAATTTTGTCCTATAATCCATCTCTCCTCTTATTATGTAATGTAATACATGTCCATGGTTTCTTTTATTTAAACCCCTTCCCCTCACCTGCGTGTTAGTAAAATCATATGTAATAGATGTAGATCCTAAGATAGTGGAGGTCGTTCATGTTTTGATACAAGGAAAAACCAATCCAAGAGAGATACATATGTGAATAGGTGGAAAAATACAACATGAACCATAAATGTTTCATGGTTTTTCCCTTAGGTTGATGTTTAGTTTATCATCCACTAGATAAACTAACCATTAGTAAAATAACATTATAATAAAACTTTATTATTTTATTTCTATCAAGATTCATGGTTATTTCATTATGGATGTTTTTTGTGATCACAAAAATTAATGAATTAATAAGCATACAACATAGAACAAAAATAAATTGGCTTATGTGTAAATGTAATCTAATATATGGTTAATCACTTAAGTAAATGCACTTTATATTAACAAGAATGTAATAACCAAAATAATAGGAAATTTATGAATAAAAGATAAAATACCTCAATTATGTATATTAAGCCAGTATATCCTTCCACTACTTCAATTAAAATTGAACCATAGTTCAAAGTGCTTGACCATTCAATTTTGGGGTTCTTTCAGTTATTGGGGAATTCTAACATGATATTTTGAGCTGAATTAACTTAGTTCACATTAAGGGTTGAATTCCAAAGAAGGACTTAGTGTAAATAAGATATGGGGGTTAAGTAAATACAATATAAGTATTTTAGGATTTGGGAGTCCACTAAACAGTTCAAGGAACTATGAGTTAATGCATTTAGCATTTGGAATGCCTACCTAAAACCCTTAGAATTGATTGACCAACTAATGTTGGGGTAATGAGAAGGGGAATATGGATCATTTTCACTATAATTTCCAAACAATAGGGTATTATAAAGCCAATGGTGAGGGATATTGGGTTTCAATAAAATAGAGGGATATTAAAAAATATAATATTTATTTATTTATCTTATTTTATTAGATAATTTACTAAAATTATTCTCGTATTATTTGTAGAAAAATCAATAAAATTAATTAAAACATATCACTATGATCTATACTTTAAAAGGATAAACTTATCATTGAAAAAAAAATTCCAAGAATGGAAAAGGTTATTACACATCATCCTATTCCATGAAAGAAAATTCTATGTGCTAGAAGAACCTATTCCTGAAGCTCCTAGTAATGAGTCTAGTGAGAAAGAGTAATTTTACTATAAGAAATTTTTTAATGATGATGATATGTTCATTTTTTTATTCTATCATCCATGATCAATGATATTTTGAAGAAACATGAGGATATGGATGCATATAGCATGATGTCTCACCATCAGGATCTCTATCAAGATAAGTTGATACAAGAGAGATACAATATCCCTAATGATCTATTTACAACTAATATTGAAGATTTGGTTCCATATGGGCCTTATATAGTCAATATTATTAGATACATTGAATACTTATAAATATTAGTGATTAAATTCTTAGATAATCTGCACACAGATCTCATACTTTCCTCACTACCCTAGAACATCTCTAGTTTTATTATTAATTATAATATGAGAAATAATGATAAGAGTATTTTGGAAATTATTACTTTGATTATTTAAGTGGATAAATACATCATGCGTGATAAACTTGTGGTCCTTATGGTGAATAAGAAATGTAAGAACAATGTAAATAGGCCCAAGACTCATAACAAGTCTAAAGCTCCTAAGCACTGTTCTTCAAATAATAAGAACATCCTAAGGTAGGGATTAGAAAAGGAGGCGGTATGTTTTTCATGTGGAAAGAAAGTACACAATAAGAATAACTACACCCAGAAGAAAGGGGATTCTAAAGGTATGTTCGCTATCGAGTGTAATCTTTCAATATATATAGATTGGTTATTAGATAAAAATTTCGGTTCTCACATCTATATCCAAATGCAATAACCAAGTAGATACTGAAAGATTTTTGTATGATATTTATATTTACAAGCTTCTAATGGTGCGAGGATGACTTATCTTGAAATTTTTGACTACTAGATTTTAATACCAAGGTAATTATATTGTATTTAAGGGATTTTTATTATGTTTAAATTATTACCAAGAACATACTTTATTTTCCATGCCTATACAGATGGTTTTATTTTCAATTTTGGAAATAAAAGTTGTTTATTTTATAAATACAACATATATTATAGTATGGTAAATTTAAATAAAATCCTTTTATGTATTAAATTATGAAAACATATTATTGGAAATAGATAATGAATCATTTTCACATGAATCATATAATAATCAACTATGGGATCACCGAATTAGTCATGTAAACACAAAGCATTTGAAAAAGCTCTATCAAGATGGTAATTTATACTCTTTTGATCTAGAACCACTTAAAAGATATGATTCATGTTTATAAGAAAAAATGACTAAACCTCTATTTTGTGGATAGGCTAAAAGAGCCACAGAGCTTTTAGGATTGGTACACGCTGATGTGTGTGAACCATTTCTGATATAAGTTATAGGTTGTTATTCTAACTTCATAACTTTTACTAATAACTTGAGTAGATGTGGATATGTCTACTTGAGGAGGTATAAGTCCGAGTCCTTTGAGGAAAGTCAATGAATTCAAGAATGAAGTAGACAATCAACATGGAAATAAGATAAAGAAGTTCCAATCATATATAGGTGGTGAATATATTAACAAAGATTTTATCAACTTTATACCAGAGTATTGGATTCTATCTCAACTCACTCCACCTTATACACCATAGTGGAATGGTGTTGGTGAAAGGGGTAACCTTACCTTGTTAGACATGGTAAGGTTGATTATGAGCCATGTATATCTTCCATTATCCATTTGGGGATATGGGTTGAAAACTATGGCATATACATTAAATCGAGTACTAACTAAAGAGGAAAACATAATTTTATTTGATTTAGGGAGTGGAAATAAACTTTTTTTGTCACACACACATGTATGGGGTTGAAAGAAAATTTTCAAGTAATTCTCATGTAACAAAATAGCACCACAGGGAACAATTTGTATCTTTATAGGGTATCCTAAGAAAACAAAGAGATAATACATATAAAACACCTCAGATAATAAAGTGATTATCACCAGACAATCCCTCTTTCTGGAGAGGGATGACATCCTCAAAAAGGATAGTGGGAGAAAGATTGACTTCGATAAAGTAGATGCTCAATATGCACAATAGTTAGTACAGGAACAGATTCCATAGGTCCCCATGGAATAATTATTTCTTGAAACACAAGTACTATATGGTTTCACTAGAGAGGTAAGAGTACTAAATAGATTTGGTTTTCTAGTAAATGAATATGGTAACTCATTATTAGTTGAAAATGGTGTACCTATCTCCTACAAAGGAGGTAGTAGAGAGCTCAAAAGTTTTAAGATGGTAAGAATCCATGAATTTTGAAATGGATTAAATATATCAGAACCAAGTTTGGGTTTTTTTAAATGCACCAGTTTATGTAAATCTATTAAGGTGCGAATGTGTATTCAAGAGAAAACTGGACATGAAAGGTAAAGTAAATACCTATAAAGTAAGGATAGTGGAAAAAGTGTTTAAAAAGTGTCAAGGAATTTACTAGGATGTAAAATTATCACCATTTTCCATGTTTAAATCCATCATAATTATAATTGATATAGCATATTACCATGCCTATGAAATTTAGAATATGGACATCAAAACAGATTGCCTTAATGGGAACCTTCATGAAGATGTTTTCATGACATGTCCATAAGGGTTTGTGACTCCAGTTGATGCCCAAAATATTTTCAAGTTATAGAGATCCATTTATGGATTGAATAAAGAATCCAGATCATGGAATGTTCAATTTTATGAAACTATAAAATAATTTGGTTTCATTAAGAAACAATCTTATCCTTGTGTTTATAAGTGGTTTAGTGGAAATACAGTCATTATCCAAGTAGTATATTTTTATGACATATTACTTATTGGAAATGATATACTAGTCTTATAGTCTGTTATGGACCAGTTAAAAAAATGTTTCTCTATAAAGGACTTAGGTAAAGAATCCTATATTCTTGGGATAAAGGTAATTTTTGAAAGAACCAAGAGGCATCTTAGACTAAGTCAATGTGTATACTTTGACCAGATAATAAAGCGATTCAGTATAAAATAATCCAAGAGGGGATTGGTTCTAGTGTCACATGGAATACATATTTCTAATAAAATGTGCCCTCATGAACAATAAGAGAAAGATGTAATGAGTAATATCCCATATAATTTAACAATAAGATCAATCATGTATGACATGTAATGTACTAGACTTGGTGTTTCTTATGAATTGAGCATGGTATGTAGATATCAAGTAGATCCCGGAAAACAACATTGTTTTGTTGTTATGGTTATCCTCAAGTATTTGAGAATATTTAAGGATATGTTTCAGGTGTATTTATGAGATGAGGAGCTATCCATTGAAGGTTGTACTGATTCTAGTTTTTAAAAAGATACGAATGATTTGATGTCACAGTTAGGATATGTTTTCTGCCTCGACAAAGGATTCATATGCTAGAAGAGTTCAAAACAACCAGTTTTCACTAATTCTATAGTGGAGTCATATTATATAGAGGCTTCTTGATTCACCCAAGAAATCCATTTTGATATGAAACTTTCTTCAAGATCTTGATGTGGTACCTAGAAGTAAATACTCTATCACATTATACTGTGATAATACTACAATAGTGGATCTAGAAAAAGATCCAAGGTTACACCAATGAACAAAGTGAATACTCCAAAAGTATCACTTATTGAGGGTTTTTTCTTTGAGGGGTAAATTTTTATTAAGTATAGTTATTATAAAATAAAATGTGGTAGACTCTTTTAATAAATTACTATCTCAGCAAAATCATGTGTACCATGTGAGAGTTAGTGGACTAAAGTTTGTTAGAAGTTAGCTCTGGTGCAAGAGGGAGTTTGTTAGATATGGTGACCTATAACCAACTTCTATGTAATTTATGATAATTTTAATTCATTTTTTGAATATTATTAAACTCTTTATAACATCATGATTTTTCTTCTATGTGACATTGTATGTGATAATGTTCTAAGAGTAGTCGGCGCACTGAATGGTCATAGAAGGTCCCTACTATGATGAGAACCTATAAGTGCCATGAAAAAAAATCTGAAATATATGTTCTATATCTAGATGCAATAATTTTATGGACAAAAATGATTCATGCTATCAGGGGTGGAGACTCGTAGGACTTTGATGAAGATTCTTATAGTGTACACCCTTGGTAATATTTAGTGTAGGATATTATGAGAATGAGACATTCTAGTAGGAAATCCACATTTATATGTGTTATTGGATGTTCTTATTTATAGATGTGTTTATTAATCATTATAATTAAATATTATCATTAATTAGTATTACAAATTTCTTACTTTGATGTATTGATGAAAACTATGACAACATATGTTTGCAGTGAAGTAGAATATGTGGGATGTGTCGTGGGTAATATTGCATTAATGAATAATATGAGATAGTATATTAACTATATTTTCTTTAATTGAAGTTGATATCCCATTCCCTTTTATGGAAATGATATATCCTAAAAAATATAGGTTCATGGTTTTTATATGAAAGTTTTATTTCTATAAATTCAAATAAAAATAAATTGATCACATAGGTTAATGACATCAACATGCAACCTTATTAATTAGAGATATCATGATAAAGTTATTATGTTACATAGTAATCATTAGTATGAGTTATTATGACATTTCATAATTAAATTCTTTCTTTGTAGGTGTCTTGTCACATTGTTAGATGCTAACCATAGACTCTATGCAGCTTCGCCTAATGCTGCTATGAAATATGCCTACAGGGTCACACACAAAGTGTATCAAAAATCTTGGTTAAATATTATATTATTATTTATTATTTAGCAATTTGAATAAATATTATTCCTACATATGTTTAAATAATTATTCATGTTTTCTTGATTATATATATTCTATCACTAGTTATTTGAGATAATATTATGTGAGTAAAAATTTTAATAATTTTTTTTTCTATTTTGAGAATATAATATTTATTTATTTATTATAGAATAATAAAATTATATTTATTTATTAAATAAATAGACATTATTTAGGACCTTATAAATATAGAATAGGAATTGGGAACCAATTTTAATAGACTGGTGATAAATAATATATATTGAATATTATTTGATTAAATAGTATATAATTTAATTCAAAAGTTTAGCACATGTTAAGAAATATTATTATTATTATTATTTCCTACATGGGGTTCCACTGAGATTAAATAAATAATAAAAGGGAACTTGGAAAATTATTTATTTCTAACCCTAATTTTATATAAACCCAATTATATTATTTTTTAACAGAGCCAACTCATTTGTTTTGTTGTGAAAAATGAATCTCTAGAATCCTCTCGAAGACCTATAGATCTCCATTCTCCAAGAAATCTACCAAGAACGAAAAGTGATATTACTCCACCTTTCACTCTCGATTCAAGAGAGATCAAAGGGAATCCTTTGTAAGTGATTATCGGGGTGATCAAAGGAAAAATATGCACGTGATAAGATCTTCTATGCTAGCACAAAGATATTCATATGGTGGAATTTGGATATTTTTTGGAACACGTGTGGATCACCTACAGATGGAATATTCCCTTTATTCCTAAAATTAAATGATGGTATGACATAGATCCATTTTCATATCTATCAATGAAGAAATAATTTCTCAAAAGGTAATTCTTTAATTACTTAAATTAATTATAAATAATATGTGATGATCCTACACTTTAGTTCTGGTTTTTATCCTTCATGTAAATCTTGGATAGATCATTGATCATGACAAAAATCAATGTTGGGCATGACCAATCGCATACTTTCACTACACCTAGAACCTTCCCACACTAGCATGAATATGGTTTCATAATTAACATTTTAGCATATGTTAAGGTGGGTGGTGGAATATTGAGTATTTTTAAGATCATCCATATATTTTCATTTTAGTTTCATGGTTGGTCTCATCTCATGATAACTATAACACCCCAAGCTTCCACAATATGCTTCCTTTTTAAATAATTCAATAGCATGCGATGTATGCAACACTGAGTTCATGCGCACCATGACCTATCAAACTAGCCGTTTAAAAAGCGATTATGAATAGTATTAACCACATTTTAAATTTTATATATCCCATATAATTTTAACATTCATCTATTTTGTTTCTTAGACATAATATAAGGAAAAATTCAATTTTTCAGATAAAAGAAGTTTTTTTCAAAAAATACAGTTTTCCACCTTTTAATGGCGAACCCTTTTTAAATCCAGTATTCAACACTTTTATACATTCAATATGATGGAATTAAATTATTATTTAGAATTGGGATATAAAAAATTTAGTTTGGATAAATTTTTGGTACTTTTCTGATAACTTTCATATTTTGATGAATAGTGAAAAATACAAAATTTTAATTAAAAACAACTTTTTAATCAAAATAATTTATAGTGTTAAATTATACATTTGAGTGGTTTTAAAGTATAATTAGATTATATTTTTATCATTTAATATAATTTAGGTCATTTTATTTAATTTTACATTTAAATTTCATATAAACACATGTCAATCTTTTGATAGTTTTTACTTCTTAAAAACCAGCTTTTTGGTTTTGATAACAAGAATTAATTTTAAATAAATTTCTGAAAATTATATGTTTTTAATTTGTGAAAATGGATTCCATATTTGGAATTAGGAGGTCTAAATTTTTTAAATAGATAACATTTATTTTTAGACATTATGAATAGTAACTTCAGTAAATATATTATTTACCATGGTTAAAGGATAAATCCGGTAAATAATGGTAAAAATAATATTATAATAATATTAAATTGCCCTAACATGTGTCCTAACCCTATTGTATGATACATTTACGACCATGGGCATCCTTGGGTCGATTTTGGGACCCAGTGTAGCCACTTGTAAGTAAAAATGACACTTTATAAAAATTAATTTAAAGTTAAAGAAAATGTAAGATAAACATATATCTTTTAGTAAAACAATTTTTATATGGGGTTATATAAGTGATAAATTCGACTATAAATATTAATTATAAATCTAAAAAATATTTCGTACATCATTATATTTTATTTATAATTTTTATACATAAAATAAATATATTTATTTATGACACAATAATGATGTAGTATTTTCATTATTAATGAAAGAATCAAATAAAGAATATTATAAATATTAAATTAAATATAATTTAAATTTTTTATGCCATACAAGAATTTTATAGGTGAATATGAAATGTTAGGATTTATTAAATTTATATTTTTCAAATTAATCAAGATGTTATGACTTTCAAAAAAATAAATACTAAATAGTGTCAAAATTGACATAAATGAGTTTTAAAACAAATACTATATTATTATATGATATAATATTCTTAAAAATATAAGATTCGGACAAAGGACTTATATAAGGTAATATATGTCATTAATTAACCACTTTAGGTTCTATTGACATTTTATAGTAAGTTTGTTAAGCATGTAATATAAAAGTACAAGAATACATGGTAAATGTTAAACTATTTAACTAAGAGTTAAATCTATAAAATAAGGTTAATATGGTGATATAAACATGTCTAAAACCTATTGGTTGAGAGTATTTATACCCATACCCACATTATCCTCTAAATAAATCCATTTTGAGATATTTGAAACTGAAAATAATTTTATAATAAATTAATATTTCAAGCTCTTCCCAAAGTGCCCCTCACCTCTTTTATAAAAGAGTACTTCCCCTTATCTCAAATTTACACCTAAAAAGCCATTTAGATCAGCCAAAACCTGATACAATCTCATACAAGATACCCTAACTTCAACCTAGAGGCCTTACTTTGATCGTAAATTCACCCTAATGAGGTCTTTTGTTCAAATAAAATGGAAGAACCTGAAGAAGAGGTAATTACTTCATCACCTCTTTCAATGTTCTTTTCTTCTTCCACTTCCACTTTCTTTGTCGTTTCAATACCAAAATAATAACTTTAGTACCTTATACATACATAGATGTTATTATAAATATATTACAAACATATTCATTATTCTATCTATCCTATGAATGACAAAGTCACCATATGTGCGTACATACAGCTTACCATTTCCACGTCGTGGTGTAGTTTGTTATTCAACACTTCATTATTTGGATGGGTATTATAACGAGTAAAATTGATGGAAATAATAAATATAACATGTTAATTATTATTTATATATAATATAACATCCAATTATATACAATTTCTCTATCAATATAATGATATTGTCTCTTTTGCGTACGTACGGCTTGCCGTCTCCACGGCGCGATGAGATTCATTTCCACGTTAACCATTCAACAATGATTAAAAATATATATTATTAATAAGTATGTAATATATTATATAATAATTCTACTGTAAATATATATATATATATATTTATGTGTGTGTGTGTGTGTGTGTTTACATATATCTCATTCGCTTACTTTCATTCATTACGATATGAAAATGAAAACAACATTTATGCGTACATACGACCTACCGTCTCCATAAACGGTGTTTTCCATTTCATATATCTATTTATTATTCATATTTATATTATTAATATATTTGATACATAAATAATTTTTTATATTCTTGAAGAAATTAAATCATGATATATGTCATATGATCAAGTATAACAAGTTAAAACACGTACAATAAAGAAAACGATTATTACCTGAAATGTTATTTTAACATAGAAATTATTATTAAATGGGTAGTATAAATTCATAAATCAATGAAGTATGATATAATAAATATGAATATGGTTCTAGTTCTGGTATAATTTAATAACATACTATGTTCATTATACAGGAGGTTAAAAGTACCCTTGACCAAAGGAAAGTACAAGGTAAAGGTTAATTCCTCAATCTAATTAGTATCTAAGATTGTTTATGTGTAATTTTTTACTGGGAAATATTTATAATCCATGTCCATGTTTCATAAAAGTGTTTTAAAAAGGATTATTTTTAATGGAATATTTAACTAAAACATCATTTTAAATGGTTTAAATATTTATTCTTCTAAATCATTATCATCAATGTCCATGTTTTTAAAATGGTTTTAAGGATTTATCTACATGGACATGAATATTTTAAATTGTTAATTAATTTAAAAATTTTCAAAGTGGTATGGGACGCTTTGATTAATAAAATTTCTTTAAATTTATTCCTTTCTAAATTGTGTGACTTTTAAATGATTTCATGAGAAATGGATATTTCTTTCAAAGAGTTTTACTGATCATTTTAAACTATGTCAACATCCTTTACTATATATTATTCATGATTGAGGTTTATTTATTATAATAAAATGTTAAATATTATATTGAATGAGTTATGATATTTTTGACTATGGGTGTGTTGTTTTTATACCATTCATGGTTTATGGTTAAAGTATTGACATTTAGTATGCTAGTTTTAATATGAATGTTTATGTTATGTTTAAAACTTTTCATATGAAGAATGCATTGGAATTAGTAAGTGATTGGAGGGGTCTACTATTGCCCCTCGATGCATCAGTAGGTCTTATGAGACAAATTAGTGTCTTGTCACAAGGCCTTGACAAAAATTTTATTTTTAGTCTTGGCAAAAGGCCTTGATTATGTGGTTATGATGTCTAGCATTATGCATTATATCATTATGAAATTAGTTATTACATGTGATTATTCGACTAGTATAATATCCATGTGCATTTTTATATGGCGATGTTTGATTTATTTTTGCCATATTATGTTCACATTTATGTTTAAAAGGTTTTTGTTTTTATTATACAACTTTCCTTAAAAGTTTATAGCTTTCGCTAAATTATATACCCTTACTAAGCATATGAGCTCACCCCTTTATTATGTTTTATTTTCCCAGGATTCCATGAAGTGTATTATGATTGATATACTGGGTTAATCTATGGGAATACTAGAATTATCAAAGGATTATTTATGTTGTTTTTGAATTTGTAATGTAACATTCATGTATGTAATATATTTTCCAAGACTGCTAAACTGATCGGTATTTTGGGATTTTATCTCTTGTGATCATGCCAAGGTTATGTAATAATGCACCGACTCTGGGTAACTGGGGTTGGGGCGTTATAGTTGGTATAAGAGGAAGTTTAGAAATAACCTTGGAAATAGATTTAGAACACTTAGATTAGGGATCATAACCCTATTATAGAATTTGCAGATAAGTATAGAAGAACCCCATAGAATTTTGGTAAAGTAGGTATTATGTGTGTTTTCTAATCAATACATCTCTATCCGGATACTAAAAGTGGAAGTGATTCTAGAATGGATTTACCTTAGAGTGAAAACTCTAATAAGGAGTTTCGGGCTTGACCCAAGGTGTCCTGGTACATGATAACGAGCCTTACTGTGCACCTGGTTTGACACTCCTAGGGGATATGCTAAGGATAATTCAAATTTTCTTTACAAACCATTATGAAATATTTATGAGTAAATACTTCCCCAAACATTTTATTTATTATTATGTATTATATGCATAAAATTATCAATGTATGTTAAGTAGTTTACAGGTTTAGAATGATGCATTGCGATACATAAACTAACCTTGTGTATGCCATTGTTTAGAAATGACACATAGTATAAGGAATAGAAACCTTATCAACACACATAATCCATATATGGAGTTCCCTCCTACTCAAGATAATTATAGTGGAGATGGTGATGAAACTGGTAATGATCAACTTATAACCTTACTGATACAACTCACTCAGATTATGAATAATAACCTTACTCATATGGAGCACCCTGATTTACAACACGGATGATCATTGTTAGACCGCTTCATGAGGAAACAACCACCAATGTTCAGTGGGACTAAAAAACCTTTTGTAGTTGAGTAGTGGACAAGTCCCTTAAAGAAAACATTTCTTGCTTTGGGATGTAACAAAAGGGAAAATATTTTCATGGAAGTTTATTGCCTCTCAGGTGATGCAGATCAGTGGTGGTCAATAATTCAAAACACAAATGATGAAGAAGAAGTGGGAAATATGGAATGGAGGGAGTTTAAATAATTTTTTCTAGAAAAATACTTTCCTCATGAATAGTGAGATGATATGGAAAGACAATTTCTGAGCCTGAGGAAAAATGAGGATGATAATATTACAAATTATGAGGCCAAATTCACAATATTATCAAGGTATGTTACAGAATACATATGTAACCCATCCAACGTTACTTTTTTATTTCAAAAATAACTTTTAAGGGGGTAGTGAGAACCCTCACAACATTAAATACCAAAAGAGACAACAGCTTTGTTGAAGAACAATTTAAGATGATTGGAATTAATTTACCTAAACAAAATCCAGGGAATATAATTTACCTGGGAGTCAGGGTAGTCCTTCAAAAAGCCTTCATACTGAAGAGCCATGATATCCCAAGCTTTCGTGAATTCCTCCATGTCAATCTTTCCCATATTGAGGCCTCTGAGCTGAATACAAGCCCGCCTATCATCCACTAGCCTTGTTCCTTAGTAGCGATCACACGAATCGGTCTTCCTGTCTTCTTCAATGCTTTCATATACATATCATCCTCTCCCATTTATTCATATGAATGAAAGCAGATCCATGTGTTCCAGCATCGATGATATCTGTTGTTGAGGATCTCATGCAGAGCTTGTCTCACGTTGTTGTCTAGGATCCCTCATCTTTGCCAAGGGAATGGCAAGGACTCCAGCCTCACCACCTGCAGACACCGGGTCACTATTTGTGATGACCACTGCATCCGAATTTCTCACAGTTCTAGGATACTTTGGAAGATGCTTTCTCTTACTTGCAGATCTCGTGATAGGAGGACTAGGTAGGTTAGAATACTCCTTTCTACGTCGCCCCCTCCGGTTGGTCATGATAAAGCCATCAGAATCCGTAGAAATGAACTTACCCTTCCGTGAGGATGATCTTAGATATTCCTCTGCAATGGTCACTTCCTTGGGTTCCATGGGGACGTCCAGAACATCATCCATATTCTCTTGGGATGCACCCACATCTAAGTGGTCCTCTTCATGTGAAGCCTCATTTATGTTTAGATCCCCATTATCTTGGCAGACATCATCACCCAACACTGCATACTGATTTTGCAGGTTCATGTTTGATCTCCCAGCTATAACCATCTCCGCATAAGAAAGGGTCACCTGTATGGCCTGCCTTGGTACCTCGGAGGCTCCTTCCAGTTGATAGACTCTTCCCATATATTGAAATTGAATTGATTAGTCCTTCAAAGCAAGACACTGGGAGTGCCCGCCGGATTCTTGGACCTCACCAGGTCCCTCAAACACCTCTATAACATTAGATGCATTAATTGGAACCATCTGAAATGCAGATTCCCCCAGGTGAGCCTCCTTCACTCCGTCATTTCTACCTATAGTAGAGTCTCCTTATATAAGCAGGTGCATGTATTTTCCTATCTCGTTGCTATATCCTGAAGCTTCTTTATCCAGGAGTGCCACCTCATTAGCACCCACATCGGATGAGGTTCCTTTTCTCACCCATTCCCATGGAATTCACACCCCCAAGTCTCTCTTTAATCTATCAACAACCAAGTAAACATTCAGGTTTGGAGGGGGGGCCACTAGGTTCCTCATGGAACCCAGTGCTGTAAGACCAGAACTGAGTCCTGGCGCCTCCATCTTCTATTTCTTGCCATGATCAGGACCACTGTTGGCGCACTCTGGTGCAACTTCCAAAGATTTTCTGCTACCTTCACCCATACACAATCCCCTTCCATCATCGCTTGCATCCGTAGCCTGCCTAGGATCCATCCTCCCACATCAGCAGGATACCCCATGATGGCCCAACTTCTTATAGGAATTACAGAAGTCAAACCAAGTTTCATAAACTACAAGTTGTTCGTGCCAAAACACTCCCTATACTGTAATCCACACAAACTCACTTGGAATCTTAGAAACATCAAGTTACACACAAATATGGGGATAGAACAGGTGGTAGAGCACCCTGGTTCTTGAATCAGCACACAGAAATCTTCCCACTAGATTACCTAGAATTCTTAAAATTGAGAGGTTTTGAAATGGTAGAGGGAGGTGCGGAAAACTAACCCATACCGCTACTAAAGGGGAGTCACGAAGCATCTGGAAATCATATGACCAACGAAAGAGGTAAAACGGAGACCATTGCAGCTTTGCAGGGCACTGGACCAGGCTTTAATCAGGTCCTCCTCAGTGGAGAATCGAATCCAAATATTCCTGGAATCGAGCAGACCCACTATTTCTCTATCCTGTAAACCCCACGACCTAAAAATATACCTATAAAATGAATCCAACAAGGGATTCCATTGTTTGAATCGCGCAATCAGGGAGAGATTTAGCAGACCCGGAGCCTCGTTGAACTCCTAGGTTGATATAGAAAGATTCGGAAGTCCATTTATTACATTCGGAACTTTAGGGCAAGGAGAAATCTGAGGGAAGGAGGGAAGAGAGTCAGGGTTTGAGAAGGGAGAAAAGGGTGGAGCCAATCCTGAGATATGTAACCCAAGAAGTAAAATTGACTGATTCTTTGATGTGTAAAACCTTTCCTCTGACAGGAATTAGTCTCAAAATCTTTCTCATCATATGAAAATATTGTCTCGTGTGCTATCATGATAGAAAAGGAATTCTCTAAGTCTTATGAAATTAATGTAAAGCAAGAGAATAATATAACGGTGGAGTAAGAGATGTATAAAGGGAAAAAGGGAAAGAAATATTTTCCCCTATGTGATAATTGTGGGAAGAATTGCCCTGGTACTTTCCTAAAAGGAATGAGACTTTGTTAAAAATGTGGAGAAAAAGGTCACCAGACTCATGATTGTAAGGGAAAGAAAGAAGTTGTGTAATTTTATAATTGTAAAGATATGAGACATTATGAAAATGATTGTCCAAAACGTCAAGGAAGTATAGCTCAGAAAGATAAAATGGATCAAGGTCAATCTTATTTTGTTACTACAGTTGAAGTGGAATAATTAATTTATTTGTGTTTTTGGATTCAAGAATTATATCCTGGTTATATGAAGAATGTGATATATATATAAGTATTGTATTGCAGTACTTTTTATTTTCATCATGGTTTTAATATGATGAAGATGATCATATATTTATTACGTGACAATAAGAGCTACATTACATTGTTTGAGGAATCTGATGTTATAATTGATTTTGGAAATTTAGAGACCTTTTAGACAGAGATTGGACAGAAGTATTTTGGATAACTCTAAAGGATAAAACATACTAAGTTGAACTTTGGATAGTATTTTTTAAGGTTAAAACGTTTCTTAAAGATTATTTTTGGAATATTATATTACTATAAGTTTTATAAAAAGGATAACTTGCAGGTTGGGTGAGAACCCGTCATGTTAGACAATGCTATGGGAATTGAACCCACAACCAAAGTTTGACAAGGCTTTATCACCTTCCACTAGCCTACATGAAGTCTTTGGTTATTATAAAATAGTTTTATTCATTTAAAATGTATATGTTTATATTTGTAACCTTATAAGATTAAGATAAATAGAATATTTTTGAGTTTTATCATTTGAAGAGAAATATGAGTTTATGGTAGTGGATATAATACTACATGTAAATTAACTATGCTTCCTAGTGTTCTTAGTATATTAATTAAATTAATTCTACAATACTAGAAAAAGGATCATAAAACCAAAAATGTTTTTCTAGCATCTTCTTTTGGGGTGGATCAAATAGTCTCTTGGATCATCGCAGATTTATAGCTTTCTAATTATTAACTTTCTCCTAAAAATATCCTCTATCACTCTCCATAAGAACTTAATTTTTTGTTTTAGCTTTAATATCCATTTTCTCTTACATGGAACCCTAGTATGTGTTATTTTCGGTAACCTTCATACTTACCTTCGTTTATTTTTAAATAGAGGCCTCGTTAATCCATTTTTCAATGTGGGATTTCAACTAAAATATTTTGAAATGTAGAACCCCTAGTTTTAAATCCTTAGTTTAAATTTCAAGGATGAAATTTATTGAAGGAGGGAGTAATGTATATAAGGCCCCAGCCTTAAACCTTACTTAATATTGAATTAAATGAATAATTCACAATGAGGATCTTTTCAGGTTTAGAGTTTTAGAGAATTAGATCATAAATCATGAATTACATTCCACATTTAAACAAAGTGGTTACATAAAAGATAGTATTTGTTTTTTCCCATCAACGGAAACATCTTTAAAATAAAACATGGATTCTTTCTTGAAACTTCCTCAACACTATCATCATATCATTCACCTTTCCCTTAACCTATGAAAAACATTTCAAAAACTTGGGATGAGCATAAAAATCTCAGTAAGGGATATAAAAGTATGAAAAGAAAACATTAGTCCATTTATTAAAACATACTTTACTCATAAAACATAATCATTTTAACATACCTCATCAAGTCATGAATAAATCATAGAAATCATAAGACATAAAGGTAACTTGAGGCATTCATAACATTCTTACGTTGGGAGTAACCCTCTTGGTTACATTTGGAATACCCATCACAGTATATTCCCTAAATCTCTTCAGAGAAACCTCAATGTTTAACCCCTTTGCGTTACCCAATGCATTGGAGAGCTATATCGGGCTCACCCACCCTTAGTTTATCACGGAACCACCCGTCTTCATAAACAATGTCGAAGAACCATAACATAATCATAGAACATAACTTAAGCATAAAGGAAAGATAACATTCCCACATTACAAAAACAATATAACATTTTAAGATAATGAATCCATTCTAAAAACCATTTTCAAAATCATTTAAAACATTTAATAAAGAGATTTTGAAATCAAAGTGTCCCATACCACATTGAAGCTTTTAACATTTTTAACCATTAATATCCATATAAATAAATCCTTAAAACCATTTTGAAAACATGGATATTAATGAGAAATATTTATAAGAATAAATCATTAAAACATTTAAAACTATATTTTAGTTAAAGGGTTTTTACTAAAATGAGAGACACTTGAATACCATAATTGAGAAATAAAATTTAATCAAAATACCATGAGAATAAATGGATTCATGATATAATATTCCAAGGGACAGTATATACACCATATAAGAGTGAATTGGTGCATAACAACAATTAAGTCTCAAAAGAAATGTAAAATGAGATGAAATCCCTTATAAAAAATGTATCCTTAAATTAAAGATAAAACAATCTCATAATTATGTGTGAAAAATATAAATACACCCAATATAAGTGGATATTAAGTGTAAAACAATCACAGGTAATTCACACATATTCAAAGGATGACATATTCAATAACTACATGTTGAACCCAAAGAAATTGAAATTGGGTTAAGAAGTTCCCTTGGTAAAATTCGACAGCCTAACGACGTCACTTTAAAATTCATAAAATTAGTTGATGAGAGAGAAAATGGTATCTCATCACTTGGAAATAAAATTTACATCTATAAGGATATATAATAACATATCTCAACATAAAAAGATGTAAATTAAAAGACATAACAAAATAAGTATTTTAAAAAGAGGAGGGTGAAAGGTTCCCTTACTGATTTGGGTAACTTTCGAAACGTACACCCCATGAAAAAAGGACTATACAACATTGATGTAAATACTCATAAACAAAATTATGTTACACAAAGAGTAGAATAATGTACAGTACATACACCACTCAAAAGGAAATATTGGCAAATGTAGCATGAATCTCACGAAAACACAAAGTGAGATAAAAAGCCCCTTACGAAATTTCGGCAGCCTAACAGCACCAATTAAAACATCCAAAATGGATTGATGAGAGAAAATAGGTTCTCTAATCATATGAACATATAAAGTACAGTAAGATTAATATAAAATAACACTCCAATCATAAGAAAGATGAGCTTAAAAGGAATGACATAAAAGAGTGTACTTAAAAAGAAAGAGAGAGGTAGGATCCCTTACATCGTGTCCGACTTGACTCGATCGTTCTTTAATATCATGAATAATAAACATGAGTTAATTTCTACTTGCTTAAGAACCTTTTTCAAGTTCATTATTCCTTTTATATCATTTATTACCATGTCATGAACACTATGTTATTATTTAAGTTAATAATGGTCGTTTTAACGATCATTGGTACTTGAGTCAAAAATAAACTCTTTATAATTACAAGTTGTTCATGTGGTAAGATATCCATTATATCCAGAATTATATTCATGATTTAGATATCATATATATAATATATATCCAGTATATGCATGCATTTATAATATTACATAACATTTATAGGTAAGAAATGAAATGCACCGTTCATGGAGACGGTAAGCCGTACATACGCCTGAAGGCTACTTCCATTTCTATTTCATATTTAATGGAATTAAAAAATAATGATACATAATAGTATTTTAATTCTAGTATGGTATAATATATAATATCATTAAATCTATCCTTTATATATACCACATAGGGTATTAACGAATCAAATCACTTTGAGGGGGCGGTCGTCTGCACTTCCTAAAACGAAGTTATCGCGTACACCCATAATGGAAGCAATAAAGGTATGTCATAAATGAAAAATACAGAAGATTAAGTAAAACATAAACATATTATATATCATATATAAATATAGTGACATCTTAATGGCTACCTTTTAAGGTGTTATATGAGTGTTGAACAATCATCGTTTCGTGAGGTAGAAATTTTCCATCCACAGAAACAGTATGTTCTTTAACCATTAGATGTAGGTGTGTGTAAGTGTAGCTCGAATCCTTCTTATAAAAACATCCTAGTATATGGATTATACTGGTTTTGTTATAAAAGAAATGAATAAAAAAGTTTAGGGGGGTTGGAGAAGCAAAATAAAACATAAGAACACAAGAGAAGACACTACCTTTAAATCGGGTAACTCTCTTTGATTTGAGCTCAAAGGCTTCCTTGGAAAGGATTATGCCCAATGTGAGGCTTCAATGATGAAGATAGGTATGTGGAGAGATTAAATGGGCAGGGTTTGGCCGATCCAAAGGCTTGAGAGGTTTGTGTAAGGTGGTAGAGGTGGGGGCCTTTTATAAGAGGAGAGGAGGGGCACTCTTGGAAAGTTATAAAATATTACTTTATTATAAAATGAATTTAGGATTTAAAAGGTCCCAAAAGGATATATTTATAGGATAAGGTGATAAGGTTTAGAAAAACACCCATAAAATAGGTTTTTACAAGTGTAAGACTTATATTTCACCCTATCTTCTCATTTTATTTAAATCGTTCATTTATGAGGTAATCACTGCATCATCACGGTGTCATAAATAAATTAAATTATTTAATGCCTAAAAATTATAAAAAAAATATCATGATGTAGGAAATTTTTTTAACTTTCCAATTAATATTTATAGTAAAAAATATGACTTTTATAACCCCATCTAAAAACTATTTTAGTGAAACAACACATGTTTGTGGCATTTTAATTTTAACTTTAAATAAAAAGGTATTAATGTCATTTTCCAAGAAAAGTGGCTCCATGGGGTCCCCAAGATGACCCATGGGTTTTCTTGGTCTTCCATGACTCATCCAATGAGGGTAGGACATGTGTATAGGTCATTTAATATTATTAAAACATTATTTTTACCCTAAACTACACTAATTACCTCTAATCGCGATTAAAACTTAAAAGTTACTATTCACCAAAAAAATTATTTTAATCCCATTGAACCACATTTTACTTCTTAATGACAACCATGTATGTCGGATTTTTTGAAATTCAAAACACAGAGGTGGTAAAATTTCATTTAAACGAAAAATCAGTTTTTTAAGTACCACTTAGTGGTTTCACTATTCATCGAAAATTGAAGTTTTCCAGAAAAATACCAAAAATTCACCCTTAGCTATATTTGATATTACGAATTCAAAAATGATGTCTATTTTAAAAAATTCAAAACATATAAGTTACATTAATTAATTTAATAATTAATTCCCACTGTCAGAGTAAATAGCGTGTTTTTATGAAACAATAAGTATCAAAAGATTGACACTAGTTTAAGTCCAATTTCAAGATGAAATTAATTCCAATGACCACTATTGGATTAAATGGTAAAAATATATTCTAATTTCACTTTAAACCCAATTAAAAAGATAATATAATCATATAAATAAATTAGATTAAAAATAGGTTTTGAATTAAAATACAACATTTTCACTATTCATCAAAAAATGAACTTTATCGGAAAAATACCATAAATTTACACAAAGTAAATTTTGATGTCCTGATTCTAAAGAAGAATTTTATTTTTTCAAATATAACACATAAAATTGTCAAAAGTGGATTTAAAAGTGGTTTTTCATCAAAAGGCGATTAATCAACCTTTTAAAGAATATTAGAATGTTTACGCTTAAAATTGGATTCATTCGCATTTTTAATCCTCTAACATTTATTGAAAAAAGTAAAAATATTTGAAAAAAATATATAATCATTTTGTTGTTAGTTCTGTTCATTCCCACCATTACAATAGCTAGGCATTAACTACCATTTAAAATAATATTATTTTATTATTAGATTGCAATGTAAGATTCCCAAGAAACTCGTTGTTGCGTATTGGGTATGCCATCGAGCCTAGCATCCCCTTTAAAGTAATATTAATATTTTATTCACAAATATGGATAAATGTGAAAATTTCATATTCTCTATTTACTTGGGGTGTTACATCCTTCCCCCCTTTTGGGAATTGCGTCCTCGCAATTTTAAAATTGGGCTTGGAAACATCATTGAAAATCCCACATCGGAACAAGAGTCAGTAAAACAATCACTTTAAAATAAAGAAAGAGAAGTACAAAGGTCACCCGAGTTAACACATAATAGGATTCCAAGTATGAAAATATGGACATGGAGGGAAAAAAAGGGTCATGTTTTGATGGAGAGTGATAGTAAACATGTCTAGGAGAAAGTTAACTATAATAAAATCACAAACTTATGATGGGTTAAACGGTATTTGATTCCCCAGTAGGAAAAGTTAACCGACAACATTTTTGTTTTGAGTTACTCTTCATTGAGGAATTTATTTTTGATCTCAACTAAATCACAATTAAACATACTTACTTATCACGTAGACTTTCAACTTTTACTAGATTCCTTAATCAAACTCATATTTTCTCCAAAAGACGAGTATTTAGGAAGAATTGTTCGCATTAAGAGTACTATAATCAACTTCTTGAGAATCACCTTATCCACAAAAGAGAACTATATATTTCCCATGTATTTAGACAAAATCCAAAACCAAAATTGTTAGTATGAGATCAGATAATCCACAAAAGTATAATCCTTTATAAAAAGAAAATATATTCTTAATATCCAAAATTTGTCAAAAAAAAACCCAAAGTTTAACGAAGACCATTCGATAAACTATTTTCCATAAAATTCTTCAAAGTAAACCAAACTAAGATTGAAACCCAAATATTTGAAGGATTTAATCACATAGTCTTCCAAGGTACAAATTAACTTTTATCTTCAAATAACATCAGTTGCTCTTAAATTCTCATATTGAAAAGTAATTAAACTAATCACATATCCTCGATGATAGGTTAATCATTTCCATAGATAACCCAAATTAAACTTACTCTTGATTCCTAAAATCATCTAACTAAAAAGAATTAGTCAAACTAACCAGGGACTTCACGTAGTCCAGTGTTAGGCGATAAATACCAGTAGCACTTTGGTTGTGGGTACGATTCCCACAGCTTTGTCCGACGCGATGGGTTGTCACACAGTCTGCGTGTTGTCCTTTTTCCAAAACTATATATTTCTTAAAACATTACCCAAAACGAGATAAAATCTTCAAAAATAATCATAACATATTTTAACATCAAGTTTATCTCATGCCTTTCATTTTCCATCATAATATATAATAACCCATAATTACCTCAAAAGCAAGGATCATATAAACCCTAATGGTTACCTTTATAATTTTTACCTAAACTTCCACATCGATTGGTCATCTCGTACATGATGCATTACAGAACATACCAAGGTATAAGTGGTTGATAATGACTCCTTAATAGTTGGTTTAGAACAACCATGAGTTTCCTCATTGAATCCCCCATTTCATCGAGTCTCTTAATCAGAGAACCACCACAGTTTCTTTCAAACCTATTGTCACTTTGGTGCCTGCTAGATCCATCCATTCACTAAAAATAGAAATGTCAGTGTGAGTATATCAACAAAACCATCATGTACTAATGAGGAAGATAAAAAATAATATATACTTACTCATTCAATTTATCTAAAACTAGGACTCTTTCTGAAATCCTAACCATTATGGTAATGTCACTTATGCCTAGAGAATACCCTAACATCTAAAGTTATCTAAACCGACATTTGATACCAACTACAAGGCCCCAGCCTTAAACCTTACTTAATATTGAATTAAATTAATAATTAACATTGAGGATCTTTTCAGGTTTAGAGTTTTAGAGAATTATATCATAAATCATGAATTACATTCTACATTTAAACAAAGTGGTTAAATAAAAGATAGTATTCGTTTTTTCCCATCAACGGAAACATATTTAAAATAAAACATGGATTCTTTCTTGAAACTTCCTTGACACTATCATCATATCATGCACCTTTCCCTTGAACTGTGAAAAACATTTCAAAAACTTGGAATGAGCATAAAAATCTCATTAAGGGATATAAAAGTATGAAAAGAAAACATTAGTCCATGTATGAAAACATACTTTACTCATAAAACATAAGCATTTTTACATACCTCATCAAATGATGAATAAATCATAGAAATCATAAGACATAAAGGTAACTTGAGGCATTCATAACATTCTTAAGTAGGGAGAAACCCTGTTGGTTACGTTTGAAATACCCATCACATTATATTCCCTAAATCTCTTCGGAGAAACCTCAACGTTTAACCCCTTCGCGTTACCCAATGCATTGGAGAGCTATATCGAGCTCACCCGCCCTTAGTTTATCACGGAACCAACCTTCTTCATAAACAATGCCCAAGAACCATAAAATAATCATAGAACATAACTTAAGCATAAAGTAAAGATAACATTCCCACATTGTAATAACAATATAACATTTTAAGATAATGAATCCATTCTAAAAACCATTTTCAAAATCATTTAAAACATTTAATAAAGAGATTTTGAAATCAAAGTGTCCCATACCACATTGAAGCTTTTAACATTTTAAACCATTAATATCCATATAAATAAATACTTAAAACCATTTTGAAAACATGGATATTAATGAGAAATATTTATAAGAATAAATAATTAAAACATTTAAAACGATATTTTAGTTAAAGGGCTTTTAACAAAATGAGAGACACTTGAATACCATAATTGAGGAATAAAATTTAATCAAAATATCATGAGAATAAATGGATTCATGATATAATATTCCAAGGTACAGTATATAAACCATATAAGAGTGAATTGGTGCATAACAACAATGAAGTCTCAATAGAAATGTAAAATGAGATGAAATCCCTTATAAAGAATGTATCCTTAAATTAAAGATAAAACAATATCATAATTATGTGTGAAAAATATAAATACACCCAATATAAGTGGATATTAAGTGTAAAACAATAAAAGTTAATTCACACATATTCAAAGGATGACATATTCAATAACTACATGTTGAACCCAAAGAAATCGAAATTGGGTTAAGAAGTTCTCTTGGTAAAATTCAACACCCTAACAGCATCACTTTAAAATTCATAAAATTAGTTGATGAGAGAGAAAATGGTATCTCATCACATGGAAATAAAATTTACATCTATAAGTATATAGAATAACATATCCCAACATAAAAATATGTAAATTAAAAGACATAACAAAAGAAGTCTTTTAAAAAGAGGAGGGTGAAAGGTTCCCTTACCGATTTGGGTATGTTTCGAAACGTACACCCCATGAAAGAAGGACTATACAACATTGATGTAAATACTCATAAAAGAAATTATGTTACACAAATATTATAATAATTGATAGTACATACACCACTCAAAAGGAAATATTGGAAAATGTAGCATGAATCTCACGAAAACACAAAGTGAGATAAAAAGCCCCTTATGAAATTTCGGCAGCCTAACGGCGCCAATTAAAACTTCCAAAATGGATTGATGAGAGAAAATAGGGTCTCTCATCATATGAACATATAAATTACAGTAAGATTAATATAAAATAACATCCCAATCATAAGAAAGATGAGCTTAAACGGAATGACATAAAAGAGTGTACTTAAAAAGAGAGAGGTAGGATCCCTTACCTCGTGTCCGACTTGACTCAATCGTTCATTAATCTCCTGAATAATAAACTTAAGTTAATTTCTAATTTCTTAAGAACCTTTTTAAAGTTAATTATTTGTTTTATATCACTTATTACCATGTCATGAACACTATGTTATTATTTAAGTTAATAACGGTCATTTTAACGATCATTGGTACTTGAGTCAAAAATAAACTCTTTATAATTACAAGTTGTTCATGTGGTAAGATATCCATTATATCAAGAATTATATTCTTGATGTAGATATCATATATATATCATATATATCCAGTATATTCATTCATTTATAATATTACATAACATTTAGAGGTAAGAAATGAAATGCAGCGTTCATGGAGACGGTAAACCGTACGTACGCATGAACGCTACTTCCATTTATATTTCATATTTAATAGAATTAAAACATAATGATACATAATAGTATTTTAATTCCAGTATGGTATCATATATAATATCATTAAATCTATCCTTTATACGTACCACATATGGTATTAACGAATCAAATCACTTTGAGGGGGCGGTAGTCCGCACTTCCTAAAATAAAGATATCGCATATACCCATAACAGAAGCCATAAAGGTATGCCATAAATGAAAAATACAGAAGCTTAAGTAAAACATAAACATATTATATATAATATATAAATATAGTGACATCTTAATGGCCACATTTTAAGGTGTTATATGAGTTTTGAACAATCATCGTTTCGTGAGGCAGAAATTCGCCATCCACAGAAACAGTATGTTCTTTAACCATTAGATGTAGGTGTGTGTAAGTGTAGCTCGAATCCTTATTATAAAAACATCATAGTATATGTGTGATACTGGTTTTGTTACAAAATAAATTAATAAAAGATTTTATGGGGGTTGGAGAAGCAAAATAAAACATAAGAACACAAGAGAAGTCACTACCTTTAAATCGGGTAAATCTCTTTGATTTGAGCTCAAAGGCTTCCATGGTAAGAATTCTGCCCAAAGTGAGGCTTCAATGATGAAGAGAGTGATGTGGAGAGATGAAATGGGCATGGGTTGGCCGAGACAAAGGATTGAGAGGTGTGTGTAAGGTGGTAGAGGTGGGGGGCTTTTATAAGAGGAGAGGAGGGACACTCTTGGAAAGTTATAAAATATTACTTTATTATAAAATGATTTTCGGATTTAAAAGGTTCCAAAAGGATATATTTCTAGGATAAGGTGATAAGGTTTTGAAATCCACCTATCCAATAGGTTTGTGACAAGTGTAAGACTTAGATTTCACCCTATCTTCTCATTTTATTTAAATCGTTCATTTATGAGGTAATCACTGCATCATCACGGTGTCATAAATAAATAAATTTATTTAATGCATAAAAATTATAAAAAAATATCATGATGTAAGAAATATTTTTATATTTCCAATGAATATTTATAGTAAAAAATATGACTTTTATAATTCCATCTAAAAACTATTTTAGTAAAACAACACATGTTTGTGGCATTTTAATTTTATCTTTAAATAAAAAGGTATTAATTTCATTTTACAAGAAAAGTGGCTTCATGGGGTCCCCAAGTTGACCCATGGGTTGTCTTGGTCGGCCATTACTCATCAAATGAGGGTAGGACATATGTCTGGGTTATTTTATATTATTAAAATATTATTTTTACCTTAAACTACACTAATTACCTCTAATCGCGATTAAAACTTAAAAGTTACTATTCACCAAAAAAATTATTTTAATCCCATTGAACCACATTTTAATTCTTAATTACAACCATGTATGTCGGATTTTTGAAATTCAAAACACATAGGTCGTAAAATTTCATTTACACGAAAAATCAGTTTTTTAAGTACAACTTAGTGGTTTCACTATTCATCAAAAATTGAAGTTTTCCAGAAAAATACAAAAAATTCACCCTAAGATATATTTGATATTACGAATTAAAAAATAATGTATATTTTAAAAAATTCAAAACATATAAGTTAAATTAATTAATTTAATAATTAATTACCGCTCTCAGGGCAAATAGCGTGTTTTTATAAAACAATAAGTATCAAAAGATTGACACTAGTTTAAATCCAATTTCAAGATGAAATTAATTCCAAAAACCACTATTGGATTAAATGGTAAAAATATATTCTAATTTCACTTTAAAACCAATTCAAAAGATAATCTAATCATATAAATAAATTATATTAAAAAGAGGTTTTGAATTAAAATACAACATTTTTCACTATTCATCAAAAAATGAACTTTATCAGAAAAATACCATAAATTTACAAAAAGTAAATTTTGATGTCCCGATTCTAAAGAAGAATTTTATTTTGTCAAATATAACACATAAAATTTTCAAAAAGTGTATTTAAAAGAGGTTCGTCATCAAAAGGGGATTAATCCACATTTTAAAGAATATTAGAATGTTTACGCTTAAAATTTGATTCATTCGCATTTTTAATCCTCTAACATTTATTGTAAAAAGTAAAAAATATTTGAAAAAATTATATAATAATTTTTTAGTTAGTTCTGTTCATTCCCGCCATTACAACAGTTAGGCGTTAACTACCATTTAAAATAATATTATTTTATTATTAGATTACAACGTAAGATTCCCAAGAAACTCGTTGTTGCGTATTGGGTACGCCATCGAGCATAGCATCCCCTTTAAAGTAATATTAATATTTTATTCACAAATATGGATAAATGTGAAAATGTCATATTCTCTATTTACCTGGGGTGTTTCAATGTAACACCCCAAGCTTCCACGGTACGCTTCCTTTTTAAATAAACTCAATAGTGTGCGATGTACGCAACACCGAGTTCAATCGCACCAGGACCTATCAGACTAGACGTTTAAAAAGAGGTTATGAATAGTATTAACCACATTTTGAATTTTATATATCCCATTTAATTTTAAAATTCATATATTGTTTTTCTTAGACATAATATAAGGACAAATTCAATTTTTTAGATAAAAGAAGTATTTTTCAAAAAATACAGTTTTCCACCTTTTAATAGAGAACCCTTTTTAAATCCAACATTCAACACTTTTATATGTTCAATATGATGTAATTAAATTCTTTTTAGAAGAGGGTAATAAAAAATTTAGTTTGGATAAATTTTTGATATTTTCTAATAACATTCATTTTTTGATGAATAGTGAAAAATACTAAATTTTAATTGAAAACAAATTTTTTAATCAAAATAATATATAGTGATAAATTATAAATTTGAGTAGTTTTAAAGTATCATTAGATTATATTTTTATCATTTAATATAATTTAGTTCATTGGATGTAATTTCACATTTAAATTGTACATAAACACATGTCAATATTTTGATAGTTTTTACTTCTTAAAACCCCACTTTTTGGTTTTGACAACATGAATTAATTTTAAATTAATTTATGAAACTTCTATGTTTTGAATTTGGAAAAATTAATTCCATATTTAGAATTATGAGGTCCAAAATTTGTAAATAGGTAACTTTTATTTTTAGACATTATGAATAGTAACTTTAGTAAATATTTTATTTACCATGGTTAAAGGATAAATCTGATAAATAAGGGTAAAAACTAAAATTATTATAATTTTAAATTATCATAACACGTATCCTAAACCTATTGTATGATACATTTCTGACCATAGGAATCCTTTGGTTGATTTTGGGACCCCATGGAGCCACTTGTAAGTGAAAATGACACTTTATAAAAATTAATTTAAAGTTAAGGAAAATATAGCATAAACATATTTCTTTTAGTAAAAAAATTATATAGGGTTATATAAGTGATATTTTCGACTATAAATAGTAATTGAAAATATAAAAATATTAAATACATCATGATATTTTATTTATAATTTTTATACATAAAATAAATATATTTATTTATGACTCAATAATGATGTAGTATTTTTCTTATTAATGAAAGAATCAAATAAAAGATATTATAAATACTAAAGTAAATATAATTTGAAAGTTTTGATTCCATACACGAATTTTCTAGGTGAATATGACATGTTAGGGTTGATTAAATGTATTTTTTTGAATTAATCAAGATGTTATGACTTTCAAAAAAAAACCAAATACTAAATAGTGTCAAAATTGAAATAAATGAGTTTTTAAAACAAATACTATATTATTAAATGATATAATATTCCAAAAAATATAATATTCTTCTAAAGGAATTATATAAGATTATATATGTCATTAATGAATAAATTTAGGTTCTATTGGAATTTTATAGTAATTTTATTAACCATGTAATATAAAAATACAAGAAGACATGGTAAATGCTAAACTGTTTAACTAAAAGTTATATCTAAAAGATAAGGTTAATATGGTGACTTAAAATTTTCTAAACACTATTGGTTGAGATTATTTAGACCCATAACCACATTATACTAGAAATAAATCCATTTGGATCTATAAGAAACTGAAAATAATTTTATAATAAATTAATATTTCAAGATCTTCCAAAAGTGGCCTTCACCTCTCTTATAAAAGGGTATTTCCCCTTCTCTCAAATTCACACCTCCAAAGTCATTTGGCTCGGCCAAACCCTAATAAAATATCCTCAAAACTACCCTAACTTAAACCTAGAGGCCTTAATTTGATCATAAATTCAACCTAAGAAGCTCTTTTGTTGAAATCAAAAGGAAGGACCCAAAGAAGAGGTAATTACTTCATCACCTCTTTCAAAGTTCTTTTCTTCTTCCACTTCATATTTCTTTGTCGTTTCCATAAAAAAAATAACTCAAGTAAATTATACATAATTAGATGTTATTATAAATATTGTATAACCATATTCATTATTCTATCCATCCTATTAATTACAAAGTCACCATACATGTGTACGTACAGCTTACCGTCTCCACATCATGGTGTAGTTTGTTATTCAACACTTCATTATTTGGATGGGTATAAAAATAAGTATAATTGATGTAAATAATAAATATAACATGTTAATTATTCTATATATATAATATAACATCCAATTACATAAAATTTCACCATCAATATAATGATATTGTTGCTCGTGCGTATGTACGACTTACCGTCTCCACGACGTGATGAGATTCATTTCCATGTTCACCATTCAACGATGATTATAAAAATATATATTATTAATAATTATGTAATATACGACATAATAATGCTATAGGAAATACATATATATATATATGTATGTATTTATGTATATGTATATATGTATATGTATGTATTTATTTACATATATCTCATTCGCTGACTTTTGTTCAATACGATATGAAAACGGAAACAGCGTTTATGCGTACATACGACCTACAATCTCCATAAATAGTGTTTTCCATTTCATATATCTATATATTATACATATTTATATTCTGAATATATAGGATACATAAATAGTTTTTTATATTCTGGAAGCAATTAAATCATGTTATAAGTGATACGATCAATAATAACAAGTTAAAACACGTACGATAAAGAAAGCGATTGTTACCCGAAATGTTATTTTAACATGGAAATTATTATTTAATGGGTAGTATGAAGTCATAAATAAATCAAGTAAGATATCATAAATATGAATATGTTTCTGGTATAATTTAATAACATACTTTGGTCATTATACAGGAGGTTAAACGTACCCTCGACCAAAGGAAAGTACAAGGTAAGGGTTAATTCCTCAATCTCATCATTATCTGAGACTATTTAAGTTTATGTTTTTACTGGGAAATATTTATAGTCCATGTCCATGTTTCATAAAATATTTTTCAAAAGGATTATTTTTAAGGGACTCTTTAACTAAAACATAATTTTAAATGGTTTAAATATTTTTTCTTCTAAATCATTCTCATTAATGTCCATGTTTTCAAAATGGTTTTAAGGATTTATTTATATGGACATGAATGTTTTAAAATGTTAATTCCTTTAAAAAGTTTAAAAGTGGTATGAGACAATTTAATTAAAAAATTTATTTTAAATGCATTCCTTTCTAAATTTTATGACTTTTAAATTATTTCACAAAAAAGGGATATTTCTCTTAAAGAATTTTACTGATCATTTTCAACTCTGTCAATATACTTTACTATATATTATTAATGATTGAGGTTTATTTATTATAATAAAATGTTATATATTGTATTTAATGAGTTATGATTTGTTTGACTATGGATGTGTTGTTTATATAACATTCATGGTTTGCGGTTAAAGTATTGACATTTAGTATGCTAGTTTTAATACGAATGTTTATTTTATGTTTCAACCTTTTCATTTGAGGAATGCATTGGACTTAGTAAGTGATGGGTGGGGCCCGCTATAGCCCCTCGATGCATCGATAGGTATCATGAGACAAATTAGTGTCTTGGAACAAGGCCTTGACTAATTTTTTATTTATAGTCTTGGCACGAGTCATTGACTATGTGGTTATGATGTCTGACATTATACATTCCCTTATTATGAAATTTGTTATTACATGTGATTATTCGACTAGTATAATATCCATGTTCATGTTTATATAGTAATATTTGATTTATTTTTTCCATATTATGTTCAAGTTTATGTTTAAAAGGATTTTTTTATTACACATCTTGCCTTAAAGGTTTATAGCTTCTGCTAAATTATTTACCCTTACTGAGAATCTGAGCTCACCCCTTTCTTATATTTTGTTTTCCCAGGATTCCAAGAAGTGTATTATGTTTGATATGCAGGGTTAAGCTCAGGGAATAACAATATTATAAATGTATTATTTATGTTGTGTTTGAATGTGTAATATAACGTTCATGTAAGTAATCTATTTTCCTAGAATGCTAAAATGATCGATCTTTTAGGATTTGATCACTTGTGATCATGCCAATGTTATGTAATAATGCACCGACTCTGGGTCACTAGGGTTGGAGCATTAAAATAACTCTTAGATAATTGATTTAATTGTGTAATTTTAAGTTAGTTTTATTTCTTTATTTCATCCAAGTGTTCCTATTACATGATTTTGTGAGAATTTCCCTCTTACTTTTAGAGAATATCCTTCCCTACATGAACTTTAAATGTATTCTTTACAACTTTCAATTTTGGTTATTAGTGGATTACATTACTTATGTGGAGACTAGATGATTCTGGATCCATATCATATTGAGGGATCTCAGGGGTGAGTGAAGTTGTATTGTTTAAGTGAGGGAGTTTGAGGTGAGATGAGGGACTTATATCTTCTACTTGTTTATGTTTTTTTATTTCTACTAATTCATTTTTGGTATGGTAGTCAGACCTATGGATGGGTCATGCTAAAATTATAATAGAATTTTTTTATGTATGACTCCGATTTAAAGGAGAAATTGTTCCTATTTTATATATATTATAACACTCTGAAAATCAATGTATCTTATTAATATAAGTATTATTTTATAATGAGTTATTTTATTAAAATCAAATAGAAATATTTTTAGTTTTCTAAAGAACATTGAACATAAAGTATTGATATGAACAAGTAAAAAATGGAACTATAGAAAAACTCAAACTATAAACCATTAATAAATTATTTCATTATTTAAGAATGTTACATTCTATCTAAAAAATACCCAATATCATGCCAAATATTACAATGGGAAGAAAAATTGGGGATACATAAAGTGAAATATAAAAATCTAGCATGATTTGATCCCCAAGAATCATTTCACCCATGAATATCACTATAATATAGCAATAGATATTTATTAATAAAATATTCATTTTGGAAATAATATTGAACCTTATTTTCAATAGAATTTATTGGTGAAGAGTAATAATGATGGTGTATTTATAGGGAAATATGATCGTAAGACTTTATGTTTTTCAATTAATACACTTGAACAACATTATGACCATTAGTAAATAAAATAGTTGGTCATTATTGTTTTTGGATACATTGACACATTAAAATGATCTTCTGGATTATTTATTGATATAATCATAATTTTATTATTTTGAGAGACTATAAACATATTCTATTAAAAATGTGTTTTATGAAAAATCTATATGTTTTATATAAAAGTTACATTCATGAAATAATATTAAAAAACAATTTTTATATGATAATATATTTTAATGAAGTCATAAGTAATTTTTATAAAGGTAAAAATCTTTATTTTTCTATGAAAATGATAAATTTCAACAAATACAGTATAATGGCCTAGTATAACTCACGATAATGATATGTTCCACCTTATACCTAGAGCACATGATTTTTCTTTCCCTGGTTACTATACCTTAGGCATCCCCCATGAAAAGGCCTCATAAATGTGAGTTGGACTAGGCCATTATAAATGGTATCAAAGCTGGTGTCTATTCAATGTGGCAGCGAGGACGTTGGGTCCTTTTGGGGGGTTATGGGAATCACATATCAAAGGAGGAGAACCATGAATCACCTATTTTTAAGTTTTTTTTATACCTCTCACATAATGAGGCCTATTCCTAGGGGATTTTTGAGGGCCAAAGCCCAGGGAAATAAAAACTGTGCGGGCTAGGTCTTAAGTGGACAATATCATGATCATGGGCTGGACTAGGCTATTATATATTGATATTTATTTAAAAGATTAATTTACCATATTTAGATGATTATATTTTTAAAATAAATTTATTTTTTGACTCAGTGCATCCAAATTATCTTAGGGTATTTTTTTGGAAATTTTCTAAAAAATATGATTTTTGGGTTAAAAAGTGAAAATACCATTTTAATGAAATACCATAATTCTTATAATATAATAATTTTATGAAAATGATTCAAAATTTATTAAACCTTATAATTTATCAAAACTTATTTAAGTAATGACATAATTCATAAGGTGTTACACTTATAAACACATGCCTAGAATTTCAAAAAATCTGATTTTAACTTTTCAAAAAAACTGTTTTTATAAGTTATAGGAGTATCACATTAGAATTGTTTTTTAGAGAATTCATAAATTCAATCTAGTAAAATTTATTTAATATTTTTAATTATAAGTTCAAAATTAGGTAATAATGGTAATTTTATTTTTAGGAAAAGAAAGCTATCGTGGTAAAAAAAAGTTATTGTAGTATAAGTAAAATAATACAACGGGTTAAATTTAAAAGGTAAAAGATTAAAATAACTAATAACTACAACATTTAAAGGATGTTTGATGTATTTTAATACCATTACCATATTTTATAACATTAATTTTAAACCAAATTATTTGAAATTAATTCAACCCAAAAGTGGTTAGCTTCAAATAAAAAATAATCATTATCTAATCACTTAAAACCTCCCCTCCTCTAATATAAATACTCCATGTTCCCTCCCCACTTTCCAAACAAATTCCATTTATAACGAAATAACTACCAATTCCTCTCTCAAAAGTCTCTAAAAATTGGTTCCAATGTTCAAAGTAGTGCCTCTCTATCTTTAAGAATCATCCTCTCAATGTAAGGATCTTTTCATACACTTCTTTTGATTCAAGTTCTTCTTTAGTATAATATTTTGGTTATTAATTTATTATGTTGTAAATTGATTTTAAATAACCACATTAATATGAATATTATTTATGGATAATGATATAATTAATTTATCATTGATTATATCTTTTACCTAATCCATTATTATGCTAAAATTTAGTAAGAGACCTCTCTCTCTTCTTTTCCATTCAAGTGCCTTTCTACATATTTAAACTTTTGAATCTAAATTGGTTATATTTTCAAGAATTTAAAAATGTCCCTTTACTGAAAAATTTAGGTCATTATAATTATATATAATTTATATCCTCTCTTTATAACCTTTAACTAATCCATTACTATGATAAAATATAGTAAGGGACCTCTCTCTCTCTCTCTTATTTTCCTTTCAAGAACCTTTTGTGTATTTATCCTTTTGAATCTCAATTAGTTATTTTATAAATCCTTTATAAATTTTCTTTTATATTACAATTTATTTTCTTTTCATGATAGACCATTTAACCCCACTCATTATAACATTTTCCTAAGCCGTTATTATGCCAAAATTTAGTAAGGGACCTCTCCCTCTTCTTTTCACCTTCTTTGTATTTTTCCTTTTTTATATCAATTGGTTGTATTTTCAGGCCTTAAAAATGACCATTTACTTTCAAATTTATGTTCTTATACTGATATTTTATTTATCCCCTCTCATTATTACCTTTACATAATCCATTACTATGTCAAACTTCAGTAAGGGATCCTCTCCTTCTCTTCTATATTCAAGAACCTCCTTTGTGCTATGAATTTTGTTTTCTAGTTATTTATATTGGTTTAAATTCTCACACATACCTCTTACTGGAATTATTATTTCTTATTTATTAGATACCCCCCTTCACTCTCATTAATCCATCCTATGGTACATTATGTACCCCTGTTATGCTGCCAAAATTACCCTGTGATTTTTCCCAGCCAAATTTTTATTCAAGCACCTTTATTGTCTTATTCCTTTTAATTACCAAAGGTTCATGTTGGATTATATTCATACATATCCATCATATTTTCATTTTTACTTCCATGTGATGAGATACCCCTTTATCTCTTATTAAATAATTTTATTAATCTTTAAGTATTGTTATTATACTGTCAAAATGTCACTATTATTTTCCCGCACCAAACATTTGTGAAGTGTATACCTATACCCATTTTTACTCAAGGATATTCACCTAGTTGTACCTATACTTCATTTATTGGGGACTTCCATGTATGTAAACTAAATTCATTAAATATGGGATTAAATGAGATAAAAATATCATCCTATGTTGAATGTTCTATGTGGAACACTTATGCATGTACTTGATATGAAAGTGATGGGTGCGCCTATAATTATATAGTGCTCTAATGATTTGGTTAATGTTTTAGTATCAAGAGATGTCACTAATGGGATTAGTGAGTGAACCTAATCCATTATGGTGCTTTTTCCACTATGTTATGATGTCTTGACAGTTATCCTTAACCTATGTTTATGATGTCATGTTTAAAGGTGTGGTCACATTCCCATGTTACCTTTATGTTGTCATGTTATACCATGCCTCACTGTTCATGATTATGATTATCAAATCTTATATTAAATTTTTAAGACTATTTACTCACATATATTGATTTACCCTATTCTGTGTTTTTTTATTCCTTTACTAGGATTTATAACTCACACCTTTTTTATGTATGTCCCCAGGTTATCCAGTGCAGTTTTAAAATATTGGTGAAAATTTTAGAGCAATTTAAATAATATTTCAATAAACCCATTTCATATCAGTTTTATGATGTTTTTTATATACCTCATCTCCCAAAGACACATTACTTTTTATATTTTGGGTTTTACTATGTGCTCTTTTATGTGATATATCATGATTTGAGGTGTAATAAAGACAACTGTTTTCATAGTGGGAATAAAAAAAGTCAATTTATTTTTGGGATTAGGATTATAAAAAAATTAAACAAAATTTTAGGGATAATACTAAACAAATGAAGACATCCCTAAATTTTGGTAAATTATAGAGTAAAATATTTCCATGAAAATATATCCCTATTCGGATACTACAACTAGATTTGGATCTGGTATATATGTACTTAGGGGTAACACTTGAAACACTGTATTGAGCTAGACTCAATTGGGAACTATTTCATGACATTGGGTCTTGATTCACACCTAGTTTGAAACTCTTAAGGGATATGATTTTGTATCACAATATTTTTTTGAACCAACAAGAAAGTATGTATAGAAGTTTTAACATTTTCAATTAAAAGAAATACAATATTAAAGTATATGATCCTAGTTTCTCAATGTTATAAAAACCATAACATTAAACTCTCCTTCAGAGTTTCATGTGAGGAATAATGTATTTATCAAGATATAAACTTGTAAAGGAGTTATGATATTTTTTAATATGTGGAAACATAGAATAAGTTATACATGATCATTTTAGGTTAGACACAAATTCTGATGAATAAATTTATTTAAGCGGGGGAAGAATGTAATGCCTCAAAAATTACTTTATGTTAATAATAGAACTGTTATTTTAAAAAGATTTTTTTTTATTAAAATCACATATTAATACTTTTAATTTTCTTAACAGCGTTGAACAACATGTGTTAATATGAAATTGAATAGCTAGGAACTGCAAAAAACACACAATAAAAACCATCAATACTTTATTTCATTTCATAAGAATGTTACATTCAGCCTAAAATAAAAACCAATATCATACCAAATATTAAAATGAGAAGAAAAATAGAGGATGCATGAACTGAAATATAATAATTTGTTATGATTCTATCCCTAAGAATAATCTCACCCATGAACATTACTATAATAGAGTAACATAAAGTTAGTAATACAATATTCATTTTGGAAATGATATTGAACCTTGTTTCAAATCGAAGTGAATGGTGAAGAGTAATAATGATGGTATACATATAGGGAAATATGATCATCATACCTTATTTTTTTCAACTAATATAATGAATCATCATTATGACCATTAGTCAATAAAATATTTGGTCATTACTGTTGTTGGTTACGTCGACATGTTTAAATGAATATCGGGATTATTTAATGATATAATCAAAATTGTACTATTTTTTAATACTATAAAAATATTATATTAAAAATAAGTTTAATGATAAATATATAAGTTTAAGATAAAATTTAAATTCGTGAAATAATATTATAAAAACTTTTTACATAATAATATATTTTAACGAAGTCCTACGTAATTTTTATAATGGTTAGAATGATTATTTTTCTATGAAATTTCTAAATTTCAATAAATAAGGATATTTATTTAAATACTCAAATTATAATATTTTCTGAATTATATTGATAAAATAAACATTATTTTTGGACTCATCATTTCAAAAATTATCTTAGGGTAATATTTTAAGAAGTTTATAAAAAAGTTTATTTTATGTTAAAAAGTAAAAATACCATTTTTATGAAATACCATAAAAACTTATGATATAATAATTATATGATAATGATATAAAATTTATTAAAACTTAATACTGATATAATTTTTTTAATTAATGAAATAATACAAAGTTGTTACACTTATAAACACATTCTCATCATTTGGAAAACCATGATTTTACCTTTTCTAAAAAAATATTTTTATGAGTTATACGTGTATCACATTAGAATTGATTTTTATTTATTTTATAAATTTAATCAATTAAAATTTATTGAATATTTATAATTATAAGTTGTAAATTATATAATAATTTTAATTTAATTTTTAGTAACAATAATATTAATGTGGTAAAAAAAAGTTACCGCGGTATAAGTAAAATAATGTAGCGGGTTAAAGTTAAATGGTAAAAGATTAAAATACCTAAAAATACAATATTTGAAGAGTGGTTTATTTATTTTATATCCATAAACATATTTTAAAACATTAATTTTCAACCAAATTATTTGAAATTAATTCCACCCAAAAGTGGTTAGCTTTAAATACAAAATAATCATTATTTAATCACTTAAAACCACCCCTCATCAAGTATAAATACCCCCATTCCTCCTCACTTTCCACAAGAAATATACTAATCTTGAATAAAATCTCAATTAATCTCTCAATAGTATCTACAAATTTGTTTCAAGGTTAAAATGATTCCCTCCCTTTCTTTAAGATGCATCCTCCCATGGTAAGGGATCTTTTCCACCACTTATTTTGATTCAACTTCTTCATTTGTATAATATTTTGATTCCCAAATAATTATATTTTAAGGTGATTTTAAATACCCCAATTAATGTTAATATGATTTCCTATTAATTATAGACTTCATTTCCCTCTCATTATAACTTTTACCTGATCCTTTACTATATTGAAATTTAGTAAGGGACCTCTCTCTCTTCTTTTCCATTCAAGAACCTTCTTTGTATTTAGCCTTTTTAGTCTAAATTGGTTATATTTTGAATAAAATTATTAAATTATATTTACTAACAAATTTATTTTATTTTAATTAGATTTCATTTATCCCCTTTCATTATAACCATTACCTAATCTGTTACTATGTCGAAATTTAGTAAGGGATCTCTCTGTCTCTTTCTTTCCAATCAATCACCTTCTTTGTATTTAGCCTTTTGAATCTAAATTTTTTATGATTTAAAGACTTTTTAAATGTAAATATATATTCCAATTAATTTTATTATAATGATATATCATTTATCTTATCTATTTATAACCTTTACCTAATCCGTTACTATGTTGAAATTTTGTAAGGGACCTCTCTCTATTCTTTTCCATTCAAGTAACTTCTGCATATTTAGCCTATTTAATATCAATTTATTATGCTGTAAAGACTTTATAAATTACCATTTACTATAAAATTTATGTTCTTATAATTATATATCATTCATCCCCTCTTGTTATTACTTTTACCTATGTCATTAATATGCGGACATTTAGTAAGGGATCCTCTGCTTCTCCTCTTTATTCAAGAACCTCCTTTGTGTTATGACTTTTGTTTTCCATTTTTTCATGTTGGGGTATGTTATAACACATATCCCTTACTTAAATTACTATTTAAAAAGGTATTACATAACTCTTTAACTTTAATTAAGACCTCCCATGTTTCATTATGTACCCTCATTATACTGCTGAAATTACCGTGTTATTTTTCCATTCTAAATGTTTATTCAAACACCTTTATTATCTTATGAATTTTAATTTCAAAATTATCATGTTGTATTATGTTTTTAAATATCCATTATACTATAATTTTTACATCCAAGTGATTAGAGACCCCTTTTTTCTCATTAAACCATTTTATAAATCCTTAAGTACTGTTATTATGCTGTTGAAATGTCACTGCAATTTTTCAAAGCCCAACTTTTTTGAAGTGAATACCCATACCAATTTTCACTCAAGGTTATTTATATAGTTTTAAATATACTTAATTAATTGGGTAATTTAATTTATATACCCCACATTTTATATTCATGGGATTAAATGAGATAAAAAATTATCCTATGTTGAATGTTATATGTGACACAGTTATGCATGTACATGATATGAAAGTGAGGGGTGTTTTTATAATTACATAATACTCCAATGTATTGGGTAATTTTTTATTCTCATTATATTTAATGTATGGGATTATAGATTCAACATAATCCACTATGATGCTTTTTCCACCATATTATGATGTCTTGAAGGTTATCCTTGTCTAATGTTTATGATGTCATATTTAAAGTTGTTTCTACATTCCCATGTTACCTTTATGTTATCATGTTATACATGCCTCATTGTTCAGGATAATTATTCTAACCTCTTATGTTTCATTGTTATGTATCTTGAATCACATGTATTTATTTACCTAATTCCAATAAAGTTTTATTCTCTTGTTGGGCTTTATATCTCACCACATTCTTATGTATGTCCTTAGGTTATCCCTTGTAGTTTTAAAATATTGGTGAAAATTTAATATAATATTAATTAATTTTTCAATAAATTTATTGTATACCTATTTTATGATGTTATGTTATACACATAATCTCCCAAATACATTAGGATTCTCTGTCTTTTAGGTTTTTCTACATGTGATTTTATATAATAAATCATGACTTATTGTGTAATAAAGACAAGGGCTGTTAGGTGTATCTAATTCCCTATCACTTGTTACCAGACCATGGGGATTGGGAATTACCTTTGGTAAAGTGGAATCTCAGTCCGAGTGCTGGTTAAACTGGATGTTTGTTCCTAGTTATTAAAAATAAAATAATATCTTTTTATATAATATTTTGAGAATATCAAAAGAATTCATTAGTGTGAATTTAAATAAATAACTAAATGCATAAATATTGGTGGTTGAATTGTTAAATAAAATAATGAAAAATAGAACTTTGTTTTTGTCCCTTTGTTTAATTCTTATAGTTTGGTTATTCTATATTAGAATCACAAATTAGTGGTGTAATATCAATAGAGTTTCAATGGTGGTTTTTCTAGTGTTTATTTTGTGAACCCATTGGTGTGGGATTGTGTGAGACTATTATATACCTATATTCATTTGTGTTATTCTTACACACCCCACCCGAGTCAGATAACTAGATCAATACCTAGAGACACTATGGGTATTTTCACTAATATCCAGGATAAGGAGGATATGGATGGATGACCACCCCCTCTCACCCGATATCCCTTCAACAGAATCTACAAGTGACATTGGTGGTGGATGATGAGATATGTTATGGAGGTCATGTACAATAGGAGGAGGACATGAGGTTAATGTCCTATGTCTTCATGGTACCCTACAACCCTAGTTATGTGATACAAGATATGTGGTTGGTGCCACAAAATTTTTTAAGTGGTTGGTACTATGAGATATGATATATGGTTAGTGCCTTCATTGGTGGATATATAAGGGATAGGAGTAAATTATGTCTTCTGATTAGATTATAGAAGAAAATTATTGAGGAAGTGGTTGTTGGGAGACTATTATTATATTCTTTTGATTATTATTTTATTATACTATGTTTCATTATTTGGTGAGTGAGTCTTGGTGAGGCTGGGTAGCTAATAGACTTTTGTAGGTAGAATTTAGTTCTAATGTTTTTTTATCAAGGTATATGTATGCTCTTTTCACATTTTCATGAGAGACCTTGGGTATGATCATACTAAGTATACATGTTATGATCACAATACATATATAAAAACTATTTTTTATGTTTCCAAGAGGATTTTTTTTGTTTGAGTTGGATATTAAAATCTTATACATTGGAGGTGTTATTGACTTTTTGTCATAGGGTTTTATTTTTGTATTTACTTGGATACTTTTATTGGTATTTTTATATCACATTCCATGAATTGTAGGATGGTTTCTATATATTTTATTTCATGTGGTAGAGTTTTTTGGGTTTTTATATCCTATCTTTCAATCCTATATAGATATTATGTATGGTAATTCCTCCCATATGTGTGATTGTTTTATACCCTTGGTGTTAATCACAAACCCGAGGCCTACTAGAGGTAGGACTTAGGGGTCATTATCTCTCTTCCTTCATTGTCATTTCATGAGGGGTACCTTTGGAGAGGGGTTCATGAGAGTATAAGTGGAAATAGATAACATAATAAAATCTTATTTTATCTTGGAGGATCAATACCCAAAGTGGTTGGCCAAAATTATTCTAGTTATGTAAAATAATAAAATATAATAATATTCTGTATTAACTTTATGGATATTAACCACCATTTTCTAAAGGGTGAATCCCCTATTCTAATCATAGAACTTATAATATATGAATGGTTGGTTTTCAATACCTCTCATTTATATATAGATATTTTGGTAATAAAAAAAATTAAATTTCCCCTAAATATGAAGATGTATCCACCTTCATGGAACCCCAAGAACTATACTAATAAATGGTAATTACTTTCAGTTTGAATAATACTAAAGCTACTTATTATAAGAAAATTCACCAGGTTTTCAAGCTTCTTATCAGTAATATCATTCAATATTATATTGATTACTTCATTATAAATTCATGAAATCATCATGATCACTTCACCAACATCAATATGGATTTCTCTAAACAACTGTCACACTATCTAAAGATGAACCCATTAAATTTGGAATTTGGGGTAACTTAAAAGAAATTTATATGATTTTTTTTATCATTGTGGAATTGAGGTCAACCATTATAAAACCAAGGTGATACTCAAATACCCCCACCCCCATAAAAGTCTTTTAGAGTTAAAATTATTCCATGGATGGCTCTCTTACACCAAGTTTTTCATTGGAAACCACATTGGGAAATGTTTACCCCTCACAAACTTGAAAAGAAGGGTACAACTTACAAACGGGATAGATATTTCCAAAATGTATTTTATAGTATCAAGAATTATTTATTTCATCCTCTTATATTGATTCCTCTTGAGGTTGATTAGTTACTCATTCATTATATTTTTCCCCCATAATGGTATCTTGCAACCCTTCTAACTCAAAAAAATGACACATGTAAGGAAAACAGTCTTTATTTCTTCATCTAAACAATTCCAGACACTAAGGGAAGATATACCAAAATTAAGAAGAATTATCTTACCTTGATCCTTATAGTATATAAGTTGCATCATTATTTGTAGGATTACAAAGTTCACTTGGTCATCCACATTTATCCTTAAAAATATATTCTTAGTTATCCCTTGTTGATTGGATGATTAGTGGGATGGGTTATCATTCCCCAATAGTTTGACATCTAATTAATCCCTCAAAATTTGACCGAATGAAAAACATTAGTAAATTTTTTGGTGGTCCACCCTTCCTTATAGGAATTACCTTTGCATTCATATTTCTCATACAAGAAGTCTTTCTCATCAATGAAGGATCCCAAACATGGGAACAATTCCTCTTAAATCCAAACTGAAAATAGGATAGAGGATTCTATACTAAATCAAGAAAAAAAGTTCTTATATTTATCTCTCTAATGAAATAACTTTTAAAGAACTATTTCTACTTTTATGACTGATGCACCAACAATGACTTAGAATACCAAGACCTCATTATAATCTATAGTTATCCTTATATATTCTAGTCACTTTTATTAATGTCAAAGATGATTTATAATTAGGGATAACGATAATTAAGTATGAATATGTGATCAATAAATAATAAATAATTAATTTTCTCAATCACACTTGATAATTTATATCTTGGTTTCCCTCTGCGGCAGTTATATCATATATCTGATGAAAACATAAAGCTTAAACAAATGCATAGTCCATTTTTGACACTCCTCTTTCCAATATAAATTAGGATTAAATGGTCATCCATATTGTACATTAAAGGTTGGTAATTTCTTTAATAAAAAAAAAATTGAAATAGAAAAATTAGGTTGATACAACCATGGATCATTCAAGATATTTGTCTTCCCAATATGGTTAAACTATTTTTTGGGTGTCTTTAATAATGTATTATATCAAAACTAGAGTTATTACCCATAAATGAGCTAATAAGAAGTGTATTCATCAATGGAAATTATATTTCATCTTTTATAATAGTCTAAAATCCCATAAATGCATCTACAAATGAAGCTTTGATGGGGTCGTTCTCAGGTTCCCTAAATGAGAAGTAACCTTTACAGTTATTAAGTAAGTCCAAGATGGAAGATGTCATGGACACCAAACAGGAACCAAGATCTTTCACAAAAATCAAGTAACTTTGATACATTTTCTCCCATGATTCATGATTTATTATAATTAAAAGAAAAAGTTCCCTGATTTTTAAGTTCATATCAATTTCAATCACTATCCATCAGATTTTATAAATGATATAAAATACTCCTGGCCATTTTAAGTAGGGGAATAGATGTCATGGGTCCATACCATACAAACATCATCAGGAAATTCAAGGTCATCAGTACTAATACCAAATTATTTTCCAAATAGGATAAAGTTATACCAATAAAGGTGATTGTAATGAAAGTTATGATTAATTTTATGAAATCTAATATCATCACAAGATTTGAACTTCCTCATATTATCCTTACAAATAATGAATAATCCTTTATTCATTTTAATTAAAGAAATTGTATTCAGAGTACTATATTTATACCAATTACACTTTCCATTATCATGTGGCTACAAATTATAAAGAGGCCTTAAAAAGGATTTATCCAACATCCTATAGAATATGGTGGATAAAGATAATAATTCTTGGAATGATAAACTTATCAATGATTTATAGGTATACCACACTACCATGCACATTCTAAGAAAATTGACTCTATATTATCAACTATATGGGATAGAAGTGGTTTTCCTAATCAAGTTTCAATTTCCCTTATTTTCAAAAAAAACAATTATGGTAAATTAACTGAGGATAAACAATAAAAAATTTGTTTTGAAGAACTATAGAGTCTTAGTGAGAACAAGATGTATGAATTACATGACCTTGAGGTTTGTAAAAATCATATATCATGTGTTTTATACAATAATGTCCATACATTCCCATTTGTTCAATGATAATGGGCATGGGAATTAATCACACTGATGATACCCAAAAATAAACTCACAAAATTAGAGCAAAAATGAGGAGGAACTTTCATGATATATAAGATTTATCTAATGGATCAAATTCCTTATTGAATTATGATGTAGACTATATCACACCTCCCACCAATGTAAGGTTTCTCAAGAAAACATTTATATAAAATATTCTTGTAAGATTAATAGGTGCTATTGAAAATCCCTAAAATGCATGCCACAAGTTTCATACCAAAGAAATTAAATTATATAGTGTACATTATTTTTTTCATGACCTTACACTATGTGACATATGATGTATTTTTCATGACTTTAAACACAGTAACTTTATTAACATAAGTACTTGATATATATAAGATCCTTCCATAATATTGAGTTTTACTTAATCTTTGAAAAAAAAATCTTTTTACAAAACAATATATGAATGAATTGATTCTACTAATGGATATATATTGAAACTAAAATCTCTTATCATGGACCCATCTACAACCATAAATTTTACCACATACCTTTATTCAGGCATTATATTTCCACTAGTTTATCTTGGTTCCATGATACTTTATATATACCAGAGTTTTATCCCTATCCATTTTCCAAAAAAAAATACTCTTTTTCGAAGAACAACATGTGGATTTATTCCAATTACCATAAGATATGTAGTGACACTCAGATCTCCTATTCTGGGATCAGTCAAAAATGTATCTTTCATTCCATTCCTTATTCCACCCTAGGGATTGAGTCTCTTCCGATTCACATTGGATCTATCCTCTTATTCTCATGAATGTTTATCCTTTAAATCCAACCTAATTTTTCAAATTATGCACTTAAATTTCAGTTTTCTACTCATTCATGTAGGGTCTTTTATGTCAAATTTTACTTCTAGGGGTATATATAGGTTGTTTATTTCTTCTTAGAAATATGTAGTGAGTCATGGATCTCCTTTCCTATGCCCATCCACAAATTTATCTTTCACTCCATCCCTCATTCAAATCCTTCTAATGTGTGAGCCCTAAAATTCACATTGGGTTTCTGCTACCTTCCTAATATCAGGATATAATGTTTCTATGGGACTTAATGTGGCCCAATTATTAGTATCATAGGATTTGTGTAGATTCATGAATATTCTATTTCGGTCCCATACCCAACCTATCATCTACTTCAACATATTTTACATTAACCTTAAAAGTGATATGTACTTATTATTAAACATTAGGTTTTAAACCACCTTTCTAACTGACTCACTGAACATTAATTTTTATTAAACAGAAGAAAGGAACAAGACAACCATACCACAATCCCATCAAGTAGGGGAAAGTGATAGAGGCCTAAGTTGTCTCTTTGGATTATAACTATACATTCATCAGGGAGGGAACCCAGATTATCATACACAATAAAGCCTTCCTCTTAACTTCCCCTACGGGCCAGAGAGTCTACCACAAAATTTGACTACCTCAAACTATGATGAAGAAGATTCCCTTTCTTGGTATCTATTGTGCATCTAAAAATCGTGTAGACCAACTCCCAAGGAACCTCATAATAACCCTGGATAGCTCTCACCAGCACCTTCGAATCTGATTCGACTTTAGCCACCGAAAGCCTGCATCCCCTACAAACCAGAAGACCAGACAAGAGATCTCATGCCTCTGCACCCAAGGAGTTTCTTGGACCATAATAGGCATTGAACTCCAATAGAACTGATCCCTAAGAATTATGGATAACCCCAACACCCCCCATAACCCCTTTCATGAAGGATCTATCCACATTTAGCTTTAGGCCACTGAAAGAAGGTTCCCATCTAATCCAAAGGCCTCTCTCTTTGTCTGGCATGCGGGGTTTTTTGATAAGATTGGAAACCATAACAGACCATTGGACTCCTTTCAATAAAAACGCTAGCTCAAAAAATGAGAGATATTAATCTCCTCTGAAGTAAGGGAAGTGATTGACTAGAGGCAATCCAGACTTGATTACGATACTACCAGATGGACCAGAAGATGAAAACAAGAATAATAGTCTGCACTTTCCACTCCAGAACCCAGGACTCCAAACCAACAAACCAGGATGAAAGGAAACCCTACAAGGAGAATTGGTTAGAGTCCAGACAGGGATGATATGTGAATACATACCAAAGTTAGTTCGTCCAGCTGCTCTGAAAAAACAAGTGAAGAGTAGACTCCACCTGTGAATACACGCAAAAAAACCAGCATGATTCGAAGGGGATGCCCTTCCTTTATATGTTTTCATCAGTATAAAGGGCCTTATTCCTGATGTTCTAAACTAGGAATATCATTTTCATCAGAATATCATTGAACCAAACTTTTAGTGACGATTCATCCAAGTCATTATCTGCATGAAGTAATCTTATGTAATCCTGTGAGGAAACCCTTACTGAGATAGATATAGTGAAGAAACATCTGTATGGTTTGTTACTCATAATAATACCTTGGAACAACTTCATCTGATCAATAGTGAGGGTTTCATGAATGAGATCATACTTACAAGTTTCCTCCCTAAAATAGATATCTGGAAAAGGGTAATCTTGGTAGTCCAGCCTGTCTCCAGCCTAGTTGGCAGTCCAGAAGTTGATGTTGCTATCCCCAATAATCCACCGATTAGCAGCACTCAAAATCCTCAGATGGTAGAACATGAAACATGCAAGAACAGAATGTTTAAAACCTCTATAATCACGAATATCCCAATGGTCACCATATTATGCCCTAAAAAAATCTTCCCCCGAAGACTCCCCAATAAGAATATCCCATGCCAACCGGCCTTTCATACCCTGCATGGATTCTCTAAGATCCCAAATCCCTACCCCCACCCCCTCAACCAGAGGTTTGGCTAAATGGGATCGGGAGGCCCAGTGAGTGTGACCGGTTTGGTTTTCATCCCATAGGACTATAGTAATAATTCTCTCCATCCTTCCCACAACCCCTTTGGGGGTTTGATAATTGATAAAATGTGCATCGGGATAGATTAAAGGACACTATTAATCAAACTGTCATGTCCTCCAAATGAAAGCAGCTTGTTTTTTCAGTTAAGGACCTTTCCTAGAAAGCAATTGATAATATCATCAAAGTAAAACTTCTTGATATAGCCGCATGAAATCAGGAGAATGATATATAATAAAGGAAGTTATTTCCATTGTAAACAAAAAATGTTAGGTATATCTATGCATCTTCTTCTATAACACTTACTATAAATAAACACATGGGTTTTTGTTGAGTTGATACTCTGACCACTCAAGGGACCGTAAACGTTCATAATCCTTATGAGTTTGGATAATGACCTATGACTTCCATTAATAAAGATCAAAATATCATCTGCAAACATTAAGTGAGAGACACCCTTCATACCACGCCTGCAAAGATAGGTAAATAGCCTACCCTCCTCTAATACTCTAAGTAAATTCCTATATAAGGCATCCTATTCCAAAATAAAGAGACTTGGGGATAGGGTATCACCTTGAAGAACACCATGAAAAGATTTAAATAAAACAAAAATTTTTACCAAGAGAGATATAGAAAGATAAAGAGATGAGTAGAACCTGAAGCAAAGGTCACAAAACCACTCCTGAAACCCAAATTTCCTCATCACATGAAGGATGAAACTCCACTCCATTTTATCATAATCCTTTTCCATATCCACTTGAAAGATGATGTTTGAACCCAAAAATATTTTATGTAAATCATTCACCAGTTCATTAGAAATGCCAGTTTCCCCTTGTATACTCCTCCCCTGCACAAACCCATGTTTCTCCCTCGAAACCAACCTTGGAATAACCCAATTCAACCTCCTTGAAATGATAGTGGCCAATATCTTGTAAGATACATTGCAAAGACAAATGGGGTGATAGTGACTGACATTTGGGGGATCATTCTTCTTTGGGATAAGAGAAACTTTGGATGAACAAGTGCCCATGTTCAACACTCCACCACAAAAGAATTATTGGATGGATTCCACCACATACAGGCCAACCACCTTCCATGATTAAATATAGAAATTAACTGGTAAACCATCCCATCCAGGCGCACTATCATGCGGCATCCTTAGGACCGAATCCTTGACCTCATCCTCTAAAGGCACTGCCGACAGGAAGGTGTTATCATAAATCCCCACCAAATGGTATGTATGGTACATATACATCCCACCTATACACATATAAAGTAATATATTTATCTCAGGGAAAATATTCTCTAATCTCGTATCCCTTTAATAGTATTTTAGTATAAACCAGTATTTCAATGTGGCCAATGTTCGTCCTTAGTATATTTCGCCAAGAGTAAATTTATGAACATGTCATTCGACCATAGTTGGTAGTTATCCTAGACTATCCATTATCATTTCACTATATCTAGTTAATATATTATAATCTATGATTTACATCATCCCATGTTCCAATTTTAAAAATAATTGAAAATTTTCTTAACCTTCATGCCTTAATATGTTTTGTGCACTATTACAAAAATAATCATCCAATTCATGTTAGAATTATTAACACCTGGTTTATTCATTATAATGTTATTCATCATTCATGATAGGTCATCTTTGTGATCATCAGTTGAATGATTCCATCATATAAAACTGGGATCTATATCACACGAGCACAAACTCTATAACTATTTGGTAAAAGTTATATTAGTTTAAACATCAATAATCTTATCCCTATAATAAACCCAATGTATAATAAATTAAAATTTGATTCACTATTAATGTTATCTTAGTTAAAATTAAGTTAGGTAAGCACCCACTCTCCATTTTTTTGTGTGTTCTATGATCATAAATTAGGATTCACTCTTTTGGTCAAAGTTGTAAAACCTTAAACTCCATAAACTTTCAATAAAATATCTACAATGTTAAACTAAAAAAACTCTTAGTAAAACTTGTATGGACTTAAACATTAAAAAAAATAGTTTTGATACAAATTGAAATGACTTAAACTATAAAATTAAAATATAAAATCCATATCAATTTAAAAATCCATAAGTGGAGGCTTGGGAAAAAGTAAAAAAAATTACTCGCTAAGCCTTACCCTTTCATGGATTAGGCCAAAGTTAGAGCATGAAAGAAAATAAAAAGATAAAAAACATTTCAGGTTGAAAGTCCACTTAGGGAGGCCTAACATAGAGTAATTTTTCACTCTCTAAGTCTAACCTCTTCTTAACTTAAACAAAATTTATATTGTAAAGGAAAAGGAGGAATAAAGCTTGTCAGGATAGACACTTTTCCCTTAAAAAAATAAAATGTGTACTCATTTTTTCTATTGATCTAGGAAAAAGTTAAATCACCACCCTATACCTCATGTATATCATTTCAGGTAACTTATAAAATTACTAAAATGGTCTAATTTTAGGTTACTCAACCCCTTATTAAGAATTGTATCACTCTAACAAAGTCTAATTCATGATTTAAATTACCTTTAGTCTCTTATATTCTCTGGACTGAATGAACCATCCTTGGTGTACAATGATGTCACATGTGTCCCATATATGATCTTTTTATACCCATACAAGATTATAATTCTTAGAGGAAATAAAATAATTTTAATCTAAATATCTCATAATAATATCCTTAAATCATGGTTACAATATATGTACCACATATATTACCTACCTATATATAAGCACCCAGCCTTAAAACATTAAAAAATCCTATGTTTTTATTCATGAATTCACTTTACAACATTTAAAGTATTTTTATGATGTACAGTTTTAGATAATTGTGTCATAACTATTATATAACAAACACATATATTAGAAAGTGAACACTTATTCTTAGTATTCTACAATATGAAACTTTTAAAATGAAACATGTCTTCCTTTCATGAAAAATATTCATGAATTTCAACTTTACTTATTATTTTTTCTTAAACTCTGTGAAAAACATTTAAAATTTTGGTAGCAACATATAATCTCATTAAGTGACATAAAATTAAGACACTTTTTGTTCCAGTTAAAAACATGAAAACCCATAAATGTTTTACCTTTTTCATAATATTTATTAATCGTGTAAAATAAATCATATCCATGTGAAAGACATGGACGTTTTCCTAAAGGAAAACCATTAAAACCCATGGAAAGAAAATAGAATCCCTTTTAAGAAACGTATATCATTATATTCATAACCTATGTTAGAAATAACTTGAGACTAGTTAAATATATAATAGAAACATCATCGGTTAACTCCCCTCTTCATTCCTTTAAATAGAAAGAACATTACCCAATGCATTGGAGAGCTATATTAGGCTCACCCATCATATAAGTTGTATCAGGCTCACCCATCCTATATGTTGTATCATGATCACCCATATTATTTGTTGTATCAGGCTCAATCATTATAACATTTGATGATCAGGCACCATATCATGAATAAAACATTTTATAATTATACCTTTTCATCCAAAAATCCTTGAAAAACTATTTTAAAACTCTATGAAAAACTCTTTCGGGTAACGAAATACCCTTTCCTTTTAAAAACCAATTTTCAAAACTAAAATTCCCAGAACAAAGGGAAAAAGTTTTTTTCATTTAAGAAACCATTAAATATTGTAAAGTAATAAAAATATCAAATAGAGGTTATGATTTCAGGAAAAATTGTTGAAATCATATAAGTTAAAATAAAATATATTTTTTCCATTTATCAAAAAATTCTATATAAAATATGTAAAAATATTCCCATTGAAAACCTTTCAAAGAAAGTTAAGAGTGACATATAATTTTCTTTATATTTCATTTATTTCTATATAAATAAATATATATATATATATATATATATTATTTTTAATAATATGTACTTAGAGGAAAAATATTTAGAAATTAAATCTTTAAAATATACAGAATGTGGTTTTTAAAGTAAAGTGTCACTTACCTTGACTTAGACTCATACATAAATTATTTATATTCCTAAATAAGAAACTTAAATTAATTATTTACTTTCTTATGAGACTATTTCAAGTTAATTATTTCTTTTATTTTATTTATTGCCAAGTTATATTTAATTACTTAATCAATTAAGTTCACGTCGTATGTTTTGAAGATATTTGGATCATAAGTCCAAAATGAATCTAGTAGTTTGACTATGTTCAAATAGATCAGTATTTAATCATTTTAAAAATAATATTCACAAAATAATTTTTATTTTTATAATTAATCTTTCTTTTAAAACCATCCATGAAATATTCTTATAAAAAATTATTCACATTACAATATAGAGACGGTAATCCGTATGTACGCGTGTGTAACATTTCCATTTTTAAAAAAATGATGGAAAGAAGGTAAGTATTATTTTGTATTTATAAAATTATTATTATATCATAAATATCATAATATCTCTTTAAATTAACTTATATATACCATCCATGTAATTTAATGATGAAAAAAATCACATCGCTTTGTAAAGGTAGTATTCCACACATACACACGAACATCGTTATCATTTTTCAAAGAATGGAAAGTTAAGAAAATAGATTACATATTACATTTAAAGAATTATAATTATTTTATGAATAGAATATATATATATATATATAAATTAAATCTATAATCATACCCATATGTGAGATGAGGTGATAGAAAACTAATTGCATCGGTTCATGAGGTGGTAGTCCGTCGTACACATGATTGATGGTTTTGTTTCTCATTTGATGGAAGAGGAGATGCATATAGATTATAAAATTGACATAATAAAATAAAATTATATTTAATATACTGATTTTATTATTTTATCATGGTTAAAGAATATTTTAATGAGGTATAAGAAGAATTAAATTGAAAACATTTGGATAAGAACTATACCTCTTCTTTAGACAACCACTTTAGGTTTACAAAAAATCCTTCCTATATTTGTTTTATAATAAAACCAAGGAATATAAGAAGTGTTAAGGTATGTAAATAATGTATTTGTTCAGATTTTTTCTAAGATATATTTCTCATGTGTGATTAAGATAGGAGAGAAGGTGCCTATTTATAAGTGAGGGTAGGGGCACTCTTAGAATTAATTAATTATTAAATTGATATTAATTAATTTTCATATAAAAATTGATCCAAATTGATATAATTATAATATATGATGATTATGAGTCAAAATAATCTTATTAAATAAAATTTTGAAAATTTTAGGTGATGTTTTTGACCCTTATCTCTTTATTTTAACCCCTTATTAACCCTTTTGACAATTACCATGGTATCACGGTTTTTTAATATTTAGGGGTCAAAAAAGTTACTATAAAAGGACAGGTGGAAAGTAAATAGACCATGGATTATTTTATAAACTATATACCATTAATTTTTTTTTAATAAAATATTTTTATGAATTTTAAATCATTTAATAAAATATTTTTTATTAAAAAATATCATTAGTGTCATTTTGGAAGTATTCATTTAATTTGACTTTAATGAATTCAAGATAGAAATATAATTAACATATATAAATTTAAAACATCCCTAATATGTTAAATTTATCTATAAAATTTTGGTACACTAAAACCCACTAAAACAATATTACTTTTAGAGTTTTTAAAATCATTAACTCGATTTTTCTATTGATTTCACAATCACTATGTCAGTGTTGCATAAGCATTTAATGTAATTATTTAATCACATGAAATTTGAAATAAATTACCATAAAAAATTAATATTATTAAAATAACCTTAAATATTCATTACCAAGTTATTTTTTCTATTTTTGAACATATAACAGAAATTCAAAAGCAAGAGAGTGGCATTTTGTATTTTTCTTTACTTAAAATATTATAAAGGTCAAAATCAAATATAAAAAGAAAAAAATAATATTTTATAAGTTTAAATGATTAAATATGAAATATACTCATCCAATGAAATTAATTCAAGTTATTTAATGATTTTTAAGCCTTATCACGTTAGCTTTAACCCTAATTAACTCGTTTTACCTTTATCGTGGTGATAAGAATTTATTGTAGTTACCATTTTCAATTACTAAAAATTAAGTTGACATATTTATCAAGGATTAAAAACATTATTAAAAATATGGGACATATTTTTTATTATTTACTTTATATAAGTGTTGAAAATTAATATAAAACTAAACTCACAGAACGCAATGAAAAAATGTTTTTCAAAAAATGACTTTTTAAATATAAAATTTTTATATCAAATTAAAAATAATATGGATTAGAATAAAATTTTAATTTATTGTGTTTAATAAAATAGAACTAATGAAAATTTAAAAATAATAGAAAATTTATTGTGACCTTTTAAATACTTGAAAAGACAATTTTCAATAAAAATTAGAATTTTTCACTATTCATGGAAAAATCAATTTTTTTAGAAAAATATATAAATTTCAACCAAAGATAAATTTAATATTATGATTTCAAAAAATAAGTTTATTTTTTTCAAATTAAAATTATAAAATCATTAAATTAAACTTTTAAATAAAACCATATAATACATAAAAACCTATTTAATAAGAATAAAATAATTTCCTTTCTAATTTAAAATTAATTAATATCATTATAATGAATCTAACAAAATAAAATATAATTAATAAGTATTAATATGTAATGAAATTAATTTTTAACCTTACCTATTTTGTTATATTCTTCTTCCCTTTTTTAAATTATGACATCACAATTTTATTCTTTACATAAAAATGTGGCAGTATTTTTCCTTCATAGTATTTTTTTTATTCTCATATTGCTTCTCAAACCATATTGTTTTTCCAAAAAACCTTATATTTATGAATTAAATTATTTTGTTAAATTTTCTATCTATGTCCAAGAATATGTACTAGTTGTTCCTCATAAGAAATTTGTTCATCCTACTAAACTACATTAGGGCTCAAACACAAGATGCATCTGGCATATATTTTCTTAAGGACAAAACATGAAATATGTTATGTACCTAGGAAAAACTCAAAGGTGAGTAAAATAAATTGGAAACTTTTCAAAATGTCTCTAGGGTTTCATATAGTCCAATGAACTATGGAACCAGTTTCAATTTTTTACCAAAATATGTTACACTATTCTATGGAGATACTTTAAGAAAAACATGATCACCTACCTTGAAATAAATATTTCATCTAGTTATCTATATGTTTTTTCTACCAAATTGGATCTATCCTAATATATTTTTAAATAATATTCTCATTCATAACCATTTATTCTACCAATTTAAATCCCAATAAATTCATTTCACTTACTTCATCCTAACAAGCTGAAGACTAAAACCACTTTCTATATAATGCCTCAAAAAGTTCCATCTTCAGAGTGGAATGAAATCTATTATTATAAAAAATAAACTAATAATGATATTGATACTAAATTACATGGTATTATATTGAAAATTATCTAAGTATATCTTTCATGGTATTAATAATTTGTTTGTACTATTCGAAAAATTGAGGATTAAAAGTTATACTAAAATTTAATTCAGAACTGAACAACTTCTAAAGGACTTTCAAAAAATTAAAAGTAAACATAGGATCACGGTCAAATATAATGGTGAGAGGATCTCAGTGTAATCTGATTATCTCTTTAAGTTATAGTTGAGAAAGATTATCTAATGAAATCTTATCTCAAACAGGGAGGAAATGTGAAGATTTAGTTAGTTAATCAATAATAAAACAAATTCATTGTTACCTATAGATGTATTTGGTAATCCCATTATGAAATTCATGGATATATTTTCCCATTTCCACTACATCATTAGAAAACATTGTAGCATCCCATTTAATAATTTTCATCATACTTTAAGCTTTTGACAAGTCAAACATTTTATGGTAAATTCAATAATATCTCTTTTCATTCAATCCCACCTGTAATACTTTTGATGGTCTCTGTATATCATAGTGTTATAAAGATGAATGGAAAATATGGAACTTTGAGCTTCACTCATCAAGTATCTCTACCACCATAAATCTTAGGGTACACATAATCTCTTACCAAATATGATAACACCTTCTTTATCAATATTAAACTCTAGAAACATACCCTTCTTAATAGATTATACCTTTTCCAATAAATCATTATCCTCATTCTGAGATTTCTTTTTTTCTTTTTGATAGTGATGATTGTACTTACACCTAAAAAAATAGAGGAAATTTTTACATGCCCAATTTATAGGCCAAAATTCATCAAAATCATTAACCAAAGTGTTATGTTCCAAACATAACATAATTAATATAGAATTATATTTCTGAATCAAGGAATTTCCTACTTTGTTTTCCTTTCCTAGGTGGTAATTAATCATGCAATCATAATACTTAATTAATCTTAGTCTTCTATTATGACTCATGTTCAACTCTTTTTAAGTGAATATATACTTCAAAATTTTATGATCTATATATATTTTTCAATTTACTCCATATAAATGATACATCTAAATTTTTAAAGTTAAAACCACAGTATCTAATTCAAGATCATGTGTAGTATAATTTAACTTGGGGGTTTTCTATTGACATGAATCATAGGGAATTACCTAATAATTATTCATTATAACATAACCAAGTCCCTTTAATGAAGCATCAATTTAGATGACATATTAACCATTTCTGAATGGAATGTTCAAAACTAGAGCATTCACCAATATTATTTTCATTTCTTCAAACATTTATTACACTCTTTCATCCATATGAATTTAACTCTTTTTCGAGTTAACTAAGTCAACGAGCTAGATAACTAAAAAAAATTTCAATAAACTAATGGTAATAACTTGGTAATAAAAGAAAACTATAAATATCTATGTCTTTTTTAGTTCTTTCACATTTATTAACAATTTCAGTTTTAGCAGGTTCAACTGTTATGTCATCTTTAGAAACAATATACCTAGGGAAAGCAATATATTGTATCCAAAATTAAAAATTAATAAATTTTTTATATACATTATTTTATTTTAATGTTATTAAAACAATAATTAGGAATATTTCATGATTCTCATGAATTTTATAAAATCCCAATATATCATTAATAAATAAAACTGAAAAATCAACTAAATATTCATAAAAAACTATATTCATAAGATCCATAAATATATTTGGTGCATTAGATAACCAAAATATCATAACCACAATCTCAAAATTCTCATATCTAGTCGGAAACACTATCCTTGGAGTATATTTATCATTCTCCATTGACTAATGGTATGCTGAACTGAGATCAATCATTAAAAAAATGTGGTCCCTGGAGTTGATCAAACAAATCATCAATATGAGGAAAAGGATACTTGTTCTTAATAGTGATGTTATTTAGGGATCCATAATCACAGAAAAGTATCACTGAAACATCAATATTTTTAACAAAAAAACAGTACCACCCCTTGGTGAAGGCTAGTAAAAATGAAACATTTATATAGAAACTCCTTCAACTACTTTTTCAATTCCAAAAGTTCTACTTGGGATATTCTATAAGGGGATTTTGAAATAGTATCATCATTAGGAACTAAGTTGATAGTAAACTCAACCACTTATTCATGTATAACACTAGGAAAATCATTAGGAAATACATCCATATATTTCATTCACTACAGAACCATAAATTTTCTTGAAAATTTCTTTCCTTTTAGAAATATGAGCTGGGTAACTTTCACTACCATCTCTAATAAATTTCTTATATTATTAATATGTTATAAAAGGTATAAAATCATTGAATATAACTTTCATAGATATATAATCTAAAAAAGTATGCTAAACTGAAATCTAATACCTACCCAAAATAATATCAAACTCTACTATGGGTAGTTAAAAATATTTATAGTAAATTCCATCCCACTGATAATAATAGGAATATTCTTATAAATCTTAGTTTCTTTAATATTTATACCTATATTTTTTACCAAAAGTAATATCTCCATTTTATGAAGAGATATTCCAATTTTAATTGGAAATTTATTAGAAATGATGGAATTCGATAATCCAAAGTCAAATATGGCATTGGAATAATTTGAATAAACAAGTAACATACCTTCCACCACTTCATTATAAGGACCATCATCAAATGTAGTAGTAAAAATGATTTTCTCACACCTTTTTCCTTTTTTATTTATGATTTCCACCTTGTGAAACTAAATTTGGATACATATTAACATAATTCACCAAATCATTGCAATTAAAACATATCACCAGTGATTGGATATCATTTTACCCATTCTTAGACTATTTAAGACTATGTTATCGGTATTCATGAGCCCTATAACTAAACTTACCACACCGATAACACTTTCCAGATCTTATCAAACATTCCCTATAATGTCTTTCACCACACTTAGAACATGTTAGGGGGTTACCTATAGAATTATTAGTTGGATTATTATCCATTGGTTTCCACCTTGACTACTTCATACTCTAATCATATCAAGGAACATCAATGTCATCAAACTCTTTCTCAAATTTCACAACACAACAAACAACTTTCAAATAAATTTTAAATTCTCATGAGGCCAAATATATTCATAAAATTGGTTTCTATAATGACCAAAAAAATTATCAATGGAAATTACCTTGTAATAATTATGTCGTATAGTATAATCACAAAAAATCACATTAAAAATAGAATAAAAACATTATAAATGAATAATTAATAAAATAATTGGTATTTCTAGAAGTTATGACACATTTACCGATGAAATAGTAACTTTTCCTTAGGAATAGTAATATGACCCTTAAGAATAGTAAACTGGAAAATAGAATTGTAACCTCGCCCATTAAAGTATAAATAAAATTTAGGCATCGTATAAATGAAAGTATGATATAATAATATCATAGTATAAGTAAATAAATGTTTTAAAAATTATTAACGAAGTGTTGGTATTTTTCTAAGTTATAAATATTTAATTATTATTTGATAATTAATATAATTATTTAAAAGAAATTCATTTTCATAAAATGTATTCATAAATTAATATTTTTTTTCTTATGATTTTAAGATAATTTTATGAGACCCTATTTAATTTTTCAAAGTGTTACAAAATGAGTTATAATTTTATAATTTATATTTTACAAGTAAATGATTATTTCAATTAAAAATTAAATTTATCATATTTATAAAAATATTTTAATATAATTGAGTTCATTTTTGAATTATACACCTTGAAAAATGGTTAGGTTAAATTTTTGCGATTATTCTAAAATTCTTGAATTTTTGTTGAATAGTAAAATATGGTAATTTAAAGTTTAAGCTAAATACTTGAATTATGGAGTCATGGATGATTTATGGGTGATTTAAGCCCAAAATATCGAACTATACTTCATTATTTTGATATTTTTTGTGATAATTCTCAAACTATTCATATTCTCGAGTCAAACTAATAAATTAATGAGTAAAATAATGAGAAAATACCTCTCTCCTCCACTATAAATACCACAACTTCACCTAACACCTTCCAAGATATGAGCCTTGTCCAAATTATTTCCAATAATATTCCCAATACCCTCCCCCATTTCTAGGATCTCTTGGTCTCTTAAAAATAAAAAAAACCTCTTCTCAGAGGAGTTTTTCAAGGAGGAGGAATTCAAGAGATAAATTCTTCTTTCCTTTTCTTTTAATTTCTTTTCAAGTTATTTTCTTATTCTTTCCTAACCTCCCATAATAAAAATGGTATGATAACTCCAGTACATAAAATATACTAGAATTTTATTATTCTAATGGAATAATCCATCATTAAACCCCTCTCCTCAACCTTTTATTCCAAAAATGAAAGTGTCATTCGTGAGGTGTTAATTTATCGCCTTCAAGGATGATAAATTTTCATTTTCCATTAAATACTTAAATTCTGGTCATAGAACCATTTTTATGGTTAAAAATTTATAATATATTTATTACAGCCTATTTAATTTTCTGGAATCATTATATACACATGTTTTTAAATAATAAAACAAAACAAGTCTGTTGTGAGTGAAAATCCCCCAAAATAATCCAAATGATTATCACTAACAACTTATCTAAAGATTCATCCTCACCCAAAATAACCAAATGAGTTATATTAAAATTTAACCTTATGGATTTTCATTAATAACTTATAAATTTAATTCTTTATTTATAATTCCATTTTATATAAACTTCCATACACTTATACATGTGAACCGATCATGAAAAGTAAGAAAATGAGCATTCCCAAACGATGAAATTGAACACTACAACTCAATAAATAGGCCATAAATGAACTTTATAAAATTATATTAAATATATTAGATGTATAAAAGTTTTCTTAATAAATATATTTATTGATTTAATTTGACTATACAAGACATTAATATCAAGTGAAGGACCATTTCAGACATAAGGTAAGGGATTCTACCCAAACCTCCATTTTCCTTTGGGTTACTCTTTCTCTCTCATTACCCCAATGTAATGCTTAATTAATTTTATATAATAATTATAAATTTTGTTTAAATGTTCGAAAATGATGTATCCATATAATATAATCCCTTCTTCATGGTGTAATACATGTTTTATAAAGTTTCCCTTTTCAATTATTCCTGATAAGCAAGCCCATAAAATCCATTTTTTATTTAATTGATAGATCAACTTCAAGGAAAATTGGGAACCATACAAAAAAAATTCACCGACTGATTTACAAATTCAAATTACAAGATTCAAACCATTTCAAAATACAAGTACATACCGTCAACCCCGCGATAATTCAAAATTCATAATTCAAAATCAAAGGCAAAAGTAATTTTCACCCAGTACACATCCCGAGAATCCCACAATCAACATCATCGCCATCTCTGCCAAACACATCACCATATTTCACGTAACGTTGCTGTCATACACTCCAAGCATCATCATCATCATCGCCTATAGATAGTTGAAACATCCTCATGCTGAACATCTTCTCCCTTCTTCTACGAGATCAACGAGGAAGGCCACCAGAGTCCAACATCATCAATGCTAAAGAACTAATGTCATTATCAAAAAAACATCCCACCGAACACCACAGGACGAGTATCACCTCCAGTACTGCTATCAAAAATGCCTCTTCTTCGACCAACATCAACCCCTAAACACAACAATCACTCAAAAACTAACCAAACATCCTAGGATCATAAAATACATTTCTAGATAAACAAAAACAACCTAGTATCACAAAATTTTAACAATCCCCTCAGGAACCACTATGACAGAAGAAAACTGGATCAGAAAACCTGAAGGAAATGAATCACTAAAAGAAAAATCCATGGTCTCTAAACCACATGGCCTAAAACCCATGGGTATCCATAAATCTAATTCCGACATGGAGAGAAGAGATGAAACTATAGGTCAAAGTAGGTTGAGGTGGATGAGGAAGAAGAATAGGGGATAAAACCCAAGCAAAAGAAAAAACAAAAAAAAGTTGAAGGGGAGACCGAGGATTAAAACCCGATATTGAAACGAGGAAGACACCTTGAAGATCCACAGCCACCAAGATTCTAATCCCAAAACCTCAAGAATCCAACTCTCCTGAACCGACCTAGAGAGGAGCAGAGGATCACGAGGTCAGAGAAAGGTGCGAAAGCTGGGGAAAAGGTGTAGCACCTTCATCGGAGCAGACCAACCACAAAAGCGAGGAGATAAATCAATGGGAATAATAAAGAGAAGATAGGGGTTTCATAAGGAACCCAAAAAAGGAGAAACAAGGAGAGTGAGCACAAACCTGGTGAGATCTGATTCGTCACCGAGCCAAAGAAGGGTAAAAATCCTAAAGAATCACCATCGGGAAGAGATTTGGAAGAGAACCATAGACTATAAATGCCGAAGTGGCAGGAGTAAGAGGGAATAAGCATCATCATTGAAAGTCTCTCAAAACCCTAGAGGAGGGTGAGAGCAAAGAATGAGAGTGGAGGACTAAGAGAGTGAGGGGTCATCCCTAATAAGCGAGCCTGATTCAAGGGAACTTCCCGATTTCTTACCTGATTCCAAGTACAATCAATAATCTATTTTAAGCCACCATTTTTTATCAAATAACTCATTTAATCATGAAAAACTATCTTGATTCATTTCTAGTTTTATGAAAACAAATATTACTTTTCTAATTTAAATTCTCTTTAATATTTTCCTTAAACCTCACTAGAGTGTTTTATTTCTAGCATTTATTAAACACTCCCTTTGCATGTTTCCACTTCTATTGGTAATAAATTATCACGATCCATTCTTATTTTACCTTATAAATTTCTATGAATTTTTTTTAATCCATTATTTCATGGAAATATTTATGTTATTCTCATTTTTTATGACTTGTGACATGATTATGATACCCATTTATTTCCATGGGAAACCGTTATGTTTATTATTCATGTGGAACACATATTCATGAACACGTTATGATGGGTGAGCCTAGATAGTTCTCCAATGCATTGGGTAATGTTTAATATCATGATACATCATTTTGGGATAGGTAGTAAACATGATTCCTTTATGAAACTTTGTCCACCATGTCTTGGTGGTTAGCCTTGACTCATGTTTATGTCATGTTGTGTGGTGTTTACACATTCATACATTGCCATGATTATATGTTCCCGTGTTATACATGATATTCTTCCTCATGTTTATTCGTGGTCCATTACTTTTATGCCATCATGTTATTCTTTCTAACCCATGTTCTATGTTTTATTCCTATGTTTACTTCTTTACTGGTTTTTTAGCTCATCCTTTTTGTTCATGTATTCCCCAAGTTATCCTATGAATATGTAATAGATCAATGTAAGTTAATAGATCATTATGAAGATGAAATAAAAGATGTTTTTACTTTGGGTTTCATGATGTTTAATTATGTACCTAATCTACCAAAGACACTAGACCTTACGGTCTTTCGCTTGTAATTTTTGGTTAATTATTTAATAATATGTGAAAAAGGATAGGCTTTCTATAGTTGGTATCATAGAAAAATTCTAGTTATTTTAGGGATTAGGATTATAAAACTATAGAAAAATACATAGATATAAAACTAAGTATAAGAAAACACCCCTAAATTTTGGTTAGTATAGAGTAAGTGGTTTCTAAAGAAAATACATCTTTATATGGATACTATAAGTGGACATGATTCTGACATAGATGTACCAAGGAGTAACAACTCTGACAAGGTTCTCTAGGTCTGGCTCGGGGTAACCTTGTATGCAAGAACGGGCCTTACTACGTGCTTGGTTTGACACTCCTAGTGGATATGCTTTGGTAAATTCATTATATCATTATGAACCATTATTAATGGAAAAAATCCTATAAGAATATATGATAGGAAATATATCATGGATAACCTAGATTAAAACCTAGAGAATCCCAAGTTAGGATACACTTTTCATTTACAAGTTTATCCTTCTATATTGAATGTTTTATTTTTATATTCTTATTAGGTAAGTATTCAAGCCCCCTAATTGCACTTTATTTTTCTTAGTTAATGGAGAGAAATATAATAACATGTTCCAAAAATCAATGGGATAAGAAATATGATGATTCCCCTAATAAAATCCCAAATATGATGGGAACGGGTGCTCAAAACTTTATGATAGTACTTTCTCAACTATCTCAAGTTATGAATAATTACTTGAATTTTGGGGAACTCCCTACTTCTCCTAATAAAGAAAATTTTTTGTTGGATCCTTTAAGCGGTAAATCCTCCCATGTTTAGTGGATATTTTGATCCCCTCCTCAAAGAATAATGGATTAACATTATTGAGAAGATATTCTTTGTCTTACAATGCTCATAATAAAAGAAATTTGTACTAGAAGTTTATCATTTTGATGGATAAGTTAATCAGTGTTGGACACTAATCAAGCACGCAAATTCCAAATAAGAAATTGATTCCATGGATTATGAGGAATTCAAGAAAATATTTTTCAATAAATATTTTCTCTGAACCATCCATCTCAAAATGGAAATGGAATTACTCATATTAAAGCAAAAGGAAGATGAGTCTATCAGGGAATACGAGGAAAACATCACAATAATTTCAAGATATGCCTCTGGCTTTGTCATGAGCACCAAATGAAAGATGGATCTTTTCTTTAGAGGACTAAAGTTGGGTCTATTAAAAGAGTTATTGATTCAAGAATTTGATAGTTATGAGATGATATTTCGTTGTAACCTCAAGGCTGAAATAGATATTGGAGACTCTCAGTAGTCTCATGGGATCAATGGAAAAAAGAGGTAAATAGAGTTTAATATGGGTGATAAATCCCATGATAGAAAGAATACCCTGTATCCCACATGTCGAAAGTGTGGGAAGAAGTATCCCTGAAACTGGTAAAGGGGAACCAAGAGATGCTTCAAATGTAGAAGAGAAGGGAATGTGGCTAATAATCGTATAAGGGATATGAATAATCCCACCAATGAGCAAGATTTAAGGAAGGTTTAGATCAATAATAAACCTATAGTTTAGTGTTTTAACTACAAGGAACATGGGAATTATGTGAGTCATTTCTCTAAGCGAAGGGTTATTGGAGGAAATCAACAACAACAACCTCCAAGGCAATAAGGAATCACATATTCTATCACAACTACTAAGGTGGAACCTAACAATGATGTAGTGACAAGTACACTGGTTATTCATTCAAGATTAGTGAATGTACAATTTGATTCTAGTTCTACACATTCTTTCATATCTTTCAGAATTAGTATAACTATTCAATCACCACCTCAAAATTTGGAGTTTGAGTTATCTATGAGAATAAAAAATGGGGTAATTATTGAATCCAAATTTTATAACTCCTCCCCAATTAATTTTTGTGGACCAGACCTCCCAGTAGATCTTTTCATACTCCCTTTGGTAGAGTTTGATGCTATATTTAGAATGGATCGTCTATCTTTATACAAACCCAACTTCGACTGTTGAGAAAGGGAGATCACTCTTCATATCCTAAATCATGATCCAATTCTATACAATTGTAAGGAAGATGAATCTTCTTCATAATCATCATCTCAATTGTAGATAATGTTTTCTTATGAACAATAATGTCTATCTATAATGATTGATATGAAGGAGTGAATCATGCTCTAAGACATTCCCATCATGAGGGATTATACTCATGTATTCCCTGAAGAATTTTCAGGTCTTTTTCATCATCAAAGGTTGATTTCTCAATTGAACTTATTCCTAGATCTCTACCTATATCCAATACACCTTATAGAATGACCATTGTTGAGCTAAAAGAATAGAATAAGAAGTTACAAGAGAATATGACTAAGGATTTTATACGCCTGAGTGCTTTACCAAGGGGTTCTCTAATCCTCTTCATCAAGAATAATGATGGATCAATGTGTCTCTATATTAATTATCATGAACTCAACAAAATCACTATAAAGAACAAGTATCCACTCCCACAGATAAATGAATAGTTTGATCGGCTATGTAGGGAAAATTATTTCTCTAAGGTGGACCTTCAGTCAGGATATCACTAATTAAAGGTGTGGAAGGAAGATATTCCAAAGACTACCTTTTGAACAAGGTATGTAAACTATGAGTTTATAGTGATTCCCTTCAGACTCACTAATGTTGCAGAAATTTTCATGGACTTAATTAATATAGTCTTTATAGATTACCTTGACAAATTTTTGGTAGTATTTATCGATGATCTCATGATATACTCTAAGAGAAAGGAGGAAGATGAGGATCATTTGAATATTGTTCCAAAGACAATGAAAAGGGAGAAAATTTATGAAAAGTATAGAAAATGTGAGTTCTAGATGGAGGTAGTATCATTATTAGGGCATGTAATCACCAATAAAGGGATATATGTGGACCCTTTCAAGGTAAAGGAAATAGAAGAGTGGCCCAGGACAACATCTATGATGGAGATCTGTAGTTTCTTTTGTCCATTTGGGTATTATTGGTAATTTGTGAAGAAATTATCATGATTATATAACTCGCTAACTAAGATGACTTGGAAGGGATTAAAATTTTATAGACCACTAAATGTGAATAATTCTTTAAAGATTTGAAAAATCAGATTATCACTGCACCGGTGCTCACACTACCAACAATTGGGGAACTCTTTGTGGTGTAAAGTAGTGATTTAAAGAAGGTATTAGGTTTTTTCCTGGTGAAAAATGATAAAGTTATAGCCTATTCCTTAAGGATGTTTAAAATAAATTATAAAAACTATCCCACACATGATCTAGAGTTGGATGTTGTGATCCTTTCATAATAAATCTAGCAGCATTATCTCTATGGGTAGAAATGTGAGATATATACTGATCACAAGAGTCTCAAATATATATTCACATAGAAGGAGCTTAATATGATCCAGTGAAGATTTCTCAACCTCATTAATTATTATGACTAATCAATCCACTACCATCTTGGTAAAGTAAATAAGGTGGACGATGATCTAAATAGAAAGGATCCTTCATATTTATCAATAATGAAAATTGAAAAGGATCTAATCAAATTAGACCTAAAAAAGATTTACATGGGGATATTTAAGGAAGGAAATCATAAATCCTTTCTAAAATGATTGCTCAACCATCCCTTATAGAGAAAATAAAGGACTACCTAAGAAATTATGAGGAAAATAAAAATAATGTGGAAGCCATGAGAAAAGGTAAATCCCCATAGTTCAAAATGGATCAAGAAGGAGTCGTGATATTTGGCTCATGATTATGTGTACCATCCAATCTAGGGATAAAGAAGGAGATTCTTAATGAAATACATATCTCAACCTTCTCTATTCATCAAGTAGCACAAAGTTGTATCGAGATCTCCAAGAGAAATATTATAGGGACAGTATAAAAAAAGGAGATCACTGAGTATACATCAAAGTGCCTGGTATGTCAACAAGTGAAGGATGAAATAAAAAAAGTATAAATGGATGATTCAACCATTACCCATACCAATATCAAAATGGGAAAATATCACCATGGAATTTTTCACTAGACTTACAAATACATCCGGAGGAAATAATGCTATATGAGTTGTTGTCGATTTTCTAACAAAGATAGCTAACATTTTTGCAATTCAAGAGGATTTCTCAGTAGATCAACTTTTATGGACATATATTAGAGAATTGGTAAGGCTTCATGGAGTACCACTATTGATTTTGTCCGATCAAGATCTGAGATTCACCTAGAAGTTCTAGAAAAGTCTCCAACATGCTCTAATCACTGAGCTAAACTTTGGTACGTCCTATCATCCTCAAATTTATGGCCAATATGAGAGGAGTATTTAGACACTGGAATACATGTTGAGAGTTTGTTATTTGTACTTTGAAGGAGGTTGTGACCAACATCTACCTCTAGTTGAGTTTTCATACAACAATAGTTTCCAATCAAGAATCAAAATGGCTCTATATGAAGCCCTTTATAGGAAAAGATGTAGAATATTGGCATTATGGAATGATTTCATGGAACATAAACTGTTGGGATTTGAAATGGTCGATGAAATGGTGGAGAAGGTAAATGACATTCAGTAGCACATCAAGGCATCCCAAAGTCAACAAAATAGTTATGTAGACAATCATTGATGAGACCTTGAGTTCAATGTTGGAGACATGGTATTCCTCCGCATATCTCCATGGAATGTGATCATTATATTTTGGAAGAAAAGAAAGCTAAGTCCCAATTACATCAAACCCTTCGAGATCCTTGATTGTGTCAGAGTTGTGGCCTATCAACTAGCATATACACCTACCATGTCTCAAGTACACTATGTATTCCATGTATCCCTCTTGAGGAAGTACAAACCTGATCCTTCACATGTACTGAATTCATAGGTGGTATATTTGGAAAATGATCTCTCATACAAGGAGAATAAAGTCAAGGTCTTGGATAGTAGAGATGAAGTTCTATGAAAAAGACTACTCACCTGGTCAAAGTACTCTGGTGGAAACATAAGTACGAAGAGGAAACATGAGAACCTAAGAAGGTGATAAAGGAGAAGTAACAACACCTATTTTCAACATATAATGTAAAACAAAATTTCAAGGGTGAAATTTCATAAGGGGGGAAGAATGTAACAGCCCAAAATTTAATCCATTGAAATTATCTTCTTATAATTATTTCATATATTATAATCATATAAAATCACATTAATAACAAAATATAAAAATTATAAATTAAGAATGAATAAAATAATAGGTATTTCTATAAGTTAAGGAATATTTACTATTGAAATGGTAAATTGACCTTAGGAATTGTACTATGAGAATAAATAATGGTAAATTGGTCAATAGAATAGTAACCTCACCCATTAAAGTATAAATAAAATTTAGGCATCCTATAAATGAAAGTATGATATAATTGTATCATAGTATAATTAAATAAATGTTTTAAAATTTATTAATTATGTGTTGGTATTTTTATAATTTATATATATTTAATTATAATTTTATAATTAATATAATTATTTAGAATAATATTTATTTATAAATTAATATTTTTTCCTTATAATTTTATGATAATTTTATGAAACTTTATTTAATTTTTCAAAGTGTTATAAATCCAATTATAATTTTAAAATTTGTAATTTCCAAGTAAATGGTGATTTTAATTAAAAATTAATTTTATTGTTTTTAGAACATTATTTTCATAAAATTGAGTTCATTTTTTAATTTTACATGTTGAAAAATGGTTAGGGTAAACTTTTGGGATTTTTCAAAAATACTTGAATTTTTTAGTGAATAATAAAATATGGTAATTTACAATTTAAGCTAAATACTTTAATTAGGGAGACATAAATGATGTGTGGATGATGTAAGACCAAAATTTAAAACTATCATTTACTATTTTAATATATTTTTGTATAATTCTCAAACTATTCATATCCTTGAGGCAAAATAATAAACTACTGAGTAAAATAATGAGAAAACACTCCTCTCCTCCGCTATAAATACCAACCCTCACCACCTATTCACCTCACATCTTCTAAACTTTGAGTCTTGTCAAAATTATACCCAATACTCTTCCCATGAACCTTTTCCACATCTATGAGCTCTTGGTCTCATAAAAAGACAAAAACATTTTCCCTAAGGAGGTTTTCAAGGAGGAGAAATTGAAGAGGTAAATTCCTCTTTCCTTTTCTTTTAATGTCTTTTCATGTTTTTTTCTTATTCTATACAAACCTACCATAATCCAAATTCTATTATAACTCCATTACATAAAATATACTTAAATTTAATTATGATAATTGAATAATCCATCATTATTCCCCTCTCCTCTCTCTTTTATTCTAAAAACTAAAACGCCATTCGTGAGGTGTTAATTTATTGCATTCAAGGATACTAAACTTTCATTTTCCATTAACACCTTAATGAATAGTCATAAAACCATTTTTATGGTTAAAAAATAATAATATATTTATTTTATCCTATGTATTGTTCTGGAATCATTATATACACATGTTTTTAAATAATAAAACAAAAGAAGTTCGTTATAAGAAAAAACCCGCCCAAAATAATCCAAACGATTATCACTAACATCTTATCTAATGATTCATCCTCACCCAAAATTGCCAAATGTATTATATGAACATTTAAACTTATGTATTTTAACTAATAACTTATAACTTCATTTCTGGATTTCTATTTCCATTTTACATATACCTCTATACTCATATACAAGTAAAATGATCATGAAAACTAAGAAAACGAGCACTCTCGAATGACGAAATTGAACACTATAACTCTTAAAAAAGGCCATAAATGAACTTAATAAAATTATATTAAATAAATTACATGTATAAAATGTTATTAATTAATTAATTAATTGATTTAATTTGATTATCCAGGACATTAAGATCAAGTTAAGAACTGTTTCGGACATAAGGTAAGCGATTATACCTAAACCTCCATTTTCCTTCAGGCTACTCTCTCTCTCTTTCTATTTACCCCAATGAAAATATTATTTATTTTTATAAAAATTTTATAAATTATTTTTATATGTTCTAACATCATCTATCTAGATCAGATCATCCCTCTTTTATGGGGTAATACATGTTTTAGAAAGGTTCCCTTTATAATTCTTCCTAAAAAGCAAGTCTCGTTCAAGGGAACTTCCTGATTTCTTACCCACTTCCAAGTGCAGTCCTTAATATAATTTAAGACACCATTATTTTTCTAAAATCACTTATTTTATCATGAAAAACTATTTTGGTTCATTTCTGGTTTTACAAAACAAATATTCCTTTTTCTATTTAAATTCTCTTTAATATTTTCCTTAAACTCCACTAAAATTTTTCATTTACAATGTTTCTTAAACTTCCCTTCTATATGTTTCCACTTAAATTGATCATAAATTATCATGATACATTTCTATTATCCCTTATAAATTTCAATTTATGTTTTTAATCTATTCTTTCATAGATACATTTATGATATTCTCAATTTTTAAGCCTTGTGACGTGATTATGATACTCATTTATTTCCATGGGTAACCCTTATGTTTATTATTCATGTGGAACACATATTCATGAAAATGTTATGATTGTTGTTCCTAGATAGTTCTCCAATGCATTGGGTAATTTTTTGTCTCATGATATTTCATGTTGGAACATGAAGTAAACCTGATTCCTTTATGGGACTTTGTCCACCATGTCTTGGTGGTTATCCTTGACTCATGTTTATGTCATGTTATATGGTGTTTACACATTCCTAAGATGATATGATTATATGTTCCCATGTTATACATGTTATTATTCCTTATTTTTATTCATGTTCAAATCCTTTTATGTCATCATGTTATGATTTCTAACTCATGTTTTATGTTTTATTCCTATGGTTATTTCCTTAATAGGCTTTTTAGATCATCCCTTTTGTTCTTGTATTCGAAAGGTTATCATATGTATATGTAATATATCAATGGATGTTAGGATATCATTATGGAGATTAAATAAAAGATATTTTTATTTTGGGTTTCATGATGTTTAATTATGTACCTAATCTTCCAAAGACACTAGAATTTATGATCATTGGCTTATAATTATTGGTTAATTATGTAATAATATGTGAAAAATGCTAGGGTCATTATAGTTTCAATCCTAAGTAAAATTTATTAATTTTAATATCCATAATAAAATTCATTATGTACCTGGACAATCTTGTAAATTTTGATTCATACGTGGATACTAAATATTCCTCTTTCCATAATTCCAAGAATTGTTTCTCCATCCCGATTCAAACAATATTAGGTAAATATTTCTCCAGAAAAAATATTCTTAAATATATCCCATTCCCTGGCATCAATATCTTCTCCCTCTATGGTGTTCATAACCAATGACTACCACTGCTCGGCTTTACCTTCAAAACGGTAAATGAAAATAGTTTCCTTTTGAAATTTTGACAATTTCTTGACTTTGAATATATTTTTTAGGGTATTGATCCATCCTTTTGATTCCATTGGATCTAAGGCTCCACCAAATATTTGACTGTTTTGTTTCATAAAATTATCAACTATCAACATGTTTCTCTATAGAAAATCTAGCTTCTATATAGCATATATTCCACCACCCTTTATAACATGTTTCAACTGAATCATCACTATAGAAAATTTATTAGTTCCAATTACAACCATTTCAAGATTCTGATTTGGAAGGAAATTTTCCTCTTGATATCTTCCTACTTCCACTTCCCAATTTCGTTTGTGGAAGACTATTCTAAACAGACATAGATTAGATGAAGTGATATGGTAATATTCAAATGATATTTCATTTCAACTTAACCATAAAGTAGAAACACTCAAGGGCATTATATTAACATTATAATAACCTCTAAAGCTATAAAATAATTCCTCTAATATCAACTGTAAGGACCAAACCTTAAAATATTATATAATCTTGAGTTTTTAGTCAAGATTCACTTTCTTACATTTCAAGGATCATTATAGTTTAGAGTTTTAGATACTAAGGTCATAACTCTTACATAAAACCTCATATATTATAAATTTGATACTTCTACTTAGTATCCATTTTTACTATATTATAGAACTTTTATAATGAGACACATTTTCTTTTAAGGACATATCTTCCTGGATTTTAACTTGACTTCTTCTTTGTTATTAATCATCCTTAAACACTATGAAAAAAAATTAAAAATGTGGGATAATCAAAAAAAATATGTAAGGGATATTAAATTTAGAAATCCATTAATACAATTAAAAACATTAAAACCCATAAAATATTTACCTTTTTCAAAATATTCATTGAGCATATGAAATAAATCATATCCACTTGAAAAAAACACACTTTGTTCTCAAGGAAAACCTTTAAAACCCATAGAATGAAAATTGGATAACTTTTTATGAAATATAGAGAATTATATTCATAATCCATGTTAGAAGTAACTACATTCCAGTTAAATACATAGGAAATTCTCCCTGATTAAATCCATCCTTATTGCCTGTAAAGAAAAAAACATTACCCAATACATTAGAGAGAGATATTGGGCTTATCCATCATTAAATATGTATCGGGATCACCTATAATATAATCTATATTGGGCCCTAATATTATCATATACCACACTAAAGTACCATATCATGAATAAAATATATTAAACTTTCACCTTTTCATCCAAAAACACTTGAAAAACTCTTTTAATCTATATGCAAAACACATTCGGTTATCTAAATACCCCTTCATTTTAAAAACTCATTTTCAAAACAAAAATACCCATAACAAATGGAAATTGGTTTTTTATTTAAATAAAACATGAAACCTTTTAAATAAATTTGAGCATCAAATACCACTTATAGTGATAGGAAAAACTATTGATGCTATATGTGTTTAAATAGAACATTTGTTTTTCCTTTTCTTTAAAACATTATGTATAAAATATGTAAAAAGAATCCCCTTGAAAACATTTAAAAAATTAAAAAGTGACCTAAATTTTCTTTTATAATTTATTTATATCCATATAAATACATATAATTTTCTTTATAAAAATTAAATACAATAAAAATAATAAAAAATATTTAAAACATTTAAAATGAAAATTTTTAAATAAAGTGTTCCTCGCCTTGAGTATGACTCTTCATGTATGTTTTTTATGTTACAAAATTATAAAATTATATTAATTATTTAATTTCTTATGAAACATATTCATGTTTATAATTCCTTTAATTTTATTTGTTTCCATTTTATATTTAATTACTTAATCAATTAAGTTATCGTCGGAAGATTTAAAAATATTTTGCTCATAAGTCAAAAATGACTTTGGTAGATTGACTATAGTCAAATAGATCATTATTTAATCAACTAAAAAATAATTATCATGAAATAATTACCATTTTCATACATTAATTATACTTTTAAAACCAACTATGAAATAAGTTTATGAGAAAATAATTATGTTGCAACATAGAGATGATAGTCTATATGTGTGCATGAGTAACATTTCTATTTTTCAATGATCGTGATTGAAAGAAGGTAAGAATTATTTTATAATTATATAATCATGATTATATAATAAATATCATATTATTTCTTTAATTAAACCTATATATACCATCCATGTGACGTGATGATGAAAAACAAATCACATCACTTCATCGAGGTGGTAATCCACATGTACGCACGAACGACGTTATTGTTTTGCAATGAATAGAAAGGTAAGAAAATAGATAATATATTACCTTTATAAAATGATAATTATTTCATGAATATAATATATATGCATTAAATATATCATTATAACTATATGTGAGACGTAGTGATGGATAACAAATTACATCGGTTCTTGAGAAGATAATCTAAGGTACAAACGAATGGCAGTTTCATTTAACATTTGATAGAAGAATATATGGATGTAGATTATTCAATTAAAATATTTTTATATCAATACATTTAAGATACTGAAGTTATTAGTTTATCTTAGTTGAATAATTTTTGAAGGTGGTAGAAGAATAAATAAAACAAACATATTTGGTAAAGAACAATACCTCTTCTTTAAACAATCTATTTTTGTTTATATAAAAATCCTTACTTTGTTGGTTTTATAATAAAACCAGGTCATCTAAGACATGGGGAGAGATTTAATGAATGGATTTTTGTTATTATTGGATGAGATGGTGTACTCAAAATGTGTGAGGAAGAGACGAGAGGATGTTCTCTTTTATAAGTGAGGGGAGCATCACTCTTTTAATTACTTAAAGTATTAAATTAATAGAAATTAATTTTCTTGAAAAAATGGGTCCAAATTGATATAATTATAATATAGGATGATTATTATTTGAAATAAACTTATCTAATAAAATTTTTAATGGTTTATGATATTTTTTTCACCCTTATCTCTTTATTTTAACCCCCTGTCAACCCTTTTGACAATAACCGTGGTATCAATGTTTTTTACTCTTTTCAAAAAAAAGTTACTATAAAGGAAAAGTGTCTCATAAATAGAAAATTTTTGATATTATAAACCATATCACATTCACTTGTCCTAAGATAATAATTTTATGACTTTTAAATCATTTAATAAAATATTATTTATTATAAAATAACATTACTGTCATTTTTCGAACTAATCATTTAATTTCACATTAATGAAATAGATATAGTAATGGAATTCAAATATAAAACATTAAAAATTCCATAATATATTATATTGATCTATAAAGTAATTTTGAAACTAAAAAACACCCAAAAAATATTTCATTTTATAGTTTTGAACAACATTTACTTGATTTTTCTACTTCTTTTACCAGCACGTTTTCAGGTTTGTGTAAGAATTTATGGTAATTATTTCATGTCTAAAAATTATAAATAAATTAAAATCATAAAAACATCATTATTAAAAAAGTAAAATTTAATACTCATTCACAAATTATTTTTATCCCTATATGAACACATACTAAAAATATAAAAGCAATAGAGTGACATTTTGTTATTTTCTTTACTTAAAATATTATAAAGGTCAAAATAAAATCTAAAAAGAAAAAATTAATATTTTCATAGTTTGTATGATTATGGATGTAATATATCCATACAATGAAATATATTAAATACTTATAATTAATTTTAAGCCTTGTCATTGGAGGTACCGAAGTGGGTAGCGGAAGCCGGTGGGCCAGGTATATAAACTTTTTCATCAGTGATTGATGTAAAAAATTCATCGCTATCGATGTATAGCCTCGATATAATACATAGGATCACACGTGAATAAATTTAAGAAGAAAATAAAATGATAAATACTTGGATGGATGTGAAGCCGTGTGTTCATCCACTGTTTTTCTCTGGTGATTGTTGCTCGAAGAATCCGAAGTTGAATTCTTCTAGATCATCCACACACTCTTCAAAAATCTATTGGAGCATCGAGCGTCGAATCTCAGGTGCCAGCGTGGAGATTCAATGATGCCTTTAATGATATGAAGATCACCCAATGCAATATTTATATGGCATACCCAAGCCCATATGGGTTAGGATGAACCTATGAAAGCTTATTCATTGTTGAGAAAATATTTTTGAGAGGTATTCTAGGATGGTATGGCCTACCCAAGCCCATCCAAACTCGTTTCAAGATAGATCTGACCCAATTGAACCTAGCAGGGGTTACCCCATTTGCCCTGCGAGCCTGATGCGTGGCAGAGGGTGATGGTAGCGGGTGGACGAGGAGGACGTGACCTGGAAGCGGGGCTCAATGTCTGGCCGAGACAGTGACCAACGGGAAATGGGTTCTCCATCCAGTGACAAAAGGGGGTGTAAGAGCCTACATCTAGCAGTGGTTCGGGAGGCACCTGTGTGGTACCCTACTATGGCGGCGCTCGAGTTAGCCAACTACTTGAGTTTACTCCATGTGCGATGGCCAGCGTGGTGGTCCCTCACCGGTAGATAATTTTTTTTTCTGGGTTTTTTGAAAAACAAATTTTCCTAAAAGGGATAGGGAATACAATATTTTTAAAAATGGGTTAGGGCATGCGGTATTTTTAAAAACGGGTCTGAGATGCATGAACTCCGTTCACGCATCCCCGACCCCGGGAAGATACGTGAACGCAGTTCACACATCTTCAAACCGAGCGAGATGCGTGAACCCCATTCACACATCCTACAGAAAGATTTTTTTTTTGTATTTTTAAAATTTTTATTTTTATTTTTTTTGTTTTGTTTATATATATATATATATATATATATAACAAAAATTTTCAGCAGAATTTATCTGCTATTTAATATCCAGCAGTTCTGCCATTACAACAGTCTGGATTCTGACAGACACTCTCACCCATGACTCTCTTTTATAAGAGGGCAAGCCCTGGAAATCCTTCTGCATTTTCGATGTGGGACTCATCTGCTATCTTCCCTGCGCAGAACATTCTGCATTTCCGATGTCGGATTCTGTTTCAAGTATGTCACTTTGAAAGACTATAAAACACAAACTATAGGACTAATGTAAATGAAACATAAAACATGGATTAAACATATAAGAAATTGTTGAAAATAAAAAGAATTTTGTATAAAATGTTGATGAATAATAATTTATAAGCTTTCAATGATACCAACTTGAAACTTAAAAATGTTTCAAATACGTGTCTTTGAAAGAGTATAAAATAAAAACTATAAGACCAATTTGAATGAAACTTAAAACATGAATTAAACATATAAGAAATAGCTGAAAATAAAAATAATTTCATAGAAAATGTAGATGAAAAATAATTTATAATCTTTCAAAAGCACCAACTTGAAACTTAAAAACGATTCAAGTATGTGGCTTTGAAAACCTATAAAATAAAAACTATAAGACTAATATAAATGAAAATTAAAACATGGATTAAACATATAAGAAATAGTTATTTATTAATTAGTTAATTAGTAATATAATTATTAATTAGTTATTAATTAGTTAATTAGAAATTATTAATTAGTTAATAATTAGTTAATTAGTTATTTATTAATTAGTTAATTAGTAATATAATTTATTAAATGACAATAAATTAGTTATTCTGTAATATAATTATTAAATTAAAATAATTAATTAATTAATTAATTAATTTGTAATATAATTAGTAATTATAATTATTTATTATAATTATTTATTATAATTATTAGTTATTAATTATTAATTATTAATTATTAATTAACTAATTATTAATTAGTTAATTAGTAATATAAGTATTAATTATACAATAATTAATTAATAATATAATTATGAATTATAATTAATAATTATAATTATTAATTAATAATTATATACTAATTAATTTGTTAATTAATAATGTAATTATTAATTATAATTAGTAATATAATTACTAATTATAATTTTTAATTATTAATCATATAATAATTAATTAGAAAATTTGTAATATAATTATTCATTATAATTTTTAATTTTTAATTATTAATTGTTAATTACATAATAATTAATTTGTTAATTAGTAATTTAATTATTAATTATATAATAAAGAATTAGTTAATTAGTAATATAATTATTAATTATAATTAGTAATATAATTATGAATTATAATTACTAATATAATTATTAATTATAATTAGTAATTATTAATTATATAATAATTAATTAGATAATTTGTAATATAAGTATTAATTATACAATAATTAATTAATAATATATTTTATTAATTATAATTATTACTTATAATTATTAATTATAAATATTAATTATTAATTATATACTAATTATTAATTATATACTAATTAATAATTATAATTAATAATTATAATTAATAATTATAATTAATAATTATATTATTAATTAATTATTGTATTTTTAATACTTATATTACGAATTAACAAATTAATTATTAACAAATTATTAATTATTAATTATAATTAATAATTATATTAGTAATTATAATTCATAATTATATTACTAATTATAATTAATAATTACATTACTAATTAACTAATTCTTTATTATATAATTAATAATTACATTACTAATTAACTAATTCTTTATTATATAATTATTAATTATATTACTAATTAACAAATTAATTATTATATAATTAACAATTAATAATTAAAAACTAATAATTGTAATGAATAATTATAATTATTTATTATATTACTAATTTACTAATTAACTAATGAATCATTATATAATTAATAATTATATTACTTAATAAATACTTAATTATTGTATAATTAATAATTATATTACTAATTAACTAATTAATTATAATATAATTAATAATTATATTAAAAATTAACTAATTAATTATTATATAATTAATAATAATATTACTAATTAACTAATTATTAAATAATTAATAATTATATTGCTAATTAACTAATTATTCATTAACTATTTTATTAATTATTAAAAATTAATTATATAATAATTAATTTGTTAGTTATTATATAATTAATAATTATATTACTAATTAACTAATTTATTATTATATAATTAATTTTTAAAAATTAATAACTAATAATTGTATTAAATAATTATAATTATTTATTTTATTACTAATTTACTAATTAACTAGTGACTTATTATATAATTAATAATTATATTACTTACTAAATACTTAATTATTGTATAATTAATAATTATATTACTAATTAACTAATTAATTATTGTGTAATTAATAATTATATTACAAATTAACTAATTAATTATTATATAATTAATAATGATATTACTAATTAACTAATTATTAAATAATTAACTAATTATATTGCTAATTAACTAATTATTCATTAACTATTTTATTAATTATTAAAAATTAATTAGTTAATTATTATATAATTAATAATTATATTACTAATTAACTAATTTATTATTATATAATTAATTTTTAATAATTAATAACTAATAATTGTAATGAATAATTATAATTATTTATTATATTACTAATTTACTAATTAACTAATGATTTATTATATAATTAATAATTATATTACTTAATAAATACTTAATTATTGTATAATTAATAATTATATTACTAATTAACTAATTAATTATTGTGTAATTAATAATTACATTACAAATTAACTAATTAATTATTCTATAATTAATAATGATATTACTAATTAACTAATTATTAACTAATTAATAATTATATTTCTAATTAACTAATTATTCATTAACTATTTATTATATTTTTAATCCATGTTTTAATTTTCATTTATATTGGTCTTATAGATTTTATTTTATAGGTTTTCAAAGCCACATATTTGAAATGTTTTTAAGTTTCAAGTTGGTGGTTTTGAAAGCTCATAAATTATTTTTCATCAACATTTTTACGAAATTCTTTTTATTTTCAACTACTTCTTATATATTTAATCCATGTTTTAAGTTTCATTCATATTTGTCTTATAGTTTTTATTTTATAGTCTTTCAAAGACACGTATTTGAAACATTTTTAAGTTTCATGTTGGTGGCTTTGAAAGCTTATAAATTATTATTTATCAACATTTTTTATGAAATTATTATTTTTCCACTATTTCTTATATGTTTAATCAGTGTTTAAAATTTCATATATATTAGTGTTATAGTTTATATTTTATAGTCTTTTAAAGTCACGTACTTGAAATACGTAAAACATTTTTAAGTTTTAATTTGATGGTTTTGAATAGTTATAATTTATTTTTGATCAACATTTTTATGAAATTATTTGTGTTTTCAACTATTTATTATATGTTTAATCAATTTTTAAAATTTCATTTATATTAGTCTTATAGTCTATATTTTATACTCTTTCAAAGTCACGTACTTGAAACAGAATCCCACATTGGAAATGCAGAATGTACTGTGCAGGTTTGGAAGAACCTGTATCCCACATCGAAAATGCAGAATAATTTTCAGGGCAAACCCTCTTATAAAAGGGAGTCCTATGTGAGAGTTTCTATCAGAATCCAGACTGCTGTAATGGCAGTGCTGCTGGATTTTAAATAGCGGATAAATTCTGCTAAAATTTATATATATATATATATATATATAAACAAAACAAAAAACAAAAAAAAATATAAAATTTTAAATCTATTAAAAAACATCCTGCATGATGCGTGAACGGGGTTCACGCATCTCGCTCAGATTGAAGATTCATGAACCCCATTCACGCATCTTCCTGGGATCGGGGATGCATGAACGGGGTTCACGCATCTCAGACCCATTTTTAAAAATACCGCAAGCCCTATCCCTTTTAGAAAAATTTGTTTTTCAAAAAACCTAGGAAAAAAATTATCCCTCGCCGGCTGTTTGGATGAAGGAAACCGAGCTGGTGTGGGCTGTCGGACCATGTTGAAAAAGAGGCGGCTAGGCCCTTCCTTTTTTTTGACCTATAAACCCAGGAGTTACCCTGTTTTTTAAATTAAAACAAAACAGATGACACACTTTGGTCACGGAACCATGAAATTCCAGTACCCCATTTCTAAAAAAAAACTTAATCCTATTACTTAGGTTTGTTATAAAATTAATTAATTAATGAATCAATATTTTTTAAAACAATTTCCACAAAATGGTTGAATTCTTGACTGGCTAGAAAACACTATTCTGGCAGATGGGTATTTCTCTAGAAAACTGGATTCAACGGATAACATTTCCAACTACCCTCAGGTTAAAAAATATATATATTAAAATTATATTTTCTTCTGAAAGTACCCCAGTGAAAATCAATTTCAATCCAAATTTAAAACATAAAATGATCAAAACTTGGTCATTCGATCTCAGATAAAACTGTTGTCGGCGTCATTGGGACTGAAATGATTCCCTATATGAATTTAATGCAAATTTAATTTTTGTTGTCTTAAAATCTTCATACATTGCTCCAATACCAATTATAGGTACCAGGGCGGGCAACAGAAGTCGTTGGGTTAGGGATTTAAAATTTTTCACCAACAATCGACATAAAAACATCATCTCCGGTGATGCAAAACCCCAATATAAGCCCAAGGATCATGTGTGATGGAATTTGAGCACAAAATAAATCCATAAATACTTGGTTCGATCTGAAGTCGTGTGTCCATCCCCCGTTTTTCACTGGTGATTCTTGATCAAAGAATCTGAAGTCAAATTCCTTTATATCTTCGACACACACTTTATAAATTTGTAGGATCACTGATCATAAAATTTTGGGTGTTGGCACAAAGATATGAGGATATCTTCGATGCTCTGATAATCACTGCATCATCGCTCTTGCAATGCATGATGGAGAGCTCAATCTAAATAGCCTGAATCGATATACTCTCTCTCTAGAAAGCAAGAGAGCAGAGAGTCTCTCAAGAGTTTGTCATGAACATTGATTGGAAAGATCCTCTCATCTCCTATTTATATTGTATTAGAAATTACTTGAAAAGGCTCCCCAACACCCAAAGATTTAACACACTATATAATTGATATATTATGGCTACTGTGATGAGTCGTAAATATTATTTATTATTATTATAACTTTCTTGTAATAATATATATATATATATATATATATATATATATTACCTAATAATACTCGAGTCAATAACTCGACTCATTGATCCCACAAATATTAAACGAATCTTGAATATTTTAAACTAATATTCATCCAAATAATATTTTCCATGTATTTAATTTAAAACTTATAAATACATATAATAAATAAATTTAATTCCAATTATTCATAACTTGAATAATATGGATTTATTTATTCCTTTAGTTATCGTATACCGTCAGACATATCCCAGACCCCAATGGTGGGTCCCAACATGTCAAATATACCTATTCAATTGAATATGGAAGATTTTTTAATATGCTATTGTGTGTGGCCCACTAGGATCTTATCTCGATAAAAGTGAGTAAAATTCACAAACCAATAGTGGAGTATAGCAACCTATCAAGGCTTCTAAAGAGATAAGGATAGTCATAGCAGTGATAACCAACCTACGAACACACACTATCCAATATAATCTCTTTATCTTTGAATATCTCATAAAGGAATCACACCCATGTCATCATCCTTTCTTTCGTTATTATTTGTTGATCTAACTAGATAGATTTAACCTTTAATGTCATGGTCGTGGTCTTATGAAGGTACTACCATCCTGATCAACCTCTCCCAAGATATTACTTCCTCAACCTGGAAGCGCCAAATCGTATCTTGATCATCCAACCAATGTCATACCACCAATGACGCACCCAACACAAGCTACCTCACCTCGATTTCATTATCATGGTTTTTCCTTACATCAATGTACGCAATAAAATTTCACACATTGGTAAGATATCAATTCAGGAGACCAATACACATGTCTGTAGATAGGAACAACCGATGACATCCAAAACATGTGGTGTTCCTATTGACAGGTCTTTCCTCATGATCTCACTACTAGAGGTCCCCAAGTCTGAACATCATGAGAAAAAGTCTTAATGCTTATAAGGCTCCAACACCTGATAGTTAGAAATCATCTATGTCTACTCATAATTATGTATCTAGACCATGAGACATATGCTTAAAATTAATGTCAGAGTATATCGAGATTCTCATTATAGCCTAGGATCTATTATAACCATTTTCTATAAAGAATAATCTATGGAGATTACCATTTAAAATGTGGATGCAGAATTGTATATACTATAATAGTAAAAATACATCATGAATATCTAACTATATAAATGAAATGGTAATCAAAAGTACAATACAATTTGGGTCTAGGGCACCCACTATTACAACAATCACAATAGTATCTAATTGACCCATTTTACCGTTACCATGGTAATAAAAATTTATAATTGTTACTATTAACATTAACAAAAAAATAAGTCAATCAATTTACCAAATTTATACCTCTAATTAAATATATAGAATCCATTTCTCATGATTCAATTAATAGAAGTGGAAAAAAAATAATTTAAAATTAAACTTGCAAAATGTGATGAAAAACTGTTATTTTGAAAAAAAAATACATTTTAAGTGTTAAAATGTTTTTATACTAAATTAAAGTATAATTTTGATTCAAATAATACTTATTGGATTATTTATAATCAAAATGATCTAATTAAACTTTAAAAAAAATCCAAAATACAATGTGACGTTTTTTAATACTTGAAAAGCTAGTTTTCAATAAAAATGGTATTTTTCACTGTTCACTAAAAAGTCAATCTTTTCAAAAAAATCAAAAAAAATCACCCTAAGATAACTATGACATGATTAGTTTAAAAAATAAGTAAATTTTTTAAAATTAAAATTCTAATATTTTTGAAATTAATCTTTAAAATAAAACCTTATAATACATGAAAATGAATTTAATAAGAATAAAACAATTTCTGTTTTGATTGAAAAAATTGATTAATATTATTATAATTAATATAATTATATAAAATCTAATTTATGAATGTTAATAGGACCTAAAATTTATTATTAAAATTTCCTAGGATGTTACACTATACACGTCTAAGAGAAAATTTAGTAGAAGATAATTTTTTAATTAAATCCATTTTACCCTTAACTTGCATATTTTTAAATTAGGATTAATAAAATCAATTTTCCTTTACTATTCAAGAGAATTCAATTTATTTTGATATTAACCTATGAAATTTTGTAATCCATAAAAATATAATAAACATTTAGGTTTTTTTAAATTTCAGTTTACTATAAATAAATCAAATGGTTGATGTATCATTCAATCCACGCTCTCATGATATATCACATTCTTAAGAAATGTATAAATGTGTGTAGTGATGTGAAGAGACAAATTTTGTTTCAAAAAAAATTCTTCATTGATTAATTATAAGGGAGTAATTATACATAATTTGGAGGCTCCCCTTTGTAGTTATAAATACAATAATAAAACACTAGTTGAAATTTTTTTTCCATAAATCATGTTTAATTTATGGTCGAAGTTGAAAATGTGATTAATTTGATTCCTGTATAGATTTTAAAATTTTAATAAACTTGTTAGTTTCTATTTCTATCTTTGAACATAATTCCTCATATATTTTCATGGAATCTTAATATTCTTTTTTGAGCTTCCACAATTAACTTTATAAGTACCAACATTAACTCTTTAATTGTTTCAAAAAAAATTTGGAGACAGTTTTCAAGGTGTTTCTCTTTATCAACTAGATCTTGATATTATGTCACCGTCACTAAATATTGAGATCTATCTTGAGCTATTGATTGATGAGAGTTGATTAAATCATCTTAGCTCACTCTCTCTCTTGGTCATTATTCCCTTTATTCTAATATAAATTATATGATAATCAAATCCGTTAAACAAAAAGTTGGTGAATAGATGAAAGAGATGGTGAAATCGCTTTCCTAGTTCTCTTATGTGGGTTTGGGTGATCAGATTCTAGAAACATCTCTATATATTTTGTCATATATCTTAATTGAGAGTGGAACCTATAATTTTGAGTCAACATCAACCTCCCAAAACTGAAATTTACTCTATAACCATATCGATTACAAAAATGAGTTTTCAACCTCCTACCCTAATGATTTTATGCTTGAACAATTTAATATGGGGCATGGATTTCCTTAATTGGATTGATAACTTGAGATGTTAGAGCATTAATCTCATATATCTATCTCTAAATCATTTACAATTTCATTTATATATAAAATTATAGAAAAACATGTTAGGTGATGAATTTGTAGAAAATTAATGAGGTATATTAATATTACGTGTAATATTTATACATTTAACATTTCTATAATTTATTCATTTTTAATATTTATTTTTACATTTTTATTTATTAATATTTAATATTTTTAATATGATTGTAATTTAAATAATTAATATTAATACATTTTTATTTTAATATTTTTTTATTTAAATATTTATACCATTATTATCTTTTCATTTTTAATTTGGAATTTATTTTAGATCTTTTTAATTTAAAATTAAATTTTCAGTAACTTCCCTTTTTTATTTTAGTATTTATTTATTTATATTATTTTGTAATATATATAATTTATTTTTTTTATTTCTTTTACTTACATCATTAATATCACTTATTCATTTATCATAATATTAATACATTTATCATAATATTATCATATTTATTAATACATTTAATATAAAACAATCTTGTTTATTTATTTTTAATGTTTATGTAATTTATTTATTTTTCATATTTTTTTTATAAAGTGATTTTTAGTATTCATTTTTATATAATTTGTAATTTATTATAATTTCTAAATTTTTATTTTTATTATTATTATTACCACTAGTATTTATTAGCTCTATATAAACCATTGATAAAAGAATCATTTATTAGTTCTAGTAAAAAAGAATTGATAAAACCACTTCTTTTATTTTAAAAGAACTCTAATCGAGATCACCCATGTTCGTACCATTCAAGCTCTCACAAAATCTGAATTCTATAGTCACCTATTTAGAATATTTTGACCGAATCGAACCATAAATCAAAGTCATATTATTCCTTACTCATTTTAACCAATCTTTCATCCTTTTTCTTGGTTTTTTTGTTCTTACTCTGGGGTTCTTCTTATCTATGTGACATTTTGTCACTATTTTCATGATTTTTGGTTCTTCTCTTTAGTTCTTATCTTATAATTAATTTCCCCCCCTTAGATGATTTTTGTTTTTTATTCTTCTTATCGATATTTGGCCCCATGTTTTCATGATTTTTTGTTCTTCCTGTTTTCACAATATTTGATTTTTCATTACATTGACATATTTTCCTAATAATCTAAGATTTTTTTTATTTCTTTGAATTTTAAAAAACTCTAATTAGAATTTTCCTATTATTAATGGTTTTTCCTTTGACATAAGATGTCTTATATTGGACTCAATTTATTATTAATTCAAATTAAAAATTAAAATATAAGGGCCTTCAATATAATCGAATGAATTAATGGGAGACCTAAAAAATGGGTATTAAGGTGTATAACTTATGGATTTCAATCTTTTTTATTATATTTCATGAATTTTATTTTTTATATGTGTATCATACATTTTTTTATTGTGCACTTTTTGAGAAGAAAAATAGAACTAGTTAAAGTAAAAGATCCTCTTCATGTGGGAAATGGTGAAAGGGTTTCTTTTAACCATAGAAACCTACTATATACCTTTTCCAAGTGGGTCAATTCTAGTATTATAAAATTTATCCTAAGTTCCTACCAAAAGGAATTTTATTTTTGTTTCTTTTTTGGAATAAGAAAGGTTTTTTAAGGATTAATAAAAAGTATCAATTTATATAAATGAAATATTTCATGGTGGTATCAATAATTTTAAAGTTTTCTATATGCAATACTTTAAAATATTCCTATAATTTATGAAATAATTTGGTCAAAGATAACAATTAAATATCATTTTTATCATTACCATCTAGAATATAAAAATGAAAACCACATCCAATGACCCCATAAATACAAATTTTCATAATTATTTGATTATAAATTTTCGGTTACATTTGAATATTTTTAACTAGGAAAAATGAAAAAAAACCTATTTATAAAATTAAAATGGATACAGTGAGTTATTTTCCCTAAAATATAAAAATGTGTGTGGATCAACAAGTACACAGTAAAGTGGTGCTTTATGGTACTTTGTTAACTTCACAGATTATTTTAGTATATATAAATATGTATTTCTAATGAAACAAAAATATTAAATCTTTTAAATGTTCTAGAATAGCCAATAACTATGTAAAAAAGCATGGAAATGTTATTAATTTTTTTACCAAATTGAGGGAGTGAATACCTAAGTGAATTTTTTACCAACTATTTAAGGGGGTTTGATATTGTATCGAAACACACTCATTTAATAATACCATAATATAATGCTGTATTAAAATAAAAAAACATTATAAAACATGGTTCAACCAATGAAGATTTAATATTTAGCTTCTTATATTAATTTGGTATTATGATTTATAAATAATAGCATTCATAGTTAACCATGTTCTATGTATGAAAACTCAAAATACACTATTATAATATATAGAGTTGAAAGAATCCAAATTTTTTAAACTATTTTTTATTCAAGGTGGCCTCCAATGACATCTGATGACCTTTGACGAAGTGTATAAACTGGAGATGGTGATATCCATTTTAAAAGTTTACATTATTATCTCCCTTGATGAATCCATTAAAAAAAGAATGATTTATGATATTAAACTTTTTAAAATAAAAAGATAAGTGTTATAATACTCTAAATTCATATAATTATTGGTCTTTATATGTTCAAACAAGTTGATGATGCGGTGATAATTTATACCAAATATGATGATTATATGTGTGTGTTTGTGTGTGTGTAAATAATAACCTTTTAGGATTATAATATCATACCCTCTGTTTTTTTAATATGAATAGTACCGAATCAAATAGGATAGATATTAATTGAAAATGAATGGATACTAGTCATATACAAAATAGTATGAGGATGGGGTTAAATAGTTCTTTTAGTTTGAAAAATATCATGCATATGGCCCATCTGAAATCCTTTTCCCGTGTTTACATTGTTATTATTAAAGACCAATTAGTCCATGGGAGTTGGAATAACACTTGATTTATTATGTAAGATATAAAAAATATATATTTTAGAATTACTAAAAAGAACCGAATTTAGATAGTTACTGGGATAACACTATGCTTTATGGATCATATGATATGATTACAAGTGTTAATGATGATTAAGATAATATCAAGGATACGATTACAACTATAAATGATGATGAAGATCATATTGAGGAAATTAGAATAATAGTTTAAGATTAGATTCAGGGTTGTATAAAGATATTTTATAAGTTAAATTGTTATGAAAAGATGTTATTGTATACTACTTGTACTAAATATACAACATTTTCATCCATACCAAAGATATATAATGTAAAATATAGAAATAGATGGAGTAAAATAAGCTTTACTAAACTACTTACTCTCTTGAATGATATTATACAAGAATAAAATGATCTTAATTTCCAAACATATGATGTTAAATTAATGTTATGTTTAATGGGAATGATCTCTAAAAGAATAAATTTCTACCCAAATGAATATATAATTTTTCTTAAAGACTATGAATCACTTAAAAAATCCCATAGTGTGGTGTGTCTCAATAAAATAAAGATTAATAATGTCCTTTGAATTTTTTTATTACATTCCAATCATTTAAATATTTAGGCACATATATGGATGTGAGGAGGCTGTAAGGAAATTGATGTGGCATGAAAATATAATAAATAATGTTGGGAAACTTCATCCCCTACCAGACTCTCCTGAGTGAAATAAAATTGATCACAAGTATCCTAAATTTTTAAATGATCCAAGAAACCATCTTCTTGTTCTATCTACATTTCATGACCCCACCCAGACTTCCCATCATACTAGGCTTCAAATCGGACCATGAGAAGACCCAAAGGGCTTTCCTGATCCCCATAGGATGGAGACTATTACCTAGGTATCCAAAAACAACCTGAGGGGATGACTTTACCAACCCAAAACAAGATACATGGAATACATATAGAAAAATATAACCAAGTAAGAAATATTCCATAACCAAAAACCAATAGTGTTAGAGGAATAACTAAATAAACAAACCAAAAAAACAAGGTACATGTCTAGGAACAAAACAAATGTCGACTCCACAACTGACTGGTTCTCAACATAAAATAAGGGAATCATCATGCCATGTCACCAATAGCTACCCATACCTAACTAATATGAAACCTCTTGGCCTCACTGTGGTTCCTTTAACTTTCCTACATCAAAAAAAACACTTTTTACACACCCTCAAAGGAGTGTAGGATGTGAGATAAATAAACTTAATAGGATCCCACAAAAGTGTTCCATAATAAGTCTTTATCAAATAATATTGATATTATTAACTTAATAAAATCACAACAAGATAAAAAAGTTTTCAAGACTTATATTAAAATTATAGAAAAACAATTCCTCATTTCATAGTTCTTATACAAAATCCAGATAATATAGTTTCAAATCACATTTTAAACAAATCATTTTATATTTATCAAATCATGTGAAAAATATCATATCAAAACCAAACAATGAAAATCCAAAGAAAAATGGAGATCACCCTTAGAATAACATAGGATTGGTCTAGCTAGGTTACTCATAAATCAATAATCAATCAGAACTAGTGTACACATCAAGTCTCTAGAGCCAATGAATCTATAATCTAGTGATGGAAGAACACCCTAGAATGTGAACCCCCTTACAGTATCAAGATCAAGTTCCTAGAGGAATTGAAACTATAATCCAGGAATGAAGAAACACACTAAAAATTGAACCCCTTTAAACAAAAAAGGAAAATCCCCAACACTAGAAAACCTTAGTATCCAAGGTTCCCATGTGGTTCATATGTCAAATATTTTCAATATTACATACCACATTTCACAAAACAACTTCCAAGAAATCCTTTTCCATCCAAAATCATGCTTTGAAAACCCAATTTCACAAACCATTTCATAATTTGAAAACCTATCTCTTTTAAAAAATCAAGGAGGAATCCTATATTTTATCAAAAACCTATTGATGAATTCATATAAAAAATAAGGATCATTCTTATTATAGTTGATAAATCCATCTAGAATACCAAAAAAATCACAATTCATCAAACATAGTCTAGAGATAGAACCACCTAACCCACATATGGGTCACATTCCAAACACAATGGGATCCGAACACCGGAAGGAAAGGGAACACTATATAAATCAATAAAATTCACTAAACATAAATTCTCATGACTTATAATTGAGTTTTTATAAGTATAATGTATTTGGAGAAGATAAGATATCACCTACCTCATAGAACATAGAAATCCACACCCAACCAAACTAGATCTGGCCTCCAAAAACCAAACACATGGAAAGAACAACCTAAAAGGATCAAGAGAACCAGATCACCTAAAATTTCTTGGAGAAGGCCTAGGGTTTAGAGAAGTAAGAGAGAGGTGAATGAGAAAGGATATTGGTGATGAAAACATTTAATCTACTATAATATAAGTCATTCATGGAGTGAATTTTTGATCCATGTAGTGAAATTTTAGAATGTCTAAAACACAAAAAATCATGTCAACTTAGCTTAAAATTATGAAATCCCCATTAAAATTTTGAAAAATATCTCACATCATGAATGAAATTTCACATCCTAAATAAAAATTCATGCCTTTTTCATATAATCCATTCATTTATTGAATATCCCTTCATAGCATGAATCAAATCATGTAGCTAGTGTTACATATTTTTAGTCATCTCCTTCTCTAAACACACCTAACATACCAAAACTCCATTAATTACACCCTTTAAGATTTTTAAAATATTAATACAAGGAATACCTTAAAATTAATGATGTTATAATTCTCTGCACTATAAGACATTTTTCCCCTAGAAAATCAATAATAAGATTAATAATCTAGGAAGAGGTGAGGATATTCCTCCCTCACCAATGATTCCCTCTCCCATGTCTCATGAGAATCTAATATATTCCACTATAACACATTGAAAAATGGAATATAATTCACATGAAGATCTTTAATATGAGAGTAAAAAATATTCACTAGTTCTTCCACAACTAAAGTGTATGTATTATTGTAAGAAACTGGTTTTTCACTCAGGTATGGATCCTTTAACTTTTTGTATAAATCTTTGTTTGGGCCTATTTTGGATGCCTAATGAGTTAGTAAAGGTTATGAAGATTTATGGGTCATGTTTGGAGACCAGAACCCATCTTTTTGGAGAAAATCGACTCTATACACAGTTTAGAGTAAACCGTGCGGGATTTCTGAAAGGTTTTATAAACCATGCGAATGGTGTTTTTTCAGACAGATCCACCTCGCACGGTTGGCGCACGACTGTGTGGCCTAACCATAGGAGCACCCATTTTTCCCAGGTACCCATGCATGGTTTTCACATGGTTTGACAAACCGTGCGGACCAAACCATTTGGGAAGATCCATCCCACATAGTTTGTGAACGGTTTGACAAACCATGGAGACAAACCATGCACATACTAATTTTCTGGGTATTTTTTCTATTTTTACCCTTAATGATATATTAATTCACCCCTTCTTCCCTAATCCGAGTTTATGCAGGATTGAACTATTTCTCTCTCAATTTGGTTTTTTTGAAGATCTAAACATGGAATCAAGAGATCTACTACATCCAACATCTGACTGAACTTTCGTTCGTCATGTTGGATGTGCAAAAGTAAGTACTCAAGTCCTCATTATCCATTTTTCTTCTCTTTATCTCTAGACTTATTTATTGGCATAGGAGAATTTTTCACCTTTTTTTAGATTTACTCAAATCCGAGGAAAATCAAGGGCTGATACTAGAGGAGTAGGATCGTTCAACCCTAAGGTGGGTGGTCTATAACTCATCCCTAAAGTTTGTTGATTTTGGAATGTTTGTGTGGGGCCTGTCGATTCCATTGGGGATTGTTTCTTAAATTTAAACGCCATGATTATACATGATAGAATCATATGGTTATGATATTTCTAAAAATGTGATTAGTTGTTAGTGTTTACACCAACAACTCAATCTGCCTCATGTCGAAGGTTATGCCATAATTGGGTTTTAGTGTTCCAGCATGTTTGAGCCACCATTCGGGTGTGCCTTTGCTTCACCTTTCTAGAGGTGAGTCTTCTTATAATAAATGGATTATTATTAATGATAATTTTATAATGTCATGTACCACATATGGTCACCACTTGACCTGCCTAAGGTAAGTGCTTACAAATGATTATTTAATGTGAAATATGAAATGTGGAATGAAAAGTATACAATATATATAAATTTTCCTTATCAAATGAGTCTGAATAAAGGTTACATGTTCGTTTCACCCATTTCCATGTTAATGGAAGGTAGAGGAGTGAAACACTCTAATTGAATATGCCTTAATGGTTAATTAAGACTTGATTAATGGTTTCAAAACTACTTGGCCTATCCACAATAAAGGAAGACAAGGCTTGGACCAATAAATAAAGGGTTGCAACTCTAATTGACCTATCTATACTAACATAAGGAAATACATGACCCAAATGAATTATTACATGATTATAATATCAAAAAGGAATGGAATGAATTGAGATTTCCTTGGATTCTAAGAGGAGAATACCTTGGGTCTCATGAATCCCATTTCGATTCAAGGATACAGTTTTCTTATGTTGATACCCACCTAGACTCTAGTTTTTGTCTATTACTTGGATTCTTGGTATACTACTGTAGGGTCCCTTTCTTATTACATGATACCTCAAATACACTCTTTGGATCCAACATTGTCTAGTAGGTTCCATGGTGAAAGCCCATAGGGACCTATCTTTACTAGCCCTTTTTTACCTTGGTTGATCACCTTGGACTAGTTAGAAGCCTTATTGTGGAATTCCTTGGATTACACTCCTTGGATTACACTCATACCCCTTATAGACTCATACACTACTAAGTAATCATTCTGTGAGATCAACGTTACCTTGGTTATTACCCTCAAACTCCCTCACCAGATATCGTTTTTAGGTTTCTTGGTTATGTCTTGGGACCTTCACTACTTATACTATCATAAGGTGATTTCAGTTCTGGAAATTCCTCATGTGACCTATTAAAATTAAAACATTATTTCTTAATAAAATGAATTGGGTACATGTTCAAACACCAGTCGAGGGATGAAATAGGTACTTGGGTATTTAGTTACACTTTACTTTTTTCTTTACATTATATATACATGTCTGCACACTGTTATATTCCATTACACAGGCTGAATGTTATAGAAATCATTGGTGGTGGACCAATGAGATTTATATCACACCCTCTCCAGGCGTCGTTTGGTACCCAAAGCAGATTACATGGTTGTAGGTTTTGAAAAAGGGAAGAAGACAATTTCCAACACTTGATTGCATACTGATAGGATGGAGCTTCATAGCAGATGACCGAGTAGGATCTCAGGATTCTTGGAGTAGCCTTTGTTTTCTTTTAATTTGTGGAACATGTTATTCCTACTATCTTGTATCCATAATTTCCAGTTTTCTAGTGACATGACATTACATCATCATTGTTCTAGTTGATATAGTTATTATTTTTTTTGTTTATCTATTGCATCAGTTTGATTCTGCTGGTTCTTTATGTTTATTTATATTACTTCTTCTGTTTATCATTCATTTACATTCCTTCTATTGTGCTATGCTCTGCTAATGAGGTAATAGTCTTCCCACGGACACACCCTAGGCCCTCATTACTAGTTGGCAGCCTCTGGCATTTAGGAAGATGTGCTTGAGGCCATGTGGCCCACCAGGCTTGGGGCACCCGTTAAGTGGAATCCGGGTTCGGGTCGTCACAATTATACTCCACTTCCCCCCAATTCATAATATGGGAAGGATTGGGATGATTCTTCATGAGATGAGATATGTAGAAAACATCATTAATACTTGTCAACTAAGCTGATACTGACTGGCCCGAAGGCCTTCATTTTTATTGATTTTTGATAAACCCACTTTCAAGGGATGAGGGGGAACCCTTACAAGGCCCGTAGGCTCAAGGATTACATTACCCGTAGGCTAAGGAGATTACATGACCCGAAGGTCTTAGGGAATTCAACCAGACTATCTACAAGAAACTGTCCCTCCCCAGCATCTACATCATTGATAGTATCTCTCCACCTTTGCATGATCGTCTGGCTAGGCATCCCGTGCAAGCACAAGCTGGTACCGATGGCATAGCCATACCCTCTCATTCTGACAATCCATTTGGCTCTGCTTTGGTGAGTGCACCTGCTCTGAATCCTCTTCTGGGGCTGCTCCTTTTTTGTAGTGTGTCTGGGGCCTGTATTCATGTGTCCCAAAGGCCTTGGAGTGGCCCTAAGGCCTTAAGGTGGCCCGAAAGCCTTGAGAATCAACTGGCTCGAAGGCCTTGGGTAGCCCAAAATCCTTGCAGGACCTGATGACCAAACCGGTGGCCCGAAGGCCCAGATGGATGAATAGTTCCGGCTACTACAGTACCGAACAGTGCCTGCTATAGTGTCTGCTACAGTACCCGAAAATATTCCTTCACCCAGATTTGATCTTGGGTCTCTTGGATGCACCTAGCGAGTCCTCACCAACTGGGCTGAGGCTCTTGTGACTCAACTAAGCTTATGGTTCCAATTGATAAGAAACCTATCAAACCCCCTTAGTGATCTTAGATGATCCAAAATATCTCATATCCATCAACCCTTGTTTCCCAAGATGATAGTGACCCATCCAAGGAGAAACCTTCAAGAATACTCAGTTTCCAATAGAAAATTCCAAAGGATGTAATTGATGATCCATGCGATATTTTTTTCAACACTAAGTTGTGACCAAGTGTTGAAATATATCCCAAATCCTCATTGATGTATCCTAAATGATACTCATTCTTGGGAGAGAGGCCTCACCCACATTTAACCAATAAGGAGGTGACCTACATGGGAAACCATAAAAGGTATTTATAGGATTCATTATGATATATGAATGGTAACTATTATTATATGAAAACTTGACCAGCCCTAGATGGAAATCCCAATATCCACTGAAATTCAAGACACATGTGTAGAAACTATCCTCTAGAATCTGAATACTTCACTCTCTATAGCCATTTGCATGTGGATGATAATTCGTACTCAATCTGACCTGATTCACCATAACCTCCTAGAGAATTTTCTAGAACTAGGAGTTAATAATAGGATCCATTTCATATAAAATGATAGAGGGTACCCCATTCAACCTAAAAAATTTCTATACATACAACTTAAGCATATTTTCAACCTCTATGGTGTTCCAAATAACAATAAAAAAAAGCTAATTTCATCAATTGATCAATCACCACCCAGATAGAATTATTTCCTAAGGGATTATATGGAAATCCAACAATGAATTCCATGGATATCACATCCCATTTCCATACCATAACTAGAAGAGGTTTAAGCACATGATAATGCTTCACATGCACTTCCTTAATCTACTGGTAGGTGTAACAGTAAGAAACATGATCAGTAATGTCATCCTTCATATCTATCCACAAAATTCCATATAATGTCATAATACATATTCATAGTTCTAGGATGAGTGGCCCCCGAAGAACTATAATAATCATGGCACAGAATTTTTTGGACATATGAATGGATGATAAAACAACTCTTAAAGAAAAGTATACCATTAGAGAGGAGATACCAATTAGGAATGGTCTCCCCTCCATATAGAAATTCCTTGATTCCTCAGAACTCATTATCCTACTACTGATCCTACAAAATTGACTCAAGTAGAGGTGATGATAAATGAAAAATGGTCATAACCATACTTAAATATTCCTCCTACACATCTAGATGAAGCTGAATTAAAATCCTCATAAGGTTCCACCCATCATTCAATTCCAAGACAGTCTGATAATAGAATTTACAACTTAGAGAGTCATTGATGATGTTATAGTTCCTAGGGGTGTATTTGATTTCAAAGTCAAACTTATAAAGATACTCCAATCATTGAATATACCTAAGGTTTTAGCCCTTGCGAGAGAAGATATAACTGAATATCTTGTGATCAAAATAGACTGTGAACTTCTCCCCAAAAATATAGTGTCTCCAACACTATTGTGTATACATAACAGCAGCGAGCTCTAATTCATGAGTAGGACAATTATTCTCAAGTGGTATAAGATGTAGAGAATCATAATCTACCACATGGTCCTCCTGTATAATAATAAATCCTAGACCAACACAAAAAGAATCATAATATACCATGTAGGCCTTACTAGGTTCCTACAAGATCAAGACAATAGTTGATATTATACATTGTTTAAACTCATCAAAAATAGTACTGACACTTATAATCCTATGATACTTTTACCCCCTTCTTGTTAAGATTATCCAATAGTGATGAAATCCTCAAGAAATATTTCACAAAGCACTAATAATACCCAGCTAGGTCTAGTAAGCTTTGTATCTCAAAGAAATTGAATGAGTATTTTCAATACAACACAGCCTTCACCTTTTTAGGATTCTCTAAGAGATCATTTTCCAAAATAACATGCCCCAAAAACTTCATATTTGGATCCAAAAATTAGATTTTGATATCTTCACATAAAGGTTGTAACTCTTAAAGACTCCCAATACTAAACTCATATGTAACTCACACTAATGATCAGATCTCTAATAGACCAGGATATCATTCGTAAATACCACAAAAATTTATCAAGATACTAGTGAAATATTAGGTTCGTCAAAGATATAAACATTTTAGTAATTTTTTTAGGCCAAAGGATTCAAAAGATATTTATAGTGACCATACCTACTCTTGAAAGTGGTCTATAAGATATGTAGCACCCCAAACATTTTATGGTATGTTTCTCTGAAATACACTGTATTCATTAGGTAGCCTATATTTCATGAATCACTGAGCCCCTATGGAACAAAACATGGTTACTTATAGGATATAACCATAACTTAGCCACTAAAATTAAATTTACCAGCTCTGTGATTTGAATTATAAAAATCTAATATACACGGTTGTGTTCAAGATGATATTTAGAGTCTAATAGAATTAACTTAATTTTCGGTGAATAGTAACCTACCCATATGAATAGAAACCTACCCTTATGAATAGTAACTTACCCTTATGAATAGTAATATGACTCTTATGAATGGTATCCATACCCTTGAGTGTATAAATGAATTTGGACACCTTTAAAAATGAAGATGAATATTTTAAGTGTTTGTATATCTGGATTAAATAATGATTTAATTAAATATTTAATTAATCATATTTCGAAAATTATTTTTGAAAAATGGACTTCATTTTTTGATTCTACATGTCAAAAAATGGTTAGGGTAATTTTTTTGGATTTTTATGAAATGCTTGAATTTTTGATGAATAGTAAAAACCGATAATTCACAATAAATGCTAAATAATGGATTAATTGAGTTATTGATGATGATTTGATGATGTAAGCCCAATTGGTTCGAAGTCACATGCATATATTATTATTCTTGGTCATGGAATACTCATTATTCATTGTCTTGAGGAGAAATAATAAATTAATGAGTTTTATATTAAGAAATCCCCTCTCTCTTTCACTATAAAACCCCCTCTCACCCCCTTCCATTTACTCCTATCAAGCCTTATTCCTTCTCCAAATTCTATCCAAATACCTTCCCAACCTCCTACCCCACGTCCAGAATGCTTTGGTCTCATAAAAAGACCAAAATCTCTCACCTTAAGAGGTTCTCAAAGGAGGAAGTCTCAAGATGTAAATTCCTCTTTCAAATCCCTTCTTTTCTTTTAAGTTCTTTTATTTTTGTTTCTTTTCTCACCTCCCTTCACCATAATGGTATGAAAAATCCATTAAAATACATGTAATGGAATTTTTTCATTCTAATGGTATATTTCATTACCTCTTCTCCTTTCCCCACCATTTATTTGAAAGAATGAAAGCACCGTTTGAGATGTGCTAATTTAGCACATTCAAGGACAACGGTTTATCAATTTCTGTTATAATCATTAATTCTGGTCATGAAACCATTCATGTTATGGTTGAACCAGATTATTATATATGTAATATATCCTATGTTTAGTTATTTAATCCTTTTGTACAAATGGTATTAAGTTATAAATCAAAACATGTTCATTGTAATCAAACCCACCTTTTAGCCAAAACTATTGTCACTAGGGTTATATATATAATAATTCGACTTCACTATAAGTAACCAAATTAAATTTAAAACCATGTAATCTTCTGGATTTTAACTAAAATAATATAACTTCATTTCTGGACAACCACATCTATCTTTTATATTTATCCGAACTTGAATATAAGTGAACTGAACATTTAAAACCAAGTAAGAAAATGCTTCCAAAACAATAAAATTGAATCTCTTAAACCCATCAAAAAGGCCATTAACGAACTTAATAAGGTTAAAATATATCAATCAAATGTTTATGAAGTTCTGGATTTATTAATTAATGAAGCTAAATTTGATTATTAAGGTCGTTAAGAACAAACAAGAACACGTTCGAGCGTAAGGTAAGGGATTGCTTAACTCAATTTTCATTCTTTGAGTTAAACATTTGTTTCATTGGTTACATTGTTCCAAGAATAAGTGTGAATGAACTATGATTGTTTTATTCTGTATATACACTTTTATTATGTGGGTTTATGTTTGTCACACATAATTATGTCATTGATTTTCCCTCAATCTAATGATACATTTTTGGTAAGGGATCCTCTCTCTCACTTTTATTCAAGAATCCACCCTTTCTTGTGTGCTTTTGTTTTTAATTTATAATGATGGGGTATGTTTTCTCATCTCCCCCATACTTCCATTATGATATATAAATCATTGGATAACCTTTTATCTCTCATTAATCCCTCACAAGAACACTCGTTACCGTGCCAAAATATTTGTAAGAGGTTTTCTCATATCACCTTCAATTCTGTGGGATCTCCATTGTTCACCTCTTATTTCTTATATGTGGTATAGGTGTACTGAATTTTGACATATGTTATCATGGTTCTAATTATATTCATTTTATTCTGTCACTCTTTTGGTGGTTATTAACTCTTTTTCATACGACTCAATTGAATACAACACGGTAACGAGCTTTGTCTCAATTTTCACTTCGTTGTGACTTGCTCAGTAATTGTGCACCTACTCTTTATTATGTGGTGTACCTAATTCACATTTTATATAACTTTTCAATTGAAAGTATATTCCATTTAAATATCCATATTCTCATTTCATGGATATTATTATTTTCTAAGCCGTATAGCATTTTAAATACGGTATTTATTTTGAATGTTGTTTTGACTGTGGAAATGTTGATGAATCTGTATCCTCTATCCCATACGGATAATGTAAATACATATTTCTCTTGTATTGAATATATTTATAAATAATGATTGGATGTAGAGGTGGGTGGGGCCCACTAAAACCCCTCGATGCATCGGTATGTCTCATGAGACAAAACAGTTTAGCAACAAACCCTTCGAGTTTGTTTCCAAAAATCAGACGGGTTTCTACCCATAGAACTAAAATATTTTTACAGTATTATGGTTCATGTGCCAGATACATGCGATCCAATTAATAAGTATTCTCTTTATTCATTTTCAGTTATTATTATTATCCATGAGGTTTTCACTATGACAAAATCTATGGATATAATTTCATTCTAAGTTTATTAATGGCATTAGTTGTTCATTTATTCACTATGCCATTTTGATTATGTTAGATTTATTATGATTCACTTATTATTGTATGCATGATTACTCTATTTTTAACCCTCACTAAGTGTTTGAGCTCACCCATATCATTGTTTACCTCCAATAGGTTATGAATAGGAGGTCATTTAATGAGTGCTTGTGGATGCAATTTTTATTTTTCATTATGTTTTGTATCTTGTAACCTTATCCAATGTAATTTGTGTTAATTCTATGTATCTAGTTTCTTCAAGACTACTAAACTAATCGTTCCTTTGGGATTTTCATTCCTTCTTACCATTCCAATATCACAAGTAGTGCACTGGATCCATCCTAGTGGGATCGGGGTGTTACAGTTGGTATTAGAGGAAGTTTAGTAGGAAACTTGGGAACTATATTTAGAAAACCTAGATTAGGGAAGAATCCCTAAGATGAGCCTTTGAGGATAACCATACAAGAATGTCCTGGTATTTTGTTAAGGAATAGATTATGTGGATATTTCAAGCAATGAATCCCTGTATAGATACGAGCAGGTAGAGGCAGCTCTAGCCCAGATTTATCTAGGGGTAAAACCCGAAAACACCACTTTGAGCTAGACTCGAACGAGAACTTGTACATAAAAACGGGCCTTGCTTCACTCTTGGTTACGACACTCTCAGGGGATATGCTTAGAATAATTCACATTTTCCTTAAAATACATTATAAGTGAGTTTATTGTAAATTTTCCTCAAAGGATTTGGTTTGGATAACTCTGGAAACTAGAATTGAACAATGAAAAAAAACTTACTTAAAAAATACTAGGAGTGATGTTTTCTTAATTTTCAGATGGAAAACGAAGGTACTTGTCTTTTGTCTCTTCCAACAGAAGTATTAGAGACCAGAGTGAGCAAATCATGTGTATAAAACTACAATACTTTTAAAAATATTTGTTTATCATGCAAAACCCTCTACCGAGTATCCAACTCTCCTCGGGTACTCCAAATTCACCACGGAGCAGGTTTCGTTTATTACCTCATGATGAATGCACAATTACCATTCTATGTACGAAAAGGGAAATAATTTTAGGGTATCATTAAATGTTTTACCCTAGCTAATAATTTCTTTTCACTTGAGGACTTTGAGGAGGCTGTACGAGGGGGAAACCTCCGGCCAGCATATCTATGTCAGATTTTGACCTATGGACTCCATGGTCGAGTTGTGGAATTTGATGCCCTTGAGGATGAGACTACCCATTTGCATTATTGGAATAAATTTCATATTAATGTCACTCAACTTAATACCCAACATGATTCTCTCAATATGAATTCTAGATGTCCACATGCGGTTGACCTTGGTTGCACACGTTGCATCTGAAACAAGGAGATAGAGGAATTTGGAATCACTTTGGGGATCCGTTATTCTGAAAGATGGGGAAATCCCCAACATCGGTGGAATCTATGAGGAGTAATCTTAGAGGATTCCAGGAAGTCTATAATAGTTTCTTGTGAAATGGATCACGAGATTGTGTAATTTCTTGAGTTTTATAAATCATGTCAAAATGAATGATGTTGTATTCTCTATTTTGAAATGTTTTTATAAAACAATAACTTTGTTTGAAATGTATTTGCCATACTGAAAGTTGATTTACTAAAACTTTTCAGATTGAAGATATGAGTCAACCAAAAAATATTTTATCACTACCTACTGAGTTGTTAGAGACAATAACAGTCAAGACTTTCTCTAAAGAGGACTAGCCCTATACCAACTTACGTTTGACATGTAAACTACTCCATCAGGTATCAAATCATCCAAACATTCTTTATCTTTACCAAGGAAGCAATCTGGTCTATTACCGTATTGCATATACACAATTTTATGCATATATGAAAAGATGGAAGTATCATGAATCCCTTTTTCTATGTTTCACTTCGGTTGATAACTACCGAGCTGTGGGTAAATTTCTAGAAGCTGCTTTGGATGGTGACCATCGAGCGACCTACCTATTTCAGATCCTGAGTTTTAGTATGTATGGAGAACTTTACGACATAAATATATTCAAGAATTATTTGGTGCGTGGGAATTATAGGGATTTAGTCCACACAAAAATTTCCAACCTCCACACTTCTCGTGCCTCTCTATGGAAGACTAAGTGCTTTAAACACATATTCAACCCTAGCTGTTTGTAGTGTGTCTGGGCTAAGGAAATCGAGTAGTTGAATACTACCTTAGGAATCCACCTGAGGTCATCAGCACCCTAGCATCGGTGGTGTTCCTAGTAAAGGGACATCAGGAGTGACGTGTGTCTTGTGTTGCATATGGTTCTGGGAGATTGAAATCATTGAACTAGTTTTGGGGACTCGTGTATTGGGGGACTGGGGAAACCATTAGCCTTTTTTTACTATTTGAACTAGTGGTTATATAATAATATAACTTATTATCTCTTCTTTTTGTTATCCTTTCATCAGTTATACTTTTGAATGAATATCACTAAGTGAACTTTCATAATAAATTTTCAGATGAAGGACAAACCCATATGTTATCTCTTCCTGTGGAGGTACTGGAGATTATTGCCATGAAAACCTGTGAAGAGGAGTACCTACCTCTCTTAAAATTGCGAAAAATTTGTAAACAACTATATGAAGTGACAAATAGTCCAGAAATTCTCTGCACCTATCATGGGAATTCTTCCATTTACTACCGCATAGCAATGACCCAATTGGATGAGTATAGGCGAAGAGGAAAATACCACGAAGGGCTTTTCCTATGTTTCACCCTAGGCTAGAACTACACAGCTAGGTTATGTTTTCAAGAGGAAACTTTGGAGGGAAAGCTTTGTGTGGCCTACATGTACCAACTCCTCAGTTTTAGCCTATACAACAACGTCTATGACTTAGATATCCTCAGTCGAGACATAGTTTAGCGAGTTCTTCGTGTGTTGGTCCATTCAGACATTTCCAAACTTTCCACCATTCGAGCCTCCCTCTGGAATCCCGAGTCTTTGATGCAAGAGTTCAACCCCTTATATCCGAGGTATATTTGGGTCAGAGAACTAGAGGAGTTTAGCATAAATTTGGGTTTTTCGTTGAACGCACCCGAGGATCCTCTAAGACAGGAGATGTGGTAGGAATATCATAGAGCTTTTTTTGTGGATATAAAATGAATTGTGAGGATGCAATTCTTCAAAGGAAGGAATAATGTAGCACCCCAAACATTTTATGGTATGTTTCTCTGAAATACCCTGTATTCATTAGGTAGCCTATATTTCATGAATCACTGAGCCCCTATGGAACAAAATATGGTTACTTATAGGAGATAACCATAACTTAGCCACTAAACTTAAATTTACCAACTATGTGATTTGAATTATAAAAATCTGATATACGCGATTTTGTTCAAGATGATATTTAGAGTCTGATAGAATTAACTTAATTTTTGGTGAATAGTAACCTACCCTTATGAATAGTAACCTACCCTTATGAATAGTAACCTAACCTTATGAATAGTAACATACCCTTATGAATAGTAACATACCCTTATGAATAGTAATATGACTCTTATGAATGGTATCCATACCCTTGAGTGTATAAATGAATTTGGACACCTTTAAAAATGAAGATGAATATTTTAAGTGTTTGTATATCTTGATTAAATAATGATTTAATTAAATATTTAATTAATCATATTTAGAAAATTATTTTTGAAAAATGGACTTCATTTTTGAATTCTACACGTCGAAAAATTGTTAGGGTGAATTTTTGGGATTTTTTTTGAAAAAATTGAATTTTTTAATGAATACTAAAAACCGATAATTCACAATAAATGCTAAATAATGGATTAATTGAGTCGTTGATGATGATCTGCTGATGTAATCCCAATTGGTTCGAAGTCAGATGCATATATTACTATTCTTGGTCATGGAATACTCATTATTCCTTGTATTGAGGAGAAATAATAAATTAATGAGTTTTATATTATGAAATCCCCTCTCTCCTTCACTATAAAACCCCCCCTCTCACCCCCTTCCATTTACTCCTCTCAAGCCTTGTGCCTTCTCCAAATTATGTCCAAATACCTTCCCAACCTCCTCCCCCACATCCAGCAATCTTTAGTCTCATAAAAAGACCAAAACCTCTCCCCTTAAGAGGTTCTCAAAGGAGGAAGTCTCAAGAGGTAAATTCCTCTTTCAAATCCCTTCTTTTCTTTTAAGTTATTTTATTTTTGTTTCTTTTCTCACCTCCCTTAACCATAATGGTATGAAAAATCCAGTAACATACATGTACTGGAATGTTTTCATGCTAATGTTATATTTCATTACCTCTTCTCCTTTCCCCACCATTTATTTGAAAGAAATGAAAGCATCGTTTGAGATGTGCTAATTTAGCACATTCAAGGACAACCGTTTATCAATTTCTGTTATAATCTTTAATTCTGGTCATGAAACCATTCATGTTATGGTTGAACCAGATTATTATATATGTAATATATCCTATGTTTAGTTCTGTAATCCCATTGTACAAATGGTATTAAGTTATAAAGAAAAATATGTTCATTGTAATCAAACCCACCTTTTAGCTAAAATAGTTGTCACTAAGGTTATATATATAATAATTCGACTTCACTATAAGTAACCAAATTAAATTTGAAACCATGTAATCTTCTGGATTTTTACTAAAATAATATAACTTTATTTCTGGACAACCACATCCATCTTGTATATTTATCCTAACTTGAATATAAGTGAACTGATCATTTAAAACAAAGTAAGAAAATGCTTCCAAAACAATAAAATTGAATCTCTTAAACCCATCAAAAAGGCCATCAATGAACTTAAAAAGGTTATACTATATCAATTAAATGTTTATTAAGTTCTGGAATTATTAATTAATGAAGCTAAATTTTATTATTCAAGTCGTTAAGAACAAACAAGAACACGTTCGAGCATAAGGTAAGGGATTGCTTAACTCAATTTTCATTATTTGAGTTAAACATTTGTTTCATTGGTTACATTGTTCCGAGAATATGTGTGAATGACCTATTATTGTTTTATTCTATATATCCACTTTAATTGTGTGGGTTTATGTTTGTCACACATAATTATGTCATTGATTTTCTCTCAATCTAATGATACATTTTTGGTAAGGGATCCTCTCTCTCACTTTTATTCAAGAATCCACCCTTTCTTGTGTGCTTTTGTTTTTAATTTCTAATAATGGGGTATCTTTTATCATCTCCCAAATACTTCCATTATGATATATAAATCAGGGTATAACCTTTTATCTCTCATTAAGCCCTCGCAAGAACACTCGTTACCGTGCCAAAATATTTGTAAGAGGTCTTCTCATCTCACCTTCAATTCTGTGGGATCTCCATTGTTCACCTCTTATTTCTTATATGTGGTATAGGTGTACAGAATTTTGACATATGTTATCATGTTTATCATTATATTAATTGTATTCTTTGAATCTTTTTCTGGTTATTAACTCTTTTTGATATGACTTAATTGAATACAACACGGTAACGAGCTTTGTCTCAATTTTCACTTCATTGTGACTTGCTCAGTAATTGTACACCTACTCTTTCTTATGTGGTGTACCTAATTCCCATTTGATATCACTTTTCAATTGAAAGTATATTCAATTTAAATATCCATTTTCTCATATCATGGATATTATTATTGTCTAAGACGTATACCATTTTACATACGGTATTTATTTTGAATATTGTTTTGACTGTGGAAATTTTGATGAATATGCATCCTCTATCCTATATGGATAATGTAAATACATATTTCTCTTGTATTGAATCTATTTATAAAGAATTATTAGATTTAGAGGTGGTTGGGTCCCACTACAGACCCTCGATGCATCGGTAGGCTCATGAGACAAAACCGTTTGGCGAAAAACCCTTTGAGTTTGTTTCCAAAAATCAGACGGGTTTCTACACATAGAACTAAACCATTTTTATGGTATTATGGTTCATTTTCCAGATACATGATGTCCAATTAATAAGAATTATCTTTATTCATTTTTAGTTATTATTATTATCCCTGAGGTTTTCACTATGACAAAATCTATGGATGTAGTTTCATTCTCAGTTTATTGATGGAATTAGTTGTTCATTTATTCACTATGCCATTTTGATTATGTTAGATTGATTATGATTCACTTATTATTGTACTCATGATTCCACTATTTGTAACCCTTACTGAGCATTTGAGCTCACCCCTATCATTTTTTACCTTCAACAGGTTATGAAGAGGAGCTCATTTATTGATTACTTGTGGATGCAATTTTTTTTCATTATGTTTTGTATCTTGTAACCTTATTCAATGTAATCTGTGTTAATTCTATATATCTAGTTTCTTCAAGACTACTAAACTGATCGTTCCTTCGGGATCTTCATTCCTTATAACCATGCCAATATCACAAGTAATGCACCGACTCCAGCCTAGTGGGGTCGGGGTGTTACAAGATATATGATTCCAAAACTCTGAATTAATGATGAACCGACTGAAGATCGATTTAGAAAAATCACTCTACCCCATTTAACTGATCAAGTAAGTCATCAATACATAGAAAAGAACACTTATTTTTAACTGTTACCAGATTCATCTTCTAATAGTGTACACATAGATACAATGAACCATCAGCCTTATTATAAAATAGTACAGGGGCCACCCAACGTGAAACACTAGGGGGAACAAATACATTCTCTATCAGGTTGTAAAATTGGATCTTAAGCTATTTCAACTCGGCAGGTTCCATATAATAAGAGGTTATATAGATCAGTTGAGTATTAGACACCAGATCGATGGAGAAATCTACCTCACTCTTTGGAGGAATATTAGAGAAGTCATATAAGAAAACACTGAGAAAATCACGAGAAAACAAAGTAAGATCAACATGAGAAGATACATCTTTGGGATCTACAACAATAGAAAATAATAGACTACTAAGCTCTAGGTGATAAGGTCCTACGTGATTAGACCTCAGATCCCAATTTCCTAAAAACACCTAGGATCTCCCATTAGTAGAAGATAATGATACACATCAATGATAAAAATCAATCTCATTTTTGTGAGAAATAATCAAATCCATCCCGACGATAACATCAAAACTATCCATATTAAGAACTAGAAATTCCCAGATTAACTCAGTATCAGTTATCAAAAGAGAACATGAAGGAAAATGGAACCTTTACCCCTTCCTCTTTCCAAGAGGTATTTCTAGCTCCATAGCATTGGACATGAGTTCTGTTTGAAGTTTCAACACATCCAAAAAATGAGAAAATATAAAATAGTATAAATAACCTATATGAAATTAGGTAGTTTCTATATAAGATGCAATAAAAATAGTACCTTTCACTATAGTCATTCCCATATAAATACCTACCAGAAGCTCCTTTTCTACATAAAATTGCTTCACTCTAGAGACATGTGGATGGATCGCTATTGACTTTGAAAATTTTGACTATATTGTACCAGAATTTGGAACTTATGATCCCTTTATATATCAAGGTGTAGATAAAGCCCAAAATAATCTACAAAGATGACCTTAGTGACCCCCGACACTACAGGTTTTTGAGTTGTGGGGAAAAATCACCATGTGTTCCCTACCTTACCAGCCAGTTATTAAGTAAAAGGTACATTATTGGTCATTGATGATAAATTTGAGGAATCCTACTACTAAGAAATATATCCATCACTTTTTTGACTATCATTACACTTCATTTTGTTATTATTTGAACCATGAGAACTATACTGGGTGGAAGGGAATATCCAAAAAAAATGATCTTTCTCGCCATATCAATATCTACCATCATAACCTTATTGAAAACATCAGCATAGGTGGTGAGATTCATCATATATACCTATGACCAGATATTGGGCCGCAATCCATGCAAGTATTTTGGAAACTTTATCTTATTATTCACGAACACATTAAGTTAAAAACAAACTAACTCATAAAAACTATCAGTGTAATCTATCACTAAATGATCTCCCCACTTAAAAGATAGGATCTCTATAGAATTTCCCCTAATCATGGATTTTAGGTAGATCTACTGAATGGAAAGGACCTTAAAGTCTTTACAGTCCAAGACCACATGTTTATTCTTCTGAATAATAGAGTCTTACCAACTTTTTTAGGACCCTCAAGATTAAAGGTTATGCACTTCACCTTTTCAAATTCTAGTTTCTATAGGAAATAAAATACCATATCAATTTTTTCCATCTATTCCTCTACCTTCTAAGGATCAATAGTACCCTCACAAAATGGGTGCTTATGACATAGAAACTCTCACAACCAATACTTGTCTCCTCCATCTTAACGTTGTGCATTGATAGATTGGTTAGGAATAAGAGGTACATTCTAGTCCATGGCATAAACTTCCCACATGATAGACTCTAGGTAATTCTGGTCAAGAGGAGGATTCCCTTGTGGAGCATTTCCTACTTCACCCTCCTGAATAATCCTTATATGTTGTATTAGAGTCATGATTATACATAAAAATAGAATTAAATGATTAGATAATGAGAAAATATCAATTTATACTGATGAAATATAAGAATAAAATAAGATCTAGATCAAAACCCAATATAGAAGATACATATCCTAACATCTTGTAGTGACTTAAGGCTCATTACGATGAGATATGAACAAAAACTTTCTCACAAAATACCCCTCAAGTCCTGATAATATTATCTTCTATATACTAGATGCCCCAAAATAAGGAAACTTGAGGATAGACCTACTTTAATACAAAATGGTCATGACCCGACCTGAACAAGCCATCAAACTAATCTTCGAACTAGACCACAACATCACTCGAAGGGTATTATCAATCCCAAAAAGCTAGTGCCTAATTCCTAGAAACCTAATGAAAACTAGAGGGAATAAATTTCCAAACCTAAAATATAATACGTTTCATATATATAGATAAATATAACTTTATAATTAATATATAATAACTAAAAACTAATAGTGGTAGCATAATAACTATATCAAAAATCCAAAGAAAATAATGTATGTGCCCAGGAACAAAAAAATTTGACTACCCAACTGACTATTACTCCACATGATATGAGAAAAACATCCCACCATGTTACCACCAGCAACCTATACCCAGTTGACATGAAACCTTATAGCCACACTATTGAACCATACCCATTCATGCATCGGAAAAAACATGGTGTACACACCCCCAAGAGAGTGTGAAGGGTGTGAGATAAATATTCCTTGTAGGATCCCACATAATTTTTCCATTAAAATTCTCTATCAAATAAAATTGATATGATAAACTTAATAAAAACATAGAATGATAAAGCAACTTCCACATTTAAATCAAAATCATGGTAAAACAATTCCCCATTTCACTATTCTTATAAAAAATAAAGACAATAAAATTTTAAAAAATATTTCAAACAAAACATTTTATATTTATCAAAGCATGCATCATATATCATATCATATCCAAACAATGAAAATCCAAAGAACAATAAATATCACCCCTTAGATAACATAAGTCTGGTCTAGGTAGATCAATCATGCATCAACAATCAATCAGAACTAGTGCCCACATAAAGTCTCTAGAGCCAATGAATCTATGATCCGGGGATGGAAAAACACCCAAGAAAGTGAACACCCTTCTAGTATCAAGATCAATTTCTTGCAGTCAATGAATTTGTAATCTAGGAATAAAGGAACACCCCAAAAAGTGAACCCCATTTTAGAAATAAGGATAAGACCCAACACTAGACCCCCACCTAGGTACCCAAGGCTCCTATATTTTAAATATGTCAAATCATTTCAAAATTTTTTACTATATATTATAAGAAAATATTTAAATAACTCTTTTCCATATAAAATCATGCTTTAAAAAAACCAATTTCACAAACTATTTCATAATGCTTTAAAAACCACATTCTTTTTCCAAACCAAAGAGAAACCCATATTTTATGAAAAACCAATTTATACACTCATATAAAAAAAATCAAGGATCATGTGAATTATAATTTATAAAATAATTTAGAAAACCAAGGGAATTAATGGTTAATCAAACAAATGCTAGATATGTAAACACATACCTCAAAGTTGGATTTCACACCAAGCACAGCGAGATCCACACAATAAAAGGAAAGGGAATATAATAAAAATAAAATTGATTCCCTAAAAATATATTCCCACTTCTTAGAATCATGTTTCCATAATCACAAGGTTGGTGGAGAAGATAATAGTCCACATTCCTTGTATAAAATAAAAATATACACCTACTCAAACTAGATCTGGCCTCTAGATACCAAACACACAGTAAGAACAACCAGAATGGATCAAGGGAATTATATTGAAAACAATCACCTGGAGAAGTCCTAGGGTTCATAGAAGTATGAGGGAGTCAAATGAGAAAGGAGATGGTTTCTCAAAACATTTAATCTGATGGAATAGATATTATTCCTAGTGTAAATTATGGATTCATGTCATGAACAGTTTCAATGGAAGATATGTTGAGAATCACATCACCTTGGATTAAAATCCCAAATCCCCATTCACATCATGAATAATGTCTCACACCGTGAATATATTTTCACATCATGAATACAAATTTCTTGGATTCTACATAGAATCCATTCACTGTGTAAACCATCTCCTATGTCCAGTTTTCGATATTTTTAGTCATATCCTTCTTTGAAAACCCCTAAAATACCTTAAATCCTTTAATAACACCCTTTAATATGATTCAAATCCTAAAACAAGTCATGCCATAAAATTTATGGTTTTACAATACATATGGAGTGAATAATTTTGGTGTAAAACATAGCACTCATAGTACATGGAAAGTTATGTTGGTAAATTATAATTTTCCATCATGGTTATATATAAAGTGAAAATAAATTATGTTGTATCTACTTATATCAAGACCAAAAAACCAGGTAATGATATTGATTTTTATTTGGATCTATTGATTAAATATCTAAAATTAATGTGGTATTTAGGTGTTATGTTTTCTAATACTTATAGAAAGTATTATTTCATATTGAGAGCCATATTGTATGGGAACATAGATGAATTTCATTCTTATGGAAATTTTTTATGATATATCATTAAAGAACCTCAATTATGTATTTGTGAATAAGTTACACACTCAACTATGTTGAAATATTCCTTGAATACTATGTTTTTAAGACATCTCAAATTTCTACCCCAGCGACATAAATACTGATCTTGGATGACATCATTAAATGTTTATTCAGAAGAAGTTATAACAACATATCTAATAATAGGTGATAAACTATTTGAGAAAGTAAATGATATAGCCACTGTTTTTGCTAAACAATATTTAAAAAACCTTATGAAAATAGTTTGGAAAAGGGGAACTGTTTTGTTTTAAATTACCATACTATAATTATTTACATTTCAGAAATTTTCTTGATGGAATTAATGTAGAAAAAATGTATGATATAGATTTATTGAAACATTAGCAAATGATTCCTATAAAATAAAGGGTGGGATTAGTCTAGGTTGGACATGAATAACATGGGGATATGGTAAGATTTGGCTCTAGTGTAGGGTGAAAGGTATATTTGTTTTCCTCCAGCTACTTACACTCTTTCCAAGAAAGAGAGATATAATTTTTGAAACTTCTTGAATGATGTAATGGTTCAAGATGTGTATTCATCAAATATCAACAATATCATGTCAATGAAAAATTTAAATTTAAAGGATCTAAAATAACTTGACTACCATGTTTTGATGTAAGATTTAATTACTTAATCTTTATGTTCCATTTTTCCTAAAAAAAATCATACATTAACCGATATTTGTTTATTTTTCAAATCTATGTACATTAAAGTTATAGACCCTGTGAAATTTCCAAAAATAGAAATGAAAATTATAGTCATATTATGTTAATTGGATATCTTCTTTCCACCACCACTCTTTTATATGATAGTTCAATTGATAGATCACTTAGTTAGAGAGATACATTTATGTGTCCCCATAAATTATAGATGGATATACCACATTGAATGATATTTAAATATTTGGAAAGGGTATACTAAAAATTAGAGTTGGTTGGAAGGTTTTACTACTGAGAAATATAGTATTGATGAATTCATTGATTTATAAACCAATTACCTTTATAAAGTGGATATCATTGATCTACAAAAATATTATCACAATCGATGACTTTTGGGTGATGGAATTTTTGGAATATATTTTTTCATGATTACCATTACAAAGAGGAATCATGCTCACCTTTACATTTTAAAAAATAGTTCAATGGTTATGTCATATATTGAAACCCAAAAATTAATTATTAAGTATTTAAATCCATCAAGGGCTAAAAGTTGGATATCAAGTACTCATAATCAATATTTTATGGTATGGTTTCAAGGCCATATTTTTAAGGATTCAACTTTAAATTTGGATTCAATTTATAAATGACTTTTATAGAAATCCATAAGAAAAAGTGTTCATGTATTATCTTATAATGGTTATGTAATTAATGGTTATATGTTTTATACAAAGGAACATGATTAATGAAGTACCATAAAAAATAGTGGAGTTACTCTTGTGGCAGAAGATATTATTATATCTATAACCAATGAAAGAAATCCAATTTATGTGAATACGTTATAATTTTTCACCATCAAACAAATATGTGAGTTTGATTATAAAACATTCAAGTGTCTATTTTTCAATGAAAGTTGGTTGATAATAGAAGTGTATTTAAAATCAATGAATCGAGATTCATGAAATTGGATTTTAGTAAGTAATGGTACAAGGATGAATAGTTCATAATGGAATCACAAGAAGTAAAAGTATTTTATGTCTTGGATCCTATAAATAGAAAGAAGTCAGTTATTTTTCTATTGATCAAAACCACTATAGGGTCGGATGTCAATTAAACTAAGGATGGCCCTTTCATTGGGACATTAAAATCATTTCATTGCGGTCCCAATATAGGTTGGGTATTGTATTTAATAGGTGACCAAAATTAAGGGGTTTGAATACTTGATATAGGGGTCAAATCCCTTCAACCTTTAAAGAAAAAAAACATGTTTAATAATAAGGCTAATTTTTTTAATATACATTTTTGTACCTCATATTATTATGTGTTCACTACTGAATTTATATAATATAAGTTAATTTTCTAACCAATTATTCTGATAATATATTTTACACATTTCAATAATCCCAATCTTGAGGGAAAATAGGTTTCTTAATATGTTGAATCTTCCAATATAGAGGAACATTCAGTTTCTCCACATCATGATGGTACGAATACCGAGGAACAACATATTAAAAATATTGAAACTAACTAAATGTTAAAAGGTGGACAACCTATGTCTTAGAAAAAACAATAGTTTTTTAGTGCGATAATCTTAAAAAAATTAAGGTGATAAACACAGCCATAAATTTTGATGTTGGATAAAATGCACACACTAGCCTGTTAACCCCAACAAGTTCATTTTCATTAGTTATATTGGGGCCACCACTCAAATTCATGTGTCAATTGATGTATATATGTGATAAATATTTGTGATAATGATAAAGGCACTAATTTGGGGAGATAGTAGGGTATAATTATGATAAAATTTATCTATTTAAATAAATAATTAAATAATTAAATATTGATTTACTCTTTATTATACCTTTTAGAGTAGATTTATACTATATGAATGTCAAATGAAATTTGTATTAATGGTAATTGGAAAGTATCATATATCCTTTCGGATAATTTTTATGAAACACCATTATAGGCATACTGAAGGGAAAGTAAACCTACACCCACCTTAGATATATGCACACATGATAAACCAACAAATATATAATGTGTTTATTAGTTATTGTGAGGAGGAATCATTCTAGATACATTGTGATTGGTAATAATTTTCTTGGAAACACATGTATTAATAACTTTGATTAAGAATTGTTAATTTATAAAATACAAATTGAGTGATGAAACTAAGGAACAAGCATAAAAAATAATGTACTCCTATAACAAAGAAAGGATGAGGTATTATTTACTTGAGAAAAGATGTTATGTATTTTAAATCTATAGTAAGACTTTTATGTGGCATAAAAACAACATAATTTTGTTCATTTGTTTATATGAATATTGACGAATCAAAATACAAATCCACTTTCATAAAATGTAATGTATTATATAAAGTGGATCATGTAAATAAATAATTAATACTATTAGATGAAAAAACATAAATATTATGGGAATCATGTATAAGTATGACAAAATAAATATTTGTTCTGCTATAAATCAATATTACATAAAAATGACAAATTATTAACACATATTTTTTATCTGATTTAGACACAAGAATCTTCATCAGCTATACTCTATGAATGACTACTTTCAGTGGCCTTGAAGTAGCCAAAACAATATAGCTATGTCAGGGGTGTGGATTTTGAAGCATCACCACAAACATATTTTGAGAAAATAAATTCATAAGGGGATGAAGATAATAAAATGGATGAAATTAAGGCATGAATAATTGTTCTAGTATAAAAACATAATTATCATTATGAGTTTTTAAAATAATTTTATGGGAAGAAATCAAAGAGAATAAAAAAAATTCAAAAACCACTCTACGAAGATACACCCCCCATCTTTGAGTATGGCCATTACCATTAAAGGTATTCCTTACCATAGGTAATCAATTTTTTCACAACTTTTTCTATGAAATGTGAAATGGTCATATACAGATACCTTTCCTGTACTAATATATTATTTGTTGAAATAAATTGTGATTTATATCTATCAGAACCCATTCATCCCCTTTTTCCTAGTGGTATAATGTACAATATCCAAGTAGATATTCTATACAATAAACAACTTATAAAATCTCAAGTGAGAGTAGGGATTCACATAGCTCATGATTCAAGTGTTAATCTTCATATTCCCCTTGATGATCTTGATGTTCACATGGTCAAAATTTCTATAGGAATTTTTTTTATCATGGTCATTTGATCTTGTAAAAATATATGTTGACAATGATGTATCTCCTTTAAATTTCTTTTATGATTTTTTTAAAATTAATAAAAAAATGTTTGAACTAAGAAATGTTATTATAGAAAATGAAAATTTAGGGGGAACATAAGGTTGAATAAAAAAATATAAAGGATCAACCAATCAATTGAAAATACCTTTGGATAGTACTTTTACCCTATATGTTTAACCTCCAAATTTACTAATAGTACATATTCATGCATATACAACATTCAAAGATGGTAATATGTCTATCATTGATTTAGAAGAAGAAATGGATAGAGAGTCCATTATAGACTATAATGGTGGTGATAATTTAGATGAAATCCTAAATAATGGATGGTTGGGGGTCTTAATTGTAAATGCATACATGAATTGTGTTTTCATAACTATTTTTTCCAATAGTTGATGTAAAAATTTAATTATAGTTAAATACTACTCATATTTTTGGTAGGAATATATATCAATACAATTTGAAGGGAAAACCTTGTGATATTTTTGGAATCATTAGTCATCACTTCACTTTTACACAATAAAGGTCATTGTAAGAAAATAAATATTTAAAAATAGTGTAATAACTAAAAAAATCTTTGAAAATAAACTTATAGATGATAGAAACTTATAAATACCCATGATGTAGGTGTAAAACTCTAAAATATAGTCACATTGAATTTTTTTCTATCAATACTTATTCTTTTTTGTTTTTTCACAGAGCAGTAGTTTCTCATTTAAATCAATTTGTATACTACAGAAATTTATTTTTTTTGGATTTGATTCATGGATTACCAACAAATTGACCACACATGATGATTTTTATCAATATTTAATACACTATATTCAACATTTTACAATGAAACCTCAATTTATAGTTTTATATTATGTTTTAATGAAAACTTTGTTATAATAGGGTGGTTTTTAAATTTCATCAAAATCATGGTACGAGGACGGTAAATGATCACAGGAAGCCTACCAATTTCTATAACTATATAAGTACTTTGATATATATAATAATATTTCAATATAAAATCATATATCAAACCATAATAATTTTCCTTAATACTTATATGGTGTCCAAAATAATTTATTGGAAAATATTTTGGTTACTATGTCTGTAATTTTATAAAATATATCATATTCCATCAAAATAATAACATCCCCATAGAGGTATTTCTAAAAATAATTACAATTTAATTTAAAATATTTATTAACAAGTTTTTTATTTATATTTTTCCAGTACTACCATGACTTTATTTATTTAATGTATTAAAAATATTAAATATATTTGTTTGGAAATGAGTGGGAAGAATACATGGTGTCAAAATGTATGTTGACATCATGAATAGGTGACTTCCCTATATTTTTTAGTGAATTTTCTCATCATTTTATTGACTTATTTTATAGTTAATTTTCCTATAATTTTTATCTAATAATTATCTAGTTGGTTTTCAAATAGATCATGAATAAATGACTTCATTTAGAATTGATTTTTATCCAACCATTTTGTGCTCTATAAAGAGAACAAAATGATTATAGAAAAATATGTTCTTGATAAAGTCTCTAATAAGAAAAATTCGTTCAGACGCTATTTTTCTCTGTATAGATATATTTGTTCTTCATTTGATTTTTATATTTTTATTATTGTTTGTGTGTAGTTTACAAATGACTCAAAGTGCCTATTTTCAGTTTACAAATGACATTTTTGTTAATCACATCTAGCACTCACAAAAAACTGATTGGATATGCTCATATTATATTAATAATTTAGTAAAATAAACTATAATTAATTAGTGATGTGTAGAATCATATGCACATCAATCTGACACATGTTGTACCTGGTATAAATCGAAGTGTATGTTTATAGTTTAAAAGTAAAATTTAGTTCAAAAACTTCTCACTAATTAAAAACTAAAAAAAACTCATATTATCTTGATACTTTAGGAAAATAATCCAAAAGTATTTTTTTTACATGTAGCTATCAGATGTGCATCAATTTAACACACAGTGTGACTGATATGATTGAAAGTTCATGTTTTTATTTAAAAGTGACATTTTAGTTGAAAACATATATCATTCACTAAAAAAATGAAAACACATTCATGTTGTCTTAATGATTTAATATAATAATCCATAAGTCATTATTTTTATGTTTAGGAATCAACTGCATTTCAATCCAACATAGGGTGTGGCCAATATGATTGAATGTGTGTGTTGTTATTTAAAAGTGATATTTTAGTTCAAAACATGTTTTAATCATTAAAAATGGGTAAAAAATTCTTATATTATCTTGAAAATTTATGAAAATTATCAATAAATAATTTATGACATGTAATAATCAATCTCACATCAATATAACACATGGTGTTCTTAGTAAGACTTGAAGCGTCTGTTTTTAGTTTAAAAGTTTCATTTTAGTTCAAAACATGCATCATTCACTAAAATCTAATAAAATTAACTTGAAGATTAATTATACACTATTAAAGTTATCCATAAATTATTATTGACATGTTAGATTTAACTTCACATTAATATGATACATGGTGTTCCCGGTATAACTCAGAGTGTGTGTTTTCAATTTAAAAATGAAATTTTAGTTAGAAGAATGTTTCAATCACTAAAAATAGAAAAACACACTCATATTGTCTTGATATTTTAGTAAAAAAATATATATGTAATTTGTGACATGTAGGAATTTACCATACACTAATCGGACACATAATGTGCCCGATATAACTCAAAGTGTGTGTTTTTAGTTTAAAATCGACCATTTAATTTAAAAAATTCCCAATATACACAAAACTAAGAAAATAAAATTTTCTTGTCTTAATACATTAATAAAATTAATCATAATTAATTTTTTATATTCAAGAATAAACCTCACATCAATTTAATACACTTGTTCCCAGTAGGATTGAAATTGCATGTTTTGATTTAAAATAAACATTTAAATTCAAATCATGTGTCACATACTCAAAACCAAGAAAACATTATTTTATTATCTTTATAATTTAGGAATATTATCCATAAATCATTTTTTACATGTAGGAATCAACCAAACATCAATCTTACACATGGTGTGCCTGGTTTGACTTAAAGTATGTGTTTTTAGTTTAAAAGTAACATTTTAGTTTGAAATGTGAATCACCTAATAAAAGCTTATCAAATTAACTCAATTTTCTTGTTAATATAGGAAAATGATCCATAACTAATTTTTTATGAATAACTATTAGAAACACATTAATCTGACACTTAGTGTGGATGGTATTACTGAAAGTTTTTGTTTTTATTTAAATTAAAAGTTTTATAGAAACACACACTTCATATACTCAAAAATGATGAAACACCGTTTAATTATATTAATATATTAGTAAAATTTTCCATAATTAATTTTTCAAATTTAAAAATTATCCACAAATAAATCTGATTCATGGTGTTCCTAGTATGACTCAAAGTGTGTGTTTTCAGAAAAAAAGTAACATTTTAGTTCAAAATGTGCATCAACAATTGATATACACTCAGATTTTCATGATAATTTTGTAAAATATTAAACAGGTCATTTTTATCTAAATGAATCATCCTCACATCAATTTGACACATGGTGTGGCCGGTAGGACTGAACGTGCATGTTTTTATTTAAAATCTACATTTTAGTACAAAAAAACTTCACATACTCAAAACTGATAAAGCACTCTCAAATTGTCATGATATCTTTTTACAACGATACATAAGTTATTTTTCACATGTAGTAATCTGGCATACATCAATCTGACACTTGATATGGGTGATATGACTCAAAGTCTGTGTTTTTAGTATAAAATTTTCATTTTAGTTCAAAATACATGAGACATACTAAAAACCAAAAAAACTCACTCTAATTTTATGGATACTTTAATAAAAGGATCCATAAATCATTTTCAACATATAGTTTTTAGCCACATCTCAATCTGATACATGGTGTGAAAAGTATGACTCAAAGTGTGTGTTTCCCATTTAAAAGTGACGTTTTAGTTAAAAACATGTGTCACTCCCTAAAACATAAAAAATGTATACATATTGTTTCAATACATTAGGAAAGAAATCCATAAGTTATTTTTTATTTTTATTAATCAACATCATGTTAATCCAATACACGATGTGACCCATATGACTCAATTTTTTTTTCAGATTAAAATTATATTTTAGTTAAAAATGTTTCACTCTCTACAAACTAGTAAAAACCAATCATATTGTATTAATATTTTAGGAAAATTATCTATAGGTCGTTTTTTATGATTTAAGATCAGCAACACATTAATCCAATACATAGTGTCACCAATATGACTCAAATTGCATGTTTTCTGTTTAAAAATGACATTCTAGTTCAAAACATGTTTCAATCACTAAAAACTAATAAAAAACGCCTTTATTATCTTAATACTTTATAAAAATCATCCATAAGTCTTTTTTGATGTGTACGAGTTATTCTCATGTCAATCAGACACACCGTGTGGCTGGTATAACTCAAAATGGATGTTTTCATATAAAATTGACATTTTATTTCATAAGATCTGTAACATACTCAAAACTAGAAAATAATTTCAACTTATTTTGATACTTTAAGATAATTATCAATTAGTTATTTTTTATGTATTGGAAACAACTTCACCACAATTTGATTCATGGTGTTACCGATATGACTTGAAGTGCATGTTATCATTTTGAAAGTGACACTTTAGTTAAAAACATGTGTCACTCACTGGAAACTAATGAACACTATTCATATTATTTTAATACTTTAACAAAAATATCCATAAGTCATTTTTTTATTTTTATCAATCAGTCCCACATAAATTAGATACATGGTGCAACCAAAAAGACTCAAAGTGTGTGTTTTCAGTTTAAAATGACATTTTTTGTTAAAAATATATAACTCACTGAAAACCAAGAAAACCCACCCAAAATGTCTTCATATTTTAAAATTATAATACATAAATCATTTTTATGGGTTGTAATTAGTTTCACATAAATATAATACATGATGTGACTGGTATGACTCAAAGTGTGTTTTCAGTTTAAAAATGAAATTTTAGTTAAAAACAAGTGTCACTCACTGAAAACCAAGAAATCACACTCATATTATCTTGATACTTTATAAAAATGATTTATAAGTCATTTTTTACCTGTATTAATTAAATTCATTTCAATATGACAAATGTAGTTCCTGATATGACTCAAAGTGCATGTCTTAATTTTAAATTAACATTTTAGTTCAAAAGATGAAAGACATATTAAAAATAGATAAAATGCATTAAGATAGTTTTTATACTTTTGTAAAATGATCCATAAGTCATTTTTTATGTTTAAAAATTTGAAATGCCTCAATATGATGCATGGTGTAATCAGTATGACTCAAAATGTGTGATTTCAATTTAAAAGTTACATTTTAGTTAAAAACATGTGTCACTCACTAAAAACCATGTAAACATACTCGTATAGTCTTGATACTTTAGTAAAATGATCCATAATTCATTTATAACACGTAAAAATCATCCATACATCAATCTAATATATTGTACTACTGGTATGACTCAAAGTGTGTGTGTTTAGTTAAAAATGACATTTTAGCTAAAAACATGGAATTTGCTGAAAACTGACCAAAAACACTATGATTTTCTAGATATTTTATGAAAAAGATCCATAAATATTTTTTTACGAGTTAGAATTAGTCTCACATTAATCTAATATGTGATGTTCCTGTTATGACTCAAAGTGCATTTTTTCAATTTAAAAATGATATTTAGTAAAATACACATTCCACTCACTAAAATAAAATAAAAACACTTGGATTATCTTGATTCTTTATAATAATGATTCATAATTCATTCTTTACATGTAATAATTATACACACGTCAATCGGACACACAATGTGTTTAATATGAATCAAATTAAATGTTCTTATTTAAAATTAAAATTTTTATTCAAAAGACTCATGACAAACTCAAAACTGAGGAAAACATTCAGAAAGTATTGATACTTTAAAAGAAATATACATAAGTCATTTATTATGTGTTAGTAGTCTTCCAAACCTCAATATGATACATAGTTTGACTGGTATAACTTGAAATGATTGTTTTTAGCTTTTAAGAGACATATCAATTAAAAATATATACCCCTCACAAAAAATGGATAAAACTCACTCATATGGTCTTTATACTTTATTAAAATTTTCTATAATTCCTTTTTTATGTGTAATATTTAGTCACACTTTAATATGATTCATTGTGTGATTGGTATGACTCAAAGTGGATGTTTTCATTTTGAAAATGGCATTTTAGTTAAAAACATGTGTCCCTCAATGAAAAAAATGAAAACACACTTGCATTGTCTTTATATTGTAGGAAAATTATCCATAAATCATTTGTGATGTATATGAATTATTTTCACAACAATAAGACACGTGGTGCCGCTGATATGTCTCAAAGTGCATGTTTTTATTTAAAACTGACATTTTAGTTCAAAACATGTGTCATATAATCAAGAATAATAAAAAAATTTCAGATTATCTTGATACTTAAGTAAAATTATACATAAATCATATGTGACTTGTGGGAATAAACCACATTTTAAAGTGACTCAAGTTGTTCCTAGTATGACTTTAAGTGTATGTTTTCATTTTAAAAGTGTCATTTTATTAATCTATTATATAATATTTATGTTAAATTTTTTCGTTATATTATTACTAATATAAGAATTGTTTTTTATACAGGTAAACTCTTTTGTTCAAGTTGGTGTGTTTTTTTTGGAAACTGGTAGCATGATCAAGCTCTTTTGAGAGGGGTCCAAAGACAATAGATCATTAATGTTTATGAATTTTCTTATATTTGTGATAAATTGTATGTACCAATGTAATTGTATTTACTAATTTTTTAAAAAAATTAATCATTGTACATTTCTTTTTTTTATTTTTATGTAAATTTAAATGAAATGAAATTTAATATTTAGTATTTCGGTGTGTTGTAAATTTCAATAGTACAATACTATAACATGGAATTTATCAGTGTTATTTCTAATATTGATAAAATTTCTTATTATTAACACTAAAAAATCAATGATAAAGGGGACCATTATTAGTGCTAAAAAAAGAATTGATAAAAGAACAACTTTATTAGTTCTTTTTTATTACTAATGAAGCTAACTTCTACCAATTCCTTTTTAGCACTAATGAAGGTCATTTATAGTACTGATAAAGCTCATGTATATAATATTGTATGTTGTACACATTTATTTGGTATGGAATACACATGGCTTACATGAAATCCCTAGGGGAACAAATGAATCTTTGTACATATTATTAAACTAAATTAGGTATAAATGTAACTAACTAGCTAAGTGCAACCTGGACCTATGAGAGAGGAATTAGCATGTTATCATGGAAGGTGTGGCATTTTTAGGGAATGTTTGATGGTCTTGAATGGTCATACTACATTTGTAAGTAATCTAGGACAACTTACTCACTTGTGGAGTCATCACTAAATATAAAGAGATATTTAATAATATATTCAAGGAGTTTTACACTTCCCTTTGAGTGATTTTTTAGCTAACCTTTGATTGTATCTTTTTCTTATAATATCATATGCCTTCCAATTTTTTAATCCTTTACATAGAAGGATAACAACCTTTTTTATAATTAATTAAGTGAGGGAGATGTTTTTTAATTATTTAGTTTTTATACATGTTAATAATTCTATTTTTATCTATTAATCTCAATCAAAAGTTATTGGGGTACTTTATTGGTATGCGACTCATTCCAATTTTTTATTTCTAAAATCTATTTTCTATTTGGGGAATATAATCATTTCTACCTCCACATGATTAATCCTATATATAAGAGAATAATATTTATTAACTAGTAAATTAATTTAAGATCATTGATAATTTTATTAAATAAAGTTTTATCACTTTTAAGTACCTTTGATCATCCTCTCCTTGTAACGTCTCGAGTTTTTGAGTTGGGTCAAAAACCTCTCCTATTTTGATTTTTTCAATAAGTGGATATGCTATTTCTTTCATTGATTATAACTCAATTATGAGAGTTATGTTAGCTTTATATCTAGTTTTTTTATGGGTTTAGAGTCTTGGAGAGTGCCTTATGTGTTTAAAGGGGTTTTGAGAGTGTAGGAGGCCTAGTTTTGAGGTTGCAGAAAAAGGTGCATGGTTTAGGGTAAATTGTGAGGGGACTTCCATATAATAGTGTGTTATAGTTTTTAAATTCCACATAGTTTGTGTAAACCATGTGGGGGAGTTGCACAAAAATGTGAGGTTTTGTACAAATATTACAGAGGGATTTTGTATGGTCTGTGCATGGTTAGGTAAAACCATGAGCAAGCAGTGAGGGGTTCCTTTTAGATAGTACCTCATCACTATAGCCCGCATTGTTTGTTCACGGTTTGTAAGACCATATTAATAAACTATGTGGCCCCATTAAATTTTTTTACAAAATTTCCCTTCTTACCTTTTCTCTTTTCTTTCTCTTTTCCTCCATCTTGGCCACACACACAGTAGTGGGTTCCTCCACTTTTCCTCCTCTAGTGGATTTTGATCCAAACAATTCATCCAAACTCTATTTTCAGATTTGGTGGAGGCATTTTAACCCCATTTAGGTCTCTAAATAAACTCATATATCTTCTAATATACTTTAAGTTCAGCTTGAGATTATACATGACTACATATACGAGTCCAAGGTAGGTGTTGTATAACTTTATTTGTGTTTTTATGGATGTTTGAGGGATGAAAATTTTTAGCGCATCATTGGGTATTGAGAGATACCATGATTCTTTATATTAAATTGATTGTATGACTATGTGGGGTGCCTTTATCCATTCCCTATCCATTTTTATATGTGCGAGGTCGGGTTAAAGGTCTTCGACAACCTTGGGTAGTTATTCCAAGGTTTTGTTTTGATTTAAATTGAGTTGTTTTGTTTAATTTAAATTGTACAATTCAATTTCATTGAATTATTGTCAAATTGAAGTGCTATATATATATATGTAAGGTTGGTTGTTTAAATTGGAGCTATCCAATTCAATTATAGTGAATTGATATGTTCTTTTAAATTGCGCAGTTCAATCATATTAAATTCAATTACGTATTTGATTTGAAATGCATGTATACAATGTGTTTTATTATAGAGACCCATGAGTTTATGACGCACTTGGCTCGAGGATAATATGGAATTTCCATCAGAAATGAGGCAATGTGTTCATCTAGTTGGGCTTGACCTAGATTACTTGGGTGATGTGATCACAGGTTGGGTATCATGGACATCAGATTGAGGTGGCGAGGTCGTCAGGAATTGGGAATGGATCATGATATTGGATATCATGGCCATTGAACTCGAGAGACATGGTCATATGGGCACAAGGTGTTGGTGTATATGTGGATTAGGTATTTAAATTTATGATTGTCGCTCACTCGTGATAGCCAAAGCTCTGAATTGAGTCGTGTGCACATAGGTTCACTCCATGATGAGGTGGTTTTAACCACTCTAGTGGGTACAGGATCACATTAGGGAATATTAGGATTTTTTTGGGTTTACTTGCCATATAAATCAATGTGGAAGGTTATGAGACTTCTCTTAATAGTGATGAGGTTATCATTTTGTGGTTGAGCATCACTATATTAAGGCTAGGGGCCTGGACTATTTTTGGGATAACAGATATCACCATTTTGGGGGATATCATGCTATGAGACCACAATGATTTTATTTGAGGATATATATCATCGTACCTCTAGAAGTAAAGTGTGATCTGATGAGTGATTTTGATTAGGGGTCTACAATACTGGTTACTTTTTTTGGGATTTCCTTTGGGATGTCAGAGATTTTATTCGGGACATGAGGTGTCTGGAGGCATGTGGTGCTTGGTTACTTCTTTTGAGGTGTAGAATGATGGTTCATCTAGAATGTACTAATTCAGAGGATACCTTGGGCCATGTTCCAAGGATCCTTACCCATTCATTGATTCTGGCATTGGTTGAGGCACGTGATGACTTCCTAGTGGCTGTTGAACACTAGAGAAGTCCTTGTTTATTTTACGCATGTACTTCTTTTCTTTATTTTTATTATATCACATGTTCTTAAACACTCATGTTGGTTACACACACTTGGGTGGTATCCTATGGAGACTCATTATGGGTCCTTAAGGATGCATCTAGAATTGATGTTGTTGCATTTAGGTAAGGGATAAGCTTTAGGAGATGGATAGTAGTAACTATTTTTCATGGGATGTTGGCAAGGGAAATTGAGGTTTTTCCTTGTCTAGAGTTTCCTGATTTAGTTTTATTTTCTGTTTAGAATGTTGCATTATATATGTATTTTACTATTGGTTATCCATTGGTGATCCTTTTTGATATTGTATTATACGACCTGTTGTGTATGCATGCTTTGTTTAGTTGCTACAAGTGGTATATTGGAAAGTTTATTTATTTCCACTACTTCATTTAATTATTCTTTTGTGGTTTATTGATATTGATTGTTCTTCCACCATTTGAGGGTATGGTTTGAGTTTTTTAAGTATTTTAATTCCTATTTATGTTATATATGAATACTTGAACCATTATTATATCTCTCCTAGAGGGTATATCCTCCCCAATATACCTCTTTACACCCTCACTACTAGTCAGTAGCCTTTGAAATTTAGGGAGGCACAATTTAGGCTAGTGGAACTTAGAACAATAGCACTATTCGGGTGGCTCATCAATTCGTGGATGATTCAAGTGGTATTAGAGTAGTTCTTAATTGGGATTTAGTAGCATTGTTTGGATGGATACTAAGGATATCAAGGATTTATTTTCTTTTATTCTGGTCTTACTATTTGGGCTATAGTAGACTTGGGATTAGATTGTTATCAGAACTGGATTTCTAACTCATGCATGGGTGTCTACAACCCCATGTACAAGGGACAGATCAAGTTACCATGGGTGGGAATTTTTTGTTCTATTTTTCTCATTTTATAGTTGGATTGATTTCCACCTAGTGTGGCTTGTTGAAATGTTAATGGTTAATTGTTGTGACTTGTAATTCTTGGCTTGGTATGAAAAGGAGTGATATATAGAACCTTGTCTCAGTGAGGCAATGTGTGTTTGATAAGCTATGATTTTATATGCTTTCATTTAGGAACATATTAGAATGTTTTAATTTTGAATATTCATGTGCCATGAATAAATTATTTGAAATGAAATATGCATTGTGAAATTTATTATTCCATGTAATGTTTATATAAATGTAATTTGATATGTGAAATGGGCTTGTCTGTTATACGATTAGGAAAGTATGGCTTGGGGTGATTTTGATCACCAGGTTTAGTGAATTGGTCATCAAATTGAGGCAACATTGGTTGTCAAGACATGAATGGCTTGGGGAATTCTTGGTACTTGGATCTATTGATGGTGGGTAAAGAGGCCATGTGGTCAGGATTCCATGGGGAATGGTTACGATAGGCAAGGGTAAGGTTAGTGTGGTTATGTTTCCTATTACTTCTTTCCCTTTATTTGTTTTATATATAAGTGATATATGGGTTGTCTTTACATGTTAATGGTATTCAACAAGTTCCTCTTAGACAATTTAAATGGAGTGACATGTTGGTGATGGATTGGTACTGTAGATGCACGATCAGGATAAGGCCCCTGAGAGTCAGGTAGAGCATGATCCATAGGTACAGATTCAAGTACAAGCTCAGGGATAGGATCAAGAATAAGTTCCAATATAGGTGGGGAAACTTTCATATTTTACTGATTCTGTACCATGTATCAAAACTCAGCTCCAAGTGATCCCGGTATGTGTTTTCTAGGGTATTGATAGGGTAGATCAGGGCAGTCAACACATGGACTCATCCATACCACTTTGTAGTGGGTATTATATGGTTTTCTTAGTGTGGGAAGCTAAAAAATGTCCAAAATTAGTGTGAGAGGCCTCCAAAAGAGTGTCAGGCATGTGGGTAGGTCGAGTACCTCAAGAGTTTCTATAATAAGACTTTATGGAAATTCAAAATTTAGGTATTGTGGAATATGTGAGGTTCTGAGATCATTTTGGGATCGGTACTAGGTGAGGGTATCCAATCTTCAGTTGTACATGGAGGTCATGGAAGAGATAGTGGGACCCAATAGTGGGGTTAGTGGTCGGTTGCTGGTGTAGCATCATAGGGAGTTCAGTCTTCAGGTAGTCGAGATTCAGGCTAGGTGCATGTTGTGGGGATTTCAATGGCTGAGCAGTCTAGTGAGCTAACAATAGTTAGATGTATGGCACGGGCATGGACATGCTTTCTATTTTACATTGGAATGGCCAATTGGGACATGTCCATTTTTGGTGTATGAGGTGCATGGGCTATGTAAATGTACTAACCAGATGATGGATAGTATGTGGGAACATGATCGGGTGCATCACTTATATATATGAGGTGTGTGGTACCATGATCTATATTTGAGCATTGTTGGATGCATGTTCTTTTAGGTGGTTGGAATTATGTCATCTAGGAGATGTGAGATATTGACGTGTATTGGCATCGGGGCATCATTACATGTAGGACTTGATTGAGGTGTGAGGCATTGGAATTTTTTGGGCATCTATTGAGATTTAAGACCGCATTCGATCCATGTGTGACATGGTCTTGAGGTGGTCACCGATGCGGTGTGGGAGTAATGATGCATCACATGAGGACTTTTGAGTCCAAGAATTGGTCTATGGATCTTTGCATTATTTTAGTTTTGGGTCAGTTGAGATCGGGTTAAGTCACTCCTAAGGTGGTGAGACCCCCTTGAGGTGGCTTGCCTATACCCTTGAGATAGGGGTATTCCTATTAAGGTGGGGAGACTTTAACGTCTAGGTTTTTTGAGTTAGGTCGAAAACCTATCCTGTTTTGAATTTTTCAATTAGTGGGTTCTCCATTTTATTTTTTTATTGGAACTCAATTAAGAGAGTTTTTTAACTTTATATCATGTTTTTTGGATGCATTTAGAGGATTTTCAAGTTCCTTGGGTGTTCGTAAGGTTTTTAGGAATGCCAGAGGCCCGGAGGCCATGTTTTGAGGTTGTAGACAAAGGCGCAAAGTTTAGAGGTAAATTGTGCAGCCCCTTCTAGGTAACTATGAAGCCCAGTTTTGAACTGCTTCATGGATTTTGTAAACCATGTGGAGGAGGTTCACAACCATGTGATATTATCTATAGATTTTTCATCGCAAGCTTTGCACATGGTTAGGGGAAACCATGCGCAAGTCGTGTGAGGGGTGACTTTTAGAGAGTACCTTAGAACTGTATCCCACACGATTTGCGCATGGTTTGGAAATTCGTGTGAGTAAACCATGTGTTACCATTAATAAAGAAAAATTACCAAATTTTCCCCCATCCCTTTTTTATTTTCTTCGTCTTTTCCTCATTCTTGGTCGCACGCACAACAGTGGGTTCCTCCACCTTTCCTCCTCTAGTGGATTTTGATCTAAATAGTTCATATAACCTCAATTTTTAGATATGTTGGTGCCATTGGAACCCAATTGGGTACTCAACATAATCTCAGATATCTTCCAATATTCTTCAAGTTAGATCTTGATATCACATGTACCTACATCTATGAGTACAAGGTATGTGGTGCATACCTTTCTTTGTGTTTTCATAGACATTTGGGAGTGTGTATTTTTATCAAATCACTGGGTATTGATCAAGAATATATTTATTCATATTAAATTTATTGTATGACCATGTGAGATGCCAATAGGAATTCCATAACCCTTTCAATATGTGTGAGGTCAGGTTAATGTTTTTCGTCCACCTTGGGTAGCTAGGTCGGTGTGTGGTTTGGATTTAAATTAAGTTGTTTTGTTTAATTGAAATAGTAAAATTCAATTTCATTGAATTGTTGTCTAATTGAATTGTTTTATATAAATATATGTGGATGGTTATTTGTTTGAATTGGAGTTATCCAATTCCATTATAGTGAATTGATATGTTCTTTTAAATTTCTCAATTCAATCATATTAAATTTAATTACTTATTTGGTTTGAAATTCATGTATAATATGATTGTGATATATTTTGGAGACCCACGTGGTCATGAAGAGTTGGGCCTGAGGTTGAGGTGACATGGCCATTAGGATTGAGGTAATGTGGTTGTTTGATTGGTCTTGGTCTAGATTACTTGGGTGATGTGATCACTAGTTGGGCATCGTGGATGTCATATTGAGGTGGTGTGGCCATCAGGTATTGGTCCTGGCCCATGATATTGGATTTCATGTCCATAAAACTTGAGTGACATTGTCGTAGGGGTATGTGGTTCCAATGTTGATGTGGCTTAGGTATTTAAATTGGTGATTTTTGGTCACTCGTGATGGCCAAAGCACTAAAATAAGTCATGTGCACACAGCTTGAAATCTTGATGAGGTGGTTTTGACCACTCGAGTGGGTAGATTCCCCCAGTAGTGTGTCTTAGGAATTTGGTTTGAGGGTGATTGATATATAAATTTACATGTATGTTGATGAGACTTTAGTTGATAAATATGAGTCTATAGTTTGGGAGCTGAGGCTCCCTATATTGAGGTCGTGGTCCTAGATTATTTTTTTTAGAATGCATATCATTGTTTCTTCAGACATAATGATATGAGATAGTAATTTTATTTGAGGATAGATATCACTATTCGTTCGGATATCAGACTTAAGTCGATGAGTTCATTAGAGTAGGGGTCTGAGGGATGAGTTAATTTTTTTGGGTGTGCCTTAGGGACATCAGTGAATTGATTCGGGACATGAGGTGTCAGGAGACACATGTTGTCAAGTTATTTCTTTTGAGGGGGAGCCTGAGTGTTCATCTGGGTTGTAATACTTTAGGGGATACCTTACTCCATGGCCCAAGGATCCTCACCTATTTAATTATTTTGATATCGGCCGAGGCAAGTGATAACTTCCTAGTAGTTGTTGAGTGCTGAGGAAGTCCTTGATTATTTTACACATGTACTTATTTTCTATTTTTTTATTATATCACACTTACTTAAACACTCATGTTGGGTATGCACACATGGGTGGTATCTTACTGAGACTCATTCTCACATCCTACACGAGACCCTTGGGATGCATGTAGACATTATGTTGTGGAGTTTAGGTAAGGGATTTGCTTTAGGAGTTGGACCATAGTATCTGTTTTGCATGGGATATTGCCAATGGACATTGACATATTGCCTTATATAGAGTTTTTTGTTTTAGTTTTCTTTTATATTAATCATGATTTTTTATATATGTATTGTATTGTTGGTTATCCATTGGAGACCCTTTTTGATATTTTATTTTATAAACCACTGTGTATGAATTCTCTATTTAGTTTCTACAAGTGGTATGTTGGCATGTTTATTTATTTCAACTGCTTCATTTAATTATGCTTTCATTGTTTATTGATATTTATTGTTATTATTCCATTGGAAGGTCTGGTTCAAATCTACTGAGTGTTTTAATTCCTCTTCATGTTATATATAAATACTCAGACTAGTATTATATATATCTCCGAGGGTATAACCTACCCATTATACCTCTTTCACACACTCTCTTATAGTTGGAAGCCTTTGGAATTCCGATGGAGTGCTTAAGGCCAGTGGAACCCAACCCAGTAACACTATTTGGGTGGCTCATCGAATCAAGGACACTACAATCCCTATTGGGTGTAGTAAGAGAAATTGTAAGTAAGTTCAATGTTGAGGTGTTAGATAATTTCATAATGTTTTCATTTGTCTATGGAAATAGATATCAACTTATAATGACCATTGTAAGGATGAGACTCTCAATTTTATATAATCCAAGAGGATAAATACATGATTGTGGACCTTCTCAGTGATCAATAGTTTGATTAAGTATTCATCATTTAAAAAAAATTGATAACATAATCTTGGGTAATATTCCACCAGATAAATCAATGATAACTCTTCCAATAATTTCACTTATCTATCTTGGTCTATAGATTTATAAGTTTCAAATATATTTAAAACAAAACCCCATGTAATAATTTTTACTCACACATTGATAACACATATGAAAGGTGACACAGGTGAATATACTAAACACCTTGGAGATAACCTGAGGTTTCCCCTCTATTATATAATAACCTTAGGGATATAATTATTTTGACTAATCACTATGACATTGGATAACCTATAAAAATTTTCTTTATTTTTCAGGGTGGTGTTGTCACATTAATTAAATAATTTACTTACCTAATGAGTGAATTTTTTATTCTATTTTTCACATCAAGTGATTATAGAATGTTATTTTATAGTTTTTTTCTACCAAGGATTGATCTATAGTAATTGGAACATTCTGGATGCATCATATTGAGAGTAATTGATTGAAAAATCACTAGTTAAAGCTAAGGGTCTCAATAAAAAGATAACCCAAAATTTACAATTGTTTGGTACATGAGATACTATATCAAGAGAAGTATATTAGATAAATTCTATAGAATCATATTTACATGAAACTAAAATTGTGTAACTTTCTACTTTGGTTAGATAAATTTCTCTTAATAAGAAAAAAAATCAATCAACTCTTGTAAGGGTTTTAGGACTTTGTGCTTCTCAAGAAAATTTTATTAATTAATGTTATCAAGTTCAAGACACTGAAAGTTGAGTTATTTATTACCATAATAATTTTAAACAACCAATGATGGAGGGAGAGTTTACATCTCTAATATAGTTTTTTAATTAAATATAATCAATATATACCACACTTTCAATAAAAATTTAAATAAAATCATATTTTCTAACATTTTTTGAGAAATTATATTAACAAACTTTCCAACCACAACCATGTTATCAAATGAATCTCACTGACCATCCATAAAAAATTTCACAACCATAACCTTAGACTCAAATAGAACCAAACATTGAATAGTTAAAAATTAGTTGAATAAAATGGAAATTAAGATGGGTAATATTGTGTCAACATTAAAGAATAATTTTTAAAGTTTGGGGCCAAAGACTCATTTTATTATTAAAGCAATGACCTCTTTTGACTGGGTAAAGGGAGACCCATTACATAGCCCGAAGTCCCAAGGCCAAGTGGCTTGAATACTAGGCTTGAAATCCCATTTTTGGCCAAAAGGAACCTTTGGTGAATAGTACTACTACAGTTCCCTGGCTGCTATAGTACCTTCTACAGCACCGCCACCGCTACAGTCCAACTATAGGACCTCCACTGTTATAGTGTCGCCACTGCTACAATGTCCCCCTGCTACAATACCCCTATAAATTTGTCCCTTCCCAGATTTAATCTTCGGTCTTTTGGATGCCAAGAAGGGGCTTGTACCACTTGGGTACAAGCTCATTGGCATCATCATTAAAGGAGATCATGGATAAGAACTTTATAAAATTACTATTTCATTATCTTCTTAATCCTAAAATAAATGTTATCATGGTAATAATAAGTAGAAAAGAAGTTTACCTAGACATAAAACATTATTTGTAATAGTATATAATAAATTAAAAATAATTGTAAGTTAATTCTAAAAAGATTAAAGGAAACCAAAATAACCCCTTGAAAAATAGTTAAAATAAAAAAAGATGATCCAATTCCATTACCTTCTATAATGTTATAATTAAAAAAGGTATGTGAGGATGAAATATTGAGATAAATCTAAGATATATTTTTAAAAAACAAAAATACCACTTATTTTATATTTTAAATAAATTAGAAATTATTTCAAATTATTTATGGAATTATTAATGAAAAAAAGACTCTAATATAATGTGAGGTTCATTTTTGAGAGGAAATTTTTGGATTTGATTATACCCTAAATTTAAAATAAATTTTAACGTTTAGGAAAATTTTCAATTTCATATATGATGGGATAAATCAAATTAACTAATACTTTATGTGATATTGGTTCTTTGATAAGTTCTATGACTCACTATGTGTTTTCATTCTTATTGATTAGATAATTGAAGATAGAAAAGGTTTCAGTTCAATTGGAAAATTAATCCACTTCCTTTACAGTTAGAGTACATGAAGATGTAAAGGTAAGGGTTAAGAATTAATCTTTCTATAAATCTTTATTGTAGTAAACAAAGAGTAGTTACAAACAATATCACAATCTATAATCATCTTCGTAAAACCATTCTTAAAAATAGTTAGTAAAATAATAAAGGTTTGTGGAGGTAATTTAATAATGATGTTTGTGAATAAAATTGTACATTTTAATACTTTTGATTCTATTATATATCCATATGAAGAATAATTTGTTTTCAAAATATCTCACTTTGAGTAACATAATCTACATGAAGATAATGGTTTGTTAAAAGAAATATTGAGTTTAGTTAACAAACTATAATTTAAGAATTCTATGGAATGTAATGAAAATGAAATAAGAAGAAATTTTGAGCTTACTAGGAACATTATACAGAAATAATGAAATGAGGTAATAAAATAGTTATTTGATATATTTTATTTCTTGTTTTAAAATTCTTATAAAACTAAATGTTCATATTATGTTTAGGAACTCCTTTCTATGAAGGTAAGTGAACCAACAATTTTATCTTCTCTCATTTAACCACCCAAGTTAGAATTAAAACATTTACCACCTAATTTCAGTTTTGAATTAAAATAAATGAATTATTCTAGTAAAAATTAACCTATACATATAGTAATAAATTCAACTCGTCAATTTGTTGAGGAAAAATGATAGAGTTATTGGTTAGATTTTAAGGGATATTTATTGACTCAGTCCTAGAATTTCCATGTATATGATCCTAATAAGAAATGAATAAAAACTATGAGGTAGTAAAAAGGTGAATTAATACAAAAATAATGAAGGTAGTCAAGAAAGAGTTAGAAAAATTACTTGAGGATAGAATAGTATACCTAATATTTGATTCACAATGGGTGAGTCCAGTATACATATTGCCTAAAAATTTAAGTATGGCAGTTATAAAAAATGAGATGAATGAATTTATATCTATGAGAGTTGAAAAAAGATGGAGTGTGTGAGTTTATTATAAGATAATTAAATAATTAATAAAGAAATATCACTTCCATGTACCCTTCATTGAGAGAATATTAGAATGATTATCATGTAAGACACACTGTTATTTTCTTAACGGGATTTTAGGCTAATTTTAGGAGCCCATTGTTCCTAATGAATGAGAGAAAACTAACTTTACTTTTCCTTATAGGGACTTTTATTATGAAATGATTTCATATAGATTATGTAATTCATTTGGTTTTTTAATGAGGTGTGTGATAAGTATATTCTCATAATTGATAGAGGAAGTCTTAGAAGTGTTTTTAGATCATTTAACTTTTTTTAGAACTTATTTTGATCATTATCTGTTAAATTTGGATAGAAACCTGAAAACTTTCATTGAAAATGGTCTTAAACTATGTTTTTAGGAATTTAACTTTACGGTAGAATGGTGAATTATGTCGGGTATTGTGGTCTCATAAAATTAGATTGAGTTTTATAAATTAAAAATTAATTTCATTACTTCATTGAATCATTCCATCTTTGTGAAACACATAAGATCATTTTTAGGGCATGTAGGATTCTATAAGAGGTTAATAAATGATTTTGGTAATATTAATTATCCACTATCTAATTTTCATAAAAATGATTCTGAATTTTTCTTTCATAACTCTTATAAGAAATCATTTGTTCACCTTAAAAGAAAGTCGATCACAACTCCTATTATTAAACCAACTTGTTAGGACCAACCTTTTAAGTTATTATATTATGCTTAAATATAATAATTAGGGAGTTAATTTAAATTAATTTAGATAGAAAAATCCATGTCATTTCATATACATTAAATAATCTAGATTCAACTCAGAAAAATTACACAAATTCTGAAAAAAAAGTTCTTAGAAATTGTATATTCATTAAAAATTTTATAACTATTTAATTAGAATTAAGGTGACTATTTTCTCTAACCACATAGTTTTCAATTATCTCATGAATAAATTTTAATACAAATAAATACTTTTCAGATGTATTATACTACTACTACTACAAGAATTCAATGTAGAGATCAAATATGAAATGGGAATGGAGAATCTAGTGGCATCCCATATGAGTAGGTTACCTCACACTAAAGAGGAGGTAACTTTAAATAAGATAATAGTTAATGAGTCAATAACAGATAAATAATTTTACTTTATTTATAAATAAATTTCTTAATATTTTTACATGATTAATTAACTTTTCACTTCTCAAGTTTCATAACATCTTAGAAAATAATAAATTATGATACTTAAAGTTGAATTAAATTATTTTTTGTGGGGTGATCCATATTTATGGAGTATTTATAGTGATTAAATGATTAGGTAATTTCTTAAAAATTTAAAATATATTCTATATTATATTTATGACTCATATTATCCTATAGGTTCACTTTAAGCCTCAAATAACAGTTGATAAAATCCTAGAATCAATATTGTATTAGAAAACAATATTTAAATAACCACATGAGTTTTTTAAAAATTATAAGAAATGAATTTTAACTATAAATATATCTAAAATACAAGAAATTCCTCAATGTGATTTAAATTTTTATGAAATATTTTATTATGAGGCATGAATTTCATATGAAAATTTTCCATATCTTTTGGATATTCTTATATATTTCTTATTGTTGATTATCTGCCAAAATGGGTAAAGTATAAAAATATAAGAACTAATGACTCAACTGTTGTGTGTGAATTTTTTGGGACCAACATTTTTTATAGTTTTTGGTTTCTGATAGTGGAATTCAGAAACTAGAGGAATCATTTTTAAAATAAGATCATGTAATCATTGATGAGGAAGGAAAAACACACCTTACCACCCAGAGACCAATATGCAAGAAAAAGTTTCAAACCTTGAGGTAATAAGTATTTTAGATAAAAATATAATTCCAAATATAAAGTTTGAAATGTTTTAATACACCTTATAGGCGTACAAAATAGCCTTCAAAACTCCCATTATAATGATTCCATTCAAGAAGGTGTATGAAAAGATTTTCCAAATTACATTAGAATTAGTGCATAAAACATTTTATATAGTTAAGAAGATGAATATGAAATTGAAGAACTAGAGAACAATAGAAGATTATAGATATAGTATCTAGAGGTAATCCAAATGGAGGAATTTGATAACCCTAATTTTTTTTAAAATGATAATCTTAGCACATAACATACTGATTCAAGGAAATGTAATTTTATCAAGAAGATAAAGTGTAGATCTAAAATTCTATACTAAAATTTATGCTTAGTAAGGTTTATTCTATATTAAAGGGGACATTTCTAGATATTAATGTATTGAATTCTAGTGTAATTGAAATAGAAATATGGGGAGTTGTTGTAAATGAACCATGATTCATGAAGTTTCATAGAAATCTTTTAGAAGAAAAATTATAAGAGGTTACATAACTTTAAAGTTTTTACAAATGATTCACTAGGTAGTCCCTCTAAATTAATTTTCTGTTCATTTTCCTAATATAATATATTAATTATATTTATAACTATTAATTATTCATCAAAGACAATGCATGGATCAAGTGTAGCGGAGGGGGACACATTTATAGACTTTAAGGATTTTTTGACTTTTTTTTTTAAATTTTGATGGCTTTTAGTTTTATTTTAATATGATTTTAAAACATTTTGAGATCACTAAATTCCCTGTTAATTTTGATATTAATTCCTTTAGTGTGGAATTAATTTTATTCTAGAACCCTAACTTAAATGAATATTGAAACGAATTTAGCTCTTGATTAATGATTTGAAACATTAATGAGAATATTGTTGATATTTTAATCCTATGTCATGAAACACTTTCCAATTATTATATCACATTTTTTAGTGGTATAAAATCAGTTTGACATCTTTTTACAATACCCTTATTTTATAATATACCTGACCCACTCTTGCTTAATAAGAATTCATTGTGACTCTTGAAGAAAAATTTAGTTTGTGACTTATGTCAAGATGATCATGGCATATTATTTTGAAAATACCTTATTCTTTTAAACTCTATTTGAAACAACCCTTAAAATATGGTCTTTCTATTTAACCTTGTTCATTAATAAAAAACCTCATTAAGTATCTATATTACAGGACATAAATTTCAAACCACCGTATTCTAAAATTAAATACATGATCGCATTTGAACTCAAGTATAGGGGAATGTTTTATTGTAGGATTTATGGGGTATGACATCATGATAGGAAATTTAAAAGGTAATTATCCTTTATTCAAGTGTATTAGTTCAAAATATTTTTCATAAATACAAATATTCATTTTTATCATTAAGTAAAATTTATAAAAAATGATGATGAATATTAAGAAAAAATATATATGGAGAATAGGTAAGAATAAAATATATTTCTAATAAAAATTTTTGAAGTGTGAATATACAGTAACATCATGGAAAAGATATTGGGTAAAACATTATATGGGGAAGAAGTGGGGATACATTCACTGATAGTTCAACTAGAAATCATGTGTTTTACTTTTAATATAGCCAACCCTCTACATTCATCTTCAGTTTTCATAAGATATCCTACCTACCTTAAACTACAAAACAACCTTATAATCCCTTATAATTAATATACATTCTTTAATTGATTAGTGTAAACTTTATATATATAGAAAACCTATGGTAACTCTTTAATGGATTTGAGTATGGAAAAACTTTTATTTAATTAAATCTAGAGTGATGATAGAAATTTTTCTAAGATTTTTGTATAAATAATCATGGGTGTATATAAAAGGTGGGAAATATATTTGATTTACCATACAATAATTATGAATATATAAGATGGATGTGGTATGATGATACTTGGGTACCATGGATTCAAAAATATTTACTCATTGTGTTATGAGTTTTGATTTTTTTGGGGGGTATTATTCTGACGTTCACCTATTTAAGAGTAATGAAATAAGTATTTGGGAATTTATGAGTTTAATTTATTTATCAATTTTTTATACTCAATTAATTTTATTCTCCCGTATTTTATAATCCAAGGTGGTTTATAATGTTTTGGAATTAATGTTTCATTTCATTATATTTTGTTAATGATAATCAAATTGACTAAAATAATTAATTTTTTAGATTAATTAATTATAATAATAAAATTAATGTTTGAGAATTTACAAATGTATAGGTGAAAGGAATTTAATACACAGTATTGGAGAAATTGAAAGTGTATAGTATTGCATGAATATGATACAGGTGAATAAGAAAATACAGAGAGTAACATATGACTAACATTATTCACACCACAACAAAATATGAAAATAGTTCATAAAAATTTTACATTTTACATGTTAATAAATATACATAATCCAATGATTCTAGGATAAATATTTAGGAATGTGGTGTTATTAGGATTCTCTATAAAAATGAGGTTTTTTTATGAAAATTAAATCAAAATGTATACCCTAATAAATGCAGTGTATTGGTTCCTAGGGTTTTCTCATGAGGAGGCTATAGGATAATTTAGAATAATGATCAAACTTTTTAATTAATTTTTGTTAAAGGTTAGTAAACTAGTTATTTTTTAAAAGAAGTTAAATCAGGTTGAAATAAAAGTTAGAAGTTAGAATCAAAACTGATTGGAAAATACATTATAGATAGAAGTAGTGAAAAAGTGTTGTGTTTTGGATACTTATTTTATCCTTTTTACCTAAATTATCTAACTATACTTCTCAATAATAATTGAAATACTTCCAAGTGAACACCTAAGATACCTAGACACCATATAAATACCTCAAATATGTGTGTTTATCCCCTTATCAAAGAGATTCAACAACTCAAAGACCTCCTAGAAGTCAAACCTAATTGAACTCACTATGTTTAAAGGTAATACCTCTTAAAATAATTTTAAGAAATGAGAAAAAAATTTACATTCATATGTTGGGAAAATATCTTGAATATCTATAAGAAAGTTATTTCAATAAATCAATAAACCCTTTCCATTCAAGAAAATATTTTCTATAGAAATGAATATTGTTACAATGAGAATAAACCTTGAGGGAGGAGGGAGATCCTAGTTTACCTTAGTGTTTTTAGATATTCTAGTTTGAAGTAAGGGACAAGTTTGGATGAGTGATTGGAAAGGACCCTAAGGTTGGTGTTTTATAATATTTCTCCCATAGTCTTATTATTGTTCATGTTTATATGGTTGTTCCATTGCATCACCTTTCCACTTATTTTTGCTTCTGACTAAAAAACATAGTTTTAGTCTCCAAATGATATATTAGACCTCTCGAAGAACCCAATGGGTCCATTGAATTCTATGAGACCTAGATAGGTCCACCCATGGGGTGTCTCAATCCCTTAGAAAATGGAAATATGTGTTTAAATTTATAAATATAGGATTTGGGTTATTGAATTTTTTTCCCTTGTTTTTGAACAATTTAACTTAACATAAGGGGTTGTTGGGTTGAATTAGGATTTAAATATGTTATGTCAAGAAATGGAATTAATGGGTAAACATATAAAGGGGTTTTTTATGATGTAAATGATTTAAAGGATAATATTGGTAGTGATAAATGAATAAATGATTTATGGATGTAAATGGGTTAAAGATATTGAGTGAGATAAATCATGTATATATTGGTAAACTCAATAGGTTCACCCTTGATGCTATGATATGTTGAAAATTATATGTAGTATATACCTTGAAAATTTGTAATTGATGGAATGGTTGGGAATGTTGGAAATAACATTATACATATCTTGTATGTGAATGGTGAACATGATGTTCCACACCCATGGGTAAGGATGTTGGAAACAACATTCCTTATCCTTGATATAAGGTGAATAGACATGGTGTTTAGCATCCTCAATTTTAAAAGGTGGAAATATTGTTCTATATTCTTTTCTAGGGTGTTGGCATGATGATCTATGACTAAATAATTTGACAAGGAGTGATTAATTGTGTTGTTGTACCTTGGTATTTATAATTGAAATGGTTAATGATGGACCCTTATATTTAATGTTTTTAACCTCTATGTTTTATTACTTAGACAACCAGAATAGTCAAGGCATGTTTGATGATTTTGGGGTCATGATAAAACCTAAGGTCCCAAGTGGATAACTGATAAAACGTTTTATTGGGAAACATGTTTACTTAATTTTCTTGTTTACTATTCATATGTGATTCTATATACACAATTATTATACTTGACATTTCTTTATAAATAGTTAGTGGTGGCCTACTAAGTTTCACTCAAACCTTTCTCAATCCATCATTGGTACTCAATAAGATTTCATGGTTTCAGGTTAGGATAAGGGAAAATCACCTATAAAAGATGGATGAGTCAGGATTTTGTGATGGATCATGTATGAGGGGATCTGGCTGATATTAGGACCCATTTTGGGGATTTTCATGACGTATTTATTTTAGGTTTCTTTGGGAAAATGATACTATCATGGAATGATATGATTTATGTATTTAGTTTTTTTTATTTACTCAGTTTTGGAAATTGAATACATGATTCATAGTTATTGACTATTACTACTTTGGTTATTTTTTATTTTGATTTTATATTGTAGTCTCACTTTGGTAAAGAGGGTATAGTCTCTCCATGTACCTTTTTATACTATCTCTATTTGTCAGTAGTCTCTATAATATGGGGAGGCATGCCTAACGTCACATATCGCACTAGATCAGAGCATTGGTTTAGTGGCACCCAAGCTGGGACGTTATAAAGTGGTATCAGAGTGATTTTATTTTCTACTGTGTTACTATTTTGTAAAAGTTATATAGGATACTTGGATGTTTTGATTCTTGGAAATGAGAACATGTATGGGAGTATCTAACCCATGTGTGGGGAAAACCCAATTACCAAAGGTGGGATTGTTGTTCTTGATGTTCATTTTTTATAATTGAATGTTATTTCACCTTGGTTTATCCACATGTGGTGTGATGTCATTATTTTCTAAAATTTTACTCAAGTGATGGTATATCCTAAAATTTTGTATGCATTCATTATTTTTGGGACTTACGTATTTATGATACATGCATCATGTTAGACACGTATAGAAGAGAATGAATAGTTTGGTAGAGGGAATTATAATGCTTTTATGTTCTTTTGTTATTTTGGTAGAATAACATCTATTGTGAAAAATGAAATTTTTTTAATGGAAATATGTAAATTGGTAAGGTAAAAATGATGTCAAATAAAAGGATTTTAAATATAGAAGTATGGTTTATCCTGAGTTAAACATGGTCTAAGATAGGGATGATTGAGGGTGTTGATGGTGTTTTGATTATAATCATTAGGAAAGTATATGTGGAATGTATTATTATGGTTGGTTGTGTCCCATCATTTGTATAGATATGAAATAAATTTTTATTTTCCCTAAAATGTGTGTTTGGAATTGTAATGATATCCCACCACTATGATGTTTATGGATAGGGAGACATGTGGGAATCACTAAGAATGCACCTCCAGAAGTGGGACAAGAAACCTGGTTGGTTTTAAGTGATAGGGGAGATAATTTCCATGATAAATTCACCTGTTTTATATACTTTATAAAAAGAGACTCATGGTGTTCAATTTTAATTATATTTGACTCAATAAGATAGTTTTAACTGCAACATCCTATGATGTTCACCAGAGAGGGTGGTACTGAGGCATCTGAGTTCTGGATTGAGTTTATCCAGGTGATTCTTGATCACTAGGAGACTCTTCCTAGGATGACAGTAAAGTTAGAAGCTTATATGTTGTGAGGAAAATTGAATAGTTGGTTGGATATTTGTGTTTAATTTGACCAGTTAGAGGGGATTTCATGGAATGATTACCAAGAAAAGTTCTAGTATTATTTCTACCCAAATACCCATAGGTAGGATAGAGCTATAGAGTTTATGCATTTGACCTAGGGTAATATGTCGGTGATGGATTCTTCTAGTCACTTCACTAAATTTTAGTTCTTTGTCACACCATTGGTGGGATGTGAGGGAACTATGAAAAATTGTTTTCAGGATGGGATTAGATATGAGATTAATTCCTAGGTGCATATCTTCCATTTTAAGAAGTCTAATGAGGTGGTGAATTAGGATCTAATTTATAATGTTAAACTAAAGTAGTCTTATAGTGGTTGATAGATATGATCATATATGTGATCTGGTGGTACTTCCTCAGATGGTAGGAAGTGATGTTACGAGGGTTTCTACTAATGTGGTGGAAGGAAGAGTAGCTAGGGAAGAGGTTTTTCCTCTCAATGAGGTTATATGGTGGTTTTATATTAGTGTATAAATCATGGTAAGTTATGTGTTTAGTATCTTAGACCACCATTTGAGTGTCTATATTATGGAAGGATGGGTCACTTACATAGGTTCTATAGGAACCCTCAGCCAATGGTTGATAATGGGGCACCTAGGATAATATAGAACACTAGAAGGGGATCTATTGCCCCATATCAGTTAGGGAATTGGAGTTATATGGGACACATAAGTCATAGTGGAGGAAGACATGCTTCAAGATAAGAGAATATATATTATAAGATTAGTACATTACATGGGAAACATATGAGAAAACAAGATAGATGGGCTGGTCAACTACATGATGTTCATCCTACACCCATTAAAAGCAAGGCTATACCATTGACTGTATAAGGTAAGATTATTATAAATTTTATTCTCACTGTCACTTTCTTTGAAACAAAGGATTCATGTTCTTTCATATATATATAGTTTTTTAATGGTTTGGGTTTGATGGTGGAGTTTATGTATGGGTTCATATAGGTGAACACATTGTTAGGGGTGAAATAAGAGAGTGTCTTATGTTTCAACGAATTTTACCTTGAGGTTGGTGGATACCATCTCCTTTGGGACTTTTACATGCTTTAAATGTTATGTTTTTACCTAATACTGGGGTTGGAATTGTCGGTTTTATATCAAGATCATATTGATTGTTACTATAGGAGATTGAATTTCATGTCTCCTAAGGGTAACATTTATGTCCACCATAGAGAGTGGGATATCTAGTCAAGGCATGTAGGGATAGTTTGTCAGTGATTTGGTGTGCCCACATCATAGGTAGTGAGTATTATGATTGATGATAGGGGAGTGAGGCATGATTCATTCCCTCCACTAGTGGATCAGTTTTTGTATGTTTTTCTTGAGGAGTTCTCACTGTTACCACTTGATAGTGAAATTGAATTTACTATAGATTTGATGTTGGGAGTTGAGTCAGTCTCTATTCCTCCATATAATATTTCACTAGCAAAGCTTCAATAAATTAATACTTAATTGGAGGAGTTTGATTATAAAGGGTTTATTTTTCCAAGAATGTTACCTTAGGGTTATCCAGTTTTATTTTCCAAGAAGGATGATAGATCCCTGTGTGTGTTTATTACTAGAAGTTGAACTGGATGATAATCAAGAATTGATGACCTATTATATATATCTATGATCTTTTTTACCAACTGAGGGGTTCTTATGTGTTGTCTAAGGTTTATTTTAGATCAGGGTATCATCTGTTAAGGGTGAGACATTCTAATATACCACATGCTACTTTCAGAAGCATATATGGCTTGTATGAATTCATTATGATGTATCTTGGGCTAACGAACACTGACGATTTGTTTATGTCATTAATTAACAACATTTTTAACCCATACTTAGAAAACTTCATGGTTTTTATAAAATATTGGTGCACTTTCAAACTCATGACATTTATACTAAATATATTGACATTATCCTAAGTACAATAAGTGAGAATAAGTTATATTCCAATCTATCTAAGTGTCATTTATGGATTGACAAGGTACATTTCTTGGGTCACATCATCTCAGAGGAAGGTGTAGCAGTGGAACCTAATAAAATTCATGGATTGGTTTCTTGAGATTATCCTAATAATTTTTTTGATATCTGAATATTTTTTGGGTTTGGTGGGTTATTACCGAAGGTTCATTATATACTTTTCACACTTGGGAGCACCGCTTTAGGGCATGAAAAAGAAGGTTATAAAGTTTGAGTGGTCTAAGTGATGTGATAATTATTTCCAATATCTAAAGAGTAATTTGACCATAGCACCAATTCTGATCCTACCTGACCTGGGTTAAGAGTATACTTTATATTGTGATTCATCCATTGTTAGACTTGGAGTAGTGTTAATTCCATGAAAATGATTTATAGTATATAGATCATGGTAGTTGGGGCCTCATCAATGGAACTATCCTAAGAATGATATCAAGTTTTATATAGTGTTTTATTCCTTAAAGTGTTAGCATAATTATCTTCTCAGTGAAAATTTTACTATTTTTACTGATCATAAGAGTCTTAAATACATCTTTTCTAAGTGGGATTTCAATATCTAGAAGTGAAGTCCGGTTGATTATATGAAATATTTTAAATTAGATATAGCTTATAATTTAGTGATGGGAAACAATGTTGTAGATACTTTGTGTTGGAATACATAGACATATGTAGTTTAGGAGTCTAGTTCTGAGTAGAAGATGGTGGAATTGTTTAATGAGATGTTTATAGATGTTCAATAGGAGCAGGAATAGATGAAACTCAAGTATTTATCTTTTGTTTCCTCTATTATGAACTAGGAAAAAAATGGAGGAATTATAAGTATTTAGAGTTCCTAGCCATGAGGGAAATCCTTGAAGGTGGGGAGCTCCCTAGTAATTAGACCATCAATGATGAAAATATTATTCACATCTGTGGCCATGTAGTTGTTCCCACATGTAATCAGAAGGATCCAATTCATAAGTTTCATTCCTCAAAATGGGTGGTGTACTTTGGCTTGACCAAGATGTACTAGGATCTTTGTAGATAGTTGGGAAACATGCATATTCTTTAGATAATTATTTTTCATAGGGAGACTTAGAGTATTGTTTCATATATAGATCCCCATTTTACCTCACAATTATATAAAATCTTATAGAATGTGCTTGGAACCTAGGTGTTTTTTGAGTATGTATTTACACCAATAGAAATATGAACATTTGGAATGTACTATCCAGGTATTAAAGGATATAAAGAGAACAATCATCCTATATTTTTGTTGGATATTGGAGAAGCACTTAGTGCTTGTTGAGTTCTCCTATAAGAATAGTTATAAAAAAACTAATCTGATGGAACCATATGAGGAAATCTATGGTAGTCTATTTAGATCACCATTGTGTCGTATGGAGGTGAGATAATTAGTTTTTTTGGGATTGAGACTTTTTCAAGAGATATTGGATCATATTAAATTGATTCAGAAGTGTATTGCTAAATCCTGTGGTAGAAATAAATCCTATGATGATTTACATCATTGACCTATTGAGTATTTAGTGGGTGACAATGTATTCCTTAAAATATTGCCAAGATTGGGTCATTATTGGATTGGAAAAAAATGTAAGATGGTGCCCTAGTATGTGTGGCCATTTGATATTGTTGAAAGGATTAGACTGGTAACAAACCATTTATATCTTCTATAGTGGTATGATGTTATCATGATGTTTTTCATGTGTCACAGCTTCTATACTATCACCCCAACCCTTATAATGTGATTTATGTTTATGATGTTGATCTTGAGACTAATTCATCCTTTGAGGGGTATATGATTCATATTATAGATCACATTGATATAACGCTTCAAAAAAATATTGTGTTACTGGTCTATGTATTATGGATTCATGGTTGGGTTCAAGAGGAAACTTGGGAGAGGGAAGTTGATATGTGGGCCCAATGGCCTGAACTCTTTTCCTTGGAGGCTTAGTAATTAATGGGAAATATATCTCGAGGAAATTTTTTTATAAGGTTTGGATCTTATACAATCCTAAACTTCTATAAAAGAATGTTTTTTTATTAAATTCTAGTTTAACTCACTTAAATTTTTTTAATGGTATTCCCAACAAGAGTAGGAAATGTCTTAGGAGTGTCCTAGGGGTTTGGGACATGAAAATAGGGTAAAAGAGTCCATCCAGAGAATATTGAATAGTTGGAGCATAGTTATTACTAATTGTGCACACTAACCATGTGGCCTAGAGGTGACAAAATCATGGTTAAAAAATTGTGCATGGTGGCCCAATAGATCGAGTGACTTGATACCCTTGGATAGAGGCAACCGCACAACTGCCATACAAGTTTTCAAATCATTAAAGTGTAAAAATAAACTATATGGATTAGTTTATTCTTGGATATAGGGAATTTTATGGTTAGAACCTGATTTGGAAAACTATGTGCCTCATTAAAAGTGGTGAAATTCTCACTTTTCCCTCTCAGGCTTAAATATTTCCCCCTATATTTTTCACATCATTTAACATCATATATCCAAGGGTGTGAAACAATAGATCCATCCTCCCTCAATGGTGATTTTCCCTTGATTATTAGGAATTTTTAGTTCCATTTAGTTCTCATCAAAACTCTTAGTAAATCCATGTATTTATTTCCTTATATTTTTTAAGAGAATCGTTGTGGATTATTTTCTCTCATTACAAAACTTATGAACCCTGTTTCCCAAACATTTTTCACCTTTGTATTTTTGACCATTTTATTTTTAATCAAGGGATATGGTTGGTTGAGTTTTTTTCAATTTCTATAAGGTAGGTGGTCTAAAATATTTATCTCATAGCCCTGTTATTGTTCATGCGTATATGGTTGTTCCATTTCACTACCTTGCCATATATTTTTTTCTTGTGACTAAGAAACATATCTTAGCACTAAAAATGAAATGTAATACCTCTGATAGATCCCATTGGGTCTTTTTATGACTATGAGACCAGGATAGGGACGCATATTGGGTGTATCAATACCTTATAAAATGGAAATATGAGTTGTGATTGATAAATTTGAGGGTTTTGATGATTGAACTGGATTCCCTTGTTTTTGAACAAGTTAACTTGACATAAGAGGTTGTTGGATTGAATTAGGATTTAAAGATGTTATGTTAATGAAGTGGGTTAATGTGTAAATGGTTAGATGGGTTTTTTGTGATGTAAATGATTTAAAGAACCTTACTGGTTGTGTTGAATGAATAAATGTTTTGTGAATGGAAATGGGTTAAATATGTTGAGTTAGATAAATCATGTAAATGATAATAAATGGAATATTTTCAAACTTGATGTTTTTATTTGTTGAAAGGGTCATTTAGGTTAGACCTTAGAATTTTGAATTGATTAAATGGTTGGGAATGTTGTTTATGATGTTCCATATCTCCTATATGTGAATGGAGGACATGACGTTACACACCCATGGGTAAATATGTTGGACATGGTGTTCCTTATCCTCGATATAGGAGTACTATATATGGAGTATGAAATCCTTGGTTTGAAAATTTGGAAGTGGAGTTTCATATTCTTGTATTGGGAGCCGGCATGACGATTGGGCACTAAATCATTTGATGTAGTATGGGTAATTGGGTTGGTGCACCTAGCTATTTATAATTGAAATGGTTAATGAATTCCCCTTATGTTTAAAGTGTTTAACCTATATGTTTTATGTCTTAGACTACCAGTATTTCCAAGGTAGGTTTAATGATTTATGGGTCATGATAACACCTAATCACCTAAGTGTCTCCCTGATAAAATGTTTACTTGTGAAACCTCTTTACTTCACTGTCTTATTTATTATTCATATGTACTTATTCATAAAATAATTATTAGATTGTATATTTCTTTAGACACTACTGGTGGTGGATTTTTGAGTTGTACTCACACCCTACTTAGGTTGTTATTGGCAGTAGACCAGACTTTATGGTTGCAGGTTAGGATAAGGGAAATGGCCATATGATAGATAGCTGTGTTAGGATTTTGGGATGAATCATGGATGAGGGGACCAATATAATATTAGGACCCTTTTTTGGATTTTCACTATGCCTTTATTTTGGGTTTCTTTTTGTATATGAAACTTCTATGGTATGACCGGTTTACTATACTTGGTTATGTTCATTTACCCAGTTTTGGGAATAGATTACATGATGCATGTTTATTGGATATTAATTATTTAATTATTGTTTTTTTTTTGTAGTATTACTCTGATAAAGAGGGTATAGTCTCCCCACATACCTCATTAGACCCCCACTACTAGTCATCATCCTATGGAATACGAGGAGGTATGCCTAAGGTCATGTAGTGCACTAGCTCAGGGAATTGGTTTAGTGGTACCCAAGTTAAGACATTACACAAAGGGTTAGCTACATAACCCAAGGAACTTGGAGAGAGATATCATAGGATAAATTTGGGAAATGATGATTGGATCATATATTGATGATCGGTACCTATGTTTTCTTCTTCACCAATGGAGTTCATAAATCTCTCCAACAACAAAGGCATTTAATCATTCTTATTTAGTGATCAGTACAAACTTGAGGTAGGGTGTTTGATTTTGTGATTTTAAATTTCATTTAAAATTTAAGGTGAATAAAAATTAATTCTCCCTAAATTAATTCACAGATCATTATTTGTGGGTTTTTCTAATGGTTTATTTCTCTTCATATGTGAGGAAATTTGACATTTGATTCTTACTATTTCTTACTTATTTAATGATTCTCCATTATTGTATTATATCAATAATGGTCAAATGAACATCATTGTCGATTGATACTTACCTAGTGTTATGTTCCTTTATCTCACCATTCTTGGTGTCTTTCATAAAAAATTAGTTGACTGGTGATTTTACGGTACCTAGTTGGGACGATTATTGTGTGTTATATATTTGGAATAATTGATCACAATAACAATTTTGTTTTTGGTGTTTAAAGTGTGATGGAGGTATGGAAACGATGACTAGAATCCAATAATATATCGAGTAAAAGTGTATTTGGGACCTGGATTGAGTGGATATCTCAGTAGGTATGATTATGGGAGATCTAAATCATAGGGTGTTTTGAATCCATCAAATGGTGATGTTGTTAATTTAGTCAAGGTGTGGTTTATAGCGGTTTCATGAGCCAGGATATTTGAGTCTCTTCAAAATGGAAACAATAGGGGTTTTCTGAAAAATAATAGCCGGAATACCACTTACATTAGTTTTTGATGTAATTCAACTTCATTAAAAGAGTTATGGCCATCAAAACCAATGGTTTCAAAGGTTCTGGAATGTGTAGGAGAAGATAGGTGAATATCATGAATTTCTATGAATTTCTAAGCTACAGGTTGTTTATTTCAAGGAGAAAAATATTGTGTAGTCCCCTATGTGTGGCAACTAGGGTTTCCATGTGGAGTTAAATATTACATGTTGTGTGGTTGGTCCAAATTTCATATGACCCATAGCTGGTTAAATTGGCATGTATATGAAGTACATGTCAAGGAGGTCATGTTACCCCATACACTGTGTGGTGGGATAACACTCCATGTAAATCTTGTTGAATGGATTAGTGTGTACAGAGAGTACACATCCAATATTTCATGTGTCCCCACACACTATTTATAAAGGGGTACATGTCATGTACTTAAAAAAGTAAATGGTCTTGGTAATATGGAACAAGATATGTGACATCCTGTATCGTACACATCATGTGACCTAAAGTACACCCTGTGTACTTCAATAAGTACTCAAACATGACCATTGTACACAGGTCCACCTTGAGTACATGGGCATGAGCCATAATACATCGGATAAACCATATGTAACACAAAGTGCTAGACTGACCTCTACACATCGTGTACCCCTAGGGACACATCAGGTATTTTGAAAAATTCATTTCATGTGAGCATGAGAAAAGAGCGGTGTCAGGCTTAGTGAGATACGCCATGCACCCCTATGGTCATGATGTGTAATTCTCTAAGGGAAAATTAGAGGCCTTTTTCTTATCAGTTTAACTCTAGTGTGATCATGTATGAGTTCATTTGAACTGTTTCAGTATGAACATGTTTCTCTAGGGCACGTTCCCTTGCTCTATCCCCAAGAGGGTATAGTGAGGAATCAAGTTCTAAGCATAAGATGTGATCCCCTTTATATGACTAGTCTTGGATAGAGTTTCTAGAATCCCTTTGTGAGGTCTAGTGTGGGATCCACTATTGTATCTTCTTCCCTATGTGGGGATATAAGAATAGGTATGACCGACATACCTAGGCATTCAATCCTCTACTTAGCGGGTTATTTCATATAGAGTCTGATATAACCCATGGCTCTAGGTGTGATCCCCTATCTATATATCAACAAATTTTGTATTCTGATGAGGTGTAGTCCAATACAATATGTATCTCGGATGATCCCTCTCAATTTCCTTAGTGCTTCTTCATGGAGATATATGACATGCATGTTCTCTTGGATGATTTTCATTGGTATATTAATACCACATGAGTGAGACCTATCATATGAGTTTCATCAATGATGTAAAGACTCGTGGAGTGAGTTCTCCTGGACAAGTGTTACACTGAGCCTCAAGTAAAAATACTAGGCTGGTAGTGAGGTCATAACCTCACCTTGAAATTTAGTGTCTATCTTGATAATATTTGGGTTATTATTATTACTATTATTCCTTATATCCTGATTGAAATACCTTCATAATGATGATCAAACTACTCTCTTGAATCTTAATGTTTGGTGATTTTAGGGTGTCCTACTAGGTATGTATATACTCACCACAGCATGGGATCTTCCCACACATGTCATATCTTATGTAGATTCCAGACATTTCATTGGATTCCTATGTGGACTAAGAATAAGTGGAGATTAATTAGATATTAATTATTCTAAACAGACCTTATATGGATCAAGGAGTTTCTTTTTTGGGTAGCTTCCCCCTGTGTTGTCTATAGGTTAGGATTTTTCCAGTTTTGGGGGGCTTGTATTTGACCCTTTATGATTTTTAGTGTATTAATTATTGTATTCTGATGCGGGTTAGATATTATACATGAATTTATAGTATGATTTTTTTACCTTTCCTCATTATACTGGTGTATGGAGATGTGTGTGTGTGTGTGTGCATGTATATTAGGATATGGCCTACCTTGTGTATGAGATGCCTACTCGGTGATAGTTAGTAGACCATATCCTATTGGAGGCTATATTGGGGTGCTATTCTTGGTTTACCACTAGCCAGGAGAACCCTGGTGGGTTGGGTCATGATAGAGTGGTATTAGTGGAGCTCATCTCAGGACAAGAGTTAAGATATTTTCAAGTTGTGATGTTTCTTTTGGGAACTAGGGAAATAGTGTTAAAGCTTCTCAAGTTCATATTTTAACCCATAGAACCTAGCATTGGTGTGGTGACCAGTATATCCATTCACCAGGACTTTGATAACCTGCTTGTTGACTCAGAACATGTAGACACTATTTATAGTGAAAAAATTGGTATATGTATCATATAGGAATGGGTTATGGTTTCATTTCTTTCTTGAGTCAGCTCCCCAAATATTCTCTTTTGACCATGGTGAATTTCGGCTATCGCTAATTACCTACATGACCACACCAACCTTGGATTCTATAGTTGTATCATCATTATGATACACTTAGTGACAAGGATTCAGTTTATAGACCTGTGTAGAATATGGATCCTATAGGTGGATAAAGATCCATGTCGCTACTCATTCAGTAGTATGCCGACGTGCCTCCAGTAGTTCAAGTTAATGATCTACATATGGTTTAGTAGTATTTGGTTTTGTTAGTACCAAAATATGATTCACCTATGTGGATTTCACTTTCTGTGTTTCGTAGATAGAGATTACCTAGTTTGATAGGTAAGATAGACCCCCCATCAAGTGGTATAGTACTACAACGAGCATGTGGTGAAAATGTCACACTTGTATAATACCCCTACTGATAGTGGTCCTGGTGGAGAAACTTCTCTAGGGTGATGCAGGGAACCATTAAATCCCTTTGTTGGTGATGTTTTATGTGGTTTCAAAAACATAGGGAAGAGGGACACTTCCCCCCACCGAGACACATTCTTGCGATGTGATCTAAAACCATGCGAGTGATTTATTGTCACTAAAAGTGGATAGTTTCAAGGTGTGGTGGATGATTTCCTTTGATTTTAGGTTTGAGGTAATTTTTATGGAATAAGGTGTTGGAGTGATCCAAGGATGTGGTAAATAGGTGTTCAATGGAAATGATAGATTTAGGTAGTAAGATGTTTTGGCCTAGAGGCATATAGTGTGTTTCGAGGTATGGAATGTGTCTTATCTACACTATTTGAAGTTTTAGAGCACAGTCACAAGTCACGTTTCCCTAAAAGTATCCATTTTTTATACCTAGAGATTCTAGAGGATCATTTTTAGATAAACCCTTGTGTTTGGAGGCTCCTAAAGAGAGGATCAAAGATTACACATTTCTATCGATGGTGTGACCTGATATTGGGAGGAGAGAGAGCCTCATGTAAAATATTTTCGTAGCTGGCTGTGAGGACCTATGATTTTTTCCATGGTATTATAGACTGGTTTCCTACTATTCATTCCCAATTGAGTTTTAATAGTAATATTTGCAGTATACCTAAGATATTATGAGATAATTTTTTATCTTTAGTGAGTATGAATCCCAGGAAGAGAAAGATGAGCTCATGTGTAGGAGGATACAAATTATTTCTTATCCATTTGATAGTATGACCCTTGTATAAGTGGATATATGATATTTCAACTTCTTATGGTGTTGGAGAGGTTTGAGAGTGTCTTCCCTAAGGATTAACTAAGATTAACTCCCCATTGAAAGTTTATTTTCTACATGCACCTTCACCTATGTATATCCTGATATCTGTGATAGAATATCATATGAGTCCTTGTATCTTTGAGAGATGAATGTGTGGTTGGATACATCTATAAAGTAGTGTATTTCTTGGCACTTTTTTTCACCTAGGAATCCATGTGTTATTTTCCTAGGAGGAATATGAGATATTTAGGTTAAGTGTGGATTGATTTCATCTAAACTGGGAGGCTATCAAGGAGGATAATCCACCCCTGAGAATCAATAACTTCTTTAACTAGTCTTTTGGGGGAAATTGGTTCTCAAAGTTTGACCTTAGAATGGGTCATCACCAGATTTGAGTTCAAGAGGAATATATCTTGAAGGTGTATTTTAAATATGCTATTGTTTTTTTTATTTCACGGGGATACCTTATGGGGTGTTAGATTCCTGAGTTGTGTTTTGGAGTATTAAAGACCAAATACTACAACCCTTCTTGGACCAGTTTGTGGTATTATTAATCGGTTACATCCTTGTGTACTTGGCATCAGAGGTGGAGTACATGAGACATTTGAGGATGTTTTAGGACATTCTCCAAGATTACCGGTGATAAGGCAAATTTTTATATATAATTTATTGTCATTTATTCATATTTTTTCATTCAATTATTTGATAATACACATGGTACGTGTCTAATTTTTTAGGAATAAAGGCTTCACGGATTTTCAATAAAGAAAAGGAAGAAAAAGTAGAAAACTAGAAAATTACACGTCATGATTATGAAGTTCGCATCGTGTACCTGAGGATCATAACCTATCCCAATATGTAAAGCCAAGCCGTGAACATGCCACAAATCCTGAAGGAAAGACTTCTACATGTCGTGACTAGACCGAAAACATCGTGAAGCTAGTCAAAGCCCTAGGCAATAAGTTCATGAAGAATATAAAGAAAAATAAGATAGATATAAGGTACATGTTGTGAATGACATATTGATGTCATGTACCCAGTCAAACATCCTTATATGTGAGAACCACATTCCACGCTAGAGATCCGAAGGAAAATGAAACAGATTGAGGGTACACGTCATGAACAAAAATTCCTATATAAGCAGTGGAGTGGAAAATCATTAGAGGGGAGTTCAAGATGTGATTATCTTCTCCTTTTCATATCCTTTGTGATTATTTCTACCCTTTCCCCTCTCAACCTCTCAAAATCATAGTATTTGTGCATTTTTATTAATCCAAGAGTCGTGGAGCCTCTGTTCTTCAACACATTCAATTCCCACCATCGCGTTTATCTCCAGTTACCATTTCTCTTTGTCAAGTAAGTATTTTATTTATAATCATAATTTACTTAGTGTATATTCATTTCTATTCCATTCCCAAACCTTTCATTGAGCACAATACCATTAATCAATCCATCAAGAATGTTTTATTTCATTTATTTAATTGTTTCCTACCCCAGCATGTGTTGCTAAATTTATTAGGGGTGGGGATGTAGCAATGTATCTGCATAACTAAATATACATTTTAATCTAAACTTGGAAAGCCTAATTGAGTTAGTAACTAGTATATGAGCCTCTAATATATCTCATTTGTGTGAACATCCCTGACCACAGGATGGTCAAACAAATGACCTTATCCTAATTGGAGTAGACTAAGATATGACCACAAGCTTAGGAGACTTTATGCCTTAAGGAATCAAAAGTTAATGCACTTAGGTAGTTTCTATCTCCTGACCACGTAATAGATACTTCCTAGGTAGAACTAGGAGTCTAAGACCAAAGTCAATTAGTGATCCCCATTTTCTTCACAGACTAAGACATAGGATCTTTCCAAGGTTAAAATTAAAAAGACATCCTTTAATCAGATACATGACTTGATTTTGACCCCTTGTTTATCAATTTAAAGTCATCCCAAAATAGTACTTAGACCAAACTCCCAAACAAAAGACTTCTATAAAGGACTCCACTATATGTTTAGAAACCATATCCTCTCAAAATTTAATAGCAGTATCCATGTGGATTCGACCCCGTACTCCCACTACACTACATCTTAGTAGTTGGTGAAATTTTAGGGCACATTATAAATTCAAATTTGATTCACGCCAGAGGAAGTAATGACACCAATGTGAAAAGGCCATAAAATTTATGGAACCATTGCTAGGGAGACAACACCGTTTCGTAGAAGAACTCTGGTTTTTAAAAGAATTCAGATCACCTTTCCCTCACCTTTTTTCTATCTTTCATTTCCAGATGCCCTTACGTCTTCACCTTTATCTTCAATGCATTAACCAAGGTCCCTTGACCCAATCAAGGAACCATGAAGCACAAGAACCATTGTCCTTAGATCCCGAGATCGAAAGGCATCTTCTTTCACTCTGTCGGTCAACAATGTCCGAGGAACATCACAATATAGGACCTAACCCGTCAAATCATCAAATCATACCTGGATAACACTTGATACACCCTGATAAGACCATCATGGACTATGTCTTTCCATCAATACATGGTGAAATTCCAAGAAACATTCACTACCCAATTAAATCCCATAACTTTAAATCAATCCTGGACTCATCCATATGATCTAGAACATGGGAAAATTTATTGGTCTTAAAAGTGAAGACCCACATGAACATATCCCCAATTTCCTGGAGGTTTGCGATACCTATCACAAACAGAGAGTTTCTTTTGACGTGATAAGACTCTGTGTATTTCCTTTTTCATTAATATATATATATATATATATATTGGATCAAAATCCAAGCTCCCAAGTCAATCACGACTTGGGAAGATATCATAAAAAAGTTTCTTGATAAATAACTTCCACTTATACGTACCTAGAAACTCTATAATGAAATTCAGAACATTGCACAAAAAGATGGAGAATCCACATGAGAAGCATGGGATCGATTCAAATAACTCATGAGTAAATGTCTGCATCACAGAATTGACACTTGGATTCAAATTAAAACCTTTTATCAAGGAATCCAGCTAGCGGCATGAACAATTGTCGATGCTACCATTGATGGAGGACTGATGTTCAAAAAAACTGATGCAGGAAGAGCTATTTTGGATGAAGTATCCCACAATGCCAGTCTATGGAAAAGTGACCATGGACCACCATGACGTGGAATCCACCAAGTTGATGAGACCACCTAGTTATCAGTGCAAGTTGAAGTGCTAACCAAATATCTTGAGTCGTTTCAAATACCAACCCCAAGACCCCCTCCTACCCTATTCATGGAGATCCAATCATGTGAGATATGTAGAGAACCACAACAGTATCAAGACTGAAAGGTATGATATGAGGAACCACATGATTTTAATTACATTAATTATAATCAACAAAGTCAATCATTTCAGAAGCAACAACAATAGACATTTTTTTAGCAGAGGCTTGCTCAACAGGACCCTCAAAACAATCAAGGATATTTTTAGCAGCATAGTGTTCAAACTCAGTTTTGTAGCCTGGGACCACCAGGGTATCCACAAATGAACCCTGTCTCAAGACCACAGTAGCGTACATATGCAAAAAAACCCTTTCCAAGGCCCCAACAACAATAATTTCCACCCACCCCTCCAAGAACACAACAACCACCTCCACAACTACAAAGTAACTTGGAGAACCTCTAAACTTCCTTCGTTAAAAAGTAAGATCAAAGGATGACTATGTAGAAGACCAAAATGCAAAATTAAAGAGAATCTTTAAGAAACTTAGAGATACAAATGGGGAAGATCTCATAAATCTTATCTGAATGAATACCGGGTACTTTAACCGGTAACACTGAGACATACCCACGAGAGGAAGCTAAGGATGCAGTGATGAGGAGTGAAAAAGTATTATATTTCCAACAATCAAAAGAAACATGGCCACAAGAAGAGCCCAAGAGACAACCATAAAAAGTAGAATCAATACCAGATGAGAAGAAGCAAGCCCCTAAAAATAAGAGGAACCCATTTATGTATCCCCACCTCTATAAAGACCACATATTTCCTTTATAGAATGAGAAAATCAAGGTAAGCAGGTAGCTTAGTACAAAAAGTTCCTCTAAATGTTCAAAACATTTCACAAAAAAATTCCTTGTACTGAAGCAATCGCCCAAATTCCAGTGTATGCAAAATTTCTCAAAGACTTTCTATCCAACAAGAGAAAGATAGAAGATCTGGAAGTCATATCATTAAATGTCTAATGATATGCTATTGTACAGTATAAAATTCCACCAAATATGAGAGATCCTCGAAGATTTTCAATTTCATGTGAAATAGGAGAGAACAACTTTGCAAGAACACTCTGTGATCTTGGAACCATCATTAACCTGATGCCGATGAGTATTTTCCACAAACTTGGACTCCAAGAGATGAAAGAAATAATAGTAGAATTGTAGTTATTCTATCGTTCAGTTAAGTACCCACATGATATTCTTGAAGACGTTCTAGTTAAATTAAAAAAAAATCATTTTTCCAGCATACTTTATAGTTTTAGATAGGGAAGAGGAAGGCGAAGTCCCGATCATTCTCGAAAGACCCTTACTAGAAATAGGGAAGTCCTTGATTGATGTTAATCAAGGTAGTCTTGTATTTTGAGTTAGATAAGAACAAGTAATGTTCAACCTAATAAAAGTTACACAACATTCAGATGATCTGATGGACTGCAACGCCATCTCTCTTGCTCAATAAGGAGAGAAGTACATGGATTTTTAGGTAGAGAGTCATGATTCATGCTCATAAAAGGAATAAGACTATGACTTTGAGAAAGTAAGATTTATTTAACCACTTACAAGATACACCGTAACACCATTTATCCCATCCATCATTCAGCCACCCAAATTGGACTTGAAACCTTTACCCAGTACGTTGAAGTATTCATACTTAGGAGAGTCATTTTCTATACCCATAATTATCAATGCCAAACTATATCGGGATCAGAAAGAAAACCCGGTTGATGTGGTAAAAAGAAAAAAGAAATAAATTTCCTGGGGGTGGAAGATATTAATAGAATCAATACTTTAGAGTGCACCCATTGGATTTTACTCAAAGAAGCTACAAAACCAAAAATACAACCTCAAAGGAGGCTTATGCCACCAATGAAGGAGGTTTTCATGAAGGAAGTCCTGAAGCTTATGGATTATGGAATAATATTCCCTATCTATGATAGTAAATGGGTGAGTCCACTCCAAGTCATTCCCGAAAATGGGTGACTCACTGTAGAAAATACAGGTGATAATGAACTCATTTCAACATGCACCATCACAAGATGGAGAGTTTTTATAGATTACATATGTTTAAATGCAGCAACAGGGAAAGATCATTTTACCTTACCCTTTATGGATAAAATTTTTAAGAGTTCAGTGAGACATGATTTCTACTATTTTCTATATGTCTATTTAGGATACAATCAAATTGTAGTAGACCCCTCTGAATGGCCCAAAACAACCTTCACCTGCCTCTTCGGTACTTTTTCATATAGACACATGTCATTTGGTATCTGAAACACACCAACAACATTCCAAATATGCATGACATACACATTATATGATATGGATGAATAATTTCTTGAAATATTCATGGACGATTTCTATATATATAGAAGATCATTTGATATCTGTCTAAGAAATATAGAACTGGTTCTCCAATGCTATGAGGAGAAATTCTTAGTGCTTAATTGGAAAAAATTTCACTTCATGGTGCAGAGAGGAATTGTGTTGGGACACAAAATCTCTCAATAAGGGATTGAGGTTGATCCTACAAAGATCAAGGTCATCAAGGATATTCCGGAATCATCAACCATAAAAGGGATCATAAGTTTCCTTGGCCATGCTAGATTATACAAATGCTTCGTAAAATATTTCTCCAAAGTCGCACGCCCATTGATACACTTGTTGTAAAAGTACATTCATTTTAAATTCAATTAGGACTACCAACAAGAATTTAAAACACTGAAAAATAATCTTATTTAGTCTCTGGTTATCATTGCACCAAACTGGGAAAAGGAGTCTGAGATTATGTGCGATGCCAACAGCCTTACTGCAGGAGCTGTGTTTGGAAAATGTATTGAAAACATCTTCTTCCCAATATATTATGCCAGTCACACATTGATTAAAGCCTAGATAAATTATATGATTACAGAGAAGGAGATCCTAGCCTTCCTATATTCCTTTGAAAAGTTCCATTCATACCTTGTTCTATTCAAAGTCATTGTCCATACAGACCATGCCGCTCTTTGATACCTGATGAACAAGAAAGATGAAAAACCAATATTGATACACTGGATTATTTTTCTGTAATTATTTGAAATCGTAATCAAGGAAACCAGAGGGACATAAAATGTCATTGTTGGCCACCTCTCAAGATTACCCCTGAACATCATTAAAGAAGATGACGAGACTGATATTGAAGAATATTTTCAAGATGAGATATTTTTTAGTGTCAAAACCCAACCTTGGTTCTCAGACATGGCCAAAAAACTTTCCATAGGATATATCGATCATGATATCTCATACCATCAATGCAAGAAGTTTATGCGTGATGTCAAACACTACTTTTGGGATGAACCATTGTAATTCAAGTGTTGTGATGATGGACTTTTACGATGCTACATCCCAGAGGAATAGATACAAAATGTGATAAAAATGTGCCACACATCACCAACCAGTTTCCATCATGGACCAGAGCGCACAATGGAAAATATACTACAAAAATGGATTTTTATGGCCCTTATTACATCACGATGCTAGGGGATTCTGCCAAAAATGTGATGGATAACAGGGAACATCGGTAAAATAAATGAGATGCCACAAAACCCCATTTTGGAAGTTGAAGTTTTTGATGTCTGGGTATTGAATTTATTGGACCATTACCCTCGTCACATGGTAGAAATTACATTCTAGTCGCATTAGAATATGTCTCTAAGTGGGTTGAAGTTGAAGACACAACACATGACACATCAAAGGTATTCATGAATTTTCTTCAAAATAATGTGTTAGAACATTTTATATTTCCACAGCTACTCATTAGTGATCACATAACACATTTCTCAAATCATTCAGTATGAAAAATGCTTCAAAAATATGAAATTCCCCACAACAACAGAACCCACTATCACCCAAAAACAAGTGGGAAAGTTCAATTGCCAAATATAGAGGTGAAACAAATCTTTTAAAAGACTTTAAACACCAATATAAGTGATTGGAACTTGAAATTTGACAATTCATTATGGGAATACTGAACTGCGTACAAAACACCCATAGACACCACCCCATTTAGACTGGTTTATGGTAAACCATGTCATCTTCCGGTGGAATTGGAACATCATTAGTTCTGGGAAATTAAAAATATGAATCTGGATTTAAAAAAGGCTGGTGAGGAATGGTTATTTCAATTAACTACATTGGAAGAAATAATGAAAGATTCATATGGAAATACATGGATTCACAAGGAAAAAAATGAAAAGGTGGAACGACCAATGAGTTAAAAGATGTACCTTCATTTCTGGGAACAAGGTTTTTCTATTTAATTCAAGATTAAAACTATTCCTAGGGAAGTTAAACTCATGATGGTCTAGTCATTTTGATGTTTTCCACATTTTTCTTTATAGAACAATTGAAATTCAATGAAACAGAGAACCAACATTCAAAGTAAATGGTCAAAGGTTGAAGAGATTTCAGGAACCCTTTCACAAAGGTTGTATCCTCAACCTCAAGTTCCACTAAAATTAAAAGGATACAATCTACTGACTTTAAAGGAAGCACTGATTGGGAGGCAACCCAGGTTAGAAAATCTTTATGTAAGTTAGATTAGGATCATTGATGATGACTCTTCCATTTGAAGGAAGATGAAGAATGGACGAAACAAGGAAAATGGCAAAACAAGAGCTATGTACACATTGTGAACATCATGGACACGACATGTATCTATTTTACCCTGTAAAATTAAATATTCCTTCAATTCATGACGTGATGGTAAATTACATTTCGTGAACTCTTTCTGTGCTGTTTTTAAAATAAATTGCAGGTTGCAACCCGCAACGTCACGACCCGCAAGTCCCCCACCCCGATGCCTCACCTTCCCTCTCCCTCACCACGTGCACCCTTCCATTTCCCTCACCCAATGCACCCTTCCATCTCCTTCACCCCGCATGCTTGCACCCCTACCTCTCCTTCACCCCGCATGCCCGCATGCCTCCCTCTCTCCCAACCCGCGTGCTACCCTCCTCCGCCTCCTCCACTCTTCACCAGCATGTGACCTATCCCTCTCCCTTTTCCCTTGCTTGATCCCCACCCTCCAGCTTTCAATGGAACATGCCAGATGTCCATAACCCCAATCCACTACATCTTCTTCCTCCTCATCCTCACCATATGAGGAACGACCCACATCTAAGCGTCCTCGGACCACCGCCGATGGACCTTCTGCACCAGAAACCGTCTGCGCTGCACCAGTCCCTCAGGCGTAGTCCAACACCACCACGAGTTCTAGTGGTAAGGACCTGCACCTACACCCCATATTATATTTATCCAACCTAATACACCAGGTTAATCCTATCAGATTACAAGAGAAGCCCATGTGAACAAATAAGACCCTGGACGTGCGGATCCTCGCCCAGCTGAATATTGCAAATGATATCACTGACCTCCTCGAGGATCTCCACATTGGCACGATTGTCGAGGTATATAAGGATACATACCAAGATTTGTTTCTAGAGTTTTTTCCACCTTTGAGATGGGCGGTGATAGTCTCTATTTTCTCCTCGGTGGCTTCCCACACGAGTTGTATTTTGCTGAGTTTGGGGTTGGGCTTCGCATCTATACCGAGGAGTTTATTATTTTAGAAATTTATCTGATGCTTTAGCTACAACCACTTCATGACATCTCTATACAGTTATGGCCTATGATAGACCATGAACCTCAGTCACATCATGACCCATGCATTACCAAGTCTACTCAGTTGCGGGGTCCATCTTTGCGTATCTTGCATAGATCTATGGAACTGTTGGAATTGCAAACCAAAAATATGAGCGGCGTCATTTATTACTTGCACATTTTTTTTTCATGGGTCAACCTCCATTTATTTTCTTTGAATGAACTTAAATGCTCTGCATTTAAAGATTTGGTATATCTTTTACTGTCATAAATGCTCAGCATTTAAAATTTTGGTCTTTCCTTGTACCGTCATAGATTCTCTGTATTTTATGTTTTGGTCTTTCTTTGTACCAACATAAATGCTAGGCATTTAATGTTGTGGGTCTATAAATTGATGTAATTGTAGCCTGAAATTTCAATTGTGAAAATTGTGAAGTTGTGTGAAATACATAGCTTGAAAGCTTCTTTGTGCTGTGTGCCAATTTTCTACCTCTTCCATTCTTCCTCTCATATTTTTCGGCTTGTATAGCCAACAAATTGGTATCAGAGGCAAGTTACCAAGATCCTCCAATTTTTTTTAAGATGGCCGCAATCCAGCCGCAAGTTCCGAAGCTGTCTAAGGACAACTACAAAAGATGGTGCATCCAGATGAAGGCGTTATTCGGGTCGCAAGAATTATGGGAGATCGTTACCGACGGGTATGTTGTACCCACTATGGCGGAAGAAGCTGCCTTCACGAATGAAGAAAAGGCGACCCTCAAAAATCAAAGAAAGAAAGACAACAAGGCGTTGTTCCTCCTCTATCAAGGGTTGGATGAATCAACGTTTGAAAAGATTGCCGAAGCAACATCAAGCAAGCAAGCTTGGGATACCCTTGCCACCATCTTCAAAGGTGTTGATCGAGTGAAGCGGGTACGTCTTCAAACATTAAGAGCAGAATTTGAAGCAGCGCACATGAAAGAAGGTGAGAGCATCTTTGATTATTTCTCAAGATTAATTGTTATTTTTAACAATTTGAAAAGGAATGGTGAAAAAATGGAGGACATTCGAGTTATCGAAAAATCACTTCGATCTCTCACAACCAAGTTTGAGCATGTGGTTGTGGCAATCGAAGAATCAAATGATTTGGAGAAACTATCCATTGAAGAACTGATGGGGTCGTTGCAAGTGAATGAGCAACAGATGCAAAAGAATACCGGTTCAACAATAGAGCATGCCTTGGAGTCCAAGTTGACTCTACAAGAACAAAAGAATGGCCACACGCAACGAGGCGGTCATCGTGGAAGAGGAAGAGGGCGTGGATATTATCCAAGCCATCAACAAAAGCAACAAAATCCTACCAGCTTTCGTGGAAGAGGGAATGGTGGAGGACGATTCACGCATGGTCGTGGAAACGCAAAGAACATTCAATGCCACAACTGTAAGAAATTTGGCCATTATGCATCTGATTGTTGGAGAAAAGTGGATCATGATGAACGATCCAACTATGCCGAAGCATCTCATCACGAAGAAGAAGGTACCACACTCCTCCTCGCACAAGAAAAGGCATGTGAACGCCCCGATGTTTGGTATCTCGACACGGGTGCAAGCAACCACATGAGTGGTAACAAACAACTGTTCGAGGAACTCACTGAAGAAGTTCGTGGCGACGTGAGTTTTGGCGACTCATCCAAGGTACCCGTGAGAGGCAAAGGTAAGATCAAAATCTATCTGAAGAATGGAGAGTCGAATTACATATCTAATGTATATTACGTACCAAGTATGAAAAATAATATCATCAGTCTCGGCCAACTTCTTGAGAAGGGTTATGTCATACACTTGGAAAATTCTCTTTTGTCTATAAGAGATGCTCACAGGAGACTTGTCGCTCAAGTCCAAATGGCGAAAAATTGCATGTTTCAGCTGCATATAAACACAAAGGCCGAGGAGTGTCTCTTGGGACTCATGAAGAATGACTCATGGAGATGGCATCTGTGATTTGGACATCTGTATTTTAGTGGGCTTAAACTTCTATCCTCATCAAACATGGTGCGTGGCTTGCTAATGATTGAAGCTCCAAATCATGTGTGTGAGGCGTGTACACTCGGCAAGCAACAAAGGAACTCATTTCCAAGTGGAGTGTCTAGAAGAGAAACGGAACCACTTCAGTTGGTTCACACTGATATCTGCGGACCACTTGAAACACTGTCACTTGGAGGTAATAGATATTTTATTACCCTTATTGATGATTTCAGCAGAAAGTTGTGGGTGTATTGCATCAAAGAAAAATCTTCCACTTTCATTGTCTTTAAAACTTTTAAAGCTCATGTTGAAACTGAAAGTGGCCACATAATCAAAGTACTCAGATCTGACAGAGGTGGAGAATACACCTCAAATGCATTTCAAGATTTCTGTAGGGAACATGGTATCAAACAGTAATACACTACAGCCTACATGCCATAGTAGAATGGCATCGCAGAAAGGAAGAACCGCACCATCCTCGACATGACGAGGACCATGCTGAAGGAGAAAGGCTTGCCAAAGAACTTCTGGGCGGAAGCAGTGACATGTACTGCCTATCTGCTCAATCGGTGTCCAACCAAGAGCGTTAGAAACATGACACCACAAGAGGCATGGAGTGGCTACAAACCGAGCGTAGCACACCTAAGAATCTTCGGGTGTGTTGCCTACGCTCAAGTTCCAGAAGCGAGAAGAAGGAAGCTTGAAGATCGTGGTGAAAAGTGCATCTTCATCGGCTACAGTGAAGAGTCTAAAGCCTATAAGCTCTACAATTCACTAACCAATAAATTAGTGGTGAGTAGAGATGTGGTCTTTATCGAGGAAGAAGCTTGGAAATGGAATGATGAAGAACCAAACAAAGAGATTCCAGTCGAAACAGAAGATCCTAAAGAAAGGCGTGATCATCAGGAGAAAACGCCAGCAACACCTTCCCCGGGCACATCATCAGTACACAGGAGTCCAGGAGGACATTCAATCACTCCTGAAAGGACTCCATCAAGTCAAAATTTGGCGAGCTCATCCTCACCCATGGTGCCCATAAAGATGAAAAGCTTAAGCGACATTTATGAGCAAACCGAAGAGGTAAATCTTTTTTGCCTGTATGCAGATCATGAGCCTCTGACGTTTCAGGAAGCCGTAAGGGAAGAATGTTGGAGAATGGCTATGGGAGAAGAAATTTGCGCCATAGAGAAAAATGACACATGGGAGCTGACCACACTTCCTAATAGCCAGAAATCCATTGGTGTCAAATGGGTGTACAAGATCAAGCAAAATGCTAATGGTGAAATCAATCGCTACAAGGCAAGGCTCGTAGCAAAGGGGTACAAACAGAAGTATGGGGTGGACTATGAAGAAGTATTCGCTCCGGTTGCTCACCTTGACACTGTGAGAATGATTATCTCTCTTGCTGTTCATCACAGTTGGATGATCTACCAATTGGATGTGAAGTCTGCATTCCTGAATGGAATTCTAGAGGAAGAGGTCTATGTAGACCAGCCTGAAGGCTTTGTTATGCAAGGGGAGGAAGACAAAGTGTATCGACTGAAGAAAGCTCTTTATGGGTTGAAGCAGGCTCCTCGTGCTTGCAATGCATGCATTGACAGCTATCTTCAAGAGAACGGCTTCACCAAATGTCCATATGAGCATGCAGTTTACATCAAGAAGAATGATCGTGGCGATATAATCATTGAATGCTTGTATGTTGATTATTTGCTGTTTATAAGGAATAGTCGACAGATGTTCGATGATTTCAAGAAGGCTATGTTCAAAGAGTTCGAGATGACCGACGGAGGTCTCATTTCCTTCTTTCTGGGCATAGAAGTAAAGCAACAATATGGAGGCATCTATATTTCTCAGAAGAGGTATGCTAAGGAGTTGCTTGAAAAATTCAACATGGCTAATTGCAATGCTGTAAACACACCTGTGGCAATGAGCTTAAAACTGAAAAAAGATGGAGAAGGAAGAAGTGTTGACTCGACTCTCTTCAAGAGTCTAATTGGAAGCCTGAGGTATCTCACAATCACAAGGCCTGATATTGTCTATAGTGTTGGGCTTCTAAGCAGGTACATGGAAGCACCAAAAGAGTCACACTGGTTAGTGGCAAAACGTATCCTCAGGTACGTTAAAGGAACAATGGATTTTGGTCTTTTTTATCCATACAATGAAGAAGCAAATCTGCATGGATACTCAGACAGTGACTGGGGAGGCGACCAAGATGAAAGAAAAAGCACCACTGGGTATGTATTTTTTCTTGGATCGACTGCTTTCACGTGGAATTCAAGGAAGCAAAGTGTGGTCGCCTTGTCTACATGTGAAGCAGAGTACGTGGCGACATCATCCACTGTTTGTGAAGGAATCTGGTTGAGAAATCTGCTAAAGGAGTTGCAGCATCTGCAGGATGGATCCACAGTGATATATGTGGATAACAAGTCGGCAATTGAACTTTCCAAAAATCCGGTGCAGCATGGAAGAAGCAAACATATTGATACCCGATTCCATTTTTTGCGAGATCATGTGAAGCAGAAAACGATAAAATTGGAATATTTTCATAATACGGAGCAGGTGGCTGATATTTTCACAAAGGCATTACCATCAAATGCATTCAAAAGACTCAGAACGATGCTCGGAATGAAGCCGGTTTTGGTTTGAAGGGGAGTGTTGGAATTGCAAACCAAAAATATGAGTCAAAGCTGCCTGCGGCGTCATTTATTACTTGCACATTTTTTTTTCATGGGTCAACCTCCATTTATTTTCTTTGAATGAACTTAAATGCTCTGCATTTAAAGATTTGGTATATCTTTATACTGTCATAAATGCTCAGCATTTAAAATTTTGGTCTTTCCTTGTACCGTCATAGATTCTCTGTATTTTATGTTTTGGTCTTTCTTTGTACCAACATAAATGCTAGGCATTTAATGTTGTGGGTCTATAAATTGATGTAATTGTAGCCTGAAATTTCAATTGTGAAAATTGTGAAGTTGTGTGAAATACAAAGCTTGAAAGCTTCTTTGTGCTGTGTGCCAATTTTCTACCTCTTCCATTCTTCCTCTCATATTTCTCAGCTTGTATAGCCAACAGGAACATGGCTAGTTTTCCTAGACTGAGAGTCATGGTAGTGTCATCTAGGGGATGTGCTGATTCTTGCAGTAGACATGGGTGGCCCAGCCATCAACATGGCCACCCAGTTCACTCAGTACTGTAGGACCCTGGCACAGCAGACGCAAGGCACAGTCATGGGTGGATCTTTTATCACCCACCTGGCTAGGTACCTGGATGTTTTTGACACCAAAAAACCTCTCACCTCTATTGGACCACTAGAGATGATAGATCTTGTGCTCCTGCACAAGATGAGGATGCTGGTGAAGTAGGGGGACTTATATTTCTAGGCACCCAACATCTAGGAGAATGACCCTCAGGATTAACATACCGGAGAGGCAGCAGACCCACCAGCCCATCCCCCACCTTCCACCACCACACCACCTCCACCAGACCATCCTCCAATACAGCTACCACCCCTCCTACAACCCATCATAACCCCACAGAGTTGTGGAGTATCCAGCAGTGCATCCTAGCGAAACTTATCCAGATCACTTCCCATATCCATCTCTCCTTCATCAAACCTCCTACATTTGAACTATCACCCTATGATGCCCCGGATGGACCTTCTTCTTCCACCGTTCCACCACACCCTTCCACCTAGCCATACCTCCCTCCCAATCTCACCGACCCTACCACCCAGTAGGAGTTCTTGGTAGAGCAGGACCATAGGGGAAAGGGAGTATCCACTAAGGCTATCCCCGAGGTACCATTCATTGATCCAGCTGACAAGCCCACGACCCCAATACGGATTAGTACTTGACCACCCACCACACCAGCCCATCTTCATACCTCCTCTACCACACCACCCTCTATCGATACACTACCACCCTCTATTGCTGCAGATACTAATGCGGATATGCCTAACCAGTTTATTGAGACACTGGGCAGTGGAATGACTCTCGAGGATATTTTTGGGGTGGATCTCTAATCTAATTTTTCTATATCTTTTGGGATTTTTGGGACCTTTCCATGTACTTGGGCTGGTTGTATTTTCATCAATTTGATTCTCATACTTTTATAGAATTTTTTATATCTATATATAATTGGGATTTTGGTTTTAAATTATGTTGTGTTTTGATTTTCATGTCTTTTCTTTAGCATGTCAAGATCCTCAGAATCATCTACCATCCTCAATGGTACCTTACCGCCAACAGTCTTAGAAAAAAGGGTAGTCGAGCATATCCTCGACATTTCCTTACAGCTTCATGAGCTCTCACTCATGATTCAACACTAGTATAAGCCACCACGACCAATGATTCCCTTCTTAACACACCTCATTCTTTCTCTCGTAACTACAGGTGAAGTAATAAATCCATTGACGAGACCATGAATGCTTGAGGACACAACCTCTAGTAGATGTAAGAGTAAAAGGAGCAACTGTGTTGGTGGACCATTTGACAACATTCTCCGTCCATAGTTCATCTTTATTGTGTCACATCTTTGTTTCTCGGTCTAGTTCCTTTCCCCTTTCATTTTTAATTTCTGTATTTCATGTAGCTACATCATAATCTTATAAACATTTCAATAAAACGAATCTCTCAGTTTCTCACTCTCCATGCCTACCCTTTGATCTAATATTCCAATTATTTGTCCCTGTGAACTAATATTTTTTATCTAGTGTAGGATTTTGTTCTCTAACACTTTTGTAGGTACACTATATATTTATGTTAAAATAGCACAAAACACCTCCATGGTATACCACTTTTCCTAGGGAGCTCTCGATTCCCTCTTATTTTCATTTTTTCTAATAGTCCATTTAAAAAAAATTAATGCAACACCACTTCCACCTATATTCCATTTACAGTAGGGACACTATCTCATTTTAAGTGTGGGTGTGTGTGGGGGGGGGGGTCCTCACAGTTTCACTTATGATTCACTTGGATTTGTTATTGTTCTCATTTTTCTAGGAGACAGTTTTCAAAATAATAAGCATTATTTAAACTTGAGAATAATTATTCCGTTATAATTAAAGAAAAATTTAAGTGGAAAAGTGTCAAGGACTATGTTTCACTCCTTAGATTTGTTTAGAATGATTGTTGAGTTTAGGTAATTAATTCAAAATCAAAATCTTTGAAATAATGAATACTTGACCTATTACATTGGATTCCTACCCTATGTGATTGACAGTTGTTTTTGATTCTCACTACCCAAGAGGACTCTAAGCCTTCAATTTCATACTCTTATTTGAGCATATTTATTTAGATATACCTGGAGCATGTAAAATAACTAGAACATGCACTGAGATCTTATAAAAGCGATGAATTAACAGGTATAAAACTAAAATGATTGAGGAACTCTTTGATATTCAATTTTCCCTAAGACCCACCTGAAAACTATCCTTTGTTCAGCCCATAGTTTCCATGAATGAACTGCTAGAATGAATCTATTCCAATCCTATTTCCCTTCTTACCCTACTCTAGTACAATTCTTGTGGATATATTTAAACTAGTGTGGGGGATACATTCAGACATCATGAATGCTTCCATTTTTATAGATGTATGGTGTGCTAACCTAACTATGTGGATGTTATCGATATACCATTTGTTGTATTTTATCCATATTATGTTCCTTTTCAAAATAGAAAAAACTAAAATAAAGAAACATTGATATGGGTTGTGCACTAGGAGGGTCAAAAATCACTGTTTTCTAGGCCGATGAATCCCTCAAAGGATCATATGTGGTTAGGTGATGAATGTGAGATCTATCCTAGGCATAAATTTTGAAAAATAAAAATTCAGAAGATAAAGGAAAGGAGAAGAATCAATTCTTTGTATATGTACTTTACATACATATGGATCCAACCTGAGATGATAGAGTACAGACTTGAACATCCAGAAGGAGGAACTTCATCACACCTGTCCTTTCAATATTTTCACTATACTAGAGAGCTTACCCTCCTATTTGAGCGTGATTTTTCACATTTTTCCTACCTACCCACAACTGTAGAGTCATCATTACCTGATTGCTTAAATCCCTCAAGATTAATCTTATGCTTGTCTTTACACAGTGGAGATGATAGAACCAGTGCAATCCTATGGTTAGGAGCATGTACTCAGGTTACCATCATACCCCTACTTGCATTTTCTAACCTGAGTGGTGAGATAAAAGAATGGTGAGGTAGATTACAATAGGTCATATAACCAAAGGAATAGTTAAGAGGTTATGGTTAAAAGATTTTTTTTTTTTTGAAAACTAGACTATGAGGAATGACTAAATTTTTATACAGGTTTAATTCTGGAAATAGACTTTTATTTGCTTACACCTAATTTTGATTGCATGGACATAACGCATATCTATTTCTTTACAAAATTCTTATCCTTTATGAAATAATTATTGAGATGTATTGCTTGAGGATAAAAAATTGTTTAAGTGTGAGGGATTTGATAAGCCTAATTTGTATATATAATTTTCTGAAATTTATTAATAGTTTTTCATTTAATTATTTTATAATGAATGTGGTATGTGTATAATTTTTTAGGTACAAAGGTTTCACAGGTTTTCAAGAAAGAAAAGGTAGAAAAAGTAAAAAACTGGCCAAGTACACATTGTGATTATGAAGTTCACGTCGTGTACTTGAGGATCATAGCCTATCTCAAGACGTGAAGCCAAGTCATGACCATGACATAAAGCCTAAAGGAAATACCACAACACATCATGATTGGAACATACACGTTGTGAAGCCATTCAAATCCCCAGGTTAAAATCATCAAAAAATCCATGAAAAAATCAGATAGAGACAAGGTACATGTCATGTACGACCTATTCACGTCATGTACCCAGTCAAACATCCTTATCCGCACCACGTTCCACACTAGAAATCTAAAGGAAAATGACATGGATTGAAGGTACACGTTGTATACCATAGGTACACATCATGACCAAAAGCACCTATATAAGTAGTGGAGCAGTAGAGCATTAGAGGGGAGTTCAGGACATGCTTCTCTTCTCCCTTTAACCTCCTTTGAGAATCCTTCCACCCTTTCCCCTATCAAACTCTCAAACTCATAGTATTTGTGGTTTTTTATTAATCAAAAAGTTTTGGAGCCTCTATTATTCAACACATTCAATTCCTTCCATCAAGTTTAGCTTCAATTACTATTTCTCTTTGTCAAGTAAGTCTTTTATTTATAATCATAATTCACTAAGTGCATATTTATTTTAGTTCCATTCCCAAAACTTTACATGATCCCAATACCATTAATCAATCCATAAAGAATGTTGTATTTCATTTATTTAATTATGCCATACCCCGCCATGAGTAGCTAAATTTTTTAGGGGTGTAGATCAAGCAATGTATATGCATGACTAAATATGCCTTTTAATCTAAACTTGGCAAGCCTAATTGAGTTAGTAACTAGTATATGATCCTCTGATATATCTCATTTGCCTAAACATCCTTGACCACAGGATGGTCAAACAAATGACATTATCCTAATTGGAGTAGACTAAGATATGACCCCTAGATTAGGAGACTTTATGCCTTAAAGAATCAAACATGATGCACTTAGGTAGCTTCTATCTCCCGACCACAGAATAGCTACTTCCTAGGTAGAACTAGGAGGCTAAGACCAAAGTCAATTAGTGATCCCCATTTGCTTCGCAGACTAAGACATAGGATATTTCCAAGGTTAAAATTAGAAGGAAATCCTTTAATAAGATACATGACTTGATTCTGACCCCTCATTTATCAATTTAAAGTCATCCTAAAATAGAACTTAGACCAAACTCCCAATCAAAATACTTCTAGAAAGGACTCCCTTATAAGTTTAGAAATCATATCGTCTCAAAATTTAATAGTAGTATCCATGTGGATTTGACCCCGTACTCCCACTACACTACGTCTTAGTAGTTGGTGAAATTTTGGGGCAAATTGTAAATTCAAATTTGATTCACGCAAGAGGAAGTAATAACACCACTATGAAGAGGCCATCAAATTTATGGAACCATTGCTGGGGAGACAACACCATTTCGTAGAAGAACTATGGTTTTTAAAAGAATTCAGATCACCTGTCCCTCACCTTTTTTCTATCTTTCATTTCCATATGCCCTTGCGTCTTCACCTTCATATTCAATGCATGTACCAAGGTTCATTGACCCAATTAAGGAACCATGAAGTAAAAGAACCATTGTCCTTAGATCCTGAGATCGAAAGGCATCTACTTTCACTCTGCCCGTCAACAATGGTTGAGATTCATCACAATGGAGGACCTAACCTACCAAATCATCAAATCATACCTAGAGAATACTTGATACATCCTGAGAAGACCATCATGGACTATGTATTTCCATCAATCTATGGTTAAATGCCAAGCATCATTCGCCAGTCAATTCAGGCCCATAACTTTAAATCAATCCTAGACTCATCCAAATGATCTAGAACATGGTACAATTCAGTTGTCTTAAAAGTGAAGACTGTAACACCCCAAACTTCTACGGTACGCTTCTCTTTGAATAATGCAATAGCGTGTGTTGTACGCAACATCGAGTTCTAACACACCACAACCAATCAAACTAGCCGTTATGAATAGTAATACCCACCTTTTGAAATTTATAAATTTTATTTTTCAAAAAGGACTTCATTTTTGGATTCGGAATATCGAAATTAGCCTAGGGTGAATTTTTGGTATTTTTCTGAAAAACTTCTTTTTTTGATGAATAGTGAAACCACTAAGTGGTAGTTAAAAAACTGAAGTTTTCATAAAACATAATTTTACTACTTCTGTGAGTGGAATTTCGAAAATTTGAGAGACACAGTTAATATCAAGGACTAAAATGTGGTTCATTGAGATGCAAATAATTTTTGGTGAATAGTAACTTTTTACTTTTATTTATCACGGTTAAAAGTAAATAAGGTAATTAAGGGTTAAAATGATATTAATATTACCCTAACACATGTCATAATTCTATTGGATAAGCTTAATTCGACCAAAAACAACCTTATGAATAAAATATTATCATTTAGGTCCACTTGGATTAGATTAGGACATTTATTATTATTGAATTCAAAGAAGAGTTAAAATCAAAGTTTATTTACTAAATCATTTTTAATATAGGGTTATACATAAGATATATTCGATTGTAAATATTCATTAGAAAGATAAAAATATTTCCTACGTAATCCTATTTTATTTATAATTTTTAAACATTAAATAATTTAATTTATTTATGACCCAATGATGATGCAGTAATTACCATAATAAGTGAAAAATTAAAATAATTGATATTATAAATACCCAAATAAATATAATTTGAGACTTTTTTTGAATTAAAATAATTTTCTAGGTTAATATGAAATGTTAGGAATGATTTAATTAACTTTTTTTGAAGTAATCATTCTGTTATGATTTTCACAAAAATCAATTTTCCAAATAGTGTCAAAATTGACATAAAAGAGTTTTCAAAACAAATATTATATTATTAATTGATATTCAATTCCTAAAATTATAAGGTTCATCCAAGAGACTTATATCATGATAGGTGTATAATTAATGGACCACTTGGGGGTTTCTTTGAGGTATATAGTAAGTTTATTAACTATATAATATAAAAATACAAAGTGACATGGTAAGTGTCAAACTAATTAACTAAGAGTTAAAACCAAAAGAGAAGGTTAATATAATGACCCAAACCTGTCTAAATTCTATTGGTTGAGTGTTTTTCGACCCATAACCACCTTAAACTTTAAATAATACACTTTTTATCCATTATAAACCGAATATGAATTTATTATAAAATAATATTTCTAGCTTTTCTAAAGGTTCCCCTCACCCCTCTTATAAGAGGGAACTCCCCCTTCTCATTAATTCACACCTTCAAAGCCTTTTGGTTCGGCCAACCCCTACCCAAATACTCTCTAAACTTCACTAACTTCATCCTAGAGGCCTTACTTTAGTTATAAAGTCATCCTAAGGAGCCCTTTTGATCAAATCAAAAGGAAGAACCCGAAGAAGAGGTAATGATTTCACCACCCTTTTTCAAGTTCCTTTCTTCTTCCACTTATTCTTTCTTTTTTATTACCATTATAAAATAATAAATCCAGTATATTATATATAATGTGATGTTATTTAAAATATTGTACAACCATATTCAGTATTCTATCCATCCTTTGAATAACATGTCACCATACGTGCGTACGTACGGCTTACCGTCTCCACGTCGTGGTGTAATTGTTATTCAATAAATTATTATTTGGATGGGTATAATAATGATGTGTAATTCATGTAGATAATAAATATAACATGATAATTATTCTTTATATATGATATACCATCCAATTATATATTATTTTAATATCAAAAGAATGATATTGTCGCTCGTGCGTACGTAAGGACTACCGTCTCCACGAACACGATGAGATTCATTCTCCATCGTATCCATTCAAGTATAATTCTCAATTGATGATTAATAATAGTATATAAGGAATTTATATCATTCTGGATATGATTAAGATACAAACTATCCATGAAAAACATGGCTTACGTAACAAAACATATAAAAGAAAATGAGTAAGTTAACACCTGAAACAATAATAATACTAATATATTATTAACAAATCAATGTTAAAAGATCATATATAATATAATATTAATGTATATGATTCTTGTATAATTTAATAAAAATTATTTCACCATTATAAAGGAGGTTAACCTACCCTCAACCAAGGAAAAGTACAAGGTAAGGGTTTATTTTGCAATCTCTTCATTATCCGAGGTTGTCTATACGTAATAATCTACTGGGATCTCTTTATCATCCACACCCATGTTTCTTAAAAATGTATTTCAAAACATTTTTATTATTTACAAGAATATGGGTTAAAGTCATTTATACCCTTGTTTGACTTTTTATAAGAGGTTTATAAAGGAATCTTTCCGCCGTTTTCCAAACAATGTGCTTTTTAACCTTTTCGACAGAATTAAGGTAAGAATGTTTTTTTAACTTATACGATGGGTGAGGCTATTTTCCGACGTTATAAAATCTTAGAAGCTTCCCTTACAATCTTATAATAAAATTTTCAAAGTAAATGTTTTATTTTATAATTATGTGACTTTTAAATGATTTCAAAAAACGGGATATTTCTCTCAAATAGTTTTGATTTCATTTATGTCAACATACTTTGATGGATTTTAAGCTTATTTGAAGTTGATTTATTATGATACAAAACTTCCATATTGTATTGAAGATTTTCTGATTTTTTTGACTGTGGATGTGTTATTTTTATACCATTCATGGTTTATGGAGAAAGTATTGACATTTCGTATTCTTGTTTTAATACGAATGTTTATGTTATGTTTAAACTTGTTCATATGAGGAATGCATTGGACTTAATATGTGATGGGTGGAGCCCGCTATAGCTCCTCGATGCATCAGTAGGTCTCATGAGACAAACTATTGTCTTGGCACAAGGCCTTGACAAAATCTTATTTGTAGTCTTGGCATGGGGACTTTGTTATACAGTTATGATAGTCCAGCATTATGCATTCCATCATTATGAAAGTGGTTATTGATATTGCCTGTGATTATTTGATTAGTCAAATATCCATGTGAATAAGTAAATGGCATTATTTCATTTTATTTTTTCCATACTATGTTGAAGTTCAAGTTTAAAAGGCTTTTGTTTTAGTTATACATTTCCTTAAATGTTTATTCTTATTTATGAAAGTTTCCGCTATATTGTTATCCTTACTGGGCATTTGAGCTCACCCCCTTTCTATGTTTTATTTTTCCCAGGATGTGAAGAAGTAAATTATGAATGACCTGCAGGGATAGTATGAGGGGATAAGAGTGTAGACTATGGAGACTATGTTGTTGTAGTTTTCATTTTTATGATGTAATGTAAAACATTATGAATATATCTAGTGTTTACAAGGCTACTAAACTAATCTGTCTTTTGAGATTTGATCTTTCTTGTGATCATGCCAATGTTATGTAATAATGCACCGACTCTAGGTAACTGGGGTCGGGGTGTTACAAAGACCCACATCAACATATCCCTAATTTCTTAGAGGTTTGTGATACCTATCACAACCAGGGAGTTTCTTTTGACGTGGTAAGACTCTGTGTATTTCCTTTTTCATTACTATATAGATCTTAATATTGGATCAAAATCCAAGCTCCCAATTCAATCATGACTTGGGAAGATCTCAAAAAAAATCTTGATAAATAATTTCCACCAATACAAACCTAGAAAATCTGTAATGAAATTCAGAACATTACATAAGCAGATAGAGAATCTATATGGGAAGCATGGGATCAACTCAAAGAACTCATCAGTAAATGTCCACATCACAGACTTGAAACTTGGATTCAAATGCAAACCTTTTATCAAGGACTCCAGTTTGCGGCATGAACAATTGTCGATGCTACCACTGATGGTGGTATGATGTTCAAAAAAACGGACACAGGAAGATCTATTTTGGATGAAGTATCCCAAAATTTCAGTCTATGGAAAAGTGACCATGGACCACTATGACATGGAATCCACCAAGTTTATGAGACCACCCGGTTATCAGTGTAAGTTGAAGTGATAACCAAATATCGTTAGTCGTTTCAAATACCAACCACAAAACCCCCTCCTACCCCAGTCATGGAGATATAATCATGTGAGATATGTGGTGAACCACACGAGTATCAAGACTGAAATCTATTATATGAGGAACCACATGATTATAATTACATTAATTATAATCAACAAAATCAATCATTTTAGAAGCAACAACAATAGCCATTTTTTCAGTAGAGGCTTTCTCAGAAGCACCCTGAAAACAATCAAGGATATTTTCAGCATCATATTGGTTAAAATCTATTTTGTAACTAGGGACCACTATGGTATCCACAAATGAACCCTCTCCCAAGACCACAATAGTTGACATATGCATAAAAACCCTTTCCAAGGCCCCAAAAACAACAATTTCTACCCACCCATACAAGACCACCACAACCCCCTCCACAACTACAAAGTAACTTAGAGAACCTCCAAACATCCTTCATTCAAAAGTAAGATCAAAGGATGACTATGTAGGAGACAAAACGCAAAATTAGAGTGAATCTTTAAGGGTTTTGCACATGAGCCTCAGCCCGGTTAGTGAGGACTCTTAAGTGCATCCAGGTGACCTGGGATCAAATACAAGTAGAGGCACAATTTCCAGGTTACTATAGCAGTACTATAGTGGGAACTGTGTAGTACTATAGCAGGCACTAAAGCAGACACTGTTTGGAACTGTAGCAGCCAGGAATTTGCCTCTGTTTGGGCCTTTGGGCCCCTGATTTGGTCTCTGAGTCCTTTAAGGCCTTCGGGCCACCCAATCCTTCGGGCCAGTAAGCCCTTCGGGACACCTGAAGGCCTTTGGGACACATTTAGTGTAGATGCAAACCATAAAACCTACAAGGAACAAGCTCTATAAGAGGATGAGCAAAGAGCTTTCACCACCGCAGAAGCTACACAGATTGCAAGAATGAGAGGGTATGACACCTTCCATCGGGACAAGCCTATGCATGCATGGGATAGCCTAGACGAACAACCATGTGAAGGTGGAGAGATGATTTCATGATGAAGATGTTGGGAGGAGCAGTTCCAAGTAGTTAGTCTGAGTTGTATGTAATGTTTGAAGCCTATGGGAAATGAATTCCTCTAAGGCCTAAATGGCCATGTAATACTTATGTCTACGGGCATTGTAAGGGTTCCACCTCACCCCTTGAAAGGTGTATTATCAAAAATCAAAAAAAAATGATGGCCTTCAGGCCATTGGATGGATGGAGAGAGCATCTTTAAGAAACTTAGAGATGCAAATGGGGCAGATCTCAAAAACCTTATCTGAAAGATTACCAGTTACTTTACCTGGTAACACTAAGACATACCCACAAGAGAAAGCTAAGGATGTAGTGATGAGGAGTAAAAAAGTATTATATATCCAACAATCAAAAGAAAAAAGGCCACAGGAAGAGCCCAAGAGATAACAATAAAAAGTAGAATCAATACCAACTATGAAGAAGCAAGCCCCTAAAAAATAGAAGGAACCCATTTATATAGCCCCACCTCCATAAAATCCACATATTCCTTTCCTGGAATGATCAAATCAAGGTAAGCATGAATCTTAGTAAAAAAAGTTCCTCAAAATGTTCAATAAAATTCACAAAAATATTCCTTGTACTGAAGCAATTTCCCAAATGCCAGTGTACACAAAAATTCTCAAATACTTTCTATCCAACAAGAGAAAGATAGAAGATCTGGGATTCATCTCATTAAATGAATAATGATCTGCTATTTTACTGTAGAAAATTCCACCAAATATGAGAGATCCTATATGATTTTCAATTCCATGTGCAATAGGAGAGCACAACTTTGGAAGAGTGCTATGTGATCTTGGAGCCATCATTGACCTGATTCTGATGAGTGTTTTCCACAGACTCGGACTCCAAGAGATGAAGTAAATAAGAGTAGAATTTTAGTTAGCTGATCTTTCAGTTAAGTACCCACATGATATTCTTGAAGTCGTTCTAGTTAAATTAAAAAAATCATTTTGAAGCAGACTTTATAGTTTTAGACATGGAAGAGGAAGGAGAAGTCCCGATCATTTTTGAAAGACCCTTCCTAACAATAGGGAAGTCCTTGATTGATGTTAATAAAGTTATTATCATCTTTAGATTTAGAGAAGAACATGTAGTGTTCAACCTTATAAAAGTTACACAAAATTCAGATGATCTGATGGACTATAATGCCATCTCTCTTGCTCAGCAAGGAGAGGAGTACATGGATATTTAGGTAGAGATTCATGATTCATGTTCATAAAAGGAATAATACTATGACTTTGAGAAAGTAAGATTTATTGAACCACTTACCCGATACACAGTACCACCATTTATACCATCCATCATTCATCCACCCAAATTGGACTTGAAACCTTTACCCAGTACGTTGAAGTACTCATACTTAGGAGAGTCGTTATCTTTAACCATCATTATCAACGTCGAACTATCTCAGGATCAGGAAGAAAACCTGGTTGATGTAATAAAAAGACAAAATAAATAAGTTTCCTCGAGGTGGAGGATATTAAGAGAATCAATCCTTCAGAGTGAACCCACCATATTTTACCCAAAGAAGCTAAAAAACCAGAAAGACAACCTCAAAGGTGGATTACAGTGCTAATGAAGAAGGTTTTCAAGAAGGAAGTGTTGAAGCTTATTGATACTAGAATAATATTTCCAATCTAAGATAGTAAATGGGTGAGTCCCCTCCAAGTCGTTCCAAAAAGGGGGCAACTCACTGTAGAAAATACAGCTGATAAAGAACTCATTTCAACACGCATCATCACAAGATGGAGAGTTTTCATAGATTACAGATGTTTAAATGCAGCAATAGGGAAAGATAATTTTCCTTTACCCTTTATGGATCAAATGATTGAGAGTCTAGCGGGACATGATTTCTACTATTTTCTATATGGCTATTCAGGATACAATTAAATTGTAGTAGACCCCTCTGAAAGGCCCAAAACCACCTTCACCCACCCCTTTGGTACTTTTTCATATAGATGCTTGTCGTTTAGTATGTGAAATGCACCGAAGAAATTCCAAATATACATGAAACACATATTTTATGATATGGATGAATAATTTATTGAAATATTCATGGATGAATTCTATATCTATAGAAGATCATTTGATATCTGTCTAAGAAATCTAGAACTCGTTCTCCAATGCTATGAGGAGAAATTCTTAGTATTGAATGGGGAAAAATTTCACTTCATGGTGCAGAGAGGAATTGTGTTGGGACACAAAATCTCTAAATAAGTCATTGATTTTGATCCTACAAAGTTCAAGGTCATCAAGTATCTTTCGGAACCATCAACCATAAAAGGGATCATAAGTTTCCTTGGCTATGCTGGATTATACAGACGCTTCGTAAAATATTTCTCGGAAGTCACACATCCATTGACACACATTTTATAAAGGAACATTAATTTTAAATTCAATTAGGACTACCAACAAGCATTTAAAACATTAAAAAATATTCTGATTGCATCTTTGGTTAACATTTCACCAAACTGGGAAAAGGAGTTTGAGCTTATGTGCAATGCTAATGGCCTTACTACTGAAGTTGTGTTTGGAAAACGTATTGAAAACATCATCTTCCCAATATATTATTCCATTCACACATTTATTGAAGCCTATATAAATTATATGACTAAATAGAAGGAGATCCTAGCCTTCCTATATGCCTTTGAAAAGTTCCATTCATACCTCATTCTATCTAAAGTCATTGTCCATACAGACCATGCCACTCTTTGATACCTGATGAACAACAAAGATGCAAAACCAAGATTTATACTATGGATTATTTTTCTAGAAGAATTCGATATCATAATCAAGAAAACCAAAGGGACATAAAATGTCATTGTTGGCTCCCTCTCACGATTACCCCTGAACATCATTAAATAAGATGATGAGACTGATATTGAAGAATATTTTCAAGATAAGATGTTTTTTAGTGTCAAAACCCAGCCTTAGTTCCCAGACATGGCCAACAAACTTTCCATAGGATATATACATCATGATATCTCATACCATCAATGCAAGAAGTTTATGCCTAATGTCAAACACTACTTTTGGGATAAACCGTTGTTATTCAAGTGTTGTGTTGATTGACTTTTATAATGCTACATCCCAGAGGAATAGATACAAAATGTGATAAAAATGTGCCACACATCACCAACCAGTGGCCATCATGGACCAGAGCGCACAATGGAAAAGATCCTACAAAAATGGATTTTTATGGCCCTCATTACATCATGATGATAGGGGATTCTATCATCAATATTATAGATGTCAAATAATAGATAACTTTGGTAAAATAAATGAGATGCCACAAAAAACCATTTTGGAAGTTGAAGTTTTTGATGTCTGGATATTGAATTTATGGGACCATTCCCCTTGTCACATGGTAGAAATTACATTCTAGTCGTATTAGACTATATCTCCAAGTGGGTTGAAGCTGAAGCCACAACACATGACACATCTAAGGTATTCATGGATTTTCTTCAAAATAATGTGTTTGATCATTTTGGATTTCCACAGCTACTCATTAGTGATTGCAGAACACATTTCTCAAATCATCCAGTATGAAAAATGCTTCAAAAATATGGCATTTTCCACAACACCAGAACCCACTATCACCCAAAAACAAGTGGTAAAGTTCAATTGTCAAATTTGGAGGTGAAACAAATCTTAGAAAAGACTGTCAACACCAGTAGAAGTGATTGGATCCTTAAATTGGATTATTCATTATGGGAATACCGAACTACATTCAAAACACCCATAGACACCACACCATATAGACTGGTTTATAGTAAACCATGTCATCTTCCAGTAGAATTGGAACATCATTCATTCTGGGAAATTAAAACGATTAATATGATTTAAAAAAGTTTTGTGAGTAATGGTTATTTTAATTAACCGCATTTGAAGAAATAAGGAAAAATGTGTATGGAAATGTAAGTATTTATAAGGAAAAAATTAAAAGGTGGAATGACCAGCCAATTAAAAGATATACCTTCATTTCTAGGAACAAGGTTTTATCCTAGAAATTACCTAACCCTTTTGTGTGTTAGGTGTTTGGCTTAAGTGAAATCATGGGTAGATTGATAAATGAATGAGTAAATTTATTTATTTAATCACCATGACCTAATAATATCCAATTTAAATATATTTATGGGAAAAAATACTAGGGTTATTTTTATAACCCTAAGAAATTGGATATATATCTTGGATTGGATCTTTAGAGAATGATAATTTGGGTCATGGATTGACATTCGGTACTAAGGAGTTTGTCTTCACCAATAGAGTTTTTGGATCTCACCAATGACAGAGACATGAAATCATTCTTCATCAGTGATCAATCCAAACTCAAGGAATGGAATTTTATTTTTTGGATTTAAATATAGTTTAAAATTTGAGATGAACATTAATTAATTCTCCCTAAATTAATTCATGGATTATTCTTCATTGTTTTTTTCTAATAGTTTATTTCCCATCCTGTATACAAAATTTTGATATTTTATTCTAGTAGTTTCTTATTTATTTTATGATTCCCTATTCATGTATTCCTACGATGATGTAAAACCAAAAAAAATCATCAATAAATATTTACCTACTTTTATGTTCATTTATACCTCTATTATTTATGTTAGTCATCAGTAATCAATTGGCCAGTGATTTGACGATACTCCGGTAGACCGATCATTGTGTATTTGATCTTTTGTAGAATGGATTGTGGTCATGAGTTTATTTTTAGCTGTTGTAATTGAGATGGAGTCATATTGACAATTATGGTAATTTTAAGATTTATTGGGTAATAATTTATTAATGATCCAGGTTGAGTGGATATCTCTGGTGGTGCGATGACAGACAATCCAGACCATAGGGTTTCCGAAATCTAGCCACCAGTGATGGTGGTAATATGATTAAGGTATAAGAGGTGGTGGTTTTGTGATATACTTCATGTGGATAGCTTCAGGACAATAATGGTGAGGTTTTTCTAATAAAGAACGAATGTAATCTGACTTATAGTCGGCCGTTGATGTCTATCAACTCCATTATGGGAATTATAATCATGAAACCCAATAGATCTGAAGGCAACGATGCTCACAATAAAATATGTGGGAAGATCTATACTTTCAATAAATTTATAAACTATACTTCATGTTGTTATGGGGGACACATATCATATAGTACCCTCTATGTAGCATCTATGGTTTCTTTTTGGAGTTAAATATCAAATTCCATGTGGTTATTCTACATGCCGTGTGACCCCTAGTCAACTATCTCAGCTTATACAGGGATTACACACCTATGAGTCCATGTGACCCCGCACATCGTGTGGTGGGATCAAACTCCATGTAAATATTGTTAAATGGATTATCATGTATAGGTAATACACACCCAAGAGTATATCTTTCCCCACACATTGTGTATGGTGAGGTACACACTGTGTACCACAGAAAGAACATGACCTTGTTCAGATGGAAAAAACAAAGTATTATCCCAACCCCTACATTCTATGTGATGTGAAGTACACCTTGTGTAATTTGTAAAGTACTTGGACATGTACAGTGTACACAGGGACACCTTGAGTACATGGGAATGGGACATAGTACATGGTATAGACCAAACAACACATAGAGTTTCATACCAACCTCTATAATTTATTTACCCCTAGGGACACACCATGTACTTTGTGAAATGGAATTACATGTGATCATGAGACATGGGTAGTTTCAGGATTAGTGAGACATGTCGTGCACCCCCTAAAAACACATCGTGTATGTATTAATGGAAAAAATTTAAAGCCCTTGTTCTTCTCAATTCATCTCTGGTGTGAGATCGGGTGATTTCCATCAAACAGTTTCAGTATGGACCTATTTATCTAGGGTGTATTCCCATGGTCCTTCCCCAAGAGGGTACAGTGAGGAATCTTGTCCTAGGTATAATATGTGATCCCCTATATGGGATTTATCTCAGATTGAGTTTTAGTAATACCTATGTGAGTCATGGGGTGGGATCCTCTATTATAACATCTTTCCAAGGTGGGGTTTCATGAATCAGTGTGACCAATATACTTGGGTGTTCAATCCCCTACTTATAGGGTTATTCCAGATAGGGTTTTCAATACCTCATGGACTTGGTCATGATCCCTTATCTATGTATTGACATATTTTTTATTTTGATGAGGTGTAATCTGATTGAGAGTGTATCTTGGATGGACCCTCTTAGTTTCTGTGGTTCTACTTCATAGAGAGATCTGATAAGAATTTTATATTATACGAGTTCTATAAATATATTAAGACCCAATGACTAATACCTTTGGGATGAGGTCCATCAATTATGGAAAGAATCATGGAGTGAGTTCAACCAGATGATTATTACTTTAAACCTCTAGTAGAAATCCTAGGATGATAGTGAGGTTGTGACCTCACCTTGAGAATTAGTTTCTATCTTTATCATATCTAGCTTATAATTGTTATTATTATTCCTCATATCTTGATTGAAATACCTTCATGGTGATTAGCTAACTACTATATTGATGATTTATGTTTGATGATTTTGGGGTGTCCCACTAGGTATGTATATACTCACCCCTGCATGGGCATTGTATACATATTTATTGTCTTATATAGACTACATGACTTTTGTTGGATTCATATATAGACTAGGAATGTTTGGATATTTTTTTAGATTAGTTATAATAGAAAGACCTCATATGGATCTAGGAGTTTCTTTTGGGTGGATGTCCCCATGTTGTTAGTGGGTTGGTATTTTTCCAATTTTTGTGGGCTTGTATTTGGACCTTCATTCTTTTTTGTACTACATTATATAATTTGATTTGGGATAAATGTTATAAATTAATTTTTAGTATGATTTTTTTACCTTTCTATATCATTCTGGTGTATGGATATGTGTGCCTATGTATAGGTACTTGAAGTTAGGTCCTCACATGTGCGTGATATGACAATTCAGTGCTAGTCATCAGTCACTAACCTTTTAGAGATGAGACTGGGATTTCATTCCTGGATTACCACTGAACAAGAGATACAGAGTGGGTTTGGTCATGAAAACTAGGGAGTTTAACCCTTCATTTATATATTACTCTATGTGAACTTCACTTCTCTAGATGATCCCTCCAACTAGTACAGCAGTTAGTCCTCCTTGGTCTACTTAGTCATGACCTCTCTTACAACCTGAATGGATATATCTTTTTTTAGTCCAAAAATTATTTTATACTCCCAAAATGGAGAAAAAATACTCAAAAGTCATTATATCCTTTACTTTTCTCCTGGGGAACCATCATGCGCATGCAATAACCCTTACAATCAAACTCCAAGTGGTAGTAGCGGTAGTTCATCACACGCATGATATGATGAGTTGTAAGTGGAAAATATTCATCAATAGAATGAATTTATTTCATATTTTACTTCCAATTTTAATCTATTATTAAAATCTACTCTTTATCTTCTCTTTAAATGAATCCATGTGGATCGACCAAAGTATCATTGTGACAGTCTGAAAGTTGCAGCATAAGGATTCACCTAAAATTTCCCAAAGCACTAAATCATAATACATTAATAATTTCTATATTACATTAAATTTCATAATTTTTTTTGAAGTCTCGTGTAATGGAAAAAAACATATATAACTGAGTTTAGAATCCATACAGGATAGCTAAAGTCTCACAATTTGAAAGTCATGTGATCGGGAAAAAATTACAAAAATGTCTTAGGAAATCCAAATTTTTATAATGAAATAAGAAATCATAAGAAAAACTCAATGAATAAAGTTATATGAAAATTAAATAATGTATTAAAAGTCAATAGGATAAGTATTACAATGAAATAAGTCAAACAAAATATATAGAAGTCATATAAAATAGAAAAGGCTTATGGAAATCAATTAAATTCATATGAAATGGAATTTTATTAGCCAAAATATTCCTTACATGGATTAAAAATGATACTTTTTCCAAAAAACAAACAAAATATTGGATTTTTTAATTAATTAATTAATTAAATAAAAACACTAAAAACATTAAATTGAATTTTTTCCCAATAATTCCCAAAGTATCCTTTAAAATTAAAATGGTCCAACTTTATTCAAAAGGAAAAATTTGTGGGGATTTTTTTTAAATACACATGAAAAGTTATAAAAATATTATCTCTATCAATTCTACTATAATTAAGACTTGGACTCTTGGATAAGTAAACATCAAAAAAAAAATGCCAAAGAAATTTCAAAATGCATTCTCATGAGATCCACTAATTTAAATAGAAGGATTTTAAAATTTCCAAGCCTCCTTAAAACCCATTATTCTAAATTCTATATTTGGTTATTCAATCCATTTATACTTCATTTCTCCTCTTATTCACACATGACACTTACCTCACTGAAATTTTCCCTCATCACACAAATTAATATTTTCAATTAATATTTTCTCATCAAAACAAATGAAAGGGTCATCATAGGATTGATAAATTATTTAATCTCTACCCAAATGAGTCAAGGACTTGTGTTAATCTTGGGAACTTTAAATTTTTTTCAAAGTATTAAGATAGGTATATTTTAAATGCTAAAAATATTTGAGGTAGAATAAGAAGGTTTAGATATTTTTTAAGAAAAAATGCATGATTCATTTTACACTCAAGAATCAAACCATACTTACTACTTTTGAAAATAAATAAACTCTAAACATCATGAAAATATTCAAGGATAGTTCACATCTTCTTTGTTTTTGTAGAAAAATTGTATTCACTTAACTACCTTCACATATATATTTTTTTTGTATTTCAAATCTATCTATAATTTATTTTTGAATGTATTAAAGTTTATTTATGTTTCAAATAGTTAGTGTGACTCCCTATATTTATCTTGGATGAAAATAATTGTTTTCGTATTTTTAAACATGATATTTTCTTTGTTTCTACATTAGTTTCAACATAGTAGCCTCTAATACAAATTTAATATTTCAAATTATACACCAAACATATTCATCAATATCACTTTAAAATAGCTTCAAAATATTTTTTCATCTATTTATTTTCATAAAAATTATCCTCAAGTGATGCAGAAAGCCACAAGTTAGCATCTCCCTACACTTGAGTTTAACTAGATCAAGATTTTTCACTTATAAAGCAGATTGAATAGGAATAATTGACGTTTAATGTGGATAAATAACAATTTTTACATGGATTCAAAATAATACAAGGATAAAATGTAAAGATTATTCCCGAATTAAAAGTTTCTTTTAAAAATGGGGATTTTAAAATAAAATAAAATGCTCTAATCATCTCAACACAAGTATCTCAAAGATCTCTGATTGTGACAAAATAAAATAAAATTTTGGTTTAGAAAGCATGGTCGACTCTATTAAGAAGTGACGTGAATGTGAATAATTTTTCAAATAGGTTCATAATCCTTGAAGGAAGGTTATTTAAAATTTTGGACAGAAATTAATGGCATAGGATACAAAATTTTGTGGTATTTTCATGAATTACCCAAAACATTTAATCTAAAACAAATGCATTTTAGCATTTATTTAAATTTATTTTCATGATTGAAATTAGATTATTAATTAAAATTGGTTTCATAACTGAAAATTTTATTCAATTTTATCTCCCAATTTTTCAAAAAAACAAAAAATTTGGAAAAAAACAAAAAATATGAAAGAAAAAAATCAAAAAGAAAAAAGAAAAGTATAATAAACTAGATTGAAAAATAGAAAAGTAAAATAAATAAAAGTATTAAAAAAATACATATAACACCCTGAGAAATTATGATTTATTTACCTTTAATAAAATTAAATCTCTTTGATATTTTTCAATGCATGTGACAGAGGGTTTAATGAATATACTCTATTAAAATATTATTTGAACATGACCATTATAACCTAACCATTAAGTTTGAGGGTATGAATAGTACTAAATAAATTATGAAAATTATATGGTTTATAAATGTATAAAATAAATTAAATTGATATATATTTTTTAGAAATAAAATAAGAATCATTTTAATGGTAAAGAAATATTTTCTGAGAAACTATATTTTTTCTAAAAAACGGTTTATCGCTTCTTGTGCACTTATGAAAAAATTATTTTTGGAAAATTTTATAAAATTTATTTGATAGAATGAAATTAAATTTTAAAATCATCATATCAAAATTTCATTAGAGTGTATTTTTGGGATTCTTCTAAAAAGTTTAATTTTTCAATGAATAGTGAAAATAATGTTTTTTATTCAAAACTTCCTTCTCGTTTAGATAATTTAAAAATATAAATTTTATTTTATTTTTTTTAAAGTAAATTTTTTCAATTATATTATAATAAATAAAATTTATTTCATTGGAATTTTTTCCGATGCTTTTTCTCTAGGGAGCTCCTCGCTGTGTTGCGTTTTTGAGATGCTTCGGCCAGATGGGTTGCATTGTTTCCCCCCATTCCTGCTTTCCAAAGGCAGGTGGCATCCATTGCCTCTTGAGTTATGTTTTCTCCTTGATCAGAATGGGATGATGGGATGTCGTTCACTCCTTCTATGGAATCCTCCTCATAATAAGTTGCCTAGTATGAGTCTCCCTTAAAAATTATGACGTTGTTTGTGTAACTCTTCTTAGTGTCATATCCTTGTTGAAACTGGTTAATTACGCTTCTTTTTTCAAGAAATTCCCAAGGGATCAAGTTAGGGAAGTGACCTTTATTCAGGAGAGTAGTCATGATGGGCATCACTGGCGTTTCTGGATGCTAATAAACTAGTACACCTGGATTTTCCCTTATAAGATGGATTCATGAGGGCACCGAAGCCCAAGGAATCCCATGCCAAATGCAGGTAGTTGTATACCAGATTCTTGTCTCCAGGGTTTTCCTTGGCTTCCCATGTTTAATACAGGGTATGTTGTGAGTTTAATGTCTAGCAGATATGGATCAGACTGATCAGAACATTGATGGGAGTGGACCAAATAGGTGTTTCCCTAGGAGGGAGCACTTAGAAAGTTTACCAGATGGATGGGTTGGAATTCTCAATAAGGGAGAACCCAGGATGGTGTGCCCTACAACGGGGAAGGTTTCACACCATGAAGGCTGATCTGGACACCACAAAGGGAGGATTAAAGGATATCGTGACCCATTAAAGGGGACACCAAGGTTCACCATTGGTTGGGATTAAACCTCATAGAGGCTTCCTACGTACCCCATGTAGATGAAAAGGATCAAAACCCATGAAGTCTGAGAGGGAGAGTTATGGGATCTGGGTGTACACAATGGAAAATAACTTGAACACATGTTGAGACATACGTGTGGTTAGTGGCCTGAGTGATACAAAATGCAATGAGATGGATGGGGCATACAAATGGTTAGCTGCCAGTATGGATGGCATGATTTCACTAGGATATGGAAGCCTAGGTAAAATCAGGATGGATATGGATGAAGTGTCGATAGGTGGAATGAATGGGGATGGAACTGAGAACTGGTGTGAAGGTGATGCTATTGGGCTTGAACCTCAGGGAGGTTTCCTACGTATACTAGTGGCAAGGAATCAAAGTTTGTGTACTTATGGAGTGGGGTGATGAGTCACCTGTGGAGGCAGCTTGTGAGAATGGACGCGTGGATGGGGACCCACAGAAAATGGAACCAACGGGTTAAGGAATGGTCTCCCTGAGACATAAAGGCTTGAGGGAGAGACCAAGATAGTACATGACTGGTAGGATTTAATCTCATGGAGGCTTCTTACATACCTTTCTCTCAAAATGTCAAAGATCAAAGTACACATAGTTTAGGAATGAGGAGTTAAATTGGGGTGTACACAAAGGATAGCAACCCGAACACATGTTGGGGAATACACATGTTTAAAATCCCATTGCAAGTGGGAAAATCTTGTTTATAGGAGTATGGATTGAGTGTGGGACTTATGTAATGAGATAGGAACTAGTCTGACACCACTAAGGGGCAGACCAATGATGTGTTTCCCAACAAAGGGGACACCAAATTTTACCAGTGTTTGGGGTTGAACCTCAGGGATGCTTTCTACGTACCCTATCTAGGAGATAGGAATCAAAACACACATATTTCAAAAGCATACAATTTAATGTCATGTGGGATAAAATGGGAATAAATTTTACAATCATGTGGGGCACGGGTAAACCAACGTGAAGTGGTTGGGAACGTTGGGTGATGGGATTGAACCTCAGGGAGGCTTCCTATGTACCTTGCTAAAAATGAAAAATATCAAAGTCCAAGTAGTTCGGTGAAGATAAGGATGTGGCTTACATACTAAGATGACCCAAAGAGGATGTCATGGTCGATGTTTACTCTAAGACCACATGAGTCATACTCGGTGTGAGAAATAAGAGGCAGTAATATACTTGACAATCGTGTCACGAAAAGTGCATCAGTGATGAGTAGGGTGGGGATTACATGTGATTGGCATCCCAAATAAGAAACAAGGTCTTATGTGTAGTTAGAGGATAGGGGAGAGGAAGATTCAGAAACTAAAAGTGGGTGTTTGGATGTACGAGGAGGATATTGACATCGTATAGGGAAAACCCTACTAAGGTGTGTTGGGGCTTACACAAATGTTGCTCGAGGCACACAAGGTGACAAAGCTCAATGGGAGAGGAGTGATAGGGAACTAATTCCCATACCCTTCATGGTCCTCTTAGGCTTATCACTCATGCGGTGATCATAATTTATCATCATGTGTTGAGGATGTGAGGTTACTTGACAGTTTAACGTCCTAAAGCTCGGATAGTGAGGACTCACTTCTCACCCCTATGACTTACATAACATGCACTAACCCGCACTTGGGGAAGGGAAGGTACAAAAAAGGACATTTATTAATGGGGTTGTGGAGTGATCCATTGGGGGTCCACATTAGCATGGTTATGAGAAGATGCAATATCCATTAGCATGCCTATGTGAAGAAGAAAAAGGTAGGGAAACACAACATGAATCACCACTCAGGGAACTTGAATTCACTTTTTACATGCCTGGAGGGCCACACGTGAGAGGGGTTTGCAAATAAAGATACCTTGAAAAGAGGGGATTCATGAAGATTTGGTGCCTCACAAAGAGTATGGCCTTTGTGAAGCTTTGGTGCTTCACGAAGAGGATGGTCTTTATGAAGGAAAGATTTTTTGTAAAGGGTTGATGTTTCTTGAAGTGAGGTTTTCAACAGAGTAGAGATTCTATTTAGTGAAGGACTCATTATTTGGAGAGTACTTTGTGAAGTATTAATGCTTCGTGAATCATTGAGCACCCCGAAGGGGCTCCCTCCATTATGATGGAAATAGGACTTTGTAAAATGAATCCCCACCATAGGAGGGGGCCATGAAGAACACAAGGAGGCATAGCTCGTAGAGGCCAAGTACCTTTGGTAATCCATTTTTCAACTTCATGAAGGTATTTGCAAAATTAAATCTTGGAAGGTGAAAGGGAAGAGTAACAGTTGTTTGAAGGGGGTGGTGAGCCCTATATTTATAGGTAACGAAGGTTGGCATGGGTTGAAGAGCTTTCCAAAAAACAATCTGGGCACCGTGAAGAAGAGGTGACCTCACAAAGCCAAAGGGGTGGCATCTGACTCGGTCAGACTCGCAGAGGGTTCATCAAAGTGATGATCATGGAGTTGGTTATGGAGAAAAAAAATAATTCCATGGAGATACAGGAATCTATCGAGTCATGTAGGGGATTTCTGAGGCAGCCATTGTGGATAGAAATGCAGATAGCATGTGATGCTGCGAATACGTCGGGATTCATAGGACACACAAAGGGTCCATCACAGATGCTCACGATCACAGAGGCGGGACATCCCTACAAAGGTTTTCACAGACTAGGCCCTTTGGGATAGTTTTGATGGATTTTAAGTCCATTTTGAGTCAAGATTTACTTTAAACCGGCTGTGACTTTTTTCATGCCTCAAGTGGAATGAATTTTGATGCCAACAAATTCCCCCCCTCTTAGAATGGGAGCCAAAGGAAAAGAGGGTCAAATTATGAGGGTAATTTTTCAAAAATCACTAAGGATTACAAAAAGGAGTATAAAAAAGATGGATCATGGATTCGGATCGCAAAGCGTGATCTCAAAGCATCATTGTGAAGCAGCACCATGAACTATCATCACGAAGGCGCAGTACGAAGTGGCACTGCACAGTAGTGCTGACAAAAGGGCGTCATGAAGAACAGGTGATGGTCACCATGAAGTCTGAGCATAAGTCTTCACAAATCCTAGTCCAACCATGCCTATAAATAGGTGAACATGGGTATTTTTCTGTAGTTGGATCTCCACAAAAGATTATGCCATTTCTCTCTCTTCATGAAGCAATCCTCCCTGTGAAAGAAACTACGGAAATTGGGTTCTTTTTTCCAGTGCTCTACGAATGCTTTAGCGAATTAGTGCATCGCGATCTACTACTTCCTTTGCGATGCAGGCAGATATCAATTCTACTTCACGGAGGGATGTCTCTTTGCAAAATGTCCTTGCGAAGGGTCTTTGAGACCATATTCACAACATAAAAGTTTTTATAAGACTTAGGGAAATGGATGATTAGGAGGTTTCTTGAGAGGTCTATGTCGATGCTGCTTAGAGGGAGGCCATGGAGAAAAACATTCAAATAAGAGAATTCATCTGGAGCACCTCTGATCATAAATCATTAATTGTGTTACTGATGGAGGCGGGGAAGGAATGTCCGTTGTGAAAGCAATTTAAAATGTATGGCTTCGGCTTGTGGGATGACATATTTATCCTAGAGGAAAATAGATATGAACCATATTACTAGTATATAAGCACACCATAACAATATCAATGGTATAGGGATGCATACAACCATGTAGGAAAGGATCATACTCTTGTCGTAGTATATTTCCTCCACAACCACGTCAATAACATCGATGGCAAGGAGATAGCAGCAGAGATGTCTCTACCTATGTACAAGACCATTATCAAGGCGGGGCTCAGGAATCCATATAAGGAATGGATCCGAAGATGGGATTTTTTCTAGGGTGGAAACTTCACCAATGATTGGGCCTCGTCCTACTGGGCATGCATATCCTACAAAGAGTTCGAGACTGTGCTGAGGTGGGTAGGCCTATACAAATCATCCTAGGCTTCCCAATTTAGTGTTTCCAAACCAAAGGAGTTCATACTAAAACTGGTAATCTGGTGGACACTGGATACCAACACATCCCACCTGCACCATGAGGAGGTTAGTATCAGCCTCTAGGACCTTCATCAAAATGCCGGCATCCCAATCCTGGGAGGGATGTACGATGAGTTCCCTCATACCATGAATGTATGAGAGGATGTGGAATAGATGTCACCTCTAGACAAGGCACTATTGGATTTAGTACAAGGCACAAATGATGATAAGAAGAACACCCAAGTTTTCCACTTTAAGCAGTGGTTCATCTACTTTATAAACTTCCCGTTGAAGGAAGAGACACTACCAACAAGGCCCCCAACATGCCTGAGATGAGCTCAGTGGGGAAAAGAGGGTTAATACCGACAAATCCTAGAGGATAGATAGTGGAAGCAATGGGGTTACAATGTCAAAACTAAGTAGTGGCCAATAGTTAAGCTGGTAGCCTTCATATCGATGTTGATTTGTGGGTGGATGCTACCGGTCAGAGAAGCTCACATGGGAGTACGACCGAGCACATTCATTATGGAAGTGTGATTAGATGGTGGAGAACATGTCAACCAGGGAAAATCAGTGTTGGCAAAGTTATATCATTTACTTTGGCAAATCAGTGAGTGAAAGAGGTCATTGTAGGTATGTGGGCCATTCCATTTTTTGTATAGCTGGATTGCAACACATATGGGGGGATATGAATATCTCAACCCCATCACTCCACCTAGGTTACACACTCAACTTGCAATTTTTAATATCACGGGGAGCACCCCGGTAATGACCCAATGTTTTATCAATAAAAAACACTTCTTATAATTATGAATTATAGTATAATCAAATTAGTAGGAAATAACATATCATGATACTAACTAATATGTGATCAATAAACATAATTTTTCCACTTTTATGTTTTGAATTTCTAAAAGCGGTCATCTATATTTGTGTTTAGTAAGTTATTTGGATTCTGATGGAATCAACATGTTTTTTTGGTGAATAGTAACATACCCTTATGAAGAGTAATATGACCTTAATGAATAGTAAATTTTATTTTTATTTTATTTTCATAAGGATTTAATATAATGACATCTTCATTAATTTTTCAATGTAATATAAAAATAGTTCTAGTTTTAAAATTGTTAATTTTTGAATTAAGTATGATTTTATTTAAAAATTAAATTAGTAATATTTAGAAATTTATCTTCAAAAAATGAATTTCATTTTTGAATTCTACACATCAAAAAATGGTTAGGGTAAATATTTAGGATTTTTATGAAACAGTTGAATTTTCAGTGAATAGTAAAAATGCAGTTTTGAGTTTCAGTGTGCTTAATGACATCATTAATGATGTAATAATTTTGTTCGACTTCTGTACATTAAAATAATATTTTAGGTGTACCAAGTGTCTAATACCATGGGCAAGCCCATGGTTTTTCAAATACCACTAATGAGGTGTCCCTTGGAAATTAGTAAAATATTTCCTCAATTTTGCTATAAATACTAACCCATTTCCTCATTCCATTCATTCAAAATTCATATCTAATGAATCTTTGGCCTTCTTATCTCCCTAGTATTCCTCTCAAGGTTTCCTCATTCCCCCAAGGTCCAAACCTTCAAGTCATTGGAGTTAATCTACAAGGTAAGAGAATTCTCAACTTTTTTCTTTTTCCATCCAATTTTTCTTTTATGTGGTATAACTTTAATGTCTCCATAACATGTTATTATTTCTATTTTATCCTTTATATATACTGTATTATGATTAATTTCTAGATGGGTGACCCTTTTCCCCTCTCTTTTTAATGTTTTCTAAAACCATGATGCATATCCCTTAGGCTACTGAAATTTTCGTAAGGAATTTCTCAACTTTTCTTCAAGTTTCTTTCTCTTCTTTTTCTTTCCTCGCTTTCCACTTATCCAAGAGGAATGAAGTATACAAAAATCTTGTATATTCTGGATGTTCTCATGGTCATGGAAAATTCATCATCATTTTTCTTCTCCTCTCCCACTTATTCCAGGAATAAAAACATCGTCCATGATGTGTCAAATTACCAACATCATGGACGATGTGATTTCCATTTATATTAATTCCTTCAGATCTGGTCATGAAACCATTTATATGGATGAAACAGATTATATTATATGTATTATATCCTATTTAATGTTCTTGAAATAACTTATTTACATATTAATAAATTATTAAACAAAACAAGTTCGTTATGGTTGAAAAATATCTTGAATTAACCCAAACGATCATCATTAAATTTTAACTAATGATTCATCCACATGGTTTATAACATAATTAAATATAATATCATTTTAACTCCTTTAATATAATTAATAACATTTAATATCAGTTTTTTATGTTTATCCATGTTCTACATGAACTTCCATTTATGAATACAAGTGAACCATTCAAGAAAACCATAAAAACAAACATTTCCAAACAATGCATTTGAACCCTATAACTCACCCAAAGGATCATAAAATAACATAATGAAACCATAATGAACAAATATCATGTATAAAAGGTTATTTAAATTTTAATTAATGAATCTAATGTGGTTATACAAGACTTTAAATTTATGAAAGCTTTTGGATACAAGGTAAGGGGAAATTCTCGAACCCAACTTTCTTTCTTCGGGTTCTCCCTCTTTCACTTCATTTTTGGTATGGTTACTCCTTAAAAATAATTTTTTCATCATATATTTATTATTATAGGTTATAAATTTTCTCTACATGATTTTAGGAAAAAACCCAATGTTTTCCAAAAGAACTCTTCTTTCAAGAACACACCTTTTACGTCTCACTCAAAGTTGATGGTTCTTGTATCAAGTATGTTATTTCCTCTTTCTTTTGGGAAACAAATGTTTATGAATGTACAATATGAAAAAATTTCATTACATGGGTTATTTTATGTTAAAGTTTCAATTATTTGTTATGTTTAATTCATGATAATGTTAATATTATTATGTGATGGGTGCACTCAGAATTATATAACACAATATGAATGTTTGAATGTGACAGGTGCGACCAAAATTATACAGCACTCCAATACATTGGGTAAAGTGATGAATCTAATGAGTAAAAGTGAAATGATGTGTGAACATGATTCTAGCTTTGTTCACAAGTATGTTTGGTAGTTAACCACTAAGACATGATGTTTCATTTTTTATGATTTTCCACATTTCATGTCTTTTTTTAATGCTTCCTCTTATGTTCATGAGCCTATGCCTAAGTTATGATTATGCTCACCCAATGTTATATTGTTCTTATCTATCCTTTTACTCGGATTTTAGATCACCCCTTTTTGATGTATATCCTCAGGTACATGTACTAAAAAGAGGTCAAGTGCCAATAAGAATCTAGAGAAGAAGGAATTAAATAAATGTTTTTATATGATGTTGTAAATGTTATGTTTGGTCCAAGTTTTCCCAAGACACTAAACCTTTGGATCCTCTATGTGTAATAATATTATTTTTTTATCATTAAAATTATTTAATAGTAATGTAAGAAAAGTCAAGGTCATTATAGTTGGTATCAGACCCAAGGTTTAATTAATTTGAGAATTAGGATTAGTGGACCCAAGAGAAAACCTCTAGTATGAGACTAAGTACAAACATGCACACCAGAAGCTTTACATAGGGATCCCATAATTCATTATTTTAGTGTAATATTTACAAATGAATGAGTTACTTATTCACGAATTGTTGAATTATGTTTTTTTCTAACCTTTTCTATTTTAGATAATGGTGGGAACCAGAAGAAACTGGTCCAACAACTCGTGCAAGGCCCAATGCAACGATTTCCCAAACGACATCCCCAATGATTTGGGAGTTGGAGTTCAAAACTTCATGGTGATGCTTACCCAACTATCTTAGGTTATGAACAATAACCAGAATAACTGGGAACATCCTCCTTCACCAAAGAGAGAGAAACTAGTTATCCGATGTTTTATGTGGAAACAACCACCGACATTTAGTGGATCTTCTGATCCACTAGTTGAAAAATAGTAGGTCAACTCCATGGAGAAGATATTTTCTATGCATCAATATTTTGAGACATAGAAGGTGACACTAGCCATTTATCGTCTATATGGAGAGGTCGATCAATGGTGGGCTTTGATTAAGAACACCAAGCCAAGAGATGAAATTGAATAGATGGAATGGGAAGACTTTAAGATAATGTTTCTTAATAAGTATTTCCCACAAACTTTTCGTACGTAGATGGAGAGAGAATTCATAGAGATCAAGAAAAAAGAATAAGAATCTGTCACAACCTATGAGGAAAATTTCATGAGTCTTGCAAGGTACACTTCAGGTTTTTTATCAACAATGATAGAAAAATTGATAGATTCTTTAGTGGATTAAAACCACATCTTTGAAAGGCTCTTGTAATTTGACACTTTGGGAGTTATGAATAAGTTGTTTTATGTTCTCTCAAAGTGGATATGGAGTTTTAAGAATGGTCACATGGATTTTTTGATAAGAAACGAAAGATGGAGTTTCAAGCTGTAGGATCTAATGATAAAGGTGGGAAGAAAACTCAATGACCCACATGCCAAAAATGTGGGAAGTTTCATCATGGGAACTGCCTCAAAGGAATGACAAAATTCTTCAAGTGTGGGAAGTATGGACACCATGCTCAAGAGTGTCAAAAAGACATGAAAAGAAAGGAGAATGTAGTGGAAGAAAGGAGAGAACCATTTGTGGTTCAATGCTACAACTATAGGGATAAATGGAACTATGTAAGCCAGTGCACTAAACCTTGATCCCTCAAGGGTTATCAACATCAGTAGCCACCAAAGCCAAAGGATCAAGGGAAGGCTTATGCCATCACTACTGCAGAAGTGGAGCAAGATAATGAAGTTGTAAAAGGTACACCTCCTACTCACTCAAGAATGGAAAAATTATTATTTGATTTTGGTTCTATGAATTCTTTTATATCTAGAAAGTTTTCTATAACTATAGAATCGAATCCTCGAAACCTTGAAGTAGAGATATCTATAAAAACACTGAGTGGTGCAATCATTGCAACCCAAGTGTTCAACTCTTCTCCTATTGGCGTATGTGGAAAGATTCTTCCAAATAATATCATAATACTTCCCTTGGTGGAATTCAACACTATAATGGGAATTATTTGTCTCTCGTTATATAGAGCACATAACAATTGTCTAGAAAAGGAAATATCTTTTTGTATTCCGAAACATCCCATGATCCTCTACAAATGTAAGGAAGATCATGAATCTCCTTTGAAAAATCCTTCAATAGTGTGGGTGTTGATTCCCTATGAAGAATCATACCTCACCCGAATGGTTGAGTCAAAGGAAAGTTCCAACCTTGTGGAAATTACCATTATGAGGGAATATAGTGATGTATTTTCTAAAGAGTTATCCAGACTTCCACCGGATTGTGAGGTAGATTTCTCAATAGAACTCATACCCGAAGCTACTCATATCTAAAAGTGTCCCTATAGGATGGCTCCTATCAAATTAGAGGAGTTAAAGAAACAAATTCAAGAGCATTTGGACAAAGGGTTCATATTCCCTAGTGCATCACCTTGGGGTGTGCCGGTGCTCCTTGTGAAGAAGAAGGATGGAATAATGCAGCTGTGTATTGATTATTGGGAACTCAACAAGATCACCATAAAGAAAAAGTATCCTATTCCAAGGATTTATGACTTGTTTGATCAGTTAATAGGAGATAAATACTTCTAAAAGGTGGATCTTCATTTCGGATAGCATAAACTAAAGGTGAAGAAGAAATATATTCAGAATACTACCTTCTGGTCAAGGTATGGGCACTATGAGTTTTTGGTGATGCCCTTAGGACTTACAAATTCCCTTGAAATCTTTTTGGATTTGATGAATATAATATTTATACAATACCTCAAAAAATTTGTGGTAGTGTTTATTGATGATATTCTCATCCACTCCAAGTGAAAGGAGGAACATGAAGAACATATGAGACCTATTTCGGCAATATTGAGAAAGAAGAAGTTATATTCCAAGTTCACTAAGTGTGAATTTTGGATGAAGAAAGTCACATTATCGGGACATACGATCACAAGTGAGGGAATTTATGTGGACCCTTAAAAAACAAAGGAAATTGAGGAATGGCGCAGGCCCTCTAATGTCATAGAAATCCGTAGTTCTCTTGGATAAGTTGGGTACTATCAACGTTTTGTGAGAAATTTCTCACGATTTTCAAGTCCACTAACTAAGTTAACATGGAAAGGGGTAAAGTATGTCTGGATGGAAGAATGTGAGGGAAGTTTCAAGGAGATAAAAATAAGGTTGATTATTTCACCTGTACTCACATTACCAAAGAGTGGTGAATGTTTTGTGGTATACAACGATGCTTCAATGATATGCTTGGGTTGTTTACTCATGAAAAATGATAATATGATAGCCTACGCCTCATGAAAGTTAAAGATCTATGAGAAGAACTACATGATTCATGATCCAGAGCTGGAAGTTGTGATTTTTGCCTTGAAAATCTGAAAGCACTACCTTTATGGTGAGAAGTGTGACATATACACCGACCACAAGATCCTAAAGTATATATTCACACAAAAGGAGCTCAACATATGTCAAAGGAGATGGTTAGAGATAATCAAAGACTACGATTTCTTTATTCACTATCATCTTGGAAAGGCGAACAAGGTAGCTGATGCTCTAAGAAGAAAAGAACCTACTACTATATCCATGTTATAGATTGAGAAAGACCATATCTTCTTGGATTTGAAAAGGATGGATTTTGAAATCATAATGGAAAGGGATGAATCCTACCTTTCCCAAATGATTGAACAAACACCAATCCAAGATATGATTAAGTAGGCACAAAGGGATTATCTAGAGTTAGAAAAGAAGGTGAATACAGAAAAGAAAGAAAATATGCAAGAGTTCCATGTCAACGATGACAGTGTGATTTGGTTTGGAATGGGGCTTTGTGTGCCTTCATCACCTAGGTCTCCGAGAACACTTCTGGTGGGATAACATGAAGAAGGATATTTCGGAATATATCTCAAGGTGCTTGGTATGTTATCAAGTTAAAGAAGAGTGAAAAAAGTCCAAAGTTATGATGAAACCATTGCCTATACCCATGTGGAAATGGGATAATGTCACTCTGAACTTTTTCATAGGTATCTTGAAGACGTCAAAGGGAAATAATTCAATATGGGATGTGGTTGACCGACTAACCACGACTTTCCATTTTATCACTATTCAGGAATATCTCTCTCTTGAACAACTTGCAAGGATATATGTGATGGAAGGGGTGAGACTACATGGTGTTCCACTCTCGATTTTCTCTGACTGTGATCCAAGGTTCACATCTAAATTCTTGAGGAGCCTTTAACATGCTTTGATTACTGAATTAAATTTCAACATGGCCTATCACTCCCAAACTAATGGCCAATCTGAAATGAATATTCATACACTTGGAGACATGCTAAGAGCCTTCTCTATAGAATTCAAAGGTGGATGGGATCAACATCTCCCATTGGTTGAGTTCCCAAACAACAATAGCTTCCACTCAAGTATTTATATGGCACCGTATGAATCTCTGTATGAAAAGAGATGTATAACTCTAATCTGTTGGGATGAAGTTGGAGAAAGAAAGCTACTTGAACCCGATATTGTGCAAGATATGACAGTGAAGGTTCAAGTTGTACAGAAACACATCAAAGCTACTCAAAGTTGGAAAAAGAGTTATGATGACAACCATCTACGGGACTTGGAGTTTGACATTAGAGATAAAGTCTTCCTTCTAATATCACCATGGAAGAGAGTAATGTGGTTTGTAAAGAAGGGGAAGCTAAGACCAAGGTACATTGGCCCCTTTCAGATCCTTGGCTGCATAGGTTTTGTGGCCTATCATCTTGAACTTACACCGAATATGGCTAAATTTCATGATGTGTTTCATGTATCACTATTGAATAAGTACATACTAGACCTCTCACATGTACTGAACTTAGAGGTTGTACAACTGGAAGATGATCTCTCTTATGAGGAGCAACCAGTAATGATTCTGGACTGGAGAGATAAGGTTATATGAAACAACACAACCCATCTTGTCAAAGTGTTTTGGAGGAACCATAAGTTTTAAGAAATAACTTGGGAACCATAGGAGGCGATGAAGGAGAAGTACCCTTACCTGTTTGTGTAAAACAAAATTTTGAGGGTGAAATTTCATAAGGAGGGAAGAATGTAACGATCGGATATTTTATCAATGAAAATACCTTCCTAAAATTATGCCTTATAGTATAATCAAATTAGTAGCCAATAACATATCATGATACTAAATACTATGTGATCACTAAACATAATTTTTCCACTTCTATGTTTTGAATTTTCAAAAGCGGTCATCTACATTTGTGTTCGGTAAGTTATTTGGAGTCTGATGGAACCAACATATTTTTTGGGGAATAGTAATATACCCTTATGAATATTAATATGAATATTAATATGACCCTAATGAATATTAAATTGTATTATTATTTTATTTTCATAAGGATTTAAGATAATGACATCTTGATTAATTTTTCATTGTAATATAAAAGCAGTTCTAGTTTTAAAATTGTTAATTTATGAATTAAGTATGATTTTATTTAAAAATTAAATTGATAGTATTTAGAAAATTATTTTAAAAAAAAGGAGTTCATTTTTTAATTCTACATGTCGAAAAATGGTTAGGGTGAATTTTTGGGATTTTTTGGAACAGTCGAATTTTCAGCGAATAGTAAAAATACAGTTTTGAGTTTCGGTGTGCTTAATGGCATCATTAATGATGTAATAATGATGTAATAATTATTGTAGACTTGTGTACAGTAAAATAATATTATATTTGTCCCAATTGGATAATACCATGGGAAAATACCTTGGTCAAGCCCATGATTTTTCAAATACCACTAATGAGGTGTCCCTTGGAAATTATTAAAATATTCCCTCAATTTTGCGATAAATACCAACCCTTTACTTCATTCCATTCATTTAAAATTCCTATTCAAAAAATATCCGGACTTATTACCTCCATAGTAGTCCTCCCATGGTCTCCTAAATCCTCCAAGTTCCAAACCTTCAAGTATTTTGAGTTACTCTATAAGGTAAGAGAATTCTCAACTTCTTTCTTTTTCCATCCAAGTTCTCTTTTTTGTGGTATAACTTTCATGTTTCCATAACACATTCATATTTATATTTCATCCTTTCTCTATACTGTATTATTATTTATTCCTGGATGTGTGACCCTTTTCCCCTCTCTTTTTAATGTTTTCTAAAACCACGATGCATAGCCATTAGGTTACCAAATTTTTTGTAATAAATTTCCCAACTTTTCTTCAAGTTCCTTTATCTTATTTTTATTTCCTAATTTTAATATTATCCAAGAGGAATGAAAGCTCCAGGAATCTTTTATATTATTGATTTTATCATGTTCATGGAAAATTAATCATCATTCTTCTTCTCCTCTCCCACTTATTCAAGGAATAAAAACATTGTTCGTGATGTGTCGAATTACCGGCATCATGGACGATGTGATTTCAATTGGCTTTAATTCCTTCAGATCTGGTCATGTAACAATTTTTATGGTTGAAAAATATTATATTATATGTATTATATCCTATTTAATGTTCTTGAACTAACTTATATACATATTTCTAAATTATTAAACAAAACAAGTTCGTTGTGGTCGAAAAATCACCCGAATTAACCCAAATGATCATCATTAAATTTTAACTAATGATTCATCCACATGATATATAACATAATTCAATATAATATAATTTTAACTCCTGTAATATCATTAATAAAATGTAATATCAGTTCTGGATGTTTATCCATGTTCTACAAGAACTTCCATTTATGATTACAAGTGAACCATTCAAGAAAACCATAAAAACAAACATTCCTAAACAATGGATTTCAACCTTATAACTCACCCAAAGGCTCATAAAATAATCTAACAAAACCATAATGAACAAATTTAATGTATAAAAGGTTCTGTAATTTTTAATTAATCAATATAATGTGGTTATATAGGACTTTAAAGTGAAGGAAGCTTTCAGATACAAGGTAAGGGGAAATTCTCGAACCCAACTTTCTTTCTTCAGGTTCTCCCTATTTCACTTAATTTTTGGTATGGTTACTAATTAAAAATAATTTTTTCATAATTATCTTTCCTATTATGTTATATACTTGTTATCTACTTTATTTTATGAAAAACCCAATGTTTTCCAAAAGAACTCTTCTTTCCAGAACACACTTTTTACTTCTCACTCAAAGTTGATGGTTCTTGTATCAAGTATGTTATTTCCACTTTCTTTTGGGAAAAAAATGTTTATGAATGTACTATTTGAAACCCATTTCATTACATGGTTTATTTTATGTTCAAGTTTCAATTATTTGTAATGTTTCATGAATCATAATGTTAATATTATGATGTGACAAGTGTGCTCAGAATTATATAGCGCAATATGAATGTTTGAATGTGACGGGTGCACCCAGAATTATCCAGCGCTTCAATGCATTGAGTAAAGTGATGAATCTCATGAGTAAAATTTAAATGATGTGTGAACATGATGCGATAATTGTTCACAATTTTGTGTGTTATTTAACCAAAAATACATGAGGTTTCATTTTTTATGCATTTCCACATTTCATGTCTTTTATTAATGATTCCTCTTATATTCATGAGTTCGTGCCTAAGTTATGATTATTCTCACCCCCATTTAATATTGGTTTTATCTATCCTCTTACTGGGATATTAGATCACCACTTTTTTATGTATATCCTTAGGTGAATATATGTACTAAGGAGAGGTCAAGCACCAATAAGAAGCTAGAGAATAAATAATTAATTAAATGTTTATATATGATGTTGTAAATGTTATATTTGGTCCTAGTTTTTCCAAGACACTAAACCATTGGATCCTCTATTTGTAATAATATTATGTTTTTTATCTTTAAAATGATTCAATAGTAATGTAATAAAAGGTAGGGTCATTATAACCCCACTGATACTAGACACATCGGTCGTGTTAGGTAAGCTGGGGCGGGAAGAACAATTCATCTTCCACCCATTTCCTCTACTAACTGAAGCATATACTAATGATGGAACAAAAACCATCAATAAACAATCATACCTAATATCCTTATGAGGTGGTTTGATGGTGGATCAGGTAGATTGTGAACCCATATGCGAGCCATAAACTCAACACTGATTCGCGAGACCATTCAGATGCATGCAAAGACTGACCCTGAAGGTGTATATGGGGGTGTGCCATGAGAATCATAGATGCATGATGAGAAAGTTGTGGAAGATATTTACACATGAGGATGGGAAGATACAAAACAAATTTACAATGACCAATTATGTTTTCAGATTGGTTCAAGGATATGCATTAAGTTGGGCAGCTAGCTACCCGAGTGAGATGTTGAAGCATCCAACCATTCGGGATTGCAAAGAAGCGGTCCCCATGCCTCGACGTCAGAGGGTGATTATGGTGGGACATCATGAGGGTGGTGAGAACATATGATAAGGTGATGAGGAAATAGTAGCATGTGCAGAGGGCCATGAACCTACTCCGATGGAAGGTGAAGAAATGGAAGTGCCAATGCTGAGTCTAGTTGTTCCAATCAGAGGAACCCAAGTGAGAGAGAAATCTTCAAGGGGATTCCATGGGTGGTTGCCTCAGGCCCTGGGGAAGTAGGTTCACCAATCACTAATTCCTTCTAATGTTATTTATCTAGATGCCTAGAAAGACTAGGAATTGTGAAAGTGTTACCACAGTACTAACGACCTATGGACGAACTTAAACAAGCATGAAATGGAGATAGGGAAACTCAGTATTTTGAAGTCTAGCTTCAATGCGGCTGCGCCTGAGGAAGAAAATTTTTATGGGAACTGGAGAGATTGGTGAACTCCAAAGGTACTCTATAACCATTGATAGAGCATGTAAGGGTGTTTTTGAACAAGATCATCCCCCCAACAGAGTCAGCATATCAACTATAGGAATGATTTACCCTTCCCGATGCCTCAGATAGTTACTGGGGGAAGAGGTTGGTGAGGAAGACCTATGGAAAGGCGATGATGAAGTGGATTCAAAGGGGGGATCTCCAGAAGAAGAAGAAATAGTGGCCTCAAGGGGGACTTCTCTGAGAAAGTCTGTCGTAACTCTTTAAGTAAGCTCTAACTCATCCTCATTATGTCATTTTCCTTTTATTATTTTATTTTGATCTTTCAACTGACACCTATCTATGCAGAAGGATCTAGAACCATGTTCTCCCACTGATGGGAATGAAGACAGAAGGATAAGTGTGGAGAACTGAACACTAGGACCCACAACTGATGAGATGATAGTTTCACAGTCTAGCAGTGCTGGGGAAGCAAGGTTGGTTTCCCTAGAACATTCAGAGTCCACGAAAATTTATGGAGGACTATGCCCTGACATCCTGGCAATGATAGGCCCAATGCAGGATCGTGTGGCTGACCAACGTAAGTTCCCCTCCTTCGAGGCTCCATCTATTATCTTCCTAATCAAACTAGATAACATGACTCATACATGAATAGTTATCAAGATGGAACACATGCTGCTAGTGAAAATGGCTGGAGGACTTGAGGCTCCTCTCCAAATAGGGATGCTGGTCAATATACAGTCGAGTGTCTGAGCTGACCAGGCCATAGTCCCTTATGCGCAACCAATGGTAATAAGAGATATCACTAGAATGATATAGTCTAGAGTTGGTTGAGTGGACATCATTGAATTAGAATTGAGAAATGAAGACCAACCTGAAGAAGACCCTACAACTGATATCCTATAGTCATTTCACGCATATGAACCAGCTGACCTAGAGGAGCGTGACGAGACCGCTTTTGATGAAGAGGATAGAAAGGTTGTCTACCGCCGGTCATGGAAACTCATTAAACACACCATCGATAACACCCCACAATTGGAATGGATAATACAGATGGGAAAACTTCTTTCTCTTCTACATGGACTATGTGTTGGAGGAGTGGATTTCTGACGCCCTCATATGCTCATTCGAGATTAACTTGTTGAGAAGGTGTGAGAGAACGAGTGTAGCCTTAGTGTTGGTTGGAAATGGAGGAAGTAAATCAACATCCGTAAGCTTCAAGAGGTTGAACATGAGATCCAATGCTAAAGAATGCAGCAATATGAGCCCTCCTCCTTCATTGACACCCAAGAAAATTCTGTATCAAAATTACGGGCTCAACTGGAAAAAGACAAAGAGAAAATAAGGCAAGCATCCTATGAAATAGCCAACATCCAAGAGAACAAAGATCGACCACTGACTAGGTCTAATGAACTACAACCAATGGCTTGAAAATAAGAGAGGGAGATTTGTAGATGACAAAAAATTCTAGATTCCGCACACCAAAGAGTAGTGGATCTAAGATATTCCATTGAAGAGGTCAACCCATCTATTGGAGGGGCCAATCCATGGGAGCTATAATTTTCTAGGACTCACAAACATACATTCTTGCTTGCTTTCTTATTTTGGTTGCGTGCATGATTTTCATTATCTTATTTGATCACTATATCTCAATCATATCTATGAAACAACTAGAAATCAATTCCTAAGCTCACATGGGTTATGCCCAGTGTGAGAAACAAGGGATAACCATGTAATCATTCACCTTGAACATGAGAGTGCCAAACAATTACTAAACACCTGAGTTCTGAATTATCACTCCGAGTTTCTATGTGAAGAGAGGGGGGTTGTGACTAGAGAATATAGTTCTAAGAACAACCAAATTTTCCTTTCCCAACATGCTCTAGCACACGAGTGGGATAACTCCATGGGCATTGGAATCAATCTGAATAGAGGGGAATGAGGAGTGTGAATCATGATACCCAAAATTTGGAACACAATGAGGGTGGCATGCAGATGGAGGATAAATATTGGCCTATGTCTGAAACATAATATTCATATCGCGTTATCCTAGAATGGGGACAAACAAATGAGGGTCGATCGTTGAACAAATTCAAAACACATGGCCAAAACTCAAAGTATTTTCAATATATTCTGAAACCATGGCCTAGAATGGTAGGAAATCCTTGAGGATGAGCATTAATACCATTAGGGGTCCCTTTGGTTGTGAAATAGTATAAGGATCCAAATAATGGGCACGAAAATCACGGGAATGGAGTGATGGGCTATTCGAATGGGGTCCAACACTCTTGAAATTACGCCACTTTGAAAAAAGAACACTAAGATAACATATCCATCTAAATCGAGATCAAACCTATTTCTAAACAGGACCCCTCTGGAGGGGGTCTGGGATGCCTTATAGTTTTACATCATGAAAATGAGGACGATAGACACGTATTTTAGCATCATATAGTCAGGAAGTTATACATTGTTTAAGGTCACAATGTTTGGACCATGGTTAGAAATTTAAAGTCATGTTACATGGAATGGAGACTCCTAGTTTAAGGTTATAGAGTTTGAACCATAATTAGAGGCATGGATCCAAGAAGGTTAATGAACCTAGGGCTGGGCTTGAGGTTAAATTTACAGGCGTCGCTACGTATCCCGCAAGGGTAGGAATCAAGCCATACATAGTTCTTTAATTCCATGTAGTATAACGTCATATGGTAAGGATGTGGGAACCCTAAAGGAGAAATGTGTGACATGGTATATAACCCGATGTGAATGGGGAAAAAATAATTCCACACCATACCACAGGTTCCTGAAAGGGGGCTAGGGCCAAGAGGCCAGAAAGATGAAAGAGGTTGTGACTGGACCATAGATGTGGAGTCGATGAATCACTATGTATCCCATGAGAATGGGAATCAAGCCATACATAATTCTTTAGGATGGTATGGAAGATGGCCAATACCAACAGGAGTGATATGTTCTCAGGCGAGGAAAACTGTAGTTATTATGTAGTTTAATGTCATGAGAACTAGAATAATCAAAGTCCTAGTTTAAAGGTCGTAGAGTTCAAACCGTATGGGGCATAGAGGTCAAGTATAGAGTCACGAGGCCATCTAATGTGAATGAGTACAAAAGAAGTCCACACCAAACAACACCTTCCCAAAGATGAAAACCCAGGCCAAGGAGGGGGCGAAAGGGTTCATGACTCTACAACTGGACCCGAGGGTAAAATACTCAGGCGTCACTATGAATATCACAGGGGTAAAAATCAAGACACATGTAGTTCTGAATTTGTCATGGAAGAGGGAAAATTCCAAAGGGGAAACATCTTATTGAATGAAGACATCATATGGCTAGGTATTTTATCAGTACATAGTCTGGATGTAAAAGTTATAGTTTAATGTCATACAATAAGGAAGTAGAATATCCTATTTTATGGTATTGGATCTTGGACCAAGGGGAAGTGTGATCCTTTATTGCAGGCACAAACCATACCCATATCCCTAATCCCACATGATCCATGATCAGTGTGGGAAGCAAGGGTGGAGAAGATATTTACAACACTAGGAAGCACATGGTAGGGAACGAAGGTGCGAAGTCAAGGATAACCCCACAATGTTTTTTTTTGTCCTCTCAATGCTCAAGGGTAAATAGAGGAATAAGATCTAGGGTGTTAAGATTATATCTGAGCATGATGAAATGGAAAGTAATTTTAATCATGAAACCAACATTTATGGAATAAAGGCATTGACGTAACGATCGAGGGCCCCTGTTAGGAGTAGAAAACATGAGATGAAGAGTGGAGGAAGGGGGAAAATAGGTTGATGGACCTAGGGTTGGAACCAAAGACAAAGTGTTCGGGAATTCGTATGTATCCCATAAGGTTGGGAATCGAGCCATAAATATTTTTGGAAGTTATGTGAAGTTTAACATCATGCGGTAAGGAAAAAAATGTTTAACATCATGTGGGAAAAGATAGATCTTAGTTTACGAACAGAGAACTTGGACCATGAAGTAAGGTTCTAAAGGGATGAAAAGGTTGAGGAACCTAGGGCTAGACCCAAAGACTAAATTTTTGGGAATTCCTACATATCCCATAAGGATTAGAATCAAGTTATACATAGTTTTGGATGTTTTGTGTAGTTTAATGTCATACGGTAAGGATGTGGAGGGAAGGGAGGTATTCCTAAGGGAGACACATGGTGCGGCTATTTTAAACCTGTCGTGAATGAGGAAAAAATAAGTACACATCATATCATATGCTTACAAAAGGAATATCAGGTTGTAAGGTTGAAAACAGGGAAGCCTGGGTCTGGAATTGAAGACAAAATGTTTGGGAATTCCTACGTATCCAGTATGGATGGGAATCAATCCATACATAGTTCTTGAATTCTATTCAGTTTAACATCATATGATAAGGAATCATGAAAAATAACAAGGTTCTAAAGGGAATGTTCATGGAATAATAAATCATACTCGATGTGAATGAGTACAAAAGAAGTCCACACCACACCATGCACAATCCTAAGGGGGGGCCTTAGGCCGAGGGGCCAATAAAATATCAAGGGACCTAGGGCTAGACCCAATGACGAAATGTCTAGGCATTCCTGCATATCCCATAAGGAATATTATCAATCCATGCGTAGTTATTGAAATTTCATAAAATTTAATGTCGTACGATAAGGAAATAAGGTAAAAGGGGGGTTTTAAGTGAGGGGTACATGGTGTGGCTGTTGAAAACCCAACGCGAATGAGGACAAAAGAAGTCCACATCATACCATATGTAGCCCTCAAAGATAACTAAACCTAGAGGGTGACCAAGGAGATGGAAATATTTTCTAGGATGGATATAAAGACAAAATGGTTGGGCATTCCTACATATCCTGTGAGGGTAGGAATCAATATATAAGTAGTTCTATAAATTCCATACAGTTTAATGTCATGAAATTAGGACAAGGATGGAAGGAAATATATAAAAGGGATATGTGATGTAGTAGTTGTAAGCCTAGCATGAATGAGAACAAAAGAAGTCCAGATGGAATCATGTGCTCTAGGATACTTAGGACGAGGGTCCATAAGGAAGGTAGAATCTACGATACTTGGGGTTGGACCTGAAGACAAAGTGTTCAGGTATTCATATGTATCCCATAAGGATGAGAATAAAGAAACATGTAGTTCTCAAAATGTTGTGTAGTTTAACATCATGTGGTAATTATGAAAAAGATCTTAGTTTAAGGTTGTAGAGCTTGGACCGTAGATGCCCAGTTTAATGTCGTGTGCATGGGACAAAATGAAAACAAAAATGTGAATTACTACACCTGATATTTGGGAAACAATGGGGATGGAAATAATGATATAGGATAACTAATGACCATGTCCGCAACATAGTATCCATATTTTGTGACTTGGAATGAGAAAAAAAATTGAACATCAAATACTAACAATATTCGCAAAATGGGGCTTCTTTTAGATGCCATTTGAGATCCTCCAGGATGTTGGCCCAAAACGGTAGGTGAGCCTAGGTGGCATGATACTAGGCTTCTAGTAGGTCATCTCAGATGTCAAATATAATGAAGAACCAAATAAAGGGCATGCGTGAAGCATGATGGTACTCGTGTAGTTTAACATATTACGATAAGGACGAGATAGATCATAGTTTAAGTTCATAGAGATCGAACCATAAAGTATGATTACAACTCATAGTTTATCATCATGTAGGACAAGAGTTCACTCATGAGAAGTATTGCTCCAGAACCTTGGAATTGGTGGGAGGATTAATGTTCTCACCATCCATGGTGACGAGAGAGTATACACTGTTGGGTTAAACCTTGTGAATGATATAAGGTCCCTCCCATTTGGGTTACAACTTTGGTAAATTCCTGCCAGGTATCATTGGTGTTCTCAGGGAAAATACCACATCACCTTGAAGGAAAGAACGAAGATGAAATTTCTTATTGAAATCTTGGGCTATCTTATTCTGATGCTTATCCACATTGTGAAAGGCCCGAAGCCTATTCTCATCAAGGGATTCCAGTTCATCCAGACGGACTTCTGCTACCTCATCCAACGTCTGTTGATCATAGATAACTGTGAAAAGTGATGGAAACTGAATTTCAATGGACATGACATCCTTTTCTTCATACACCATGGAATATGGGGTCACCTAGGTGAAATTACAAGTCCTCTTGTAATAATCCTAGAGAGAGTTGAGAAGATTATCCGACCAGATATTCTTGTTCTGAACAACCATATTCTACAAGATATTAGAGAGGGTCTTATTGAACACCTTGATCTTCCCATTTTCTTGCACATGATATAGAGAGATATGATTCATACGAATATTTTACTTGGAATTCTATTTCTTCATCTCAATTTCCCAAAAGTTGGTGTTGTTATTGGTGAGGATAACACGAGGGACTCCAATTTAGTGTATGATATTGGATCTCACAAAATCAATGATAGCATAGGCCTTGACTTCCTTGTGTGTAATTGTCTCTTCCCACTAGGAAAAGAAATATGTATCAGTCCGGATGGACTTTCCCTGGTGAGCTGTCGCTGGTGGATATGGTCACACAACATCGATTCCCCTGACTGCAAAGGGCCAAGAGTACATGGTAGTATGAAGGGGCTCTGCCGGTCGATGAAAAACATTATCAAGGATCTAGAATACATGGAACCTATGGGAAAACTTGATGTAGTCATGGATCATGGTGGGCCAAAAGTAGCCCAGTCTTCAGATCTGGAGGGAGAGCTTCAGCCCTACCTGATGAGCTTAATAAGAATCAGCATGAACTTCCTACATAACCTGGGAAATCTTGTCTCCTTGAATGAAATGGAGGATAAATCCATCAAAAATAATTCTATATAGGATCTTCTAAAGTTTGGAACCATACTAGAGAGTGAACTGTGTTGCACGATGACGGGTTCACTCATGTTTGGCTCTGTCTATCATGATATTACCACATTGGAGGTACTCTATTAATGGATTTTTCCAATCAAGGGCCTCTTCCAGTACTATGATAGGTGGACCTAGAGGTCCTGATGTGGTTGAACCGGTGGTAAGATAACTTACCTATTGACTATCATCATCTGCCAGAGTGATGGGAGTGGTGAATCTTCGATGCACCACATGGACAATCAAATCGTCCTGGTCAGGCTCTATAAGAGATGTGGCAAGACTGGCCAAGGCATCGTCTCAGCCGTTCTATGATCGAGGAACATGAATGACCTAGATTATGCAATGGAAGTAAACCATTAGCTAGATAGTGTGTTCTAATAGGGGTAGAAGCTCTATCTTCTTGATGACATAGTCATAGTTGATTTGCTTGATGACCATCTTAGATTTCCCTTTCACATGCTGGTGGGGAGCATCAATCTCAAGGGCCATATCAAGACTAGTGATGAGGGCCTAATACTTAGCCTCATTGTTGGTGCAGCCTTCTAACAACAAAAATGAAAAGCGTAGGACAACCTGTGTGGGCATGGTGAAGATGATACCCAAGCCCAGTCAGTTAAGCCTAGGATCATTGAGTCTGCTGCAGGTAGGGATTTGCGAGGTGTCGTTGAAGTGAATCTTTCAACATGGAATGGATTGATCCACTGAGAAGATTGCATCATCTAGGAAATCATGCTCTAGAGATTTCTTTCCAAGGTTTGGGTGGGTGGCAATAATGTCTTTTAGCACCTGACCCTTGACAGCATTCTGCAGAATGAACCTGATGTCAAACTGCTGAAGGATCACTTCCCACTAAGCTAGAAGGCCTGTCAAAATTGGTCGATTAAAAATATAATTCAGTGGATCTACATAGAACACCAGCTATATATCATGGTACTTTAGGTAATGTCATGACTTCTACACTGCACAATACCAGTGTGATACAACTTTTCTTGATAGAGGAATATCTAGTCTCCGTATCGAGGAGCATGAGGCTGAGATAGTATAAACTATTCTATGTACCCTCTTTATTTATATGGGTGATAATGGCACTAAGGGACCATTATAGGGTGGTCACATAAAGGATTAGCATCCTTCTGGATATGGGTGGAATTAGAACCAGAGGTTGAAGTAGGTACTGCTTGATATCCTCAAAAGCATCCTGATACACTTTATCCCACTAGTAGTCAATACCTTTTTTAATGAGCTGGGAAAAGGACTTACATTTACTGGCCATATTATCAATTAATTAGTGTATGTAGGATAAGTGGCCTTGAAATCCTCAAAGATCCCGAATGTTTCTTAGAGGAGGAATCTGATTAATGGCCTTGATCCTCTCTAGATTGATCTCAATGCCTTTATATCTGATGAAAATGCTGAGAAAATTTCTATAGGTAACCCCAAATGCACACTTCAAGGGGTTAATCTTCAGATGGTGGGAGAAAAAAAAGACGAACAATTTCTAAAGATCCTTGAGATGGTCTTGAGGTTAGCAGGATTTGACCTCCAAATCATCCACATAGCATTCCACCAATGTCTTGAGGATCAGCTTGAATATGAGGTGCATGGCATGCTAGTAGGTGGCTCATATATTCTTTTAAACAAAAGGCATAACCTGATAACAAAAATTACCTTTTGGTGCTCTAAGGGTAGTAGACTCTTCATCCTCAGGGGACATTCTAATTTGATTATATTTGGAATACCTTTCCTTGAAGGAGAGATCTTGGAATCTAGCGGTAGCATCGATTAATAGATCTGTCATGGGAAAGAGAAAATCATCATTTAGACAGTGAAGGTTGAGATCTAGGAAGTCGATGTAGAATCTGATATATCCATTATTATTTTTTATGGGAATGATATTTTCTAGCCATTTTGGGTTTTGGACTTCCTCGACAGAGTTGGCTTTAATAGGCATATCAACTTTGGCCTCGACCATGGCACTGTGAGAAGAGTGCATCTTTATGGGAGGTTTTTTGAACCCATGATGGTTTATCGGGAGACCAAGGCAGTGGATGAAAACCTGAGGATCTAGTCCTAGAATCTCTTCATAGCTTCAGAAGAATACATCTCGATGCTGCTTCAGGTAACCCACATACTATTGCTACTCCTCTGTCAACATGTCAATGCTGACCAGTGTTGATTTAGGATCTATCTTGGTGTCGGGGTTCACCTGTACCAACTCATCAATGGTGGTGGAGACACCTTCCTCAAATGTAGGATGGTTATCCTCCAAATCCTCTTCATTATCTGTAGTGATATGATCATCAATAGGAGGAAATTATTCTATGTTGGCTGATTCTGATGGAATGATAGTGTCGGCCTAAGCGGTAGTGGAATCTTCATTTGGGTAATTCATTGCTAGTGAAATCATGTTGATGAAATATGTTGATCTAATCTCATATGTTCTTCGACCCAATGGGCCTCGCTTGATAATATCAAAGAAATAGTGGCGCGTCAGCTTAAGTCAATTCAACCCATCCTGGAGGAACAAGCAATTATGACATATTTTTATTACCATAGGGTGAACATCCTGATACCTTATAGGGGTAAGGGGTTCTGGGATCACTTGAGCATGATTTGCATAGGAGTACGAAGTGATGTTTTTTTTGCACTCGTTGTGACGAAGAATGTGCATTCCCATTTTCCCATAGATGAAAAAGCAGTGTCCCATGTCTGTGAGTGCTTCATGCATGTATGAAGACATGAAGTTATCCTTGAGTATTGATATCCTTGTGGGAATTATAGAAAGTATTTTTAAGTATATCATACTTTCACATGAGGCACACACTTCTTCTGACATGAGGTTGCTCTGTGGTAGGGGGTATAACGGATGATGTAGTTCAAACCAGTATATTTTTTCTTGTTCTAGGGAAATCCCACTACTCACTAGTCGCACCATGAAAAATGACTATCGTTTGAAGTTTGGATGACCACGGTCTAGCCTCATCTACACACAGTCGTGATAACTATTCCTGGTTGAGTAGCACAAATGGTGGGGGAAGTGGATCTGATGAAATAGGGTGAGAGGACTGTGCATGTTGAGTTCTATGCTGAGCCTATTGTATTGTCTCAGTAGTATGAAGGGCTTGGTCAGAAGCACTAGCCAGCGCACTTTAATGGTCCACATATCCATGGTGACATTGGAGTTGGATAGGGAGATTAGGAGGGTTTTCCTGGAATTACTCTTCTTCAAGAACCATGTATGGGTCCACCAGTTCGATGGTGTTCACTGAGTCATACTCTTGGTCATCACTTGAGGAATCCTCCATTGCTGGGTGGATCCTAGGAGAAATCCCTATCTCTAATGGAATGAAGTCTCCAAGAGTACGAGATGGATTTGGCACCAACAGAGGCCTTTTCTCTACCTTGTGTTGTCGATAATAACCTTTTTGGGAGGTGGAAGGTTGAAATGTTGATTTAGAAGTAGTATCTAGTGGTATAACAATGACTTCAAATGGTTCAGGTTGATTCATATTGGCATGGATAATACCATGAGTATGGGAAACTGCCTTACGTGATATCTGGTCATCATACTTTTGAGACCTGTGGCAAGAGACCTATTGTCATTCAACCTTGTTGTATCTATCAAGCTTTGCAGACACACATGCCACCTATTTTGGGTCCAAACCCAATATTACTATATTGTTTTTGACCAGATCTTGAAACCAATATTTGAACACATGACAGTTCTTGAGAGTGTGTCCAAGGAACCAGTGATAGGGGTAGTAATTGGGGTGATTAGTGAGATCAACCTCTTTGGGCCTTATGTATTCTAGAAATCAGAGGATTTCCTAGTCCAAGGAACTCCATAAATAGATAGGGACCTGATCTTCATTTAATGAGTAGGTCCAGTTTCTTCGATCTGGGAAAGGGACTCTAAGATCCTGGTCCTGACAGGGGGCCGGAGCCTGGCAATAAGGTGGAACCTGGTTGTCTCATCTAGGTGGCAGTGGTGTGTTACGTAGTGGAACCTAATAATTCTGAAGTGAGAAATTCCGAGCAGGAGTCTGAGATTAAGGTGGTGGCCCTCAGCGAGGCTATAGATGTGGCTTTACCGGTAACAATTCTAGCTATCTAGGGGATTGTATCTATGCACCAACAGTGGTCTCGGCCTTAGCGGCTATTCTTGCGGGAGCCAATGGGAATTCTTACCAGTCTTGTTTCAAGGATTTCTCAAGGCATTGAGATTTTTCATAGAAATCTCATAATCCAATTATAAAGTTTTGAGTGATGAGAGAAGGAAACAATTCTGTCTCCACATTCCCTATGGACATTGTTTGTAGTTGTTCCCGAGTCAGCGACATATTGAGTGAATCTGTAAGTCACTTCCACCTGAAAATAAAGTTTGCGACTTGATCATTCATCCTTTGATTATACTTGAAGAGGTATTCAATAATAGTCTTGTGGGTGGTTGAACTGAACTGATACAGAAACTGCATGCGGAGATCCTCCCAACCAGTTATGGACCCCATGGGTAATTGGCTATACTAAATGAACATGGGCCCTTCTAAAGTATGTATGAAGCATCAGATTTTAGCATCCTCCTAGTGCACTGGAGTTCCTAGAATTGGTCTACATCTAGAAATGAAGTGGTTTAGATGTTTCAGTGGGTTACCCATCCCATTGAAGTGGGAGAAGGTATGATTTCCAAATCCTGGGGGTGCTGGCATATCATTCACCCATGTTGGGTATGGTTTACCATCAGATGGTATTTCCACCTATCAGGTTTCAAGAGACTTGAGGAGAGAAATGAGAGCATCGATTTGATCATCTTTATGAGGATTCCCATCATGGTGAGTATTACTAACCACCAGATCATTTATAGGTTCTTCAATGTGGTAATCTAGGTGAGTGTCTTGTGGAGCAGCTAGTGGAATAACCTAAGGGGAAACTGGAGGAACCTGCAGAGTGACCAGTGGAACCTGAGCCAGGTCCTGAGGAATGTATTCACACATCTCGAGTGGATTTGGTCATTCATACCAGGGTATTTTTCCATAAGCACCGGCCTCTACCCTATCTAGATCGGTAGAGTTATCAAGATCACCTGGGGGTAATTCACTGGGGGGAGTTGTACCTACCCCTAATACCCCAGTGGAGGACGGTTGGGATCATACCGAGGATCTCCATAATCCAGAATCAATTCCATGACGCACTTAGCGAGGAGATCATCGACGATAATTCTTTGTTCCGCAAGTTGTTGGTGTAGTGCGGCCTTTTCAGGATCTTTTTCCATCTTCTACACTAAATCAGATGGGTTGGAGGAATTGACTGTCCTAGCATTTTGTTTTCCATTAATAGGATCTTGACCGAGAGGCAATGACTTGGAAGGTTCTAGAAGGCCATGTTTCTGTCTTTGTTGGTGAGTGTGGATACCTATAGGGACTATATGGTGTTTTTCTACCCCAATGGGATTTTAATCTTCTCCAGACCCTGTGTTGATGCCCCTTCTAGGAATATCTTTAGAATTCCCATGTTTATTATGATGACACCTGAAGTAATTTCATTAATATCACTAGGTGAACCAATTTGGTTTAGGATAGGACTGAAATATAGGGAAGTGTACTACCCCCAGCCACAGATCTAAACATGTGGGGAAGCCTCCTTAATAACTCTACAGAGCACAGTAACGATCTGGACGCATCATTGCTGGAGATTATGATGATAACTAGGTGATGCAAGGTGATGAGAAACAAAAAGTGTGGCCAACTCAACCAGGTGGCATAGCTATACAATGTTATCAAAGTGTTCCTGACTTTTGGGGTAAGCTAACCATTGATGGAGGCAATGGAAATGCATCATCTCTAAGGTTCCACAGAATCACACAACCTCATCATGGGTGAGGGACTCTGGAATATTGAAGCTTGCAGTTTCAATTTTCCCGAGCATCTCATGGAGATGGTACACTGTGAGAATGTCCCACAAACTTATCGGCTCATACTTGAGAGCTAGCCCTTGGTTTTCCCATTCATCGACTAGGGGAAGTTGAGGGACCAGTAATAGCACTGACATGGACCACTGGAGCGATATAATGGTTAGTGTAAAGTACGACACATGATCTGAAAAACCACTGCATCTTGGGTTGTCTTTCATATAATGCACTGACTGTATCACTACATCCATGTAGGATAGGGTTTTGACCACTACTTCCTACGTAGGGGTGGTGGTTGTTGGCGGCGGAACAGGCTGGTTCTCGTCGTCGACCAGTCCCCAAAATAATTCCCTTTGATCTCTTATCAAAGTATAGAATGATCCTGGTGATGACATAGAGGATTGAATGGAAAGATCCTGGAAAGGGGACAAATCTTCCTCCTCCTGTATTTATCTGCGGAGGGAATCAGGGATCTGGTGCATCTCTCTTTCCGGGAGGAAAAAATTGATATGCCGAGTTCTTGGCCCCAACAACGATATGGATGATTGGGGTGAGAGATCCATCACTGAGTCATACTCCACTTTGGAGTATGAAAAGTGAATGGTTTTGACCATAATCTTGTTGTTCTCAATATAATTCCTTCGGTGGTGATGACCCACCCTCTTACCCTGGGGTAGTTCTTTAGAGCAGGGTAGATCTTCGACATGGGGAGGACCTCTGTGTGGGTTGATGTTGGAGTAGGGAGGACCTCCGCTTGGATGAAATGGGGTGGAGGGAGCACTTAGGAAAATTTATAATGGAACGCTGGGAGGACTTCTATGCCGATGGGTGATAGGGTGAGGAGGACCTTTACTCTAGTTAGTGTCACCATGGGGAGGGCCCTCGCTTGAGCTGGTAATGATGTGAGGAGGAACTTTACATTTATAACATGAAATATGGGGAAAACCTCCATACTTCGGATCATGAACATGGGGATGACCTTCATTGTGATAGATAATGGTGGCATGGAAAGGACCTTTGTACTGAATCTAATCATCGTGGGCCGAACCACGATGGCTTCTACTTGCACCAGAAACCGAGAGTCATCCCAGCCTTATTGTGGGGTGGATAAAGCCTCAATACCAACTGGGAATAGAGGTACCCCTATTTTTTAGAAACAGGGAGGTGATAGAACACATTGGTGGTGGCTCGGGCTATTGATGTCGTAGAAGATGATTCCCCGAGGCAGGAATCCTCCTGAGCTTGCACCTAGTTTTGGTGTCGAGTCAGATGAGATAGGGTCGGTTGTGCAGGGGTATATACCACCTGCTCTTAAGTATGTTGGACCGACTAGTGATGTTTTTGTGGCCTATTTCTAGCCCTCCTTGGTATCCCCATGGATGAATTCACAGTTGGGAGGACTCAGACACCCCTTACTTCATTGGCATTAGGGAGAGAGTCATAACATCATTCTGAGGAGGCTCTCAAAATTATTTAAAATTGAAGTGGAATGAAGAGGCTCCCTGTGCGACCCCTGGGGGTGGAGACAATGGTGGGGCACTAAGGCCTTCATATCTTGATGGGACAAATCTTTCATTGGTATGACCATATCTTGTTCGTATTGATGGATAAGAATGTTCATTACCCTCCTTTGGACAATTTAGGAAGGTGAGACAGGGCATGGGCACCTAGTAGTTGTGGTAATGGATGATGTCGTGGAAGAGGTAGAGTTGTGTGGGATTTTTGCATAAGTATTTCCCCTACCCCTACCCCTACGTATGCAGGTGGGAGGTGATTGGTTTCTTGCAGATATAGCTTTGATCCTTCATGGAAGGAAGATTCATCCATTAGTATAGATAGTAGGAAAAAATGACTAGTTCCCCATCATCGTTTAGTCTTCTATGGGTTGATAGAAAGAACCTCACTGACAACATCGTAGACTGGTATTCCCAATGATTACCTTCCCAAAATCCTAGTAAGTTTTATGCCAGACCCACTTTTTTCATTACAAGACCTGGTGCCAGATATCTAGATCTGGTGACACGTTTATCTATTGATGTCCCAAATGCTACTAATCCCCATATTAAGTAGAATAATTTCACATTGGGTTCACCATTTCTTTTTCTGATTGTTTTTCTATTGAGGCGTGCCTCATCGTGCCATGTGTGTGGGACACTTCGGCTACACAGGTCACGTTGTTTCCCCACATTCCCTCTTTCCAAAGGTGGCTGGAATCAATCACATCTTGAGGGACGTTTTCTACTTGATCGAAATGGGATTATGGGATTTATTTATATCCTTTCATGTATTCCTCCTCAGAATTAGTCACCTAGCCCGAGTCTCCCTTAAATATTATGTCATTGTTCTTGAAACTCTTCTTGGATACACATCCTTGTGCATGTCGATTAATTACTCTACTTCTGTCAGGATATTCCCAAGGGGTCAATTTAGGATAGCAACCTTCAGTCAGGAGAGTAGTCACATTGGGCATCGCTGGTGTGTCTAGATGTTGAAACCCTGGTACACCTAGATTTCCCCTTATAATAGAGCTTCTCGAGGGCGTGGAATCCTAAGGCATCCCACATCGAATGTGGGAAATTTTATGCCAGAGGCATGTCTCTGAGGTTTTCCTCATCTTCCCATGATTAACATAGGGTATGTCACGAGTTTAACGTCTAGTAGAGATGGATCAGACTGATCAAAACACTAATGGGAGTGGACCAGATAGATACATTCCTAGGAGGGAGCACTTAGAATGTTTAAGATATGGATGGGTCCAAACTACCAATAAGGACAGACCCATGATGGTGTGTCCCATAAAGGGGAAGTTTTAACACCGTGAAGTCTGATCTAAACACCACAAAGGTCATATTAGAGGATGGTGGGTCCTAACGAAGGGGACAATAAGGTTTACCATTGGTTGGGATTGAACCTCGGGGAGGATTACTACGTACCCTAGGTTGAAGATAGAGATACAAACCCATGTAGTTTGAGAGGGTGAGTCATGGGATCGGGGTGTACACAATGGAAAACAACCTGAAGACATTCTGGGACTTACACATGGTTAGTAGTCTGGGTACTACAAAGAGAAATGAGATGGATGGACCGTACACATGGTTAACTGCCTGTATGGATGAAATGATTTCACTAGGATGTCGCATCTTGGGTAAAATTAGTATGGATATGGATGAAGTGTCAATGGGTGGAATGAATGGGGATGGAACTGAGAACCAGTGTGAAGGTGAAAGAATTGGGATTGAACCTCAAGGAGGTTTACTAAGTATCCCAGTTGAAGGGAATCAAAGTTCGTGTAGTTTTGGAGTGGGTTGATGAGTCACCTGAGGAGGCGACACGTGAGAATGGATACGTGGATGGGGACCCAAAGAAAATAAAACCAATGGGTGAAGGCATGGTCTCCCTAAGACACAATGTCTCGAGGGAGAGACTGGGATGGGACATGACTGATAGGATTTAACCTCAGAGAGGTTTCCTACGTACCTTTCTCAAAATGGAAAATATCTAAGTCCACTTAGTTCATAAATGAGGCATAGATTAGGGTGTACACAAAGGACAACAACCAGAGGACATGTCGGGGCTTACATGTGGTTAGCATCCCATCGCAAGAGGGACAATCTTGGTAGGAGGAGTATGTATTGAGTGTGGGACTTATGTTATAACATGGACCAAGAACTGGTCTGGCACCACTATGTGGCCGACTAAGGATATGGTTCCCAACAAAGGGCACACCATAGTTTACCAGTGTTTGGGGTTGAATCTCAGGGAGGCTTCCTATGTACCCTATCTATGAGATAGGGATCAAAACCCACGTAGTTTAAAATCATGATGTTTAACACCATGCCAGACAAAAGGGGAATACTGTTTAGCATCATGAAATATGAGGATAAACTGATGTGAATTGGTCGGGACCATTTATTGATGGGCTTGAACCTTATGTAGGATTCTTATATACCTTGCTTAAAAGGGAAAAGATCAAAGTCCACATAGTTTGGTGAAGAGTAGGATGGGGCTTACATGATAAGGCGGCCCAAAGAGGATATTGTGGTTGATAATTACTCTAAGACCATGTGATTCATGATCAGTGTGAGAAATAATAGGCAGCAATAGACTTGACAATCATGTCACGAAAATTGCATTAGCGAGGAGTAGTGAAGTGCTTAAGCGTGATTAGCGGCCCAAAGAGGAAGCAGGGGCTTACGCATGGTTGGCGGCCCAGGGAGAGGAATATTGTGAAAATCCGTGAGGGTGAATGGATTTACAAGGAGGATATGGACATAATATAGGGGGAACCCTTACAAGGTGTATTGGGGCTTACATAAAGGCTGATCGAGGTGCACACAATGACAAAGTGCAACGGGAGAGGTGGATTAAGAGGGCAATAATTCCCATCCCCTTCATGGTCCTCTCAGGATTATCACTAATGAATTGATCATAGTTTATCATTGTGTGTTGAGGATGTGGGGTTGCTTGGTAGTTTAATTTCCTACATCTCAGATAGTGAGGGCTCACTCCTCACCCCTAGGACTTACATAACATGCACCAACCTGCACTTGGGGAAGGGAAGGCACAAGCAAGGCCATTTATTAACAGGGTTGTGGAGTGATCCATTGGGGGTTACACATTAGCATGGATATGAAAAGAAGTAATATTCATTAGAATGAATAAGAGAAGAAGCACAAGGTATGGAGTCACAACATGAAGCACCACTCAGGGTACCTTGAAATCACTACATACAATCTTAGAGGGCCACACAGGAGAGGGGTTTGCAAAGAAGGAGACCTTGTAAAGAGGAGATTTGTGAAGCTTTTGTGCCTCAAGAAGAGGATGTCAATTTCAAAGATTTGGACCTTCATGAATAGTATGGTCTTTGTGAAGTAAAGGGTTTTCATGAAGGGATGATGTTTTGCAAAGGGAGGTTTTCAACGGAGCATAGCTTCACCTTAGGAAATCACTCTTTATTTGGAGAGTACTTCGTGAAGACTCGAGCACCCCTAAAGGGATACCTCCATTGTGAAGGTAATAGGCCTTCATAAAGGGAATCCCCACCATAGGTGGGGAACATTAATAACACATTGAGGGATGACTCTCAGAGGCCAAGTACATTTAGCGATCTATTTTTTGACTTTGCAAAGGTCTTTTCGAAACAAAATCATGGAAGGAAAAAAGGCAGAGTTACAGTGATTTGATGGGGTGGTGAGACTTATATTTATAGGAAACAAAGGTAGGTGGGTGTAGAAGATATCTCCATGGATAAAATATTGGCACCGCGAACAGGAGGTGATTCCGCAAAGCCAAAGGGGCGGCGTCAGACTCGGTCGGACACGTAGAGGGTCTATCAATGTGATGATTGCGGAGCTGGCTGCGGAGAAAAAAAAGATGCCACAGAGTGACATGGATCCATAATGTTGTGAAGGGGGTCTATATGGTGACCATCACAGATTGGTACATGGATAGCATGAGATTCCACATAGGCATCTGGATTTTTCAGACTCACATAGGGTCTGTTATAGATGCTTGTGATCGTAGAGGCGGGGCGACCCTACGAAGGTCTTCGCGAACCAGGCCATTTCGGATAGTTTTGATAGATTTTAAGTCAATTTTGATTTTATATTTACTTTTAACAAGCTATTAATTTTTTCTTGCCTCAATTTTCATGAATTTTAGTTCTAATAGGAACCAATTTCATATTGATTTTTTATATTAAAACCTTTTATACTTATGAGAATTTTCTCTTTGTAATCCCACTTTTTCATTGCATCTATGGGTATAATTATAAAATGTATTATTACACATCTATGAATTGAATTTTTAAAATGGATTCAATATTTTTAATCATAATAACTTATTTAATATAATAAGTTTAACTTAATTTTTTACCACTATGAATAGTAAAATAAGTAAAAATTATTTATCACAGTTAAGGAAAAAATGATTTACCAGGGATTAAACTAAGAAGATAAGGGTTTAAAATGACTAAAAACTTTTCCAACACAAATTTTATGTACATATTTAGACTATATTATCTATAATTTTCAATAATGAACCATTTTTTAGGTTTTTTGAAGGATACAAATGTGGGTGTAATTTATTCGTTTAAAAAATTCCAAGTGTGTCATCTCCCCCACTTATAAAAGGTCACCCTCTCTCCTCCCTTATTCACACTTCCAAAGAAATTTATTTTAAAAAATACCTACCCAAATACCTTTCTTAATCCATTATTAACATCATATATCCATTTTTTTATCATAAATATATCATAGGAAGTCTTTTGGTCCAATCCAAAAGAAGTTTTCCCAAGAAGAGGTGACGTTCTTAAACGATTGTTTTCATATTATTTATTCTTATAACTCCCTCAAATATTATTTAATAATTATAATATAATAATATGATTATATCCCAAAATTATATTTAATTTTGTAAATGTAATAACTTATATCGGTGTTTTTTCTAATAAATTGGAAACAAAACCATCGATCGTGTGTACAACTAACTACTGTTATGTCAACCGATATAATTCATTTTCAATCATAGCATTTCAAGAATGGATATAATGATGTATTTAACACATGTATGTTATATTTATGATATTATCATACTTATTTAATTATAAAATAACATGTAACTTTATTCTTTTCATTCCATTTAAAATAAGATAATGTCACTCGTGTGTACGGAAAACTACCGCCTTGCGAAGCGATGTGATTCATTTTTCACTTACAATTTACATGAAAGGTAATTAGGATAAATTAAATGAATATATTTGATATATACGAAATGATATAATTTTTATGAGGTTAATATATCACCCAATACATTACCCTTTAACTCATTAATGCAATGATATCGTCGCTCATGTGTGTGTACGACCTATCATATCCATAAAGCGATGCGATTCATTTTTCATGTCCAGCCATAAAGAATGATTATAAAAATATATATAATGAGTAAATATGATATTTATAACATTAATATAATTACATATATTATTTAACTATATAATATGAGTGATAAACAGATCTTTCATGACAAAACACACATGAGAAAATAAGGCAATTAATACCCAAAACATTGAAAGTAATGAAATATTATTAAAAAGGGTGGTAAAATGTTATAAAGGAATAATATATGATATTATAAATATTAATATGGTTCCATTATAAATTAATAATTTTTTTAAAACCATTATATAGTAGTTTAAATCATTTTCAATCAAAAGGAAACATGAGGTAAGGGACTTCATCTCAATTTCTCTTCATTGAGGCATATTGTAAAGTTATAAAACTCATTTATTTAATAAGGTGAATATACTACAAATTTTACATGTAATATAATAAATAATTAAAATTTCACATTATCTTAAGTTTCAATTTGAATTACTTCATCCAAGGTCATTTGACTTGAAAATTACATGGTGGTAAATAATTTCATAACTCAATTTATTTTCATTGGGTTATATTAATTCTTTATTGTATTTGATATTCTTATATTATGTGTGTATGAATTTTGAATATATTATTTATTATTTACACTTATTTAATGTTGATTTAAAATTTATACACATAATTTATTCATTGATTAATTCTCAATTTATCATTTGGATCATTGTAAGGGATTTTGTCTCAATTTACATTTCATTAAGATATATTTGTTAATATACACCTATTCACTTGTATGTGGTTTATATACCAAAACATTGATGAATTTAACACAAATAAATATTTATTTAGGATTATTAATGTTTAATTTTGAATTTATTATTCAAGATTTTAAAATTTAAAAGTTACCAAAGTGATAAAAAAATATTATAAATTCTCACTTTATTTTTGTGATTGTTAACCTTATCTTGAAACAATAACTTTATTACAATCATTTTTCATTGGAAATTAGATTTATATTAAATATAAATGTTATTTTTATCATGGATATGATTATTTCCTAAAATTTATACCATTTTCACATATAGTGTTTACTTTGAAAGTTATCTGATTATATGGGGAAATATTGGTAAATCTGTATTCTTTACTCAATATGGATGTTTGATGATAAGTAATATTGATTCATGAATTAAATAAATTATTTGATATATAAGGAATGATTTGTACATGCAGTAATGGGTGTGACTGATTATAGATAGCCTCTCAATGCATCGATAGGTCTCATGAGACAAATAAGTTGGCCAAATCAGATGGGTTTTTACCCAATAGTTTTAAATTGTCTTAAGAAAGGTCTTAAAAATATTGGTATCATGATGCCTGAGATCATGACTCTTAATAATTGAAAATTTCATTTATTTATGATTTAGTTATTATTATTATCTATTAAATTTTCTCTATGATATTATCTCTAGATACATTTCATTCTCATTTTATTAATTAAATGGCATGTGTTTTCAGTTATTTACCTTTCCATATTGATTTTCCTTACCAATTATGATCATAACGTTATTAATGAAAAGGAATGTGTGTTCAGTTATTTAAATTTCCATATTGATTATGATTTATTGATTCATGATAGCTTTCACTATATGTAAATCTTACTGAGCATTTATGCTCACCCTTATTTTGTTTCCTTTCCTCGGGATATGAATAAGAATTCTTGGAATGAGTTCAAGGATTAAAAATGTTTTCTAATACTATTATTTTTATTTTATTTACCTATTTAAAATGGATATCATTTACATATCTAGTTCTCCAAAACTTCTAAACATATCGGTCCTTTATGATTTGATCCCTTTTATATTTGTCAATATAATAATGTCGTCACTAGCTCTCAGTTACTAGATTCATGGTAGTTATAATTCCTTCCCTATACACATGTATTTTGTGAAATGTGTTCATTTTACCATAGTTTAGATGATAAAAGAAATATATAACTGAAAGAAATCGAGAAAAAAGTGGAATGGAAAGAAACAACCTAGTTTTTATTAAGTAGCAGTATCCTTGAGCTATCTTTCGAAGAGCTACCTACTATAAACATACAGGGAAATAAGAAATAGAATATTAAAAACTAATTGGAAAATATGGATTAGAGAAAGTAGAGGTAGATATTTTTTTATTTTTTATACTCCCTTTATCTATGTTTAGTGGAATTATCCATTTATACGTTTTAATTTTCACTCAAAGACCTCCATGTGAACACTCAAGCTTACTAGAAACTATATCAAGACTTTAAATATGGGTGTTTATTACCTTATGAAAGTGATTCAACAACTCAAAGACCTCCTAGACATATAACCTAATTGAACTTATTATTATCAATAGAAATACCTCAATGAAGAATTTTAAATATCTAAAATAGACACTTTGCATTCCTAAGTTGATAAAATATCTAGAATAGTTGGGAGAAAGTGATTTCAATAAATAAAAGGATCCCTTTCATTTAAGAAAATAGTTTCTAGAGAAATTAAAAATGATATAGTGAAAAGTATAAAACTAAAAATGAATGATTACACATGGTCCTTCACTCCCAATAACTACTAGGGATTTTATCCCTCTATGGATGGATTAATACATGTGAACTACACTTCTCTAATTGATTTTTCTAGTTTTTATAGTAGTTAGTCCTCATTGGTCCCCTTAGTCCCGACCTCTCTTCTATCCTGAATGGTTATATCTTTTTTTTGCAGTACAAACTTTATTTTATACTCCTATGATGGAGGTAAAAATACTTTTAAGTGACGAAAACCTTTAATTCTCTCTTAGGTAACCTTTATGTGGATGGAATAGATCTTATGATTGAACTCAAGGTGGAAGTAGTAGAGAATCATTACATAAATGAGATGATGATTTAGAAGTAGTGAATATACACTCATAGAATACATTTATTCCCATTTTATTTCTATTTATCTCCTAAGAACATTGAATCTTTGTTATATATTTAAATGAATCCATGTGCATCGACCAAAGTATCATCGTGATATCCTGGAAGTTACAACGCATAGATTCACATGAAATTTCACAAAGATTTTAAATAATAATACATTAAGAATTTTCATATGAATTCACATTTAATAATACTTTTTAATTATTACATAATGTAAAATATATGTTGTCTTGAGTTCTTAAACCATACGAAACAGCTAAAATCTCGCGATTTAAAATTCACACGACCAGTCAAAAAAGTTTTACAAACAAGACTTAAGAAATTCATGGTCCTGTGATGAAATCATAAGTAATATGAAAAAATCAAAGAAAAAATTCATATAAAATTTTCATAAGGCTTTGAAATCCAACTGGCTGAGTATTATGATGGATAGAAGTCATAAAAAATAGAAAATACTTACAAAAATAAAAAAATCATACGAAATAGCTAGGGCTTAGCCCAAAAATTTCTAGATAAATTCAAAATGATCATTTTTTCACAAAAATAAAAAAAATGTATTATTTAATTATTTAAGGAAATTATAAAAAATATTTAAAACATTGAATTGATCTATTTTGAAAATAGTTCCAAAAAAAATACTTGAAAACTAAAAATGATCCATTTTCATTCAAAAATAATTTTTTTTAAAATTTATTCTTTGAAATACACATGAATGTTTATGAAAATATTAGATCTATCAATTTCCCCACACTTAAGACTTGGACTCCTTGATAAGTAAGCATTAAAAAAGTACTAAATAACCTTTAAAACACATTCTCATGGGATCCAAAAATTTAACAATAAATAATTCAAAATTTTCCTGAATCCTTAATAACTATCATTCCAAATTCTCCATTTAGTCCTTTTATCCATTTCTAATTCATTTATCTTCTCATACACTCAAAATTCTTACCTTTTTGAAATTTTCTCTCATCAAAAAATGTATATTTTAAAAAAATATTCTCTTATCCAAACAAATACAAGGCTCGCCATAGGATTTAAAATTCCTCAATCTCCACCCAAATGAGTCGAGGATTTTTGTTAATTATCAGGACATGAAAATATGTTCAGTGGATTAAGTTTGGTAGGTTTTAATTTTCAAAAAGATTTAAGGAATATTAAGGATGTTTAGATATTTTTGAAACAAAAATGAATGATTTAGTATACACTCAAGAATTTTATCATCCTTACTCTTAAAAATAAATCATCTCTAAATATTATGGAAATATTTAAGGATAGTCCACATCTTGTTTTTTTCTACAATATCATTTTATCCACTCAATTGGATTCATAGATTTGATATTATTTTTGATATTTTAAATCTATACAGAGTTGAATTTTTAAGTAAATAAGGGTTCTTTGAGTTTAAAAAAATCATGACTTATGATCTTTCTCTTAAATGAAAATATTTATTTTTAATCTTTTTAAACAAGATTTTTTCTTTTTTATTGCAGTTTTTGTATAATTGAATCTATTAAAAATTCAACATTTCAAAATTTTCTTCAACCATATTTTGTAGTATAACTTTAAAATAGCTTCAAAATATCTTTTTCCTTTTATTTACATCCCATATTATCCTCAAGTTATATATAAAACTATAATATAGTAACCCCCAAAACTTGGGTTCAACTAGATCTTGAATTTTCACTTATAGATGAGGTTGTATTAGGAAAAATAGATTGTAATGATATTGTAAAACATGTTGTTAATGGATTATAAAAGATAAAAGAATAAAATAAAAAGGGTATGACTCAATGAAAAGGTTATTTTGAAATGTATTATTTTAAAATCAAATACAATTCATTAATCATATTTACAAAAGTACCTCAAATATCTTGTATTTTGATAAAAAAAATCAAATTTTGGTTAATAAACCATGGTTTGGTGCTCTTAAGAAGTGTGATGATTGAGAAGAATATTTCAAAAAGTTTTGATGTCCTCATAGTAAGGTGATATTAAATTTCATACAGTTATTTATGGTATGGGATTAAAAACTTTTTAGTATTTTCATGAATTGCCTAAAACAGTGAATAAAAAAAATAATTTTAGAATTTATTTAAATTTAGTCTCATGGGACACTTCAGTTCACTCACTGACATATGATTCAAAAATTACAAGGGTATTAAATTTTATCTCAAAAGTTTTCAAAAACAAACATTTTGAAATAAAAACTTTAAATTTGAAGGAAAATAGTAAACAAGAAAAATTATAGAGAAATATAACTAAAAAAGGTGAAAAGAAAAAACAAAAAATGTAAAAAAATGATATACCTCACCCCCACACTTATTTTGTTAAATTTCCTCATTATACTATAGTTTAGATGATAAATCTGAATCAAGGACTTAAATACATAGTAAAAACAAGTTTAAAGGAAATAAAAAACCTAATTTTTATTGGGAATAAATGGTCTTGAGCTATCCACCTAAAATATTCCAACTACAAACCTATAAGAAAACAAGAAACAAAACATTAAAAAACTAATTAGAAAATAAATATTATAGATAATAGTAGTGGAAAATTTTTATCTTTTTTATACTCCCTTTATCCCTTTTAATGTAATTATATAATTATACTTCTTAGTGATCACTCAATGAACTATAAGTGAACACCTATGCTACCTTGAAACCATATCAAGACCTCAAATTTATGTTTATATCCCCTTATAAAAGTTATTAAACTATTGGAAGAGCTTCTAGAAATCAAAATTAATTGAACTCACTATGTTCAAAGGAAAGACCTTACTAAAGAAGTTTAAATAGTGAGAACATTTTCTTTACTTTCATAAGTATAGAAGATATCAAAAATTGTTAGAAGAAAGTAATTTCAATAAATCAAATGACACTTTTCATTCAATAAAATAGTTTATAGATAAATTCATAAACATATAATGAAAATCATAAAAATAAAAAGGAAAGATTATCCTTGGGCCTCGACCTCCCATAATTACTATAAATTGTATCCCTTAATGGATAAATCACTCTATGTGAACTCCAAATATCTAGCTGAGAACTCTAGAGAGTATAGTAATTATTCCTCCTTAGTCCCCTTATCCACAATCTCTATTCAAGACATAATGGATATATCTTATTCAATAAGTCCAAATTATCTTTTATAATCTTGTGATGGAGAGTTAAATATGTTAAAGTATAGATGACCTTTACTTATATATAGGGTAAAATTCATCCACATACGTGATCTCTTATGATTGAACTTCAAGTAGCATAAATATTAGCTCTTCACATCCATGAGATGATGATTTGGAAGCAGTAAATATCCACACATGGAATTAATTTATTTTCCATTTTATTTCTCCTTTGAATCTCCCAATAACATAAAATATTTATCTTATCTTTAAATAATTCCATTTTGATTGACCAAAGTATCATCATGACACCCTGGATGTTATAGCACACAGATTTAACTAAAATTTAACAAAGCACTAAAATCATTAGACTTTAACATTTTTTTTAATGAATTTTAATTTATTAATACATTTTTGGTATTATAAAAAGTAAAATCCATACATACTTGAGTCTTAAAGTAAAACATAATAGATAAATTCCTATGGTTTCAAATTAAAATGATTGGGAAATAAGTATTATGAACATTTCTTATGAAATACAAACTCTTATGATTCAATCAGAAGTTATATGAAAAACTCAAGGAGAAAAGTTTAATTAAAATTTTATAAAACATTTAAAGAAAAATGTAGGATTCTTATTATGGGTAGAATTCATACAAAAAATAAAAAATTCATACAAAATAGTAAATACTTATGTGACACAATAAAAGTAATACAAAAATGGTCAAGACTTACCCAAAATTTTCTTATAGACATTAAAAATAATCATTTTTTAAAAAATTAAAATAATTAAATGGATTATCCAATTAATTCATAAAAATTATTAAAAATTATTAAAAATTTTAATTGGGTAATTTTCACAATAATACCCAAAATATCCATGAAATCTAAAAATGATTCAATTTCATTCAAAAATAAAAATTGGTGGGGATTTATTCTTTTAAATACATATAACATTTTATGAATATTTCATCTTTACCATACCAATCACGGTTGCCTAATATAGCATTGAAGGTCCAACATATGTAATTCTATAATTCCCTTTTTTAGGAAATGTAAATAACAGTGCACGTAATGTACATCAATAAGTTGATTTCATCTGTACCACTGATGAAAAAGGGTTTGGGTACTGACACTGTAATTCATTCTTTTGTAAATGGTGATAGATCCATGGAATTCCTTATGAAACACCCAAATAAAGTGGTTTCCAACTAAGGTGTCATGTATTTCATCTATATATGGTGATATTTAGGGAACTATATATGTTTAATCCATAGAGGGTGATAGATCTAAAACATTTCCTACATCACTATATATGATAGTTATATTTCATGGATAGAACCTGTATAGACTATGTAAGTAATAATTTTTAATGCCACTAACTATAGGGGTGGTGCATATGGTATTATCATGGAAATGAAAGATGCATAGTTTATATGGAGGTAAAACTTATTTAATAATATCTACATAGAGAGTCTTTTCTTTTATAGTCATTCTACATTACTTCTCATCTAACACTATCTATAAAATTTTCATATTAGAGCTTTTGATGCCAATATAGGCAATTATTTCCATAATTTTTCATATGAATCACAAATACAAGGTGACACTCATAGACCACCATCTGTTATCATTATAGAGATAGTGATGGCCACCAAACACTACTTATATCACTGAACAAACACATTTATGAATAAAACATCCATAAAAAACTCTCAAGACCTCCTAAGGAACTTTTTATTATTTATGAAGAGGAGAATAATTTTGTGTAAGAGGTAAATAAATTAAGACAATACATAAATATTTATTTGGTTGGGTGTGCATGTGTGTTGCATGAAAGTCCAAGGGGAACAACGTTATATCCATAAAAAAATTATAAATAGATCTGGTAAAAAGTAACCAACTTTCCAAGTATAACCCAATCCTAGGAGAGAAGAATCAACATGTGATCATGGGAAGTGAGTAATTTTTAAGAGAATATTGATAGTTTGAAATATTCACACTCTATATTGAAGGTATTCAGGATAACTTTTTTGATGCATTGAGTCATCACTGAAGCTAAAGTGATATTAAAGATTCTATTTAAAGAGTTAGATACATCCCTTTGAGTGAGTTCTTTTCTAACCTTTGATTTCATTTTTCTCTGTATATATCATATACCTTCATGACTATGATCATTCACATAAAAGGCTAATAAAATTTTCATTGATTTATTCAATGGGAGGGAAATATTTTTACACTTTAATTTCTATAAATAATAAAAATTCTCATTCAATTAGGTGATCCCAATTGAAAGTTAGTAGAGCACTCGATTGGTATGTGATTTTTATTAGTTTTATTATTTCAGAAATTTATTTTCTTATTGGGTTATTCAAACATTTCTCCCTTAACTTGATTAATCCTATATAGGATAAAATAGAATTGATTAAATTGGTAAACTACTTAGTGATCATTAATATGTGTGAGTAAAATAGTTTTCTCACTCTTAATTACCTTTAATCATCCTCTCATAATTGGGAGTTACAGACTCAATTTAGATTAAGTTCATTGTTGATGTTTTGAGAGATTTCTTAATGTTTTTATGCACACATAGGAAAGATTATTAACTTACAATGATATTTATAAGCTTGGACTAAATAAATTCTATATCCTAATAGGATAAGTACAAGATTTAAGAACATACCATTGGTAAATTTTTAGATTAAAGATTCTTATTTATTAAAACCATGATGTCATAATCTTGGGTAATATTCCCCTGGATCAATCATTAATCATTATCTTGATCCTTTAATGTTATATTTATCCTCCATAGTTTTATAAGTTTTAATAATATTTAATGAAAACCCCCTATAGAGACCCAGTTTTTTTTCTTGTAATATTATAATATATATATATATATGTGGAGGTAGGTGATGAGATGGCTTGTGATTCTGAGGCTCGGTGTGCCCAAATTTAATTTTATAAAAATATTAAATATATTTTATATTGTGTGTGTGCAAATTCTTATAGAAAATAAAATAAATCTTAAATGGAAGCTCAGTTCATAAATCCAAGACCATAGTTCAGTCCAAAACGTGGAATTTACCCTATGAGTGACATAAAATGGGTCAGTGTTGAGCATTCAGACTTATCTCTCATTGAATATATGTTTAATAGATTAATTAATTAATTAATACATTTTACCATATAAAGAAATTTATATATCTAGGCTGGCACAAAGAATTCTCCAGGGTTTGTCACATAAACCATGGGAAAATTTTAGAGCTCCCTCTTCCTCCTTCATTAGAGAATCACCTCAGACGATGAAAAAATGCCATATCGAAGCATATCAAGATGCATCGAATTCAATGATTCCTCTCAATAATTGGTGGATGTGTTCTTTAATGATGAAAAATCCAAATCTCTTGGTAGGAATCAATAATTTTTGTTTTATTCCCTCCTGATTTAATATATTGAGATGATCAATCATTGTTCTTAGATCTTCAACAATTGTTGACACTGGAAAATTCATCCACAAGATATTCCAAATGATTCCAAAAATGATCCAAGAGAATAGCCCATTTTACAAGCTTCTATTTGACTAGTTGTAGATCCCGATCAGAGTTACAGATTAAGAGTCATTGAAATTCAAAGTTGGGCTGGAAAACTGGTTCCTAGAGCCCATTGGTGAAGCTATCACCACGATCACGGAGCAGAGGAACTTGATCGAATCCTCTACAAGCACCGAGAATTCCATGGAGGAAGGCTCTGTGATTCTGAGAAACTTGACTGGAGCCTCTGTGAGTGCCGCAAAGGCCGTGATGGTAGCCTCTGTGATTACAAGAAAATTGAGGGAGATCCCTCTGGCTTCAGAGCATGACTTCCTTCATGGCATAATTTTCTCTTTGTGAGGTACATTTTCTCTCTGTGATGATATTCTCCAACCTCCGTTGCCTATAAATAGCCGGATCACCCCCTTCAGATAGATGGTTAAACCGCCCATTCGGTGGATGATCTCCCATTTAGAAGTGCTCTCGAGCACCGTGAAGTGATGCCCTTTGCAAAGGGATATACCCTTTGTGAAGGAGGGTGCTCCTTTGGGTTGCTTGAGGCTCCACAAATCCCCTTTTCTATGTGAGGCCCTAAGCTCTACAAATCCCTTTGCTCCGCAAGACCCTAATATCTGTGAATCCCTTTGCTCCATGAGAACTTGTGCTCTGTGAGGCCATGATCCACGAGCACCTTTCCTTATGGAAGCTGCTTCATGATACCCCATGCTCCACAAGCACCTTTCCTCTGTGAAGCTACTTCGTGAAGCCCTATCCTTCGCAAAGCTCCTACCTTCGCGCCCATCGGTCCATACCTTGGGGGATGCGCCCCTGCACCCCCGTTCAGGATTAGTGTTTGGCTAGTCCCTTCGCCACCGTTACTGACCCCCATAAATAATGGAGAGTCGCATCATGAAATTTTTGGGTTAGGGCATTGGTATTTTCCATTACGCCCCTATAAGCAGCCTCCTTCCACCTATAGAATACCATTATTCGAGATACTCTTCCAAACTCCATGAAATACCTTGAGTTGAAATATTCCTCTTGGTCCCTTTCATGTGTTGTGAGTCGAGATTCTCATCATCAATTACCTGATTACCTTGATTCGAACCATTCCTTAAGTAAATAATCCAAACCCTATCATCTGACTCATATGCCAAGTTGAACCAGAAAGGGCCGCTCTTGCATAAGTCCCAACACCAGCCATTTCTAGTGTCTTTATTCCTAACAGTCCTATATATATGCCTTTAAACTATAATACACCCTATGTGAAAAATTTAGGATTCCTCTTGCTCCAAACAAGAGATGCCTTATGCGCCAAGCATAGGATGCCAACGGTCCTATCTATATGACTTTAAACTGTAGTATACCCTCTAGGAAAAACATAGGATGCCTCTTGCTCTAAAAAAGAGATGCCTTATGCACCAAGTATAATATGCCAATAGTCCTCTCTACATGACTATAAACTATAGTACACCCTATGTGACAAATATAGGATTCCTCTTGCTTCAAACAAGAGATGCCTTATGCTCCAATCATAAGATTCCAACAATCCTCTCTACATGAATTTAAATTGTAGTACACCCTATGTGAAAAATATAGGATGCCTCTTTCTCCAAACAAGAGATGCCTTATGTGCCAAGCATGAGATGACAATAGTCCTTACTACATGACTTTAAACTATAGAATTCCCTATCATTCAATAATAGGATGCCTCTTCTTCAAAATAAAATATGGCTTATGTGATAAGCATAAGATGCATCATTCCATGATTAAAGTAGCATAATTACAAGAGTGTTGGAATCCGTTCAAATATTCCATCACTCCACCTCATGCTTCGTGTGTTCTTCATTCATATCTCCATCCCCTTTCATGTCTGAAGGGACCCATATAATGGCCTGGTCCCATGCCACTTAGGCTCACCTACCGTTCTCAGCCAATGCCCCAGAAGAATTTGGATGACACTTCGAGTCAGGTCCTGTGTTTTGAACACAATCAATAGTCAACCCTCATTTGTTTGTCTCCATTTCAGGCTAACACGATATGGATGCTATGTTTCGAACACAGACAACAGTTATCCTCCATCATCACACCACCCTCACTTCATTCCAAATATCAAGCATGTGATTCACACTTTACATCTCCCTTTGTTTGGACTGATTCCAACACCCTTGGCGGTATCCCTCTAGTGCACTAGGAAATAGGTGTAAGCCTTAATTATATGCCTCAAACCACCAGTAAGTTGGGATGCCCTCATAACCAGACATGAGGAAGACATTACGGGATGCTTCCATGAGTAAGACCAATCCACCATTGTTGCTCCTCAGCATCACATGGGAAGCTTCCATGTGTAATCCCCATCCACCATTTCTACTCCTTATCAACACCTAAGATCTTTCATGGATAAGCCCCATCCACCATTGCCACTCATTAGCAACACCCGGGAAGCTTCCATGCGTAATCTCCATCCACCATTGATGCTCCTTAGAGGCACCTGGGATTCTTCCATGCATAAGCCCCATCCCCCATTTCCACTCCTTAGTGGAACCCAGGCTGCTTTCATGTGTAAGCACCATTCACCATTTCCTCTCCTCAGCGGCACCTAGGCAGCTTCCATGTGTAAGCCCCAATCACCATTACCACTCCATAGCGGCACCTGGCTAGCTTCCATGTGTAATCCTCATTCACCATTGCCTCTCCTTAGCGGCACCTGAGCATCTTCCCTATGTAATCCCCATTCACTATTTTTCCTCCTTAACAACACCTGGGTAGCTTCCATGTGTAAGCCTCATTCACTATTTTCACTCTTTAGTAGCACCCAGGCAACTTGCATGCGTAATCCCCATTCACCATTTCTGCTCCTTAGTGGCACCTAGGAAGCTTCCATACATAAACTCCATTCACCATTACCGCTCCTTAGTGGCACCCAGGTAGTTTCCATTGTAATCCCCATTCACCATTGTAGTTTCCATGCGTAAGCCCCATTCACCATTTCCACTCCTTAGCGGAACCCGAGTAGCTTCCATGCATAATCCCCATTCACCATTTCTACTCCTTAGCGGAACCCGAGTAGCTTCCATGCATAAGCCCCATTCACCATTTCCACTTTTTAGCAGCACCAAGGCAGCTTCCATGCCTAATCCTCATTCACCATTACTGCTCCTTAGTATCACTCGGACAACTTCCATGCGTAATCCCCATTCACCATTACCGCTCCATAGCAGAACCTGGGAAGCTTTCATACTTAATCCCCATCCACCATTTCTTCTCTTTATCGAAACCCATTATGCTTCCATTCATAAGGCTTTTTTATCATTTCCACTCCTTAGCGGCACCTAGGAAACTTCTAAGTGTAAGCCCCATTCACCACCCATCATGGATGCACCTTTGCGCCATGATCGTTAGGTCTGTTTTTGTCTCTTATTTCTCACACCGAGCATGAATCATATGAGATTAGAGTAAATAGTGACCATGACATCCTCTTTAGGATGCCTTAGTGTGTATGCCCCATTCCCACTCACTTTGAACTATGTGAATTTTTTCCTCTCCCCTTTCAAAATAAGGTATGTAGGAAGCCTCCCTAAGGTTCAAGCCCAATATCCATCGGTCCCGACCACTTCACGTCGGTCCACCACTGTCTTGCATGATGTTAAACTGTATGCCCATTTTCATCCCACATGATGCTAAATTTTATGTATACAAAATACATGGGTTTTGATCCTTGTCTCCTAAGAAGGGTACGTAGGAAGCCTCCCTGAGGTTCAACCCCAAACATCTGTAAAATTTGGTGTCCCATTTGTTGGGACCCATATCCTTGGTCTATCCTAGTGGCGTTAGACTAAATCTTGGGATTCCAACCACGTGTAAGCCCCGACATTATCTTCGGTTCCTTTTCCTCCAAGTACACCTCGATCAAATTCCTTACTTTGAAATACGTGGGTTTTGATCCTTATCTACTTGGTAGGGTATGTAGGAATCGTCCCTGAGGTTCAACCCCAAACATAGGTAAATTTCGGTGTCCCCTGTGCTGGGACCCACATCTCGGGTCCTCCCTCATAGCGTCAGACCAATTCTAGGGCTTCTAACATTGTGTAAGCCCCAGCATTTCTTCTGGTCGTTGTCCTATGTGTACACCCTGATTTCATGTGTCACCTTCAACTACATGGGTTTGATCCCTGTCTCTTGGAATGGGTGCATAGGAAGCCTCCCTGAGGTTCAACCCCAACCAACAGTAAGTTGTTTTAGTCCCCAAAAAAGGATAAGATATTGTAGTCCCCAATCAATGGTAAGCCATTTTAGTCCCAATATATAGTAATATATTGTATTCCCCTTTGTTGGGATCCATTTATCTGGTCTGCCCCATGGGCAACAAACCAACTCTTGGGCTGCTAACCACGCGTAAGCCCCGACATCATCTTTGGGTCGCTGTCCTCTGAGTACACCCTGATCCTATGCCTTGTCCCAAAATATATGGGTTTTGATCTTTGTCTCCTATAAAGGGTATGTAGGACACCTCCCTAAGGTGCAACTCCAAACACTGGTAAACATCTGTGTCCCCTTTGTTGGGAACCACATCCTTGGTCTGTCCCTTAGAGGCGCCAAACCAACCCTTAGGCCACTAACCACACATAACCCCCAACATATCATCGGGTCATTGTCCTCTATGTACACCCCAATTCCATTCCCCATCCTTAACTATGTGGACTTTGATTACCTACCACAGGGAAACATAGGAATCCTCTTTGAGGTTCAAGCCTATAATCTATGTCTCATCCTGGTCTCTCCCTTAAGCCTTTTCATTTTGGGAGGGTCATGCCCCAACCTAAAGGTTCCACTTCTTTCGGGTCTCATCCATGTGTCCATTCTCATGGGCCGCCACCTTAGGTGTCCCATGCCCCCTATGAACTATGTGGACTTTGATGCCTTGCCACGGGGATACGTAGGAAGCCTCTCTGAGGTTGAATCCCAATATCACTGTCATCTTCACGCCATTTCCATCCCATTCATCCTATCCATTTCATTCAACCCTCCATTATCCATCCCGATTCTTACCTGGGCCGCCACATCCTAGTGAAATAATTATATTCCTTTGGGAAGTTAACCACACATAATCCCTACAAAATTTATAATCATCCAACCAAGAGTGCTTCTCTTGCTATGGGCTGTTCTCTGTGCATAAGCCCCAACATGTCCCCAGATCATTGTCCTTTGTGTACACCCCAATTCATCACTCCTTCGAACTACATGGGTTTTAATCCCATCTGTTTACCTAGGTTATGTGAGAAACGTCCATAAGGCTGAATCCTAGCCAATTTTAAACCTTGGTGTTCCCCATTCTGGGGTGCACTCTCCCTGATCCGCCCTTAGTGGTGTCTAGATCAGCCATCACGGTGTGACATCTTCCCATTATGGGACACACCACCCTGGGTCTTCTCTCATTGGGAATTTTGACCTATCCATATGGTGGTACCCGTTCTAGGGTGCACTCTTTATGATCCTCCCTCAGTGGTGTCTAGATCAAACTTCATGGTGTGATATCTTCCCTCTATGGGACACACCACCTCAGATTCGTCCTCATTGGGAATTCTGACCCATCCATCTAGTAAACATTCCAGGTGATCCCTCCTAGGGATGTAACAATCTGATCCATCTCTATGGGATGTTCTAATCACTCTCATTCCATCTCCACAAGATGTTAAACTCACAACCTACCTTCTTTTAAACATGAGATGCCTGAGGAAAACCTTGGAAGAAATGCCTTTGGTGTAACCATCTTAGCAAGATGTTAAACTCGTGAAATACCCTATGTTAAACATGGTAAGCTAAGGAAAACCTCAAAGACATGCCTCTGGAATAAGAAAACCCATGATCGATGAGGATGAATCAGGTTCTACACCCTTGAGAAGACCTCTTATGTGGAAGAATACATGTCTTCCAATGTCCATGCATCCAAAGATGCCTCAAAATGCCTGATGTTACCATATAATTTGACTGAAGGTTGCTGCTCTATCAAGAACCCTTGTAATGTCCAGACAGAAGTAGTGTAATTAACAGGAGTCCACAAAGATATGGAACTAAGAATGAGATTCATGAACAATGACTCAAATATATGAGGGAGACCTGGACTAGGTGACAAATTCTAAGGAGGAATCCACAGTTTGAGAGACTGACATCCCATCATCCTTTTTAGATAAAGGAGAAAATAACCCTAAATAAGTGAAGTTTTTCATCCACCTTTGGAAAGCAGGAATGTGGGGAAATATCCAGTGTATCCTCAATAGACGGATATGCACCCTGGTGAAAGCATTTGAAACAGAAATGGTGAACCCGAAGTGAATCTCTTCTCCATCGACTGTGAATATATAAAAAATGTTAGGCATGACCAAATTGAGGCATAACCCATTTGAATCCACTATCCATCATGTGCAGGAGGATGAGTAACAATGGGTTCATGAAGACTATGGTCTATCGGCTCCTTGATGACTCCTCGTCTTCAGAGGCCGCGCTAGGGGCATCAACCCCCCTCCTCCACAGGCCACGCTTGGGGAATCCACCCCTGAATCCACCAGATCATCGTCGATCTGGCCTCCTGTATAGTCCACGTCGGGGGCATACCCCCCAGACTTCATCAGCTTCTCACCGACCCCACCACCTCCACAGGTTGCGTCGGGGGCATCCTCCCCCAACTCAATCGGCTCCTCGCTAACCCCACCACCTCCACAGGCCAAGCCGATGGCATCAACCCCCAACTCCATAGGTTCCTCACCAACGCGTCTGACTTCAGAGGCCATGCCAAGGGCATCATCCCCCCCACTCCATCGACTCCTCATCGACCCCTCTGCCTTTATATACCGCACTAGGGGCATCCCCCCCTGACTCCATTGGCTCCCCTCCAAATACAATCCCTTCAAAGGCCACGCTGGGGGTATCCACCCCCCACCCACCCCGACTCCATCAGATCCTCACCGACCACACCACCTTCAGAGGCCGCACCGGGGGCATCAATCCCTCGACTCCATCATCTCCTTACCGAATCTTCCACCTTTATAGGCTGCATGGGGCATCCACCCCCCCCCCCCCTGACTCCATCGACTCCTTGCTGACCCTTCCGCCTTAAGAGGCCGCACCAGGGGAATCAGCCCTCGGATCCATCAGCTCCTCACCGACCCCACCACCTTTGGAGGCCACATTGGGGGAATATTTCCCCCTACTCAATTGGCTCCTCACTGACCTTGCTGCCTTCAGAGGCCATGCTGGGGGCATCATCCCCCGACTCCATCGTCTCCTCGCAAACCCCACCTCCTTCAAAGGTAGCGCCAAGGGTATCTTCCCCTCAACTCCATCAGATCCTCACCGACCCCGATGACTTTAGAGGCCATGCCGAGTCCATCATCCCCCCGACTCCATCAGCTCCTCACCGATGCTTTTTCATTCAGAGGCTGCACTAGGGGCATCATCCCCCCTGACTCCATCAACTCCTCACCGACCTCGCTGCCTTTAGAGGCCGCGCAGGGGGCATCCACCCCTGCCTCCATCGGCTCCTCATCGACCCCACCGTCTTAAGAGGCCGTGCCAGGGGTGTCAACCCCCCGAATCCGTAAGCTACTCACCAACCTTGCTACCTTCATAGGCTGCATTGGGGGAATCATACCCCCAACTCTATCAGCTCTTCATCAAGTCTTCTACCTTCAGAGGTCACACTGGGGGAATCAGCCCCCCTACTCCACCGGCTCCTCGCTGACTCCTCCCTTACAAGGCGTGCAGAGGAAAACCACCCCCAATCTAATGGAGCATCACCAAAAGCACCAGAAGCCACTGCAGAGGTCATCCCCGCTCTGCAATCATTAGGCATGGGAGTCCTCCCCATCGCCATCATCAGCCACTGTGGAGGTCCTCCCCGCACCACTATAATCAGGCATAGGAGTCCTCTCTATATCCATCATCATCCACTATAGAGGTCCTCCCTACACCGCTATCATTAGGCATGAGATTCCTCCCCGTCGCAACTAGAAGCCACTACGATGGTCCTTCCTGCACTACTATCATCAGGAATGGGAGTCCTCATCATCCCTGATATAAGCCACCATGGATTTCCTCCCCATGAATATAGAAAATTCATAATAGAGGTCCTCCCCTTGTCGAATCCATGCCTTTCTCTGAAGAACCAACACTGGGCACATGTTGATCATATCCCTACACTAGTTTCTCTATATTGTGAGACGATGTTCCAGGCTTCCATGCCTTTTGGGATCCATTTCCCCATCGTACTAACACTCTAGGATACTATGCCTTCTTGGATCCATCTCCCTATCGTACCAACGCTCCAAGATTCTATATCTTCCATGATCCATCACCCCATCGTATTGACACTCCAGGCATCCATGATTTTTGGGCTCCATCGCCCCCATCGTACCGACACTATAGGCTTCCACGCCTTCTAGGCTCTATTGAACCATCATACCAACGCTCCATGGCTTCCGTGCCTTATGGTCTCCATCACCCCCATTACACCTATGCTCTAGTATTACATGTCTTTCAGTATCCATTTCCCCCATCGTACCGATGCTCCAGGATTACATGCCAACTGGGCTCCATCACCCTTGTCGTACCGACGCTCCAGGCTTCTTTACCTTCCGGGCTCCATTTCCCCATCATAACGAAGCTCGAGGCTTCTACACCTTATGATATCCATCAACCTTTTCGTACTGAATTTCTAGCCTTCCACGCCTTTCGGGCTCCATCACCCCATCATACCGACGCTCGAGGCTTCCACACCTTCCGGGATCTATTGTGTCGTCATACTAATGCTCTAGGATTCCACACTTTTTAGGATCCATCACCCCATAATACTGATGCTCTAGGACTCCATTCCTTCCAGGATCCATGTCCCCTTCATACCGATGCTCTAGATTTCCATGCCTTCTAGGCTCTATCTCCCCGTTGTATCGACGCTGCAGGCTTCCTCGCCTTTCGGGCTCCATCACCCTTACAGACTGAGGGTATTCTATAAAACCTACCACCCTTGAGACACTCTATGTCATGAAAAATTCTGCATTACATTGACCATAGAGGTCCTCTCTGCATCCCAACACTAGATTTGGAATGTTCACCGTGAGGTAGCCCAGCTCATTAATGGAGAACATCCATGCTTACATTGGGGCCATTTTAGGGTAATCCCATCATATGGATTCCCCACTCATCCTAAACCACTAGAATGGGTCAGATATGACCATACCTCCACCAACACAATCCTTTTGGATCCATGTCCTAGTTTCATGATGTCAAACTATGTAATGACCTCATCCCAATTGAATGATTTTAAACTACATAACAACCATCGTCTTGGTTTCATGGTGTTAAACTATAGGACAATGTCTCAGTTACATGACGTTAAAAGGTAAAATTTTTTGGTCAAATCTACATAACCTAAAACTACAATGACCATGGTCAAAGATACATGACCTAAAACTACAGAAACCATGGTCAAAGATATGTGACCTTAAACGCCAGCTATCACTTTTCTTAGCTATACGACGTTAAAATATGCAATAGGTCTGAAGTCTATGTCCTTAAACTAAGAAACTTTGGTCCAAGAAATAATACCTTAAAATATTTGAAACACTAGGGTCTCTTACTCTAAGTCAAGCTAGGTCTTCCCACTGACATGCTCTAATGCGCTGTGGTGTAGAACCCAGAGTGTTGCAATCCAAATGGATATAATCCCAATCCATCTCCACGGTTTGTAGCATCCATTTATTTGGATCCATGACTTCCTTAATGTTTTAAGGGACCCCCTAATGACCTAGTATCATTCCACTTTGGATCACCTACCATCTAGGTCCAACGCTCCATAAGACTTCAGATGACATTTTGTGATAGGTCCCGTGTTTTTGAACATGGTCAGCGGTCGACCCTCATTTGTCTATCCTCATTCTAGGTAACACAATATGGATGACATGTTTTGAACATGGTCAGTGGTTATCCTGCATCATTACGCCACCATTATTGGGATCCAGATATGGGACACCATGATCCACCCTTTTTTTCACCTACATATGTTTAGGTGTAACTCTGACACCCTTGGTGCTGCCCTTATATGCATCTTTGCATGTTTAGTGAGCGGGCCAGTACCACTGGAATCTTCCCGGTCTGATATCTCCACTCCCCTTTCTATGTGTTCTTCCATGTGTCATGAAAATCCCATTATTACACCGTGTTTCCTACATCGATAATAATTCATGCGGGCTAAGTATATTTGATAGGATGTGTACTGATATGGTTGAGTGACACAAACATCTTCATCCCACATGATGTTAAACTGCATTATCATCCTACATGACTTTAAACTACTCATATTCATCCTGAATGAAGTTAAACTGCATTATTGTATTTCATAACTTTAAACTACTCATCTTCATCCTGCATGATGTTAAAATGCATCATTTTCCTTCATGACTTTAAACTGCTCGTCTTCATCCTGCAAGACGTTAAACTGCATTATCGTCCGGCATGACTTTAATATGCTCATCTTTGTCCTGTGTGATGTTAAACTGCATTATTTTCCTTCATGACATTAAACTGCTCATCTTCATCCCACATGAAGTTAAACTGTATTATCATCCTGCATGACATTAAACTGCTCATCTTCGTCCCGCATGATGTTAAACCAAATTATCATACTGCATGACATTAAATTTCTCATCTTCATCCCATATGATTTTAAACTGCATTATTGTCTGTCACGGCATTAAACTTCTCATCTATGTCCCCCATGATGTTAAAATATACTATTTTCCTCCAATACATTAAACCAATCATATTCATTTTTCAGGACGTTAAAATTGTCATCTTTATCCATCATGTTGTTAAACTGCTCATTATCATCCTACATGACTTTAAACTACTCATCTTCATCCGTCATGACATTAAACTACTCATTATCATCCCATATTACTTTAAACTATATGTCGCCCTACATGACGTTAAACTGTATTCCATCCCACATGACATTAAACTATTGGTCATCCCACATGATGTTAAACTATATATGGTCCTACATGACCTTAGATTGTTCTATCTTTAATGCACAATGTTAAACTATGTGATCCGTCTAGGCTGAAGGTTGTAAAACTACCCAACACTCATCCCGCATGATAATAAACTACGAAATAGTCTAATATCTACCACCTTAAACAAATATCTCCCTGCTACCTTCCTTGTCGCTTGATGTTAAAATGCATGACATCTCTAGAACTACATATGGCTTGATTCCCATCCTTATGGGATATGTAGGAATTCCCAGACATTTGGTATGTAGGCCCAACCCCAAACTACAAGATCTCCCCTTGGGTCAAAACACATGGTGTGGTACATGGGCTTATGTCCTCATTGACAATAGGTTTATCATGATTACACCATTTATTTCCCTCCTAAGGGATATCCAACTCGATTTTTCCTTACCACATGATGTTAAACAACATGAGCATATTCATGCTTCACGCGTCCCCTTTATTTGGGTCCCCATCAACATTCACATCCAAAATTACCCCCGAATGGTAAAGACGCTCGACCTTATGAATCACCTACCGTTTCGGGCCAACTACCTAGAGGGTATTGAATGAAACTTCAATACAAGTCATGCATTTTGACTAAGGTCAACGGTCGATACTCATTCATTTTTCCCATTTCAGGTCACATGATGTGGATGATGTGTTTCAAACATGGTCAACAACCATCCTCCATCATTATCACTACCCCTATATGTACCAAATATTTGGCATAGTGATTCATTTTGTCATACTACCCCTTCGAGCATCAGTGTGCCTCAAGAAGGGATGTTGGTCTGGTTGGGATCGACCTCGCCCGATCTTTTTACTCCATTTTCATGCCCTTATATTATAGGGATAACCTGATCCCATTCCTTGTTTCCCACATCGATCATTCCTCACGTAGGCTTGGGAGATTTGGTAAGGCAATATCCGCATAAAGGGTCACATAATCGTGGTCCAAGCTCTATGAAATTATACTAAGGTCACCACCATCCTCACAGCATGATGTTAAATTTCATGATCCATCTGAACTGAAGGATGTAAAACTACTCAGCACTCATCTCACCTGATGATAAACTGCATGCTGGTTAGGACATTCCATATGTGGCCTAACCTCCAGTCGCTCAACCTTTTTGGCCTCCTGGACCGAGTTCTTATTTAGAATTGTGTGGTTTGGCATGGAATTCATGTCCTCATTTATGTCGGGCTCTTTATGCTATTCCACACACATCCCCTTGAGACACCCCTCCATCCATCATCCTTACAGCAAGATATTAAACTGCACTGGTACCACCATACTCTATGCATCCCATCATTTGGGTTTCCATAATATTTCACATCCGAAAGGACCCCCGAACAACATGGATGCTAGGACCTAGGGCTCTACTACCATTTGGTCCAACGTCCCAAATTATTTTCAATGCAAATTTGAAATAAGTCTCGCATTGTGAATTTGGTCAGCAGTCGACGCTCATTTGTTGTTCCTATTCTGGGTCACACGATATAGATACTCTATTGGGAACATTGTTAGTAGTTATCTTCAATAATTTTTACTATTATATGGTCTCCCAAATGACAGGAAAGGTGATTCACCCTTTCTACCCATCTATCCCATGCACATGACATTAAACTGGGCATTTATGGTCCAAGCTCTATGACCATAAACTAAGATTTTCCATGTCTTTTTCACATGATGTTAAACTGTAAGGAATCTTGATAATTATGTTTGGATTGATTTCCATCCTCATTGTATACATAGGAAAACCCAAAAATTTTGTCTTTGGGTCAAACCCAGGTTCATCTATCATTTCTCTAGGCCTCTTGGTTCGAGTTCTCTTCGGGAATTATGAATAGTGTGGCATATGTAGGCTTTCTTTTCCATCATTCACATCGAGTTATCTACCAATCCATACAAATTCATCACCATGGTACCCCTCCTATATTCATCCTTGTCACATGACATTAAATTTCACAACAACTAATAACTACACACGACTTGATTCCCATCCTCATGGGATACGTAGAAATGCCCAAACATTTTTGTCTTTAGCTCCAGCCCAATTTCTTATAAACCTCCTCATCTCTCTGGCCCCTAGACTAATTCCTCTAGGGGGATATGTGGTGTCATATGGGATTATTCCCTTATTCATGTAAGGTTTTCAATATACATGCCACATACCTCCCTCTTGAGAGCTCTTCATCCCCCCTTTCCTCCAATCATCTCCTCGAGTAATATACTCTAAAATTGGGCCCCTAAACCCTCATTGGAAATTCACCAATGTGCCCAGGAGCACTCTGGTTCATGACCTAGAGTATTGGGTTCTACATAGACATGTTTTATCCCATTTCTCATGCTTCATATTCCCCTTTATTTGGGTTTTCATCATCTTTCACATTTTAAAGGACCCCCGAATGACATAGATGCTAGGCCCCAGTGCTCTTCTACCATCTTGAGCCAACTTCCTCGAGAATTTATAATGAAAATTTGATACAAGTCCCGCATTTCAAATATGTTCAGCGGTCGACACTCATTTTTTGTTCCCATTTCAGGTCAAATGATATATATTTCATGTTTCGAACATGGTCAACGGTCATCCTCCATCATCACGCTACCCCCCATTAAGTTATAGATATTGGTTACATGATTCACATCCTTTTCCACTCCATCACGTACAAGTGTAATTTTGACACTCTTGGTGATATCCCTCAGTGCGCATTTGCACGTTAAGAGGAAAAATCCACAGTGAGTGTCATTCGACGCTCCACACCATTTCCACTTTCCTTGTATGCCACATGTTGTGAAGATCCTATCCACCCTTATTTCCCACATCGATCATGGCTCACGTGGGCTTATGGATTTGTTCAAGGTTTTCGCACACTTGTAAGAGTCTCACTTCTTACGGTCTGAGATATATGACAATAAACTAAAATCTACCCTCATCCTTATCGCATGACGTTAAACTACACGAATCATTACAGAACTACGTACAACATGTTTACCATCATCATGAGATATGTAGGAACACCTGAACATTTTGTCTTCGGGTCCATCCCTGGGAATGTGTCACGAGATGGGAGGCCTCCTTGGTCCTCTGCCACATCGGGTTTTGCTGCTTTTCCACCCTGTGCACATTCCATTAAACCAATTCCCCTATCAATGTTCTACTCTAAGACCTTAAATGTGGAGTTTTCATCCCCAGGATCCTTTTCCTTGGAAGGGGATTTGACTCCCTTTATCTGACACATATCATTGGTGTACTCAAATATGTCCTGGAAAAGAGCCCAAAGTGTGTAATTTCACATGGAAATTCCTTCGTTTCATGTCCATTTCTCATGAGCCCTTTATTTTGATCTCTATCTGCTTCCACGTCTGAAGGGACCCCCTTTACAGCCTAGTCTCATGCCACATTGTCTTACCTACCCTCTTGGGCCAACACCCTAAAAGATCTCAGACGAAATTTTGCAATAGGTCCTATGTTTTGAACATGGTCATGGTCAACCCTCATTTGTCTATCACCATGTAAGGATAACGTAAAATAGATGTTGTGTTTCGAACATGGTCAACAATTATCCTTTATCATCATGCCACCATCATTACAATTCAGATCTCAGGCGATGTGATTCACATTTTCCCACTCCTTTATGTTCAAGTGGAATTCAAACACACCTAGGTTTACACCTCTGTGCATCTATGTGCATTAAGTAGGTAGGTCAATAATTTTTGCATGACATTCACCTAGCATTCCATTTCCCCTAATTTGTGCCTCCCTATACTAAGAAAGTACCACCACTAATCTGTTTTTCCCACATTGAGTACGACTGATGTGGGATTAGTAGTTTTGGTAGGATGTGTACTGGTGCATCTGAACCACACATGCCTCTCATCCTTCATGACATTAAACTGGAATCCATAACTACATATGGATTTATTCCTATCCTAATGGGGTATGTAGGAACACCCAAACACCCTGTCTCGGGCCCATCACAAATATCTCTATCTTCGGTCTCTCATCCTAATATTTTCCCTGGGATTACATAGTGTGGTATATACTGCTTTGGTCCTCATTCTCATCGAGTCTATAATAGCTGCACCGCGAAATCCCCCCTTTGGGATCTCCCCTTCCACTCTCCATCTTTCCAGAATTACATATGGATTGATTCCCATCCTCATGGGGTACATTGGAATGCTCGAACACTTTCCTTCGGGTCCGGCCCCAAGTTAGGCCACCTCTGGTCTGTGGTCTAAATAATCCCACTTGGAACAGATGGTGTGGTATGGACTTCTTTGGTCCTCATCCACGTTGGTATATGTACCACACCACACATTTCCTAAACGGGTAACCATGTCCTCAACGCATGACTTTAAGCTATAGCCCTACCCTGAACAAGATCAGGATGCCCCATGATAATTATGGGATGTGTCATCTTTCTCTAAAGAGTGCATTTCTCCTACCAACATTGGTATCTAACCACATTGTGATCAAGAACTACATTTTTCTTTATTCTTATCATTATAGGATTCGTACCGACGCCCGCACATTTTTCCTTGGGCCTAGACCCAGGTTCATTAACCCTTTTGTCCCCTCATCCCCAATCACAGTCCAGTCTCTATGTCCTTAAACTAGGAGCCTACATTCCACACAAAATTACTTTAAACCGTTAGCCTTGGTCCATGCAGCATGACTTTAAAAATATGTACGATGTCCTTTTCACATGACGTTAAACTCTTATGTGCACCTTCCTCATCGTATGACGTAAAACTACATGTATGTCATCCTCATTGGCATGAAACAAAACTGAAAGCCACTCTAGGTTCTCACCAGAGAGATCCTACCAGGGAATAAGTGCGATCTTTTATCAGAGTGATGTGCTCACCTAATGTGTTTTCATCATAGTGGAAAATTTTCAAGAGTGTTAGAATCCATTAGAACAGCCCATCACTCCACCCTTCATGCTTTACATACCCCTTATTCAGATCCTCACTCTCTTTCACATCTAAAGGAACCCCATAACCATACAGATGCTCGGTATATGGCTCGCTTACTAATGAGGGCCAATGTTCCAGAAGACTATGGATGACATTTTGAGTCAGGCCCCATGTTTTGAACATGGTTAGCAGTCGACCCTCATTTGTTGTCCCCATTTCAGGCTGACGCAATAGGGATACTATGTTTCAAATAAGGTTAATAATTATCTCTAATTTTCATGACACCTCTACAGTGTTCTGAATTTTGGGTATCGTGATTTACACCTTCCATTCCTATTCGTTCGGATTTATTCTAATGCCCCTGGAATTACCCTACTGATATATTAGAGCGCACATTGGTAGAATCAAGTCGGTTATCCAGAGACCCCTGTTCTCCAGCTGTGACCCCTCTCTCTTTTAGGACACTCCCAATGGTGATCGATGTCCCATTATGATCCCCTCACATATTACACAATTTAGCACTCTCATATAGGTGAATGAAATTATATTATCTCTTGTTTCCCCCAATTACCATGGATCATGTGGGCTTATAGATATATTCGATAGCTTCCCCAATGCGATTGAGATATAGTAGACCCCAAGGTAGGCATTTTCCTTAGCTATTTCTTCAAAACGCAGTCCGCCTCAGCCTCCTCATCCTCGTTGGACACCATTCTTGGGGGGGGGGGAATCGGTTGAAACTAGAAAAATCCTCCAGAAAATATTGAAAATGATTCAAAAATGATCCAAGAGTGTAGCCCGTTTCACAAGCTTTGATTCGACTGGTCATAGAGGTCGAACGGAGTTACATATTTGGAGTCATGTGCATTCGAAGTTGGACTGGAAAATTGGTTCGTAGAGCCCATTCACGAAGCTCCCTCCACAATTTTGGAGCACATTAACTTGACTAAAGCCTCCATGAGCACCTCGAAGGCCATGAAATAAGGCTTTGCGAGTCCGAGGAACTTGACCGGAGCCTCTATGAGTGTTGAAAAGATCATGATGGTAGCCTCCACAATTACAATAAACTTGAGGGAACTCCCTCCAGTTGCGGAGTGCAACTTCCTTCACGAAACCGTTTTCTCTTCATGGCACACATTCATTCTCTACGGAGAGCTCCACCAACCTCCATCACCTATAAATAGATGGATCACCTGTAATGTCCCGACCCCAGTTACCTAGAGTCAGTGCATTATTACATAACATTGGCATGATCACAATAAAGATCAAATATTGAAAGACCGATTAGTTTAGTAGCCTTGGAAACACTAGATATATTCATAAAGTTTTACATTACATCATAAAAATGAAAACTACAATAACATAGTATCCATAGTCCACACTCTTATCCCCTCATACTATCCCTGCAGGTCATTCGTAATTTACTTCTTCACATCCTGGGAAAAATAAAACATAGAAAAGGGGTGAGCTCAAATGTCCAGTAAAGATAACAATATAGCAGAAACTTTCATAAATAAGAATAAACATTTAAGGAAATGTATAACTAAAACAAAAGCCTTTTAAACTTGAAATTCAACATAGTATGGAAAAATTAAAATGAAATAATGTCATTTACTTATTCACATGGATATTCTACTAATCAAATAATCACATGCAATATCAATAACCACTTTCATAATGATGGAATGCATAATGCCAGACTATCATAACCACATAGCCAAGGCCTAATGCCAAGACTAAAAATAATATTTTTACAAGGCCTTGTGCCAAGACACTAGTTTGTCTCATGAGACCTACCGATGCATCGAGGAGCTATAGTGCGCTCCACCCATCATATATTAAGTCCAATTTATTCCTCATATGAACAGCTTTAAACATAACATAAACATTCGTATTAAAACTAGCATACGAAATGCCAATACTTTATCCATAAACCATGAATGGTATAAAAATAACACATCCACAGTAAAAAAAATCACAAAATCTTCAATACAATATGGAAGTTTTGTATCATAATAAATCAACTTCAAATAAGATTAAAATCCATCAAAGGATGTTGACATATATGAAATCAAAACTATTTGAGAGAAATATCCCTTTTTTTCAAATCATTTAAAAGTCACATAATTATAAAATAAAACATTTACTTTGAAAATATCCTTATAAGCTTGTAAGGGAAGCTTCGAAAATTTTATAATGGTGGAAAATAGCTGCACACTCCGTATAAGTTAAAAAAAGACATTCTTACCTTAATTCTGCTGAAAAGGTTAAAAAGGACCTTGTTTGGAAAACGACGGAAAGATTCCTTTATAAACATCTTATAAAAGTCAAACAAGGGTATAAATGAATTTAACCCATATTTTGTAAAATAGTAAGAATGTTTTGAAATACACTTTCAAGAAACATGGATGTGGATGATAAAGAGGTCCCAGTAGATAATTACGTATAAACAACCTCGGATAATGAAGAGATTGTGAAATAACCCTTACCTTGTACTTTTCCTTGGTTGGGGGTAGGTTAACCTCATGTATAATGGTGAAATAATTGTTATTAAATTATACAAGAATCATATACATTAATATTATATCATATATGATATTTTAATATTGATTTGTTAATAATATCTTAGTATTATCGTTGTTTCGGGTGTTAACTTACTCGTTTTCTTTTATATGTTTTGTTACGTAAGCCGTGTTTGTCAGGGATAAGTTGCATCTTAATAATATCCAGAATGATATCAAGTCCTTAGATAATATTATTAATCATCAAATGAGAATTAGACTTGAATGGATACGATGGAGAATGAATCTCATCGCGTTCATGGAGACGGTAGTCCATATGTACGCACGAGCGACAATATCATTCTTTTGATATTAAAATAATATATAATTGGATGGTATATCATATATACAGAATAATTATCCTGTTATATTTATTATTTACATGAATTACACATCATTATTATACCCATCGAAATAATAATTTATTGAATGACAATTACACCACGACGCGGAGACGGTAAGCCGTACGTACGCACATATGGTGACATGTCATTCAAAGTATGGATAGAATAATGAATATGGTTGTAACATATTTATAATAAAATCACAGTATATATAAGATACTGGAGTTATTATTTTAGAATAGAAATAACAAATAAAGAAGAAGTTGAAGAAGAAAGGAACTTGAAAGAGGGTGGTGAAAACATTACCTCTTCTTCGGGTTCTTCCTTTTGATTTGATCAAAAGGTCTCCTTAGGAAAGCTTTATGATCAAACTAAGGCATATAGGTTGTATTTATGGAATTTGAGAGAGTATTTGGGCAGAGTTTGGCCGAGCCAAAAGGCTTTGAATGTGTAAATTAGTGAGAAGGGGGAGTGCCCTTTTATAAGAGGGGTGAGGGGCACCTTTGGAAAAGATAAAAATATTATTTTATTATAAATTAATATTCGGTTTATAATGGCTCCAAAGTGTATTATTTAAAGGTTAAGGTGGGGATGGGTCTAAAACCACTCAAACAATAGAATTTAGATAGTTTTGGTTCATTATATTAACCTTATCTTTAAGTATTAACTCTTAGTTAATTAGTTTCAATTTTACAATGTCTCTTTGTATTTTTATATTATATGGTTAATAAACTTACTATATACATTCAAGGGACCCCCAAGTGGTCCATTATTAATAAAACTATCATGATATAATTCTCTTTGCTGAACCTTATATTTTTAGGAATTTAATATCAATTAATAATATAAAATTTGTTTTAAAAACTCTTTTATGTCAATTTTGACACTATTCAATAATTGATTTTTTAAAAAATCATAACAGAATTATTACTTCAAAAAAAGTTAATTAAATAAATACTAACATGTCATATTAACCTATAAAATTATTGGTATTTATAAAAAAGTCTCAAATTACATTTATTTTGGTATTTATATTATCAATTATTCTAATTTTTAATTAATTAGGTAATTACTGCATCACCATTGTGTCATTAATAAATTAAATTATTTAATGTCTAAAAATTATAAATAAAATACCATTATGTATGAAATCTTTTTATATTTCTAATGAATATTTACAATCGAATTTATCTTATGTATAACCCTATATTAAAAATGTTTTAGTAAATAAACTTTGATTTTAACTCTTTTAACTCTTCTTTGAATTAAATAATAATAAATGTCCTAATCTAATACAAGTGGACCTAAATGATAATATTTTACACCTAAGATTGTTTTTGGTCGATATACACTTGTCCAATAGAATTAGGATATGTTTTAGGGTAATATTAATATCATTTTTACCCTTAATTACCCTATTTACTTTTAACTATGGTAAATAAAAGTAAAAAGTTACTATTCACCAAAAATTATGTTCATCTCATTGAACCAAATTTTACTCCTTGATATTAACTGTGTCTCTCGTATTTTTTAAATTCCACTCACAGAAGTGGTAAAATTAAGTTTTATGAAAAATTCAGTTTTTTAACTACCACTTAGTGGTTTCACTATTCATCAAAAAATGAAAGTTTCCAGAAAAATACCAAAAATTAGGCCTAAGCTATATTTGATATTATGAATTCAAAAATTATGTCTATTTTACCAAATTCAGAACATATCAGTTTCATTAATTAATTTAAAAATCAATTCCCGTCGTCAAAACAAATAGCGTGTTTTTAAGAGATAATAACTATCAAAAGATTGACACTTGTTTATGTCTGGTTTAAATGTGAAATTACATCCAATGACCAACATTGTATTAAATGGTAAAAATATATTCTAAATATACTTTAAAACTAATCAAATTAATAATTTATCACTATTAATTATTTCTATTAAAAAATTTGTTTTTAATTAAAATTTAGTAATTTTCACTATTCATCAAAATATGAAAGTTATCTGAAAAGTACCAAAATTTCACCCTAAGCTAATTTCGATATCATGAATCCAAAAATGAAGTCCATTTCGAAAGATAAAATCTATAATATTTCAAAAAGTAGGTATTACTATTCATAATGGGTAGTTTGATTGGTTGTGGTGTGCTAGAATCTCGAAGTTGCGTACAATGCACACCATTGCATTATTCAAAGGGAAATGTATCGTGGGAGCTTGGGATGTTTCATTGTAAATTTTTGATGTCCCCATTCGAAAAATTAAATTTATTTAGTCAAATTGAATATATAAAAGTTTAAAATATTGGATTTAAAAAGGGTTCACTATTAAAAGTTTGTAAAAGTGCAATACTGAAAATGAATTTGTTCTTACATTATGTCTAAGAAACTCAGAATATGGATTCTAAAATTATAAGGATTATATAAAGTTTAAAATTTAGTTAATACTATTCATAACCTCTTTTGAATGGCTTGTTTAGTAAGTCATGGTGCGCTTGAACTCGGTGTTGCGTGTAGTGCAAGTTATTGAATTATTTTGAAGAAATAACACACTATGAAATCTTGGGGTGTTACATCACCCCCTTCAGATAGACAGTTATGCCTCCCCTTTGGAAGCTTATCTCTCATTTCATGGTGCTCCTGAGAAACAGGAAGTGATTCCCTTCACAAAGGGATTCACCCTTTGTGAAGGAGGGAGATCCTTTGGGTTTCTCAAGGCTCAGTGAATCCCATTTGCTCCATTAGACCCTAAGATTTGTGAATCCCTTTGCTCTGTGAGACCCTAATCTCCATGAATCCCTTTGTTCCATGAGAACCTATGCTCTTCGAGGCCATACTCTACGAGCACCTTTCCTTCACAAAGATTCTTTACGAGACCCAAGGCTTAGTGGGCACCTTTCCTCCATGAAGCTACTTCATGAAGCCCCATCCTTTGTGAAGCTATTACCTTCTTTCACATCGAGCCATACCTTAGGCGCTATGCCCCCTCACCCCCTCTTGTGATCAATATCGGGCCAGTCCCTTCTCCACCATTACTAACCCCCATGAAAAATGGAGAGTTTCACCGTGAACTTTTTGGGTTGGGATATCAGAATTTTCAATTACGCCCCTATGCACAGCCTCCTTCCACCTATGGAATAACATGATTGAATATAATCCTCTAAACTCTATGAAATACCTTGAGTCGAAATATTTCTCTTGGTCCCTTTCAAGTGTCACGAGTCGAGATTCTCATCATCAATTCTCTGAGTACCTTTTGTCGAACCGTTCCTCAAGTAACTCATCTAAACCCTATCACCAAACTCTTATGCCAGGTTGAACTATAAAGGGCCTCTCTTGCATAAGACACAACACCATCCATTTCTAGGTGCTTTATGCCTAACAGTCCTATCTATATGACTTTAAACTGTAGTACACACTATGTGACAAATGTAGTATGCCTCTTACTCCAAACAAGAGATGCCTTATGCACCAATAATAATATTCCAATAGACCAATCTATATGAATTTAAACTATAGTATACACTATATAAAAAACATAAGATGCCTCTTGATCCAAATAAGAGATGCCTTATATGCCAAGCATAAGATGCCAGTAGTTATCTATACATGACTATAAAGTCTAGTACACCATATGTGACAAATATAGGATGCCTCTTTCTCCAAATAAGAGTTGCCTTATACGCCAAGCATAAGATGCCAACAATCCTCTCTACATGACTTTAAACTATAGTACACCCTATATGAAAAATGTAGGATGCCTCTTGCTCCAAACAAGAGATTCCTTATGCACCAAGCATGAGATTCAAATAGTCATTACTACACGAATTTAAACTATAGCATTCCCTATCATTCAATAATAGTATGATTCTTGTTACAAATAAGAAATGGATTATGTGACAAGCATAAGATTCCTCAAGCCATGATTAAAGTGGTCTAATTAAAAGAGTGTTGGAATCCATTCAAAAATTCCATTACTCCACCTCATGATTCGTGTGTCCTTTATTCGAATCTTCATCCCATTTCATGTATGAAGGGACCCCTATAACAGCCTAGTCACATGACACTTTGTCTCACCTATTGTTTGGGCCAACACCTCAACAGACTTTGGACGACACTTTAAGTTAGGTCCTGTGTTTTGAACATAGTCAGCAGTCAACCCTCATTTGTTTGTCCCCATTTCAGGATAACACGATATGGATGCTGTGTTTCGATCATGGTCAATATTTATCCTCCATCATCACACCACCCTCACCGCATTACAAATTTCGGGCATGTGATTCACACTTTACATCTCCCTTTGTTCAGACTGATTCCAACACCCTTGTCCTTATCCCTCTTGTGCGCTAGTGCATAGGTGTATGCCTCAATTATATTCCTCAACCCACCAGTTAGTTGGTATACCCTCATGACTAGTCATGAAAAGACATTATGGGCTGCTTTCATGAGTAAGACCCATCCACCATTTCCACTCCTTAACAGCACCTGGACTACTTCCATGCGTAAGCCTTATCCTCCATTGTCGCTACTTAGCAGCACCTAGGCTGCTTCCATGTGTAATACCCATCCACCATTGTCGCTCATTAATAGTACCCGGTCTACTTCCATGCGTAAGCCCCATCCACCATATTCGCTCCTTAGCGGAACCTGAGCTGCTTCCATGCGTAAGCTCCATACATCATTACCACTCCTTAGCGGCACCTAGACTGCTTCCATGCGTAAACCCCATTCACCATTTCCGCTCCTTAGCGGCACCCATGAAGCTCCCATGCATAAGCCCCATCCACCATTTCCACTCCTTAGTGGCACCCATGCAACTTCCATGCTTAATCCCCATTCACCATTTCCACTCCTTAGTGGAACCAAGGCAGCTTCTATGCGTAATCCCCATTCACTATTGCTGCCCCTTAGCAGCACCCAAGCAGCTTCAATGCGTAATACCCATTCACCATTGCTGCTTCTTAGAGGCACCCTATTGGGAAGCTTTCATGCGCAAGCCCCATTCACCATTGCTACTCCTTAGTGGAACCCAAGCAGCTTCCATGCGTAAGCCCCATTCACCATTGCTGCTCCTTAGTAGCACTTAGGAAACTTACATGCATAAGTCCCATTCACCTTTTCCACTCCTTAGAGGCACTCGAGAATCTTCCATGCGTAAGACCCATTCACCGCTTCCACTCTTTAGCGGCACCAAGACTGCTTCCATGATTAAGCCCCATTCACCATTTTCAATCCTTAGCGGCACCTGGGATTCATCCATTCATAATCCATTTTTTATCATTCCCACTCTTTAGAGGAACCTGGATAGCTTCTAATTGTATGACACATTCACCACCCATCACGGCCGCACCTTTATGCCATGATCGTTAGGTATGTTTTTGTCTCTTGTTTCTAAAACCGAACATGACTCATGTGATCTTAGAGTAAATAGTGACCATGACATCCTTTTTAGGCTGCCTTAGCGTGTAAGCCCCATGCCCACTCACTCTGAACTACATGGACTTTGATCCATTCCCTTTTCCAATCAAGGTATGTAGGAATCCTCCCTGAGTTTCAAGCCCAACACCCACTGGTACCAAACACTTCACGCCCGTCCACCCCCATCCTTCATGAAGTTAAACTGTATTCCCCCTTTCATCCCGCATGACATTAAACTGTATGTATACAAAATAAGTGGGTTTTGATCCTTGTCTCCTAGGAAGGGAACCTAAGAAGCCTCCCTGAGGTTAAACCCCAAACATTAGTAAACTTCAGTTTCCCCTTTATTGGGACCCACATCCTTGGTCTGTCCCAGTGGAATCAGACTAACTCTTGGGAAGATAAGCACTCATAAGCCCTGATATCATCTTCAGGTTATTGTCCTCCCAGTACACCCCATTCCTATACCCCACTTTGAAATACATAGGTTTTGATCCTTGTCTCCTAGGCATGGTATGTAGGAATCCTCCCTGATATTCAACCCCAAAAATCAGTAAACATCAGTGTCCCATGTGCTAGGAACCACATCTCTAGTCCGCCCCCATAGCGTCAGACCAATTCTAGGGCTGATAACCACGCATAATCCCCAATGTGTCTTTAGGTCACTGTCCTCCATGTACACCCTAATTTCATGTCTCACCTCGAACTACATGGGTGTGATCCCTATCTCCAAGAAAGGGTACATAGGAAGCCTCCCTGAGGTTCAAACCCAATCAATGGTAATCTGTTGTAGTCCCCAACCAATGGTAAGCCATTGTAGTCCCCAACCAACGGTAAGCCATTGTAGTCCCAATATACGGTAATAAATTGTATTACCATTTGTTGGGATCCATTTCTCTAGTCCTCCCCCAGGAGTCAGACCAAATCATAGGTGGATAACCACATGTAATCCCTGACATCATCTTCGGGTTTTTTTCCTCTGAGTACACCCTAATCTTATACCTCATCCCAAACTATGTAGGTTTTGTTCTATGTCTCCTAGATAGGGTACGTAGGAATCCTCCCTGAGGTGAAACTCCAAACACTGGTAAACTTCAATTTCCCATTTGTTGGGACCCACATCCTTGGTATGTCCCTTAGAGGCTCCAGACCAATCCTCAGACCGCTAACCATGAGTTACCCCCAGCCTGTTGTTGGGTCGTTATCCTCTGCGCACACCCTAATTCAATTCCCCATCCTAAACTATGTGGAATTTTATTCCCTGCCATAGGGATATGTAGGAAGACTCCCTGAGGTTCAATCCTATCATTCATGTCTCATCGTGGTCTCTCCCTTGAGCTTTTTCATTTTGGAAAGGTCATTCCCCAACCAGGAGGTTCCACTTCCTCTGGGTCCCATCCATGCATCCATTCTCACGGTTTGCCTCTTTAGGTATCCCATCCCTCCTCTGAACTACATAGACTTTGATTCCCTGTCATAGGGATATGTAGGAAGACTCTATGAGGTTAAATCCCAATATCAACATTGTATTCATGTAGGTTCCATCCCATTCTTCATATCCATTTCATTCAACCCTTCATCATCCATCCTGATTCTTACATGGGTAGCCACATCCCGATGAAATCATACCATTCCTTTGGGTAGATAACCATGCATAATCCCAACACAATTCATAATCATACAACCAAGAGTGACCCTCTTGTGATAGGCTGCTATACATGCATAATCCCCAGCATGTCTCTAGGTCGTTGTCCTTTTTGTACACCCTGATTTATCACCCCTTCTAACTACGTGGGTTTTGATCCCTGACGTTTACATAGGGTATATAGGAAACCTCCATGAGGTTCAATCCCATCCAATGTTAAAACTTGGTTTTCCCCATTATGGGTTTCACTCTCCCTGATCCTCCCTTAGTGGTGTCCATATCAGCCATCACAGTGTGACATCTTTCTTTTTATGGGACAAACCACCCTGGGTCCACTCTCATTGGGCGTTCTGACCTATGCTTCTGGTGGTCCCCATTCTAGGGTGCACTCTTTCTGATCTACCCTTAGTGGTGTCTAGATCATCCTTCATGGTGTGATATCCTCCCTCTATGGGACACACCACCTCAGATCCATCCTCATTGGGCGTTCTGACCCACCCATTTGGTAAACCTTCTAGGTTCTCCATCCTAGGGATGTACCAATCTTATATGTCTCTATGGGATATTCTAATCACTCTAATTCTGTCTCCAAAATACTTTAAACTCGCAGTCTACCTCATGTTAAACATGAGATTCATGAGGAAAACCTCTAAAGACATGCCTTTGGCATTACCATCTCCACAAGACATTAAACTCGCAATATACCATGTGTTAAACATGGGAAGCTGAGGAAAACCTTAGATACATTACTCTAGCATAAGACACCCCATGATCAACGTAGGATACCTTGGGTTCTACACCATTGAGATTCCCTCTTATGAGGAAGAAGAAATGTCTTCCAATGTCCACGCATCCATAGATTCCTCGACATGCCTGATATTAGCATCTACTCTGACCGAAGGTTTCTACCCTTTCAATACCCCTTGTAATTTTTAGGCAGAAGCAGTGTAACTAACTTGAATCCAAAAAGATATTGCACTGGGAATGAGATTCATGAACTATGACTCAAATCTATGTGGGAGACCCAGACTAGGTGATGAATTCTGAGGAGGAATCCACAGAAGGAGAGACTGACATCCCATCATCCCATTTCAATCAAGGATAAGACTTACCTGAATAAGTGACAAATTTCGCCTGCCTTTGGAAAGTGGGAATGAGGGGAAACAGCCAGCGGATCCTTGATAGATAGATGTGCTCCCCGATAAAAGTGTCAGAAACACCAATTGTGGCCAATTACATGTGCTTGTGTATAGAAACTTTACTATGTTCACAAAAATTTGTAACCATGGTTTCTCTATCCTTGATCGATCAACCAATAATGTTTGGCATCAATCCTTAAACATTTGGTTTTGTTCTTTTCTCCCTCTTCTACTTTGCATTATTCACTGGTTGGACCCCGCAATCCCAGTTTGACATTGTTGGGTGGTTCCGAGTCTGATTGGGCCTCTGAAATCATGAAAAAATCATGAACGAGTCATTAATCGAATAACCTTGCACATATCTAGTATGTTTGTGGGTTGTGGTTGATTGTTTCAATAACTGATGGATGAATCATCATAAAAAGAATTTTAGGTGCATACAGGTTGAATGAAATACACATTTGGACCACTGTAATTCTGATTTCTGATTAATTATGGCTAGAAACCCCAATCCATGATCAGATATGTATGTTTTGGGCAAAGATTGGGTCGAATTTGAAGTAGAATGGATGGATTAGAGGTGTCGAAAGAGGATCTAAAAATATGGATAAAACCCAACCACATTCCACATACAGGGATTAATACACAACATTTATCCCCCCAGCGGTGGCAGAGGCTAGGATTTTTGAAATGTTAAGGATAGTGTGACTTGTAGCCCTTCTACATGCCATGTACCCCTTCCCTAGTTGGACAACCCATGTGGAGTATCAAACGGCCGGGATACCATGTTGAAGTAAATGGCCAGGTACACGGTTGTGTATCCATATACACGAACACATATAGATCACATGGGGTAACACCCCATGTGAAGGGACTTTCCATGTACCAAAGTACACAGACCTGAGGTCAGTACAAAAACATAGCCAGAAGGACACAGCCTGGTCCCGGTTGTCTTAGACATGTTGTGTAGTGCACTTTCATGGCGTATACTACTACATAGAAAAGGATTAATGCAATGGTTAGGTACAAATATAGGTGGTGGAGCGGTAACACACACCATTTGGGTCCTCTCACACTCCTTGTACCCCTTAGTTTCTTTTTAGGAAACTTCAAGGTTCTATATATCCTTCATTTGAACTCAAATTTTGGCCTGCCAGTAACCTATCCTAAGTTTTCTTCTATATAGAACATGATGGATACCTTTTTTGTGGATTCCAAGATATGACGTGAAATGTTTCAGTCATGATGCTTACTGAGTCAATTCCCAATGATGGTAGTGATCAAGAGGGATCACCTGAGGCTTCTTACCGAGTGAAACCCCCTATGGGATAAGGCACAGGTCCTATATTACTAGATTGGGACTCCCCTTTGGTACCAATGCACGGGTACTTGTACTTTAGAGTGGAACCCCCCATAATATCCGGAATAGTTTATCTATCTACCAAGTGGGACCCCCCCCCCTGATGCAGTAGGTTGAAGGTCCTCAAGGACTAGAGTGGAACCCCCCTGTGGTACCAGGGCATGGGTCCTCGACCTTTAGATTGGACCCCTCTTCACCTTGGGCGTGGGTCCTCTATCTACCAAGTGCAACCCTCTATCAATATAGGGCATGTTTCTTCATGACACTAGAGTGGAACCCCCCATCATTATGGGTTCAGGTCTTCGTGACACTAGAGTGGAACCCCTATCGGTATGGCATAACTCCTTTATGGATAATTACAAAGTGTAACCCCCCCCCCCCCACCAATGTACTATGGCGTGGGTCCTCTACTTCAATTTTGTGGCCCCTCAACTGTGTAGCACAATGATTGTGTGTGGTTTGATTTGAAAAGTTACTTCTGGGAAGATGCGTGAGATGTTGGGCATCTTTGATAGACTTTTGGAAATGTTGGATACTCTTATTCATTGGATGATCTTTGAGATGGATGTCCCATTACTCTCTCATTTGGGATTATTTTGACTAATCATATATATATTCTTATTTTGTATCCATACCCTTGGATTTGGTTTCTCTCCTCTTAAGAGAGGTGAAAATGCATGGGGTATGTCACATTATTTCCATATTTAGATTCTCATGGTTGTATGAGTATAATATCATTCTATAGAAAGTGAATAATCAATGTGTAGTTCATATAATCACTATGTAAAGCCCCTTATTTTTGGGTAAGGTTACCTTAAAACTTGGTTAGGGTTTAGTTGTTTTATTTGAATGTATATTACATCTACTGTCTTTATATTCCTATTTTATCTCTTACTGCTCCCCCTTCAGCTTTCAGTTCATCATAATGGGTATGTATATACTCAGCCCTACATGGGATTTTCCTAAATGTGTCGTGTCTTATGTAGATGACAGATAGGTTAGTGGTGACTTCAAAGGAGCTTAGGGGGACTTGGTACTTGGACCACATATGGTGGTCGGATCTTGGAGATCAGGAGACGCTCTCTCTCTCAATAGTTTAATTTTTTAATTTTGTAAGGTTGGGTAATATTTATAGTTTGGAGTGTATTTCTCCCCTTTAATTTTCGATTTTTACTATCATACTCTTGTATAACCTATAGGTTATGCATTCTTGTTTTAATTTAGAGTTGTTGTGTATATTTTACTCTTTCCCTCTCCACTTATACATCAAGATGGTTGTGTGTGTGCATATAGGTACTTAGTAAAGGGACTCCCTGTGTTATATTTTCCTTCAGTGTTAGTCTCCGCTCTCTGGTCTATAGAGGTGGGATTGGGGTTTTAACAGCTTGAGCCCCATCTTGGGTTTGATCTTGATAACCCCATATACTAATTTCTACAAATATATTGACTACACATAAAAAAAGTGACACAAATGAAATTAATATCCTTATTGGAGATTTAATAAGGTTAAACCTTTACCATATAAAAACCTTAGGACTATATTTATTTTGACTGATCCTTATAACATTAGATCTTTTTTCATCACTTAAGGAGCTAAATGTCATGCAGTAAGAGATTCAAATTATATAGGTTTATAAGCATGACTTATTGATCATGAACATTCCTAGCTATATATTCTAAATATAAACCTAGATAAATTTAATAACGATGTGAGGGGATATCATTTAAATAAATTTAAAAAATTAAAAACTTATATAGGGTATTCACTCTCCTCTAACTCTAAGGAATAATCCTGTAAGACTTCTACTGATGTTATATGGTAGTATTCATCATTGACCATTAAGATCTAGTTTTCCCTATCTACCATATTGGAATGATTTATGTATCTTTCCATAGAATGATGATCAAAATTACATAATAATTTTATTACTTCATTTAGTGGCTCACTTGAAAGGGTTTTCCTATGATCAATAGGTTTGTTAAGTGTTATAACCCACAATGTTCCCTCCCTCCCCATTGTACATCCCACCTGAGAATCTAGATACTCTTATTTTACTATAAATATCTTCATAAGTTTTAATAAAGTAATTGAAATACATCCTTCAATATTTGGGGATTCTAGAAACATTTTTTAGAGTGATTCAACATTAGATAACTTTGCCACATTAGTTTTCAAACTAGGAGTGAATGGAGGCACTTTAAAAAATAGAAATTACAATCATTTTAAATATAATTATTGAATGAGAAATAAATATTAAGTTTAGAATCCAACCCCTTACTCCCATGTGAATGTGCATGTCCAGTCTATTATTATGGTATCAGCACCAATACACATGTATATGAGTATCTACCTATGTAGAAGATTCTGATTGAGTTAGAATGGGGAAATACCTTATAGGTTTCATTGATACTACTTTTAATCATGCCATACATTTATGAGATGGATTATCTACTAGTGGAGTATCCAACTCCACTTCATCCCCAATAAGATTTATTAATGTTTTGTATTAGGTAGATTCTATTATTGTCATCATTTCATCTGTTATCTAAAAAATATTATGTTCATGCATATTAAATGTGATTATAGTTAAATTAGTGAAAATTTCACTTCAAATTCCTTTGTTATACATATAAGGGGTCAATGTGTTTAGCTCATTCATATCAAACTATACATATAGTTACAAAATCCTCATAACCAAGATCTGTGAGATGTTTTACTCACTTTATCAAAGCAGCCTTGTTGTTAACCACACATATCATCATTCTAATCTCTCTGGTGTAAATGAAGACTTTTGGAAACATTATCCTAAAAGTTTATATCGGTAAAATAATTGAACTCTCCATTTGTGAGATATGAATTCATAATTTAAGGAAACATCATATATCCTTGAGTGTATTATTTACTGCCCTATTTTCATAAAGATTGAATAACCTCAGTGTATTTGGAATTTAGAGGAATGTATCGGCATGATTCCTATGTCCTATAATGGGTAATGGGTTCATTAAATTTGGAGTGTTTCTTAACCCCTCCTCCATAGTTGAGGTTTCTCATTACCATTTACTTTTGGAACATATTATTTCAATTGTATCACATGTTAGTTATTTAATTATAAGTGATAAAGAAGGTTGTGTACACCACTAAATATGGAGGATTGGTATTTCCTCTATGTGTTATCATTCTGATTCTTATGGGGAACATGCTTCCCCATTTATATTGATGGGCCTTCAACCCAACCCACTAAATACTTCAAAATGTAGATGCATAAATGGAAATACATGCTTCGATATAATTAGGATAAAACCAAATTGTTGGATCCATTGATAGAAATGAAATATTTAAATGGGTTCCCACTCTTTTCATCCTATACTATAATAGTTAGTCCACCGTTAGATATTGTTCCATTCCTGCCTCTATATAAAAATTCATGGTCTTTCTCTACAAGAACTAAAATTGATGGTGAACTAGTATGGTAAATACACCTCATTGAATATGTTATAGTTAATCATTTCATATCATACAAAAAAATACCTTAGTATTATTTTATATGAGAACACCTTGTTTCTATTTGAACCATTTTCCATAATATTCCCAGTCAGTACTTCACTATATGGTGGAAATTAAAACTAAGATTATATCCCCAAGTCCTTTATAATATATTTATTCACCTTTTATAGTGTCTACACACTAGAAACACTTTTAATGTATATCCTAAACTATCACTATGGGATTTACAAGGTGTTTAAATTCATATTACCTAAATTAAGTAGTGATCTATCCCTAAAAAAACATGAAATGGACTAGAGATTTAAAACTAGGATTACCCTTGATACACATGTTGTATATATTATTAAATATTTTCCAACACTAGAAAAACTAAATATATTAACCTTTCTTATTTCAATTTTGTATCCATTATAAAATTTCATATTCATACCCCCATATATGAATCATGGATTGAAAATATGTCATGAACTAACACGAATACCTCTAACCAAGGCACCCGAGTCACACCGTGGAAAGGTCAAAAAGGAATTCTCAATACCCATAGGCTAAAAACTAGTTTCTGGGCATCAAGAATACTCTTTGGGAATGGTTTCTCCCAATAAGTATAGGAATGGGTCCTATATAAGAACCCAACATGACTCTTCCATTTTATAGAGGGTCATGCATCTATATAAATGGAGGAAAAACATAAAACATAATCACAACATCACATAATATCATAGGAAAATCATAGTAGGAAAAAAACATGAAAAAGGCTAACTAGAATAAAATATACAGCTAATTTTTCTAAAAATAAGGTAAAATAAAACTAGATGGGAAGGCAATTAAGTGATATATCATTAGGAAATATATATGTTATAAGATATAAAAAATAAAAAATAAATACTCATTACCATGTGACATGAGGGATCATCCCACTATAAACTCCATTAACCCATAGAAATAAATTAAGAATAGCCACCATTTTCAAGTAGTTATTTTTCTTTACCTATATGAGTATAAAAAATGTCTATATGCACACTTAGGTGCATACAGGGTGTGAGAAACAAGACCAGTAGGATCCCACCATGTTTTCTATATCAATACTTTATTATAAAAACTAAACATGATAGTTTTAAAATAATGATATAAAATTAAGCTTTTAAAATTTGATAAGAAAACAAATATTATTATACAAAGCAGTAATAAATAATCTAGTTCAAAATAAACTATCATTCAGAAGTTTAAAAAAAATTCATCATGGTATGAACACCCAGAGGTATTTAAGGCTATGATCACATAGAAATTATACATCACTAATTAGGGAGACCATAATTTAGTTGAATGTAATTATATCTACTTCATTAATCCAGTGTAATTTTTACATGGAACTACTTATCTAGTGAAGAAAACATCATAACTAGAGAAAATACCGCATTAGTTATAGGTTCTCCTACCTAAGTACCTATGGTTTCCCCTAAGGATCATTATATATCTCATTAATCATTAACTATGTATTTCCTATCAATAAATTCAAAACGAGTTCCAGTTTCTACATAAGGCATGTGTCTTCCATTTCAAAATCTATGGAAACATTTTAATCGTAAGGGTATTTGAAAACAAATTCAAAAACTATCATATAATATTTTATATAAAACATTATAAATCATTTGAAAGAACCAATAACTAATAGTTAAGCTAATAAATAATACAAAACCACACACCTTTAATGATTAAAACATAGTTAAATGGGTTAGATCTACTTGATAAATATATAAAAGACCCTTAAGAGGAAAGTAAAAACCCAACACATCAAAACACACACCTATAAAATCAATAAAGATAAACCCTAGGAAAATATAGTTCCAAGGAAGAAGGAAACTATAAAAGAAGGAAGAGGAATATTAATGGAGGATATTAGAGGAATTTTATTAGTATTTAACTTGAAGAAACCTTAAAGAATTAATGAAAAATTGATCTTAGAGGAGGGGACGATAGAATCACATGTTTGAGATGGATTCTAGGTCGATTGGGATGATAATAGGGTAGCTAAAGTATTAGTTTTGGGTAAGGGTAGTTTATAAATTATATTATTTTCAATATTTGGGCAGAACATATAGTTTGAAAAACCTTACACCAACTATGTGGGATAACATAGAATCACTTTGGAACTCGCACTACTTGTCTGCATGTTTAGAAAAATTATTATCCAACTATATGGAATTCCTTTAAAAAAAACTTCATATCGAATACATATTTATTTCATGGTTTCCCCTAACCATGCACCAATATTGAAATATATCCATCTTTAAAAAATTCCAATTTTTTCAATAGAAAAGTATATAAAGGAATATAATTGGAGTAAAATATAATAAATAGATAATTATTACCTGAAATTGACATGATGGGCATGAAAATTATCTCCATCATATCACTTTATTCCCCAAGAAAGTCAACTTTCTCCTTGATCATAAAAAATGTGAGGTCATGGATTCTTTACAAAATATTACCTCTACCACATTTTATAGTAGTCACTCAATTACCAAAATATTAGAACTTAATATCCTCCCAATTCGGTTCATGATAAGGGTTGAGGTGGTGCTTATTCAATTGGGAAACATTAAATAGATTATTAATTTAAAAACAAGGTAGAAATTACAACTGATATAAAACATTACTTACACTTTATATAATCTTGGTAGGGCCCACAATTCTTAGGGTGGTCTTCCCTTGGTATCCCAATTGTCAGTGACCAAGTTGGGGTGATACCCTTAGAAACACTTAATCTCCAACTAAGAACTATAAGGGATGAATATTATGATTGTAATATGATTTATAATTACTTTGATTTGTTTCTATATACTATGATATAACCCAAATCATCTAATTTTTCTCCTGGATGAGGCTCATTCCCACGATGGCGGTTTCTCCTACTTTGGTTCAACACAATAGAGAATGTCATGGATGACCATACAAAGATTAAAAAGGTCCATTCGAATAGAGGACTAGTATTTATTATTATAGTAAAATTCAATCGATGGTAAATGGGAATCCCATGATCCACCAAGATCCAAAACACAATCCTATAGTATATCTTCCAGGATTTGATTTGATCACTTAGGCTTACCATCTGTTTAGGGATGGAAGCTAGTGATCAATTTCACTTCAGCTCTCATCACCTCCTGGAGGACTCTATAAAACATAGTAGTAAAAAATGATCCATACCATATAAATTTCCATATAAAACTCCATATTTCCTAATGATCTCCTAAATATAAAACTTTCTAAGATCCTCCACCTTTTTGGTGTCCCTAATTAGAATAAGTAAGTTAAATTTGTTTGCTAATCAATGAATATATAAATAGTATTATTCCCCTACAGTTCATGAGGTAGTATGATAATAAAATCTATTTAAACCTTGTCTCACTTATAGGTATGTAAAAGAAGAGATTAAAACAAGCATGGGGGCCTCTAATGAAAAGCTTTCACCTGTTAGCAGGTAAATCATTGAGATAAAAAAAATAGACTACAACACACCTAATGTCTAGACACCAATATTATCGTCTTATACCATAGTAAAGTTTTGTGGCTCTAGGATGGATATCCCACTGAGATAGATATAATTCATTCATCACTTAATTCCTTATAGTAAAAGAAACTACACATATGATCCTGAAGAAAACAAGCCTTTCTAAGGAGAAAATCACTTAGATGTGGTCTCCCTACCATATATATTAATATTTTAATACTGTTATTCTTCACCATTCACCTATTATTGAGGGTTGATCTATAGTAGTGAAGGATTTAATATCAATTTATTAATAAACATGGTCTTATCCTTATCCTTCACTTCTAAATGTAATTCATCCATGAGACCTATAAGGTTTCATTCCTTTCTAGACTCTTTTGGAGCCCGATATGGTAGTTTATAGCTAAGGGAGTTGATGATGAAATTTCCTTTTCCATGGGTGTAAGAAAGATCAAATTAGAATGTTTAGAGATACTCTAGACACCACCTCTTCCTGAGTTTTATATATTTATGAGAGAGAAAATATCTCATACTTTTATAGTTTATGTGTACCATGAATCCTTTGCCAAAAAAATAGTGTCTCTAACACTTAATCACATGAATCATAGATTCCAACTCTGAGACATGGGAGGGATAATTCTCCTTATGATTTCGAAGCTATTGTGATACATATGATACAAAATGATCATCCTATATCAATATAAATACCAAACCCACACCTGAAGCATCACAAAAGGCCACATATCCATGATTTATCTTAGGAAAAATGAATATATGGGTTTATGGAAAACACCACATCAACTATTTGAAGGAATATTGACACTATAGTCTCCACAAAAACTTCATTGACTTTTGAGTGAGTGTAGTCAAAGGATATGAAAGATTTGATAATTCTATGATGAAATGCTAGTAATAAATTGATAATCCTAATAATATTTATATCTCAAAGACATTTTGTGGCTCCTCCCAAAACAAAATGGCCTTCACATTATCAAGATATATTATAATGGGTTTTTTAGACAATAAATGTCCACAAAAGATAAATTATTATATCCAAAATCTATATTTGGATATCATTTTATAAATACGTTTCTCATGGAGATTCCAAAGGATAATTTCCAGATGTTGTGCATGATCCTCATAGGTCTTGTAATAGACCAAGATTTCATATGAAAAATCCATGATAAATGAGTCAAAGTGTTAATGAAATACCTAGTTCATCAAATCCATAATCACAACATGATAAATTATTAGGCTGAAATGAATCATTAGATACTCATAATTCCCATATCTTCTTCAAAAATCCATCTTATGATGATCATATTTCTTCACCTAGATCTAGTTTTAATCTAATCTGAGATCAATTTTTGTAAACCACCTTTCCCCTTTAAATGATTAAACAATTCATCAATACAATAAAATGGTTAGTTAATCTAAATTATAACCCAATTCAGATTCAAAAAATTAGTACCTAATTGGATATTTTTGTCATCCATTTTGGACAAAATCACTGGGGTATCCCATGGGGATATTCTAGGGAGAAGGAATCTCTTAGATCTTAATCAATTAGTTGGATTGTTAAATCTTTCAGATTAGTTGGATCCATATGATATGAAGGTAAGAATATAATTTTTGTCCCTAAGATAAAATCAATCGAAATATCAACTTCTCCCTCATGGTATGACCCTAATAAGTCATCAGGGAACACATCAGTAAATTCCTTAACCACATGTATAATAGCCCTAAACAGACACTCCTGGATCTAGTGCTAAAATCATAAACTTTACATTTTTGGATTTGATACCAATGAAGGTGACCCAATTTTCACCATCCAAAACTTTCAAAATCAAAATTAAATATTATATCACTTATATACCCAAGGTCCATTTAATTTTAGAGTTTTAGAGAATTTAGAAAAACAGTTATATAAAAAATAATCATGAATTCAAGGGATTATTTCCCCCCACTGTACCCATATTTTCATATTCCATATTAAGTCTTCAAAATCTCCCACAAATTTCATCTCATTAGAATAATTTCTAGATACAAATAATTTAATCATCATTCTACATAACCTAGGGAATATGAAACACTTGAAGGGAGTGCTCAAATGCTCAGTAAGGGTAAACATAATAATTAATAATAAAATTTCATTAGTGATCATAAGAAGAGTATAAGGGTATGGTGACATAATAAAAGTGAATTATTATAACATAAGTATAAACATATTCATTAATACCTGGATCATCAATCATGAAACATGTCATAAATATTTATCAAAGGAAAGAGTTATAAATGTAAATAAACTTGATCCATGTGGTTTTCATCTTTATTAAAGGAATCATTAAAACCCCATAGAAATAGTAAAGAAAATTTAATGGTATCATGGAACATCATCTTCATTTCACTCTTACAAATAGAATAACCAATATAGTTAACTTCCATATCTGAACAAAATATTCATTAAAAATGAATTGGAGATCTATAATAGGGCCCACCGTTCATATTATGAGCTATAATGGTGATAAAATAATTATATATTGTGATATAATGAGGATCAACCCATCGTATAAATTTTATCAGGCTCACCCATGAGCTGTAATAGGGCTTAACCCTTTGTGAACAACTTCCAAGAACTATAACATAAATAAGGTACATAGCACTTTCATGTCATCATAAAACTAATAGAAACATCCCTATTCCATTCATCACTTTATTAAAACATGTAAAAGAAATGGCCTACATTAAAATCTATTGAAAAATTCATAGTCTATATTGATAAATAATAAGGATGGTATTACTTTAACATATCTCAGTGGATCATAAGTAACATAAAAGTTTTTTTATGTTGATGAATAGAAATACCATTAAAATATCATTAAAAAAATTCTTAAGTAAAATAACCTTTTCACTTGATTAACAACAAAGTATTTTATCTTATATGAAAAAATATTTTCCAAGATCACTTGGAACATTTCTTATAGAAAATATACTTTTTATTTTTCAAACAATTATTTAAAATCTAAAACTTTCTCAAACATTAATAAAATAATTTTCCTTTAAAATAACCTTTGAAACATAAAATGAATATTTAAAACATTGATTTTTCATGATGGAGGTAAAATCCATTCATGTTGTAAATGTTAAATATAAACATTCTTTTCAAACATTTGGTAACGGGAGTCAAATTGATCCATTTAGAAAATGTTGAAAACTTTACTTTCTAAAACATTTTCAAAATAAGTCCAATGATCATGAAAAATAGCCTTATTAAATAATTTATGTTTATAAAATAAAAATTTTGAAAACAATTTTTTAAACATTTATATGGAATAGAAATATTTCTAATTTGAAATAAAGATACATGATCAGTGTCACTTACAATCAAATTTCTTGATATTTATTCAATAAATAAGAAATCAAATGGAAATTAAACATGTGAACCAAATTCATGTCCAGATAAGAATGAAATATATGTGTTTCAACAAAATAATATCATATTATTTCCTATAAAAGAACCTTCAACATAAAAAATCTTAAAAAGAAATGATATTGTAATATAAAGTCTTTTCCAATTTGGTAACTCCTCAATCGAAAGTCCCATGAAACATTTACATCAGATGAAGCTTTAAATATAATGAAAAAAATGTGATTTGTCATATTAAATATTAAATTTTTAGTAGATATTCCTCATAAAATAATATAGGTTTATAAGATAACATATGTCCCAAATAAGACAATTTGAGATTAGAAACCCTTACAATGATCATAATTTTGAAGTGAGAATTAATAAATGAATTGATTGTGTTTATCAAATATAAATCCACATAAACCTGGTGTAAATATAAAATAATATAATAAAAATTCATTACACACATAATATTATAATATTAAATATAATTAATAAGTAATATAACACAATGAAAATAAATTGAGTTATGAAATTCTTTACCATTTGGTAACTTTCATGTCGAATCACCATGAATGAAATATTTCAAATTGAAACTTAAAATATAATTATTTGTGAATGATTCTTGATATTAAATGTAAAAGTGGAATTATATAAACCATATAAAATAAATTTTTTTCATAACATTAAAATATTCCTCAATGAAGGAAAATTGCAACGAAGTCCCTTTCCTCAAGTCCAGACTTTCCATGTATGTACTTTAACTCCTGTATAATAAAAATATATCAATTATTTTATTCCTTAAAACCCTTTATATATTTAATTACTTATACTTAAATAATTTATTTTATTTATATTTAATTTGATATTTAAATACTTAATAAAGTAAGTCGACGTTGGGTGTTTTGAAGACGTTCGGTTCATTGTTTCAAAACGGATTCGGTGTGTTGACCATGGACAAAGAGATCATTATTCCATAATATATAAAAAAATAATCCTGAAGCTGTTGTTTAAAAAAAATCAATTATAATTTTAAAATAATCCATGAAAAATGGTTATGAAATATGAACTATGTTACAATCATAGAGATGGTAGGTCATACGTTTGCATGAGTAATATTTCTATTTTTCAACGATCATTATGGAAAGAAGGTAATTATTATTTTATCTTACTAGAATTATAAAAATATCATAAATATCATATAATTTATTTAAATACACTTATAAATATCATCCATGTGATTTGGTGATTAAAAAAGTATCACATCACTTCTTGGAGGCGGTGGTCCACGCATATGCACGAATGATGTTATCATTTCTCAATGAATGGAAACATAAAAGGTAAATGATTTAGTATATTTTTAGAATGATAAATATGTCATGAATATAATAATGATGTAATATATATAACATATATATTCATTAATTTTATCCTTGTTACCTTCCATGAAAATAATTAGTGAAAAACTAATCACATTGCTTTAAGAGGTGGTAGTCTACCCTACACAAGAGCGACATTATTATATCCCCCAGGGAATGTGAATTAAGAAAGGTATATGTGATAACATAATTAAAAGAGTATAATTATGCTTCAAATATCATATATACAATTTAAATCCATCATTGTGACAATCTTTGAGAGGTGATGATAAAAAACGATTTACATCGTTTTGCAAGGTGGTAATCTTCTGTACACAGGAATGATGGTTTAATTTCCCATTTAATGGAACAAGAGATGGATTTAGGCTATATCATTAAAAGAATTAAATATTGGTATATGGGAGATAAAGTTATTGTATTATTAGTATAATTATATAATATTTGAAGAAGGTTTAAGAAGAAATAAAATTAAAATTCAAGTAAAGTACGATACCACTTCTTTAGATAACCTTCTTTGGTTAGCACCAAAATCCTTCTTAGGATGTCTTTATGATCAAACCATGGGATCTAGGTCATCTGTAGGTAATTAAGGAATGGATTTGGGTAGGTCTTTGTTGAACTAAATGTAAAAACCCAGGTAATTATTGAACAAATAATTTTTAGGTTTATTAATATGAATTAGAAATTTATATTCATTATAAAAATATTTAGTAACATTTAAATAAAAAAAACAGTTTTAATTAAACTCTTTTCTAATAAGGTTTTATTTAAAAGATTAATTTATAAATAATAGAATTTTAATTTGATATTATGAATTTAATTTTTTAAAATATCATATAAAAATTACCTTCGGCTGGTATTTTGGAATGTTTCGTAAAATATTGATTTTTTTAGAACAGTGAGAAATGCCATTTTTGGTAAAAATATCATTTCATTTCAAAAAATTAAGTAATTTAAAAGTATCATTATGTTTTGAATATTATATTTGGTAATATAATTATTTTTTATTTATATTTAATCCACTTAATTACTTTGGAATTATATTTATATTTCATTTTATGATAAGTTTATTTTTGGGTTTAAAACATGATTTTTATAAAACCTGTTTTAAAGTACATAATGTTTAAATATTTTAATTAATTTAAAAAAACCACAATTATGAATTATATAAATTAAATTTATATATTATATATCATTAAATATCAATTTAAATTTATTGAATTATTATTACTAGTCATAGATTTAATATAAAATCATCTTTTTCTTGAAAAATACACTTCTTGAAAAACAACTTTTTCATCGCGTTTGTGGGTTTTAATTTTAAATTAATTATTCCACTTATATGAATTAAATTTGGTAAAATTTATTCCATATTTATAATCAATATAATCTATACTATCTAATGAGTTCAACTTAATTATTTACCATAATGAATAGTAAAAATAGTAAAAATTTATTACCGTAGTTAAGTTAAAAATGGATTTTCTAGGTCTTAAATTAAAAAGATAAGGGTTAAAATGGCCTAAAAATATGTATAAAATATATTATATTTACATATTTAATTTTTATAATTTATAAATCTCAACAATGGTCTATTTTTTATCCTTTTGTCACGTGAAAAACATGGGTACACCTTTTTCTTTTTCAAACATTATAAGTGTGCCACTCACCTCACTTATAAAATAAAACCCATTGTCCTCTCCTCTTTTCACCTTAAAATACATTTTTATTAGAAAATACCAAGAAAAATATCTTAATTACTTCCCTCCCCATGACCTAGATTCCTTATTTTGATCATAAATGCATCTTAATAAGTATTTTGGTGCTTACCTAAGGAGGCTTTCTAAAGAAGAGAATATTGTTCTTAACCGAATGTTTTTATTTTATTTCTTTTTTCACCGCCATAAAATATTATTAAATTATAATCATATAATAAAAAAATTATATACCATATAATGATATGTTATTATGATAATGTAATAAACTAAATCTATCTCCTTTTCCATTAAATGGGATAGGAAATCATCAGTTGTGTGTGCGACAAACTAATGCCTCACAAACCGATGTCATTATTTTTCCATCATCACCTCTCAATAATTATTATAAAGATATATTTAAATTATATATATTATATTTTCATCATATTTATAATTATGTAGTTATAATATCAAATATACCCTCTTAATTTTCATTCTGTGGGGGATATGATAATGCCGCTTGCGTATACGACAGACTACCACCTCACAAAGAGATGTGATTCTTTTTTCACTAATGTTTTACATATAAGGTAATAATGATAAATTTAATGAATATATATGATATACATGACATAATTATGATATTCTTGATATATTTATCATTATTAAAATATAATATATAAATTTCATTTTTACACTGAAAAATGATAACATCGTTTGTACGTACGTGTGTCTTACCACCTCCGTGAAGCATTGTGACTCTTTTTTAATCACTAAATCACATGGATAATATATATAAGTATATTTAAATAAATATTTTGGTATTTATGATATGATTATAATTATTTAAATAAAAAATATTACTTATCTTTTGTAAGAACCCAAGTTTTCATATGACGTATGGATCCTTTTTATTTTGCTTTAAATGTTTAAATCTGGCCTAATGTGAGTACCCAATTTGATCACTGGTTTTTCGGGGGTGTTTGAGACTGGTTTGGAGATTGGAACCCGTATTTTGGCTAAAGTAATCCTAGATCATGGTTATTTCAAACAATTCAGGGCAGACTGCATGGTCTGATAAACCATGTGAGGCATGGGTATAGAGCATGAGGAGGTCACCCAGTTATATCAAACCATGTGATTTGGGGTGCACAACCATGCAGTTATGTCTGTAATTTTGATAGTGGGATTTTTCATGGTTTTTACATGGTTAGTTAAACCACGTGATAAAACCATGTGGGGGTCCTTCCCTATAGTAAACCATGCACGGTTGGTGCATGGTTTGTCAAAACGTGTGCACAAACCATTCAACCCCTTTATTTTTTTGGTGATTTTATAGTTTTAAATCTAATTAAAATATATTTTAACCTAAATCATACTTGTATTCTCCCAAAAATAACCCTTTATCTTTTTAATCTCCCATGGGTGACTATTCATGGTTTTTATCTCATTCCATCATCTGATCTCTAATTCAAGCACCACTTGTCTCATTGGATCTGCATCGGTGAGTAGTCTATTCCTTTTTAGTTAGTTTTTGTTCTTCTTCCTATCAAATATGATATTTAGGTGCAATATAATCTTCTATAATTTAATGTTATTCATCTTTTCTTTATTTTCTCCTGATTTTTTTAGAATCAAGAGTTGATACTAGATTATCACTCTACTACCAAGCTACAATATGTGGTCTGTACATTTCTCCTTTGGTTTTGTGCTTTATATGGCTAGATACTATTGTGCCTCCCACCATACTTTTTGGAACAATCCCAAAATTTAAATTATTAATTGAATTAAATGGAATAGGACCTATTAGGGATTCCCTTAGGTTCTATTTTTATGAATTGGTGGTTATTTCTCCAACTAAAGGCCACCCATGGGGTGTGCCATGTGATAGCCTTGAGATTTCCCTTTCTTAAACCACCCAAGGGGTGTGTTCCTATTCTTTCCTATTTATAGGAGTATTAATTATAATTAAAGAGAGTTGGGTTTATTTTTTAGGATATTTTATTCCTCCTTTCCATGTTGAACATGATGTTGAGTTCTTAAATTGTTTAATTCTTGAATTTATCAAATGGTTAAATAAGTTTTGTTTGAATGAATGGGTATACTCATTGTTAGATTGCCTTTGTTTATAAATGGTAAAATGGGTAGATGTACTCATTGTTTATTTTTGTATGTGAATGGATATATGAGTGGGTATACTCATATGGTATGAATGATAAATGTTATTAAATGGAGAATGATTACATAGATGCCTTGGAAGATGCTCCTTTGATTTTGAATGTGGTGGTGGACACCTTGGATAGAGTATGCTCTTTAGGTCTTGATTTCATGGGATGCCTTTGGCCTTTCTACCCCTTTGATCTAGAATGCTTGGACTCATGTAGCCCGTGTTTGGTTGACATGCTCTCATAAATCCAATGAGTTACTAACCAAGTTTCCATCGAGATGCTCTAGGGACTCGATGAGGATGTCTTGGTCTTCTTCACCTTGGATCTAGCCCTTCTTGGTATAATAATTTGACTATAAATAATGACCATGAGAATTGGGATATTCTTGGTTGAATGGATTAGCCATGGATATTCTTACACTTTAGGTTGTACTAAAGGTTCATGTTTGATGTGACATGTATGGATGAATAATGAGGTTATATCAGTTATTTATGCATTATTTGTAGCTTCTTTGTTGGAGGTGTTTGACCATCTTTTAAAGAGAGACTTGATAATATTTTTCAGTGTTACTAATTTAGTAGTTTACATTACATAGGAATATTTACTTTTCTTTATTTATTTCCTATTTTCATGCACACTACACAACATATTATATTGCACATCCTAGTTTTTATAGACCTTTGGGTGGTTGCCTACTGAGATTATGTCTCACACCCTCTTTGGGATTCTTTTGGGTACCCAAAAAGATTATATGATTAGTTATGGATAATGGAAATCACCCTACTATAGGTTATTGATTGCTTCTTAGTAGTAGGAGAGTAAGGGACCGAGCTAAGGCTCGTGATGCTATCTACACACTTTTTGGTATTTTTTTACTTTTGTTCCATGTATTGTTCACCTTCCTTGTAAACATGTTTTTGTATTTTTGTAGAGACATATGACATGTATCGTCATCATTTTATATGAGACTACTTCTGGATTATTTCATATTCTCTTCTTTCTTTTTATTCACTTATTAATTATTTATTTCTTCTCTTACTTGTATGCTATTGTATTTTTGTTGTGCTATAATACGGTGATGAGGGCATAATATCCCCAAAAACACACCTAGTCCCTCACTGCTAGTCAGTAGCCTCTGGAATTTGAGGATATTCTCTTGAGGCCTTGTGACCCACATGGCTTGATGCACCTTCAGTGGAATTCGGGTCTGGGATGTTACACTTTTTTTCATAATGATCGTTGAAAAATAGAAACGTTGATCATGCGTACGTAAGGCCTATTATCTTCCTGATAGTAATGTAGTTTATTTTTCATAACTGTATTTCATGATTGGTTTTAAAAGTATAAATTATGTATAAAATTCATATTTATTTCATGATTATTATTCTTGATATGTTGAAATAATGACCTCTTTTACAATGGTTAACACATCTGAGCTATTTTGAAACAATGAACAATACATCATCAAAACATCTGAAGTAAAACTATTCTATTAATTAATTATATATAACATGGTAATAAGTGAAATAAAAGGAATAATAAACTTGAAAAAAGTTATTGATCAAGTAAATAATTAACATAAGTTTATTATTTATAATGATAAATAATGTGCATGATGTGTTAGACTCATTGTAAGGGACATCATCTCAATTTCCTTTCATTGAGGAATATTTTGCTGTTATGAACCTATATTATTTAATGAGGTGTATATACAGCCCCTTTGACATGTTATATCATTATTTTCTCTATTCTCGTGATATTTAAATGTTTTTTAATGTTATTCTTTAACGAGGCTTATGATTTAAATGTTTCCAAAAGTGGTTAGGGACTTTGTTTTAGAAAAATACTCCTCTAAAGTTCCCTTAAAACTCTTTTTATTCCATGTACATGTTTTTTTAATTATTTTATGAATTTAATTATAAGTAAATGAGAGTTTTAAAAAAAATTAATCATTATTTTAAAAATTTTCAATAAAAATTTATTCTTTGTACATAATGTTTGACTATCTTTACAGATGACAAAAGGAATGTTCTATTTTAACACATATGATGATAATGAATTTTCACACAATTGAAACCATTATTTTAAGTTTGGATTCCTTTATTATATTTCATGTTTTCTTCAAATAAAAACCTTATTTCCCTTTTTTTGGGTAAATTATGTTTTGAAAATGTGGTTTTCAAAGAAAATGGAATTTTGATATATGAAAATGTTTTGAAAATGGGTTTAAAGGTATTTTTAAGGGATTTTTAATGAAAATTTGCAAGATTAAAATATTTTATTCATGATATATTCCTTAAACATTGTTTATTATGGGAATACCCTGATATCATTGAGTGATCCTGTTATAGATTATATTATGGGCACTCCTTGATAGTGCTCTAATATATTGGGTAATGTTTATGTTCTCTAGTGAATTATATTGGAAACCGATTGTATGGTTATTCTAATTTTTAAGGGTTATATAAGGGTTATATAAAATGTTGTACCAAGGAACCTAAATTAATTTTCTATGATTTCTAATTAGTTTTTATGGAAATAATTTTATTTTAAAGGTAAGATAATGCTCTTATAAAAATAATGATGCTTCACTTTTCGGGTAAAAATATATGTTTTTAAGAAAAAAAAATTTAATAGTTTTTCATGTTTTTCACTAGACTAGTGATTTTATTATTATTTTTCCCTTACTGATCTTATTATTATCTCCCCATATTTTAAAATTCTTTTCACAGGGTTTAAGGATGGGTAATGGAAAATAAGAAGTTAAGTTTAAAGCTGTGTAGACTTATCATGAAAAGAAATCATGTGTTATTTTAAAAGTTTAATATTATGAGAAAAATGGGTACTGATCTAAATCTTCCACTTTATATATATATATATATATATATATATATATATATATATATGTGGTTTTTTAATGTATGAGTTATGACCTAAATCTCAAAAATGCTAAACCAAAAAAGATCCTTAGATGTAGGAAAATGAATTCTTGACTTAAAACTCACGATTAAGTAATGTTTAATGTTGGGTCCTTATACTTGTTATCAAAGGAATGATTTAGATAATTTTAGATGTTAGGATAATTTTAATAGAATAGCGTTGAAATATTTTACTTTATTGTTAATTTAAAATTATATAGTATTTGAATATTACCATGTTACTTTGACTAAACTATATTTATTCAGATTGTTTTTCCATGGAGGAAATAGGGAAGATGTAGTAGGAAGGAACCAAGAGAAATATACCCTTCCAAATCAGTGTCTTAGAATAGTTGGAATTGGAACTAAGGAATTTTTTTGGTGATGGACCACTTGACTTAGAATATAAGTGGTAGTGGCATCCATGTTAGATAGAAACCAAATCTACTAAATAATAAAATATCGATAGTAGAGAATTTTATCAGACAAAATCCTCCAGAATTTATTGGATCTTGTATGTAAGAACCCAATTATTCTTTAAGGTATGGTTCCTTTACTTTTCATAAATTCTCAATTTAAAATTTTGAATATTTCCTAATGTGAATTCCCCTTGAGTTCATGGAGGTATTGGTAGTGTTTGGGGATGGTTCAGAGCCTGAACCCCAAGTTTTGGGGTGAAATAATCATAATGCATGGTTAGTTTAAAACATGCAAGGCAGGACACATGGTTAGATTAAACCATGTGAGGATGGATAGTGGGGAGATACATGCCACACAGTTAGAGAAAACCATGAAAAATGGGTTGTATGGCTCTGCAAAAATGTCTGCAATTTTGACAATGGGTTTTGGCACGGTTTGTGCACGGTTAGTCAAACCATGCAGACAAACTGGGTGAAGTGTCCCTTCTACCATTAGAACATGCATGATTAGCACATAGTTTTTAAACCATGTAACCAAACCATGTGGGGCCCAATTTTGTGTTATTTTACCATTTTACCCCTAATTAATCTATTAAATAAAACCTAATTTCATTTCTTCTCATGTTGGAAAGTATCCCCCTCTTAGGACATTCCTTTGTGACTATTCTATGATTTGATCCTCCTCCTCTGTCTGGTATCCAATTCAAGAACCGTATATCTCTTTTGATCAACATCGGTAATATATCAATTCATTTTGTATCATTTCTGGTCTGATTTGGTATCAGATGCACTATTAAGGTGTAAGATAATTTTACCTATTATTAGGTTCTTCATCCGTTTTTTAATTTTCGAATGATATAAGTCAAATCAGGAGCTGATACTGGATGAGCTATCAAATATGGGCCTATGGTGGGTGGTCTTGTAGCTTTCATTAAAATTTTAGTTCCTTATATATTGTTGTTATGTTGTGCACCCAATTCTCGAAGTGTCACCCTGGAAATGAGTTTTAATCCTTTAATTAAATTATTTATCATGGCCCATGTATTTAAATAAATCTTCATTTATTGGTTATAGCATGAATACTTTTAAATTTAAACCACCCCTTTAGGTGTGTTTTTTAATTTAATGGACCATTGTGATGGTATATGGAATTGGATTCCCATAAGGTGTTCCCTTTACCCCTTATCAAGGGATGTTTAATATTGAATTGAAAATTATAATTGAATAAGAAATGTAATTGCATTATAATTAGTTAATGGTAAGGGATGATATGACCATGCCCTTGGACTTTCCATGTAATGGGTTTCTATGCTTGAGATTATTGTTTAATAGAAATTCACACATGAGTAAATGAGAGGAAATCCTTATGAGTTTGGACAATGACTTGAGTCGCCTTTTGAGGTGATTTGTAAATGAGATGTTCTTGGTATTGAACATGAAATAATTAAATGAATTTTATTAAATTATATTTATAAGGACCCAGCCTTAAACCTTACTTAATATTGAATTAAATGAGTAATTCACATTGAGGATCTTTTCAGATTTAGAGTTTTAGAGAATTAGGACATAACTATTACATCTCAAATGATTACAAAGTAGTCGCTTCTACTAAATTTCCCTAAAATAAAAACTCTTAAAAAGAAACATGTATAGTTCCATGTTTTAGGTAGCATGACTTTCCCTTGATCCCATCCTTGACCCTATTCCACTCTATGTCCTGTGAAAAACATTTCAAAAACTTGGGATGAGCATAAGAAGCTCAGTAAGGGATACACAAAGAATGAAAACTGTTAGTTTTTTAAAACAACAAGTAAACCATGAATACTTTATCAATGTAATACTTTTCACCTTCATGAAGTAGTAAAAACTTTTCACTAAAAAAAAAGTATCATTACTTACCTTTTTGTAACCAAAGGATTACCATAAAACCCATATAAAGAACACATAACATATATAAAGGTAACTTGGGACATAAACATACTTAAGTGGAATAACCATACGGTCGACTTCCACACATATCACTTAATGGAATAGCCATACGGCCAATTTCCATACATACTTAATGGAATAGCCATACGGCCGACTTCCATACCCAATGCATTGGAGGTTATAACGTAACCACCCTTCCTGGTATTCACGGCACCACCCGTCATACGGTTTATAATGTAACCACCCGTTAAAATGTCCAAGTACCAATATAAAATCATAAAACATAAAACCAATATAAAGGAATGATAACATTTCCACATTTCAATCACAATATAATAGAATCCTTTATCAAAACCATTTTCAATACCAAAATACATAAAAGAGTATATGGTATTTATTTCATTTTAAAAACATATCGGCTTGGTGAGGAAGCCAAAGACCAAATAATACTCGCGACGGCGGAAAAGGTCGTTGTCACCGCGTATGTTAAAAAAACATTCCTTTTTTTAGTTTAGTAAAACGCTTCATAGAAAAAATTCCTTTTGTATAAAAGTAAAAGTCAAAGGGGTTTATTCACCGTATAAAAGAAAGTTGTGTATAAAACGAAATATGCCTCAATGAAAGGAGATTGAGACGAAGTCCCTTACAAAGACGGTATCCTTGGTTTAAGGATAAATCAATTACATAATTATGTGTGACAAAAGAATACACCAAATATAAGTGGATATTAAGTGTAAAATAATCAAAGGTCATTCACACATATTTAAAGGATTACATATTCAATAACAACATGTTGAACCCAAAGAAATCGAAATTGGGTTAAGAAGTTCCCTTGACAGCCTAACGGCGTCACATCAAAATGAGTTGATGAGAGATAAAAAAAAGGGTATCTCATCACTTGGACATAAAATTTACATCAATAAGGATATATGAGAACATATCCCAACATAACAATATGTAAATTAAAAGACCCAACAAAAGAAGTCTTTTAAAAAAAAGAGGGTGAAAGGTTCCCTTACCGACTTTGGTAACTTTTGAAAAGTACACCCCATTGAAGAAGTGTCATACAATGAATATGTAAATACCCATAAATGGAATTATATTACGATAGGATTGTAATAGTGGGCAGTTCATAAACCACTCAATGGAAATTGTGGAAAATGTAGCATAAATCTCACGGGAATAAAAGTGAGATGAAAAATCTCTTACGAAAACTCGGCAGCCTAACGACGCCACTTAAAACTTCCAAAATGGATTGATGAGAGGAAATAGGGTCTCTAATTACATCAAAATAATGTTTAAAGAAAGAGGAATATAAAAGAACATCCCCCAACATAACAAATAGGAGCTTAAAAGAAGTGACATAAAGGAGAGTACTTTAAAAGAAAGAGAGAGGTTAGATCTCTTACGAAAATTCGACAGCCTATCGGCGCCACTCAAAACTTCCAAAATGGATTGATGAGAGAGAATAGGGTCTCTCATCACATGAACATAAAAATTAAAGTAAGATTAATATAAAAGAACATCCCAATAACAATAAAAATGAGCTTTAAAAGGAATGACATAAAAGAGTGTACTTAAAAAGAAAGAGAGGTGTAGGATCCCTTACCTCGGGTCCGACTTGACTCGATCGTTCTTTAATCTCCTGAATAATAAACTTGAGTTAATTTATACTTCCTTAAGAACCTTTTTAAAGTTCATTATTCCTTTTATATCACTTATTACCATGTTATAAACATTATTTAATCATTTAAGTTAATCATGTTTGTTTTGTCGATATTTGGTTCTTAAGTCGAAAGTGGACTTCTTACAATTACATGTTGTTCGTGTGGTCAAAGGTTCTTCATATCCAAAAATTACATTCCTGATTTGGATATCATATATATCATATATATACAGCATATACATGTATTTATAAAATCACATAATCATTTAGAGGAAAGAAATGAAATGCATCGTTCATGGAGACGGTAAGCCGTACGTACGCATGAACGCTACTTTCATTTCTATGTCGTATTAATGGAATTAAAACTATATGAGAGGTATGTATATTTTAATTCCAGAATTATATTAATCATTTAGATGTATCATACATCATATATATCCATTATATATATGTACTTATAATAGTACATTACATTTGGGGATAAGAAATGAAATGCACCGTTCATGGAGACGGTAAGCCGTACGTACGCATGAATGCTACTTTCATTTCTATCTCATACTTTAATGGAAAGAAATAATAATGATATAGAGTTAAATAATAATTCCATTATAACATCATATATAATAACATTAAATCCATCCTTTATACGTCCCACGTACGGCATTAACGAATCACATCACTTTGAGGGGGCGGTAGTCCGCACTTCCTAAAATGAAGATATCGCGTATACCCATAATGGAATCCATAAAGGTAAGACACAAATGAAAAATAAAGAAGCATAAGTAAAACATAAACATATTATATATCATATATAAAAATAGTGACATCGTAATGTCCACCTTTGAAGGTGTTAAATGAGTATTGAACAATCATCGTTTCAGGAGGCACAATTTCGCAATCCACGGAAACTGTATGTTCTTTAACCATTTGATGTAGTTGTGTGAGAGTTTAGTTCAAATAAATCTTATAACAACATCCTAGTATATTGAATATACTGTTGTTGTTACAAAATAAATAAATAAAAAGAGTTTATGGGGTTGGAGAAGCAAAATAAAACAAATGAACATGAGAGAATGAATTACCTTTAAAAGTGTAACTCCTTTTGATTTGAGCCTAAAGGCTTCCTTTGAAAGGATTATTCCCAAAGGGAATCCTGTTGGATGAGTAGAGGGATGTGGAGAGAGTAAATGGACAGGGTTTGGCCGAACCAAAGGCTTGAGGAGTGTGTGAAATGAGGTAGAGGTGGGGGCCTTTTATAAGAGGAGAGGAGGGGCACTTTTGGAAAGTAAAGAAATATTACTTTATTTGAAAATGTGTTTCGGTTTTAAAAGGTCCCACATTGATATAATTCGTGGATAAGGTGATAAGGGTTCGAAATTCACTCATCCAATTTGTTTTGGACATGTGTAGTTCATATATTTTACATTATCTTTCCATTTTATTTAAATCGTCAAATAATGATGTCATCGCTGCATCATTATTATGTCATAAATAATTTAATTTATTTAATGTAAAAAAATTATAAAAAAACTACTATGATTTAGGAAATCTTTTTATATTTCCAATGACTATTTATAATCAAAAATCTGATCTTTATAACCCCATATAAAAATTGTTTTCGTAAAACATATTATGTTTGTGTCATTTTTGCTTTTACATTAAATAAAAAGTTATTTATGTCATTTCCCAACCAAAGTGTCTCCATGGGGTCCCCAAGTTGACCCATGGCTTGTCTTGCTCGGCCATGACACAACCAATAAGTTTGGGACATGTGTCTAGGTCATTTTATATTATTAATGCATTAGTTATACCTTAAACTACCCTAATTACCACTAATCGCGATTAAGAACTTAATAAGTTACTATTCACCAAAAAATTATTTTTATCCCATTGAACCACATTTTACTTCTTAATGACAACCATGTATGTTGGATTTTTGAAATTAAAGACACAATGATGGCAAAATTTCATTTAAACGGAAAATCAGTCTTTATAAGTACCACTTAGTGGTTTCACTATTCATTAAAAATTGAAGTTTTTCAGAAAATTACCAAAAATTCACCCTAAGCTATATTTGATATTCCGAATTCAAAAATGAAGTCTATTTTACAAAATTAAAATCATATAAGTCACATTAATTAATTTAATAATTAATTCCCGCTGTCAGAGCAAATAGCGTGTTTTTATGAAACAATAAGTATCAAAAGATTGATACTAGTTTAAGTCCGATTTCAAAGTGAAATTAATTCCAATGACCACTATTGGATTTAATGGTAAAAATATATTCTAATTTCACATTAAAACCAATTCAAAAGATAATCTAATCATATAAATAAATTATATTAAAAAGAGGTTTTGAATTAAAATACAACATTTTACACTATTCATAAAAAAATGAACTTTATCAGAAAAATACCAAAAATTTACACAAAGTAAAATTTAATGTCCTGATACTAAAGAAGAGTTTTATTTGATCCAAAAGAATGTATAAGAGTGATCAAAACTATATTTAATGACAGTATTCCATCAAAAGGTGATAAGTGAACCTTTAGTGAAAACTAGGGCATATACGCCTAAAATTGAATTCTTTCTGTATTTTAAGCCTTTATATTTTATTGGATAAATGTAAAAACATTTAAAAACATATATAATCATATTTTAGTTATTTATATCCATTCCTGCTAATACAACAGCTACATGTTAACTACCATTTAAAATAATATTATTTTATTATTAGAGTGCAACATAAGATTCCCAAGAAACTCGTTGTTGCGTGTTGGGTACGCCATCGAGCATAGCGTCCCCTTTAAAGTCATATCAATATTTTATTCACAAATATGGATAAATATGAAAATGTTATATTCTTTATTTACCTGGGGTGTTACATCCTTCCCCCCTTTTGGGAATTGCGTCCTCGCAATTTTTAAAATTGAGCTTGGAAACATCCTTGAACGTCCCACATCGGAACAAGAGTCGGTAAAACACTCACTTTAAAATAAAGGAAGATAAGTACAGAGGTCACCCGAGTTAACCCATACTAGGATTCCATGTAGAAAAACATGGACATGGAAGAAAAAGCAAAGGGTCATGTTCTTGAGGGAGAGTGATAGTAAACATGTCTAGGAGAAAGTTAACAATGAGAAAATCACAAACTTGTGATGGGTCAAACGGTATTCGATTCCCCAGTAGGAAAAGTTAATAGACAACATTTTTGTTTTAAGTTACTTTTTATTGAGGAATTTATTCATAAGGAAATATAATCACTTATCATTTTGACTTTCCACTTTTACTAGATTCCTTAATCAAACTCATATTTTTTCCAAAAGACGAGTATTTAGGGAGACTTGTTCGCATTAAGAGTACTATAATCAACTTCTAGAGAATCGCCTAATTCACAAAAGATAACTATATACTTCCCATATCATTAGACTTTAACCAAAACCAAAAAGGTTATTATAAGATTAGATAATCCATAAAAGGATAACCCTTTATAAAAAGAAAATCTATTCTTAATCTCCAAAATTTGTCCAACAAAACCCAAAGTTCAACGAGGACCATTCTATAATCAATTTGTCCATAAAATTCTTCAAAGTAAAAAAAACTAAGATTGAAACCCAAATATTTGAAGTATTTAGTCACATAGTCTTCCAAGTTAAATCGTAACATTTATCTCCAAACAACATCAATTGCTCCTAAAGTCTCGTATTGAAAAGTAATTAACCTAATCACATATCCTCCATGATAGGTTAATAATTTTCATAAATAACCCAAAATAAACTTACTCTTAATTCATAAAATAATATAACTAGAAAGAATCGGTCAAACTAACCAGGGACTTCACGTAGTCCAGTGGTAGGCGATAAATACCAGTCGCACTTTGGTTGTGGGTTCGATTCCCACAGCTTTGTCCGACGCGACGGGTTGTCACGCGGTCTGCGTGTTGTCCTTTTTCCAAAACTATATAATTATTAAATCATTCCCCAAAAAGAGATAAAATCATCAAAAATGATCATAACATATTTTAACCTCAAGTATATCCCATGCCTTTCATTTTCCATCATAACATATAATAACCCATAATTACCTCAAAAGTAAGGATCATATAAACTCTAATGGTTACCTTTATAATTATTACCTGAACTTCCACATGGATTAGTCATCTCGTACATGATGCATTATAGAACATACCAAGGTTCAAGTGGTTGATCATGACTCCTTGATATTTGGTTTAGAACAACCCCGAGTTTCCTCATTGAATCCTCCATTTTATCTAGTATCTTAATCAGAGAACCACTACAGTTTCCTTCAAACCTGTTGTCTCTTTGGTGCCTGCTAGATCCATCCATTCACTAAAAATAGAAATTTCAGTGTGAGTATATCAACAAAACCATCATGTACTAATGAGGAAGGTAAACACTAAGATACACTTACTCATTCACTTTATCTAAAACTAGGAATCTTTCTGAAATCCTAACCATTATGGTAATGTCACTTATGCTTAAAGAATACCCTAACCTCTAAAGTTATCTAAACCGAACTTTGATACCAACTATAAGGCCCCAGCCTTAAACCTTACTTAATATTGAATTAAATGAGTAATTCACATTGAGGATCTTTTCAGGTTTAGAGTTTTAGAGAATTAGGACATAACTATTACATCTCAAAAGATTACAAAGTAGTCGCTTCTACTAAATTTCCCTAAAATAAAAACTCTTAAAAAGAAACATGTATAGTTCCATGTTTTAGGTAGAATGACTTTCCCTTGATCCCATCCTTGACCCTATTCCACGCTATGTCCTGTGAAAAACATTTCAAAAACTTGGGATGAGCATAAGAAGCTCAGTAAGGGATACACAAAGAATGAAAACTGTTAGTTTTTCAAAACAACAAGTAAACCATGAATACTTTATCAATGTAATACTTTTCACCTTCATGAAGTAGAAAAAACTTTTCACTGAAAAAAAAGTATCATTACTTACCTTTTTGTAACCAAAGGATTACCATAAAACCCATATAAAGAACACATAACATATATAAAGGTAACTTGGGACATAAACATACTTAAGTGGAATAAACATACGGTCGACTTCCACACATATCACTTAATGGAATAGCCATACGGCCAATTTCCATACATACTTAATGGAATAGTCATACGGTCGACTTCCATACCCAATGCATTGGAGGTTATAACGTAACCACCCGTCCTGGTATTCACGACACCACCCATCATATGGTTTATAACGTAACCACCCATTAAAATGTCCAAGTACCAATATAAAATCATAAAACATAAAACCAATATAAAGGAATGATAACATTTCCACATTTCAATCACAATATAATAGAATTCTTTATCAAAACCATTTTCAATACCAAAATACATAAAAGAGTATATGGTATTTATTTCATTTTAAAAACATATCGGCTTGTTGAGGAAGCCAAAGACCAAATAATACTCGCGGCGGCGGAAAAGGTCGTTGTCACCGCGTATGTTAAAAAAACATTCCTTTTTTTAGTTTAGTAAAACGCTTCATAGAAAAAGATTCCTTTTGTATAAAAGTAAAAGTCAAAGGGGTTTATTCACCGTATAAAAGAAAGTTGTGTATAAAACGAAATATGCCTCAATGAAAGGAGATTGAGACGAAGTCCCTTACAAAGACGGTATCCTTGGTTTAAGGATAAATCAATTACATAATTATGTGTGACAAAAGAATACACCAAATATAAGTGGATATTAAGTGTAAAATAATCAAAGTTCATTCACACATATTCAAAGGATTACATATTCAATAACAACATGTTGAACCCAAAGAAATCGAAATTGGGTTAAGAAGTTCCCTTGACAGCCTAACGACGTCACATCAAAATGAGTTGATGAGAGATAAAAAAAAGGGTATCTCATCACTTGGACATAAAATTTACATCAATAAGGATATATGAGAACATATCCCAACATAACAATATGTAAATTAAAAGACCCAACAAAAGGAGTCTTTTAAAAAAAAGAGGGTGAAAGGTTCCCTTACCGACTTGGGTAACTTTTGAAAAGTACACCCCATTAAAGAAGTGTCATACAATGAATATGTAAATACCCATAAATGGAATTATATTACAATAGGATTGTAATAGTTGGCAGTGCATAAACCACTCAATGGAAATTGTGTCAAATGTATCATAAATCTCACGGGAATAAAAGTGAGATGAAAAATCTCTTACGAAAACTCGGCAGCCTAACGACGCCACTTAAAACTTCCAAAATGGATTGATGAGAGGAAATAGGGTCTCTCATTACATCAACATAATGTTTACAGAAAGAGGAATATAAAAGAACATCCCCCAACATAACAAATAGGATCTTAAAATAAGTGACATAAAGGAGAGTACTTTAAAAGAAAGAGAGAGGTTAGATCTCTTACGAAAATTCGACAGCCTATCGACGCCACTCAAAACTTCCAAAATGGATTGATGAGAGAGAATAGGGTCTCTCATCACATGAACATAAAAATTAAAGTAATATTAATATAAAAGAACATCCCAATAACAATAAAGATGAGCTTTAAAAGGAATGACATAAAAGAGTGTACTTAAAAAGAAAGAGAGGTGTAGGATCCCTTACCTCGGGTCCGACTTGACTCGATCGTTCTTTAATCTCCTGAATAATAAACTTGAGTTAATTTATACTTCCTTAAGAACCTTTTTAAAGTTCATTATTCCCTTTATATCACTTATTACCATGTTATAAACATTATTTAATCATTTAAGTTAATCATGTTTGTTTTGTCGATATTTGGTTCTTAAGTCGAAAGTGGACTTCTTACAATTACATGTTGTTCGTGTGGTAAAAGGTTATTCATATCCAAAAATTACATTCCTGATTTGGATATCATATATATCATATATATCCAGCATATACATGTATTTATAAAATCACATAATCATTTAGAGGAAAGAAATGAAATGCACCGTTCATGGAGACGGTAAGCCGTACGTACGCATGAACGCTACTTTCATTTCTATGTCGTATTAATGGAATTAAAACTATATGAGAGGTATGTATATTTTAATTCCATAATTATATTAATAATTTAGATGTATCATACATCATATATATCCATTATATATATGTACTTATAATAGTACATTACATTTGGGGATAAGAAATGAAATGCACCGTTCATGGAGACGGTAAGCCGTACGTACGCATGAACGCTACTTTCATTTATATCTCATACTTTAATGGAAAGAAATAATAATTATATAGATGTAAATAATAATTCCATTATAACATCATATATAATAACATTAATTCCATCCTTTATACGTCCCACGTACGGCATTAACGAATCACATCACTTTGAGGGGGCGGTAGTCCGCACTTCCTAAAATGAAGATATCGTGTATACCCATAATGGAATCCATAAAGTTAAGACACAAATGAAAAATAAAGAAGAATAAGTAAAACATAAAAATATTATATATCATATATAAAAATAGTGACATCATAATGGCCACCTTTGAAGGTGTTAAATGAGTATTGAACAATCATCGTTTCGGGAGGCACAATTTCACCATCCACGGAAACCGTATGTTCTTTAACCATTTGATGTAGTTGTGTGAGAGTGTAGCTCGAATAAATATTATAACAACATCCTAGTATATTGAAGATACTGGTGTTTTTACAAAAGAAATAAATAAAAAGAGTTTAGGGGGTTGGAGAAGCAAAATAAAACAAATGAACATGAGAGAATAAATTACCTTTAAAAGTGTAACTCCTTTTTATTTGAGCCTAAAGGCTTCCTTTGAAAGGATTATTCCCAAAGGGAATCCTCTAGGATGAGGAGAGGGATGTGGAGAGAGTAAATGGGCTGGGTTTGGCCGAAACAAAGGCTTGAGGAGTGTGTGAAATGAGGTAGAGGTGGGGGCCTTTTATAAGAGGAGAGGAGGGGCACTTTTGAAAAGTAAAGAAATATTACTTTATTTGAAAATGTGTTTCGGTTTTAAAAGGTCCCACATTGATAGAATTCGTGGATAAGGTGATAAGGGTTCGAAATCCACTCATACAATTGGTTTTGGACATGTGTAGTTCATAGATTTTACATTATCTTTCCATTTTATTTAAATCGTCAAATAATGATGTCATCGCTGCATCATTATTATGTCATAAATAATTTAATTTATTTAATGTATAAAAATTATAAAAAAACTACTATGATGTAGGAAATCGTTTTATCTTTCCATTGACTATTTATAATCAAAAATCTTATCTTTATAACCCCATATAAAAATTGTTTTTGTAAAACATATTATGTTTGTGTCATTTTTGCTTTTACATTAAATAAAAAGTTATTTATGTCATTTCCCAACCAAAGTGTCTCCATGGGGTCCCCAAGTTGACCCATGGCTTTTATTGGTCGGCCATGACACAACCAATAAGGTTGGGACATGTGTCTAGGTCATTTTATATTATTAAAGCATTAGTTATACCTTAAACTACCCTAATTACCACTAATCGCGATTAAGAACTTAATAAGTTACTATTCACCAAAAAATTATTTTTATCCCATTGAACCACATTTTACTTCTTAATGACAACCATGTATGTCGGATTTTTGAAATTCAAAACACAATGATGGCAAAATTTCATTTAAACGGAAAATCAGTCTTTATAAGTACCACTTAGTGGTTTCACTATTCATCAAAAATTGAAGTTTTTCAGAAAATTACCAAAAATTCACCCTAAGCTATATTTGATATTCCGAATTCAAAAATGAAGTCTATTTTACAAAATTCAAAACATATAAGTCACATTAATTAATTTAATAATTAATTCCCGCTGTCAGAGCAAATAGCGTGTTTTTATGAAACAATAAGTATCAAAAGATTGATACTAGTTTAAGTCCGATTTCAAAGTGAAATTAATTCCAATGACCACTATTGGATTTAATGGTAAAAATATATTCTAATTTCACTTTAAAACCAATTCAAAAGATAATCTAATCATATAAATAAATTATATTAAAAAGAGGTTTTGAATTAAAATAAAACATTTTACACTATTCATAAAAAAATGAACTTTATCAGAAAAATACCAAAAATTTACACAAAGTAAAATTTAATGTCCCGATACTAAAGAAGAGTTTTATTTGGTCCAAAAGAATGTATAAGAGTGATCAAAACTATATTTAATGACAGTACGCCATCAAAAGGTGATAAGTGAACCTTTAGTGAAAACTAGGGCATATACGCCTAAAATTGAATTCTTTCTGTATTTTAAGACTTTATCTTTTATTGGATAAATGTAAAAACATTTAAAAACATACATAATCATATTTTAGTTATTTATATCCATTCCTGCCAATACAACGGCTACATGTTAACTACCATTTAAAATAATATTATTTTATTATTAGAGTGCAACATAAGATTCCCAAGAAACTCGTTGTTGCGTGTTGGGTACGCCATCGAGCATAGCGTCCCCTTTAAAGTCATATCAATATTTTATTCACAAATATGGATAAATATGAAAATGTTATATTCTTTATTTACCTGGGGTGTTACAATATTGAATGCTTATATACCTTGGGTGACACATGGATTCAATGACAAATGCCATGGATAGACTCAATTGGCTTGTACCTTGCTTATTCCTGAGTGATACTTGGACTCTCTAGAGGACTTCCAAGCATGGACTCTGAGGCTTGATTTATATACTGAGTGATACGTGGATTCCTATAAAAATTCCATAGAAATAATCAAAAAGGAATTTGATCATATTGATATTGGTGATACATGGGATCCTTTAGTGGACCTCTAAGGATGGACTTGAGTAGAAGTGACTTTATACCACACCCTTCACTTTATGAAGACTGTTCAGGGATCACCATGACCTACCCCGACTATAAAAAAGTTAATGTGTGAGTTTCAGTAGTAGAATCCGCCCATGTTTTTGTGTAATGGTGGACTAAATTATATGTATTCTTATCTAGAGGCCATTCTATTTATCTTTTAGAATATAGAGATGCCTCCAGAGAGGAGGGTAAATATCGCTACATATATTTTTTTAGATTCCATCAAGAGATGGTGGGATGTCATTACTCAGATATAAATTCTTCAAGTGATATCTTGGATAGATTTTCATATCGCCTTTAATTACTACTTCTATCCTAAAACATTGAGGGCTAATAGATCTTGATATTTTATGCATCTGGAGTAGGGTGTTTTATTAGTTATGGAATATTCGGAAAATTTTTTGAGCTCCAACACTTCACACCTATTTTTATCGCTAATGAGTTATTTGAAGATAGGAGATTCGTGGATGGTATTATGTACGACATCTAATCATAGGTGAAATTATTTTGGATGACTTCTTTTTTTGAAATAGTGAATCATGAGCTTATCATAGAGCATAACCTGATCGAGGCTAGAGGTGTAATCTAAGGAGGATCGACATCTAGATCTAGTACTACATCAACTAGTAGTAGGAATTAATGTTTGGAGCTTCCATGCAATGATATTAATAGTCAGAGAACATTCTCAGGTAGCCATGTGAGGTGATACCAGTGTGGTAGGCCAGGACATAAGAGTCCATAGTTTTTGAGAGACCCATTTGAGTTATGAACATATAGAAATATGGGCCATATATTGTAATTATGTATAACATTTCCTCCAGAATCCAGTAGAAGAGGGTCATCACTGAATCCATGTTCAAGATCAGGGTCATTAGCTTCTAATCAGGTAGGGATCTGGAGAATATTTGGATCATTAGGCTGATGTTGTGGTCATGGTCGTGGTATTCAGACCCATGTTTTAAAACAATAGTAGTGTGGATCTACTCAGGGTAGCTAGGAATAATCACAGAGATACGGTTCATGCCTGATATATGTAGTTCAACAGACCTTTGAGGAGTCAGATCCTAGACCTTCTGCTCTCAAATTTACTATTCTAGTATCCTTTACTTCATCTTCTACACTTTTTGATATTGGATCTTCTTGTATATTTATATTTGTTTCCCATTATGGAGATCATTGGGCATAGTGTTCAATATTTTGATGGTTTTATGGTGATTGACACTCCATTGGGGATTAGAACAGAGGATGTACATCAGTGTAGGGAGTTCCCTATTTATATTGGTGGGTGTCACTTCATATGAGACTTCTTTTTCCTAGAGATTATAGGCTTTGATATCATTATAAGGACAGACCGGTTGGTTCCCTTTCATTATTTTGTAGATTTATATTATCATAGGTCTCATTCACTTCACCATAGGGTGGAGAGTTTATTCATAGAGGGGAATGAGATGTACAAGTTAGCTGAGATGGACCCAATAATTGTGGGAAGGGTGGGATGAAAACCCATATTGTGACTTTATGTCTAGATGATCAGGGAATACTTCAGGTGGATTTCCCTCTGGTGGTTGATTGTTTCAGGGATGTTTTCCTAGACAACTTTTCAAGATTACCTCTATTAGGAGAGGTAGAGTTCTCTATTGATCTAGTTCCATGAGGTGAAATGATATCTATTTCTCCTTATAAAATGACTACTACTAAGATGCAAGATCTCAAGAGGAAGCTATAGGATTTATAGGAAAATGGCTTTATCCGAACCAGTACTTCTCCATGGGGTTCATTGGTTCTTTTCATGAAAATCCCATATGGAACCCTCAGGCTATGTGGGGGAATACTAGAAATTGAATAAGAAGATGGTTAAGAACTGGTATCCTCTTCCATGGAAAAATTATATCTTTGACCAATTTCGAGGATCTCGGGAATTCTAGAAGATTGATTTGAGATCTGGTTATCATTAGGTCTGTTTTATAACATCATGCATACCTCTCATAGCTCTCTATAGTAGGTATGGTCTCTATGAGTATTTGGTTACATCGTTTGGTCTCATGAATGCACTAAAAGACTTTATAGAACTGATGAACCGAGTGTTCCATACTTATCTTTATTCATTTTTGGTGGTTTTCATGGATGATATCTTGGTGTATTCTCATAATCTACACAACCATACCAAAAATCTTAAGATCATATTGAATACACTGGGAGAACATCAATTATATGATATGCTAAAAAAGTTCCACATATAGATGGATCAAATTCACATACTAGGTCACATAATCTCAAATATAGGAGTATTAGTTGACCTAGAGAAGGTGAGAGCTGTTGTAACACCCCCGAGATTTTATAAGATAGATTCTTTTAAATTTCTTTGATGAATTGTGTTATACGCTACACCAATATTAGCTTTCACTATACGCAACACCATATTAGCTTGCAGTATATGCAACACTATTCTTGGCTTGTGCTACATGCAAGAGCGACCTTCCTTGATAGCTTGTGTAGTACACAATACCGAGTTTCACTAAACAATGATATATTATTTAAATATAAATATTTTATGGGATATAAAATAGGAGTTATGAATTAACCACATTTTTAATTTTATATACCATTAAAATTTACCTTTTGTATTTTCTAGAACATGATATAAGATCAACTTCAATTTTTTCAGATAAAAGAATTATTTTTAAAAAAATGCAGTTTTGCCGCCTTTTGATGGCACACCCATTTTAAATCTATATTTTAACACTTTTATATATTCTACTTTAAAAAATAAACTTTTTCTTTAGAATAGAGTCATAAAAATTTATTTATGATAAATTTTTGGTATTTTTCTGATAAAATTCATATTTTAATGAATTGTGAAAAATATTTCATTTTAATTCAAAACTACCTTTTCATATAATTTGTTTATATACATAGATTATATTTTTAATTTGTTTTAAATTTTAATTAGATTAAATTTTTATTATTTAATCCAATTAGGGCCATTGGAAGTAATTTTACATTGAAATTGGATATAAACACATCTCAATATTTTGATAGTTATTACTTCTTAAAACTCTGCTTTTTGGTTTTGACAATAGAAATTAATTTTAAATTAATTACTGCAACTTCTATGTTCTAAATTTGTAAAAATGGATTCTATACTTCAAATATTGAGGTTAAAATTGTTTAAATATGTACCTTTTATTTTTAGACATTATGAATAATAACTTCAGTAATTATTTTATTTACCTTGGTTAAAGGGTAAATCTGGAAAATAAGGGTAAAAAATAATATTATAATAATGTTAAACTATCCAAACACATGTACTAATCATATTGGATGAGATATTTACTACTATGAGCATCATGGGGTATATTTTGGGAATCCATGGATCCACCTAGATGTGGAAATGATATTTTATAATAATTAATTTTAAGTAAATAGAAATATTACATAAATATGTATCTTTTACTAAAACAATTTTTATATGGGGTCATATAACTGATCTATTCAACTATAAATAGTAATTATAAATATGAAATAATTTCATATATCATTATATTTTATTTATAATTTTTATACATTAAATAAATAAATTTAATAATGACACGATGATGATGCAGTGATTGCTTCATTAATAATGGATTCAAATAAATGATATTATAAATATTAAAATAAATTTAATTTGATTTTTCATTCCACCAAAAAATTTTATGGATCATATTGAAATATTATATTTTATTTAATTCCTTTGGTTTGATGTGATAATTTTGTTATTTGTTTGTTAAAAAGTCAAGTATGAATAGTTTCCAAAAATTGACATATTTCATAACTTAAAACATAAAATAGTTTATTAAATTATATTAAATTCCTAAAAATATTTGACTCATCAAATTGCCTAATACAAGTCCAAATATGTCATAAATGACTTTTTTTGGGTTCTTTTACATTATATGGTAATTACATTAACCCACAATGTGTAAATAACATTATATCACTATAAGATTAAAAATGGTAAAATAAGGGTTAAACCAAAAATATAAGGATAAAAATATATTCAAAACTTTTATAAAAATTATTTTATGATAGTTATTCGAACCAAAATCATTCTATATTTCAATTAAAATAGTTTTTTACCATTTTTAATCGAGATTGAATTTATAATAAATTAATATTTTGAGAGTTTCATAAAGTGCCCCTCTCCTTTCTTATAAAAGGGAAACTCCTCCCTCTCCTCTTCACTCCATTTTGAGCCTTAAATCTTGGCCAAAACCTACCCATTTTTCTTCTCAACTTCACTATTTACATTTTAGAGGTTCTGTTCTTCTCAAAATACTAATTCTAGTGCCCTTAGAGGAAGTTTAAAGGAGGCACGTCAAGGAAGAGGTAATCTCTTCTACCGATTCTTTCAAATTTCATTCTTCTTATACTTACTCTTAATTAGTTGTTTAATTATAAATTAATAACAACAGTATCAATAATACAATGATATGTTATTATAAATATGAAACAACACTATTTCACCTTTTATATATCCTATTAAAAACAAAATCAGGCTTACTGTCTTCATGTCGTGGTGTAATCTGTTTTTCAGCACCACCTTATTTGGATGGGTATAATGATGGAAATAATAACTATGTATGATTATTATAACATGATACTAATTATGATCTATTATACACCATCCACTTCAATACGATTCAATAATTATGGGAATGCTATCGTTTCTTGTGCGTACGCACAGATTACCGTCTCCACGACGCGATGAGATTCATTCTCTATGTTAACCATTCAAGAATGATTATAAAGTATATATAATAAAAATTCATGAAATATATGACATAATAATGCTACTGGATTTATTTATATATATATTTTATTTACTTACTTCCATGAAATTAAATAAGGAAACAAAAATAGCGTTCAGGCGTACGTACGACCTACCGTCTCCATGAATGATGTATTCCATTTCATTTATCTATCTATTATATATATATTTATATACTAAATATATATGATATATAAATCATTTTTTTCATTTTTTAAGTAATTAAATCATGACCTAAGTAATAATATCAAGAATAAAAATTTGAAACCCATATGATAAATAAAACAATTATTACCCAAAACAGTGCTTTAACATGGAATTAAAAAATGAATGGGTAATATAAAGTCATATGTAATAATAAATAGTATTATGGTTATATTACAATTTAATAATATTTTTAAACACAATATATAGAAGTTTCAGACATATGTAGAAGAAATCACACATAAGTTAAGGGATAACTTTTCAAATCTCATTTTTATCTGAGACTGTTTATACGTAAGTATTTTCCGGGGGTATATTTATCATCCATTTCCATGTTTTATATAAATATTATCATAAAATGTTTACTATTATTATATGTATGTTAAAAGTCATTTTTACTCATTTTAACTTTTACTGCATAGTTTGGAAGGAATCTTTCTTGTGTTTACCATACGAGGTACTTTTTATCTTTTCTACGAAAAGTATGAGAATAATGTTTTTTAAACTTATACGGAATGAACGAATTTTTACATCTTCATAAAACCTTATTTACATAAATATTACTCTAAACAATTTCAATTTTATTTTCAAATAAATTCTTTTCTTATAAAATTTCGTGTCATTTTGAGAAAAGAAATCTTTTTTAAGAAGAAAGGACATTTTCCTCAAGAAGTGGTTTATCAAAATTATTTTCCATCTAAGATGACTCTCTTTAAATAGAGTTATGTTTCTATCCCTATTATTACTATGATTTTATTGTGTTAATTATGGAATGGTATTTTATATAGATTATGTTATGATGGAATGATGTTTAAGAAACCCCATTTTATTTCTTGGGTTATGCTATGATTTATGTTTTTGTGGAACATGTAAGAATGATTTCATTATGAGATGGGTGGGACCTAGATCTCCATCTAATGCATTGGGTAAAGATTTATATCTCATGAGATAGACATTACTAGAATAGTAAGTAAATCTGGTTCAATAATACATGGCTGGAACAATAAGTAAATCTAGTTCAGTAATACATGGCTTGAATGGAAAGTAAACCTAATTCTGTAATAGAATTTTTCCACTTTGATGATCTTGGCAGAAATGCCTTGGCTACTATAGGAGCCATATCATGTGATTATTAGATTACCACATTTACATGTTTTATTCCAATGCTAGTCTATCACAGTTAATGTTCCTTTATGATCTATGCCTTACGTACTTCCAAGATTTATTTTATGACTCAAGATTTTGATGTTTAAATGATATGTTCATGTTTTTACATTCAAATGTTTATGGTTTTTTTATGTTCTCTATGTTTACCCTTACTGAGCATTTGATCTCACCCTTTTTATGTTTTCTTTTCCCCAAGATATAAAGAAAGGTTTTAGGTAAGAAAACAAAATATGAAGATCTTTATGGGAGATGTTAAAGATCTTTCACCAAGTTAGAAGATTATGTTCTGATTTTACAAAGACACTAAACGAATACAGTATTTGGGTATATATTTATGTAATGTATTAAGTATTCCACAAAATAAATTTACTGCCCATGTAATTTAAGATTAGACCATTAGAGTTGGTATCAGAGAAAAGGTTTTGTCAACCTTTGGAAACAAGGATGCGGAAACTTTAGTGAGATCCCTAGAGATAATTATAAGGTATGTCTAGGGATGTCCCTAAGGTTAAGTATAACTATAGGTTATAGTCCTAGAATTATGGTAATGATCATGAATAACCTAGGATTAAACCTAAGATGTTAGATATTGAAAGTACCCCCCCCCCTCCTTGATTATGTTGTTTTCCTAGTATGATTTTTTCCTCTCACACTATTCTTTTGGGGTTTTAGACAATGGATGAAACATGAAGGAACCGTGTTAACGATCAATGCACTAGGAAATACAATTATTGTTCTCCTAAACAACCAAATATTATGGAATATGGAATGAAAAATCTTATTGTTATACTTACACAAGCTATGAATCATTCTGGACTTCCAAATGAGCTGAGAAGGGAACAACATTCTATTTAATCCTTCATGAGGAAATGTCCACCTTATTTCAAAGGGTCTTCTGATACACTTGTTTATGAATAATGGATCTGTACCATTGAAAATATATTTTCCATCCTTTGTTGTTCATAACATGAAAAATTCATTTGGGATGTTTGTTGATTAGAAGGTGAAGCAGACCAGGGGTGGACTGTAATTAAGAATACAAGGCAACAAGATGAAATTAAATCCTGAGAATGGGATGAGTTCAAGAAATTATTTTTCAATATTTACTTCCATTTTATTCTTTGAAAAAATATGGAAAAAGAGTTTCTTGAGTTTAAGAAAAAGGATGATGAATCTGTTGGTACATACAAAGTAAATTTTAAAAGACTTGCAAGGTATGCTTATGGCTTTATCATCCAATCTGAAAGTAAATTTGATCAATTCTTTAGTGGATTAAAACCATGTCTTCAAAGGGAATTAGCTATAAGAGACTTCAGTAGCTATGAAGAGATTGTGTGTTGTGATATAAAGGTGTAACTAGAAGTTGGTGTTACATATCCATCTCATGGTTTTGACAAGAAATGAAAGATGGAGTTCAAGGGAAAATATCAAATCAATGGTGAAAATAAGATGAATGATTCCTTATGCTCAAAGTGTGGAAATAAGTATGGTGGATATTGTCTTAAAGGGACTAGAAAATTTTTCAAGAGTAGAAAAGAATGTCATTGATCAGTTGAGTTCCAAAGTAATGGAAAAAATGTTGCTAATGATGTGAATAGAGAAAAGACTATAGATAATGCACCGCCAACACTTCAATGCTTCAAGTATAAGTAAATGGGGAATTATACTAACCAATGCCCAAATCCAAGGGTTAATGATGATGATCGACATCAACAACCTCTTAAATCCAAAGATAAAGGCAAATCACATGTGATAAATATTGGCAATATTTAGTATGAAAACTAATTGGTAGAATGATTAACTGTTTATGTAATGGGATTCCAAAATAGTGTTGTGGAATCTCATTTATAGTATTATGGAATATTAGAATATATATGTATTGGTTTATTATTGTTTTCAATAATTAAATAGTACTGGTAACCATGAAAAGTGATTGAAATATTTTTAGAAAGCACATGATATGTGCATAATGAAGGGATAATAAGATAATGAGATGTTTGATAGTATTAATGATCTCATGACTGATATAAGGACAAAGTGATATCGTGGTTTGATTATATAGAATTTTTGGTATTTTTGGTGTGTGGAAAGAGTTAATTTTGATAGAATGCATGTTTTCACTAAGGTTATATGGTAATTCATGTTATTATAATGTTTCAAGAGAATACATTATTAAGGTATTCACATGTTTGGAATGTGACAACCATGAACTTCCAAATGAGATATGGGAAATAAATGTTAAGTTGATTTAGTTCACCTCCTTTTATAGTTTTATATTTTTAGTTTTTGGAAGGATTCTAATATTATCCATTTATGGATAGTATAAGTTATATTCTGATTTTAGTTTGTTAGATTAATGTATTATCACGCTATAGGTGGACTTATGCATATTTGATAACCTGTTCTAACCTTTTTGTGGAGACAGATGGAATGACCTATCATTCTATCGCATGATCTAATAACACTTCAAGAATGAAAAATTCAACTTTATTTTTTATATAAGAAATGAATTGTAAATTGTTCAAGGAAATACAAATTGTGATATTGTACTGGAATCAATTAAGTATTTCTCCTCATGCAAAAATTCATCAACTTTAGGAAAAAGGTCTTGAAACCAAAACTGTTATCCTAGTATATTCTTACCTCATGAATCATATGGTCCCTTAAATAATTTTAGATTTATGTATTTCTGGAAGTTAACTTTCTCCAAAATTTATTCTCTATCACTATCCATCATAACATTATGGTTAGATTTCTCTTTCATATCCATGTTTTCACTTCTCACCTATGTTCTCCTATGTGGAAACCTAGTGATGAGTTAATTTGGGTAACCGTTATGTTTATAACTTTACCTTATAAAATGAATTTTTAATATTTCTTTTTACGATGTGGGTTTTCATGAAAAAACATTCAATTAGTAAACCATTTATATCCCTCACTAATTTTGAGGGTGAAATTCATTTTAAGGGGGGTAGAATGTAACACCCTGAGATTTTATGAGATATATTGTTTTTAATTTCTTTGATGTATTATGTTGTACGCTACACCAATATTAGATTTCACTATACGAAACACTATATTAGCTTTCAGTATATGAAACACTATTCTTGTCCTGCGTTACACGGAAGAGATGCCTTCCTCGATTTCTTGCGTTGTACGCAATACCAAGTTTCACTAAACAATGATATATTATTAAAATATTATTATTTTATGGGATATAAACTAGTAGTTATGAATTAACCACGTTTGGAATTTTATATAACATTAACATTCATCTTATTTATTGTAAAGACCCGGAAATTTCATGGATTTTATTTTCTTATTTTCTTTGAAATTTTGCGAGTACGCAGTTTCTGATGGCGCCTGATTCCGAGGCCTGGTGTGCCCAGAATCAATTTCCGAAGTTAGGCTCGGGTACGTTCAATGAACGAACGAGCGGGTTTTTTTAAATTTTAATCTGGTGCTCGGAATCGAAATCTGAGGGCACCGATGAAATCGCAGCACCAGTAATTGATTAGGAAGACCATTTCCGGAGTTGTGTTTGCTCGGGTGTGGTTATTAAAATAATGGGTTAAGTAATGACTAAAAATAAAATTTGTGTAACCAATTTTATTTTTATATCTTTGTGGTTTAACTTCCATGTAAGGGAGTTGGGGTGGGACCCACTAAAATCCTAACTCTCGGTAGGATATTAGTGAGGTGGGGCCCACATGAGTCCCCACCTATTTAAATTCTCTAACCCTCCAAACCCCCCCATTAATTTTGTAACACACCCGTACCGCCTATTAAATGCCGAGTCAACACTCACATTAATTGAATGGTTAAAACTCTTCAATTAATTCAATTAATTGAATGAATTATTTTGAATTTCGAATTGACGTGTTGGCTTGTGTGTTAATTAAATAAGACAAGCCTTATTTAATTAGGGGTTGGTTCGTTGTGCGAGAGGGATTGGAGAGGAATTGATCAAGCCTTGGAATCCTCTTCTTCCTCCTTGAAAAACGCGAAGAACGCACCGTCGCCGATGAAGAACGCTGGCCTCCAATGAAGGACGACGAAGAACGCCGAATCCTTGGAGATCGAAGACGTGACACCGTGTACCGCGATGCCGATGATTCTCTTCTCCGTGACGCCAACGACGCTTACGGAACCTTGTTCCGCGATGCCATATTCTTCGATGATTAATTCCTGCGACGAACCTTCGTTCGATGACACCTTGAGGTTGGGGTTAATTTCTTGTTCGTGAATATTTTCCTTGTTGTTCATCATATTATTCTTGCACCACCTGTTATCATTATAACAGGAGGAGTTCAGACCACACGAACACGGCCAACTCTCATCCCCCTTCAATTTTGTGTTTGTCACGGCATGAACAAGGGTGCACGGTGCAATGGCACCGCGCGGAAACAAGAAGAATGCAGCGAAGAAGCGTGGTGCCATCGCGCCGCACCGTGGAGGCCGAACAAAGACGTGGCATTGTCGTGCCGCGCCAGAAAACCACGAAGAGGTCGCGGTTTGTTTATTTGACGTACGGATCGATGGGCGATGATAGAACAGGACAAAATGGTGATTTAAAGACTTCGCAGTGAAGAGAAGTTCCCATGAAGACCACTGGCGAAGACCGCAGGCAAAACAGACCACCGGAGCGCGTCCGGTGGTCCGTGGAAGAGCCTATCGGCGCGCCACGCCGGCACAGCGCACTGGCGGCCGGAGGCGGCGGTGCCCGGCACGCCGCCAGGAGGGTCCGCCGCGGCTTCAGCCATGACGGCAGGTGGCGGTCCCGCGGCCGCGCGGGGCCAGAGGGAGACCGGGGGTCATAACCCCCAGCGTTCAAAGGGAGCGGCCCCCACGTGGGGGGGTCTTGGCTTCAATCATGGGGGCAGTGCCCCCCCCCCCTTCCACGACAGCTCGACCGAGTCGAGCTGCCTGGCCACGCGGGTCGCGCCCGCCCAGGCCGGGTCGGGCCGCCCAGGCCGGGTCGGGCCACGCCGGCCGGGCCGGGCCGGGCCGCGCCCTAGTGGGCCGGACCCAGACTCGAGTCGGGTCGACCCGGTTTGGGCCGACCCAGGGGGTCTCGGGCCGGGTCGGACCAGGCCCGAACCCCCTATTTCTGGGCAGTTTCCGTTCAAACACTCATAACTTGAGCTACGGACCTCCGATCGACACACCGTCAGTTGCGATTCGATCCTTGGATTGAGACGGTCGTTTTGGTGTATTACACTAAAGGTTTAACAGAACTTTGGGTACGGTCGGGTTGGTTCGAACCCGAAACCAACCGGGCCCTCGGAGCGGAAACACTTATAACTTGAGATCCGGACGTCCGATAGACGTGTCGTCAACTTTGTTGGATTCCTCTTGGTGAGATGGAACTTTTGGAATACTTAGCCTAAGGATTATATGCAGTTGGATAGTGGCCGGGTTGGATTGAACCCGAAATCAAACTGGGCCCCTCGAACGAAAAAGCTGATAACTTTCAGACCAGAAGTCTGTTTGACGAACCGTTAGCGGCGTTGGTGATCACATTGAGAAACGGTAAATATATGTATACCCTATGTGAGTTCGGGGTACAGTTGAGATACGTTCAGGTTGGTTCATACACGAAACCAACCGGGCCCCTAGGACGAAAAGGCTAATAACTCACAGACCGGGCGTCCGATTGACGCGCCGTCTGTTGCTTTGAGACCCCTATGGTGAGGCAGTCCTTTGAGATACTTCTTCATGGTAATTTGAGATAATTGGAGTATCGACCTGTTGCTCGTGGAGCGGACCCTCTCGGAGACGAGCGTACGGAGTACGGAGACCTTGTAGCTGGCTGAGACCTGACGACTACTTGACCGACTCGACTTGGAGTGAGTCGACTAGCCCAGTGGAAGGATCACTACTATGTTTGGGTGTAGACCCACGGAGGATGGAGCGCCCGGTAGTAGGAAGCAGACCCGCGGTACTCAAGAGAAGGAGTACCTCTGCAGGATATTAGGGGGGGGTGCACTACTGTGTTTGGGTGGCAGACCCCGACGGGAAGCACTACTGTGTTTGGGTGGCTGACCCGCAGTACTCGACAGGAGGAGTACCTTAGCAGTCTTAGGTTAGTGAGTATTACCTCGGAGTCGTGACAGTATCATTGTACTCGTCAGAGACGGGGCTTTTCAGCAGTTACAGTTTCGATAATGAAAATCCTGGTTTGAGCTGAGTTTATGACCTTTGTGTTTACCTTATGATTGAGATGGGTCACTTGATAACTTAGGTATATGTATGGGCATATACCTAGGTAGTGGTTATCCATTGATATCGTAACCTTTGTGTTTCCTCATGATTGAGATGGGTTACTTGATAACTTAGGTATAAGTATGGGCTTATACCTAAGTGAGGGTTATCCATTGAGATCCTTCTTTGTGGTTATCCTTTTTGGATTTAGTGAGACCTTGAGGGTCTCGGGGTCCCTAATGAGTATCGTATACTCACACCTGCACGGTCTATGCCCGCACCTCTTTGTGTTGGTTGCAGACGACGGACAGCGCTGATAGAGGTCGAGTGTTCGAGGACTAGATGGTACCCGGAGGTGGACATCACGACGAGTCAGTATCTGGAGTTGGACTTCACGACGAGACGATACTCAGAGGGGGTTGACGGGCGATAGCATTGTGGAGGCTATCTATACCTACCCTTCAGGTAGTATCCGTGGTGGAAGATCCAGGAGCTGCGCTATCTGTACCTACCCTTCAGGTAGGATCCGAGGTGGATGACCCAGGAGCTGCTTCTATTTTTCTTCCAGTTGTTCGTCTTTCCTGTTGTACTTTCGTTCAGTTGTAGTTGTACTTCAGTTGGGTTTGTATTCTGGCCCAATTACTTTTCGGCACTTTCTTTTGTACATAGTGTATTACTTCCACTTGTACTCTGTGGTGTTTGTTTACTTTTATAAAGGCAATGCCTTTCCAGTTATCGGGATTTATGCCTTTGGTGCTAGTCGCCAGCCCATGGCCTATTGAAGGCGGGCTTGGGGTTGTCACGGAACGGGCCCCAAGGATGGGTCGTGACAAATTGGTATCAAAGGAGTCGGTTCTATGGAAGAACATAGGACTCTGATATTTTCTTTCTGTGAAGCAATAGTGTTAAGGGTACTAAGTGTGGTTTTCAGTTCAGGGAGTCCTGCGTTGGTGCGGCGGCTGATGTATCCGTACACCAAGACCCTGACTACTGATTTCTGACTTTGTGCATGAATACACTGATTGAGTGTGTGTTTCCAAGAGTTTTAAAGTCAGCTCAAACCAGGTCAGCTCACCAGGTATAAATCATTTGGTCGTGTCACGCATGTTTCTTTCAGAATGCCTTTCCACGGACGACCAGCTATAGCCCAGAGGGATGTACGTACTGATAGTCTACCGAGCGACGAGGCTTCGGTACATGGCCCTCTTTCAGTTGAGGCACCAGCGGTACTACCACCCGTTGGGCCACCGATCCCACCAGCCCCAGCAGCAGAGAGTGCACATCGCTTAAGCGCACTACAAGAGTTCCAGTGCCAGAGGCCACCCAGGTTTAGGGGAGAGACGGACCCGAAGGCCGCTGAGGATTGGATGGAGGCTGTAGTGAGAGTCTTCAGGCTAGTAAGGACGCCAGCAGACTTTATGATGATCCTTTCTGCCAGCCTCCTTCAGGCAACAACAGGCAGGTGGTGGAGTCGTATGCTCCAGTTTTGCGATGAGATGACCTTCACTTGGGAAGACTTTGAGACCTTATTCAGGGTGGAGTTCATACCAGTGACTCTACACCCCGAGCGTGTTCAGGAGATGTTGCCTTTGCCACAGGATTTTCGATCAGTAGCCAAGTCATCTGTGGGAAGTAGACAGATGATGCAGAGGTCCAAGAGGAACAGAGCCAGCTATACGAGGAGCAGGAAGTGTTATGAATGCGGCAGGAAGGGTCACCTGGCACGTGACTGTCCGACCCCCCGCACAGTTGATCTGTAGGCATTGGAGGAGCCACCGTGGTAGAAGAAGCAGCGGGTGCTTGAGCAACAGCCGAGTAGTGGACAAGGCAGTAGAGCTCCGGGAGAAGGTGGACAGGAGCGGAACTGGTGGATTACTTTTGTTCTTGGTACTTCTAGTTCCATGTTGTTGTCATATTTGTGTCCTTGTACTATGAGCTGCAATAATAAAAGACACTTATCTTTGTGTTTTTTTCATTCCTATCCTTTTTTTCGGTTGATACTGATAGGTCCCGATTAAAACTGTTGACTTGACCCTCACTTTCGAGATTTCTACTGGAGGAGACCCAGTGACCTCACAGTGATGCTGACAGTGTGACTCGATCCTTGGAGGCGAGAGTGACGGTTTGATCTCTTGGTAGTAACGTCGAGGCCTTACGACGTCATCCATGGCCTGAATGCATCATTCATGTCAGGATTGACTGTATTAGGCAATGGGCGTGGTTCATCTAGGGGATGAGACCGAGTTTCTCTTTTCGGAAAAGGATAAATCATAGAAGCTCTTACAGATCGTAGGAAAGGAAGGTGTAGATCATCTAGGAGCGGATGAAGACGGCACAGTGCAGTAAGAAACAAGAAACTAGCGCCAGTCCTAGTGACTCGAGCATGTTAAATGTTTCAAGAAGAGGAATCATTAAGGAGAGATGATTCTTTGAAGCAGCAGACGTGGAGGTAGAGCTAGGAGAGCAGCATGAGGTGGTGTACATTTTAACATGCTACAACCACCCACCTTAGTTATCCCCGCCAGGCTCAGGGAGCTGGAGAGCAGGGGAAGAGTGTATCTACATGAGGGCAAGGAGTGTGACCCAATGGCTCTAAAAAAATGATTCAAGGGACAGTCAGTGTCTACTACTAGCTTCCATAGTAACGGACGTTGATATGAATCATTCCTTCCTTCCACGAATCTTGTCCCAGACCTAGAGTTTCCGGTAAGCCATAGACTTGACCCTCACGTCTGGAGATACCTTGGGAGGAGACTCGATAATCACACTTACGCCGACAGTGTGATCTGAACCTCTAGGTGATAGTTTCGATTGGAATCTCTTGGTGGAAGCGTCGAGGCCTTACGATGTTGGTCTCGGTATGGATTGGATTCACAGTTCATGCTTAGATTGACTGTATTAGGCAAAAATATTGTAGTTTATCTACAACATTGGGATGGGGTTTTCCTTGGTCGGCGAAAAGGAAAAACCAGGCAGCACAGGACGGAATCATGCATAAGAGGGTGCATTCGATCACTTCAGAGATGGCCAAACTTACCTTTGTACCAAAATTCTCCAGAGTTGCGGCACCGCTTCCAGCAGAGCTTCCAGGAGTTGGGTTGACCGGTGCGCCCAACCTATGGGAGTTGGTTACATAGTTCACTACGACGCATTAGGGATCGGACTCGGGTGTGTCCTGATGTAGGAGTGAGTAGTGATCGCCAATAGATCACGGTAGTTGAGACTGCATAGATCTGATAGGAAGCCTCTATAGTTCGAGGATGACGACCACGTCCTTAGACGAGTTTCACCTCTATGAGGTTTACGGAGATGTAACCGAGGCGGAGATAAATCTTCGAGGTTCAACGGACCTTTCTAAGTCCTCAGCAGGGTAGGCGAGGTGATTTACCGCTTGACCTTTCCACCTCAGTTGCACCGGGTGCACGATGTCATCCTCTTATCTCAGCTAAGGAGATACGTTCATGACCCTTCACACATTGTCGACCGTAGGGAGTTGGACATCGATGATGGGGAGACATTCACCGAGGTTCTAGTGGAGAATAAGGATCAATAGGATCAGGTCCTATGAGGATGGTTGATTCCTCTTGTGCGCTTTCGTTGGCAGCACAGGAACCTCCAGGTGAGCACATGGGAGCGGAAGGCCCAGATGCGTGCTCAGTACCACTTTTATATCCCTGGTTTGTGTTAAAGATTTACGGGGACATAAATCCCTGAGGTGGGAGTAATGTAAAGACCCAGAAATTTCAAGGAATTTTTTTTTATTTTCTTTGGAATTTTTCGAGTACACAGTTTCTGACGGAGCCTGATTCCGAGGCCCGGTGTGCCCAAAATCAATTTCCGAAGTTAGGCTCGGGTATGTTCAGTGAATGAACGAGCGGGTTTTTCTAAATTTTAATCTGGTGCTCGGAATCGAAATCTGAGGGCACCGATGAAATCGAAGTGCCGGTAATTGCTTAGGAAGACCATTTCCAGAGTTGTGTTTGCTCGGGTGTGGTTATTAAAATAATGGGTTAAGTAATGAATAAAAATAAAATTTGTGTAACCAATTTTATTTTTATATCTTTGTGGTTTAACTTCCATGTGAGGGAGTTGGGGTGGGACCCACTAAATTCCTAACTCTTGGTAGGATATTAGTGAGGTGGGGCCCACACAAGTCTCCACCTATTCAAATTCTCTAACCCTCCAAACCCCCCATTAATTTTGTAACACACCCGCACCCCTATTAAATGCCGAGTCAACACTCACATTAATTGGACAGTTAAAACTCTTCAATTAATTCAATTAATTGAATGAATTATTTTGAATTTCAAATTGAGGTGTTGTCTTGTGTGTTAATTAAATAAGACAAGTCTTATTTAATTACGGGTTGGTTCATTGTGCGAGTGGGATTGGAGAGGAATTTCTCAAGCCTTGGAATACTCTTCTTCCTCCTTGAAGAACGCGAAGAATGCACTGTCACCGATGAAGAACGTCGGCCTCCGACGAAGGACGACGAAGAACACCGAATCCTCAAAGATCGATGACGCGACGCTGTGTACCGTGAAGCCGAAGATTCTCTTCTTCGTGACGCCGACGATGCTTACAGAAACTTGTTCCGCGACGCCATCTTCCACGACGATTAATTCCCGCGACGAACTTTCGTTCGACGACACCTTGAGGTAGGGGTTAATTTATTTTTCGTGAATATTTTCCTTGCTGTTCATTCAATTATTCTTGCGCTTCCTGTTATCATTATAACGGGAAGAGGTAGGAACACACGAACACGGCCGACTCTCCTCCCCCTTCGATTTTGTGTTTGTCGCGGCATGAACAAGGGTGCGCGGTGCAACGACACCACGCGGAAACAAGAAGAATGCGGCGAAGAAGTGTGGTGTCGTCGCGCCGAAAAACCACGAAGAGGCCGCAGTTTGTTTATTTGATGTGCGGATCGATGGGAGATGGCAGAACAAGCCGAAATGGTGATTTGAAGACTTCGCAGTGAAGAGCCGGTCCCGGGATGACTACTGGCGAAGACCGTAGGCAAAACGGACAACCGGAGCACGTCCGGTGGTCCGCGGAAGAGCCCACCGGCGCCGGCGGCCGGAGGCGGCGATGCCCGACGCGCCACCAGGAGGGTCCGCCGCGGCTGAAGCCGCGACGATCCTGCAACCGCGCGGGACCAGGGGGAGACCGGGGGTCGTAACCCCCGGCGGTCAAAGGGATCGGCCCCCATGTGGGGGGGTCGCGGCTTCAATCAGGGGGCAACACCCCCCCCCCCTTTCCGCGATAGCTCAGCCGAGCCGAGCTGCCCAGCCATGCGGGTCGCGCCCACCCAGGCCGGGTCGGGCCGCCTAGGCAGGGCCGGGCTGCGCTTGCCAGGCCGGGCCGAGCCCTAGTGGGTTGGACCCGGACCTGGGTCGGGTCGACCCGGTTCGGGCCGACCCAGGGGGTCTCGAGCCTGCTCGGACTGGGCCCGAACCCCCTATTTCGGGCAGTTTCCATTCAAACGCTCATAACGTAGGCTATGAACCTCCGATCGACGCACCTTCAGTTGCAGTGCGATCCTTGGATCGAGACGGTCGTTTTGGTATATTACACTCAATGTTTCGGAGAACTTTGGGTACGGCCGAGTTGGTTGGAACCCAAAACCAACCGGGCCCTCGGAGCGGAAACGCTTATAACTTGAGCTCCGGATGTCTGATAGACGTGCCATAGACTTTTTTGGATTCCTCTTGATGAGATGGAACTTTTGGCATACTTCGCCTAAGGATTGGACGTAGTTGGATAGTGGCCGGGTTGGATTGAACCTGAAATCTAACTGGGCCCCTAGAACGGAAAAGCTGATAACTTTCAGACTGGACGTCTGTTTGACGAACCGTCAGCGTCGTTGGTGATCACATTGAGAAAAGGTACCTATGTGTATAACCTATGTGATTTTGGGTTATAGTTGAGATACGGTCGGGTTAGTTCGTACAAGAAACCAACCGGGCCCCTAGGACGAAAAGGCAAATAACTCACAGACTGAGAGTCTGATTGATGTGCCGTCTGTTACGTTGAGACCCCTATGGCGAGGCGGTCCTTTGAGATACTTCTTCATGGGACTTAGAGATACTTGGAGTATCGACCTGTAGCTCGTGGAGCGAACCCTCCCGGAGACGAGCGTACGGAGTACGGAGACCGTGTAGCTGGCTGAGACCTGACGACTGCTTGACCGACTCGACTTGGAGTGAGTCGACTAGCCCAGTGGACGGAGCACTACTATGTTTGGGTGCAGACCCACGGCGGATGGAGTGCCTGGTAGCAGGCATCAGACCCGCGGTACTCAACATAAGGAGTACCTCTGCAGGCTATTAGGGGGGTGCACTACTGTGTTTGGGTGGCAGACCCCGGCGGGAAGCACTACTGTGTTTGGTTGGCTTAACCATGGTACTCGATAGGAGGAGTACCTCAGCAGTCTTAGGTTAGTGAGCATTACCTCGGAGTCGTGAAAGGATCACTGTACTCGTCAGAGATGGGGCTTTTCAATAGTTACGGTTTTGATAATGAAAATCCTGGTTTGAGCTGAGTCTATGACCTTTGTGTTTACCTCATGATTGAGATGGGTCACTTGATAACTTAGGTATATGTATGGGCATATACCTAGGTAGTGGTTATCCATTGATATCGTAATCGTGGTGTTTCCTCGTGATTGAGATGGGTTACTTGATAACTTAGGTATAAGTATTGGATTATAGCTAAGTAATGTTTATCCGTTGAGATCCTTCTTTGAGGTTATCCTTATTGGATTTAGTGAGACCTTGAGGGTCTCGGGGTACCTACTGAGTATCGTATACTCACCCCTGCACGGGCTATGTCGGCACCTCGTTGTGTTGGTTTCAGACGACAGGCAGCGCTGACAGAGGCTGAGTGTTCGAGGACTGGACGGTACCCGGAGGTGGACCTCACGACGAGTCAGTATCCGGAGGTGGACTTCACGACAAGATGATACTCGGAGGGGGTTGATGGGAGAGAGCGTTGTGGAGGCTATCTGTACCTACCCTTCAGGTAGGATCCATGGCGGACGATCTAGGAGCTGCGCTATCTGTACCTACCCTTCAGGTAGGATCCGAGGTGGACGACCCAGGAGCTGCTTCTATTTTTCTTCCAGTTGTTTGTCTTTCATGTTGTACTTTCTTTCATTTTTAGATGTACTTCAGTTGGGTTTATATTCTGGCTCACTTACTTTTCAGCACTTTCTTTTGTACTTAGTGTATTACTTCCGCTTGTACTCGGTGGTGTTTGTTTACTTTTATAAAGGCAATGTCTTCCCAGTTATCGGGATTTACGCCTTTGGTGCTAGTCGCCAGCCCCTGGCCTATGGAAGGCGGGCTTGGGGTAGTCACGGCACGGGCCCCAAGGACGGGTCGTGACATATATTTTTTTAAAAATGTACATGAAAAAACAATTTCACTTGGTTCACACTCACAATGATATTTCTAAGGGGCATACAAAGGAAATGTGCTGATGAACCAAATACACTAAATCTCACTGCTATTATAATGGTTAGAGTAGACTCACTGTCCCTCTTGATGGCGCAAACATTTTAAATCTAGTTTTAAAAATTTTATATATTATATTTGACAAAATATAATTCTTATTTTTAATTAGAGCATAAAAATTTACTTATGTTGAATTTTAGGTATTTTTCTGATAAAATTCATATTTTAATGAGTAGTGAAAAATATAACATTTTAATTCAAAACTGCATTTTCATATAATTTATTTATATAGTAAGATTATAGTTTTAATTTGTTTTAAATTTTAATTGTATTAAGTTTTTATCATTTAATACAATTTGGGTCATTAGAAGTAATTTCCCATTGAAATTTAATATAAAAACATCTCAATCTTTTGATAGTTATTACTTCTTAAAAACCCGCTTTTTGGTTTTGACAATAGAAATTAATTTTAAATTATTTATGGAAACTTCTGTGTTTTGAATTTGGAAAAATGGATTCCATATTTGGAATCAGGATGTTCAAATAGTGTAAATAGGTACTTTTTATTTTTAGACATTATGAATAGTAACTTCAGTAATTATTTTATTTACCTTGGTTAAAGGATAAATCTGGTAAATAAGGGTAAAAAATAATATTATAATAATATTAAACCACCCTAACACATGTCCTAATCAAATTGGATGAGATATATTCGACTATGGGAATCTTTGGGTCGATTTTGGGACCCCATGGCGCCACTTGGATGTGAAAATGACATTTTATAATAATTAATTTAAAGTAAAGAGAAACATAACATAAACATGTTTCTTTTACTAAATTTTTTTTATATGGGGTTATATAACTGATCTCTTAGACTATAAATATTAATTATAAATCTAAATATATTTTCTATATCATTATATTTTATTTATAATTTTTAGACATTAAATAAATAATTTTAATTATGACACAATGATGATGCAGTGATTGCTTCATTAATAATGGATTCAAATAAATGATATTATAAATATTAAAATAAATGTAGTTTGATTTTTTATGCCATCCAATAATTTTATGGATTATATTGACATATTATCTTTGATATAATGCCTTTGGTTCGAAATAATAATGTTTTTATTGTTTTTTAAAAATGTCAAGTATGAATAGTGTTCAAAATTGACATAATTCATAACTCCAAACATAAAATAGTTTAGTAAATGATATTAAATTCCTAAAAATCTAAAATTCATCCAATTGGATAATACAAGTCCAAATATTTCATAAATTACTATTTTTGGGTTGTTTCAAATGATATGTAATTACATTAACCCATAATGTGTAAATAATATGATATCACTATAAGATTAAAAAGGGTAAAATAAGGGTTAAACCAAAAAGATAAGGATAGAAATATATTCAAAACTTGTCTAAAAATTATTTGATGATGTTTATTCGAACTAAAATCATCCTATATTTGAATTAAATAGTTTTGGACCATTTTTAATAGAAATTTAACTTATAATAAATTAATATTTTGAGAGTTTCTTAAAGTGCCCCTCTCCTCTCTTATAAAAGGTCACCTCCTACCTCTCCTCTTCAATCCATTTTCAGCCTTCATGCTCAGAAAACCCCTACCCATTTCTCTTCTCAAATTACCTAGTTGTAGTCTAGAGGTTATGGTCTTATCAAAAAACCAACTCTAGTGCCCTATGAGAAAATTTAAATGAGGCACGTCGAGGAAGAGGTAAGGGAAAACTTTTCAAATCTCATTTTTATTTGAGATTTTTTATATGTAAGTATTTACTGGGGGTATATTTATCATCTATTTCCATGTTTTATAAGAATATTCTCATAAAATTTTTAATATTATTCTATGTATTTTTAAATTCATTTTTACCCATTTTGACTTTTACTGCATGGTTTGGAAGGAATCTTTCTTACGTTTACAATAGGAGGTTCTTTTTGACTTTTCTGAAAAACTTATGAGAAGAATATTGTTTAACTTATAAGGCATGGACAGATTTTTACATCTTCATAATGCCTTATTTACCTGAAGCTTCCTTTAAACGATTTCAAGTTTATTTTCATATAAATTATTTTCTTTTAAAATTGCATGTAATTTTGAGAAAAGAAATAATTTTTGAAGAAGAAATGATATTTTCCTCAAGAACTAAGTTCAAGTGGTTTATCAAAATTATTTTCCATCTAAGATGAATCTATTTAAATAGGGTTATGTTTATATCCCTATTATTACTATGATTTTATTATGTTAATTATGGAATGGTATTTTATATGGATTATGTTATGATGGAATGATGTTTAAGAAAACACATTTTATTTTTTAGGTTATTCTATGATTTATGTTTTTGTGGAACATGTAAGAATGATTTCATTATGTGATGGGTGGGACCTATATATCCCTCCAATTCATTGGGTAAAGATTTATATCTCATAAGAAAGAAATGACTGGCATGTCAAGTAAATCTGGTTCATTAATACATGGCTGGAACAACAAGTAAATCTGATTTAATAATACATAGATGGAATGACAAGTAAACACAGTTCAGTAATGGAATTTTCCCACAATGATGGTATTGGAATCAATTCCTTAACTACTATGAAAATCATATTATTTGCTTATTAGATTTCCACATTTACATATTTTATTCCAATGCCATTCTATCATGGTTAATGTTCCTTTATGATCTATGCCTTACGTATTGCCACGATTTATTTCATGACTCAATATTTGGATGTTTAAACATTATAATCATGTTTTTATGTTCAAATGTTTATGGTTTGTTTTATGTTCTCCATTTTTACCCTAACTGAACATCTGATCTTACCCTTTTTATGTTTTATTTTCCCCATGATATAAAGGATGATTTTAGTTAGGAAAACAAAAGGGGAAGATCTTTATGGGAGATGTTAAAGATTTTTTCACCAAGTTAGAATATTATGTTCTGAGTTTCCAAAGACATGAAACTAATACATTCTTTGGGAATATATTTGTGTAATGTATTAAGTATTGTGCAAAATAAATGTAATTTCCATGTATGTCATGCTTGGGTTGTTAGATCTGTAGTTTCCTAGGATCATCCCAAGAACATATTTGAGGTACAAAGTTTCTTAGGGTTAGATAGTTTCTACAAAATTTTCATTTAGGAATTATCATGATTAGAAGCACATCTGATGGGATTTAATACGAACGGTGTGAAGTTTTTATGGTTATATTTCTATGAGACGAAATTTCAAAAGCAGAAAATTAGATTAACTTCAGTACCAATACTGGTTTTCTAGATCCAGGCTGGAGTTTCACTGTTTACTACAATGCATCAAAAATCGAGCTTGGAGTAGTTATTATGAAGGGTGATAGATTCATGGTGTATGGGTCTCAGTATTTGAGGCCTCGTGAGAAGAATTACCCAATGCATGATCTCGAGTTAGCTGCATTTGTTCATCCAGTGCACTGTTGGAAACATTACTTACTTGGAGAGAGTTTTGTGGTGTACATGAACCAAAAAAGACTCAAGTACATATTTACACAACATGATTTGAATTTGAGGTAGTGAAGGTTTGTTGAATACCTATAGTATTTCAATTTTTATCTTTCCTACACACCTGGTTACGAAAATACAGTGTCTGATTCACTGTTCCAGAGGACTCAGATACCCCAGTTCAACAGGCTAGTAGTGGGTGGAATCTCATGGATTTATTTTCTAATATGCACTTGGAGGTGAAGGACAGTCTGGGAAGACTTACCTTTTATCCTTATATGTTACCTATAAACTTGTAGATAGAGTGAGGATGAGGTAGTTATCGAATTCTGAGGGCCTAGTCTTACGAGAGAGTGTGGAAGGTGAGGACCCTCCTCCTAGTTGGACTATAGACGAGGATGGAATTCTACATGTACATGGTGTCATGTGGGTTTCGGGAGACATGCACGAGGATATGATGAGAAAATTTCATGCTCATCTTGAAAAGTTCATCTTGGTGTCACCAATATGTATTGGGATTTACATTTCCAATACTAGTGGCCAGGTATGAAAAGAGATGTAGTTGTTTTTGTCATGAGATGTTCCACCTATTATAGGTGAAGGCAGAACACCAGTTTGACTTTTATAGTAGCTACCCATTTTTAAGTTTAAATTGAATGACATTGTGATGTATTTTGTGATAGGTTTACCGAGGTCAACTTGAGGTAATGATGTCTTTTGGGTTGTTTTTAATAGGCTCATAAAGTTCACACATTTCCTACCTATCAAGGTGACCTTTTTAGTAGACGATCTTATGAATTTTTATATATGGTATATAGTATAGATTCACATGGTCACTTTCACTATCATTTTAGATAGGGATGCTCGATTTATGTCTCGATTATAGTAGAGTTTTAAGATTGTGTTGGGTACACATGTTCTTCTAAGAACAATATACCACCCTCAGACTGATGGCTAGTCATAGCATATGATACAGGTTCTTAAGGACATACTACAATCATGAATCCTATATTTAGGGGGATCTTGGGAGATAAATATACCTCTGGTTGAATTCTACTACAATAATATATTTTAGTATACTATTAATATGGTTTCTTATGAGTATTTGTACGATAGGCCATACCAATCACCCCTATATTGGTTAGAGGTAAGAGAGGTATCTATGCATGGACCTCGTCTTGTTCAGGATTCTACTGAGTAGTGTAGTTGATTCTGGAGAAAATTCATACTCTATAACCTCTTAATAAATCATATTTTGATCATGGTAGATGACCTCTAGGGTCCAAGGCTGTGGATTTAGTTTATTTATGTGTTTCACCAAGTTTGGTACATAGGAGGATTGGGAGACAATGTAATATTTCACAACAGTATGTTAGGCCGTTCATGATTCTGGAGAGATTCGGGCTTGGAGCCTAGCGGTTATAGTTTCCTCAGAGTTTCCAAGCCATGCACGACATCTTCCATGTTTCTCAATTGTGAAGTTACTATTCATACTTGTCTCATGGATTTCATCTTGGGGAGGTTGAGTTATAGGTAGAAACATCCTTCAAGGATTATTCTATTCATGTTGTGGATCATAGTGTAAAGGTTCTATGAGTCTAGTTAGTTCCTTTTTTACAAGTTCTATGGAAGCAAAACCATGTATATGATAAGACCTTGGAGTGGGAGGCCAATTTATGAGCACAGTGGCCAGAGTGATTCTCGGATCATGCTTCACCACCCTTGGATGGGAAATTCTGGGGTGAATTACTTTAAGGGGGAAAGTTTGTAATAACCTAGTTCTTTTTTGAGGTATTTATTTGTTACTTTTCATCAATTATTAGTTTAAATGTTTAAATATGGCCAAATGTGAATGTATCTTGAGGTTATGGAGGTATTGGGAGTGTCAAAGGCTAGTTTGGAGCTCAGAAAACATATTTTGGGGTGAAATAAGCCTGGTGCACGGTTAGTTCAAACCGTGCAGGGAAAGTCACATGGTTAGATTAAAAATAATGATGCTAGACAATGGGGAGATAAAGGACACACAATTATAGAAAACCATGATAAATGGGACACATGACCTTGTAATTTTGATAGTGAGTTTTGGAACAGTTTGCACATGCTAAGTCAAATCAAGCAGACAAACTGTGTGAAGTGCCCCTTCTTCAAGAATACCATGCATGGTTGGTGTATGATTTGTAAACCGTGAAGTGACTAATTTTGGGTGACTTCTCCATTTTACCCATAATTAATCTATTAAATGGAACATAATTTAATTTCTTTTCATGTTGGACAACAACCCCCTCTTGGGATCTTCTTTGGTGACTATTCAAGGATTTGATCCTTCTCCTCCGTCTGGTTTCTGATTCAAGAATAGTCTATTTTTTGGATCTAAATTGATAAAATATCAATTCATTTTTTTTCCTTGTTTTATTTTGTATTAGTTGTACTATTTAGGTGCAAGATAATTTTCTCTATTATTAGTTTCTTTATCCATTATTCAATTTTATCCCGATCTAAGCCGAATCTAGAGCTGATACTGGACGAGCTATTGAGTAAAGGCCTATGGTAGGTGATCACATTACTTTCCTTAAAATTAGATTTTTTTATATACTTTTGATGTTCAATGCACCCTATTCTTAGAGATTCGCCCTTGAAATGAGTTTTAATCCTTAAATTAAATTTTTTAACATGGATTATGTATTTAAAGAGAACATCATTAATTGGTTATAGGTTGAATACTTTGAAATAATAATACCCCTTTGGGTGTGTTGTTTAATTTAATGGACCATTATGATGGTATATGGAATTGGATTCCTTTTAGTTGTACCCTTTACCCATTTTCTAGGGATGTTTAATATTGAATTAAAAATTGTAATTGAATGTGAAATGTAATTTCATTTGAATTGGTTAACCGGAAGGGATGAGATGACCATCACCTTGGACTTTCCATGTAATAGATTTATAAGATTAAGCTTCTTATTTAATTGAAATTCCCACATGAGTAAATGAGAGAAAATCCTTCTGAGTTTGGACAATGCCTTAAGTCACCTTATGAGGTGAGTTGTAAATGATATTTTCTTAGTGTTGACCATGGCATAATTAAATTAAATTAATTAAATGATATTGAATTCTTATATGCCTTGGGTGACACATGTATTCACTGATGAATTCCATGGATAGGATCAATTGGCTTTTACCTTGCTTATGCCAAAGTGATACTTGGACTCCCTAGCGGGCTACCAAGGACTAACTCTAAGGCTTGATTTATATTCTAAGTGATACATGGATTCATTTTAAAATACCATGTACAGAATCAAAAGATAATTTGACCATATTGTTATGGGTGATACTTGGGATCCTTTAGTGGACCACCAAGGATGGAATCGAGTAGTAATGAATTTATACCACACCTAGAGTGATACCTGGGTTCTTGAGGATCCCCTTGGATGGAATATTAGAGTGTTGGTTTATATTATAACTGTAGAGATACATGGATTCCAACTTATGAATTCCTTGTATGGGATCAGGTTTATAAATGAATAAAGGATGAAATGAGTTTCATGACGTGTTTTCCAAGACAAAGCATAAGCTTGGATTTAGTATTTTTTATACCTTATAGATGGCTAGTTTAGTCATCCTTTGATCATATTATCATATGGGACATTGTTATATTTTTCGGGTCTCAAGACTTATTGATTACATGGAAATTAATCATTTATTGGACATGCTTATAAATGATACAGCCCTGACTATTAAATCTGATACTTAGTTTATAAATGAAATTGATTAAATGAACTTGATTATAAATGAGAAAGTAGACTTTATAGGATTTTTTCTTTCAGTACTTCCTTTACTTATGTATTACTGCCTACATTTTTTATATATATTCACTGACTATATGGCACATGCCTTGGGTGGTTGTCTACTGGGATTATGTCTTACACCCTATTCAGTCCACCTTGGGTACCCGAACAGACTATATGATTATAGGTATGGATAAAGCCAAGCACTCTACTATAGGTTCTTCATTGCTTCTTAGGATATGGGGATAATGGGACTGAGATGAGTTTCATGATTCTAGATGGATACTTTTATTTTTTCTAATTTTGTTACACGTACTGTATAACTTCCTTGTATACTTGTTTTGGATTCTTTATTAGAGACATATAACATGTATCATAATTTTTTATACGAGGTGACTTATGGTATTTTTTATTTATTAGTTTTTCACTATTTAATTATTGTATTTATGATTTAATACTTCCTCCACTTGTATGTTATCTACATTTTTTTGTGTTACACTCTGATGATGAGGCCATAATATCTTTGTAGACACGCCTAGGGCCTCGCTGCTAGTCATCATCCATTTCTATTTGGGGAGATGCACTTGAGGTTGAGTGGACAACTAGGATCGTGACACTATTCAATGGAATCCGAATCCGGGACGTTACATTTTGGACGAGTAGTTGATGAAGAATTGATAAATTACATGGAAAAGATATTTGAATTCAAGGGATGTTTAGAACATGAAATAGTAACTCCTTACATTTATCATTTTGAAGGTAAATTTAATCGATAGTGGTATCTAGTAAATAATTCAAAATATAAATATAATATATATTCAATATAATTGAAACTTTTAAGGATATTTTAATTGAGAAATATTTCCCTATTATTTTTTGACTCTCTATTGAAAAACGATTCTTGGAATTGAGGAAAAAAGATGAAGATTTTTTAGCCATGTATGAATCCAATTTTATATTACTAGATAGGTAAATACTGAAATTTATTCATAAAATTGATAGTAAAATTATTTTATTTTACTCTTGATTGAAATCGATTCTATTAAGAGATTTTTCCACATGAGAATTTTTTTTGAGAAAGTTGTTCATTATTCTGAAAAAGTTGAGATAGGAATTTCTGATACTTATGTTCCTCATGATGTTGAAAGTAAGAAGTTTTTTGGATGTTAGGTGATAGGGAAACATACTTGAAAAAGTAGAGAGAATAAAATAAGTTTCTCAACTTGTGGTAAGTTTGGAAAAAAATAACCCTAGAGAATTTATTATGAAATCAGGGAAGTGTTTCCAATGTAAAAATTTTGGTGATATGGCCCATGATTATAAGTAAAACAATCATAAAGAATCCAATAATTGGGTAACATATATCCATTCAATAGTGAGATGTTTTAGTTTCAATTAGTTGGTTCATTATGCTAATATATTCCCAAATAGAGTAACTCTGGTTGGGTATCATCAAGATTGGAAGGAAAATGGTGTCAAAAAATCTTTTTCTATTACTACGGTTGATGGTATTCCATAAAATGAAGTGGTTATAGGTATGTTACTTATGTATTCAAATTATACCAATGCACTATTTGAATCTATATCTTCTCATTCACTTATTTTTGAGAAATTTTCAAGTGAATTTGGAATTTCACCTCAGGAAAGTAAGATATAACTTTTTCTAAAAAATTTAGGTGGAAGTATTAAAACAACAAAGATTTAAAGGAATCTTCAAATTGTCATTAATGGGATGGTCTTTCCAAAAAATCTTATTGAACTTTACATAGTGTAGTTTGATATCATTTTGCATATGGATTAAATTTTAGTTTATCATTCTAAGATAGATTATAGAGAAAAAAGTTTAATTTAATTATTTCATACCTTTGATAACATACCAAGAAGATGAGAAATTTATTAGAGATGGTAGTGAAATTTTTCAAGATAATATAGTTGAAATGAAAGAAACTATTCATATTAGTGATGTCTCAGTTTTAGATGAATTTATGGATGTATTTCATGATGTTTTTCATAGTGTTATTCCTGAAAGGGAGGTTGAATTTACAATTGAATTATTGACTAATTATAAGCCTATTTCATAACCCCCTTATCAAATGGATCAAGTAGAACTTTTAGAATTGAAAAATTAGTTACATGAGTTTCTAAAGGTTTCATTTGACACAACACTTCACCATGGGGTACTTATTTTTTGTTTGTTAAAAAGAAAGACAGTTCAATGAGGCTCTTAATTGATTATTAACCCTTAAATAACATCATTATTAAGAAAAAGTATCATTTTCCTTATATTGGTGATTTTTTTATCATATCTAGGGATATTAGTATTTTTCAAAGGTTGATCTAAGGTGCAGGAACTAACAGCTAAAGGTGAAAGAGGATGAAATTCTGAAGATTTTTTTTTAGATATATGTGGGAATTACGGTTTTGTAGTTATGCCCTTAGGGTTATCTAATGAACCTTATTTATTTATGGACCTTAAAAATATATTTTCCCATGTTTTCTTGGATAAGTTTTTGGTTTTTTTTATTTTTGATATTATTTTATATTCTAAAAGTTATGAGGAACATCAATGACACTTAAGAATTTTTTTTAAACCTTTAAAAAATAAATTATATCGAAAGAAAATTAAGTGTGAATTTTGGTTGCAATATATTTCTTTACTTATCAATATTGTTTCTAAATATGGTATAACTGTTGACCATGCTAAGTCAAAAGTTTCTAAAAATTTGAAAATATCAAAACAAAATTATATAGATTCATATTTCTCTTGGATTATTGGTTTACTACCAACGGTTTATTAAAAAAATTCTCAGCTGTCTAGACTACTGACTAAGTTAACTCAAAATGGTGTAAAATTAATTTGGAAAAAATAATGTGATGATTTTTTTTGGAACTAAAAAGAAGAATGGTGAATTATCCAGTTTTTACCCTTCCCGAAATAGATAATTTTTCATCTATAGTCATGCTTTATTGAAGTTAATTTGTTGTGTCCAGATACATAATGACCAGTTAACTGCTTATTCTTCATTCCAGTTGAAAACTTATGACTTAAATTACTCTACAGATGATCTAAAAATAGATTCTATGGATTTTTATCTACAAATTTTGAGGAAAAATTTATATGGAGTAAATTTTGGAATATATATTGATCATAAAAGTTTCAAGTATACATTAACTCTGAAAAAATTAAACATGAGACACATAAGATGGTTGTAACTAATCAAAGATTATGATTTTATGACTTATTAACATTGTAGAAAAGAAAACAAGGTGGTTGATGGTTTGATTCATAAAAATAATGATACATTAAACATTTTTCATTTATAACATGACCCTTTGGTTAATGATTTGAGAAATGTTGGCCTAGAAGTTGTGGATAAAGGGATATATTCTATTTTGTTTTAGTTTTCAGTGAAATTAATTCTATAAAAAAGAATTAATCAAGATCCTAAGGAGGATCATGCATTGTAGTAAAAGGTAGAATATATTAATAAGGGTAAGTTTTCTAAGTTTAATGTTGATTAATAAGGTGTTATTAGATTTGAAAAATTATTTTTTCCCTTTTTATTCCCAATTGAAGAGAGAGTGGTTGAGTGAAGATCATAGTTCTTTATTTTATATTTATCCCGATATCACTAAGATGTATAAAGACCATTAGGAGGGATGGAATGAAAATAGATATAGATGACTTTACCATGAAATTTTCAACATGTAAATAGGTTAAAGTATAAAGATAATTATAAAAGGGAATGCTTCAACATTTTCCAATGTTGGATTTTAAATGGTAAAATATATTAATTTATTTCATAGTGGGATTACTAAAGACTTATCGAGGTAACAATATAATTTGGGTTATTGTTGACCAATTAACTAAATCTATTAATTTCCTCCCCATTCAAGATAAATTTTCCTTATCATCTTTTCTGACGGTATTTAAAGAAGATATTTAGGTTTCATGGAGTTCATCACTTTATTGTATAAGACTGTGATCCCAAGTTCACATTTATTTTTTGGAAAATACTTCATGAATATTTGAGTACTGAATTAAATTTTAGTATAACTTTTCATCCTCAATCTGATAGATGGTGTGAGTAAACAATTCTGGACATGGAATATATGATTCGTTCTTATTCAATGGATCACAAGGAAATTTGAGATCAAAAAATTTATTTTGTTGAGTTTTATTACAATAATAGTTTTCATTCTAGTATATAAATAGAACCTTTTGAAGAATTAAATGGAAATTAGTGTCATGCGTTGAAATTTTATGAAGAAGTAGAAGAAAAAAAGTTGATGGGATCAAAGCTAGTAGATGAAATGGCTAAGAATGAGCATTTAATTCATCAAAATATGATGATAGATCAAAGAAATCAGAAAATTTATGTGGATAACTGGAAGAAATATCTTTTTTTTGAGGTATGTAATCATGTCTTTATCAGAGTATCTCCACAGAAAAGTGTGATGTATTTTTGGTAAAAAGGGGAAGTTAAGTCCATGGTTTATTAGACCATATGAAGTCCTCAAGAAATTTGCATAATTTTCTTACTAAGTGACTTTTCCTCTAAGTTTATCCTAAGTAAATAATATATTTCATGTTTCGATGTTAAGGAAATATGTGTCAGATTCATCTCATGTTTTGATCCCTAAAGTAGTTCAGTTGGAAAAGAGTTTTTCTTATGAGGAACATCTTATTGATATTCTTTACCATTGAGAGAAATGTTTCTAGAATAAGCTAACTCGTCAATTTAAGGTTTTATGTAAAACCATATAGTTGAAGAAGAAACATGGGAATGTAAAAATGCAATGAGGGAAAGATATCCCCACATGTTTAATAAGTGAATAACATTATGAGGAAAAAATTTCCAAAAAGATAAGAATGTAAAAAACCAGGTAATTATATAATAAATCATTTTCATATTTATTAATATGATTTATACAGTTATATTCATTATAAAAATATTAAGTAATTTTTAAATAAAAAAAATAGTTTTAATTAAACTCTTTTCATATAATATTTTATTTAATAGATTAATTTATAAATTAAAAGAGTGAATATTAAAAAAATTAATTTAATTTTTTAAATCATCATATCAAAATAAACATAGGGTAAAATTTTGGTATTTTTCTAAAAATATTTATTTTTTGGTGAATAGTGACAAATATCAATTTTTATAAAAAAAGAGTCATTTATTTTCAAGAAATTTAGAAAGTTAAAAGTCCCATTATGTTTTGAATAAAATTTTAAGTAAAATAATAATTATTTAGTTATATTTAATCCACTAAATTACTTTTTAATCATATTTATATTGTATTTCATTATAAGTTTATTGTTGGGTTTAAAAAATAAGTTTTTCTGAAAACCATTTTAAAGTGTATAATGTTTATATAGTTTAATTTTTTTAAATATAAACTAATTAGGAATGATTTAAATGAACTTTATAGATTATATGTCAATAAATGCTAATTTAAATTTATATAATTATGATCAATAGTCATACAATTAAAATAAAATCATTTTTTCGTGAAAAATACACTTCTTGAAAACCCTCTTTTTTCACCTCCATGGGTTTTAATTTTAAATTAAATTATACCACTTATGTGAATTTAATTTTTTAAAATAGATTCCATATTTTTAATTAGAATAATTTATATTATCTAATAATGTTAACTTAATTTTTAACCATAATGAATGGTGAAAACAATAAAAATTAATTACAATGACTATGGTAAAAATGGTTTGCTGAGGGTTAAACTAAAATGATAATGATTAATATGGACTAAATACTTGTCTAAAATATTTTTTTGGATATATTTTGACCTTATAAAATTTAATTATAAATAATGTTTCATTTTGAATCATTTTGGAATGCAAAAAATGTGGGTACACCTTTTTATTTTCAAAAATTACAAGTATGCTACTCACCTCGCATATAAAAGGATACCCCCTATCATATTATCTAAATACATTCAAAATCCATTTTACTCAGCTAATACCTGACCAAATATATTACCTACTTACCTATGAACTACCTATAGCCCTTATTTTTATCTTAAATTTATCCTAAGAAGAATTTTGGTGCTTACCTAAGGAGGTTGTCCGAAGAAGAGGTAACATGCTTAACCAAGCATTTTTATTTTATTTAATCTCCCAAATCATTAAAATATTATTAAATTATGATTATATAATAAAAAAATTATATTCCATATACAAAGATGTTATTCTGTTAATTTAATAATCGAAATTAATCTCGTATTTAATAAAATTGCATATGAAATCATCATTCATTTGTGCGGAGGACTACCGCCTCGCGAACCGATGTCATTAATTTTCTATCATAACCTCTCATGACTTGTTATAATTAAGTATTTAAAGTATATATATTTGATATTTATAACATATTTATACTTAAAAATTTATGAAATAACATATACCTTTATAAGTTCCGTTGTTTGGGGTATATGATAACATCGCTCGTGTGTATAGTGAACTACCACCTCACGAAGCTATGTGATTCATTTTTCAATAAAACTTTACATGAAAGGTAATAAGGATAACACTAATTAATATATTTAATAGAAAATAAATAATTATAATATTAATGACATATTTATAATTATTAAAAGATAATATATCATTTTATTTCTTACACAAAAAAATGATAACGTTGTTCATACGTACATGTGGACTACCGCCTCCACAAAGAAATGTGACTATTTTTTCATCACTAAATCTCATGGATAATATATATGTGTGTGTGTGTGTGTGTTTATTTAAATAAATAAGTTTTTATTTATGATGTGATTATCATTATATAAAGATAAAATATAGCTTTACATATTTTCATAATGATCATTGAAAAATAAAAATATTACTCATGTATATGTATGACCTACCATCTCCATGATTATAACATAGTTAATTTTTCATAACCATATTTCATGATTTATTTTAAAAGTATAAATTATTTATAAAAATTATAATTATTTCATGATTATTATTATTTTGGAGATGTTGAAATAATGACCTATTTAACAACAGTTAACACACTAAATATGTTTTGAAACAATGAACCAAAAGTTATCAAAACATTCAACATAAACTTAATCTATTAAGTAATTATATATAACATGATAATAAGTGAAATAAAAGGAATAATAAACATGAAAAAATTTATTAAGAAATTAAATAATTAACATAAGTTTATTATTCACTAATATAAAGAGCTTGTGTGACAATTCAGACTCAAGGTAAGTGACTTCATATCAATTTCTTTCGTTGAGGCATATTTTGATGTTATATGCCTATATTCATTTATGATATCTATATAAATAAAATTTTAAATTTTATATAATTTATATTTTTATTCTCATGATATTTAAATATTTTTTAATATTATTCTTTCATGGGGCGTACGATTCAAATGTTTCCAAATTAGTAAGGGACTTTCTCTTTTTAAATCCTCTTTTAAAGTTCCCTTAAAACTAATTTTATTACATGTACATATTTTTTTAAATGATTTTATGAATGTAATTATATGGACATGATATTTTTATAAATATTTTCTTTATTTCTTTCAATATTTTTCAAAAAATTAATATTTTTACAAAATGTTTTAATCTCTTTGAAAATGACAAATGGAATGTTATATTTTAACAAATACGACGACCATGACTTTTCAAACCACTGTAACCATTATTTGAAGTTTGGATTCCTTTACAAGATTTCATGTTTTCTTCAAATAAAAACCATATTTCCCCTTTTCTGGTTAATTTACATTTTAAAAATGTTTTTTTAAAATACAAGGTTATTTTGATATCTGAATGTGCTTTGAAAATGAGTTTAAAAGAGTTTTTCAAGGGTTTTATGATAAAAGGTTACAAGCTAAAAAAAATTATTCATGATTCGGTATTTGGACATTATTTACAATTTCTTAACCCAAATAGCACCGGGTGAGCGCATTATAGCTTATATGATGGGTGCTCCCAAATAGTGCTATAATGTATTGGGTAATGATTATGTTCTCTATAGAATTATATTGGAAGTCGACTGTATGGTTATTCCAATTTGTAAGGGTTTTGTAAGGGTTCTATGATATGATGTCACAAGGCACCTACATGACTTTTCTATGATTTATAATGAGTTTTAATGGAAATATTTTTATTTTAATGGAAATATAATTAACTTTTTAAAATAATTCTGATGCCATTTTCATGTAAAAAAATGTATATTTTTAAGAAAAGTTTTTTCTGGAGTTTTTATTTTTTTTCCTTGGACTAATGGTTTTATTATTTTTATATACCTTAATGATATTTTTGTAATCATCCCATTTTTAAAGAAAAATAGGGTATAAGGATGTTTATGGGAAAAAAATAAGTCAATTTTAAAGTCGTGAATATTTAAATTGAAATGAAATCAAGTTTTATTTTAAAAGTTTTATATTATGGGAAAATGGATACTAGTTGAAAGTTACCACTTTTTAAATATATTATTTTGTGATGTATGATTTATGACCTAATTTTATAAAATTATTAACCTAAAAAGATCATAAAATATAAGAGAATGAATTTTTGACTTAAAATTGAATATTTTGTAATGTTTAATGTTGGTTCCTTATTGTTTATATCAAAGAAATGTTTTAGATAATTTTAGAAGTTAAGATAATGTTAATAGAATACCCTTAAAAGATTTTACTTTATGGTTAATTTTAAATGATATATCATTGAAATATCAACATATTGATTTAACTAAATTATGTCTATTAAGAATTAATTTCCAAATAGGGAACATGGAAGTTATAGAAGGAAGGAACCAAGATGAAGATATCCATCCAAATTAGTGCACTAGGATTGTTGGAATTGGATTTGAGAAATTTATTGTAGTGATGGACGAGTTGACTCAAGCTATAAATGTTGGTGGCATCCATGTTAGAGATCAACCATATCTACTATAAAGGAACATGTCAATAGTAGAGTATTTTATGAGACAACATCCTCCAAAATTTAGTGGATCTTATGACCTAGTGGTATCAGAAGTATTGATCAATACCCTAGAGAAGATATTTGAGATCAGATGGTGTTTATACTATCAAAAAGTAACTCTTTCTGTTTATAATTTTGAAGGTGAATCTTATAGATGGTTGATATGGAAATTAATACTAGAAATAAAGGTGATCTTGATGATATGGAATGGGAAACATTTAATTATATTTTCCTTAAGGTATATTTTATGAAGGTTTTTCAACTCTAGATGGGAAAAAAATATGGAATTAAGGGAAAATATGAAATTTTTGTAGCCTTGTGTGAATCCAATTTTACACGACTGTCTAGGTACATAATATAATTTATTTGAAACATTGATAGTATAACTAATAGATTTTACTCTATATTTAAACCATGTTTACGAAGATCTTTAGTCATATGGGAATTTAAAATTTATGAGAAATTTTTTCATTCTACTGAAAAAGTTGAGATATAGTTTTTTTACACTTATGTGCCTCATGATGATGAATTTAATATGTAATCATATTGGTAGGTTATGTTAATACATATATCAGAGAAATATAGAGGTAACAAAATGAAGTTCTTATCTTGTGTAAGTGTGGTAAAAATCACCTTGGATAATGTCTTATAAAATCTGGGAAGTGTTATCAGTTTGGAAAGTTTGTTCATATGGATCATAATTGCAAGAAAAAGAATCCTTAAGAATCTAGGAATGGGGTAACATAACCATCCAATGGTGATATGTTTTAGCTTCAATGATTTGGGTCATTATGAAAATGTGTTCTTGAAGTTAGTAACTCGGGTTGGGGATCATCATGATTGAAAGAAAAATGGTGTGGAAAAATATTTTTCTACTCCTACGATTAATGGTGGGCCTTTAAATGAAGTGGTGAAAAGTATGTTACTTATATATTTGAATTATTCCAATACCCTATTTGAATATGGACCTTCACATTATTTCATTTATAATAAAATTTCAAGAAAATTAAGAATATCACCTCATGAATGTAATATAGAAATTTTTGTGAAAACTTTAGGTTGAAATATTAAATCAACAAATATTTTTATGAATGTTCTTATTTTCTTTATTAGGTTGGAATTTCCAAAAAAAATCTTGTTTAAATTCCCATAGTGGAGTTTTATATCATTTTGGGTATGTATTTTATTTCATTTTATCATGCTATGATAGATTACAGAGCCAATATAGTTTTATTTAATGATTTCAAACCTTTGATAACATACTAAGAAGATAAAAATTTGATTAGATATAGGAGTGAATGTTACCAATATCATATTATTGAAAAGAAATAAATTGTTCATATTAGTGATGTTCTCTTAATAAATGAATTTTTGGATATATTTCTAGATGATTTTTTCTAGTGTTATTCCTAATTGAGAGGTTGAATTTATTATTAACTCACTTACTAATTATAATCTTATTTCAATACCACATTATCAAATATCTCAAGTAGAACTTTTATAATCGAAAAATCAATTACAGGAGTTTCTAGATAAAGGTTTCATTATACCAATCACTTCACCAGGGATTTCTCCTATTTTCTTTTCTAAAGATAAATATAGTTTAATGATACTTTTTATTGATGATATAGCCCTAAATAACATCATTGTTAAGAAAAATTATCCTTTTACTCATATTTATGGGTTTTTTATCATATCCAGAGATCTCAGTAGTTTTCAAAAGTTGGTCTGAGGTTCAGGTACCATCAACTAAAGGTGAAATAGGATGACATTTTAAATACAATATTTCAAACTAGATGTGGGGATTTTTAGTTTGTAGTCATTCCCCTTGGTTTTTCTAATGCACCTTCTGTATTTATGGATCTTAAAAAAAGAGTTTTCTATGAGTTCTTGGATAAATTTTTGGTTGTGTTTATTGATGATATTTTAGTATATTCTAAAATTCAATAGGAATATGAATGATACATAAGTATTGTTTTGAAAACCTTAAAATTAAAGAAACTATATATATAATTTAGTAAGTGTGAATTTTGGTTTCAATATATTTCATTAATTAGTCATATTATTTATATATGTGGTATAACTATTTACCCTACTAGGATGAAAGTTATTGAAGATTTTACAACACAAAAAAATATCACAAATATTTATAGTTTTCTTTGATTAGTGGTTTACAACCGACAGTTTATTGAAAACTTTTATCTATTGTCTATTCCACTGATTAATTTTACTCAAAAAGGTGTTAAATTAATCTGGAAAAAAGAATGTGATGATTATTTCCAGGAACTAAAATATGATTGGTGAATGTTCTAGTTTTGAACCTTCCTTCTAGAAATAGAAAATTCTCTATCTACAGTGATTCTTCATTAAATGGACTTGGTTGTGTCATGATTCAAAAGGATTGGGTAATTGATTATAATTCACATCAATTGAAGCCTTATGATTTAAATTACCCTACACATAATTCTTAATTAAATTTTATGATTTTTTATTTAAAATTTGGAGTCATAATTTGTATGGATAAAAGTGTTAAATATATACTGAATATAAAATTTTAAAGTATATATTCACTCAAGAATAATTAAACATAAGACACTTAATATAGTTGGAACCAATCAAGGATTATAATTGTATGATTCATTACCATCCTAGATAATAAAACAAAGTGGTTGATGCTTTGATTCAAAAAAATAATACCACATTAACCACAGTACATTTGGAGCATAATCCTTTTTTAATGATTTGTTGAATTTTAGGCTAAAAGTTGTGGATGTAGGGAAACATTCTATTTTGTTTCAGGTTTCAGTGAAATCAACTTTGTCATAAATAATTAAGCAAGCTCATAAAGAGTATCATGCTTTTTAGTAAATGGTATAATCTATTAATAAGTGTAATTTTCTTGAGTTTAATGTTAATGAAGAAGGTGTTATCAGATTTGGAAAATATTAGGTGTGCCTTGTGACTTCCAGTTTAAGAGGGTGTTGAGTTAATCTCATATTTCTTCATTTTCTATTTATCATGTTAGCATTAAGATGTATAAATACCATTAGAAGTGTTACTGGTGGGATGAAATTCAAAGATATTTATCTGACTTTACCATGAAATGTTTCACTTACCAAGAGGTTAAAGTAGAATTATAATTACCTAAGGGGATGATTCGACCTTTCCTAGTGTCGGAGTGGAAATGGGAAAATATATAAATGAATTTCATAGTGGTATTACCAAATACATGTAGAGGTAATAATAATATTTGAGTTATTGTTGATCAATTAACTAAATCTATTAATTTCCTTCCCATTCAATATATAATGTAATTAGATCAACTTTTACAATTTTATCTAAAGGATATAGTCAGATTAAATGAAGTTTCTATCTCCATTGTATCAGACCATGATCCTAGGTTCGCATATAATTTTTGGAAAGGACTTCTGAAATCTTTGATTACTTAATTAAATTCCAATACATCTTTTCATTTTCATTCAGATGGACAGTACGAGAAAACAATTCAGACCATGGAAGATATTCTTTTTTCTTATTCAATGTATTTTAAGGTAAGTTGGGATCAACATATTTCTTTGGTTTATTTTTCTTATAATAACTATTTTCATTCTAGTATAAAGATGGACTCTTTTAAGGAATCATATGGAAAGTGGTGTCAAATGCTAGGTTTTTGGGGTAAAGTAGGAAAAAGGAATCTTATGGGACCAGGGTTGGTAGATTAAATGACTAAGAAGGTTATATTGATGTATCAAAAAAGTAATACAACTCATATCATGTAAAAAAGATATACGGTTAACCAGAAGAAATATCTTTCTTTTGAGGTAGGTGATCATGTCCTTCTCAAAGTATCTCTATGGAAACATGTGATTCTTTTTGTAAAAAAGTGGAAGTTAAGTCTATGATTCATTATACTATATGAAATCCTAGATAAATTTGGATCAATTTCTTACTGATTGGATTTTCCTATGATTTTATCCAAAGTGCACAATGCATTTCATGTTTCCAGGTTAAGGAAATATGTGCCAGATTAATATCATCTTTTGAGTACTGAAGTAGTTCAGTTAGAAGAGAATATTTCTTATCAAGAACAATCTATTTGTATTCGTAACTATAGAAATAAATTGTTTTGGAATAAGTTAATTAATCAAATTAAGGTTATATGGAAAACCCAAATGGTTGAATAAGTAACATGGGAATATAAAAATGCAATGAGAGAAATATATACCCACATGTTTAATAAGAGAATAACATTGTGAGGAAATAATTTCCAAAATGGGGGAAGAATTTAAAACCCATTTAATAATACCATAAAACATTTTCATGTTTATTAATATGAATTATATAGTGATATTCATTATAAAAATATTATGTAATTTTTAAATAAAAAAGGAAGTATTTTAATTAAAATATTTTATTATAAAGATTTATTTAAAATATTTATTTATAAATTATATAATTTTAATATGAAAAAAATTATTTCATTTTTTGAATTATATTATAAAAATTAACATAGGGTAAAATTTTGGGATTTTTTAGAAAATATTGTTTTTTTGGTGAATAGAGAAAATGCTATTTGTTTTGTAAAAATGTCATTTATTTTTAGAAAATTAGTAATTTAAAAGTCCAATTGTGTTTTGAATATTATTTCAGGTAAAATAAGTATTATTTATTTGTATCTAATCCAATTAATTACTTTTTAATAATTTTTATATTGTATTTCTGTATAATTTTATTTTTTAGTTTAAAAAATGTGTTTCTATGAAAACCATTTTAAATTGCATAATGTTTATCTATTTTAATTAATTAAAAAAACCAATTATGAAGAATAAATTAAATTAAATTTATATATTATATTTAAAAAAATATTAATTTAAATTTATATAATTATGAATATTAGTTATGGAGTTAATATAAAATCATCTTTTACTTAAAAAATACATGTCTTGAAAAATAGCTTCTTCATCACGTATGTAGGTTTTAATTTTAAATTAAATTATCCCAATTATGTGAATTTAATTTATTAAAATTAATTAAATATTTGGAATCAAAATAATTTATATTATATAATAAGGTCAACTCAGTTTTTTACCATAATGAATAATGAAAATATTAAAAATTAATTATTGCGGTTAAGGTAAAAATGGATTTACAAGATGTTAAACAAAAAATATATGGGTTAAAATAACCTAAAAACTTGTATAAAATATATTTTATATAAATATTTTTTCTTATCATGTCTAATGATTTTTAATTTTATATTTTGGATCCTTTTAGAATGTGAAAAACGTGGTTACATCTTTTTCTTTTCAAAAATTACAAGTGTGTCACCCACCTCACTTATAAAAGGTCACCCCATATCCTCACCTCTTCATACCTTAAAATACATGTATATCAACCAATAACTAACCAAATATATTCCTTAATTCCATACCCATGACCTATATCCATTATTTTGATCTTAAATCTATCCTAATAAGTCTTTTGGTGCTTACTTAAGGAAGTTGTCTAAAGAAGAGGTATTGTGCTTAATCGAGCGTTTTTATTTTATTTCTTCAACTTATTCCTTAAATTATTTTTCAATTATGAGTATATAATAACACTATTATCTCCCATATAATTATATGTAATTATTTTAATTATATAATATAAATCTATCTCCTCTTCTATCAAATAGAATACGAAATCATTATTCATATGTATGGTGGACTACTACCTCGTGAAAAGATGTCATTTTTTCTCCATCATCGCCTCTCATGGAATTTCATAATAATTTATTTAAATTATATAAATTATATTTGGAACATATTTATACGTATATAGTTATTAAATCACATATACCTTCTTACTTTCCATTCTCTGGGGGATACGATAATGTCGCTCGTGTGTACGGTGGACTACCGCCTCATGAAGCGATGTGATTAATTTTTCACTAATAGTTTACATAGAATTTAATAAAGATAAATTTAACTACTATCTATTATATAAATTACATAATAATTATATTCATGATATATTTATAATTATGATATCATTTTCTTTCTTACATCGAAAATTGTTTTGTCGTTCGTGCGTACCTGTGGACTACCACATCCACGAAGCGATGTGTCTCTTTTTTAATCACAAAATGACATGGATAATTTATATAAGTATATTTAAATGAATAATATATCATTTATTATATTATTATAAATATATAAATAGAAAATATTACTTACCTTATTTCCATAATGATCGTTGAAAAATGGAAATATTACTCATGCGTATGTACAACCTACTGTCTCCATGATTGTAACATGGTTCATTTATCATAACCATTTTCAAAATTGGTTTTAAAATTATAAATTATATATAAAAAAGATAATTATTTCATGATTATTATTCTGGAGTTATTGAAACAATGACCTCTTTTACAATGGTTAACACATTAATGTTGTTTTGAAATAATAACCAAACATCATCAAAACATCCAATGTAAACTTATTCTATTAAGTAATTGTATATAACATGGTAATAAGTGAAATAAAAGAAATAGTAAACTATAAAAAAATATTAAGATAATAAGTAATTTATATAATTTTATTATTTAGTAATATAAAGAACATACATAACGATTTGGACTCAAGGTAAGGGACTTTGTCTAAATTTCCTTTTATTGAGGCATATTTTGATGTTTTGCATCTATATTATTTTATAAGGTGTATATATAGAAAATTTGACATGTTATATCATTTATTTTTCTATTATCATTATATTTAAATTTTTTTTTCTAATTTTATTATTTCATGGGGTTTATGAATGAAATTTTTCCAAAGTTTTAAGGTGCTTTCTTTTTTTAAAAATACTCATTTAAAGTTCCCTTAAAACTATTTGTCTTCCATGTACATGTTTTTTAAATTACTTTATGAATGTAAATTCATGTACATGAGAGTTTTATAAAGTATATTTTTATCTTTATTTCAATTTATTAACAAATGAATCTTTTTTATCAAATTTCTTACTTTCTTTACAAATGACCAAAGGAATGTTCTATTTTAATGTATACTAAAACAAGGAATTTTCACACCACCATAAAAGTTTTTTGAATTTTTGATTCATTTAAAATCATTCCTTTTTTCTTCAATGAAAAAACATTATTTTTATTATTCTATTTAATTTTTGTTTTGAATTTTGGTTTTTAAAATAAAAGGGTATTTTTATTTCTGAAAGTGTTTTAAAAACTGGTTAGAAGAGTTTTAAAGGGTTTTATGATGGAAAGTTTCAAGCTTAAAATGGTTTCTCAATGATATGGTCCTTGTAGTTTTTTATGATGTGTTGTCCCAAATAGCACAAAGTGAGCCCATTATAGCTTATATGATGGGTGTTCCCAGATATAACTTCAATTTATTGATAATGATTATATCCTCTAGAGAATTATATTAGAAGTAATCCATATGGTTATTCCAATTTGTAAGGGTTTTTTAAGGGTTCTATGTGATGATTTCCCAAGGAACCTACATTAATTTTATATTCTTTCTAATGATTTTTCATGGATATAATTTTATTTTAAAGGTAAGATATTGAAAATTTTAAAATAACGATTATTTCATTTTCCAGGAAAAAAAGTATGTTTTAAAGAAAATTATTTTCAATATTTTTCATGTTTTTAATTATATTAATGTTTTTATATTTTTTATTGTACTTACTGGGATTTCTGTGATCATCCCACATTTCAAAAAAATCATATGGTTTAAGTATAGTTAAGGGAAAAGAATAATTAATGTAACACCCCAAGCTTCCATGATACGCTTCTCTTTGAATAATATAGTACCGTGTGTTGTACGCAACTTCGAGTTCTAACACACACCACAACCAATAAAACTAGCCGTTATGAATAGTAATACCCACTTTTTGAAATTTTATAAATTTTATCTTTTAAAATGGACTTCATTTTTGGATTTGGAATATCTAAATTAGCTTAGGGTGAACTTTTGGTATTTTTCTAAAAACATTCAATTTTTGATGAATAGTGAAAAAACACTGAGTTATAGTTTAAAACCGAATTTTTATTTAAATAATTATTTATTTTATTTAAATTTAATTAAGGTCAAAATAGATACATAGTATCTATATAATCTCATTGTAATCCATTGTAGTTAGTTTAGAATAATTTTATATATATAAAAAATTTATTGAACTTTTCACCGTCTTTTACCCACCTCCTAGGAGAATTTACAAATTCACATAAAACTTAATTTTACCACTTATGTGGGTGGAATATCAAAAATCTGAGAGACACAGTTAATATCAAGGATTAAAATGTGGTTCAATAAGATAAAAATAATTTTTGGTGAATACTAACTTTTTACTTTTATTTACCACGGTTAAAAGTAAATAGGGTAATTAAGTGTAAAAATGATATTATTATTACCTTAAAACATGTCCTAATTCTATTGGATAAGTATAATTTGACCAAAAACAACCTTAGTAATAAAATATGAACCTCTTTATCCCACTTGGATTAGATTAGGACATTTATTTTTATTTAATTCAAAGAAGAGTTAAAAGAGTTAAAATCAAAGTTTAATAACTAAAACATTTTTAATATAGGGTTATACATAAGATAAATTCTATTATAAATATTTAATATAAATATAAATATATTTCCAACATAATGGTATTTTATTTATAATTTTTATACACTAGATAATTTAATTTATTTATGACACAATGGTGATGCAGTAATTACCTAATTAATGAACTATTAAAATAACTGATATTATAAATATCCAAATAAATGTAATTTGAGACTTTTTATGAATTTCACTAATTTTATAGGTTAATATGACATGTTATAATTTCTTAAATTAATTTATTTAGAATTAATAAAGTTGTTAAGACTTTAACAAAAATCAATTATTAAATAGTGTCAAAATTGACATGAAGGAGTATTTAAAACAAATATTATATTATTAATTGATATTCTATTACTAAATATCTAAGGTTCTGAAAAATGACTTAGATAAGGTTATATATAATAATAATGAACCACTTTGGGTTCTCTTGGCTTGTTATAGTAAGTTTATTAACCATATAACATAAAAATACAACAAGACATGGTAAATGTTAAACTATTTAACTAAGAGTTAAATATAAATGATAAGTTTAATATAGTAACCCAAACCTATCTAAAATCTATTGGTTGAAAGTATTTAGACCCATACCCACCTTATCCTCGAAATAAGTCACTTTGGATCCATTATGAACCGAATATGAATTTATTATAAAATAACATTTTAAGTTTTTCCTAAGGTGCCCCTCACCCCTCTTATAAAAGGGCACTCCCCCTTCTCTCAAATTCATACCTTCAAAGCCTTTTGGTTCGGCCAACACCTAAAAAAATATCCTCTAAAATTCCCTCACTTCATCCTAGAGGCCTTCCTTTAGTCATAAAGCCAAATTAAGAATCCCTTTTGATCAAATCAGAAGGAAGAACCCGAAGAAGAGGTAAAAATCTCACCACCTCTTTCAAGTTCCTTTCTTCTTCCACTTCATTTTTCTTTGTTTTTTCCATTATGAGATAATAAATACAGTATCTTCTATATAATGTGATGTTATTATAAATATGGTACAACCAAATTCATTGTTCTATCCATCCCTTAAATGACATGTCACCATACGTGCGTACGTACGGTTTACCGTCTCCACATCGTGGTGTAATTGTTATTCAATACATTATTATTTGGATGGGTATAATAATGATGTGTAATTAATGTAAATAATAAATATAACATGATAATTATTCTGTATATATGATACACCATACAATTATATATTATTTTAATATCAAAATAATGATATTGTCACTCGTGCGTACGTACGGACTACCGTCTCCACGAATGCGGTAAGATTCATTCTCCATCATATCCATTCAAGACTAATATTGATTTGATGATTAAAAATTATGTTTAAGGACATGATATCATTTTGGATATGAATAAGATACAAACTATGGATAAAAAACACGGCTCATATAACAAAACATATAAAGAAAACGAGTAAGTGAACACCTGAAACGACAATAATACTAAAATATTATTAATAAAGAAATATTAAAAGATCATATATGATATCATATTTATGTATATGATACTTGTATAATTTAATAACAATGATTTAACTATTATAAATGAGGTTAAACTTCCCTCAACCAAGGAAAAGTACAAGGTAAGGGTTTATTTCACAATCTCTTCATTATCTAAGGTTGTTTATACGTAATTATCTACTGGGACATTTTTATCATCCACATTCGTGTTTCTTAAAAATGTATTTCAAAACATAATTACTATTTTATATACTATGGGTTAAAGTCATTTACACCCTTGTTTGACTTTTTATAAGATTTTTATAAATTAATCTTTCCGTCATTTTCCAAATAAGGTCCTTTTTAGACTTTTCGACAAAATTAAGGTAAGAATGTCTTTTTTTTAACTTATACAATGGGTGTAGCTATTTTCCGCCGTTATAAAATCATCAAAACTTCACTTATAAGATTATAAGAATATTTTCAAAGTAAATGTTTTATTTTATAATTATGTGACTTTTAAATGATTTAAAAAAAGGAGATATTTCTCTCAAATAGTTTTGATTTCATCTATGTCAATATCCTTTGATGGATTTTAAGCTTATTTGAAGTTGATTTATTATGATACAAAACATCCACATTGTATTGAAGGTTTTGTGATATGTTTGCCTATGGATGTGTTATCTTTATACCATTCATGGTTTATAGAGAAATTATTGACATTTTATATGTTAGTTTTAATATGAATTTTTATCCTATGTTTAAACCTGCTCATATGAGTAATGTATTGGACTTAGTATGTGACGGGTGGAGCCCGCTATAGCTCCTCGATGCATCGATAGGTATCATGAGACAAAATAGTGTCTTGGCACAAGGCCTTGACAAAATCTTATTTGTATTCTTGGAACAAGGCCTTGACTATGTGGTTATGATAGTCTGGCATTATGCATTCCATCATTATGAAAGTGGTTATTGATATTGCATGTGATTATTCGATGAGTAGAATATCCATGTGAATAAGTAAATGGAATTATTTCATTTTATTTTTTCCATATTATGCTGAAATTCATGTTTAAAAGGCTTTTGTCTTAGTTATACATTTCCTTAATTGTTTATTCTTATTTATGAAAGTTTCCTCTATATTGTTATCTTTACTGAGCATCTGAGCTCACCCCTTTCTATGTTTTATTTTTCTCAGGATGTGAAGAAGTATTTTATGACTCACCTGAAGGGATAGTATGAGGGGATATGATTGTGGACTATGGATACTATGTTGTTGTAGTTTTTCACTTTATGATGTAATGTAAGACTTATGAATGTATATATTGTTTCCAAGGCTACTAAACTAATCGGTCTTTAGAGACTTGATCTTTTGTGATCATGCCAATGTTATGTAATAATGCACCGACTTTGGGTAACTGGGGTCAGGGTGTTACAGTTGGTATCAGAGGGAGGTTTAGTACAAACCTTGGAAGCTAGATTTAAATAAACTTTGATTAGAGCACATAGACCTGAGATGGAATTTGAGAATTAGTATAGAATAACTTCCTAGAATAATAACCTTACCCGTATGGAGCACCCTGATCCATAGCGTAGATGATCAATGTTAGATCGCTTCATGAGGCAACAACCACCAACATTCATTGGGGGTACAAATCCACTAGTAGCTGAGCAATAGATAAATTCCTTAGAGAAAATATTCCACCCCTTGGGGAGTAGCGAAAGGGAAAAAGTTGTCATGGCAGTTTACCGCCTCACTAGAGATGCTGATCAAAGATGGTCATTGATTCAAAATATGAAGGAAGGTGATGAAGTATCAAATATGGAATAGAGGGAGTTTAAAGATATTTTATTAGAAAAATACTTTCCTCATGACCATTGATCGAACATGGAAAGAAAATTTCTGAGTCTGAGACAAAAAGAGGATGAGAATGTTGCAAAGTATGAGTATAAATTTACAAGGTTAGCAAGGTATGCTGGAGATTATATACATAACCCAAGAAATAAGATTGATCGTTTATTTGATGGGTTAAAAAAATTTCTTCGTTGGGCATTAGTCTCACAATCCTTCTCGTCATACGAAGATATTGTCTCATGTGATATCAAGACAGAAAAGGAATTCTCTAAGTATTACGACTTTAAAGAAAATAAAGAGAAGAATAGATCTGTTGATTACTCTGGGAATGGAAATAAGGGGAAGAAGGGAAAAGTTGAATATCCATCCTATAGTAAATGTGGGAAGAAACACCCTGGTACTCGCTTTAAGGGAATGGGATTCTGTTACAAGTGTGGTGAAAAAGGCCACCAAGCTCGTGATTGAAAGGGGAAGAAAGAAGCTACTGATGTTAGGTCGGACCGGTCCGATACCCCTGCTAGGCCTAACCCATCAAACTGGGTCAACCTGGCCCGTCGGCCCACTGGGTTAAACGGGTCGGGCCTGTTAATCACTTAAACGAGAATAACTTAAAGACCGCGTGTCCGATCGACGCGCCGTCTGCGGCACTAGGACTCTTTTTATGAGACGGTTCTTTTGCGATACTCTAAGTGTGTTTTAGATGAATAAGAATATCGTCCGAGTTAGAAACGAGTTTATTTCTAACTGGGCCCCTGGAACAGAAAAACCAATATCTCTCAGACCGGACCTCTGATTGACGCACCGTCTATTGAGTTGAGTTCCTATTGATGAGATAAAACATCGAGATACATCAACTCTAGACTTCGTGATAGTTGATGTATCGAACCCCCTTGGCTCGTGGAGCATACCCTCCCGGAATCGAGTGTGTTGTGTGTAGGAACCCTAGAGCTGGTTTTGGCTGTGATGACGATGATGACTGTACTTGGATCCTACGTTGGTTCGGCAGCGAGGACGACTGTAATTGGATCCTCCGTGGGTTCGAAAACGATGGTTACTGTACTTGGATCCTACGTGGGTTCGGCAGCGACGACTTCTATACTTAGATCCTACGTGGGTTTGGCAGGGGAGATGATTCAGAGGCTACATCTATCATCTCCACCCCTCTTTGTGATTAGTATACCTATGTGGGATGAGTCTTGAATTTCAGTCATTATTATTGATGTGATTGACTTGGTATCTTGTGTGGACTGGGTTGTGCTTTCCTGTGTGGACTGGGTTGTACTTGGGCTCGTGAGTTGGAGCCGAACTGGAATTGATGAATTAGGTATATGTATGGGCATATACCTAAGTAGAGTTGGTTGACACTTTGTGTTTGTATCTTTCCTTTGTGGTTTATCCTTTTTGGATTCTGGGATACCTTCAGGGGTCTCGGGGTCCCTAATGAGTATCATATACTCACCCCTACACGGGCTATGCCCGCACTATGTTGTGTTGGATGCAGATGACATACAGTACTGATCCAGGTGGAGTCTTATGGAGTGGGATGGTACCTGGAGGTGGACCACTTGGCGGGATGTACATAGAGCAGACGGCCGGACCCGAGGAGCTGAGGAGACCATTTGTACCCACCCTTCTTGTGGGATATCTAGAGGACGACTCAGTGGTTGCTGGTTTACTTTACTACAGCTGTTCTTTATTTACTGTTGTACTGTACTTTCAGTTGGGTTTGTATTATGGCCCATTTACTTTCCAGCACTTAATTTTGTACTCAGTTTACTTAGTGTTTACTTCATCTTTCTTTCTATGTTGTGTTTGTTTACTTATATAAAGGCAATGCCTTCCCTTATATCAGGATTTAGGCCTTTGGTGCTAGTCACCAACCCCTGACCTATGGAAGGTGGGCTTGGGGTAGTCATGGCATGGGCCCCGAGGACGGGTCCTGACAAAAAGAGAGTGAAGAATGTTTTAAATAACTCAAGAGAAGATTATTCAATGCTCCTATATTGACTCTACCATCAGGGAATGATGGGTTTGTTATTTATAGTGATGCTTCAAAAAAAGGACTTGGTTGTGTCCTTATGCAGAATAATAGGGTTATTTCCAATGCATCACGACAGTTGAAAATTCATAAGCAAAACTATCCTACTCATGATCTTGAGTTAGTTGTTGTAATATTTTCTTTGAAGATATGGAGACATTTTCTCTATGGTGAAAAATGTGAGATATATACTGATCACAAGAGTTTGAAGTATATTTTCTCACAGAAATAACTCAACATGAGGAAAAGGTGATGGATTGAACTACTCAAGGATTATGATTTCATGATACACTACCACCCGAGGAAGGAAAATAAGGTGGCAGATGCTTTGAGAAGAAAGGATCATGGAGTTTTGAACAAAATGAGAGTTGAAAGGGATCCAATTTTCATGGATCTTGTAAAGTTGGATATGGGAATAACCATGGAAGGTGAAACATCGATAATTTTTCAAATGGTTGCTAAACCATCATTACTATAAAGGATTAAGAGTTCTTAGACCGATGATGAAGAATTTAAAAAGAAGATTAAAGTCGTGAATGATGGGAGATTGAGTGACTTTGTGTATGAAGAAGGAATTTTGAAATTTAGGAAGAGACTTTGTATTCCCAATATACCTGATCTAAAAAGGTAATTGTTGGATGATTCTCATAGTTCCAATTTCTCTATACACCCTGGGAGAACCAAAATGTATAGATATTTTAAGGAACATTTTTGGTGGGACAACATGAAGAGGGAGATTGCTGATTTTGTGTCAAGATGTATGGTTTATCAACAAGTGAAAGCTGGAAGGCAACGGCCTGGAGGAGTCATGAAACCTCTTCCCATACCTAAGTATAAATGGGATAATATTATGATGGACTTTTTCATGGGGATACCAAAGACTCCTAGAAGGAACGATGCAATATGGGTCATTGTTGATCGTCTTACCAAGTCAACACATTTTCTTGCTATAAGAGAAGATCTACCACTTGAACGTCTAGAAAGACTTTATATTAATGAATTTTTGAGACTTCATGGAGTACCCCTATCGATTGTTTCTGATCTCAATCCCCGTTTTACTTCAAGATTCTGGAAAATTCTTCAGAAATCCCTTGATACTGAACTTCATTTGAGCACTGCTTACCACCCCCAAACTGATGGACAATCAGAACGGGATATTCAAACCTTAGAAAACATGTTGAGATCTTTCTCACTTGACTTTCAGGGTATGTAGGATAAATATTTACCTCTGGTGGAATTTTCCTATAACAATAGCTTCCATTCAAGTATTCAGATGGCACCATATGAAGAGTTATATGAAAAGAGATGTCTCACACCAACCTGTTGGGATGATGTTGATGAATGAAAAATCATAGGCCCAGAACTAGTGGAGGAAACGATGGAGAAGGATAAGGTAATCCGAAACCACATCAAAGCAGCTCAAAGTAGGCAGAAGAGCTATGTCGATAACCGAAGGAAGGATTTGGAATTTCAGGTAGGAGATCATGTTTTCTTGAAGGTATCTCCATGGAAGGGAGTTATACATTTTGGTAAGAAAGGTAAATTGAGTCCCAGGTACATCGGACCTTTCAAAATTCTATAATGAATTGGGGTTATAGCTTACCATTTGGCAATGCCGCCAAATCTCTCCAAAGTTCATGATGTGTTCCACGTATCACTGTTGAGAAAATAAATGCCTGGCCCAACGCATGTACTCACCTATGAGGAATTATAATTGGAACCCGATCTATCTTATTGCAAATATCCTTTCAATGTTCTTGATACAAGAGAACAAGTGCTGAGAAACCAGATGACTCATCTGGTAAAAGTTTTATGGAGAAACCATAAGATGGAAGGGGCAACGTGGGAACCCGAGGAACTTATGATGAAGAACCACCCAAGTCTTTTTATGCAGTAATATTCTAGAAATTTCGAGGATTAAATTATTTTGAGGGAATAATGTAACACCCCAAGCTTCCATGGTATGTTTTTCTTTGAATAATACAGTATCGTGTGTTGTACGCAACTTCGAGTTCTAACACACACCACAACCAATCAAACTAGCCGTTATGAATAGTAATACCCACTTTTTGAAATTTTATAAATTTTATCATTGAAAATGGACTTCCTTTTTGGATTCGGAATATCGAAATTAGCTTAGGGTGAATTTTTGGTATTTTTTGATAACTTTCAATTTTTGAGGAATAGTGAAAAACACTGAGTTATAGTTTAAAACTGAATTTTTATTTAAATAATTATTTATTTTATTTAAATTTATTTTAGGTCAAAATAGATACATAATACCTATATATGTTCAATGTAATTCATTGGAGTCAGTTTATAATAATTTTAGATATATAAAAATTTTATAGAACTTTTCACCATCTTTTACCCACCTCCTAGGAGAAATTGAAAATTCACATAAAACATAATTTTACCATTTCTGTGAGTTGAATTTCGAAAATCCGAGACACGCGATTAATATCAAGTAGTAAAATGTGGTTCATTAAGATAAAAATAATTTTGGGTGAATAGTAACTTTTTAATTTTATTTACCATGGTTAAAAGTAAATAGGTAATTAAGGGTATGCTATTATTATTACCCTGACACATGTCCTAATTCTATTGGATAAATATAGTTCGACCAAAAACAACCTTAGGAATAAAATATGAACCTCTTTGGTCCACTTTGATTAGATTAGGACATTTATTATTATTTAATTCAAGGAACAGTTAAAAGAGTTAAAATCAAATTTAATAACTAATTTTTTTTAATATAGGGTTATACATAAGATAAATTAGATTATAAATATTCATTAGAAAGATAAAAATATTTAATACATAATCGTATTTTATTTAGAATCTTTAGACATTAAATACATTAATTTATTTATGACACAATGGTGATGTAGTAATTACCTAATTAAAGAAATATTAAAATAATTGATATTATAAATATCCAAATAAATGTAATTTGAGACTTTTTATGAATTAAACTAATTTTATAGGTTAATATGACATGTTAGGATTGCTTAAATGAATTTGGTTCTAATTAATAAAGTTTTTAAGACTTTAAAAAATAAATTATTAAATAGTGTCAAAATTGACATAAAGTAGTATTTAAAACAAATATTATATTATTAATTGATATTCTATTCCTAAAAATATGATCTTCTGCCAAATGACTTAGATAAGGTTATATATATTAATAATGAACCACTTGGGGTTCTCTTGGCTTGTTATAGTAGGTTTATTAACCATATAACATAAAAATACAAAGAGACGTGGTAAATGTTAAACTATTTAACTAAGAGTTAAATATAAAGGATAAGGTTAATAAAGTGACCCAAATATAAGGCCCCAGCCTTAAACCTTACTTAATCATGAATTAAATGAATAATTCACATAGAGGATCTTTTCAGGTTTAGAGTTTTAGAGAATTAGGTCATAACTATTACATCTCAAAAGATTACATAGTAGACACTTCTACTAAGTTTCCATAAAATAATAAAAAAAAGCTCTTAAAAAGAAACATGTCTAGTTCCATGTTTTAGATAGCATGTATTTCCTTGAACCCATCCATGACCCTATTCATCTTTAAGTCCTGTGGAAAACATTTCAAAAACATGGTATGAGCATAAAAAGCCCAGTAAAGGATACACAAAGAAGGAAAACTGTTAGTTTTTTCAAAAAAATAGGTAAACCATGAATACTTTACCAAAGTAATAATTTTCACCTTTATGAAGTAGTAAAAACTATTCATGGAATAAAATACCATTACTTACCCTTTTGTAACCAAAAGATTACCATAAAACCAATATATAGAACACATAACATATAAAGGTAACTTGGGACATAAACATACTTAAATGGAATAACCATACGGTTGACTTCCACACATACTTAATGGAATAGCCATACGGCCAACTTCCATACCCAATGCATTGGAGGTTATAGCGTAACCACCCGTCCTGGTATTCACAGCACCACCCATCATATGGTTTATCACATAACCACCCGTAAAATGTCCAAGTACCATCATTAAACATAAAATATTGAAAATATAAACATTTTAAAAACAACATTTCATTTTCAATCACAATAAGTAATTACAAGATATTGAATTAATCAATTCATTTTAAAAAACCATTTAAAAGAGATTTTTGAATCAAAGTATCTCATACCACTTTGAAGATTTTAATGGAATTATAATTTTAAAACATTAATGTCCATATAAATAAATACTGAAAACCATTTTGAAAACATGTACATTAAAGATAAAGATTTAGAATAATACATCTTTAAAACATTTAAAATGATATTTTTGTTAAAGAGTTTTTAACAAAATGAGAGACACTTGAATACAAATAATTGTGGAATAACATTTAATCTGAGCTTTATAATATCATGAGAATAAAGTTATTCATGATATAATATGTCAAAGTATAGTATACACACCATATAAGAGTGAATTGGTGCATAACAACAATGAAGTCTCAATGGAAATGTAAATTTAGATGAAATCCATTATAAAGATGGTATCCTTAAATTAAGGATAAATCTATCACATAATTATGTGTGAGAAATATAAATACACCCAATATAAGTGGATATTAAGTGTGAAACAATCATAGGTCATTCACACATAATCATGGAAAAACAAAACCAATGACATTGGTATTTAACTTAATGAAATGAGATTGGGTTATTATTTCCCATACAAGTTCGTAAGAATTTATCAATGAGATGATTATGTGTAGAAATAGTATATCTACACAAAGGTTTTTGGAAATTACAACATAGATATTCCACACATAATCTTGGCATAATAAAATCAAGAAGTAGAGGTTTAACCCAAAGAATTGAAAGTGGGTTAAGAAGTTCCCTTATAGAAATCCGACAGCCTAACGTCGTCACCTTAAAATTAAGAAAATGAGTTGATGATAGAGAAAATGGTATCTCATCACTTGGACATAAAATTTACACAAATAAGGATATATAATAACATATCCCAACATAATATTATGTGAATTAAAAGACATAACAAAATAAGTCTTTTAAAAAGAGGAGGGTGAAAGGTCCCCTTACCGAGTTGGGTAACTTTCGAAACGTACACCCCATGGAAAAAGGGTCATACAATGAAGATGTAAATACCCATAAATAAAATTATATTAGACAAAGAGTATAATAAAGGTCATTACATACACCACTCAAAGGAAATAGTGGCAAATGTAGCATAAATGTCACAGGAATAAAAATGAGATGAAAAATCCCTTACGAAAACTCGGCAGCCTAACGGCGCCACTTAAAACTTCCAAAAATGGATTTGTGAGATCAAATAGGGTCTCTCATAATATGAACATAAAAATTAAAGTATTAATAATATAAAATAACAACCCCAAACATGAGCTTGAAAGAAATTACATAGAAGAGAGTACTTAAAAAGAAAGAGAGAGGTTTGATCCCTTACCTCGTGTCCGACATGACTCGATCGTTCTTTAATCTCCTGAATAATAAAATTTGGTCAATTTATAATTTTTTAAGTACCTACATGAAATATTATTATTCATTTCATATCACATATTATAATGTTATAATAATTGGTTAATAAAGTGAGTTCATATCAGACGTTTTTGTCGATGTTCGGTACATGAGTAAAAATTGAACTTGTTGGAAAAGAATTTTCCATGAAGTTATAGGTACATAATATCCAGAATAGTATTTATGTTTTAAATATCATATATATCCAGTATATATTCATTTTATACTATTCCATAGCATTTGTAAAAAAAATTAAAAGCACCGTTCATGGAGACGGTAGGTCGTACGTACGCATGAACGCTACTTTCATTTTTTGTCATATTAATGGAATTAAAACAAAATGAGAGATATATATATATTATAATTCCAGAATGATATCTATCATTTATAATTAATATATTACATATATGTCCATTATATTTATGTACTTATAATAGTACATAACATTTGGAGATAAGAAATGAAATGTATCGTTTATGGAGACGGTAAGTCGTAAGTACGCATGAATGCTACTTTCATTTCTTTTTTTTGTATTCAATGGAATGAAATAATAATTATATAAAGGTATATTATAATTCCAGTAGTATATCATATGTAATACCATTAATTAAATCATTTATACATCCCACATATGGCATTAACGAATCAAATCACTTTAAGGGGGCGGTAGTCCGCACTTCCTAAAATGAAGATATCACGTTTACCCATAATGGAAGCCATAAATGTATGACATAAGTGAAAAATACAGAAGCTTAAGGAAAACATAAACATATCGTATATCATATATAAATATAGTGAAATATTAATGGCCACCTTTTAAGATGTTAAAATAATATTGAAAAATCATCGTTTCGTGAGGCAGTAATTCGCCATCCACAGAAACAGTATGTTCTTTAACCATTAGATGAAGGTGTGTGAAATTGTAGCTCTAATAATTCTTATAAAAACATCCTAGTAAATTTAAGATACTGGTGTTGTTACAAAAAAAGGTTATAAAAAGATTTTAGGGGTTTGGAGAAGCAAAATAAGACAAAAGAACACAAGGGAAGACATTAACTTTAAATCGGGTAACTCTCTTTGATTTGAGCTCAAAGGCTTCCTTGGAAAGGATTCTTCCAAAATTGAGGCTTCAATGATTAAGAGAGGGATGTGGAGAGATGAAATGGGTAGGGTTTGGCCAATCCAAAGGCTTGATAGGTGTGTGTAAGGTGGTAGAGGTGGGGGCCTTTTATAAGAGGAGAGGAGGGGCACTCTTGGAAAGTTATAAAATATTACTTTATTATAAAATGTTTTTCAGATTTAAAAGGTACCAAAGGGATATATTTCAAGGATAAGGTGATAAGGTTTCGAAATCCACCCATACAATAGGTTTGTGACAAGTGTAAGACTTATAGTTCACCCTATCTTCTCATTTTATTTAAATTGTTCATTTATGAGGTAATCACTGCATCATCACGGTGTCATAAATAACTTAATTTATTTAAGGTCTAAAAATTATAAAAAAAATATCATGATGTAGGAAATATTTTTATATTTCTAATGAATATTTATAGTCAAATATATGACTTGTATAACCCCATTTAAAAATTGTTTTAGTAAAACTACTCTTGTTTGTGACATTTTTATTTTAACTTTAAATAAAAGGTTATTTCTGTCATTTTCCTACCAAAGTGGCTCCATGGGGTCCCCAAGTTGACCCATGGATTTTCATGGTCGGCCATGACACATAAAATGAGGGTAGGACATGTGTATTGTTCATTTCATATTATTAAAACATTATTTTTACCTTAAATTACACTAATTACCTTTAATCACGATTAATAAAACTTAAAAGTTACTATTCACCAAATATTATTTTAATCTCATTGAACCACATTTTACTTCTTAATGACAACCATGTATGTCAGATTTTTGAAAATCAAATCACAGAAGTGGCAAAGTTTCATTTAAACGAAAAATCAGTTTCTTTAACTACCACTTAGTGGTTTCACTATTCATCTAAAATTGAAGTTTTTCAAAAAAATACCCAAAATCCCACCTAAGCTATATTTGATATTCCGAATTCAAAAATGATGTATATTTTACAAAATTCAAAACATATAAGTTACATTAATTAATTTAATAATTAATTCCCGCTGTCAGAGCACATAGCGTGTTTTTATGAAACAATAAGTATCAAAAGATTGACACTAGTTTAAGTCCAATTTCAAGTTGAAATTAATTCCAACGACCACTATTGGATTAAATGGTAAAAATATATTCTAATTTCACTTTAAAACCAATTCAAAAGATAATCTAATCATATAAATAAATTAGATTAAAAATAGTTTTTGAATTAAAATACAACATTTTTCACTAATCATTAAAAAATGAACTTTATCGGAAAAATACCAAAAATTTACACAAAGTAAATTTTGATGTCCCGATTCTAAAGAAGAATTTTATTTTTCCAAATATAACACATAAAATTGTCAAAAAGTGGATTTAAAATAGGTTCGTCATCAAAAGGCGGTTAATCGACCTTTTAAAGAATATTAGAATGTTTATGCTTAAAATTGGATTCATTCGCATTTTTAATCCTCTAACATTTATTGTAAAAAGTAAAAATATTTGACAAAAATATATAATCATTTTTTAGTTAGTTCTGTTCATTCCTGCCATTACAACGGCTAGGCATTAACTATAATTTAAAATAATATTATTTTACAATTAGAGTGCAACGTAAGATTCCCACGAAACTCGTTGTTGCGTATTGGGTACGCCATCGAGCATAGCATCCCCTTTAAAGTTATATTAATATTTTATTCACAAATATGGATAAATGTGAAAATGTCATATTCTTTATTTACTTGGGGTGTTACATCCTTCCCCCCTTTTGGGAATTGTGTCCTCGCAATTTTAAAATCGGGCTTGGAAACTTCATTGAAAATCCCACATCGGAACAAGAGTGAGTAAAACAATCACTTTAAAATAAAGAAAGAGAAGTACAAAGGTCACCCGAGTTAACTCATACTAGGATTCCATATCGGAAAACATGGATATGGAGGAAAAAACAAAGGGTCATGTTCTGAGGGAGAGTGATAGTAAACATGTCTAAGAGAAAGTTAATCATAAGAGAATCACAAACTTGTGATGGGTTAAACGGTATTCGATTCCCCAGTAGAAAAAGTTAACAGACAACATTTTTTTTAAGTTACTCTTCATTGAGAAATTTATTTTTGATCTTAACTAAATCATAATGAAACATAATTACTTGTCACGTATACTTTCAACTTTTAATATATTCCTTAATCAAACTCATATTTTCTCCAAAAGATGAGTATTTAGGAAGACTTGTTCGCATTAAGTGTACTATAATCAACTTCTTGAGAATCACCTAATCCACAAAAGGGAACTATATATTTCCCATGTATTTAGACAAAATCCAAAACCAAAAATTGTTAGAACAAGATCCACAAATGAATAATCCTTTATAAAAAAGAAAATCTATTCTTAATCACCAAAATTTTTCCAACAAACCCAATGTTCAACGAAGACTATTAGATAAACAATTTGTCCATAAAATTATTCAAAGTAAACCAAATTAAGATTGAAACCCAAATATTTGAAGGATTTAATGACATAGTCTTCCAAGGTACAAATTAACATTTATCTCCAAATAACATCAATTTCTCTTAAAGTCTCATATTGAAAAGTAATTAACCTAATCACACATCCTCCATGATAGGTTAATAATTTCCATAGATAACCCAAAATAAACTTACTCTTGATTCCTAAAATCATTTAACTAAAAAGAATTAGTCAAACTAACCAGGGAATTCACGTTGTCCAGTGGTAGGCGATAAATACCAGTCGCACTTTGGTTGTGGGTTCGATTCCCACAGCTTTGCCCGATGCGATGGGTTGTCACACGGTCTGCGTGTTGTCCTTTTTCCAAAACTACATAATTCTTAAAACATTCCCCAAAATGAGATAAAATCTTCAAAAATAATCATAACATATTTTAACTTCAAGTTTATCTCATGTATTTCATTTTCCATCATAACATATAATAACCCATAATTACCTCAAAAGTAAGGATCATATAAACCCTAATGGTTACCTTTATAATTATTACCTGAACTTCCACATCAATTGGTCATGTCGTACATAATGCATTAAAGAATATACCAAGGTAAAAGTGGTTGATCATGACTCCTTGATAGTTGGTTTAGAACAACCACGAGTTTCTTCATTGAATCCCCTATTTCATCCAGTCTCTTAATCAAAGAACCACCACAGTTTCCTTCAAACCTATTGTCACTTTGGTGCCTGCTAGATCCATCCATTCACTAAAAACAGAAATGTCAGGGTGAGTATATCAACAAAACCATCATGTACTAATGAGGAAGATAAACACTAATATATACTTACTCATTCACTTTATCAAAACTAGGAATCCTTCTGAAATCCTAACCATTATGGTAATGTCACTTATTATTAGAGAATACTGTAACCTCTAAAGTTATATAAACCGACCTCTGATACCAACTATAAGGCCCCAACCTTAAACCTTAATTAATCATTAATTAAATGAATAGTTCACATAGAGGATCTTTTCAAGTTTAGAGTTTTAGAGAATTAGTTCATAACTATTACATATCAAAAGATTATATAGTAGACACTTCTACTAAGTTTCCATAAAATAAAATAAAAACTCTTAAAAAGAAACATTTCTAGTTCCATGTTTTAGATAGCATGTCTTTCCTTGAACCCATCCTTGACCCTATTCATCTTTAAGTCCTGTGGAAAACATTTCAAAAACTTGGGATGAGCATAAAAAGCCCAGTAAAGGATACACAAATAAGGAAAACTATTAGTTTTTTCAAAACAATAGGTAAACCATGAATACTTTACCAAAGTAATACTTTTCACCTTTATGAAGTAGTAAAAACTATTCATGGAATAAAAGACCATTACTTACCCTTTTGTAACCAAAATATTACCATAAAACCCATATAGATAACACATAACATATAAAGGTAACTTGGGATATAAACATACTTAAATGGAATAACCATACGGTCGACTTCCACACATACTTAATGGAATAGCCATACGGCCAACTTCCATACCCAATGCATTGGAGGTTATAACGTAACCACCTGTCCTGGTATTCACGGCACCACCCGTCATATGGTTTATCACGTAACCACCCGTAAAATGTCCAAGTACCATCATTACATATAAAATATTTAAAATATAAACATTTTAATAATAACATTTCATTTGCAATCACAATAAGTAATTCCTAGATATTGAATTAATCAATCCATTTTCAAAAACCATTTAAAAGAGATTTTTGAATCAAAGTGTCCCATACCACTTTGAATATTTTAATGGAATTATAATTTTAAAACATTAATGTTCATATAAATAAATACTAAAACCCATTTTTAAAACATGGACATTAAAGATAAATATTTAGAATAATGAATCTTTAAAACATTTAAAACGATATTTTTGTTAAAGAGTTTTTAACAAAATGAGAGACACTTGAATACAAATAATTGCGGAATAACATTTAATCTGAGCTTTATAATATCATGAGAATAAAGGGATTCATGATATAATATGTCAAAGGACAGTATACACACCATATAAGAGTGAATTGGTCCATAACAACAATGAAGTCTCAATGGAAATGTAAATTGAGATGAAATCCATTATAAAGATGGTATCCTTAAATTAAGGATAAATATATCACATAATTATGTGTGAGAAATATAAATACACCCAATATAAGTGGATATTAAGTGTGAAACAATCAGAGGTCATTCACACATAATCATGGAAAAACAAAACCAATGACATTGGTATTTAACTCAATGAAATGAGATTGGGTTATTATTTCCCATACAAGTTAGTAAGAATTTATCAATGAGATGATTATGTGTAGAAATAGTATATCTAAAAAAAGGTTTGTGGAAATTACAACATAGATATTCCACAAATAATCTTGGAATAATAAAATCAAGAAGTAGAGGTTTAACCCAAATAATTGAAAGTGGGTTAAGAAGTTCCCTTATAGAAATCTGACAGCCTAACAACGTCACTTTAAAATTTAGAAAATGAGTTGATGAGAGAGAAAATGGTATCTAATCACTTGGACATAAAATTTACATAAATAAGGATATATAATAACATATCCCAACATAATAGTATGTGAATTAAAAGACATAACAAAAGAAGTCTTTTAAAAAGAGGAGGGTGAAAGGTCCCCTTACCGAGTTGGGTAACTTTTGAAACGTACACCCCATGGAAAAAGGGTCATAAAATGAAGATTTAAATACCCATAAATGAAATTATATTACACAACGAGTATAATAATGGGTAGTACATACACCACTCAATGGAAATAGTGGCAAACGTAGCATAAATGTCACGGGAATAAAAGTGAGATGAAAAATCCCTTACGAAAACTCGGCAGCTTAACGGTGCCACTTAAAACTTCCAAAAATGGATTTATGAGATCAAATAAGGTCTCTCATAATATGAACATAAAAATTAAAGTATGAGGAATATAAAATAACATCCCCAAACATGAGCTTAAAAGAAATGACATAAAAGAGAGTACTTAAAAAGAAAGAGAGAGGTTGGATCCCTTACCTCGTGTCTGACATGACTCGATCGTTCTTTAATCTCCTGAATAATAAAATTTGGTCATTTTATAATTTCTTAAGGACCTCCTTTAAATATTATTATTCAGATCATATCACATATTATAATGTTATAATAATTGTTTAATAAAGTGAGTTCATATCAGACGTTTTTGTCGATGTTCGGTACATGAGTAAACATTGAACTTGTTGGAAAAGAATTTTCCATGTAGTTATAGGTACATCATATCTAGAATAGTATTGATGTTCTAAATATCATATATATCCAGTATATATTCATTTTATACTATTACATAGCATTTGGAAAAAAAATTAAAAGCACCGTTCATGAAGACGGTAGGCTGTACGTGCACATGAATGCTACTTTCATTTTTTGTCATATTAATGGAATTAAAACAAAATGAGAGATATATATATTATAATTCCAGAATTATATCTATAATTTATAAGTAATATATTACATATATATCCATTATATATATGTACTTATAATAGTACATAACAATTGGAGATAAGAAATGAAATGTACCGTTCATGAAGACGGTAAGCCGTACGTACGCATGAACGCTACTTTCATTTCTTTTTTTTGTATTCAATGGAATGAAATAATAAGGATATAAAGGTATATTATAATTCCAGTAGTATATCATATTTAATACCATTAATTACATCCTTTATATGTCCCACATATGGCATTAACGAATCAAATCACTTTGAGGGGTCGGTAGTCCGCACTTCTTAAAATGAAGATATCGCGTTTACCCATAATGGAAACCATAAAGCTATACCATAAATGAAAAATACAGAAGCTTAAGGAAAACATAAACATATCATATATCATATATAAATATAGTGACATCTTAATGTACACCTTTTAAGGTGTTAAAAGAATATTGAACAATCATCGTTTCGTGAGGCAGTAATTCACCATCCACAGAAATAGTATGTTCTTTAACCATTAGACGAAGGTGTGTGAAAGTGTAGCTCAAATAATTCTTATAACAACATCCTAGTATATTTAATATACTGTTTTTGTTACAAAAAAAGTAATAAAAAGAGTTTAGGGGTTTGGAGAAGAAAAATAAGACAAAAGAACACAAGGGAAAACATTACCTTTAAATAGGGTAACTCTCTTTGATTTGAGCTCAAAGGCTTCCTTGGAAAGGATTCTGCCCAAAGTGAGGCTTCAATGATGAAGAGAGGGATGTGGAGAGATTAAATGGGCAGGGTTTGACCGAGCCAAAGTCTTGAGAGGTGTGTGTAAGGTGGTAGATGTGGGGGCCTTTTATAAGAGGAGAGGAGGGGCACTCTTGGAAAGTTATAAAATATTACTTTATTATAAAATGTTTTTCGGATTTAAAAGGTCCCAAAAGGATATATTTCAAGGATAAGGTGATAAGGTTTCTAAATACACCCATAAAATTGGTTTGTGACAAGTTTAAGACTTATATTTCACCCTATCTTCTCATTTTATTTAAATCGTTCATTTATGAGGTAATCATTGCATCATCACGGTGTCATAAATAAATTAATTTATTTAATGTCTAAAAATTATAAAAAAAATATAATGATGTAGGAAATATTTTTAACTTTCTAATGAATATTTATTGTCAAATATATGACTTGTATAACCCCATTTAAAAATTGTTTTAGTAAAACTACTCATGTTTGTGACATTTTTATTTTAACTTTAAATAAAAAGTTATTTATGTCATTTTCCTACCAAAGTAGATCCATGGGGTCCCCAAGTTGACCCATGGATTTTATTGGTCTGCCATGATACATCCAATGATGGTAGGACATGTTTTTATGTCATTTCATATTATTAAAACATTATTTTTACCTTAAATTACACTAATTACCTTTAATCGCGATTAATAAAACTTAAAAGTTACTATTCACCAAAAATTATTTTAACCTCATTGAACCACATTTTACTTCTTAATTACAACCATGTATGTCGGATTTTTGAAAATCAAATCACAGAAGTGGCAAAGTTTCATTTAAACGAAAAATCAGTTTCTTTAACTACCACTTAGTGGTTTCACTATTCATCTAAAATTGAAGTTTTTCAGAAAAATACCAAAAATTCCCCCTAAACTATATTTTATATTACAAATTAAAAAATGATGTATATTTTACAAAATTCAAAACATATAAGTTACATTAATTAATTTAATAATTAATTCCCGCTGTCAGAGCAAATAGCGTGTTTTTATGAAACAATAAGTATCAAAAGATTGACACTAGTTTAAGTCCAATTTCAAGATGAAATTAATTCCAATGACCACTATTGGATTAAATGGTAAAAATATATTCCAATTTCACTTTAAAACCAATTCAAAAGATAATCTAATCATATAAATAAATTAGATTAAAAATATGTTTTGAATTAAAATACAACATTTTTCACTATTCATTAAAAAATGAACTTTATCAGAAAAATACAAAAAATTTACACAAAGTAAATTTTGATGTCCCGATTCAAAAGAAGAATTTTATTTGGCCAAATATAACACATAAAATTGTCAAAAAGTGGATTTAAAAGAGGTTCTTCATCAAAAGGCGGTTAATCGACCTTTTAAAGAATATTAGAATGTTTACGCTTAAAATTGGATTCATTCGAATTTTTAATCCTCTAACATTTATTGTAAAAAGTAAAAATATTTGACAAACATATATAATCATTATGTAGTTAGTTTTGTTCATTCCCACCATTACAACGGCTAGGCGTTAAATACAATTTAAAATAATATTATTTTATTATTAGAGTGCAACGTAATATTCCCAAGAAACTCGTTGTTGCGTATTGGGTATGCCATCGAGCATAGTGTCCCCTTTAAAGTTATATTAATATTTTATTCACAAATATGGATAAATGTGAAAATGTCATATTCTTTATTTACCTGGGGTGTTACACCAAACCTATCTAAAATCTATTGGTTAAAACTATTTCGACCCATCCCAACCTTATCCTTGAAATAATTAACTTTGGAGGAATTATAAACTGAATATGAATTTATTATAAAATATTATTTTAAGTTTTTACTAAGGTTCCCCTCACCCCTCTTATAAAAGGGAACTCCCCCTTCTCTCAAATTCATACCTTCAAAGCATTTTGGTTCGGCCAACCCTTTCCCCAATATCCTCTCAACTTCCCTCAATTCATCCTAGAGGACTTACTTTAGTCATAAAGCCAACTTAAGTAGCCCTTTTGATCAAATCAAAAGAAAGAACCTGAAGAAGAGGTAAAAATATCACCACCTCTTTCAAGTTCCTTTCTTCTTCCACTTCCTTTTTCTTTGATGTTTCCATTCTAAGATAATAACTCCAGTATCTTCTATATAATGTGATGTTATTATAAATATTTTACAACCAAATTCATTATTCTATCCATCCCTTGAATGACATGTCACCATACGTGCGTACGTACGGCTTACCGTCTCCACGTCGTGGTGTAATTGTTATTCAATACATTATTATTTGGATGGGTATAATAATGATGTGTAATTCATGTAAATAATAAATATAACATGATAATTATTCTTTATATATGATACACCATCCAATTATATATTATTTTAATATCAAAAGAATGATATTGTCGCTCGTGCGTACGTACGGACTACCATCTCCATAAACGTGATAAGATTCATTCCCCATCGTATCATTCAAGAATAATTTTCATTTGATGATTAAAATTTATGTTTAAGGACTTTATATCATTATTTATATGAATAATATATAACCTATGGATAACAAACACGGCTTATGTAACAAAACATATAAAGAAAACGAGTAAGTGAACACCTGAAACGACGATAATACTAAAATATTATTAACAAAGCAATATTAAAAGATAATATATGATATCATATTTATGTATATGATTTTTTTATAATTTAATAACAATTATTTAACTATTATACAGGATGTTAAGCTACCCTCGACCAAGTAAAAGTACAAGTTAAAGGTTTATTTCACAATCTCTTCCTTATCTGAGGTTGTTTATACGTAATTATCTAGTGGGACCTCTTTATCATCCACATCCATGTTTCTTAAAAATTTATTTCAAAACATCCTTATTATTTTATAGACTATGGGTTAAAGTCATTTATACCCTTTTTTTACTTTTTATAAGATATTTATAAATTAATCTTTCCGTCATTTTCTAAATAAGGTCCTTTTTAACCTTTTTGATAAAATTAAGGTAAGAGTTTTTTTAACTTATACGGAGGGTGCGGCTATTTTTTCCATTATAAAATCATCAAAGATTCCCTTACAATATTATAAGAATATTTTCAAAGTAAATGTTTTATTTTATAATTATGTGACTTTTAAATGATTTCAAAAAAGGAGATATTTCTCTCAAATAGTTTTGATTTCATCTATGTCAATATCCTTTGATGGATTTTAAGCTTATTTGAAGTTGATTTATTTTGATACAAAACATCCACATTATATTAAAGGTTTTGTGATATGTTTGACTGTAGATGTGTTATCTTTATATAATTCATGGTTTATGGAGAAAGTATTGACATTTCATATGTTAGTTTTAATACAAATGTTTATGTTATGTTTAAACCTGTTCATATAAGGAATGCATTGGACTTAGTAAGTGACTGGTGGAGCCCGCTATAGCTCCTCGATGCATCAGTAGGTCTCATGAGAAAAACTAGTGTCTTTGAACAAGGCCTTGAAAAAAATATTATTTTTTAGTCTTGGCACAAGGCCTTGACTATGTGGTTATGATAGTCTGGAATTATGCATTCCATCATTATGAAAGTGGTTATTGATATTTCATGTGATTATTCGACTAGTAGAATATCCATGTGAATAAGTAAATGGAATTATTTCATTTTATTTTTTCCATATTATTCTGAAATTCAAGTTTAAAAGGATTTTGTTTTAGTTATACATTGCCTTAAATGTTTATTATTATTTATGAAATTTTCCTCTATATTGTTATCCTTACTGAGCATCTGACCTCACCCCTTTCTATGTTTTATTTTTCTCAGGATATGAAGAAGTATTTTATGACTGACCGATAGGGATATTCTGAGGGGTTATGAGTGTGGACTATGGATACTATGTTGTTGTAGTTTTTCACTTTATGATGTAATGTAAGACTTATGAATGTATCTAGTTTTTTCAAGGCTACTAAACCAATCGGTATTTCGAGACTTGATCTTTTATGATCATGTCAATGTTATGTAATAATGCACCGATTTTGGGTAACTGGGGTCAGGGCCTTATAATTAATGTTTAAATTCTTGAATATTTATCATGAAAATAAATCATGTTTTAGTTTAAAAGTTTTATATTATGGGAAAATAGATGCTAATTGAAAGTTTACACTTTGTGTGTATATATATATATGATTATGTACTATATGAGGTAAAACTTAATTCTTTAAAGCTCTAAACCTGAAAAGATAAGCAAATGTAATAGAATAAATTATTGACTTAAAACTTAAGATTGTGTAATTTTTAAGGCCATGTCCTGATACCAAAATGTTTTTAGAGTGTGGAGAATAGAGGAGAGGGGGTAAACTTTTATAAGTTGGGGAGACAACACACTTGGAATTTTTGAAAATAGAAAGTGATACTCACATTTTTCACATTCCAAAAGTCTTAAAAATGGACCACTATTTATCCTTAGATGAGATGAGATAAATATATGTCCATAAAATATATTTTAGAAAAGTTTTTAGTTCATTTTAGTCCTTATTTTTTTAGTTTAACCACCAGGTGAATTGGTTTTCACCTTAATCACGGTAAAATATTGTTATTGTTTTCACCATTAATTAAGAAAAAAAATTAATTTGTCTATATCATATAATATAAGTTATTCTTATTCTAAATTTGGAATCCATTTTAGCAAATTTATTTCACAAAATTGGTAGGATTTAATTTAAAATTAAACCCACAGATGTGATGAAAGAGCGGTTTTTCAAGAAATATATTTTTCAAGAATAATATAATTTTATATTAAATATATGAATATTAATTATTATTATATGAATTTAAATTAATATTTTTATAAATATAGATATTATATAAACTTAATTTAAACCATTATTCATTAGGGGTTATTTCAATTAACTGAAATGGAGAAACATTTTGAAGTTTAAAATTATCTTTAGTAAAATATATTTTTAAACCCAAAAAGTAAACTTATACTAAAACTCAGAATAAATATGATTAAAATGTAATTAAGTGGATTAAATATAAAAAATTAATATTTATGTTACTTGAAATAAAAATAAAATCATAATGGTACTTTCAAATTACTTAAATTATTAAAAATAAATGACAACTTCACAAAAATCAATATTTCACTATTCAATGAAAAACAATACTTTTCTATAAAATACCAAAATTTCACCCTAAGTTAATTTTTTATGATGATTTAAAAAATTAATTTGATTTTATAAAAAACATTTTATAAAATATTTGGGAAATAATTATAATATTTTCTCACAAAAATAAATAAAAATCATTTTTAAAGAAAACATATTTTTGAAGAATAAATTTACTTTACTAAAAATTTATTGATTATTTAATAAGAATTTTTTAGTGAATTTATATTGAGGATGAAATATATATATATATATACACATATATCATAAATTATTTAATATTATTCATACCCTCTACTTTAATGGCTAGGTTATAATGGTCATATTTAAATAATAATATTTAGTGGTTTGTTAAAGTGAAGTGTTGTATATATTGTACTTTATCTGACATAGTTTTCTTTAATAAATTCTCAGGGTGTTACATTCCCCACCACCTTAATAAATTACATCCTTTTAATTTGAACTTTATATCATTATATATATAATGGGTTTACATTTGAAAATATTTTTATTGAAAACCCAAATCGTATAAAGGGTTATTAAAACTTACACTTGAAAAGGGGGAGAGAGGAAAGTATGAAGGTCATCTTGAACAATGCATAACAAGGTTTAAAAATAGTAAAAAATATTGAGAAGTGAATATATGGATATGGAATAAAATCTTAAATCCCAAATAAAGATAGAGGGTGACAAATATCATTGATCACAAGAAATTGAATGGTCATGGAAATTCAACATCCACAAAACCATAAACCAAAGAGGTGTGAAAAAACCCATTATTTTAATCATAAATGATGGTAATAAGAAACCATTTTTTTAGGATCATTTTCCTAGATTTTAGGAATTAATTACCATATAAACTAAAGAATATAAGGAAAATATAATAACTTAACAAGTTGAATTTCATCAATTAATTAATTTCTACCACAATATCATTTTTTTCTTTAAATTAAGAGTATTTAAGATGATTTTTTTAAGATATAAAGCATTAAAATAAAATTCCAAAATATCACATAATCCCCAAAAGGATAACCAGATATTCCTTGTATCTTTATACATTAACCACAACCAAAATGGTTAGTATATGGTAATATGTTTCTCAAAATGAATAATCCTTCATATGATGAAATAATACATTAATATTCATAATTCAATAGCAATAACCAAAGTTAAAAATAAATCATTCCATAAATTAATGAATGTATATCCCAAATAACCTCTATAACCTTGACATTAAATAGTTTTTAACCACAAAGTTTACCTCATAATTTTTATCTTACAAGCCCAAAACTGTAGTGATCCTTTTCTGAAATAATATTAATCTCTTAATCAACAAATCACTTTTCAACCACATGGTTATCTATATAATAAAACATATGTTTTGAAAATCAACTTAATCATAATATTTCAACCTTTTAAATAAAATAAATTATTTCATACTAACCAGGACATTGCATAGTCCATTGGTGAGAATTTCATCTTTGTCACCCTTCAATTATGGGTTCAAGCCACATAGAATTTCTGGATGTAATGGGTTTCCACTAGCCTTCAGGTTATCCATTTTCATAAAATTATATCCTTATAGAATTCCTAGAAATATTATGAACATCCTTAAAAGTAACCTTAGTCATTAAAGATCATATAAACCCTAAAGGTTCTCAATACCTTTAAACTTATGATCAATCTTAAACTCAGAAACCTATGATGGTATTTATACTCCTTAACATAAACTCACATGAAAAAATATAATCTCTAATGATCTCTAAATTTTTTTTCTAATTCCAAAAACATCATCCCCAAAACCTCATTCCCAAATCCAGTGAAAAAATCATAAACATTACATTTCTATATTTGATACCAATGATGGTGAACCAATTTTTTCCCATTCAAAACTTAAAACATAAAAATGAAATATTGGATCACTTACATACCCAAGGAAATTTTAGGTTTATAATTTTAGGGAATTAGGAAAAACTATTGTATAAAAAATGTGCATTAATTAAAGGGAGTATTTCTTCCACTATACCCATCTTTTCATTTTTCATATTAGGTATTAAACATATCCCACAAACATCATCATATTAAAAAATATTATAGACACAAACCACTTAATCATCATTCTTCATAACCAGGGGAATGTTAATCATAATAAGGGTGAGATAAAATTCTCATAAAGGGTAAACATAAGCATTAAAAACTGAATTTCATCAGTGATCATAAGAATAGAATAAGGGTATGATGACACAATCAAAGTGTATTAGAATAACACAAGAATATCCATACCCATCAATACCATAATCATCAACCATGAAACATGGAATAAATAGTTGTAAAAGGAAATAGTTATTAGATTCAATAATCATAATCCATGTGATTTCAATCTTGATCAAATGAATCACTAGATACCCACAATAAGCATAAATAAAACATTTTGGTATCTTGAAAAATAATTTACATATCTCTCTTAAAAATGTAATAACCAATATGTATGACTTCCATATGTAGAGAACCTAATCATTACCCAATGAATCAGAGAGGTATAATGGGGCTCACCCATTATATAATGCACTCAAATGGTGATAAAACTTTCATATCTTGATCTATAATGGGGATCAAATTGTTGTATAAGTACTATCGGGCTCACCCATTATATGTAATGAGGATTAACCCTATATAAACAATTTACAAGAACCATAACATAAATAAAATATATAGATATTTCATATCATCATAAAACTCATGAAAAAAAATCCTTTTATAAATTGATTATCCTATAGAAAAGAAATTTGTTCCATGAAAATCTCATGAAATATTCATAATATATCCAGAAAAAGAATAAGGATGGTATCATTTCAACATATCCTAGTGAAGAATAAGTAAGATCAAGGGTTTTTGATGTTGATGAATGGAAATACCACTAAAATATAATTAAAAACATTCCTAATGAAAATATCTTTTTCACTTGAGTAACATAAAATGATTTCATCTTATATAGAAAATGATTTTTCATGATCAATTGAAACATTTCTTGATAAAAATATTATTTCCATTTTGAAAATGCTTATTTAAAATCTGAAACATTATAAAACATTAAAGAAATAATTTTCTTAGAAAATAAGCTTTTAAACTTAATAATTATTCTTTAAAATAGTGATTTTCAAGATGGTGGGAAAATTGACTCATGTTGTAAATGATAAAAATAAATGTTATTTTCAAACATTATGTAAAGGGATTCAAAGCGACTCACTTGGAAAACATTAAGAAATTTTCCTTTTAAAACCTTTTTAAAATAAGTTCAAATATAATGAAAAATATCTTTATGAAATAATTTATATTTAGTAAATAACACTTTTTAAAACATTTTTTAAAACATTTATATGGAATATAAAAATTTCTGATCTAAAAGAAAGATACGAGATCAGTATCACTTACAAACAACTTCCTTGATATTTTTTCAATGAATAAGGGATGAAATGGAAATTAAATATGTAAAACACATTAATAACCAGATTATAAGAAGAAATATGTGGTTTAATAAAATAAGATCATATTATTTCACCCAAAATAACCTTCAACATAAATAATCTCAAAAATAAATGATATTGTAACATAAAGAATTTTCCACTTTAGTTACTCTTCAATCATAAGCCCCATGAAATAATAACATAAAAGAAACATTATATATCATGAACATAATTATATTCATGGTATAAAATATTAAAGGGGTAGTAGATACACCTTTCAAAATAAGATAGTTTTATAACATAACATATGTCCCAAAGAAGATAATTTAAGACGAGCAATCCTTACAATGATCATAACATTGAAGTGAGAATTAACAAATTAATTGATTATGTGCGTAAAATGTAAATAAACATAAAATAAGTGGAAGTAAAACATAATATAAACAAAATTAATTACACAAATAATACTATAATATCAAAGATAATAAATATGTAATATAACCCAATGAAAATAAATTGAGTTATGAAATTATTTACCCCAAGGTAACTTTCATGTAAAATCCCCTTGGATGAAGTAATTAAAATTTTAACTTAAAATGACATAACATATGAATTATTAATGATATTACATTTAAAATTTTATGTATATACACTATATAAAATAAATTATGTATATAACATTACAATATGCCACAATGAGTCGAAATTGAGACGAAGTCCCTTACCTCGAGTCTATAATTCTCTTGTATGTCTTTTAACTCATATATAATAAAATCAGATAAATTATTTGATTTATTAATAAACTTTTCTAGGTTTAACAATTTAAAATTTAATTATTTATTTTATTTATTTTTAATGACATTTTTAAATGCTTAATCAGTTAATTCTTCATCAGGTGTTTTGAGGATGTTCGGTTCATTGTTTCAAAACAGAATTGATGTGTTGAACGTGGTAAAATAGGTCATTATTATATCATATATACAGTAATAATCATGAAATAATTATAATTTTTATAAATAAATTATACTTTTAAAATCATCCTTGAATAATGGTTATAAAAAATGAACTATGTAACGATTATGGAGATAGAAGATTGTACGTACGTGTGAGTAACATTTCCATTTTTCAACGATAATTATAAAAATAAAGTAAGGATTATTTTATCCTTATATAATGATAAAAATATAATAAATATCATTCTATATATTTAAATGATCTTATATATATCATTAATGTGATATGGTAATGAAAAAATAATCACATCGCTTCGTGGAGGTGGTAGTCCACATATATGCACGAACAATGTTATCATTTCTCAGTTAATGGAAAGATAAAAAGTAAATAATATATTAAATTTTAATAATTATAAATATGTCATGAATATAATAATTATGTAACATATATCACATTTTTTCATTAACTTTATCTTTATTATCTTCCATGAACAATGTTAGTGAAAAATGAATCACACCACTTCGTGAGGCGGTAGTCTGCCTTTCACACGAGTGACATTATTGTATACCCCATAAAATAGAATTTGAGAATATATGTGTGATATAATAATTCAAGGAGTATAATAATGTTTCAAATTTAATATATATACTTTAAATACATCTTTTGAACAATCTGTGAAAGGTGATGATGAAAAACAAATTACATCGGTTGATGAGGCGGTAGTCCGCTGTACAACTGAATGATGGTTTCATATCCCATTTGATGTAAGAGGAGATTTTTTTTTTTCATTATAATAATTAAATATAAGTATATTTGATATATTCTTGTCATTATATCATCATAATTTAATAATATTTTAAGGATTTGTAAGAAGAAATAAAATAAAAACACTTGGTTAAGCATGATACCTCTTCTTTGAATAACCTCGTTATATTTTCACCAAAAGAATTATTATGATGTATTTATAATTATAAAATGGGATATAGGTCATGGGTAGGGAATAAATTAATGTATTTTTTTATGTATTTGCTGAACCAAAAGGTTTTTATTGTATGAATGGGAGAGTAGAGGGGTGGCCTTTTATAAATGGGGGAGATGACACCCTTGGAATATTTGACAATAAAATGTGTTACCCACGATTTTCACATGACATAAGGATAAGAAATAAACCATTATTGTGTATTATATTATATAAGGTCTAAATATGTCAATAAAATATATTTTAGATAAGTTTATTTGGTCATTTTATACCTTATCTTTTTAGTTTAACCCCTTGGTAAACCTGTTTTCACCATAACCACGATAAAAGATTTATACTATTTTCACTATTCAATATGAAAAAAAATAATTTGAACTTATTTTATAATGTAAATTATTATAATTACAAATATTTATTACATTTTACCAAATTAAATTCACATAATTTTCCGAATTTTATTTTAAATTATACATATATACACGATGAAAGAGATGTTTTTCAAGAAATGTATTGTTCAAACATAAGATGATTTTATATTAACTCTAGGAGTAGTAATAATTATTATATGAATTTAAATTAATATTTATAGATATATATTATATAAATTTAATTTAATTCATTCATCATTATGGTTATTTAAATTAATTAAAATAGAGAAACATTATGCACATTAAAATAGTTTTTAGATAAATGTGTTTTTAAAACCAAAAATTAAACTTATACTAAAATTCAATATAAAAATGATTCAAATGAAATTAATTAGATTAAATATAAATAAATTATTATTATTTTACTTTAAATAAAATTCAAATCATAATGTGACCATTAAATTACTTAATTTATTTAAAAGAAATGGTAGCTTTACAAAAATCAATATTTTTAACTATTAACGGAAAAATAAATATTTTCCAAAAAATCAAAAAACATTCACCCAATGTTAATTTAGATTTGATTATTTAAAAAATTAGTTTCATTTTATCAAATAAATTTTATTAAATCCCTATAAATTAATTAAAATATTTTCTCACAAAAATAAATAAAATATTTTTTTGAAGAAAACATATTTTTGAAAAATAAAAATTACTCTACTAAAAATTTATTGATTATTTACTAAGAATTTATCAATAAATTTTTATTGCATATGAAATTTATATATATATATATATTATTTAATAAAGTATTTAATATTATCCATACCATCCAATTTAATAGCAAGGTTATCACAGCATTATTTAAATAATAATAATTTGTTGTTCATTCAAGTTTGGTGTTGCGTATCTTATATTATATATAACATAGTTTTATTTTATAAAATATCAGGGTGTTACAAAATATGGTAAATCACTCCCCATGATTTATTCATTAAACTCTAAGTGTAGATAATATGTTTAGCATGAAATCATACTAACTTTAGGAAGAGAGGGCCTTTCCTAGTTCAAATGAGGATCCCACTCCACTTAGAATAGATGGACACTCCCATATAGGTAGTAAAAGATACCCTAGGTCCAGTGCCAAATGTTAGCCTAAGGATTATACCTCAACTGAATTTTCCTATAAGATAATTTGATTCTACCTCCCCAACCTTGAGAGTAAAACCCTATAGATTTCGATGGATCTAATGGTTCTTGAGATCCTCCTAGAGATGAAGAACCAACATTGATCCTTGTCAAAGGATTATTCTTGAAAAACCATTAGGGTTTCATAATTTCCCATAAGTATAACAAACCTTATGAATCTCTGGATAATGAGGATTTTTATGAATTGGCATACTGTATTGGTGGAAAGTAGAAGACCTACCCCCCATATGGAATGAATATGACTACTGAGAAAGAGGTTGATAACTGCATCCACTTTCTATTATAGGCTCTTACCAATTCCTATTTCACTTATAACCTCCACCCTCAAAAACCACTAAACATAGTAGAGGTGTCAAAAAGACCATACATTCTGGATTGGTCGATCGTCACCATCAGTGCTCGATCTGCTACCTTTACATAGTTTTTAAGATTTAATAAGAATACTTGATATCAAATATCTAGATAAAGGCCCATCTCAAACTGATGATCCTTTAACCCTTCATTATATATCAACTTACGAGTAAAATGGGCAGGCTCTACAAACTCATTTATATACCCCATACTGATATGATCACCTTACTAGTGGGTCAAAGACTTCTAATATTTGGAAAGATCCATCATATCTGGGTAATAATACTTAGATAAAGTTACCATGAATTCTGTTTAGTCAAGATTCCCATGCATATTTTCCTGGACCATATATTCATGTTATTTATGGTTGGTAACTTCTAGTATAAAGTACGTTCACTTTATTTAACTGCCTCAAGAGTGTGGAGAAATTAAAATATTCTCACTATTTTATATGACCATTCCTCAACTTCCTAATGTCATTAGTACCCAAGTATAGTGGTGGATTATGACTAAGAAACTTCAAATCATGGTCTTTATTCAGACCTAGACCTAGATCTTCTCCTTGAGGATATCCTATTCCTATAACTATTTTCTATACCATGGCCATAACTATTCCTACTACAACCTTAATGAGATTTTGGTCAATGAGATGGTTTTCCTATAGAGATTTATTTATTCCTCCCCCTTTTGGATTACCTAGGGTTTTTTAGAAGGCATCATACAATATGAAAATCAAATAAAAGAGATAAAACATTCAAATCACTAATAAATTTTACAATCACAATCAATCAAAAATCAATTGACTAAAATATAGAGGAGGAATAAAAATAATTTAGATATTTTCATAATATATGGTCCATGTTCATGGTCTGTATCTCATGCACCCATTCCATAATGGAAACAATAATCTAAACTCATAAGAAAAACCATAAAATCCCAACATCCCTGGTAAATTAAGGTTCAATACTAATAATTATGGATAGAAATCCCTTCGTAAATACCCCTTAAGACCTAAATGCCCTATATTCTAAATACAAAATTCACAGAATATCCTAAACTAAAAAACCTAGGGTGCTGATATCATTTTTTCATGACTCGATATCCTCGGTCCATGGACCTGGTCATATTACCTCACGGGTCTCCTATAATAACTTGGTTTTCTTCCCAACATACCATAGGATTTTACCCACTGTGTTCACTTATCATACTAATGATTATCCCCATAGGCTAACACATATCCTTTAAGTGTTTATTTTCTTTACTCATATACTTTATGGCGCTTCTTCAAGGTTTATTCATGGAAAACCCCAAGGAAACTTCTCATATCTTATCCTTCAAGATTCTTCTATCTTCCTTCATATTTTTACTTATTTCTCAAAGATATTTTGGACTAGGTTTCTTCTTTATTGATTTTATGGGTGTGTATTTTTATGTGTATGGTTTTTCTTAAGGATCATTCCTCTCATTCCCAAGTGGATCTGACCTAGTTACCAATGGTTTAATTGTTTAAAGTAGGTGGTTATGTAACCTTTACTTTGTTATCTTAACTATTTCTTCTTGGTGCTTTCAATTTATTTTAAAGTGTTGTGTACAATATTATATTTTATTTTGTGAACTAATTTATAGATCCATTGGTTATTAAAATGTTCATATATGATCTTGAAATGGAAAGTGTTTTCTTTATGTAAAAATTATAAATGATTAAAAAACATTGATGGGAAATAAATGTCTAATGATTAATGTTATATAAAATAAACCTCATGGTAAACCCTAGGTACTAGGTAAGTAGAACCTTGATCAGACAAGGTCCTTCCCACTTGTTATGGTGTCACCATAACTAGTGAACTAGTGTTATGAACAAATTCCACTAGCCTAGTGAAGTAGATATAGTTCTGTTACACTAATTTACTATCTCTTTAATTAGTAGTATGTATTTTTAGGCTCGCCTATACTTTTTGTGATGTTAATGTGTTCCTCCCATGATGCATGTTTCTATTAAAATTTTCAATAATGGTTAATTTTCCAATGGGTTATGTATAACTATTTTTCTTAATAATAGTTGTTTTCTTATCAAATTTTAAAAGCCAAATTTTGTATCCTTATTTCCAAACTACCATTTTTAGTTTTTATAATAAATAATTGATATGGAACACTTGGTGGGATCCTATCTTAATTATTTCTCAAACCATGTACACACTCATGGGTGTATGCAGACTTTTTTTATTAATGTAGGTAAAGGAAAGGAAATACTGGGAAGCAGAGGATGTTATTGATATATTTGTATAGGTTTAAAGAGGTGATGTGGTGGGATGATACCTTATATCACATATTATTGGGTAGGTTATTCTTTTTCTTATTTTTTTCATCTTGTAGCATGTATATTTCCTAACGATATATCACCTTATCATCTTCCCATATTTTTTCCTTTTGATTTATTTTTAGGAACTTTAGTTGTATCTTTTATTCCAGTTAGCCTTTTTCATTTTTTCCCTCTTGTGAGTTTCATCCAATATTATATGATTTTGTGCTGATGATTTTGATTTCTTATACCATTTATATTGATTTATGACCTACCATAAAATGGCGTAGTTATATTGAGTTATTGTATGGGACACAATGCTATAATTATTGGGAGGAACTATTCCTTAATAGTAGTATTGATGCCTAGGTACTAGTTTCCAGCCCATGGTGATTGGGAATTCCCTTCAATACTTTACAAGAACCATCTTGGATGCCTGAGTCAAGGGTAATTGTGTTAATTCGTGAAAAAATGGTATCAAATCCAATACCCATCCAGAAGGGAAATGGAACTACTTGGGTTTGAGGTGTGGGGTCTAAAATGATAAAGTTTTTCTTTAAAGGGTTGGGGAGTATAGAATCCTGGTAAAATTGAGACTTAAAATACTTAATGTTACTACCATTTTTAATAAGGTGAAATTTTATTTTCGAGATCCATCAGAATTAGAACTCTAGAGTTATGTTTTCTTGACCTATAAAAGTGTCAGTATGGGTGACCTCCTAGTAAGTTTCCTTAGGTGTGTGTGAGTAAGGAAAAATAACACATAAAAATCATGTGTTGACATGTGGGTGTAGCATCCAAAATTTTTGGGCCAGATGAAATTCCATGGTAATTTTAATTTTTTCCATTTGGTGGATGGTTTGTTTTGTAAACTGGGCCTTGAAATAAAATTTTGAGAGTTAGAACACTTCAATGTGTTGTTTTTAGACTTGGGTGAAGGCTTGAAGGGTTCCTCAAGCGTATCGTTGAGGTTTGGGAGTGTCATGACCCAAAATCAAAAGTTTTGGTGGTCTGAGTATGGTCCACGGTTTGTTTGAAATATTGTGGCCCCCAACTGAGAATCATGTAGCCTTAATCGAATGATAAAGTTAAAGCGCACAAGTTGTGCACGATTTACCCAAACCATGCACCTATCCCACATGGTTAGTGCTAGTTAGGCAGTAACCTCGCACTATTCACCATATGGTTAGTCTACAGTTAGAAAAACCATGTAGGTAAATCATGTAATGTAGGTTTCCTAAGAAGTGGGTGTCGCATGGTTGGTGCTTGGTTTGGCCAAACCTTGTAGCCAAACTATGTAGCCCAGTTTTGAGGGTGAAATTAAATGTTTTCCCTTAATTAAATCCTTAAACCTATTTTTTATCTTCTCTTCTCCTCCCCAATTTTTTTTCCTCATTCCCTTCATGTATAGAGATACTCCTCCCTCATCCATGGGTTTTTTATGTATCTCCTTCATCTGGAACTCAAATACTTCATCATTGGAAGCTATGGAAATCCCTAGGTAAGCTCTACCTACTGCTCCCATTTATTTCTAATTTTTACTTTCATCCATTTCTCTATTTTGGTGTAATGAATTTTTTCCTATTTTGGGGTTTTTGATAAATTCTTCATTTTCTTTTGATTTAGGTTGAATCAAGGCTTGATAACGGTCAATTTGAGCACTACTATACTGAGGTATATAGTCGGTTCTCTTTCCTGTAATTTCATCAAATTTTAGATGTCGTGTTGTTGTACCACTCACTGGAATCTTATGGTGCAGATTGATTCATGTTAAATAAATTATTTAAATAGGTTTACTATGTCTGTAGGGACTCTTGAATATAGATAAACCCTTATATGGGGTGTTCGTATTGTCTTTTTCTACCCCTTCAAGTGTTCAATCCAAAATGGATTAAATTTCCCATATTCATTGAGTTTCTTTTCTCCTTGGGTGTTCCCTCATTGAATGATCCCTTTTCCCCATTACTCTAAATTTTGAACTACCACTTGTGTGTGTGTTTCAATTTAATTAAAGTCCTTAATTGATAAAATGAGTTAATATGGATTGTGATCAATGAGTTATCCATTTTTCATTATGCCACATACCATATATCTAACTCTCATAATTGGTGATTCCCATTGAATTCTACACACCTTCTATTTAATTTTTATTGAAAATTGGATGAATGCTTTTCTCTATGCCCTACCAAGGTAATTGTACTCTATTCCACATTTTACTCTTATTTTATTATTCCATAATTAATTGGCTTGAATTGAGTGTTATGCCTTGTTAATCTTGTTAGCTTGTGATATTGAATTCCGATGATGAAATTTAATTGTTTACATGTTCTGTCTTGTATATTATGCTTCATGATCATGTTTTTATCATGATTAATTCCATGTTACTTTTCCTCATTTATGGATTATTGTTTAAGACTTTTTATTTATTCAAATGTACTTCCATGTCTAGGAAATCTTCATATCTTGATCTATTTAGAAGTCACTGAGGCCATGCAATTAGAGTTATATTAATTCCTTGTGACAATGTTTGTATTCCATTTCTTATACTTAATGCATGATTCATAGTGATGATATTTTCAGCCTATATCTTATTCTTGTGATTAATTCCTTACACCTTGATAGTTGGATTTTGATACTTGAATAGATTGTTAGCTTTTTTTCATGAGAAGTTTATGTAATGGAATGAAAATACATAAATTCTTTTCCTTGTGATATATTCTTGTCACTATGACTCAATTTCTATGGGTTGAGAGATAACATAGGTACTGAATTAAGTATTACATGGATGGACTCATCGTGATCGATTAGATTCTACTTGATGCACCATGACGGATACCTTGGCTAGTTGGGTGCAGGCTCTCTGGACAGGTTACTTACACTCATGAGTGATACTGGTTCCCTATGGGAGAAACCAAGGAAAAATCTATTAGCATGATGGATATTCCATGCCTCAGGTGATACCTAGTCCCCTACATGAGATACATGGTACAGACTCAGAGTTACCATACCTTGAGTGATACAAGGGATGTCGTATGGGTAACCTTGGACAGACTTGGAGGTATTGGTTATATCGGATGTTCCCATAGTGACCCTTGTGATTCTGTATAGATTCCCTTGAATGGGATCAGAACACCACCCATTTAATTGATGGGTTGATTGATTAATTTTTCACATGTGATGTCTTCCTTCTATATTATGAGAATTCTCATTTAATGACCTGACAATGTGACCTCCAAGATAAAGCACAAGATTTGGGTATTCTTCTACTACTGGGTTGAAAATTTTGTATTATCTCTTTTATATACATGTTATGACTTAAATAGGTACCTCCTTTAAGATATTTGTCTTAGGTCGAAGGAGGTGGTATTAGTCAGGTGTCCATTTAGGAACCCGATATGAGGCAGTTGTTAATATTTATTTATTATCGTTCTGATTTTATTATTATAGCACATTTCCTATTCACTTATTTCATATAAAGGGTCATCCTAGACACCATGGGTTCCATCCTACTAAGATTTATATCTCACTCCCCGATTAGGCATTTTTTTACCTAAGTAGACTTTATGATCGTAGGTATGGATAAAGGGAATCGTATAACTTCCAATGATTGATTTGTTTCTTTAGGATATATTTTGGGAGTGGAGGGCTGATCCTATGCTCAAGATGTTGTTGTATTAATTTTTTTATTTTTTATACTATAATATAATTTAGTATTATTTTTCTTTTTTCCCATTTACTCACATTTTTTATAGATTCATGGAATCGTGATCATCATTTGTAACTGTTATTACTATCCAGTTTACACTGTTTATTTATTTATCCTGTATGGGTTATTTCACTACTATCTACTTCTTTATTATAATTCCTATATTTATTATATATCATATAACTTTATTCATACACTGATCTATGAGTTCATAGTCTCCCCACGGACACTCTAAAGGCACTCCCTGATAGCCAGCAGCCTCTAGCATTAAAGGAGATGTGCTTGAGGGTTTTTGGAGACTGATCTGACTATTTTTTTTGTGGGAAGTTAGGATAGGATGTTAAATTGTGGTATCAGAGCCTTTTTTTCCTTTTTTCTTACTATTTGGGGCTTATAGATAGAAGATTAAAAATGTGTTAGTTCTAGGTAAATAGTTGTGCCTGGGAGTGGTCAACCCATGTATGGGTAAAAGTCTAAATAGAAAAGGGTGGGATTTTTGTTCGTATTGTTTGTTATTATAGTTTATTTTGATTTAACCTTGACTGATTGGAGTACCTTCCATTTTTTATTAATTTATGAGATTTTTAGTATTTTACCCTTGGCATGTACGATAAGGAAATTTCTTTACACGCATCATCCTATGAACATAGGAATTCACTGCCATGCATATTCCATACCATGTAGAATTTATTGTTAGTCTAATTGAAATTGTTGATGTGCCTAGCATGATATTTTCCTATCTATTCTTTCCATGTTAAGATTTCAATAACCTGTTTAGTTTTCACCTGCATAGATATTTGAATCAAATTCTTTCATAGTAAAATTATTTTTCTCATATGCCATGTTTGAGTGTTTCTTACTTATATAGGAAGTTTCCATATTTACTTGTCGTGTTTTTTATTCTTTAGCATGATTATTGATTCAATTATATTTTCAAATTTCTTACCCTTTTTGGGGACTAATTAAGGTTCTTTTTTTGATTGATATTCTTATATGTTGTTTGGCATAGTCTAAAACTTTTTGGTTATGATTAAATGGGAGTTGAATTCTAATTCATAAGGGGTATGGGTGCCTAATAAGTTGGAAAGCGATGAAACATATAACCAAACCTTGTTAATGTGATTAATATACTTATATAATTTGAATACATTTCCAAGATGCTAAAATATATTTTATTCCCAAATTAATTGGATGCGGTTAAATGGGAAACAATTTCCAAATGGTAAAGTGTATGGGAACTTACTAAATTGGACTAGGGTGACCCACATAATCAAATTATAGTAGATTTGCCTTTTTTATTTTAAAGGATTTTACTTTAAATGAACAAATAGTTAACTCCTTCTTTTAATCTAGATGAAATTTTTGCAGTTTGATGGGATCCACCTTCAACTTGTGAGATGTATGGGCACTTTATAATTAGAAGGGTGGTGACCCATAGAGCTGAACTATCTATTATGATTCCTCTTTTTAGAACTTTTGTAAATATAAATGTTTCTAATCATTGACCTTAAATGTTTTATCTTCCTTATTAAGGTTTGTATCCTTTTTTTTTGTTCTTAATGATCCATATGGCTAATTTCTAAATGCACAATTGGTCCAAGTAGGTCCAGTTGGGGATTTTTGTTAATGAAATGAAACCTCTAATGGTTTTTTTTAAACCTAAATGTTTAAAATTCTTGGGTAGATTTTAATTAAACCTCAAATATATTAATGGGACCCTAGTAGGTTGTATTTTATTTTATATTCCTCAGTGGATAATCCCATGGGGGTGTACACATGCCTTTTAGTGTTGGTCTCTTATAGTGTTGTGGCCACCCATATGGTTTTTCATGAAAACCTAAGGTAGATTTCTTTTTTACTTGTACCCCCCTTTAATTAATATAAGACCTTATAATCTTCTCCAAGTTGTTTTTGGTGTGAGGCCTTATAAATAAACAAATTAATTGGGTTTAAAATGGGTTTAAAACAACTTGCATGTGTGCCTTATGGTGTCATTTGAATAAGTGATATGTATCTACCCTTCTTAAAGGGTGATTTTTTTCTTAAGAATCTGAACTTGAAAAGTTTAAATAATCCTTTATTTTTTATTTAGTTCCTTGAAGTGTAACCTTAAGTGGTGTTTTATCCAGAACTTTGTGTTAGGGTTTTTTAAAATCCTTCCTTCCTTCTTCCTTATAGTGGGTGCATGAGCGTTAACCATAAGCCTCTTTTACTATAGCTTGGGATTAAGATTTTTTCCTCTTAATCTTAGTGAACTTATCCAGTGTGAACCCTTGGTAATATTGATTATTTCTATTTTGGTTAGGGGCTAGTTGTTGTTGGTAGTTCCCTCAGGTATTTATAACCCTTTCTTGTTTCTTATGAGCGTCTTCTTTTGTGTGGTACGGTTCAGGTACCATAGTCCCATGTAGGAATCCTTGTTTCTAAACAACACCCTATTTTATGGGTGTTCATTTTTTGTTTAACATTTTCTCTAAGTGTAATAATTTAGAAATGATTAATTACAGTGGGATAAACATGCCAAGAGCATGGTCATACACCTAATAAGTTTGTGTAACCCTTCTTCCTCCTCTCCAATGATGGATGACTCGTTGCGCCATCAGTCAGGTTGATAGTCATATAGGGAAATATGACTTTGGGTTAGAACTCTTGAAGACCATCCTGTACTTGAAGTCTTATGATTGTCCAACCTATGAATAGTATTGAGGATGTGTCGTTTTCTATGGAGAAATAGGTTTTGTATGTGTTGGTGTACACAATACCATCAATTTGTTGAAAGTTTCAACAAACTATCTATGTTTGGTGTTAACCATTTTAGTTTAGTGGTTCATATTTAAGAGTTGAGTTGTGATACTTAATTAATAGGCCACCTCCATGGTAGAGTGACCTGGCTCTATGATTTTGGGTTGTCCCAGTGATAAGGATGGCGTCCTATAGAGGACCAGGTGTGGAAACGCCGACCAGTTCAGTTGGGATTTTATTCCTAATGTCTTGTTTCTTGGTGCATGTGGGAAAAACTCGGTGGGATTTCCATGTGAACACCAGAGGTGGAATCATCCTAGCCTAATTATAAGTAGCTAGTCTACCTACCTTTTTTTAATGCTCACTAAATCATGCTTTGAGATCCCTTTATCTATAAATCCAATGTTTAAGAAACTCTTAAGGTGGGGATCATCACGTCGGTTCTAGTAGAATGTGTCCTCCAAGAATAAGAAACATAACCAAGAATAACCTTTTTGATTGGTCATCACTTCTCTTGGTCTCCCATGAAGTCGGTGAAAAGGGATCATGTTAGTTCTTGGGAGAAAATAAGTTGTTGAATGTCTAGCTATGGATGCAACCCTTGTAAACACCATTGGTTAGGGATGCTCTTTGGTGGTTGTGCTTAAGCATGTCAGAATGCCTTGTGTGGAAGAGGCGTCATTTTAGGTTGATGGTGATGCATTGGAAGTTGTAGTTGATCTCTTCTAAGTAAGTTGTCCTATAATGGTTTGACATTCATTACCTTTACTTTCAACAGGTTTTTTTGAAAGCGAATGGAACACTACAATCTCTATAGAAAAAGTCTCTTGGATCCTTTTTATAGATTGTTTAAAACCTCTCAGTGTACTCTTGTCTTAAGGATGACCATGTCCCATATCTTGGTATCATTTGGGTACACTGGGAGAGCACTAATCTTACACCTTGCTAAATTGGTAAAAGTTCTTGGGCTTGTTTGGGTGGTTTCGATCAGAGTTGTTCTCAGGAGGTGCAGATGTTCTCAACTGCTTGTTTAGACCTAAGTGATACATGGATTCCCAAGTAGGAATTCCTTGTGTAAGTCCCTAAGCTTTCACGGTATGTTTCCCTTTGAATAATGCAATAGCTCGTGCTGTATACATCTTGGAGTTTTAACACACCACAACCAATCAAACTAGCCATTATGAATAGTAATACCCACCTTTTGAAATTTTATAAATTTTATTTTTCAAAATGAACTTTATTTTTGGATTTGGAATATCAAAATTAACTTAGGGTGAATTTTTATTATTTTTCTGAAAAATTTCAATTTTTGATGAATAGTGAAAAACACTACATTATTATTTAAAACTAACTTTTTATTTAAATAATTAGTTATTTTATTTAAATTTATATTAGGTAAAAATAGATACATAATACCTATATATCTTCAATGTAATTCATTGGATTCATTTTATAATAATATTAGAGATATAAAATTTTATTGAACTTTTTACCGTCTTTTACCCACCTTCTAAGCGAATTTGAAATTTCGCATAAAACGTAATTTTACCGCTTATGTGAATTGAATTTCAAAAATCCAAGAGACACATTTGACATCAGTAAGTAAAATTTGGTTCAATAAGATGAAAATAATTTTTGGTGAATAGTGACTTTAGACTTATTTACCATGGTTAAAAGTAAATAGGGTAATTAAAGGTAAAAAATGATATTATAATTACCCTAACACATGTCATAATTCTATTGGATAAGTGTATTTCGACCAAAATCAACCTTATGAATAAAATATAATCCTTTTGGTCCACTTGGATTAGATTAGGACATTTATTATTATTTTATTTAAAGAAGAGTTAAAAGTGTTAAATTCAAAGCTTAATAATTAAACCATTTTTAATATAGGGTTATACATAAGATAAATTAGACTATAAATATTAATTATAAAGATAAAAATATTTCCTACATAATTGTATTTTATTTATAATTTTTAGAAATTAAATAATTAAATTTATTTATGATACAATGAAGATGATGTAATTACCTTATTAATGAAAGATTAAAATAATTGATATTATAAATATCCAAATAAATGTAAATTGATACTTTTGTTGAATTAAACTAATTTTATAGGTTAATATTAAACGATAGGGTTGATTAAATAAATTTTCTTCGAAGTGATAAAGTTTTTATGACTTTCACAAAAACAAAATACCAAATAGCGTCAAAATTGACATAAATGAGTGTTTAAAACAAATACTATATTATTAATTGATATAATATTTTTTTAAAACTAAGGTTTTTTCAAAGGACTTATATAAGTTTATATATATTAATAATGAACAACTTGTGGTTCTCTTTCTTTTTTATAGTAATTTTATTAACCATTTATTATAATAATACAAGAATACATGGTAAAAGTTAAACTATTTAACTAAAAGTTAAATCTAAAAGATAAGGTTAGTATGGTGACCTAAACCTGTCTAAAAACTATTGGTTGAGAGTTTTTCAACCCATCCCTACCTTATCCTCTAATTAAATAATTTTTGGGCCACTATAAACTGAATATGATTGTATAATAAAATAATATTTCAAGATTTTCCTAAAGTGACCCCCACCTCTCTTATAAAAGGGTATTTCCCCTTCTCTCAAAATCACACCTCCAAAGCCATTTGGATCAGACAAAACCTGCTCAAATATCCTCCCAACTATCCTCACTTCTACTTAAATTCCATACTTTTATCATAAAGCTAACCTAAGGAGCCCTTTTGATCAACTCAAAAGAAAACACCCGAAGAAGAGGTAATAATTTCACCACCTCTTTCAAAGTTCTTTTCTTCTTCCACTCCCTCTTTATTTTTTGTTTCCATGCCAAAATAATAAATCCAGTAACTTATACATAGTGTAATGTTATTATAAATATGGTACATCCATATTAATTATTCTATCCATCCTATGAATGACAAGTCACCATACGTGTGTACGTACGACTTACCATATCCACGTCGTGGTGTGGTTGTTATTCACAAATTCATAATTTGGATGGGTATAATAATGATTATAATTGATGTAAATAATAAATATAACATGTCAATTATTCTGTATATATGATATACTATCCAATTTCATACGATTTTACCATCAATATAATGATATTTTCACTCGCGCATATGTACAGATTATCGTCTCCATGAACACGATGAAATTCATTCCCCATCATAACCATTCAAGAATAATTTTCATTTTATGATAAACAATAATGTTTAATAACTTAATATAATTCTGGATATGAATCAAATACATCCTATCCATAACAAACATGGCTTACGTAACCAAGAATATAAAGTAAAACGAATCAGTTAACACCTGAAACGATGATACTACTGAAATATTATAAACAAGCAATATTAGAAGATCATATATGATATCATATTTATGTATGTGGTTCTTGTATAATTTAATAACAATTATTTAACTATTATATAGAAGGTTAGCATACCCTCGATCAAGGAAAAGTACAAGGTGAGGGTTAATTCTATAATATCTTCATTATCTGAGGTTATTTATACGTGAGTATCTACTGGGACCTCTATCATCCACATCTATGTTTCTTAAAAATGTATTTGAAAACATTTTTAATATTTACTAGACTATGTTTTAAAGTCATTTATACCCTTGTTTGACTTTTTATAAGTTTTTTATAAAGTAATCTTTCCATCGTTTTCCAAACAAGGTCCTTTACGAACTTTTCAACAAAATTAAGGAAACAGTGTTTTTTTAACTTATACAGAGAGTGAAGCTATTTTCCACCATTATAACACCTTATAAGCTTCCCTTAAAATACTATAAGAATATTTTCATAATAAATGTTTTCTTTAATAATTACAAGACATTTAAATGATTTCAAAATAGGAAGATATATTTCTCTCAAAGAGTTTTGATTTCATCTATGTCAACATCCTTTGATGGATTTTACACTAGTTTAAAGTTGATTTATTATGATACAATATTATATATTGTATTGAAGGTTTTGTGATATGTTTGACTCTAGATGTTTTATTTTTATACCATTCATGGTTTATGGTTAAAGTATTAACATTTTGTATGCTAGTTTTAATACGAATGTTTATGTTATGTTTCAACCTTTTCATATGAGGAATGCTTTGGACTTAGTAAGTGATGGGTGGAGCTCGATATAGCTCCTTGATGCATTGGTAGGTCTCATGAGACAAACTAGTGTCTTGGCACAAGGCCTTGAAAAAATAATATTTGTAGTCTTGGCACGAGGCCTTGACTATGTGTTTATGATGTGTGGAATTATGCATTCCATCATTATAAAATTGGTTATTGATATTACATGTGATTATTCGAATAGTATAATATCCATGTGAATAAGGAAATGGAATTATTTAATTTATATTTTCCATACTATACTGATGTTTAAGTTTAAAAGGCTTGTGTTTTAGTCTTGTACATTTCCTTAAATGTTCATTCCTATTTATGAAAGTTTCTTTTATATTGTTATCCTTACTGATCACCTGAGATCACTTTTTCTATGTTTTATTTTTTTTCCAGGATGAGATGAAGTATATTATGACTGACCTGTATGGATAGTATAAGGGAGATGAATGTATTAAAAGGAGACATAATTTTGTTGTTTTTAATTTCATAATGTAATGTAAAACTTATGTTTGTATATAATACTTTCAGGGCTACTAAACTGATCGGTATTTCAGGATTTGATATCTTGTGAAGATGACAATGTTATTTAATAATACACAGACTCTAGGTAACTAGGGTCGGGGCATTAAAATTGGTATCAGAGTAAGTTTAGTACAAACCTTGGAAGCTAGATTTAGAAAAATTCTGATTATAGAACATTACCCTAAGATAGACTTTGAGGATTAGTATAGAAGAACTTCATAGAATTTTGGTAACGTAGATATTTTGTGTGTTTTCCAAGCAATACATCCCAGTATGGATATGACCAGGTAGAGGAGACTCTAGAACAGATGTAACTAAGAGTGAAAACTCTGACAAGGATTTTTGGGCTAGACTCGGGGTATCCTGGTACATGACAGCGGGCCTTGCTACACTCTTAGTTATGACACTCCCAGGGGATATGCTTAGGATAATTCACATTTTCTTTACAAAACATTATGAAGGATTATGAGTATATACCTCCTCAAAGAAAACAATTTTATGATTACAGATTATATCCATAAATTGTTCAATTTATGTTATGTGTTTTAAAAGTTTGGAATAATGTATTGTGATTCATAAACTAATCTAGTGTTTTCCATTGTTTAGAAATGGCACCTAGTGGAAGGAATGGAAACCGTATCAATGCACATAATACATGTAGGGATTTACCTCCTAGTCAAGATAATTATAGTGGAGCTGGTGATGTAACTGTTTCTGATCAACTTATCACCATACTGGAAAAACTCACTCAGGTTATGAATAATAATATTACCCATATGGAGCACCCTGATCCACAATGCGGAGGATCAATGTTAGACCGATTTATGAGGAAACAACCAAAAACATTCAATGAGACTACAAATCCATTTTTATCTGAGTAATGGATAAGTTTCTTACAAAAAATATTTCATGATTTGGGGAGTATTGAAAGGAAAAAAGTTATCCTGACAGTTTATCAGCTCATGGGAAATGCAGATCAATGGTGGTCATTAATTCAAAACATAAAGGAATATGAAGAAGTATCAAATATGGAATGGAGGGAGTTTAAAGAACTTTTCTTAGAAAAATACTTTCCTCGTGACCATCAAGCGGATATTGAAAGACAATTTTAAAGTATGAGGCAAAAGGAGGATGAGAATGTCAGAAAGTATGGGTCCTTGTTGATCATCTTACAAAGTGAGCACATTCTCTTGATATAAGATAAGATTAACCACTTGAACGTTTATAAATACTATATATTAATGAAGTTTTAAGACTTCATGGAGTACCTCTATCAATTGTTTTTGATCGTGATCCTTGTTTTACATCAAGATTCTGGAAAAGTCTTCAAAATACCCTAGATACTGAACTTATTTTGAGCACTACCTACCACCCTCAAACTGATGGAAAATCAGAACAGACTATTCAAACCTTAAAAGGCATGTTGAGATCTTTATCACTTGACTTTCATGGTATGTGAGATCAATATTTACCTCTGGTAGAATTTTTCCATAACAATATATTTCATTCAAGTATTCAGATGGCACCATATGAAGCATTATATGGAAAGATATGTTGCACACCAACTTGTTGGGATGATGTTGGTGAAAGAAAACTCATAGGCCTAGAACTTGTTGAGGAAACAATGAAAAGGTGAAGGTTATCCAAACCCACATCAAAGCAGCTCAAAGTAGGAAAAAGAGTTATGTTGATAACTGAAGGAAAGATTTGGAATTTCAAATAGGAGATCATGTTTTCTTGAAGGTATCTCTATGGAAGGGTGTTATATGATTCATTAAGAAGGGAAAATTAATTCCCAGGTACATCGGACCTTTTGAAGTTCTATAATGAATTGGAGTTATAGCTTATCATTTGGAAATGATGTCAAGTCTCTCCAAAGTTCATGATGTGTTCCACATATCACTGTTAAGAAAATACATACATGACCCAATGCATGTACTCACCTATGAAGAAATATAACTAGAACCCGACATGTCTTATTGTGAAGAGCCTATCAAAATTCTTGATACCAGAGGACAAGTGTTGAGAAACCGGATTACTTGTCTGGTGAAAGTTCTATGGAGAAATCATAAGATCGAAGAGGCAACGTGGGAACCGGATAAACTTATAATGAAGAACCATGCAAATATTTTTATGCAGTAATATTCTAGAAATTTTGAGGAAGAAGTTATTTGAAGGAGGGGAGAATGTAACACCCCAAGCTTCCACAGTATGTTTCCCTTTGAATAATGCAATAGCTTGCGTTGTACGCAACTTGGAGTTTTAACACACCACGACCAATCAAACTACTCGTTATGAATAGTGATACCTGCTTTTTGAAATTTAATAAATTTTATTTTTCAAAATGGACTTCATTTTTGGATTATTAATATCAAAATTATCTTAGGGTGGTTTTTTGTTATTTTTCTGAAAACTTTCATTTTTTTGATGAATAGCAAAAAACACTGCGTTATTGTTTAAAATCAACTTTTTATTTAAATAATTAATTGTTTTATTTAAATTTATATTAGGTAAAAATATATATATAATACCTATATATGTTCAATTTAATTCATTAGAGTCATTTTATAATAATATTAGATATATAAAATTTTATTGAACTCTTTACTGTCTTTTACCCACCTTCTAAGCGCATTTGAAAAATTTCATAAAACATAATTTTACCACTTATGAGAATTGAATTTCAAAAATCTGAGAGACATGGTTGAAATTATTAAGTAAAATTTGGTTCAATAAGATGAAAATAATTTTTGGTGAATAGTGACTTTTGACTTATATTTACCACGGTTAAAATTAAATAGGGTAATTAAAGCTAAAAATGATATTATAATTACCTTAACACATGTCCTAATTGTATTGAATAAGGGTATTTAGACTAAAATAAAACTTAGGAATAAAATATAATCTTTTTGGTCCACTTGGGTTAGATTAGGACATTTATTATTATTTTATTTAAAGAATATTTAAAAGTGTTAAATTCAAAGTTTAATAACTAAACCATTTGTAATATAGAGTTATACATAATATAAATTAGACTATAAATATTCATTAGAAATATAAAAATATTTCCTACATAATGGTATTTTATTTATAATTTTTAGACATTAAATAATTAAATTTATTTATGATACAATGATGATGCAGTAATTACCTTATTAATGAAAGATTAAAATAATTGATATTATAAATATCCAAATAAGTGTAAATTGAGACTTCTGATGAATTACACTAATTTTATAGGTTAATAAGACATGTTAAGGTTTATTAAAATATATTTCTTCGAAGTGATAAAGTTTTTATGACTTTCACAAAAACAAAATACCAAATAGTGTAAAAATTGACATAAATGAGTTTTAAAAAAATACTATATTATTAATTGATATAATATTCCTAAAAATATAAGGTTCAGCCAAAGGACTTATATAATTTTATATATATTAATAATTAACCACTTGTGCTTCACTTGTATTTTTATAGTAGTTTATTAACCATTTATTATAATAATACAAGAATACATGGTAAAAGTTAAACTATTTAACAAAGAGTTAAATCTAAAAGATAGGGTTAATATGGTGACCTAAACATGTCTAAAACCTGTTGGTTGGGATTTTTTCGACCCATCCCCACCTTATTCTTGAAATAAATAATTTTTGAGCTATTGTAAACTGAATATGATTGTATAAAAAAATAATATTTCAAGATTTTCCTAAAGTGACCCTCACCTCTCTTATAAAATGGTACTTCTCATTCTCTCAAAATCACACCTCCAAAGCCATTTGACTCATCCAAACCCTAATAAAATATCCTCCCAAATACCCGAAATTTGACCTAGATTCCTTAATTAGATCATAAATCCAACTTAAGGATCCCTATTGATCAACTCAAAAGGAAACACCCAAAGAAGAGGTAATAATTTCACCACCTCTTTCAAAGTTCTTTTCTTCTTCCACTTCCTCTTTATTTGTTGTTTCCATACCAAAATAATAACTCCAATACCTTAAACATACTATGATTTTATTATAAATATGGTACAACCATATTCATTATTCTATCCATCCTATGAATGAAAAGTCACCATACGTGCGTTCATACGGCTTACCGTCTCCACGTCGTGGTGTAGTTATTATTCAACAATTCATTATTTGGATGGGTATAATAATGAGTATAATTGATGTAAATAATAAATATAACATGTCTATGATTATTTATATATGATATACCATCCAATTACATATGCTTTCACCATCAATAGAATGATATTGTCGCTCGTGCGTATGTACGGATTACCGTCTCCACGAACGCAATGAAATTAATTCCCCATCATAACCATTCAAGAAAAATTTTCATTTTATGATTAAAAAAATGTTTAATAACTTAATATAATTATAGATATGAATCAAATACATCCTATCCATAACAAACATATCTTACTTAACCAAGCATATAAAGGAAAACGAATCAGTTAACACCTGAAACGATGATACTACTGAAATATTATTAACAAAACAATATTAGAAGATCATATATGATATCATATTTATGTATGTGGTTCTTGTATAATTTAATAACAATGATTTAACTATTATACAGGAGGTTAAAATACCCTTTATCAAGGAAAAGTACAAGGTAAGGGTTAATTTTACAATCTTCTCATTATCCAAGGTTGTTTATACGTGAGTATCTACTGGGACCTCTTTATAATCCACATCCGTGTTTCTTAAAAATTTATTTCAAAACATTTTTACTATTTACTATACTATGGTTCAAAGTCATTTATACCCTTGTTTTACTTTTTATAAGATTTTTGTAAAGGAATATTTCCTACATTTTCCAGACAAGGTCTTTTACGACCTTTTCGAAAAAATTAATGAAAGAATATTTTTTTAACTTATACAGCGGGTGTGGCTATTTTCTACCATTATAACACCTTTGAATCTTCTCTTACAAGATTATAAGAATATTTTCAAAATAAATGTTTTCTTTTATAATTACAATACTTTTAAATTATTTCAAAATAGAAAGATATATTTCTCTCAAACAGTTTTGATTTCATCTATGTCAACATCCTTTGATGGATTTTACACTTGTTTGAAGTAGATTTATTATGATACAATATTCCATATTGTATTGAAGGTTTTTTTATATGTTTGATTGTAGATTTGTTATTTTTATACCATTCATGGTTTATGGTTAAAGTATTAAAAAAATTTATTCTAGTTTTAAAACGAATGTTTATGTTATGTTTCAAACTTTTCATATGAGGAATGCATTGGACTTAGTAAGTGATGAGAGGAGCCCGCTATAGCTCCTCGATGCATCGATAGGTCTCATTAGACAAACTAGTGTCTTGGAACTAGGCCTTGACAAAATCTTATTGTTAGTCATGGAACGAGGCCTTTACTATGGATTTATGATGTTCAACATTATGCATTCCATCATTATTAAATTGGTTATTGATATTACATGTCATTATTCGACTAGTAGAATATCTATGTGAATATGTAAATGGAATTATTTGATTTATCTTTGCCATATTATGATGAAGTTTATGTTTAAAAGGATTGTGTTTTATTCTTATACATTGAATTAACTTTTTATTCTTATATATGAAAGTTTCTACTATATTGTTATCCTTACTAAGCACCTGATCTCACCCCTTTCTATGTTTTATTTTTTCCCAGTATACAAGGAAGTATATTATGAATGACCTACAGGGATAGTCTAGGGAGATAAATGTGTTAAAAGGAGACACAATGTTGTTGTTTTTCATTTCATAATGTAATGTAAAACTTATGTTTGTATCTAGTACTTCCAAGGCTACTAAACTGATCGGTCTTTCGGGATTTGATCCCTTGTGATCATGCCAATGTTATGTAATAATGCACCGACTCTAGGTAACTAGGATCGGGGCGTTACACCTTGTACGGGCTCATGGACACCAGTTGTTCTCTTATGATATAATCACCAGGTGAATTACATCTTTAGGCTAGTTAAAGATCTTGATGTGTGGATGTTCAACCTTATACCAACATCTTCCTTGTAAGTTTCATCTATGTTTTTCCATGTATAAGCTCCTTGAACTCCAGTTGATAATTTCAAGGTCAACATGAACCTCATTTAGGCTTGGATTGGTTGTTTAAAAAAGTTAATCGATCTAAGGGTGATATATCAGGTTTACATCTAATTTTTTGCTGAGGTATGACAACTTCAGTAGCCTTTTGGCTAGATACGTCCTCAAAATCTGATTATAGGCTTCAGTGAGTGTGATTTGAGCAAAATCTTGAGCTACCTTTGTTTAAAATGCACTGAGTTTAACTTTTGTAATACACTAGCCTTCTAAGTCAATAATTTTGAGAATGGTTAGCTGGTAGCGACATGACATGTCTTCCTCTGGTTTAGTTTAAAATGGGTTTGGTTTTGAATTAACCATTTGATTGAATCGTGTCTCATGTAGTGAGCATCATTGGAGTGTTATGGGCATGTCTTGAAAGACAATTCCAATGATAGTGGTATAGTGATTTGGTTTTATCTCTTAAATTCTAGAACTTATAGTGGAGGCACCATAGTCCTGGTGCCTAAGAGGCGATTTGAAGATCATGTATCTAGTTTGATGGTCACAGGTAAGCTCTATCTCAACACTTCATCTCAGAAACAAGTGTTGGCTTGAGTTTATATTGTTTATGTTCCATATGTTAAGGTGATTATTGAAGGTGTGGTGGGTGTTGCAAATGAAATGAGGCCATTTGAGTGAGAATTCATGACCCAAGGAGGTCAATTGATGTTATCTTCATTTCCCCAAGGATTCTTGGGGACAAGAAGTTCTAAGGTGTGGATATTTTAGCATCCCATGTTTTTGGACAAGATGAAACTCCAAGGGAATTTGAATTTTTTTCATTGGGTGAATGGTTTATTTTTTAAAATAAATATATGAATGAAATTATGAGAGCTAGAACACTTCAAAGTGTTGTTTTTAGAATTGGGTGAAATCCTGAGGGGTTCATCGAGTGTCTCATTGGGTTTCGGGAGCATCGGGCCCCAAAATCACAAGTTTGGGTGGTGTGAGTAGAACACATGGTTTATCTGAAATGTGCATCCCCCATCAAGAAACCATTCACCCTTGATCAAAGGAGAAGGTAAAAATCACATGGTTTTTTCATGGTTTACCCAAACTATACACCTATCCTACACAGTTATTACCAATTAGGTAGTAACCTTTCACTATTCACCTCACAGTTTGCACATGGTTAGAAAAACCGTGCAAGTAAACCATGCGAGGTGGGTTTCCAAAGAACTAGGTATCACATGGTTGGTGCAAGGTTTGGAAAAACTGTGTGGCCAAACCATCAAGCCTTGTTTTGAGGGTGAAATTAAAATTTTTTCATTAATGAAATCATTAAACCTCTTTTATTTCCTTCCCTCTCTTCCCCAATGGGTTTTCCTCCTTCCCTTCATGTGTGGAGATCTTCCTCCCTCGTCTATAGGGATTTGATGTATCTCCTTCATCTAGAACTCAAATCCTTCATTGTTAGAAGATATAGAAAGCCCTTGGTAATATTTTCCTTCCTCACACATTTATTTCTTGTTTCCACTTCCACCCATTACGCTATTTTGGTGTAGTAGTTTTTTCCCAATTTTAAGGGTGTTTGATAAATACCCTATATTCTTCTGATTTAGGTAGAATCAAGGATCGATAATTGTTGAGTTGAGTTCTAATACACCAATTTATGGGGTGTTGGACCTGTGATGCTCCCAAAAACGGACCAGAACCCCACAGATCCCACTAACTCGTGGGATGCAATCAACTGGGCCATTAACTGGGCCGAGTTCCTGGATATCCCTTCTAGCCAACTAAGGTTTTATTTTGCCTCTATGGAGATTTTAACCTGGGGCTGACTAGCATATAACCAACTAGGGAGTTTCTCCACTACCACCATGCCATATGGCGTATTGGTACTTATGACGCTCCCTGGAGGTTGTTAAGCCTAAGGTCCCAGGTTCAAATCGCGGGGGAGGAGTATTAAATCCCAGTAGGGCATGGGGATAGTTTTGAATGCACAGACCAGTTAGTGGCCCATGTGATCCTAGACTCTGATTTAGGGGTTGAGGCATGTCCGGCCTATGACCCAGTTAGTGGCGTAGGTCTACTAAAAAAGGTGCCTTTTTGGACCTATGATGCTCCCAACAATGGACCGGAACCCCGCAGAGCCCACTAACTCATGGGATACACTCAACTGGGATACTAACTAGGTTAGGTTCAAGCATAGTCCCCTAGATATATGGGTATTTACTATGTTTGTAGGGACCCTAGAATTTGTAAAAACCTATCTGTGGGGTTGTATCTTTTTCTTTTTCCACCCTTTGGTTGTTCCATACTAAATGAACTAAATTTCCCATATTCCTTGATTTTTGTTTCTCCTTGGGTGTGACCTCATTGAATGGTCCATTTTCCCATTACTCTAAATTTTAATTGCCACTTGTGTGTGGGTTACACTTTAATCAAATGCATTGATTAATAAAATGAGTTAATATGGATTGAAAACCATTAGTTAGCTCTTTATCTTTTTTTCTCATACCATATATTTAATGCTCATGCTTGATGCTTACCATTGAATTCCACATGCCTTGCATATAATTTTTATTTAAAGTTGGTTGAATTATTCTCCCTATACCATGTCAAGTTCATTGTACTTTATGCCACATTTTATTCTTATTTCCTAGTTCCATGATTAATTGGATGTTATTATTTGGTAAGCTTGTTAGATTGTGATATTGAATGCCAATGATGACATGTAATTGTTTACATGTTATGCCTTGTAGCGTATTCCTCATGATCATGTTTTGATCATGATTAATTCCATGTGTATTTTCCTCATTTATAGCTTATTTAGTAATCCTTTTTATTTGTTTGAATGGAATTACATGCTTGGTCAAGCTTGATAGCTTGAGCTATTGATATGTCATTGAGGACATGTGATTAGAGGTATGTTAATTCCTTGTGCCTATGTTTGTATTCCATTGCTTATTCTTAATACTTAATACCTAGTGATCATATTTTTTCTCCTAGAGATTATGAATACACTTAATTCCTTACACCTTGATAGTTGGATTTTGATACTTGAATAGCTTGTTAGATTTTTGAATGAGATGTTTATCTGATGGAATGAAACTACATAAATGTTTTTCCTTGTGATATGTTCTTGTCATAATGAAACAATTTCTATGGGTTTGAAGATAACATGGTTCCTAATTTAAGGATTCCATGGATGGACTCACCGTGCTCGGTTGGATTATACTTGATGCGTTGGGAGCGATACCTTGGCTAGCTGGGTACAAGATCATTGGAAAGGTTACTTATACTCATGAGTGACACTGATTCCTTAGGGGAGAAACTAAGGATGGATCTATTGGCATGATGGCTATTCCATGCCTCGGGTGATACCTAGTCCCCTATGTGAGATACTTGGTATAGAATCATAGTCACCATACCTTGAGTGATAAAATGGGTATTGTATTAGTATCCTTGGATGGACTTAGAGGTATTGGTTATATCAGATGTTCTTGTAGTAACCCTTTGGATGCTGTATAGATCACCATGTACAAGATCAGCACTCCACCCATAGAACTAATGGATTGATTGATTTATTGTGCACATGTGATTTCTTCCTTTTATATTATGAGAAGGATCATTTAATGACAAGGAAATGTGACCTCCAAGATAAAGCACAACATTTACATCTTCTTTTACTACTTGGTTGAGATTTTTGTATTAGCCCTTGTATATACCTATTATTACTTATAAAGGTACCTCCTTTCAGACATCTGGCTTAGACTGAAGTAGGTGGTATTTTTCAGGTTTCCATTTAGGATCCTGAGGCAGTTATTAATATTTATTTTTTATCATTCTGATTTTATTATTATGTCACACTTATCATTTACTTCTTGCGTGTAAAGGATCAACCTAGACACCATGGGTGTCTTCCTACTAATATTTATATCTTAAACCCTACTTGAGCATCATTTGGTACCCGAGTAGACTTTATGATCACTTGTATGGATAAAGGGAATCATGTGGCCTCTGATGATTGACTTGCTACTTTAGGATGGATTTTGGGGGAAGAGGATGAAGCATATGCTCGGGATATTGTTGTAGTAGTTTTTGGATTTTGTATACTCTGATAGCATGTAGTATATGTTTTTATCTATTCCCCTATACTCATATTTTCTATAGAGGAATGACATCATGATCTTTATTTGTAACTATTATTATTATAAAGTTTCACAAGTTATTTATTTCTCTTGTATGGTTTATTACTCTAATGTTTGTTCCTTTATTATGATTCTGATATTTATTATCTATCATATATCACTGCACATACACTGATCTATGAGAGAATATTCTCCCCACAGACACTCCTAAGGCCCTCACTACTAATCAGCAGCCTCTAGCTTTTGGGTATATGTGCTTATGGTCTTGTAGTGACCAGTCTGGCTACCGGTTTTGTGGTCATTTGATTTGGGATGTTACATAGAGATAGTCATTAGTCTAATAAGTGTCCCTGGTGGGTAATAACATGTGGTGTGTTGGAAAGTCAACTAAGGTATTACTGGAGACTCATGGGGTCATATGACCAAGTTCATGGCTTGAGGAGGTTGGGTCATGAACAAATAGATACCCACTCAATCATATAGTGATAAATCCATTCATACAGAAATAAAATTATAGTTTAGGGATAATCCAACAACCTTATTCTTTCATGTGGTGTGTTAGGAAGGAATCCAAGATATTTTAGGAGACCTATATGGGTTAGATGTCTAGGTTCATGGCCTGAGGAGGTCGATTCATGAAAAAACAGATACCCACTCGACCGTAGAGATAGAAATCCATTTAGATTCAAGAAATATTTCATTTTAGGGACAATCCGCCAAACCTATTGTAATATGAATGATTAGGCTTCCTTTATACTAGTTAAAAAAATTAATTCCATGTCTTCATCTAAAAATACACTCATCCACACCTTTAAATTTATAATTATTCTTAGTTGAGGCCCCTTTCTACTAACATTATGTGATTCTCTTAAAAATTATTGTACTGATGGTATTGTTCCATTACCTTCCCCTTAAAAATTCTTTTATGTAAGGAGTTATTCATATATAGATTCAAAAATGAAAGTTATATTGATCATGTACACATCCCATAAGTTGATCCCAAACACTCTATATAATTAATAGATGGTTTTTTTATAAAAAATACAATGGATTAAGAGATTAAGGAGGAATTTGGGAGAATTGTATATATATTTCTGGGAGTTCTAGAGAGATTTCTATATCCTTATTGATTTATGTTATTATTATAACTCAATGTAGTTTTTTCTCACCTAATAAGGCCACATCCACTCATGATTGAATCTACCCCAATGTGTAAGTCCTAGATCTTGTTCCAATGTTAAATTTGATTGAAAATGGATAAAGTAGTCAATTGAATAATAGTTGTACATCTTGGGTTCTTATGCATGTTGAAGATCTTTTGAAGTGTTAGTCATATTCCACATAATATATGATCAGTTAATAGAGGATTCGTTATAAAATATCACTAATATTGAAATATTATCCTTATATTTCTATAACATGTGGATGAACCATAAGAGGTGTAAATTGTGGCATGGTGGTGGAATCAGTGCATTAGTAATCAATTTATATCCATAATGAGGTGTTTAGTCTAACAATGAAAAATTATATTAATTCTCTATTAAATATCATGAAAAATTATGACCAGTGGGGGTAGTCATTAGTCCAATAAGTGACCTTGATTGGTAATAGCATGTGGTGTGTTGGGAAGATAACCAAGGTATTACTAGATAATCGTGGGGTTATATGATAGAGTTCATGGATTAAGGAGGTTTTTTCATGAAAAAATAGTTACCCACTCAACCAAATAATGATAAATCCATTTAGAAACAAATAAAAATCCAATTAAAGGATAATCTACCAACCTTATTCTTTTATGTGGTGTTCTAGGAAGGAAACCAAGGTATTACAGGAGATTCGTATGGGGTTATATGGCTAGGTTCATGGCCTAAGTAGTTAAGGTAATGAAAAAATAGATTCCCACTCAACCATATAGATAGAAATACATTCAAAAACAAGTAATAGTCCAGTTTAGGGATAATCTTCCAAACTTATTCTAGTATTAATGATTATGATTCCTGTAGTATAGTTAAAAAATTTCTTCCCCATATTCCTTCAAAAATACACTCATCCACACCTTGAAATTTATAATGATTGTCGATTGATTCTCCTTCATGCTAAAATTATGTGATTCTCTCAAAATGATGGTATTAATGATATTTTTCACTCATCACCCCCTTAATAATACTTTTATATAATGATTTATTCATATATAGATTCAAAAATGGAAACTATGTTCATCATTTAAACATACCATAAGTTGATCCCATCCACTTCATATAATAAATGGAATATTTTTTTTCTAAGAGCTCCAATGGCTTAAGAGACAATGAAGAAGTTGGTAGCATTGTATAAATATGTTTGGGAGACCCATAGAGCATTATATGTCCTCATTGATTTATATTATTCTTAAAACTAAATGTATGTTTTACTCACCTAATATGATTACATCCACTCATGGATTAATCTACCCTAAGGTGTAAATCTTATCTCTTATTCCTACATTGAATTAGATTGGAAAGGGACAAAGTAATAAATTGAATAATAGTTGTGCATCTTGGGTTCTGATCCATGTGGAAGATATTTTGAAGTGTTATTCATATGCTACATAATATATGATGGATAAATATAGGATTCATCATCAAATATCATAGATATTGAAATATTAGACTTATCTTGCAATAACATGTGGATGAACTATGAGGGTGGTAAATTTTGTCCTTGTGGTGGAATTAGTACACTAATAAGAAATTTAGAGACATAATGAGGTATCTAGTCTGACAATGAAAAATTATATAGATTATATATTAATTCTCATGAAATATTATTTTTTTGTGGATTATAGTGGTGAAATTTTTCAGGCTCTATATCTTTAATAATATCCTGAATGTATGCCTCTCTAACATTAATAGGATCGTTGTATAAGATTGTGATGTCATTTTTGTAAATAGTATGTAAAAAATTAGTTAAAATACGAAAAATGATAAAAATATTCTTAAGAGGTCATAAAATCATGCATATAGGTGAAATGGGTGAAATTTTAACAAAATGAAAAACTTTTCTTTTCCCTTTCATTTAGCCCCTTGTACTTTACCCCTTTTACTTAACCACTTTTTCTTATCCCCTTTCATTTATCCTATTTTTATTATCTATGTTCATTGAGGACACAATGGTATAAGTCATAACTATAAATTATGCAAAACAAATCTTATAAACTAGTCAAAACTAGATGAAATGAGAAAGAGTAATCCATAAGATTCAATAAGATGAGAAGGGTACACTACCAGAGTGGTCCCCTTATATATATGGGATAAGAATGATGGTTCATTTTCCACATGGGCATCAAATAAAAACATATTCCCATGAATTTTTTTCTATGGAATTTGATCTCTTTCATCCAAAATAGATCCAGTTCAATGGGGGAATTTGTTAGTGCTAAATATTTTTTAATCCCAATTATACAAAGTCTAATGAAAAATTTGAAGAATATTTAGATAAATGAATATCCATGAACCTTAGTCAAGGTAGATCATGAAACCTGGTAAATTATAAGCATGCACCCTAGTGAATCTCAAGAACTTGTGCCATTGCAGCCTGTGCATCCCACCCTATTCAAGTGAGAGAACTCATTCCCACTTCAAGGCAGAGTTTCCATGCCCTATTCAAGCTAGAATTCACAACTTGCTCAAGATTAGTGTACATGATTTATTCATGACAAAGTTCTCATTCTAGAACTAAATTTGGGTAGTCAATTCAAGTTTACCTATAAATAAACCCTTTGACTTCCAAATTTAGGATAAATAAAATATAGGGATAATAAAGAGAATAAAAAATCCATGTTTAGCACTCTCAAGCTTCATGAACTCTAAAAGGGGATTTTTAAATCAAAAAAATAGGTGAATATATAGAATATGTGAGTATTTAAGTAATCCAAATATAAATAACCTTCATAAAATACCACTTGACCTAGGTCTTAAATCTATACCTAGGTTAAGAAACCTAATGATGAATATATTATAGTAAGTTGAATGAAAGAAATCTATGGCAATCCACCTTCATCTTAGGCATGCTTCACCTAAGCCTCGTGGATTATTCTAGGATCAATACTTACCCAGTTCACCTGCCTATGAGAAGGATTTTCATTTTTCCTAAGTGGATCCTCTAGCTGTAGTGGAATCATTTTACCCAAGTCTTACTATTGAAAACATGGATTCACCTAGACCATCCCCTCTATAACCATACTTCCAAAATTGATCCATTCTCTATATTTATTTAGATTTTATGATCATATATTATTTTGATAATAGGAATCATAAATCTTGTATAAGATATCCCTCGTAACATTATTTTTCCTAATTTTTATTTATTTGATAATGAGGGTACTAAATCTTGATGAATACATGGTATGACTCTAATCCTTGTATTTATACATGGCTATTGAGGTGTAATTTTTCTTTCTAGGGTTTCCTTCTAAGAATAAACCCCACAATTTATCCAAACCTATACATGTACTTTTTTTTAAGATTTGAAAACTTGGGTTTCTTCCATCATAGAACTCCCAATACCATTATCCTTAATCATTATCATACATTCCTCATCCTCTAGGATTTATACTTGATATAAGTGAAGGATATGTTCTTTAAATACTTATGATCTATTTTGGTCTATATTATCAAGTATGATATAGTTATTTCTTATGGTACAACATATATAAACCATGTGAATTTTTGTATGTTTTTTTTTGAAAGTTTTTGGATACTATATAGTGATATTGTAGCCACTATATTGAATATATTGAAAATTTTCAATTCATATTGTACGGTTATTATAGATTTCTATGATTACCATGGAAGCCAAACATTAAATAGTTAATTTTCGGATTCTATGAACACATTATATATCATTAAACATTTTATAACATGAAACTATTAGGAGAATAAAAGTTTACATTTAAATGCTAAATTCATGAATAGACAAAGAAAAACTCATATTTTATATAATAAATAAGTAAATTCCTGAAAAATCGAGAGTGTATTGGGGGCCTTTATATAGAGTCAGTTACCATGAGAAGGTGATGGTTTGATTTTTCTTTGCTTCCTATAAATTATCTCTCTTACTAAAGCTATATTATTCTAACACATTTACTGTGAGAGATACAAGAATATCATGGAGAGATGGATAATCTCACTAGAGCAACGGGTGATTCAATTCATCTTGTGAATACACTATAGAGGATGGAATCTGATCGATTCCTCTTAAGGATATACATCCATAATATGAAATAAGACAACATTAGTGGCCATCTAAGGTTCAAGTGTATATAGTTTTCTTCATTTTTGTATAGTCATAGTTTCATATTTCATGTAAGGATGATCTTGGGACTTGAGGAATCTAATTGGTTCTAAAACATTTAATAAGTTTGGTGAAATCCATCGAAACTCATCAATGGAATCAGAGCTTCACCATGCTCTGTGATTTATTAAATCATATTTTAAAATAAAGAAATTTGATGTCGTAACATATATCATATTACCAATCAAAAGAAATGATTTATTTTTTATTTTGCAGATGGCTATATGATATGAAATATCATTGGTTGTAATCTGGTCACACCATACGATATGGTATATCATAGGTGGTGATATAGTTAAGTTCCTTTGGTTTTTAATATATCATTGCATAAGATATTGAGGATAATATCCAGCAATAGCATCGACTTGTGTAGCTTAAAACAAAGCATTGTATCACTAAAACGATATCACGGTATATCGTAAGTGGTGATATACCAGGCGTAAAATATTTTATTATTACATAGAGACAATCATAATCTGTAATTACTAAAACTTTTGAGGTTAATTATACATACTTATACAATATCTAGATTAATGTTATGTCACATAGTTTTATTCTTATGTAGGCCATGTTTTAAGATGATATTACTAGAGAACACTGATTTAATCCTACAAAAACCAACCTAGTTTTTATAAGCTAGATTATTTATCATCATTTATGATAGATATCACTTAAAAGGATTTGAGTGTTGTGGATTTTCTATCACCTATTATAATGTTAGTTATATCGTTAAATATGATTTAGTATTAAATTTTAATTTTTCTATATTTCAGTACTGAATTTATTTAAATAATTTACAAAATGTTTATAAATTATAAAATAAGGTATTTTAGGATATTTATATAAATTTTAAATTTTTAATAAATTAATTAATTATAAAATGTTTAAAAGTAATTATTAAATATTTTTGGAACATTTAATAAGTAAATATCCAAAATATTAATTGTAAATATTAAATTACTTTTCAGATTATATGGAAAGAGTTTTAATTTTGATAAAAAATTATTTGTATGAAATTTATAAGGGAGATTTATTAAATGTTTATAAATCATAAAATGAGGTAAAATATAAAATATTTTATATTTAAAATTTTTAATTATTCATAATTATTTAAATTCCAATTGTTTAAATTAAAGTTAATGTCTAATAAATTCTATAAACATATCAAAAGTAGTATAGATCAATGATATGATTAAGGTTTAAGTAATATTAAATATATGATATTTAGATTTTGTAAATTTTTTACACAATAAGATTACAATATAAAATTTTTATATTTCATTTCATATCATATATTTAAGTAAAATTTCATATAAAGGATACTATGAAAGTAATTTATATTGAATATAAATATAAAGAGTTTATATTTATTTTATTATGAAATATCCATAATACATAGGTAAATTATAAATTGTTTATAATAGATTTAAATTTTTTAATTTTTCATAAATAGTTTATCTCATTTTTAAAAGTATGAAATTTTTATTTATTTAGTTTATTACCTATTTTATTCATGAATATAATTGTAATATTATGAGTAGATTTATTCTTTAGTTTAAAGTGTTAAACTGTATCTATAAACAGTGATACATACATGTTGAACCCCTATGGGTTTGTGTTGGATTTGTTGATAAAACAAGGGAAATATATGAAAAATGTATTTATTTAAAATATATATGGAAGATGGATAAAGTGATTCTTGGAGTATTGTTATGGATTCATCCTTGTAGGACTCACAATAGTGATATTTTCTAAGGCTGGTTTGGAGTTACTAATAAATAGAGCTTGATTGTTTGACTTATTGGATGTGTTAACAAAGAAAAGGATGAAAACATAAAGCGTATAAATAAATATTAATGCTTATATGAATGTATACATCCATGTGACAGTACTTAGAGAATTTCATGTAATAACCCGTGGAGGCTATAAGTCAATTGTATTTTTTTTGGAAGTAATTCTGGCCATTATTTTTTAGTTGAAGATTTTGGAAAATGGATAAGTGTAATCTATGTAGGAGTCATTCAGTAGTAGCCTATGGTCCATTGGGAATATACTTATGATTCATTTATACTAGAGTATCGGAATTTGGAAAAGGTAAGGACCTATGTGTGATTGATCTGGTATGTAGGTATGATTCATACATTCTGTGTTGAAGTCATTCTATAAGTGTGTATGAGTAATGGAGGCATCTTTTTATGTGTCATTTGAGAAAAATGGCTAATTCTTACTCTGTGTATGAGCCATCTTCCAACTTTTTATGAGCCATAAATCTATTTATGTGTGATTTTTTGAGTTGTTTATGTGTCATATTAGGACTTTGTATAAGTTATTCCTAGTCTATGTATGTGTCATCCTGAAATTTGTGGATTTATTTTACTATAAAATATGAGGATTAAATGGTTTAGATTCATAGGAAAATATTCTGAGTTTAAAGGGTGATATTATTAGTTATATTTATAGATATTTCTCCCTTAAATCAGATAATTCCAGTACTATTCATAAATGTTTCAAACATCATGGATCTTTGGAATAAATCCATGATTAAAGCTATAAATAAATAAATAAGTTGTAGAGATAATTTAGTGAATAAAATATCACACCACAAAGGAACCGCAAAGCATCTGGTTGAATCAAGATAAATCAAGCAACATGGATAATATTATTTATTCATTTGAGATTGTATTTTTAAAGTAACATGATTTAATGGAGATAAAATATATAGAGGATCTATTTTTTCACTCAACATTCTTTTATAAAAAATAGATAGTGGTGAATTCAAGGTTACAACATTTTAAATAATGTTTATTTTTAAATACAAATTTTGGATGAATATTTGTGGGGTGTTTTCTCTAATATATCAAGTGATTTTATGGGAATTTATAATAGTATAAATTTATGTTACTGGGTGTGAATGATTGAATTGAAATATCATCGAAATAAAATCATTCCAGGATATCATGGGAAAAGAATAAATGGTGGTTTCCATATTTAAATATGGAAAAGTCATTTCGATTGAAGTGAAAAATTCTATAAAAATAATGAGTGAAGAAGAAGAATAATGTGACTCTCAATATTTTTACTGTATATATATGAAACAGGAGAGAAATAGAGAAAGAGATATTCTACTAAATAATAAAACACCTGTAGGCAGATGGATTAGTGCTTGACTGGTTATTCTTGAAGATTTTTTTTTTGAATAAAATGAGGAACCTAGTTCCTTCTTAAAGATATGTATTCCAAGAAGTAAGATATTTTTGCTTCGTAACAAATTGAAGAACAAGGAAGTTATAAATACTATGTAGTGAAGAGGTTTTCAGCCACAACACTAGATAGAAGAAGGTTTTGTTCAAGGGGGAGTTCATAGTTGGTTTATGTGTGAGAAGATGAGAAATATTAATAGTGCATATACACATATTCAAGGATTAATTCTATTGAACTAATTTCATTGATGGATAAACCTATATATCTATATGTTTTTAGAGTTATCTTCCATAGAGAAATGTGTAAAGGGGGGATAAGGGTATTTAACCTTGCGAGACGATGATTCATCACAAAACCTTGTAAGACAATAATACTTGGCATGGAGTGACCACAACCACAGTGTATCTGTAAAACTGGTGAAGTAATGTATTTTGGTATGATTCAAACATCTTCATTGTATACTCCTAGGGTTAGCCCAGTGTGGGTGAACCAAGTAAAATCCTTGTGTCCCTTGTATATTTACTTTACTAATTCATTTGGTATAATTATATGTGTTTGAGTGAAAAAAGGTTGGTTGAACATTGTTCCTACCTAAGTGGGAACATGATCCTTAAAAGAAAATCAGTAAAGAAGACCAAAATGGTTTTAAATGGTCATGCATTGATTCACCCCCCCCCCCTCCTCTCATGGTTCCTTGGGGACCTAAAAATTTATATAATAGCCTAATGTTCTGACTATGTGTTTAATTAAACAAAAATATTTTGGATTTATTTGAAAAAGTAAATAATGAACATACCATTATTTAATGGTAAAAATTTATAGAAGTGAAAAAGGAGTTCATGAAATTCATGTATGAGGTTATAGAAGTCCCCTAAGAATTTTTGTAATAAGGTATTATTCTATTAAGTAAAAATAGAATTATCTTTGAGACATATCAAAGAAAACCTATAGATTTATGATTTTGTTAAGAAGTCATTAATGGGTTATCTAAATGAAGATATTTTTAAGGGAGTTTCTCATAAAAAGTTTTCAAAAAATATGGGAATGAAGTTCAAAAAACTATATGAAAATGAATTTATGGTGAAGGGAGATTGGAAACTAGTCTAGTTGAAAATTAGTGATTAAATTTGGTGAATAATGCCTCATTTATAAGAGTAAGAAGACGAGGAGAAACAGAAAAAAATAAGACTCTTGAGAAGATTGATTATCCAACTAAGTAAATAAAATTTGAATATATTGTTTTATCAGATTATACCTCTATCTTGAAGAAATCATGTGTACTAGAAATTTCATACTATTTTAAGGATATAAAAGGAAGGGGTGACTTTGGTGATGAAATGGAAACAAGATCATGTATAAAATCATGGGAGTTTGTTATCATTGTACAAGAGGTGATCCAAGATTTATAATGGATGGTGGAATAATGAGATGTTATGCCTGAATTGAACTAAACCTTCAAGAATATTTAGCCTTTGAAAACAAAAATATAAAAAGGGAGGAAGTGGCCTTGATGTTCAATATTAAGAATATGGCAGAAAAAATGAAAGGGAAAAGTGATTTATTTGAATAAATGTACTAAGAAATCATATAGAAAATGGCTAGATATAAGTAGTTAAAGGTAAGAATAATCACACTCAAAACTCATCTTGAATAAAAAAAATATTGGATGGAATATACCTCAAGAATGAATGAGTTAGATATAAAGTTGAAGTAGAATGATGAGAAAATTAGGGAACTTGAGGAGAGGATAAGAACCTTTGATGAAAATAATAAGATTCCTTCTATAGCAGCACTAACTTGTACATAATAGAAAATTCCAGATCTGATTTTTGGGGGGAAAATAAATCTAGAATTTCGAAGAAAAAAAATAGCTATTTCTTGAAGAATTTTGTATAAATGAGGTTCATAAGAAGTTAAAAATGGTGATACTATTGTGGAAGATTTATTCACATAATGAGCATGTTCTTTGAAGCCCAAAGGTAAAATGTGAAAAAAAAAATCTATAACAATAACAACATTTAAATATAGTGGTATTCACACATGGTGTACTTTTTATGGGAAGTGTTTTATGTTGGACTACTAATGTAGATCTAACATGTCCCATATTATTTAGGTTTTGATGATCTCAAAATCACTTTATACTTTAATGGTGATTTTTTTCTAAGTGTGTTTACTAGGTTTTGTTTTATTCTTATTTATTCATTGGTTAATTTATTTTAATATAAATTCTGCACATTTTTAGCTATAGTCTTCCTATGTATTTAAAATCATCTATGTGATGTTTTTAGCTATGTGGTGAAAATGGATATGTCAATTAGCTACATTGAGGAATCAACTATGTGGAAATTTCCTATGTCAACAAGATTAACTATGTAATAAATCACCTATGTGATCAATTAGCTATATAAAAAAGTTACATAGAGTAATTAGATATGTGAGAAATCATCCACATGGTCAATAAGTTATGTAAACCTATTGCGTAAAGAAATAAATTATGTGAATCGCATATGTGGTGAAATCAACTACGCCATTTCAATTGGCCACATCAGATTTAGATATGTGAGTAAAAATACTATGTGATTCAATTTATCTACATGAATAAAAATATACTACATGGATTCAAATCTATAAATCAACTATATGGATTCAATGCTGCCAATTGGCTACGTCATTTTTCTAGTTGGTATTTATTACCATTGAATCACTTGAGTAATATTTTAATATTGTTGTACAATCCTTAAATTATTTATCACCACAAGGAAAAATAGAATATAATAAGAGTAAATTATTGAGAAAAATATAAGGACAAGGATATTTTATTTGTCTCTACTATTTCCAAGGTAATTTTAATGAAAACGCATGTGTCACAGATCCCTTTTTTTCTGGGGATCATGTGTTGTGTGTTTAAATCATAACTAGTGCATGTGTTTTAAAAAGTGTGAGATATAGAACCATTGAATGTTAATTGAAGTCCACAAGAAAATACAGAGATCTCATTCTCAAAGCTCTCAAAACGATGTTCTATTTTTCTATGAAAATAAGGAATAAGAAGTATCATTTTCATCAGTTGTACTTATTTATTATTCTTATTGAGTTTAGAATATTCTACTTGATTTTATTTTTGACATCTTGAACCAAGATTCACCCAAAGGTGTCCTGAACTAGTGATCCACAAGTTCTCAAGCATGCCTCCCCATATGCCAAAGGCTACCGACTAGCAGTGAGTGCCTAGGGTGTGTCCATAGGGAGACTATTACCTCTAGTCAGAGTAGAAAAGTGCTATAATCAATAGATATTCAAATAGAGGAAGAATATCAATAATTTATAATATATCATAAGTAAGAATAATTATCCAAGAACTTAATAATAATCAAAATTATTAAATAGAATCATATTCAAAAGATGATGATAATGTATGTCATGTCTCGAAAAAACTAGAAAACATCTATACATGGAAGTAGACATTCAATAAGCCACATGATATTCAAAAGGTACAAAAGGAAAAAATATATCCAAGCACCCCAAGCTTCATACTGGTCATCTGCTACCAATCACCCAGCCTAATTCATGTAAGAACTAATGCATCTATAAGAGGATTCCTCACCTTATCTACACCTACAAGCATATAGTATGTATGGGTGCCATCGTCAGCTCAGATAGGGTGTGAGATAAAATTATTAGGCCACCACCAATGGCATCTATTAATATCTAGTTCATTTATATAACATGGTAGTGTGTAGATATAATAATTAAAAATAGTAATAATAACTTTAAAAGGGTCATCTATGGTTCCTTGAGGTAACCAGGCTAACACTACATGCTTTAGCTCATAGCAGAATGTCTCTGAATAAGTATCAAGGGACGCAATACCTAGTATCACAATATGGGTTATCATACCCATTATCATAAGAGTAGGGGGACTCCATGCTCAATATCACAATAAGGGTCATCATTCCCAGTATCATGAGAGTAGGGGATACCATGCCTAGTATCATTGTAAGGGTTCTCATGCCTAGTATCATGGAATAGGGGATGTCATGCCCAGTATCACAAAATAGGGTTTCCATACTCGTATCACATTCATAAAGGGATTCCAATATAATATCAAATTCATAAAGGGATTTCATTCCCATATCATAATTATAAAGGGGAAACATTCCCATGTATCAAATTATCATAAGCGATGACATTCCTAATAAATAACAAGTATAAGGGTCATCATTCCCCTTTATCATATTTATCAAGGTTCACCATTCCCACATTCATAAGCTATAAGATGGAATCAAGGCTTTATAAATAGACAATGGTTAATGTATAACACCTTTACATTTAATAATAACAAGGGAATGACCATTGTTCCATTTAATTCACGTGATGTGATCATACGACTCACAATAATTTTAATTCATTATAATTATTAAGGGCTTCTTCCATGCCACACCACTATATCCATCTATTATCAATATGATATTTTTCATTTAATATTAAATCAAAAAACACTAATTGATGTTTTGTATTTATAACCAAGGAAGCCAATTAGGCATGTAAGAGGGAACACCCAAAGGAATGGCTCACTCTAAAGTGGATGATCTCGATATAAATTTGGGTTCTAAAAAATCATTAGGTTCCAAGAAGGACAACCAATTTTAGATGGATTAAAATTAGGGGGAAATATTTTTGAAACCAATGTGTGGCACATGTCACATATTATAAAACATCAAAACTTGAAGGAATAAATACTAGACCACCTACCTTGTGCTTGTACTACTCTCCTCTTCTAGTATCGGCCTTTCGTTTGAATTGGATCGAAATAAATATAAAGAATGGATCAAGTCACTAAAAATAGGTCATATGAGCCTACACCTAAATAACTCCATCAAGATATAGTGAAATAGATAAAGGTGTGAGGTGATTGAATAACATACCAATGTGAATCCAACAAGACAAATGGTTCTCAAATAGGACACCATATGAAAGAATAGAATCAAAACCTATGAAGAGGGATTAATAGATCAAATTGGTACAAGAAAAGGCCTATTGTTCACTAAAATGAGAAAAGGAGAAGAGGGGTAAGATTATTAAATAATTAAGGGTATTTTAGTAATTTACTCTATAAAAATATGGGTGCATGGTTTGGCCACAGGGTTGGACAACCCGTGTGCCAACTATGCTTTTTTTTCTTAAGGAGGGTACTCACATGTTTAGGAAAAATGGTTTGGGGAATCATTCACCAACCATGAAAAATGGATCTACAAAAAATTAAAAACAATTCACACGAACATGTGGTCCCAGGGACATGGTTATGGAAAATCATGCACCCTAATTTCTTGTATGTCTATCCCTACACGGTTAGGGATAACCGTGTGGATTTCCCCTCATGGTTTTTTTCTAACCATGCATCCAGTCAAAGTTTTCCAAAAAGTTGGTCTTTAGGATTCGAACAAGCCCCAAACACCCCCCAAAACACATGTGACCTCATTAGGCATCCATATTAGGTCTAAAATAAAATATTATACCAAAATTTAATGGATACATACCTAAGATAAAAACCAATTTCTTATAGTCTTCCTATATTAAAGGAACTCATCCCTGATATCACCTTCCAAGGGCGGCAAAAACTTTTTTAAGAATTAATCCAGCCACTGAGCATGTATGTTATCCACCTGCTCCTAAGTCTATACATGTACCCGACAATGTTACCATATAACTCGTACTAAGTGGATAGATTGGCCTCATAGATCTTTCATTCTCTGTAAAATGATGAGTATAGGAGATTACTCAAAAGAAGAATCAATATCTATCTCTACATACTCAGGATCAAAAGTATGAGATGGTTCGACATGATAACGGTGAAGATATTAAATGTGGAAGACTTTGTGCATGGAATGGTACCTGTGAGGTAATATAACCCAATAGGCTACTATCCCGACTCTCTCCAAAATTTCAAATGGCATAAAAATCATGATGAAATCTTCTCTTACCTTTGTAACCATCTATTCCAAAGTCTAGGTGATACGTGCAAGAAGACATGATCAATGGCCTCGAACTCCAGGGGTCGTCAATGATGATCGGAAAAACATTTATGTCTAGATTTATTAGTACATATCCACTTTCTGATTAGCTAAACCTACTCTAAAGTCTCTTGAATAAGATAAGGACCCAACAACACTACCTGTCCTTCCTCTAAAAAACACAGGGGTGAACATCACGACCTACCATATAGGGACTCATAAGGATCTATCTGTATCATCACCTGATAATTTTTATTATAGGAGAACTCAAGGAGAGGTATATGCTTCTCCCAAGAACTTTTGAAATCAAGGACGCATGATCGAAGTATTTCCTCTAACACCCATAGAGTCTTTTCAAACTAGCCATCCATCTGAGGGTGAAAGTTTATAATAAGAAGTACCTATTTACCCATATATTTTGGTAACCCCTATCATAACCTTGATGTAAAATGATCATCCCTATAAGAAATGATAGCAAGAAGGACCCTATGTAGCTATATAATCTCAAGGATGTACAGTATTCCCATCTCATCAACTGATAAAGTCTCTCAGATAAGAAGGAAGTGGGGAACATTCATCAGTCTATCTATGACTACCCAAATTGTATTACTACCTAGAGGAGACCTTGATAATATGATGGAAAAATCCATCGTAAAATCCCCCCATCTCCAATCTGAGATTTTTAATGGTTGTACCAAGCTAGTAGGTCACTAGTGTTCCACCTTCACCTGCTGACATGTGGAACACCTAGTGATAAAACATATTATCTAAGGTTTCAACCCTGGACACCAATACCATCGGAACATATCATGATATATCTTGGAGATACCTAGGTGAACGGCCCACTATGAAGCATACAATTCACACATCAACTCCTCTCTCATATTTTTGGGAACCCATATATGCCCATGTATATGTAGGATGTTATCAACATCAATATTTCAATCCAAAGGAATTTCCTCACCAAAAATACATTCTCGTATGACCAATACCTCAAGATCTGAAAACTATCTCATATTCACCTTCTCCATAATTGAAGAGGTCACTGATATTGATGTTAGTAAAAACTATTCATGTAGGTCCTCTACCTCAATGTGCATCTTATAAAATAGAGTCATAAGCTACCATTCATTGCTAGACTTATGAACTACCTGTATCTATATCCTCTTACTCAGATCATTAGAAACAATATTGCATTTCTAAGTGTACCGAAAAGCTAAAGTCAAAATACTATAGATATTCAACCCATCTTCGCTTCCTAAAATTCAAGTAACACTATTTGAAGATATAACTGAGTATTTTTTTTGTATGTAGACACCACAAAATTATCTCCCATTAGTTAATTCCTCAAACAATGAAAGGCATGTACAAGAGCTTCCAACTTGAGATCATGCATCGGGTAATTCCACTCAGGAGGACTCAACTATCGTGACCCATATGCAATAACTCAATACTCCTACATCAAAACTAATCCAATACCAATACATGATCCATCACAATATACTATATAGATTATTATTGAATTTGGAAGAATCAGTATCAGCATTAAGGTTAATCTCCCTTTCATCTCCTGAAAGGATATATCACATGATTCATACCATATAAACTTCACACACTTCTTAGTCAAGCCTGTAAGAGGTGATTCTAAGTGTGATAAGTCTTATATAAAATGCCTTTAGAAACCATATATCCCCAAGAAACTATATATATCAAATACATTATTGGTATGATCTCAGGTAACCGCAACTCTCACCTTCACTAGGTAAACTGAAACTCCTACCTCTGGGATAATATGACCTAGTAAGTGTACCTTGTTGATCTAAAAGTGACATTTACTGAGATTAACATAAAATTAGTTCTCTATCAGTATATTCAAAATGATCTCAATATGAGTGTCATGGTCACTTCACGTATGTGAATACAAGAAGATTTCATTTACGAATACCACCACAAAGGAATCTAGATAAGGATAGAAAACCCTATTCATCAAATCCATAAATACATCAAGAACATTCGTAAGACTGAATGGAATCATGAGATACTCATATAAGTTGTATAGACTATGAAAAGTTGTATGTGGAATATTTGAAGGCCTGACTCGAACCTGATGATAGCCTGATCTTAGGTTGATCTTCAAGAATACCCTCGCTCTTCTGAGATGGTCAAAAAGATTATCAATGTGAGGTAAGGGATGTTGGTTCTTTATTGTAAGCTAATTTAAGATCTGATAATCCACACAAATCCTAAGGGTTTCATTTGCCTTCTTGTCGAAAACGATTGGTGAACCCTAGAGAGAAGTATTGGTCCATATAAAACCCTTGGCATCTAAATCTTCCAACTGCCACTTGAGTTCCTCTAAGTCAATAGTATCCATCTTATAAGGAGGAATGGATATCAGTGCAGCTCTAAGAACTATCTCAGTAGTAAACTATACCAATATTTCAGGAGAAATTCCATAAAAACACTAGGGAAAACATCCCTAAATAGATCGACTATGGGAGGAAATCAATCTGATGTAGTCTGTAATCATTCATGTAAAGGATAATAATCTAGGCGGTCACTCCACCTATCCCAAGATGCCCAGGTCCATCTCTACCCACTTGGACATCCTATTCTCCCTTGTGAATATAAATATCATACTATGGTGATGTAAAATACACCCTTCAAATATAAAAATTCACATAAGCTTAATAGGGAAACAACTATTCCATTCTAAGAATGACATCAAATCCCATTATCTCAAGTATAAATAGTTCCCATAATAAATGACAGTTTCCTACCTCAAGGGGAAGTCCTTGAACTAGTTTATACTCTCAGAACGTATACTCAATGGTGTATCTAGCAACATAATTCCACAAGAGTTCTCAACATGAATCCCAAGGTTCTCCACAACATGCATAGATATAAAGTAATTTGATTCACCTATATAAAATAAGGTCAAAACAATAATATAGGATACTAGAAAAGTACCTCAAACAACAGATGTATGGGTGTCCTATTCCTATGGTATTGGATGTACTAAATAAATCTAGCTTAATCCTTGTCCATGTGTTATAACTTGACCACCTAGAGCAGGTCCACTCTGCTAGAACTATATATCTAAAGCCTAAATACCTCATCTATAACCTTATCCTCTACCTATGTGGTTATTAGTACTCTAGATGCCTTCCATGTGAGGTGCTACTGAACCTACCCATGAAGATGGAACTATATATATGAAGAATGGATACCTCATACACAACCTTATCCTCTACCTATATGGATATTAGTACTCTAGATTTCTTCCTTGTGAGGTTCTACTAAACCTGCTCCTAAATATGGAGCTGGTACAGATCTTATTCCACTTGACACATATGATAAATTCTTTTTGAAATGATATAGATTCCCTAATATTCCGTAGCCTCGTCACTCTATGGGTTATATAGGACACTAGGGACACTAATTATCACCCCCCCCCCCACCACCACTAGTGGAATACCGCATAACTATCTATGGATTTCAACTGGATATCGCTGCTCATGCACACAGTCTCAAAGTGTCGCTTCTGAACACTAGTTAAACCACTACTTTGTCTGGGTTTTGAACCACCCTAGATCACGTTGTCTTCTTCCCTCAAGTTCTACTTGGTGATAAGGTCTAGGTTCACTATATCAGATATGGTGGTCAATCGAAAAACCTTTACCTAAGAACGAATAGGATGCCTCATTCCATCCTCAAATTATCTCGTTTTTGCTAGATCATCTTCAGTATAGATATACACAAAGTGTTGAATCTCTGTGAAACAATATTTATAATCCATAACTATCAAATAACCCCATTGTAGGTTCATGAAATCCCTAAAAAAATCATATATGAAGGTCTATGGGAAGAAATAATCAAATAATATCAACTATAAATATCTCTAAGTCACTTCCTGATACTGATCAACCTAATTTAGAATGTCTCACCAACATTTTTCAGATCCTTGAAGAATGTAAGTAGATATTTTCACTCTCCACTCAGGGGTTTTCTCCAGATGATCAAATATAGACATAACCATATTGATCCGTAGCTCTAAATCCCGTGGTCATCCATCCCTTGAAAACATGGGTGGATGCTACTGCGGGAACTCTCGAGTTAACTCTCCCGTATAATGGGTGGAGCACAGAGCTCCATACATCATTTTCATAAGACACAGAAAATATCCTTGAAACTAGGAATCATTTCTCATGTCAAGAAAAGGAATAGGTGGAACTAATGTAGGTATAAATAGTGTATCAAGTCCCACCACCTTCAAATCATATTCATAACCACCCTCTTGGAGTACGATTGGAGGACGTCGTGGTGGTGTTGCTCTACAAATGCTAAAAACATGACTCGAATAAGATTCAATAATAACATAATCCATCGATGTAAGGATAGAACATGTATAAATCCTTTCTATGTAATAATCTCACCCCTCTTTTAACTCAAATATTCAAGTCTAGGTGATAGGAACATTTATATATAACACAAGATATGCAACCTACTTCCCACTACTAAGGCTGAGATTGGATTAAGATGTATGTTTTTTCTTCAATTTCATTTTAAAAATATGATTATAACAAAATTTTCTCTAAATGGTTAAACCAAGTGGTTCAAAATTTATGAAACATAAGATAACATACACCTTATGAACTGAAATTTGGAATACACTCAATCCATACCATAAAACATTCCAGTCCATGCAACTAATGGTCCATGACTCAACATGTCATAGTTGAATTCTTAGGGTGTATGTTGTATCCTAAGTAGGAAAGCACAATTTAGGTTATTGTATGAACTCTGAGTACCAACTATGTACTTATCAATCTCTTCCATGAATCTTTATCCAATAAAAATTCTATTTATAATAGTTCACATGTTCATGGAAATCACAAGCAATGCAAAAAACACAATGCTTCTATATGAAATGACATATTCATGGCATGTGATTTTCCTACCAGGTGTTTAAAATGATGAATGATCAATGATTCATTTCCATTATCTCATCAATAAATTATAAAATTAAATCCTTAATCATAATAATAATAAATACCATCACATAACATGTGGGTCACCTAATGGTGAAAGGATATAAACTATAATAGGAAAAATATAGAACACAAATTATTATTTTAGGAAACTTAGTATTTACCTTGAACATGGGTTAGTTGTTCCCAAGCACATCTTATAACCAAGTTCCAAAGAATTCCCAATATTCTTTCTATTTTATCAAAATAGTAGATTAAGAAATGAATTGATCTGATACCACTTTGTGAAATCCGGACCTGGGTTCAACCCAAAGGTGCCCTAAACTGGTGGGCCACATAGACTCAAGCATGACTCTCTGTATTCCAAAGGTTTCCAACTAGAAGTGAGGGATTAGGGTGTCTGTGGGGATAATATTACCTTTAGTCAGAGTAGAATAGGGGTATAATCAATAGATATACAAATAGCATAATCTTATCAATAATTGATAAGACAACGAAATCAAGAATAAATATCCAAGGACTGAATAATAATAAAAAGTAGTAAATTGAATCATATATAAAATATGATGATAATGTATGTCATTCCTATAAAAAAACTGGAAAACATTTATACATAGAAGCATGAAGTCAATACACCACATGATATACAAAAGTTACAAAAAGGAAAAAATCTATCCAAGCATCCTGAGCTCCAGCCTAGTCATCTGCTACCAATCTCTCATCCTAAGTCATGCAAGAAGTCACACATCCCTAAGAGGACTCTTCCCATTATCTACACTAGCAAGAATATAGTCTATCCAAGAACCATCAGTGGACTGGATAGGGTGTGAGATAAACATAGTAATCCACCACCAACGACATCTATAAATATCAAGTCCATGTATATAACAAGGTATCATGCTGATATAATAATGAAAAGTAGTAATAATAACTATAAAAGGGTTATCTATAGTTCCTTAAGTTAACCAAGCTAACACTACCTACTTTGGATCATACTGGAATGTCTATGAAAACATATCAGGGGATACAATGCCCAATATCACAATAAGGATTATCATGCATTGTATCACAAGAGTAGGGGGATTCCCTGCCCAGTATCACAGTAAGATTCTTCATACCTAGTATCATGAGGGTAGGGTATGACATGCCCAGTAGCACTATAAGGGTCTCCATGCCCAATATCACATAATAGGGGTCTCTATGCCCAATATCACATAATAGGGTCTCCATTCCTGTATCATATTCATAAAGGCAAGCCCTACCCATATCACATTCATAAATGGATGCCATTCCCATATCATAATTACAAAGGGATGACATTTCCATGTATCAAATTAGAATAAGGGATTCCATGCCCATATAAATAACATTAATAAGGGTCATCATGTCCAATATTTATCAAGGGTATATATTCCTACATTCATAAGATATAAGAAGCAGTAAGGGATTTATAAATATCCAATAGTTAATTTATAACTTCTTCATAATTAATAATAATAAGGGCATAACCATTTTTCCATTTAATACACATTATGTGGTCATACCACTCATAGTAATTTCAATTAATAAAAACTGTTGAGGGTGTTGGTCGTGCCACACCACTACATTCATCTTCTATCAATATGATATTATCATTTAAGAGTAAATCCAAACACATCGATAGGTGTTTTGGCATTATAACCAAGGAATCTAATTAGGAATGTAAGAGGGAACACCCAAAGGAATGTCTCACTTTGAGTTGGATGATCTCAATATGAATTTGGGTTTTAACAAGTCATTACATTACAAGCAGGAGAACCAAAATATGATGGATTCAAATTAGGGGAAATGCACGGTGAAACTGGAATGTGTAACATATCACATGTTATAAAACATTAAAACTTCAAGGGATAAATACTATACTACCTACCTCATGCTCATATTACTCTCCTTATCTAGTATTGGCCTTTAGTTTATCCTGGATTGGAAGAAATGTGAAGAAAAGTTCAACACACTATAAATAGAGCATATGAGTCTGCACCTCAATAACTATGTAGAGAGAAAGTGAAATAGAGAAAGGTACAAGATGATTAAAGAACTTACCATCATTGATCTAATGAGAAAAAAGGTTCTTTAATCGAGCACCATATGAAGGAATGAGATTAAAACCTATGAAAGATGTCTTAGCTCAAATTGGGAGAATAAAAGCCCTTCAGTCTTCTAGAATTAGCAAAGAAGAAGAGGGGTAATATTGTTAAGTATTTAAGGGTATTTTAGTCATTTTACCAAAGAAAAATAGGTGTGCATGGTTTGAACACATGGTTTTCCAAACCATATGCCAACCATGCATGGATCACTACTTAAGGAAGGTAATCACATTGTTAGGCCACATGGTTTGGGAACCCATGTGCCAACCATGAAAAATGGCTTTAAAAACTACAGACTATCTGCATGGATGTGTGGTCCTAGGAACATTATTTTCCCTAACCATGTTCCCTTATCTCTCCTATCTATATCCCCACATGGTAAGAGATAACTGTGCAGACTACCCCCCACAGTTTCTCCTAACCTTTCGGTCAACCTGTTTTTTCCAAAAAAGTTCATATCCAGGATCCAAATAAGCCCCAAACACCTAAGAAACACCAATGAAACCATTAGGCATTCATATTAGGTCCAAAAAAATAATTATACCAAAATTTAAAGGATCCATTACTGAGATAAAAACCAGTTTCTTACATGCCTAATCTTTAGTTCATCTCTCTTGGAGATCCTTCTTTTTCTATCAACTATATCTTATAGTTGTGATTTGAAAACTATTAAAAAAATATTTTTATTATATTTCATTATAACTTTTATCTAAATAAATAACCTTTGAATATTTTTTTGTAAATCTTTTCTAGAGCCTAGCTGAAATCTCATGTGCTTGCACCAAGTATCAACTACTTGTACTTAGTCATGAAGTCCCTAGAAAAGGGATTGGAAGTCCCTAGAATAATCAATGGTCTAGTGAAAATCATCACACTCATGGAGAAAAGTGGTGATGGATCATACTTGGTAACTTTTCTTCCCAAAACCACAATAAATATCTATGTTTATGTATCTTATTTATGATTTTATTTTTTCTGCATGTGTAATTAAATAACATATTTGAAATTATTCATAAACAAGAGAAGGTAGTTTTTATAATTAAAAAATATATATAAATAACTCAATTCACCCCCCCCCCCCACCCATATTGAGTCTTAATATGGTCAGTCTGTAAAAACATTTTTTTATCAAAGGAAATAATTCTTGAGTTCTCATCTATAAAGTATAAAATCTAAAGATGTATTCAATAATGGATGTTATGACTGACAATAGAGAAGGTATGTCTATGGTCAGATAACCTTATTTAAATGGTAATAATTATTTATATTGGAAGACATGAATGATCAGATATCTAAAGAACCTTGTTCTGAAGGCTTATCTCAAATATTTGAATCCTTATGAAATTCCAAAGATAGAACCAAAAATTTGGGATGCTAAAACTGAAGCAAACTGTGATCTAAATTCTAAATCTATGAATGTTATAATATGTGTATAAGGTTTGTATGAGTTCAAAATAGTTCCTCAATGTCAAATATCTCATGAAATTTGGACTATAATTTCAGTTTCTTATGAAGTAATAGATAACATGTGGGATCTCAAATATAATAATTCCAAATTAAATTTTGAAACTTTTTGAATGATGGATGGTGAGAGTATCACGCGGTTTAATAGAAGACATACAAAAATTATAAATAATTATACTATTTTATGAACACCTATTATTGACCATATCAGGATCTAAAAGTTATTAAAATACTACCACTAAGGTGTAGTGGTATTTTAGTTGAAATCAAACAATCAATAGAGGTCAAAATATTCAAACTAAAGTATATTATCGATATTGTAATGATGTATGATTAAAATATGGAAGCTGAGGTTAGAGAACATAGGTTAGTTAATAAGGAAAATTTTACTTTAAAAGTATCAACTTAAAAGGATAAAAAAAGTGTAAATAAGTTCAGATAACTATGTTATTTGATGAAAAATCTTCTAGTAGTACTACTTTAGATAGTGATGTTTCTCACTTTTCCAAAAAATTTGAGAATTTATATAAACAAAGAAGAGGTTTTAAGAAAAATTTCAACAAATATAATAATTCATATGGAAATTATAAGGAAGTAATATATTATGAGTGCAATAATATTGGACACATCATGTATGGTTGTCCGCAACTTCAAGATGACAAAAATATTAAAAATAAATACTTCAAGAAAGTTAGTTACAAGAACAAGTATAATAAATCTATGAAGGTGACATGGAGTTCTTTGGAGGAATCTAGTGATGATTCATCTTCAAAATCATATGTTTATCATTTTAATTAGAAACCCAATATATGTTTTATGGAACATGCTGATGAGGTACATTCTTTTTATTCTTATGAGAATGAAACTGAATTAGAAAATAGAAAATGTTACTTTGAGGAACTGAATAAATATTGTTCCACGTTAGAAACTAAGTATGAATCTCTAAAAAGAAAAATAAAACTCTTAAAAAACATATGAAGTGATTGTTAATTAAAAGGAATACTTACCTAAATAAATTCTAAATTTTAAGACCAAAGTGGAAGATTATGCTACATCATGTATTGAAAATAAGAATAAAATTAAAAAATTACAAAAATAAGGTCAATAATTTAAATATGTTTCTAGCGTATTTACAAAAGGTGAAAATTATTTAAATCAAATTCTTGGAAGCAATAAAACTCATAAAAATTGATTTAGAATAGAAATTTAAGGATAAATACCAAAGTTTTACAATAACTATTTTGTATCTAGTTCCAAGAATAAAAAACTTTCAAAAAAACTTGTTTTCATTTTGGTGAGATAGGAAACTATACAAATTATTACATTTTAATAAACCCAAATTTCTATGGAGTTAAAAATTCTTTTTTCGTGATATTTTTTCAAATTTTTGTTCTGAAGGTTTTGGATGACCCAAACTGGTTTGGGTTCTTAAATTTTTAATTTTTAACCTTGTTGGACCTATGAAAATATGGGTACCAAAAAAATTTCTTGTTTAATTTGTCTTTATAGGTACAAAGGTCCAAGAGTACTAATGAAATATTATATATATACAGTGTATTCTCAAGACATATGAATGGATATTTTTATAATTTTCACTCCTTATCAAAGATATATGGAAATCATGTTACTTTTGGTGATAATGTTAAATGAAAAATTATGGGAGTTGAATCTACTAGAAATCTGAAATTTTTCTTTATCGACAAAGTTCTATGTGTTTATGGTTTAAAAAACAATTTTACAAGTATCTCTAAAATTTTTGAAGAAGGTTATTTTTTAAAAAAAATTAAAATAATTCATGTTATGTTTTTAAATATAAAATTATTAAACTTAGGGCACCACGAACAGAGATTTTCTATACTCTAGATCTTAATTCTCTGAGTAGATAAAAGGGTAACTTCCTAAATATTAAAACAAATGAGTCATGGATATGGAATAGAATATTGGTACATTGTAATGTTCATTCTTTGATAAAATTGTCCAAATGGAATTTAGTTTCAGATTTACCTCAACTTAAATGGAATAAAAAAAATCTATGTGATGCATGACAAATGGGAAAGCAACCCAAGTCATTTTCTAAACGAATTAAATAGGTTTATACTTCTAGACCCCTAAAACTTATTTATATGTACTTATTTTTTCTATCAAGAGTTGAAATCATTAAAGGAAAATATTTTGTTTATGTTTTACTTGATGATTTTTCTAGATTAACTAGGGTTTTATTTTTTAAGTGTTAAAATTGATTCTTGTTTAGTTTTTATAAGATTTTTCAAACTGTTTCAAAAAAATAAATATTCTAAAATTATTTATTCAAGAAGTGACTAAGGAGGAGAATTTGAAAACAATGAGTTCAATGCCTATTTCTCAAAACATGGTATCAAGTATACCTTTTCAATCCCCCAGGAAACTTAAATATAATGGTGTTGTTGAAAGGAAAAATAGGACTTTGTATGAAATTTATAGGACAATGTTATGTGAATATAACCTACCTACTCATTTTTGGGATGAACCTATGAATATAGCATGTTATTTTGTAAAAAAATTCTAATTAGCCCTATTTTAAATAAAACACCCTATGAGCCATGGAATAATATAAATAAACAAATTTGATACTTTAAGGTTTTTTTATGCAAGTTTTATATTCTAAACACAAAGGATAATATTGGTATGTTTAATCCAAAATCCAATAAAGGAATACTTCTAGGATATTCTAATACTTAAAAATTATATAGTTTTAAATAAATAATCAAATATTGTTTAAGAATAAACTCATGTGAATTTTTAAGAAAGTTATCCTTTTGGTTACAAAGTAACTTGAACTAATTAACTAAGTGATTCTTTTGAAAACATGAGATCTGAACCTCTCTTTGAGAACCAAAAATGATGAAGAATTGGAACTTGAATTTATAGAACCAAATCTATAATGGTTGGATTCCAGTGAACCTAAAAGTGTTTTGCCTAAAAATCATAGAACCCTTAAGAACCATCCTTTATAAAATTTTATAGGAAGTTTAGATAAAGGAATTGGAAATAGAATAAGTATAGGTAACCTTGCATAGTTTTTTTCCTTTTTATCTTAGTTAGACCGTAAGTCTATAGAAGAATCCTTAGTAGATGAAAGTTGGGTTGTAGCTATACAAGAGGAATGAAAGTAGATCAATAGAAATAAAGTATGGAAACTAGTTGATAGACCCTGTGACTATCCTATTATAGGAAAAAAGGTTTTTTAGAAATTATCAAGATGATAATGGTGTGATAACTAGGAATAATGATATATTAGAAGCTAAAGGGTATAATTAGAAAGAAGGTATAGACTATGAATAGACCTTTACCCTAGTAGATAGATTAGAATCTATTAGGACTATTTTATCCTATGAATCATATATAAATTTTAAATTATAACAAATAGATGTAAAGTCTTATTTTCTAATTGGTTTTATAATGTAAGAAGTTTATGTTAAACAAACTCCTGGTTTTAAAAATCCACATTTTCCAAATTTAGTTTTTAAACATACTAAATATATTTATGTCCTTAAAAAAGAACCTAGAGCTTGGTCAAATAAATTAAGTTCTTTTCTTAAATTAAATGGTTTTTTAGTAGGTAAGGAATATCCTACTATATTTAATAAAATTTAATCTTCAGATATTTTTTTAGTGAAAATATATGTTGATGATGTAATTTTTTGTTCTATAAATAAAAAATTGTGTAATGAATTTTCAATACTCATGAAAAAATAATTTGAAATGAGCATGATGGGTGAGTTAAATTATTTTATAAGTTTTCAAATTAATCAAAAAGATTTTGGGAATGTTCTAAATCAAAGAAAATACATACTATACTTACTTAAAAGGTTTTCACTTGAATGTGGTAAAGTACATGCTACCCCTATGAGTTCTAATGAAAAATATGAATTGTATGAATCTGGGAAACAAGTTGACAACCATATTTATAAAAGAATAATTGGGATTTTATTGTATTTGACTACTAGAAGACTAGATATTTTTTTAGTATGTATTTGTTCTTTATTTCAAGCTAATCCAAAATATCGCATTTGAAAGCTGCCAATAGGATTTAAAGATATTTAAAAAGAACCATTTCTATTTCCTTTTTCCAAAAAAACTTCTCATTTTAATTTAATATCATGCTCAGATGATGAATTTTTTGGTTGTAGACTATATAGGAAGAGTACTTTAGGAAATTTCTATTTTCTAGGAAAATACGTAGTATCCTAGTCTAATAAGAAGAAACACATTGTTGCATTATCTACTACCAAAGTAGAATATATTGTTGTTGTTAGTTTTTGTGCATAAGTTTTGTGGATGAAACAATCCCTAATGAACTTTATATTAAATTATAATAAATTATCAATAATATTTGATAACAATAGTTTTATTAACATTTTTAATAATCCAATAAATGATTAAATAATAAATAATATAGACTTGAAGCATCATTTCTTAAGAGATGATGATCAAAAAGGATATATTTATATTGACTTTATCTCTATAAATAATCAGTTAGCATATACTTTTACTAAACTCCTTATGTATGATAATTTATATTTTATTAAAAGATAATTGGGTTTATTCATTTTTTTAGTAGATTTTATTTATTATGATTTAAATTAATTTATTCACTTTATTTTTTAAAAAATTTAAAATTTAGTTTTTTGATATATTATTATGTTTAATGTTATATAAAAATTACTCTTATTCATTTTGTTTTTATTACTTTGATTTAGAAAATAGAAAAAAATTTCATTTTTTTCTTTATTTATTTTTATTATTTATTTATCAGTCAAAATTTACCCTCAACTAAAACCAAGTATGTAAGCATATTGGGGTTATAGTATGTGACCAAATATAAAATCAACTCACAACCCATTTTCCATTCGCATATGTAACCATCCTTTCAAGCTGAACTACCATCTCTAATCTCTCAATACATGTTTGACCTTCAATTAACCTATTAAAAAAGGGAAATTTGAAGTGTATTGATGATGGAATCTCAGGTTCATCTAATAAATCCAAAGGAATTGAAAGAAAATTAATTAAGGTAAAGGCCATAGATATGGTGTGGATAAAGTCAACTGAATTTTTGTTTAAGAAAGAACTTGAGTTTCAAGGTTGTGAATTTTTTTATGAGAATAATTCAGTTTTTCTTTTTGAGAATAAATCATTGAGTTCATGATGAATTCAGAGTTCCAATTTAATCAAACATAGGATTCAATCTCATCAAATTTTAAAGGAAAAGCAATGTTATTTTCCTCTATTGAAATAAAAAATATCTTTCATTGTCCCCATGAGTGGTGGTTTTATTTTAATCATGCACTTGTTGGGACAATATTAGTAGGTCCAAACAAAGTTTTCAAGTTTCTTTTTGGAACCTATATTTTTGAAAAAAAATAAGTGAAATTTCTGCCTACTAAATGGAATATTTTATGGAATTTTGTACAAATGGGTATAGAATAAAGAGAATAAGAGATGGAAAAAGTTCTTTTCAAGATATGTATTTTATGTGAATCTTCATCAATAATTTAAAGTTAAATTTTTTAGGATACATGATGGGATTCATGCATCATTGTTGTAAATGAAAACGAAAAAAATTAAACTATTATCCTTATAGTAGATTTATTTATTTATTTTTAAAGAAAGAAGTGGATTTAAATAAAGGTGGAAAAATGTTTGTCATGAATTCATGACTCAAGGGGATTCAACTCATACCTCACTACCTAGTGATGAAACACCTTTAAATACAATGTCTTCTAGTGGATCATATGTGAAAACATCTATAAGAAATGAGTCTTGTGTTCCAATTATAAGTCTTGTGGTTGGTGAGCCTATTAAAGTTTAGGTGGTTTTGGCTGATTAGAGCCAATATTCGGTTAAAGTTTCTGGGAATTTTGAGGAATATTATCATGTGAATACAGTAGTATAGACAATGGTATCTTTTTCTCAAGATAGGATAGCTAAGACTAAGCTTATAGTTTTTGAAGTTCAAATAAGTCTAGAGTTAGATGAATTGTGTGAAAACGATGATACAATTTTTCCTAGATCACCTTCTAATAAAATAATGGATGCCAATGTGGTTTTGGAATCTAAAAATCATTCCCATGCACCATTGTTACCATCTTCACCTTCAAATGCTCATAGAGTATATCATTCTGTTAGCAGAAGTTCAGAAATCATGGAAGAGGAAGTGATTGCTAATCAAGTAATGATGGAGCTTGAAAATATGAGAGTAGATTGTTTTGAATTAAAATTGAAACTAATTTTTTAGAATGATGAGATTAAATAACATAAAAATTCCTATATCTCTATGTCATATTTTAATAAGTTAGCTGAAATGGTGTCTACCCGATCAGTGTTTATTAGTAGTCTTTGAATAAATCTACTTGTGCAGCAAGCCAGGTCTAATATATGTTCAAAGTAACTTGAAAAAATTAAATCCTTATTGAGTAGTTTTAAATATGTTTGTCCAACAACGGCTAAGTGTGGTGAGCTTATTACTTTTTATGCATAACAAAGGGATGTTTTTCAAAATCCTTCATCAATGAAATTAAATTTATCTCAAGAATTGCTTGATGAAATCAAAGTTTCTGATCTAAAATAAAAGATATCGAACACACTTTAAAACTATTGTGTTAAGTTAGTTTAAATTTATAAATAAATTTCATCCCTTTTCTACTTCTCCTTTGGTTTCTTCATTTATTCCAAATTTTCAAAATAAAGTACATCAGATGCTGTCAGATTCGGGTTCTATATCTTCTTCAATTCGGTGTTTCCAAGTTGATATAATTTATCCAATGATATTATATGAGATGAAAAAGGGTATTTTTGGTCAATTTCATGATATCGGTGAATCTATTAAGAATCATAGATATGGGTTATATTTGTACATGAATTACCATGTTTTTTATCTTGATAAATATATTGTGGATATCAAAAAATAAAATTCTGGTGTTACAAAAAAAATAAAAAAATAATAATTTCATTCTTAATTTAACTTAATAATGTCAACACTCAATTGTTATTCAAATAGAAAAAGAAAATCTATTCAGCAGTTATGGATCTATTTTTTTGTGGAAGATTCAAGTTTAGAATCAGAATAATATTTAAAAGTTCCAATTCTAGTTATAGGTAGGGAGTTGGTTGTTTAAAAACCTCCTATATTTTCAAGCTCAATTGAACCCAATCATATTTTTTGTATTTTAGTTTCTCAATTATCTTTCATTGAAGTTAGTAAGGTTGTTCAATGTTTACTAGAGAAACTGAACAGTGCATATCGAAAAAAAAAATTCACTAACTGGTACGCTAAAATGCGTACATATGTCTATGAATCTTATTATGAAGAAGGATTTCATGGATATTTCTTCTATTATAACATCTATAGACGTTACCCCTCTGCATCACCCTCTTTCTTTCAGTGATTATACAAGTTTCTCTTTATGGAAATTATAACATCTTAATACATTTATCAGGAATGGATTATCATCGGTTGCTAAAATTCATAAGCAAGCATCTCTTTTGATTCTTGAATTTTTCAAGTGTGGTTTTATTCTAAGGATCGACATGTGTGTTGAATCCCTATTTCAAATTATTAGATTTATTTTTTTTAGTCACGATCCTTCTAGTACTTCTCATTAAACCTAAAAAATAATATAATCTATTTATGATACTTCAATTCCATCAATGTCAACCACATCTACCTCCAGAACTACTCCGTCCTTAAAACTACCTTCACCCAAACCAACATGGATTCCCTAATTGGTATTTTGTAATTTTTTTATGTGGATGTATATTTTTATTTATAAACAATTACTGAAATACTTACTTAATTGTTTATTTTTTATGTATTTCTTAGTGATTGTTTTCATTTGATTTTTTATCTCCTTATTTCATTATAATAAAATTTAATCTCTCGATAATTTCATAATTCAATTTTCTCACTACACATAAATAGTTCATAGCACTAAATTTCTATAATAAACTATGTTTTACCTCTCTTTAACTTTACTTTTCAATGAAAAAAAATGGTGATAGGTTTTATACCTTACCAAAATAGGGAAAGAGGTTTTTCTACCTTTAAAAAAGGGGGATAAGTCTTTGGAAAAGGATATATTTTTCTACCATTCAAAATGAAAATAAGTAAATAACTAAGGGTGATAAACACTAAATTTTTTAAAGATATATTTTTATATTTAATTTATGTTAAAACTTTTTAAAATTCCATTATTTTTATCTTCTAAAATATCTAATAGGTTTTTTGATCATCAAAAAGTAGAGATTGTTGGAATAATAATGTTGATTCAACATATCCCATGTCATTTAGGTTTTTATGATCTCAAATACCCTTCATACTTTACTGATGATATTTTTTTTTAAATATTTTTTTCATGTTTTATCTTATTCTTATGTAATCAGTGGTTAATTTCTTAAAATATGTGTTCTAGAAATTTTTAGCTAAATTCAATCTAATTATGTAAAATCAGCTACGTAAAGTTTTTTTCTACATGGTGAAAATGGCTTCATCAATTGGTTTCATTATAAAATTTACTATGAGGAAATTTCCTACATCAGCAAGGTCTCCTATGTTATAAATCACCTACTTGATCAATCATCTATGTAGATCACTTATGTGGATTAATCAGATATGTGGGAAATCACCTACGCGAGTAATCAATTACGTAAATCTCAAATGTGAATAAATCAGTTACATGAATCACCTACATGGTGAAATCGTCTTCATCATTTAAATATGCTACATTCTATTCAACTATGTGAGTAAAAATCCTATGTGATTCAATTTGTCTAAATGAATCAAAATCAGCTACATGGATTCAAATCTGAAAATTAGCTACATGGATTCAATTCTTCAAATCAGCAATGTTTTGTTGTTAGTTAGTATTTATTATCATTGAATCACTCTAGTAAACTTTTAATGTTTTTTTACAATCATTAAATTATTGATTACCTCTTTAAGGAAAAATTTAATATACTAAGATCTAAGTAATAAGACAAAATAAAAAGACAAGGATATTTTATTTTTATATATTTTTTATAAGGTAATTTCAAGGAAAAAGGATGTTTCACATATCCTTGTTTTTATATTGATCATGTGCAATTAATTTAAATGAGAATTATTGAATGAATTTAAAAAAGTGTGAGAGAACAGAACTTTTAATGTAAAGTGAATTTCACAATAAAATATGAAGAAATCATTCTCAAAGCTCTCAAAATGAAATTCTACTTTTCTATGAAAACAAGGAATAAGAAGTTCCATTTTTATCAGTTGTTCTTATTTTAGATTCTCTCTAAGTTCAAAAGACTCTCCTTGAGATTCTTATTATTTATTTTATCTCTCTTTCAAATCTTTCTTTTTCTATAAGTTTTATCTTACAGCTATGAGATAAAAACTATAAAAACATTCTATTAATTATCTTTAGTTGTAAAGGTTCAAGAAAAAAGAGCCTTTGAAGGATATTTTTTGTAAAACATTTTTGGAGCCTGGTTGAAAGATTATATTATTGTACCAATTTTTGAATTAATGCACTCATTTATGCAGTCCCAATAAAAATTACTGGCAGTCCCGGAAAAAATAACTGGTCTAATGAAAATCACTACACCCATAGAGAAGAGTGGTGGTGGAGTGGACTAGGGGACTTCTATTCCAATAACCACTATAAATCCTAATGTCAATGTCTCTTCTTTGTGATTTTATTTCTTCGTCATTCTTTATTAAATAATATATCATAAATTATTCAAAAATAAGGGTGGGTGGTTTTTCTATGTGAAGAAAAATCTAAAGAACTCAATTTACCCCCCCCCCTCTTGAGTCTTAATATGGTCTATCTTTGAAAACATTTTTTTTATAACCTATTAATTTTTAAATACATTGTATCATTATAAGGGAAAGTAAAATTATATAGAGAACCTCCACTCCTATGACATATATGGAGAGAATGAATATAAGAAAGGATCCTGTTAAAATGGAAAATAGATTCACAATTTTGGAGGGAAAATGTTGAGCTCAATAAAGAGTGAATCAAGAAAAAAACCTAATAACTCACAATAACCCTATTATAAGTAAATAAGGTAAATATGGGAAAAAATTAATTAGTGGCTCCATATTTGAGGAAGGAGGAAGATTCTGAGTAGAAATATTCACCAAATAAGATTAATTTCAAGATGTCTCTAATGACTCCCAAGGAAGATACATGTCAAATTAGTATCATAAAAACCAATATAAGGTAATAGATGAAGACGATGGAAGTTACTTTCATTGGATAAGGAATTAATAACAAAGATCCACTAGAATTTCATCACAAAAGGATATGTGCACAAATGGAATTTTCCCCATAGTTATGGAAAAGTCTATGAAAAGAAAGGAAATAAATTCTCACATCCTAGAAGAAATGTTTGAGTGGTTAATACCTTGAAAATTTATGGGAAAATTTATTAATAAGTTTTCTATAAAATATTATCAAGATGGAGGTGATGGGATTTATGGTTCATTGGAATTCCTTTCCTAAAATCTAAAAAGGAGAGAAAGAAAAATAGAAAAAGATGGATCATTCATCAAGATCAGATAACTTACTCAAATTAAGGAAACTAAATTTAACCCTCTCACCATGTAGTAAAATGTTTTTTGAACATTTTTTAAGAGGTTTGGAATTTATTGAGGACATAATCTATGGGGTAAAAGTGCTAGTAAAGTACATGTGTAGAAGCTGAAAGAAAATATTTTTTGAGCTGTAAAATGTATGAAGAAACTAAATATGTGAGTATGTCAAGTACTGATTTGTTTCAAACCTAAAAAATTAGAATCAATGTATGAAATTAGTTGAATCTGACCACTAAAATAAAGAGTAATGATTGTGACTAGTGGATGAAATATAGAAGGATTTTTGTTTTTATTTTTACATGGTTTAAAAACTCATAAAGATTATTTACAGTATTTAAAAGATGTTAAAAATGTATTTCTTTTTATAATATTTGTCCCTATAGTGAATAATATATTTAACATAAATGATTCTAAAGATTAGGGGGAGTTGTTTGTGAATTTTCAATGGTTTTTCTAGATTTTCAAGAAAATGGAGAAGCCTATTAAGAGTTGGAAAGAATAGAGTTCAATTGGTATCACTAAGTAACTAGTGGAAGAAATTGATTAATTAAATATTATGTTCTTGCGCTCTATGTTTTTATTACTAATGGTTTGGTTTTAAAGTATGGTGATATCACAAGTTGATTTTTGTTAGAGAAAAATGAATGGTTTTTTTTTTGTAATTGTTCTAATGAAAACCAATGAGTGGTATAGACATCTTTGAGGGATTCAACTTAAACTCTTGTATCTTATATTGATCCCAAGATTTGTAGGCTTAGATTATTCATTGACAAACTAAATTATAAGTGGTAAATTTACTTACTTGGATTTCTTTTAGTTTTTTTATATAAGGTAAAGAAAGTGGTTTGGAATTGGCTAGGAGATGTTGTTTTTGAATTGGGAAGTATGTCTAGAAATATAAAACAACCATTAAATAGATTTAAATCCTATTCAACATGTGGATAATTCTAATTAAGGAAATTTGGTTGTTCTCCCACGAAAATTAGGGATAATATTGGAAAATGAGGACTTATTCCCTATACCCAAATGATAAGAAGAATTTTCCCCTAATCAATGGGGGATGTCAAAGTGGAGAAGTTTATCATAGAGAAAGGGTGAAATACTATGAAGAAAATACCCTTTTTTTCTAAAGAAAAAGGGGGTATTATATAGTTTACCCCATTCAAAGGGGGAGTGTGTGCTAAAAAGAGAGTTGCATATAATGAAGGGGTAGAATATATGGAGACACCCAAAATGGGGAGAGAAAGAAAAGATAATTCTTATTACTTTTGGATCCTTTTTATTTCATTGACAAAGGGGGGTATTTTGATAGGGAGTTGAAATATTATTAACAAAATCTAAAAGGGGATTGTTGAAACCATATGGGTTTGTATTGGATTTATTTACATTATAAGGGAAATATAGACAAATGTATTTATTGATAAGGCATGTAGAATATGGATGAAGTGATTTTTGGAGGATTTTTATGGATTCATTCTTTTAGGACTCACATGGGTGATATTTGTTAAGACTATTTTAGAGTTTCTAAAAAATATAGCTTGATTATAAGACTTATTGGATGTGTTGATAAAGAAAATGATGTATAAATGAAGTAATAATGATCAAATTAATAGATAAAACACTCTCATATCTCTTGGTGAGTTTATTGAATAAACCATGAAGTCTAGAAGTCAATTTGACTGATTATGGAAGTAATTCTTGTTGTTATTATTGAGAATTAGATTCTAGAAAATGTTTAAGTTTCATCTGTGTATGATTCATTCAGAATCAGTATATGATTCATTGGGTATGTTCATTTGATTCATTCACACTAGAGTATCATAATTTGAAAAAGGTAAGGATCTACATATAATTAATTGAGTATGTTCATAGGAGTCATCTAGCCTTCGTATGAGTTATCCAATAATATTGTATGTGTCATTTAAGAGAATTGGTTAAGTCGTGCTCTTTATAAGATTCATTTTACAACTATGTATGAGTCATCAGTCTACATATGTGTGATTTCCAAGCAACGTATGTGTCATGTGAGGACTCCGTATGAGTCATTCCCAATCTTCATATGTGATATCTGGGAATTTGGGCATTTGTTTAAAGATTCAAGTTGAGGATTAAAAATACAATCTTCCAGGGAAAATATTCTGAGTTTAGTTGGTGATACTATCAGTGATATTTTTGGATGTTTTTCCCTTAAATCATATAATCACATCACTATTATTAAATGTTTTAAAAATCATATAAATTCATATTAAATCCATGATTCAAGAGAAAAATAAATAAAGGATTTTTAGTGATATTTTAGGAAATAAAATATCATGTTGTAAGGGAACCAAAAAACAACTGGTTACATCAAGATAAAACAAACCTCATGGATAATATTATTTATTAATTTGATCTCATTTTAGTAAATATACATGATTTTTGGGATATCACATATATAAGGGATATTTTTTGTCCATGAAACTTACCTTTACAAAAATAGAGAGTAGTGATGTATAGGTTTGGGAAGTTTTAATAATGTATATTTTTAAATACAACTTCTTTGTGATGGTTAGTGGAGTTTTTTTTCTAAGAGTCTAAGAAATTTTATGGGAATTAATAATAGGATAAAGAGTATCACAGTATTTCATGAGAAAATAAGAAAAGTAGTTTCTATATTTTAAAATGGAAAAGTGGTTTTTTTAAGCATAATATTATACATAAATAAGAATTGAAAAATAATAAGTGTGTGGTTATCAATATATTTATTATATATCTGTGAATTAAGAGATAAATATATAAGGATCTATTTTTCAAAATAAAGACACACATGTGGGTAGAAGGAGTGGATCTCAATTGTGTATTCTTAAAGACATGTTCATTAAATAAAATTTGGTACCAAGTACCTTATTAAAGATCTATATTTGAGAATTAAAAGATTATTTCTTCAAATCAAAGTGGGTAAGAGTTAAGTTATCACTTTTATGTATTAAAGAGGGTTCTAGACACTGTATAAGAAATAAGAAGTTTATTTTCAATGTGTAGTTCATATCTAGTCTATTAAGGAGCATCCTAGGAAGATAAAAAGTGAATCTACACATATTCAAGGATGCATTCAGTTGTACCCATGTTATTTATGGATGTACCTATATATCCTTAAAATGTGGGATTTATCTTCCCCAAATAAATTCGTAAAGAGGGGATGAGGGAAATGAGCCTTGGGAATCAATGAGTCTGGCCAAAACCTTTTAAGGTAGTGTGCCTTAGTGTGGTGTTCCCATGACCCTAGTTTATCCAAAAAACTAGTAAAGTATTGGATTCTAATATGAAAAACACATCATTGGCATATACTCCTTATATAATTCTAGTGTGGGTGAACTAAGTAAAATCATTATATCCCTTTAATATTTATTTTACTTCTCTATTAATGATAATTTTGTGAGTTTGTGTAAAAATAAATCAATTGAATATATAAGAGATAAATATATAAGGATCTATTTTTCTAAATAAAGACACACATGTGGGTAAACAGAGTGGAGCTCAATTGTGTATTCTTAAAGAAATTATCATCAAATAAAAGGTGGGACCGAGTACCTTATTAAATATCTATATTATGAGAATTAAAATATTATTTCATCACATCAAAGTGGGGAAGAGTTAATTTATCACTTTTGATAGTAAAGAGGCTTCTAGTCACTGTATATTAAGGAAGAAGTTTATTTTCATTGTGGAGTTCATAGCTTGTCTATGAAGGAGCGGTCGAGGAAGACAGTGCATCTACACATATTTGAGGATGAATTCAATTTTACCCATTTTATTGATAGATAGACCTATATGTCATTAAAATATGGGATTTATCTTCCTTAAAGAAATTCACAAAGAGGGGATGAGGGAAATGAGCCTTTGGAATCAATGAGTCTGGCCAAAACTTTTTAAGGTAGTGTGCCTTAGTGTGGAGTTCCCATGACCTGAGTGTATCCACAAAACTAGTAAAGTGTTGTATTCTAGTATGAAAAACACATCATTGGCATATACTTCTTATATAATTCTAGTGTGGGTGAACTAAGTAAAAAATATTATATCCCTTTCATATTTATTTTACTTCTCCATTAATGATAATTTTGTGAGTTTGTGTGAAAATAAATCAATTGAACATGGTTCATACCTATGTGGGAACAATATCCTTAAAGGAAATCATTAAATAGGGACAAAAGGTTTAAAATGGTCACACCCTGATTAACCCCCCCCCCCACTCATAGGGTGCCTTAGATACCTAATAATATATATAAGGAGTTATATGCTAGGTATAATAATTGATTTAATTTTATCATACCATTTCTTTTTCTTATATTTATTTATGATATTGAATTAAAAGTTTGGTTATATTTTATATATATTAGGTGTTAAAATTGTAATGTAATTGAAGTCTCTATTAAGTAAAGTATCCTTGGGAAGAAGGAATTTTGGTCATCTAGAAAATTACGATTTGGTTATATTTCATTCTAAGATTACACTTGTAAGGGTTATTGATTTATTATGATTATGATACTTTATATTAAAGGGTTTTATATACCTTATTCATGAGATACATTTAGATATGGATGAATATGGTTGGACTTTAATTTAGGTTACTATAAAAGTTATGGGTTGTGTAAAGATTTGTAAAACAATATATTTTAAACATATTTATTTTTTGGAAGTAATGGGATTAAAAACTAAATAATTAGAATAATTTATACATTTTAATGGAATAAAATGGGATAATATGGTGATATTATACCCCTTTAAAATTCTAAGTGTTAGATTCCCTCCAAAGTAAACAATTTCCAAGACCCTGTTCATCCAACCAGGAAGGTCATGCCAAATGGGTTCCCTTGGATTATCTTGTATAATTAAATCATGTAATGGGTAACCCTAATAGGATTAGATATCAGTTATTGGGGTTTACTTTAGGTTACACTTTTTTAGGTGGACCTAATAGGAATAGTTTATCAGAGGAATGGTATTGAGTTTAATCGTAGGGTGGATTGGAAAAGATTTGTTTGCTCAACCATCCAAGAGTCATATATGATATGATTTCCATGATGGTATAACAAAATGGATAAGTAGTTAGGGTAATTCCAAAGTAGACTCTTTGTTTAGTAAAATATAGATCATTTACCTCTAATGTATATAGTGTATTTTAAAATGGTTCATCATGTTAGTGGGATCATATTTAATAAATGTTCTTATTAAATAAAAATAAAACACAATACTAATACAATAAAATATTTGGTTATAGATATGACATGATCATTATTAAACATTACTTTAAGATCAACCTATATATTAAAATCTTGATGTAATCATCTTTGTAGACTGGTACAAAACTTAACAATAATTCCTAAGTAAGATAGAAATTTTTATGTGTTGTAGTAATACATTACTTAGTAACCTAATGTTAAAGAAATTAAATGGGTGGATATAGATTCTTATGAAAATTATAGATTGATTCCATCAAGGTTTTAACAACATTAGATACTATATTATAAGACAAACATTAGTCTCCACTCATATACTCAATGTGATTAAGTGTACTAATGATTTGGTGAGACTGAAGATATCATATATGAATTGAAATGGATATGGAATTCATTATGGAATCACCATTAGAAATTTTCGGATAATTTTAATGAGTTCAATAAAATCATACCCTATTTTCTCAAAGTATTAAGGGTGTAGAAATTGTACATGTGATGTTAAGGTTATTTTTTTGTATTAACAGTACAATAAGGTAAAGGTTTAAGAAAAAATATGAAGGTTGGGTTTATCTAATAGTCATCCTCAGTCATTGAATCCTAAAGGTGGTATCAAGAATGAGGGGTATGTTTCCTTCGAATGGAAATGTCCAGATTACATGAAGGAGTTCCAGAGACTTTGTGTAAAACCCACATAAAGTATCAATGCGATTGATATTAATTCTTTAGTTTTAAAGGGTATCTGATACCAATTATATGTTTTACAAGTGTTATAAATATGTAGGAGTTCAAAATAAAGGTAAAAAATAATGGAGGTTGTATTTTTTCTATTTTCTCCAATTGAGTGTCTCTTAGAATATACTGAAATCAATGTTACACCAAAGGTCCCTAATATCTTTCAATCTCAACCACTTATCTGATATCCACTCATGTAAATACCTTGACCATAGTATCCCAAAGCTAGTGGTTACTTTATTATATTGGAAAAAGATACAAGGAATCTTATCTCAAATGAATGAATAGTTTAGTAGTCTTAATAAAATAGATACATACTTGAAATTCACATACAACTAAAAACAAAAAATACACAAAGTTTTTTCATTGAGAGAACCATTATTCCTCATAGTGTATCCCTATATATCAATCACAAAACACTTCCTGGTATCCTAGGGAAAATAAAACATAAGAAATCGGTGAGATGAGATGCTCAGTAAGGGTATGCATACAGCAGAATCTATCATGAATAAATAATAATAATTAATATAGTAAGGTAAATAACTGAAACACCTACCATTTAGTCAATAAACTAGGTATAATATGGTATAAATAAATGATGATCAAATAAATCCATATAAATAGTCACATAATCTTGAAACATAGCCATAGATATTATAACTAATTGAATAATCACATGGAAATTAATAACTGATCTCATAATGAAGGAATGGATAATGTCGGACATCTTAAAATGTCATGTCCTTTCATAAGATAGTTTAAATCTATGGGTAGAAGCCTGTCTAATTTGGCCAACTTATTTGTCTCATAAGACATGTTGATACATTGAGGGTCAAACTATAACTAGGACCCACCCATAACATACTAATTCCAATTCATTCCTCATATTAAATGGGTGAAACAAAATCAAAATAAGAATTTATATTGAAATAATAATATATAAAATGTTAATACTTACCTCAATCAAAAAAAATCATAATCTATCTAGAGTAATATGGTAATGGTAATAAAATTGTACTTCTATTTCCAAACTTATCATAAACCATCCAAATAAATAATAAGAATAATATAAATACAACATATCAAAAGTGTAATATATTTAAAAAAATTGTTGATGTCATTGATGAATATAAATACTATAAAAATTCCATTAAAAACATTTTTGAGGAAAATAACCATTTCTTTTGAAAATATCTTTAAAATATAAAGTTTAAAAAAATATTTTAAAAATGATTTTATTTTAAAATAAGCTTTTAAAATTTTTAAAATAATATTTGAAACATTGAGTGTCTATGATGGTGGAAAATTTTGCTCATTCCAAACATGTTAAAACAAATATTCCTTCCACAATTTTGGTAAAATCCAAATGGGCCTTATTTTAAAAATCACATGAATATTACTTTACAAACATTTATAAAAAATTAAAAATGGGTAAAAATATCTTTAATAAATCATTTTTAAAAGTTTAAAAACATATTTTAAGACATTTTTAGAAAACACATATTTTTATGAAAAATGATTTTTGACCGAAATGAGAAATAAAGTCGGACTTTCTTAAAAACATTTTCTCAACAATTTTAAGTAAAAAAGAATGAAAAAATGGTACTATTACTTAAAAAAATTGATAAATTTTCATATTATAAGAAAATATATTTATTTTTAGATATAAATATGAAATAATTCCCCCAATGGAGACTTAAACAAAAACAATCCTGAATAATGATGAGATTGTGAAATAAACCCTTACCACTTTAGTAAATTCTGAATTGTAAGCCCTGTAAAATAAATAATAATAAAATTAAACTTTAAATAACTTGAAGATAAATAGATTCATGATATAACATGTAAAAAGGGAATTATATACATCATTCAAAGGAATAAGTGTTGAATATGGTGTATGTCTCACAGAACTAAAAGTGAAATGAGAAACCCTTACCTCAGGTTCAATTTCCTTTGTATGTGTCTAAAAATCCTGTAAAATAAAAATAAGTTTATTATAAATCTATTAAATAATCATAATCATATATATAATATCATATATTATTTAATAATGGTATTTTATCACCTTTTTATTATCAATTTTTTATTAAAATCACCATTTTGGGTGATAATTGTTTTGTTTTTTAGGTATGTTTTAGTTCATTAATTTTATTCCTTTTAATTTGATCATGGTCAAATCATCTATAGAATTTTAATAATTATATAAATATAATATATATTCATTATATATGTATTTATATTAATCTATTAAATTAAGATATTTAAAAGGGATTTCATCGTTCGTGGAGATGGTAGGTCGTATGTACGCATGAACGTTGTTTCCATTTTTCTCGAAGGATATAATGAAAGGAAAATAAAAATTAATTAAACTTTTTGGAATCCTTATTATATAATATATATAATTTTTATTAATTAAATACATCCTTATTACCGTCCATATAAAAATAAAATGAAAATCATTTCACATTGCTATGAGGAGGCGTTAGTCAACACGTGCGCATGAGCAATATTATAATTTTCAAACAGATTGCAAGGTAAAATTTATATGAGATATTATATTTATAAAAGTTTTTTTATATCATAAATATCACATATATTCATTAAATTTTGCCTTACTACCTTTTATGTAAATCATGAGAAAAAAACAAATAACATTTCTTTGTGATGCGGTTGTTCGTCGTACACACAAATGGAATTATCATAACCCCCGCAGAATGGAAAATAAGAAGGTATATTATCTATAATAATTATAGAATTATAATAATTTCATAAATATAATTTACATATTTCAAATTCATCATTATATCCATCCTTTAAATTTGGTGATGCAAAACAATTTACATCGGTTCGCGAGGTGATAGTCCATCGTACACACGATCGACGATTTTGTTTCCTATTTAATGGGAGTGGATATATATTTGGGTTATTAAATTAAAATAATATCATATAAATATATATAATATACTATTTTTATTATATTATCATAGTTTAAAAATTTTTTAAGGAGGTGGAAGAATAAATAAATAAAATACGCACTTTTAGGAATTTTACCTCTTCTTCAGAGATCCTCTTTAGGTTTATATATAAATCCTTATTAGAACGGATTAATAATAAAAATAAGGCCACTAGGATAATTTTAGAGAATTAAGTAAGTTATTTTTGTAGTTATTTTCTAAACCGAATGGTTTTTTAAGTCTTAATAGGGGAGGATAGTGGTGACCTTTTATAAGTGGGGAAGAGGACACATTTGAAATTTTTCAAAAGAAAAAGTGATACCCACATTTGTTCATGAAAAAAGCATAAATATGGTTCATTATCAAAAATTTAATATTATAGGGTCTATATATGGTCATTAAATGGGTTTTAGATAAGTTTTATGTCATTTTTAACCCATATCTTCTTAGTTTAACCCCTCAGTAAAGTCATTTTTACCTAAATTGTGGTAGTTAATTTTTACTATTTTCACTATTCATTATGGTAAAAAATTAAATTAAACTTATTATGAAATATAAATTATTCATATTTAAAATATATAATTCATTTTTAAAAATTTAATTCATATAATTTTCATAATTCAATTTAAAATCAAACTACATATGTGACGAAAGAGCAGTTTTCTAAAGTGAAAATTCTCATAAGTATAGAATGTTTAAATATAAAAACTCAATAAGAAATTGGTTCAAATGACATAAATCAGTTAAATTTTAATATAATTGAACTAATTTTACATTAATATCAATTTAAAATATAATTTAACTTTGTAAAAAATTTTGACGAAAAAGAAGTTTTCAATAAAAATCAATATTTTTTACTATTCATAAAAAAATTAATCTTTTAGGATATTTATCAATAATTAACCCAAATATAATTTTGACATGTATATTTAAAAAATTAAGTTTATTTTTTAAAATAAATTTTCTAAAAGTGATAAAAATTAATTTTAAATTATGTGTGGAAAGCGTGACTATACCACCTTTTAGAACAATACAGTTTTTTCAGAAAACATTTTTTTCTTTCAAATGGTTCTTATTTTATTTCTAATAAATGGATAACTATTTAGTTTATTTTATAAATGTATAATCCATATAATTTTCATTATTTAGATATTACTATTCATACCCTCCAACTTAAAGGCTAGGTTATAATGGTTATGTTTAAATAATAATATATTAATTGAGTATTGAATTTTATTTAAACGCAGTGTTACGTGCAACAAAATCTATCAAAGAGATTGAATTTATTTATAAATAAATATATTATTAAGTATCAAGGTTTTGAATTCTATTATAATATTGGTGTTTCATGTAATATACTCTATCTAATATGATGTTCATCTTTGAAAATATTGGGGTGTTACATTCTACCCCCTTAAAAAATTTCATCCTCGAAAATTAATCTTGATCTCAGTAATATAGGGTTTGACATTTAAAAATACATTTTTTAGAAACCCGCATAATAAAAGTGGTTAATAAATCTTCATCTTGATAAGATATAAAGGGTGGTATGAAGGTCATCCATAATAACACATAAATAGGTTTCTAAGTAGGAGAACATTGGTGGGAAATAAAAACATGGATATAGAAGAGAATATTAATGCCCAATGATTAATTGATAGTAATTGATAACATAGTAATAATAAATTTAACCACCAAAAAAATATAAATCTATTATGAGTTAAAATACCATCTATTCAATAGATTTGAAAATAATAGGCAAGATTTTTGTCTCAAGATCTTTTTCCTAAAGTTGAGGGATTTTGTTACCATTATAATAGAGAACACCAAAAAATATACTTAAAATTTTGTCCTTTGGTTATGATTTTATAAATTCATACTTTATATATTAATCTAAGAACATAATATCCAATAGGAATTTTCATGCCTAAATATAATGCCCCTAACCCATAAGACACAAATTGGTGCCCTGAGTTGGGTCGCCTCACATCCTCAAGCACGTATCCCCATATGCTAGAGGCTGCCAACTAGTAGCGAGGGTCTAAAAACATATGGGGAGACTGTACCCTCTTTATCATAGTATTACACAATATATAACAATAATAAATCAAGGAAACAATAATCAATAACTGATAAACATGCATTACCAACCATTTTCCCAAAACTAGGTACAAACCACAACCAAACAATAAATATGTCATTTCATGCTAACAGTACCAAAAGTGAAGGAAACCCAAAATAAATACTAAAAGAAGCATACCTGAAATAAGTTCTGAATCCAAGTCTAGATCCTCATCCATGCACATCCTAAGCCTAACTCAATTCCCTAGCATAGGGACTTTTCCCTTATCCTGGCCAACAGCCATGAAATCTTATCATGTAACCAATGGCAGCCCCAGTAGGGTGTGAGTACAACTCAGTAGGCCACCACCAATAGTGTCTAAAAAATATATAGTCTAAATAGATATTTCATGCAAGTACTAAGTAAATTAAAATTTAATAAATCATAAATCAGGTTTCATTAATTAACAATATTAAGCATTTCTATTATTTTTTCTACTTTTATAACTTAATCTATTTTGATTATTAAATCCATGGGTTAGCCATTTAAATCATTTTCATTACAGCCTATGCTAGTCAATTATCATGCATAAGAGAATAAATCAATTCTATAACTCATTAGGGGAACCATTTCAGAATTAATTATATCACACTTACCTTGGAGCCTCAATCTAGGTAGTCCCATTCAATGCAACTATTAGGGGTATAGAGCCTCAGTTAGACTCCCTAACCCATACATTTTAATGGTAGAGTTTAGAGACTCATTCCAACCCAACCCATGGTCATATAAACTCAATTTAATACCCAACATACTACCAAGCCATGTTTGCATGATTTTTTATCCATTTACTGCGTAAACCACATCACAAACCATGCATAAAAAATACACATAACATTCAAATTTAATAATTCATTCAATATATAAATCATGTTCTTGCCTTAACCCATTATAAAATTTACCATTTAATTTTCATATCCCATTTAACCCACTTCCCTTTTTATACTTTAACCCATTTAGAATAATCAAAAATCCTCATACGTTAGACCATCTGACATTTTCATCAATTCCCTTTCATTAACCCATTCAACCCATTCATAAATTCATATGCCTTAATTCATATATTTATTTCCATTACAATTTCATAATCCATTTGACATATTCATATTAATCCATTTAAGCCTTTTCACCTCATGCTAAATGATTCCTTATGCCATTTCCAACATCTATACACAACTACCACTAGTGTCTCTTTATAATTTGAACCAACATGTCAACACATTTATCTTGGTCTCTATTTCAATACAAGTGAAATTTAGGGTTAAAACTAAAATTTCCCATGTTTGGAAATATTTTCACACTCTATGGGTGGCCCTAAGTTAGTATAATAAATCTCAATGCATACCATAAGTATTTTGAGGGGTATAAATCATTATTTAGCCAAATTATTTTCCAAATCTTACTAAAGGCATCAAATTCTAATCAATAGGGAAGAAATATCACAACCACACATGCACAAATCGAAAATAAAACTATGGGATATAACCTGTAGACCACCAAACTTGATTCTAAAGATGAACATATCCTTAAACTTATCCTTAGATCTGGATTCAAGAACCTTTTAAAGCACCAACATTGAACTTTGATCTGCAACCAACGACACTCCAAATGGACTAGAATATAAGGATATTGACCCTTGGGAATATCTGGGGGTTTAGGTTCATCACTAGGGTTGTATGAGGAATAAAATGGGAATAAAATTGGTTGAGAAACTTAAAATACCAAGGGGGGATGGTAAATTCTCACTTTTTAATGGGGCACAAGGTTTGTCTGCATTGTTTGCTAAACTATGTGTCTGCCTCTATCCAAGAGGGGTTAAGTCACACAGTTACCTAGGGAAGCCTGCATGATTTGACAAACCATACACCAACTATTAGTAATTCCTCTATCCAAGGTCTCATGGTTTGGCTTCCCCCCTCGCATGGTTTACTCTAACTATGCAAAAACCATGAAACATGCATAGAATGGCCCAATTTCCCTTTCTTTCATGTCTTAAACCCCTAAAACACCCCCTAGCTTCCTTAAACACTTAATAAACATCCCATTAACCCAAAATTAATATATTTAAACCAAAATTTAAACAATTTAATACCTCCATGATGTTCGGGATCTTTCACTGAAGCACTAAAATTAACATTTAACATATCATTAGCTCAATAAAATAATAAAAATCCATTCCACCTATTTCTAGATATTTTCCAAGACTAAAATGGTTAGCATAAGTAATATAATAACTACTAAAGTTCAACTTAATCAATTCCATAAATAATTAACCTTAAGACTCATACAAAATATGTATGACCAAATTCAAAGTCCAAAATTTTAAAAGAGAGGTCACTAAATCAACATTATATTCCCCAGAAAAAAATAAATTTTCTCTTAATGTCATGTTCCAAATATTTGAATACCTTGATCACTGTAAAACCTTAATGAAAGAATTAATTATCCAAGAATAAAATATTTGGTTTTATAATATATTTTATAAATCCAAACATGTAGTAAAATCCAACAAAGATAACATAAACCATCAAATTATGAACCAATTTCATGGTTTCTAATAATATCCCATAAAAATGTCTTTATCATTATTATTTAAAAAACAAGAACATGTTAAGGATTATATTCCCTCAATAATTGTTTTTCCAGAAAGATAAACTTACCACTAAAACACTTTTCATGGTCATCATTTCCATTAAACATATTCTCTCAAATCCTTAAATAAAAAGTAATGCAATACAATCCTTATACATTTCATAGTTTTTATAACTACAATGTAATTGATAAAATAATACTATTACATAATTATTTAATCCAAAAACAAGCACATTAATCATTCCACTTCATTCTTAAACCACAAACTAGGATTCATCATCTTATTACTTAATATCTCATTCCTTTCATATGTCATTTGTAGTCTCTTCATCATCAAAAATATAACCATTATTCGTACAACAATTTTGATTCTTTTTACAAGCTTTACTCATAAGAAATTTATTTTCATAATGATCATAAATTTCACATTTAAAATATTCAACCATTGATAATACCTTAGGGATACCATTATTCTCATCCATTATGTTAACCATAATTTTCATTTTCCCTTAAAAACTACTTAATTTGTGTCCTTCTTTTCCACACATAAGATATTTTCTTGTTCCTTTGATACACCCTCCTGGGTGTATCTTTCAAAATTTCTGACATGAAGGAAATTGATCATTCTTTTTTCCATGGTATCCACTATCCAAGATCTTAATATAATATATCCTTATCTTATTTGGTGAGTCCAAGAGTTGGTTATGGTTCATATTATTAATCATATATTGTGATAAGTGATTAGGTATAATCAAAATATCATTCACCCCGGTCATTATCCTATTTGGTTACTCATCAAAACATTTTCTATCACATTAAATGTTAACCTAGTTACTTTTGGTTTCATCAATTGACTAAATCCAAAAAATCATAGTGTGAGTTACACTAATCATAGTGGGAAATCACATAATCATGAAGAATTGTTTATAAGATACCTAAATCATGACACCTTCTTTTCAATATAGAACACCTTAGGATTAACCTAGGTTATTAATGGTTATCATCTATTCAAATCCTTCATGATGATTCATAAAGAAAATGTGAATTAACCCAAGACTATGCCCCATGAGTTTCAAACAAGGTTCTTGTTATGGCTCAATGTTATATACTTGGTAATGATCAAGTCAAGCCTAATGTACCTTTTATAAAGTTATTTCCCTTAGGTACGTATCTTTTAGAACCACATCCACTTTTATTATCCATACAAGGATGTATTGTGAGGATAGACTAAATAATATCTACCTTACCAAAACTTTAGGATAATAATTTATACGTATCATCAATTTCAATTATAGGGTTATTTTCCTAATCTATGTTTTCCTAAATCTAGTTCTCATGGTTTCTACTAAACTTCCTTTGATACCAGCTATAAATAACCTAACCACAATATCCTGTATCTGGTAATTACTTTATTACATTGTCATAAGATAAAAGGAATCACATCCCAAAGGACCAAATAGTTTAGTAGTATTCATAAACTAGATACATATATTAAATTCAAATTAAAATTAAAAACATAAAATAAAAAAAAGTGTTTTTATTTATAACGACATTATTCATTATATAATATCCTTATATATCAAACACAAAACACTACCTAGTATATAGGGGAAAATAAAACATAGGGGGTGAGCTTAGGTGCTTATTAATGGTAATAATACATTGGAATATATCATGAATAAATAATCAATATCATTATGGAATGGTAAATAACTAAAAAACCTACCCAAAAATCTTTATTTTTTGTATTTTCCATAAACCAATTTATGGTTGAGTGGGAACCATACAATTTTCAAATATCTATTTTAAGACACCAGAAACCAACTTCAAAAAAATCAGCCAAAGTCACATGCCAATTGTTGGGTGCCACTAAATTCAAATTTCAAATAAATTATTCCATGCCAATTCCTTTGTCTCTAAACCGAGAATTGACTTACCTTGAGCTGCAAACCCTGACACACCCAATATCCCATCATCATCCATAGTAACAGTGAGATCCACCTGCTAGAGACCTTACCTTCCTTGTCACCAGAACCGCTACAGCCATGTCCAGAAAAACCAAAACCATCTTTACACATTGTAAATCCATTGACATTGTCGCACTATTTTTATTCACCAAAAACAACTTCATCCATCACAAACCAAAACATCATTGGAGATGAACGGAAAAACCATCACTGAACATTTCTGATGTCATGAGGATGAAAATCAAAGAATCACCAAACTAGAACATCACAAAAAACTGAAGACAAGAGAAAAATAACAGAAGATCCACCGTAATACTATCTAAAACTTCACTAGGCCAAACTTCATTTGAGATCAAACCACACCACTATGATTGATAGACCCCCAGAAAACCGAGAAGTCCCAAATCCCAACCATTAAAGGAATCTGAAACCCAAAAATAGAAGAGAACCAACACAAGTCGTGACTTCCAAGACCAAGAACTAGATCCACATCATCGAGATGCACCCTTGACGTCAAATGTTACAACTAACACCATCCCAAACCTTCCATAAACACCATCATACTAGACCAATATGGATTCTATTAAAATTGGAAAGGCCACAAGAGAAGAGGTGCATGTTCATTCCAATAGGAGAGACACTGATCATAAGTACGAACAGATCCCAAACCAATATAGAATCTTTAGATCAAACCAAATTGGGGTTTTGGAATGAAGGTTCAGAAAATAAGAGCATAGAGAGACATTCAGGGAACAAAAATCGACAGTGAACATCTAAACACCACATAACCAAAATGGAAAGGAGAACCAAAAGAGAGGAGAGGAAAAAAACACAAATGAAAGAAACCCTATGAAATAGAATAACAAAACAGATATCCACCCACCATGAAGATAAATGTGAGGGTTATCAGTGAGGAGGAACAGAAAAATCACAGCTAGTAAGGAAGATGGAGGGAGATGGGAGGAGAAACCCTAGAGCTCGGGAGAGAGATACTCTTGGAGAGAAAGGCTTTATACCTTTTGGGTTTCCTTAATTAAAATCAAGACACAAAACCCAAAATCACACTTCTAAAACACCTACCATTTAATTAATAAACTAATCATAATATGGTAGAAATAAATGATGATCAAATAAATCCATATAAATAATCACATAATCTTGAAACTTATCCATGGATATTCTAACTAATATAATAGTTATATGGAAATAAATAACTGTTTTTCTGGTGTCCCATCTGCCTCTTAGAGCCTAGATGAACTTCCAGGAAGAATATTTCATGAAACCGACTTGTTTTTTCATGCCACAATTTCTAGATTACATTTTTTTATCCCTTAGGTCGTTGCTATTATTTTATGCACAAGAGCCTCAGCCTAGTTGGTGAGGACTCTCTAGGTGCATCCAAGAGACCCAAGATCAAATCCGGGTGGAGGCATATTTATGGGCACTGTAGTAGGAACTGTAGCAGGAACTGTTCGGTACTGTAGCAGCCAGAACTATTCATCCATCGGGGCCTTCAGGCCACCGGTTTGGTACTTGGGTCCTGCAAGGCTTTCGGACCACCCAAGGCCTTCGGGCCAGTTGATTCTCAAGGCCTTCGGGCCTCCTTAAGGCCTTAAGGCCACCTCAAGGCCTTTGGGCCACATGAATGTAGGCCCCAGACACACTAAAAAAAGGAGCAGCCCTGGAAGAGGATTCAGAGCAGGTGCACTCACCAGAGCATAGCCAAATGGATTATCAGAATGAGAGGGTATGGTTATGCCATTGGCACTAGCCTGTGCTTGCATGGAAGCCTAGCCATACGGTCATGAAAAGGTGGAGAGATACTATCAGGATGTAGATGTTGGGGAGGGGAAGTTTATTGTAGATAGTCTGGTTGAATTACCTAAGACCTTCGGGTCATGTAATCTCCTAAGCCTACGGGCCATGTAATCTCTAAGACTACGGGCCTTGTAAGGGTTCCCCCTCATCCCTTGAAAGGGGGGTTATCAAAAATAAATAAAAATGAAGGCCTTCGGGACATTCACGTAGGCTGTATGGAAATAAATAAATAATCTCATAATTAATGAATTCATAATGTTGGAAATCTAAAATTATCAATACCTTTCATAAGATAGTTTAAATCTATGGGTAGAAACCCATCTAATTTGGCCAATTGATTTGTCTCATGAGACCGATCGATGCATCGAGGGGATATCTATAACCATGAATAACCCATCACTTACTATGTATGATGGATTCATCATATAAAATGTTTGAAACATAATCAATATAAATATTCATATTGAAAAACTAACATATGAAATTTTAATACTTACCCCAATCAAATAAACATAATCATAAAGCATCCAGAGTAACATGGTGAATGGTAATAAAATTTTACATGCTTAGTAAAATTGATTTTAATCCATCCAAATAAGTATGATATCAATAAAATATATACTAATTATATAATTAGTAAAATAATGTTTTTATATCATTGATGAATATAAATACCATAAAAATGTCATTAAAAATATTTTTAAGGAAAATATCCTTTTCACTTTGAAAATATTTTTAAAATAAAAAGTACAGAAAATATTATGAAAATAGCCTTTTAAAACTTGTAAAATAATCTTTAAAACATTTAGTATTCATGATGGTGGAAAATTACATTCATATAATACATGTTAAAACAAATATTCCTTCCGCATTTTTAGTAAAATCCAAATGGGCCTCGTTTTGAAAACGATATGAAGATTCCTTTCAAAAAAAATTAAAAGGTAAAAATGGGAAAAAATTTCTTTATAAAATAGTTTTCAAAATTTTAAAAACATTTTTTAAAACATTTTTATAAAACAAGGATTTTGATGAAAAAAGATTTTTGACCGAAGAGAGAAATAAAGTCGTATTTTCTAAAAAACATTTTATCTATCATTTTAAGAACTTAAGTGTGGAAAATTTTCATATTAATTGAAAAATAATAATAAATAACTATTGGAGAATAAAATAGATTTAGTTAAATATAGAAATATCAAATAATTCCCTCAATGGATACTTAAACAAAAACAAACTTGAATAATGATGCGATTATGAAATAAACCCTTACCACTTTGGTAACATCTAAATCGTAATACCCATAAAATAAATAATCATAAAATGAAACATTAAATACCATGAAGATAAATATATTCATGATATAATATATAAAAGGGGTGGTATATATACCACACAAAGGAATAATTGGTGAATATGGTGTTTGTCTCATGAAAGTAAAAGTGAGATGAGAAACGATTACCTCAGGTTCAACTTCCTTCGTATATGTATGAATCTCATTTATAATAAATATAGTTTTATTATAAATATATTAAACAACCATAATCATATATCTCATACCATATATGATTTAATTATAGTCTTTTATCACCCATTTATTATTAATTCTTTATTAAAATCGTTGTTTCAGGTGATAATTGATTCATTTTTCATGTATGTTTCAGTTCGATAATTTTGGTTATTTTAATTTTATCATGGTTAAATAAAATAAATAATTTAAAATATGATATAAATAACATATATATTCATTAAATTTGTATTTATAGTATATTATTAAATTTACATATAGAAAATGGATTACACCGTTCTTGGAGATAGGAGGTCGTACATATACCTGAATGTTGTTTCCATTTTTCTCAAAGAATGGAATGAAAGGAAAATAAATAGTAATTAATATTTTGGAAATAATTATTATATAATATATATAACTTATATTAATCAAATACATCCTTATTACCATCAATTTAAAAATAAAATAAAAATATTTCACATTATTATGTGGAGGAAGTAGTTCACATGTGCGCACAAGCGACGTTATTGTTTTACAATAGATTTGAAGGTAGGAATTTATTTGAGATATTATACATACAAAAAATTAGATCATAAATATCACATATATTCATTAAATTTAACCTTAATTCCTTTCATGTAAAGAGTAAGTGAAAAATGAATCACATCGCTTCGTGAGGCAGTAGTTCGCCGTACACACGATCAAAATTATTATATCCCCCGTGGAATGGAAAGTAAGAAGGTAGTTGTTATATAATAATTAAAAAAGTATAATAATTTCACAAATACTATATACATATTTTAAATCCATCATTATATCTATCCTTTAAAGGTCGTTATGGAAAATGAATTACATTGGTTTGTGAGGCGGTAGTCTGCCGTACACACAATCAACGGTTTCATTTCCCATTTGATGGAAGTGGAGAAAGATATGGGTTATCACATTAACATAATTACATATAATTATATATTATATAAGTTTTTATTATATTATTATAGTTTAATAATGTTTTAAGGAGGTTTAATAATAAATAAAACAAATATGCATGTTTAAGAATTTTATCTCTTCTTAGGATAACCTCTTTAGGTTTATACCTGAATCCTTTTTAGGATGGATTAATAACAAAAATAAGGAATATATTATGTGTATAGGGAAGTAATTAGGGGTTTTTTGTAGGGATATTCTAAACCAATTTGTTTTGTAAATATGAAGCGTGGGGGAGAGGGGTGTCCTTTTATAAGTGGAGAAGAGGACACACTTGGAATTTTTGAAAATAAAAATTAATACCCACATTTTTATCATGAAATAATCATCAAAAATGGGTTATTATCAAACAATAGATATTATAGGGTATAAATATTCCCATAAAATGAGTTTTTAAAAAGTTTTAGGACATTTTTAACCCTTATCTTCTTAGTTTAACCTCCTCGTAAACCCATTTTTACATTAACCGTGGTAAATAATTTTTTATGATTTAACAATTCATAATGGTAAAAAATTAAGATGAAATTATTAGATATTATAAATTATTATAATTAAAAATATATAATCTATTTTTCCAAATTTAATTCACATAATTGATATAATTCAATTAAAAATTAAATTGTAGATGTGATGAAATAGTGGTTTTCCAAAGAGAAAATTCTCATAAGTATAGAATAATTTAATATAAAATTTAAATATTAAATTTATTAAAATTACCAAAATTAGTAAAATTCTAATATAATTAAACTAAATTTACTTAAAAAGCAATTTAAAATATATTTTATCATTTTAAATAATTTAAATGAAAAGGCAGTTTTAAATAAAAATCAGTATTTTTCACTATTCGTCAAAAAATCTTTTTAGAAAATTCTCAAAAATTCACCCAAATATAATTTTGAAATGTAGATTTTAAAAATTAAGTTTATTTTTTCAAATAAATGTTATAAAAGTAGTAAAAATTAATTTTAAATTATGTATGTAAATCGCGACTAGACCGCCTTTTAGAAAAATACAGTTTTTCAGAAAATATTTCTTTTTATTTCAAATTGTTCTTATTCCATTTATAATAAATATATAACCATTTAATTTATTTTTTGCATGTTTAAACCATATAATTCTAATAATTTAGGTAGAACTATTCATACCCTCTAACTTAATGGCTATTTTATAATGGTCGTGTTTAAATAATAATATTTTAATAAAGTATCGTGTTTTTTTAAAATCCAATGTTGCATGCATCATAAGATATCAAAGAAATTGAATTTATTTAAAAATAATTATATCATAAAGTCTTTGGGTGTTACATTCTCTTCTGATCTTGTTTTTTTGTTCCATATACGCTATCGAATATGATATTCCTCTTTTAAAATCTTAGGGTGTTACAACTCAGGAGTTTCATGAGGCTTCTTTACTTCTTTATTTAGATTTTCTAGTTAGTTTTTTTCATCTATGACCACCTATTGATATCCTATATAGGTTCATTAATAAATAATTGGTTTTAAACCAACATGTTAATTTTGGGCTCCTAGGGTCATAATAGATCCCCATTTGTTTCACCACTGATAAATATCTAGAATAGGCTTGGTTTAGGTATGGAAAATCAGTTCAAGGATATTATTTTAATCTTATTTTTTATATTTTATACCTTCATAGGAATCAATACCGACCCATATTAATAATTTGGGTTCAAATTTCTGGTATACCATTATCTTACCAGAATTTGTATTTCATTTGTTCTATAAGTTACTCCTTTAGTTGTTTATTATATGTTGACCATAATAATTTACTTTAAAACATCCTATTATGGTGTGTTTCTATGTTTAAATCAAACTCTTATAGACCCTTGTAAATAAACCCATGGATATGTGGCTTGGTTTGAGAAATATTGATGATCCCCTGGTTATTGGTCAGTTTGGGTTGTTATATTTGTTGATAACAATTGTTTAGGTATCCATAAGTCTAACAATTAATGATCTGGTTTGTATGAAGCTATATATCATCAAATTAAATTTCTTGATTCAAGATATTGTTTTTGAGAATGTAAAAATGTCATATGAAATTATTTTGTTTGATTTTGAGTGATTTCTGAATCCATATAATCATTTCTATAAATGGCAGATTCATGTATCCAAATTGGTAAAGAGAAACTCATATAGGTGATTCACATATCTGTTTCATCCATGTATCCAAATCACATAGCTGATTCATCCATGTATTTGAATGTATCATTTATCCAAATGATCTAAGTATCCAATTAAGAATCACATATCTGATTTTTTACGTAGCTGATTGAGAATCACGTAGCTGATTTGTGACATAGTTGAATGTTGAATCACATAGGAAAATATGCCACCTAGATGATTCTAATTGAGAATCACATATCCAATTTTTCTATATATAAATTTCATAATATTCACTAAATATGGATTTAATTTCAATAGGATTTCAGAATAAAAGTATTTTGAGGTAATTTTATTATTAAGTTGTGTGGATAGTTCTGTATTCCTCAGTAATCATGGGAATCAGTTTATAAAATCAAGATGGACATAGTTTTTGAAAAACTTTATGGAGATCATGGGTATTTAATTTTTAAAAATTATAATATATTAAAATTGGTGTACCCTATTGACACATAGCACAGAGATGATCATGAGAGACAAAAAAAATAAGATGGAGTTTGAAGTTGAGGTTTTGTGCTGAAGCAACCAACATCTGATAAAATTAGCATCTTTAGAAGATTAGATTTGAGAATAAGAATATTTTTGTATCAAGTTCAAGAATATATTGTAGAAAATAATTTATTTCATATCCTATAGTCTCATGTAATTAGATCTATATTCTTTGTTGGTGAAAAAACCTAGTTTTTCTAGTTATCATCTTCATTTTTGTAAACATATTTTGTACTGTAGCATGAATCTGTGATGTTTCATGTGACTCATAACATGTGTGGTAGGGTTCCATGAGAGTGATTATAAGAGGACTTAAATTGGGTATATGGTGAAAAGAATTAGTGTTTTGGGTGAGTAACCTTCCATGGTATAGATTAGGATCATATTGAGACTGAACCATAAAAAATATCGTGTTCCTATGATATTTACTTTTACTTCATTAAATAAAGGTTGAGTAATCATAAGAGTGGATAAGATCCTAAAATATCAAAATAAGTTTACTGAAAATTTATAATATTTCACCACTGATTCAACCCCCCCCCACCCTCCTTTTTAGTGGTGAAACACCTTCTTGGTCACTTCAAATGATATATGAGGGAGGTTACTCTATCAAGATCCAATAAGTGATGAAGATAGACAAAATAAATTATATCAATAGCAATGGTGTCTCTATATTAGATGAAAAAAATATCATATTAAAAAGAATAAGATATTTCTGTATCTCCTATCTCTTGGACTTGAAATTAAAGATGTAGTAACGGTTGGATTCTGACCTATTGTAAATGATGAACCTATGAATTTACTTGATAAGAGAAACATGGAAGTTTATGGTAAAGCTAAAAATTAAATTTTGATTTCAATTTTATAAAGAGTTTACACAAAGGTTATGGGACTAAAAAAATCTAAGGAAATTTGGGATAAATTGAAAAGTAGTTATAAAGGTAGCGTGAAATTCTAAACACTTTTAGGAAAAGTGAGAAACTGCTCAACCCTTAACACATACCAGATCATGACTTGAAACACTCAAAAAACAAACATGCACAGAACAACCACAAACCAAATGGCCCAGCATAGGACTACATATCATAATACCCATAATTATCTCTGAATCCCACACAAGATTCCCCTTCTACAGTAGCTGATTCTCATTCAGAGGCCGATTTATGCCGCCTCAAAATATAATCACTTTGCTCAAAGTTCCTCATCTGGTCCAGTAAAGGTTTCACTGGGCAAGGTTGATTGATCAAGCTATCTTTTTTGAAGTAAATAATCACACCTTTATCCCTCTTAGAGGAAGATCTGGTACTCACTAGCCAAGGAAGGTAATAGTAGTCCTTTCTTGTTCTTCTTCTTGGTGTAGCAGATAGAGTTCCTTTACACTCAGTCATCCTTTCGTTCCTATTCTGTAAAATTTTACTATAGTAAAGGTAGTTTGGACCACTCACATTTTCTTTATTACCCCCAGAAACATTTCTCCATTTGTTCTTCAAGGCATTATATTTGCAACCAGTAGCATTCCCCCTCCTTGGATCTGGAATGTTACTATCAATCAAGGCAAGACACCCAACCGCATTAGCAGCCTCTTCCATGGCCATAGGGAATTCCTTGTGGCCCAACATTACAGTATTGTTCCCTTTCAAACAGGCCTCATCATCATCACCACTGACCACAGTATCAGCATCCAAACCTTCTTTAAGCATGCCTTACGAAATACCTTCAAACCTGTTGCTCAACGTTAGGAAGGGCCTGGCCGAAGGGTCTAAGCCTCTAGTACCCCTAGCACTGTTCGGACTGGCCATGCCCGAGTTGGATCCCTTTCCCCCTACCCTCTGTTTCTTAATCGTTTTCTCCCCATCCATACACTACTAAAAAACGATCCTTCTTATAACCCGAAACAAACTCCTTCCGAGAATTGGGATTAGAGGAGCCCACCAAATCCTGCCGCAACCTGCTGAACACGTCAGCTACCATCAGATTAACCTAAGTTATCATAGCACTTGGTGTTTCAGAACCATGAACATCCTCTATCGTCACTTTATGGTCACTATCCAGGAGGTCCTTCACTATAGGACTTGACGGATGAGGTCCCCCAGCTTTGGACCCCAAAGCCTCCTTAACCAGACCAGACATCACACCAACCTCTGGATCCTTACCCGGTGAAGCATCCCCTTTTCTTGTAGTGACCTGTTTCCCCCTACGACTTACCTTCAATGTATAAGCAGTGCTTCTCCTATGAAAAACCTCCAAAGGGTGGCCCAAACGCTTGAAATTTTTGAGAAGAAAATTTTAAGATATAGAGATGGATAAAGAAGAAAACATTGATGTATACATTACAGTACTCAATTAAATTTTCTATAACATTTTGGGTTTTGGATAAAATTTATATGATTTAACTATTATCAAAAAATTGTTGTTAAATTTTCTTGATAGGTTTGATCCCAATGTTTCAACTTTGGAAGAAAAATAAGATCTTACTCTCTATGAATTACATAACATTATCATTTATTAGGAGATGAGAAAGATCCTAACCTTCATGAAGAATATAAAATATGAGATGGATTTTGAGGCCATAAGAAATCTCAAAATCACATATGATTAAATTCATTAATCAATTGAATCTGATGATGAAGATGAATATGAAAATTATAATAGAATCACTACTCTCATATCAAATAAGTTCAATAAGGTAATGTTTAAGGGTAAAGGAAAACTACCCCTAGTATGTTACAAATGTAATGACATTGAACACTTTTCCATAAATTTTCTTATGAATAAGTTTAATAAAAATTAACTAGATGATGAGAGACCTTAGAAGAATAAATGGGGTAAAATATAAAAATATTCAACTAAATTTAGTAGAAGAAAGAATAAGTTATTTAAAAGTAAAATAAACATGTATGTGAGAAAATAAGAAGAAGATAACTCTACATTAGGTAGCTAATTAGAAAATGAAACTAATTTCATGTCTCTTATAGAAAAAGGGTTTGATACCTTTAGTAGTGAAGATGATGAAAGTGAATGAACAGAGCTAGAGCATATGTTAAAAAATGAGTTATAATCTTGTCTTGAGAAAAAAACAAAGCACAAGAAGGATAATATATTAATATTGAAAGAAAATGGGAATATTGTTGAAGGAAAGGAAGAATATGAAAACAATGAGGATTTTTACATAGAAGATATCAAGAGATACAAACTAAAAGTAGCTGAAATTAAGAAAAGGTTAAAATAACTTGAAGAAAAACTTTCTCTCAAAGAATAAGAATATTCTAAGACTCAATCAGAATGTCTTGAAGCTAGGAATTATTTTAAGAATATTAGAGATGATTTAAATAAATCAATTGGGATAAATGATGAATAATCACAATCTAGTGAAAATAGATGTCTAAATAAACATATTAATTTATCTCCATATGAATTTCAAAATAAATTTGTTATCTCTAACAATACAGGTTCTAAAATGAAATCTAAACTAGTCTAGATCATGAAGACTAGTAATAAATACCCTTCTAAATCAAAGGATGGGATTCTTAAAAATATGATTTCCCTCATAGTAGATATAGAACCAATATATGAAAATAAAACATCAAAAATATTTAGGATAGAACTATTATTAGTATAGAAGATCAAGGTTTAGAGAACAATTTAAATATTATGGTGTGTTTGGGAACAAAGCATATTCATGATGGTATAAAATGTCTCTAACAAATATGAGACATAAACTAAGGGGAGTTATTATGATAAAATGATAATAAAATTTCAAAAAAAGTGAGCAGTAAAAAGGAATTAATCCTATCCATAAACACAAAATAAATTTGATTACATTAAATAAATCTATAGAAGATGTGATCATCATGGGCATATTTCTAAAAATATTATGACCTACCTACCTAGAAAAATTATCAATGATGAGAAAGGAAATGGAACCTAGAAGATGAAGGAAGAAAAATCATGTTTTTCTAAGGTTTATTTTAAGGAAAGAAAGAAAAAAATCATAAATTCTTGATAGTTTTTATTCCTCACACATGACTAGTGGCACAAAAAAATTGAGAAATATTTATAATCATAAAGGAGGAGCGATGACAGTTAGAAATGATTATTCTATAAAAATCAAAGTAATTGTGTCATCTAATATCGAAGCCCAAAATCTTTAGTTTAATGATATATTATTTGTTAAAGGGATATAGAACAATATTATCAGTGTTAGAATAATTTTTCATGATGGAAATGAGGTGTATTTCAATAAAGATACATGTATCATCAAAAGCACAAAGGATGGAAGGATCATTAATCAAGGTAGAAGAACCAATAGAAACATATTTCAAATTTGTGGTCATAGTGATTCCAGTTACCTGAGTTCCAAAGATGAAAACAACATATGGAATAGAAGGATTGTTTTTTTTAATGAAGTATGAGTAAATTTTTGAATCATGATGTTGTTAGAGATCTTCCCAAGATAAAGAGAGAAAGGGATAAAATCTTTGAAACTTGTTAAAAAGGGAAAATGGCACAAGGTTCTAAAAAGGAAGTAGAGATAATATCTCCCAGACCTTTGTTAGGTCTGATGGGAATATAATAGATAATATAGATGAGGGTGAATATACCAATTTAAAATTTATTAAATGAATTTATTAAAGATTTAAACTAATTATAAAATATAATTAGTAGATTTAATTAGAAGTATGATATAATAAATAACACAATGGTGTTTTTATAGTAGTTCGGTTCAAAGTGTGCCTACTCTACTCTTATACCTGTCTACTATATGAGAGATATATTGATCACTAATCTGATTTTTTAAGTGGAATCATAATCCAATTAAAACCTACTTTTTCTAGTGGAAGTATAACCAAAAGAAACATAACTTTTGTATGGAGAGTAACAACCCAATTACAACCCTGACTTTAGATACTAGGAGTGACAACCCAAATGGAATTGAATATAGAATTCATGAGTCAAAAAACAAACATAAATTATTATTTTTATAAAAATTTATAAACATAAATTGAAATCATGTGAAATATGGTAAGAAGTGTTACAGACTCAAGAAACTGGAATAAAAAAGATAGAAGAATTATAAAACAGAGGTATTGGTTCTTGAGTGATTAATTATCTTGATTTTATTTTCAAGGGAGTAGAAGAGGTCATAAAATTTTTTCTCAACCCTTGAGAGTTCATCTAGTAAGAGTGAGAAATTTTCCGCATAGGTAGAATGTAGAATACTTTACAGTATCAACACCACCACACTCTTCACACTGTATTACGTGAATTTATGAAAGCTCCCATCAAAGAACTATTGTATCAGTCCCACACATAGCAGAGAGTCTTGAACTCGTTTTAAACCAAAATAAACTCAAAAAATATTATATAGGTTAGAAAATTAAAAAATTAATAATACCAAAATATCATAATGATAGAGAAAGAGATATTAGCATTACATAATAATTTCTTAACTCAAGACTGAAACTTAAAACAATGAATTATGATTCAAAAAAAATTAAAATCATTCAAAAAAATAGTTAAAATAGATTCATAATAATAGTTTAATCAAGGATTCCCTGAAAATAGTAAGTTTAAATTTGAAATATGAAATTCAAAAACATTTCGTTTAAAACAAGCAGTAAACATGAGGAAAAATTCAAAACATGATAACACCACACTAAAAATATCAAACAAAGTATGAATGAGTTTAATATCAACTAAAATTAATTTATAAATAATAAAATTAAATAAAATCAAATAAAACAACATAAAATAATAAAAACTATTTTTCGAGTTTCAGGCTGTAAGTTTTATGCATGAAAATAAAACAACCTTTTATCTTCATAAAAACATGTTTAAAACAATTAAAAACATATATCATAGATTATAAATATTTAATATGCATTTATTAAGTCATTATAACAATTTAAATATATTAAATGAACATGTATTAAATAGATATGTGAAACAAAAAAATAAATAGAGCATTTTTTCATATTTTTTTAAAAACCTGTAAAATTTCACTAAACTATGTAAGAAAATTTCACATAAGGTTTTCATCTACGTAATAAAATTGAACATGTAATTGAATTGATGTAACCAAGTCAATGTAATATATTCAAAATGTAGAATATTCTCATAAGGGATTCATCACTTAGGAAAATCACATAGGCAAAATTAACATAGGTGAATTACAAATGTATTTGAAATTCTAAAATCGGTAAAAATCTTAACTTTTATAGTTTCAAACCTAAAATAGACCTTTATAAAGTTAAAATAATCACTTGGTAATTTTGAATTATATTTAAAAAATTAATTATATTTCTAAATAATCAAGAATCACATTAATATGATTTATAAAAATCAAGTTATGATTAAAAAACAGAAGCAAAAAAGTTCTTAAAAACTATAGAAATTAGTTTGAAAACATACAATAACTTTAGAAGTGATAGAGATAATTTCAATAGATGATTTATTATAATAAAATATATATAATATTTTTATATTTCCAATAAATAATTACTCAATTTGGAGTTTTTTATATCAATATGTGATTGAAATATAGAGGGTAACTGATTCCGAAAAATCAGCTACGCAGTTCAAAAATCAGCTATGTGAATTTCAAATAAACTACATAGTTAAGAATTTTTCTATGTGGTGAACAATAATTTTTATTTATGATAATAGTAAAAAAACATGTATAAATGATATTTAAATGTTTCAAATGAATTATTTTGCCTAAGAACACTTCATGAAACTTGTAGAAAATGTTATGAACATTCAAAAATTCAAATCTAAAAATATTTTCAGAAAAGAAATATCATGATACCATCAAAGTTAAACATAATTTAGTCAATATACAATTCAAAGTATTAATACATTTAAAGGGAATAAAAAAATAAATCTTTTTAATTATCAAAACATAAATCACTTTAAGAAGAAACTCAACATTCTCCCCCTTTTGATAATTATAAAACCAAGTATAATTTCAAAAACATCTCCCCCTTTCTAAAATTATCAAAAATATAATGTTTCAATAGAAAAATTATATATTTAAGTATATATAATTATCTTAAACATTAATATTTTAAAAAAATATATATCAAGTAGCCACTGTAAATACATCCCTTTTTAAAAAAAATAAATCAAAAATCCACTATAAATCCTTAACTCTTTAAAAAAACTTGTATCAAAGAGATATTTTAAAGTCATCAAATATTAAAACATATAATTAAATGTAGTGAGCATAATTTTTTAAAAAATTAAAAAAATTAATGAGAAATATTTTATAAAATAATATTTTATGAAAACTGAATGTTTAAAAAGTAATTTAACATCATCTAGGATGTTTGATAGGTCTATAAATTGTAATATAATAAACAAATATGTACAGAAATTAAATAATAGTAATCTAAAAACAAATTCTATATTTTATAGATTTCATGTAAATATGAAAATTTTAGTCTATAAATACATTCAAACTCCCCTTAAACACATCAAAACATAAAATTATTATGATTGAAACATGCCAAGATAAAATTTTATATTTTAAAATTGAGTAAATTATAAAGGATTAGTAAATATCTTTTCAAGTTGATTTTTATTAGTGATAAACTGTAAAATAAAATATCTCGTATTCACATGATCTCTAATAAAATGAAATCTAACATTTATATTCTTCATTATAGAATGTTTTAATGGATTTTTAGAAATATAAATTGTATATATATTATCACAATTAATCATAAATTTATCAAGATAAATACCAAAATCACCTAAATTTTTCTTAATCCATAAACATTGAGCACAACAACTAGTAGTAGAGATACACTCAACTTCAATAGTAGATATAGAAATACATAATTTCTTCTTCGAAGATGAATAAATTAAACTTATTCTAAGAAAATGACACATACCTGGTGTGATTTTTGTATCAATTTAATATCCTCTAAAATCAGTCAGAATATGATATTAATTAAAAATAGTTATACTTAGAATAAAACTAACCAGAGTTCATAGTTCCTTTAACATATGTAATTATTATTTTCACAGCTTTAATATAACTCTCTTTAGTATTAGCTTGAAATATTTAACATAAACAAACAATAAACATGATATCTGATCTATATGTAGTTAAAAAAATAGGATACCTATCATGTCCATATAAATTTTAATATCAACTGATTTTCCATATTCATCAACATCTAATTTAAACTCGTACCCATAGGAGTTTTCATAGATTTACAAGAATCAATACCAAACCTTTTAATCAATTATATAACATAATTATATTAATTAAAAAAGATCCCATATGTCCTTTAAGAAATTTTAATTCCAAGAAATAAATTTAATTATCCCATTAGCTCATGTCAAACTCAAATGACATCAAATTATAAAAATAATTAAAAAAATCACTAGTAGATCCAAAAACTATTTCATCAACATAAATTTTTACAATTAAAATATCATTGGAAATTATTTTAATAAAGAGTACACATTCAACATTACCCTTTTTGAAACCATAATTTAGTTGAAAAAAATAAATCTTCTCATAAAAAGCCCAAGGTGCTTGTTTGAGACCATATAAATCTTTAGATAATTTAAAAAGATGATTAGAAAAAAACTATTTTCAAAACCAGGGGGTTGATAAACATAAACTTATTCAGTTATAAAACCATTTAAGAAATAACTTTTAACATCCTTTTATATAACTTAAAAACATGAAAACAAGTAAAAGATAATAAGATTATAATATCCTCTAACCTGGAAACAAGTGAGAATTAATATTCAAAATATATACCTTCTTCTTAAGAGTATCCTTAGGAAATAAGTCTATATTTATTTTTAACAATTTTTCTAGATTCATCTAGATTATTTATAAATATCCATTTAGTTCTGATTACTTTCTTGTCCTTAGAAAATTCAACTAAAGACCATACATTATTTCTAAAAATTGATTAAAATTATCTTGAATATTAATAATACATTTTGGATCATGTAAATAATTACCATAATTAGTAGTAACATGATTATAAATAGAATTACAGTTTGAAAAAAAAAAGTTTAAAATATAGATTTTAGTTTTCATACTAGAACCAACGTTTCCAATCACATTATTAGTGGGATGATATTTATGAATCCTCCATGATCTAGGATCAGATTGAGAAGAATTTTTCTCCCCCTCAATAGATATATTATCTAAAGGTTTTTCTTTAAAAAAATTGAAATCCTTAAAATCAACTTCAATATTTTCCAAAAATAGATTTATTTACATCACAATATTCATAAAACTTTATATTCATAGATTCTTTAAAAGACGTGATTTACATATTATAAACTCTATAATATTTATTGTTAGGATAATAACCAAGAAATATACCTTCAACACTATATCATCAAACTTATCTAAATTATCTTTTTTATTTAGGATAAATAATTTACAACCAAAAACATTAAAATAACTAACCTTTGGTTTTATACCTTTAAACAATTCATAAGGGGTTTTATAAAAAAAAATTATAATATAAAATCTATTAAAAACATAGAAAGTAATATTAATAGATTCATCCTAAAAGTATGATGGTAAAATGTATAAATTAAGCATGGTTCAATCCATCTCTTTAATAGTTATATTTATCTATTATATAGAACTATTTTGTTGCGGTGTTCTAGGAGTAGAAAAATTATGAACATAAATATTTTCATTACAAAAAAAAATTAAAATTAAAATTAACAAAATCACCTAAATTATCACTTATATTACAAAAAATTACACACAATTTATTATTTTTAACTAGATTATAAAAATAAATAAATCTAGTTAAGGTTTCATGATTATGAGTCATAAAACTAACCCATATAAATCTACAAAAATCATCAGAATTAACAAAAACATATTTTTTGAAACTTAAACTAGAATTTTTCATTATGCCAAATAAATTAAGATTACATAATTCAAGAGGTCAATAACTAGAAACATGGTTGATATAGTTGAAATATTACTTGTTCTACTTACCTTTTAAGTAAGAATTGCAAGAAAATATTTTCTTAACTTTAACTTGGGTAAATTTATAACATTTCCATGCTTGGATAAAATGTGTCTCATTCAAAAATGAGAATGTGCAAGAATTATATTCCAAAGAAAATAATATGTTTATATATAATTGATACAATTAAAATTTTTATTAGATATATCATAGAAATTAATAGAATAAATATTATATTTTTTATTAGAATAAAATAAAACATTTTCATTGTTAAAAACTAAAGATTTATTATATTCAAATTTAACATAATTAACATCATTACATAATTGTGAAATACTAATTAATTTATGTTTCAAACCTTAAATATATAAAACTTTATATCTTAAAATAATATTATCAATACATACTTCCCCAAATACATTGACCTCACCTTTAAAGTTATCTACAAAAGTAATAGATCCTCTATTGCATTTGGTGTAAGAGATGAAATTCAAGAGATCATTGGTCATGTGTCAGTAATAGCCATTGTCCATGTACCATGTGTTATTCTTAAGAGATCTATGGAACGTTTCCTAAAAAATCAATTACTTCTTATTTATGGTACCCACACTATTTTGGGTCCAATTGGGTTAGAAATAAATTTTTTAAGTACCCAAAAATATATGAAAAAGTATTATAGGGTACTCTAGGAGATAAATATTTTGAAATAAAATTCTTGTTATAACCAATAGATTTAGGATATCTAATTGAACATTAATTAGAATAAACTCCATGTGTAAAACACTTAAATCTTGTAATAGAAGAAAACTTTCTAAAAAACTTTTAACAGAAGTAGTTTTTTAAAACATAAGAATTTGTGGATTATAAAAAAAGATAGATTTATCTTTATTTGGTTTAATAATAGATACCATTTTATTATATTCTTTATTTCCTTAAACAAAAGTAGATAATGTTATTTTTAAGCTTAAAAATTTCTTTCTAATATTACCATTTTCCTTCTTAACAGACTCAAAATCAACATAGATCTTATTCTTAGAACATGAGGTGTAATTTATTATTTCTTACCCAGGAGAAGCATTCTCCTTATTGATTTTTTTCTATATTTGATAAGCCTGATATATTTTTTCTTTTAATTATTTATATAATTCAGTAACTCACTACAAAATAAACAGTGTTTAGCGGTGGTTTTGTGGCGGCGGTTCACAAAACCGCCGCTAAACGTTTTCCGAAATACGTTTCGCGGCGGTTTTTAATAAACCACCGCTAAACCTTTGTTTTTTTTTTAAAAACCCCGACCCTTCCCTACCCCGACCCCCGTTTCCCCCGACCCCGCGTGCTGCAACCCTCGCCTGCATCCCCCCGCGACCCCCCGGTGATCCCGCGACCTCCTCCGGTGACCCCGCAACCTCCTCTGGCGACCCCGCGACCTCCTCCGACGGTGCCTGCGACCGGCAACCCGCGACCCCCTTCTCCCGACGACCTTTCTCACTTCGACCTCGGCCCCAAAGTGAGTTTTCTCTATTATCACATCCATCTTGATGATTTGTTTCTAATTGAATCTGAGATTCATTATATGGGTCTCTTGGTTAATGGATTTATTTTAGTTTTTGATCCTATTGGTATTTATTTCATTCATTTTTAAAAAAATTATGTGTTTTAGGTAGTAGGCTTTAAAGATATCTTTTATTTTATAATACATACTTTCTATATCATTTTTTTGGATTATATAAGTTGATTAATAGATTGATTTATGATTCTTATAATGGTTTGTTTTTTGAATTATTTGATTAAATGATTTATTAATTTGGAATTGATTTTGAAAATGGATTTTGAATCATGTTTTATTTGAAATTAAGTAGTTTGATTATTGATGTGTGATATTCCCTCCAAATAGTTTGAATTTTTAATTTAAATCCTACATGTATGGATCATTTGTGAAATTGAAATCCTTTATGTGTGGGAAAATTAATAAATGAAATCCTTCCAATATGGGCTACGATAGATGGGATCATGTGGTACTTAGTAAGGGATATAATAAGAAAATAATTCTAGGATGAATTGTGGCTACCTATCAATGATTTACACTAAAAATATAACTAAATATTGTTTCCATAGTGGATTCACTTATCAGGGTGATTACCTCATTTAAGGGAACATATTTTAGGGATATGTATGTAAATAGTCATTTGACCATAGATTTAAAAGGATCTTAGATAACTTATACCTAATATACCATAGGAGTATTTTCTATTGTTTTCCTTTTCAAAGAGGTTATTTATAAATACATTATGAAATGGTTTAATCACATTTATTTTAAATGGAATATGATGTATCAATTTGATTATTCTTTTTAATATATTCTAAAAGGGTGAATTACCATTTTTTTAATATATATATATATATATATATATATATTTTATTATTTTATTTTCCCTTAATAAGAATAATTGTTTTATTTTTCTAATGTCTCCTTATGAAAAACATGGTGTAATGTTTCTAATATTCATTTTCTCACACCATACACTGACCATTGGGTGTTTTCAGGTCCTTTTTTATATAATGTATGTAACGGAAAGGTTCCTCATAGAAGTCGTGGGTATCCATGTTAGTAGGGTGTGTGATATTTATGGTTACATGGTGTAATTTTTTTCATCATATCACATGGATAAGGGTTGGGATCTTAAAACCTCCCCACCTTATAACATATCATCACATATCCAAACTTCCCAAGCATCACAGCACCCCTAAGGCCAATTTTAGTTCCACGGACCCACCTATAAACTTCCATCTTCTAATATACTCCTTGAACTCAACCATGTTATAACAACACTCGGACTAAGGAAAAGGTCCTACCTGAAAACATTTTCCCCAACCATGAACCACAATTAAAACCCAATTATCTTTGAGGACTCATCCACATCAACTATTTATTATCAACATCAAATGAAAATTAAAGGTTTAGGTAATGTTACTATACCACCGCACAAGAGGATATCGATAAGGCACTACACTACCCTGTGGAGAGACAATCGTAACACCTTTGTTCCAATCCTCTCCACAACTCATGGCCCAAAATTCTTAGCATCACCTCACCTAGTTACCAAAATTATAATGGTGACACAAACTCATTGTCGCTGAAGGGATACATAGATTCCAACCACATTCTCTGACCTACATCAATCCATAACTCAAGGCCCAACAGCCTCACTCCATTTCAAACATCCAAAGCACAACCCAAGCATAACCTTCATCTCAAGGTATTCAACCATCCAAAACCTGATCCAACACCCATCACCAAAACTAATACACTAATATGGTTCCTACCTGAGACCATCCAACTTGAAACTCTAGCCACACCATTAATCGATTACTTTCCTTCCATGGTTCTCAACACAATATTACTTACTTCGTAACCACAATTTTCTAGTTTTGAGAACTTCACTCATCATAAAAGAGGTCAACAGAACCTCAACTCAACCTTCAAAACTTCCCTAACATGTTTTCCAACTCACGACATCCATGAAAACTCCACCCAATTCTAGCATTCATTATTTCTGCCAAAACTACCCAGATTTGTCATACTTTCACCATCCATATCTCAACCAAGGACTACTTGGTTCTTCTTCAAAACTCATTCACATTACTAGGATAAACTTGTCATTTCAACATTAACTTGAGGTGCCTCGCATCCCACCACATCCATTCCCTTTCTATCCAACTATGTCTTTCCATTCCTGCTAACTCACTCTGTTGGTTCCCAACTTCCCCTATTGGAATGTCGCCCCTCTACCCAAACACGAAGCCTTCTCACTTAAGGTATACCTCCATCACCTACACACACCATATCCAAGTTCCACCTGGCCTTCCCTAAGAACCCCCAAACATGTCCCTTATAGGTTTCTATTTGGAACCTTGATTCCTCCACATCCACTCTACAGTTTTCTCCACATTTCCATGACTAACATAATTCTCTCCACCTTAGGAGGGTCATTATCACTAATTTATTCAAGAAATTCAAACACCATGTCTCATGCTTCCATCACAAGATGAACCCCAAAACTTAAATGTGGCCATTTAGATTTCCCTAGAATAATAAAACAAACATTACCCATTGTGAAAATGGTTTCAGTGAATGTAGTTAACTTGATTTAAAATGCATTATGATAATTTTCGATCACACATCAATGGGGTGTTGTTTGAGGCAACATAAATGTGTGATCGATGGTGTTATGATAAGTGTGTATCCCGATATTCTTATTACTCCTCAATGGGGTGTTGACGCTGTCTCCTATGGACTAGACTTGTTCAGTTGGTCTGAAATGGTTAATGTGGTCAATGAATCATCTTTATTATATTATGCATACTTTATGGTCAATGGTTCATCTTTATTATATTATGTTTCTGTAATCTTACACTATCGTATATTTTGTGTAGGCACATTGTGATATACATGGATAAAAGCTAGATCACATTACCGAGGAACACACCTCAATATGTTAAGGGTTTGAATGGTTTTTTAGATTTTGCAATTTCTAATCGATCCGTTGAAGGGAGAATAAGATGTCCATGTCCTAAATGTAAATTTAGAACATGGTTGAAGAGAGATGAAGTTTATGAACATTTAATACTGAAGCAATTCCCTGAGCAATATTTGTGTTGGATTTGGCATGGAGAATCAAACAATACAGAAAGATTGAGGACTGATGTTAATCCACAGAATGAGGTCCCAAGTTCTTCGACAATGGAAAATGAAATGCAAAACCTCATAAATGATGCATTCGGAACTGCAAGACACCACTATGAGCATCAAAACATATCAGAACAACCAGAAGAGGGTGCTACAAATTGCAACGTGACAAGTGATGTTTCTAAGACTGTAACACAAGCAGATCAAGATTGTAGCATATCATTGGATCCTCTTGATTATGTGGAGCCAAATGTAAGGGAAAACTTCAGTGAGGAAAATTCATTTCATGATTTAGTTGACGATGGAAATCAAGAGTTGTATAGTGGGTGTTTGAAATATTCAAAGCTTTCATTTCTACTGAAGTTGTACCATATCAAATGTCTATGTGGAATTACAAATAAGGCAATGTCCATGTTATTGGAATTGATTCGTGATGCATTTCCTGAAGCAAAAATCCCAGAATCGTTTTATGATATGAAAAAAGTTGTTAACAAGCTTGGTCTGAATTATACAAAAATACATGCGTGTCCCAATGATTGTATGCTTTACTGGGGAGAGGATTCAAGTAGACAGAATTATAAGAAATGTTCTTCTTCTAGATGGCAATCAAAGGGTGATGTTGGAAGTATGACTGAACATAATTTCATGGAGAAGAAGAAAAGGAACACACCTGCAAAAGTTTTGCGTTACTTTCCTTTGAAGCCTCGATTGCAAAGATTATTCATGTCATCAAAAACCGTCGAACACCTGAAGTGGCATGCTGTAGATAATAACAATGATGGGTTAATGAGACATCCACGATATTCCCAATCGTGGAAGACATTTGATTCATTACATCCAGATTTCTCAGCTGATCCTAGGAATGTTCGATTGGGATTGGATGCCGATGGATTCAACCCATTTGGGACTTTGAGTACGAGTTATAGCATTTGGCCAGTTGTTTTGATCCCTTATAATTTGCCTCCGTGGATGTGTATGAAACAAACATCTTTTATCATTTCGATGATTATTCCTGGAAAACAAATGCCTGGAAATGATATTGATGTATACATGCAGCCTTTGATTGAAGAATTGCAGGAGTTATGGAGCAACGGTGTTGAGACATTTGATGTTTCTTCTAAAACAATGTTTAAAATGCATGCTGCTTTAATGTGGACCATTAGTGACTTCCCTGGGCTTGGGAATTTATCTGGTTGGAACACTTATATGGGTTTGGCTTGTCCCGTTTGTAACTTTGATTTCGAGCCCAAACGGCTACCTCACAATAGAAAATGGTGCTTCTTGTGCCATCGAAGATTTCTTGATGCATCTCATAGATTTCGGCTGAACAAATCAAAATTTAATGGTTGCATTGATCGTAGACCACCTCCAAATTTGTTAACCGGTTATGAAATATTGACACAGCTTGAAAATGTTAAAACAGAATTTGGGAAGGTTCATCATTTGAATGATAGCGGAAAACGAGTGTGAAGTGCATCGTCAAGTGAAATCAGAACGCAACAATGGAAGAAAAAAAGTATATTCTTCAAACTTCCGTATTGGGAATTTAATTCTTTGCACCACAATCTTGATGTGATGCATATTGAGAAGAATGTATGTGATAATTTGATTTTCATATTACTTAATGAGCATGGAAAGTCGAAGGATCATCTCAATTCTCGCAAAGACTTACAAGTAATGAACATAAAACGTGATCTCTGGCCAGATGAGAATGAAAAGTATGCTCCTACCATTTTTTCATTGAAAAATAGGGATAAAGATACGTTCCTTCAAATTTTAAAGAATGTGAAGGTATCTGATGGGTATTCGAGTAACATCTCGAGGTGTGTTGACTTGAAGAATCGTAAGTTATATGGATTTAAAAGTCATGATTCACATGTTTTGTTACAACAGTTACTACCATTGGCATTGCGTACATTATTACCTGAAAAAGTTACTGCTGTTGTACTCCATTTCTGCACATTTTTTAGACAGTTATGTGAGAAAGCTCTACATCCATTTCAGCTTGACAACCTATAAGAGAGGTTTGTATTGACCCTTTTTGCAATGAAGATGATCTTCCCTCCATCGTTTTTTACTGTCATGATGCATTTAACTGTGCATTTGGTTGACGAAGCTAAATTAGGAGGCCCCGTTCATTATCGATGGATGTATCCAATTGAGAGGTATTTTATTTATATGTTTCCAGTTAAGTAAAAAATTTTGGCATTTAAATAAATTCATAATATTATTTTTTTTTTCACAGATATCTTGGGAATTTGAAAGCATACGTGAGAAATAAAGCTCAACCAGAAGGCTCTATTGCTGAAGGCTATTTGGCCGAGGAGTGTCTCACCTTTTGTTCTAGATATTTGGATGATATTGAGACAAGATTTACTCGAGTTGGACGTGTTGACGACACATCAACTCAATCTCAAATGCATCAGAAATCAAAAATATTTCCTGCTATTGGCCGATCAGTTGGGAGGACCTCATACGCGACACTAACAGAATTGGAATTATTACAGGCACATAGATATGTTCTGCTGAATAGTGAAATTGCAGATCCATTTATTGAAGAGTTGAGGATACAAACAAAGAGACGAATGGGAAGCCGAACACGAAATGAAAAAGATATAACGAAAGCTGTGAATAAAGAGCTGGTAGAATGGTTTGCACGACGTGTAAGTTTATAAATATTGCAATAAATATGAATATTACTTTGACACATACAATTTGTAAATCTATTAAATTATATTTTTTTCAGATCATGAATACTGATACTCGAGCTGAATTTTCAGAAGATTTGAAGTTTCTTGCTAGAGGTCCTATAAAACAAGTTAGAAAGTTCAACTCTTATAATGTGAATGGTTTTAGATTTCATACAGTCGATCAAGAAGTGGGTTTGAAAATACAGAATAGTGGTATTTTTATATTTGCTGAAGTGGAATACTATGGAAAGTTGCATGATATTATTGAATTAAACTACCACAGGCATTTTTCTGTTGTTTTATTCAAATGCAAATGGGTCGATTTTATCAGAGGTGTTAAAAGAGATTCCTTGCAATTTACTTCTGTAAACTTCTCTCGCTTGATGGATGTTGGTGATCGTGAAATGCATGATCCATATATCTTAGCATCACAGGAAAAAATGGTATATTATGTGAATGATGTTGTGGATGAAGGGTGGAGTGTAGTTACTCACGTAATACAAAGAGATTTGTATGATATGGGTGATGAAGTGGAAGATTTGACCACTGCAATTGAATTTCATCAACAACAGGAAGCAGAATTATTTGTCCATCATGATATTGAAAATATTGGTCTAGCAAGGATGAATGAAGTGGATGAAGCAATGGAGCAGGAAACCGACATGATTGAAGGGGAAAATGATTGTATGTACAATTATTTATTCATTCAACAACTACTTGTTTCATTTCTGTAGTCATTCATTATCATTGTTATATATATTTTGTTTGTTAATACTGGGCATCTATTATCATTTTTAATTTTTTTTCTGCATAAATTTTTTGAAATATATATTCTGAACTTAATTTTATTTGATTAAATGACAGGAATGCCAAGGAAGAAGCGGTACACTATTCCTTCTTCTTCTGCGACAGATGACGATCTGTCTGTCCCCACGGCATCATCTCCCCATGCACCATCTCTGACACCATCAGTGGATGCCTCATTAGAGGATGAGTCATCGCCTCCCCCTACAGGAGCTTCAGCAGTGGGGCAGCGACACGCCCCCTCCAGTTCATCATGGACATTCTGGAGGGTCGCAGTCATAGGTACAAATTTTAATTAAATAAATTTATTTCATTTTGTTTATAGTAATTGTTTGCTCATTGCATATGAAGACAATGAAACCGTGGAAAAAGACATAAAAAGTTCTGATGTTTGGAACATGCATGGCAAGAAGATAGTGGTGCCATTTGATTCTTATGGGGTCCCGACGGATGACGCCGCAGGTTTACTTGGTCAGATTATAGGTCAGCTGGCAGCGGAGCCCGTTTCCCTGCCTATTTCGTATGATGATTAGAGGCATATGCCTCCAAACTGGAAAAATGAAGTTTATGATTCTCAGATAAAGGTAATTTTATTACTTTATGGTTTAATTGAATGTCATTTTACTAATATATTCAAAATGAATTTTTGTATACAGATGTTCTTCCACTTTACCGTTGCTGATGTGATAGCACGGAAGTGGACATTGAAAAATCTTGGAAAAAAATGGAAAGATTTCAAATGGAGGTTGTGGTGTGATGTCAACGATTCTTCGTTGACCGTGCAGCAGATGTATGAGAAGATACCCAGTGGGGTACCGAAAGAACAGTGGAAGGTTTTTGTCGATAGACATCGTGATGAGAAGCGGATGGTATTGAAATATATATTATTATATTATCCTCATTTTACATTTATACATGTACATGAAGAGGAGATAGAAATTGAATACAATACTGTTAAATTGAATTTTATTTATTTCAGGATCTCTCAAGAAAGAATGCTTCAAACCGGGCGAAGCAGGTAATCCCGCACACTGCGGGTTCAAAAAGCTTTTCAAGAAGCCGAATGTCATTGGTAATCTTTTAATTAGTTTAAATATTTATAAGATAATATTATCTATTTAACATATTTGATTGATGATTTATCTTTGTTTAATGCAGTCACAGAGTTTAGGGCATGAAGCATCAAGAACAGAACTGTGGCTGGATGTTCATAAAAAAACAAATGGAAGTTTTGTTAATGAACCTGCCAGAGAAGTTGGGGTATGAAGTCAATTATTTATTATAATAAATTAATATCAGTTTTTACTGTGTTAATATATATTGATATTTTATTTATAGGTAAAAATTAAAGAAATATGGGATGCCAATCCTGGGCAATCCTACTCAGTCTCCCAAGATGACCCGGTTGGTCAAGTCCTTGGGAAGGAGCATCCTGGTATAGTGCGCGGGATGGGTTTGGGACCCGTACCATCTGAGGTCTTTCGCATGCCATCAGGGATTTCGGCCTCATCTACTCCTGGTTATAGTCATTTCATACCTGAAGATGCTCAGAGAGAGATGTCTGCTCTACAAAACACAGTTCACCAGCAGGGGGATCAGATATCTGCTTTGCAGAAAGAGTTGCTTGAAATACATCAGCATATGAGCAGATATGCCCCCGGTGGTAGTGCATCGGGTAGTGGTGAGAAGGTAAATCACAAAAAAATCAAAATCATTTAGTTTTCAAACTTTTATTGGTTTTAATTTTTATTATAAATATACAACAATATTTAATTTCCAATATAATGTTCTTACAGGTGGCAACAGGTGGTGGAGATGAAGGTGGAGAGGGTGACGATGCAGCATCAGATGATGAGTAGTAGTATTGTTGATGTGTTGAACAAGTATGATAACAGTTGGTTTGTATATGTAACATTTATGGCACATAGTTGCCACAAAACATTTCCATGTCCTAACATTTTCTTGATTTCTCATGTTTCCTTCTATGCATTTTATTTATTGTGTTCTGGATTCCTCATGTGTTGACAAAAAGATTCTTAATGCAATATGCATGTGATGATACCACATCCAATGAGAATACCATATATGTAACCCATATTCATACCCCTATTGGATCCATATCCAATATGTATCACACTAAAAGACCAATCCCATGACCATAAATGGCTAAGGCATGAAAGGTTAATGATAAAAGGCTCTGTCATGGCCTTAAAATTTTTACACCACTCCAATGGGTCCAGGAATACCAATTTGTTTTTAGTTTAGGCATGGTGGATGTCATTGGATTCGGTGGATGTTGGTTGGAAATTGGTGGTAATACCTTCCTTCTTCTTGGTTATTTTCCTCTTATTATTCTCTTGGGGATTCAATAAAATGATTCCTTTTTGGTCTAGGGTCTGAGTTGGTTTACATTTTGATGATCTTTTGGCACAGTGTAGGTTTATTTGTGGGTTTTTCATGCATTTGTGGTTTATGGTCATTTCTTCTTCACCCTATGGTGTGCTGCGAGTCGAAAAATATTCTTTAAGGTAGGGAATCAGTTATTTCTCTTTATTTTGTATCATGCATGGGGGGTTACATATTGATATGTACCTTCTTTATACATTCATAAAATGTTACATATAGGCTATATATAGTATCCTTATTTTATTTCCAATGATTCTTTTTATCTTTATTTGGTCACTTCTTGAACTTTTTCTTTCTCTTAATCAAATTATAAATTCCTTTATTTATATTCACGATTTATTATTTGTCACATTCTTGTGTTTAGGATTCAGAAGAGTTATAAATAACATTTATATGATATTTTAAAGAAATACATTTCTTATTTAAACCCTATTATTCAAAATATTCTTCATATCAAGTTCCTATTGAAGAAGTGATCTGATGATTTCATCTAGTGTGTATTCTTTGAAATTATTACTTTCATTGATCGCAACCTTATTTGTGTTCCACTTCTTGGGTAGATCTCTTAGGAATCATTCAAAAATTACAGGTATCTCCAAATCTTATCTGAGGTAATTCATTCCATGCACAATGATTTTGAATCAATGGAACATTTGGTTTACACATTCATCTTCACCCATCCAGAAATCTTCGTACTCTACTCAAAGCATTCCAAGTTCGGTTTGAATCATCCTGTATAAGCTAAGGTGACTAACTTGTAGAATATTCCATATTTCATGAGTTTTCTTAGATTAAGAAACATGAATAAACACACTTTTTTTTAATAGAATTTTATAATATATTTACAAATTTGTAATTTAAATCATATCTAACTGCATCATTTCCATTAATATTTTATAGGTCATCTTGTAATTGCTTTTAATCATTTTCCATGATCAACCAATGTTCAATGATTAACTTCTTGATGTAATCCACCATTCTATATTTACAACAACCATAATCATTTACATCAAAGAGAGGTGTATTCTAAAGAATACATCCATAATTTTCGTTCATTCCTCTTATAAATCTTGTCCTTAGACTATGAGGTCTAGGAAAACATTAGCATAATAAAATATAAACAATATACTATATGAATAATTAGATAAATTCCAAAAGTAACTATCTTTGATACTAATTGTTAGGTCTAATAGAAAGATGATAGATAGTCTATAGAGTGTGAATATACCAATTTAAAATTTATTAAATGAATCAATTAAATATTTAAATTAATTATAAAAAGTTAATTTGTATAGTTAATTAGAATCAAAATAGAATAAAGAACACACTGACGTTTTTATAGTAGTTCAATCCAAATTTGACCTACTTTACTATTATACCTCTCTACTCAACGATAGGTATGTTGTGCACTAATATTATTTTTAAAGGGAAATCATAACCTAATTACAACCAACTTTTTCTAGTATAAGTTTAACCAAAATACACATGAATTTTGTATGGGGAGTCATAACCCAATTACAAACCTTACATTAAATACCAGGAGTCACAACCCAAATGTTATTGAATTTAGAATCTGGTAGTCACAACCTGAATATAAAGAATGATTTTATATAAAAATCATAAATATAAAGTGAAATCAAATGAAATATGGGAAGAAGTGTTACAAACTCAAGAAAATAGAATGAAAAATATACAATGAGAATAAAAAACAGGTACTATTTCTTGAGTACTTGATCATCTTGATTGTATTTTCAAGATAGTAGAATATATCATAGAAGTTTTTTTATCCCTTGAGAGATCATCCAGTAGAAGTGAAAAATGTTCCACATAGGCAAAATATACAGCACTTTATAGTATTAGCACCACCATACTCTTTGCATTGTATTAGTTGAAAATACAAATTCTCGCATTGAAAAATTATCATATCAGACCCACACATAGTAGAAATTCTTGAAATCATTTTAAAAAAAAATAAACTAAACATTTTCAAGATTGGTTAGACAATTAAAAAAATTATAAAACCAAAATATCAAAAAGAGCGAGAAAGAGATATTATCATTTCAAAATAATCCCTCAACTCATGATAAATATTTAAAACAATGAAGAAAAATTAAAATAATTTAAAATAATTTGAATGAATAGTTAAAAACATATCTATGATAATAGTTTAATGAAAGATCCTATGAAAATATAAACTTTGAATTTGAAATATGAAATTCAAAAAAATTCCATTCAAAATAAGCAGTAAACATGTGGAGAAATTCAAAACCTAATAACACCACATTAAAAATATTAATATAAGTTTTAATGGGCTTATTATTGACTAAAATTAATTTATAAACAATAAAATTGAAGTAAAAACATAAAATAAAAAAATTGAATTTAAATTGGTAAGTTTCATGCATGAAAATAAAACACCCTTTGATCATTATAAAAAACATGTTTAAAATAATGAAAAATAATTTGAATAGGTTCTACATAATTAAAATGAATATATAAATTCATTAGAACAATTTAAATATATGAAATGAACATTTAGTAAATAGATATATGAAACAAAATGTAAATTAGAACATTTTCTATATTTTATAAAAATGTATAGAATTTCACTAAAATGCGTAAGAAAATTTCACATGGGTGTTTTTCATGTAAGGTTTTTCTCCACATAAACAAATTTACCATGTTATTGAATTGATGTAACCAAATTTATGTAATTAATTCACCATGTAGTAAATTCATATAAGGGTTTTATCACTTAGGTGATTCATGTAAGTGAGATTGACAGAGGAAAATTGCTCACGTATTAGAAATTATGAAATCTGTATATATATTAACTTTCCTAATTTGAGACCTAAAATAAACCTTGATAAAGGCATAATAATATTTTGGACCTTTTTACTTATATTTATAAAATATCATTATCTTTATAAATAATAAATAATCACCTTCATTTTATTTATAAAACTCGTGTTATGATTAAAAAATAGAAGAAAAATAGTTCTGTAAAACTATAGAAATCAGTTTGAAAACATAAAATAACTTCTAACCTAATTTCATAAATTATAGAGATTTATTCAGTAGTTGATTTATTCTAATTAAATATATATAATCTTACTCTATTTATAAAAAAATAATCACTCAATTTTTAGTTATATAACTCAATATATGGTCGAAATATAGAGGGTAACTGATTCTATAAAATTGGTTACATACTTCACAAATCGGCTAAGTGAATTTCAAATCAGCAACTTGGTTAAGCATTTAGTTACATGGTGAATAGTAATTTTATTATATATTGATATTAAAAAACATGTCTAAATGATATTTAAAGGTCCCAAATGACTTAATTATCACAGTAACACTTCATGAAACTTATAGAACATGTTATGAACATTTAAAACATGAAATCTAAATATATTTCTAGAAAATAAATATTATGATACAATAAATGTTAAAAATAATTTAATAAATATAAAATTAAAATTATTAAGTAATTTAAAGGGAATAAAAAAAATAAATCTTTGTAATTATTAAAACATAAAGTGGTTCAAGTATCCACTCAACAACTACTTGAGCTCATTCATACTGACTTATATGGTCTAATAAGACAAAATTCTACCAGATATGATCTATATTTCATTATATTTATCAATGATTATAATCAATTGAATAATTTTATCTTTATAAAACGAAATTCATAGGAAATAAAAATGTTCCAAATTTTCAAAAGGCGAGCAGAGAAGGAGTTGGGTCTCTATATCAAGAAACTAAGATCAGACATTGGTAAGAAGTTTTCATGTGATGATTTTTAAATATATATTTCCAGACATGGAATCAAGCATATGTATAGCACACCATATACTCTATAAAAAATGGATTATCTTAAAGGAATAACATAATCATAGTTGATATGGGAAGGACTATGTTGGGTGAACAAAAATCTCAAATTATTTCTAGAGAGAAGTTGTGTGTATTTGCATAAACATAAAAAATAGGTGTCTACTAAGACTAGAAACACAAAATACACCATATGAAATTTAGTATAAGATAAATCCAACTTTTAAATACATCATAATTTTTTAACAACTTGCATTATAAAAATAAAGAATAGAAATCTTAGGGAAATTGAACAGAAACCTGAGGAGGGGATTTTCATGGGCTACCTGTCAAATGGAAGTGGCTTTAAATGTTGGAATAAACTGTTGTACAAGTTATTTGACTGTAGTGATGTAAATATTATTTAAAATAGGAATAAATCAGATATAATAGTTTATTTAGTTTTATAAAAATCAGTAAAAATGGCATACAGATGCTAGAACAGAAGAATGATGAAGTCCCTGAGAAGGAGCTAATCACTACTGATATTGATTCTGAACAAACTTGTTATAAAGTTAAATCTACTAGAAATTAGATAAAATGGTACAACATATTAAATTAACCTATTGAAATAGAAAATGTAATTTTCAATCAACATGCTCCAGTTAAAACTAGAAGAAGATTGAGATTGGAAGATCAAACTACACTAATTTCCCAAATTAACCCTCACACGGTGGCAGAAGCAGTTGAGCATGAGGATTGTATACATACTATGAATGAGTAACTTGATCAAATTGAGAAGAAACTCACTTGGGATCCTCTTTTAAGATCTAAAAAAATTAGAACCAATAGGGTTTTCAAAAATAAGATAAATGAAAAAGGTGAGGCATTAAGGATCAAAGGTAGGCTAGTGTGCAAAGGATATTCTCAAATGGAAGGTATTTAATTCAAAGAAACATTTTCACCAATATCAAGACTAGAGACTATTAGAATTTTCTTGGTAGTTTCATCTCAAAAACACTACAAATTTTATCAAATATATGTTAAATATTCCCTTATAAATGGTGATCTTGATAAAGAAATCTATATTGAACAAACAAATTTTTTTTATCTTCGATAATAATGGTATCATGATATTTTGATTGAATAAAACTTTGTATATTTTTAAATAAGCCTCTAGATTATAGTATTCTAAATTGGATGGATGTTTAAGGGATATGAAGTTTATAAAAGTTAAATTTGACTATAGCATTTATGTTAAATAAATGTTTAAAGGAACCCTCGTTGTAATTTTCTATATGGATGACATAATATTTTTTGGTGATAAGTAATGTCTATGTAAAGAGTTTTCTGGGTAGATGAAGATGTATTTTGAGATGCCCATGTTTGGTGAGATGACATACTTTTGGTAATTTTAGATTGAACAGAAGATGAATTATATCTTTCTATAATAGGAAAATTATGCTAGAGATTTTTTAAAAAAATAGAATGGAAAATACAAAATAAGTTTCAATTCCAATTTCAGTTGGAACCAAATAGTGAAAGTATGAAGCTAAAAGAAATGTTAACCAGAAATAATTCAGAAGAATCATAGTAAACCTAGTTCATCTAACAACATCATGGAAAAAATGTAGCTTATACAGTGAATTTATGCACAATATTTTAGAGTGATCCAAAAGTGTCTCACCAGGTTGATACTAACAGAATATTGAGATATGTGAAAGGAACTCTGAACTATGGGATTCTATATAAAAATAGTACAGATTTTAAATTTTTGGGATTTATAGATGAAGATTGATCTGGTGAGTATATAGAAAAAAGATCAACTTTAGGTGAAACCTTCATTTTGGGATAGGGTTGTGTTGGTTAGTATAATAAAAATCAAAATTCAGTGACACTGAGAATAGATTAGGTATAATATATAGTATTTACACATGCCTATACATAGATGATTTGGATGCTAGTTTAGTTATCATATTTGAATATTGAAACTAAGATACCACTAAAAATTTATTATTATAATAAAAGATCTATGGGGTTGACTAAAAATATAATAAAACATTAAAGATACAATAAAACTGATATAAGATTTAATTTTATTAAGGAAAAGGTGGTCAGTGGAGATATCAAGCTAGAATATATTTCTATAAAATATCATATTGCAGATATTTTCACTAAATATATGTTGAGAGAGAATATTGTAGAATTAAGGATAAAGCTTCATTTTTATCCTTATTATTTTATTGAAGTATTTCAATTTAAATTTCCCAAATAACTTGAATTAATGTTGCTTTGAGAACCCCCATAGTCCTTTTGATTCTGCTGTCAAAGGGGGAGAGAAGTATGTGATGAAGGGGGGATGATTGTAAGTTATATGGGGAGTTTTATATTTGACTATGCTAAGAACAATGATGATAAATTGTGGAATAAGATCATGATAAAATTACTAAGGATAAAATTAGTGAGTAAGGTTATTACCTATTGGGTTGATATAATAGTATTTTAATAATTTCTCTCGAGTGACACGGTGAAGGAAGTAACTCACCAGAGTTTCTTTGAGTTATGGAAAGTCAATGGGTTTTCAATTTATTGTCAAAAAATCCAAAGGGGATATTAAATAAACCTATGAATTTGTGGCATGGTTTGATAAATCATGAAGATCCCATGGTTCTTAGTGAGTTTGGGTAGTTTTATTTTTTTATATCCACTATTGAGGTATTCATAAGTCTAAAAATGCTCGATCTAGATTTTATGTAGTTATATATCATGGAAGGAAGTTTCATGATGCATTCTAGTGTTTTTTATAAGGGATTAAGGTCAGATGAAATTTTTTTTATTTGATTTTGAGTGATTTCTATATCTACTTATCCATTTTGGAAAAGTGAATTTGAATGTAGCTGAATTGGTGGAGGGAAACTCACATAGGCAATTCACATAGTCGTTTCATCCATTTAGCCAAATCACATATTCAATTCAACCATGTAGCTAAATATGTCACATTGCCAAATAACCGACATATCTGATTTAGAATCATGTAGTTTATTTTCTATGTAACCAATTGAGAATCTCATAGTTGATTTGTGATATAGCCAAACATTGAATCACATAGAAAAATATGCTATATAGTGAATTCTAATTGAGAACCACATATCCCATTATTCCACAGATCCATTTCAAAATCTTCTCTACATACGGATTGAATTTCTATATAAACTACTACAAAAATGGCCTTTAACAGCGCTGTTATTTATCGACACTAGAAGAAAATGCTGAAAAATGGCATATTTATTAGCACTAAAGAAAGCGCTGATAAATTTAACCTTTTATCAGTGCTTTTATTTTAGTGCTCATAAAGGAGACTTTTATCAGCACTTTATTTTTATCACTGATAATGGGTATCCTTTATCAGTACTTTATTTCCAGTGCGGATAAAGGGTACGCTTTATCAACGCCTTATGTTTAACGCTGATAAATATTTATTTCATCAACGCATTTTTAGCGATGATAAAATGAAATAATTAAATAAATTAAAAATAAACTATGACTTTATTAAAAGAAATTACAAATTTTATTAATTAAATAATTATTGATAAAAATGAATTGATTGATTATACATTATTAAATAGTAAACATATTATTAATTAGATAATTATGATAATTAATGTTATTAAATTATATATATTAAATATATAGATATATATTAATGTATATAAATATGATTTATATATTTCAAAATATTTATATTCTTTACATTAAATTGTCATATATTTATTGAATAATCGTATATAATTAAAAATTAATAAAAATTTAAAATATTTACTAATTTCATTGTAATCGACATATAATTGAATGTCATTTTATTTTTCAATTTAATATAGATCAAATGTGTGTTATATTGATTTCATATATACATAATTAATGCATTTTTATATAAAATATTCACACACATAGAACTTATCCATTTTTTCTATTTTTCTAAAGTGTATCAATATTCTTAATTTATTCAATTTCACTCATTTTTTACATATGTGCATACACGCAAAATTAGATATTCATTAATAATGTTAAAAAATATTTCTAAAAAAATATTTATAAATGTACATTCACTATATTTATAAAATTATATATTTATAATTATAAATAAATAAATATTTTTTTAAAATTACTTATATAACTATAAATAATTAATTAATTATGTATAATTAAATAATTTTTAAATTTATAATAAATTTACTTAAATAATTAATATATTTACTATATTTATATTTATATATATTTATTAAATATATATATATGTATAATTATATAAATACATAATGATATAAATAATATTTTTTAAATATTTCTATAATTATAAATAAATAAATATAAAATTATAATAAATATATTTAAAAAAGAATATATTTACTATATTTATATTTATATTTATTTATTAAGTATTTATAAATATTTTAAAAAATATATTTATAATTATAATTATAAATCCTTTTACAGTGCTTCAGTAATAAGCACTGATAAAAGAATCATTATCAGCACTTTTTTCGTGCTGATAAAGATGAGGATTTATCAGTGCTAAACAAAGCGCTAATAAAATGAACATTTATCAGCTCTATAAGTTTATCACTAATAAATATTGGTTTTATTAGTGCTAAATAAGAACTGATAAATAGTTATTTTATTAGATTTTATGTAATAAGTGCTGATAAAAGGGCTCTTTATTAGTGCTTATTGGTAAGCACTGATAAAAGTGTTCTAATCTATTTTAAAAACCCTAACCATTTACAAACCCATAATGATATAAAAACTTCTTGCGTAATCCACCTGATTCTGGTGATCCTCCTTGGTGAATCAAAGGTCAAATCACACCACTCGACTACCTCTGAATATCTCACCTGACATCCAAAGAGGTCTCGGATTTTCTTCAACCTAGCGAGGTTGGCCTTTCGATTTTCTTTGTGTATTTTTGGTTTCATTTTTTATTTCTTCTTCTATGATTTTTTTATGATCCTTTGTTTATGATTTTTTTATGATCCATTTTTTAAGAAACAATTTGTGGTCTGTTGTTTGTATTAACTACTGATGTATGATCCATTGTTTATATCCGACACTGCACCTTGGATTTATTCATTGTTATTTTACTATTATGTTTTATATCTTCTTACTAAATAATTTTTTCAAATATGTATATAAATGTGTATAAATTTTCATGTATATTTTTGTTTAATGACTACTAATTTGAGGCACATTAGTGGTTCCCTAATGATTATATATATGCTGACACCTTTCATGGACACCTCAGCTGACATGCAACTTTAGATGTTATTTTTTAGGAACCAAGTGAGTGGAGTGATGTATGTTCCTCTATTGGTTATATATATCATAGGATCTATTTCCTCTTATAATTCACTATTGTCCTTAGTTTTCTTATGGGTCACATGCAAAGGGGTTATCCCCAGTTAAGCACATGAGGTTTTATCACATCAATCCTTCATTTTTGAATCATTATGGTGCCTTTAGTTCATGTTATGTTTGAATATCAGGTTTTTATCTATTTTATCATTCTTATGGACTATAATTGAGTGAGTTTTTATAATAATGTGATATTTATGTGTGTCTATATAGTTATTTCATCATTTATTTCTATGGTTTTTTTTCCTAACTGGTATGCCTATATTGAGTAATGATGATTTTGGGTCTGCATGTCCATTGACCCCAAGAATCATGCTAGAATTTTGTTCGACCTCTAGTACTAATTTTTTCTATTTTGGGGGTACCACCTCCCATTTATAGTTTTTTACACCCAAAGTTTAAACTATCCTTTAGTGACTTTGAGTTGTGTTAGAGGTCATAAGATGATATGACCTGGTGTTGTTTGGGTAATTCACGCTAGGTTCATTACATTATCCATCTTCTGGTTTACACCTATAAAGTTTAGTGATAATATCATTTATTATCTCCCTTTATCTCCCTCTATTTTTTCAAGTTCCAACATCCCTTATTATTGGATTTGGAATATCTAGGTGCTTAGATATTCTAGTATAAATGATCCATATTTACCTTATTATAATTGTATATAACTTTCACTTTTGATAATGAATATCTTATGTGTATTTATTAATATATTTTATAAAATTAAAATTTTATAAACCCAATGGGATGGATATGAACCGAAAATGGATGCACGCTAATCATTTGAAAAATGAATATGAATATGGAGTTAAAGAGTTCATCAAGTTTGCAAGAGGGCATGCGGATGACCCTTCTAAAATCCTTTGTTTGTGTTTACATTGTTTTTATTCAAGAAAAATTAGTCTGTAAGAGTTATAAGAACATTTGATTTGTCACTGAATAGATAAAAGGTATAAATTTTGGACTAAACATAGGGAAAATTGAATGTGTACATCGATTGGGATGATACTATGGTTTATAAATCATTTGATACGAATACCTTTGTAAAAGATATTAGAGATCACATGGAAGAAATGAAAATGGAAATTGAAGGTGACATTTTTGATTGTCCAAATTTGTTTGAGTATTTAAATAGTTGTTCCAAGAAACCATTGTATACCGATTGTACTAAATATACAACATTTTCAGCTATATTTATGTTATATAATTTGAAAGTTGGAAACATATGGAGTGACACCAGCTTTATATAAGTACTTGGCCTTCTAAAAGATATGATACCATAAGAAAATGAACTATCATGTCGAATATATGACACTAAATGAATGATACATTCCATGGGAATGATCTCTAAAAAATGAATGCTTTTCCAAATGATTGCATATTGTTTTAAAAGGACCAAGAATCACTCAACAAATTCTTTATGCGCAGATCGATACAAGAAAAATGAATCAAGTCCTTAAATTTTGTATGGTAATTTCTTATCATTCCATGGTTTATAAGACTATATGGATTTTAGGAAACTGAAAGACAATTAACATGACATGAAGATACAAGAATTAAATATGTGAACCAACATCATCCAACAGATTCTCCTCAGTGGAAGAGAATTGATTACGATTTTCCCGAATTTGGAGATGATTTGAGAAACTTTTTCCTTCTATTATCTATAGATAGAATAAATCCTTTTAGTGTATAGATTAGTACTCACAGTACATATCTCTTCATTTTGGTAAATTATAAATTGTTTTCATGGATATGCATGAAGTGAAAATACATTATGTTTTCTATGCTTATATCAGGACCAAAAAAACCCAGTAATGATATTGATGTCTATTTAGATCCATTGATCGATGATCTAAAATTGATGTGGGATACAGGTGTTACAATGTTTGATTCTCATATAATTAAAGAATTCACATTGAGTACCATGTTGTATGGAATGATAAATGACTTCCCTACTTATGTAAATTTATTAGGATAAAGCATTAAAGGCATGTTGTGGTGTCCCATTTGTGAAAAATGCACATAATAAGTTTGGTTGAAACATTCCTAAAAGACTTTTTTTTAGGACATTGAAAATTTTCACCTCAATGACATAAATACCAATCTTGGATAACAGCATTTGATGGGAATATTGAACAAGGTACAACACCGTCTCCAACAATGGGCAATCAATTGTACAAAAAAGTAAAAATTATTGACACTATTTTAGGTAAACCATTTTTAAAAAACCTTACAAAATCAGGTTGGAAGAAGAGATTAGTTTTCTTTGAATTACCGTATTGGAATTTTTTGTATGTCAGACATTTTCTTGATGTCATTCATGTAGAAAAAAATTTATTTGAAATTTTTTTTGTCATGTTACTAAATGTTCCTAGAAAAACAAAATATGGAATCAAGGCTTGGTTAGAATTGATTGAAATGGGGATAAGGGAAGAGTTGGAACTGATGAAGTGTAAAATATGAAATTTTCTTCCTCTAGCAGCTTACACTCTATCTAGATAGGAAAATTTTAAATTTTGTCTTTTCCTTACAAGTGTAAAAGAACCACAGGGGTATTCATCAAATATCAAGAATGTTGTTTCAATGAATAATTTGAAGTTACAAAGACTAAAATCACATGATTGTCATGTTTTGATGCAAAATTTAATGCATGTTTCTTTCCATTACATTCTTTCTCAAAATGTATGACCTCAATTAACCAGAATTTTCTTCTTTTTCAAAGACATATATAGTAAATTTGTTGAACAGGTGAATTTTCCCATCATGAATAAGTAGATTTAAATCATATTGTGTGAAATAGAAATGTTCTTTACACCACAATTTTGATATAATGGTCTTCTTAATGGTTCACTTGGTCAAAGAGGTTCAACTATGTGGTCATGTCCATTAAAGATGGATGTACCCCATTGAACGGTATATTAATATTTTGAAATGGTATATCAAGAATCAAAGTCATCCAGAAGTTTGTATTGAAGAAGGATATATTGTTGAATAATCTATTGAATTCTGTACCGATTACCTATCAGATATTGAAATCATCGGTCTTCCAAAGTCTCATCACAACAAATGGCTTATGGGTGAATGGATTTTAAAAATATATGTTGTTACAGTTACCTTGACAAAGCAGGATCAAGCACATCTTTACATATTACAAAATAGTGAAGATGTTGATCCATACATTGAATCCCACAAATAAATTCTTATATATTTGAATCCATCAAGAGAAGAAATATGGATATCAGATACACATAATCAACAGTTTATAGGATGGTTTAATGATCAAATTTATAAGAAGCTATCTAAAAATATGAATTCAATTATCAAATGAATTCAATGTATAGCTGGAGGACCGAATGAAAATTTTATATATTACATTGGATTTGTAATCAATGGTTATACGTTCTATACAAAAGAACATAATAACTTCAGTATGATGCAAAACAGTGGTGTTACGCTTGTGGCTAAAGCAATGTTCATATCTCATTCAAGGATAGAAATCCAATTTATGAAAATATGTCATATTGTTTCATTATCGAATAGATATATGAGTTGGATTATACAAAATTTCAAGTTCTGATTTTCCATTGCAAATGGTTTGAAAATATCAATGGAGTGAAATTTGATGAAATGGGATTTGTGAAGTAGAATTCCATTATAGAAGGGGGAAAATATGAGTTGTTTATAATGGAATCACAATTAGTGAAATTATTTTATGTCTTTGATCCAACAAAAAAGAATTGGTTTATTTTTCTACTGGTGACTAAAACAAATATTGAGTCAGATGAAAATTTAATTGAGGATGAACCTTTCATTGGGACATTACAATTAGTTCATGTAAGTCCCAATATATAAAATGTCTTGTATGCTAGAGGGGACCACAAATAGGGGATTTTGAATCTCAAAAGAGGAACCAAATCCTTAAAACCATTAAAAAAATAAAGAGAGTTCAATGAGATGGTAAAAGTGTTTTTTAATGTATTAATATTTTCCTCATAATATTATATGTTCTCTATTGCATTAACATAATCAAAATTAAATGTTTGACTAGTCATACAGACAATGTCTTCTATACGTGATGATGTTACCAATCCCTCATAAGAACAAACTATAATGAAGTAAACCCTTTGGATAGATTCAAATGTAATTTTACGATATACTTTCTCTATTTTATTGAAAAAATATATAATGGAATTTTGATTTGATTTTCATTCACTACTGGAAACAAAAGGATATAGCCATGGTTTATAACTACGGAAATAGACATTGAAACTATAGTTATAGGTTATAGCCACAATTTCACCTATCGTGGATCCTAGTGGCATGGGTATAGGGAAAATTCTATAGCCACAGTTCTGAACTATGTCTATAGAGCTTAAATTTCCATAAAAAAACATAGCAGGCCTACAGGCCTACTCATTCCACCCTACATGTTCCCCCACTACCTTTTTTCCCCCTTTTTCTCCACCCCCTTCTAGCCCCCCCCCCCCCCCCCCCCCCGCCTTCCACCCCCATTACAACCCCCTACCAGTCCCCTTCCTGGTAGTCTCCCACCCCCTTCCTGTCTCCCCCCCACCTATTTTTTCCATGGTTCCCCCTACCTGCCACCCCCCCCCCCCGCCTACCATCCCCTTTCTTGATAGTCCCCCCCCCCCACCTTGACTATCTCCCCCTCCTATTTTCCATCCAACTCTACCCCCTTCCAGTCCCCTGCTTATTTCCCCCCAGTTCTCCCCATGTCAGTCCCCTATATGTTTTCCCCATATCTCCCCTACCTATTTTCATAAATAATTAGCCAACTTGTGCCCAAACATATATACAAACAATCCTATCTCTAAAGAATATTAATGCACAAAGCCTTTTGGAAACTTTAGGTTGCTGACAATAAACTTCTGCAGGTGAGGAGCTTACAGCACCTGAAATTAAAGAAGAATCAAGAATAAAACTTCATGTATTAAAATTCACTAAATTATAGAAGAATCAAGAATCAATAATAGTTTTTATCACTGACTATCTTAACTAGGAACAAGTTTTGGTTTAACATTTCAAAGAAAATATGACTAAACCTTCCCATGGATGCAGATAATGCCTCTGCATACACAATTGCAAACTTGGTCATTCACGAGAATTATGAAAAGAAGTTGGCACAGATTTCATGAATTCAATGATTGTATAATTATAGTTGTATTCCATAATATAAAAATCACATGACAAAAAGGAATTCTAAAATCCTTATTATAGAATGTTAGAGAATGTTAAAATCAAACATTCCATAAATTGTAGTATTCAAATAATGAAAAATTATATTTGATAACTTACTTATATGACATGTGTGCATGAAAATTTGAGGTGAATTACCACACTATACAATCTCATAATTTCATTTGAAGAAAATATTAAGAGTTATGGATGTTATTAAAAATAAATGTCACATTGTATATGTATGAATAATAGAAATCATTAATATATATGGACAGTTCTACATGCACACAAAAAAAAATTAATGGAAAAAATTAATAATGAATGAATGTATGTATATGAAAAATGGACATAAATAGGCCATGGAAAATTGGGTATCAAATGACAATTCGATATTACTTTATAGAAAAAAATTGAATAAAGATTTTTTATTGGATACAAATTTGAACATATAAACCAAACATAAATTTCAACATGTCGTCATCTTAACAAAGAGTAAATCCAACACAAGACATAATATTACACAGATTTTAGGGATTCCAAATGACCAAGTTCAAATAGTGAAGTCATATCAATACTGTAAGTTTTTTTTGTAAAGGGAATGATATTCATATACCACTATGAAATATGAAAGATGTATGGTTTTAGATTAATATTACATATTCTCCACACTAAGAAAAATGAACTTCATACCCTAGACATCTGTGACATAAAAATATTCCTTACCAATAAAGATGAGCTCTAAATCATTCATACCCTAGACATCTGTGACATTTATTTTTAGACTATCATAGAACCATAGACTATCTAAGAAACAAAAATATGATGGAATTTATTATATTTATATTAAAAAATTATAAATTAAAAGTTAAATAAAACCATGACTTAAGTGGCCAAAATCCAATATATCAATAAGAATTTGTAAATTACAGTAGGGTAATTGGTTATGAAAAAAATAATGGGTACTGACCTTACTGCATGTTCCATTCATTGCATCTGATAAATAGTATGAAACATCTTATAGGAAACTGAACTCTGTAAAAAAAACATAAATACAATGAACTAATGATTTTTTATTTTCTATAAGAATTGAAAACTACATGATTAAAGTAGTTACCTCTAAACATATACTAATATTATGTAAGGTTTTCTTCTATAATGATATATAACAAAGGAACAAAATATGTAGTCCTAATTGATGTTGATGTCAGAAGGATGTGTTAGGAAGATGATAGAGGTGATGACCTGAAGTTGATGATCACAAATAATAATATATATAAACTATTTTTACATATAATTTGTAGAATTATGCAGTTTTTACAATATAACTGAATAGGAATAACATGAAAATTCAAGTAGAGTATTGGTTAAAAAGAATGTATAGATTTTACATAATAAATCACCTAGATTTAACTTCTCCATAGATGGAATATTAATATTGTACATTGGTTATGTCTCATTTATGGTTGTATTAACAATTACAAAATCTACAAGATGATATTTGAAAAAGATCTAATTATTTAAACAATCCTGTTTTTGATATATGTGTTAATAAATGAAACATTGATATTGGTGATATCCTACCGCTTAATAGTTTTGTAGGAACTAGTTACATCTCACTAAAATAATGACTGTGTGGGAGTTTTTATTCAAGAAATGGCCCATTTGTATGGTGGAATCATCCTAAAGAGTGTAGTTTATTATTATACCTCTAAGATTTTTATAATGAAAATTTTATAGTCAATAAATTTTATGAAGGAAGTCATGCATGTTAAATAACCATTTATTCTCTATAACAATTTTTCTATTATTTCTTGTACTTCCCCAATGTTGTATTTGTTGATATTGATGTAATTGGGCAATAAAATATTTAAAAACAATTATAAAAGTGTGAAAGGAAAATAGATGAAGAAAATTTTATTTTATTATGTTATAGGTCCTCTCCCAGCCACTGGGGAAGGATTAAAATGAATCTGTTATTGGGAACAAGAACCACTTACCTTATGAACCTCATTCTACTTTATCTTTCATTTATAAGGGCCGCTATAACTTCCAATATATGTGGGAGGAATCCCAACAAGCCTCAACTTTCTTGGATAATCAATTTTCAGGGTTTCAGCTCAAAATCTCAATAGCATCCCACAAATTTTTCCAAAATTAGACTTTATTAAATAAATCAATTATGATCAATTTAAAGAAATAAAGTGGTACCAAATAATCTTTACATATTCTTGTATAAGATAGAAAATATAACCACTTTTCCATAGTTTTAAAAGAAATTTATGAATAATAGTTTCACATAGTTTAAGGAAAAACATGGTAATTAGCCATTTCATAACAGTTTGCAAAGCATATATGTATAAATATTTTCACAAAAATGATTCAATAACCAATAATGAAATTAAAACCTTTCTTAAAACAATTTATCATGATTATATATTCATAAGATAAATCTTGTCATGGATAGATAAGATCCTCACACCTCAAGTTATCAAGGAAAATAAAATAAATGGGTGTGCACTCAATGGAGATCATTATAATGTGCCTCCCTTACTTAACATTGTTTTGTTAGAGTTATAATGTATGTACAATGTTAGGTAAATCTAATACTTTGTAACTATGGTTGTCCAAGACTACACACCTAATACCCAATATCCTATGGGTTTTCACCATTTTCACTAATCAAATCATTTCAAATGGTAATTTTTATCATTTCATTGTAATACTTTCATCTAATAATACATTTAATATGAAAACAAGAGAGTATAAAACTGGACTCACTTGGGGAAGAATTCCATGGAATATTATTAGGTGCAAGACTGTGCATCATCTGAGTCTGACTCGATAATTAAAGGTGATGGTGTGGTGTTTTGTACAATTGCCTCCTAGAAAATATAATTGCATGCATCGTTTACTATTGGTACCCAGAAAATATTCAGATACCTTTCTTTTTCATGAATGTGCATCCACAATACTAAGTAAAAATCAAAACAGCATCATATTGTCCATGCTCAAGGAGCACCAGAGCAAGTTCAGTTTCATGGATGAAAAAGGCAGGAAAGTCATCACCAATAGAACCCCATAAAACCCAACTATCAAAGTCTCTTATAGAACTAGTGAATCCATGGGGATTAGGAAGACATATCGAAGATTTTTGTATTGCATCACTGGAAGAAATTCAACTATTTAGTAGAAGTATGAAGGCCAATACAAATTCACATTTACCCAGCCCTCCCTTCCATGATTTATTATTAATGTGGTCATCAATGTGTAATTATGAACACTGAGAACTAAAATCATCCATAGCAGGATTTTCACAAGCAGTTGTTCTAAATAAATGAATAATAATCCATTCGATCACAATGTATCTAGAATTGGCAGTTAAATCAAGATATATATGAGAGATATCATCATAAGACACATTAATCCGAACACTAATGTTCACAAGGAATCTCAACAGAAAAATAAGTTTGAAAGTAGAATAGAACATCACTTATGTGACTTAATCATACTGAAATTTCATTCTAGCTATTTTTTTTACAAAACCTTTTTAACACACAAAACTCCTTCCCATGAAATTCTTTTTTATGTAGTTTATAGCATGAATAGATTGAACCATGTCAAGAGAACAATTCCTTGTTTTATAGAATCATCCCATGTTTTCTCCCTCACCATGCCCTCATCGATATCAAATACAAGTTCCACCTAAGAAGAACTAAATCCCATTTCTAAAACTTCCATGAAGTAATGAATTGTATATTTATACAAGTCCACTCACATCCAGACAATAGATTCATAAAAAACAATTGAAGATGACCTCCCAAGGTGTTGGTTAACATTGTTAATATATAAAAGCACCTCAAAAAGTATGTCACTTTTATTTTCAGATAAATGAAACCCTCAATTGAAAAAATCACAAAGAAAATTGGCCAAATAATAATAATGCAGCTCGGTAGCCTCCAAAGGGAGAAAAAGTGAAACTGGAATTTTTCATATCAAACCAAAAACACTAACTGATAAATAAAAAAAGAAATATAAATGGATAATTTCTCTTGTACACCTATAATGAAAATATCATGAAACAAAAATTTTTGAATGATGATAAAATGATGTTAGATTTCTAGTGAAACCCTGACATTCAATCAAAAAAAGTATTTCCATTCTAAGGATATTAGAACTCAAGGATTAAAGAATGTTAATAACATTAAAACAACTGGTCAGTAATAACAGATTCATAAAAATGACACCTGGGAACATCTTCCTTAATTCTTTTAATGTTCATTAAAATATATGATGTCAGCATACTCCCTTTCGAGATCCTAGAAAAATCATAAAGTCTCATTCATTTAGGAAAGTGGAAGTTAGCTGGAGGATAGAATATTGTGAAGATTAATGGAATCCATAATATGGTTGAAATGTTGACCAGGGTCTATGATTTAGATAGTATTAAGGAAAAATTGTGCCTTAGTATCCACCCTTTTGTATGATTCCACAGTTCTGTAAAAACATATCTTCCACTTTCATTGTATTGATACAACATTTTTTTTCCATTTAATGTCCTGAGTTCACACATAACTCTTAATCCATCATATCGGAAAGAAATACCATCAAGTGACACTAATCCACTAACCACCTCAAAAGGTGAAAAATCTCATCCTTCACTTGGTATTTCTCATAACAAGGATCACAGAATAACCATGAAGGAACATCTTTCTGATGAACCTATACTTGTTCACAGTAAGACCCTTCTTCTTCCATTTCCCATATTTTAGCACATCTATCCAGATCTCCCTCAAATTTTCAAGAACCGTGTTGAAATTCCTAAAAAATTCCCTCACATGCTTGAGAATCTTCTGATTGTTTCAATAATTAATAAGAACCTAGGTGTTGTTCTTGACACTCATCATCAAAATAGAGAGAGTTCCAGTGTTAAATTCTTACTCTTCATTCTTCAAACTATCTTCTTCCATTGTTATTATCATATTAAAAGGGGGAGCCTTTCAAAAATCACAAACATCTACGAACTTAGGGGAGAAGGATGACCAATCTTGAAGCACTGTGACCTCTCAGTGTCGATTCGCACCCCAATCACGCAGCCTTGATGTATATCTAACACAAGCTGGGATAAAATAAAATTCATCTAAACCCTTGTCAATCCTCACTTGATGATGGAGGAAATGTCCATCCAGTTTGAGGAAGGATAAAACCTATGTGAAGAAAAGGGAAAAAAGCAGGTGGTGGGAGGGGGTGCCCCGAGCATTCAACTTGCATTGTATTCATTTATTTTAACAAAGTTGTAGCACCATCTTTGTATATTCTTAATCTCCCAAGTCATCTATTAAAACTCTAATCCTTTCATCATTCTCATTTATAAATTATTGAATTAAAATGCTTCAAAGAATATTAAACATCATTTTCAACCAAAGAAACAAACAATAACATTTTTAAGTCAAAATCATACCTTGGGATTAGCTTCCCAATCAACCTCGATAATTTTAAAAGGGTGCCCTCCAGAATCTTTAAGGTACTCTTCCCACAGTGAGAAAACCACTAGAGTTTGTTCTTCTATATCTTCCTCAAGATACTTAATTTGGATTACCTCACAAAATGGATTCTTGTCGAATTCTCCTATTCACTTAAAACCATTATGAGTATGTCTAGATATGTCCTTTAAGCCCTGTAAATCAAAGAAGAAGAAGAAAACTCATGACATACCCAAGTATCCATGTCATTTCAAGTAAATGATCTGATGAAATCATAGGTTCACCCATTGAGAGGCATAAAAACAATCCAAATTCAAACATTTACATTAAAAATATAATAATGGCTATTTATGATAAGAAACATCACTTATATTTAAATTTTAAAAGAAAACCGCTTAAATTTGTCACATAAAATCAATTTTTTCAATGATTTACTCATTAGGACTCAAAGATCATGTATTAAAAATTGAGATCCCTAATGGTAATGATCAAAAAGTTATCTTTATTACATGATATCTTCTAATGAAAAGAGTATATACATTGGATTGAGTATGTAATCATGCTTATAAACTTATCCACTTTTTCTCAACTCATCTCAGATCAGATTATAATGATATAAGATTTAGTGAACAGGTAAATCAATGATGGATATTCAACTGAATTATTTTTGAAAACCCAAAATGCTTCCTCTAACAATGAATTATAAAATTCTTCTGATATTCAAATGATGTAATCATATGAAATGGGAAAAAATCTATACGGTCCTAAAGAAGTAATACGATATTCATGGAACACTAAAGTTATAAAAAAATGACTACCACACTTTCAATCTCCAAAAGATAAAATATATATTTCTTTAAATTGACTTTGGGGATGCTTCAAATAGACTCTATGCATACCACCACACTTCAAAACACATCAAATAAGATCAAGCTAATTCCATGGATTATCAAAATAATCCTAACCATCAGAATATTCACTCTAAGGTGTAGAATCTTGTTATATACTTACTTGTATTCTCTAATAGATCATTCTATATTGTTAAACATACATTCTTCACATGGTCATCCATCTACTGGGGTGTGGATTCCTTCTTTATAGAAATAGTTTTATAATTTTATCTCACTTGTGATTTTAATTTTATTTATCATCTGTCTAGGAAAAGAATTCATACATTTGACAGCCATTTTCCCTACCTTATTTCACCTTCCATTCACCAATTACTCACTTTTTGAGAAGCTCTTTTTTGGAATCCATTCAATATACTCATCAATAATTCCCATAACCATATCAAGTCAACTATCACATTCCTAAATTGATTCCTTTTTAATTTTCATATTTCTCCCAACATTGTTGAGTTTCATGGCCATATTTTAATGATCCATGATGTGGCACATCCTTCCATAGTTGAATAACTTCTTCCCAATAGTATGATTATTTTTTTAAACTTTATTAATTGGATTCTTAAAAGGATTTGATTCAACATCAATAATTCCTAATTTATTTCCCAATGAAAACATTCATTCATTATTCTATTTCATCCCATACTATTGATGCATTCTCCTATGATTCGAAAGATAATTCATGTGACTAGTGGACTCAAAGAGGTTGATTGTTAATTCTCTAGGGGAATCACTTCATCTCCCCTAAATGAGAAACCTCTAATTATGGTTATATACAACCCCACTTCACAGTCTAGTTTTACTACAGATGGAGCTAACATAGTAATAGTTATTTTTTATACCTAAAATTATAGAATAAGAATTACATGAGTTAAAAAATGAAGAGAATAATGGAAAGAATAAAAATGAAAATTATAAATACAGTTGTTAAGGGAAACTCAGTTTTCATACCTGAAACCAAGTAGAAGTAGTTTCATTTCTTTTGAATGCATAATGGCCTAAAAAATTGTCGCCTTTTTGAATTGTCTGAAGGTGAAATATTTAGTTAGAAAAACTCATACAAAAATAAAATAATATTAAAGGTATTAATACTACTATATTAGTGCGTTATTTCATTACCATTTTCTCAATTCCTTCTAAAGTGACGTACAATTAATTCTTTGAATCAAATGAGTAGGTAAGAATAAGTAGAAAATTCAACACAAAAAGTAATTCCTAGGACCAAAATAACCTCTCATTATTGTTATATATAACCCAACTTCCCAATCTAATTTTACTATAGAAGAAGATTACATAGGAATGGAACTTCTTCATACCTTAAATTATATAATAAGAATTACATAATTTCAAAAATGAATATGATAAGAGAAATAAAAAAAATAATGGTAATTAGAAATACAATGTTAAAGGGAAGCTCACTTTTCATACCTGAAACCAAATAGAAGTAGTTTCACTTCATGTGAATGCATAATGGCCCAAGAAATTTTCATCTTCCAAGCTTGATTTTAATTCACCAAAGTAGGCTTGACATGATTATCCATCTTAAACACTAATTTCCACATGCATGAATGACCATTTCATTAGAAACTATACCTTTTAAAACCACCAAGTTATGTTTAACTTATCACGAGGACATAATGGAACTTATAATTCCACCATATGAAATTAAAAAACACTAATCGACACCTAATATACCATTATTCTCATTATTTATTAATTTTTTATCCTTTACCTATCTAAAATCCTCACATTATTTTTAATTTATCTTATTTATTTCATATTAACCTTTCCCCCGACGAGTTCATCGGTTTAAACATGTCCAAAAATAATTCGAACAGTATATCACCATTTTAGGGTCATGATCATCATTCTAAAAATCACAAAAAAAAATATATTTATTACTAATTAGACTAATTATCAATCAAAGAAATACATATACATGATTTAAATCAATAAACAATCCATAATTCACATATAAACACATACCAAACTCATACGAAAGTGATAAGTCATCTAACTCAAAGAGGACAAGGAATCCTATTATGGTATAGACCCATAGATTCTCTAAGATCTTAAGGATTCAATAATCTGAAGAAATGAAAATATAATTATAAATATATAATGGTCAAGACCCTCATAATTTAAAAACATTTTGGAACAACATTGTTAAAATAAAACTACCCCCAAGTGATAATTTTTAAATTTGTGTCACATAGTGATCATTTCTTGAATTTTTGTTTCCAAAAAAAATCCTGAAAACTAATTAGTCAAGTAATAATTTTAAAACATATTGGAAAAACATAAAAATAAAATAATATAATTCATTTTGGAATTATATGTCAAAGCAGATTTCATGTAACCTAATTTCTTATCAATTAATCTATTGATTTAAGGAAATAAGTTTACCATTCAAAATATGGAAATTCAAAGGGTGTATACATCCAAGAAAATTACAATGAATGATTTATATAAGTTTTAAAACACATAATAGAATAAATAAAGCTATAAAATATAAGAATGTAGATTAGAAGAATGTAAATATAAATTATAAACTGAATAAAATAATGTAAGAAACATACTGATGGGTGTTGTGGGTTTGAGGGAAGGCCTTGGTTAGGGTGGAGGGTGGGGGAGGGGAATAGTTAGTAGGTATGGGGAACCATCAGAAAATAGACATCGTAGGTTGGGAGGAGTTAGGATAGGAGGTGGGGAATGGATTCGGGTGGAGGAGAAGGAATATGGGTCAAGGTTGTGGAGGGTCGCTCATATCGGGGGTGGCGTCGGGGAGGGAAGTGGTGAGCAGGTCATCGTCATCGGTGTTGAAAGGGTTGAGGGTGGTGGGTGGGGAGTCGTCAGGGCGGCATGGGGAGGGTGTCAGGGAGCAGCATCAGGGAGGGAATCAGGGATCAGTATCGAGGGAGGAGGGTAGTGGAGATAGATCTAGCCACGTCAGGAGAGTAGGGTAGCAGAGAGAGAGCCTGCAACATTAGGATAGGATGGTATCGTGAGGTCGGGGGAGGATGGTATCATGAGGATAGTGGATGAGGGTCTCAAATCGGAGGGGAGTCACGTGAGGGTATTGAAAAATAAATGAACCTATTGCCATGATTTTTGTAAAACCATAGATTTAAGCATACATATATCTAAAAACTTAATTAAACAGTGTCTATAAATAAATCTATAACCATGGACCTATAAAATTGTGGCTATAGGTCTGTGGCTATAGATAATTTTTCTAGTAGTGATTATTCCTTGAGGAGTTCATTTATTTTAGAATTTTTCTATCCATTTGTCATGCCTTTACAAGAAGATCAATGATGTTGTCTCAACTCAATCACATAGAAAATATTGATGTTTGCACAGTAAATTCATTATCCATAAAACTAATGTATTTTTTCATATTTATGTTTAATTTATTTATTTTTAGTATTACTCACATAAAAAATTGTTTTCTTATACAGATGGATTCTTTTGTTCGAGTTAGGGTGCTCTATCCAAATTTCATGCTCCTTCTCCCTAAAAACATTTTCACCCCAATGGTGGGGAATTTATCACTTTCTTTAAAGTTACCTCCACTGAATTTTCCGGAAGAGAAATGATGTTGCCTCTGCTCAATGATAGAGGTAATCTTGATGTTTTCCCTGTAAAATCATTGTCCATATAATTAATGTATTTTTTTATATGTAGGTTTAATTTATTTATTTTCAGTATTAATCATATGATAATTGTTTTATTATACAATTGGATTCTTTTTTGAGTTTGGGTTCTCTATCTAACCTTAGTTCTCTTTCTCCCTTAAAACCATTCCACCCCTAAAGTGGTGCATTTATCGCTTTCTTTCAATTTACCTCCATTTCCTTTATAGGAAGAGCAATGACACTGCCTCTACTCAATTAAAGAGGTAATATTGATGTTTTCATAGTAAAATAATTGTCCATATAATTAATGTATTGTTTCATATATATGTTTAATTTATTTCTTTTTAGTATTACTCACATAATAATTTTTTCTTATACAGGTGGATTCTTTTGTTTGATTTTGGGTTCTATTTCCATATTCCATCCCTTTATGCAACAAAAATTCCATAAAATTATTCTCTCACAAAACCTTTCACTCCTGTAGTGTTGACATTTATCACTTTCTTTCAAGTTATCTCCACTACTCAATCACATAGTTAATATTTATATTTTCATAATAAAATCATTGTCCATAGAATTAATGTATTATTTCATATTTGTTTTTAATTTATTTCTTTTTATTATTACTCATAATAATTATTTTCTTATATAGGTGGATTCTTTTTTTCAATTTGAGGTGGTTTGTTCGAAACTACTCATTCAATGTTGGAAGTTTAAAAAAATAAATTCAATGGAAATCATGGTAACATTGACAGTTAGGATTGTTTTTTATTGTATGTAAAAAAAATTATTTATGTAATTGTATAAAACAATGTTTGAATTGTCTGTAAAATAGTGGTTTTTCTAGAATTTGTGTTTTAAATTTCATTCCATTTAAATTTTGTATTGGTACTTGTTTTTTTATATATGATGTGTTTCTGGTGTGTTTCTGGTGCTACAGTGTGTTGTTACAGCACACTACAATGGTGTTGTAGTGTGTTGTAATAGCATACTATATTATATCCCTTTATCAGTGCTTTTAAAAGCGCTGATAAAAAAAACATTTAGCAGAACTTCTAAAAGTTATGATAAAGGGTTCTTTTAGAGGTGCCAAATTAAAGTGCTGATAAATGGGTATTTTAACAGTACTTTTAAAAGAGCTGATAAAGGTCCTATTTATCATCTATTTTTTCAATGATGATAAATGACCCCATTATCATCACTTTTTCAGTACTGATAAAAGTCAGGGGCTTTTAGCGTCGCTCACGTCATCAGTGCTTTTCTAGCACTAATAAATGCCATTTCTAGAATTATTAAAGGTCGTTTTTGTAGTAGCGATATTTTTAGAATTAAAGTATTCTGAGGTCATTTTATTATGAAGTTTTATGGATGGTTTTTCATGCCTCAGTAATCATAGGAATCAGTTTCCAAATACACAATGGATTTGGTTTTTTAAAAAAGTTATGGAGATCATGGGGATTTAATGTTTGTATGTTTTTCTGCTGTAAAATGGGTAGACTCTATTGATGCATAGTATAGAGCTAATAGTTAGAGACACAAAAAAATAATATGGATTTTGAATCCGAGGTTTTGTGCAGAAGTGATCAATATATGATGAAACCTTCATCTTTAAAATATTTTATTTAAGTATGAAAATATTGTTTTCAATGCTTCCAAGACTACACTGTGATAAATAATTTCTTACATATACTAGAGTCTTGTGTAAGTATATCTACATTCTTTTTTACCAAAGAAACCTTGGTTTTCTTGTGATCTTATTCATGCTTTTAAACATATTTTGTACTGTAGCATGAAGTTGTGTTGTTGGGTGTGAGTCCTAAAATGTGTGGTGGGATTTCTCATGAGTTCTTGTAAAAGTAATTCACTTGAGTATATAATGAAAAGAATCCATGGTTAGAGGGATTAACTAGACATGGAAAGGATTAGGATCACATTGAGACTAAAACTTATAAAAATGTTGTTCTCTTATTCAATTTAATTTTAATTCATTAGGGAAAGGTTGTGTAATCATAAGAGTAGATCATATCCTAGAAGATTAACAGAGGTTAATTTCAAATTAAAGAGAAATTATAAAATAGAACCACTAATTCACCCCCACCCCCTCCCTCAATGGTGAAACACCTCCTTAGGAATTTTAACCTCCAAATTTAATGTGAATCATGTTTGATGGTGAATTATGGTATTTTCAATCAATATTTTTTGAATCTTGATAGATCTCTATTCTAATTTTTATAGGCAAGGGCACCATCATCCTAATTTTTTTAAGAGGGTATTAGGTTATTATTTGGATGAAAACTCTTGGCCTATCAAAAGGTAAAATCTACCAACTGATCTTATGATGCCTCCTAGCATTCCATATCTAATAGAGATACCCTAGGTTGGTGAGGTTTCTTCTTTACAAAAGGGTAAGGGAATCATCATTGGCTGGTGCACATGGATTTGTTGAGAATACTATTACCCCTAATCATATTTTAGGTGTTATTCCATCATATGAGGATACATCTCGACCTGGTTATCCTATGGAGGAAATGTAACCATTTAAACTTGATGTTGAGTTTCCTACAGGACCTAAAATTCATAATCAGGGTGACCATATGATCTCCAAGATACTGAATAAGGTGGTATAGGAAGAAAATTTGGATCATATCATTATTAAAAGAAGGATTTGTGATTCATGGAATGATAAAATCACTTTGACACCAATGTAGAGTTCACCCCATGTAATCCCATGGTTTGAGGATAGTGTTGATTTTACATAGTAGAGGTCAATTATTGTTAATATAATTAACCAATTTGAGTGATTAGATGAATATGCAATGGGAAAAAATGAAACTATGGGATTGGAATTTGTATTTCCTAAGTGGAAGATAAATTTAGTGAGATCCAAAACCACTAAGACTGATCCTATAGAGAAGGGTCTTGAAGTGGGTCCTACGTTATCTTATGAAGAAATTAAAGGAACCATTTTAACCCAATAACCTTCAAAATGTGAAGAGTATATATATAAATATTATTAATTTTATTCGAGTATAACAAATAGTAATAATAATGGAATTTATTTGAGGAAATATCATGTCTATACAAGAAAAAAATACAAGAAATGGAAAGGCTACTCTATAATCCCTAAACTAATGAATATTAAATTAGTGGGTAAGCCCAATGGCCTTAAAGTGCATAGAATATCATCATGTATAGGTTAAATAGAGGTGAAGTTTAATAAGATTAAAAATATATTGATAATGGATAATGTGTAGTTACCAAGTTTGGTTACGAATCCACAAAACCTAAATTTAAAAAAAATGACTCCCCTCTCAGGAAAACAATCCTCTGATAGTTGTAAAGTTCATGGATAATTTTTTCCTATATAAATATAGAGAAATAATAAGGAAGGAGGATAAATAGGGCCTCTATTTATGTGAGGTTGTGGTTGTGCAACCTTTACTATAAAATGGAGGGGGTAGGAAGGTTGAATGATGAATAATCTAAACTATCCCCCACTAAGGAAGAAGAAGCTAACCTTGCACCTTATATAGATCTACTTATTTACTCTAAGTAAGATAAGGTGAAATATCCCTTTGATATTAAATCTACAGGAGAGAACTATGATAGGATATATGAAATAATCCTCAAATTCTACATCAATAGAGAATAATTGGTATGGATTGGTAGTCAAGACTAGATATTACTTTATGGTTTTAATGAAGGTATGATAAATATGGAGGGGTATATTAGAATCTAGGACAATATAGCGTTATAATTTGAGGAAATCATTAAAAGGGATATAGAAAGGAAAAATTTCTATATTAACTGGAGTCTTCAAAGGGTGTATGATTCCAACACTTTAAAGTTTGTTTGGAATAGATTAGTGGTACACAATGTTTCCTAATAATTTTTTATGTTGTAACTTAATTGTAAAGTTTCTCATTTAACCCATTTAATTGTTTGATTCTTTAAAATGGAAAAAATATAATTTTGAAGATAAATTTTTTATTTCTAAAGAGTTTTTATGAACAATAGGAGATGGTGGTTCTAATACACATAGTTCATGATTCATTGGATTCTATAATATACTTGAAAATAAGAAAAGGATAAAATGTTTTATATGGGGTAAGAAGTTTATCTATATGTTTTTTTAAAATATGAGGGATATTATACCAACACTCAATAGTGTAATATTTTATAGAATAAAGTCTTATTTTTATTATATAGATCCAAACACATATAATTCCATATAATATATGGTGTTAAATAGTTTATTTGTTAAAATATTCCTACTAAAGTAAATAATTGTTATTTCTTGAAAAAAAGAGTTGGTGTTCGTATGATATTCTGAATCAAATATAGCCTCTCAGAATATAATGGGAGTATGTTTGGATTTCAATAAGTTCAAATTTTAACAATTAAAGGATTATACCAGTCAAAATAAAAATTGAATTTCACTTAATATACTAAAAGGTTTAGTTTATGTTAGTAAAATATTAATGTAAATGGTTATATCATTTACCATTATTTTTAAAGGTAAAATTTTGATGGAAAATATTCCATGGATGATAATGATGAACTTATGAAAGTTCTATGTAGAAAACTAAAGTTATTAACATTTTAATATTTAATGGTGTGAACTAAATAAGTTTGAATACTATGTTCAAGGATTTAAACATTAAGAATATGTTTCCTTAATCTTACCATTATACAAACTATTTTTTAACTCTATATTTTATCATTAAAACTGTTTAGTGAGAGTTTTTTATCAGATTATCTCATAAAGATATGTTAGTAATTACATATAGATGTAATGATTCTAATAAAACCTTGAAAGTGAAGAAAACTTAAGGATGATATGGAAGTATATCATATATTATATAATGATATAGGTTCTTATGTATGGTTTTAAAGTATTCTTAAAATATTTTAATAATATGAAATGTATCATGTTATATAAAATTTATTTATTACTTTATCATTTTTTTATTTTGGTTACATATTATTATGAACTAAAATGATAATTAACCTCTCAAAGTGTGACTTTGAATTATCCCTAACCAATGTTTATCATGTATTATTATAGGTTGTGATGAAATTTTAAGTTTAACATGATTATAATTTCATATAGAGATATAAAATATTCTCATAAGGTACACAATTAGTTTTGTGTATTGTATGGACCATGAAGTATTCCACATGGAGAATCATACACTATGTCTTTTTTATACTAGGGGTGTATGCTTCGTATTTATATTTCCCTATACATGAGTTTGGTGGCATACCTATAATGCTATCCTTCATGCTTTGATTCCTTTTTTATGCAATTATTTAGGATTATATAATCATGGGGTGGTTGGGTATGTTGTTGATCATTTTTTTAGTTAGAGCTTAACCAAGATGGTATTTTTCTTCTCAATTGATGAGTATGGAATATGGTCCCTTAATTGAGATAGAATAATGAGTTGTATGGTCTTACCAAGATAATACATATTATTCTCTTATTTATTGTATTAGGTTCATGTTATGTTCTTATCCATAAAAGTGAGTGACATGTGATGTGTTCATCAATCTGGTCAATTTTTACTTAGATAATGGATAACATATGAGTATATATATATAGGATTGATATACTAAATTTCCTATGGTTTCAAGATGACTTAAAAAAATGATCATATGAAAATGATTTCTTTTATATGATGAAACTTTTAGACACAAGTATTGAGATACATGTGTTTGATGGAGATCAAATGCTGGGGAGGAGCAGTCTCGTGTTGTCATTCTGGTTTTACTATTTCTACCCTTTGAGTGTGATTTGTCCTATATTCATGATGTATTTTTGTATTTCACCACCTTCATCCATTAAAATGGGTATTTATCTTATAATAAAAAAAATTAAAGGCCTTTGGGTCGTTGGATGGATGTGTTTGATGAAGATCACATCAAATCCATTTATAGATTGAGTAACATTCATGCTATGTTAGAGGATTCTCTTCTCTTACATTTATGAATTTGGTAATTCATATTTGCTTTCAATCCTACAAAGGCCCATGGGGTCACACTTTATATTTGACTGAATAGGGATTAAATTTTACAGGACTCATAGAGTTTCTCTAAAAAAGTTTGAAGTTTATCCAAAAGGAGTTTTGGATGGATATTCACAAGGTCTTTTATATGATTTAATTCATAGTGAATTTGATTATATTTTTCAAAAAGTATTTTGAAAGGTATTAAAAAGGATTTTTTGATATGGGTTAAAAAGTTATTGTATATAATACAATAGAAGGTGAAATAGCACAAAATCTATGTGGATTTAGTATAAGTGGCAGGTTGAGGGAGATATTCCCTAAATCATTTACACATATGTTTTGTTTTAGTCTACATTATAAGGTATGATATAGATATGTTGTATGGTATGATATATATAAACGAAATGTATTTTTTTCATGTTATTGGGTATGATATAGTGATATCATATCCACTACCTTGTCTATATTGTAATTTTGTAATTCGTATTGTATGATTATAGTAGCTTCCTATGATTAACATGGTAGAAAAATGTTAAATAGTTAATGATTAGATTCTTGAACCACATTGGTTATCATTAAACATTTCATGAGATGAAACATAAGAGAGGATAAATTGTTTAATTTAAATGTTAAATTTCTAAATAGACAAATCATAACTCATACATTATATAAAATATGATTTAATTCATGAAGAATCAGAAGTTTCTCGAGTACCTTTATAAAGAGGCAATCTATATGAGATGGTGATGGTTTGAGTTTTCCTTACTTTCTATTAATTATATCTCTTCCTAAATGTCTCTTATTTTTTCTCCTTTACCATGAGAGATACCTTAATATGATGGATTCAAAAAGAATCCCACTTGAGTGTTGGGTGCTTTTGTTTAGCCCATGGATACACCATAGAGTAGGGAGTTTGATGGTCACCACATAGAGATCTTTAAAAAGTGTATGAAAGAATACAACATCAGCAGTCATCAATGGTGTAAGATACATATAGTGTTATTTTTTTATATACATTTTTTCAAGATTCATGCATGTATGGTCTTGGGATTTGAGGTTTTAAATTTCATATACTATATTGAATGAGTGTTTTTGATCCATAGAAACCCATCAGTAAGCCCCATAAATATATTACATATTGATATATTATGCGTTATGAAAAATATATTACGCATTGAATATATATCTTATGTACTAACTAAAAATATTATTGACATTTTTAAAAAGCATAAAACGTTACACAATATGAATATATTATGTATCAGTAATTCTGTAAAGGAAAATATATGTCATATCATCAAGTATATTACGTATTCCCTATAAATATATTACATATTTGTAAAATATATTACCCATATAACTTTAAATAAAGTAAATAATCTTACACATGATGAAATATATTATGTATAAATTAAATATCTTACATTTGAAATTTATTCATATGAATATATTATATATCCATTACTTTTTCGATTCTTCCTTCTAGATAATATCTTATACATTCCCTTCCAATGGATACATAACATATATCCCTTTGTGAAAATTTATTTTTTTTCACTTGATCCAGAATCATATTTTATGATTTAAAATGGAATTTTAAATCATAAAATCCCCAAAATACGAATTTTTCTATGCAATATTTTTTCATTTTTACTCTTCATGATTTGTGTGATCTCATAATTGAACACATAAATATTTGATTTAAGTTTTACTAGGTTTTTTATTATAGTGTAACCAAAGTTGTTTCCCAAGGAAGTGTGGGATCAATTAATTAAAGATTATTAACACTTGTTAAATTCTTAAAAGGATGAAGAAGGTGGGGGTGTTATGGTTTTAAAGAAACAAATTAAAGATAATTTAATAAACTAGAGAAACTTATTGGATAAATAATGATCAACCCATATTAAGTATCCTTTGATTCTCAACTATCATCGCTCTTAAAGGATGTGGGGTGGATCATTGATTCCTTTATTTATACCTATTTAATCTAGTATGATATGTGAGTTCTTACTAGTTTAACACATAGGATTTTATCCATCAATGATATTGTTTATCATAAACTGCTCAAAATTAATAAAATAATGTTTGATTTAATATTTGAACTCAATTAAGGAATCACATCAACAAGGTGAGTGCAATGACAGATTTGGTTCTACATTAAAATTATTCTTGAGAATAAAACATGCATATTCATGGGTGATAGATTATGTACTTCATCAAAAAAATATAATAAATAAGTGAAATCGTTAAATAAAAAAGGGTAATTAAAGAGGACAACATTCTCAAATCATCACATGATGCAAGTTATGCATGAAAGCATGAGGATTCATGTTCTTTTAATTTTTTAATGAGGATTCTAGCATAAACAAAAAATCAAAAGGTGTAAATTAAGAACAATAAATAAAAAAAATTGAAATTCAATTACCTACTAATGATTACATCTAATGAGATTCGTATTATAACAAGGATTACTCCCTATATTGATCGCTAAAAGGTTTACATGTATATGAGGGTAAAGAAGAAGAAAATGGTTGAAGAAACCTCTTGAACTTAACTCATCCTTAGCCCAGGATGTTACATTTTTCAAAATAATCCTTGGGGTGGTTTTAATGATAATTTTGCAAGTTTTCTCCATGAAAATTCAATAATCTATAGGTTTAGGTTATTTGTTCAAGACATATTTTTTCACTCAATTGAACCACTTCAATTAATGACTTATATACCATATTTTGGATTGAATTTTTTGTTTGAATATGGACTTTAGAATATTATTTATAATTTCACTATAATTATACTAATTGTAATTTATTAGACCATGATATGGACTAAATAAAAAAGGTAGGTGTAGAACCCTAATATTTTGTGATATATTTCTCTTTAAATAAATTTTATTTCTTTAATAACTTACGTTACATGCAACACCGGGTTTAAACGAATCGTGATATACTATAGAATTATTATTATTATTATTTAATGTGATAGTTATTACCTAGATTTTAGATTAGTGGGTATGAATAGGAATAACTAAATTATAAAAAATATTATTTACACATTTATATAATTAATTCATTGGTTATCAATTGATAAAATCATTTGAAAGTAAAAAAGTAGTTTTTTTATGAAAAACTATTTTTATGTGTGTAATATAATTTTATATTTATAAATTAAATTAATAACTATTGTTAAATTATTTTAATGAAATATTTATATTATATATTCAAAAAAATTAACATTCATCTAAAGGTTTTCACTAGGTATGGAATAAAAATAAATATAATTTTATTCTTAAAAATGCAGTTTTCTAAATACAGTTTTTGTTGTATTTTACACGCTTATTTTAAAATGGATTTATACCACTTTTGGAAATTTAATCTTGAAAAATGGAGTCCATATTTTGAATTAGGAGGTTCAAATTTAGTAAATATTCCCCTTTTATTTTTTCTCATTATGAATAATAACCATGTTAAATATTTTTCACCTCGGTAAGGGTAAAACAGGTAATATAGATTTAAAATTATAGGATAAGGCCTAGAAATATCCAAAAACATACTTTTAATTCATTGGATGGGTTTATATAGACCTTAATCATGTTCAATTTGAGGTTTTAGTAATTTATTTCCACTTTACTTTGATAATGAATTTAATATTATTTTAAGTAAAAAATAAATATAAAATTTCCCTCTCTTTGTTTTAATATCTCTAATATTTTTCAAAAGGAAAAAAAGGTCATGTTCAATTATAAATATTTATTTTAAATATGAATTAATTTTTTTATCATGTTAAATTATTTTTAATTTTTAGTGATGGGGTAACTATCCTAAATTCTTACGCAACACCAATGTAATAATTGTTCAAGTAATATAAAATTAAATTAAATAATTTTAAAAGTATTAAAGTAATAAAGTTTGGATGAATTATTGTGTTTCATAAATTTTATAGATAAATATAAAATATTAGTGATTTTTTAAAAGTTTAATCTGAATTCCATTTCTATCTTATTGTCTTTAAAGTCAAACTAAGTGAATAGTATTGAAAATGACTTTAATGGTATCTTATGTTAAATGATATTTTACTAAATTCTCTAAAATTCAAAAAAAACTTATATTTTTCCAAGTTAATGGGATATGTTCTATAATATCAACTATTTTCCAATTATGGATCACTTTTCATTTTATATTAACTTTCATGACCCAAAAATTGTAAAAACCTTTGATATTTCTATAATCAACAAAAGGGTTAATGGTAGTTAAAACTAAGAGATAAGGGTTAAAAATCACCTAAACTTGTCTAAATTTTTTTGGATGAGAGTATTTTAACTAATAATAATCATATATTCTAAATATATCAATTTGGTTCCACTTGAAGATAAAAATTAATTTATATTAATTTAATACTTTAGGTAATTCCAAGGGTGCTCCCCTCACTTATAAAAGGGCACCTCCTCTTCTCCTTATTCAAAAAGTTTTAGCCTTATATATTGTCCAATGACTACCATAATACCATCCTATATTCCTTAAAAATTTCTTATATCTTCTTTTCTTTCCAAAATAACATCTTTTCAAGGATTAAGGTGTAAGCCAAAGGAGGTTTATCAACGAAGAGGAATAACTCTTAATTAAGTACTTTCAATTTTATTTCTTCTTCTACTTCCTCTAAATATATGGTATCCATTATAAAATAATAAATTTATGATATTAAATATAATTAGTTGTTATTATGAGTATGGATAAACCATTATCCATTTCCTTTCCATCCTATGGGAAAAGAAAACATTGCTTGTGCGTACGTGTGGACTACCACCTCCACAAAGCGGTGGGTTTCATTTTTACTTATCACTTCACATATATGGTTATAATAATGTATTTACTAAATATATATAATATATATTATATTAATATATTTATATAAATTTTAATTATTATTTACTTTTCTTTCATTACATCTATCGAAAACTGGAAACATCACTCATGCGTACATATGAACTATTGTCTCCACAAAGTGATGTAATTCATTTTTTATCACTGGTTTATATGAATAGATATAAAATTTTATATAATGATTACATATGATACTCATGAAATTATTTAAAATATTAATATGATTTAACCATGATCAAATTACATGGATTGGAACTTATGAACCAAAACATGCATGAAAAACAAAGCAGTAATCACCTGGAATAGTGATTTTAATAAATAATTATTAATAAACTAGTAATAAGATGTTATAAGTAAATTGTATATGGAATTAAATGAATAAATATGGTTTTTTAATATTTTTATAATAAATACACATTTATTATATAGGATGTTTGAGCATGTAGGAAGAAATATGAGACTTGAGGTAAGGTTTTATGTTACAATCTCATTTCTTTATAGGATTTTCTATGTTAAATTTATGTTAAGGAAAATTTTAGGGATCTTATCATTTAAAACATGTATATTTTTTTAATCTGGTTGTTTTTTTAATTTTCATGTAATAATACCATTTTTTTCTCTTTGGTACTTAAAATGATCAAGAATTTTTTTTAAATAAAATCCTACTATATTTTATCTTTGGTCAGTGGACTTTTTCTTCCATGTCCATAACATTCAAAATTATTTTATGAAAGTTTTTACCTATAATTTAAATTTTTAAAAAATTCCATTTTAATTCCCTTTTAATTTATTTACAAAGGTTTAAAAATTAATCTTTCTAAAAAAATCTTAACAAGTCAATTTTTACATTTTACAAAATTATGAAAGGAATGTTTTCTTTTAACGTATACAATATAAATAGATTTTCTCACCATCATGTTCATTATTTGATTTGAATATTACTTTACAAGTTTCCATGTTTATATTCAAATAAAATGATTTTCTCAATATTTTGGTATTTTTTAGTTAATTTTTTATCAAAGGAAAAGGATAATTTCTTATGTTTTCAAAAAAAATGTTTGATTGATATTTTAAAGGTATTTTTCATCCATTTAAACATAATTTTATGTTTCTTATGATTAAATAGGTATAATATATGATGATATTATCCATTTTATTTCTCTGTATAGATTGTGGTTATGTGATGATGATATTTTTATAAATCTCATTTCTTTTCCAGGGATTATTCCATGACAAAATGATGAATTTTTGTGATCTTGTGACACACATATGTATAGTTTTTATTATGTGATGTGTGGGTAAATTATATCCATACAATGAATTATTTAAATCCTTATATCTCATGTGATAATTATGTAAAATGGGTTTATGTGACTGATCCACTGTGTGAAAGAGGTAGGTATGCATGATCCATTGTGATGTGGGAAACATGTAGTGATGCTTGATCCGTTATGATATGGGAAATAGGTGGTGATGCCTAATCTATTGTGATATGATGGTATTTGTAGTTAAACTTTACATATGATATGGTTTACATTCCTATTATAGTTCCACACTCTTATGACATGCTGATATATTTATGATTTGAACATATGGGTCATGATTGATTTTTGAATGATTCCCTAATCTTATGGCATACTAATGTTTTATTCCATGAATTATGATTATGATATATGAATTGTTGGGTATTATTTTATATTGATAATCACAAGTTACCATACCCTTAAGCTCATGATATGATTATATATGATCAATTATTGATGTCTCGCACGTTTATCCTTACTGAGCATCTGAGATCGCCCCTTATTATGTTTTAATTTTTTCCTAGGCTATAAATAAGGGTACCTTATATGAAAAAAGATGTTATAAATAATTAATATTATAATTAAATAATATATTTATATCTCTAGTCTCCAATTACACTAAACCTTTTCAATTCTTGGACATGTTTATTTGGGATATTTGTTGAATATTCATCAAAAACATGTAATATCTATGTATGTTATAATTGGGTTTCTATAGTTGGTGTTAGATGAGGGTTTATTTATTTTAGATTTTATATTATTATAAATATAGTTATAGAACCTAAGACAATATATACTGAACTTAAAGTGACATAGGATGAACCTTAAGTGTCATATATTGATAAGAAGGTGTTATTATTTAAAAAAATTGGAATGATTTTCATGATTATATGATTGATCACTCTTATTATTGTAACTTTATGTTTACACAAATATTTTTGGTTTTATTCAATGGTTTTAACCATAATTAATTAATATTATAATGAATTTGATAGAAAATGTAATGATTTCCTTCTTGAGAAATTAAATTCTATATGAGACAGAATGTATAATCTTGTTTCTATGATCAAGAAACTTTCTCAAGACATGAATCATACTGAGATTTTCAGATGATAAAATGAAGAAACAATGTACTATTGATTATTTCATAATGAAATATACACCTTATTTCAATGGTTATTCTAATACACTAGTGGTTGAGTGATGGATAAATACCACTAATAAAATATTTTCTATTCTACAATGCTTAGAACATGAAAAATTTATCTTATCATTTAATCATTTGAAAGGTACGTTAGATCAATTGTGGAATCATATTAATAATATGAGGAAAGAGGAATAAATTGACTTAATAGAATAACATGAGTTTAAGAGGGAATTTTTTAGTAAGTACTTCCATGATATTAAATATGAAAAAATGGAGAAGAAATTCCTTAAGCTTAAGTAAAGGGATAATGAATCCATTGGTACCTATGATAAAAATTTTACACACCTTATAAGGTATGATTTAGGTTTAATCATCACCCCTAAAATAAAAATTGATCAGTTATTTGGTGGATTAAAACCAATTCATTAAAAGGAATTATATATAAGGGAATTTAGTAGGTATGAAGGAATCGTTCAATTTGATCTTAAGGTATAAATTAAAATTTTATATTCCCATAATTTCCATGGTTTTGATAAGAAAAGAAATATGGAGTCTTATGATAACTCGAATACATCACATGGATGAAAAAAATCCAATCACCTAAACTCCAAAAAATTGGGAAGAAACTTCAAGAGAATTTATTAAATGTAATTGGGAGGTGCTTTAAACTTTGAAGGGTTGATCATAAATCCAATTAATGTTGAATAGTGATAAATTGGTTGGTTGATACAATGAAAAAAAGGAAGATGCCAAATAATACACCACACACACTCCAATTATTTAAATACAAGGAGTACGGGCATTATGCCAACCATGGCATGAATCTAAAGGTTTATAATGATGATTGGAATCAATAACCTCTTAATAAAAAATAAAATGTGAAATATCATGTGATCATGACTACCTAAGTGGTTTATAAGAATAACATGGTGAAAGGTACACTTATCATCCACTCTAACACATCTAATGTATTATTTGATTCTAGCTCTACCCACTCTTTTATATCTAAGGGATTCCTAAAAGGTATCACATTACCACCTTAATTATTATATGTTTATTTAGCTATGAAAACTCCTAATGGTGTGATGAATCATATCTCTCGTCTGTAATTCATCTTTGATTAAGGTTTGTGGGAATATGCTTCATACAAATCTTGTGATTCTCCCTCTAGTTTAATTTTATGTGATTATAAGCATGGATTAAATTTATTTATATAGATCCCATAACAATTATTGAGGAAAGGAAATCATATTTCATATTTCAAATGAACTTATGATCATTTATTAGTGTAAGTATGAATACAAACTTTCAATTGAAATTAATTATATCTTATGATATTTAATTCCTATCGATGAAGGGTATCTATCTCATATGGTTATGGAGAAACTTGACATTGAGGATATGCCTATTATATGGGAGTTTCTTGATGCCTTTCTAAAAGAGTTTCCTAGTCTTCCTCTAAAATGTGAGGTTGATTTTTTAATAGAAATGATACATGGTTCTATGTCAATATCAAAGACTCCATATAGAATGTCCCTGATTGAGTTGTAAGAATTTAATAATAAACTCCAGGATAATCTAGAAAAAGGATTCATACACCCTGCATCATCTGGGGGTGAACTTGTTGTTTTTTTAAGAAAAAGGATAGTTCAATGTGACTTTTCATGGATTATCAAGAACTTAACAATATCAATATCAATATCAAGTATCTTATACCCCGTATCAATGTTTTTTTTATCAATTATGAGGAGATAAATATTTTTTAAAGATTTACCTTCATTCTATATATTATCAATTGAGTTTCAGAAAGGAGTAAATACCCATGACAGCCTTCTATATGATATATGGGAATTATGAATTTATAGTTATACTATCTATACTTGATAATTTTCCTATTATCTTCATGGATTTAATGAATAGATTATTTATAGATTACTTTGATCTATTTTTGATATTCTTTGTAGATGATATTATTATACATTCAAAGAGAAAGGAAGTGCATGAATATCATTTGATAATTGGGCTATGTACCCTGAGGAAGAAGAATTTGTATGATAAATTTACCAAGTGTGAATTTTGGATTTATAAAGTTTCATTCTTGGGTTATATAATCTCAAGTGAGATTATATCATTAGATCCTTCAAAGATAGAAGTTACTGAGAAATAACCTAGATCAACCACAGTAACTAAGATCTATAGTTTTATTGTGTTTCTTGGATACTAATGATGATTTGTAAGTTATTTATCATGACTATCTAATCCACTCACCAATTATACTCAAAAGGGGGTTAAGTTATTATGGATAGATGAATGTGAATTGAATTTCATGGAATTGGAGAGAAGTTTGGTTAGTGCACCTGTAGTCACACTACCATTAAGTAAAGAATGTTTTTTGATCTATATTGATGCATCAAAGAGGATATGGGAATGTTAATTTATGTATAATGATATGGTGACAGTATATGCCTCTTTCTAATTGAAAATAAATGAGAAAAATTACTCAACTCATGATTTAGAGTAGGAAGCAATAATTTTTTCATTAAAGATATGGAGGAATTATCTTTATGGTGAAAGGTGTGACATATATACAGATCATAAAATCTTGAAGAATATATTCACATAGAAAGAGTTGAATATATTCTAGATAATATGGTTATTACAGATTAAAATTATGAATAGTCAATACATTACCATCCTAATAAGGCGAATAAGGTGGTTGATTCTCTGAGTCAGAAGGACAATGATAGTTTGTATAGAGACCCCATACTTATGGATTTGCAGGATATAGAAATTTAAATAATTAGTAAAGGGTAAAAATAATATATTTCACATAATAATTTTTTAACCATCCATCCATGTGAGGATTAAAGAAGTGTACAATGAATATATAAAACTATAGAATAAAGTGTAGAATGTTCTTGAGTTTAACCATAATTATGATGGAATGATAAGGTTCAGGAATAAATTATGTGTCCCATAAAAACCATAATTGAAAAGGGAGTTGATATATGATTCTCATAGTATTTCATTCTCTATTCATACTAGAAGCATAAATATGTATTTAGATATGAAATAATATTTTTAGTGGGGTAGCATGAGAAGGGATATTGTAGAGTATGAATCTTAATGCTTTCTATGTCAAAAAGTTAAGGATGAGAGACAGAAGCCTAATAAGATGTTATAACCATTACCCATACTAGAATGGAAATGGGAAAATATTTCCATGTATTTCATCAACTAGAATCCCCAAAACATCTAAAGTGCACAATACTATTTGAGTTTTAGTAAATATTCTTATGAAAACAAAACATTATATTTCCATTAGGGATTATTTATCTATTGATAAACTTAGTCATTTATACATTAAAGAATTGGTGATATTACATGGATTACCACTGTCAATTGTATATGATTAAGATTTGAGATATACCTCGATGTTCTGGAAAAATATTTAGTAGGATTTGGATATAAAGTTTAGTTTCAATACTACATATCAACCTTAAAAAAATGTGTTGTATGAGATAAATATTAAAACTCAACAAGATATGTTAAGATATTTCTCTATAGATTTCAAAGATGGTTGGGATCAACACCTTTTATTGGTGGAATTTTCCTACAAAAATATCTTTCACTCAATCATCCAGATGGATATTTATGAATCCCTCTATGGAAAGAAGTGTATAATTACAGCCTATTAGGATTAATTTAGAGAAATAAATATTTTAGGATCTAATCTAGTCAAAGAAACAATATAGAAGTTTAGATCCATTCAGAAGCACATCAAGGTAGCTCAGATATGATAGAAAATTTATACTTAAAATTATCAGTGGGGTCTAAATTTTGAAGTTGGTGATAAGGAATTCTTAGGAATATATCCTTGGAAGAATATTATGAGATTTGGAAAGAAGGATAAGATGATCCCTAGATATATTATTCCATTCAAAATTCGTGATTGTATTAGGAAGGTATATTTTTACTTGGTTATTCCACCAAATATCACTCAAGTTAATGATGTGTTCCATGTATCTCTCTTAAGGAAGTATATACCTATAATGTCCCATGTTTTGGACTAGGTTGAATTTTCCAAAGGAACTTGAATTTTTAGTTTGGTGGTCAGAAAAAATTGTAAACTAAGATTCAGAATAAAATTACAATATTTGGAACACTTAAAAATGTTTTTGATATTTTGTTTTAAATCCCAAGAGGTTTCATAGGTGTTTCGTTGAGTTTTGGGAGTTTCGAGCTCTGAAAACTCGAATTGGGAGAAGTTGATAAGGGCACACAGTTTTTCAAAAACCGTACAGCCCACAAAGAGAAACTATACAGCTGATCTAGTGAAGCTAGGGATATTACATGGTTTTTTCTAATTGTATGAGAGGAGACTCACAGTCATGTAGGAGTTGCGGATATCTTGATAAAGGTATTTTTCATGATCTACACATAGTTAGACAAACCATGTGGATAGCCCATGCAAGGGGGTTCTTTAGGTAGTGTTGAGTACACAGTTGGCACATAGTTTGGCCAATCGTACATCCAAACCATCTTCCTCATTTAAAGGGGTAAATTTACCCTTTTCCCCTCTAGCCTTTTATTCTCTCTACCCTCTTTTTATTCTCCTCCTCCATGAACAGTATTCCACTGAGGGTCCCCTCCTTCTTTTATCCTTCCATGGAGAGATATACCTTATCTAAACACTTATTTGACCTTTTTTTTTCGCGTTATAAGCATATCAATGAGTTTGTAACTCTTATTCCCTCTATTATTGGTTTCTCTCTCTATATTAAATACTTTCTTAGTGTGAGATAATTTACCTTGTTAACGGGGTTTTCATCTATTTATTCAATTTATCTCAAATTGGACCAAATCAAGCCTCAATATTGGGTGTGTGGGTCTTCCTAAGAACAAGTTGGGTGGTCTATAGATTTTTACTTGAATTTTCATTGTTTTATAAATTTAATCATTATTTTGCACATAGGTATTTCTATGTGACACTTATTAAATGGGAAACTTAATATGTTGAAACTAACGCCTTAATTCCGGTAGCCCTTTCATATTAAATTGGAATTGTTTATGGTCTTATACATTAATTTTAAACCACCCTTAAGGGTTATTTCCTTGAATTATTTAAATTAATTATTTATTTTCTAATAAAACCCGTCATTGAGGTGCGTTGTCTTATAAAATGTAAATATTTGATTAATTGAAATGTGGAAGGGTGTATCCCTCCACTATATTATCTCCTAGGGATCAAACCATCTCCTAAGTAGTTACAGCCTAATTCTTATGGAACAAAATTGATGATTCTATATGGAATGCATGTTAGCATCGCCTATCTTATACCATTACATGTATGGTGTTATCTACCAGGGGAAGACCTCCTGGATTTAATAAATTTATCCAATGATTAGTATTCCTTAATAATGGAAAGGACCAGATAATTAATAAAATGACATGTTATGTGCATGGACCTTTTTTAGTGTCCTTGTAATGGGTTATGGAATTCTTATGAACATGAACTTTCTTGTTCTTTACTTGAAATGGTAAATGTGCATGGATATCTTAGAGTATACTTGTCTAGTGATGTGTAATACTTAATTATATGGTCAAATTTATTTCTTAATACTTGAATTATGATGAGGCATTCTTATAGACATGTCCTTCCTCATTAATAAAATTTAATTGTGTTAGGTCCACTAGGTCGAATACCCTGAGAGGGGGGTGAATCAGGGTATGATATATTAAAACTTTCTCCCATTCGGATCTTGTTTAGTTGTTATAAAAAACTCAATTCTCTCTTCCTCATGTAGCAATATATTAATATATATGAGATCATGCACAGGACATAGTGATTTTTACTTGGTTCTCCCTCACTGGGCTACGTCCAAGGAGCATACAACAGTAGTGTGCCAATGTACCAAATTCAATAAGACTCAATGCAAATAATGAGTACATTGTTTGGGCTAGATCTTCTATACCCAGAATCATTGCCTTTACAAAGTTTAGATTTTGTTCACTGTATTCTCAAGGGTCACTCTCTATGAATTTTTCTCTAGATCACTGCTAGTGGAAAGGTTCGCCATCTTCCTCTTCCTTCACTCATTGCTCTTGTAAAGGAATCCACTCACAATTTATCGACTTGTAGGTCAAACACAGTTTATGGGCATATAGGTCTCTTCATTGTCATTAATTCCTGCATCCTCAACTATAGGAAGATGCTCTTTTGAAGTCCCTTTTTCACCCATAGATGAATTCCACCTTCCTGAGTACTACTATATACCAGAAAATACTTTCATAAACTGATTTGAAGCGTTCGCAAGCTTCCTTGTGCAAATCGTGAACCACCTGCTCTCCCGCGTACTGAGTACCAGGTTTGGTATGAGGATCACCCCTTCCACATACTACTGCTACTCTCATGAACCGCTATCACATATTTGTACTTCTTCCTTCGTTCTGCCTCTGCGAACTACCCAATTTCTATGAATAGTTCTCTGTTTATAGACCGCCTTCGCTTCCACGTACTAGAGCTCCCCCTCTGGGTACCACTTGTAGAACTCTCCCTCTCATGTACCGTAGATTCATCCTCTACATACAGAGTCAACTCCTTCCATGTACCTCTTATTCCTTTTTAGGTTAAGAATCCATGTAAACACCTTCGGCAGAATTACTTCTGCGTGAACCACTTCAGCCTTCGCGAACCTCCCTTTGCGAAATTCCTTTGGCCTTTTCTAAAATCTTGGATCAAAAAGAAGTTTTCTAATGATATTAGATATCCATAGTAATCAGTAGGATTATAAATTCTTATATAGGAAAAGATATCTACAAAAAGTGATAATCTAAGATTTAGAAAATCTTTGATTCATCCTTCACCACTTACTGATTCTTCTGCGTTCGTGAACCGCAAGCCACCCACGAACCATTTTTCATACGCAGTCAGTGTACTTCCTTTGCTCTTATGCAGTCGATCTCCTCCATTGACTTCAACCCATCCGTGAACCGCACTGAATTCCACTGCAAACCATTTTCAGTTTCATGAACTGCTTCTTTATACTGTTCCTGCTGCCTGGTATGCGATTGCATACCCTTCCCAGACATGGTGAGTAATCCATGTCCTAGGCTCCTCGTTTCTCTTCTTTTTCCAATTTCTTTTTCCATTCTTCACACAAATTATTGATTTTGAGGCCCTAAAATTTGTAAAACACTAGGAAACTATGATTACTTAAAAACATGTCTTCATCAAACACCAACCATACTCATTTGTAGTCATCTGGATTTATCAACAAACACAATCATGTCCAAAACATTCCAAGGGAACAGCTTGATGGATTTTTTTTCAAAAAATTTCATAGTTAAATTATGAATGCCTTGAGCAGTACTTGGGTTCCTCTTTAAGGAATTCCTTGGATGGGATCATGGGATATTAAGACTATACTATACCTTGAGAGATACTTGGGTTTCTTTTTTTCAGAACACCAATAACGGGATCATAGGTTACTTGTTTTATATTACACCGTGGGTGATACTTGGTATGCCTTGGATGGGATCACCATACGAATTATCTACCTCCTTATGAGTGATATTATTTTCTTATAGGAGACATCGTGGATGAGATCGATGGTTAGATGGTGATACCAAGACATGAGTGATACTTGGCCCCCTTTGTGAGATAATAGGGATAGGATCGAAGGGTTTTTTCTTCACACCATTCTGAGAGTGATACTCGGGGTTCCATTTATGGATAAACTTGGATAGAGTCTTAAGGTATTGGATATTTATATAACCCCTAGAGAGATACTTGGGATTCCATTTCAAATCTCCTTGGATAGTATCAAGGTACCTCTTATTAAATTTCATTGATGAATTTTATGCTAAAGAGTAAAAATGCATAGTTGTTTTTTAGGGACGCATCTACCAAGAAAAATCACATGCTTGGGATTAGGTCCATATCTTGATAATTTTTTTATGATGACTTATTACACCTATATTATATATGTACAATTTTCCTTCCTTTCAAAAATATCCAACTTAGGTTGGAGTAGGTAATATTGGTCGGGTATCCCATTAGGAACCCAGAATGATGTATTTATTTATTTGTCACCTTAAATTTATTATGTACCTAAACACTATTGTATTTTATATTCACAGACTATATTATACTTTATACACCATTGGTGGTGTCCTACTAAGTATATCTCACACCCTTCTTGGGCTACTATTGAACTGGGGTACCTGAGCATACCTCATGTTCATAGGTCCAGGGATCATTACTTGTGTTTTTCATGTATTGTACCTTTATCTGGACATGAATTCATGGTTTTATATAAAGATATGTCCAGTTTATTAGTTATTATATTTATATTCCACTTATTTTTCATTTATTATTACTACTTACACTATTATCCATTGATTCATATCAGATATGTTTTTGTTCTACTCTAATCATGAGGGTATAGTCTCCCCACTATACCACCATTAGACCCTCACTGCTAGTCATAAGCCTCTAGCATATAGGGAGGAATGATTGAGGCCATGTGGTGATTGATCCAACTATTGGTTTCATAGTCAGTTGGTTTGGGACATTACAAAGTTGTATCAGAGCATTATTTTCCTTTGTCTTACTATTTTGGGGTTGGTATACATGAGACTAGGAATGTATCAGTGCTTGGTAAATAACTATGTATGGTATTGATCAACTCATACATGGGAAAAAGATCAAGTGTCTAATTATGGGATTATTTTTCATGTTGTTTTTTGTTGCAGTTGATTATGATTTCACCTTGAGTGAGTGGTGTGCTTTTTGTTGCTTTCCAATTTATGAGATTTATATCATTTTACCCTTGGCTAGTATGGAAAGTATGTATCATTACATGAATTATTATAGGCACCTAGATATTCACATTCCATGCATATTCCATGTCAATTGGGTTTCATTAATTGACTTCCTCATAACATGTTGGATGTTCCTTGTGTGTTTTAGCTGCATGATTATTTAGGACACTATGTTTTAGTAAATTATTTAGCATGCTTATCTACTTATTATGATTAGTAAATTATATTTTATTATGACTGATTATTTATCATGTCTTACTTATTACCATGTTTAGGTGATTAATTAGTGTTGGTCAGAGTGGATACTCAAGAGGGGGTGAATTGAGTTCCAATTAAAAATTTCTGTTAAAAAGATTCTTATTAAAATCCCCCAATTTATAAAACAAGTTAAATTGAAGTGAATTTATAAAGATTGTAAATGTTCAATTAGTCTCTCAAAGATTGATTACTTCTCAGTTAAATTAATCTAAAGATTAAGTTGGATTTTGAGACTAACTTACTGGTTCACAATAAGTATAAACACTTGCTAGTTCAACTATCAGAGTTACTTTAAAACAGATTTATGTTTAAATAACTTAGCAGTGGAATAATCAATATAGTTTACAACAAAATAAATAAGCACAGCAGTTTTAACCAAGAGGTTTTGTCTCAAGCCGAGACTTAGTCCTATCAAAACAATTTATATAAAGTTTTGATCCACACCCTAGATCAGGGTAAACAACAGTGAAAAGACTATCCAGGTACTAAGACCTCTACCACATTTATTCATGGGAAAACAAAACAATAGCACACAAGCTATCCAGGTCCTACTTGACCTCTACCACTATCCATAGTGGGAAATAAGAGTATAGGGAAAGAGTGATTGAGGATTAAATCCTCCAGTTCAGCACAGGATTCAATGTGTGTATGAAATATACAGAGAATACACACTGCTCAAAAGTAAGTAAAAGAATCACTAAGAGAGTATATATGAGTTTAGAATGATATAGTGATTTGAAGTGCATCTTTGGACTCCTTTTGATTGAACAAAAATTCTTCTGATTCCTTCTCTGGTTTTTGTCTTGAAAACAGAGTGTCGTTTTCTTCCTTTCTTTTCAGGCTCAGTTTGATTATCTTGAGTGTATGAAGAGATCATTGTAGTTCTTCACTCCTTGACCAAGATTCAGCTTGTGTTCTCTTCTTGTATAAATGGCCTCGTGTGTGTCTAGTTTTCTTCAAGTACACAGGTGTATGGATGTCACCTTTATTTTCTATGTATATGCACTACTATTAAGCACACCCTATGCCCGGATTTTTTCCTTCCTTTTATAGCTTTCAGCTCCAGCAATGGGAATTATTACCTTTTCATAGGTACGAGGTACGGTTCCCTGACATAACAAAAACTATCATTAATTAATAGTACGTGCATTAAAAACATCAAATATGACCATTGATTAATAAATAAATAGAAATAGAGTTTGAGTAACAGTGACTGGTTAACATTCATCTTATCAGTAGCTCTCTATCGGTAGACTTGTAACAGTGGACTTTGTATAGCGATGAGCTTCCTATCGGTAGCTCTAAGTTCTTGTACCGGTAGCTCCTTGTATCGGTAGTAGTTACTCCATGTAAAAGTAGTTCTATATACCGGTAGCTCTTTCTTCGGTATCTTTGTTCTATCGGTAGCTTTCTTGTACTGGTAACTACTTATATCGGTGGCTCTGTCTATATCGGTAGATCTTTATAACGGTAGTTATGTGTCTGTCTGTCTGTATCGGTAGCTTGTATCAGTAGACTTGAGTAGCGGAGACATTTTCTAACCAGTGACCTTTGTTTATTGGTATACATACACATATCGGTAGACTTAATCATATCAGTAGACTTACTCTAATGATAACCATTCGGTGTACCGGTAGAATTACATGCCGGTAGCTCTGTTCTGTACCAGTGTACTTAGCCTTATCAGTAGATTTGTGCACACCGGTGAACTTAACACTTATCTATTCTATGCAAAACATATCCAGATTGAGTTAGGATTATTTCAAAGTATGTATAAACATTGATAAACGTTGATTGACATATTTCAAATATTAATTTGATATTATTGTCAACATAGGATTATAAACACATATTAACACATAATTGGGATTATCAAAATAGGTGAGGTCAACAATTAGTATGATTTGCCATTATATTCCATGCTTCTGTGCTTATTTCCATGTTTACCTATATATAATTTCTATGTTTAGTATTCCTAGTTATACTTTTAAGTATACAATTGGTTATTAATGTGACATCATCAACCTAAATGGTTTTTTCCCACAAATATTTATGGTGAAACCTTAACTAACAAATCTTGAGGTGTTTGAGTCATGAACCATTGGTTTCATGGGCTAAAACATACTGGTTGCGATTAAATTGGATCCATTTTTCAATTTATAAATTGTATGGGTTCTTTGTAAATTGGAAAATGGTAACCTATATAATCAAACAATTTTTTAAAAGCTTTATATACTTATATATTGTTGTATAGATATAAAATTTATTGAATTGTGAACATAAAGTAATTTGTTTCCTATATAAAGGATTATAACCCTATCACTTGGGCATGATGACCCGTATGACTAAATTTCCTAAATTCATAACTAGACCCAAGTAGGACATTTGGGGCATGTTTCTTATGAGATAACCCACTAAGGGTATTTTAAAATTTAATAATTAAATCAAATACTATAGTTTATGGACCTAGGTTTGATATAATGGGACCCTCATAGGTCACCTTTATCTTGTTATGCATAAATACTTGAGCCCATAGGGGTAGGTTTATATTATATAGGGATGGTTAATTAAAATGTTTGAAACCACTTATATGGTGTCACATATAGATGTATGGTGGAATCTTACTTGACTAGTCCCCTCCTTGACAAATAAAATACCATGTTACTTACTTTTGAACTTTAACCTAAAGGTTGTTTTCCTCAATAGATTAAAATTTAAATCTTATTTAACTAATCCCAATTGTTATAACCTTATGGATAAATAAAATAGATAAAATTAATTTATATGAGAAATTTTATAATTATGACTAGATGATATTTAAATAAGTAATTCTTAAAAATAGAAGTTTGACATAACTTGATTGTGTCGCCTTGGGGAATTAGCTAAATAAAAGTACCATGTATAAATGTTTTTTCTTAACTGGTGATTGAAATTTTAAAATTGATCCTTTAAACCATTTAATGATCTAATGTAAATAAATTTTTATCTTAAACAAAACTTATAGAGGTGTTTTTTATCATTAATGTAATGTCCCGGATCCGGGTGCCACTCAACAGGTGCCCCAAACTCGGTTGGTCACATGACCTCAAGCACATTTCCCCAAACTCCAGAGGATAACGACTAGCAGCGAGGGCCCAGGTCAGATAGTGGGGGAACTATTCCCTCGTTTTTCAAATTGTAACGCAGCAGAAAAGATAAATAACATACAACAGTGGAACCAGTAAACAATATGCAACTAAAATGGACAACTGAAGTAAAAGAGAACCAGTAGTCATATATATATAAAGATACAACATTTCACTAATTCTATGAAAACATCCAGAGCAGGATACACTGCAATACAATACAATACAACTCAAAGTACGAGGTACAACAAAACAGAAAAAAGCAGAGTAAATAGAACGTAGCAGCATCATAAGCCTAAGCTCGGTCCCATTCTCTTCTACTCCTCTACTACAATCATGTACCTATATAGGGACCCTTTCCCTAGTCGACACCTGTAGCAATATAGTCTTTTTGGGCCGAAGACATGACCCAAACAAGGTGTGAGAAATAAATCCCAGTAGGCACCCACCAAAGGCCTGTGACCAACTGTCAGTGAAAATGTGCAGCAACAGTGTGCAGTAGTAAATGAAATAAACTAATCAGTACTCAAAAGTAACTAACTTTACTGGTTACATTTCCATTTTAATATTCATTTAACCATTCAATTAAATATCATTCTATTCTCATCAAAATCAAGCCCTCGGGACAATCAGAACCTTGCCCTCAAGCTAATATAATAAAACCACGCCCTCAAGCTTGCCCTCACGATATCGAATATTGCCCTTAGGCATACGAGATATTGCACTCAGTCATAGAAGTCACTACCCTCGGGCATAAGAAGTGTTTACCTTAGACGAAATAGAACATTTCCCTCAGGCTAAGCAGTACCTTTCCCTCAGGCTAAACAACAATGTCCTCAGGCTAAAAAGAACACTACCCTCAGGTGAAAGTAACTGGGATGATCCCAAAGCATAAACAAGAAATTTATATACAATTCCTCTCAAGGAAATTCAATGCTCATTATAATCATGTCATACCCTCGGGTATCCTGGCCAAATAGCTAAATAGAGGAACGCACCCCTAGGATGGTCCTGGATCCAAGTAGTGATCCCAAATAGCATTTTATAGTTACATTCAATTACTTATATTGTTCTAGGTATTTAAAACAGCCAAGTCCTCAGTCACACGACACCCCAAACATGGGTTATTAGCACAACGGTTCACAATTTCAACACCATATTTGGAAATAAACATCAGACCACCTACCTCGATCGCCCATAATCGATATATGTGAATGACGCCTCCTGAATCGTCCAAGAACGATGTAGATATGAGGTGAACATAATCTCATTCAAACTCAAATAAATTTCCCTCGGGAATGAATTGGTGATAAACACACAAGGAGGAGGAAGAACTCACCCGTGCGGCTCCAAGGAGATCGACGGTGTAGGAATCGGGTTCCCGATGTGCGGTCGGGAGATCCTCCAAGCTCCGGTCGTCTCTCCCACTCTCCTCTGGCGTTCTAAGATTCCTATATGAATAGAGGAGTATACTGCCCATTTTAAGCAAAAAAAAACTACACGGCGTGTACTCTCAAGTACACAGCCTGTACTTTTCTCATTTAACTGTTCCTATGGCGGCTACTTTTTCACCGCTGAACTATTCACTTATCGACATGAGTACACGGCATGTATTCTCAATTACACAGTGTGTACTGTCTCTCCACTGGCATCTGCCTCCACCGCCTTACTATTCACCTGCCGACTGAATACACGGTGTGTAAATACCCCATACACAGTTTGTAGTCATATTTTACGCCCTTCATTACTGACAGGCCTACATGCCCTGTGTACCCATACCACACAGCCAAAGTACATGGCGTATAGAAAAGTACACTGCATGTAGTCACAAAATTTGGGATTTTTTCCGATTTTCCTTATTTTACCAAAAACACTTAAGGAAAAAGGAAAAGAAGAAACTCGTACCTCAAGAATAAGAATTGGTTTCTTACAAACTTCCCCCCTTAAAGCAATTCATCCCCGAATTTCCCTTCCAAGGGTGGTGAAGATAAAGTTGTGAACAACTCCAGCCACTGAGCACGTACATCAGTCTCCCACTCCCAGGTTTTTTCCTACACTAATCCATGCTACCATAGTACCCGTACGAGAGGAATTGATCGGCCTTGGAGAACCTTCGTGCTCCTATCAACAATAAAAATCAGATGCTCCTCAAATAATTCATCTACTTGAAGCTCAACCTCTTCAGGATGAAAGGCGTGAGACGAGTTTGAGTGATAATAGTGTAGTTGAGATAGATGGAAGATTCCATGCATGGCCTGGTACCTCTGTGGTAACTACAACCTATAGGCAACCAGCCCAACTCTCTCCAGAATCTCAAACAGCCCCACATACCTCAGTGAAATTTTACCCTGTCTCTTGATCCGCCTGTGTCCCAACCTTGGTGAAACACGCAAGAAAACCTGATCCCCGACCACGAACTCTAAGGGTCATCTACGACGATCATCATAAGATTTATAATGAGACTGTGCGGTATCCATCTGCCTTTGTATCAACTGGACCTTCTCTGCAGTCTCCTGCACGAGACATGGTCCCAGTAAAGCTGTCTCACCCACCTCCATCCAGCACAAGGTTGATCGGAATGGCCTACCATATAAATCTTCCTAAGGTGCCATCTCAATAGTTTCATGAAAACTGTTATTATAGGAAAACTCAACCAGGGGTATATTCTTCTCCCAAGAGCCCCCAAAGTCTAGGACACATGTGCACAGCATGTTCTCAAGCACCTATATCGTACGCTCTGATTGGCCATTCGTTTGAGGGTGGTACGTTGTGCTCAGAAGCACCTGTATACCCAGTGCCCTCTGAAAACTCTTCCAGAAACGAGAAGTAAATCAGGTGTCCCTATCTAAAATGACAGAATGAGGGACCCCATGAAGACGCACTACTTCTCGGATATACATCTTCCTAAGATCATCAACACCGAAGGTCTCCTTGATCGATAAAAAGTGATCCACCTTCATGAGTTTGTCCACAAAAACCCACACGGCATCATTGCCTCGTGGTTACCTCGACAACCCGGTTATGAAATCCATCGCGACATCATCCCATTTTTATTTTAGAATGGGTAACTGTTGTAACAGTCTGGCTAGCCTCTGATGCTCTGCCTTCACCTGCTGACAGGTGGAACATCTCGTAACAAAACCAACTACATCTTTTTTCATACATTGCCACCAATACTGATGTCTCAAGTTATGGTACATCTTGGTGACTCCAGGATGAACTGCCCAAGCTGAAGCATGAAACTCTAGCATCAACTCCTCAAGTATGTCCCCTAGAACCCACACTCGTCCATGGACACGCAGTAACTCATCATCACCTATAGTCCAACCAGGAGGAGGGTCCTCACTTGACACTGACTCCCATAGAACTAGGCCTTCTGAATCAGATAATTGTCTCATCCTCACTCTATCCAGGAGGGTAGAAGTCACAGCTAAGGATGAAATATAGGTTTTCCCCTGACTATCATGCACCTCCAAATGCATCTCATAGAACAAATCCATGAGCTTCCACTCACCAATGGTCTCATGAACTTCCTGTATTTGAGTCTTCCTGCTCAGTGCGTCAGCAACTGTGTTACCCTTACCAGGTGTATAGGCAAGCTCGAAGTCGAAGGACTGAAGGTATTCAACCCACCTTCGCTATCTCAAGTTCAAGTCACGCTGGTTAAAGATATACTTGATACTTTTGTGGTCCATGAACACCACAAAATGCTCTCCCAAGAGATAATGTCTCCAACAACACAATGCATGAACAACTACAGCCAACTCGAGATCATGCGTCGGGTAATTCCTCTCATGTGGCCTCAACTACCGAGACCTGTATGCAACAACTCGATCGCCCTGCATCAACACAGCTCTCAGCCCAATACCTGATGCATCACAGTAAATTGTGTAACTCTTCCCTTTTTCTGGAATTATCAGGATTGGTGCTGATGTCAACCTTTCCCTAAACTCCTGAAAGGTTGTCTCACAAGATTCTAACCAAAATAACTTCACACCCTTCTTAGTCAAACCCATCAACGGCGCTGCTAAGAGGGAGAATTCCTGTATAAAGAGACTATAGTAACCAGCCAGCCCCAATAAAATCCATGTCTCAAACACATTATTAGGTTGATCCCAAGAAACTACTGCTCTCACTTTCTCTAGGTCCACGGAAACTCCTGCCTCTGAGATGATATGACCCAGGAAGTGTATCTGGTCCACCCAAAAGTGGAACTTTGAGAGCTTAGCATATAGTCGATGCTCTCTTAGTGTACTCATTATGATCTCAAGATGGGTGGCATGGTCGTGTCGAGTGTGAGGGTACACCAAGATATCGTCCATGAAGACTACCACAAAAGAATCCAGATAAGGATGGAACACACAATTCATCAGAGCCACAAAAACTACTGGCGCGTTCGTGAGTCCGAACGGCATAACCAAGTATTCGTATAGACCATATCTGCTCCGAAAAGTTATAAGCGGTATATCTGATGGTCTAACGCGTAACTGATGATATCTGGATCTCAATTCAATCTTTAAGAACACTCGTGCTCCCTGAAGTTGATCAAAAAGATCATCAATCCTTGGAAACAGATATCAGTTCTTGACTATTAAGCGGTTCAACTTCCGATAATCCACACAGAGTCTGAGGGTACCGTCTACCTTCTTCGAAAAAAGGATCGGAGAACCCTAAGGAGAAGTATTGGGTCAGATAAAACCTTTTTCCTGTAACTCCTCTAACTGCCTCTTGAGCTCTTGTAACTCTGGTGTAGCCATCCTATAAGGAGGAATAGACATCGATGATACTCCTAGAACAAGCTCAATAGATAAATCCACCTCTCTCTTTGGAGGAAGACCTGAAAAGTTATCCGGGAAGACATCCCTGAAACGATCAAATACTAGAGTGAAATCCTTATGACACGCTTCCTGGTCATCTAGATATAAACTTTCAATATGGGTTGTCACTCCACCTCGGCCATGATGCTTGGATCCAGATCGGCTTGCCTAGACATCCCATTCGCCCTTGTATAGAAACTCACTGCCCTCTGGTGACATGAAACTCACCCTGCGACGATATAAATCCACAAAGGCTCGAAAGGGTACCAACCAGTCCATCCCAAGAATGACATCATAAGTTGTCATCTCTAAGACATAGAGGTCCCATAGAAAGTGACACCCACCAAACTCTAGGGGGCACTCCCTGCACTAATGAACACCAGCCGTTATAGTTCCCAATGGAGTTTCTAAGATCATAACATCAGAAGAAGAAGAAGAAACACAGATCCCAATGCTCTCCACAATGGGCACAGATATAAAGCTATGTGTAGCACCCGTATCAAAAAGTACAGAAGAAAAAACAGAAACAACTAGAATAGTGCCTCCGATAGTGGAAGGTCTGGGATCCTTCTCCTATTGGTTCTGTTGCACTGCATATTCCTACCCAGTGCCACGGCCCTGTGACACAGCCTGGCTACCCTGAGCTATCCCGCCCTACTTCCACTGAGATCCTGGTGTTGGGCTACCACGGCCATGACCACCACCTCTGCCTGTATGTCCTGACGTATCCCAATTCCCTGACTGGTAAGAAGCTGTTGTTCCTTCTCCTACACATGGAGTCTACACAAAACCCCTCTCACTAGACACTGGTGGAAACACCCTGCAAAAGTGCTGAAGATGACCCATCTTTCCGCAAGCTCGACACTCCACTGGGTCACGGGTATACTGAGGTCTCTTGTGACCCTCTCTACCACACTGGTAGCATATGACCGAGACACCTGAAGTAATCTCCTGGATAGTACTGCCACCATGATAGAAACTCATCTGTCTCTTCCTCTTCCTGATAGAAATAATACCAGAAACTGGTGTCAAACCGCCCTGGCCCACACCACTAGCTTCCTGCAGATTCCGCTCTGTAATCAATGCCTGGTTCACAATAGCATGCATAGTATGCAACCTGAAAACATTCACCAGTGATCATATGTCATATCGAAGACTATCCTAAAATATTTTATCCCTAAACTTCTCATCACCTACCAAAACAGGTGAAAAACGTTGGAGCTTGGTGAAGCGAGCAGAATAATCCATCACTAACATGGCGCCCTGCTATAGATTCATGAACTCTTGAGCTCGATCTGCCCTCAGTGTCTCTGGAAAGAAAAAGTCATAGAATACTCTCTGAAAATATTCCCACTCCATGTCTCGGGGATGCTCAGACTGGGTGGTAACATTCCACCACATCTTGGAGAAATCACACATCATATAAGTCACGATCTTGACCCTCCACCCTGGAGGCGTCTCAAGATGCTCAAAAATAGTCTACACTGAATCCAGACATGATTCTGTAGCCTGTGGTCCACCATCCCCTAAAAATGTAGGCGGAAGCTGCTTCTGGAATATACGTGTCAACTCTTCCATAGATGTGGCAGTTTGTGGTGCTCCCTGGAAGGTCTACATGAATCACATAAATCCTTCACGGAACTGCACATCCGTGCCTGTGTCTGGTATAATGGTCAGTGCCGCATATAGCTCTACTGGAGGATCCATTGGTAGCCCACAGCCCACCATATCAGGAGTATAATCGTTGTCGCTCTCCTGGAGAACAACCAGTGTTCATCTCGGTGGCATGACTCTACAAGGTCCAACGCACACCTTAGATCAAGATTATCAAAGACCAAAAATGAGGAGACCAAGAAGAGAACAGGGGAAAGAAAGCATTAAATATTTAAAAAACTTGACTACACGGCATGTATAAATACTACACGGTGTGTTCTCGAAATCCATTCACATGGGCATGTACTCCAGCTAAAATTGGTCGTGTAACACCCCAAACACACAGCGTGTCTCTTAACGACACAGCATGTATTTGAATCTCCCTTCACTACCTGAGTCCTTCTACATGGATAAGCCACACGGATCTCCCAAAATAAGACTACACGGTGTATCCCACAGGTACACGGTGTGTACTTGACAAGCTTTCACTGGCCCATGTTGTTCGTGACACGGCCTACGTACCCAAGTCACACTACACGGCGTGTTTCAAAAAGACACAGTGTGTTTAAAAAAATCCCCAGACTGACCCATGTTCCTCGCTAAACGGTCGGCTACACGGCTGACACTACATGGCATGTTCCAGGCAGACATGACGTGTACGAGGAAAGATAATTTCAACCCGTGTTGTTCATGACACAGACAGGTACCTGGTTCAGACTACACGGCGTGTTCAAGGTCGACACGGCGTGTATGTCTTAAGGTTATGTCGTCTGTGTTGTTAGTTACACGGGTGGACACTAGTTCAACACTACACGGCGTGTACAACCGGTACACGGTGTGTTTCCCCAAGTCATTACCTACCCCGTGTCCCTGCCCACATGGTCTATGACATATGAAGAGACTACATGGTGTGTACTTAGGGTACACGGCATGTACTTAAAAAAATTTCATTTCTTTCCGAAAAGAAGAACACACGACGTGTGTCCATAGACCTACATGGCGTGTATCCTGGGTTTTCTAGACAGTAAGCCTCATATACTCCTCCATAACCTAGAAAAAAACTAAAACCAACATCTAAGTTCCAAATTCCAATCCGTGAGGGCCAATACTCCCCACGAATCAGAGCTTGGCATTTTACACATGTTATAACAAAATAAAATCATCAATAATCCACCACATTCCGGTTATTGAGGGCCCATACTCCCCAAAAACCAAAGTTTGGAATTCATTCTATCAAGGACTCATACAAAAATACCCTATCAAATAGTAGGTATTTATCAAATTAGTTATCAAAATAGCATGCTTTTATATCAAAACAACTATCACAACAACATGAAATTTCTAATGCACCTACATGGCATGGAAAGAATGAATGACATGTGATTTATAGAATGTTTCTTAATGATGCATGAGATGTCATACCCTCATCTCATCGGGTTGAAACTAAATAGAACCCAAGTATAATATATAAACAGCACACCACAAGTGCGTCACCCAATGGTGAAAATCATATCAACTGTCAATTTTTGAAAAATCAGAAAAATTGAAACACGAGGTAAATTGGTTTTTCCCTCTACATGGGTTAGATACTCTCGAGCACAACTCATTACCAACTACCATTTCTATCCTATCCCTGAATAAGGCTCCAAATAGTAAGTCAAAGAAAAGAACTCCTCTGATACCACTTTGTAACGTCCTAGATCCGGGTGCCACTCAATGGGTGCCCCGAACCCTGTTGGTCACATGACCTCAAGTGTATTTCCTCAAACTCTATAGGCTTCCGCCTAGCAACGAGGTCCCAGGTCTGATAGTGGAGAAACTATTCCCTCATTTTTCAAAGTGTAACGCTGTGGAAAAGATAAATAACATACAATAGTGGAAGCAGTAAACAATATGCAACTGAAATGGACAACTGAAGTAAAAGAGAACCAGCAGTCATATATATATAAAGATGCAGCATGTCACTAATTCTATGAAAACAGCCAGACCAGGATACACTGTAATACAATACAATACAAATCAAAGTACGAGGTATAACAAAACAAAACAAAACAGAGTAAACAGAATGCAGCAGCATCACAAGCCTAAGCTCGGTGTCATGCTCTCCTAATCCTATTCTACAATCATGTATAGGGACTCTTTCCCCGGTCAACACCTACAGCAATATAGTCTATTTGGTCCAAATACATGACCCAAATAGGGTGTAAGAAATAAATCCCAGTAGGCACCCACCAAAGGCCCATGCCCAGCTGTCAGTGAAAATGTGCAACAATAGTGTACAGTAGTAAATGCAATAAACTAAGCAGTACTCAAAAGTAAATAACTTTACCAGTTACATTTCCATTTTAATATTCATTTAACCATTCGATTTAATAACATTATGTTCTCATCATAATCAAGACCTTAGGACAATCAGAACCTTGCCCTCAGGCTAATATAATAAAACCACACCCTCAGGCTTGCCCTCAGGCTATCGAATATTGCCCTCAGGCGTACGAGATATTTCCTTCAGGCACAGAAGTCACTGCCCTCAGGCATAAGAAGTGTTTCCCTCAAGAAAAATAGAACATTTCCCTCGGTCTAAGAAGTACCTTGCCCTCAGGCTAAACAACAATGACCTTGTTCTAAAAAGAGCACTGCCCTCAGGCACAAGTAACCGGGCTGATCCCAAACCATAAACAAGAAATTTATATAAAATTCCTCTCAAGGCAATTCAATTATCATTATAATCATGGAATACCCTCAAGTATCCTGGACAAACGGCTAAACAGAGGAATGCACCCTCGGGGTGGTCCTGGATCCAAGCAGTGATCCCAAACAGCAGTTTATAGTTACATTCAATTACCTATACAATTATAGGTATTTAAAATAGCCAAGTCCTCAGCCACACAACACCCCAAACATGCGTTTGTAGCACAATGGTTCAAAATTTCAACACCACAATTGGAAATAAACATCAGACCACCTACCTTGATCGCCCCTGATCGATATACATGAATGAAGCCTCCCGAATCATCCAAGAATGACGTAGATCTGAGGTGAACATAATCTCATTCAAACTAAAATAAATTTCCCTTGGGAATGAATTGTTAAGAAACACACAAGGAGGAGGAAGAACTCACCTGTGTGGTTTCAAGGAGATTGACAGCGTGGGAATCGGGTTCCTGGTGTGCGGTCGGGATATCCTCCAAGCTCTAGTCATCTCTCCCACTCTTCTCTGGTGTTCTAATATTCATCTTTGAACAAAGGAGGCTACTATCCATTTTAATCAAAAAAAACAAACTAAATGTCTTGTACTCTCAAGTACACGTTGTGTAATTTTCTCATTTAACTGTTCCTCTGGCGGCTACTTTTTCACTACCGAACTGTTCACTTGTCCACATGAGTACACGGCGTGTATTCCTGATTACACGGCGTGTACTGTCACTCCGCCGGTAGATGCCTCCACCACCTTACTATTCATCTGCCGACTGAATACACGGTGTGTAAATACCCCATACACGGCGTGTAGTCAGTTTTTAAACCCTTCATTGCTGACAGGCCTACACGCCCTGTGTACCCATCTCACACGGTCAAAGTACACGGAGTGTGGAAAAGTACATGGAATGTAGTCACAAAATTTGGTATTTTTCCCCATTTTCCTTATTTTACCAAAAACACTTAAGGAAAAAAGGAAAATAAGAAACTCGTACCTCAAGAATAAGAACCGGGTTCTTACAATTGACCCTTGTGTAAGGGTAGTTCAAATGTTCTCATGAGGTTTCCTTAGAATGGGAACATGAGCATTTCTTGTATGCCTCTGTAAATTTTATTAGGTTCCATTGAACCAAAATGATAGGTGTAGGTCCGAGTGAATTTTTCAGAATGGTCGATCTATAGGGATGATGTTTTCTTCTTTTTTAAAGGGCTATCTCGAGGTTGGTAACACCCTCATAACCTTAAAATTTTTCTAATGATTTTGATTTTTTTTTTATATGAGGTTTCATTCGAGTGTCATTATCACATGTAAGACTCTTAGTTTCTAAAGTGACACCTAGAATGGATGGTTATTTGTGTGGTGATTTCACCATTATTGTAGGTGTGAGCATTATGTAATGCTCGGTTTCAGCATGTTATACATTCCTAGGGCATGGTTAGTTTTCTAATAGGTTTTGTGACCCTTATTTTTCCTTCTCAATTTTGGATGACTTAGGAGTTCATCATCCTATTTTACAGTCATATGAGATGGTGTGACTCTAATATAGTTCTTTTTCATGGACCATCATATACTTTAATGCATAGGGAGGATAATATTATGGATAGTATCAAGGAAATTTTATTTTTCTCATGTAATCTTGAGGTAGTATGTGTCGATACACATTGTACCTGTCGAGTTGCTAAAATGATATAAAGAACAATTTGAGTCTGGTGGTAAACATTTAAGCCTTGATCTATTTTGTTTTGATCATAAGTCACCTCCGAGGTAGAGTGTCCTAGGTTATAATGAAAAAATTACTCATCTTAATTCTCAAAATGATGTTGTAAAAGGGCCAAGAATTGTAAAACTACCGGTTAGGTTAGTTTGGATTTTATTCCTGGTGTTATAAAACACATGGATGCAACTTGGAAGGAGAGTAGTGTGTGAATCTAAAGTGAATTTAAACCTAGTTTGGTTGTAATTTTCTAGTTATTCTCTCTATTTCATTTTAGTTCTTGGTAAAATAATGTTAGCCAACTCTAGGACCCACAGTTAGTGGTCGATAGAGCATGTGTTGTGGGATGAGTTTCCCCCTTTAGTAAATGATGACTATGAAACTCTAAAGGTGGGGAGAATCACTTCAATTCTGTTAAAGTTTGTCCTTCCAAGTAGAAGTAACGCAATAGATAATGACCAGTTGTAAATGTTTGAACCTGATTTTAAATTCACTTGAGGTTGGTGGGTTTTTATTTATGTTGGTTATTATGAGGCATCACAATAATGTTTTAGTTAGTTTCTTACACAACCTTTGAAAATTTCAATATTTAGTTTGGAATTAATTGGTTATGCTTGAGTGATCACGGGATGCCTCATGGGATAAAGGCATTATGGTCAGGTAATGAAGATGTTTTGGTAGGTGCAACCAATCTCTTTTAAAAGAAGTTGATCAGTGATGATTTGACTTTTCTTCCCTTTAGTAGTTGGTTATGGTTGGTTTGGAACCATACCAAGCACTTAATATTTGATTTGAAGTAAGTGTCTTAGTTCTTATTGGTAATTATTCACATCCTCTTAGTGTAATCTTGGTAGTGAAAATAATGTCCCACAACCTGACATCATCCTGGATATACTGAGAGAGTGTTGGTTACACACCGTGCTAAGTTTAAATGTAGTTGGTCTTGGTGAGTGAACTCCATGGGAGTTACACTTCTACAATATGGTTGTTATAGAGGCATGGTTGTCCTGAGTGATACTTGGGTTCCAGAGTAGGATCACCTTGGGAGGAATCACAAAGACAAGTCGGTTCTTATCTTAACTTTTGTTGGGATTAGTTAGTGTCATGATGTGTAGACGTTTCATCTATGTACCAATATCTCACTTGTGAACTCTAAATTATGGGATACCTTGAATGAGATCCTTGGACTCTAGTTGATGATTTTGAGGTTACCCTAGACTTCTATCAGGCTCAGATGATATGTTTTGAGGGTCATAATCCAAGGATGTTGTATAGATCAAAAAACCTATGTTTGTTTTGTCGAATGACAGTATAAATGGATTTTTTATCTTGAGAATTCATCAGAAGCCAGTTACGGCCTTCAGTGAACAAGATAAAGGTTAACATAAGGTTCCTTAGGAGAAGGTGTTGTGGTTTGGTTTGTTGTATGTCAGCCACCTAAACTGGGTGTTTTGAGAATAGTCAGTCGAAAATGGATAATTTTCTTCCTTATTGTTTTGATTAATGTGGTCAATGAGAAATTTTTCCAACCATTCCATCAAGTTAAAACCATTGTGATGTAAATTTTATCAGTTCCTTTCAAGGAAATATTGTGTGACTAGTTTCAGCTTGGTCGATCATAATTTGACTATTTCAATCAAAAGGAGGATTGTGTTATGTAATTAGATGTAATTAGGTTTTCCAAGTTGATAAATTCATTCCTCAAGCATCATTAGAATGATATGAGCATGTATAAATAGGAAATTTCTATGGTGGGGAGTATTGTGGTTTGGAATTGGTCATTAAGTGTCCAAACCCATTAGAGGTAAGTTTCATGGTCCTATTAATGCAAGAGATGGTGAGTAGATCATGTGTTGGGTTTAATGGGATTGGGTAAGCACTATCTCAATGTTTAAATTCATAAATGATCATTTTCTTGAGTTTTAACAACTTATATACCATACACTTAAAGTGATTCTTGGAAGTGTATGGGTGTTTGGAAATGAAACATGGAAATTTAGATGAAACTTCATGATCTGAGTTGATCAGTTGTTGTTTCCTTTGTTTCCACAGGTATTTTTGAGGATGATAAGTTCTAAGGTGGGGAGGTTGTAACATCCCATGTTTTGTACCATGTTAAATTTTCTTAATGAACTTGAATTTTCAGTTTTTTGGTCGAACCAGATTGTAAACTGAGATTTAGAATAAAATTTCAAGAGTTGGAACACTTAAATGTGTTGGTTTTGTACTTTTTTAAGGAGTGAGAGGTATCCCAAGTGTTTCGTTAAGTTTTAGGAGTGGTGGGTATAATGACCCAGGTTTTCATACATGGACATTGCATAATTTTTGTAGATTATTTAATATATTACACAAATACACACCCAAATACTATATTATTTTAGTTCCTTTGGAAACTTGGAATGCATTATTCTAATTTAGTGGAAGATCTTAAAAATATCCAATAAACATCTTCCTCTTTAGTACTCCTACCTAACACCATTCTTTATAACTTGGGGAAAAGAAACATATGAAAAGGGTGATCTCAGATGCTCGAAAAGGATAAAAAGGGATATCTGAGTCATAACATAAACATAAGGGTATAATAATATGAACATAAAATTTAAAAATTATACCCTACATATCAAAGATCATGATCTTGAGTCATATAATGAATCATAAAAGTTTATAAGACATTAATCATAAGCACGAAACATGGAATTGTGGAAAACTTATAAGCATAGAAAATAATTTTATTAGTAGTCAAGGCTCTTTTCCAAAACTATCATAGTGTAATGGTTTTAATCCCCAAACTATAGTATTATTCAAGGTTCACACCCAATACTATCATGGCATACAAAGTCCTTTACTGAATCAGTTTCACTTCCCATTCCAGTCTTTTATGAACCGAGTTCAATCCCTATTCCAGTCATCTCTATAAAATGATATGTAAATCTTTAACAAATGCATTGGAGGGAGATATAGGTCCCACACATCACATAATTAAAACCATACATATGTGTTCCACAATAAAATAAAACATATCATAACCCATAAAAATAAATGTGTTTTATAAACATTATTCCATCATAACATAACCCATGGAAAGAAATGGGTTTCATAAATATAATTCCATCATAAACATAAAAAAACGATATAAATAATATGAATAGTACCATTGGAAAATATCCCTAATAAATCATAAGTAATATAAAATAATTTTATTTTAAATGGAAAATAATTTTGAGATATCACTTGAAATTAATTCTTGAGGAAAATATCCTTTCTACTTTGAAAACGTTTTCTTTTCTTAAAATGTCACACAACTTTAAAATAAAACATTTTCTTTGAAAATAAAATTTTAAGATTATAAATTAATCTTAAAATAATTAAGGCTTAATGAAGTTTCAAGATCTCATTCATTCCATATAAAAAACATTCCTTCCGTATATTTTTATCAGTAAAGTCACAAAGAGACTTTCTAAGAAAACAACAAAACTATTCTTTTCAAACCATTTCGTAAATAGTAAAAAATGGGTAAAAAAAATTTAAATATATATAGTAGAATAGTAAAAACATTTTTTAAATTTTTTTAGAAAACATGGATTTGGAATATAAATATTCTACAATGGTGATTTAAAATAAAACAATCCCGATTATCGATGAGATTGTGAAATAATCACTTATCGCTTTATAATCAGTAGAATTGTATACCCCAAGAAAAAAATAAAATTATATGGATAAAAAAATACCATAGTATTTAGATTAATACTCCTAAAATACATTCATGGTAATTATATACACCACACAAAATAAATAAGTAGTTTATAAGGAATGTGTCCCATATAAATAAAAGTGAGACAAAAATCCCTTAACTTAAGTCTTTAATTCGTTCATATACATTCAAACCTCTTGTATAATAAATATAAGTTTTCTATAAATATAACACATAACCATATTAATATACATAATACCATATATGATTTAATTATAACTTTATATTACTCTCTTATTAACAATTTCATGTTAAAGTTATGTTTCAGGTAATAATAGCTTTGTTTTTTGTACATGTTTTGACTTTTTATCCTTGGTCTTCTTACATTGACATTATTTCATAATATCTAGAATGATAAAAATGATATAAATATTATATATATATTAATTATTTATTTATTCATGTTTATTTATAAAAGTTATATGTAGAAAATAAAATAAACCATTCATGGAAACGGTAGGTCGAACGTAAGCATGAACGTTGTTTTTATTTTATTTTCATATTAAAAGAAAGAAAATTATATGATATATTCTCATTAAAAAAGTAATTTTTATGTTATATATATCATATATATTCATAAAATTAATCCTTATTACCATCCATGTGAAATATAGATAAAAAACGTATCACATCGCATTGTGGAGATGGTAAGTCATACGTACGTACGAGCAACATTATCATTTCCCAAAAGATTAGATAATAAAATGGTAAATATGATATTATAATTAAAGAAGTTTAATTATTTAATAAATATCATAAATAAACATTAAACCCATCATAATTCTCACTTATAAAAGATGGTGATGTAAAATGTAATGTATCGCTATGTGGAGACGGTAAGTCGTACGTACGCACGAGCGATACTTTCACTTCTTGTTCAATGGGAAAGGGGTTGTATAATGGTGTGTTCAAAATAATAATAAAATTTCAGAATATTTATTATTATTAATTTATTATTTTATGATATATATCATATATTTAGAGTAGTTATATAAGATTATAAAAATAGAGTGGTCAGTTAGAGTGATTACCTCTTCTTCAAAACGACTCATTTAGATCTACTCTAAAGGACTCTAGAGTTAGTCTTTTGAGATGAAAAACACCTATAGAATGTGGATAGTTAAGTGGATAATATAATTTGGCATATTTTTTTATCTATAAGACTTAATTAGTTGAAATGATATGAGGGTAGAGGTTTCCTTTTATAATGAAGGTGAGAGGCACTTTTGGAATTTCACAAAATATTAATTTAAAATAAATTAAATATCAATCCAAATACCTAAAAATGGAAATTAATTTAATGATAATGTGGGATATGGTGGTAATACCATAAACCAATATGTTTTAGACAAGTTTTCTTGTAATGTTTAAACTTATCTTTTTTATTAACCCTTAGTTAACCTATTTTAATTTTAACTACAATAACAACATTTTCAATATTAAGAGGTGGATATTTTTATTTAAAAGGTTCAAATTGAACCATAAATGTCCAATTTATGACATTTTAGGTTATAATTTATCCACTGTATTTATTTAATATTTTTATTATTTTTAACTTATTTAATATAATATTATTTTCATAAAATATCATTAGTGCCAATTTTGACACTATTCATTACATTGACATTAATAAAATTCATACAGCAAGATAAATTAGAACCAATTCATTTATTAAACCCATAATATGTCATATTAAAATATAAAATTCATGTATCACCTTAATTAATTCAAATTATATTTATTTTAATGCCACTTAATTAATTTTTCATTAATTTAATAATTACATAATCATCATTGTGTAATTATTTATGATAATTATTTCTTAACTAAAATTTTAAAATATATTTACATGATATAGATACAACTTTTATAAATAATAATAATATATATATATTATAATATATTCTATTTAACCCCATATTAAAAATATTATACTTATTAAAAGTAAGAGTGTGGCATTTTGTCACTCTCTTTGATTTTAATAATATCCAAGTCATTTTCAAGGAAAATTGTCCATTAAATTATTTAATTTTAAACATTATGTTTTAAATATAGAATTAAATTCATCCAATAATATTTGGTCAAGTGTTATGGTAGTTTTCTAATATTTATAATATCATTTTACACTTAATTACCCAATTTACCCTTAACTGTGGTAATAAAAATTAATAAAGCTAATATTCATATTGTCCAAAAATAAAAGGGAGCTATTTAATAAATTTGTACCTTATGATTAAAAATATTTAATCCATTTTTCCAAATTCAATTTATATAATTTTCATAAATTAATAAAAAAATTATCCCACAAATGGGACGAAACAATAAGTTTTTGAAGTAAAAAATGTTTAAAATTTTGGAATATTTTTATATCCAATTTCATTGTAAAATTGATTCCAATGAAATAAATTGAATTAAATTATATAAAACTAATCTAATTATACTTTAAAACTAAAAAAACATATAATTTAATAATATAAATTAGTTAGATGAAAAGGTTGTTTTCAATTAAAATTTAGTATTTTTCACTATTCGTCAAAACATGAAACTTATCCAAAAAATACCAAAAAATTAACTGGAGTAAATTTTAATATTAAAATTTCAAATAAGAAGTTTATTTTTAAAATATAATTTATAAAATTTTAAAAACTAGATTTAAAAACAAGTGCTCCATCAAAAGGCGGAAAAACTATCTTTTTAGAAAAATAAATATTTTATGTGTAAAATTGGATTTATTTTTATATAATTTCTATAAAACAAATATGATAAATTTTAAAAATTATAATGAATATTTTATATATATTTAATGAATATAATAAAACAATAGTGATATAAAATAAAAAATTTCACAATTAAATAGTTGATCCGAAAAAAAAAAATCCATTTATATTCAAAAGGTTTTTTAATTTAATTTAGAATAAATTGGTCATAAAAGAATTAATTATATATACATGTGTAAAACATATTTTTATAATATAGTTAATCATGTTCATACCCTCCATTATAATGCTAGGTTATAATTATGTTGTTTAATTAATTATAGTAATAAAATGATGTTTCATAGAAACTCAATGTTGTGTATAACACAAGCTAAGCCAGTGTTGTGTATAGCACAAACTTAACATGGTATTGATTATAACACAAGACATCAAATAAATTTTATTTATTCAAAATAAGGTTTTTAAAAACTCAGGGTGTTACATTCTACCCCCTTTAAAATGAATTTCCCTCTCAAAATTATTCATTCTATTACAAACAGAAGAGGATACCTCTACCTCATCACATCCTTAGGTTCTCGTGTAGCTTCCTCAAATTGGTGGTTTTCCAAAAATATTTATCTAGATGAGTGGTCTTGTTTTTTATAAATTTATCTCTATGATCAATAATTTCTATTAGTTTCTCTTCATAAGAAAGATATTGTTTCATCGGTACACCCTTTGAGTTTAGTACTTGTGAATGATCAGGTATGTACTTCCTCAGAAGAGATACATGGAACACATCATGAACATGAAGGATATTTGGTGGTAGCTCTAATTGATAAGCTACAATTATGATATGATTAAAAAAATTAAAAAGGAAATTGTTTCCTTGCAATGCGAAATTGCACTTCGAAAATCAAAGGTGGATGTTTGAGAATTTCTTTGTTGGAAAACCACATTGTAAAAATGAATACTAAAACTTCCTTTTAAAATGGGGAATTTGGAAACATAATGGTTACCCAAAGTAACTCATAAATAGGTTTCTTTATAGGATAATATTGGTGGAAAGTGTAGATGTGGACATGGAAGAGAAATCTAACTATCAAGTTCTAATAGAGAGTGATAGAGAACATGGTTAGGAGAAAGTAAACAATCACAAAGTTATAAATCTATGATGATCTAAGGGACCATTTGATTCATCATAAAATAAGGTACTAGGATAAAATTTTTAATTTTAAGATCCTTTACCTAGAGTTGAATAATTTTCATGAGAATAAATTCTTACTTGATTTAATTACATTTCATGATCATAATATCATCCTTTCATTGTTCCTTGATCAATTTTCTCTTCATTTTCTTACTTTGATAAAAGATGAAGTTTAATTTGTAATGCGTGAAGAACAATTGGATTATAATATTCATAGTTTTATGATAAGATATTCCTTCTTTCTCTAGTTATAATCATAAAAAATGGTTAGCACATGTTATCCAATATCCATAAATATTTATATTACTAAACACTAATCTATAAAACTTCATCCAAATTTCAATATAAATAATTTCATAAATGGTTACCTTTATAATCCTTATAAAATAATAAAATCCAATACTTTTTAAATAAGATCATGAAACTTGTCATATATCCCTTAAAAAAATGATGTAGCTTTTAATTTTCACATACCAAACATATATAGACCATTATCATGTATTCTCTTGAAACATGATAATAACCTGAATTGCCATAAAAACTCAGTGAAAATATGAATTCTTTCAAAAATTAACTCTTTCCTTATACCATAAATCCAAAAATTCTAGAAACTCAATCCATGATATCATAAAACACCTTGTCATATTATCATTCCCAAGGTCATCAATACTATCCCATTTATTTTATCATAATCAAACATCTATGTATTTTATTATCCCAACATCATGAACATATTAAGGGTTATCCTTCCCTTAATCATGTGTTTTCCAAAAATATCACCTTACCACTTAAATCACTTTTCATGGTTACCAATACCATTCAGCATATGCTCTTAAATCCTTAAGGAAAAAAACAGTGGACCAATACTTAGATGTTTTGTTATTCCATAATACCATAAAAGTACCTCCAAAAAATTATTCTTTAATTCCATTACATAAACACTCAATCATTCCACCACTTTGTTTTCATAATCCACATCGCCAATAGTGATCTCATGCAATTTACCTTTAACTTTTTCCTTAAGAGGTTGTTGATGTTGATCATTATTATTAACCCTTTTATTTGGAAACTAATTAGCATAATTCCCATTTTACTTAAACTTAGAGTGTTGAAGTGTGGGGGTGAATTCCATACAACTTTATCTTTATTCGCATCATTATATAACTTTACCCTATTACTTTGGAACTCAGTTGCCCGATGAACTTATTTCCCACATTTAGAATATTTACCAGTCCCCTTGAAACAATTCCCTCAATGTCCCCTTCCACACTTTGATTATAAAGTAAATTTAATCTTTTTCTCTCTATAGTTTTTAGATTTTCATTTGAATTCTATCCTTATTTTCTTATGATAACTAAGAGATTGGTGGGTAACTTCAATCTACCTTTTTGTAAGGAGAACACAATGAAGTTACTTACTGAAAAATAAGTTATTTAACTCTTCCTAATCCATGGAGTCAATTTATCATGTTGCCTTGTATTCTTGATAAATTTCCACCACTAATTAGATTCTCCTTCCAAGAGATAAGTTATAAACTTAACTTTTTCACGTTATGAACAATGGAGAATGAAAAATATCTTTTTAGTGGTACATATCCATTTCTTATCAAATAGTGGATCATTCATTACACTAAAATAAGGTGGAATTGTCTTAAGAAGGATTCAAGAAAATTTTGTTCCCTCCTTTGGTCATTTGGAAGCTCGGCATGATCAATGGATTGATAAGGTTTTATGGTCATAACAATAAGGATTTTCATTCCATATTCCATAACATTTGGTTGATCATGAGGGACATAATTTCATTGTCAATTGCAATCCTCATTAACACAGTTCCTTTGAGTTCCATCCATTGACTAAAACTATAAAGCATAGCACGAGCAACACTAATCATAGCCATAAAACCACATAATAAAGGGAAATTTTCTTATAAAATTTTAATCTATGACACCTTAGGTTTAACTTAATATATTCATGATCATTACCAAAATTTTATTATTTTAACCAAGAATTATTCTTATGGTTATTACTAAGGTTTTCTTATCCTCATTTTTAAAGGTTGACTAAACCTTTTCTCTAATACCAACTATAATGACCCATGATTTTCATATATGGACATCACATCATTTTTGCAAAATATTTCATACATTACATAAGTATGCACCTAAAGACCTTATTATTTTAGTGACTTTTGAAACTTCAAAAAAATTCTTCTAATTTAGTGAAATATCATCAATATATCCCATAAATATATTCCCCTTTAGTATTCCTACCTAAAACCATTCTTTATAATCTGGGGAAAAGAAACATATGAAAACGGTGAGCTCATATGCTCATTAAGGGTAAAAAAGTGAGATATAGATCATAACATAAATATAAGGGTATAAGAATATGAACATAACATTTTAAAATTTTACCCTACATATCAAATATTATAATCTTGAGTCATATAATAAATCATAAAAATTCATAAGACATGAATCATAAAAGAATAACTCAGAATAAAACATGGAATTATGGAAAACACTTAAGAATAGAAAATAATTTCATTAGTAGTCAAGGATATTTTACAAGAATATAATAGTGGAATGGGTTAACTCCCCAAACCATCATATTAATCAAGGTTCACTCCCAATACTATCGTGACAGATAAAGTCCTTTACTGAACCAGTTTCACTTCTTGTTCTTGTCTTGTCTGAACCAAGTTCAATCTCATTTCCAGTCATTTCTATATCATGAGATATAAATATTTACCTAATTCATTATAGGGATATATATTTCCCACCCATCAAATAATGAAAACCATACATGTATGTGCCATAAGAACATAAATCATATCATAACCCATAAAAATAAATGGGTTTCATAAACATCATTCCATCATAACATAACCCGTGAAAAGAAATGGGTTTCATAAATATCAGTCCATAATAATTATATAACCAACAATAAAAAGTATAGGGATAATATCCATTAAAAATATCTCCAATAAATCATAAGTAACCTCAAATAATGTTTTCTTAAATGGAAAATAATTTTGATAAATCACTTGAAAATAATTCTTTAGGAAAATATCATTTCTGCTTTGAAAACATTTTCTTTTCTTAAAATGTTACCTAATTTTAAAATAAAATATTTTCTTTGAAATTAAACTTTTAATATTTTAAAGGAATCTTCAAATAATTAAGTCATCATTATGGTGTAATATTATATTCATATCGTATAAAATACATTCCTTCTATATATTTTTTTGGTAAAGTCACAAAGATCCTTGTTTAGAAAATGACAAAAATATTATTTTCAAACCATTTCATAAAAATTAAAACATGGGTAAAAATAAATTTAAATATACATATTATAATAGTAAAAAAAATTAAAATATTTTTAGAAAACATGTATGTGTAAGTTCAATATTCTACAATGGTGATTTAAAATGAAACAATCCTGATTGTCTATGTGAATGTGAAATAGTCACTTATCACTTTATAATCAGTAAAATCATATACCTTGTAAAATAAATAAAATTATATGGATATTAAAGTACCATAATATTCATAATAATCATCATAAAATACATTAATGGGTGTTATATACACCACATAAAAGAAATAAGTGGTGTATAAGGTATGTGTCCGAGAGAAATAAAAGTGAGACAAAAATACCTTACCTTAAAATATCATATATGTTAAAATATAATATATAATAAATATAAACTTATTATACATATAAAACATAAAAATATTCATATATATAATACCATATATTATTTACTTATGACTTTATATTACTTGTTTATTAAAAATTTCATGTTAAAGTTATGTTTCAGGTAATAATCACTTTGTTTATCGTACATGTTTTAACTTGTTATCCTTAGTATTCTTACATAGATCGTGATTTCATAATCTCTATAATGATAATAGTGATACAAATATTATATATATATATATATTCAATATATATTTATTCATGGTGATTCCTAAAAGTTAGAGTTATAAAATAAAATACATTGTTCATGGAGACGGTAGGTGCTACATACGCATGAACGTTGTTTTCATTTTCTTGTCATATTAAAAGAAAGGAAATTATATGATATATTATCATTTAAGAATAATTTTTATTTTATATATATCATATATATTCATAAAATTCATCCTTATTACCATCCATGTTAAATTTAGATAAAAATGAATCACATCGCATCGTGGAGATAGTAAGTTATACATACGCATGAGCGACGTTATCATTTCCCAAAAGATTAGATGTTAAAAAGGTAAATATGATATTATCATTAAATATGTATAATTATTTAATAAATATCATATATATACATTAAATCCATCATAATTACCACTTATAAAATATGGTGATGTAAAATGAATTGTATTGCTATGAGGAGACGGTAAGTCGTACGTACTCACGAGTAATACTTTCACTTCTTGTTCAATGGGGAAGGGGGAGTATAATGGTGTGTTCATAATCATAATAAAATTTAAACATATTTATTATTTGTAATTTATTATTTTATTATCTATATCATATATTTAGAGTAGGTATAGAAGAGTATAAAAAGAGAGTGATCGGTTAGAGCGACTACCTCTTCTTCGAAATGGCTCCTTTGGATCTCTTCTAAATGACTCGAGAGTTGGTAATTTGGAAATACCAAATCCTTTAGAATGTGTATAGTGAAGTGGATAACATAATTTGTAAGAGTTTGGTCTATATATAAAACTTAATTAGGTGAAATGAGATGAGGGAGGAGGTTTCCTTTAATAATGAAGGTGAGGGCACTTTTGGAATTTCTCAAAATATTAATTTAAAATAAATTAAATATCAAGCAAAATACCTCCAAATGGAAATGAATTAGAAGATAATTTGGTATATTGTGGTAATCACATAAAGAAATATCTTTTAAAAAAGTTTTTTTAAAATTTTAAACCTTATCTTTTTTATTAACCATTAGTTAACCTATTTTAATTTTAATAACACTAACAACATTTTCAATATTAAAAGGTGGAGGTTTTTATTTTTAAGGTGTAAATTGAACCATAAATGGTTAATTTATGATATTTTAGACCATAATTTATCTATTTTATCTTTATTTAATATTTTTATGATTTTTAACTAATTTAATAAAATATTATTTTTATGAAATATCATTAGTGTCAATTTTGACACTATTCATTACATTGACATTAATAAAATGAATAAAAAAAGAAAAATTTGAAAATATTAATTTAATAAAACCCTAATATTTCATACTCACCTATAAAATTCATGTAACTCCTTAAGTAATTCAAAATTTATTTATTTTAATATTTTTAATACCACTTAATTGATTTTTTCAATAATTGAATAATTACTACATCATCATTGTGTAATTATTTATGATAATAAATAAATTTCCATGATGTATATAAACATTTTATATTTATTAATAATATTTATAGTCTAACATATCTTATATTTAACCCCATATTTAAAATATTATACTTATTAAAAGTAAGAGTGTGACATTTTGTCACTCTATTTGATTTTAATAATATCCAAGTCATTTTCAAGGATAATTGTCCATTGAATTATTAAATTCCAAAACTTATATGATAATTTTATAATTAAATTCATCCAATAATATTTTGGAAAGTGTTCGGGTAGTTTTATAATATTTATAATATTATTTTTACCCTTAATTACTCAATTTACCCTTAACCGTGGTAATAAAAATTACTACAGTTAATATTCATATTGTCCAAAAATAAAAGTAACATGTTTAATAAATTTGAACTTTATAATTCCAAATATGGAATACATATTTCCAAATTCAATTCACATAATTTTCAAAAATTAATTAAAAATTAATCCTGCGGACCGGACGAAACAACGAGTTTTTAAAGTACCTGCATGAACGCCTGAATGATTTATATTTTTTATTATTTTTTTATAATACCCTTTTAAAAGTTAAGGGGTAACATTTACATAGTCCATATACTCAGAGGAACTAAGCCTTAAGACATGACCATTTAAGGCCCAATTACCAAACCCCCAACAGTAATCCCTACCCAGCTGATCCTAATTTTTGATCCACAACAACCGACCTGCAAAGATGGTTAGGAAGAAAATCCTAATGCATGACTGCATGAGTCTAGTACCAATGGAAAATTCATACCCTCTCATTCATACAAATCTAAGAGCATTGCTGGTGGTTTCTCTATGCTCTGACCTTGTCTGGGACTGCACGTCGGTATCTGACCCAAATTTTTGGTGTATTAAACCCATCCGTCGAAGCCACTCCATTCGAGATTCCTCCCCCACAGCATTGTGAAACCTACATGTTGCATCCCATCCACCCAAAACTGGAACCTCGTGCCCCAACCCACCATATGTCGAAGCTCGTTGATGCTCACCTCTGCATCGCCCATCTGAGACCCCTATTGCTTCCATCGGAGCCCTGACGTCGGCTGTCACTCCCCCTGATCCTCTGATGTCGTACACACAGCTCACCGCCATCAATTCCTATCACCAGTAGAGACCCCAAGGACCAACTATTATACCCCCACCTTTCGACTGACCACACTCCACCGACCTTCATGCCTCCACCACGAACGGCTACAGTACTACTCAACATTGCCTACCTGAAGATGTTGCACGTGCACCGTACCCCTTTACCATAAATCCCCAAATATTGAGGCTATCAAGGATTGAACCCTGGTTTATGGAGTATTACAAGTTAGTCTTAACCAATATGCCAAGACCCCAACTGCTTTTAAAAGTAAAAAATGTTTAAAATTTTGGAATATTTTTATATCTAATTTCAATGCGAAATTGATTCCAATGACCTACGTTAGATTAAATTATATAAAATTGATCTAATTATATGTTAAAATAAATAAAACATATAATTTAACAATATAAATTATTTATATGAAAAAACTATTTTCAATTAAAATTCAATATTTTTAACTATTCATCAAAACATAAAACTTATTAGAAAAATACCAAAAATTTAACCAAAGTAAATTTTGATATTCGGATTTCAAATAAGAATTTTATTTTTTTCAAATAAAATTTATAAAAGTTTTAAAAGTATATTTAAAACAAGTTCTCCATCAAAAGGCAGAAAAACTATCTTTTTAGAAAAATATATCTTTTATGTGTAAAATTTGATTTATTTTTATATCATGTCTAAAAAACACATATGATGAATGTTAAAAATTATATTTAATATATTTTATATATTTAGTTAATATAATCCAACAATACTGATATAAAATAAACTTGTGCATAATTAAAAAGTTAATCAGAAAAAAAATAATTTTATATTCAAAAGGGTTTTTAATTTCATTTATAATTAATTGGTCACAAAATAATTAATTATATATACATATGTAAGCCATATTTTCATAATCCAGTTAATCATGTTCATACCCTCCATTCTAACAGCTAGGTGATAATTTTCTTGTTTAAATAATTACAATAATAAAATGATGTTTTATAGAAACTCAGTGTTGAGTATAATACAAGCTAATATAGTGTTGCATGTAGTGCAAGATTAATTTGGTATAGAATATAACACAATACATCAAATAAATTTAATTTATTCAAAATAAGGTTCTTAAACACTTAGGGTGTTATTGTGGGATCTAAAAACTCAAATAGGGAGAAGCTGGTAAGGGCACACGGTTTGTCTAAAATTGTGCATCCCACCAGAAGAAACTATGTGGATGATCTAGTAGAGTTAGGGGTATCAAACAGTTTTTTCTAACCATGAGAGAGAATTTTCATGACCATGTGTGTTCTAAATACATATTGATATAGGTATTTTTCATGGGCTATGCATGGTTAGTTAAATTGTATGGCCAGCCCTTGTGATAGGGTTCTTTGGGCAGTGTTGAGTGCACAATTGTCACATAGTTTGGCCAACCGTGCGGACAAACTGTGCACCTAATTTAAAGGGGTAAATTTATATATTTTCCCCCAATCCTTTTATTCTTCCTCTTTTCTTTTTCTTCTCCTCCTCTATGTGTTGCAGACCAGTGAGGGTTATCTCCTCCTCCTCTCCTTCCATGTAGAGATATCCCTCATCTGGACTCTTATTCAACCACAATTCATCATGTTATAAGCATATTTTTTATTATAAAACTCCTCTTCCCTATATTATTGGTTTCTCTTGCTGTATTAAATTCTATCATGGTGCGTGCTAAGTCACCATATTTTCATGTAATTTGTCTATTTCTTCAATTTCTCTCAAATTGGACCGAATCAAGCCTCGATATTGGGCATGTGGGTCTTCTTAAGAATTATTTATGTGGTATATAGCTTTTCCCTTGAAGTTTCATTGTTTTATAAAGTATAACATTGTTCCGTGCACTGGTATTTCCATGCGATTCTTTCTAAATGGGAAATTTAATTTTTTAGAACCTGACGTCTTAATTCTAGTATCCCTTGTATATAAAATTTTAATTTTTTATAGTCTTGGACCTTAATTTTAAACCACCCTTAAGGTTTATTACCTTTAATGGTTTTAATTAATTAATTTTTTATAATAAAACCACTCATTGAGGTGTTTTGTCTTAAAAAATGTAACGAATTGATTAATTGGAATGTGTAAGGGTGTATCCCTACACTATATTATATCCTAGTGACCAAAACATCTCCTAAGTGGTTAAGGCCTAATTCTTATGGAACAAACCTAGTGATTTTGTATGGAATTCATGTTAGCATGGCCTATCTTATACCATTTCATGTGTGGTTCTATCATTCAGGTGCATTCCACCTGGCCTTAATAGATTTATCCAATGCTTAGTATTCCTTAATAATATAAAGTACAATATAATGAAACAAATGACATGTTATGGTCATGGCCCTCTTTTAGTTTCCTTATAATGGGTTATGGAATACATATGGACATATCCTTTCTTATTATTTACTTGAAATGGTAAATGGGCATGTCCCACTTAGAGTATACTTGTCTAGTGATGTGGCATGATTAAGTACATGGTCCAATTTAATTCTTAATACTTTAATTATGATGAGTCATACTTATGGATGTGGCCTTCCTCCTTAATTAAATTTAACTACATAAGTAAATTAAGAACACCTTGAGTGATACTCAAGTTCCTCTTTACAAAAATACTTAGATGGGATCATAGGATATTAAGACTATATTATTCCTTGACTGATACTTGGGTTTCCTTTTTTTCAGAATGATAAGGATAGGCTCATAGGTTACTTGTTTTATATTATGCTGGGAGTGATACTTTTTATGCCTTAGAAGGGATCATTGTACAGATTCTCTACCTCCTTATGAGTGATATCGGTTCCCTAGGGGAGACATCGTGGATGGGTGAAGTGGATAAATGGTGATACCAGGCCATGAGTGAAACTCGATCCCCTATGTGAGATACCAGAGATGGGATAAGAGGGTTTTTTCTTCACACTATGCTGAGAGTGATACTTGGGATTCTATTTATAGATCACCTTGGATGAAATTTTATAGTATTGGGAATTTATAGCACCCCTATAGAAATACTTATGATTCCTTTTCAGATCACCTTGTATGGGATCAGGGTGCCTCTTATTAAATTCCAATGATGACTTTTATGCTAAAGACTAAAAATGCATAGTTGTTATCTAGGGATGCATCTGTCAATCCAAATCACATGCTTGGTATCCGTAAATATATTGATACTTGTTTTATGATGACTGATTACACATGTATTATATCTATACAGGTTGCCTTTCTTTTAAACATATTTGACTTGGGTTGAAGAAGGTAGTATCGGTCAGGTATCCCATGAGGAAATCGAACCGATGTATTTATTTATTTTCCACCTTATATTTTTTATGTACCTTCACACTATTGTATTTTATATTCACAAACTGGATTATGCTTTTGAAACTATTAGTGGTGGCCTACTGAGTATATCTCACACCCTGCTTGGGCCTTCATTGCACTAGGGTACCCAAGCATACCTCATTCATGATTACAAGGATCATTGCTTGTGTTGTGCATTGTATATGGGAGTTAGGAGCATGAGATTGAGATGGTACTTTGGATGCTCATGGAGTTATCCTTTGGGATTTTATTTATTTTATTTAATTTTATTGTCTATTGTACTTTTCTTCTTGTGTATTATAGATTCATCTGGACATGCATGCATGGTTTTATATCTAACTCTAACCAGTTTATCAGTTGTTATATTTATCTTCCACTGCTTTATCATTTATTATTATTGTTTTTGTTGTTATCCATTGATTCATATCTGATATACTATTTTTATAATCTAATCATGAGGTTATATCCTCCACATCTTACCACTATTACATCATCACTGCTAGTCGGCAGCCTCTGGCGTATAGAGAGGTGCACTTGAGGTCATGTGGTGACCGGTCCAGCTACAATTTTCATAGTCAGTCTGGCTGGGATGTTACAATACCTAATCCTTTATGTGCACTAAACTTAAATTTCATACCACAGAAGTAAAATATCTCTTATTAGGAATAATAAGTGGAGATTGTGGATTTTGGAGAGAAATTTTTGTGGAACAAAACCACTCACCTGATCAAAGTTTTATGGTGAAACCATAAATTTGAGGAAGATACATGGGAACCTGAGGATGTGATGAGATAGAAGTATCCTTAGTTTTTTATATCAGAGTGATGTGATTTTAATGGATAAATTATTATAAGGGTTTAAAATGTAATTCCCTAAGATTTTATTATATATTTATCTTTAAATAAATTTAATTTCTTTGATAACTTTCTTTACATACAACATCAGGTTTAAACAAAATGCGATATATTATTGAATTATTATTATTATTAATGTGATAATTATCATCTAGATGTTGGATTGGAAGGTACTAATAGGGATAACTAAATTATAACAAATATTTTTTACATATTTATATAACAAATTCATTGGTTATCAATTGATAAAATAATTTGAAAGTAAAAAAGTTGTGTTTTTATAAAAAATTGTTTTTATACGCACAATGTGTTTTTATCTTAATAAATTAAATTAATAAATATTGATGAATTATTTTAATTATATTTATAGATTATATATTCAATAAGATATTTTAACATTCATCTAATGGTTTTTACTAGGAATGTAATGAGAATAAATCTATTTTTTTGCTTCAAAGTGCATTTTTCTAAAAATGCTTTTCATTGCATTTTGTATGCTTATTTTAAAATTGATATTTGTCACTTATAAAAATTTAATATTGAAAATTTGATTAAAAATTTTGAATCTAGAGGTTTTAATTTTTTAAATAGGCCACTTTATTTTTTATTCATTATGAATAGTAACCTTGGTAAATATTTATCCCCTTGGTAAGGGTAAAATGGGTAAAATGAGGCTAAAACTATGGGATATGACCTAGAAATATCCAAAAAAAAGATTTCCTTTATTTCATTATAAATTTTCCTTTAAACCTTAATGATATTATATTTTAATTTTTGGAAATTTATTTCCACTTTCCTTTGATAATGTCCTTAATATTATTTTAAGTAAATAATAGATACAAACGGTCACTCTCTTTATTTTAATATCACTAATATTTTTTCATAATGATGAAAATAGGTTTTATTTGGTTATAAATTTTTGTTTTAAATAGTAATTTATTTTTTTATCATAGTAATTTATTTTAAATTTTTATTTATGTTATAATTAACTTAAATTCTTATGCAATGCCAACACAATACTTGTTCAAGTAATATAAGAATCAAATAAATAATTTTAAAAATATTTAAATTAATATAGTTTAGATGAATTGTTTTGTTACACTAATTTTATAGATAAATATAAAATATTAGAGATGTATTAAAATTTTATATTTTAATTCCATTTAAATATTTTTTTCTTTAAATCCAAACTATGCAAAGAGTCCCAAAAATGAATTTAGTGGTATCTTATTTAAATAATATTTTATTAAATGCTTTAAAATTTATAAAAAAAATTATATTTATCTAATTTAATGTGATACATTCTATAATATCAACAATTTTCCCCTTATTGGTCACTTTAAATTTTATAATAACTTTCAGGACCCCTAAATATTAAAAACCTTTGATATCATGGTAATCATCAAAAGGATTAATGGGGGTTAAAACTAAGAGATAAAGGTTAAAATATCACCTAAACTTGTATAAATTTTATTGGATGTGATTATTTAGACTCATACACTTCTTATAGTCTGAATATATTAATTTTTCTTCCCTTTAACATGAAAATTAATTTATATTAATTTAATACTTTAGGTAATTCCAAGGGTCCCCCTCCCCTCACTTATAAAAGGGAACATTTTATTCTCCCTTATTTACAAAGTTTTAGCCTTATAGATCATCAAATACCTACCCTAATAATATCTTATATTATTAAAAACATACTAGATCTTCTATTATTTCCCACATACCATTCTTTTAAGTGTTAAGGTGTAATCTAAAGGAGGTTTCTCAATGAAGATGTATAACTCTTAAACGAGTAATTTCAATTTTATTTCTTCTTTTACCTCCTATAAATATATGGTATCTATTATAAAATAATGAATTAAGTGTATTCAATTTACTGAGTTTTTATTATGATGATTTATCCACTATTATCCTTTTCATTTTCACCCTATGGGAAAATAAATCATTACTTGTGTGCAAGTGTAGGCTACCACCTCCACGAAGCGATGCATTTCATTTTCAATCATCGCTTCACATTGATAGCTATAATGATGGATTTACTGAGTATATATAATATATATGATATTATTATAGTTCGTTAAAGGTGAATTATTATTTACTTTTATTCTGTTCCATCCATAGAAAAGTGGAAACATCACTTGTGCGTACATACGAACTATCGTCTCCATGAAGTGGTGTAATTAATTTTTCATAACTGTTTTATATGAATAGTTATAAAATTATATATAATGATTATATATGATGACAATTAAATTATTAAAATTCTATATATTATGGAACCGTGATCAAATTACAAGGATCGGGACTGTTGAACCAAAATATGCATGAAAAACGAAGCAGTTATCACCCAAAAAAGTTATTTTAATAAGAAATTGTTAATAAACATGTTATAAGAAGTTATAAGTAAATAATATATGGAATAATATGTATGATTACAGTTTGATAATATATTTATAATAAATTTATATTTATTATATAATAATTTTAAATTTGTATAAATCAAGAGGAGATTTGAGGTAAGGTTTTATGTTACAATCTCATTTCATTTTGGGATTGTCTATACAAAATTTCTATTGAGGGAAATATTATGTATATTTCCATTTAAACTATATATATTTTATTATAATTTTTTTATTATTGGAATTTTCAATTATTAGTACCATTCTTCTCTCTTTGGTACTTAAAATGATCAATAAAACGTTTTTAAAGAAAAGTCAGCCTTATATTCACTTTAGTCAATGAATGTTTTCTTCCATGTCCTTAATCATAAAAATTTTTTTATGAAAGTTATTAACTATAATTTAAATGTTTTAAAATTTTAATTTTTACTAATTTTTACTTTATTTACAAATTTTTTATAATGAATCTTTCTAAAAAAATTGAACAAGTTATTTTTTGACTTTTTACCAAAGTGTGAAAGGAATGTTTTCTTTTAACATATACAACATGAACATATCTTCAAAACTCCATGATTGTTCTTTAATTTAAAGTATCCTTTATAATTTTACATGATTATTTTCAAATAAATGGATTTTATCAATATTTTTAGAATTTTTAGTTAAAATTTTATCAAAGTAAAATAATATTTTATCATGTTTTCAAAGAAATGTATGAAGGGTATTTTAAAGGTATTTTTCATCTATGTCAACATCCTTTAATGTTTATTATGATTCACTAGGGATAAAATATAAGGATACCATACATGTTATTTATTTGGATGTATTATGGTTATGTGATGATGAAATGTTTATGAAACTCATTTCTTTTCCACAGGTTATGTTATGATGAAATGATTCATGTTTTATGATATTATAACACACATATGTATGGTTTTTATTATGTGATAGGTGGGCTTGTTATAGCTATAAAATGAATTGGGTAAATCCTTATATCTCATGAGATAATTCTAGAAAATGATTTTATATTCTTGATCCACTATGGGAAACAGGTAGGGATTCCTAATCCACTATGATATAGGAAATATATAGTGACGCCTCATCCTCTATGATATGGGAAATGGGTGGTGATGCCTAATTCACTATGATATGATGGTCTTGGTAGTTATCATTGACATATGATATAGTTTTTATGCCTATGATGGTTCCACACTCTTATGACATATTTATATGATTTTGATTTGAACTCATGGATCATGAGTAGTTTTTGAATGATTCCAAAATCTTGTGACATACTAATGTTTTATTCCATGATTTGTGATTATGATATATGAATTTGAGGGTACGATTTTATATTTATAATCACATGTTCCCATAACCTCAATCACATTATATGATTATATATGATTATTGATTGATGTCTCCCATGTTTACCCTTACTAAGCATCTGATATCACCCCTTCTTATCTTTTAATTTTTCCCCCAGGTTATGAAGAAGGGTACTGAGTATGATGAGTCTAGAAGGGTACCTTATGTAAATAAATATGTTAGAGATGATGAATATTGAACTTAAATAATATTTTTATGTATTTTTCTCTAATCACATTAAACCTTTATAGTTCTCAGGTATGTTAATTTGGGAGATTTTTTTAATATTCATCAAAAAGATATAATATATATGTATGTTATTTTTGGGTCACTGTAGTAGGTACAATCTATCTTACCTAAATTTTATTCTCAATTATGCAACCCATTGAGCCTATTGTTCTTGGATTTAGTCTTTAGTCCAGTTTTATGAATTGAAGAATCTTGATCATAGAATCCTAAAAAAGGAATTTTCAAGTTTGGATCGGTATATTTAATGTTATGATTGAAACACTAAACTATTTTCATATTAGTCTATTATGTGAAAATATCCAAAAAAAATTCATCAAATCCCCTTAAACATAAAAAATTATTCATTTAATTACTAAAAATTTAATGGGATATATGATAAAATGTAAGAATAAATTTCACTCATCAAATCCCATACACTTTCCTTTTACACATCGAGAAAAAATATATATCCAAATAAAAATCCACACCTAAATAAAAAAGTTAGAAAATTTTCAAGATTATTTTTAAAGTTAAACCTATCATGTATCCTTGATTAAATCAATTTTTTGTTCATTATACTTTTCTCACATTCAAATTTACTAAACATCATTCATCTATCTATGCAATAAATTTTTGTCCTACCTCACATGAAATTTATGTCACCCATCTCTCAAGTGTGAAATATATACAAAGTTATAATCACCTCAATATCATTAAAGTCATGCCATATGCTTGGTAAAATCTTAACTCTCTTCACAAGAGACAAGAAAAACATGTTCCAATTATGAGGATTTTCAAGGGTGTGCATTGAGGATTAGGGTTAGCATGTAATAATTTTAAAATTAAGGCTATAGAGAGGATGTTTTTATATTTGAATAAAATATATAATCAATAATTCAAAACACAGTAGATTCCTTACTCAAAGTAACTAAATATTAATCACCCTACTTGATTCCCCTTTTCCAATAAAATCCCACAGGCCATAATGAGTAATGTAAAATGAAATTCTTTTTTCTATTTTTTCTCTTTTTTATATAAATTTTTTATTTTCAGTTTTTTTTCATTTTTTAGAGAATGGGAAGAAAAATATATACATTGAATGAATAGTGACCCATGCCCTTTTCCTTTGGTGAGGGTTAAGAGTCACATAAATAAATATGATGAAGGATTCAATTTCCATTATCTATATATATTTTTATATTTGTTTCTTTTTTTCAAGAGGAAAAATGAATTATAATGAGACATACATGACCTATGGACCTTACCTTAAATTTCAACTCCACTTTTCACTTCTATAAAATGTTACTCCTCCCCATAATATCACATGAATAACCATGTTTCCTTTATACTTATTTTTATGTATGAACATGTAATAAAGTAAAGAGTGAGGGATGGTAAGGAAAATAATTTTATAATGTGGCTAACTTATAAGGAATTTCATGGATACTAGAGGATCCCAAGGAAAAATGTAAGGGTAGGAATTAAAGGTGGGTAAAAATAAGGGCTCTTTCCAGACAATTACCTCAATCACACTATCACATTTCTTTTTTCATAAAATATTTAAAAAAAGATAAAACAAAGTTCTAGATGATAAAACAAAATATGATTTCACTCAATAATAGAGGGTACTAGGAAGAGTATAATAAAATTGGTTTAGAGTACCTATCGGTATAATAAAATTAGCATCAGTCAGTGCTAATGAGGCTAATGTTTTGAAAATCCATCAAACTACTAATAATGTTTTAAAAATTCATAATATGTATATATATTTCACATCAATTCTCATTTGAATTTTCTTTTAAAAAATAAAGGGATTTCATCACAAGTGACTCAGGCATGTAAAATTATTTTGGATATTTAATTTCATATCAAGGTTTTTTTTAACACACAAAAAAAAGAAAATGAAATAAAAATTAAAACATACTAAAATTATAACATACAGCATTAAGTAAACCTCCCCTAAAATTAATTTTTTTAGTTTTATCAATAAAATCCAATTTATGATTTTAATGTGTTTTCTTTTAGGTGATTTATAAAAAAATAAAGTGTTATGGAAAGTTACAACCTAGTGATCTCATTGATAAGTTTCACAGTGGATAGAAACTTCCTCAACCACTTTTTTTATTAATTCATCATGAAAGGGCTTCATCCTTTGCCTATTAACCTTGAAGCATGAGTTGTTGGATTCATTCATGATCTATACAACACCATATGAAAAACATGAGAAATGGTATATGGGCATAACCAATGGGAATGAAGCTTACTAGGAATCAGCTTCATCCTTGAGTTTTATGGGAGGACATTCTCTTACAACTTAAACTCCTTTTCCAAAATCTTCCTTTTGTGTTAAACATTGGTCTTCTCTTTATATATTTGATAATTCTCATGGAAATTATAGAGGATTAAATCAAGATCCTAAATTTGAAATTTCTAATGAGTACATGAATCTGAAATATTCATATAACATTTTTTGATAGACCAATATACAAGGTACTCAACCTCAACTAAAAGGTGACAAGCTTTCCCAAACACCATTCAAAATGGATATATAACAATGGAAGTTTTAAAATAATTATATTATTCCCAAAATTCATCATCTAATCAAGTACTCTAGTCTTTCCTATTAGGCTAAACCATTTTTCCAATATTTTTTTAACCTCCATGTTATATTCTTTTTCATAGACATTATTTTGGAGATGATATGGTGTAGAAACATGTGTGAAAAACTGTAATGGTATAAAAGTTATTGCATTCTTTGATTACAAAAGTGAGACCCCTGGTTTGAAATAATGAATTGTGGAAATCCAAACCTATAAATGATGTGGGATCTAAAAAACTCAACAATGAATTGGTAGTCATTAGTTTGTGTTGCCTTTTCCTTTACCCATTTTGAGACATAATCAACTACCATAAGAAAATACACAAATCTAAAGGAACTAGAGAAAGGTCCCATTAATTCTATACTCCAAACATGAAATATCTCACAAAAGACCATGGTTTGTTGTATAATTTCATTATCCTTAGAAACATTTCTAGTAAATTGACACCATTCATATAACATAAAAAATTTATGTGCATCTTGAAATAATTTTTTCCAATAAAGACTAAAATCGAGGACTTTCCATGCAATTATTTGGTGATTAAATTGACCCCCACATGCAATAGTGTTGAAGAATGTGGGGAAAAATGTGAACTTGTGGCCTATTACATGTCATCATATGACTTGTTCATTATAGATTTCCCACAAATAGGGGTCATCCCAAATTTAATGCCTCAAATCACTCCAAATACAATCCATTTGGTGTTTATTAAATCCATGAGGTGCCGATGAGGAAACCAAAAAGTTCACTAAGTTGGAAAACCTTGGGATGGTATCATAAACAATGTACAAGTGCTCATCGAGTAAGGTTTCAAGAATTGGTTATTTATTAAATTATTAGATGTCATGATAAATGGGGATGTGACTAATATGGTCAAAAACTAATATTTTTATCCCCATTTGTCCTAAACTTCAATATCAAACTCTTGAAGTAGGAACATCCATTAAATAAGGTGTAGTTTAGCATCGATTTTCCTCAATAAATATGTAATGTAAGAATGGTCATAAAACAAAAATACTTTGGACCCAAGGAGATATGAAAAAAATTCAAAATTAACACTATAGAAAGGAATTATTTTTCAGTTTTGGTTTAGTTTTCTTGTGCTTGGTCTAGAGTGCATGATGCATATGCAATGACATTATAGGTGTTATATACCTGTTGTGAAAGGACAACCCCAACGGAATTGTTGGAGGCATCGCACATGATTTAAAAGGGTATATCCCACCTTTTTAGTTGGGTTATTGGTGGTGAGATGAGACAATTTTCAATCCATCAAATTCTATTTTACAAATTTCATCAAAAACAAAGTTCACATATTTTTACCAAAGTTGGGACAACAAGAGTGATATTTTACTAAAATACTTAATAAATTAATTATAAAAACAAGTATGTTCCAAAAATTAATGCACATTACGAACAAAAATAGGATAGTTTAATGAATAAATAACATTATTTTTTGATTAATCGACCTGGATACCCTCTCTAGAAATAACATGACCCAAAATAATACCTCATTCCACCAAAATGACATTTTCTATAATTTAAAATAAGATTATTTTCATTGTATTTATGAAACACATAATGAAAATTAGATAAAAAATCATCAAAATTGGAACCATAAATAGTGAAATAATCCAAAAATACCTCCATACAATGCTCTAGGTAATCTGAGAAAATACTAACAAGGTAATGTTTAAAAGTACCTAAAACATTATATGGGTCAAATGTCATCCTCCTCTATGTAAATGTACCAAATCAGTATGTAAATATCTTATTTTACTTATCCATAGTGGATTTATGTATATATAGGTATCCATATATGTCAACAAGGAAATAATAATGAGACTTACCCACTGCAACAGCCCGATAATTTGGAATATATTTTTTCTGTAAATTAATATTATGTCTGAGTTCTTGTTTCGCATGCAAAACTGAAAAAAAATAAGATGTGGAATATTAGATTAATATTATAATGAAAATAATAATAATAATAAAACCATTATTAAATAAAAATATATTACTTAACAACAATTGCTTACATTTAGAGGTTAAAAAATTAATATGATTTAATATTAAATAGTATTGTTCTTTCTAAAAAAACTAATTTTTAAAATGTTTTATATTTTATCCTAATAAATTTAATTTAAAATTTTTAAAATATATTTATATATAAACTAATTTAGTAAAATTATTTAAATTAAAAATGATATGAAATAATATTTAGAATACTTAAAAATGTCATTTTTTAATAAAGGTAGTTTTTCTTTATATTTTGTATTATCATTTAAAACTAAATTTATAAATTTTATAATATTATTTCTAAAAAATTAATTTAATTTTTGAGTTCATCTTGAAAATATTATCTTGGGATAAATTTTTATATTTTTCTGAAAATGTTAAATTTTGACGTAAATAGTGAAAGATACCGATTTTTCAAATATTGTCACTTTTATGACATTGTCGTAATACAAGAATTATTTTAAAGTTTATGAAAAAATTTATATAAAAAATATATAATTTTAAATTAAAATAAACAATTTACAAATATAATTTTTGGTTAATAAAACCCATTTTTAACATTTTGTAAACTTAAGTAATATTTTACTCTAATAAAAACTATTTTGATGTATTTTTTTTAACTAATTATCCACAAGGTGGAATTCAATTTTGGATTTTTTTTAAAGAAAAAAAATATTATTTAGTTAATAATAAACCAATTAATGTACTGGAAATCAAAAACCTTGATAATTTTATCTTAATCGTAATTTTTAAGAATAAACATACACTTTTTCTAAAAATGATTTTTACAGGTTTTGTACAATAATATTAAAATTAATTTTTATCACCCTTAGAAATTTTATTTTAAAAAATTATTTCTTAGTTTAAACCATTATTTCTAAATTATTTTATAAGAACCATTTTATTTTTAGGCATTAAAATTATATTACATAGGTAAAAATTATTTACCATGATAAAAACAAAAAAAATAGTAAAACTGAAAAATAAAAGAGTAAAATACTTAAAATCATATTAAAAACTTATTTAAAAATTCATTTTTGAGGATTTATATACCTTAAATCTTCCCCCATTACATTATTTTTTATTATTGGATCCACTTGACCTTTAAATAGTGACTTTACCATTTTTATTATGATAAAAATGTCACTCATCTCCCTTACAAAAGTAGTTATCACCACCCCACTTATCCTCACACCCCAATCCACTTAGATTCTACCAAACTCTATATAGATAATTCCAAAACACTCATATACACTTACTATAGGTTTTAGTCTTCTCAAAATATCGCCTCACAAATCCTTAATCTAATTAGCAAAGGAGCTCTTCCAAAGAGTGAGGTAAAATTCTCAATTACTCCTTCATTTATTTTCCTTTATTTCTTCTTCTAACTACTAAAAATATAATATACCCATATTGAAATAATTAATTAATTATTATAATTATACTTAAATGTTATTATGTTTATCGGATAACCATTTTCTACCTTCCTCCCAACCATTCAAAAAATGAAAATGTTTCTTGTGTTATGTGCGGAATACTACCTCCATAAGTGATGTGACTCGTGTTTCATAACCTCATTTCATGGTTTTTAAAAGGGTATATCTAATTAATAAAAATAATATTTAATATATTATTAATATTTTTAAAATATAAATCAATTCCTAACTTATTTACATTTTATAGAAAATGAGAACGACACTCATGTGTATGTGTGAACCACCGCCTCCATGAAGTAATGTATTTATTTATTCATCTAGAATTTTTACTTTATATAAATCTCCTAAATCATGATTAAACACATTATAAATTTTAAATAACATCATTATACATATATAATGGTGATATTATACCTAATGAATCACTTTCTTAACCATACTCACACATCGATTATAGAAAGTTGTTGTTTGGGTCAGTTTAACCACCTACATGAATAATGATATAAATCTCTATCATGTATGACTATATAAAATTAACTATTGGTATTATTAGAAATAAATTAGAATATAATATTTTTTTTAAGTTTATTTAAATGTTATATTAATATTTTATTCATTATTAACATAACAAATTTTTTATCAAAAATTCTCGAAACAAGCTTGTTGTCTATTCCCTCTTCATGAATCATGAATAAAATTTTTATGGAGTGAAATTCAATCATTATAAATAATTATAAATAATATATTCCAGTTAATTTTCTAATCTAGGAATGTTGAACTTGGTATAAATGAATGGGGATCAATATCGAAATTTTAAGGCATGCGTGAAACAATCAAAATCGCTAACATCCGATGATAAAAATAAACTGCAACTAAATAATAAATTTATAATAAATTAATATAACTAAATAGTATAAATGGTAATATACATGAATAAGGATATAAAATAGGTGATTAATATGGTTATTTTTATGATACAGGAAATGATTTCTTGGAAGTCGAGAGTAAAGATAAGGGTGTTTCATCTCAATTTCCTTTCTTTGTGACATGTTTGTTTTATGCACAAAATTTTATTTAAATGGTGTGTATACAGCCTATTTTATATATAATATCATGAATTATATTTTATTCATGGTTTTTTAAGTTTAATTTAAATCTCTCTCTTCCAAGTGGTTTTTATTAAAACATTTACTAAGATGTAAAAAAATTTCTTGACTCAATTTCTTTTCTTAATTCATAATGATTTCTCTTTAACAATGGTTTTACATAATGGTTTTCAAATATTATATGAAAATATTATAATTATTTTCCTCCTTATTTTTATTATATTTACATTGATAGATTTCTTTCTTTATAAAATTTTATGATTTTAAGAATAATTCTCATCTTTTCCAAATAAACAATTTTTCTTTCATATCTATATTCACTCTTCCCACTAATGTTTACCTTTATTATTTTAAAATAAAAATATGTTTTAATTATATTAATATTAAATTTTATATTTATCTATTTTGAAATGAAATATTTATCCCTCTCTTTATGATGTGGGTTTCAATAAATTTGTTTTAAAAATATGAAAAAAGGATTTCCCTTTAAAGTTTGTATTTTTATCTTCCACTCCACATTTACTATGAAAAAACTTTATATTTTTTTAAAGGATATTTTATTAAAGATTATTTTTGAAAGTAAAATTTTTCATAATTTTACACTTAGATTTTTTAAAATGGCTTTTTAATATGACCTGTAACTTCAACTTTTATTATTATGGTAAAAACATTTTCTAAAAAATATCTTACAATTTCTTTCACCATTATGAGCATTATTCTTTAGAAAAATTCCTTTACATGTTTTAAAATAGTCTTCTAAATTATTTTAATTATTATGGATTTTTAAAATAAAGGGAAATATTTTTATATATTTTAAAATTAAAAGTTTTATTTAAAAAAATATTTATTTTAAAATGGATTTTAAAGGATTTTATTTTAAAATAAGTATTCAATGTTTTTATGTCTTCTCGAAGAATTTTTTTGAAAAAAAAATATTTTATAAAAAATTTGAATATCTTTTTTATTTTTAAAGATTAATTTCTAAAAAAAATTATCAAGTTTAATGCATTTAATTTTAAATAGAACACTTTTAAAGAGTTTTAAAGCATTTTAAAATGAGATATTTCTTATTATTTTTCAAAGTGGTTTATCCAATAATTTTAAAATGGTTTTTTACATCTATACCACAAAATATCTAGCTTCTATAGAGTTATATTTTATGAATAAACTTTTAAATTCCTTTATGAAGTACTCATATTTGGTGATTGAATTTTTAGTATCGACCGATCAACTTTTGATATCATGTTATGAAATACCATTTGGAAATGATATGAAACCCATTTTCCTTCCATGGGTTTTCATAATATTATGAGTGATTGATATATTATGGAACACATATGTATGTATAATGATATATGGGGTCTTATATCACTCTCTAATTAATTAGGTAAATGTTTATATCTCATGATATAATTATGGAAATTTATTATTGATCCTAGATCTACAATGGGAATCAGTAAGTAATACATGCTCTACTATGTTATGGGATTCATGTAGTGATGCCTACTACACTATGTTTATAGGAATTAGGGTGTGATTTCTACTTCATTATGTGAATAAAGAAGTGATGTCCACTCCAAAATTTTATGGTAATCAAGTAGTGATTCCTGATCTACTGTCTTTATAGGAATCAATAAGTGATGCTCTCTCCACTATATTTATGGGAACTGAGTAATGATGTCTACTCCACTATGTTTATGGGCATTAGGTAGTTATGCCTGGTCCACTATAGGAATCTAGTAGTGATTCCTTCTCTACTATGGGAATCAAGTATTGATTCCTAGTCTGCTATGGAAATTACATAGTGATTCCTGCTCCACCGTGATATGGGAAACGGGTAGTGATTCATGCTCCATTATCTTATAATTTCATCAACTATATTAGTTTTATAGTTTATTATTATTCTTAATTTCTGTGACATTCCATATATTTATGACTATTATTATGATCCATGTCTCATGTTTATTGTATCATTTTTCTTCACTCTTATGCCATAGTATATGTTTTATCTTTTGATATTACATGCCTTGCTATCATTACTTATAGAAAACTCTTATTGTTCCATTTTATTTTTGATAAGATATTTCTGTCATGCTTATGTTTTCAAAAATTCTTATGATATAACCCCTGATGACATGTTGATAAGTTTTCCCTTACTGATCATTCAAGATCACCCCTTTCTTATGTTTTCATTACCCAGACTATGGAGATGATTATAACCTATGAGAAGTCTAAAAGGGGTCTAGTGTGGTTTGATTATGAAGAAATTCTCATAGATATTGTAAAATAAGTTTCTTATACAGCAGATCATCTAAGACACTAAACATTCTACTCTTGGTATTGTGTGATTATTATGAGATGTAATATTTAAATTATTGAGATATATGTAATTTTAGTTCGCACATATCACATGGTATTGAATACAGTTGTAAGAATGTTTTTTAGCATCGAGACCAGGAGTACAGGTCTAGTGCACCTCACCCACCAACCTTTCCAACATTTAATCAATAAAAATTATATAAAATAGTCCTTTTAAGTGAATTGATTAAGCTTGTGGTGGTCTATGAAAACTTGCCTGTTATTTTTTACTCTCTTTGGAACCAATTAATTATGCACATTATAAAAAACCATAAGACTAATATTTTTAGTACCAATTTTTATTTGAAAACCCCATTTACTATTAAAGATAAGATATTTTATTTCAACTTCTAATAGTTTTATTAACTCATTTTGGAAAACATCAAGTATGGTGGGATTTAATCAATGATGTGGTTGCCTTACTGATTTAGCCTCATACTCCAGAATAATTTTATGCTTGCATATGAATGGTATAATACCAGGTATATCATCCAAGGTATATCCAATTTCCTTTTTACACTCTATAAAAAGGTCAATAAATTGTATTCCATGATCTAGATAGAGGTTATTGGTAATAATGATAGGTAATTGGTTGACAACCTTAAGTAATGCATATTTTAAGTTACATGAAAGTGGTTTAAATTCAATAGATTCTAGGTTTGGAATAGAATTTAATGATATTATGGGAATAATATCATGTATACCATATGTCTACTTTTTTCTTTTACTCAATGGAAAAGTATATATTAATAGTCATGTCACGACCCCCTCCCACCAAAGATGCCCCTCCTGAGCTGGCAATGGTGAAAGGAAGATAATGACCCCCGAGTCCCGCCTCCAGTAGGCCCCGGGTTGGCAACTAGCACCAAGGGTATGAGTTTTCACAAATATGGGAGGCATTACCCTTTTTATTATTTTGGATCAGGAAATAGGACAAGTCAACCACCAAAAAGGGAAAAGAACAAGTGTATATAAATAAACCCAAACCAAGCCCACATGCATGTTTGAACAATTTTTATAACAAGGTACAAGTACAAGGAAGCTCAAAAGTACAATGCCAAAGAAAACAAGAGAACAAAAACTGCATCAACTCCAACTGCCCGACTAGTAGGGTCTCGCACGGCCCTGGTAGTCCTCCTGGAAACCTGAAAGTAAACGTAGCGTGAGCATACAAGTATACTCAGTAGGGAAACCTAAAGCTCTCGTGCACAAGTGGGGAGACACCCTAAGGTCCCATGAGAAAACAGAAGAACCAGAAACTAACAAGGAAAAACTATCCACCCAGCCTCACTGGTCACACTCACCAAGTAACACAAACAAGTTTAGTATATATATATAGAACAAAAGTATTGGGTACCCCGCACCATTTCCCACTTAATTAGATGTTGCTCTTCCTAACGGCAAACGTCCTGACGCTACCACACTCTTCCAGCCCGCACACACCTGGGCCAAACCACGCATCCCGCCCGCACACACCTGGGCCTCACAACCACGCATCTCGCCCGCACACACCTGGGCCACAACCACTAACCCGCCCGCAGACACCTGGGCCTCATCCCGAAGGTTCTTGGGAACGGTAAGCCTGCCCTAAGAGTCTTGGGCTAAAGGTTGCCTCAAGCCATCACAGCCTCCGAGACCTACCCGAAGAGTCTTGGGTGTAAGGTCACCTCAAGCCATCATAGCCTATGGAAGAAGGAGCAGGAAGGAGCTAGTAACTAAGGGGGAATACCCTCTCCCATAAAATGGGAGTGTTCGGCACTAGGTGCTTGACATGGGTGTGGTGCGACAAAACACAAAGATAAAATTATATATATACATATACCAAACACACAGCCCAACCTATGGCTTCTTAAAAAGAGAAACTGAGCATGTGCCTCGGCACTGCTACCACGAAGCATGCATCAACAACCAAACAATCATCCCCCAACCCCATTTAGGTTTTCATGTTTCATGCAATGGTTTAACAAATTATTACTACTGGGCAACTATCATCTAGACAAAACCTTTCACAAACATATCCCTTCCATCCACAACCAAGGTTAGGTAAAACGCAAGAAACCACATGCCATTTCATTTACAAAAGATTATCACAACCATACAACATTCCATCATTCATTTCTTTCAAAGTTCCACACATAAAACCCTTTCCACACACAAAACATTTCCGCATTTGAAAACACCTTTTTACTTCAAAACACTTTTCATAATCAAAACACTTTTCATAAATAAAGGCATTTTCCACAACCAACCACTTACCATTTCAACCCCATCGTTTACAAAACATTTCACACCTCCACGTTTCCAGCATCAACCATTCCAATAAGATCACCACCCAAACGTCACAGCCCCGCTACTCACCCAAACAACAACAGCCCACAAAACACCCCCAACACATGCCACGTAACCAAGACAACACCCACATGTTCATTATTCCATTTTGGTTCAACCGGGGTGATCACACAAGGGTTCTAGATTTCATTTAAAAAGTCAACTTTACGTGATTAAACAATTTCCACATTTCATAAAGTTTCCATCTATAAGAAAATACAGAAGGAGAGGGCAACATTTAATTGCGTAAGCAAAGGTCCCCAACGACTGTGATTTTCAGTAGGTAGAAGCACATTCAATTCACAAATATAAAATCACAGGATATAAAAAGTAAGGTAACAACAATCACTAACTTCCTAACCCCATTCTTTAACCAGTTATTATCTTTATTTAAAGGTTCAACCATTTCTCATGAAAACAAAAGGATACCCGCCACACATGATACACAAATTAGAGAGACAAAGGTGAGATCCCTACCTCAAAAGGTCCCGATCACGCCGCTTCTGAAGACGTCCTTCGGTGTCCTCCGCCTTCGCCAAACCCGACAAATGCCCCCTAGGATGGAAGCTGGAGAAGGAAGGCCGGAAGGAAAGGTGACAAGTCCGGGCTTAGAAGCTTCGTCTCGTCGCTACGATCCTGTGGCCGCTGACAGATCGTAATTCAGAGCTCGGACAAATAAGTTAGAGGAGGAAGACTTCTTGATCATCCAAGAGTGTCGTCATGTGGAGAAGAAGCGATTGGTCTGGAAATAATCCGCGACCCTTTCTTATATAGCCAACGAATAGGTAAAACAGTATTCAGTGTGTATTGATGAATACATGGTGTGACTGTACACCCGTTACGTGTTTTGACTGGTCAACACACGACACGTCACGTGGTTTCCACGCGTTTTAAAAAAAAGACGTTAATTTTATTAATATGTGTGTTTCGTTGACCCGAGACATAACTGATAAAAAGGTATCCATCACTGGTCTTAAAATGACCGTCTTAATTACAGGATTACACTGCCGCTGACGATTCGTCATTCCGACACCATATGAAGAAGTTATAGACTTTTTAAGTTTTGATCACCCAAAATAATAATATTATTATTTTATTATTATTATAATTACTTATTTATTTATTTTTATAACTCCAAATCAATCGTGATTTGGTCTCTTTCACGTTGGAAACAAACACTCCCTCCTTTTACATTTATTTCTCTTTTAATTTTATTCCCATTAATACCTTATAATCATTATTATAATATATAATAATAATGACTTACAAAAGAACCTCCTCAATCCCACGCCACCACAAAAGTGGCGCCTCCTTGGCTCCATGTCAACCACGCCCCACCCCTTATTGATTTCCTTTTTAATTTAACTTATTTGTTTTATTGCATTAATTTTTAAATCTTTATTTCCTTTAACTCTTTCTCTCTCCAATCTCCTTTAATGTTATTATTAATAAAAATTAATAATAACACCCATCATTAATGTTCTAATTTAATCCCATGAAATTAGATTACTATAATTATTCTCATATTAAACTAAAATCATTCCATGCGACTCAAAACCATTTCATTTAATTGAATTAAATTTCAAAACAAAATTAATATAACTTACATATTCAACCCCTTTTTAATACATTTAATTTCATTAACCTCTCACACATAGTTTTACGTCATCATTGTTATTTATTGTTTTTCAATAATAATAACAATTCATCAACTTATTTTATTAACTCATCACCATTATTATTTTTAATAACAATAATATTTATGCTCATCGCATTGACTACATTAAACCACCGCGTTGGATATCTGAATCCAACCATGCCACATCAATGTCGCGTAACATCCGTCAATTTAATTATTTAATTCTATTTATTTTTATTTCACACTGATTAAATTGAAACCACTTTTATTAAATTAAAGTCATTCAATTTAATAAACCCAACATATTTTTACACCACCATTATTATTATTATTTAACATAATAATAATAACGAACTCACCTTTAATTTTATTAACGCGCCACCATGCTTCCATTGTGCATCTTCATTTATTTGTTTGCAATAAATATCATAACTCATTTTATTAATTTCTCATTAATATTATGAATAATATTAATAACACAACACCTATTATTATTATTCTAATTTAATTCCAACAATTTCTCAATTAATATTAAACTAAACGCCTTATTATTATTTTTTAAATTCTTATTTAGAATTAAAACCCCTTTTAATTTAATTAATCACGCACTTTATATCACCATCTTTATTATTTAATATAATAAACTGACAAATCATCTTTTAATTTTTTATAAATTCTTCTTCGTTTTTATCATTAATAATTATCATTGTTACGCGCGTCGTGTTGACCACATCGATTTCAACAAAGGAATGGACCGGAGGGGTCCGGTCCATTACATCAGATACCTCTTAAAACATTCTCGTCCTCGAGAATTAAAAACCAACCAAGAAAAATAAAGGATCCAAACAACCACTCCGCAAGATACCTCTTAGGGCTCTTGTCATAACAAGAAACAACTGACAACTCTATGAGTTAGGAATTCCCTCTCCTATGTCAAGATACTATCCGCTTTAGGCGGCACTGACTCACCTGCACGGGTTTAATCGCATCCTCATTAATGCGTCTTGATTAAGGATCAGGTTTTTCCTTTCCCATATATTAGGTTTTTTTTCCAACTTACACTGCACCCAACAACGTACAACCCACACACTGCCCGGACACATGGCTTGAAGAATTCCTTCTCCCATGTTGAGATATTATCCGCTTTAGGCGGCACTGACTCACCTGCACGGGTTAAATCGCATCCACATTAATGCGTCTCGATTAGGGATTAGGTCTTCCCCTCCCCACATGATAGGGATCTTCACGTACATTTAAAGAAAAGCGGGAAACAACATAGCATTATAGAGTCATGAAAAACAAGGTCCAGGCCCAAAGCATGGGCGAGAATGCATTTCAACAATTGAGTGTGATGCTCCTGGATTTAAACAAAACATAAACGAGAGCATTTAAGTAAAACATGAAACATCTCTCTCGATCTTTCGCCTTGCTGGGGTTGCCACTTCTGTTGCATGAAATTGTCTGCGTCCCACTCCTCTGCATTTCTGTTAACGTCCAAGTGCCATAGATGTACGGTAAACAAGGATCGCCTAAGCCCAAGTAGTAAGGAAAAACTCAAAGTTTTAATTATCATTTTATTTCAATTTCTTTCCCAGAACACCCAAATCAAGTAAAACACAAACATGATGATGTATGTACCTTCCCTAGGGTCTCTACCCTGCAATCAATATAGTCTCACTTGGTCATTCGGTAGGCTCAGAGTCCTTGTATCGGATCACGGGGGGGCCCTAAAATCCCGTGTCATAGCCGGTCTTCCCTGGCCTATGTCACGCACCAAGATTAACGAACACTGTTGCCCTACCATCCCATGCAATCCTCACTGTGCCTAACTCCAGACTCCATCTTATCTCTCAACCATCAGCCTCTGATACCATTCTGTCACGACCCCCTCCCACCAAAGATGCCCCTCCTGAGCTGGCAATGGTGAAAGGAAGATAATGACCCCCGAGTCCCGCCTCCAGTAGGCCCCGGGTTGGCAACTAGCACCAAGGGTATGAGTTTTCACAAATATGGGAGGCATTACCCTTTTTATTATTTTGGATCGGGAAATAGGACAAGTCAACCACCAAAAAGGGAAAAGAACAAGTGTATATAAATAAACCCAAACCAAGCCCACATGCATGTTTAAACAATTTTTATAACAAGGTACAAGTACAAGGAAGCTCAAAAGTACAATTCCAAAGAAAACAAGAGAACAACAACTGCATCAACTCCAACTGCCCGACTAGTAGGGTCCCGCACGGCCCTGGTAGTCCTCCTGGAAACCTGAAAGTAAATGTAGGGTGAGCATACAAGTATACTCAGTAGGGAAACCTAAATCTCTCGTGCACAAGTGGGGAGACACCCTAAGGTCCCGTGAGAAAACAGAAGAACCAGAAACTAACAAGGAAAAACTATCCACCCAGCCTCACTGGTCACACTCACCAAGTAACACAAACAAGTTTAGTATATATATATAGAACAAAAGTATTGGGTACCCCGAACCATTTCCCACTTAATTAGATGCTGCTCTTCCTAACGGAAAACGTCCTGACGCTACCACACTCTTCCCGCCCGCACACACCTAGGCCAAACCACGCATCCCGCCCGCACACACCTGGGCCTCACAACCACGCATCTCGCCCGCACACACCTGGGCCACAACCACTAACCCGCCCGCAGACACCTGGGCCTCATCCCGAAGGTTCTTGGGAACGGTAAGCCTGCCCGAAGAGTCTTGGGCTAAAGGTCGCCTCAAGCCATCACAGCCTCCGAGACCTACCCGAAGAGTCTTGGGTGTAAAGTCACCTCAAGCCATCATAGCCTATGGAAGAAGGAGCAGGAAGGAGCTAGTAACTAAGGGGGAACACCCTCTCCCATAAAATGGGAGTGTTCGGCACTAGGCGCTTGACATGTGTGTGGTGCGACAAAACACAAAGATACAATTATATATATACATATACCAAACACACAGCCCAACCTATGGCTTCTTAAAAAGAGAAACTGAGCATGTGCCTCGTCACTGCTACCACGAAGCATGCATCAACAACCAAACAATCATCCCCCAACCCCATTTAGGTTTTCATGTTTCATGCAATGGTTTAACAAATTATTACTACTGGGCAACTATCATCTAGACAAAACCTTTCACAAACATATCCCTTCCATCCACAACCAAGGTTAGGTAAAACTCAAGCAACCACATGCCATTTCATTTACAAAAGATTATCACATCCATACAACATTCCATCATTCATTTATTTCAAAGTTCCACACATAAAACCCTTTCCACACACAAAACATTTTCGCATTTGAAAACACCTTTTTACTTCAAAACACTTTTCATAATCAAAACACTTTTCATAAATAAAGGCATTTTCCACAACCAACCACTTCCCATTTCAACCCCATCGTTTACAAAACATTTCAAACCTCCACGTTTCCACCATCAACCATTCCAATAAGATCACCACCCAAACGTCGCAGCCCCGCTGCTCACCCAAACCACAACAGCCCACAAAACACCCCCAACACATGCCACGTAACCAAGCCAACACCCACATGTTCATTATTCCATTTTGGTTCAACCGGGGTGATCACACAAGGGTTCTAGATTTCATTTAAAAAGTCAACTTTACGTGATTAACCAATTTCCACATTTCATGAAGTTTCCATCTATAAGAAAATACAGAAGGAGAGAGAAACATTTAATTGCGTAAGCAAAGGCCCCCAACGACTGTGATTTTCAGTAGGTAGAAGCACATTCAATTCACAAATATAATATCACAGGATATAAAAAGTAAGGTAACAACAATCACTAACTTCCCAACCCCATTCTTTAACCAGTTATTATCTTTATTTAAAGGTTCAACCATTTATCATGAAAACAAAAGGATACCCGCCACACATGATACACAAATTAGAGAGACAAAGGTGAGATCCCTACCTCAAAAGGTCCCGATCACGCCGCTTCCGACGACGTCCTTCGGTGTCCTCCGCCTTCGCCAAACCTGAAAAATGCCTCCTAGGATGGAAGCTGGAGAAGGAAGGCCGGAAGGAAAGGTGACAAGTCCGGTCTTAGAAGCTTCGTCTCGTCGCTACGATCCTATGGCCACTGACGGATCGTAATTCGGAGCTCGGACAAAGAAGTTAGAGGAGGAAGACTTCTTGATCATCCAAGAGTGTCGTCGTGTGGAGAAGAAGCGATTGGTCTGGAAATAATCCGCGACCCTTTCTTATATAGCCAACGAATAGGTAAAACAGTATGAAGCGTGTATTGATGAATACACGGTGTGACTGTACACCCGTTACGTGTTTTGACTGGTCAACACACGACACGTCACGTGGTTTCCATGCGTTTTAAAAAAAAGACGTTAATTTTATTAATATGTGTGTTTCGTTGAACCGAGACATAACTCATAAAAAGGTATCCATCACTGGTCTTAAAATGACCGTCTTAATTACAGGATTACACTGCCGCTGACGGTTCGTCATTCCGACACCATATGAAGAAGTTATAGACTTTTTAAGTTTTGATCACCCAAAATAATAATATTATTATTTTATTATTATTATAATTACTTATTTATTTATTTTTATAACTCCAAATCAATCATGATTTGGTCTCTTTCACGTTGGAAACAAACACTCCCTCCTTTTACATTTATTTCTCTTTTAATTTTATTCCCATTAATACCTTATAATCATTATTATAATATATAATAATAATGACTTACAAAAGAACCTCCTCAATCCCACGCCACCACAAAAGTGGCGCCTCCTTGGCTCCATGTCAACCACGCCCCACCCCTTATTGATTTCCTTTTTAATTTAACTTATTTGTTTTATTGCATAAATTTTTAAATCTTTATTTCCTTTAACTCTTTCTCTCTCCAATCTCATTTAATGTTATTATTAATAAAAATTAATAATAACACCCATCATTAATGTTCTAATTTAATCCCATGAAATTAGATTACTATAATTATTCTCATATTAAACTAAAATCATTCCATGCGACTCAAAACCATTTCATTTAATTGAATTAAATGTCAAAACAAAATTAATATAACTTACATATTCAACCCCTTTTTAATACATTTAATTTCATTAACCTCTCACACATAGTTTTACGTCATCATTGTTATTTATTGTTTTTCAATAATAATAACAATTCATCAACTTATTTTATTAACTCATCACCATTATTATTTTTAATAACAATAATATTTATGCTCATCGCATTGACTACATTAAACCATCGCGTTGGATATCTGAATCCAACCATGCCACATAAATGTCGCGTAACATCCGTCAATTTAATTATTTAATTCTATTTATTTTTATTTCTCACTGATTAAATTGAAACCACTTTTATTAAATTAAAGTCATTCAATTTAATAAACCCAACATATTTTTACACCACCATTATTATTATTATTTAATATAATAATAATAACGAACTCACCTTTAATTTTATTAACGCGCCACCATGCTTCCATTGTGCATCTCCATTTATTTTTTTGCAATAAATATCATAACTCATTTTATTAATTTCTCATTAATATTATGAATAATATTAATAACACAACACCTATTATTATTATTCTAATTTAATTCCAACAATTTCTCAATTAATATTAAACTAAACGCCTTATTATTATTTTTTAAATTCTTATTTAGAATTAAAACCCCTTTTAATTTAATTAATCACGCACTTTATATCACCATCTTTATTATTTAATATAATAAACTGACAAATCATCTTTTAATTTTTTATAAATTCTTCTTCATTTTTATCATTAATAATTATCATTGTTACGTGCGCCGTGTTGACCACATCGATTTCAACAAAGGAATGGACCGGAGGGTTCCGGTCCATTACAAGTCATTATAGAATCATCGATGGTTTAAAAGCTCACAAGATGTAAGAAATAATATATATAGTTACATGAATGGAATTTTTCAATACTAATGCAGCAATATATTGATGAATCCTCACCCAATATATCAAAAAGAAAATAAAAAATAGAAGAGGGTTAGAAAATGAATTTGAAATACCACAATACACGGGTATCACATCAATATTGTTAACTATAAAGGTGTATTTCTCCTTCATGGTGTGTTTCATTGCACCTAGAATGATAAAATACACAACATCACCACCAAATTACATAGAGAGTGTTCCATTATTTACATTGATTATTATTTTTATAGTTTTTATAAATGGACTGCCAAGAATTAGAGGAGCATGCCCTTTAATTTTATCACCGTCTATTTTAAGTATATATAAGTCTATGGGGAACAAAAAATCCTTTAATTTCACCAACACATCCTCCAATACACTAGTTGCGCATGTTGTACTCATATTTTCCAACTAAACTATAATTCTCATGGGATTCAATTATTCAACCTGAAAATTAAATAAAATTTATTGATGCATTATATTAATCAAATCACCAAGATCAAGCATAACAACATAGAAATAAAAATCCCCTATAATGAATGGAATTGATAAGTTTCCTGGATCCTTTCACTTTATTGGTAATTTTGTTTGAATAAAAGATAAAACATTTCTCCCAAATATTACTTTATCATCCCCTTAAATTCATTGGTTATGGGTACAATGTTCCTTAGGAAACTTCATGTATCAATAAGTTTTTTTTCTGCATCAAGAAGAGGTACGTTAACTTGAACCTTTTTAAATGTATCAATAATTTATTTATCAGTTTAATTTTCAATAGATTACTTAAAGGGTTTGATTTTTTAGGGAAATGAGAGAGGTACATTTGAATTCATGGGGGAATTATTGACCACTTTTATACCCATTTTATTTTTTTAATTTTCATTTGAATATTTTGAAGATTGAGAAGGAGATATTTCAAGAGTGTGACTTACCTCAGGGATGGATTTATAATCATTGGAAACTTTGGGAGGAGATATATATTTACCATTATAAATTTTAATGGAATATAAATTACCTTTATCTTTGGGATTGATAATTGTTTAAGAAGTAATTTGTTCAAAACCTTGTATCTTTATCTCACCAATGGTGTTGGACGATTGTCCCACTTAAGTCTACAAGTGTTGAATTACTAATTGAGTGGTTTATTAGAACTAGAGGTTTGGGGATTCTATTTACTTCATCATATCATTGAGACTTGGTTTGATCTTAGGATGTGGTATATCTTGGTGTTGTAGCGGCAATGATGGTTAGGGATGGATAGTGGAAATGAAGTGGTGGAATAAATAGATTATTATAGGGTTGTTTGTATATAACCCTAGGATGGGTTTTGTGTGTACCTATTATACCATGTATTTTCTTATGATTTCTAAATTTACCCAACCTAAGTCAATTATTTTATACCAATTCCAAATTTTTTGGTTCTAGGTATTTTCCCCAACATCTAGGTTAGTGAGGTTGGATGGATGACTACCCCCCTCTTCCCCTCTTTCCCATTAGTGGTAGATTGGTGGTGATATACTAAGGTTGGTAAAATCATGAAAAGTGTGTGAGTGGAATTAGGTGTACTCAATTATGTGGTGATAGTGGGATGATGGTTATTTGGTGGTATTTTTGCACGGTTGTAGGAGGGTATGAGGTTGATGTCATTCACTTTCATGATACCCTAATGCTCTGGTCTTATGATGCGATGGATGTGATATGTAGTTTATAATGAGTTTATGGTATTTTATATGATTTTTTACTTGATTCCAACATGATATATTGATCCTTGAGAGATTTTGAGTAGGTAGGGTTATGACCCAACCCACATCAGGCGATAAGGTATGAGAGAACAATACATTTGATGTTGGGGTGTGGAAGCAGCAAACCAATAGGGAAGTGGTTGTGGTGATTGTATTCTTCTGATAATATTTTAGTATAACTTGGATGTGATACTTGGTTAGTGATCCTTGGTGAGGCTAGGAATTGGTAGTTTACCTAATAGGTGCATGTTTTTTCTATTCTTTACTCACTGGAGAATTGTATTCTTTTGTCACATTTTCACAAGAGGCCCTGAGGAGGATCCTACTGAGTATGAATGTTATGATCACCCTATATATATTAACTATTTTTCAAGTGCTTAAGAGGTTTTGGGTAACTGATATATATTGGGATAGCTTGGATATGGAGTTTCTGTTTGGATACTCTTCTTAGGATTGGTTTTGGATTTTTGATTTTAGAGATTTATTTTGTATGACATGACATGAAATGTCATATTTATTATCATAAATATTGGTTTATTTTATATGTAATGGTGTTTGTTTGTGTTTCTACTATTATATATTATCTTTGACTTGTTTTTATGTTAATTCCTCTCATTTTATATATTTTATACCCTCTTTTATAATCTCTAACTCATGGCCTATTTGAGTTGGGGTTTGGGGGTCATTATCTTCCTTCCTTCACTATCGTCCCATGAGGGGTGTCTTTAAAGGGAAGGTATAGGAGGTATAGGATAAGTATTATTACCTTGACCATGGTGGTTCCAATAATTATTGGGGTATATTGATTTCACCCATTATTGGTATAGTTTTCATCCTCACCACCCAGGGTTAGTATTTTTCCTGTAGTTGTTTTTCTTGAATGGGAGTTTCTGTGGAAATGGAAAACCTAAAAAATTATTTCATAAGACTTAGATGAATTATAAAGATGGGATAAATGATTATAAAAATTAGTATCATCACCAAAAATACCATAATTTAAAGGAATAGATGGAGATTGAGAATTACCTTGAGAAAATACCATTTTTTCAAAAGAGTATTCATTTCATCAAGTTTATTTTCCACTTTTTCTTAAGTGTAGAAATTTTCACCTCATGAACACCTTTAGTGGATGTTTTTTCCTATGTTGTGCATTTTTATCCATGTTAGTTACCAGGTCTTGAGTGGAAATAGGGTTTTTTTTTCACTAGATAACCACCATCTATAGCTCTATCATACCATAATCTATGGGGAAAATCCTTCATATAAGTATTGGATTAGAAATTGGTTGAAAATATGGTTGTGAGGTAAACTAAAGAAAAAATTATTCAATATCCTCTAATATTCATGCAGGTTGTATCCTAATTATTTCCTAATTTTATATATTTATTTACTAATATACATGGTATGTGAGGCTAAGAAAAACTTCTCTAGGAAGAATTGTTTAAGGTCATGCCAACCTTCTATTTTTCTAGGCATGTAGTATAACTAGTCTTTGGATACACCGTCAAGGGAGAAGGTTAAAGCTATAATTTTAATGAATTACTCATAAATGGCATGGGGTTTTATGGTTTAACCTACAATATGGGACTCCATTAGGTGTTTTTGAGGGTCCTCACTAAGAAGTCCACAAAAGTTTTGGATAATATGGAGAATATCATACCTAAGTTTAAAGTTTTCAGACTCTTTTATATATTGAATATACGTAGGTCAGTACTCCACATAAAGGGTAGACAAATATTTTAAGGTTCTATTATTTCCTAACATTATCTCAATTTCTAGTTTATTTTATATTTTTTTTATTATAAAACTCTTGTGTTTCTTTTTTAATGAATTCTTTCGGTGGTTTTGATGACTACACTTTAAAATCCTAATTTTTTTTGTATAGAGTCATTTTTAGTTCAGGATTTATTTCAAGTAACTAACCTTTTGAAGATATTATCATATATGTAATGAGAGTAATCTAAAATAAAATTTATTATTTTACTATACAAAAAATAAAATAAAAAATGAGAAAATATAAAGAAAGAAGAATATGAAGAATAAAAAAATAAAAAAAAGAATTAAAAGGGATGAAAGAAGGAAAAGAAAAAGAGAGAAAATGTAAAATGGAAAAAAAATGCCCAAAAAGGTGACTAAAAATATCAAAATTGATAAAAATAATATCATGCTCAAATTTTAAGACTTGTTTATAAGGTATATTAAACTTTTTATACCAATTTTTAGCTCAATTTGAACAAGTCAAATCATTTTAGTATACTCGACCCTAATCAAATCCTTATTGTTGAAAAAAGAAGAAGGGGAAAGAGAAAAAAGAATAATTAGGAGTATAAATTCAGAATCTATTAACTAATAAATTTAAATAAATAAAACTAACATTTTTCTTACTCAAAAATGGTGCCAAATTTTTTATCTCATCATCGAACATGTCAAAATTAAATTTAAGTTTTACTAGGTTTTGCAGTATAACATAACCTAGGTCCTTTCCCAAGGAAGTAGGAGATCAATTAAATAAAGTTGATTAAAACTTTTTTAATTCATAAAAGGATGAAGATTTTTTGGTTTTATGATTTTAAAACAAAAAAATGAAACTAATCTAATAAAATATAGAAACTTGTTTGATAAATCATGATAAACCCAAGGTAAGTGTCCCATGATGCTAAATTATCATTTATCTTAAGGGATGTGAGATGGATCATTGATTCCTTGATTTATACCTACTAAATCCAATATGGTAATTGGGTTATTACTAGGTTAACACCTAGTATTTGATCAATCGATGATATTGATTACTAGAAACCTCTCAAAATAAATAAAATCATGTTTAGTGTAAGATCTGAACTCAATCAAGGAATCACATCAACAGGGTAAATGAGATGACTAGATTTGGGTCTATATTAAAAATTTTATTAATTAAAAAACATTAATATTCATGGGTGAAGGCATCTGGATTTAATCAATTGATGCAATCCATAAGTACACTCATATAAGAGAAAGGGGTGATAAGAGGTAAACTTGCTCAAATCATCACATGATGTGAGTTATGAAACAAATTATAATGATTCAGGTCCCTTTTATTTTCACAACATAAACACAAAATCAAAAGGTGTAAATTAATAAAAATATAAAAAAACAGGAAATTAAATTACCTTCCAAATATTACACACAATGAGTTTTGGATTATAAAAAGGATCAACCCCTAGATTGATAAATAGGGTTTATAAGTACATGAGCGGTAATAAGAGGAGAAAGTGGATAAATAAATCTCCTAAGATTTACTCAATCATACCCTTGTGCATTCAAACCCTGAAAATAGTCCCTATAGTTCTTTTAATGATAAAATTTTCAATTTGGGACCTTGAAAAGTCAAAAAAATTATGGGTGTAGGTGAGCTATTCGTGGAATATTTTTCCACCCACTTGTGTCACATCAATTAATAACTAATCTACCATTTTTTTATTTGAAATTTTGTGTAAATGTGGACCTTTAATTCTTATTTATAATTCAAATATAATTTTCCCAATTGGAATTTTTGTCCCATGATAGGATATAAATACAAAAAAGTAGGACCAATATGCCTCCCCCAAATTTTCTTCTCATTGAGGGCCCTCATTGGGCCTCTTAGGCTTGGATCCAGTATTTGGTCCAATTGGATAAATTGAATACCCTTCACCATAGAATCATGAAAAATGAATTTTTAAGTTTGAAATAGTATAATTAATATTATAATAGAGACACCAAACTACTATCAAATTGGTTCATTTGGTGAAAATATCCAATTTTATGATTTTAGACCAAAACCTCTTAAACAGAAAAATGTTTTCATTCAATTTCTAAAAAAGTGATGGGATAGATGATAAAATGTATGAATAAATTTCACTCATCATTATACCATAATTTTTAGAAGATTTAATGTTATGATTTTTGTATATATATCATGATAAATTTAAATGATAATTAAGGGGTAGTCGACTATGTTTTTATAAAGGAGTAATCAGAAAGATTTCCACATGGTGTGGTTTGTGTTATTTTAAAATTTAGGAAATAAATCCCATTAAAGTCTTATTTTTTCTCAAACTTTGATGAATGTGACCCTTCCCATCAAGTATTGTCTGCACCATATCATCGGGTTGTGTTTTCCTTCACAAGTTATAGACCTACAATCATGATTTTATTTCCTAGTACCTATATAGAAAACACTCAAAACTTTACATTAAGATTGGGTATTCAAGAACTTTCTACATTATTTTGTGTAAATTTTGAAATTATCATGATGTCATTGCCTTTGAATAAATGTTATGGATTAATCTAAAATAAATATAATGAAAAAATTGAATAATGGAATTAAAGGGAGAAGTGTTTCACCTATATTTTATATTTTTGTGTTACTTCATATAAAAGCTAGCTATTGTTATTTCTATGTGATTAAAATGGACACTGTGTGTTTTTATTTTTTTATGATTTACAAACCTAATTATTTTTATTAAATTTTGGAATTGACTCTCATAAATGGATAATAACTCAAAGTTGTTAATGAATGGGTTGTTGGTTAATCTAAAAATTGTAAAGATGTACATACTAGACATAGATAGTTTTCATGGAAAGAATGACATAAAATTTGGTGTTTGTTTAATGAGTTGTTACTAATTTAATGTGATGTTATTGGAGATTGTGTTTTTTGTTGTGAAGAAAATGGTTTTGGCATGGGGTGATGTGACTGTTTGTGGCAGTGATGGTAAGGCTAGTTTTGTAGAGATGGACCAGGTTTATATAAATTATGGTGGTTATTGGCATGAGTTGTATGGTGGTGGTTGTGGGATATAATTGTGTGGTAAGGGGTTTTGATAGTAAATTCTTGGTGTTATGGAATGAAATGGAATATGATTATAAATTACTAATAAAAAATATGGGAAGTGGGATGGAATTTGGTAAGTTGTGATTAATAATGACTACAATTATTATAAATGGAAAGGAAAAAGGGATGGGAAGAATATGGTTGTTGGATAATGAATGGTTCTCCACTAAATATGATTAATGAATGTCATGATAATTATAATATGGATAGTAATTGGTAAATCTAAAAATGGTTAAATGATATGTTATAAGGTAAATTCATGGTTGTTGTTATGGATGTTTCTTATGGGAAAGTGGGATTGGTTGATATCGTAGAAGTGGCGGCAGTTGTTGTAGTAGATTGTGGATATGTGGTGATGGTTATAGGTTGTAGTAGTTTTTTTTCTAAAAATACTTTATATTGGTCTTGTGTATTATATGATGTATTTTATTATAATTTTATATGTACCCCACTTAAGTTGGATAACCTTGTCGATACCGAAATATTTTGGGTTTCGAGTGTCTTCCTCAATCATCCAGGATGGTGAGGGAACGGATGGAAGACCATTCCCTCTTCCTCTATCCCCCTTCTAAACATGGAATGGAACTGATGGATAGAGGTTTATATTCATGGTATGTGATGGATATAAGTCAAAATTGAGATTGATTTGATGATTATAGGATGATGGCATGGTATATAGTGGGGATCATGCATGGTAGGAGGAGGTAATGCGGTTGATGTCCTTCATGTTCATGATACCCTATTATGATGAAAAGGATATGTGTGTTTAGGATATAGATATTTCATATATGGTGGTGTATATATGGGTATGTGGTTATGAAGTAGGTATATGTGACATATATAAATTTGGATATGGTTATGATGATATAGAAGGGATGGGAGAACTGAGACATTTTTTATTGGGTTGTAAGAGAAACAAACCAGTTGGGAAGTGGTGTGGGGCACCATTTTTCTATATTATTTGAGATTATTTTATTATACTTGGATTTGATTTTTTGTAAGAGAGTTTTTTTGAGGTTGGGTGGTATTAACCTGGTTAGGGGTGTGTTGGTTCTGTTATTTACTCACTAAGGCATCAGTATACTTATTCTACATTTTCATGAGAGGTTTTAAAGAGGATACTACTAAGTATTCATGTATGATCACCCATATATATATATATATATATATATATATATATTATAGGTACCTAGGAGGTATTTGGATATTTATTTGGACATTAAAAGTTTAGATACAAGAGTTAAGGTTAGACCTCATGCCTGAGATTTTTATTTTTTGTATTTTACCTTAGAAACTTATATTTGTATAACATTTTCATGAATTTTGGTTCTTATGGAGTGTTGGTTTTATTTATATTATAGTGTTAATTTGTGGTTTTATTATTGTTTTCCTTAGGTTTATGATGGAAATTCCTCCCATTTGTATGTTTACACCCTCGATGCTAGTCTCCAACCTGTGGCCTACTGGAGGTGGGCTTCAGGGGACATTCTCATCTTCACTACAAACCCAGTAGGGATTCCTAATGGGGAATGGTCATGAAAAAGTGGTATAAAATATATGAATAAGAGTAAATATGGTGACTGGAGTTAGGAACTAGTGAGGATTTCATGGGTTGGGTAGGGAAACAATGTTAATTGATCATAGTGTGTGATGTAGCAGGGGGGACTGGCTAGGAAATAGATGATTGGGGATAAATAAAAAGATGACAATGATGATGATGATGATCCAATGAAAGGAACTTATTCTTATTGAACATCCTATGAAGGATAATAATAATTTTATAGTGGATACCTATGATAGGTACACGCATCATATATGTTTTCACATATGTTTGAATTGAAAAAGAAATAGGAAGTTAAAAGAATCAAATTAAATAAATTCCATACTCTCGAGATTTGGAGTTATTTATCTTGATTTTAGAGATGGATATTGGTCATCATACACATGTGTATTTGGTTAGATATTCTCATTAATATGATCTGTTTAACTTTCAGATGGTTGAATTGGGTGAAGAGGGTGAGTCTTAGAGGAGGAATTTGTGAGAGTTACAGCATCATACATTGAAAAATTATGGGGGAATCATATTCGATTTAGAGAAAAATCATTAGTTGGAGGAGGTAGAGATACTTTACAATTTAATTTTTTCTAGGATAGAGTATTTTTTGGTTATCCAGATGTAGGGAGAATCACACTAGTGGTATATTTTGTATCTTTGGGAGTGAAAGGAGGCAGAGGTTTCATGGGATGATTTTCATAAGTAGTTTCATATAGAGTTACTATCATTGATGATAAGTTTAGTGAAGAGGAAAGATTTTATCGCCCTATAAAAATGGATCCAAATTTTGTGGGAGATCAGGATTTACTTTAAGAACCTTATTCACTCCACCCCTAATATTTTTCTAGATGAGTATTCCAGAGAGAGGTTCCTTAAGGAGACATTGTGTTCAAATTTTCAATATGAAGTCACCCTATTTACATTACCTATATATCTAGAGGTCCAAAGTAAGTATAATGTGATCAAAATGATGAATAAAAATCTAGGATCTTTGGGGGAGGTACTTCATTAGCACTTATCTAGGGGTAGAGTTTCAGAAGGAGGATCTCATACATTGGGGTAGTTGAGGTTCTAATTAATGGAGAATCATCCCCAGACTTCTTCTTATCATTTTATAGGGTAGTAAGTTGTCATGAATCCATCAGAATCTATGTTTTGGTGTGATTGATTTGTGGAGTTTTTTTCCATTGGTGATATCATTTCTTGGTTGTTCTTAAGGACCAATATGGCATGGGAAATCATATTTCATATCAACCCTAGTATAAATTTATTTTGATGTTGTATTAGAAGTAGATATGGAAGTAATATTCTCTATTTAGAGGATATAGAACTACTATAGTTCATCCTCATAATGTTCCCTACCCTCAGGGACATAGGTTTGAGTGTGGCTATGGTGGTGCATGTTGGTAGGGTCAACAAGGTTGAGGAACTAGACATAGAAAGTTGAATACAATGGAAATGTTGATATCGGGAAAACCATAGATCAGTTGAGATACTGTCTACCTATATTCTACTCTAGATTTTTCTTTTTTTATTCTATAGTGTCTCATTATTTTATTTCACCCACATTGGTCCATTTCTTGGGACTTAAGGTGTAGAGGATTCTGGTTCCCCTTTTTTTACTACACTAGTAGGAGGTTAGTACGGTTTATGTGATATATGTTGAGGCTATGAGATGATGATGGGGAAGCCTCAGTCATTAGGGGAATATTTCTAATTTGGATATATCCATATGATTTCATTCTTGGAATGGATTGGTTGTACTCTATAGGCATGATCATAAATTTTTTAGAGGAGTTTTTTATTATATAATATGGAAGGGTAGCGTAAAGTGTTAATTTTCAATTGGTTTCATTAGATAAGTAGTAGGAATTCAAATATTCTATCATCTCAACTATCAGTGCTATCATTGGATTCAGTAGAAGCATAGGTGTTGGAGTTTCCCATAGTTGTTGAGGAGTTTCCAGGTGTTTTCTCCAAAGAGGTTGTAACATTACCCCCTCGATGTGATATCAATTTAGGGATGGAGTTTTAATCTAATAGATATCTGATATCAATGAATCCATATTGGATAGAACCCTCTAAGATATAGGAATTTCGGATTTGTACAAAATGGCTTGAAGGCCTTCTTTTTATTGATTTTTGATAACCCCTCTTTCAAGGGATAAGGGGGAAACCTTACAAGGCATATAGGCTTAGAGATTTCATAACCCATAGGTCTTATGGAAATAAAAAACTATAACTACATGGAACTAATCCTCGCACATGATCCCAAACCCAGTTGGTGAGGACTCTTAAGCGCATCCAGGAAACTCGGGATCAAATCCAGGCGGACACACAATTTCTGAGGGGGGACTGTAGCAGTACTGTAGCAAGAACTATGCAGTACTATAGCAGGTACTGTAGTGAGAACTGAAGCAGGCACTGTTTGGCACTGTAGAAACTGGGAATTTTCCCCTGTTTGGGCCTTCGGGCCACCGATTTGGTCCCCGAGTCCTTTAAGGCCTTCGAGCCACCCAAGCCTTCGGGCCAGTAAGGCCTTAGGGCCACCTCAAGGCCTTCGGGCCACCATAAGTGCATATGAAAACTAGAAAACCTACAAAGAACAAGCTATAAAAGGAGGATGAGCACGGAGATTTCACCATAGTAGAAGCTAAACAAATTGCAAGAATGATAGGGTATGGAACCTGCCATCAGGACAAGCCTGTGCATGCACGGGATAGCCTAGTCGAATAGCCATGCGAAGGTGGAGAGCTAATTTCACTATGAAGATGCTAGGGAGGAGTAGTTCCAAGTAGTTAGTCTGGGTTGTATGTAATGTTTGAAGACTACGGGCAATGCATTCCTCTAAGGCCTATGGGCTATTTAATACTTATGCCTACGAGACTTTTAAGGGTTCCACCTCACCCCTTAAAAGGTGGATTATCAAAAATCAATAAAAAATGAAGGCCTTCAGGCCATTGGATGGTATGGAACTGATCCTCCCTAACTTCTTCACCGTGATGTAATCTCTCCACCTTCGCATAGATTGTTCGGCTAGGCTTCCCATGCATGCATAGTTTGGTCCCAATGGAAATGGAATACCCTCTCTTTCTTACAAATATACTTATGATTTGATACGTAATTATTTCATTTGACCTAATGTATTTTCATGGGGTGATCTGATGTTGTTTTATATGAATTCGTATGGTAGTCTGAGGATGTGAATGGACTATCAATGCCTAAATTTGGTGATGTTCAAGAATCATTATCCCCTTATGAGGATAAATGATTTTTTCAACCAATTAAAGTGATATAGTTGGTTTTTAATGATTTATTTGTATTTTATGTATCATCATATGACGGTGAAGGAGGAAAATATCCCGAACACCACCATTATATTCCATTATGGGTACTTTAGTTCTTGGTTATGTTGTTTGGTGTCATGAATTCCCCAGTGGTATTCATTTGACTCATGAACTCTATGTTATCTGAGTTCCAATATAAGTTCATGGTAGTGTGCATGTGTAACGTCCCAACCTGATTGACTATTAAAATGTTAGCTGGACAGGTAGGTCACATGGCCTCAACACATCTCCCCAAATGCCAGAGGCTGGTGGCTAGAAGCGAGGACCTAGGTGTGTTTGTGGGGAGACTATGCCCTCATTACCATATTTTAACATAGAATAATTAATAATATACAAGTGTTAGAAGTATTATGATCACAAGACAAGAAGTAAATAGTGGAAGACTGATATTATAAACAAAGATAAAAGTCATCTCATATACAAAATGATGAACATGTCATGTTTCTTCAAAAACTTCCAAAATAGGTATACATGGTAGATATACAATCCATATAACAAAAGTAAAAAAGACAAAAAGTATCCCATCTAGCATCATGAGCCTCGGTTTGTTCCCATGCTCCCCTGCTTCTAATCATCAATTAAGAACCTATAATTGGGTGCTTCCCCTTAATCATACCTTCAACCATATAATCTATTGGGGTACCCAAGGTGGACTAAACAGGGTGTGAGACATAATCCCAGTAGGAAACCACCCAAGGTATATTCCATCCAGTCAGTGAATATATATAACAAAAGTGTGCAGGAAATAATAATAATAATAATGCAAGGAAGTACTCAAAGTAAAAAAAGTCTCTAATTTAATAGACAGACCTATGTCATTTATAAGAATGTTCGATTAATGATTCAATCTCATTTAATTAATAAGTCTTGAGACTTGGAACAAGCTCGGTGCCCCCCATATACTCATAAGTACAGCAGATGCCTAAGTAGGCCATTTAAAAGGTATGATTCAAGAGCAAATCCAAACTTGTGCTTTGTCTTGGAAAATGAATCATATATAATTCATTTCATTCATTAAACAATTTAGAACCATATACTGTCCAAGGAATTACTAACTTGGAATTTAGGTATCACTCCAGGTATAATATAAACCAAAACCTTAAAATCCTATCCTTGGAGAACCTCTCAGGAACCTAGGTATCTCTCTAGGTGAGTTATAACATCTCTTCCAATCAAGTTCATCCATAGCAGTCCACTAAGGGATCCCAATAATCACCCATGGAAATATGATCAATTCCCTTTGAGTGCATACTTGGAAATCCCTATGGATTCCAAGTGTCATTCATCATATAATAGTAAGTCCCTTCATGATTACATCCTTGGAAATCCATATCAGGAATCTGAGTATCACTTGGGCATAAGCATGATAAATTCCAAATGAGTCTATCCATGGCATTCATCATTTGAATCCATGTGTCACCCAAAGCATATAACAATCATTATCAATTAAACAATTCAATTTTACCAAGGGTCATCACCCTATCCAATTCAATTCAAACTCACCTCAAAAGGTGACTTAATTCATTATCCAAGATTATAAGGCTTTCCTCTTAAATACTCGCATGGGAATCTAATCAATTCATTATCATACAAACAATTTCATTTAACATTCCAAGGTAAAAATCAAGAACATCTCATTCATGACTCACCTCTGGAGGTGTCTCAAGGAATTATCCAATTCATAAGGCTTGCCTTTAATTAAAATCATGTGGTAATTTCATTTAAAGTAGCATCTTATGATAAAACAACTAATACAAGGATTATGTCTAGGGGTATGGAATTCATCCCCCTCTTCTTTATCAATTCCATTTAATAAAATTCAATTAATCAATTCCACTTAAATATTTCATGTTCATTACCAAGAACATTCAATTCAAAACTCACCTCAAAAGGTGGCTAAAGACACATGACAAACTTATAAGGCTTGCCTCTTAAATACTGTCATGGGCATAATAAAATAAAGAGTAATTCATGCATCATTAAGAAATTACATAACAAGGGACAAGGATCGAGTTCATATCCTACCTTACCTTTAATCCATTTCATTTTCAAAAGATAAAACCAATCAATTTACAACCCATTTAATATTTAAATTCAACTCATAATTTAATTCATCAATTTAATTCACATTCTAACTCATAATCCAATTCACCATTAGCATACCTCAAAGGAATCCAAATTCATATTCCATCATAATGGCCATTTAATAAAAAATATACCCAAAAGGGTTGGTTCTGGTTTCAAGGTCCTTACCTTATAATTCACTTATCAATGAGCCTCATTAATTGAATAGGATAAACCAATCAATTTAAATTAAGGATAAGAATCCAAAATTAAGATGTCGCCCAATAATTGGGAATGCGGAACAATGGTGTATATATAAATTTCTCAACTTTAGATGGAAATAATGAGACTACCTACCATAGTTTTTTAGTGGTTATCTCATCTGGTACCAACTCTTGATTTGACTCAAACTGGGAGAAAAATGAAGAACAGACAGGGACCCTTAAAATAGGGAAAAAGTGATTGCATCTAAATAGCACATCCGATACCAAACTAAATAAGGAATGGAAAAAATTAATGAACATATTATCGATGTGGATCCATAGAGATTGACAGTTCTTGATTCCGACTTTATATGGGAGAGTTATCATGAATCCAAGGTGGAAGAGGATGAGGAACCCAATTCTCAAGGGAGGAGGCTCACATGGATTTCAGGAGGAAGAGAAAGGAGAAAATGAGTTTTAAACGTCATTTAGGGAAAATATTTCATTTCACCCCCAAAAACCAAGATGTATATTTTGGCCACATTTTTTGTTCAAATCGTGTGTTAACCGTGTGGTACCCCCTACCTTAGAAAATCACCTCGCACGGTTTATCCCGCATGGCTTGCTAAATTATGCATAAAGCATGTGGTGAATAGTGGTGAGGTACTGCCTAAGTAGCACTAACCATGTGGGCTAGGTGCACGGTTTGTAAAAAATGTGTGCAGCCCATGTGGGGCACATCTACACCATTGATAAAGGCCACATGGTTTTCTATTAGGGTCGCACAGTTTCATACAAACCGTGCACCCTCTATATCCCTCCAAAATTTTATTTTCGGGGCTTGGTGCTCTTGAAACTCAATGAGACCTCCAAGGGACCTCTTAGACCTTCACCCAAGTCCAAAAACAACACATTGAAGTGTTAAAACTCTCAGAATTATGTTCCTAATCTCATTTTACAAAACGTTTCTTCCAGTAATTACCAAAACTCAAATTCCCTTGGAATTTTTCCTGGTTCAAAAACACAAGACCTTATAAACTCCCCACCTTAGAACTTATCATCCCCGAGAAGCCTTATGGAAACAAAAAAAAATTACCCAACCTATAAGGGTCGTGAAGTCTCGTTCAAATGGAAACATTGCATTCCCAAATTCAAAACTCACCTCAAAGTGCTACACAAGCACATGGAACTTACACCATCAAAACCCAAGCCCATTTAGCTAGAGACACAATCACATCATCGTCTCTTTAAATATTTGGTCGATGGTTCTCCCCACCTTATGTATAAGCACTAAAAAGTCCAATTCCAAACCACAGTACAACCCACCATTGGGATTTCCTTACAAATCATGTTCTAGCATTTTAGCGATGCTCTCAGCACTATCTTGAAATGATCAAATGTTCAGTTCTCTACTGACCTCAAGGCCATATCAAAACATATTTCCATGAAAAGATACATCTGAAAAATACTACACTCTCCTCCACCCAAAGACATGCCCAAAAATAGTCCTACATCGATCGTACACATTTAACAAAAAGGATAATAGGTCAATCCACCTCTAGCCAACCAATATTGAATAAGTACGGCTTAGACGGATGGCGCATTTTAACATAACTGCAAGGCCTTCTTCCAAGGAATTTTTCATTTACAAAAAATGCATCCACTGAAGTCGATACCTGACTTCTGGTGACATTTTGAAATCAACCCAACACTTGACCATTCAAAACATTGTGCCTCAACACAAATATGGGTGTAATATAGTTCCAACCCACTGGAAATATTACCCTCTAAGGCATCACATTCACACCTGACAACAAGTTTGGGATAACTTTGGATTCAAACCACTGGAGTCCATGGAAATATCCCTAGGTAGTCTATACCCCATGCTATAAGTGAAAAATTGGTAAATATCCAAAACATACATGTAAGAACATTGACTGAACCTAGATCGTCATCCTCCTGACGGTCACGTAAAAGGAATCAATAAGTGTCCAAGAGTCCATCCAAGGAATTTTTACATGGGAACCCAGGTATCACTCCAAACTAAACAATACTCATTAAAAAATATGCATTCAACACTCAATTATTATAGATATCACAAAATATCCCAACGGCTTTCAAACTATAGCACGGCGTAAGACCGACACCCTCTTGGTGCATCAAGGAAGACATCAAGATAGGGAACGTGATCATATCTAAACAGAAAACATGAAGAGGGTCACAAAGATTACCAGAAAAGGAATGGCCAAACCACTTCTGGTAGAACCTAAGAAATAATCTTGGCTTCACTTTCTGACACATCACCATTCAACCGATCACAATTTCCTTTCTACAAATGCATTTTCGTGTTTGTTCAAGCTTGACCACCGAAGTCTAGCCATGACTAGAAGTTCCTTTCTCTCTGTTTTCACACACTACCAACCACAAAAATTCCATACTACCAAGAAATCATTGGCACTAATAAGATTCATCAGCCTCATAGGCATTCAAAAATAGAAATAACCATTTGAAAATGGTCTTCTTACAATGTGATCCTTCTACTTAGAAGGTCACATTTATCAAAACTGACATGACACTCCCCGGCTTAGGAGTGTATTTTTCATAGAAATAAAATAGAAACTAGTCTCTTATAAGCGCGTTTGAACCAGATTCAACACAAATTAACATGTGATGCTCCTCTGGTCCATGATCACCACATCAAAGCATAAGTCATGAAATCTGAAAGAAAACCGACTGGTGTTTCAACACACCCAAGTATCTAGAAAGTTCCCCCTAGCATTGGGACAAATTTGATTTCATTAATGCCCAGGTAACTCTACTCTAAAGATGGCCCAAGGACGTACTCGATAGCACAAGGCTCAATGATTACACTGAACTCAACCGGTCTATTACAACATTTAATCACTTGATGGTTACCTCATATATCAATGCATACTACCTGATATTAAAAAATAAATTGGAACAACCTGAATACTATCCATAGTTTTTCCACTATATTCACTCAAGTATCATATGGCCCATATAAAAGATAAACCCATAGTCATATTTGCCTCACATTCATTAACTCATATGAAGATGTACCAATTTATCCACCACTGAGGAAGAAGAGAGGTTCACAAGACCTACTATGTAGATGACCATGACTGAGGCATGTCTAACCTAATGAAACTGAGAATTACCTAATGCTTGGGCTCATAAAAAGAACCAAATATATCATGAACACCCACCCAAACAAGGGAGTCATCTGAAAGTAAAATTCCTACTAGGGATAACGGCACCTAAATGGTACTAATCAAATGAAAGATCATGGCATTAACAAGGCATTCAATCTTTAAGGATGCTACCTATAATAGGATATCCCCTTACAATATCACAAGAGTCGACCCTATCACTAGTTCATGCCAAATAGAAATTCACTAGGCTCGGAATCCTATCATTTAATCCATTACTAAAAATAAGAAAGGCCTATAGAAAATTATCACACTTCTATTCCAGGGAAACTCAAGAAAGGCTTAAATTACCCTTACATGAGGGTTTAAACTAAGGAAGCCACTTAAAGTTCCATTTTCAAGACACTAAATTAATTCACTTTAACCTTTAAAATTTTAAAGATTTTAAACAAACATCCAGTACCCATTTTAACATAAAATTACTTGGTAACTTGATTCATAAATAAATCCATAAGGCATAACAGGCAAGTTACATTGACTTCATTCTTTAAACCTTAAACATTTTATACATACCGTCATAAGTTAGGAAATTTATCACATAAATTCATTTTAACAGAAAATGAGACCTATAATGGTCCCATTTAACCAACCTAAATTCATCAGAAAGATGAACCCCAAAAGCAGTTGTCAAATTATCAAAGCTTTAAAACATCCTCATAGGTTTATCTCATAGAAACATGCCTCAACTGACCTATTTGAATCAAGTTGTGCATTTTAAAATTTAACCAAAATATTTAAGTTCAAAATTAACAGCTTATATAGTATAACCATTTCAAACATATACCACATGGACATATGTATATATAACGGTTTTGTTATATGGTTGGTCATCTACCAATCCTTAAAGCACCCATACACTTTGCAGGTTGGCATTTGGCTCCCATTAATAGAAAACATTCCATTTAATATTTTAACTTTAACATTTTAACAAAGGTCTCTAAATATAAACCCAAGGATGTTTTGATTACATGGGTTACCTTCCCCCAGTTATAAGAAACCCATACACCTTACATCTAAAAACTAGCTCCCGTAATGATTGCAACCATTTAATACATCCAATGCACCAATTTATAACATCATAACTAGGCATGTTATAATAGTCAATATCAAAGAGAATCATTCTGAATAAATCTGTAAGAATGACATAGAATCAAGAAAGACGTTCTAAAAATCAAAATCATGATATAACACTCAAGGAAAAAATCAAATTAGTAGTAAAACTACTAATGAAACTACATGGAATGGCATGTTCCTGACATGTGAAGTCATATGTTCCTATAATATGATTCATGCAATGCTACTTTCTTTTCATACCAGGACAAGGGTAAAATTCTATAAAAATTCCATAAATCAATAAGCAACATAAAGTACAGTAGTCACTCTAAGTGAAATCAAAATCAAATGTAATATAGAACAACACGAACAATAATCCTAGCCCATGTCACTTGGTCATTTCCCCATGGTTGGGGTGATTAGTCCCAGACACGGCTATTTACCAAGCACCAACACATTCCTAGTCACCTATCTACCAGCCCAAGAATAATAAGAAAAAATAAAAGAAAGGATCTCATACCACTTTGTAATGTCCTATCCTAATCGAACATTAAAATGGTATCCAGACCAGTAGGTCACATGGCCTCGAGTGTATATCTCCAAATGCCAGAGGTTACCGACTAGTAGCGAGGGTCTAGGTGTGTCTGTAGGGAGACTATTCCCTCATTACTAGAATGTAACACAGTTAAATAAATAATATACAAGTATCGGAAGCAGTATGATCACAAGAAAAGAAGTAAATAGTGTAATACTGATAATATAAACAAAGCCATAAGACATCTCATATAAAAAATGATGAACATGTCATGTTTTTACAAAAACATCCAAAATGGGTGTACATGGTAGATGTACAATCTAGAAAAAAAAAAGTACAAAATACCAAAAGTATCTAAGCTATAATTATGAGACTTATCTTAGTCCCATGCTCCCCCACTCCAAATCAGCAATGAAGAACCTATAATTGGGATATTTTCCTTAATCATACCTATAACCATATAATCTGTTCAGGTACCCAAGGCATTCCAAACAGGGTGTGAGACATAATCCTAGTAGGCAACCACCCAAGTTTCGTGCCATCTGGTCGGTGAATATATATATAAAATAGTGCACATGCAATAATAATTACAATAATACAAGGAATTACTCAAAGTAAACAAGTATCTGGTTTAATAGTCAAGCATGTATCATTTATAAGCATGTTCAATTAATGATTCAATCTCATTTAATTAATAATTCTAGAGACTCAGTGCAAGACCAGCACCCACTATATACTCATAATCATAGCATGTTACTTAGTAGGTCATCTAAAAGGTATGATTAAAGACTTAATCCAAGCTTGTGCTTTGTCTTGGTAGACACATCATATATAATTCATTTCATTCATTAATCAATTTAGAACCAGATCCCATCCAAGTAATTCCTAATTTGGAATCCATATATCCCTCTATGTATAATATCAACCAACACCTTACAAGCCCATCCCTGGTGAACCTATCATGAACCCGGGTATTTCTCTAGGTGAGGTATAATGTCTCTTCCATTGAGTCTATCCCTGGAAGACCACTAAGAGGCCCAAGTATCACCCATGGAAATATGATCAATTCCCTTTGAGTCCATCCTTAGAAATCCCTATGGATTTCAAGTGTCACTTGGCATATAATAGTCAGGACCCTAATGAGTTTTTCCTTGTAAATCCATTTCATGAGTCTAAGTATCACTTGGGCATAATCATGATAAATCCAAAATGATTCCATTCATGGAATTTTTCATTTGAATCCATGTGCCACCATATAACATTCATTAGCAATTAAACAATTCAATTTTACCGAGGGTCATCACCCTATCCAATTCAATTTAAACTCACCTCAAAATGTGACTTAATTAATTGGACAACCTTAGAAGTCTTGCCTCTTAAATACTCACATGGTAATATAATAAATTAATTATCATACAGTCAATTTCATTTAACATTCCAAGGTCAAAACCAAGAACATATCATCTATGACTCACCTCAGGAGGTGTATCAAGGAATTTTCCAACTTAGAAGTTTTACCTTTAATTAAACTCACATGGGCATTTCATTTAAAGTACCATCTCATGTTAAAACAACCAATACAAGGTATATCACTACTACAAAAATGGCATGTATTAGCACTAAAAAGGGCTTTAACAGTGCTAAAAAAGCATTGTAAAGCTCAGCGCTAATATAGGGGGGTCCCTTTTATCAGCGCTCTGAAAAGCGCTGATAAAGGCCCCTTTTATCAGTGCTAAAAAATCACTGATAAAATACCCCTTTATCAGTGCTTTTTTTTAGCACTGATAAAAGGGGTCTTTATCATCACTTTTAAAAAGTGCTGATAAAGGTCAAAAAAATTAAAAAATAATGCAGGGATTGATTTTATCAGTGCTTCACACCCCCTTTATCAGTGCTAGGAGGTCTCCCATGTGCTGCCCTTCCCACGCATCCTCATACGTGTGCACCCCCTTTGCATCCACCCGAACTCGAACCCGGGACCTCCCCCCTTTCACGGCTGCACCTTTACCACTAAGTCATTTCGTTTTGTTCTCTATTTGATGATATATCTATATATATAGTTATATTTATTCATATATTGATATAGATTCATATTAATATAAATATATTTATTCATATATTAGTATATATATATTAATTCGTATATTAATATATTTATATATATTTTTTAGTTATAATTTTTTATACTCATATTTATTTGTATATTAATATACACTGATAAGATTAGTTTTAAATACATTTATGAAAAAATATGTTTTTTATGTGTGTTTATAAATAAATAAATACGTACATACATGCATAGATATATACAACACACAGACACACACAGAGACACACACACACACAAACACATATATATTTACGAATAAATACATACATATGTGTATTTGAAAAGCCATAGAATGTACTTATAAGATTAGTTTTAAATACATTTATGAAAAAATATGTTTTTGATGTGTTTTTATAAGTAAATTAATAAATACATACATATATACATATATACAACACACAGACACACACATAGACACCCACACACACACACACACACATATATTTATGAATAAATACATATATATGTGTACTTGAAAATCCATAGAATTTTAAAACGACCATAATTTATAATCTAGAATTCTGTTTCAATTACACAACTAGTCAAATCAAAGAAAATGAAACAATCTTCGATATGATATATGGTATAGGCCTAACGGACATCCGAATCAGAAGTTATATTTGTTTGAATGTTAACAAATCGGGGTATCCCGACTAAAAACTCGGTTTTGGAGGCCTTATGAGCCTTTTTTGGGCTCGAAAAATGTGATAGAGGATTTGGATCAATCAATAGCATGTAGAGCTCGTCGTAGGATTTGATTTGATATACTGTAGAGCTCAAACGGACACTCGGATCAAAAGTTATGGTCGTTTGAAGTTTGAGTTTCATTTTCAACATATTTTAGATCTTTTATTAATTGTTTTGATTTTTTGTGTCCTCAAATTGTTATTAAATGATTTTTAATCAATAATAATTAGAAAATTATTAATTAATAATATTTTTTTAAAATATTTTGAAGCCATTTTCACTAAATTTCTTATATATTAAATGTAATAGTCTATATATACGTATTTATAACATATTTAAAAAATATATATTGTATTTATATCAATATAAATATACTTATATAACAAAATATTATTTTGGATGGAATTTTTTTTTTGAAACTTAACATTTATCAGCGCTCGGGAAAAGCACTAATAAATCCCTCCTTTATCAGCTCTACTAAAAGAAGCGCTGATAAAGGGGTCCCCTTTATCAGCGCTTGTTTTGAGCGCTGATAAAAGTGTAGCGCATCCCTTGCCCATTTTTGTAGTAGTGTATGTTTAGGGTCATGAAATTCATCCCCATCTTCTTTATCAATTCCATTTAATCAAATTCAATGAATCAATTCCACTTAATCATGTCAAGGTCATTACCAAGAACATTCAATTCAAAAATCACCTCAAAAGGTGGCTAAAGATACATGCCAAACTTAAAAGGCTTGCCTCTTAAATAGTCACATGGGAATAACAAAATAAAGATAAATTCATGCCTCATAAAGAAATTACATAACGAGGTCCAAGGATTGAGGTCATCTCATCCCTTAACTTTAATCCTTTTCATTTAAAAAAGATAACACCAATCAATTTAAAACCCATTTAATAATTAAATTCAACTCATAATTAAATTCATCAATTGAATTCACATTCCAATTCACCATTAGCATTTCATTATTAAACACCCCTCGGTAAGGGGAAAAGGTAATATCATAAGTCAGCCTCAGAGCGGCTTCTTATTCCCTCTCTTGTTGTTAGGGTTTTCTAGGGCAGCAGCTTGGAGGGGGGAGCTCGTCTTCGGCCACCTTTGGTGTTGTCTCCCCCCCTCCATATCTTCTTGAACCCTCCTCTTCGATCCTTCTCTTGTTCTGCAGCATTTTACCTTTCGGATAGAGCGGTGTAGAGTTCCCACATATGGTCCCATCTCTTAGCCTATGTTTGGTTATCTTTTGGTAAAAGAAAAGAAATGATTTCTTAATTCATAAAAGAAAAGAAAAGAAAAGAAATGGTTTTCATTTCTCTTCATTTTGTTTGGATACAAAATTTAGTAAAAGAAAAGAAATGATTGTAATTTCTCTCCATCTTGTATAGTGACAATTTTTAAAAGAAAAGAAAAGAAATGTTTTTAAAATATGACAAAAATAACCCTTATTAAAAAATATAGTTTTTCAATACTCAGTTATTCAAAATAAAAAATTATTATGATTTGAAATTTTATCTTTGATTTTAAAATAAATAAATATATTTATTATAAATATATATTTATAAATATATTTATTTATGTATAAATATATAAATATGCATTCATGAATATATATATTTATTTAATAAATTTATAGCTATATAAATATTTTTATAATATATTAGATATATATTTATAAATATATTTATAAATATACATATAATAAAATTAAATTTGAAATTATTCCCTAATTATTAATTCGGATGTGTTTGGGTAATGTTCTTAAAAAATTTAGTTTTTCAATACTTAATTATTTTAAATAAAAATATATTATAATTTTAAATTGAATCTTTGATTTTTATATCATGTCATTTATATAAACATTTTATTTTGAAAAATATATTAGTAATTATTTCTTTTTTTATTTTTATATCATGTAAATTATATAAACAACGTTTTTTATTTTAATAAATCATTATTTTTTATGCCACCAAAATTAGCTAAACATTATTAATTCAAAATTATCATTAATTCAAAATAAATATTAATTCAAAAATATTAACTCAAATTTTCTTATAAATTATTTATATAAATTATCAATTTAAGATAATTAAAATTATTTATAATCAAAATTAACTATAATCAAAATTAACTATAATCAAAATTATTTACAAATTACGTTTAACAAAATATTTATATACGCATGAAATAATAATTTCAATTATTAATAATCACAAAGATGATAATTTAAATATTTACTAATTCAATAAAATATTAAATAAAATAAAACATGTATAGGGGTATAATAGGAAATTTTAAAAAAAACATCACAGTCGGAGCTCATTTCTTTCGGAATCACCACGATTTTGGGGTGATTGTAGATCTACAGCGGAGGAAATTGATTTCTCTCCTTTTCTCTTGTCCACCATTTCTTTCCGCCAATCATTATCTCACCAAACAATGGAAATCCATTTCCATCCCCCCATTTCATTTCATTTCCCTCCAAATCATCCGTTCCAAACGAGACCTTAATATCCCCCCCCCCCCCACCTTCGTCCTCCCTACTCCCCATAGAAGTCCCCATCTCTTCATAGTTTCTCCTCACCCCCCGCCATCCTCCCTATTCCAGCTCCCTAGCTACGAACCCCCAGTTTTGGTGTCCCCTAGTGCTCATGTCTCTATAGATCCCATCCCTGAGCGGTGTTTCTATTTCTAGATTGACTCAGGACCCTTATTTAGTGATGGTGTCACATCTATTTGGTGGGTATTCCAGTCCAGAGTGGTGTCGAATCATCCTTGACGGCCTATCGATATATAGCTCATCGACTTGGGTTGCTCTTTTGGTGGGTCGTGGGTTTCGAAGGAGTCACAGGAGCTGCTCTGGAAGTGGTGGGGTTGGAAGTGAGTTTTTTTTCAGCTTATTTATTTTCTTGGTTCAGCCTCGTCCTAGGTTGTGTTATGGAGGTTCCTGGAGATGTGTTTCATGGCAGTGACAATAGTTGTTGGTGTGCTGGTCCTGCCAATGGCACTGTGATGGTGATTATGGTGGTTGGTCTGTGCTGTCAGCGGTGAGACATCGGCTTTCTTGTGTGAAGGTTTTGGATAGTGTGGTGCTCCGATGTGAGTGTTATGGTGGTGCTCATTGATCGTCTTTGATGAGGTGGTCCTGGATGACGTGCGGCCTCGAGTGGTGTGATGACACAGGCTCGATGCATCGCTAGAAGACTAAGGTAATCTCAAGGTTTCTTTCACATGGGTCAAGGTATTTTTGAGTCTCTAGTGTCCGATTGTTTGAAATTTGAATGTTTTAAATTTGAAAGTTAATTGTATGGGGTTGAATTTGGTTCTATGTGAGCTTCCCACTAAACCATAAAGTGGGTATTTCCAAAAAAATAAAAAAAAAATGGATTTGGTAAGGGGTAAATGGCATACCTCAAAGGCATCCAAAGTCATATGTCATCATAATTTCCATTTAATAAACGACACACCCAAAATGGGTGGTTCCAGTTTCAAGGTTGTTAACCTAAACTTCATTTATCAACGAGCCTCATTAATCAAATAGGATAAACCAATCAATTTAAATCAAGGATCAAAATAAAAAATTAAGGCATCACCTAAGAATTGGGTGAATGGAACAATGGAATATATATAAATCACTAGAATTTAAACAAAAAATTACAAGACCACCTACCATAGGTCCATAGTGGTTATCTTTTCCGGTACCAGCTCCTGATTCAACTCAGATTGGGAGAAAAATAAAGAACGAGCAAGGACCCTAAAAATATAGAAAAAGATATTGCACCTAAATAGAATATCTGATACCAATATAAACAAGGAATGACACAAAAGAAATTAAGATCTTATCAATGAGGATTCATAGAGACTGGCATCGCTTGATTATGGCTTCGTATGAGAGTTATCAGGAAGCCTAAGTGGAAGAGGAGGAGGAACCCACTGCTCAAGGGAGGAGGCTCACACGGCTTCTAGGAGGAAGAGAAAAGAGAAAATTAGGTTTCAAACTCATTAATGGAAAATAATTCATTTCACCCCCAAAAACCAATTCTCATATTTTGGCCACACTACTTGGCAAAACCGTGCGGCAACTGTGCAGCACCCCCTACCTTAGAAAATCACCTCACAAGGTTTGTCCTGTATGGCTTACCAAACCATGTGAAAATTGTGGGGATAGGAACATAGTTTGGACAATTTGTGTGTATCTTGTGTGGGGCACATCTGCACCATTCATCAATGGCGCATGGGTTTCTACTAGGGTTTTATGGTTTCAGACAAACCGTGCGCCCATTACAGCCCTCCAAAACTTGATTTTCGGGGCTCGGTGCTTCTGAAACTCAACAAGACCTCCAAGGGACCTCCCAATCCTTCACCCAAGTCCATAAACAATAGATTGAAGTGTTCCAACTCTCTTAATTATGTTACAAATATCGGTTCAAAAAACGGCCCATCCAGTAATTACCAAAACCCAAATTCCCTTGGAATTTCGCCCAGTTCAAAAACATTGGACCTTATAGCATGGATAACAACCTCATATACTTGAAGTCATTGGAAGATAATGATAATAATATTAGGGGTGTTCTACAAGTCCTTTAGAACCATCATATCTATAGTAATTTATCTAGGTATATGTTTTGGATATGGTAATTCGATTTTCTTAGGCATGTGGTATCTCAACAAGGAGTGGCAGATGATTCTTTGAAAATCAAGGTAGTTGTTTCTTAGGAAATACCCAATAATTTTGAATAGATTCATAGTTTCCTTGGTATAATTAGTTATTATCAAAGATTTGTGTCTGACTTCTCTTGGATTGAATTCTCGCCATTATCCTTGACTAGGAAGGACTAATATTTCATATAGATTAATCTATATTGGGCATCTTTCAACTACTTGAAGAAGAGGTTGATCAGTTCTCTCGTTCTTCAAATTTCATTGGATGGAGTGATATTTGAGGATTTATATTGCACTTATCATCTCATTTTGGGGTGTATATTGATGCAGTAGAGAAAATAGGCCTCATATAATTCTATATGGTACATCCCCATGAGCATAACTATGTTACTCATGATCTTGATTTTGCAGAAGTTGTGTTTTCTCAAAATTTGTGGAGACATTACCTCATCAGTGAGAACTTTGTGATTATCACATATCATAAGATCTTAAGGTTTATATTTTCAAATAAGAATTTAAATTTTCATTGGATGAGGTGGATGGAGTTCTTATAGGACTATGAATTCAAGATCTCCTAAACCTCAGAGAAAGGGAATGTATTTGTTAATATGATGAGTAGGAAGTCATGAGTAGATGTTGTCTGGGAGTCTAAAGATGCTTAGAGAGTGATGGAGGATCTTATAGAAATTAATTTTGATGCAAAAGAGGCCAACAGTAGAGTTTTCATGTACTAAATGATAGCATAATCATTCTTGATAGAGCAGGAGGAGGAGTCTCAATTGGGAGACTCATAGGTAGAGGTGATGCGAGATCATGTCTTCCATGGTGATGAATCTGAGGGTTTCTTAGAGGATTATCAACATTTGATGTTGTTTCAAGAGATATTTTCTATTATTTTGGTGATGTATGATGTCACACTCACATGCCACTGCTTTATTTAATTTAATACAAATTTTTATATTCTTGAATTTTTGGATATTTTTTTGTCCCTTTTTTTTAAGATTTCTAGTGGTCGGATGGCCTCACCATGCCTTGGTCATGGACCAAAATGGTGTGGTGTGGATTTGGGTTATTAAATAGTGAGTGTACTCATGGATTTAGGAGTTTTGGTGGTTGTTTTGGCCAAGAGATTTTTCTGTGGGTAACAGTGGGGTGATTACGCCATGGTGGAGTTGTGGTGGGTATTTCAAGAGGACCATGGGGAGATCCAAACCATGGTTATTTTCATGGTATAGAAGATTCTCCTCTTAAATGGTGATATGGGAGGCATTATTCCATGGTGGCATATATTTTCAAGCTTGTGGGTCTTCCTCGGTGAGGTTCACCATGTCATGGTGGAGTGGGCCACACTGTGGTGAATCCATACCTAGGTTTTTAATTTTTATGAGTTTACATTATTCCCCTATAGTAGGGTTTATACCCCCCCCCCCCTTCTATCCTCCTCCTCATGTCATCCAACCTATGGATATCTTATGGGATTCTACCCATTCTTCCCTTGGTCCTTGGATTCTCTTCCTTGATTCTAAGAAGCTTTGTGTGGTAAATCCTTCTTTCTCTTCTGTTCTTCTCCTCCTCTTCCCCCTTCATCCATTTCCCATTGATTTTCTTTCTTCCAGAAACCCTAATATTTGTGTATGATGAATTTAGGGTTTAGTATGGGTTTAATCAAGGGGCTTTAGTTGGATAAGGAATGTAGAGGTTGTTTCTTGGCTTAATTGAGCTTCACCGTTGAATGTGACTCATTACGACTTGGTTTTCATTTGGATTGAGGTGGGTGTTTTTTTAATTTACTTTAATTGAAATTTCATTGAATGATTTATGTTTTATAAATATTTTATTTGTTAAATTATATCTATATTTTATATCCATAGTGTATTTTATAAATGTTCTAAATGGTTACCCACTTGGCTTAAAGGTTGTTTTAAATAATTTTCCTAATTTATAAAGTGAAGTTTGAATGCCAAGTGTTTTTGAAAATGTTTATATAGATTGTTTCAATTGATTTTTTATTATCAATGGATTTTGATCCTGTTTGGATTATAGAATGGGGAAAATTTTGGTTTTTAAAGAATACTTGAAAGTAAAATAGTGTTGTGTATTTCCAAGTGATTTGAATGGGAGAGGGGTTAGTTTTTCTAATGATTCCAAAGTGAGATTTTAAATGGATTGGTTTTAGAGGAAGTTTTAAAATTAAATTTTAAATATTAAAAATTTCTTGGAATTCTAAGTCGTCTTTTTAGAAAGTCTCATTTTTCACTTTATAAATGGGGTTTTCTGAACATGTGTGTAACCCTCAGTTGATCCCTTTATTTTTTCTTGATATGAATTATGACCACGAGGGGGTGTTTTTCTTGGGTTTTAGATAATGTGAAAGGGGTTTTTTCTTACAAGGGTGTCAAAGGTGAGAAGAGATTTACATTTATATTTTATTATAACTATTTATTATATGATTTGATTTTCTACTCACCTATCTTTGATTACTTTCATGGGAACCATAGGCAATGATAGAGAGGTATATATTTTTGTTACACTAGTTCAATGAACACATGGGATAGTGTCCCGCTAGTTGAGTGCTACATCAAGGCTAGAGGGGGATCCCCTAATAAGGCTAGTGTCACTAGTACAAAAAAAACTTTTACGTCATATTTTTAACATCAGTTATTTTAAAATCGGCATTAAAAACAAAAAAAAAACTCATTTATAACCTTGATTTTTAAAAAACAATGTTAAAATTGAGTTTTTCATGTTAGTTGTTCTAAAAACAACATAAAAAATGATCGGTTTAAAAAACTGAAATGATAACTGTGTTTTTTATGTTGGTTTTTTTAAAACCAACATGAAAATCTATGTTTTCATGTCAGTTATCTAAAAACCGATGTGAAAAAAGTGGTTTTTTCAGGTCAGTTTTAAAATAACTGATGTGAAAGATGAAATTTTAGATCGCACCAATATGACATTCAATTTTTTGACAATACCCCTTTGAAATTTTCAAATACCATGTAAAATTTATTATACCATGGTTTGATTTTCAAGTGAATTTATATTATTTCATGCTCCAAATGTATTCCTTTCATGATCAACTCTTTCAACCATCATCAATATCTCTCTTATTCAACTCTTCAAATCTTTATCATCATTCTACCGATTATTACTTCGGTGAACTCGTCATGGTATTTATAATTATTTTTCTATGATGTAATGTGTTTGTGATTAGTTTTCTCAATGGATACCCCATTTAATTATTCCATTTTTCTTATCATGAAGGATCCCTCTTCAGATGATGTTAAAACAAAAAAGGTTCGTTTAGAGTTTAAAATTCCATCTAAGCCACCATAGCTTCATTTTCCTTATGAGATATTTCATCCAAAGAAAATTATATCGATGAAGAGTACGACAATCTTGAAAATTATGTAAAATATTTAAGTTTCTTTGTATAGATTACATTAGGTTTCTATGATATTTTTTCCTTTTAACAATCATGTATTTTTATTTAATAGAGTAATCTGCTTTGAAAATTAAAAAAAATGAATGTTTTTTACATCAGTTATTTTATAACTGACATAAAAAGTAACATTCAGCGTCGGTTATAAAAAAATGATGTGTTATGTCACTTTTCACATCAGTTATAAAATAACCAACGTAAAAAACCTTTGAAATAATAAATTTAACATCAGTTATATTAACCGACATTAAAAAATATTATTTTTTATGTCACCTACAATAACATCACCCCTAAAACCGACATTCAAAACCTAAAAAATCAATTTGAAAATGTATTTTTTACTAGTTTTTGGTTTATTCGATTGGATTGTGTTTATTTTGGATGGAATGTAGGATGGAATTTGGTTATGTGTTATTTTATATTTAGGACTATCTCACCTTAAGACCAAGTGTGTTGTCCATGATACCTAGTGTTGTGATGAAATATTATAGGGAACTCTCTCCTTGTTTTATTTGCATCCCCCTGTTCGATTGAATCATATGGAACCATTGTGTGTGTTAATTGATGCATATTTTTGAGTCATTATTGACACAATGCCCACTTTTGAGTTTTATTTTTATTTTATGTGATTTGTTTTGTTCTTTAAAAGGAATTTTTCATAAATGGATTATGAAAAGGTTTTTTAAAGGAAGTAAATTTTTTCAGTTGATATGTTGATTTTTTTAGAAAATTTTTAAAGATTCTATTTTAAAGGGATTGTTTTATCCTTATTTTATAAAATATAAAGTTAAGAGTTTTATGGAAAAGGAAATGATATGCGACTTGTTTAATTATGTTAAATCACAAAAAAATCATATATTTTGAAATTTAATTCAAAGTAGTATAAATTAAAAAAATTAAAGGAATTACACAAACTCCTTGGTGTGATCCTACTGAGCTCGATTTCTCTCACACCCTCATACACCCTCGGGTGTATGCAATTCTCATGTTTCTCTTCTAGGTGCCTCGGTTGATCTATTCTTATTTATATTCAGGTTAGTTTGATGGGAGTTAGTTCAAGATGTGGTGAGTGATCATGGGTCATGTATAGGTGATAATTATTTGTTTGGTCTTGGTTTTATTTGATTATCAGGGTGTTTATGTATCATCCATGTCAGATTGGATTTTCTTTTAGTTTATCTTTTTCTCATAATGTTATTTATCTTATGTTCAATTTATGTAATGGTATGGTCTTATGATCCATTTTATTCATTTATTCTTCCTTATACTATGTTTTTTATTCACATTTCTGAGAAACCATTTATTTATGTGTATAGACTTCCAAAATACAAATGGATCATATCAAATTTCTAAGAGGAATCTATGGTATGTTTATTTTTATTTGAGTATGTTTATTTTAATTTGAGGGTAAAATTGTTGCAATTATTTATTCTTGATACCCTGGTGCTTATCTTCTACTCATGGAGATCAGGAATTCCCTTTATGCCTTGTTGTGGGATAACCCAAGTGACGTGGTAGATTGACTCGGGTTGGTTTGTGATGCATGAGGAGGTTCTTCATGAGTTTTATAAATCACACTTGGAAGTTCCTCTTATTATATCTAATATGTTTCATTCTATGAGGATTCAATTATGGTGGGAAAATGATGAAGGGATTAGTGGTGGAGTTTTTATCATGATGTTTGGTTTGATAGCAGGTGAAGGTAGGGCATCATGTTCTAGGTGGTTTGTAACAATCATTGGATGTTATTGAGTCAAAGTGGGAGGACAACTCGATGGATTTAATCATCAGTTTACCATGATCCCAGGGTGGTTATGATTTTATTTAGGTGATTGTTGATAGTTTGAAGAATTTGGTTCATTTATTATAAATTAGGTAGTTAGGTGTTGTGGATGTTTTGGTGAGGCGGTATGTGAATGAGATAATACGTCTTCACAGGGTACTAGGGTCTATTATCTCTGATCATGGTCCTTGTTTTACCATGTGATTTTGGGGATGTATTTAGCATTATTTTGGATATTATATATTCCTTATCACAACTTTACATCCTCATAGGGACATTCAAATAGAGGATACCATTCAGATACTAGACGGTATGTTGTGTGCATGCATCTTAGATTTTAGTGGATCATAGATGATGCACCAGCCTTTAGTTGAGTTTTCATATAATAATAATTATCACTCTTCCTTTAGAATGGATCTATTTGAGGCATTTTATGAGAGGCATTATAGATATTCGTTTTGCTAGACTGAGGTTAGAGTGTAAATGGTCATTATACCAGATGTGGTACAGACCATGACCAAGAAGGTCCAAATTATTCAGGAGCAGATGAAAGTAGCGTATGAATGGAAAAATTGTTGTTTTGATCAGAGAATTAGACCACTGGAGTTTGAGGTTATATACCATGTGTTCTTGAGGGATTCTCCTTATCATAGAGAGTGGATGTTTGGATGGGGGAGTAAGATTTCTCCCCAGTTTATTGGCCATTTTGAGATGTTGGGGTGCACCGACAAGGTGGAATATCGATTATCACTCCCACCATAGTTGGACCATATCCACAATGTTTTCCATGTGTTTTAGATTTTTTGATATCTTTATTATAGGTCCCACTATATTGATTGGGGAGATTTGGATTTCAAGGATGGTGTGACATTCACAGAGTGGCTGGTCAAGATTCAGGAATTTCAGGATAAGGTGATGCACATGCAATTTATTTCTTTGGTTTATGTTTTTTAGAGGCATGGTGGATTAGAGAAATGTGTGTGAAAATGTGAGTTGTAGATTAATGCTAAGTATATCGAGCTATTTTAAACCGTGTTTTTTCTTTGATGATGGGATCTTTTATTTGATGGTGATCCATTTGAGGTTATTTGATTTTGTGCTTATTTTCTTGAGTTTATTGATATCCTATGATACTTTGTGCCTCATTGGTGGTTTTTTCTCTATTTTATAGGTATATTTTAATGATTTTTGGGTTTAGAGGTTGATGTTTATTTCTAGTTTGGTTTTGATTCTCAAGAAAAATAATTATTTAATAGGTATCTAATGTAAAGGCTTGGGTATTCCTTGAACCCTTCCTTTATTTTCCCTGAGTTTTGAGGGAGTCGGGGGGGTATTTTCTAGTGATTTTGGGGGTTCAGGAAGGTTTATATTGAATAAAGTTTAATTTTTAAATGAATTTTAAGTAATTCTATAATTTTTTTTAACTCATTTTTTGGATGTGTGATAAATATCACGTATTACAGTGGGTTTGAAAATATATTATGTATGGATTTATATCGAAGGAAAATATATTATGTATTTCAAAAAAAAATCTTACATATAGATTTTTAGTAAAGTATAAATCCTTGTGTATTTTCAAGAATCTTTCATATTGGAATTTTTTTAAAGTATGAAATATTACACATGGTGAAAAATATATTAAATATTAAATATATATATTATATACTGACTAGAAATTTTACTTATTGATATTTTGTTAAAGCCTCAGACCTTGCGCATTATAAATATATTATATATCAGTAATTCTATAAATGTAAATATATTACATATTATCAAGTATATTATGTATTCCCTAGAAATATCTAATGTATTGATAAAATATATTACACAAGGAATTTTGGTAAAGTATAAAATATTATTCCTTGTGGGAAATACATTATGTATTGAATATATATCTTATGTACTGACTAAAAATATTACATCTTGATATTTTGGTAAAGAATAATCCTTAAGCGTTATAATTATATTACATATCAGTAATTCTATAAAGGGAAATATATTACTTATCATCAAGTATATTATGTATTCCCTAGAAATTCCTTACGTATTGATAAAATATATTACACATGGAATTTTGTTAAAGTAAATAATCTTACACATAATAAAATATATTGTGTATTAATTAAATTTCTTATGCATGGGATTTATTCATATAGAATATATTATACATGCATGCCTTTACTGATTTTTTATTCTGGAGAATATCTTATACATTCCCTTCCAAGGCATATATAACATATATCCCTTTTCATAGATTTAATATTTATTCACTTAATATGTAGTTATATTTTACGATTTAAAATGGAAATTTAAATCATAATATCCTTAAAATTAATATTTTTTCTATATAATATTTTTCCCTTCACCTCTTCATGATCTGTTCTATAAATTTAGAAATATTTAATGTTGTGATGTGAGTATGTATATCATGACTGACTTAAATAATAATTAAGGGAGAGTTGGCCAATTTTTTGGAAGGAATAACTGGGAATATCTCCACGTGATTTGGATTATATTATTTTAAAATTTATAAAATCCCTCATGTTTGAGTTTTCTTGTTTTCTCGAACCTATATGAATAGGATTATACACTTAAATTCTTGTAAGAACTATATCATTAGGTTGCATTTTCCTTTTCAAGTTACAGGTCTGGGATCATCCTTTCCTCTCCTAGTACATATATAGTAAACCCTTGAAGCTTCACATCGAGGTAAGGGATTTGATAACCCTCTCCTTTATTTTTTGTAAATTGTAAAATTATCATATTGATATTTCCTTTTAATAAATGGTAAAAATTAACCTAAAATAAAAATAAATAAAATATGGAATAATGGAATTGAAGGGATAAGTGTTTTTTCTATATTTTATATGTTTGTGTTATTTCATGGGGAACCTAACTTTTGATATTACTATGTAATTAAAACTATTATATTGTGTGTTTTGATTTTCTGTTGTGATTTATGAAAAAAAAAATTATGATTAAATGTTGGAACCACCTCTCATAAATGGATAATAACTCTAAGTTGGTAATGATTTGATTATTGGTTAATCTGAAAACTATTAAGATGAACACATATCCATATATAATTTTCATGGAACTAATGAATTAAAAGTTAATGTTTGTTTAATGAATTTTTGTTGATCTACTTTGATGTTATGGGTTATTGTGTTGTTTTTTGTGAATAAAATGGTTTTGGCATGCGGTGATGTGACTATTGTGGTGGCGGTGATGGTAAGGTCAGTTCTGAGGAAAGGGGTCGAGTTTGTGGAAATTATGGTGGCTATTGGCATGGGTTGTATGGTAGTGGTCATTATATATGGTTGTGTGATGTGGGGTTGTGATAGTAGATTCCTAGTGGTATGAAATGAAATAGAATGTGATGGTAAATTACTAATAAAGAAATGGGTTATGGGTTGTAATTTTATAATTGGTGACTAATAATGACTAGTATGATAATAAATGGAAAGAAAAAAGGGATTAAAATAATATAGGTGTTGACTTAAAAATGGTCTGTCACTAAATATGATTGATGAATGGAATAATAAATCTAGAAATAAATATGGAAATGGTTAAATGTTATGTTATAAGGGAAATTTATGATTTATGTTATGGTTTTTTTTTGTGGGAAAGTGGGACTGGTTGATGTCATAGAAGTGGTTGCAGTTATTGTGGAAGATTCTGGAGATGTGGTGATAGTTATGGGTTCTGTTAGTGTTGTTTAAAAAACCGATTAGGTTGGGGTTGGGTGTTCCAGTATTATATAATATATTTTCTTGTGATTTTATATGTACCCCACATGAGTCAGTAACCATACCAATGCCCAAATGTTTTGGGTTCCAGTTGTCTTCGTCAAACATCCAAGATGGTGAGGGCACAGATGGATAACTACTCCCTCATCCTCGATATCCCTTCTAAATGTGGTATGGTTGTGGTGACCATAGATTTATATGCATGGTTTCTGATGTCCAGAAGTCAAAAGTGTGATTGATGTGATGATGATGTGGTATATAGTAGGGTTGTGCATGGTATGAGGAGGGTATCATATTGATGTTATTCATGTTTGTGATACCCTATTGTGATGGAAAATTGATGTGTAATTGAGATATGGATATGTGATATATGTATGTGGATATATGGGTATGTAGTTATGATTTGGATATGTGACATGTGGAAATATGGATATGGATGTGATGATATGGAAGGTATGGGAGCACCAAGACCTTTTTTATTGGGGTGTGAGAGTGACAAACCAATGGGGAATGGTTCGAGGTAACCTTTTTCTATATTCTTTGAGATTATGTTATCATACTTGGATGTGATGTTTGGTGATTAAGCCTTGGTGAGGTTGAGTAGTAATAGATCTGGTTAAGTGCATGTTAGTTTGGTTATTTATTCACTGAAGCATCAGTATTCTTCTTCTACATTTTCATGAGAGGTCTTAATGAGGATCCAACAGCGTATACATATATTCTCAACCCTATATATATAAAACTATTTTAGAGTTTTTTGGGAGGGATTTGGTGATCGAGCTGGACATTTCTAGCTTGGAGTCGAGAGATGAAGTTGGAGTTACTACCTAAGAGTTTTATTTTGGTATTTTATCTTAGATACTTGTATTTTTATGACAATTTCATACATTTTGGTTATTTTGGGATGTTGGTTTTATTTATATTATGGTTTTTATTAGTGGTTTTCTTATTTTGTTCTTGATATTTATGAGGGTAATGTCACTCATTTGTATGTTTATACCCTTTATGCTAGTCATTAACCCATAGCCTATTAGAGGCGAGCTTCAAGGGTCACTATCATCTTCACTATAGACCTGAGAGGAGTTACCATTAGGGGTGGCTCATGACACACACCATCACCTAGATCATATGATGATGTAAAATTCAAGTTACGCTCATGAATAAGTCCCACACTTAAAAACACTTTTGAGAATCTTTCTCCTAATGATCTTGGTCGTATGAACTTAAAATACAAGGAGCATGGAACCTAGATACATGGAATTAAAAGGAACAAAATTTTCTCTAGTTACGTGAATTTATAAGGTATAACATTAGTTACTATCACACAACCTTAAAAGGAATGATATCCACCCCTATTCATATGGCATTAAACTGAATGTTGTGATTTATTACACAATATAAAATTGTAAGCCCCGTTCACTCGGGTATCATTCCTTGTCATGTAGAGTTAAATTTTGACAAAAAAGTACATGGTTTTTTATTCCCCCATAGTGGATATGTAGGAATCCCTCTGTGAGCACAATCCCAACACCATGGCACCTTCCACCCCTCCTTATCTTGTACACCTTCCAGGATGATGTTAAATTCTAGAGTACCTTCTTGTATGTCTTTAAACAATAGAGTAACCAATAACTCATGTTAATAACATAATTCCTTGTATATTATCCTTTGTGGGATGATTCAATCTCTCATCCTCTCAGTTTTTACACACGCGCAACAAGAAACCAAAACAAAAATTGTTTAGAGGAAAAATATCAAAAACAATTATTTACCTTAAAGTGTGGGGGTACAAAAAAAAGAATCATTATACCAACAGTTTCTATAAATAATTTTAAAATAAATATATTTATCATTCAAATTATTTATAATATAATATAATTCATCGGGATACAATAAGAAGATCTAAATGTGCACTTTGTAATTTTTCTTAAACTTCGTGATACATTCCAATTTAATGGTATCTCTAATGATGTGGTAAGGATAATCCTATTCAAATTTTCATTATGAGACAAAGTAAAAGAGTAGATTCAAATCTTGGAACTGCATTCAATTACAACATGGGACGAGATGGTAAAATTTTTTGTAATAATATTCTTTCCTCCCTCAAAATCAATGAACATTTATGTAAATATCTTAGGTTTTAACGAATTAAACACAAAATCTATTTGTGAAGCATGAGAGAGCTTTAAGAAATTGTTAAGTAAATGTTACCATCATGGTTTATAAATATGGCTACTAATTAAAATGTTTTATGAATACTATACTCAAATTAATATGTCAATTATATATTTTTTTATTGTAGTATCTTTTATGAATAAGTTTCTATAAATACTTATGAGTTTTTAGATTACAAGTATAGAAATGATTTTCAATAGAAAATGAAATGAATACAACAATGGATAAGAGTTCATATGGAGCATTCCAATGGATTGATGGTTGCATAATTGGAGGCTTTAATAAATAAATTTTACATGATGATGTTAATGAATCAACCTCAAGTCATGTCTAATGAGGATTTAAAATATGTTGATTTTAATAGGAAAAATATTTTTCCATGATAGAATCCATTAATAAACCAAGTTTGGGGTGGGAAAACATTCAAAAATGAGGATGATATTTGGTATTCTAATAATAATAAGGAATAACTATTCAAAACCAATTAATTTAATTGTAGGAAACCTTGGCATTATTCATGATCACTACTGAGGTTTCCATTAAGGTGTTTTTAGATAATTCGAAAAATCAATTTTCTTTGATGGGGAATCTAGAATTTCATGTTGGATATATTTCAAAATAAATCAAGGAGATACTAAGGGGAATGATTTCAAGTGATTCTTAAATCAATCCAAGTGGTGAAGTCAGAGCAGTCACTCTAAGAAGTGGAAATTCTATGAAGGAAAATGCTAAAACAATGAGAAGGAAATAATAAAATCAAGAAAAATAGAGGAAAGAAGATATAAAGTTGAAGGAAAAGATAAATTAAATTAATAATAAAGTTATATAATAATCTCCACCACCATTAACATTCCTAGAAAGGTTCAAGTAAGGGATAATCTATAAACAAAGTAGTAAGTTTCTAAAATAATTAATAACTTTGTATTAACATTCTCTTTGCAGAGTTGTCATCCAATAAGCCCACATATACAAAGTTGAATAAGGAATTGGTTTTATAAAAGTAAAAACTTGAGGATATGGGTATAATACCTCTTATAGAAGAATGTTTAGTTTTTGTGTTAATGAGTCTATCAAATTAGTAAAAAGATCTTGGTATTTTTTAAATTCCAATTAACATTAGATCTTGTGAATTTGGAAAATCATTGTTTTATCTAGGTGAAAGTTTGAATATAATTTCATAATTAATATTTAAAAGCTTAGTATTGGAGGAAAATAATCCAAACAAGGATTCTATTCAATTGATAGATACAGCATGAGATATTCATGAGGTTTTATTGGGAATCTTTTGGTTTAAGTGGATAAATTTTACTTCTCACTAGATTTTACTATGATTTAGATAGATAAAGAGAAAATTCCCCTTATACTTTGAAGGTAATTTTTATTAATAGGAAGAAACTTGATTAATGTTCAAATTGGGAAGTTATTATTGAGATTAAGTGGTGAGAAAGTAAAATTTAATATTCATTGAGTGATGAAAACATTGATGGAGAGGAGGAAGTTTGGAGTGAGGATGAAAATTTTGAAATTATAGATTTTGTTATCCTAAATGAAAGTATGGAAGGAGTTTTTTTGAGGAAGAAAGAAAAATGTGGAATATAAGAGAGGTAGAAGAAAATTACATTGGTTGCGAAGATATAAGATTTTGGAAAATCTAATGTGAAATAAGATATTAAATAGGTCCATGTAGTTTGGTTAGTCTATGAATTAACATTTTGTTTTTTAGAATTAACTAAAAATTCATGTATAGGACCTATGTAAGTGGATAAAGCTCTACCTCAAGGAAGATTAAAGTTAATTTCATATAAAGTAATAATATACATCAATATGGAGGAGACTCAACTTATACCATTTATTGATTTGGATTGGGTAACTTCTTTCCATTATTATGTTACATTACATAGTGAGCACATGTCTAGCTAAAAGACTTTAATAAAAGCACTTATAGGAGGAAACCCAAGTTTTTCATTATTTATTACAATTTAGTTTTTAGATTTCATTCTTTTAATTTTTATTATTATAATTAAATCACTCAATATTTTTAAGATCTAATTAAATATACTTTACACTTTCAATTGTTTATTTTGATTTTCTAGGTCCATGGTCATGGAGGAAGGCACTAGAGAAGTAAAATAGAAATAGGATGAGTTTCAAGTTATAAGGGAGTGTTATTATAAATTCTTTATATTTTTATATTCCTTTCATTTTAATTAAATTATAATTTTAATATTATAAAAGTATATATCTCGCTTAAATTATTACTATATTTTTTATCAATGATAAAAAGTGTTTCTTAATAATGCCATCATACCTTGTTTTGAATGTCATTTTTGATGAAATTTAAGGATTAAGATGAGGGGTAAATGATTAAAGATAATAATTTAAATATTGGGTCAATGAATCATGATTTGGGTGAATTAATTGATTTGATTAAATGAATTTTTTTAAAATTTTGATATGAGAATTTCTTGTAATATTTTGGGATGGATGATATATTTTAAATTTCAATTTATTCTTTGTATTAGGATTTTGAAGGAAAAAATTCAAAATATGGGGTTTGAATATAATTAATTTATCTTGGATTGACCTATATCCAGTCACCTTCCCTCTTCTTGTCTTAACTATTACAATTAGTGTTGAGAGAAGATTAACAGTGTGGATTGAGGTTCTAGTTTTGATTTGACTTCTAAGTATGTTTTGTATAATTTAATGATCATTGGCATTCGACCTATGATCATGTTCCAACTATCGTAAATAGTTTTGGGGGTGATCAAATAAAAAAATTGGTGGATTTGAAACTTATTCCATTCAAAAATTCTATTAAATTTTAAAAAGAAAAATACAAAAATAGTGTGAGTTGAGTTCCCAAGTATGAGTTATAATGAAATATAAATAAAATACTTTCTAGTATGAAGAATTGGAAGTCTCATGTCAAAATTAGTTTAAGTTGAAATTTCAATGAAAAGTAAAATAAATTGTTGATTGGTGTTCTTGAAAAGTAAAGATTTGAAAATATGCTTTCATGTGATACTTGAAAAAACATTTTCCATTGATGATTGTTTTATTTTATTGTCTATGATGTTTAAAATGAGGATGTAATGGATTTTCTATGGGATGATGTGAAGATATATACTTTAGGACAAGCAACAGTTTAAGTGTGTGGGATTTTATATATATATAATATCATTCAATTAATGGATTGGTTTTGATTAAATTTAGAATAATTTTTCACTTATTAATTTATTTTTTAGTAATATGTTATATATTTATTAATATTGGCTTTAAGATTTAATTATGGTCTTTACATGTTTGTTTTAGTGTTTTAAGTGTCTCAAAATTAATATGGATATAATAATAATTTTTTAAAAAATATTTTCATAGGATTGAAAAAGTTATTACATAACATTAAAAAATAAGGAATCAAGAAGGAATTGCAATATAGTGAAGCTGATGGTGATGAATGCAATGAAGTAAATAAATCATGCATTTTGATTTTGATGTGGTGGAAAATTTATAGAATACAAAGGAAAACTAAGTTTAACTGTGATGAAGGATTATAGTGCAATGGTTTTGATCATGGTGGAGAGAGGAGTGATGAAATCAGGATGTAGCTGATTAATTTAACATCATGATGATTTAGATAAGAAAATATTTTGAAGTTTGATTATGCCCGAAAATATAGGAACTATGATATGGATATTGGTGGTTTGAAATTCAATTTAAGTAGATACATAAATTACATTATAATTATATGTTTCATGTCATGGTTTAAGGTCGGGTAGAATTGTCTATAAAAGGAATATGTTATAGCTTGGGTAAAGGAATCAAAAACTAAAGGGACTTTAGCTAGAGGTTTTAAAGGGCTATAAGATCATTGGTTTGTTGTATATAGGGTTAGATTGGGATCCTCTTCCATGTCAGACATGAATATATTCTTGGTTTTGTGTAAAGATATGGAGAGGTAAATAATTTTGTGTTGGAAATTTGTAAAAAATCGTGATTGATGGTTTAGATCTTTTATTTTTTATGGTTGTTTTGTTAGGTTTATGCATTCATTCATTATCCCACAATATTCTTCCTACATTATTTATGATCATCATCTATCGATTGAGCGGTCAATATTAAATATATGAAGTATATTATTCAAATTTATTCTTAATCATGGAATTGATTTAAGTGGTTTATGTTTAGTATTTAATCATAAGAATAGAGAAGTTAAGTTGTTAGAGATAAAATACCAAACCAAAAAATTTGTTTAGATTCAATTCTAACAATAATAAGATTAATCATTAAATATATTGGAATTATAACTATTTCATGACCCCGAATTCATAATTCTTAGTACACCGTCATTATTAGATTTTATTCAGTTAGTTTTAATTAAATTTCAATCATTCATAAAGCACATCTTGACTTTTGAATTGAAGCTTCAATATAGGGATCACATGTCTTGTGAGTTTGAACTTGGACTAACCACATATTGTGCCTTTATAGCTAGTGATTTGAAAGAGTGCTTATAAATTTGTAAACTAAATTTCCTCTTAGAATTAATAACACCTCATAAGAGGTCAATAGACAACTCCTAAAGATCCACATAAACCTACAACAAAAGATACTACTTCATAAGAAGGTATTGAAATTTTTGTTAGTGGTGAAGTGATTTCAAAGTTGAATAAGATCAAAATAAATTCGGAATGACAATCATGGAAGTTAAATATAATACAAAATGTTTTAGATGCCTTAATGAAATTGTATTCAATGTCAGGTATTATGGAAGCATGGTATAATCATCTTTGAAATACAACTGGCAGTGCTTCAACAGAACATCTTCGCATTAGTCAAATAACTATTTTAAATAAACAAATTGCAAAGTTGAAGGAAGATCGGAAGAATGAAAATAAATTGATAAAAAAAAGATGTATTTGTATATTTAAGAACTATAAAGATGATTTGAAGCATTTGAGAAAAGGGATCAATCTTTATTTTTTTCATTATTTATATTTCAATGCTTATAATTCTCTTTGTTAATAAAAATCTATGTTTTCTTACATTTTTATATTTCATATGCATTAAGATTATTACTATCTCTTGATACATACCTTCTCAGTGTTTCTTTTTGAAATTCATAAAGGAGGAGAAAGTTAAAAAAATAAAAATTTATAATAATCAGGGGAAAAGGTAATCTAATAATAAGTTATAATCAAATAACTTAAAAATGGTAAGCATAAATTTTGGAGGAGTTTTCCCAATATTTTCTTTTTGAATTCATTTTATACTTTGAATATTTTTTTAAAGATTTTTATCTTCATGCCTTAACTTATTGTTTATTGTGATTATCAAAAAGGGATGTTCATACTTTACTAATGATTTCATTGGAAAAAAATTCATATCTTTTCAAAAAGTATAAAAATTAATAAGTATGTGATATCTATTGGAATTTACAAGTAGAAAATAGATCCATGGAAGACTTGGTATACAGATGATAGAAGATGGAGGATAATGAAACAAATGATGATAAGAGTGGAGTATCTCCTACTAAAGAATTGGTTTATGCTGTGATTCATATCAAATTTTTTATTCAATCAATGGCTGCATTTGATGACAAAATAGGAGGAGATTTAATTACGACTTATGAAATTTTCAGAAAACCATAGTCGAGCTTTAAGTATTAGGAATGTTGAGATGAAACATTTTAACTTTTACTGAACTCAGTGGTTATATTTGTGACTCCTATAAATAAATACGAGAGAATTAGCTCTCTGACTGGTGATGCATGAAGTGATTAGGGAAAAATATCTCATGTTCACTTTATCTTTCAAAGAACTAGCTTTTTTCTTTTTTATTGGTTTTGTACTTGTTCTTTCTCACCTAGTGTCCTACTTTCCATCTTTATGCTGCTTCAAATTTGCAAAATGATCCATTTGTTTGTAACATTTACTTTGTACACTTTCCAATCTCCTGATCATAGAAGTTTTGGTTATAAGAACTTGTTGTAAGTGGGAGCTGTTTGCACTCAATGTTGTACCATTCGGACCTGGGTATAAAGGTAAATAAGTTTCGGGTATAGGAACTTGTTGTATCTAACTAGTTCAAAAATAGGGGAATGGGGATTTTTTATCCAAAAACTCTGTAACATTTTTGTACCATTCAACTTTACTTTTCTTGCTCAATTTTATTCCTCTCTATTTTTTGAATTATTTTAATTTTTTTCACTTTTCAAAAACTTTTCTTACATTCTGTTGTGTTCTGCTTCTCCATCTGATTTAACTAAAACTTTATTTCTACTATAAAAGAAAAGTTCCAGACATTTTAGATTTTGTGACCTGATTTCAAAACTTGGTTTCATTTTTTAGGGTTTTTAATTAAAGATTTCAAAAAACTTCAATTCACCCCCTCCCCTCTTAAAGTTTCCGTATTTGGGACAACAATAAATTCAACTTTATACCCCCGGGTCTTATCGAACTCAGAGCCTATGAATATAACTTCCACTTGTTTCTCTATCACTTAACAAACTCAAATAGTTAGGAAACCAATCTCTCGACAATATTCATCATCAACCAATCATTCTTCAAAAATTATTAAGGTGTCCACTGATGTGGATAACTCAACCTGCTATTTTTTGAAATAATACCTCGACAATAAATCCAATGAAAACACAACTATAAACGATCTAAATGCTTCTCACGCTATCATATGTGAAAGGGACTGCATATAAGTGATAAAGGAGGAGCTATAAGGCAACATGGTTATGCTTTACCTTGGCACATCGTGTTTGAACACTTGGGCCCAAACAAAAATATGGCATGACTAGGAGCGCGTTGTGTTCTAGGTCATGTTTCAACACTTCACAAGATTCAAGGAGGATGATTTACAACATAATCATGCCTCGTCTTGGCACATTGTGCTATGCATCTGGAAAAAGAGCATCTTTAACGAAGAATGGTCATGCTATAAGGAGTGCACAGGTGTTATTCATTTGTATGATGAGCGGAAGAACGTGAATAATGTGTATAGCGCACTTACCCCAAGCACGATCATGTACCATTGTGTTGGCAAAGGAATGTCATCATGTTAGTGGATGAGTGTCACAACTCTCCAAATGCATGTGTAGAAACATTTCATACATGGTTGGATTCATCTTGTCAAGCATTCACTTTTTCCTTTTGTAAGTAACCTTGATTTCACACTAATAACAAGACATTTGGGATCAAATGTGATAGTTTTCATAATATTAAATCTTGGATTTGCGGTTCATTTACCCTTTAATCAACTCAAAGTTTGAATCAATGGATTTGTCGAGATGAAAACAGTGATTTAGTATCTTACATGCAATAAGAGATTAAGCACAAAGATTTAATGACAATTTCCATTTCATGAAATAAAAATTTTAAACTGAATTTATCTATTTTAATCTGATTTACTTTAATAATTTCCCATCCAAATAATAGATAAGGAGATGTATTCATTTTATAGGGTTTCACAAAAGTTTTCAAAAATCTAAATATCAAAAGTTAGTCATTATGTGAGAATGTCCAACCACTTCGATTCTCTGTTTGGGAACTCAATTGCGTGATAATTTGTCATCAACCCTGCAAAAACATAAAATTTTAGTAAAACATCATTCCCACAAGTCATGGGTCACTACAATGCCCCACAAACAATGGGATGAAAGAAATAGTTTGATTCACCTAAAAACAGTGTTATTCATTAAGATCGATGAACTCGGTGGATGAACATAATGTGCCAACAAAGGCATGTTAAATCACTGCCATGCTAATGGTAGAAGTTAGGTGTTTTGTATTTGTGCAAGACGCTTATCATCGAGGATCTTAAGAGATTTTAACTTTATGTGTGGGAGGTCTGCGAGTAAAACAAGACATTCATATCTATCACAACCAATGCAAATGACATTGCACATACAATTCTTCACATGTGCACCTACAAATCTTTATATGGATGACCTTGGAGCCTTCCACAACCACATAACCCTGCATACGACCCTTCATAGACTTCACTTCTCACACGAATAATCATTTCTTTTGTCAAATATTCAGTTATGAGTATTTAGAATATTTAGATATTTAAATATGGATATGACTGGATTAATACTTTTGACTTGTATTTATTATCCAACTTATAACTTTAGAGAGAACCTTAGAAAATTCCCCTCCAAAGAGGGGCACCTCATTCCTGACCAAAGGTCATAATAATAGTCGATCGCCCCTACGCCTTTCATGATTCATCCACTGATAGACGTTGACCCCTCTCCACTGCATCAAGCATCAAATCAATGGGACTTCTCCCCTGTTGCCTGAATCTTCGTTGTGCATCCTTGAATAACCACCAATGACGCATCCTTGAATAACCACCAATGACGACTACTGACGACAATCATCCTTATCCAAATTATCGTCACATTACTCGAATCATCATCAAACTTCTTCATCACTGCTCGGATCACCGTCAAGCTACTTGAATCACAGTTGGGTCATTTTGGGCCTGTTATTCAAGCATTGTATCACCCGAACTTCTGGGTCTGCATGACAGGCGTAGTATCATCTGGCTTTTTGGGTCTACCAAAAAGAATTTGTATCATTGGCCCTTTCAAGTCCGCAAGACGGGCGTCATATCACCCGACCGACAGACGTCATTTCACCCAATCTTTTGAATCTGCAAGACTGACACCATTCCAACCAGTCTTTTGGGTCCACAAGGTAACCATCATTCCACCCGGTATAAGGACTGGATGCAACTATTATTATTTCAGTTAAATCTTTTTTATCACGAGAGGGAGCAAACTCATGCAAAGAAAGACGAGGGCACCCAAGTGGGCAAGATCCACCGAGCAAAGATAATCAAATCTATCATTTTCTGGTTTTCATCCAACTACTAAATTAGTCCTAAGACATTATCACAACAAAACTCTAGTTTTGTGATGTCACCTACAAGTACTTACAAATTTTGATAAGTACCAATAGACACTTCACACAATATACAACTGACATCAAATCTACCACACCCATAACTATTGATACAATGTTCAAGCTCTTTGATAAACCATGTTTAAGCACAAATATCCTCAAGTGGGCCACCTTTGGTTAAGAATAGGAGGTGAAGATGATGTTATAGAATTGGTTTTCATCGTTATAAATTTGTTTGCATATACCCTTTGTTAAAAAATAAATAAATAAATAGAATAAAAAACCTCACCTTCATCAATGTTTAGCTAAAATATACAATGCATAAAAAAATCTTCTCAAAAAGATAAGATGGCGATTGACTTTTTTTTTAAATCATTCACATTTTCTAAATAGGTATTAAAAATGATGTTAGAAAATGTTTTGGAAAACATAACTAAAATAGGAAACCCTGGAGTTGATTAAAATGTTTTCAGGTTAAAACATAAAAACATTTTTATTTTGAAAATCTACCATTTTCATTTTCATTTTCATTTTCATTTTCATTTTCATTTTCATTTTCATAATTCAAGTCATTATAAAAAATAAAAAATATATAATTTGTTGAAAACTAAACATGGCCTTATTGCTGAACTCTTGTATTGTGGATTCAACCAAGTTCGACAAAGGATTTCAGGCTCACCCGTCGCCATCGGATGGATTGGCGCCATCTGATTTCCCGCAGGTCCGCCGGTTATGGCCCTTCTCCCCACAAATCCCACATCTAAACCGTCTATCTCCCAACTCCATTTCTGGGCAGTAGAAACTTCTATGCCCCTGGCGTCCGCAGTGTCGGCAACTAAATTTCACCCCTGCACCCCCCTAACAGTGACATAATCTTACCCTTATTGCTTCCATGAAAAAAAAAAATACCAAAAGCATAAAGCCATGTTTGGCATGCAGTAGAATTCAGGATAAGCACATGAACCTTTCATGGCAATGCTTCTCTTGAGACGATTAGCGGGATCTTGAAAGAAAGCTTTCATAGTTTCCGAAGCATGCTTCCTTGCTGCGGCAGTTCCTTTTGCTCTCTGGTCATGTCAAATAACACTTTTTATGTGTATTTTCTGAAGAAAAATAACTCAGATTTTACAGTAAATAAAAACCCAGCAAGGAAAATATGTAGGAAAAATATAAACCAGATACCAAAACTGTAAGTTTATTCCAATAAAGAACCCAGCCAGTTATTTTTCTATATGTGTTTATAACTGGTTGGTGTACCTTAATGGCAGCTATTCTCTGGGCACGAAGCAACGGATCACGGTAGATCAGTTTCATCCTGTTACTAAGCATTCCAGTTTTGGCATTGAGACTCTGCAATCATCCAACTAAATGGGGAAAATCAAAATCATAACATGAGCAACAGAATTAAGTATAGCAACCCAATGTCCTAGGACTGCGTTTGGTGCAAGAGAAATCTTTTGGATGGAAATAGGGGGGGAAAAATATGAGTGAGAAAAGGATTTGTGATTCAATAGTTCATTTGGTGTATACATGGAAAATGTGTACTTAAATATGTTAAATAATATAAATATATAAGAACAGATAATTTTTCTCCACTGTTCAAAGGGTGTTAATGTCAATAACACATAAAATCAAATACAATTATGCCTTGGTGTAACACAAAGCAGTGATGGACAAATTCCCACTAAGATTAGAGGTATTTAACTCATATATCTGATTTGTATTGGAGACGCAAAACTCTTCAAGAAAAAATTCTAAAGTCAGTCGACTTTGTTACCAGAAGTTCAAATGGTCCCAAAAATCCCGCTAAAGGTAGAACCAGATATATCTTAGCCCACCTAGAATAAAGATATCATAGATACATGACAAATAAAGGAATTCATATAAGAGTTTTACTATAATAAAGAATTAATTTAGAATTTGAAAGATCCATGAAAGGAATTTAAAGAGAGGGAATGAGAAACGCTTATGAATAGCACATCAAAAGAATATTACTACAATCGATATACAACAACTGAATAAGAAAATGAAATTTAAAAGGGATGCTCACACAAGGAAATACAAGAAATAAATAAATAAAGGTCGGTAAACTCCTGCCTTAATTTCACTTCTTAAAACACCCTTCAAGCATTCAAAACTCCTCCAAATCGGAGAAGGAACTACGTGAGAATGATTTGAGAAAACTCCTAAAAGGAAACTCAAATTTGGTGTGAGAGTAAAAGAGAGGAAGGGAGTGCATTATAGTTATGGTGAATCTCATTAAAAAAATAATTGAATAAATCATTATTTCATTAACTAAGTGTTCCACTTCATCTCTAAGGGCTCCACTGCACCCCATAGTACTTCATTATCCTTTTTTTTTTCTGACCACTGTTTTATCATACCAAATGCAGATAGCATGAAGTTCTAAGAAAAAAATCATGGTTGAAGGAGACTAACTTTCAATGATCGGCTGATCTTTAACCCGGCCTCAGGGCGTGGTGAATGGTACAAACGCTTTAATGTATTCCTTGCATTCTGCTGTACTTCTAAATTGTCAACATCATCGTCTTCTTTCACTTTAAGTGGAGAACTGTAAATACACCAGCATTGAAATGTAACTGCAATCATTTATTATTATCATTTACAATTTCCAACAAAATAAATTGTCTTCCATGATGTAATCCAAATTCCTTAATCTATGGTAATCTGAATTCCTAAACAAATCAAAAATCTGGATTGTTTGGTAAAACTAAGTGATGGTGTCAAAAATTTACACAGAGTGAGCATTCTCCCATGGCTGTTCATCAAATGACTCTTCCCATATGACGCAATCCCCCAAGCATTGATGGCACACTTTGAGACCCTGATTCAAAAGGGACTTACAAAATAAGAATAAGAAAAAGTTGCCAGGAAAGATCAATGCCATAACTTGCATGCTTACAGTTCATAAAAGTAATATAGTTGTCTAGATTTTTTTATGCTGATAATGTGATACCTCAAACCCGCACTTCCAGATCTAATACTATAATAATACAGCAATCATTACATGACATTTATTATATTCAACAACTCCTGGAATCATAGGTTCAGTGCTCTTGAAAACTAAGAGTGCAGTACATGGAAAAAAGAATACAACAGCATTTATTTAAATCATCTTCTAGATGTATCTTTTCAACAATCCACCATGGAGACATGCATGGCGTAGCGGTAAGGGGGTCAATCAGGATGTTACCTGGCTGGATGATTGGCCTGACGAATCGCTCCCCTTTTTTCATAACGATTGTAATAAGGTTCCATCCTTCAGACTTTTGTAATCCTTTTCCTTTTTTGATCAATAAAATGTGTCTTGGTCTTTGACTGAGGCACCACCTTTTTAAAAAAAAAAAAAAAATGCATGGTGTGGCGGAATGGCATGGAAGCTCATGGCAGTCCATGGTAGAAAGCTGCCATTTTTTCGAGAAAATAAAAAGGGAGGGTTATTTTAGGGGTTTGTGGAGTTTATTAAAAATGAACCCTAACCCATCAAACCTCATTTTCTCCCCATTCGCCGTTCTCACACTTGCCTCTGTTGGATTGGTGTAGTCCAATCCGGTTGGGCCAAATACTTGTGGCCCGCAACTGTAACACCTCTGACACTGTAGCAAAGTTGACCGACCGACACCGACAGGCACTGTAGCAGTGTGGACTTCAAAGTCAACTATACTGTTGCACTTTTGACTTCCAGCCGACAGCCACTATAGCACTTTTGACAAAGGTGGCCGCCTTTCACTGTAGTGACGTGGACCTCCTGTTTGGAATAGTGGATCGTCTTCTCCATATGTAGCCCATTTCGGGCTAGGGTTTTCAACCTGAAAAAAAAAACTCTGTAATTTGTGCTCCCGATTATAGTGAGAATTCTGTCTCTCCGTAGACGTAGGGATTATTCCCGAACCACGTAAATTTTGTATAATCTGTGTGCTTTCATTTTCTTCTGCATTTTCTTTCGTTTCTCGTTTCTGTCATTGCGACTCCCGACGATTCTGCAACAGCCTCCATCTCCAAGAGCAGTTCTTCAAAGCGGCCTCCATGCAACTTTCGACGACCCTTGGCGGCCTCCGTTGAAGCTAACTAACCAGCCGCAAAGGCCTCCATCTTCTAGAAACCAAGTTGGGGTCACTTCCTCTTCTTTCCTTCTTTTTGTTAAAAAAAGGAATCCAACAAAATCAAAAAGTAAAATCAGAAGATAAACCCCAGCCTTTGTGTGGCTTCCATCTTGCAGCTACAGCTGCAGTCATCATAGTCCACACTGCATTACACTTTTTTGCATTCTTCTGCTGCTTTTCTTTATTTCTTCAATTTTTCCTTCTTTTCGTCTTTTGATTTCTGCTTCTCTTTTCTTCTTCTTTCCTGTGCTTCTTGCCTTCTTCTGTATTTGTTTTTGTTAGAATGGAGTGTACCCAATACCCAAGATGTTTGTCTAAGGGAGGTCTTGGTGTTTATTTATAATGAATAATAAAGATACATGATACCTAAAGTCCGATATGGGACTCAAATCAACTTAACCTCTAACACTTCCCCACAAGCTAGGTGTGTCTGGCTTGGATACATAATAAAACAAAAATAATCATCCCAAACACTCCCCCCTCAAGTTGGACAAGCACAGCTTGCAATACAGATTCAAAAAACTAAAAAACAAGAAGAAAAAAATAGCATCAAAGAAGCCAAATGAGGGTCCGGGCATCAGCTAAAAGGCCTAACGGGGATCCGAGCAGTGACAAATAAGTCCAACGATGATCCGAGCATTAATGGGGAAGCCCGACGGTGATCCGAGTAGCTGCAAAGAGGTCTGACATAGGTCTGAGATGCTCGGCGGAAATCCAAACATTAGCAAAGGGCTCAACGGAGATTCGGGCAATCTGATGGAGATCCGGGCAGTGGTGAAGGAGCCTAACAGAGAACTGAACAGAAGGCGGCAAGGGATGCGGGGACGACTGGGGGGTAGCGTCATAAAACTGGTGCATGCATGTTGGAGCAGCGGTGTGAGGGCGGCCTGGAGAAGTAGTGCTGTTGTACCCCACACTCTTTGATTTTCATGATCACAATCACTTTCATATGTGTTTAACATTGTTTTTAAGTGTTGTGGATGATAGGAAAAAGATTGCCAAAGGATTGGCCCAAGAATGGACAAGAAATGGACTGAAATTCAGTCCACCGGCCAACCGGTGGAACACCAGCGGCCAGCCGGTGGCACCTTCACTCAAAGGGAAGCTACTGCCTCCCCACCGGTCGACCGGTGGCTCTGTCACCGGTCGACCTGTGGCACCCAGCACAAATAGTGAGACCTACTGTCTTTCCACCGGCCAGCCGGTGGCTCTGGCACCGGTCGACCGGTAGAGCCTGGACCAGAATTCTCAGCCACTGTCAAGGCACCGGCCAGCCGGTGGCCCTGCACCGGCCAGCCGGTGGACACAGTCAAACTAGCCGTTGGGCTGTTGACCAGCCTGTCCACTTGACTCCCAACGGCTCCGAAGACCTCTCCAACGGCTCCGAAGCCTCCCCAAGGGTTCCTAGCCTATAAATAAAGGCTGAGGAAGCCCCGGACATGTACCGGATCATATACGAAGCCAACGGACATATTTTGGATCAATTGGCCAACCTCCGGAAACTTCCTTCAAAGGAACCCCAAGAGCTCCAACAACTTCCACATCCAAGGAGCTCCACTCAAGAAGCTTGGGAGAGCACGCTCATCAACTCCATCATCCATTGGCGCCCGAGTCTTCCCAATTACGGGTTTTATTGCATTTATTTATTTTGAGCTTAAAATTGGGTTTGTGCCTACAAACCCCAACCTTTTCTCTTCCCCCCTTTTCTTTGGGTTCTCACACCACCACTAAGGTGTGAAGAGGTTTCCAAGCCTTACCTTGTAAAAGGCTTGAGATCGGTGAGCTAGCCTTCACCCGTAAAAAGGCTAGTGGGTTATTGCTTAACCATCAAAAGCATTGGGTTCTTGCTTAACCAATAAAAGCAAGCTGTAATAGGTCCTAGTGCTACCTTAAAGCCTAGTAGGTTTCTTGCTAAAACCATTGAAAAGCAAGCGGTAGAATCTCTCAACGGTTGAGTTGGGAGCGGAGACGTAGGCCGGGTTTTGGCCGAACTCCGTTATCAATTTGCGTGTCTTGCCTCTTTATTTCCGCTGCATTTCTTTACTTTGATTTTAATTTGTCTATCAATTTTTAAAAGGCAATTCACCCCCCTCTTACCATCATTCCTCCCTCCTTGGGGTGTTCTTCCGACCCAACAATTGGTATCAGAGGGAAATTTGAATAATTCCCTAACCGGTTTCAAATTAAAGATCCTTTTTTATGGCTTCTACCGCTTCTTCCTCTCAATCCCCCGAAGGATTTTCTTTGGATCGTGCTCCATTCTTTGATGGAGCCGATTATAGTTTTTGGAAAACCCGCATGACCACATTTCTTAAAAGTATTGGATATCCTATTTTTAAAATTGTCATGCATGGTTATACTCTCTCTTGTAAAGATGAATCTCAATGGACCCCCGTAGACATTGCAAATTTCGAGCTTGATGGCAAAGCCATGAATGCTCTACATTGTGGGTTAGATCGTAATGTTTTTGATTGTATTTCTTCTTGCACATCTTCTCATGATATTTGGAAGCTTTTAGAACTTACCCATGAAGGCACTAAGAAGGCTCAAAAGCAAGAACCCGACAACAAGCAAGAACCCGACGAAAAGATCAAGCCCGTTTGCCCACCTCACAAGAAAAGGGCCAAGAAGAAAAAGAAGAAGGCTTCAAAGGCAACATGGAGTGATAGCTCCACCTCTTCATTCTCCTCCTTCTCCTCGAGCGACCAAGGTACAAAATGCCTAATGGCATTCCATGAGGTAACATCTTCCGACTCCTCCTCCTCTTGCTCTTCAAATTCCAATTCTTTAAATCATTTGTCATATGAAGAACTCTCACATGCTAGAGACCAACTAGAAAATGGTTTTCATGCTTTTGCTTCTAAATTTGTCGCGTTGAAAAAGTCTTTCAAAAAACTTTCCTCCGAAAAAGACCAACTTCTCAAAGAGAAGGAGGAACTCTCCCTAAAAATCCAAAATTTCCCAAATGTTGATTCTATGGAATCAACCATCAAAGACCTAAGGGAGACCCTAGCTAAGTTCACCCAAGGGGAAAAAAATTTGAATAATATCCTAGGTTCCCAACGAATTTCTAGAACCACCCAAGGGCTAGGATATTCCAACCGAGCTTCCTCCTCCCATGCTCCCACTGTTTTTGTTAGGGGGAGCTCCGCTTACAAATTTTGCAACTATTGTAAAAAGCCCGGGCATCTCATTTATGAGTGTAATTGCAAAAACGCCCGGTACGGCCAACCCAAGTCTATTTTCTATTCCGACGAGTTTTATAGGAGAAGACCCGCCATGAGACAAGTGTGGATTGAAAAATCCCTCTTAGCGAGTCTCTCCGGGCCTAAAATCATTTCTTTTCAAAATCCCTCTCCCCGGTGATTCATTGTTTTTATTTAGGGGGAGTTAGGCTTTTTTGTGAATTCAAACTTTCAAGTTCAACACTTGGTTTCAATTTTCTCAATTCAAAACTTTCCTATTAAATTTTCATTTCTAAATTTCCAACAGTTGGTATCGAATATTCATTTTTGATTCAAAAATTTCAAAAATTTCACTTGGTTTCAAATTTCAAAATTCAATTGGTTTTTGATTCAAAACTTTCAATTCAAACTGTTATTTCAAAATTTTCAAAATTTTCAACAATTGATATCATTTTCAATTGATTTAAAATCTTGTTTTTCAAATACTTCCCTCAATCAAGTTTTATGCCCCATTCTATTTTGATAATCACAAAGGGGGAGAAATTTCTTGATTGATTGGGGGAGAATCTTTTCTCTCATGCTTAGTATCTATTTTCAATTTTTCATTTAAAGCATGCCTTTCATTTAAGTTTTTACTTTGCTTAGATAAGTGATTGTGATCATCAAAATAGGGGGAGATTGTTGTACCCCACACTCTTTGATTTTCATGATCACAATCACTTTCATATGTGTTTAACATTGTTTTTAAGTGTTGTGGATGATAGGAAAAAGATTGCCAAAGGATTGGCCCAAGAATGGACAAGAAATGGACTGAAATTCAGTCCACCGGCCAACCGGTGGAACACCAGCGGCCAGCCGGTGGCACCTTCACTCAAAGGGAAGCTACTGCCTCCCCACCGGTCGACCGGTGGCTCTGTCACCGGTCGACCTGTGGCACCCAGCACAAATAGTGAGACCTACTGTCTTTCCACCGGCCAGCCGGTGGCTCTGGCACCGGTCGACCGGTAGAGCCTGGACCAGAATTCTCAGCCACTGTCAAGGCACCGGCCAGCCGGTGGCCCTGCACCGGCCAGCCGGTGGACACAGTCAAACTAGCCGTTGGGCTGTTGACCAGCCTGTCCACTTGACTCCCAACGGCTCCGAAGACCTCTCCAACGGCTCCGAAGCCTCCCCAAGGGTTCCTAGCCTATAAATAAAGGCTGAGGAAGCCCCGGACATGTACCGGATCATATACGAAGCCAACGGACATATTTTGGATCAATTGGCCAACCTCCGGAAACTTCCTTCAAAGGAACCCCAAGAGCTCCAACAACTTCCACATCCAAGGAGCTCCACTCAAGAAGCTTGGGAGAGCACGCTCATCAACTCCATCATCCATTGGCGCCCGAGTCTTCCCAATTACGGGTTTTATTGCATTTATTTATTTTGAGCTTAAAATTGGGTTTGTGCCTACAAACCCCAACCTTTTCTCTTCCCCCCTTTTCTTTGGGTTCTCACACCACCACTAAGGTGTGAAGAGGTTTCCAAGCCTTACCTTGTAAAAGGCTTGAGATCGGTGAGCTAGCCTTCACCCGTAAAAAGGCTAGTGGGTTATTGCTTAACCATCAAAAGCATTGGGTTCTTGCTTAACCAATAAAAGCAAGCTGTAATAGGTCCTAGTGCTACCTTAAAGCCTAGTGGGTTTCTTGCTAAAACCATTGAAAAGCAAGCGGTAGAATCTCTCAACGGTTGAGTTGGGAGCGGAGACGTAGGCCGGGTTTTGGCCGAACTCCGTTATCAATTTGCGTGTCTTGCCTCTTTATTTCCGCTGCATTTCTTTACTTTGATTTTAATTTGTCTATCAATTTTTAAAAGGCAATTCACCCCCCTCTTACCATCATTCCTCCCTCCTTGGGGTGTTCTTCCGACCCAACAAGTGCCACTCTGGGTCGTCTGGTGTCAGCACACGTCCTGCACATAAGAAACTAGAGGAACACCGCAAGGGAGGCCGCACCATCAAAGGTCACGCCTGGGAAGGAGTTGCGCCTTGTGCGGCGGCTAGGTCGCCTGATGGCGATCGTCACAGGAGGAGGCGGGGTTGTGGAGGATGCGATGGGCACAGAGGTGGCAAGAAGCAGCGACACAAAAAAGAGGGGACAAGCGCCTAGCGCGGCTTTGTCGGGTGAAGGAGCAACGTTAAGAGGGGCGTTGAGGTCTGTCGCAACCACTGAAGAAGGGGGGGCGCAATGGCTGGGTGGGGGCGCCGCAAGGAGTCGCCGCAGCTGGTGGGGTGGTGACAGATAATTAGGGCTCGCTGGCCATGGGGACGCCGCCCCCCCGTTGAGGAAAAGTTGTAGGGTGTCTTAGGAGGGGAGAGATTGGGAAGAGGGGGTTAGGGTTTGACCTCCTCTGATACCATGTTAGAATGGAGGAGAGTGTATTCATTGCCCAAGATGTCTCTCTAAGGGAGGTTTTGGTGTTCATTGATAGTGAATGATAAAGATAACATGATACCTAAAGTCCGATATGGGACTCAACTCAACATCTAACAGTTTTCAACTCTTCGCTAAGCTTTGTTTTTCTTTTTTTGGCTTCCATTTTTTTTAGTGAGCTGGAGTGGAAGGTCAAGGTCAATCTTCACCAACCACAAGGGTCATCTAAAACAGACCCCGGTTGGAAGCATTGTCATCCGGTACAAGAAAATAATAATGGTGCTATTTGTAATTTTTGTGCAAAAGTGACGAGAGGAATTACAAAAGCCAAAGAACACTTGATTGGGAAGTGAGTCCAAAAAGATGTTAAACATGAGTTATGGACACTGTAAAATGAAAAATAAAAGCAAGAGTGATAAAATGACACCTATGAGGGACCTTGATCGTAAGAATTTGCAGCTTGGATTATTTAGGGGTGATGCTCAAGAGATTGTGAATACCCAATCCTAGGCAAAGAGGAGCAAATTTGAAAGGCCCAATGGATTTATTTTTCACAAAACCAGAAACTGCAATTCCAAAGACGAAAAAGGAGATGTTAAGGCAGAAAAATATGAGAGGGGCATGTGATATGGAAGTTGTGACTAGGGTTCATCAATGCATATCCCAATGGTGGTATCAAGCTAGACTTTCATTCAATTGTATCAAATTAAAGAGTTTTCCTGATATGCTGACAGCCATTGGAAGCTTTGCCACTCATTGATATAATTTGCCAAAGGAAGAAAAAGAAGAAGATGAGTTCATCAACATGACAAAGATGGAGGTTCAACGTTCTACGCCAACATCAATGGTGTAACTCTTATCTTTTTGTTTTGATAGGAGATGTCATATTCACTTATAATTGGCAGAGTCATGACTTGTGAAAAAAGCAGTGAGCATTCAAGTGAGGGTTGGAAACTTAAAAGGGCCAATGAGTTCACTCTAAAGTGTAAAAGCAGGGCGCTTAATAAATTTGGTACACCAACACATCGCTGAGTGTATACTCCTTAGATGTAGCATACTGAGGGTGAACCAAATAAAAACCATGTGTTCCGTGTTCTTTGCTGCTTACATACATGAAGAGGAAGAGAAAAGAGGTATGACCAATCATAGGAACAATATCATTCAAAGAGAAAATTTCTATTGACATATCCCAATTCAACCCCCCTCTCACGGTAAATTCCCTAGTGGGTCCAACAAGTGTGTAATAATCCTTTGAAATGAAATGTATCCGAGAAAAATAACATTATTGCAGAATATTGGCATCAAAATTCATGCCCTCAAGTAAGGTTGGTTCCTTTATTTATGGATGAGTAGGAAAATAACATATGGAACATCCCTCAATGTGGGACTCCAATCAAATAATAAAAAAATGGGTTTGGCCCACTAATCCACACAATATAATGAACCAGCTCGCTAACTCGCAATATAATAAACCATTAAGCTGGGACTTGGATATTGATCATGCCCAGCTTGTTGCATAAAAGTTGTATTCGAGGTCTTGGAATCCCTTTTGTGAGAATGTCAGCGAGTTGGTTCGCAGTCCGAATGTGGTTGAAGGTGATCTTCTTCTCGAAGTTCTCGTGAATGAAATGACAGTCCACTTCTATGTGCTTTATTCACTCATGAAAAACTGGATTAGTGGCAATTTTAACAGCAGCCTGGTTGTTGCACAAGATATGTGTTGGCTTGTTGATTGGATAGTCAATCTCGAGAAGCTGATGAACCCACAAAATCATTGTATTCAAACTCTACACTCAATCTGGATATAATTGTCCGCTTCTTGCCACGCCAGGGAATAAAATTTCCACAAATGAAAACAGAAAATACCAAGGTAGATCATTTAGATGACAAACATCCTGCATAATCTACATCACCAAATGCTTCGATATTTGTATGTCCATGATCGTAGACCAGGTTCTTTATTAACATGACAAACAATATGAAGAACTGCTTCCCAAAGAAGTCATGTCACTCCATGAATTGGCTTACTCTGCTCACGGCACAGGCTATGTCAGGTTGGGTCATTGTCAAATAATTGAGCCTGTCTACGAGCCCCCAGCACCTATAAGGGATGAGAATGCTTCACTGTAAGCATATAGAGATTTCTCCTCTGGTTCCAATGGTGTGTTGACTGAGTCAGCACGAGTCATCCTTGTCACCTAAAATATATCTAAAACATATTTCCTTTGAGAGAAAAATATATTTTTAGCCCAACGAGAAACCTCAATGCCTAAAAAATATCATGGGGGGAGCAAATCCTTTGCATGGAAATGTTGAAGAAATGATCTAAGCTTATTGATCCTTGTTGTGTCTCTGACGAACCCAGCCCGGATACCCTCTCAAACTGATACCCGACCCGAACAGTCACATACCCGAATGGCGTTCCCGATCCTCATGGGCTGGCAACTAGCACCCGAACATCAAAAACAACCAGATGAAACGATTTCGCTCAACCTGAAGCAGACAACATGACATACATATACATAGCAGAGAGAAACAGCGGAAAAGATAATAGGAAATATATGCCATAACAAAAAAGAAACAACATAAGCGATACAAACTCACAAGTAGCTAAACAATCTCAAGGTACAAGTCCAACAGCAAAGGACAACTAAAACCGAAACAGTTACTCCATTTGATACCGTGGGCAAACTCTCACCATCTCACCACTAGCTACACAGACACAGCTGACAGAAACCTTGTCGCCTCACTACGGCGTCTTGACTTTCCCAACATTGAAAGACATAACAAGGTCTACGCACCGCCGAAGGGGCGCGCAGGGTGTCACGAACCAGCCCGGGTACCCTGGTAACCCGATAACCGAGTCGGCCCTGACATACCCGATCCCCACAGATCGGCGACTAGCACCAGGCATCATACAAACTGAAAATGGAGACGACTTTAGCCATTAACAGTGCGGAAGTAAGAGAGATAAGACAGTATGCATATCAAAAGAAACTCCACGGGGAGTAATGTACCAGAAGTCAAACAGACATAAACAAGCCCAAGTACTACAACTATGTACCAGAAAACCAGAAAAACTGGAAAACTGCCTAAGTCTCAAAGGACGCAACTCAAGTCCAATGTTCAACAACTGGATTCACCTTCAAGAGATCTTTTTCCCTTGCTCGAACCTGAAAGGAGATAATCTACAAACACCCGAAGGTACAAATAGGGTGTGAGCCAAATCCCAGTAGGATTTCCCCAAGGATTTCATAACAAGATGCCAATATCAAATTAATCAATAAAGAGCTTTCAATTTTCAAATAAACAGATTTGTCATTTCAAAAGCATATTTAAACAAATCATGCTTTACATTTCAAAGGATGGAAATACTTTAGCAATTCATGCTTCACATTTCAAATGATGGAAATACATTTCAAATGATGGAATTACCTTTAAACAAAAGGGATGCTTTACACAAATGGCACTTTTCAAAATGGTTTAAATAAACATTTATATAAAACCGTTTATATAAATTTACAAGGCATGTAAAACAGTTTACACAATGTCATATATATACAATTGAAATACAAACAAGCGAGCAACATGATCATGTGCCAAATAGGTACGATAGTTCCAGGCTATAGGGACCTGACACTGTGAAACGGCAAATATGGACATACGCCTCTTTGGGCCTAAGGCAAAGGGGATTCATCACCATCACCTAAGGGATGTAATGTGTTGATATGAAGTTTTAGAACGTTGTAAGTCGTAAAGTGCCGCCCAAAATAACTCACTAACTACCTAAGCCTTACATGTGCTCTAGTAAAAAACAAATGATGCAGAAACGTCGGGAGTCACAGCGACAAAACAGCAATTCAAAGAAGAGTAAAAAGGGGAAAAAAAAGAACGAGAACGCAGGGATTTACGTGGTTCGGGAATAATCCCTACGTCCAAGGAGAGGCAGAATAACTTCACTATAATCGGGAGCACAATTTACAGGAGTATCTCATAGTTTTCTCTCCAACAGAAACCTTAGCCCGAAATTGGCTACAAATAGAGAAGACGATCCACTGTTCCACCAACCATACAGGAAGTCCGCGTCGCTACAGTGAAAAGCGTGTCAATTTTCCCTTTAAAAATCATAATGGGTTTTTATTCAAAAACATGTCTTTTCACAAAGATGAAACCCTAAGGTTTCCATCAAACCATTTTTAAGCCATTTTTCACAAATAATGATTTGAAACCAATTCATGCAATTTCACAATCCAATTTCACAAATTTCCAAATAAATTCCATCAATTTCATAACAAACCCCCAATTCACTGGAATTGGGGTTTTTCACAATTTTCCATAAAATCCATTTCACAATTTAAATTTTTCCAATTTTCATAAACGCACTCCAATTCACTGGAATTAGGGGGGTTTCCAATTTCATGCCAAAAACTCATTTCAAAAACCCCAATTCAATGGAATTGGGTTTTCTCCAACAAACCAATTGAAATTCATTTAGTCAAAAATCAAACAATTGCATTTAATTCAAACAATTGAAATTAAACAAAGCAATTTTTAGGTTAATATAAATTGGGCATCAGGACGGAACCACCCACCTTTCTCGTGGAAACACAAGGCCCGCAACGGAACCAGCCAACAAGAAAGAAGGCCAGGAACTCAACCTAGAAATAAGATCTTACCAACACGAAGTTTGGATTCATCAATACCAAGACGATCTATCAAACTCCAAGGAGAAAGAGAGAAAGATACGGAGAAACAGGGATAACACTTACCCGAAAGGTCACACCATGATAGCAACAACAATCAATCGCCGAACGAAAAGACCCGAAGGGGTTGAGGCTCCCAAAATCGTTTGGGGAAGGCTGTTGGGTCGAGAGTAGGAAATCTGGAGAGGAAATAAGATTTTCAGCCGAGCTGCCAGTTTAGAAACAAGGCTCGAGGTTTTACACGACGGGTAACCCAATTACACGTCATGTAATTGAAAATCCTCCTAATCGCCGAAAAAACCCGTCGCCTTTTGCTAAAAACGAATTATTATCATTTTATGATTTACACGGCGTGTAACCGTATTACACGGCGTGTAAATCTCCAGCAGGTTGCAGAAATGATCGGGTTTTTGCTAGGAATCCAACAAATCTCTGACTTAACTATTATAGGCATCCTCCCAATCTTTTTCGGCCCTACCCAGATAAAGAAAAAGGGAAACCACGACAAGGTTAGAAACGTACCTGTCTGAAGAGTAACAGAATGTTACTTAGGGTGTGAGCTAAACAGGCTCAATAGGATCTCACCCAAGTGTTTCATATCAAGTCTCTGTACAACAATCCAAACATGCTCTACTTTAAAGAAAAAAATGCATGATAATCAGTTAAACAGTTTATATCAAAAGCATGGTAAATAAATCCTTATTTTCCACATTTCCAAATAATCCAGGTAAAACAATTTCAAAGTATATCACATATATCAAACAGTCAAACCAAAGCATGTATCGCATATCATATCAAATCAAAAGCAGTACAAACCAAAAGCACAGGTAACATCACGACAAGGGTCACAACAGGTCAAGCTAGCTAGAACCCTCGTACCCAAACATAGACAATCACGTGCATCAAGTCTCTATTGAGTCAGAAGTATAACTTCTTACCTTTTCATTCCTTTAGTTTTGAAAATCACACACTTTCTTAAAATATGTTTGCTAACTTTTTATGTCCCAGGTATTTTAGTATGTTTTTTTGTAGAAAACATTATCTTTTACAATACATAGAAAAAGTTCTAAAGTATTACGAATATAAACTTACTATTCTTCATTACGATAATCGTATTAAGTATGAATCTGATTATCAGATTCATCTTTAATCAGACCAGGAGTTAGACTTTTATCTAGCCTTTCGTACTAACAAAAGTCGTAACCATCGGACTGATTCTGGTTTTGATATTTCAGGCTGACCCTCATAAAGATTATCGTATTGACAATAGATATGGAAGTCCATCGAACTGACCTAAGTTTATAATCGGAATACAAATACTTGTTTCATTCGTAAGGAATGTCTTTTAACACTGTAATGGTGTTAATCAATACGGCGTCGGACTTTCAGTTTCAGATGAGTTGTCAAGCGCCAGTTGTCCGAGGCCGTTACAACAAACACAGAAATATGACCATTGGAGCATCGCCTATAAATAGTGAGTCATTTGAAGAGTTTGTAGCAGATTTCATTCGCAACTCAAGTCGTCTGAAGATTGCTAAAGCGTGAATTGCTCGTTCTTAGTCTTTGTAATTCTTTAGAAAGTTGGTGGTTCTAAGGAATTCTTGTTCGGGTTGTTTCCTTACAAACTTTTGCTTTTGTAATCGCGTATGATCATTGTTACGATCGAGAGCTTCCGGGGATAGAAAGACAGGGCTAATCCGATCATCGTATCAAGAGTTTTCCTGGTAAGGAAAGACAGACTTTACGGTAAGTATAAAACTGTGGATATCTTTAATCAAGGTTATTGACTACCTTACTCTTAAGGTTAAAAGAGGTAAATCTTTTAAATAGCTTGTAAGTCATTCTTACTATTACATAGCTATTGTATTGCTTGTTTTTACAAGTTTCTATTATGTTGTGCATGTTACAGAAAAATAGTCATCATACTTAGCTTTCTATACAATTGGTTTTATCGGTGTGATTGTTAATACCATAAAAACAATATTTTAATGTTAATCGGATCCATTGTGATTCTGATCTTTACTCTGATATAATCGGATTGTTTCTAGTTCCGATTATGTGACTCTAATAATCGGACTGAGACTGAGTCCGAAAACCTTATTTTTAAGAGGTTTGTGTTTTGTTTAGTTTAAAGTTCTTAAACTAAGTTTTTAAACTACAATTCACCCCCCTCTTGTAAGTATAGTCATCATAAGTTACGCTTACGATCCTACAATTGGTATCAGAGCAGGTTTCTACTGTTTATACTTGCTGAGTTTTTACTTCTTCTATCAACTGCAAGTTTTATAAAGTTTTGTTATATACTTCTTGTTTATAAATTGTTATACACTAACGTGTTTGTAAAAAAAGAGTTTCTATTGTTTTTAAAATGGCAGGTCTTAATGTTGGCTCTATAGATAATCTAAATCCAAACAGACCACCTATCTTTGATGGTGCTGATTATGAGTATTAGAAAGATAGAATGAAAACTTTTGTTAACAATACTGGAGTTGATAATTTTATCATGCTTACAAGAGACTATAAGATTCTTGATAAGTCACTTGCTTTTACACATCAAGAAAAACAAGAATATCAACTAAATTACAGAGTAAAGAATATTTTACTATGTTACATGACAAAAGGTATATACAGTCAAATATCTTCATGTGAAGCTGCAAATAGTAAATGAAAAAAGCATGAAGTCACGCACTTTGGAACTTCTAAAGTTGTTCAGACCGGAAGAGCTATGCTTAGAGCAGACTATTAGGCCTTTGATTTCTTACCTGGAGAATCAGTTGCAAAGATACACCAGAGGTTCATTACAATCATAAATAGTTTACTCGGGATGACCTTATTGGAACTCTCATGCAGTACGAAGGTAGACTCAAGAGAGATGATGGGAAAGCTAATAAGAAAAATGGAGGTGTTTTTGCTACTACTATTGTTCCTACTAAAGTTCAATCTCCTGAGAAAGTTATTAAACTTTTTGAGTTGCTCGTTGGACAACGAATTCTTCCTCAACAATTGCAGGTCGCATTTTGTGTTGCTTGATCAGTTCTTCAACAACACCATCAACTCCAACAAAAAATTTAGGGACCAAAATATGTCTAGTATCAAAATATGTCTAGTATCAAAATATGTCGTGTACTGGGTAGTCAAGGTGTCAACCGTCAAATCTATTCATCGAACTCTGTCAGTAAGCTTAGGTTGCTCGGTAATGCCAGCTCCATCTTCCGCCAAAGCAGCTCCCCACCCTTTGTCAAGAAATGCTCGGTGAGAGCTCTGCTTATTGGGTGTCGGTGGAATATGATGAAACTCCTTCTAATGAGGTGGTTCTTGACCACGACCCTCGGCTTCTGCAGCAGCCGCTTTCAACTGCATGTAGCTCCCTTTTACAGCTAATATTATTGAATGTGGCAGTTTCATCCTTGGATTTAGTCGCCATCACTATTGTTTGATCATTTGTAACTTGAGGGAGAATTCCTACAACTGCCTCCATAACAGAAATGTTCTTTACCCCAGCATGAACAATATCACGTCCCCTAGGTACCGGTCCGGTCGGTTCACACAGCTGGTTTATAATCTCAATCTCTGGCTTCTTCACCTCAACTGCTCCACTGAGTATTTTCCAGCCACTCGTATTACACAGTCATGCTGCTCTTTCCTTGCTAAAACTCAATTCCAGATCTACCACTCCATACTGAACTGGATTTAAAACTTTATACTCCTCTTTTTCATTCTTGTCCTAACCACACTGGTTAACTCTCAAGCTCTCCATAGGTGTTGGCCCTTGTGCTGGCTCAATCCGCAACTTCTCACACTGCACCTCCTTGGCACAATCCTCTGCCTGGTTCGATTCCAGCCGGGTTACTGCCATCATCAACACGTTCCCAGGGCGTTTCTTCTGTTCAGGAAACGTCTGGAGATTCTCTGTCGTCACCGCTGCCGCTTTACCATATTCCCAGAGGATCTCTTCTTTGAGTTGAAACCATGAAAGCTCAAGCTTTGTCGCTTCCAAAGTCATAAATCATTCTCCAACATACCTGGCATACTCAGTCGTGCCGCCCAAATTTGCAATTCTTCCCGTGTTTGGTGAACTGTAAAATAGTTCCCAGCCTCGGTGATCCAAGAATCAAGGTCTTCACCAGAAAAAATCAGAATCACCACTGGCCTGGTCGGAGCCCCCATTCTGCACAGCAGAATTATCTCCTAAAACAATTCGCACCCCTCATGCTGCCCCCAGCCAAATTATTTAAAGAGGTCCCCAACAGATGGAAGCTTCTAGACAGTCGGTCCCTCCAATTAGTAATACAGCTGTCTACCCTTACACTACTAACTCTACCCAACATTTTTTACATTGCCCAGCAATTATCACAACTGCAACTGGTATGGACCCCACACACCCAACCTGCCTCCATACACTCCCTTTCATAGCATGCAACCCCAGCACCATACAACACCTGTCCAACGCCTTTACACAGCAGCACAGCCCAACCCAACACACAGGACCTCTAAGCAGCCAGCCCCATGTTATTATCAATAAGGAAGAAGATGGTGACTCCTATGGAAGGCGCTGCTCCCAAAGGCCTAGGGCCTAACCCCAGAATTCCCAGCAGCAGCTGAAGAACCAATACAATTCATTCCCTGCCTCACACAGCCCACAACTCTCCTTATTTAAAGGCTCTACTAGAACCTTCTAGACAAACCCCCCTTCCCAAACAGCTGGCAACCTATTTGTTGTCAACTAACAGCCCCACTAACCACTAACAACATCCTAACAACTATAAGAGTAATGACATAGTTGCCCCTGGACAGTTGCACATTGCCCACTATGACCAACCCTCCCCACACTCCTATCATTACTGCCCACTTGAAGATTCACCTTATCCTCAAGGTGAGAAATACTTTATGTAATTCTGGAAATGAAAATAGGACACCCTTGTAAGAATATATTTTCCACAGTGCAGGCTTTGTTGAAGTTGTTGCAGCTGCTACTGCCTAGGCTGCAGACTTCCAGCCTCCTGTGCCACACACGTACAGGCGGTCCATCCTCTGTCAATCTTCTTCTGGTGCATTGGCTCTTGATTCCCAGCTTCGACGCTACTGTTAACATCTGTTTCAAATTCCCCCTTGAAGCCTGTCGAGCAACTCGATTTCCCTAACATGCGTCCTCAACATAATCAGCGCCCGTCTGGTTCCGCTCACTCAACCCGAGCAAAACCACAATCTCTAGCTTCTTTTCAGTTCGAACCAGATATTCACCTTGAGTGCAGAAGGGTTGCTGTAGAAAGCTGTCCGTGTGAAACCAGGCTGCAGCGTCGAACATAGATCGAGGCTGAATTTTTGGTGGCTTGGGAGGTAGCCTTGGCACCCAAACTGCTTGTTCAGTTTCTCGTGTCGTTTGTAGCAATATTCTACGCTTCTTATGACTGTCGAATATAAGGGCTGGAAGCAGTTTAACTAGAATGCACGAGTCATCAGCCTCTCATACTGCTATTGGATGAGGAGTTTGGCAATGCTGGAATTGCTGATTGCCCTCATTGTTAATGCTATGGTTGACAATTTTGGATGAGGAAACCCATTATGCACATATATCGTCAAAATACCAAGTAGCAAAACCTCTTTTTCTACTATAATCTGCTTCTATAAATTTATTTTTTTGGAAAAATTCGTTCCACCAATCCTTAATGTTCCATGGGTTCCTCATTGCCGACGAAACCAGGTATAACCAGTTGTCAAAGACCCAGTAACGGACTTCAAATCAGCTTCCGCAATCACTAGCCTTTTTGCATTCAGGTGCTGAATTTTTATCCTCTAGCCCATGAAAAATCCTATGGAAAAGACCCAAGTATCCTCCTTGGACAACCACTGCAGCAACCTCCTTTTCTGGCTTAATTGCTATCCCTTGAAATGCATGTTGCTCATTTGGCCGCACCAGACTAAAATTTATTAGTTCCTTGTCACTCTCCCAATCAGTCCAGCAATCTTCCAGACATTCTCCAGCAGTGTCCAAACCTTGGAGTTCAAACACAGGTTGTTGCAATTCACCCTGCGGTTGTACAGGCAGCTCAACAGAAGCTTGCACTTGTGTTGGCACCAGGAGTAGCGTCTCTTGCTGCGGCTGTACAGGTCTGGAAATTTCCAGCTCCTCGGCACATGATACCAGATCGGTTTGCGCCTGAATCTCAGAGAAATTAGCCTCAGCTTGAGTAATCACAGCTTTCGTCTTCTCCAGCCCATGGCGCTCCCTTAGACTCATTTCAAGCCTCGCGAAATTCATCCAGAGCTCTCTCATTTGTTCCTCCATATGTGCGTTTGGTCAGTTGCTATGTCAGTTCTCTGCTGTCATTCCTCCACTACCGAACAACCTCTTGCTGCTTGCCGTTTTTTTTCACTGTTGCGACACTGCGCTGCCAGCACTGTTATTTTTTTATTTTCACTGCTGTGTTTCGGCTCCTCTGTTGCTTGTGGATTACACTACTGCGCATCCGATACGACAAGCTGTGTCAGTTTCTCTACACGAAACAGGTTCGCTCGCTTAAGGTGCAGCATCGGCGTCTGTTTCGTCTGGCGTTATCAGGAGGTCCTGTTCGGTCTCGTCTAGATTCGTCTGCCCCAACCACGTTCGATCGAGCTTGAAGCGAGCTGGGGTCCACGTCAACTTGTTCAGACGAACCACGTCTGCCAGCTTCTGGTGTGGCTGTTGCGCCCACTTCGTCTGGTGTATCACTCAACTGTTGTGAGTCACGTACCTCCGTCTTGGTCCGCCTCAACTGTTGTGGTTGATGCGTCCACAACCGCGTCAACTTCAGTGTAAGCAGTAGATGAAGTAGAAGAAAAGTAGATGATCTCCTGTGTAAATGATTCAATCTGTTGCGCTGAGTCTCCTCCACTGTCGTGAGCAGATCGTCTTTCACTGCTGCGTGTCGTTCACCTCTGCTACTGGACGCAAGTTGTTGCGAGGACTGCTGCTGCTGCGAGCCGTTTGCCTCTACTGTGTCCAAAGAAATTGTTGCGTGGTTTGCTTCTTCTTGAGTTCCTCGGTCAAAATCAAGAACCTCTTTCTTCTGGTTTCTCTCTCTAGAAATCTCTCAATGAGAGCACCAATTGATAGGAATCAATTTCATGTTAGAGAGAAAAGAGAGGTATTCTATTAAGAGGGGCAGAATTACAGAGAATGGAGGTGAAGAAGAAGGAAGAAGATGGTGACTCCGGTTAGGTAGTGAGGCTATTTGTGTATGCAACTGCCAGAGGCAGGTTTGTCTTTTCCTTTATTAGTTTGTTAGAGGGGGTTAGTTGGAGTGGTTAGCTGGTTGGGTGGGCCTTTAAATGGAAGGGGTCGGTGTGTGTAAGGGGACACAAATTATTTTCTTGGATTGCTGCTAGGAAGCTGCTGGAGAGCCATACCTTGGGAGGATACGGCTTCAGGCTCAGGGAAGTGGTCATTCCCAGGGGAGTCATTGCTTTCTTCCTTTTCCCTTCTATCTTTTCCCACCTATTGTAATAACTTCAGGTGTAATTCCTACAGCTTGTTACTTTACAGAAATACAGTTTGTTCTTCCTAAATTCTGCTACGTTTTCTACCTTCTTTTCTCTCTCTCAATAATTTACATAACAATTGGCGACTCCGCTGGGGAAAGCCGTGAGAGACAAACGATCGCTGCTGGGGGAGAGGGGCGATCACTGCCAACTCTTGATCATTACTGCTGCACGCACGCCAGGAGAGACGATTGCAGCAGTGTGACGCGCCGAAGTTGAAGAAGCGAACGCTGCTGGGGAATCGCATTCGCTGGAAGAGAAGTGTCGTAGGAGCTGATCAAAAATCCTGCTGGAGTCGCATATGAGTGCAGTGGAAGCTCACTGGAGGAGAGGCGTTGCAGGAGCTCGTCAAACATTTTGCTGGAACTGCGTATGCTGCTGGTGACGCGAACGTGTTTGAGCTCGGTCGACGTAAGGATTACGCACGGGCGGAACTGGTGGACGATTCGAGCTGCCGAACAGAGGCAAACGAAGGTGACTTGAGAAGGAAAAACACAGTAAAGAACGAGATCGCGTCGGTGAGACGCGTCCGTTTGAGAAATCTGTTCAGAATGGAGTTTGACAAAGCTATGAAGGTTCCGTGTGCAGACTGGACAACGTCGAGATGTTCGGCCGAAACACAGGGACAGACATCATTTACTGAAGAATTTACTAGGAGACAAGTGAAGATCGAAAAGCTATTTAGTGAGCTAAAATTTGACCTGAGGAACAAAAGATGGTTCCCGTTGTTCATGTTGAGCATCCAGTTGTTTCTGGACAGATGAGGCGTAGGTCGTGGGAGCAAGAGCAAATACATTTGCGGACGAATGAAGGGACACTGACAAAGGAGCGGATACAGGCTTTGCAGTCGCGGGTAGAACAAAGTTATGTGTCCATAAACCGAAACCAGACAGTTGTAGCATGTTCCCTTCGAAGCAATGTTGGGGTTGTGGAGTTCGGAATGAAACGGGAGGTGAGTCTATACTTGTCAATTTGACGTTTGTCGATGGAATGAGGAGTATTGCTACGAGAGTGGAGCTGCCGAATTTTTCATGAGAGGATCCTCTAGGCTGGATTGCAAAAGCAGAAGTGTATTTCCGATTTCATCGAATAGTGGAAGACATAAAAATACATTGGGTGCAGTTAAGCATGGAGTACTCAGCATTACTTTGACTTTTGTCCTGGCAGACTGAGAATCCTGGTTCAGAATGGGAGCAACTGAAGCCAGCACTGATGGAGAATTATGGTGCTGGCGACAAGCAGGAGTTTTTTCTACAGCGATGTGAGATGCAACAGTCCACGCAGCCTTTGAAAGATGTTAAGGTGGCGATTAGTCCAACTGAACATCAAATTCATAGGGATAATTTTGAGTCCGGTTCGGAATTTGTTGAACCTATTGAGGGAGTGGAACGGGACAGGTTGATTAGTGAAGATCTTGAGGAGAAAATTGGTCTCCAGATTAAGCAGTCGATGGTTGTTGTGGGTGTGGAGAAAATCTGTAGCAAGGGTTCCGATGCAACCAGAAAACCAGCATCTCTTTCCCGTACCGGTCTGAAGGGAACCAATCTGGATGTTGAGACCTGTAGAATAAGTCTTGTCTCAGCCAGCAATTTAAATTTGTCTATCAATCCTCAACCTGTTACATATCCTAATGCTCTATGTGTTGAAGTAAAGGATATGACAAAGCAAAGAGGTGGTGAAAGTCTTGTTCAAGCAGGTTTTGGAGACAAAGAACAAAAAGACGGCTTCACTGTTTGGCATGATTTAGTTTGGCCTGAGTTGGATGAGTTCCTTTGCAGAGATGCTACTCCTAGGATGTGGTTTTCCCAGCTGGCTATGGTTTTGAGAGGACGGGGAACAACATTTCCAATGGTTTTTAATTCTGGTTTTACTCCACTTGCAGCATTTATTTTAGAGTTGGTTGCCTTGGAGTCTGAAGTTTCAAAAGGCTATGATGGACTGAATGACAACTTGTCTGAAGAAGATTGTCTGAAGGAAGGTGCGGTGTTTGAGGAACTGGAGTTGGAAATCAGGGCATTATCCGAACCTCTGCAAACCAGTCTTCAGGCCTATATAAACTACCATTTTGGTGCTCTTGAAAGGTGGCTAACCAAGTATCTAATAGTTCCAAGGAATGAGGGTGGCTAGATAGTAGCTAAAGTTGATGAAGTTTCACCTGTGGATGATCTGGTTTTAATTTTGGATAGCGGTGTGCTTGGTACAGCTAGGTTGTTCTTGCGTGAGGTTGAATGCATGGAAAAAAGTTCTCAGCTAGAGTGTATAGCTGCCAAAGCTGTTTCGGCGCGAAAATTTTCAGTAAGGGAAGACAGTTTTAGTCAAACAGTTCATTTTCAGTTTTACACGGTGACAGAGCGTTTTGCCAACACTTGGTTACCATTTTTCACAACTGGAATAATTTTTCAGCCACGGGTTCATGACCCAAATTCTGCTGATGCAAGTCATTTTGGGGATCTTATTCTGGTGGACAATTATTTCAAGGATTCATGTTTTATATGTCTATACGTCTCCAAGCTTCTACAACTGGGTGGACAAGGAACCGATCCAAGTTGCTGGCTACACTTGTGACTGTGTTCCTATTGGTCAGTCCTAGAAGGACGGCAGAAATTTCTTCTGCAACCTACACTGTTCGGACTCATGGTGTTTGGGGTGGCATATTGGTTGGAGATGCTAAAGCTATCTGCTGGCGTCTGATCATTTTTCCTTACAACTTTGTAGCTTGTGTAGAGGTAGCTGATGTGTTCTATGAAATTCAGTACAAAATCTGCAGCAAAGTTATGGCCGATAGTTGTGTTGAAGTTTTCCTAGAACCCTCTGGTTCAGAAAGTGCAGGACCTGAACATTTGTCTTCAACAATAAGAAGGGGAATTTTTGTTGCAACTGGATGCACTGCAAGTGCTGGGGACAATAAAGAGAAGGGCGCCAAAAAAAACAGAGTTTATTTACTGCAGAATAGTCAAAGTTCACCAGGATTGATGCAGAAGTTGGATCCAGTGTTCGCTTACCGTTCCAGTGTTCGAGTTGCCGATCCAAGATTTGAAGTTCCACCTTGAGGACAAGGTGGTTTTCAAGGGGGCGGTAATCTTAGGTAGTGAGGTTATTTGTGTATGTAACAGTCAGGGGCAGGTTTGTCTTTTCCTTTATTAGTTTGTTAGAGGGGGTTGTTAGTTGTTGGGGTGGTTAGCTGGCAGGGTGAGCCTTTAAATAAAAGGGGTCAGTGTGTGTAAGGGGACGCGAATTATTTTCTTGGATTGCTGCTTGGAAGCGGCTGGAGAGCCGGACCTTAGGAGGACACGGCTTCAGCCTCAGGGAAGTGGTCGTTCTCAAGGGGGCCCTTGCCTTCTTCCTTTTCCCTACTATCTTCTCCCACCTGTTGTAATCTCTTCTGGTGTAATTCCTACAGCTTGTTACTTTACAGAAATACAGTTTGTTCTTCCTAAATTCTGCTACGTTTTCTACCTTCTTTTCTCTCTCTCAATAATTTACCTAACAACTCCTATGGAAGACGCTGCTCCCAAAGGCCTAGGGCCTAACCCCCTGAATTCCCAGTAGCAGCTGAAGAACCAATACAATCCATCCCCTACCTCACACAGCCCACAACTCCCCTTATTTAAAGGCTCTACTGAAACCTTCTAGACAAACCCCCCTTCCCAAACAGCTGGCAACCTATTTGATGTCAACTAACAGCCCCACTAACCACTAACAACATCCTAACTATAAGAGTAATGACATAGTTGCCCCTGAACAGTTGCACACTGCCCACTACGACCAGCCCCTCCCCACATTCCTATCATTATTGATAGGAACATGGGGCTAGCTGCTTAGAGGTCCTGTGTGTTGGGTTGGGCTATGCTGCTATGTAAAGGCGCTGGACAGGTGTTGTTGTGCTGCTGTGTAAAGGCGCTGGACAGGTGTTGTATGGGGCTGGGGTTGCATGCTATGAAAGGGAGTGTATGGAGGCAGGTTGGGTGTGTGGGGTCAATACCAGGGGCAGTTGTGATAAATGTTAGGCAGTGTAATAAATGTTGGGCAGAGTTGGTGTAAGGGCAGACAACGAAATTACTAATAGAAGAGCCAACACTTGTGGAAAGCTTGACAGTTAACCTGTGTGGTCAAGACTGGAATGAAAAGGATGAGCAGAAAGTTTTAAATCCAGTTCGGTATGAAGTGGTAGATCTGGAATTGAGTTCTAGCAAGGAAAGAGCGGCATGGCTATGTAATACGAGTGGCTGGAAAATACTCAGTGGAGCGGTTGAGCTGAAGAAGCCAGAGATTGAGATTATAAACCAGCTGTGTGAACTGACGGGACCAGTAACTAGGGGGTGATATTGCTCATGTTGGGGTAAAGAACATTTCTGTTATGGACGCAGTTGTTGTAGGAATTCTCCCTCAAGTTACAAATGATCAAACAATAGTGATGGCGACTAAATCTGAGGATGAAACTGACAGAGCACATGCAGTACTACCAGCTGTAGAAGGGCTACATGCAGTTGAAAGCGGTTGCTTCAGAAGTCGGGGGTCGTGGTCAAGAACCACCTCATCAGGAGTTTCATCATATTCCCCCAGAGTACGATGGCAGAGTTGGATGGACAGATTTGACAGTTGATGTCTTGCCAAGGACTTGTACCCGGTACACGACATATTTTGATACGAGACATATTTTGGTCCCTACATGGCTGGAAGCAGCAAAAGCTAGGGGCGGCACTCACGGGCCATTACATCGAAAGGAAATTGCTCAAGGGCGGACTACCAGTTCAATGGTAGCACGGGAGGCTGCCGCCTTTTGCGATATAGCCCAACTACATGGCTGGTGGCAATGCCTGGGAATTGTCACTGCTACTGGAGATGTTGCATGGCTGTCAAGGCAATTGTCGAAGCCCCCGGATAATCACCTTGAGGACAAGGTGGTTTTAAAGAGGGCAGAATTGATAGGAACATAGGGTTGGCTGCTTAGAGGTCCTGTGTGCTGGGTTGGGTTGTGCTGCTGTGTAAAGGCGCTGGACAGGTGTTGTTGTGCTGCTGTGTAAAGGCGCTAGACAGGTGTTGTTGTGCTGCTGTGTAAAGGCGCTGGACAGGTGTTGTTGTGCTGCTGTGTAAAGGCGCTAGACAGGTGTTGTTGTGCTGCTGTGTAAAGGCGTTGGACAGGTATTGTACGGGGCTGGGGTTGCATGCTATGAAAGGGAGTGTATGGAGGCACGTTGGGTGTGTGGGGTCAATACCAAGGGCAGTTGTGATAAATGTTGGGCAGTGTAATAAATGCTGGGCAGAGTTAGTGTAAGGGTAGACAGTTGTTTTACTAATAGGAATGACCAGCTGTCTAGAAGCTTCCAGCTATTGGGGACCTCTTTAAAAAAAATTGGTTGGGCCAGCATGGGGGGACGAATTGTTGGAGGAGATAATTATGCTGTGCAAATTAGGAGCTGCGGTCAGGCCTCGGAGAGGAATCGCAGAAGAATAGCGGGGAAAGGTTCTTGATAGGAATCAATTTGGTGTTGAGAAAACAGAGGTATTCTATTATGAGGAGCAGAATTACAGAGAAAGAAGAGGAAAAATGGAGGTGAAGAAGGAAGAAGATGGTGACTCTTATGGAAGGCGCTGCTCCCAAAGGCCTAGGGCCTAACCCCCTGAATTCACAGCAGCAGCTGAAGAACCAATACAATTCATCCCCCCCCCCCCCCCCTCACACACCCCACAACTCCCCTTATTTAAAGGCTCTACTGGAACCTTCTAGACAAACCCTCATTCCCAAACAGCTGGCAACCTATGCTTCCACGTCACCCAAAATATCGAATCCTCCCTCCAAACCCTAAACAAACTCGCCGTATCCCACCCCCGATCGGTCAGGCCTCGGAGAGGAATCGCAGAAGAATAGGGGGGGAAAGGTTCTTGATAGGAATCAATTTGGTGTTGGAGAGAAAACAGAGGTATTCTATTATGAGGAGCAGAATTACAGAGAAAGAAGAGGAAAAATGGAGGTGAAGAAGGAAGAAGATGGTGACTCCTATGGAAGGCGCTGCTCCCAAAGGCCTAGGGCCTAACCCCCTGAATTCACAGCAGCAGCTGAAGAACCAATACAATTCATCCCCCCCCCCTCACACACCCCACAACTCCCCTTATTTAAAGGCTCTACTGGAACCTTCTAGACAAACCCTCATTCCCAAACAGCTGGCAACCTATGCTTCCACGTCACCCAAAATATCGAATCCTCCCTCCAAAAACCCTAAACAAACTCGCCGTATCAAACCTCCGATCGGGATTTACCTTCGGTTCTCCTAGGGTTCCTGCTCCTCTCCCCGACTCCTCTCTCCCGCTCTTGTTCTCGAATTTCCTCTCCAGCCATGCCACCGCGTGCTCTGCCTTCGGCTCCTCCGCCTACGCCTTCTCCGCAACTGGCAACTCCGCCTTCGGCTCTTCCACGTCCGGGTCCTCCGCTCCAACTATGGTTCCCGCGCCCTCGAGCGCGCAACGAGTAACCCATTTCATGTATTTCAAATCCTTTGCGGACGTTGTTGTCGGCAAAAATCATCGGTGGCATACTCATGGAGAGTCTATGGCTTTGTGCATCGAGCCGAGGAAGTATCGACAGAGAAGTCTCGCTGCAATTTCTTTCTCGAATGAAGAGGTTAAGTCTCTTTCCTCTAATCTACGCTATGTGCTTCTTGGTATATTTATCAAGCGTAGACCCTCGCTTTATTTTATGAGAAAAACTCTGGAATCGATTGGATTCGAAAATTTTAATGTGGGACTTTTGAATTCTTCGCATCAGGTCTTTCGTTTCACATCTGAAAATGAATACTATAGGCAATTCTGGCTTTTTTCTCTAGATCATTTGCTGAGAGATGATCTTTGTTTATCTTTGGCGTTGATCTTCATTTTAAGTGTTGTGATGTGACTCATGGTAGATCTGGTTGAGTAGTCTTTGGAGAAGAATGATGTTGGTATAAGTTTTGTTTTGAAGCTGTTACTCCTTGAAGGTTTCTTTGTCGGTCTGCTTTACATGTCTTGACACTGGTTGCTCTTGAGCCTGTTTTTGGTCTTCGTCTTCAAGTTTTTACTGTGATGCATGGTTTTATGGTTGTTTGGTCATGTATGATGGAGCTGTCTCATATGTTGTTGAAGATTTTCTTAGAGGTGCTGGTTGATGTGGAACAAGACTTTCTTTTAAGGGTTTTGCGACTGCTTCACTGTGACAGCCCAAGGTTTTATGATGAACGAATCTGTTTGGGCTTTGTGGTTCCTCATGCTGTCCTCTCGGTGGTTCTTGCTTTTGTTGAAAATCAGTTTTTGTATTTTCATCTCCAGGACTGTCTCTTTGAATGCAGTGGTGCTGGATCTTTGGTTCTCAGGGTGTTTGGGCCAAATTCCTGGATGCTGCAGTTTTTTTTTTTTTTGTATATAGCTCTACTTGGGCTGCATTAGAATGGGCTCCTTCAGTGAGGAGTTGGCCGGTCTGCTCTAATTAGACATGACAGATCTTCTTTGGGTTGATCTCTTTTTGTTCTGTTTTTTGCAGTTGATTTGATGTCGGTGCAAGCTCATTGCACATCGTGCAAACTTTGTACCCCTTTTATGTTTTATTAAATTTTAGAAGTGTGAATTTGCTTTCCAATAAACACTTCATTCCATTAAAATAAAAACTTTCATATTGTAATACAATACATCTGCTTTCACGAGGATCACTTCATTCGGCCGGCCACCATTTCTGTAAGTATAATGTTACTTTGTCGCAATGAAGACTTTGGTGCATATATAAGACTTGTATGCACCCATTGAATGCTTTTTTATTACTCACGCTAGCTTCGAGGAATGATGTAGATATTGTGAAGGAATCAAACACTTGTCTCAGTGGCACCGTAAGTACAACTCATTTTAGTACACAATGTATTCAGTTTGTGTTCAATATTATTACTTCTTCATTCCTCTTTAGTTATTTATGTTTCCATTGAGTTTTTGAAGCAATCTTCTCTGATTTTCTTTATTAAAGTGTTATGAAATCACTTCAACCTTTTTCTACTAACCCGTTGTAGATCTAATCCTGAGGTCAGGGATATCAAATAAGGGTATGTTATCAAGGTAATGTAGCAAGTCTGAACTCAATCGATGGTTGATTTATTAGGTGCACATGATGAATTGTGATTTATTCTTGTAGGAGTGTAAGAGTGGAGACCCAAAACCCAAGGTTGTCTCTAAAGGAGGTCTTGAGATTCTTTTATAATGAATAATAAAGACCACATCAGACCACAAGTCCGATGTGCGATGCAGACTCCAACACTCCCCTTCAAGCTAGGTGTACCTAGCTTGAACACACAGGGAGCAGGGCGCGCAGGAGATGCCTCGTACGGGAATGGGGGTCATCGCGGGAGGCGCCTGCGGGAGGGTGACGCACAGTGAGGAAGCCAGCTCAGGCGGGATGGAGCGCGCAGGGAGGGAGCCGTCGGGACAGAGGAAAGTCGTCGCGCGCTGGATGGGAGGAACCGACGCATAGGAAGGGAGGCAGAGATCCATCGGAGATCCGTCGAGCGTCTCGTACAGGGAGGGGAGGGTCGGCGGTGAGGGCGACGTGCAGGAAGGGCCGCACGGCGGAGCTTTCCGCAGGAGACCGACGAGGGAAGATGCGCGCAGGGCCGCACCGAGAGAGGGGCAGGGAGTACGCAGAGCCGTCGTGCAGGAGGGGGGGCAACGACAGAGAATTAGGGCCAGGTGCCTGTCGCCCCCTTACGGGAGGAAAATAAAAATCGAACCCTAGACTAGAAAAAAAAATGGAAGGGAGGGCTCGGGATTAGAAAACCTCCTCTGATACCATGTAAAATGATAAGAGAAGGTAGACCGAATACCCAAGGTTCTCTCTAAAGGAGACCTTGAGGTTCTTTTATAATGAATAATAAAGGTCACATTGGACCACAAGTCCGATGTGGGATGCAGACTCCAACAATTCTTAATTGTTAAATTAAGAATCATTGAACTTTATCAATTATAATCTACTTTATTTGATCTGATACGTTTGAGTGGTGATGTTCTAATGTTTTGTTTTTGTTAACCAAGAGTACTAACATGTTGGTTGCTCCAAAACAATAGAGGTTGGAGGTATGATCTTGAGGTCAGGGGTATCAAATAAGGGCATGTTATCAGAGTAATGTAGCAAGTCTAAACTCAATCGATGGTTAATTTGTTAGGTGTCCATGATGAATTGCGATTTATTCTTAATTTTTAAATTAAGAATCGTTTAACTTTAGGAATTATAATCTACTTTATTTGATGTGATAGGTTTAAGTGTTAATGTTCCAATGTTTTGTTTTTGCTAACTACTAACATGATGGTTTCTCCAAAACAAGAGGTTGGAGGTAAATTTTAGCAAAGATAAAATTTTGACACTCTCTAATGTGCATTCATGTTGACACCGAAACATTCCAACCAACATAAATCACAAATATAACTTTTTTTCCAACATGTTCATCATGTTGACACCAATTCCCGCACTCACATGACCATCTATTTGATGTTTATGATTTTGAGATGATCATGTGCACTTTTTTTGTAGGCTAGGTTTGGGTTTTCAATTATTTTCTTTTTTGTTCCTCTATAATTTTCTCACTACTGTTGCATCTTCTAGGAAATTGGTGTGTCGTGTACTTTTTGTAATGCATATTTGTTACAACTATTGTTTTTATCACTATTATTATTTTTAACAATGTTTTCTCATATTATTAGGTCTCATGTATTAACTTTTAGATGTCATGTATTATTTCCCATTCAATTTTTATAGTCATAATGAATTTTCTTGCTTTTTTGAACTTCAAACACTAATGTTAAATGATAAAAAAAGGTGAGGACCCAATCCCCAAGGTGCTCTCTAAAGGAGGCCTTGAGGTTCTTTTATAATGAATAAAAAAGACCACATCGGACCACAAGTCCGATGTGGGATGCAGACTCCAACACCCCCTCAAGCTAGGTGTACCTAGCTTGGACACATAAAAAAATAAACCAAAGCAAAGAAAACAAAGCAATCAACAGACGCTGCAAACACTCCGCCTCAAACTGGACATACCCAGCTTGATAACAAAACAAGACAAAACAAAGCAAAGATAAATCGTCATGGATGCTGCTCCCCCTCAAGAAGATGGATGTTGCTGCGGAAAAATATTGTTTGCTAAGCCGAACAAACGGACCGGTCGACGGAGCGCCGGGAAAGCCACACAGGCGGGCCGGTCATCAGAGGCGCCGGGAACGCCACACTCGCGATGCCGGACGTCGGAGCGCCGGGAAAGCCGCACTGGTGGGCCGATGGTCGGAGTGCCGGGAAAGCCACACAGGCAGGCCGTTGCCGGAGAAGAGGCCGGAAAGGCTGGACATGGATGAAACCGGCGAGGAGGGCTGCCTTGTAGAGGAGCAGCACGAGCAACAGACAGGGGAGATCCAGAGAGGAGATCCAGTCACAGCCGACTGGATCTGGCAGAGCGGGAGGGAGCAGCGGTGGAGCATTATGTGCACAACAGGGGGCGCGCGAGGACCTCCACCCGCTGGTCCGGATCTGGAAGTCCAGCTGGTTGGGGACAAAACATTCAGAGAAGACAGAGCCACCGGAAGAAGACGAATGCGTTGGGACGGTCCGTCGCACAAAGAGTCGGTGGGAAAGGGAGGCGCGACAGCAGAAGGTCGTCGCGGAGGAAGGGCCGAGGAGACCGTCGTGCAGGTGAGGGAGGCCACGCGCAGAGAGTCCGGGCCTGTCGATCTGGGTCGCCGGGAATACCGCAAAGGAGCCGCAGGCGGGAGCACCTCACGGGAGGGAGGGCCTTGGGGGAGCGTCGCGCGCATAGAGTCGACGGCGAGAGGGGAGGTCATCGCGGAAGGTGCCGACGGAGGGGCGCACCGGGATGACCCGTCGCACGGGAGGCTGTGGATCGGAGGTTGTGGATCCGACAGGAATGGAGGGGTCGGAGCACTTAGAGGAGGTCGGAGCACAGGAAGGGTGACGCGCTAGAGGGTTCCGTCGGGAGGGATCCGCCAAGGAGGGATTCGCCAGGAGGGAGGAAAGCCGGGAAGGGGGGCGGCCGACTCAGTTGGTTGGGAGTCGTCGTCCCCACGATGGGGGAAAACCTGGAAAACCTAAGACAGAGGGAAAAAAATAGAAGGGGGGATCGGGTTAGAGAACATCCTTTGATACCATGTTAAATGATGAAAAGAGGTGAGGACCCAATCCCCAAGGTGCTCTCTAAAGGAGGTCTTGAGGTTCTTTTATAATGAATAAAAAAGACCACATCGAACCACAAGTCCGATGTGGGATGCAGACTCCAACAACTAACAATCCTTGAATATTGATAACATGTTCTGTTTATGGTGGATACTTTGTATAGATATCAAATGCTGATGAGAATTCATTATATGTTTGTGTATTTTAGTTCAGGTGTTTATTTATCCAAAATGTTATGTTACCTTTACCCCTCTCCCCATTGTAGATTTGTATCTCAGTGTTGTTTCATTATTTGATGCGTTTTCTGCGAAATGTGATGTTATTCACGATCTCTACATTGATTTTACATAACATGAACTTTAAAACAGTTCCCAATGAACTTGCATGTCTTCTTTGATTCGGGTATCTTTTATCACCATATCCGGTTTTTTAAATGAAATGGTAACGATTCTAGGTAATTGTTTCTCACTATTATTTCATTCTCCATTATCGTAATGATTCATTTACTGTTGTTGTTCGTCATCAATATTTGTTTTTTATTTTATTAATAATCACTGTTATTTTTTTTATCAGTGATTTAATATTTTTTCTCAATAGGGTTTACCGTAATTTTCACTATTGTTGCATCTTCTAGGAAATTGATGTGTCGTATACTTTTTGTAATGTATATTTGTTACAACTATTATTTTTATCACTATTATTATTTTTATCAATGTTTTCTCACATTATTAGGGGGTTTATTACATTTTCAATTTTATTAAACACAATTTAATTTTTTTTAGGTTATTTCATATTAACAAATTTGAAATAGCATTTTTTCAACTCGTGTTATATATATTGTTTCTTATCATTCCTTCATTATATATATCATCTTTCTTTGAGCTTAATATAGTATGTTAGCTTATATTGTTTACCCCAGCAAATTCATATTGTTTGAACTCCTGCTATATACCATCTTTCAACTCCTGATATCTTTGAACTCCTGCTATATATATTGTTTCTTATCATTCCTTCATTGTATATACCATCTTTCTTTGAGCTTAATATAGTATGTTGGCTTATATTGTTTACCCCAGCAAATTCATATTGTTTGAACTCCTGCTATATACTATCTTTCAACTCCTGCTATATACTATCTTTCAACTCCTGCTATACTCTCTTTTTTTGAGCTTAATATTGTTTCAACTTCTGTTATATACTATCTTTCAACTCCTGGTATATATATTGTTTACCCCAACAAATTCATATTTAGAAAAGTCTGATGCTCTTCATATAGTTGGAAATGATGATCGTGATGGTGCGTTATATTTTTGAACACATACCACATCCAAGAGTTTTCTTTACCGTAGTATTTCTTAAAATGAATTGCAACATTGTGATGTCATTTTCTATTTGTGTTGATCAAAATTTAAACATGACATTATATTTCTATTTGCAGGTTACGAATCCATATGTTTCACGCATTCAGTATGCTCTTCATTGATATTGACAAGGGGGTTTCTCTTCTTTGAGATAACTTTTAAATGGGTTCTCTATCTGAGTTTCTAAAACACATGAGGTTTGTTTAAGTTTTAATATTGACTGATAAATGTCATTTTGTTTTGACTTGGAGACCTTATTGCCCATAGCATAATTGATGTTGTTGTCTTTGTTAATATTAGTGGTGTATGTGACTAAATCATGTCTGAAGTAGCCTCCACAATTCATGTCATATAGAAATTGCATTTGGGTAAGATCCTATGCACCATCAAATGAGGTCTGGCAGATCTGCTCATTGACTTGCTTGGATTTGGTATCCCATAAAAACTGTACAAATTTTAGGCTCACTGAATCTTGAGCAAGCCATTAACTATTTTTATCATTAAAATTCTCCTATGATAAAATACCAACCGCCTCCTAAACTGTACAGATTTTAGACTCAATGTTGCTTCATTATTTGATGCATTTTCTACCAAATTTGATGATATTCACGATTTGTACATTGTTTGTACGTGGCATGATCATTGCAATGGTGCCCAATGTGCTTACATGTCTTCTTTAATTTAGGTTTCTTTATCACCATCTCCAGCTTTTTAATGCAATGGTAACACGAATTCAAGGTAATTCTCTTGATATCTTTTTCTATTAATTCAAATTTAAATTTTTGTCACTTATGCTGCTTACTCAGATATGTGACATGCAATCATTATGTTTTTAAGGAGGTGCGACATCGACAATGAATAAATATTGTGACTAAAGGATTCGATGTTTTCTCGAAGGTGTGGTTGAATTCTGCTAAAAGGTTTGATTGGCAAGCATTCATTATGTTTTTCATTTCCTTGATTGGTTGCTTTTAGAAGGATATGGATGCTCGTGTTTCCGAGCATTCATTTTGTTTTTGAAACCCGTTTAGATAGGCGAGTTTTGAATCATTTTTTAAATCTACAATGAACTCCATCTCTTTTCATCCACCATTGTATGATGAAATTTATCCGCATCTAATGTAATTTTTTACATGATGTTGTCCATTATTGATGTTTTGGGAAGCAATTCATTAGTTTTATCTTTGTTTTCAAATCTGCTAATTGATTATGTTCTTTGAGTTAGAAAATAACAAATAGTGATATGTGATTCTTAATTTTCTGTCTCCTTGTCCTATTATTTATATTTTGGATTCCATGAAGCATGAGAGAGATACTTGAAAGTCATGCTTTGTGATCAAGGAACCTGGACTAACCGGAACAACCCACTCTTGAGTTGCATGTAATCAAGTTGGTGTACTCCATTTCTTTTAGAGTCGTATCACTCTACTAGACTAAGCGTTAATTCAATAGGTATAGTGAAAATCATATCTATCAACCATTATTATATCTCTAAATCTAATTGTGATCTGACTAGATTTTCCCATGCATAACCAAGCAAGCAAATAAAATAGAAAAATGAGGGGAAGGATCTTTTGGGCTTGATCATTGCCACTTGAAGTAGCTAGAGAAGTGTCTTGACAGCAGATTGAGCGATGTGATTGAGAATAAGGTCGACACTTCAACCGCTACCTATCCATTTCCATTTCTTGTTCATTTTATTTTTCCATCGTGTTGTGAAATTTTGATTTATTTGTTTACTCAATTATTGTTTTGAATCATATGTCAATCTATTATGTACGATCCCCTAACTCTAACACCATCCTTCTGCCTTCACCACTGCCTCCCATAGTACAGGTATGTTGTAAACTTTAAACAACTGAATCAGTTTAATATTTTATATGGATTATCAATTGGTTAAGTCTATAAAATTTTTCTATAAAATAGTTTAATTTGTAAATTTCATGTTTAAGTCCTCAATTATCCATTTAGTTGGAAATATTCTTCTATAGGTCAGTTTACTTTCTTAATTCCCTCTGCAATAAGGCTAAAATTTCTTTAGTTGGTTTGTTTTAAAAAAAACTATATAGATCCTTAGAAAATCAGATTTTACATATGTTAAATGACCTAAATCGTGTTGTTAGGGAAGCATCCAACGTGTGCATTGAGGATTTTTATTTTTATCAATAACATGGCCTAATTTGTAAGCATGCACCATGTCTTATATTGATTCTTACATCTGCTAATATCTTTTTCTATTAATTCAAATTTAAATTTTTCGTAACTTATGTTGCGTACTCAAGTATGTAACATGCAGTCCCTCAACTATCGTGATTATCCTTTATGTTTTCTACTATTTTAAATGTCTCCAAGTTTAATCCACTTTTATTGCAATATTTTGTACCATTAATTTATGCTTTCAATATGTTCAATGTAATCAATATTAATGCAGAGTTTCGACCCTGCATACAAGGTGACAGGGTGGAGTAACACTAGTGATGAGAACCATATCGAAGGCACCAAGTCAATTGCCTGGGTGGAGGAGTTGGATTTGCAAGGCCCGATGACGTGTGGAGATTAAAGAGGTTGAATGCAACAATGAGCGTCCATCTTGCTTCCTTAAAGGCCCAATGGATCTTGCTTTGCATGGATGGAGCAAATGGACCTATAATATCACTTATTCAAGTCCAAACATGATGTTTAAAACTTGACTCACATGGTTGCACGAATTTGGGAAGGCTCGCCCACATGGAGGATTCTAGAATGGCATCTTTGGATACCAAAGTCAAATCCGGTGGACTATGCACTCAAAGTCAAATCTGGTGGGCTATAGTTGGAAAGTGGTGTGCTGCTTTTCTAAAAAGTCTTTGGTAGATTTTATCTTTTTGAAATTAAGGGAACAAAGTAGTTTAGCCTTTATGACTTTAGGGTATTAGACCTTTGACTATTGTACAACCCACTTGGCTATAAATAGCCACCCCCATGACACTTGTATGGCATTCAAGATTTAATTGAGAGTTTATGCTTTGTTTCACTCCGTTGTGTGAGGATTGCTCGGTTTTCCCCCTTGCTCTTGTGCATTCTTACCATGTCAATCTACAAGTTAGATTGGTGATCCAAGATCACAAAACCCTCAATTTCGTGCCTCAATCCAAGTGCGTTGTTGTGTGGATTGATCATCACACCCCTCCCTTCGGTGTGTTGTCTAAGTAGTAGGTCGTGCTCCTTATAGCATTGATTGACTACTTGCTTTTGCTATCCATACCCATCATCCGCCACTTAGCCCCGAACCGCTTCCTTCACCCGCCGCACTTGCCGTGAAGATCGGGCCACCCCGTGCGTCTCACATCAGTTGGTATCAAAGCTTCGGTTGACACGGTAGGCATCTATCACCCTCTTTTATCCCATATATCTATTACCCTTCTTATCCTTTCTTATTATCCACTCATTCAAAAAAAAAACAAAAAACAAAAACCTTTGTCTTTTCAAACCTCCATATTTGGCCTATGTTGTGCAAGATTGAAATATTGTTACATTGAGCCAATTATTCATACATTTTCTTTCCGCATTTAATTCTCTATATGTGATTTGTATCAGGCAAAAAAAATCAAAAAAAAATAAATTCTCTCAAACTCTTCATTTTGTGCTTTTCAAAATTAAGCACATCCTTTATTCAAGAGATTTCAAAAAAAATTGTCTTACTATCCGTTCAATCATCTTGTGCTTTAAAACATCAAGCACAGCACTTTTTGGAGAGATTTGACCCAAAAAAAAGAAGAAAAGCGGATACAATTACTTCTTTGTACTTTACATTATTACCACTTTCAATTTCCGTACATCACTTTCTCCATCATTTTACTTCATCCTCATTTTATATTTGGCTCATATTGTTATTCATTTATCTTATCTTTGGCTCATATTGTTATTCATTTATCTTATCTTGCACAATCGGGCAAAACCCAAATACCGCCTTTCTAACCCATTTTTTCCACCTTATATCCATTTTCTACCCTTTTTTTCACCCTTTACCCATTACCACTCAATTGGGTTGTGTTAAACTATCCCCCAACACAATCTTGGTTTGGGAAGGATTGCAGACACATGATACCCCTAAACAAGGTATAAGAGCTTGGAATTTGAATTGAGTGTGAGAGTGGAGAGGAATTTTAAAAAAAACATTCTTGAGTGTGTACAACTTTGTGTGAGTGTGTACATCTTGTGTGTGTGTGAGAGAGAGAGAGTGTGAGTGTGTATATCTCGTGTGCGTGTGTGTACATCTTTTGTGTGTGAGTGTGAGTGTATACATCTCGTGTGAGTGTGTGTACATCTCGTGTGAGTGTGTGTACATCTCGTGTGAGTGTGTGTACATTTTGTGTGTGTTAGTGTGAGTGTGTGTACATTTTGTGTGTGTAAGTGAGTGTGTACATCTCGTGTGCGTGTGTGTACATCTTGTGTGTGTGTGTATTTGCGTGTGTTTCTTCGCGTGTGTGTGCAGCATTGTGTGTGTTTCTCCCTGTGTGTGTTTGTGTTTGTGTAATATATCATGGCCGAAGATCATGGGAAGAAAATTGCTCATGCTAGTGAGGAAGCCAAAGTAGGTCTCCCGCACCGGAAGCTTCGCAACTCCAAATGCAAGCTTTGGTGAGTCATTTTGAGAAGCTTCTTGATAGGAAGATGGAGGAGCTACATGAGAGGATTGACAACTTGGAGAATCAACCCAACCCGAGGACGATCCATGGTAACCTGCGACGTGCTCAGGCACCACGTCGCCCCCACATCATGGAGGAGGAGACAGAGAACTTTGATGAAGATTTTGAGAATGTCCCACAAAGGAGGAGGTTGTTCCAACAACCTAAAGGAGGCCAATGGAGACCGCATGATGATGACATCCTTGGAGGCATCAAAGTAAAGGTCCCTTCGTTTCAAGGGAAGAGTGATCCGAAAGCATACTTGGAATGGGAGATGTGGATCGAGCAAGTCTTCTCATGTCATACCTATTCCGAGGAGAAAAAGGTAAAACTTGCAGCCCTATAATTCACTGATTATGCATTAATATGGTGGGATCAATTTCAAAAGGAGAGAGCCCGTTATGGAGGTCGTCCTATCCATATTTGGGAAGACATGAAGTTTGCCATGCGGAAGCGGTTTGTTCTCTCACACTACCTAGAGATCTCCACAACAAACTTAAACGGTTCACCCAAGGGAGTAAGAGTGTAGAAGATTACTACAAAGAGATGCAAATTGTCATGATTCAAGCAAACTTGAGGAAGATCCGGAGGCAACCATGGCACGGTTTTTACATGGGCTCAATCGGGAGATTGTCGATCAAGTGGAGATGTACTACCATGTAGAGATACAAGATATGATCCACCAAGCCGTAAAGATAGAGCAACAAATCAAAAAGAGGAGCAACATGAGGAAACTCACTACCCCTTTCACGCCATGAAGAAATCCAAAGAAAGAGATTGGAGAATCATCAAAGTCGAAAGACGTGGTTGATCGCAAAAGTGATACGGTAATTCTTTCACCCAAAAAACCTACTTTTGAGGTTAACCAAACAAGGAATCGAGATATTCTTTGTTACAAATGTCAAGAAAGGGGTCGCGTAGCTAGTGAATGCCCAAACCGTCCCATCATGACCATCGACAAGTATGGAGAATGGGAGACCGATGGAGAGAGCTCAGAAGAGGAGGATGAATCTTCAGAAATTGATAATGGAGAATTTACGGAAGACGGTGAGATTCTTGTCACTACGAGAGTTTTAAGTGCACAAATGACCGTTGGAGAGGAGCAGTGAGATAACCTTTTTCATACACGATGCAAGATCAATGGGAAGGTATGTAGCGTTATTATTGATGGGGGAAGTTGCACCAATGTGGCGAGCATCGAGTTAGTGAAGAAGTTGGGACTCCCGACTTTAAGGCACCAAAATCCGTACCGGCTTCAGTGGTTGAATGATTGCGGGGAGTTGAATGTCACCAAGCAAGTGAATGTATTGTTCACCATCGGTAAGTACAAAGATGAGGTTTTGTGCGATGTTGTTCCTATGAAGGCTTGCCATTTGTTGTTGGGACGACCGTGGCAGTACGATCGGCGTGTTACTCATGACGGTTTCTTGAATCGTCACTCTTTTGTACTCCGAGGGGAAGCTATAACCCTTAACCCCATGTCCCCCAAACAAATTTTGGAAGATCACATTTTGAGAAGAAAAAAATGAATGATGAAGAAAAAAAGAGAATGAAAAAAGAGAGAATGAGGGAAAAATAGAAAATGAGGGAATAAAAGAAATGGATTAAAGAAAAATCAAGAGGGAAAAAAGATTTGAGAGGAGAGAAAAGTGTGATGTTGGCAAAAAAGAGTGAGGTTAAAGAAGTTTTGATTTCTCAACAAAACCTTTTAGTACTTATATATAAAGAGGTGATGTTAAACACTGTTGGAACCCATTTCAGTGTAAATGGGTGAGTCCCACATTGGACTTACCCGTCTTGTATATTGGTTTCCTAATCTATAAAAGAATATTCTCACCTCACATTGAGGTAAGGGGAATTCACCCACTACATGGTATCAGAGGGATTTTTATCCCGAACCCTCCCTCCCTTGCGGCTTCCCGGTGTTCTCCCGGCCCGCCTCTCTCCCTCCTGCCCTAGCCTTTCCCGGCAGGCCCTCCGTCCTGGCGCACCTCCACCTCCCGACGCCCGCGGCTCCCGGCCCTCCCGTCGCACCGCCCTCCATCACCCGCGCGCCCCGCTGGCGACCTCCCCCTGCTCCCGACGCCTCCCGGCTGCTCCAGCGGCCCTCCTCTGCGCGCTCCCTCCCGGCGGCCTCCCGCTGCTCCCAACGCCTCCCGCACCTCCCGCGCCTCCCTCTGCTCCCGCGGCCTCTCGCGGCTCCCGGCTCCCGGCGGCATCTCCCGGCTCCCGGCTCCCCGGCTCCCGGCTCGCCCCGCCGTCCCGGCGCACCTCCTCCCGACGGCGCTCCCTCCCCGCGGCTCCCCGCGGCTCCCGACGCCATCACCCGCCCCCCCCGTCCCGGCACCACCTCCCTCGACGCTCCCTCCCGGCCAGCCCCGCCTCGCCCCGCCGGAACGCCCTCAGCCCGACGCCCGCTCTTCCCAGCGGCCACCCCTCCTCCCGGCAGGCCCTCTCTCCCGGCGCGCCTCACATCCTGGCGGCCTCCTGCGCGTCGCCCTTGGTCGCGCGGCCCTCTGCGCGCGACGCCTCTCCCTCCCGGTGATCTCCCCTGCCCCACGCGACGCCTCTGCGCGGGCTGCCCTCCCTCCCGGCGGCTCTCCCTGGTTCTCCAGCCGCCGGCGCCTCCTCCTGCGGAGCGCTCCCTCCCGGCGACTCTCCCTCCCCGGCGGCTCCATCCCAGCCGGCTCCATGCGCCGACAGCCTCCCTTCTCCAGCCAGCCTCCAGCACCGACCTCCACCCATGCCGGCGGCTTTGCCCTTCCCGGCAGACCTCCCTCCTGTGCCTGGCGGCTCTGCCCTTCCCGGCAGCCCTCCTTCCTGTGCCCGGCGGCCTTGCCCTTCCCGGCGGCCCTCCCTCCTGTGCCCGGCGGCCCTGCCCTTCCCGGCGGCGCTCCCCAGCCCGTCTACCAGCAGCTACCCTGCGGCCTTCCTGCGCCGTCGGCCCAGCTCCCTGCGTTAATGGCGGGCGAGTCCGCCCGCGGCCCTCCGGCATCACCTCCGAACGCCAGTATTCCGGCCGGGCCGCACCCTCCCTTCCATTGTCGGCCTTCCCGGGCACCTATGCACCCAGCCGAGCGGCTCTCCCATCCTCCATCATCGACTCCTGCTCATATCTGGTGTGACAATCAGGCCGCTACGAAGATTGCCTCGAATCCCGTCTTTCATGAACGGACGAAGCATATCGAGGTGGATTGTCACTTTCTCCGCCACCATCTGGAGCAGCACCATATCGGTTTCGGCCATATCCTGACGGCCGATCAGCTTGCCGATCTCTTCACCAAAGGTCTTCCCGGAGCTCGTCTTGAGTCTCTCACTTCCAGGCTGGGTATTCACAGCCTCCCTGGGCCAGCTTGAGGGGGAGTTTGAGATTGTCTTGTTATTCTTTTTGTGTGGAACTCTATCCAATCTGGGCATGTCCAGCTTGAGGGGGAGTGTTGGAACCCATTTCAGTGTAAATGGGTGAGTCCCACATTGGACTTACCCGTCTTGTATATTGGTTTCCTAATCTATAAAAGAATATCCTCACCTCACATTGAGGTAAGGGGAATTCACCCACTACAAACACTAATGACTTAACATCTCATTTGCCGCATGTTGTTGAGTTTTTGTTGCGGGAATTTGAAGATGTGTTTCCAGAAGAGGTGTCACCTGGTTTGCCACCCATTAAAGGTATTGAGCATCAAATTGACCTCATACCTGGAGCATCACTACCCGAACAGCCCTGCATATCGCACCAACCCGGAGGAGACAAAAGAAATTCAAAGGCAAGTTCAAAAGTTGTCGGATGTGGGATATGTCAGAGAGAGTTTTAGTCTTTGTGTCGTACCGGTGCTTATAGTACCAAAGAAGGATGGAACATAGAGAATGTGCATTGACTGCAGAGCCATCAATAACATCACGGTCAAGTATCATCATCCTATTCCTAGGTTAGATGATATGCTAGATGGATTAAATGGTTCAACTATTTTCTCAAAAATTGATTTAAGAAGTGGCTACCATCAAATTAGGATGAAAGAAGGAGATGAGCGGAAAACTGCATTTAAGACAAAACATGGGCTTTATGAATGGTTAGTCATGCCTTTTGGACTCACCAATTACCTAGCACATTTATGAGGTTAATGAATCATGTCTTACGTGCATATATTGGCAAATTTGTGGTAGTTTACTTTGATGATATACTGGTGTATAATAGGACTTTGCATGAACATGTAGATCACTTAAGAAAAGTCTTAGAGGTGTTAAGGATAGAAAACTTGTTTAGAAACATCAATAAGTGTGAATTTTTCCTCCATAAGATTGTTTTCCTTGGATTTTTTGTGAGCAGCGATGGAGTTGAAGTTGACACCGAGAAGATCAAAGCAATACAAGAATAGCCAACTCCAACCTCCGTTAGGCAGGTAAGAAGTTTTCATGGGCTTGCTAGTTTTTACAGGAGATTTGTGAAGGACTTCAGCACACTGGCAGCGCCGTTGAATGAATTGACAAAGAAGAATGTTCCTTTCAAATAGGGGACAACTCAAGAGAAGGCTTTCTATGGTCTTAATGAGCGACTCACCCACGCCTCTCTACTTGCTCTCCCAGACTTTGGTAAGACCTTTGAAATTGAATGCGATGCAAGCAGAATTGGTATTGGTGGAGTACTCAATAGGAAGGTCTTATTGCTTATTTCAGTGAGAAGTTAAATGACCCAACTCTAAACTATGCTACATATGATAAAGAGTTGTATGCATTGAGTTCTAAAAACATAGCAACATTATCTTTGGCCTAAAGAATTTGTGATCCATTCTGATCATGAGGCTCTTAAATACCTTAGGAGCCAACATAAACTAAATAAGAGACATGCTAGATGGTTGGAATTCACTGAATCATTTCCATATGTCATCAAGCATAAAAAGGGTAAAAAAAATACTGTGATTGATGCACTTTCACGTAGATATTCTCTTTTATCCTTGTTGGATTGAAAATTCCTTGATTTTGAATGCATTAAGGATTTATATGTAACTGATAGTGGTTTTAAAGAACCTTATGAACATTGTCAACCTGGAGTTAGTTGGGAAAAGTTCTACTTACATGATGGATTCTTATTCCGGATTGATAATCCATGCATTCCCAATCGCTCTATCCGTTTACTTTTAATGAATGAGTCACATTCGGGTGGGTTAATGGGACATTTTGGTGTTGCAAAAACTTAAGTGTTATTAGTGAGCATTTTTATTGGCCTAAGATATCTAGAGATGTTGAAAAATTTGTGAGAAAGTGCATTGTTTGTCATAAAGCCAAATCGAAACTAAACCCACGTGGATTATATCTTCCTCTCACAATCCTCCAAAACCCTAGGACATATCAATGGACTTTATTGTGGGGTTACCAAGGACCAAGAGGGGGAGAGATTTCATTTTTGTTGTGGTGGATCAGTTTTCTAAAATGGCACATTTTATTCCTTGTCACAAAACAGATGATGTCACTAACATTGCAACATTTTTCTTTCAAGAAGTAGTCAAACTCCATGGAATGCCAAGGACGATTCTGTCGGATCAAGACACAAAATTTCTCAGTTACTTTTGGAAGACCTTGCAGAGCAAACTGGGTACAAAATTACTATTTTCCACTACTTGTCATTTACAAACCGATGGGCAAACGGAGGTGGTGAATCGGACACTATCATCCCTTCTACGAACAACTGTCAAGAAGAATCTCAAGAATTGGGAGTGTCTGCCACATGTGGAATTCGCATATAACAAGGTCAAGCACTCCACTACTCAATATTCTCCATTTGAAATTGTTTATGGATTTAACCCCCTCGCCCCTATTGATCTAGTTCCTATACTTTTGTAGGAAGCAACTAATATGGATGCTAAAGAGCGTGCAGAATTCATCAAGAAAATCCATGAAAATGCACGGATAAATATCGAGCGGATGACCTAGAAATACATTAATCGTGCAAACAAGGGTCGCAAGCAAATGTTGTTCGAGCCCGATAACTTAATTTGGGTTCATATGCGGAAGGAAAGATTTCCCGACAAGTGGAAATCAAAACTCATGCCACGAGGAAACGGACCTTTCCGAGTGCTTGAGAAGATTAATAACAATGCTTACAAGATAGATTTGTCAGGTGAGTATGGTGTAAGTATCACTTTCAATATTTCTGATCTTTCTCCTTTTTTGGGTGCAGAGGATGAAGAGTCGAGGACGACTCCTTTTTAAGAGGGGGAGGATAATGAGAACCATATCGAAGACACAAGGTCAATTGCCCGGGTGGAGAAGTTGGATTTGCAAGGCCCAATAACGCGTGGGAGATTAAAGAGGTTAAATGCAACAATGGGCGCTCATCTTGCTTCCTTAAAGGCCCAATGGATCTTGCCTTGCATGGATGGAGCAAATGGGTCTATAATATCACTTATTCAAGCCCAAATATGGTGTTTAAAGTTTGGCCCACATGGTTGCACGAATTTGGGAAGGCTTGCCCACATTAAGGATTCTAAAATGACATCTTTAGACACCAAAGTCAAATCCAGTGGGCTATGCACTCAAAGTCAAATCTGATGGGCTATAGTTGGAAAGTGGTGTGCAGCTTTTCCAAAGTCTTTGGTAGACTATCTTTTTGAAATTAAGGGAACAAAGTAGATAAGCCTTTATGATTTTAGGGTATTAGACCCTTGACTATTGTACCACCCCCTTGGCTATAAATAGCTACCCCCATGGCACTTGTATGGCATTCAAGATTTAATTGAGAGCTTATGTTTTGTTTCTCTCCGTTGTGTGAGGATTGTCCCGATTTTCACCATTACTCTTCTGCATTATTGTCTTGTCAATCTACAAGTTAGATCGGTGATCCAAGATCACAAAGCCCCCAATTCAGTGCCTCAACCCAAGTGCGTTGTTGCGTGAATTGGTCATCACACCCCTCCCTCCAGTGTGTTATCTAAGTAGTAGGTCGCGCTCCTTATAGCGTTGATTGACTACTTGCATCCGCTGTCCATACCCATCATTCGCCAATTAGACCCGAACCACGTCCTTCACCCGCCACCCTACGTCGTGAAGAACGGGTCACCCCGTGCGTCTCACATCAACTAAATTTTGGAGAAATACACCATCGTGAAAGACTGTAGCAAGGGCATATTTTGGAGTAGTGGGTTATTTTATTTTGTTTCAGTTAATAGTTTCTTTTCCTTGTACTAAATATGACTTGTGATTCATTTTTTAGAGCATTGTACTCACTTTGAGCGGTGGATGATGTATTTAATTTGAACAGTGGATTTTTTTTTTTTAGAGCATTGTAACATGTATTTTATTTGAGCAATGGATCATGAATTTTTATTGAGCAGTGGATCATTTTTTAGAGCATTGGATTATATCACCGTGTGAATGCACAGGCGAGTACTAGTTTGATGTAATTCTGGGAATGGAAATAGGACAGCCTTGCAAGAATATATTTTTCAGGCGGAGTAATTAAAGTGGCGATGCTGAAGAGGAGGGAAATAGAGAATGCTGGACAAGAATATTTTTCCTCTCTTCACTTCGTGCTTCTCCGAGAATGTTGGTCCAGCTACTAGTATTATATTCTGGTATCTTCTCATGCAGTTGTTTCTTCTAGTTTCTCTCCCTAGGTACTGGTTTAATACGTGCGGAAAGTGTGATTCTAGAGAGAGAAACTAGAAGAGAGAGAAAGCGGACGGGAAGAAGAAAATAAGTTTTACATGTCCACACGCATGGAAAATAGGATATCACTACTGGAGACTACTGCGACCAACCTTAAATCAAGAATACAACGTCAAGAATCCGGTTTGCAGCGGTCGGAAGATGCCTTCCACACATATTACCAAACTAACCTGCGATTCCCCTCCCCCTCTCACAGTACCCAGCCTTATTTAATACTCCCACCCACTGCCAAACTAACCTGCTAACAGTTGCCCACACGAATTACCAAACTACCCCCATCCCCTATACAATTCTGCTCCTTGCCTTTATTAATCACTCTACATGCTTCCTGACAAAACAGCCAAGTAGCCCCTGCCCCTTACTGCAAACCCATCCCCTGATACCCTTACACAAGCAGCCCCCCGCCCGCCAACCTATCAATGGCAAGAAAGATTCTAAAGTCACTTATTACGAATGTAAGAAAGTTGAACACATCCGACCAGATTGTCCAAAGCAAAAAAGGAAAGATAGAACGGAAAAGAATTCGGAAAGAAACGCCAAAAAGTATTACAAGTCTAAAGACAAGAAAGTTTTGAAAGCATCTGACACATGGCGTGCTAGTGGTGGTGATTCTTCTGAAAGTTCATCTGATAATGAAAGTTCCGGACAGAGGAACATAGGTCTTTTTGCAAATGTACCCGTTGTAAATCATTGTCTCATGGCAAAGGTACATACAACCGAATCTCTTACTAACATGTCCTTAAATGCTAATTATTCTGATGAGAAAAATTTTACATCTTCTGATGAAGAATCTTCCTCAGGAGAAGATAATTCTTTACCTACTTATGATGAAGTTTCCCGATTTGCAAAACTTTCTAAAAATGAAAATTGTAAGATTTGTAAAAAAGTTGATGATGTTAAAGCTAAACTTGTTAAAGCCAGAATCAAGAATAAATGTTTTGACTAATGAAATATCGTATCTTTCTAAAGATCTTAATAAAACTATTTCTGAAAAAGAAACTATTTCAAAAGATTTTGAAAAAGTTGTTTCTCGAAAAAAATGTTTTAGAAACAAAACTTAGTTTTAAAACTAATACTGGTGAGGATAAAAATTTAGTTAACAAACTAAAATCTGAAATACCTAGTTTGAAGAAACTTTTGTCCAAGTTTACCATCGGTATTGAAAACTTTAACAAAATGTATAAACAGATTAGACCTCATGGTAATAGTTCTGAAATAGGTTTTACAAACAAAAAACCTATTTTCAGTAACAATTATTTTATTCCTAAAAATGCACCTTTTTGCACCAAGTGTCAAAGTGGTGGGCAATGGAAGAAAAATTGTTCCTTGAACAGAGTACAATCCCTATGTTTCCATAAGGCTTATTTCTCTAAGGAAATGACATTTGCCCAAAACAAAATTGGAAAAATATGCTTACCTAAAATTTTGTTTTATGAAATTACCGGACCCATGAAGTTTTGGGTTCCGAAAAACTAATCTTTTTGTTTTCAGGATAACAAAGATAGTACCAACGACAAAAATATATGGTACATGGATAGCGGACACACATGACTGGAAACAAAGACTTCTTCAAGAAGATAATCAAGATGAAAGGAGACAAAGTAACTTTCAAAGATAATGCTGAAAAAGAGATTATCAGAATAGGTAACATTGTTCTTCTTGGAAAAGCTCTTATTTCAAATGTTTTGTTTGTTGTAGGTCTTAAGCATAATTCAGTTATGTGATGAAGCTAACCTTGTGAGCTTTAGGAATGATAAATGTTCAATATATAGTTCCAAGGAAGAAATTATTCTTTCTGCCAATCGGCATGAGAATATTTACACACTAAACTTAGAATACCTTAGGAGTCAGGACTTACCTTATCTTAGTGGAATGGAAGTTCTCAAGAGGAAGAATCCTCATCAGAACAAGAAGCGGAATCGTCATCAAAGAAAGAAGAAGATCAACATTCAAAGACCAAAGTTGATGACTGATGTTATTAATATTTTCACCAACTTTTTATATACTCTCTTTACTGATTTTATATGAAATGTGCATAATTTGTGTGAAATATTAATGTTTAAAATATTAAATGTAATTTTTGAGCATTATTTGAATTAATCCAATCGATGTCAGTTTACTGTTTTATTTACAACTTTCACCCTACTTATCCAAATTGCATGGTTCTTTTGTAGGATTCTTCTTTCAATATACAACATTTCATTAGAAGGGATCTTGGGTCAAATCGTCCAGTTGGAGGGTCATATGAACCACACAAGAAGATCCAAAGAATTTGTGATGAAACTGGACCAGCTATGAAGATTGAATTACTAGGCTCAATCCAGAATTCCAAATTTCTTTATTCTCCTACAATGTTTGGGGGACAATGTAAGGAGTCTTGGATAAAAATTTCAAGGTCCAACTCCAAAGACAAGGGGCCCAACTGATTCATTTAAACTCAGCCCACCATTCTGGCTGGGATTTAAAATCTGGACACCATTCATGACATAGCTCATGATATAATCATCAAATCAAGCTGAGATTTTGCGGTGTGAAAGATGAGATATAGGCAGCCGACTTTGTAAAAAGCATTCGGATTTGAAGGCATCTTCCTATTAAAAAATTCATTCACATTTCGGCCATTGAAAAAACATAGATAGAAATGGACAGTTTAACTTTGTTTAATCAAACCGCCATAACTTTGGCTCTATAAGTCCAAATGCCTCCAAATTTTGAGATTAGTCGGCCAACATTATTATCTACAACTTTGAAGGAGATATCTCGAGATTCAGCTGTCTGGATGGCCAAATTGGCAATGCAAGTGGAGGGGCAGATTTAGAATGCAAACTGTCCACCTCCTTTGGCTATAAATACATCCCCTCCTTTCCTTTCAAAAGAGTTGGCATTTCAGGAGAAGAGCATCAATTGGCACGACCAAAGTCTTTCCAAAGGCTTGGGAGGACCTGTCATACTCAAGTTTTCACTTGAGACATTTCCTCCTCTCTTTGTTTTCATTTACTTTTGTGTTCTTCATTGTTGTAATCTTATAAGTCTTTTTTTTTAATTCCGTTTTAATGCAAGTTTCTTCTTCAATATCTCTTATTCTCATCCACCTTCTGTAGTTTAATATTAATGTTCTTAAAATAGTTTAAATACAGTTGAATCATCTTCCCTTTTTTTTCTTTCTCGTTCAATCTAAAGTTCGTTTTTAATTCTCATCATCGTTCGTGTGTGTTCAGTGCACAACTCTTTTTTTTATCCCGTTCTTTTTGTTCTATTTATAATTCATCACCAAAAATACATATTACCGGATTAATAACCATCTTAATGGCTGAGTAAATCTACCATTGGGGTAAGTCATTATTTAGAGATGTTAAGCGATTGAGAGCTTTTGCTCGATGAGTATTCTTTAATTTAACATTGTGTATGTTGGACTTAACATGTCGTGGATTAATGACTTGTTTTGTTTAACGAGTGATTTTCATGGATTATTGGAACCATAAATACACTACCATAAACAAGATATGATTAAGATTAGAACCCCAAGTTATGTTAAGGCTTGGATTAAAGGCTTAACACTTGGGAATTCCAATCAACGTCAACTTGTGACATGGGTGTTAATTTAATGCAATATAAAGCAAAGCTCAAGGATATCACAAGCTTAACTACCTAATGATGAACTCACCCCAATCTTTATCAATTTGTTAAATCAATCATCATCCATAAATTATTTCATAAGCTCTGCAAACAAACCCCCCAATCAGAATACAATCAACTAAAAACAATCGACTATTAAAAAATATCATCGCTGAGGATTCGACCCGAGTGCTGCTATATATATTAGCAGAGCATCGGAACCTTGACCGGTCAATAAGTGACAATCGGCCGCGCTTTCAATGACAAAGCCGAAACAGATGAGGATGTGGAAATCGTTAAACTCTTGGATAAAAAGAAAGTTTCTAAGGAGAAAAACAAGTTTCAAAGAAAGATAAAAAGGCAAAGTGGAAGTCAAAACCAGTAGAACTAAACCTCCCCAGCCTGAGCTCGATCAAATGGACTCTGCATGAACGATAGCGCATAAAGGTTTTGATTATATTTGCCATGTTTTGAGGAGATTAGAAGGAATTATTCCGCACTTTCCAAATCTTGAAGCAAGGTGTCACCTAATTCAGAACATCCTTAGTGAGAAATCGGAATCAATAAAAGTTTTAACAAAATTAGTGATTCGGATTGAAGGTGAGTTGAAGACTTTTCAAGAAAATTCTCAAACTCACAAAAGATCGTGTGATCGGATGGTGAAGTGATCCAATCAGATCGACTCCGATATTCGTATACATGATAAGCAGTTTTTGATGTAAAGAAACTTATGCTAGAATCAACTGAATCTTTCAACCAGTTATCCAAAGCAGATATGTCTGATAGAGTCAAATTTGTTGAGGAATTCAAAGATGTCACTGATGAACGGACTGAGGAAGTAAATGTCCTGAAAGAAGAGATTCGGGATATGCAACTAGAGATGAGTAGACTCTGATCTTGTGAAGATGAAGTGATCGTATTAAGGGATCAGAATAAAGAGTTGTCTGAGGAAGTTAAAAGGTTGAAGACTCAAGATGAAAGAATTGCGAAGCTAGAGAAAGATCGCCACGAGTTTAAGAAGATGAAAGCCTTCGTCAAGAATCTCATGAAGAAAGAATGACTATTTATTCTTTTGAACTCTTGATGTATTTCTTTATCAACTTTTTGTAAAACATTTGAATGTTTGTACTAAATTATCTTTTCATCCAATTCCGATTTTCTTTTTTCCAATTCTGATTGGTTATATGTTCTTTCATATTTATATGAATGATTAGTTAGTTCGGTATTGTTTTGTATGTTATATTTTCTAACATTTCAGGAAACTTCGGATTTTTTCCCTTTTTTTCGAAAATCACAAAGGGGGGGAATATTTTACAAAGGGGAAGAACGATATATTAAGGGGGAGAAAGTTTTGTCAAAAGGGGAGATTTTTTCATAAAGGGGGGGATTTTTTTTAGAAAGGAGGAATATTATCCTTAGGGGGGGGAGAAGAATTCCTAAGGGGGAGAAGTTGTCTTTATGGAAGAACTATTCTAATACTCTTCATCGTATTCAACATCGTCTTCAAAAGAGTAACAAACTCAGGGGCAGTTAAGGTTTAAAGAATAACTCTGAATATGAAGTTCTTAAAAGAACAATGGGCTGTAAGTTTTTCAAGTTATTTTTCATTTAAGTTTTGGGGTTTGTGCTTTCCAAAAAGGGGGAGATAGTCGAGTGAGAAGTATTACTTCTTACTTTTCCATTCCTTTAGTTTTGGAAATCACACACTTTCTTAAAACATGTTTGCTAACTTTTTATATCCCTAAGTGTTTTAGTATGTTTTTGTAGAAAACATTATCTTTTGCCATATATAGAAAAAGTTAAGTATTACAAATGTAAACTTAAAATTTTTCATTACGATAATCGTATTAAGTATGAATCCGATTATCGGATTCATCTTTAATCAAACCAGAAGTTAGACTTTTGTCTTGTATATCGTTTTGACAAAAGTCATAACCATCAAACTGATTTTGGTTCCGATATTTCGGACCGACCATCATAAAGATTATCATCTTGACAATAGATATGGAAGTCCATCGGACTGACCTGAGTTTATAATCGGAATACAAAGACTTGTTTCTATCGTAAGGAATATCTTTAACATTGTAATGGTGTTAATCAATACGACGTCGGACTTTCAGATTCAGATGAGTTGTCAAGTGTCAGCTGTCTGAAGTCGTTGCAACAAACTCAGAAATATGGTCGTTGGAGCATCGCCTATAAATAGGGCAACACCATTCCAACAGTGTCGACCCACTAAGGGTTCCTATGCGTCCCTTGCACAAAGGGACCGTATAATAGCCACCGAAGGACATCCTGCAATAGGATCCATATGACCTGTCATCAAAGAAAAAATAGTGGTTCCGCAGAGTATGATGTCACCAACAAGTTATATGGGAAAACGTCATATAAGTTGTTGATACTTTAAATTGAACACCCGTCGGAAAATCCAATCACACACAGGCATGCGTAAGTCATGTGAATCCTGCATGCGTAATATGATGCATAAGCATGGGCCTCTTGTTAACGGACTAAGAGCCAAAACCATAAACAACAACCGCCAATAACACATCATATTTAATAAACATCTCATCCATAACATCAAAAACCAAGAAGAGCAATCATGTCACCCTAGTAACCAGGACTTTCCACCGAAAAGGTGTTCATGGCGCACCAGTTCAAGGTTCATCACAAGCTCCGACACATTCCTAGACTGTTTGTCTACTATCTCCCCAAATAGTAAGACAAAACAAAAGCACTAATACCACTTTGTGATGCCCCGACCCAGAAAGTATGTTTGTGTCAAAGTGTCGCGTGACCTCAAACGCACCTCCTTGTACGCGACAAGGACCTAATTCATACGGTGGGGAGACTATACCCTCGAATCAGAGTCAAATACACAACAGAAATAACCAAACATCCACGACAAATAATCAGAGTACGCAATATCAAATAAACACAATGCTATATCAAATGCACCATGTGGAAGCATACAATCATACCGACCCGCAATCATACAATACAAATCAACTGGTCGTCGACTGGGTCGATCACATATACAAGTAAATTTAAGGAAACAAAATACATGAATCGACCCTACTGCCATCCTCAAGCCTCAACACAACCCAGTCTCCAAATGCCCTCGAGCTGCTCCAGTTCGACCCACTGCACATCCTGTAACCTGAAAGCAGACAAAAGGTCTGCAAGCACACAAGGGTGCTCGTGCAGGGTGTGAAAAGTATATCTCAGTAGGGTCTCACCAAATACCCCCTAGTATACGTCATCATATACATGTATGCACGAGGAAAATAACATGCCATGCAAGCATGTGGATGTCATGAGCTAACCAGGCCACCATGACTCCCAACGCATCGGGTCATCGTGTACTAACCAGGTCACCACAACACCCAGTCATACCTGCTTTGGCGTCATGCCGAAATCCACCTCGTCTCTCATCCCATCGTACCTGATACCCAGCCCGTACCTGAAGACTCAGGGTAGGCGTCATCCAAAACCTTGATCCACTACCCGAAGGGACAGGGTACGGTCATGCGTCCAAATCTTGACCCACTACCCCATCACTCAAGGTAACCATCCACGCCTTTTGTCACACCACGACCCGGCCCTCTGAATCGGGCGGCCCACTGACATGACCCAAGCGTACTCAAGGCAAGTTCCAATACCACGACACGAGCCTACTCAAGGCAAGTTCCCATTCATGCATATGAAGACTCTGTCTCACCCACGACAGTTTAGTCAGCACCATCTCACTCATCGCGGGGCCAAGCCTCAAGATCCTCTCCCCCACTAAGTTCGTCGCCTATCACAACCACAAGCACGACATGCAGGGCACGCACCCAGTCACACAGCTCACCAGCTGATCCCAGGGCGCTAGTCACTCAAGACCTAGTCCCTAATCTCGAACACACCTTGTCTCGCCCGCCAAGGCATCCACTGGGTCCTCCAAACCCGTCACAGTCACTGCTCATCGATACAAACTTGCGCCCGTCGCCCGTCGATGACAACACTACCCGAAGGCTCCTCTGACCCGGACCTCAAGGTTCAGACCAAAACCCATCTGAAACCCCCTTGGCATCTCAATGCCAAGTCACTAAGCACTTCGCACTATCAGAGCCTAGGTCCCATCCAACATTTCCAAAGGGAGATCCCATCTCGCTCTTCGAAACGTGTAATACATGTTATTGTTGTGGTTAATTACTTATTTTTTGAGTTTTTTGGGGGCTTCTGGGTGTTTCGGTAGTTTTTCAGGTGGTTCAGGGATCCCTAATGGTAACTCTACGGGCAGAGAACCACATCACAGCATAGGGTGCTACGGTGTGGTGGTGGGCATAGGCGAGGCTCCACGGCGCAGCAAAGGAGCGTTGTGGCGTGGAGGTTGTGTGCTAGGAAGGACCACGACGCAGCAGGGTAGGGCTACGCCATGGAGGTGTTTTGGGCAAGGGGTCAGGCCCTCTGCCACTTTTGGCACCCCTGCGTCGTGGCCTTAAGGCCACACCACATAGGGTTGGGGCGAGGGGTAGAGGCCCCCTGCCTTTTCCAAGCCAGTTGTGTCATTGTCCCTGGGCCACACCACAATAGGGCCCCCGCAAGCCGCATTGCGTTGTGGTCCCTTGACCACGCCGCCGCAGCCCCTGTCTACCGAGTTCTTTTTAAGAGTGGATTTATGCTTTTACCCTTATCGGTTTTTAAGGGTTTCTTCCCCTTTCCTCCCTCATTCCGTGTGACCAGGAGGGGCACGCAACCTAGGGGGTTCTCCCTCTTCATTTTTTGAGTTTCCAAGCTTTGATTCCGGGCAGATCTCTTAAGGTATACCCCTTAGTTCTTCTTCCTCTTCCTTCTTCCATCCCCCTCCTCCCTTTATCTCTCGATTTCTCTTCCTTCCGAGAACCCTAGGGACAGCTTCCGCACTTCAGATGATTCATCTTCCAGAATAACACCTTCCAGATGTCAGATTCTTTACTTCCCAAAGAATAAATCCTCCTCACATCTCTCGGAAAACTGAACTTCCAGAACATCCAACCTTTATCACCACTATACTTCATGATCTAGTGATTGACAACAAATCCAACACCAAACACACTTTTGGTTCCAACAATATTAATAGTCCTGAATGTTGATATTAAATGTAATAACTAACATGGCCTAAATCCTTGGCCCAGGAGCCTATAAAAGGGGGGCCAAAGGGATCGTTATACCACAACTGTTGGAAAGAAAATCACATTTCTTATGATCCTCTCCATCATTGAGAAATCATTCTCCTCCACCATTCTTTGAGATATTTTTCATCCCAAAGACCGAAGAATGAAGAACGAAAGCCACCTTTCCGACAAGAGAGAAAATCGCCATTTTCTCGTTAACGAAGGATGGAGATCGTATTCTTCAAGGGACAAATATATATATATATAAAATTTTCAGGTCTTACAGATACATGCGCAAAGGTACATATGCAGAGATGCTAAATGAAATCCGTATTTAACACAATTTATTAGTTTCCCTCGCCACAGGAATTTCAATTTTGCATGACAAAAACTACCCATCAAATGGTTATAATCTATATCAATGGAGCAAGGATCGATATTGTGATGAAAGATGATATTTGCCCACTTCCCCAAATCTCTAGATGGTAGAAGTTTTAAAATATTTATATTCAAAATATTTTGTAACCCACAAAATACTCTGAAAATAAAATTTAACAAATCATTGGAATTGGATAGCTTGGAAGCAAAACAGTTGAGCTCACCTATGGATGTGAAAACTCTTTAAAAAATAAACAGATGACTGAACTGCCCAAGTGATGTTGAAAAGCTTATCAACTCTCGATTTACTCAACAAAATTTTTAATAAGAGGTGATGCAAGTATGAACTGAATAAAGGAAGTTGCAACAGATTTACCTTCCCATGACATAGTGAACAATTCGATCTGGGTTTGTCTATTTTACATTCTGCGCATAGAGTATAACCCCTTCCCCTGCAATTCGGACAAGGCAGTTCCCGAATATACTGACCATTAGGACCTATCCAGGACCTGGGTTTGCGTGCAGCAGAAACGATGTGCCTAAAATTTGAAAACAATAAGACAGAAACAGAAAAACAACAAAAGCAAGGTCATTAAAATGCTATCCCCACACACACACCTGCTTACAGTGCCGCAAAATGCTGAGAATTTCTCTGGTGTTCACAGTATATCTTCACGACACACCACGGCATGGGGTGAAGAGAGGTTCTTCATGACACACCACAGCATGGGGTGAAGAGAGGTTCTTAGCAAATGCATTCAAAAAGATTTTTTTTTAAGACGCATCTCGCAAACCCCAACAATTGATGCAAAACCACCACCCACGTGGTAGTTGACCTCCAAAGAAGACCGAAACAGGGGTTGGTGCCATCCAAAGAATTGCACCTGGAGTTGGTGACCTTCCGATGAAAATCTTGCAGTGGCCTTTTGATTTTTCATTCTTCTCTGGTGGGGAAAATATGTAACCATTTGTATCCCCGTTTGATAATAAGAAAGAAGCTGCCTTCCCTGTGGACGTAGATCATTCTGACCGAACTCACGTACAGAAGTAGGGAAAAAAACAGGGAGAACAAGAGAGAATTTACGTGGTTTGGTCGTAAGACTTACATCCACAGGGAAGGCAACGAATTTCTCTTATCCAAAATGGAGAGAACTGATTACATATTGTCCATGTATTTGCCCACATAGTGGCACACAAATTTATAGCAGCAGAGTAGAAGAAACAAAAAAGGTCGCTGCAAATTTTTCTCCGGGCAGCACCAACCCCTGCCGAAGGTTTTCTTCGGGCGGCAACAACCTGCTGCAAGTTTCCTTTGACGGTCACCCACCGTGGGCGGTGATTTTTTATTGTCGACTTTGAATAAAATTTGGCATTCATTTGTGGTCCATTTAAAGTGTTCAAATAGTCAATCTTAGCATTTTCTACTATTCTAGATTCATGGTTGCAATCTTTTTTAGAAATTCTAAATTTTTTCTGATTTAATGGAAAATCCTCAAACTGAAAGTAGTACGGCGCCACTCGTGCCACACGAGGAGACGATTGCAAAAGGATATACCAGGACAGCCAGCAATTCTGGGCTAGAAGTGTAGTGTCCAACGCCAAATTTGAAGAGGAGAAATTCAACAGAATGAATAACTTCATCATGTGGCAATGTGAAATTCTTGATATGCTAACTCAATAGAAGTTACATATCACCTTGGAAGAAAGGTCTGCTGACATCTCTGATGGTGATTGGAGGAGACCCAACCGCCAAACATGTGGCGGGATCCAACTCTATTTGGCAAAAGATTAGAAATACAATGTGATGCGAGAGAGCTCTACAAAGAGCTTGTGGAAGATTTTGGAAAAAAAAATTATATAGCCAAAAACATAGAAAACTGGTTCTATTCGAAAAAAGAAATTGTTCCGATTTCAACACAAGGTTTTTCCATGATTGAGCACCTACACAGTTTTCATAAAATCCAGACAGATTTGTAAAGTTTAGATGTAATGATCACGGAAGAAGATAAGGCTCTCTTATTGTTGAACTCGCTACCAAAGAGTTATTGTCATCTAACCACTACACTGTTACATGGTAAGTCCGGAGGTGGGGTACAAAGGAAAGAAATCTGCAGACGCGCAGATTCGAAACCGGGACCTCCTCAACTACATTGTTGTATGGTAAGGATGAGATAAAATTTGTTGATTTATTAGATGTCTTGATTAACAATGAGTCCAGGCGGAAAGACAAATATAAACACAGAAGCATTGACGACAACCAGAGGAAGATCATTTAGCAAAAAGCCCAAAGGATTTAAAAGGGGAAAGTCACGATCAAAGTCAAGAGGCAACATCGCCTATAGACGACTAGCAAAAGATTAGTGTATTTATTGTCATCAAAAAGGACACTGGAAGAATGATTGTCCCAATATTGGGAAATCAAAGGCGAATGTTGTACAAAAGACCGAGGATGTTGAAGATTCAACCTTCCTTGTTTCCATGATGATCAACCTTTTATACGGTTGGATTCCGGATTTAAATTGTTCATTTCACATGTGGAGGAATTAGGATTGGTTTTTAAGCCTTAAAGAAATTGATGGAGGTGTGGTGCTAATGGGGAATAACTATCTTTGTCACACAAGAGGTATTGGAACAATACGGTTGAGGATGCATGATCGTACAATTCGACGGCTTACAAATGTGAGATACGTACCAGGAATGCTTGGTTACAGGATAATCATTGAAGACGGAGTCATGAGAATAACCCGCGATGCATTCCTTGTGATGCAAGGTCCTCGTAAAGGGAAAATTGTATTATTTAAATGTTGAGACTATTACAGGTGGAGCAGCAATATCAAAGGGGAGAGATCCAGACACTTTTAGATTGTGGCGTATGAGACTCGAACATACCGGAGAGAAAGCTTTGCAAAGTTCAATGAAGAAAGGTGTTTTGAAGGGTGTCAAGACAGGAAAACTCGACTTTTGCAAGCATTGTGTGATAAGTAAGCAAACTGTGGTCAGTTTCATCACTGCAACTCATCACACGAAGGGAACACTTGACTACATCCATACCTATGTTTGGGGATCATCGAGGAATGCTTCATTGAGAGGTAAATTGTCACATTTGTTAATGATTACTCACGATATGTTTAGGTGTATGCCATGAAGCATAAGGATGATGTGTTAGATATCTTCATTAAATGGATGAAGATGATTGAAAATCGGACAAAAAGAAAGATCAAGAGACTAAGATGTATATCTCTGGTTTGAAGAAATCATTTTGGGCAGAAGCATTGATGTATACAGCACACATTGTGAACTGATTACCTGCTTCCACGATTGATGGTAAAATTCCGATAGAGGTTTGGTTTGGTGAGAATGTTTTTGATCATGACAAACTACATATCTTTGGTTGTACTGTTTATTTTCATGTCACAGACTCAAAGTTGGATCCTAGAACAAAGAAAGTTGTTTTGGTTGGCTCTAGTGATGGTGTGAAGGCTTTCCAACTATAGGATCCATAAGCAAAGAAGATTGTTCGGAGTCATGGCGTCACATTTGATGAATCGCAAATGGTAAAATCAAATGCTTTTAAAAAAGAGATAGATGACTCAGATAAAATTGCAATTGAAGTGCAGAAATTTCCACCGCCGACTGATCAGAAGCCACAGGTGACAGCGTGCAGCAATCATGTTGATATCCCGACTGAAGGAGTTTCATTACAGCGGGATAATCAGACACGGGATCTTGTTCCTCTTCCGAAGAGCAAGAAGGCAGTTGGGTGCAAATGGGTATTTGCGAAAAAGGAAAATGACACTAGCAAGAATTGTATCAGGTACAAAGCAAGACTTGTTACTAAGGTTACGCACAAAAATAAGGGATAGACTACAACAAGGTATTCTCTTATGTTGTTAAGCATGCATCTATTCGAATTTTGTTGGCATTGGTTGCATAGTTTGATTGGCAGTTAGCTCAACTTTACATCAAGACAGCATTTCTTCATGGATCGTTGGAGGAAGAGATATATATGACACGAACTAGTGGCTTTTATGAACTAGGATGTGAGAATTGGGTTTGCAGATTGAAAAAAAAAATCTTTGTTTGGCCTAGAGCACTCACTGAGACATGCTGAAATAAAAATATGTTTATAGTCATTTTGACCATTGTCTTTACTTCAGGAAACTTCATGATGGTACGTTTATCCACCTATTTTTATATGTTGATGATATGTTGATTGCATGTAAAAGCAAGGTGAAGATCGACAGATTGAGAGCTCATCTAAACTCGGAATTCGAGATGAAGGGTCTTGGAGAGGCCATGAAGATTCTTGGAATGGAGATCAAACGAGACAAAACTAAGGGTGTTGTTATCCTCAACCAAACGAAATATTTGAAGAAATTGCTTCAGAAATTTGGCATTGATGATAGAGCCAAATCACTCAGTGCCCCATTAGCGCTTCATTTTAAACTTAGTGCATCATTATCTCCAAAGACAAATGATAAGAGGAAACAAATGGATCGTGTTCCATATGCAAGCGTAGTGGGAACCTTGATGTATTTGATAGTGCGTACGAGACCTGATATTTCACAAGCAATGAGCATGGTAAGTCGATACATGCATGACCCTGATAAAGGTCACTGGTAGGGAATCAGATGGATTCTACGGTATATCAAAAGTATTGTAGATGTTGGTATGAAGTTTATGAGAAATACAGATATGGGGAGATTTCTTGTCATATATGTTGATTCTAATTATACTGGAGACCTGGACAAGCGACAGTCAACAACTAATTATGTTTTCACTGTGGCAGGAGGACCGGTGAGTTGGAGATATACTCTACAGTCAACAGTGGCTTTGTCTACTACGGAGGCAGAGTATATAGCAATGACATAAGCTTTCAAAGAAGATGTCTGGTTACATAAACTGGTCAGAGACTTACGGATCAGCATATTGATGTTCGGTTCCATTTTATCCGAGAGATTATCAATGAGAGATGAATCTCACTCCAAAAGATCATGACAACTGAGAACCCAACCGACATGCTAACAAATGTGGTTACAGGATCAAGTTCCAACACTGTTTGGACTTCATCAATATCTCTCGTACTTGAGAAGACTACGGGCGTTGGGAGAAGGCAGCAGGAATGAGCACCATCGTCAAGGTAGAGATCGTTGGAAATTGATGCAAAACCGCCGCCCATGTGGCAGTTGACCGCCAAAGAAACAGCAACAGGGGTTGGTGCCATCTGAAGAGGGACGGCACCAACCCCGGGCCTTTTTGGAGGTCACCTACCACGTGGGCGGTGGTTTTGCGTCAATTTTCAACATGGACCTCCCTGCAGAGAAAGCTAAGGATGCGTAGAAGGCATAGAAAATCCGATACCTCTGGTGTGGATCGGTCCGGATGCCAAAAAGCTCGCCGAAAGTATCGCGTCTAGGCTGCAAATATATAGAATTGATCAAAAGCCTCCTCACCCCTACTTTGAAACCTAGGAAACGTAGGTAGAGAATTCTAATAGAAATAAACTCAATGGTCCAATTACATGTAAAAGTTAAGAAATGGAGGATTGCCTGACTTCGTATCAGCCGCGCGGGAACAGGATCGTCCCTCGAAGAGGCATAAATTCTATGAATAATGAAAGCAGCTTGCTGTCTGTAACCAAGAAGAAAGCATAATTGGAGCCTCGTGTGCTTCCAGGGAGGAGCCAAAACGCCGGGGGACGCAAACATTGACGACGTTTTACAATAAGCCTCCTGAAAAGGAAGAATTCGAGGAAAGCGGGGGAAGACCAGCACGAAGTCGACGGACGGATACGCGTGCCACGGAGTAGCCCGAAACCTGCAATTTTCAGGCAAACGTTGACGACGTTTTACAGGAAGCCTACTGGAAAGGAAGGGTTCGAGGAAAGCAGGGGAAGACCAGCGCGAAATCGACGGACGGATACGGGTGCCACGGAGTGGCCCGAAACCGGCAATTTTCAGGATATTGTGTCCGATATATTTTTGAAGTATTTTAATTATATAGATGCTAAAGAAGACCTGTAACTGTGCATTGGTTATCATTGTGTCTTCCCCATTCCATTGACCTCCAAGGGTGCAAATTACATGTTTAGTGACCTCTCGGGTTCGAGTATGACGGAGTAATTTCATATTGAATTACTGTAGAATTTCCGTTGTACTTCTCTCCCTCTTTAATAATTGAAATGTTATCAAAATTGTGTTCAACCGACCAGTGGAACTTGTGTTTGCGCTCAAACTGCATTTATTAGATATAACCAAACATGAGGCATATACCTCGAATGAACATATCATTTAACATGTAACCAACCAGTAAAATAATGTGATAAATGTTGTGAAATTGATCGAACGCCAATTGAAACCGCAAAAAAAAAATGGAACCGGAAATGTAAGACTGATCGTAGGTGAATCACATCGTTGAAAAAACATGCGTCGAATTTGTGCATGGCGATGGTGGTGACAAATAGAAATACAAATATAAAAGAAAGACAAGAAGTAGAGAAAAGAACATAATGTAGAACCCAAAAACCCTCCATTCTCGTTAGCATTTCCATGTTTTTGTAGGGTACATAAAAATATCAAAAGTTGTCATATGAACAGTTGGGCACGTGAAGGGGTTTGTTGGGAATGAGAGTTAATATAATTATGACATACGTATTTAATATTTCGTAACATTCTCCATTGAATGCCATAATTTTGGGGAATCTTATATAATCTTCACTTAAAAAAAATTGTAGGAAAAATAATTGAAACCAAGATAATTTAATTTCATGTCATGTTGTCTCATTAAAAACCTTATCAGGAAAACCTAGTGGGAAAAACCCGATGAAGGGAAAAGGAGTCCAGTGTTCCCAACCCCCGTAATTATATCATTTAATTGTGTGTTCATGACATCAATTAATATTATTATTTAGTTATGTCTTCGAGATATGAGAGGAAAACCATATATAACAATAAATGGCATCATTGAAAATTATGATTCATGGGGAAGGCCAATGGTTGCCATTAATTACATATATTCATAATAGTTTACAACATTCCATTGGATATCTGTTATGATGTATGATTGTCTCATAAAAAACATCATCAAGGAAAAATCCTTCAGGGGAAAACCCCTTGATTAGGGAAAAAAGTTCAACAACATCAAGTCTTCGTAGTGTCGCCTCCTTAAAAAACATTATCAAGAAAAACCAATGGAAAAAAACCCGACTGAGGGAAAAAAGAGTACAACAATTACATCTTCCTCTCATCACTACATCTCATACAGTGTTCATGATCAAATCATAATGAAAACATTCGGTTTTGAATTTTGAAATAATAATAATTTATACCCTTTAGATTTCAATGAATAGGGAAGAACATTATCTTGCATCATAATATGATTTCTTGTTATTTGCAAGGTACTTATGCACATGTACATGTATATCATTTAGGGATAAATAAAATGTGCATTTATATTTAATCCTTATGGGATAAATAAATTCCCCATCAACCCCTCATGTATGAAATATATCACTCTTAGAAGCGAGAGATTCCATGTAAAATCATTCAAAATAAATGCATGAGGATATTCCAAAATTCCATCTTCAGGGTGATTAGTTCAAAATACAAGGACATTACATGTAATTTCATGATCAAATAAGTCATTGATTTCAGAAAAAAAAACTTTGAGAGTTTAGATTTTTTTTCATAACATCTTAATAACATGATAAATACGATGATTCATACAAACCATGGGATGATAAAATTCAATTTTGAAGTTCATAAGGATCGTTGAACCACTGAGAGGGGGGTTGAATCAATGGTTGTCTTTTTAAAAATTTACAACCTTATGAGATTTAATCCCTACAACTTGTTAGAGTTATCTTCCTTGCCAAATTTTTATGAGAAACTCACAAGCATGCAAATGTAGAAAAGTAAACAAGGCGCACATGATTTACAAGGTTTAGCCTCAGTGTGAGAACCTACATCCTTGTCATGGTCACTCATGTGGGTCCATGGAAATTCACTATTAGAAGGAAGTGAATACAAATATGATCCAACTCCTATTAGGCTTCTTTTATCTCTTGATAGGTATGATTATACTAATTCTTTTCAATTTACATATTTTTCTTACAAAACTTGAGCCACAACAAAAAATTAACTTTGTGAAATCTGCTCCAGGAAAGTCCATTTGGAAAGTCCGTTTGATTCCTCTGTCTAATTTCAATGTCTGGTAATTGTCAGTCACACGTGACTGTGTCTGATAATCTCTATCTGATGTACCTCTTCGAAAACTGCACCTGATACAAACTTATGTTCTACCTGATTTAACAAAACTCAGTGCCTCACAAACTTTATGAACAACAACTCCGTCCGCAACACTCTATCTGGTAATCCTCTATCTAGTAATCTGAACTAACCTTTGTCCAATTCTTTTGTTCCAAAACCATTTGTTTGAAACTCTTCTTCAACATGAAAAACAAACTTTGGTAGGAAACTCACTTCCAACACCAAATCTTTAGGGCTTTGAATTTTTGTATGGGGTGAAAAATGGTAAGTACAATGTACGTTTCTTCTCTTTATATAGGTGCTCCATAAGTAGAAAAGGTGGGAAACCAAATTCATTTCCCCACTCACTGAAATCCAAATTTCAAAACTCCCGCTAAACCCAATTTTGTTGGATGCTTCTCAAGCCTTCTAGAATATTCTGGAAGATTGTTACAAACTCGAAATCAGCAACATTTCTTGGAATTTCCTTAAACACAACTTTAAGGAACTTTTTCAATCTTTATAACATCAACTTTTTCCAACTTGCAACTTCAACTTTGTATAATTGTTTTAACTATTCATCCACTTTCTCCATCTGATCGAACTATTCATACACTTTCTCCATCCGATCATAATGTTCATACACTTTCTCTGTCTGATCATACCATTCATACACTTTCTCCATCCGATCATACTATTCATACACTTTCTCCATTCGATCTTACTGTTCATGCACATTCTCTGTCTGATTGCACTGTTCATACACATTCTTTGTCCGATCATACTATTCATACACATTCTTCATCTGATTGTACTATTCATACACATTCTCTGTCTGATTGTACTATTCATAAACATTCTTTGTCTGATCATGACATTCATCCACTCTTTCTGTCCCATTTCATTATTCATCTACTTTATAAAACTTTCAATTTTTTTGGAAACTTTTCTATATAAATTTTGTAACAAAATCACCACCTTGCAATGCCATACTTTCTTACAACTCTTTATCCAGAATGTTTGTTTGGAAAATGTTTTTATAGAAAATATTTGTGCTTATTTTCCCTTGTACAATCTTCAGCTTGTATCACAGACTTCTTCATGATGTTGGAAACTTTGAACAAGTAACATAGCATCATATGACTTTGTAAGAAAGTTTCCTAACAAAGTTAAGTAAACTTTCTAACTTCATGACTTTCTTAATTTCTTCATCTCAGTAACTTTCTCAACTTCCAAACTTTCTAACTTTATTTATCTCATCATATTTCTTAACTTCCATACTTTCTAACTTTATTCACCTCAACAACTTTCTTAACTTCCAAACTATCTAAATTTCTTTATCTCAATAACTTTTTTAACTTCCATACTTTTCAACTTTCTTCATCTCAACAAATTTCTTAACTTCCATCAACTATTTTTTCCTATTTTACAAAAACATTCTTTAAAAAAAGTTAGTTGTCAATAGATACAAAACTTTGATAAAAAAAATATCACAAAGGATCTTCAATATCCCCCTTTGTATTTGTTGACAACATTCATTAACAACTTTTTAAACACATCATTTTTCATCACTCAAATTTTTCACAACTCATTTTTGTAGCAACTCAAATTTTTCAACTTTTATCGAAGCACACCCTTTCTAAAAAGAGAGTTTCCTAGCACCTCACTACTAGATAAAGTAATGTTTTTAAAGTAATTTCATCCCTTAATAACGAGATTTTTTTTGGACATGTTAAGATAAACTCCCCCTCAATTTTATCTTTTTTCTACTCTCATATCTTTCACTCTCCCCCATTTTGTTCTCTCCCCCATTTCATGATAACCACAAATTTAGATTCATTATAGAAAGAAATGTAAAAACTTCTTACAAAGTTGGTACATTCTCTCAACCTTTATCAACATAATTCAAAGCATTGTGGGGTACTTCCCTAAGAGTTTTATAAAATCTTTAGTGGAGGCTAAATATGAAGTTGAAACCTCAATTATTTAAATATCTCCCTTGACATATATTTTTATAAAAATATCATAAATTTGATATTTTGTAGCAATATACTTCAACATCGCATCTCCACCAACAACTTTCTCCTTAATGAAATGATACTTAATATCATTGGGATTTGATCTTGAATAGTGTATAGGATTTTTTGAAAGATCAACGACACTCTGATTATCACAAAGTATCTTCCATGGTTTACAAACTTTCACCCTCAAATATTCCAATTGTACATTCAACTCATACAACATTCTCCCAAGAAAAATGTTCCTTCTAAAGTTGATTTTCCATCATTGCAATCTCTAGCCTAATCAACATTATTATAGCCAAGAAAGTTCATATCATAGCTTGTTTTATACAACAACCCATAGGAAGATGTCCCTTTAACACATCTTAGAACTATCTTTGTTGTCAACATGTAAGATTACTTCATATAACTTTGATATTTGACACACAAAGTAATAGTATATACGATGTCAGACCTTGAAGTTGTAAGATAAAAAAAACTCCCTATCAACTTTATGAAATCTTTCTGATTTACATTTTTCTCAAATTCATCTTTACTCATCTTTATACCAACTGAAATAGGAGTAAAAACTTATTTGTAATCTCTCATATCAAAATTTTGTAACAAATCCCTGACATACTTTTCTTGTGATAGGAAAATGTAATCGTCCCTATGTTACACTTATAAACCTAGAAAGAAAGTTAATTCTCCAAGAATTAACATTTAAAAGCTCTTAATTTCTTTTACAAACTATTTACAAGAATTTTCTTTATCCCATGTAAAAATTGTGTCATCAACATAAACAATAACATTCGGGGTACCCGAGTTCAACTCCTTCACATATAATTTGTTGTCAACTTTACCTTTAGAAAAATTCAAATTTCTTAACCAACTATCAAGTTTGGAGTATCAGGCTCGTGGAGCTTGTTTCAACCTGTACAATGATTTATTCAACTTAAAAACCTTGGTTTTATCTTGGTTAAGTAAGAACCCACAAGGTTTATTAATATAAACTCTGTCCTCAATCTCCCCATTTAGAAAAGTTGACTTTACATCCATCTGATAAACTTTGTAACATCGATGTGCAACCATAACTAAGAACATTCTTATTGTCTCCAATATTGTAATGAGAGAAAAATTTTCTTCAAAATACACTCCTTCCACCTATGAATAGCCTTTACAAACAAGTCCCGCTTTGTTTCTTATAACCTCTCCATGTTTATTCAACTTTTTTATGTACACCCACTTTGTCCTAATAACATTCTTTCCTACTGTTCGTGGAACAAGTTCTCAGGTGTCATTTTTCTCTATTTGATCCAACTCTTCATGAATAAAATCAAACCATTATTTGTATGAAACTGCCTTTGAAATTGATTTTGGCTCAATTTGAGAGATAAGTGAAGTTTGATTCTCTAATCTCAACTTTATTATGGTTTGAATAAGATATTTCTAATTTCTAAGTATATTCTCAGTTTCAACCTATTTTTGTAGGGTATGAAATTTTAGATTGTTTCTTCCTGCTTCACTTTCCTCACCACATGATTCTTCTGAATCTTCATGTACCTATTTTGGATCTATTTCATCATCACTTTTTTTAGTTTTGTTGGAAGTATTTGATTTATCTTCCACAACATTTTCAATTAAGGAAGTTGGATTTTAAACAACTTTTACATCATGGGAATCCACCAACTTGTGTAAATGTTTGTTTCAACATTTATAACTTCATCTGTTGGGTGAATATCCCATAAAAACACCTTCCTCATATTTCTCATCAATTTTTTTAAGATGTGGATTTTTTATCTTTAGTAAGTAGGGAATTTCAAAAAAATTGCAATATTTCACTGAAGGTTTTCTTATTACACCACATTTCATAGGAAATCATGTTGGATTCTAGCCTTAAAAAACATATATTTTGTAAATTAACAATAGTATTAAGAGATTATCTCTAGTGAAACTTAGAAAGTTTATACTTTGTCAACATACTTCTTCCCATTTCCACCAATCTTCTACTTTTCCTTTCAACTACTCCATTTTGTTGAGGGGTGTATACAGAATTATACTAATGTTTAATTCCATGCTTCTTCATATATGATTTGAAATAATTGCAAGTATACTCCCTTATATTATGACTTCTCAACTTCTCTATATAAACACTCATTTCTCTCTCAATATCCCTTTTGAAAAATTTGAACATTTCTACTGCCTCTAATTTGTGCTTCATGAACATAATGTTGGTCATCCAAGTGAAATCATCAATAAAAGTGATAAAGTAAAAATCCAATTTTTTTGATTGATGTCTTATTGACCCAAAAAGATCTAAGTAAATAAGCTATAGAGGTCTAGTGGATTGAATCTCAACTTTTATATGGATTTTACCAACCATATTCCTTTTATGACATGTTATACAAACATCATCTTCTTTTATTTTCAATGTTGGAAAGTTTCTTACAACATATGATTTGGAAAGTTTGTTCATACTTTTATGACCAAGATTCCCAAGCCTACAACACCACAATTTGTTCTCATCTTTAGCACTCAAGTAATAGGAATTAAAAATTTCTCCTACCTAAAAGAGATTTCCACTCATTCTATATCCCATGGTAATAACTTTACTATCTTCTATACTTCTGATGATACGTGAATATTTTATGAAAATTACTTCCTTGCAATCATCACAAAGTTGTCTCACACTAAGTAAGTTGTGCTTGAGACCATTAACATATAAAACTTCTCAGATTTTAGTTTCTTATCTTTAATCTCAATAGTTCTTATTCCTTTGATTTTTAAGGAACTATCATTTCCAAACGTAATTGCTCCTCCTTTATGATTTTCAATATCTTTCAAGATTTTTAAATCACTTGTCACATGTGAGGAATGATAGTGGCATGTGTCATGAACCAACTCAGGTCGACCCCAAACCAGTTACTTGAGTCGGCCCACAATAAGGCCCAAGAGGTGTTCTCAATCCTTCCGGGCTGACAACTAGTGTCGGGTATCAAAGATAAAGCAATTGGGAATGATTTGGCCCATAAAAAATTACAAATAAATAAATATAAAGTGAACAATAAAAACAAACACCAGAAGCATAAATAAATAAAAAAACCACACATACCTCCATGTGACTCTGCGGGTCACCACCAACCACTGAACCAACGTCGCTCCATAGAGACCGAGTCTGAGCTGTAAGCAACACTAGTAGCTAAAAACAAAGATATAGCTATAGGCGTGAGTATTAAAAATCATTTGGTGTGAAAAAAAACTATTCCTCATGCCTTACCTTTAAATAAAAGAGTCATCTATTTCTAGTTTAAAATACATGTATTAAGATCAGGATTTCATTATCTTTTTAAAACAAGTAACATATTAATAATTTCAAGAACCATTTTTCTTTCTCTTTCAAAAATAGTTTATAAATAAAATGACTTTACAAAACCCCCTTTGTGAAAAGTGACATGCAATGAAGAAACATTTTGGTGGAAAGCATAATAGTTCAAATGATTTTTTAAAAACATTTCACAGCAAGATGAAATTAGAATGCATAAGTAACCATCATCATGGGATGTACCTAGACACCAAGTGAAGAGAATCTATACATACTTAGTTTAGATCCATCTATCGGTGTATGATGCAACTCCATAGTTAGTAACCAACCCAACTGCTCTAAAATAGCCTCACTAATGGCACATCCCACAAGGCTTATCTCTACCAAGGAGATCTAGTCCGTTTAATTTGGACATAGATAGCAAATGTCTCTTGATTCTCACTATGACTCCTAGGATCCCATGGCTATAGAAAATGTGTGAGGTGAGGAAGCAAGCATGAATACAACATCTTAATCATGAAAACCCCTATACATGCTAAGACCCACCTCCCAACACCATCCATGAAAATCCCCCCTAAAATGAAGAGTATCCATGGAGGCACCCGCTCTTTTGAGAAAATAACAAAAAGGTACCAACCAGGTCTCGTTATTTGAAATAAAAAAATTCACTTTGAAATCCACTTTAAATCTCATTGGAAAATCAAAAAAAACATTTAAACCTTTTCAAAACATATTTTTTATAATTGATCTAAACCAAGCACACCACTTGTGAATCCAAATTCCATTTAGAAACTATTTTTTAAACTCAAATTACCAACAAAGAACCCAAAACTCATTTATAGGGCCAACCAAACATTTTAACAAACAGATAGTGTATGAAGTTTAGAAAAACAATTTCATACAATTCTATTCAAAGAGGAATTCACCCTATTCACATCAAATAATTATTATAAGAATTATAAATCTCTAATTAGTATTATAACATGGTGTGAAGGTCAAGCAATCAATGATTCTTTGAATTGAAAGGCTAAGCATAAGGGAACCTACCTCAATGGGAAAAGAATCAAGTCAAAACACCCTAGAACTCGATGTCTTTGTCGATAAAAACACGAATCTTCTCTTTTATTCTTACACTCATATGCATATTCACATGTATATAAGGACACCTAGCTCCTATGTACATATTAGCATGGCTAGATATGTACACAAGGGTCTTTACATATATGCTTCTACTTTCATATACCCCTTTACACTTACACACATATGCATTTTTCATATATATACATATATAAGCATACTTATCCCCATTATATATATGCACAATGCCATGAGTGAATATATATAAAGGGGGAACTTATATATATATTCCTACCTATGCATACACATGTAAGTCGCCTTCAACTCCAACGGATCGAAAACACTTCAAGGAAGACCAAGACACACTAGAAAAAAATACCAAAAACTAAAAAATCACCAAAAGACCCCAACAAAATTTGGAACAAACAAAGAGGGAAGAAGAAACCAACCTCAAACAACAGCGGGAAAACTGAAATGGTTTGATATGCTT